>OY292351.1:2028820-5021320 GCA_958496145.1 Heliothis peltigera
ATCTACATACATATCTATCTATCTACTATGTAAGTACGGCTGACTTTTTCTTTCATAATTTATTCTACTACCTCCTGCCTACTGCCTTCTTTCTTCTCTCTCTTCTTACGCGTGACGCTTCTCCTCTCTGACTGCAGTGCCGCATTTATACTATACTATTATCTACTACTACTACTACTACTACGTGTGTGTCTATGTATGTATGTATGTATGTACATATGTATTTATTCATTAAATCAACTCAACTCAACCCCCACCCCCATCTCAAACAATCAACTTGACTTACTTACTTACTTACTTACGTCTGACCTTGACAAAACTTATGATGACAAAAAAAAAAAAAAAAAACTTTTCTCGTCTTTCCCACTAGACAAAACGAAGCATAAATACACGGCAAGTTAAATAAAAGCTTTTAATAAAATAAGGTGAAGAGGACTTGGCTACGATGCGATCTCAAAAACTTTTTTACGGTGAAAAGATTGCATGAATTAGACTTATTTGCCGACGGATTGGTACATTTATATAAGAAATTTAAATTAATCCTACTACTATTATAAAGGCGAAAGTTTGTAAGTATGGATGTATGGATGGATGGATGTAATAATAATAATAATAAGCCCGCAGGGCATCTGAGGCGGATGTCGGGGAGTAGCGACCCCGCGGGTACCGAGTGCTCCAGGGAGAGGATACTGTCCCTCATCTCCGGCTCGCCGGAGTGAACCCTGAGGGGGGACAGGTCTCCCGCCTCTGGCTTGCCTTCATTGGCCGTCCAGAGTGGAGTCGCTAGAGCAATGCTCGGAGGGTGAATGCCTCGGGTAAGTGGCGAGTGGGCACAGAGATGCTGGACCCTGGCTTGATGTCGGTTTTAAGGCGCGTGATCTGGGTAGAAAGCCGGCCGGGGCAACCTCACCCTTCAGCCGCTCACGTCCCCGTTGCCCCCTTGTTGCGACTTAGCGACTAGTTCCCGGGGGCCCGGTAAGTGAGCTGGCGAGTCTCCTCCTGCCATTTTTACATGTATTTATTACATTTTTATCGGCAGGGGTCATAGTCCCCATAGTTTTCCCTTCCCTAGTCCACTAGCATCCCATCACAATAACCCAAGTAGATTTTCTTCCATACTTAGCAATAGTTTAGCACAAACCGAGGGTTGTCCTTGGGTACATTTTCATAGTGTATACTGGGATAATCGTCGGTTTTGTGTCACCATTACATAATATTAAAGTTGTCTTAAAAGGGCTTCAGCGTGTTGGCTTCGGCCCCACGTTGACGTACACGATGGAGTATTTTAAGAGGGATTATATGACTATGTGAAGTGTGCGCGGCTTGTGATAATGGAAACAAGTGGCTTATTATTGCAGAATTAACTAGTTTAGAATATGAGTTTTATCTGCTTTTTAATAAACCATTGAGAAAAAAAAAACAGTTTATGTCAATTCCATTAAGAAGAATTCAGGAAGCTATTTGTACTTTGTTGTGAACGGACGTCTCGAATATTTATAAAATTAATAAATAAAAACGCGCTGAATCGTGACCTAGTTAGTTTTACATACTGACCGAATCACTCCGTGAAACGTAAACAATACTTTTGATTATTATTGTCGAGCAAAATAAAATGTGTAAAGTGTTACCAAGCCAATAAATAACTGTGCCACAATGGCGAGCAGCCCCTTTAGCCGGGGTGACCGGTGTGCCCGGAGTCCACCTCCTACACCCGTGGCCGCAGCTCGACCTACACCCGTGCCTGCACAAGTACCCCCTCAGACGCCTACGCAAAAAAACGAGGTGGAGGTGATCTCAACGCCAGAAATCCAAAACTGGATGAAGATTATCGACCAGTATCTAGGTGAAGTGTGCACTATTGCTACCGAGGGCAAATTAAACTCAGACCAGAAAATGCGCATAAGTAGTTTATGCATGAAAATTAGCCACGGCACATCTCAAATGGCTGTTCAGTACCAGTCCATCAAGATGAGAGCAGTTATGGCTACCTCTACCGTCGAAAGACTGGAAGAACAAATGGAAGAACAACTTAATTTGTCGGAGCAACTACAACAACTGAAGTTGACAATTGGAGCATCTAATAAGCCCAACAGCGGAACTTCCTTTGCTGATATGGTTAAAAAAAGTACCAACAAATTTATACAGCCCTTAAATTTAAGCTCAGTGGCCATATATCCTAACGACAAATTAAAATCCAGTGAGGAGACAAAGTCACTTGTACAAAAAATCATATGCCCAGAACAGATGAAACTACAAGTGAGAGGTCTACGCAAGACTAGAAACGGCGGTGTAATCATCAGCACTGAAACCAAAGACGACATTGAGAAAGTAAAGAAATCGATGCAGTCAACAAATACAGGCCTAACAGTCGGCGAACCCCATAAAAGAAAACCAAGAGTTGTAATTGTCGGAGTGCCCTCATCGATGCAAGATAAGGAAGTTTTTACGTGTTTGTACAACCAAAACCTAGCCGATAAACTACAGGACTGTAGCCTAGAGACGTTTTTGTCCTCTGTTAAGCTGAGCCACAAATCAGGTAAGAAGGATGCTGATACCTGTAACTTTATAATAGAAGTATCTGCACAAATACGTAAAGCCCTCATGTGCAAAGACCGAGCATTCATTAACTGGTCGTCCTGCCCTGTAAGAGACTTCACTCTAGTGACACGATGTTACAAATGTCAGCAGTACGGACATGCGGCTAAATCATGTCGGGAGACCACCCACATATGTGGGCACTGTGGTGAATCGGGTCATTCCATCAAAGAATGCACCAAGAAAGGAGAGGAACCAAAATGCGCTACTTGCTTGCACTTCAAAAAGCCAAGCAATCATAAGACAGGTGCTGCGGACTGTCCGGCGAAACTTATGGCAGAAAATAGGTATATAAATTCAATAGATTATGGAGGCGCCTAGGAGCGCCGTAGATTACGATTCTTCAGGCCTTTTTTGTTATTTTTAATACTATTTTAAGTATGTTTCATAATATTATTAGTGACATAGATAATTTCTCTGTATCTCAATCGGGAGTGTGTGATGTTGAACACTGCAAACAATATCTGTCCTCTTACACTAGTCCACTAACCATACTAACCCAAAACATTCGCAGTGTTTTTAAGAATTTTGATAACTTAAGCATTTTTCTAAAACGTTTGGACATAAATTGTGACATCATTGTCCTAACCGAATGTTGGCTTGCTAAACAATATTACATACCACAAATACCGGGATATTGCATGTACAAGAGTGACTCAACTACCAATCAGAACGATGGCGTGATAGTTTATGCCAGAGATCATCTAAATGTGTCTATTATTGAACCAAAAATGAACGACTGCAGCAGATTGTTGGTTAAAATTGGAGCAGATTTTGCGATATTGGCTGTGTATCGATCTCCGTCCTTTTCAAATGTAAACAATTTCACATACTCTTTAAACGACACCTTGCAAAGCCTATCATCCTTTAAAAATATAATTTTAACTGGAGATATTAATATCAATATTCTTCCGGGAAAAACAGACGCTTCGGCGGAGGAATATATGAACCTATGCGCCTTCCATGGGTTACTACCCGCTCACACGCACCCTACACATCAAAGTGGCTCCTGCTTGGATCACATAATGCTTAAAACCAATTTCCCTGCACTTACCCTTGTAACTAATTCCACAATAACAGATCACAGCGCTACCCTACTTATTCTTAACTGTAAATTTCCTAAGGTCGCCCCTCGCACAGTATCTAAATTAAAGTTACATGAACTTAAAGAAGACTTAACCAATATTGATTTTGACCCAGTGTACAATTCCGCTGATCCGCAGTTTTGTATGTTGTACCTAATAAAAAAAGTGCAACATGCAATTCAAAAGAACACAGTCATATCTAGATTAAATAACAAAAACTATAACATCAAGCCTTGGATCACAACTGGTCTTATACGTTGTATGAAAAATAGAGATAAACTGCATACAAAGGCTAAAGCTAATCCTAATAATTTAATATTGCAAATGTCATATAAGCGATATCGTAACTTTTGTAACGACCTCCTAAAAAAAGTAAAACGCAATTATGATAATACTGCACTAAAAGAGGCTGGTGGAGATAACAAAAAGATCTGGAAAATTGTTAAAAATGTGACGTACAATACAAAACAGAATCAGTCTTCTTCAGGTTTATTAAATGCACATTCATCACAGTTAGCAGCGGCGAATATTGCAAATAATTTCTTTGTTAATGTGGGCAAGCGCTTAGCTGAAAAAAATCGGGGACAATCGCAGTGCCTAACAAGCTCATTGCATGCACCCAACACTACCTTATCATCTTTTGTGTTACTAGATACTGATGAAGCGGAAATTGAAAGGATCATTATGGGTCTAAAAGTCGACTCTGCAGTAGGCTGGGATAATATATCTAACAAAATTCTAAAGCAATTTAAAGACCTTTTAGTACCGCCCTTAACGGTCATCTTTAATAAATGTTTAAATACAGGAGTTTTCCCTAAGTGTTTAAAAAAAGCTGTTGTTGTCCCAGTTTACAAATCGGGGAATAAAGACCAAGTGACAAATTATAGACCTATTTCCTTACTGCCCTCTATGTCCAAAATATTGGAAAAGATAATAAACAATAGGCTTTATAAATATCTGGAGGATAAATCTATTCTCTCTACGCAGCAGTTTGGATTTAGACCTAAAATGTCCACTGATGATGCCGTACATCATCTAACCGCCTATCTAGCACAAGAACTTGATAAAGGTAACCACACAGTAGGTATATTCCTAGACCTAGCAAAAGCTTTTGACACGGTTTCTATTCCCATCTTGTTGCGCAAGCTAGAAGCCATAGGCATCAGAGATATTCAGCTGAAACTTTTTAAAAGCTACCTAGAAGAACGAACGCAATGTGTCAAGATTGGAAATGTTGTTAGCGATGATGAAAAAAGCACCGATTTCGGTATTCCCCAAGGAAGTATTTTGGGACCTTCACTCTTCCTAATATACATAAACGATATCTGCAATCTAAATTTAGATCACGGCCATATCGTTTGTTATGCAGACGATACTGCTCTTTTGTTTTCAGCTGACTCAGTAGAAAATGTCTACAAGTATGCGCAAAACGGATTCAATGTTATTAATAAATGGCTTCAAAATAACTCACTAACTTTAAATGCTGACAAGACAAATTACGTCAAGTTTTCGATGCGCAAGCAAGAACTAATTGGCACTAACACAACATTATATGCACATTATCATAACTGCACATCTTGCACAAATAACCAGTGCGCTTGTCCCAGTATTAAAATGTCACGTACAGTAAAGTACCTCGGAATCATTATAGATGACACACTTTCGTTTAAAGATCATATTGAAACTGTAAATAATAGGATTCGTAAATTGATATTTGTTTTCAAAAAATTACGTTACATTGCAGACCCAAAAATAATTAGACAAGTCTACTTTGCTCTATGTCAATCGATATTAACATACTGCATTACCACATGGGGTGGAGCGAGTAAAAAATTGTTGTTAACTATTGAGAGAGCCCAGAGAGCAATTCTCAAGGTGTCTACTTTCCGGCCCTTCCTTTTTTCCACTAACCTGCTATACAAAAAGTGTGAAGTACTAACCGTCCGTCAGTTATTTATAATGGGTATTGTATTAAAACAGCACTCAGAGCTAACATATAGCACGGAAGCTACTAACAAAAGACGTAAAGATATAGTCTGTCCTCAAAATCACACCAAACATGCTTTCACATCAAAATTTTACCTGTTTCTTGGTCCTCTACTTTACAATAGATTGAACGCGAAAGCAAACATTTATGACTTGAATCAAGTAAACTGTAAAAAAGTACTGAAAGAAACTCTTCAAAAAATGTCCTACGATGATACAGAGAATTTATTGACTGTGCTAAAGTGACTTTGTTTATTGTTTATTTTATTTTTATACAAGTTTTGATTAATATTATATATTTTTTGATTTTGATTTTGTTAATATTTTATTTTTATAAATTTTTTGATAAGTATTATTTATTTTAAATGACATGTTAATTAGGAAACTAGATGTTAAGATATGGTAATACTGTAGTAGTAAATACAGCTTGTCCACGTTACAGATAGTTTACACATTTTAATGTACTATAGAATCCTTTTGATTATTTGTTAATTTTAAATTTTAGCTCTTTCTCGCCTGAAACACAGGATATCCTAGTTCAGGCACGTAAGACTCGGATATAAGCTTATATTTAAGACTATGTAATTCATGCTGTAAGGAAATTTAAATAAAGATAAAAGATAAAAGATAAAAGATAAAGCCCTACGCCAGGTGATTCGTCCGAGGACGATGTTGTGTGCGTGCGTGTTCACCGTACGTTCTACGTATATATACACGTTATACATACGTAGACTATACACGTGATACACACGCACACTAATACAATACACACGTTCAATATTGTGTTGAAACTTTTCTTATTAATTTAATACACGAACAGGGTGTTCCAACAAATTTCGCCTAGTTTTCAAATTTAACTTTTCTCGTCTTTCCCACTAGGGGGGAGGGGCGCGGCGCGAGGCGGGGCGGGGCCGCTGCGCGGCAGCTGGCGCATAGAAAATTAATACACGAACAGGACGCCCGTTTAATACACGAACCCGCCGCCGACGACCGACGACACCTACAACAACAACCGATCATCTACATACATATCTCTATCTATCTACTATGTAAGTACGGCTGACTTTTTCTTTCATAATTTATTCTACTACCTCCTGCCTACTGCCTTCTTTCTTCTCTCTCTTCTTACGCGTGACGCTTCTCCTCTCTGACTGCAGTGCCGCATTTATACTATACTATTATCTACTACTACTACTACTACTACGTATGTGTGTATGTATGTATGTATGTATGTACATATGTATTTATTCATTAAATCAACTCAACTCAACCCCCACCCCCATCTCAAACAATCAACTTGACTTACTTACTTACTTACTTACTTACGTCTGACCTTGACAAAACTTATGATGACAAAAAAAAAAAAAAAAAACTTTTCTCGTCTTTCCCACTAGACAAAACGAAGCATAAATACACGGCAAGTTAAATAAAAGCTTTTAATAAAATAAGGTGAAGAGGACTTGGCTACGATGCGATCTCAAAAACTTTTTTACGGTGAAAAGATTGCATGAATTAGACTTATTTGCCGACGGATTGGTACATTTATATAAGAAATTTAAATTAATCCTACTACTATTATAAAGGCGAAAGTTTGTAAGTATGGATGTATGGATGGATGGATGTAATAATAATAATAATAAGCCCGCAGGGCATCTGAGGCGGATGTCGGGGAGTAGCGACCCCGCGGGTACCGAGTGCTCCAGGGAGAGGATACTGTCCCTCATCTCCGGCTCGCCGGAGTGAACCCTGAGGGGGGACAGGTCTCCCGCCTCTGGCTTGCCTTCATTGGCCGTCCAGAGTGGAGTCGCTAGAGCAATGCTCGGAGGGTGAATGCCTCGGGTAAGTGGCGAGTGGGCACAGAGATGCTGGACCCTGGCTTGATGTCGGTTTTAAGGCGCGTGATCTGGGTAGAAAGCCGGCCGGGGCAACCTCACCCTTCAGCCGCTCACGTCCCCGTTGCCCCCTTGTTGCGACTTAGCGACTAGTTCCCGGGGGCCCGGTAAGTGAGCTGGCGAGTCTCCTCCTGCCATTTTTACATGTATTTATTACATTTTTATCGGCAGGGGTCATAGTCCCCATAGTTTTCCCTTCCCTAGTCCACTAGCATCCCATCACAATAACCCAAGTAGATTTTCTTCCATACTTAGCAATAGTTTAGCACAAACCGAGGGTTGTCCTTGGGTACATTTTCATAGTGTATACTGGGATAATCGTCGGTTTTGTGTCACCATTACATAATATTAAAGTTGTCTTAAAAGGGCTTCAGCGTGTTGGCTTCGGCCCCACGTTCGCCTTCCAAAAATCCGGGACTCTATAGTCCCGTGGTCGGAAAAAGACATACAAAATAATAATAATAGCCCGCAGGGCATCTGAGGCGGATGTCGGGGAGTAGCGACCCCGCGGGTACCGAGTGCTCCAGGGAGAGGATACTGTCCCTCATCTCCGGCTCGCCGGAGTGAACCCTGAGGGGGGACAGGTCTCCCGCCTCTGGCTTGCCTTCATTGGCCGTCCAGAGTGGAGTCGCTAGAGCAATGCTCGGAGGGTGAATGCCTCGGGTAAGTGGCGAGTGGGCACAGAGATGCTGGACCCTGGCTTGATGCCGGTTTTAAGGCGCGTGATCTGGGTAGAAAGCCGGCCGGGGCAAGCTCACCCTTCAGCCGCTCACGTCCCCGTTGCCCCCTTGTTGCGACTTAGCGACTAGTTCCCGGGGGCCCGGTAAGTGAGCTGGCGAGTCTCCTCCTGCCATTTTTACATGTATTTATACATTGTCATCGGCAGGGGTCATAGTTCCCATAGTTTTCCCTTCCCTAGTCCACTAGCATCCCATCACAATAGCCCAAGTAGTTTTTCTTCCATACTTAGCAATAGTTTAGCACAAACCGGGGGTTGTCCTTGGGTACATTTCCATAGTGTATACAGGGATAATCGTCGGTTTTGTGTCACCATTACATACATTAAAGTTGTCTTAAAAGGGCTTCAGCGTGTTGGCTTTGGCCCCACGTTCGCCTTCCAAAAATCCGGGACTCTATAGTCCCGTGGTCGGAAAAAGACATACATAATAATAATAATAAATCATTTATTTGCTTGAAATATGGTTACAATAACATGTCTTAAAATACAATAAGTTTCTTCATATCTCGCCTCATATTCAGCATGCAAATTTTAAATCTCATTAATTCTCAATTATTTAAACCAAACATTGTTATTAAATAATTTCAGATTGAGAATTAACTATAAATCAAATTAAAATGGTAATGAATAAAATTTTTAAATGTCAATAAATTATAAAGTAAAAAAAACTAAAACATACAACTATTAGGAACAATAAAAATTAATAAAACCACCTGTTTGCAAACAACTAAAAAACAATGTCAAATCTCAAAACTATATAGAAAGAGTTAAGTTTAATTATAGCAAATTATTAATATTCTTTCTTTTATTTATGTTATAATTCAGAAATTCATTTATCGTATAGAAACATTTATCCACTAGCCACTTTTTTAATTCTTTATGGAAAAGATTCGTTGGCAATTCTCTAATTTGCTTCGGTATCCCATTAAATATTTTAATAGCCATATAGCTTGCGTTTTTTTGGCAAAAAGTTGTTCTATACCTAGGCATTGCTAATTTACTTGGATCCCTAGATATTTTGCCTATCTTATACTCATTTTCTCTATCTGCCTTACTAAATAGAGAAGGGTGTTTTTTTACAAATACTCCAGTGTCAAGTATATATAAGCATGCGAGTGTCAACAATTTGTTTTCTTTGAAAACGGGTCTGCAGGACTCTAATGGTCCAATACCGAAGACCGCTCTTACGCACTTTTTTTGGACAATAAAGGCCCTGTTACTGTCCGTGGAATTCCCCCATATTATTAAACAGTACCTTAACACAGAAGCGACATATCCATGGTACGCTAGCAGGGCTGCATTTCTTCCTATCGTTTTTCTTAGATTTCTAAGTGCAAATGCAAAGCTGTTTAGCCTGTTGCATACAGTCTCAATATGTTTCTTCCAGTTGCAATTTTTGTCTATTACTAACCCTAAGAATTTTGTGTCGTCAACTTCGTTAATTTTATTATCACGTCCATTAATGTTAATTTTTTTGTTTGTCATCTTGTAATTGCAAAAATTAATATATTTTGTTTTTGAAATGTTTACGCATAAATTATTTTGTTCAAACCATTTTAATATGTTTTCTACAGCACAATTTATTTCGTCTTCATGCGAATCATTTTTGTTTTCGTTATTAATTATCAGTGAAATGTCATCTGCAAATAATACGCACTTATTCTGAGTTACTATCGGTAAGTCATTAATACATAGAAGAAAGAGCAATGGTCCTAAAATGCTGCCTTGTGGCACGCCATATTTATTGATCCTAAACTGAGATTTATAAGTAACCACTTCTCTGTCTTTATTTATTCCATTAACTTCCACGCGTTGCTTCCTGTTACTTAGGTAGTCTTTAAGCCAGTTTAACGCTTTCCCTCTTATTCCGTAATTTTCACATTTTTGTAACACTATGTCGTGTTTTACGCAGTCAAACGCTTTGCTCATATCAAAGAATATCGCTGTGACTGGTATCTTTTTATCTATATTCTCAGTTACCGATTTAATAAGTTGAAAGCAAGCTAGTGAAGTCGACTTTCCTTTTTGAAAACCATTTTGTTCTGGACTTATTATGTTGTGTTTATTTATAAATGATACTATCCTATTGTGCATTGCTTTTTCATATATCTTTGAAATTATAGGAATTAGGGTTACTGGACGATAATTATTTAAGTCGAGTTTATCATTTTTTTTATATAATGGCTTTATGATTGAAAACTTCAATTTATCCGGATACTTTTCTTCAAAGAAACTTAAATTAATTAGGTGTGCCAAAATGGGTGAAATTATATTTGCACATGATTTTACAATTTCTGTCGAGATCTCATCATATCCAACAGCGTTGGTGTTATTTAGAGATGCAATTAATTTGCTTATTTCATTAGGAGTACATGGTTCTATATACATACTGTTGCATTCATTATGCACGGGACTATTTTTCCTGCTGTTAGTTACATCAGTGTTTGTAGAATCAATAAAATGATTATTAAAAGTCTCCGCTATCTGTTCAGGATCTTCTATCAATGTATCGTTTAGTTTAATTGCTTCTATATATTTCAAGTCTCTACGTTTAGGTTTATTTTTAATCAATTCCCAGGTTGCTCTGCATTTGTTTTTTGCATTCGAAATAACTTTGTCAGATGTGTGTTTCCTGGATACATCAATGCATTTTTTTAATAGTTTAGCATATTTGTTATATTTTAATTTATTTTCTAATGATTTTATTTTATGGTAATTGAATTTAAGGTGCCTTTTGTATAGACAAGATTTTTTTATGCCTTTAGTTATCCATTTAAGTGGAGGTGTCTGATAGTTTACTTTAATTTTTTGAACTGGAAAATTTAAACTGTAAAATAAACTGAATATTTCATGAAATTTATTAAAAGCTATATTTGGGTCTACTTCATCATAAATCTCTTGAAATGTTAGGCTACAGAGACATTCCTTAAATTTTTCAATGTATTCTTGGTTGTAATTCCTTCTATATATAAAACAATGTGATGGAGCATTTTTATATGAAGACATTTTTAATGGGAATGTTAATAACTGAGCAGTGTTATGATCTGAGAGATATAGTTCATAAGTCTCCCCATACGATTCTGGTATATTAGTAATGATGTGGTCTATGCAAGATGTAAGCCGGGTAGGAGTATTTATTTTTAAAGTTAAGTTATAGTTTAGGAGAATATCATTCAGTATGGTGACATTTTTATTTTTGGTGAGAGTATTTATATTTAGATCCCCGACCAATACAATTTTATTATTTTTCCTTTCAGTCAGTTTTTGCAAAAGAGACTCTAATTTATCAAAAAATATTCCTATATTTGAGTTTGGTGTCCTATAAAGACCTATAATGGTACAGTTATAAAGAGGTATTTCTATGCCACAGCATTCGAACACTTTCTCTACCGCCATCTCATTACATATTTTTAGTATTTTGTAATCTAAGAAATGTTTTACTAAAATACAAACACCACCCCTGTTTTCTTTCAGTCGAGAACATGAAGTAGCCAGCGTAAAATCATTGATACATATATTTACTTCGTTGCCAGCCCTCACAAATGTTTCTGTAAAACACAGTATATTGATATCTTTATGTCTATCATGCAACTCCGATAAACATATTTCTACAGCAGGAAGTTTATTCAATAACCCTGCAATATTTTGATGCAATAGACGTATGTTGCAAGGTACTGCTTTATTATTACATCGCTTCTTACTAGTTATATTAGGAACGAAAAAACTGTTCCTTTCTTAACGTCGTGCTACTGTTATCTGTATTAATTTCCTCACTATTTTTATGGCAGTTTTCATTTAAATGAATGTCAATGCGGTACTTCAGATTGTTGAAGATATTTTTCATACCGTAGTTATTAAGTACTCCACTACGTATATAAAACATAGTTTCATCATATATCAGATCTAAGTTGGAGTCAAATATTATTGCATAATCATGAGTACAGATATCACGGTAAAGTAAATGGCTAAATGTTTCTATCCGGGAGTTAAACATATTTGAACATCCATTAAACTTGTATGTCGGTAAGCAGAGCAAAATGTTAGTGTGTTTCAATGTACTCAATATATTCTTAATTATACTAACTAAATTAAAATAATTGTAGGTCTTTTTAAAATCTTGCTCGCCTATGTATGTATGGATGTATGGATGTTTGTTACTCTTTCACGCAAAAACTACTGAATGGATTTGAATGAAACTTTACCACAATATAGCTTATACATCAGAATAACACATAGGCTATATATTATAACGCTATTAACTAAGGTGGATGAGCAATAAAGCATTTTTTGGTCAGTTTTAACTAGACGCCATCTATATCTTTTTAATTACAACACATTTAGCAATTTTGACTGTACCAGCTGGGTAAATAGTTATTACCTACTGTCATAGATGGAGTTAAGCTTTTCATGCAATAAAACCGGGCTAACAATTTTTTAATTTATTTTTCAGTTCAAAGTATATACCTAAACATGCTACATATGTTATTTCGACAGATAAAAATAATTTAAAGACAAAAGTAGTAAGGCAAGTTTCAACCTAACACCATCTTTAGCTATCTAATTTGACAATCTGACATTGTTAGTAATTATAGCTGATCATAGATGGAGTTCATAGTTTTATTTTCATAAAATTAAATTATACTGGGGTGTCTTCCAGTCTACAATCGTAGTCACAAGTATCTATTAATTTTGATTATTCAAGTTCCAAGATAACACTCAAAATCGGGGACAGAGGATGAGAGCAAAAAAATCTGTCTTTGGGTAAGTTAGTCATTTAAGATCAAAGGAGTGCTGTACTTTCTTCATCTATACCTATATCTAT
Source organism: Heliothis peltigera (assembly GCA_958496145.1). Lineage (NCBI taxonomy): Eukaryota > Metazoa > Arthropoda > Insecta > Lepidoptera > Noctuidae > Heliothis > Heliothis peltigera. The sequence goes on from OY292351.1 coordinate 2,041,940, forward strand.
ACATATAATAAAACAGTAAAAAAACCGTGTCTGTACATTTAATATATTGATAAAAATAATTACTGAGGGGGGTTTAGAAACAGCAATAGAACACGAATCCAAAAAAAAAATTGTGTCTATTTGGACTACTGGACAGATTTGAATGATTCTTTTTTTATTGTATAGGTGGTAGGTCGGGGCAACATATAGGCTATAAATTATCTTGGAAATTTGAACACCTGATGCAGAACAGCAACAGATCAGCTTAACTATAAGAGATAGAGTAATGCTGCCATAGCAAAAACTGTTTCACGTGATGAGCATTTTCTGCTGCGAGATAACATTTGAAGATCTAGAACACCTGTTATGGAACTCTAAGAGCCCAGCTACACCATCAAACATATAGGACTGATGTCTTAGCAAAAGTTGTTCGGTCTGATAGGCATTTCCGGTTGATTTATAAAAATCTAAGATCAGACACATCTGAAGAACCTCTCTTTTTTGAAGTCGGTTAAAACAACATAAGCTGAAAGTACCTCAGCGCGGTGAAGGCCGTAACAGTTTACGACTGATTTTCGATGACCATGGTATAGACGCCAGCACATCAAGTTACCCGAAACTGTAAATATTTTCCAATCAACTTTGCTACCATATGCTTCAGCGAAAAAGTTGAAATTCTATTTAGGAAATTTGACAGATTGTAGTAGCTTGGTGTGCTGCTTTATTGAAGACTTCTGGCCAAAACTTCCATTATTATTTTTATTTTATCGCATTAATATTCCTTCGGACTTACGTTATTTCAGTTTTTAATTTACTTTTCTATTTATCTCCGTGACACGGTAGCCTACCAGGTAGTGCAGGAGAGCAGACACTTAGATTTTTATGGATCAAGTATCTTCACAACAAAACGATAACTATGCTTACAAAAAGGTTAAATTGTTTCCATTATTCCAAGAAGCTAAGACATTAAGGATCATACGAACCTTATAATCCAACGAAGAGCTAATCTAAGTCGAGAGAGGCTTGATGCTTTTCGAGAAATCTTTTGGGATCAAGAAGCACGCTTACGTTTTCAGCGTATTTACGCATCAACATCCAGGTCTCTAGACACCAAAGAAGAATGTGATGCGCCACTGACCACTGATCCTGAACGTCTTGCATTGCCTCGCAAATCTTAGACGTTCTCGGAAAGAGAATCACGCTTGACTTCTCAGCGTATCTACGCATCTGCTTCTAAGTGACTAGAGACAAGTAAGCGACAATTTGCCGATACAGAATCATGCTTGACTCCTATAAACCTAATGCGCGACTAATTGCTGATCGAGATTATACGTTGTCCAGAATGATGTTGAACGAAATATTCATAATCAGTTACAACTGTTGTGGAATTCCAGGCGCCCAGCAACATTATATAGCATCTATGAATGACGTTTTAACAAAACTGTTCAATTTGAGGCATTCCAAAAATGAAAGACCTGAAGCGTCTCGAATCATCTCGCGCATCATGTTGTTTTCCCGTCTCCGGGCTCTTAGAATTCGATATCAGACATTCCAAACCTTCGATTTTGACAGCCCTGTAGTCGCTGGCATAAGCGAATGGATCCGCGTACGAAGTCGCGGGCAGAAGCTAGTACTAGATAAGGCCTTTCATAGTTTTTGATGTTTATAATATGAATTGTTTTGGAACATAACTAGGTACCTATTGCATTAGGCGAAGCCTGTTATAATAGTGTAAGTTTTTATTGAATAAATAAATAAATAGAGAGACTTGGCTTTTTTACATTGAATGTTTTTCGTGGGATCTATTTTCCGGGATAAAATATAGCCTATACGGATTTGGAAGAATCCCTCTAGGTAATGGTAAATGAAATTTTGAAATCGGTTCAGTAGTTTTTGAGCCTATTCAATACCAACATACAAAAATACAAAGGTTTCCTCTTTATAGTATTAGTATAGAAGTATAGATTTATAAACGGTGATAGAAATAAACACACATTTATTGTTTATATTTTATTACCAAATTTACAACAAATCGTATTAAATGTATAAACAAAAGAACGTAATATAAATAAAATAAATTAAAAGAAAAAACTTTTATGGTCCGCCAAATTGGATTTAGAATAACGTCAAATTAGTATGTAACGAAGTAGATATCTTCAACCGATTGAGCTGAAATTTTGTATACACGTTCAGTCTGGATGACAATGCAAGATATGTATGTTATGTGACGTCATTCTAAATCCAATATGGGAGACCGTCCAAGTTGGCTGAGTAGTTATTTTTAATGAATTTCAACAATATGGGTATCAAATGAAAGGACTTATTGAGAGTGACTAAATAAATTAAAAGAAAAATATTTTTTTAAAAAGCTTTTATAGTCCGCCATATTGGATTTAGAAATACGTCAAATTATTTTTTAAGTCACTCTCAATAAGCCCTTTCATTTGATACCCATATTGTTGAAATTCATTAAAAATAACTACTCCGCAATCTTGGACGGTCCGCCATATTGGATTTAGAATAACGTCATATAACATATCTTGCATTGTCATTCAAACTGAACGTGTATACAAAATTTCAGCTCAATCAGTTGAAGATATCTACTTCAAAATTGAGTTCAAAGAATCCACCGTCACATACATACACGGCAAGTTAAATAAAAGCTTTTAAAAATAATTTGACGTTATTCTAAATCCAAAATGGCGGACGATAAAAGCTTTTTAAAAAAAGATTTTTCTTTTAATTTATTAGACGTGGCGGTTAAATAGGTTAATATTACAAAGAGACACTCCAATTTTATTTATTTGTATTGTTTACATAACAAATTCTTTTTCAGGTCAATATTGTAACATGGCTAGCGGTCTATATGTGTGTATCGGTTGGTCTTGATCCAATATGGGCACATCTAATGGTCTGTCCTCTCTTCTCTTGCATACGGGGTAGCGTTTCGACTTTATGTTCAGGTGTACCTGTAAATTTTAATTGCAATTTATTGAAACGCATACCTCACAGGTTTAACAACATACAGTAGTGTAGTTATATACGGGGAGCTCGTGGCTCGTGGCTCGTAAACGCCGCTCGAGTCAATCGATGACAAGATTAAGCAATACGGTAGATGACAACTAGTCAAATTCATTACTTTTATTGAACTGTCAAAAACTGTTACTTTGTATGAAAATATTTTGTTTTGACGTCACAGATTTTTCACATCAAGCCGTATACTTATTTCAATAAAGAAATGCAAACAATTTTCGGTTCAAAACGATAATTTATTATTAACGGTTTTCGGTTGTAAGAATTGCAATAAGCTGACAACACTTGTAATGTCAAGTCAATTTAGTCTATGAGATTATAGAACGGCTTTAGAATAGACTAGCTGTTGCCCGCGACGTCGTCCGCGTGGGCATTAGGCGATTAAACATTCACCTCCCCCCCCCCCCCCGTACGGGATAGCGTGGTAATATGTAGCCTATATGTTGACCCGACCTCTTACTTATATTCATGCAAAATTTGAAGCAAATCCAAGCACTTTTTGAGATTAGCCCGGACATACATACAGACAACAGACAAAAATTCTAAAAACTATATTTTTGGCTTCGATATCGATTGTAGATCACGGCCCAATTGTTCTTATACAAAAATATTCAATGTACAGTTTTAACATTTCTACGATCTTATTATATAGCTGTCCCCAGCGGTTTCACCCGCATCTTTGGTTACAGCTCCGCTCCCGTGTGTCTTAGCGTGATGGTATATAGCCTATAGCCTTCCTCGATAAATGGGCTATCTAACACTGAACGAATTTTTCAAATCGAACCAGTAGTTTCGGAGATTAGCGCGTTCAAACAAACAAACAAACAAACTCTTCAGCTTTATAATATTAGTATAGATAGATAATTTAGAATTACTTGTCTATTGTGCTTGTACAAGTTGGATTGCTGGGAGAAGGTCGTAGGGCAGTACTCGCATATGAACGGCCTCTCGCCGGTGTGTGTGCGGATATGAGACTCGAGCTGCACCTTAGTCTGCGAACCAGAATATTGTCATCAATAGATAATTTGATAAAATTAAAAGAAAAAACTTTTTTTAAAAAGCTTTTATGGTCCGCCATATTGGATTTAGAATAACGTCAAATTATTTTTTAAGTCACTCATTAACCGGCCCTTTATAACATCATCCACATACACATCATCCACATAAATCAAACAAATGCTCATAAAATAAAAAGTACTGCATCAAACAAAAAAAGAATTACACTAATCGTACTAGAAACCTTGGAGTAACCGGTGTACATACATACAAAAAAAACAAATACCAGCCGGTTAGAAATTGGAACAGAATTTGTATGAAATTATCTGCCAGATAAACTATCTGGAACTTATCAGCAACCTGTGAATCTGGCTCTAATAGACACATTTACAAAGTCAGATAAGTACATTAAGCTAGGCCGTACACGGACTGCTTCAAGCAGTTAAGACAGACTGCTCGAGCAGTCCTGACCGCTTCAAGCCGTCAACTGCTCGGGCGGTCTAGAGTCATTAACCGAATGCTCGAGCCGTTGACTGCGCTACAGCAGTCAAAGCTCTCCGACCTCCTTCGTCCAGAAAAAAATGTGGCATTCAACTGTGGTAGAAAATAAACTACTCGAGCGGTTGGTAGCGACTCCCCGAGCAGTCGACGCCGACGGCTCGAGCAGTCCGCGTACGGCTAGGCTAAGAAGTAAACTTACAGGGAATCCTTTTCCGCAATGGTGGCACATCTTATTGTTAGGTCGACCTTTGTGGACGTTGCGTATATGTTGGTCCAACCCCACGCGGTTTTTAGAAGGCTGCAACAATCATAAATGGATTTGAAACTAGCATTTTCCCGGGAAACTTGTTCCCGTATCCGGATAAAACATAGCCTATGTTCACCGGGGATAGTGTAGCTTCCCAACAGTGAAAGTATTTTTCAAATCGTGTTGAGTAGTTTCGCCCGGGTAACTGGGTTGAGGAGGTCAGATAGGCAGTCGCTTCTTGTAAAACACTGGTACTCAGCTGTATCCGTTAGATTGGAAGCCGACCCCAACAAAGATGGGAAGAATTCTTAAAAAAAAATTCTTAAGTAGAAAATGTAATACTTGGGGATCGGGCATAGTGCGAAACCCTACTGTTTCTATTATAATAATGGCGTCCAGGCCGATTGTCGGCCACGGCGGCCGTTCTCTCTATAGAGATCAGCCAGCTGCGCTGGACATATTATAGTGCACAAGCATTTGCGCGGACACAGGTGCACTCTCTATTCCCTCACTCTCATAGTCCTCAGGGACGGCAATCCGACACGACCGGGGAGAGATCAGGCGCAGGCGATATTTACGTGCTCTCCGATGCACGAGGGTATCAATCACCAACTTCCAGACTCCAGACTGCTTTATGAAAGTCTCTTAAAACCCAAAGCGGTTTCGTCCAGACCCGGGAATTGAACCCGAGGAGACCACGTGCACAGCAGTCAATTTTAAAAGCTTTTATTTAACTTGCCGTGTATGTAGAGTTACGGTGGATACTTTGAACTCAATTTTGAAGTAGATATCTTCAACCGATTGAGCTGAAATTTTGTATACACGTTCAGTCTGGATGACAATGCAAGATATGTTATATCCAATATGGCGGACCGTCCAAGATGGCGTAGTAGTTATTTTTAATGAATTTCAACAATATTGGTATCAAATGAAAGGGCTTATTAAGAGTGACTTAAAAAATTATTTGACGTTATTCTAAATCCAATATGGCGGACTATAAAAGCTTTTTAAAAAAAGATTCTTCTTTTAATTTATTTCCTCCTAACTACTCTACCCTGTTTCTCCCTCTACTCACCTTCATACAAATATGGCACTGGTAGGTTTTGTGCAAATGTTTTTCTTCGATATGGTCTCTTAGCTTCGTCTTGTCGGCAAAACGCTTGTTGCAATGATCACAGATGAACCTAAAATCAAAGAATATCAATGACTTGTGAAAAAAAAAAAAACTACCAGGTATTCGAGTTAGGCCCCTCGCCCACGGCGACTTTTTGTAGCGATACAGTCACGCGTTTACGCGCTACTGTATCGATACAAATGCGCATCAGCATTGAACATCCTTGGCAGTCGTTACGGGTAGTCAGAAGCCAGTCTAACCAAGGGGTATTGGGTTGTGGGCGGTGAGTGTGGGTAGCTCATCGTCCGTACGTCTAAGGACGACAGGCCCGTATCGGCGGCGCGTTCTGTTCCACGCGCTCCTCGAAGAGATGTCAGCAACACAGGAGGGGCCCATAAAGGGCCAGGGTCTGCTTGGGCTGCGGGTTGTTCGTAAGAGATACCGCGGCCCTGGCACACAGGGACCTCCAGAAGGAACATAGTGGGTTTTAGTCAGTAAGAGTCTGACACTCCCTCCAGCTGCACCCTCAGCGGGAGGGGTCATTTGATGATTTCCCACGAAAAAAAAAAGAAAAAAAAAAGGGGTATTGGGTTGCCCAGGTAACTGGGTTGAGGAGGTCAGATAGACAGTCGCTCCTTGCAAAACACTGGTACTCAGGTGAATCCAGTTAGACTGGAAGCCGACCCCAACATAGTTGGGAAAAGGCTCGGGAGATGATGGGATTGTAATTTGCTTTGTACACTGCTGATGATTGGATGGACTTACTTGAGCTGGTCGTGCGACACGTGCCTGAGGCTGTTCCTCATGTGCCGCTGGTACGAGCACGTGGAAGAGAAGCTCACGTTGCACGCGGAACAGTACGCCGCTGATGATGACGTCTTGGCCTGATGATGATGAGTGTCACGATTACATAGTGAGGTTATATTCTACTTTTTCCTTTTGCCATTTTGTGAACGCTGATTAACCAGTGTGCAACTGTGTCTGCTTGGGCTGCGGGTTGTTCGTAAGAGTTACCGCGGCCCTGGCACACAGGGACCTCCAGAAGGAACATAGTGGGTTTTAGTCAGTAAGAGTCTGACACTCCCTCCAGCTGCACCCTCAGCGGGAGGGGACACGAAAAAGAAAATGGCAACTGCGTTAGATTAAGAGCGCATATACCGAAAATTGGCAACGTCGCAAATAGCTGTCAAATATTAACACGAGAATACGAAATATGACTCTGTAGGACACTAAAAAATCATCTGCCTAGCCTTTTCCCAAGCTATGTTAGGGTCAGCTTCCAATCTTTACCGGATGCAGCTGAGGACCAGTGTTTTACAAGGAGCGACTGCCTGTCCAGGTAACTGGGTTGAGGAGGTCAGACAGGCAGTCGCTTCTTGTAAAACACTGGTACTCAGCTGAATCCGGTTAGACTGGAAGCCGACCCCAACATAGTTGGCCTTACCTTAGCTTCGTGTTTCTCCAAATGACGTTTAAGGCTGGTTTTCCATCGGAAGACTTTTTCGCAAATCGTACAAGGAAATGCATTGTGGTACTCATGTACCGCGCTGAAATCAGAGAAGATATTCAAAAAAATTTTACAAAAAATAAAACCGACTTCAAAAACTTTGTAATTTTTTTTTATTTTTATCTTTTTAGTATCAGGTCCAAAATCTTGTTTCGTCATCCATTTGTGGGAAATTCTCATTAACCGGCCCTTTATAACATCATCCACATTAATGAAACAAATGCTCATAAAATAAAAAGTACTGAACCAAATTGGATGAAATTTTTATGGGACCAAATGACAAGTATACTGCATCGAACAAAACAAATCACAAATCGGACTAGAAACCTCGGAGTAATCGGTGTACATACATAAAAAAAAAACCGGCCGAATTGAGAACCTCCTCCTTTTTTTGGAAGTCGGTTAAAAAAATAAGCCAGAGTGTTAAAGGATAGCCCACAGAAGACATTTCCACCATTTTTTTTTAAATTTTTGTCTTTTTATCTGTTTGTTTGTGCGCGCATCACGCAATATGTAAAAATTTAATGTAGACAACGTTTACACAAAAAGTTTAAACACATTTTGGGCTATTAGTTAGCCTTATTTTCATCGAAATCGGTTCATCCTATCAAAATATATTAGTAATTTGATAAGTTCTTTTTAACGCAAGCGAAGCCGCGGTCAAAATCTTGTCCTAAATATAATACTTACAGTCTATGGTTCATGAGTCCTGCTCTATGCCTGAAGGTTTTATCACACTCGGTGCATTGAACTCTCGCTTTGTGCGTATCTTTATGGTAGCGATGCGTGTCTATGGAACTGTGGACAGAAATAATAAAAAAAAAACAATTAAAATCAGCTCAGCTCAATCAGTTGAAGACATCTACTTCATAATTGAGTTCAAAGAATCCACCGTAACATTATGTATGCATTCATTGTCAAGTTAAATAAAAGCTTTAAAAAAAATACAAACATCCGAATTGATAACCTCCTTCTTTAGAAGTCGGTTAAAAACTAAGTAGGCTATATTTTATCCGGGTAATAGACGAAGGCTGCGAGAAACATCCAGTATTGGGAGACATACTTAGAAATTTTGCCACATAGGTTACACTTATATTCCTTGAGCGATATTTCGTGGGTGGAGTAATAGTGCTGTTGCATCACTTTCATATCCAGAGTCCTTTTGTGGCAAATACTGCATTCATATCTGAAAATAATAAATTAAAAGAAAAAAGTTTTTTTAAGAAGCTTTCCATATTGGATTTAGAATAACGTCAAATTATTTTTAAGTCACTCTCAATAAGCCCTTTCATTTGATACCCGTATTGTTGAAACTCATTAAAAATACCCCGCCATCTTGGACGGTCCGACATATTGGATTTAGAATAACGTCCCCCTGACTGCCTCGTTGGTCTAGTTGGTCTCGGGTTCGAATACCGGGTCGGGCCGAAATCGCTTTGTGGGTAGAAACTTTCATAAAGCAGCCTGGAGTTTGGAAGTTGGTGATTGATTCACCCGTGCATCGGAGAGCACGTAAATGTCGGTCCTGCGCCTGATCTCTCCCCAGTCGTGTCGGATTGCCGTCCCATCGGACTATGAGAGTGAGGGAATAGAGAGTGCACCTGTGTCTTCGCGAATGCTTATGCACTATAATATGTCCTGCGCAGCTGGCTGATCTCCATAAAAGAGAACGGCCGCCGTAGCCGACAATCGGCCTGGATGCCATCATCACATCACACTAATATTATAAACGTGAAACTATGACTGTGTGAGTATTTGTTCCTCGTTGTGTATGTGTTATATGTTCACGTTAAAACGGACGAAATTTTTTGAGGATAAAGGTGGTTACAGATGATGGACACTACTCTGGTGAGGGATAAGGGTTGAACTACATCTGGCAGCACGGAATCGCCTTTTCCGTCGCCCTTTCTCTTTCTGTCGCTTAGAACTGCCATTTTCTAGACCGAGACAGAAAGCATAATGCGATAGCACGCGGCGGAATCCTCGAGGCGATCGGCTTCACGGACAAAATGCAATGGTCGGCAGGGAGACTCCGGAACGCTGAAGCGCGCGATAGCATGCTAACGCATCCTTTCATCGCCGATCACTTGCTATCGCCGATCACTTGCTACGCGTGCGATCTCCTTTTTTGTCTGCGGTATTCGACAGCGCGCGTTCGCATGCGGCAGCATACTGCAGCACGTGGTAGCACAGACGGAACAAATGCGATTCTGTGCTGCCAGATGTAGTTCAACCCTAAAAGTAACATCTGTCGCTTGAAATTAGCATGATGATAGCTTACCTTCTCAAGTGCCTCTTATAGTGAGCCGTGAACGACTCCACGGAAGGTATTATAGTTTTACATATGGGACATATGTATTCTCCTAACTCCTGAAACACGTAAAGAATAAATTAAAAAAAAAAAATCTTTTTTTAAAAAGCTTTTATAGTCCGCCATATTGGATTTAGAATAACGTCAAATTATTTTTTAAGTCACTCTCAATAAGTCCTTTCATTTTGTATGCGCTGCTGAGTGTGGCACACACACCTTGAGGGTTAGATATGAAGAAATCACTGATAGTCCAAGAATATCCGTTTATTATATACTTCACTACCAAGTAACTAATTCTATCTAATATGTTGATGTGGTGAGTACAACTGTGTATGCTAGTTGAAAATGTACTGACGCTATATTACTGCGATTTGAGTAAAGCGATATAATATAAAAGTGCTGATGTGAATGCGCACAAACCCTGTACGATACATAACTCGTACATATTCCCGGGCGAGAGAGATGTGAGTGGATGATGATCATGAGGTTACAAAAATACTTATCCCACGAAAAACATTCAATGTAAAAAAGCCAAGTCTCTATGCAATCTTTTCACCGTAAAAAGTTTTGAGATCGCATCGTAGCCAAGTCCTGTTCACCTTATTCTGTAATGACAAATCAATATTTAGAGACTGTATCAATAGTTTTACTTACATTATTATAATAGGGACTTGGCAATGAGCACAGGTTAAAAGCTGTTTGCTCCTTGGAATTATATGCAAATATCACTGTCTACTGACGAACTGATAATATGTTGTATGGTTGGGACGACATTTATTGAATAAACTAGAACATGAATTCTGTGATATTAAAGTTTAAGCTTAATAATTACTTTCAACTCGTCTAATATGTTTTTATGTTTGTATCTTATTGTGCTCATTGCCAAGTCCCTATTATAATAATGTAAGTAAAACTATTGATACAGTCTCTAAATATTGATTTGTCATTACAGAATAAGGTGAACAGGACTTGGCTACGATGCGATCTCAAAACTTTTTACGGTGAAAAGATTGCATAGAGACTTGGCTTTTTTACATTGAATGTTTTTCGTGGGATCTCATTAATTTTTGTAGGTTTCTTTACTATTGCATATATTAACTGGTCATAATAATATACATAGATATGTACTATAATGTTGTTGCAATTAATTTTAGTTTCAGATTGGTTATTTTTTATATAGAGGGCGCTATCAATGAAATCATAAGAATTTGTTTTTTTTTTGATATGACCTCTAGCAGTTCAGCCTAGGAGGCCGTGTACTGCTTAACCGGGCTTCCCTGTGGGTCCTAAAATTTATTATTTAGGCCTCCAGCCAGGGGCTTTCTAAGAAACATTTTAAGTACTACTAATAATAAGCTATGTAACGAAACCATAGCGCGATTTAGAAAGGTACAACGCCATCTATCGAGCATGCATACATTATTTGTCGCATTGCATTGAACTTGAATTTTATGTAAATGTAATGTATCGAGCTCTATGTATTGTATTTAATACATAAAAAAATCTCTAATAATAAAATAAACCAATTCAATATTTTTTGTAGACACGTAAACAAAGAACAAAGTTAACAATGCAGTCGAAATTGATACAAAATACTCTAGCAAAACCGCAAATATAAAATTGTTTTCTATAGTTTTTTATTTTATGATGTTTTTATAATTTTCCCTTTATATGTGGCTGACAACCTGCACTGGTGCTAAATTTCAAGGTTCTAAGTCCACTAGAAGTACCTTAGAATTTTGATGATCGGTCAGTGAGTCAGTGAGTGACAGAATAGTGTAACTTTGATCGACCGTAACTCGTAAACTATTTATTCAATTATCATGAAATTTTGAGGATAAGCTTGTTGTAATGCTTTCTCTCGGTCACCGAAAACCCAACGTTCTAGCTTTGTCTGAATCGAAGATATAGGGGGGAGAAATAGCCGCGAATCGCTTCGAGAAAAGATGGTACGGCCGTGCCCGCTCTGCTTGAGACTTGGCTGGGGCACTCCCGTGCCCTCAGATATGCTAAACTTATAAATTTCACTCAAGTTACAATTCATGACTTAAATCTATGCTTAAACATAAACTGAATTAGTCACTGTCAGTAGACACTGGTTTGGTGAACACTGGAGGTGTCTTCTTGTGCCGCTTTATGCTGCTAAGTATGCTATTAAAATTCCTTAATTCCACGGCTTCTTCTCGCGATTGATGATTTACGTCTCTTGTGTGTGGCGTCGGATCGACGACGGGGGTGGCTGGCACTCTGCGCGCAGGCACCTTTGGAGGCTGCACATCGGAGTCCGACTGTAAGTTGGCGCTCCTCTGCCGACGACGATAAAACCACCGACCAAGAAAAACTAGTACCGTTGATACAGCACCAAAAAACAGCAAGTAGAGTATTGAGTATTGATGTATGTCGTGGCTTGATATTTCAGTATACAAAGCCTTTTCTGAATTTATCTGCTCAATCTGTTCTTTAATGTGCCGAAATGACGCTTGGTGATCGGTGATGTTGATTTCAACTTCTGGCACAGAGACGTTGATGATGTGATTGATCGGCGCTATTTGGTATGATTCCAAGTCCGTCGCAGTTTTAACCTCTGAGGATAGCAGCTTGTGCGATAAAACGGTGAAGTCTCCTCCTTTAATTACGCAATCAGGCTCCAGTGTAATGACCCCGGCCTTAGCGACTTGTATTGCAGTAATTTGATATTCACATATGACGCGAAGTGTACATTGTCCGCAACAATAATAAAGGTAAGTATTTATTGTACTCAACTCCATCCAATTGTTACGGCATGCTGCAGTATTTGTAAGACACCTGTTGGTGCTCTTATCTTTGATGCACATGCTGTCTTCCGACTTGAATTGAAAAATGGGTTTTCGGGAGTGACAGAGACGAGTTAAATCACCGTACTGAACACATTGTTGCATGTCCCTTTCCGTCAGTGATAAGTATGTATCTTTGCGTAAATTTATTGCAATGTAATCTGATACCGGCACGACGGCGACTGTGGTGTTTCCATGTTGTTGTGGTATTGGTATTAGTTGATATAAGTCATAACTCTCTCTGCTGACAAGTGGTATTCTAATTTCAAATATGAGGAACTGCTGCGTCACCCTTGTTTTGACTTTCAGAAGATGATAAATTTTGGGTAGTTCAGTTTGTATGTTTTCTATCGGTAAGGATAGCTCTCGCGATAGTTGTCCAGAGATAATGCTGAGTTGATCTCTTAACTGCTTCGGTGTAAGTAAATGGACGCTGAACATTCCATGATGGATATCTGTTATCATGTCGATTATTGTATCTTGTATCGATTTTAGCTTCGCAAGCATATTTGTAGCTATGATTGTGGAGAGTGCTAATTCGTTCATCACTTCCTGTTCCTGCAGATTTTTGCTCAAAATGTTGGTAGCCTTCGTTAAATTGTTTAGATGTTGATTAATGACTTTGTGTTGCCGATTGATTGATTCTTCAGTTCTTTTGAGTAAATTATATTCTGCTTCTACAACTGAGGTCTGATTTTTCCACAGGAGTGCTAAGTGTTCTTCATTTATTTTTATAAGAGAAATGTCCTGCTTGTACTGATCGGCGAAACGTTGATCCAAAACTCCAAATAAACTGTTAGCAACATAGCCCACACCGTCTATAAGGCCTCGTCGCTTGCGTGTGCGTTCTTCGACGTGCTGATTCATTAACATTTCGTTATAGTACTTCAGTTCGTCATTCGCATGTCGTAATTGCAATATGATGATGTCACATAGTGTTTTGGTTTTCTCTCTTTCGCACACACTGGTTATATGTTGCAGGTATTTTTCGAAGGTTGCTGAACCGTCCCAATAAGGGCTCATGTCGTGATACACGATGAGTTTCCATTCATCTTGTATAAATTGCATGTTCGAAAGTCGGTCAAAATATAGTGCTTTGTTTATCGTTGTCAAAGTATATGGAGATGCTGAGTGCTGGTGGCCAAAAACTGACGTCATGAAGAAGAATAAGGCAAATAGAGTTGTTATCAAATTGGACGCCGTTCCAGGTCGATATTTTGATTGATCATCCTTCTTCTTAATTGGTTGTCTGTCTGGTATTTTCCCAGTCTGATCGGTTGCTTTCGGGTTAGCTATCAACACTGATAGCTTAATCACCGGGCGCTTGATGTACCCATTCTTTGTTTTCAGGGTAACTACGCGGACCAGTCCATCGGAGCCGGGATGCAGCTCAGTGACCCTGCCTAGAGCCCATCTTCCAGCGGGAAGGTTAGGCTCATGAATGATGACAACATCATCAACTCGTACGTTTTCCTGAGGCCTTTGCCATTTGCTCCTCACTGAGAGTTGAGCGAGATATTCGGATTGCCACCTCTTCCAAATATCTTCAAAAATTCTCTGGGTTCTCTTCCATCTGGTTCTTTCATCTTCTTCGGTATCTAAGATTGTCAATATGGGACCGCTACTTAGAAAATGTGATGGTGTCAGATAATTCAAATCATCTGGGTCTTCTGTAATTGTGCACAGCGGCCGACTGTTGAGACATGCTTCGAGTTGGGCCAGTAATGTACTATATTCCTCGAATGTGAGTTTTTGTTCGCCAACCACACGTCGAAGATGATGCTTTAGGCTTTTAACAGCCGCTTCCCATAGGCCACCTGCACTGGGCCAAGCGGGGGCGTTAAAATGCCATTGTATTCCCATCTCACTGATCTCTGCATAGAATCCGTCGTTAAACGTTTTGCGTAGTTCTGCTTGTTCTCGCAGCAGCGCCTTATTTGCACCAACAAAGTTTGTGCCATTGTCACTGTAAATATGACTAGGCTTACCCCGACGTGAAGACATGCGTTTTAGGGCAGCCAAAAATGCTGTCGAGCTTAGGTCTGATACGAGCTCGAGGTGCACAGCTTTTGTCACCATGCACACGAATACTGCTATGTATCCCTTGCTTGTTGTGACTCCTCGCCCTTTATTGAGTTTCACATCAACGTATCCTGTGTAATCTACGCCAGTGTGGTGAAAAGGACGCGAAGGATTGCTTCGAGATTCAGGTAAGTCCCCCATCATTTGCTTTTGCTTTATTGCCTTGTGCTTTTTACACGTAATGCAAGTAAGCAAACGCTTCCTTACAGCTCTGTTTCCGCCTAAGATCCAATAGCTCTGTCTGATGTGTGCGAGCGTCATCCGAGCCCCCGCATGAAACGTGCGACGGTGAGCTTGGTCGATAATAATGTCAGTAATGTGGCTGCTGTGTGGTAGGATCAGTGGATGTTTCATTTCTTCGTCAATATGTGCGTGTTTCAATCTGCCTCCAACTCTCAAAAGGCCTTTCTTGTCCAAAAATGGGTTTAGGCATAAAATTTTACTTTTGCGATTGACTGGCTCCTGTTTTCGTAAGCTACTAATTTCTTCAGTAAATTCCGTTTCTTGAACATATTTAATAATCATATGTTTTGCCGTGTCCAATTCTTTCGCCTGCAAATAAACAGATTGATTGCGCTGACGTCGCGTGATACGTAACACCCAGGCAAGTATTCGCTCGGCGCGTGCCATATTGCTGTTTCTATGCAATATATGCTGAATGACATCATCGCTATGAGGTTGAACTATGACGTTGCTCTGTTTTATTTTTCGCTCCTCTTGATCCGTGACGTAGACGGACTTATCTGCTACCGATGTCTCATCGAATCCAGGCAGGAACTGAGGGCCGTTCCACCACAGGCGATGTTGCTTCAATTGTGCTGTTGTAATACCACGGCTGGCGCAATCGGCTGGGTTGTCAGCAGATTTTATGTAATACCAATTGTCTGAGATAATGACGTCTTTAATCTGCTTGACTCTGTTCGCCACAAACGGTGTCCAGCGGTTGATGTTGCCTTGAATCCAGCCGAGAACTGCAGTTGAGTCACTCCAACCATATACTTTGATCTCGCGTCCGTGGAGGGCTTGCACTATTTTTTGTATAAGTGATGATAGTAGATGCGCTCCACACAGCTCTAGACGTGGTAAAGTTAGCTTCTTGTTTTCTGGCACCAGTCTTGTTTTTGCAGCAACGAGTGTAACGTAGGTATCAATTTTACAGTAAACGACACATGCATATGCTTTTATTGACGCATCGCAAAAGCCGTGCAATTGAATAGTGTCTTGCTCCCCAATCTTGTACCACCTTTGGATTCTGAATTCACATATGTTTTGTAAATCTGCTTTAATATTTTCCCACTCGGTACTTATGTTATCCGGAAGCTGGTCGTCCCACTGGATGTTAGAAAGCCATACTTGTTTGAATAAAAGTTTCAATGTTGTTGTAATCGGAGCTAGCCAACCGAGTGGATCAAATATCTTTGAAATATCTGATAGTAGTGAACGTTTTGTATGTTTTTCTGCCTTCGATGGTGCGCCTATTTTTAGCTCGAACGAGAAGGTATCTTCATTGGGATTCCATCTCAGGCCGAGAGTCTTTGTTGCTTCGGCTTGCTTGAAGTTGAATGAAGCTTGATTTAATGACGCTCTGTCGACGTTTTGAAGTAGTTCCTCGTTGTTAGATGACCATTTTCGTAAGTTGAAACCTCCCGATCGTAGCAATTGGATTAAATCTTCCTGCAGTTGTTTGGCGGCTGTCATTGTGAAGCTTCCACTTACAAGGTCATCCATGTAGAATTCTTCTTGCAACGCTTCAGTTGCTCTGCTGTTCTGATACTTATGGCCTTCATCAGCTGCTAACTGTTTCAAAGTCATCATGGCCAAGAAAGGGGCTGCTTTCATGCCGTAGGTGACCGTCGTAAGCTGATACTCTCTCAATCGTTGGTCAGGAGAACTTCTCCAAAGGATTTTCTGATAGTTTTGATGTTTAATGCTGCAATGTATCTGTCGATACATTTTTTCAATGTCTGCCGTAAAAGCGTACTTATATTGCCTCCATCGCAAGATTAATGACATGAGATCTTGCTGTAAATTGGGGCCACGCTTCATGAGGTCATTCAACGTATGGCCCGTGGATGTCTTCGCCGATGCGTTGAACACTACTCTTAATGCAGTAGTTGTCGACTCGGCGCGCTGAACACAGTGATGAGGCAAGTAGCAGGCCGGTGTTATATTACCGGTGCACTCTATCATATGATTCATAGCTTGATATTCATGAATGAACTGTTTATATGATTCTGCTAATTGCGGTTGTTTACTGAATTTCTTCTCAAGTTGCCGGAATTGCGCCAAAGCCATGGGTTTCGAAGCTCCTAGTTTTTCTTGAAAGTTTGGTTCGAATGGTAGCTCAACCGTATAGCGACCGTCTTCGTTACGAGTTGTTGTGTTCGCATAGTGCTGTAAGCAATCCAGATCATCCTGTGACATCCCCGAGTTTTCAGCTATGTCTTCAACTGACCAGAATTGTCGAATTTCATCGATGTTATTTATCACAACGTTGCACTGGAATTTTGTTTGCACAGACCCGCATAAAATCCAGCCCAAGCGTGTTTGTTGTGCAACCGGTTGTGATTTTTCGTGCCTGATGATACCTTCTTGAATTATGTTTGAGTATATATCGGCCCCAAGCAAAATGTCTACAGGGCGACTTTCATTAAAATCTGGATCAGCCAACGTGATGTGCTCTAAAAACTTCCATGATTTTGGCTTTGTAAATGATTTATTCGGCAAATTGTTTATCAAATTACGCATAATAAAAACATCGGTATCAAATGTATAATCACTATGAATGGCACTGCAGCTGATTCGTATGACACCTTTGCAGTTATTTTCTTTAGCTCCGACACCGAATATGACCCCTTTGCACCTGCCACGCGGTATTCGTAGCCTTTGTGCTGCTTTTTCCGTTATCAGGGATGTTTGTGAACCCTGATCAAGGAGCGCTCGCAAAGTTATCAGGGACCCATCATTTGCTTGCACGTTGACTAATGCTGTGGTAAGCAGAGTTTCTGATAAATCTTCTTGAGACACATGATTGGTGCTGTTGCTAGTAGTTTTCTTGCTATCAGCGTCGGCTGTGCTTTGCTGCACTGATCTGTTGTATGACGTCTGTCCACCCCATTTGCCGTAAGCGTCGTGAAGAAGTGTGTTATGATTTGAATTGCAGACGCGGCATCTTTTTCTTGACAAACATCCGTTGCCTTGCGTATGCACAATTAGACAGTTTTTGCATAAATTGTATTTCGCAACCGCCTTACGTTTGTCGTCAGGCTGTAGTTCAAGAAATTCTTTGCATGAAAACAATTTATGGGCTTGATTGCAATGTGGGCATTTTGATTCACCTTCATTTCCCTTAGTCAGTGAATTGGACTTATAATCGTCGTTTTTGTTTTGTTTTGCACTGAACGCTTTGTATGAATAAAATTTCTTTTTCATCTGTGTAGACTCTGACAGGGATGCTTTTGATGTTTCAGGCTTGCGCCTTGCTGATTCCCAGGATACAAACTTTCCTTCCAAAAATTTGAGAAAATCTGCTAGGTTGGGTAGCTCACGTGGCTCTGCTAGTGACTCTAAATAGTCGTTGTGAGTCTCTGCATCCAACTTTTGAGAAAGTAAGTGTACCAATATTGGGTCCCACGATGACGTGTCCACACCGAGATTCTTAATAGCATTTATACACTCTTGCGTAGTATCGTGAAGCTTTTTGACTGACGCTGCTGATAAATGTTGAGTGTTAGGTACGCCGAGCAAGGAATTGAGATGTGACGAGAAGATCAGTTGTTGTTGTATCTGTGATTGAGGATCTCCCAGGCTGTCTCATAATTTTCCGAGCTGATTGATAGATGCTGAATGAGTTTCTCAGCTTCTCCCTTCACCTTGCTTTTGAGAAATTGCATCCTTTGTGCCTTAGAAAGCGATGGATTGGAATGAATAGTCTCAACAAACAAATCCTTGAACGCAGTCCAGTGTTCATAGCTGCCACTAAATGCTGGAATTTCGATCTTAGGTGTTGACTTTTCTCGGTAAGATACTGACCACATTTTGGTGTTGATGTTTTCTTTCATTTGGTTGTAAATGAGTTCACATGCGTTGTAAGACATTTCATATTGCACTTCAGCTTCATGGGATAAACTGTCAAGGTCCCAATAAAGTGAATCAACTGCTTTCCACCTTGATTCCAACAACTTTAAGGCGTCTTCAAACTGCCACTTTTCTTTAAGGAGGTCGACGTTGATCTGGGATACTGTTCTTTGGAATGCTTTGACATTGCTCCTTTGTTTGCGCAACATCTCGTCCACTTGGCTATTCCCCGCTGTTTCCGGCAACACTATAGAAAAGGGTGACTGGTTATTGCGCTCCACTGCTCCTGCACCTTGCTCTGGAGTGAATTTTTGCTCCGGTAACCTTGAGGTTGACGGTGCCGGTTCGAATGTAAAGGTTGGCGGCTTCAATACGGGTGAAATTGGTTTTTGTTCTTGAGATAAATACTTGAAAAGGAATTCCCTGGTGCTGTTGTAAAACTGTCTTGTTTGCTCAAAGGAATCTTGCACAAAGTATTGATGAGAGGGATCTCCGCGTTCGCGAACCTGCTCGTGATTGCTTTGAAATTCTTCCCAATACTTGTCGAGGATGTCGATTTTCTTCTGCACGTAGTCTGGAGTCTTACGGCTCGATCCATCCTTTTTGAAATTGGTCACAATTTTGTTCATGGCTTGCATGATCTGGTACTGAGTTTCAATAACTCCCTCCATGTTGAACAATGAGTGCTGATACTTCGAGTCACCGAATATGCTTCTGAAATATTGCTGATGTGCTTCAGTTAACTCTTGTATTTGTTGCCGGTGGAGGATGATCTCAGGATCAGAAAGTATTTCTTCTACAATATATGCGCCTTCTCAATCTGACTGGGGCGATCCGCTTGTGGAAGACCAGCCAAACCGATTCGCTATCGTAGATAGAAGCACTTCGTACCTGAGGTGACTGTTCCAAATCCGGCTCGAAGGACCATAAAGATGTATGCGCTGCTGAGTGTGGCACACACACCTTGAGGGTTAGATATGAAGAAATCACTGATAGTCCAAGAATATCCGTTTATTATATACTTCACTACCAAGTAACTAATTCTATCTAATATGTTGATGTGGTGAGTACAACTGTGTATGCTAGTTGAAAATGTACTGACGCTATATTACTGCGATTTGAGTAAAGCGATATAATATAAAAGTGCTGATGTGAATGCGCACAAACCCTGTACGATACATAACTCGTACACATTTGATACCCATATTGTTGAAATTCATTATAAAATAACTACTCCGCCATCTTGGACGGTCCGCCATATTGGATTTAGAATAACGTCATATAACATATCTTGCATTGCCATCCAAACTGAACGTGTATATAAAATTTCAGCTCAATCGGTTCTTCAAAATTGAGTTCAAAGAATCCACCGTAACATACATACACGGCAAGTTAAATAAAAGCTTTTAAAAACAAAACTCAAATCAGTTGGTCAATGACGGAGATGTGTAGGTATGTGCAAAATAACATATCAAAATTAGAACCTCCATTTTCTGAAACGGATAAAACACTAAAACCTTCTTTGGAAGCTAAAAATTACTTTCCCGAAAACGGCATCGAAATCGGTTCAGCCGAACGCTAGGAAACCAAGAATAGAACTTGAAAAAATACTTACGGGTGAATGCTTAGCTGTGACATGAGCTAAATAGGATTTTTTATAGTTAAACCCAATGAGGCAGCTGTCGCACTTGTACTGGGCCCTCACGTACACGTCCCTGGTGGCCTCTCTGTCTCTCTCCGCCAACATCTCCTCGTACGACAATTCTATTGTAAGTATTTTCTGGGAATTCTCATCTACTTTCATCTAAAATACAGAAAAGAACCGGCTAAGTGCGAGTCGGACTCGCGCACGAAGGGTACCATCACTACATAGTATAAAACAAAGTCGCTGTCTCTGTCCCTATGTCCCTTTGTACGCTTAAATCTTTGAAACTACGCAACGGATTTTGATGCGGTTTTTTTAATAGATAGAGTGATTCAAGAGGAAGGTTTGTATGTATAATAACATCCATTAAATAGTGGAGAAATGCGGGACGTAGCGTTTGCGGCGATGTTGTGTATGTTTTTATATACAACGTTCACAGTTTTTATGTAGGTAGTGTATTTAGTATCAACATTGCACCCGTGCGAAGCCGGGGCGGGTCGCTAGTTATTTATAAAATGAGCAAAAAAATCATGTTTGTTGTATGGGAGCCCCCCTCAAATATTGATTTAATTTTACTGCAATTACTTATTTTTGAATTAAGTAATACATTCCATATTCTGTGAATATTTCAAGCATCTACCTGTTGCCGTTATCGATATCGAGCAAAAATGAACAAAAAAATCACGTTTGTTGTATGGGAGCCCCCCAAAATATTTATTTTATTCTAGTTTTCAGTATTTGTTGTTATAGCGGCAACAGAAATACATCATCTGTGAAAATTTCAACCCTCTGACTATCACGGTTCATGAGATACAGCCTGGTGACAGACGGACGGAAGGACAGAGGAGCGAAAACAATAGGGTTCCGTTTTACCCTTTGGGTACGGAACCCTAAAAACTAATTAAATTGTCGAAAATATTTTACCAATCACAAAGAAAATAATTTCATGTACAAGACGCCAGCACCTTGTAGCGACACTACATACAGCGCCATCTAGTTCAACATGAAAAAGCTATCCTGCATCGCAGAATCGTCGTGAAGTCGTGGTGGTTTAGTGGTTAAAGCACCAGCTTTTCGAGTAAGAGGGTGCAGGTTCGATTCCAGGTCAGGCAAGTACCAATGTAACTTTTCTAAGTTATACGTACTTTCTAAGTGTATCTTGGACACCAATGCCTGATTAAAGGTGAAGGAAAACATCTCGAGGAAACCTGGACTATAAAGTCTGAAATCACCAACCCGCATTGAGCAAGCGTGGTAAACGCTCAATACTTCTCCGTGGGAGAGGAGGCCTGTGCCCAGCTGTGAGACGATAAAAAGGCTGTGATGATGATTACTCGCTGGTCATCAATAGCCCCAGAACCTTATAACATAATTTGCCCAGACTTTTCCCAAGTGGGGTCAGCTTCCAGTCTTAACTGGATGCAGCTGAGTACCAGTGTTTTACGTGGAGCGACTGCCTGCCTGACCTCCTCAACCAAATTACCTGGGCAACCCAATACCCCTTGGTAAGACTTGTCGGACTTTCTGGCTTCTGACTACCGGTAATGACTGCCAAAGATGTACAAATGACAACCGGTACCCACCAATTTAACGTGTCTTCCGAAACACGGAAGAACTCGTCATGATAAGATGGTCACCCATCCTCGAACCGACCGCGCCAAGCGTTGACAAAGTCTGACAACCAGTCTTAACAACTGGGTTGAGGTAGTCAGACACGCTAACCTTGACACGCTAAATTGGTGGGTCCCGGCTGTCATTTGTACATTTGCAGTCAATACGGGTAGTTAGAAGCCAGAAAGTCTGACAACCAGTCTTGCCAAGGGGTATCAGGTTGCCTCGTTGGGCATAGGGTTGAGGAGGTCAGACAGACAGTCCCTCCACGTAAAACACTGGTACTCAGCTGTATCAGGTTAAGACTGGAAGCTGACCCCAACATAGCTTGGGAAAAGGCTAGGCAGATTATAATGGCCACTTTCATAAAACTTTATTTAGCTACATAACATTCAAACTAACAACTAAATAATAAAATACCTTTTCAAGTTTCACACTCTTGGTTTTCTTAGTTTTTTTAACCTTTTTGCTCACTCTCTTCCTGTTGTCATCTCTCTTCATGGAGGACATTATATTCTGAAGTTCTGACTCGAAGCTCTTCGTGTTTTCTGAACAGTCTGACAAGGGACTGGTATCTTCCAAAATGTTTGTGTCATCTGAAAATTTCAGTTAATTATTGGTGATTGATACACCCGTGCATCGGAGAGCACGTAAATGTCGGACTGCCCCGTTGGTCTAGTGGTTGCAAGGCGCGACTGCTGTGCACGGGGTCTCGGGTTCGAATACCGGGTCGGGCCGAAATCGCTTTGTGGGTTTTGAGAAACTTTCACAAAGCAGCCTGGAGTCTGGAAGTTGGTGATTGATTCACCCGTGCATCGGAGAGCACGTAAATGTCGGTCCTGCACCTGATCTCTCTCCGGTCGTGTCGGATTGCCTCCCTGAGGACTATGAGAGTGAGGGAATAGAGAGTGCACCTGTGTCTGCGCAAATGCTTGTGCACTATAATATGTCCTGCGCAGCTGGCTGATCTCTTCATAGGGAACAGAATCACCAACCAGCATTGAGCAAGCAAGGTGACTAACGCTCAATCCTTCTCTGTGTGAGAGGAGGCTTGTGCCCAGCAGTGGGACGATGAACAGGCTGATGATGATGATGATTATTATTACCTTTATCAAAATCGGAGTCCTCTTTCACCTCATTCTTGATGCACACTATGGGCACTTCAGGTATATTGTCTTCCTGAGCAGGACCCGCCGGTGATATGCTGACTGCTTCTGTATTGTGTACATTTAGACGTGGAGATCGGCTCACATCTGTGAGTAGGCAGTCTTGGAGATTCTGAAATCATACAGGTCAAAATGAGAACCTCCTTTTTTTGAGTTGGTTAAAGCACTAAAACCTACTCCTGCATACAGGTTCTCAGTTTGACTTGTAACACACACACAAGTCAAACTAAGAACCTCATTTTAAGGATGCCAATGACAACTTTTAAAGACTCCTCGAAGAGATGTCAGCAACATAGGAGGATCCCTTAGGATTAGGATTTATAACTGTTGAGGCTGCGGGTTGTTACAAGAGTTACCGTGGCCCTGGCACACAGGGACCTCCAGAAGAAACACAGTGGGTATTAGTCAGTAAGAGTCTTACACTCCCTCCAGCTGCACCCTCAGCGGAAGGGGTCATTTGATGATTTCCCCCCAAAAAAAATATGAATGTCCTTTCTTTTGAAGTTGGTTATTAATATGTGTGATGCGGGAGTAAGCTCATTGTATGTAAGTAGAAAAATTAAAAGAAAAAACTTTTTTTAAGAAGCTTTTATGGTCCGCCATATTGGATTTGGAATAACGTCAGATTATTTTTTAAGTCACTCTCATAAGTATAAAGTCAGTCAGTAAGTCCTTACATTTGATACCCCTATTGTTAAAATTAATCTTGGAAACTCCGCCATCTTGGGAAGTCCGCCACATTGGATTTAGAATAACGTCATACAACATATCTTGCATTGTCATCCAGACTGAACGTGTTTACAAAATTTCAGCTCAATCGGTTGAAGATATCTACTTCAAAATTGAGTTCAAAGAATCCACCGTAACATACATACACGGCAAGTTAAATAAAAGCTTTTAAAAAGCTGACTCTTTCTTAGATCTTCACATAGACAGTTGCAGGCAGAGACAGTATGTATAACACTCACCTCTTTAGTGTAGGTCTGTAATATCCTGTAGGAGTTCTGTACCTGCTCCCTGAAGGTGACACACTTCTCTAACAGGGCTTTACATTCCCAGCACACCTGTGGGTGTGGTGTGACCGCAGACATCATGAACAGCTGGAAATATACATAATGCCGGATGTTACCAAAGGAGTACATCATAAAGCTATCATTGTTATCATCATCATTATCATCAGCCTTTTTATCGTCCCACTGCTGGGCACAGGCCTCCTCTCCCACGAGAAGGATTGAGTGTTAATCACCACGCTTGCTCAATGCGGGTTTGTGATTTCAGACTTTATCTACATATATAGTCATACATATATATGCTGGGGAGTTTGTTGCGCCATTTCTTCTTCCCAGCAAAACCGTATAGGAAGTGGTGAAGGGTGGGCGTTTTGGGGGCTGTCTTTTGTAGCATTTGATGTTGCTGTTTTACAGCCAAGTTTGAATAAATGAGTTTAAGTTTGAAGTTAAGCAAAATTTGGAATAACTCTATGTCAAAGGCATCATCATCATCATCATCATCATCATCAGGTGCTGGATAAAAGATTTAGGGCCTGTTTCACCACCTATGAATTAGTTCCAGATAGTTTATTTGCTAGATAATTTAATACAAATTCTGTTCCATTTTTGAATTTATCTGGTTGATAGTGGCTATTCGGACATTGTGGAACTGACAATTGCTATGTGTGTGAAATAAGTAAATGAAATTCTGGAGACACTGACTAATTAAAATTGCCTACCAATTAAATAAAAAATGGAACATAATTTATATAGGAAATTATCTAGCAGATAAACTAACTGGAACTTATTCGTAGGTGGTGAAACAGGCCCTACATAAAAGATATAATCAATAAATACTAACTGGAATTTCGCCCAGAACGCTGAGGTAGTATTTGCGTGTTCTTTCGTCGTTTAAAGTAAGAAGCTTCCGTCCGACGCATAAACATGCGTTGCAAATCAATTTATAATGCACATCCTCTTCTTTCACATCCATTTTAATGACAAAAAATCAGTTTTTCATGTTTAATTATAAGTTACTTTCAAGCACTTTCACGAGACGCGAAAATATTTAAATCATAAATTAAAACTGTTGACTTTGAGTTCAATCTGAAATGAATTGAGGTGGTTGTGATATATATTTATTTCTACACAACTTTCCACATTTATTTAGGTTTTATCAACGTATTAATCTTAATCCAATTTCAAATAGAAAAACATACAACAAAACAAACTGCTGCCATCTTTAAACTACTAGTGTTGTAGCAAAGCAAAGGTAAACCGTTACGGATATAAGTATTACATTATACGTAACTATCTACTTGTTAAAGTTTTAAGGCAATCGTCCATTACTAAGTGAATAGTCCATTTATCGGGAATAGGCTGGGGGACTTTTAATTCAATTGCGGGCAGTATTTTCAAAATGTGCAACAATGCAAACACGGTGGCGGAAGCGACTAATGAATATAGTAAAGCTAGTTTAGTTGAGCTACGTTCCCATGTGTGCAAACAACTATGCCAACAGAAACTTTCTTAGAAGACAAAATATTTTTATTCCATCATTTTTTTTATAAATATGCCTTCTGCTTAAAGTAAAAACCGAAACCTAAAAAATATTCTGTCTGTCTGGACCGCTCCTGACATACCGACACTAGTCATTTAACATTGACAGTTGACACTTCCTCCGTACAAAAAAAAAAACACAAAACATCTGTAATTTGTTTACAAAATATTTTTGTATTAATTTAATGATTTTTTTTTATATATTTTAAGATAACATTAAGAGGAAATCAATCGGACCCTAGCTATAGACTAGGCATAGGATTTTTATATTGAAACATTTGTTTTTGAACCCAACTATAACGACTAACAATACAAACCCTAGCCAGTATAATAAATGACGAACCCAAACTTACAATAATATTTATAGAAATTATGGACGAAACTGAAATCAAGTTAGAATTTCACAATTATGACAACCAGTGCCGCGTATGCCTCAGCGTTGGAAGAAAATTGTCGCCGCTAGGCGAACATAACGCTATATTCAAAAAGATTATTTCAAAAGTGGATGATTTTGTATGTATTGTTCTCTAAAGTATAATTATAATCATAATTTTGAGAAATATTATCCATATGTGTTTCGGATGGCACGTTACACTGTAGGTCCCGGCTGTCATTGAACATCCTTGGCAGTCGTTACAGGTAGTCAGAAGCCAGTCTAACCAAGGGGTACTGGGTTGCCCGGGTAACTGGGTTGAGGAGGTCAGATAGACAGTCGCTCCTAGCAAAACACTGGTACTCAGCTGAATCCGGTTAGACTGGAAGCCGACCCCAACATAGTTGGGAAAAGGCTCGGGAGATGATGATGATTGTCAAACAAACTAAATTATATGTGACTTCGACCCGTAAGCTAATTGAGTTTATTATTTTCAGAATCAATTATTATTGGATGATGTTAGACTATGCTGGGAATGTTTAGCGTTCCTACAGAGAGCTAGAACATTCCAACAAAGAGTACAAAAAGCCAATGAGGTCCTACAGTTGGGGCAGGTATTAGATATTTATTTTTATTTCTCGCAGTTTCTACCGCGTCCCCGAGGAACGAGGAACTTCATCCCGTATCCGGATAAAACATAGCCTATGTTCATCGGGCATAGTGTAGCTTCCCAACAGTGAAATATTTTTTCAAATTGGTTTAGTAGTTTTGAAGCCTATTTAATCCAAACAGTCAAATCATCCCTTTCTGTGTGAAAGGAGGCCTGTGCCCAGCAGAGGGACGATAAAAAGGCTGATGATGATTGTTATTATTAAATATCCTTAATGTACAACAATGACTTCTTTACAGATTTATTAAGTATCTGTATAAATTATAGATTTTAAATTTTATTATAAATTTTTTTATTGTCAATCATATTGGTCTAATCCTATTTTTAAAATAAGCTTTTCTTTGAACAGTCTAAAAAGAAGAAAATTGCTCTTAATAAGCCCTTTCATTTGATAACCATATTGTAGAAGTGCATTAAAAATAATTACTCCGCCATCTTGGATTGTCCGCCATATTGGATTTATAAAGACGTCATATAACACATCTTGCATCGTCATCCAAACTGAACGTGTATGCAAAATTTCAGCTCAATCGGTTGAAGATATCTACTTCAAAATTGAGTTCAAAGAATCCACCGTAACATACATACATTGCAAGTTAAATAAAAGCTTTTAAAAATGATTTTGGGGTCGAGACATGATTGTGCCAAGCTACAATCACAAATTAGCTGAAAATTTTTATATTATATTTTTTAGGTGTACATGTACGGCACTCAATCAACCCTGACTACTACATTACTGAATGATGCACATCCTCACACAATCTACATCAATGATTTTAACATACCTATGGATGTTAAGACTTGTAGCGTTGAGAATGATGAAGTTGGTGAACATTATGATGATATGTGCCAGGAAGATGTTGGTCAAGGTTCTGTGAAAATTGAAGAATCAGCCAAGGAGAATAAAGGTTAGTTAATAGTTAATATTCCTCACACATTCACACAACGTCATCTAGTCCCAAACTACGCAGAGCTTGTACTATGGGTACTAGACAACGTACTTATATACTTTTATTTTGTAAATACATACATATTATACACTAACGACCCGCCCCGGCTTCGCACGGGTGGACATTTTCGACGCCTTACTCCACAATTTTCACTACCACGAAAAATCCTATCTATTTTCCGGGATAAAATATAGCCTATACGGATTTGGAAGAATCCCTCTAAGTAATGGTAAAAGAAATTTTGAAATCGGTTCAGTAGTTTTTGAGCCTATTCAATACAAACATACAAAAATACAAAGGTTTCCTCTTTATAATATTAGTATAGATAGAAGCACCCAGACACAAATGTTTGACTTATGCGGGAATCAAACCCGCGACCTTTAGCGTGGCAGACAGGTTCACTAACCACCACGCCATCTGGTCGTCTGTATTTTTCCATGTAGTCACATGAAGCTGAAAAACCTGAACAGGAGGTCTTAGTAGCTAAACGTCCAACGGTGCAAAATATCGAATGACCTTTTCACACATGGTCAATATTTCGACTGCCTCGTTGGTCTAGTGGTCGCAAGACGCGACTGCTGTGCACGAGGTCTCGGGTTCGATTCCCGGTTCGGGCCGATATCGCTTTGTGGGTTTTGTGAAACTTTCATAAAGCAGCCTGGAGTTTGTAAGTTGGTGATTGATTCACCCGTGCATCGGAGAGCACGTAAATGTCGGTCCTGCGCCTGATCTCTCTCCGGTCGTGTGGGATTGCCGTCCCTGAGGACTATGAGAGTGAAGGAATAGAGAGTGCACCTGTGTCTGCGCGAATGCTTGTGCACTATAATATGTCCTGCGCAGCTGGCTGATCTCCATAAAAGAGAACGGCCGCCGTAGCCGACAATCGGCCTGGATACCATCATATTTAATTAATTGTTTCAGAACCGCAAAAAACAAAAAACAATAAATGGGCTGAAAAAAGAGCTTTGCAAAATAAAAAACCTAAATTCAAAATTATCACACAATATTCTAAGAATTACTTCAGAAAGATAGAGATAGATAATAAAGAGTTACCTCTATGTATGCAGAGCGAAAGAGATAGCGAATACTTTAAATCAAAGAGGCATAAGTGTGAAAAATGTGTTTTAGTATTTTCAAATGAAAAGTTTCTTAAGAAACATATCAATAAATATCATGATAAGGTAAGTCTATACAGTTTAAGATATGAGAAGAAAAATAGAACTATCAGGTACAACCGCCAGCACATCAAGCTACCTACGAAACTATAAAATTTTCCCCATCAACTTTGAATCGTATGCTTGAGCGATAATGGTGAAAATATATTAAGGTTAACAGATTGTAGTAGCTTAGTATGTGCTGGCGGTTGTACAGACGCAAATGATCCCAATCCTCTTTTAATCATATGCTTGAGCGATAATGTTGGAATTCTATTGAGGAAAGTTGACAGACCTATTCCTCCCCAAACTACCTACCTCATCACTCACCCTTCCATAATACCTTCCCAACCCAAAACCATTCAGGAGAGGGGTGCAGACATACCATAAATGTTACCCTCTCTCCTCAAAGTACAAAAAAAAGACCTTGTTCGGGAGCGCATCCATCGCGACAGTGTCCGTGGTCGGCCCCAACCGTGTGGAACGCTGTCGGCCGACGGGAGACGCGACCAAGGTCACCTCTGTCGGCGATCGGTTTGGATCGTGTAGCTGTACACGGACCGCTCGAGCGGTCGGCGTCGACTTTTTAATTATTTTTTTTCATTTAGCCTGCACTGTCCCTCTGCTGGGCAAAGGCCTCCCCCATATCTTTTCACTTATCTCTATCGCAAGCTTTATGTGGACAGTCTTCGAGGAACCGGTCCAAATCGTCCCTCAAGCGCGTCCTCGGTCTTCCTCTCGATCTTCTGCCATCATCTGGGTTCCAATTCGTGGTAATCCTAGCCCACTTATCAGGGTGCATTCTACAGATGTGACCCGCCCAATTAATTTGTGACTTTTTAATTAATTAATTGAAAATTTAAATTATTACATACGTATAACTCCTAAACTCGCCACACTTTTACGTTTGATGGCGAGATGCGCTCATCTACTTAACTATATTGACTGCTCGAGCGGTCGGTTGTTGACTGCTCAAGCTGGCGCTACTAACCGCTTGAGCAGTTGATTACTACCACAGTTAAGTGCAACCTTTTTCTCCGGACGACAGAGGTCTGTGAACTGCTCTAGCGCAGTATGCATCGCGACCGCTCGAGCAGTTGACGGTTTGAAGCGGTCGCGACGGCTCGAGCACTCGTGTATACGGTAGCGAATAAATTACTATAGTTCATCACGTGATCGCGGCTTCAAGCAGTCGTTCTCAACGTACGGCCTGGCTAATTAAGTTGTTGTTATTTTCCAGTTAGCTTCATACACCTGTGATATTTGCACGTCATCGGTATCGAACAAACGCTTGTTAACGCGACATGTGACGGCGCACTATTATAAGTATAGCTGCACAATATGCGATTTCACTTGCTACGAAAAATCGCAGACGAAATGGCACTATCTGAAATCGCACAGGAAAATATTCCAGTGTGTGAAATGTGAATTGAAATTTGGGTAAGATATTCCAGCTAGTCTATATTACATACCTACTATAGTCGGGCCATTACAAACGTGCGAACATTCAACAAACAATCAACACATCATTTTAAAAGCTTTTATTTAACTTGCCGTGTATGTATGTTACGGTGGATTCTTTGAACTCAATTTTGAAGTACATATCTTCTACTGATTGAGCTGAAATTTTGTATACACGTTCAGTCTGGATGACAATGACAGATATGTTATATGACGTTATTCTAAATCCAATATGGCGGACCGTCCAAGATGGCGGAGTAGTTATTTTTAATGAATTTCAACAATATGGGTATCAAATGAAAAGGCTTATTGAGAGGGACTTAAAAAATAATTTGACGTTGTTCTAAATCCAATATGGCGGACCATAAAAGATTTTTAAAAAAAGTACTTTACTTTTAACTTACATCTATCAAACTCAAACTCATTTATTCAAACTTGGCTGTAAAACAGCACTTTTTGAACGTCAAATATTACAAAGACATCCCCAAAAACGCCCACCCTTCACTACTTCTTATGTGTTTTTGCCGGGAAGAAGAAGTGGCGCAACAAACTCCCCAGCAAATATCCGTTATTTTGCTTACGATTACGATTGAAAAGAAGCTCTAGAAGTCGGTGTCCAAATAAATACAGCTGCAACTTCTTGACACCGACTTCTAGAGCTGCTTAAAAGTTTTTTTTTTACTTTTCAGTGTTTTAGAAGTCGGTTTTCTTTTTAGTAAAAAGTTTTTTTTTTGTGTTTTTAGGAATCGAAAAGAATTCTTCAGACATTACAAAGAATGGCATGAAAAATTTATTTGTGATCATTGTGGGATTAGCTTCAAAATGAGATATTGTATCAAGGATCATATCAGGTAAGGCTTTTCATTATCTGCCTAGCCTTTTCCTAATTATTTTGGGATCGGCTTCCACTCTTACTTGATTCAGCTGAATATGTTCGCAAGAGTTACCGAGAGAGATCAGGCGCAGGACTGACATTTACGTGCATTCCGATGCACGGGTGTATCAATCACCAACTACCAGACACCGGGCTGGTTTATAGAAGTTTCTTGGTTTATAAGGCTCTGGCAGCTCACGGCACGCGACTCGCTTTGTATGCGGTTTTCAACCGTATGTCATGCGTGTTAAGGTTTATTCTACCAAAAACATTTAGTTAAAAACTGGCCAATTCTCGCAGCTGCTTCTTTGTTTCTAAAAAGTAATGAAATCTACGCAAAGTCGTACCAAGTCTTTCCTTACTGCGATTGTATATTATTATAGCTAGGGACAGTTTCACCGGTTACGGATAAGTTCCATATAGTTTATCTTGAGATTGAGATTGTTTGACTTAGCTTTTGAAGGGTACATAAAAAAAACATACCGGCCGAATAGAGAACCTCCTCCTTTTTTGGAAGTCGGTTAAAAACCAGGCGGTCTGTGACACAATTACACCAATCTGATACCCATTGAATTGTTCTGAGTAGCTTCGCCGCAATATAGCGGATGTAGGCAATAAATCTGCACAATTAAACTGGGATTGGGCAGGTCATATCTGTCGGATGCACCCAGATAAGTAGGCCAAGATCCCCGGGGAGACGGCCTAGAGGTAGACTGCGGAAGCGCTGGCGAGACGTTTTAGACACTTTCCTCGCTGACTGGCCGCTGCACGCTTTAGATAGAGATAGATGGAAGATAAAAAAAGTCATTTATTCAAAGTAGGCTGAAAATCAGCACTTTTCGAAGGTAAATTCTACAAAAGACAGCCCCAAAAACGCCCGCCCTTCACCACTTCCTATGTGTTATCGCTGGGAAGAAGAAATGGTGGAACAAACTCCCCAGCAACACAATTCTGTCTGTATGGTTTGAAGAACCGATTTTATATAAAACAAAGTATACATAACAGTACAATACAAGGAAGACTTTGGGGGAGGCCTATACCCAGCAGTGGGACAGTATAGGTTAAGAAAAAAAAAAGTTTCGCTGCATCTACGCTGGTTTGTTTTGAGCCTAAGTGTGACGGTATTGGTAGAAAGCAGCACGGTGAGTTCGTATGCACCGCGTGCGACAAGCGCTGGGCGCGCTACAACGGCCTATGGTTGCACAACAAGACGGCTCACGGCGTCCGCGAGCCCGCCTACTGCGTGGAGTGCGACACGCACTACGCAGACGTCTACAGGTATAGGTGGCATCTCGCTAACAGCAGCAAGCATACGAAGCATAAAAAACATAGGTAAGCTGTTTTTTTTTTTGCCGCGGCCCTGGCACACAGGGACCTCCAGAAGGAATATAGTGGGATTTTTAAAGCTTTTATTTAACTTGCTGTGTATGTATGTATGTTACGGTGGATTCTTTGAACTCAATTTTGAAGTAGATATCTTCAACCGAATGAGCTGAAATTTTGTATACACGTTCAGTTTGGATGACAATGCATGATATGTTATATGACGTCATTCTAAATTCAAAATGGTGGGCCACACAAGATGGCGGAGTTGTTGTTTATTAAAAGCTTTTATTTAACTTGCCGTGTATGTATGTTACGGTGGATTCTTTGAACTCAATTTTGAAGTAGATATCTTCAACCGATTGAGCTGAAATTTTGTATACACGTTCAGTTTGGATGACAATGCACGATATGTTATGACGTCATTATGAGTCTACAATATGGGTATCAAATGAAAGGGCTTATTGAGAGTGACTTAAAAAATAATTTGTTCTAAATCCAATATGGCGGACCATAAAAGCTTTTTAAAAAAAGTATTTTCTTTTAATTTATTATTCTGTTGTTTTTTAAGTCATAGCTCTAGAAGTCGGTGACAAACAAAATAATAGCCTCGAGACACCGAGGACACGAAAGGATTTTTTTTTACTTTTTAGTGTTTTGTGAAGTCGGTTTGTAGTTTTTTGGAAAAAGATTGTTTCCTTTCTTTCTTCCATAGTAGTGTGATGTGTTTAACTTCATTCCAGGATCCCCTGTCCAGGTTGCGATAAAATTTTCTCGAAGAACATCTACATGAAAGATCATTACAATTTAGTTCATCTAAAGAATTACAAATACCGATGTGAACAATGCGATAAGGTAATTATCAACTACTAGCTTACACCAGCGGTTTGACGCGCTACCTGAAGGAATTACTTCCCAACGGCCTAGCCTTTTCCCAAGCTATGTTGGGGTCGGCTTCCAGTCGGACGCAGCTGAGTACCAGTGTTTCACGTGGAGCAACTGCCTATCTGACCTCCTTTGCCTTTATACTTTTGACGACCAGATGACGTGGTGGTTAGTGAACCTGCCTGCCACGCTATAGGTCGCGGGTTCGATTCCCGCATAAGTCAAACATTTGTGTGCATGAAAATGGGTGTTTGATTTAGTCTGGGTGTTTCTATGTATAAATGTATGTCTATAGTACCCATAGTACAAGCTATGCTTAGTTTGGGACTAGATGACGTTGTGTGAATGTGTGAGGAATATATTTTTGAAATGAAAATACGTTACTTAGACTTTATACTTTTTAATATTAGCTTTTACAATTTTTTTTTACTATCAAGTTCTTCTTTCACTTATGTAACCTAACTACCAGTATGTATATAAGAAAATTCTTGGATTATTAATTTGACCCACTTCCCGGTCTTCTATAAGAATGAAATTCTGCACACGATCAGAGTTCTAATGACAAGACATGAGTTAAGAAACGTCATTACCAAATCCAATATGGCAGCCTCCCCAAGATGGCGGACTGGCTGTTTAAAATTTTTAGTGCGTGCCAGCGTGCCAAGCGTGTTTTTTTTTTAACTATAATTTTTTCTTTAGAATTTCATCCGCAACGCTGACCTAGTGAAACACACGCGGCGGGTTCACGAAGGCATATTGCCGCCGAAGAACAAGATCTGTTACATGTGCGGCAGAGGATTTTCTGTAAGTAGGCCTTAGAGCCGTAGGGCGGGGGACTGGACGACATAGACTCCCAGGCGCCCTCCACTCAGACGAGCTCGGAGTGCCGCTGGGTATACCCGTACCCGGTATACCCATACCGGGATCGACCCCTCTCCCGGAAGGGGATGCAATAGCATTTTTTCCCAGGGCCCAAAAAATAGAAAAAGGCCTTACCTTTTGACCGCCACAGTCACTTATAGATGACAAGTCAAAAAGTGCCCAGCAAGCCACGGTTACGACTACATGACAGACTTTTAAATTTCAAAACTAACAGTTTCAATCGATATGATTTCAAACTCACTACTATCATCATCTCCCGAGCCATTTCCCAACTATGTTGGGGTCGACTTCCAGTCTAACCGGATTTCACTGAGTACCAGTGTTTTACAAGGATTGACTGCCTATCTGACCCCCTCAACCCGGGCAACCCGGCAGTTAGACTGGCGTCAGACTTACTGGCTTCTGACTACCCGCAGCGACTGACTAGGATGTTTAATGACAGCTTAACGCTGATAGCTGATAGTTTAACGTGCCATCCGAAACACATCATTGGTGTTCAAGATATACTTAGTTTGTATGTACTTTACATTAGTCTAGTCTTACCTACTTACATTTAAAAATGCTCCTAAAATCTATTTTGCTAACATTTTTGACATACTTTATATCATTAGAAATCCTCTAAAACCTTAAATTTTCAGACGAACAAGATATTGACGAACCACCTTCGCACCCACACCGGCGAGAAACCATTCGCTTGTGCCATATGTAACGCGCGCTTCGCTCAGAGCACGGCGCTGTCTGCGCACGCGCGGGCCATACACCATACCGGGCAAAAACAACCTTGAACACCCTCCATGCTCTCAGAAATCAATAAATATTGTGAAGTCTGTTTTGTTCCACGCGCTCCTCGAAGAGATGTCAGCAAAGGCCCTTAGAGCCAAGGTTTGCCAGGACTGCGGGTTGTTTGTAAGAGATACCGCGGCCCTGGCACACATGGAACTTCAAGAAGGAATATAGTGGGTTTTTAAAAGCTTTTATTTAACTTGCCGTGTATGTCTGTTACGGTGGATTCTTTGGACTCAATTTTGAAGTAGATATCTTCAACCGATTGAGCTGAAATTTTGTATACACGTTCAGTTTGGATGACAATGCAAGATATGTTATATGACGTTACTCTAAATCCAATATGGCGGACTATAAAACTTAAAAAAAATGATTTTTCTTTTTAATTTATGTAGTCAGTAAGAGTTGCACCCACAGCGGGAGGGCTCATTTGAAGATTTTCCACGAAAAAAAGGATTTTGTAATCGAGAGATTTCAATATAATACTGTTTTTATGAAAACTTGATTGTTTAAAATATATTTATTTCAATGAAAAATAGTTAATTAAATTATATTTAAATTACTATTTGTGTTATTTTTTCCTCCCTTTTTAATAATAATGGCGTCCGGGCCGATTGCCGGCCACGGCGACCGTTCTCTCTATGAAGATCAGCCGTATCATAGCGCACGAGCATTTGCGCAGACACAGATGCACTCTATTCCCTCACTCTCATAATCCGATGGGACGGCAATCCGACACGACCGGAGAGAGATCAGGCGCAGGACCGACATTTACGTGCTCTCCGATGCACGGGTGTATCAATCACCAACTTCTAGACACCCTGGGCTGCTTTATAAAGGTCTCTTAAAGCGATATGTTCCCGAGACCCCAGTATGGAACACCAACGAGTGAGTTTAATAAAAATAGAGACAGAAAGACATCAATAAAACAACTTTTTCTCCGAGGAGATGTATTCACATTAATTTGTATTTATAGATACAACATTTAATTACATTAAATGACTCCATTGATACAATGTACGACAGATATTTTATCTAAAACTTATTCTATGAGAGTATTACATTTTTGTAGAGACAACCGGCCTGAGGCGCGGCGCATCCTCTTGTTAAACCAGTTTGCACTGGATTTCGTTATACCGGCTTGAAGCGCGGTACAACCTATCGAAAAATTACTGTCTTTTGGCAGACATTTGGAATGTAGGTATATTATTATTTACAACATCTATTTACATAATGATAGCTTATGCCTTGAGATTTTCAATACCCATGTTATGTTGACTGACTACCAAAGATATTCAAATGAGAACCAGGACCCACCAATTTAACGTGCCTTCCAAGACACGAAGGAACTCGTCATGGCGTCTACAGATCGACCTCGCCCAGCGCTGCTTAACTTCAGATCGATAAGGCCCCTCGCCCAAGGCGACTTTTTGTAGCGATGCATTCGCGGGCTTAGCAAATGCGCGACAGCATCGCTTCTAACGCGTGTTAGTCGCATTTGCAACGCGCTACTGCGTCGCGATTGTATCGATACAAACGTGCGACAGCATCGGACGACATCGGAGAAAGAACAGAGGGGAGAGGGAGTGTGCCGAACATCAGTGTAACTGTAGCGTCACCGAATAGCGTTTGCATCGCGACTGTATCTGGTCACATTGGCGAGGGCACACAGCTAGCGACCGCTTCGCGTCTGTATCGATGCCCACGCGCGACAGCATAGCGACTGCATCGCTGCAAAATTCACCGTGGGCATCCTCATCTCCCGAGCCTTTTCCCAACTATGTTGGGGTCGGCTTCCAGTCTAACCGGATTGAGCCGAGTACCAATGTTTTACAAGGAGCGACTGCCTATCTGACCTCCTCAACCCAGTTACGTTAGACTGGTTTCTGACTACCCGTAACGACTGCTAAGGAAAAGTACTCAAAAGTCGCCGTGGGCGAGGGGCGTATATCCGTGCGACTTTCCAAAACTTAATGAATAACAATTTTATTTTTCTCATGTTTAGCGAGATGAGATTTCAATGTTGGCTTATATTTGAAGGTTTCCTTACAAATGTCACACTTATGCGGAGCGTCGCTTAGATGCGTTCGGATATGTTTCCTGCGGTCACTAGCATCCCTGAAAGTAGATTTCAGACAAATACTACAACTGTAAGGTTTCTCATTCGTATGGATGCGGACGTGACGTTTCAAATGACCCCGTTCTTTAAAACTCTCCGGACACTTTTCACACTTGAACGGTTTCTCTCCGGTGTGTATGCGAACATGCTTTTTCAAGTCTCCGGAATCTCGGAATTCTTTGCCACAAGTCTCACATTTATAGCGTTTCTCTCCGGTATGGATTCTGTAGTGTTTTTTAAGCCCTTCTAACTGAGTAAACCGTCTCTCACAAACATCACATTTATGGGGTTGTTCATCGCTGTGTATGCGAACATGGGTTTTCAAAGCATCCGAATTGCTAAATGCTTTTCCGCATTCCTCGCATTTGAAGTCTTTCTCACCAGTGTGGATGAGATTATGTTTCTTCAATCCGTGGAGTTGAGCAAAATTCTTGCCGCAAACATTACACTTATAAGGTTTCTCACCGGTATGTTTCCGCATGTGTCTTTTAAGATCACCTGGCTGACGGAATGCACTCTCACAAGTATCGCACTTGTAAGGCTTTTCCCCAGTATGTGTGAAGTTATGACGCTTCAGATCTATAGGCAGCATGAAACTGCACTCACACAGATTGCATTTATGAGGCTTTTCCCCGGTATGTGAACTGAGATGCGTTTTCAATAGACTCTCTTTTATAAAGCTCTTCTTACACACGGTGCAACCGTAAGGTCTTTTAATAGAGTGTATCAATATATGTCTCTTCAGTTGAGCTTTTACGTCAAAACTAGCCTTACATATATCACATTTAAATTGTTTATCTTTGGCGTACGGTCTCCATATCTTAGAGTTTGGTGTGCAGAATTTTGGTTTCAATTTACGAGGGGTTCGTTTTGACGCTGGCTTTTTTTGCTCTTTCTTTTTGGTAGATTCGGTTGGTGGACTAGTTTCTTTCGGGCCATTCTTTGGTGCATACTTAATGACTGATGGACGGACAGTCTCCAGCTCTATATATGACATTGTGGTGGGTATTATTAACTCTTTAGTGGTATTATCAGCTTTGTCTCTAATCTGGTACTGTTGGCTGCATAGTAATGACGTAGCTGTGACTTAAATTGTGTTGTTCATAGTTCTTTATTTGTGTTGGTAATTCTTTGCTGCCTAATAAATTCATTTTGTTGGTTTGTGTAATAGTTGCATGCTTCTACTATTTAGTTAGACGACTTCCGATTAAATTTCTGTAAAGATATTATGCATTATGTAAGTAATTATTATGCAAATTAATAAAAAAATATGTTTTGAATAATATGAGTGGTTTTATTTTGGAAATGGGCGAGCTTGGGACTAAAAATATTTGATTGGTTTTTAACTATATATTTGATACTAGCAGTTTCCCCAGCGTTCCCAAGGATCTCCTTCCTATACTCAGATAAAACATAGCCTATGTTCAACGGGGATAATGTAGCGTTTATAAAATAGGAATATTATTAATAATATATTATTCATTTATTTATTCTATAAACATATTTAGTACATTTTTAAATATTAATATTTAAAAATATAAAAAACGATATATTATTACTAGCTGTCCCCAGCGGTTTCACCCGCATCTTTGGTTACTGCTCCGCTCCCGTGTGTCTTAGCGTGATGGTATATAGCCTATAGCCTTCCTCGATAAATGGGCTATCTAACACTGAAAGAATTTTTCAAATCGAACCAGTAGTTTCGGAGATTAGCGCGTTCAAACAAACAAACTCTTCAGCTTTATTAGTATAGATTAGTACAGATGAGATTCCATCCCCGGTTTTTTCAATTTACCATAAGGAATACTTTGCATTAGGATAAAATCTTACTCAATAAACTGTATAAAGCTCCTGAGATGAGCGAATTAAAACAAAGTCTTACGCCATATAAAATTGGTATATTCATATTACGCGCGTCACTAAGCTCAAACGGGTATTTGCTATAGTCCAATGTATTTGAACTACAATAAAAACTCCCGTCGGGGCTATAAATGGAACAGGAATAAACCAATTAGCCAGCAAGGATATCAAAAATACACATTTCACTCACTATAACAATATTTATGCAGTAGAAATGTCATTACTACTCAGAATTATAGAGAAATAGTCTGAAAAAATACCTTTAGGAGTCGTTAGAACTGTATTTTCATTTAGTTTTCTCTTCTGAAGCGGAAAATAATCCCAATGTACGGCGCTTTAATAATATTATTGATTTTGTTTGACGGAAAACAAACAATGTCAACATCAATGTTGCCCGGATGCAATTTTAAAATACCCTGCTCGTGTGTCGTGAATAGTTGCTTATGATTGATGTAATTAAACAAATTGAAATATTTCGTAAGCATCTATTGGGTTTCATACCAAATATCTTCTACAAAATTCATATAATTTACCGAATGGCAAAACATAAAATATTAAACAATATTTTCAAATTAAATAATACATACAGATCCTCAATGGACGTGAGAGACAGGGCAAATAGATGTTCTCATATCTCGATTTTTTTGCAACAATAATGGGATGTCAGATAAATGATCAACATTGAGTTAGATGTCAAAACCTTTGTGTCAGTGTCATATCTAGTTTTTTTTATCTAACACATTGGAAATTAGCTACAAAGGCTGAATAAACCAATAAACAGAATAACGATAATACAAACTTTTTGCATGACCTTCTATACAAAAGACTCTCTATTCTTATTGTTGAAATAGGCTCAAGACTTGTACAAAGTGCCCACAGCAGCTGTATTATACAAATGAAACACAATATTTATCAATGTTTATTAGAACAAAGGATTCTGTAGCCCGCCATCTTCAATGTCATACAATAATTCTTCTCTGTCATCTTCTCTTCGCATTACATTTTCCTGGCCTGGAGCAATAAGATCATAGTTGTCCATCTTTTCCGTAGTAGTCAGTTGTTTTTGCAGCTCTACGCGCTTGGCATCTTCCAGAATTCCTTCTAGAAACTTGGTTACGTTAAACTTCCCATCGGCCCCTATAGGTTTTATTAAACCAGGGTCCGAGTGCCGCATTCTGGATTTCGTATAATTTCTAGATTCTGTGTGATGGAGGACTGAGGACAGAAAGGTTTGTTATTTGTTACAATTTGTCGTAACTAAGTATAAGATACAGAAGAAGAAGTCGTAGTGGCCTAGTGGTTAAAGCACCAGCTTTTCGAGTATAAGGGTGCGGGTTCGATTCCAGGTCAGGCAAGTACCAATGTAAGTTTTCTAAGTTATACGTACTTTCTAAGTTTATCTTGGACACCAATGACTGATTAAAGGTGAAGGAAAACATCTCGAGGAAACCTGGACTATAAAGTCTGAAATCGCCAACCCGCATTGAGCAAGCGTGGTGATTAACGCTTAATCCTTCTCCGTGGGAGAGGAGGCCTGTGCCCAGCAGTGGGACGATAAAAGGATGCGATGATGATGAAGTATTGTACCCGAAACCGTCATTTTTCCAATCAATATTAAACTATGTATATGGGTCGGCGATAAAGTTGAAAATCTATTGAGGTAATCTAACAGATTGTAGTAGCTTGATGTGCTGGCGTCTTTACTTAATAAATAAAGATTTATATAATTGATTTGTTTGAATTGAATACGCTTCAAAACTACTAGACGGATTTAAAAAATTCTCTCACTGTTGGGAAGCTACACTATCCCCGGTGAACATAGGCTATGTTTTATCTGGGTACGGGAAGATGTTCCCTGGGGATGCGGGAGAAAAATGTCAGTATCAATAATTAGAATTAAGTAGAATAAGTAAGGAATGGCTTCTAGAACATTCTTAGTACTTAAATCGTGGAATATCCTGGGCTGTGTGTTGTTCGCTAGAGTTACCGTGGCCCTGGCACACAGGGACCTCCAGAAGGAACATAGTTGGTTTTAGTCAGTAAGAGTCTGACACTCCATCCAGCTGGACCCTCAGCGGGAGGGGTCATTTGACGATTTACCAGAGATAATAAAGCAAAACTTTTTACTAAAATACTTACTTAAAAACAGTGTGACGCAAATTAAGCAGTATTTCATTTCTTTGCCTTGAGAAAACGCCTCAGAATTCGGTTTGGTAGCAAACTGTATTAAAAGAACATAAAAATTTATCTATCAACCAGTAATTTGGCGTGAAATTAATCATTACTGACATATCAGTACCGCCCTCTATCTATCTTCGCTTATACTAGCTTCCGTTAGCAGTTTCGCCCGTGTCCCGTGGGAGGTTTTTTACGTACCTGGCTAAAACGTAGCCCTGACCCTTACTCGATCAATAGGCTGATTTTTATTTTCATTTTTTATATGATGATGGTACAGGCCGATTGTCGGCTACGGCGGCCGTTCTCTTTTATGAAGATCAGCCAGCTGCGCAGGACATATTATAGTGCACCAGCATTCGCGCAGTTACAAGTGCACTCTCTGTTCCCTCACTCTCATAGTCCTCAGGGACGGCAATCCGACACGACCGGAGAGAGATCAGGCGCAGGACCGACATTTACGTGCTCTCCGATGCACAGGTGAATCCATCACCAACTTCCAGACTTTATGAAAGTTGCTTAAAACCCATAAAGCGATTTCGGCCCGACCTGGGAATCGAACCCGAGAGCCCGCGTACGCGACTACTAGACCAACGATAAGACGATAGAGGCAATATATCACCATTATTATGTGCCAGCTTTTACACTCCTAAGTAAATCCTTTTACCCTCCTTCAGTAAATGATGTAGGTCGGCTTCCTCACTTTTGAGGAAGCTGTACCTACATCATTTTCTGAATACGGTAGATGACAACTAGTCAAATTCATTACTTTTATTGAACTGTTAAAAATGGTTACTTTGTATGCAATTGGGATGCGGACTAGGTCATAAATAAAATACTTTATCATATTCATTTTGTAAAGCATCTTAAAATAATGTCAGTTTAATTTATCGTTTTGAATCGAAAACTGCTTTTATTTTTTTATTGATAATTTAATCGAAATAAGTATACGGCTTGATGCGAAAAATCTGTGACGTCATATGTGGTGTTTTCATACAAATTGCATAGAGAGTAACCGTTTTTGACAGTTCTAAAAAAGTATTGAATTTGACTAGTGGTCCGTACCCCTATTGTTTGTTAATTACTAAGATTTGACGTCACAAATTTTTCACATTCAAGCCGTATACTTATTTCAGATAGTATCAATAAAAAAATATAAACAATTTTCGTTTCAAAATGATAAATAGAACAGTCATTATTTTAAAATGTTTTACAAATTGAATAATATAATAAAGTATTTTATTTTTGACCTAGTCATCATCCCAATTTAAAGTACATTCACCCCTTCGCCGTGTTTCAATATATCTCCTTACAAAATTTTATCTGAATCAGAGCAAAGGTTTAACGGTTACAGCCTTCTAAACTTAAATTTTAAGTGACAGATTACCTTCCACATTAGCAGAACACATAGAGCCATTCCCTAACTTTGTAGCAAGCAAAATCGTTTACAACCAATCACACAATTTTAACCCTTACTCCTATCAATATAAGTGTTACAATAAATAAATAGCATTATATTCTAATCCAGGTTAACTTCCAAGCCCTTTTCTTTTGAAAATGACCTGTGATTGGCCAATTTGTGAGATGCGCGCGCAACTCTTTTAGGGAACACGCGTATATTTGTTGGCACGTAGTATCCATTGCTGGTTTTAAGCTGCTTTGGTGATTTTTAGCTCATGTATAAGCGGTGTTGGATGTTCTATTAGTACAAGGTATTGTAAAATCCCTTTCAATGTAATGGCGCTTCTTTTCAGTGCAAGATAGACACTTTAGTTCAGTTTCGGGATCCGCTGCATTAAGATCACTAAGACCAAAATGTAACAAAATAAAAAAAATAATCAAACAACATGTTTTGGAAGCTACCTTTGTTACGCGTGCCTTAGAACCAAAACATAAATAAATTATTTTAATTAATTATTTAAAAAAGTGTGTTTAAAAATT
The DNA here is from genome assembly GCA_958496145.1 of Heliothis peltigera. Classification (NCBI taxonomy): domain Eukaryota; kingdom Metazoa; phylum Arthropoda; class Insecta; order Lepidoptera; family Noctuidae; genus Heliothis; species Heliothis peltigera. The sequence goes on from OY292351.1 coordinate 2,085,021, forward strand.
ACACGTACCAAAATTAAATTAAATCAGTGTTTTATTTAGAAAAAAATAAACAGCAACAACGGTATCGTCGTCCATTTTGAAATAATTTGAAATAACGTTACGTCATTTCGTATTCGGATTTCGAAAATTAAAATGGCGAATGTCGGTAAAGTACTGGCCACAATAAAAGCTGTGATTACAAGACTAGTTTTCGCTTGTCACGGAATCATTGCAATATGGCAGGTGACAGTTTTCAAAGATGATATCGAGTACTGGTACTTAGCGTCGCCAATAATGCTGTTGATTTTTGAAGGAGTCTTTACTTTAACGATTAAGGAAAATCAGGAATGGAAATGGTAAGTGAAACTTTTTGATTAAAAACCGTACATCATCATCATCAGCCTTAGTCTTTTCCCAAGCTATGTTGGGGTCGGCTTCCAGTCTTAACAGGATGCAGCTGAGTACCAGTGTTTTACGTTGAGCGACTGCCTGTCTGACCTCTTCAACTTAGACTACCCGAGACCCCTTGGTAAGACTGGTTGTCAAACTTTCTGACTTTTGACTACCCGTAACGACTGCCAAAGATGTACAAATGACAGCCGGAACGGCCACCAATTTAACGCGCCTTTCGAAACACGGAGAAACTCGTCATGACAAGATGGTCACCCATCCACGGACCGACCGCGCCAAGCGTTGCTTAACCTTATGATCGATCGACCCGTGCGGCTGTTACTTAGCCACGAGCTCCTCTTGATTATAAACCATATATTGAAAAAAAAAATAGTTTCAACGCAAAACTTAGCTCAAGTCATACTAATTAAATAGCGAAACAAAAATGCTACAAAATTATTCAATTTAATTAATGAATCTACACCGTTCTTTAAATATTTAACGAGTTGACCAAAAAAAAATAATAAAGGGCCTTGCTACAAAATAGTTAGACAGAAATTTGACACGTCGTGTTTAAAAAAAATCAATACAAAATTATTTTAAACACGTCGTGTCAAAAGTCTGTCTCACTTTTTTTGTAGTAATTCCCACGGGACAGAGAACAATACCCAACATGTCTAACAAAATATGTTTCTTAAAAACCATTGGATAGTATAACCATTACATAAGCCATGGGTACAATACAAACATATAAAAATGTTATGTTATATCAAAACTAAACAGCAAATTATTAATTACTGATGAGCATTTTGATAAAAACAATCGCCCGGACAGGGACTTGAACCCTGGACCCTTGGATTAAAAGTCCAATGCTCTACCGACTGAGCTATCCGGGCTGTACGAGTACATGATAAAAATATCGCAAACTTGATGGAAACTCATCAACTTTACTAAGTTTGTATGTACTTTCTAAGTATATCTTGGACACCAATGACTGTTTCGGATGGCACGTTAAACTGTAGGTCCCGGCTGTCATTGAACATCTTTGGCAGTCTTTACAGGTAGTCAGAAGCCAGTAAGTCTGACGCCAGTCTAACCAAGGGGTATTGGGTTGCTCGGGTAAATGGGTTGAGGAGGTCAGATAGGCAGTCGCTCCTTAAAACACCGCCGACCCCAACATAGTTGGGAAAAGGCTCGGGAGATGATGAACGGGAAATCATCAAACGACTCCTCCCGCTATGAAGCTGGATTGACAGACTTCTACTGACTAAATCCCACTTTCTGGAGGTCTTTGTGTGCCAGGGCCACTAACTCTTGATAGCAATCCCGTAGCCTAATTTTCCTGACTGTTCTTCACGAGACTGGAACATATGTCAAAGGTTTGATTCACCCTTGATTTGCTTTGCTAATTACAAAAAAATAAAACCGACTTCAAAAACACTGAAAAGTGAAAAAAAAAGCTTTTAAGTACATCGCTCTAGAAGTCGGTGTCAAGAAGTTGCAACTGTAACACTGTATTTATTTGGACACCGACTTCTAGAGCGATGTAAAAAAAAAAATTTTTTATCTTTTTAGTATCAGGTCCAAAATCTGTTTTCGTCATCCATTTATACAGTCCATACCTTCTATAATAGCTATCATAACTCAAGTTTGTGGGAAATTCTCAATAACCGGCCGATTATAACATCATCCACATACACGTCATCCACATAAATCAAACAAATGCTCATAAAATAAAAAGTACTGAACCAAATTGGATGAAATTTGACATGACATGACAAGTATACTGCATCGAACAAAGAAAGAATTACACAAATCGGACTAGAAACCTCGGAGTAATCGGTGTACATACATAAAAAAAAAAAACATACCGGCCGAATTGAGAACCTCCTCCTTTTTTTGGAAGTCGTTTAAAAATCTTTCAAAAGTGATAAGCTCTTGTAATGAAGTGATAAGGTTGAGCAAAGCTGGGCGCTGTCGGCTCGTGCATAGGTTGGTAGGACCATCTTGCCATGACGTATGTTCCTCCGTGTTCAGGAAGGCACGTTAAATTGGTAGGTCCTAGCTGTCATTTGTACATCTTTCTGATCTACGAAGGTTTTCTTGTCTTACGAAGGGGTGTCGGGTTGCTCTATGTAAATCATTGGTACTCAGCTAAATTTAACGAAAAAAACTCAAAAAAAAAGCTTTTATTGGAACTGTCTAAAAAGAAATTAATTTTTAAGTCACTCTCCATAAGCCCTTTCTTGCCCATATTGTTGAAATTCATAAAAAATAACAACTCCGCCATCTTGTGTGGCCCGCCATATTGGATTTAGAACGTCACATGTCGTGCATTGTCATCCAGACTGAACGTGTATACAAAATTTCAGCTCAAGCGGTTGAAGATATCTACTTCAAAATTGAGTTCAAAGAATCCACCGTAACCGTACATATACGGACGATGCTTCAAAAATAATAACTACAACAAAAGTTGAATTGACTTCCGGTATTCATCATAAACTAACGAATTCCAAATTTAAACGACTCACCACTACATTATAAGCATGCTTTATTTTGCGAATTCAAATGTTTAAAAATATCGCCCGGACAGGGACTTGAACCCTGGACCCTTGGATTAAAAGTCCAATGCTCTACCGACTGAACTATCCGGGCCGTACAAATACATATAAAATTATGAATCGGAATGAATTACGAGTGCAGTTTGTTTAAGGTACGAGTACATACTTGAATAGTCAATTGACGTACTTTTTATTAGCTGTCAAAACTTCATTATCATCTTAAGGAGATTATAATGACAAAAAACATTTCATAAAGCAGCCATGATTGATTCACCCGTGCATCGGAGAGCACGTAAAACGTAACTAACGTATGACGAGCTTGTGGCTAAGTAATAAATTAAAAGAAAAAACTTTTTTTAAAAAGCTTTTATAGTCCGCCATATTGGATTAAGGCCACTCTCAAGAAGCCCTTTCATTTTATACTCATATTGTTGAAATTCATTAAAAATAACTATTCCGCCATCTTGGACGGTCCACCATATTGGATTTAGAATAACGTCTTATAACATATCTTGCATTGTCATCCAAACTGAACGTGTATACAAAATTTCAGCTCAATCGGTTAAAGATATCTACTTCACAATTGAGTTCAAAGAATCCACCGTAACATATATACACGGCAAGTTAAATAAAAGCTTTTAAAAACCACACGAGTCGATCGATCATAAGGTTAAGCAACGTTTGGCGCGATCGGTCCGTGGCGTGGATGGGTGTTCCTCTGTGTTTCGGAAGGCACGCAAAATGTATAGATCCCGGCTGTCATTTGTACATGTATGGCAGTCGTTACGGGTAGTCAGAAGCAAAAAAATCAATCAATCAACCAGTCTTACCATATCGGTATTGGGTTGCCCAGGGTTGAAGAGGTCAGACAGGCAGTCGCTCCACGTAAAGCACTGATACTTAGCTACATCCAGTTAAGCTGACCCCAAAATAGCTTGGGAAAAGGCTAGGCAGATGAATAGGTATCTATAATCGTGAGCTATAAGACACACAGGGACAACCCTTGTTTTGTCGGAGATACATATAACTGTTCTGTGACAGTGTATTTAATACAAGAACGTCCATAAACACGTCTCGCACGATTGATCTTTTATAGAAGCGATAAAGTTCGCCTTTTCATTGACACTTGAAGGGTGAAGCTTTAGCGATCGATAGCTGGAAACTATACGAAATCTGTGTACATGGATCATATTTAATGGAGAATATGCATGTAATTTTTTAAAAGCTTTTATTTAACTTGCCGTGTATGTATGTTACGGTGGATTCTTTGAACTCAATTTTGAAGTAGATATCTTCAACCGATTGAGCTGAAATTTTGTATACACGTTCAGTTTGGATGACAATGCAAGATATGTTATATGACGTTATTCTAAATCCAATATGGCGGACCGTCCAAGATGGCGGAGTAGTTATTTTTAATGAATTTCAACAATATGGGTATCAAATGAAAGGGCTTATTGAGAGTGACTTAAAAATAATTTGACGTTATTCTAAATCCAATATGGCGGACTATAAAAGCTTTTTAAAAAACTGTTTTTCTTTCAATTTATTTTTATTCACTAAATTAATACACTTTTAGCTGTAATAAATAAATATGAAAGAATTTTTAATATATTATTTATCGACAAGAAATTATAAAGCTACAAAACTGCTAATAAGAAAGAGAAGTCCGAGTGTAAAATTTACGTCACAACTACACACGCCCGTAAGGCTGTCATTGAATATAGCGTTTTGGTGAGAGAGACAGGTATACTTGTTTAAAATTGTTATATCTCGTTTGGTTTTCTACTGATTTCTATATTTTGTTCACAGTTAGTATTCTATTCATTGATAAACTGGTTAGATTGCAAATATTTTTTTCATGCATATTCCCTAGTGTTTTGAAATAACTCTGCATACAGTAGATACAGAATAGCTGGCTCTTTTATCGTCCCACTGCTGTGCACAGGCCTCCTCTCACATTAGAGAAGGTTAATCACCACGCTTGCTCAATGCGGGTTGGTGATTTCAGGGTTTAAAGTCTAGCACGTCGATCTTGTAAATTCGAACAAGAACTCACATTATTTCGCTACTCGCTCTCGCTTCACATAAGGTTTGACACGTGTTTGAATCGAGTTTGAGTGTGAAGTGAACGACTAAGTGACAGGCCAATAGCTTATAGAATTTATACCTATAATAATATCGTAGAAAAGTCAAAACTGTACATTGAATATTTTTTTTTAAAGAATGATTGGGGCGTGATTTAAAATCGATATCGAAGTCAAAAATATAGTTTTTAGAATTTTTGTGTGTTTGTCTGTCCGGGGATAATCTCAAAAAGTACTGGCATGAATATAGCTAAGAGGTCGGGTCAAGATATAGGCTACATATTATCACGCTATCACGTACGGGGGGGAGGTGAATGTTTAATCACTTAATGTCGTCACGGGCAACAGCGAGTAAATAGATAATTATGTTATTAGGAGGAAAACGTAGACTTTTTGTGGTGATCCTTTTGAGTCTGACTCAAAGTTTACGTCATCTCATACTTTTTCTGTCAAAATCTCGTAATTCAACTCGCAAACACGCTCGCGAGAGTAGCGCTAGTGTAGATTCGAATTATGAACCGAGTTATAGAATGCCAATCAAGACACAGCGGATTTAGCTTTGATTTTTTTAAAAGCTTTTATTTAACTTGCCGTGTATGTATGTTACGGTGGATTCTTTGAACTCAATTTTGAAGTAGATATCTTCAACCGATTGAGCTGAAATTTTGTATACACGTTCAGTTTGGACGACAATGCAAGATATGTTATATGACGTTATTCTAAATCCAATATGGCGAACCGTCCAAGATGGCGGAGTAGTTATTTTTAATGAATTTCAACAATATGGGTATCAAATGAAAGGGCTTATTGAGAGTGACTTAAAAATAATTTGACGTTATTCTAAATCCAATATGGCGGACTATAAAAGCTTTTTAAGAAAAGTTTTTTCTTTTAATTTATTAGAATGAAGTCTTACAGAACCACACCCCAGTTCAACTGCTCTCGGGTTTAGCGCTTAGCAACACGTTCAGCAATGAATTTTAATATCATAGATAGAGATGAAGTGCGATATAGACCTACATATAACCAAGAAAATGAAACGAAAGCCGAGTCATAACATAATGGCGCCAGTTGCGACTGAGGCAATTTGGGTGCGTCCGGAAACGGAAGCGCGTCGTGACGGCGCTGCGCGACTGTCTGCCCGCTAATGCTGCCTCTAATCAGTGCACTGACGTGATTGACTTGTTACACTTTGCTAACTAGCCTGCTACGACTTAGCGCGTTAAAGTTCAATCTAAAGATATACAAAATTGGAGTTTAGATTTAAACACTCTAGTGTAATAAATTAAAAGAAAAGTACTTTTTTTTAAAAAGCCTTTATGGTCCGCCATATTGGATTTAGAACAACGTCAAATCATTTGTAAGTCACTCTCAATAAGTCCTTTCATTTGAAACCCATATTGTTGAAATTCATTAAAAATAACTACTCCACCATCTTGGAAGGTCCGCCATATTGGATTTAGAATGACGTCTTATAACATATCTTGCATTGTCATCCATACTGAACGTGTATACAAAATTTCAGCTCAATCGGTTGAAGATATCTACTCCAAAATTGAGTTCAAAGAATCCACCGTAACATACATACATTGCAAGTTAAATAAAAGCTTTTAAAAATACATCATCTCCTGAGCCTTTTCCCAACTATGTTGGGGTCGGCTTCCAGTCTAACCGGTTTCGGCTGAGTACCAGTGTTTTACATGGAGCGACTGCCTATCTGACCTCCTCAACCCAGTTACCTGGGCAACCCAATACCCCTTGGTTAGACTGGCGTCAGACTTACTGGCTTCTGACTACCCGTAACGACTGCCAAGGATGTTCAATGACAGCCGGGACCTACAGTTTCACGTGCCATCCATCATTACAGGAAAAAGACAATCGGCTTCTAAAAGCAATGAAAAAAAAAACTTTTAAGTACACAGACGCCAGCACATCAGACTACCCGAAACTGTCAAATTTTCCCAATCGACTTTGAACTTTATGCTTCAGCGATAAGGTTGAAAATCTATTAATGTTTGACAGATTGTTGTAGCCTAACGTGCTGGCGTCTGAACATCTCTTTAGAAGTCGGTTTTCTTTTTTTTTGTAAAAAGTTTTATTTTTGATTTTTAGCTCTTCAGTGTTGAAAGTTGCCCTTGATTTCTCCAGGTTTCCGTCATCAGATCGGTTCTGATGACAATGGGACTATTCCGGTAGTATAAATATAAAAAAATCCCTTCAAAAATATAAAAAAATGTATTTTTCAATTCTGTTGATAAATGAAACAGATATGCGCGAAAAAACATTTTTAGAAAAAATCCTAATCCTAATACTATTATCCTATCCTAATCCTAATACTATTATAAAGGCGAAAGTTTGTAAGTATGGATGTATGGATGTTTGTTACTCTTTCACGTAAAAACTACTGAATGGATTTGAATGAAACTTTACCACAATATAGCTTATACATCAGAATAACATATAGGCTACTTTTTATCCGGGTATGGAAAGTACTTCCCTCAGAAAGCGGGTGAAACCGCTGGCGGAAGCTAGTACTATTATAAAGGCGAAAGTTTGTAAGTATGGATGTATGGATGTTTGTTACTCTTTCACGTAAAAACTACTGAATGGATTTGAATGAAACTTTACCACAATATCCTAATCCTAATCCTAATCCTAATACTATTATAAAGGCGAAAGTTTGTAAGTATGGATGTATGGATGTATAGATGTATGGATGTATGGATGTATGGATGTTTGTTACTCTTTCACGTAAAAACTACTGAATGGATTTGAATGAAACTTTACCACAATATAGCTTATACATCAGAATAACATATAGGCTACTTTTTATCCGGGTATGGAAAGTACTTCCTTCAGAAAGCGGGTGAAACCGCTGGCGGAAGCTAGTATATATATAAACCTCCTCCTTTTTGGGAAGTCGGTGTCTCGAGGCTGTTATTTAATTGGCAACCGACTTCTAGAACCATGGCAAAAGTAAATTTCTTTGTTCCCTTTAGGTATTTTGCGAAGTCTTTTTAATATACCTTACGATTTGTTCCCAGGTTCTGCCCTTCAGTGTTTATATACCTAGGGCTCGTGGTGCCGGCGATCTGGCTGCTGGAGCTGCACAAGGTAGACCTGCGACTGCAGAAGAAGATGACTAACCAGACCTATATCGAGGTATGCTATGTATGTACCTGTGGATCGTGTGCATAGCTACAAGGTAGATGTTTTGTTTTTACCAAATTACCAGAGGCTAGGTTATGTTTTAAGATACATCATTTGTTTAGGTGGGTTTCAAACAGCCAGTCTGCCATCTTGGGAGGCCGCCATATTGGATTTAATTCTTCACGTAACAATTTTTTTGTGTTTCTAACAGCAAACGCTTTTATTTGATACCCTATAATGGGGGTGGATTTCAAACAGCCAGGCCGCCATCTTGGGGAGGCCTCCTTATCGGATTTGTAAGGACGTTTCTTAGCTAGTCATGTATTGTCATCAGAACTCAGAGCGTGAGCAAAATTTCATCCTTATAGAAGACCGGGAAGTGGGTCAAATTAATATTCCAAGATTTTCTTACATAGTTACAAGTGAAGCTAATATAAGCGTGTTAATAAAACAATGAAAAGCAATAGAAAATACTTTTTAATTAGTTTTAGAAGTCAGTGGGGAAATAAACACAGCAGTAGACGCCAGCACATCAAGTTACTACAATCTGTCAAATTTCCTTAATAGATTTTCAGCTTTAGCGCCGAGGCATGGTTCAAAGTTGATTAAGAAAATTTGTCAGTTTCGTGTAGCTTGATGTGCTGGCGTATGTACTTAAAAGTTTATTTTCGTTGGTTTTTGTCGACAGAGAGTCAATGTAATTCACGAAAATGATATTATATTTGTTGGCAGACCGACCTCCCGATCCCGGGAGCCACCAAGATCCCAACCGACATGTGGGTGACCTTGATAGAGCAGTTCCTTATGCTTACCCTCATTGTCGGCCGCTGGCTGCTCCCTAAAGGGGATCTCACGAGAGATCAGCTAAGTCAACTGCTACTTGTATATATAGGTAAGTTAATCATATCATCATCATCCTCCTGCCCTTATCATCATCATCACAGCCTTTTTATCGTCCCACTGCTGGGCACAGGCCTCCTTTCCCACGGAGAAGGATTGAGCGTTAATCACCACGCTTGATCCTTATATGCACCAAATTTTATTTGTGGTCGGCGCAGCATGTTTTTGTCTTCCACGCTCTTCTATCTGCCGTCATCTCACAAGTTACATTCTTTCTAGCTTAGTCACATCATCTATCTATCTAGATATTAAAATTGAGAGGTGTCAAGGGACACCCAGGTGGAAAGAAGTTCGATTAATTAGCTTTCTATGAGAGAGAAAGATAGAGAGACAGAAACGCGCCTGCCGCACAGCTTACAACTCTAGCAAAAAGTGCCGTTACAACTTTTGGTCTTAATTTTTTCCTCTCACAACGCGCGATAAATGATATTGATTTTGCAAATAGGTTGAAATCAACACTTTTACACGTCAACACATTTTTTATGAAAAACGAGATGAGATCGGCATTTCCTAACTGACTACCTTGAGAAGAAACGCCGAAACAAACTCAAGGGTCGCAGTCTCTTTTAGAGTCCAGACATAAAAAGAGATTACATACTAAAGTCCGATAAGGAACTTCATTCCAAATAAATAATATAAATTAAAAGAAAAATCTTTTTTAAAAAGCTTTTATAGTCCGACATATTGAATTTAGAATAACGTCAAATTATTTTTTAAGTCAGACTCAATAAGCCCTTTCATTTGATACCCATTCTGTTGAAATTCATTAAAAATAACTACTCCGCCATCTTGGACGGTCCACCATATTGGATTTAGAATAACGTCATATAACATATCTTGCATTGTCATCCAGACTGAACGTCTATACAAAATTTCAGCTCAATCGGTTGAAGATATCGACTTCAAAATTGAGTTCAAAGAATCCACCGTAACATACATACACGGCAAGTTAAATAAAAGCTTTTAAAATTAAAACAATGCCTGAAAAAAAAAAATATCTTGAAAATAATTACACTCTTTTCCTCCCAGGTACAGCGGCAGACATAATAGAATTCTTCGACTCCTTCAAAGACGAGAAGGTGGCGACGGAGAAGGTGCTAGTGCTCCTAACCCTGGCTATTTGGTCGTGGTCTCTGATGCAGTTCACAGTGGTCCTGACGGCGACCAAATCCAGGAAGTCCAGGGGCACTGCTAATAGGTCTGACATGTATGTACGTAAATGGTGACACATGCACGCTATTGCCCATCGCTCATAACACTGAAGCACCTTTTAAAGTAAGTTTAACATTTATTGGAGACCGCGAACTGTGACCGTTATTCTTCTGGCAATCCTCAAATGATGATGATGGCATCCAGGCCAATTGTCGGCTACGGCGGCCGTTCTCTTTTATGGAGACCAGCCAGCTGCGCAGGACATATTATAGTGCACAAGCATTCGCGCAGATACAGGTGCACTCTCTATTCCCTCACTCTCATAGTCCGATGGGACGGCAATCTGATAGACCGCAGAGGGTTCAGGCGCAGGACCGACATTTACGTGCTCTCCGATGCAGAGAGAGAGGTACTAGACCCGTTGGTCTAGTAGTCGCAAGGCAGTCAGCAATTCTCAAATACCTCGGACGTGACTACTGTGGACTGATCACCTATCTAACTTTTTCATCTCCCGAGCCTTTTCCCAACTATGTTGGGGTCGAGTGTACCAGTGTTTTACGTAGAGCGACTGCCTATCTGATCTCCTCAATCCAGCTACCTGGGCAACCCAATGCCTTTGGTAAGACTGGTTGTCAGTGATAAATGTGAAAATTATGTGTTTATCATGAGTGTTTGTTAGCGAAACTCCTGGTCATTGATAATTCCAGGACTACGTATAAACCGACTTTGGGATGAAGGTGTATACATTATGTCTGTTCTAAGTTTTGGCTATTGAAAAACGACTTTCCGTACACCAATTTAAAAAAATAACCTAGGTTAATGTTTCATTTCACGCAAACCTAAATGCACGATCGCAAACAAAGTAAATACCAGCATTGAGACCTTAAACCCTTCTTTTTCTCAATTGTTTCTAGTCTATGACCAAATACTATTTGGTGTTGCTTGGAATGAAAACTTATTACATGTTTCACATTTAAGTAATTTTACACATCCAAAAATATATTTTCATAATTAAAAAAAAAATCGTCATAATCGTCACGCTTTAAGCTTATGTGTACATTTTACAACAAAACTACTTACTATAAAAAGACCTTCAATTATTTTGACATCTACATCTGTCACCCAGTTCTGATCAAAGGGTTGTTACTCTACGTCTTTTTTTTCGTGGGAAATCATCAAATGACCCCTCCCGCTGAAGGTGCAGCTGGAGGGAGTGTCAGACTCTTACTGACTAAAACCCACTATGTTCCTTCTGGAGGTCCCTGTGTGCCAGGGCCCCGGTAACTCTTGCGAACTATCCGCAGCCCAGGCAGACCCTGGCCCTAAGGGGCCCCTCCCATCCTACTCTACCTCTTAACTGAACTCCAAAATCATGAGATTCATTCATTGATTACACTATCCAACTTTTGATTAAAGACATTCCACTTTATCTATACTTCTAATACCCATATTAGAAAGAGAAAAAACTTTGTATTTTTGTTTGTTGGTAGGTAATGGATAATCTCAAAATCTACTGGACCAATTTTAAATATTCTTTCACCATTAAAAAGCTATATTATCTGCGAGTAATATAGGCTATGTTTTGTTACCAGTACGTAAAAAAGTTCCCTCGTTACGCGGAAGAAACTACGAGAAACTGCTAGCTACTACATTTTCTTTCTAATCTACGTTTTAAAAAAAGAGAGAGGCTCGATTCTCTTATGTTTATTTCTTTCTTTTTTATTAGAAACAGTCGTGCCTGCTGCTGTTCCATCGAAGTATGTGCTATCATCATGAACATAGCTCTCCAGGATGCCCCGTTCTTGGCGTTCAGACTCCTCATCATCTGTCATTACAAGATAATCAACTACATGAACATATTCTTCACTTGTAAGAATACTTTGGTGAGTTTCCATAGTCCTTATATCCTTGTAATTCTCAAGTGTTTTGGGGTCGCCTTCCAGTCTAACTGGATGCAGCCGTGTATGTATACGCCTAAGTAGACACTAAAGTCTACTTAGTGTTGAGGTGTGTTTTATTTGTAGCTATATTTCTGTATCTTGAAGACAGTTGTAGAAACTTCGGAGCGGCAACCTCATTTGGTGTAAACTTTACTAGTGTTTTAAATGCAGTGATTACCTATATAACCTCTACAATATTCGTAGTTACTGGAAAACACGATAACCCTTAGTGTCTAAACATACTATGCCGAGGATACGCGACGGAAGTTCGGCATGATTACGCCGGCAATGCTATTTGAATTACTGGCGACACATTATGCCGAAATTACGTTGCGTTATAGCGTACAGCCGAACTTCAGTCGGGCGTAAGTTCAGCGGAAATTCGGCGGCAACGTATTCTCTAGAACACACATTATACGCGACTATTATATTTTGCATTTGTCTGTCCGACTGTTTAGATAACACGACACGACGCCACGACAGCGCTCGAAACACTGAATATTACACACAAAATTGCGCAGCTGAATTTCTGCCGCGTAAGTTCGGCACTTATGGTGTGTCATATCAGCCGAATACGTTGGAACGTAAAAATCAGCCGCGGAACATCGGTCGCGTATGTTCGGCATAGTGTGTGTAGACTCTTAGTAAGATAGCTTGTTGGATTTTCTGACCTCGCACTAACCTAAGCGTAGTGACGTAATTACGATTTTAGAGTTTTTTCAAACACAGGTGATCTTGCTGCAAATATACAGATTGTATGTGTTACACCTGGAGACGGTTGATGAAGGAAACGGTGGATCCGTCTACAGGAAGAAGACAAAACACAGGAACCCTGATAGGAAAGAAAAGGACAAAAAACATAGGTGAGTTTATAAAGAGTAAAGATTTGACAGTTTCATCGGAGCCTTTTTATCGTCCCACTGCTGGACACAGGCCTCATCTCCCATGGAGAAGGATTGAGCGTTAATCACCACGCTTGCTCAATGCGGGTTGGTCGCCCGTTTGAATTGAATAGTTTCCAAATCTTCCTGAACGAATTGAAATTCTTTCACTGTTGGGAAGCTACACTATCTCTTGTGAACATAGGCTATGTTTTATTCGATTTGACGTCATATTGTTAGTTTTGGCTATCGCTGAAAATCAGCGCTGTGACTTTCTCTCGCATTAAGTTACAGCATCATGCTGAGCGAGGGCCGTATTGCGTGGTTGTGACGCATACTACCCCCTCGTGTTTAATTTTCAAACTTTTTTTTTGTATGTACTACTCTTCATCGTCAGACTAATCCGAGGAAGATGTCTATTTACGTTCATCGTTATTATTTTGTATTCAATTACATAATTAAACACATTTTTCTTTCTCCTATCCGGATACTCGAAGAAGTTACTGTGGACGCAGTCCCGAGAAACGGCAAAATTAATAACATTTCTCTGGTTTGGTTTCGCAGTAAACACAAATCGAAGAAGCATAAGAAGAAACATGAGATCGGGGAGACTTCCATATCTGTGATCAGCGACAGACGACACGACAGGGGCGACGCCGGCCGGATCAGGTCAGTCGCTTAAGAAAACGTATCCCTAAAGTTGACAACGTCGCAAATAGCTGTCAAATTTACATGTCAAATGTAACTTACTTTAAATAACGGCAATTTTAATAGGCGGTGGCGTAGGTGGTGGCCTAGTGGTTAAAGAGCCAACCTCTCAAGTATGAGGGCGTGAGTTCGATTCCAGGTCAGGCAAGTGAAACTTTTCTAAGTTTGTATGTAGGTACTTTCTAAGCGTATCTTGGACACCGCAATGGCTGTGATTCGGATGATACGTTAAACTGTAGGTCCCGGCTGTCATTGAACATCCTTGACAGTCGGGTAGTCTGATGCCAGTCTAACCACGGGGTATTGGGTTGCCCGGGTAACTGGGTTGAGGAGGTGAGACAGGCAGTCGCTCCTTGTAAACCACTGGTACTCAGCTAAACCCGGTTAGACTGGACATACTTGGGAAAAGGCTCGGGAGATGAGTGTATTGTAGGTGCCACCACAAAAATCAATATAAATTTTTCATTTACGACTGATGTTGACAGTCGGCTGTCACCCCAATTTTTATGAACATCAAATACTCCCCCCCCCTACCTCCGCGGTACGTGCAGCTGGAGGGAGTTGAGGCCACGCTTGGGACATCCGGAGTGCAATCGGCGAAAGTTTTCGTGCAGAGTTCAAACGAGCCGGTTCTGAGGACGCGACGAAACATCGGTTCTAGTAACCTCCAGTGCAGCCCAGCTATGCCTCTGGTTATAGGTGTCCAATAAAGCAAAGAAATACAGTCTTATACTCGTTAATAATGTTATTTTGTTCCTTTCAAACTCAAACTCAAATCAAAATCATTTTTCAAACTTGGCTGTAAAACAGCACTTTTTGAACGTCAAATATTACAAAGACAGCCCCCAAAACGCCCACCCTTCACCACTTCCTATGTGTTTTTGCTGAGAAGAAGTGTAATTACACATTTCGATTTTACATAGAACTTGGCACTTATTTAGATCTCCGTCTTATTTGCGGCTAAGCCTACAACAAAGCATAATTTTGATATAGAAATGATCTCTCGTTTCTTTTATTTGGTATGTTTTGGTGAGTTTATTATTTGCATATTATAGTAAATTTGCCAAATCAATTAAAACATGTCAATATTTGACAACTATATGCGACGTTGCCAACTTTCGATATAAGTAAGTAAGGCGCTCAACCACTAAACTACTACTTCATTGAGTTATGGCGCTGTAATTTCCCAAATTAATTACGGGTAGCCTTTAAATTAGCACGTTACATTGACAGTAACATCGTCACCAAGATTTATTTCATGGAATTCCACAACTTTAGAAAAGCTGACATGACTCACCGTAGTACATTTTCCCTTTGGACTCGAACAAAGACTTCGCAACACATATAGGTGGGATTAGCTATAGTTAGACGTAGCAGGGGTTGCGAGGCCCGGGTGGTCATCACCTTGACACAAACCCGTTCAAATCAACCTTCGCTAAGGATGTGTAGCTGTGTCGATAGACGCGGTATCGATAAAAATGGTACGATTTTTTGTTAAGACTTTTTTACCAATTACGACTGTGCTGGAAGGGAGGAAATGTTTTTAGAACAGTTCTCAGTTTTATCATGTTCATGTTACCACCAATGAAGGATGAGTACATATGAAGAACCGTCAAATTAGACCAGGTTGACGAGTCCTGGGGCCTAATGCTGCTAATTTAGTTTAAAGAACACGCAATTGATATTCAACTAATACTCAATCACGACTCCATGTCGATTGAGACAAATAGGGCAATCCCAAAAAAATTGTTTTCAATCTCAATAAAGTCGTAATTGAATTGTTATGTGAGTCTTAGTTCAACGGCTATCGGTGTTGCTATTCTAATTCTACCAAAAGCTAAGTGATGAATGATATATTATTTTGTTTTTAATAAACGTTTTGCGTACCAGTAGCAGTTCAAACGTAGACCATTGGTCTTACATTAGTAACAGAATACCCCATAAGGTAAGAATTGCTATTAAGATCCAATTACGTTTCAATTGACACAATATTAAATTAGCAGCATCAGGCCCCTGGCTTACATAGAGGCGATTGACCTCCAGACAAATGATAACAAAGCTAAGTTAAGAAACGCAAATGAATACCTACTGCAGTTTTAAATTAATTGACTTAAAAATCGCTTACAATTATAAACACTACTTTGGTCTTAAAATCGGACTAAATACCTTATGGGCAAATTTTCTTGTGTGTGATGGCATCCAGGCCGATTGTCGGCTACAGCGGCCGTTCTCTTTTACGGAGATCGGTCAGCTGCGCAGGACATTTTATAGTGCACAAGCATTCTCAAAGTCCAATGGGACGGCAATCCGACACGACCGAAGAGAGATCAGGCGCAGGGCTGTCATTTACGTGCTCTCCGGGTGAATCAATCACCAACTTCCAGACAGCAAGCAAGGCAGCTTTATGAAAGTTTCTCAAAACCCACAAAGCGATTTCGGCCCGGGAATCGAACCCTTGACCGTATAAGTCATTGATACTATTACACAGACCATGAACTTACAATCTTCGAAATATTTTTATGGAGTACGATAAAAAACCCGTTCAGAACGTTTTGACAGACGGCGCCGAATTTTTTTATCGATATTATATTTGTATCGACTGTATCCTCCCACTAGCAGGGTGCGGCAAACGACTGCTTTGTATTAGTAGATACCTATAGAGCTATTTGTGTGTCCCACGTTGGGCGCCATTGTAGTGAACTCTTTGTTTACGGTAATTTACGCGTCACCGACGCAGAATGTTTGACGATTAGCTAGCTAGACTTATAGCCACTTAGATTGGTGGTCTGATGTTTGATTTTTAATTAGTGTCTTCAAAGAATTTCAATTTCGTTAATTGCGATGAGAGTATCCTACTACTATTATAAAGGCGAAAGTTTGTAAGTATGGATGTATGGATGTTTGTTACTCTTTCACGTAAAGACTACTGAATGGATTTGAATGAAACTTTACCATAATATAGCTTATACATCAGAATAACATATAGGCTACTTTTTATCCGGGTATGGAGAGTACTTCCCTCAGAAAGCGGGTGAAACCGCTGGCGGAAGCTAGTTTTGATATAATTCCCTTCTTGGCGGGGCAGTTATGTTATAAGAATACTGACGACTTCGATTACCGTATTCTTCATTTTGACAGCATTGCTTGTTTGAAAGTTTCAGTAATATTAAGGTCAACATGTATGCAGATGTATGTACCTCATCATCTCCCGAGCCTTTTCCCGACTATGTTGGGGACGGCTTCCAGTCTAACCGGATTCAGCTGAGTACCAGTGTTTTACAAGGAGCGACTGCCTATCTGACCTCCTCAACCCAGTTACCCGGGCAATTCCGCTGTTAGACTGGCGTCAGACTTACTGGCTTTTGACTACACGTAACGACTGCCAACAATGTTCAATGACAGCCGGGAACTACAGTTTAACGTGCCATCCGAAACACAGTCATTGGTGTCCAAGATATACTTAGAAAGTACATACAAAGAAAAGTTGCGTTGGCGCCCTCATACTTGAGAGGTTGGCTCTTTACCCACTAGGCCAGCACCATTTTTGATGTATACTAGACAAAGCGAAACTTTTGCTACTATCAAAGTTATGTAACAAATTAAGAAGACAGTTATCAGAATATAGATTAATGAGGCTGAATAAATGACGATCGATGAACTGTTTTGGACCCTGTAATAAACATATTACACTAGTCTATACTAATATTACAAAGAGGAAAGATTACATTGTTTGATTGAATAGGCTCCGAAACTACTTGACTGATTTGCAAAATACTTTCACTGTTGGGAAGCTACACTATCCCCGGTGAACATAGGCTATGTTTTATCTGGGTACGGGAACAAGTTTCCCGGGGACAAAGACATTATTACGTGGTACTACGTCGTGCATATTATCACGTCTGATTTAAAATCTAACGACAACTACTGATTACTAAACTAACAAGGCCAACTTTAGAGTTTTCTCAAATCTACACGACGGTCTCGTACTAAGGGCCAGTTTCACAGGTTACGGATAGCCACTATCTAGGCACTAGAGGCCTCGGCAAACGTAGTGTAGGACGTCCTCAGGCACGGTGGAGTGATGACTTGCGCAAGACGGCTGGCAGGAGCTGGATGCGAGAAGCCGAAAATCGATCTCAGTGGCGTGCACTTGGAGAGGCCTATGTCCAGCAGTGGACTGCGATAGGCTGATGATGACTATCTACCAGATAAATTCAGAAATGGAACAGAATTTGTATGAAATTATCTACCAGATAAACTATCTAGAACTTATCAGCAACTGGTAAAACTGGCCCTTAAAGTTGTAATTTTTAATAACCAATTGTTTGTTACAGAGCAATAATTCTGACGAATTCTGACGAAATAAAGGAATTGGAGCTATCGAAGTTATTTAAAGACCAAATGTCTACTGAAAATGAGAAGAAGAAGGGGTGAGTGTGAACAGGTCTAGCAATTTAATCTTCTTCTTCGCTTCAGGCTTATTCAGCTAAGAAACCCGTGTGTTTTCAAAATCGCAAGACGTCTCTCTGAAGACGCGATTTTATAAATTCTTTCTTCATATGAATGGGTTGGAAACCCTGAGATATCGAGGGCAATTCTCGAAAATTGTAGGCGAGCATCAGATAAAAACTTGATATTTATGTGTATTTTTAACGACACTAAAATACAATGGTGGTTTTTTTCTTTTCTTTGGAAACCATCAAACGACCCCTCCCGCTGAGGGTGCAGCTGGACGGTGTGTCAGCCTCGTACTAAAACCCCCTATATGGAGGTCCCTGTGTGCCAGGGCCACGGTATCTCTTACGAACAACCCGAAGCCCAGGAGTTTAGAGCTAATCTGATGATGGAGACGGCAAAGAATCTAAGGAACTCTTCAACGGTATATCGTAACTATCGAGTGTTTTACCTTATTTAATTCGTGTAGACTAGGACTTAAGGTGGGGATGGGTGGGGACCCAAAATTTGGGTACGTGACATATGTACAGACGCCAGCACATCAGGCTACCCGAAACTGTCAAATTTTCCCAATCAACTTTGAACTTTGTACTTCAGCGATAAGGTGGAACATCCATTAAGTAAATTTGACAGATTGTTCTTTTTTTTCCAGAGCAAAGAAGAAACATAAATCAGAGAGTTCAGAAGAATCCCTGAATAACGTTCACCACACAACAGACGATTCAGGCATTTGACATCATCGGGTTCGCCGGGACAGCCCCAAACGAAGTCCTAGGAGAGACAAACACGACGACAGACATAGGGACAAGAAACGAAACAAAAAGAAACACGATACTAGCGAAAGTGACAGTGACAGTTCGAGTTGAAAGCTGTCAGTTTGCTGTCTTGCGATAAATCATTGTCTCTGGTTGTAAAAGATTGAACCTTTTTGGATATTTTGAAGTTTGGTGAGGTTTATGAGAAGAAGGATTTTATGTGTATAAAAAATCTATGGTAAGGTTATTTATACGATTGTATTATTGTTGTTATTGTATTTTAATATGCCTGGTTGTCAGGTTTTGTAGTATAAGTATGTAATCAAATTATGAAATTATTGTTTTGACTTAAAAAGTTAGCATAGTGACCATTGTTATCGAAGGGAAAGTTGAAGTGCCTTGAAACAACTTTTTTTGGGTATAAACTATCATAAATATTAAGTGCCTTTGTTGTCTGTCTGTTTTGTATCCAAATACCGAAATGTATTGTGAAAAAGTGTCTAAAAATATCTTATCTTTAATGTTTTATATCTCCAAGAGTGATTTGTGACTTTGGACAAATCAAAAAAATATTTCTGTAATATTCGCGTACTGTCAAAGGAAGATCATTTTTGAAAGTATTGAAATTATCGGTTCTATTATATATTATATTATACAAGCTGTTGTTTTGCATCCTCGTCAAATTCAAGGACGTAATTATGCTAATGATTCTCGATCCAAATCAACAATAAAATAGGTAGGTCATTTTTTTATTTTTTTTCCTATCCGTAAGTGTGAACTAGGCGTATTTAAAGGTGGCGCGTCTGTAACTAGCCCTATAATCGCGCGTCCACACGCACACAAACGCAAACCTTCATACACAATGCATACGCAACGATCATTCACAAAAATCGTAGGTAGTCAATGCCACCCCAACCAACCACGGCGCGGGCGCTCTCCCGCGCATGCGTCTTGCCACCACAGCTTGCCACGCTCCCGCACGCGGCCCCTCGCACCCGAACCAACAGTGTGTTTGATGTCGCCGCAGCGAGTGCGTGTTTTGCAAATTCCGCTCCTTTGTGAAGCCATAGCCGAAAGTGCAAGTTGGTGGACAATTACTCTAATGTCGAGTTGGTGGAAATGGTTCGCCTGTATGCCATCAGTGGAAAGCCATTCGGATGTTCACGGAAATGTTTCGCAACATTTTTATACTAAGTAGATCGGGATAAGTGTTATTGCCGATCCTAAGCCCGTTAGGTAGGAAGGAAAATTTAAAATCAACCAATTTAATCCACAAATAAAAACAAAATCACTACGAAAAGTTTAGCTAAACGATAGGAATAAAGCAAAACTTAAATTTTATTAATCAGCTGATCGCAAGTCAGTGAACTTTATACGGCGTCTAGTGTTACTGTCATTCGTAAGATTCCCTATTATACTCGTACTGATGCTTAAAATGAGTTAATTACCAAACTAAAATGTGGGTGATTTTCGAAATAAAATTAGGTAAAATTATTGCTACCGGTCGTCGCAAAGGTCATTACTCGCTCTCAGCTGTTTGTCGTTGCGTGCGTAGAGTGCGTAGCCTGCGTAGTTGGGTGATTCGCTTAGTTTTGTATTAAGGTTTCAATTCTGAAAATCTGTTAAATTTCAACAACAAAAAAAAGCGGCGCTTATTTGTTATTTCCCGGTACAGTACTTTCAATTGATTATTTATGTCTTTTATGACAGCCACCTGAAATTTGACGAGGATGCAAAACAACAGCTTGTATAACGAAATATCGATGATTTGTGTACCTACACTTTAATAAATGAAGAAAGAAACATTTACGGTTTCACATATTGCTGATAAGTTCCAGATAGTTTATCTGGCAGATAATTTCGTACAAATTCTGTTCCATTTTTTAATTTATCTGGTAGATACTGGCTATCCGTAACCTGTGAAACTGGCCCTTATATTATTAAAAATAACGTAGACTATATCTTTTAAGATTTGCACAACGAAACAATTATGTATTTTAATACTTTTGCGTAGATTTTTAATAAAACAAATTGTAGAAAGTCTCTGGTTTTTTATTTATACAAGAAACGCATAGAAATCATGACACATACATATGTATATATTTCATTTTAAATATTAACGTAGATCAATTAAATTAAATACACGATAAAGACTAAACAAATTCACACGTCATTTCCAGCTGTCAATTTTCCCGCTCAATTTCGGCGCCATATTTGAAATACATTGAGCGCCAAAAGATCGCTCTCTCCGGGGTCAATGGCGCCACGTATTGGGGCTCTAAAGTAATGGCCAGGTTATGGGGATATGGCAACCATTCGCCGTTGGCTGCTTCTGGGGTAGGTGTTCTGAAAGTGACATCATAATTATTTCATTTCGTTTTAGAACGTAACGAAGTAAAACTACCTCCTTGGTCTAGGCTTCTAGACCAAGGAGGTAGTTTTTTAATATAAGCTTTTGGAAAAATATTCATGCCCACGCAGGATTTAGAACTCATCTCCTGAGCCTTTTCCCAATTATGTTGGGGTCGGCTTCCAGTCTAACCCGATTCAGCTAAGTACCAGTGTTTTACAAGGAGCGACTGTCTATCTGACCTCCTCAACCCAGTTACCCGGGCAACCCAACACCCCTTGGGTAGACTGGCTTAGGACAGGATTTAGGACTATAATATTATAATTGCGAAAATACCTGTTTATCTGTCTCGTAATTATTTTCGTTAAACATGTTGTACCTATAGTAAAATTTCGTTAAACGCAAAGTAGTTTCTTAAGTATTGGGGAGAAAAGTCATTCATCATCTGCTTAACCTTTGCACGAGCTATGCTGGACTCGGCTTCCAGTCTAATGTGTGCCACATGAAGAGTAGACTTATCTCACCTCCTCAACCCATTGACTTGGGCAACCCAGTACCCCCTGGTAAGACACATTGTCAAACTTTCTAACCTTCCTTGCGAAAGATGTACAATTGACAGCGGGGCTCACCAACTTAACGAGCTTTCCGGAACACGGAGGAACTCGTCATGACAAGATGATCACACATTTGCGGACCAACCGCGCCAAGCGTTGCTTAACCTTATGATCGATCAAGCCGTGCGGCTGTTAGTTATCCACGAGCCGAAGATCATTAAGGAAAATGGGACACTACAAGTACAGACGCCAGCACACCAACCTATCACAATCTGTACTATTTCTTTAATAGAATTTCAACCTTCTCAAAATACCGCTAAAATTTTACCTGGGTTGATGACGTCTATAGAAAAAAGAAATACTCACCCATATTTAGCAAAATTCGTCCACATCATAGTCATAAAGGTGACTATTCTGGCGTCATCCTCGCTCATCGGCAGCGGCAGACGTTCCAACTCGAACAGATAAAACAGTTCATCCATATTCGTAGTTGCCGGTAAACTGGTATTTGTCAGAAGCCTTCCCAAATTTCTATAGCCAATATGGTTGAAAATATACTGATATACAGCAACATCAGAGCTATTGGAATAGAGTTCTACAAACAGAGACATAGGCCCAACGTAACAGAAATCCGAATTCATATTTATCAATCCACCGACGACATTTTCTTCACAACTTATATTTGCGAAATAAGTATCCTTTAAAATCTCTCTAATTTCGAGTTTGTCTTCTTTTGACACGTTAAAACTCTTTTGATCGAGGACTGAGAAGTCTTCGTTAGTAATTCTGTCTATTTGGCTTGTGATCGTGTAATAATCTAACGTGGAAGTCAATCCTTCAACGGTGTTAAGACCAAAAATAGCGGGAACAGCATCAAAATCGTCAGAAGTGATGATATTGAATGGAGTATCGCACAAAAAAGGTTCGTCGTCCAAGTATTCTTCGACAGACGGCAAAAACACTGATTTGGCATTCATTTGATTACCTATCGCTTCTTCTAACTTGTTAATCGGTACATCTGTGTATATGTTTAACAGTTCTTCAGGGTCCATAGTATTGACTCCAAGAGATTTAGCCACTTGAGACGCAGTGGCTAAAGGATTAGCATCAAACGATTTTGGCGTAAAAAGACTTCCACTTTCAGAAATAATCCGTTTGAAAAGACCTTTACAAGAGTCTGAAAGAGTCAGACAAATAGCTGCCACACCGCCGCTGCCGTTGCCAAAAACTGTTACATTCTCATCATCGCCTCCGAAGTTTTTAATATTCTCTTTCACCCATCTCAACGCAGCTCTTATATCTTTCAAGCCAGCGTTACCTGGTGCGTCTTGGATTCCCAAATTAAGGAAGCCTAAAGCATTGAGTCTATAGTTCACTGAAATAACGATGACACCATGACTGACTAAGTAATGGGGGCCGTAGAAGACGGGGGAGCTACTGCCAACCCCAAAGTCTCCTCCATGGAGAAATACCATTACTGGTAAGGTAGCGTTGCTGAAGGTTGGCACGTATATGTTTAAGACTAGACAGTCTTGGTTGTCGCTGGGCGCGGCGAGGGCGTCGTTGGCAGGAAATTGAGGACAAAGAACGAAGCGGTTATCCGCTTTAAAAACTTCTTCGTGTGAAGGCGGGTCTATGGGAGCCTGGAAAAAATACCATTATTTGAGTTCCGGTCAATTGAGTTACTAATTGATTGATTAAGTCTAACCAGCAATAGTTAAGTTAGTATTTTCTGATGATGTTGTTACATTACGTCATTTGTCATGTCAAATATTCGCCTTGGTGACCCATAATGATTTAAGTTCAAAATTCGACCGTCGTTTTTAGGATGTTAGCCCGACCGTAGAGACGGCTCGAGTAGTTAGCGGCTGAGCGACGTACAGCAGCACATCAAGCTACTAAAATCTCAAATTTCCTAAATAGAATTTCAACTTTATCGCTAAAGCATATAGTTCAAAGTTGATTGAAAAAAAATGATAGATTTGGGTAACTTAATGTGCTGGCGTATTTTCTCCCACAGTTGAGTACAACATTTTTTCCGGATGAAGGAGGTCGGAGAGCTATCAACTGTTCTTAGCGCTGTCAACGGATCGAGCAGTCGGTGTTTGCGGCGCGACCGCTCGAGCAGTTGACGGCTTGAAGTTGTTTGAAAGAACAATGTTTTCCTTCACCTTTAATCAGTCATTGATGTCCAAGATAAACTTACAAAGTACGTATAACTTAGAAAAGTTACATCGGTACTTGCCTGACCTGGAATCGAACCCGCACCCTCATACTCGAAAAGCTGGTGCTTTAACCAGGCCACCACGACTCTGTTAAGTCTGTTAATTAGACAACAAAATAATAATAAATTACTCACCTTGTATCTGTCTTTCACGACTCCATATTTAATTCCACAATATTCGTAATACATCCCATTACTAGACAAATACCCTTCCACTTTCCCCTGTTTAGTATCGACAATTTTACTTTTTTCATTCCCAAGAACTTGACTAAAATCTGTAAATAACAATAAAGCGAAAAGGCTGAATGTGATGAGGTTGTTTGCCATTTCCTTGGCCCTTTCAATAAATTACTTATAACTATAATTTGGAACAAAATATGGTGCATTTTATATACAAACCTGTTCAAGCGTTACATAATTCAGTTGCGCCATTTTGTTGAAAATTCTTTGTAATTTTGATAGTATATTGTTATCAGCATATCCTTATGTAATTGACGGTTCCGTATCTTTGATTCTTATACTTTAGGGCCAATAAAAGTCGTGGTGGCCTAGTGGTTAAAGCACCAACCTCTCGAGTATGAGGGTGCGGGTGCGATTCCAGGTCAGGCAAGTACCAATGTAACTTTTCTAAGTTATATGTACTTTCTAAGTACATCTTGGACACCAATGACTGATAAAAAGGTGAAGGAAAACATCTCGAGGAAACCTGGACTATAAAGTCTGAAATCACTAACCCGCATTGAGTAAGCGTGGTGATTAACGCTCAATCCTTCTCCGTGGGAGAGGAGGTCTGTGCCCAGCAGTGGGACGATAAAAAGGCTGTGATGATGATGAGGGCCAATAAAGGAAATAGGTACACATTTTTGACAGAAATTTCAAATTAAAAGCTCGAAAATTGATTGGCTATTGTTTAAATTGGAAGTAAATTACATGTAACATCGGCCATTTTGACCACAAATTCAATGATGTTTAATTCTAAGAGCAAGCAAACGTAATTTTTGAATTAATCCAACGTAAAAAGAATACCATCTCGAAAACAGTTGCTGGGGAGTTTGTTCCACCACTTCTTCTTCCCAGCCATAACACATAGGAAGTGGTGAAGTGTGGGCGTTTTCAGGGCCGTCTTTAGACTATTTGAGGCCGTGGGCACATTAGGATCATGGGGCCCCTATGACCTAAAGAAAACACTATTTAGTTATAACAGACAAACAACAGGGATAGGAAATTTTATTTCGTTGTATGAGATGATGAGGCATCTGTCTAGTAAAGTATTATAATATCTGTGGTAATATGTTTGACGTTCGATTACGATTACACGATTTGGTAATCTGGCAGGAACTAGGGGGTCCCATTCGCACGCGGAGCCCTGGGCACGTGCCCATAGTGCCTAGTGGGAAAGAGGGCCTGGGCCTGGGCGTTTTGGGGGCTGTCTTTTATAGACTTGATCTTCAAAAAGTGCTGATTTTCAACCTACTTTGAATAAATGACTTTTATCTTTAAAAAAGGGGGACTCTAAAATCGACAAGTTGTCAAGCGTACGTGACAATTGCAACCTTCTTTATCAACTCAAAATATTACCTCAATGTGACATCATTCATTATTGCTATCTTGTTGATCTTGATTACATATTTATGACATAATAATACATAATTGTTATGTAATGAAATGATGATATCTGCCGAGCCTTTTCCCAATCTATGTTGGGGTCGGCTTCCAGCCTTAACCGGATACGTGGAGCGACTGCCTGTCTAAATGATAAATGATATTTATTTTGCAAATAGGTTGAAATCAACACTTTTACACGTCAACTTGACACATCACTACATCATCACTACATAGTATAAAACAAAGTCGCTTTCTCTGTCCCTATGTCCCTTGTATGCTTAAATCTTTGAAACCACGCAACGGATTTTGATGCGGTTTTTTTTAATAGATAGAGTGATTCAAGAGGCAGGTTTATATGTATAATTTTAGTATCAGCATTGCACCCGTGCGAAGCCGGGGCGGGTCGCTAGTTTTTTATAAAAATCGAGATGAGGTCTCAACCTGACCTCCTCAACCCAGTAACCTGGCCAACGCGATACCCTTGGTAAGACTGGATGTCAGACTTTCTGGCTTCTGACTAACGACTGTCAACGATGTACGAATAACAGCCGGAACCCACCAATTTAACGTGCCTTCCGAAACACGGTGGAACTCGTCATGACAAGATGGTCACCCATCCACGGGACGACGTCGCCAAGCCTTGCTTAACCTTATAATCGATCGAACCGTGCGGCGTTTACTTAAAACGTTTGTAAGTATAGATTAATGGATGTTTGTTACTGTTTCATGCTAAAACTACTGGAAGGATTTTGATGAAACTTGACAGTATTCAGTGCTTATACGTCAGAATGACATATACGAGTATGGTACTTTTAATCTATGTGACAACCTCGTGCGCTAAGTCTGGTTACTTCATAAATAATATCTATTTGATAACGAACTAAGAGTATTTTGTGATTCAGAACTTGTCGGCGGGAGAAATAGAGGTAGCGTACATGCCTTTATAATTTTTCATCGCGAGTAAAACCCGTGTGTTGTGTATAATATTATGAACTAAGAGTAATAATTATCCTATATCTGCATAGGACACAAAAAAGTAGTTAAATCTCTTAACATTAAAAAAACAGGCCAAGTGTGAGTCAGACACAACGTTCCGTACCATGTACAGACGCCAGCATATCAAGCTGCATGAATCTGTCAAATTTGTTTATTCGATTTTCAACCTTATCACAATAGCGGAAGGTTAATATTCTATTGGTAAAATTTGGCAGATTGGCGTCTGGCGTCTGTACCAACCTACATACAAAGTATGGCTAATCAATATAGTTATTACAGTAATATGTTTAAAATATTTCGATCAATATGCACTAAGCTTTAATTAAAAAAAACTGAGCATAATAAATGCATACCTATAATTTCTACGCTAGACAAGATGTCGTTAACAAAGGCATGGAACGAAAACTTAAGAAATAGCTGCCTACTTTGTAATAAAGCGTCCATAAGATTTTTTGTAGTACCTATATTTCTATTGTTAGTAATTATTTGTTGCAGCAATTATTAATTGATGCATTGTACCCTCAACCTCACATGACTGGCTGATTATATTTTTTGAAAATTCGAAAACTTAGCATGAGACTTATAAATAAAAATAAACTTCTTTTTAATTTTTATTTCAAAATAATACATTTATTAATATTATTTAGAGTACTGCAAATAATATTTCAATGTTCATAAAAATAAATAACGTTAAAATCTAAATAAGTATTGAACAATTTGACAAACATTTAAAAAAATTAAAGTGAAAGTTGATCGATTATCGAGTTTCCAAACGCACTCCAAACTTACGTTTTGACGTCCAGAGATTGTGGTTACATCGAATTTATGAAAAATAATACTTAAAAATACTCTAATATTTACTAGTGTTACATAATTTATAATAGAAATAAACAGTGTCAAGCGCTAAATATAGATTTCAGTGTGATTAAAAGTACACGGTGTTTGTAAGAAATAATCGTACAAGTGTCTTTGCCTACGTGTAGATTTTACAAAATCTATTAAACAATTGTCCATTATATTATGAAAGCTTGATAAATCGGCTTAGTTATGAATAAAAAACCAGTGAGAACCGGCCCCAGGATCAGGATAACGAGACCAGCGTTAAAAACACGAAAAATCGACGACCCCATTGCTATATTTGACGATCGAAAATATATTTATTCGTGCCAGTATTGTCGACTCAAGTTTACACAAAACAGTCAATATTTCCGCCACATGACTTCGAACCACGAGATACAACAGAAAGCTGCGACTTTTGAATGTAATGACTGTCAAATTGTGTTCAGTAAGAAGAGTAATTTGGATCTACATTGTCAAACGCACCATCAGATAAAAAGTAAGTCGAAATGCGAGACGTGCGCTATCACTTTCAAGTCCCGCTATTGTTTGCGTCGTCATTTGAAACTGAAACAGATTCTTCAAGAAAATTCGTGTTTCAAGTGTCAGAAAAAGTTCACAAGCAAGGAGGGATTAGCTAAACATGTGAAAAATAAACACACTTTTAAAAATGTGACGTTCCAATGTGATCTATGCTCTCTGAAGTTTAAGGCAGAGGAATCTCTACGCAGCCATTTAGGACGCATTCACAAGAAATTATGATTTTATAGAAAAATAATTGTTTAGTTTAAGATTTTAATATTGAGTACTTTGAGAGATTAAACTAGTAATTATGATTGTAGACTATTGTGTATAAAGTAATATTTTAAATTATTTTCCTTTGTTTTTTAAGAACTTATGTTAATTTGGTGTTATGGTTATTGAGCTTAACCTTTTGACAGCCACATCAAAAGAAAGACGTGCCCTCAGCGCCAAGCTAAGAATACATCCACAAATACCTACAATATTGTAGTGAGTTTGTAATTATATTGATTAAAACTAACTATTAATTTGAAACTTTAAAATTCTGTCATGTAGTTGTGTCTGGCACTTTTTGTCTTGTCATCTATACTTGTGGCGGTCAAAAGCTTAAAGCCTAAATAGAGAAGCAAGCATAGTGCTCAATTTTCATACCTACCCTGGATTACTATAGACCTCTGTCCACCAGTGAGGTTATTTTTAATTGTTTTTTAATCAAATTCTCAGCTCTACAGCTTCTGGTAAAAAATTCAAGCATATTGTATACTTTGTAATTAATAATTTCAACATAATTGTTTTTCTCACTAATAGAAATTCAAGATGTCATGTGTGCAAGGGAACTCTAAATAAAACCGATACGTGCCTTCGTAATTAATATTTGTTGAAATTAAAATGATCCTATCCTTATTAATAACATTGCATATATGTATGTAAAGACAGCAAAAAGCAATAATAATCAAATTAATTTAGATAATAAGACTAAATTTATTGACATTAGAATAATAAACTTTTTACAGCTTCCATAGTATATAACTTAATTTTTAGATATAAAATTATAATTCTAAAGAATAGTATTACAAAAATATCTACACAATAAAAAAATCTGGCTGCCAGTCCCTTGCACATATTGAATCTTAAATTTCTATTAAACTGTTATATTGTGTTAGCTGACATATTGAACTTTGTATCACATAACATTCAGTTAAATTTTTTTTAAATAGATATTCTTCTGTTTGTGACGCCAGGTCAGCTAGTGACAGTATATTACAAATCTTTTATATTGGAGTATAGGAAAGTACCAACCCGCATTGAGCAAGCGTGGTGATTAAGCTCAATCCTTCTCCGTGGGAGAGGAAGCCTGTGCCCAGCAGTGGGACTATAAAAAGGCTGATGATGATGATGAAAGTTTTTAGACTTATTCAGTTTGTTTTTCCATTTTTCTCTCAAGGGAGAACCATCCTTGCTTGTCAAGGAATAAGGGAAATTGGTTCAAGTGCTCTTAAGAGTTGAGTTCAGCAACACATTTAGTAAATTATTTTTATACAAGAGAAGATTACTTGTTACAAAAAACAACAAATGCTTTATATACGCTTTCCTGGTCCAGTCCTTTACAAGCCTATTTTGCCAATTCCACGTACAACTACCTGTGAATTATCTCTAGCAAATTTCTATGAATTCATTACTCCAATCATAAATTATTTTGTAGATATAATTTTTACCCAGATGTAAAGAAATGGGCAATAAAACATAATAATATCTTCGCCTAATTGCCAACATGTTTATGTATATGTCTTTAATTGAAAACCATCAATTGATTTGTTTGGTTTTGTTTTTTTTTTATGGCAAAAGTATTTATATAAATATATAGTTTAAATGTGAATATTAAGCTAATTATTTAACCCTTTTTTATATTTATTTTTGTAAGTACTTAAGTTAAGCTTTTTAATATTAATTTATTGTCTTCGAGTTGTAATTAGGAAGCAATAATATAGACGTACCTATTTCAAAATTATTATCTATTTTAGTTTCTAATATTGCCATGGTCGAATGGTGTAGAAAATCATGAAGATGGTTTTTTCTGTATATTTGCTAGTTCTGGCATTGTATTGGCAAATTAAAAACTTTTTAGACTTTACTAAAATGAGAAAAAAAATCTCAATACATCTCTTTTTCGTCTAAATTGAAACATATTTTTTTTTGTTTATAAAAAGCAATTTTTTGTATGATCATGCAATAAAAGAGTATTTCTGCCTAAATGCTTCCATAGCCTGTCCATTTACAATTGTCTCTATTGAGACAAATTAAATTATCTGTAACAAAACTAATTTATCTTCAAGACAATCATCACAAGGGGCCCTTTAGGGCCAGGGTCTGCTTGGGCTGCGGGTTGTTCGTAAGAGATACCGTGGCCCGGGCACACAAGGACCTCCAGAAGGAACATAGGGGGTTTTAGTCAGTAACAGTCCGACACTCCCTCCAGGTGCACACCCTCAGCGGGACCTCAATGACCCCATTGGATGATTTCCCACGAAAAAAACAAGACAATCATCACAAGTATACATTTATATGTATCTATATTCAACAAAAACTGCCCACCATATCTGTATGCAGGATCCACAGGGTGCCCCTAACTAGAAGAGTGAAAGATATCCACTAAAATTAAAAAAAAATAAAAGAAAAAAAATCTTTGTTTAAAAAGCTTTTATGGTTCGCCATATTGGATTTAGTCCTTTCAATTGATACCCATATTGTTGAAATTCATTAAAAATAACTACTCCGCCATCTTGGAGGGTACGCCATATTGGATTTAGAATGACGTCATATAACATATCGTGCATTGTCATCCAAACTGAACGTGTATATAAAATTTCAGCTATACAGCAGTAACATACCTACATTGCAAGTTAAATAAAAGCTTTTAATAATATAAATTCAATAATTTCTGGGTTCAAATTTGGCGGTAACTTTCATTTGTAGATCTTTTGAAGTTATTACGGGTAGTCAGAAGCCAGACAGTGTGACAACCAGTCTTACCGAGAGGTGGCGGATTGTCTAGTTCACTAAGTTGAGAAGGTAAGATAATAGTAGCTCCATGTAAAACACTGTTCAGATGAATCCGGTTAGACTGGAAGCCGACCCCAACATGGTTGGGTAAAGGCTAGGCAGATGATATGAATCATTTTAAGCATAATATACCTAAACTGAGTGAAAAGGAATATCTACCACTTAACTTTTAAAACTGTTAAGGGCACTCGCCAGCACATCAAGCTACTACAACCTGTCAAACTTCCTTAATAGATTTTAAACTTTGTTGCTGAAGCATAATATGGTTCAAAGTTGTATGGAAAAATTTGGTTATGGGTAGCTTGATGTGCTGACGTCTGAACATCTATACCTCTGTATTTTTATAAGAATTCACTCGAAATTAAACACAGTATTTATTTGTTTTTTTTTTTATAAGTTGTATGATAATATGTATATTAAGATATTTTCTGTTTACTTTTTATTAAATAATCTCAGAACAATTTTTTTTTATTGCTTACGCACCTGACTTTCAATTACGAGGGCAAAGGTCCGATTCCAAGTCAAGCAGTACGGAAGTTTCTATTCTAAAGGTTCTGTTCCAAAGACCGCTGTCGGCGGTCCGTTTGGATCATGTAGAAGGCGTCTTACCCAAACTTGCATTCTCTAACATTTTAGACTCACCATTTTTTCACACATTCAACGTCATCTAGTCCCAAACTAAGCAGAGCTGGTACTATGGGTACTCGACATACATAGAAACACCCAGACTAAGTCAAACACCCATGTTCATGCACACAAATGTTTGACTTATGCGGGAACGAACCCGCGACCTATAGCGTGGCAGGTAGGTTCACTAACTACCACGCCATCTGGTCGTATCACCTTTGTACTTTATCTTTCTTATTGTAGGTATATGTTTTAGTTTGTGTGCGCAATAAACAAAAACAAATCGAAACAACAAAGTTCGCCGCAGCTCAAGCGCCGACGCCGTCCGCCTGTGACTGCCATTTACCACCATAACCATTAACGTAAGTAACCGCGGGGCGCAGAGACAGGTACGTATTTGGAACAAACCTATTGGGTGTTCATTCTGTTTGAAGATGGTGGAACTGGGCTCTCCATGTATGTTGGACATTATTTTTCTTGAAGGACTACCCTACGGCTTGCCCGACAGTTATCTATACCTACGCAATTTATTTGCGATACGATTTTATCAACCATTCATGGATGATGTTTAGAATGACATGCGAACATGTCGCGGGAAAAGTGTAGTTATTTCTGTATGCGAAATATTATTAAATATTAAAATTTTTAAAAATTATAAATATTAAATTTTTCGCATACCTCTCGAACATAGTTGGGGTCGGCTTCCAGTCTAACCAGATTCAGCTGAGTATCAGTGTTTTACAAGGAGCGATTGCCTATCTGACCTCCTCAACCCAGTTACCCGGGCAACACAATACCCCTTGGTTAGACTGGCGTCAGACTTACTGGCTTCTGACTACCCGTAACGACTGCCAAGGATGTTCAATGACAGCCGGGACCTACAGTTTAACGTGCCATCCGAAACACAGTCATTGGTGTCCAAGATATAGGTACTAAGAAAGTACATACAAACTTAGAAAAGTTGCATTGGTACTTGCCTGACCTGGAATTGAACCCACGCCCTCACACTTGAGAGGTTGGCTCTTTAACCACTAGGCCGCCACGACTTTTTACGAAAAAAAAAAAATTATTAGTGCCATCGGCTGCGAAAAATTACAGCCGACGGCACAAATTTGGACAATTTACTTTTCTATAGCTTTTAGGAGATTATCAGGACAAGATTTGTATAATTATATGCAGCCTGACTCTATCCGTCCAAAACCACAGCAGCAGCTGGACACCCAGTAACGTTTTTTAACAGACTTCAAAAAGGGTGGTTCTCAGTTTTCAGGTGAAATCATCAAATGTTCCTGGCTGTAGTGGATGTCCGACTTTTAGTGTCTAAAACCCAGCTCAGTTCTTCATGGAGCCCTTTGTGTACAGACGCCAGCACATCAAGCTACTGCAATCTATCAAATTTGCTTGGTAAATTTTCAACCTTATCGCTGAAGCATAAGGTTTAAACTTGGTTGGGAATATTTGACAGCTTCAGGTAGCTTGATGTGCTGGCGTCTGTACCAGGACAATGGATTCTCCTTCTCCCAATTTCAAAACACTATCAAAACCATTACATTGTATTTTATATTGATTAAAAACAAAATAATTTATACCATTGATCTTGATAAAAATAAAAATAGTTTCAGTTAAACTAAACTAAAGGAACATTGTTTGATCAATTAAATGAAATAATATAATTTACTTAATACTTATGTATTAAAGAGATTCAAAAAGAAACATCACATTTATGTCATAAACCTGAGTGTACCAGCACCCAGTACACATATCATAGCCTCATACAAACACAAATAGAAGGATCTGCCATCATTATCATCACAATTTTATTCATCTATACAAAGCAAATATCATACATAACAATCAATCTTCAACCTTTTGACAGCCACACCGAAAAAAGAAAGAATTACCCTCAGTGCCAAGCTAAGAATTCATCCATAAATACCTAAAATACTAGTAGCGAGTTCTGATTATATTCCTCACACTTTCACACAATGTCATCTCGTCCCAAACTAAGCAGAGCTTGTACTATGGGTACTAGACAACTGATAAACATACTTATACATGTACTTTTCTTTTGTAAATACATATATATTATACATAGAAACACCCAGACTAAGTCGAACACCCATGTTCATGCACACAAATGTTTGACTTATGCGGGAATCGAACCCGCAACCTGTAGAGTGGCAGGCAAGTTCACTAACCACCATGCAATCTGGTCGTCCAATTTCGATTAAAACTGACTAAATAATTTTGAACTTTAAAAATTTTTTCATGTAGTTGTGACCGTGGTGTGCTGGGCACTTTTTGACTTGTTATCTATATGATGCAGGTCGCTTTCAACCAGTGTATGTGGAGATCTATAGGGGAGGCCTATGTTCAGCAGTGGACGTCCTATGGCTGAGATGATGATGATGATGATCTGTATGTGACGGTGGCGGTCAAAAGGTTAATTTAACATATTTCACAGTTATAAAGGACATCTCATAAACTGCCTATAAGTACATTCAATAAATACCAACATTTCTATGTGCTACTATACAACATCAGCGGAACTAACAAGTTTTCCATTTAAAAATCCCATTTTGTGTTTTTCTCGCACATGTCTTACAACATGGTCCTTTCTTTTGTATGACTGTCTACATATGGGGCATTCAATCAAAAGCTTCATGTGTTGAGATTTCACATGCCTTAGCATATGATCGCGCCTTTTAAATGTAGTTTCACAATGCGGGCATAGATGTCTGTCGGTCGCTACATGCGAAAATTCATGTTTTTCTAAATCCGAAAGTGTTCCACATTCAAAACTACAATCTCTACAGCGAAAAACCTCTGTGGTCGTTGAATGTTTTTTTTTAATATGTTTTAGTAGAATGTCTTGTCGTTTACAATCTTTGCCGCACGCTGGACAAATGCAATATTTTTGGTTGTTATGCAGGCTTCGTATATGCCGCTTTAAATGGTCTTGTCTCCGGAAAGTCGCATCGCAATGATTGCAGGATAGAACCTTCTTTTTTCCGTGTAATTCAATGTTGTGGTGCTCATATTCAGTAGCGTCTAGGAAGGGCAGGTTGCAGTGTTCGCAAAACAACGAGTATTGTTCGGTGATTCTGTTTTTAAATGTTTCTCTTGGATTTTGAGGTTCGCCGGCCGCGAATGGGTTTATAGCATATTTCGTTCCTTCTGGCCCCTCGAATATGGAAGACTGGAAGTAGTTTCCTTTATTTTCAACCATTATTTTGCTTGTTGCAAGCTTGTTGTTATTGAATCCATAGGAAACAGTCCCACAAAAACTCACTTCCAAACATAAAACTGGTCACGTTCCATTTTGTTATTTTTTAAGCAATACATTTTCACCATTCTGAATATTAGATTTTTCAATAATTCAAGGAAAAGTGTATGTCTTTCTCTATCTTACACTTTCTTGGGTAAATCCTGGTAAATCTAAATTTTGGAACGCTATCCAGCATAAATCAATGACAGTGGTGACATTGACAATTGACAGTTATGTGTTGCTAACTCAATGGTGCTCAAAGCTACTAAATTGAACGATCAGAATGGAATTTTATTGTTAAACAGATTTCATTAAAGTGATAATATTTCGCAAAGGATATTTCCAAGCGCCTGGTTGACACTTCCCGTGACCCGAAGGCTGGTTTTTATTTCGCACAACGATTAAGCATTGCCATCCAGCGTGGCAATGCTGCCAGCCTTTTGGGTATACTACCGGATGGCAACGATGAGGATGAGTTTTTTGACGCTATTTATTAGTTTTATATTATTATTTTAGTTGTAAGTTTTGTATAAGCTTGTATATATTTATACCTAGTATAGTTAATGTATATATGTATATTTTTAGTAATAATTAATGTAAATAAATAAAAGCAATTTCATTAAAGTAGATTCTTAATTCGGGTCTATTTTCTTAATACAAATTATACGTTATTGGTATAGTGAAAAAATATTTTTAAGCACCTATAAGTCGGGAATTCTGTGAACCCTTATTTGCGGATTAAATACCCACTATAAAGCTACAATGGAGTCAATATTTTTTATTGCACAATAAGATAACGTTCTGGGCGAATATGTATATCTGCTATGTAGCCATATTCTAGCAAATAAATATTTGATTTTATAAGATTCTTATGCAGGTACCTTTTTCCAATAGCAATCAATAATGACGCTCTGCTGTCAAATTAATTGCACAATTCCTAATATTGCGTGATTGTTCTTTCTGAAATTCCCTATGTACCAGGGCCACGGTCAACTCTTACGAACAACCCGCAGCACAGGCAGACCCGGGCGGGCTCTAAGAGGGCTGGCCAGACCCTGGTCCCATCGTTTAGGGATATTACGTGGGGTTTGTCGAGCATAGATAAAGAACAGTAGATAGGCAATCGAGTGATTTGCTGCATATGCTTTCATGCTGACATAATTATATGCCAAACGGAAATACGTGAGCGTGCTTAACATTTTCATGTGTGAATAAGTTCAACACTGTGTGCTGCTTTATTTGTAGTGTATCTTTGTTTGCAAAGAGTTTTTGTTTCTTTACCAAGACCACTTCAAGTAAGAGATAACTGACCAGTCCATATATCAAAAATTGGATTCGTATGAGCACAATCTTAAATAGTGTCACTTCATAAAGGTATAAAAATAAAACAAGCAGGTAAAGATTTAATATTGGACTAATATTTAGTAAAATACCATATTATATTAATAAAATTCATATAAAAATTCAAGTATTTCAGTTTTTAAACAATACCTACTGGCATATTGGGGACATGAGGCGCATATTGCATACCTACATAAAATTTATTTTAAATCTGACGATAGCTTGTGACTTTTATTTGTACACGACTTTTTTTTACAGATTTATACAATAAACAAAAATTAAGTACTTATATAATACGAATACTGAATACATAACAATATACTACTTGAATAATGATAATAGTTGCAATACATTTTTGAGTGAGAGTCAACATAATACTTACATATATAAGACACAAATAGGTACACAATACAATATAGTTAGGAACATTACAGTCGGGTACAAATTTTCTGACTACCATCAGATCGTAAAACATTATTTCCTCGCCGTAGTCCCCAATAAGCGTAACACTAAGTAATACTATCAAACAACAAAATAAAATAAAAAATCACTCTTAAAATAAGGAAAAACGCAGGTAAATCCAAAACTACTTATCTACAATAATTATGTTGTTTTTACATAAATACAAATATATAAAAAATCGTAATACA
This sequence comes from Heliothis peltigera, assembly GCA_958496145.1. Taxonomy (NCBI): domain Eukaryota; kingdom Metazoa; phylum Arthropoda; class Insecta; order Lepidoptera; family Noctuidae; genus Heliothis; species Heliothis peltigera. Next base: position 2,122,013 of record OY292351.1, read on the forward strand.
TTTTAATAGGAATTAAAAAGTAAAAATGAAAACAATAAAGCTCCGTTTTTCAGAAATTTGAATCTAATTTGCAATATTAAAACAGTTTTTTTTTTTTCATTTTTCTATTTATTCCAAGTTAAATATACATAAATATACCTTATTTTACGGCCAACGTGCAAAAACTTTATATTCGCTGAAAGCTTATACTAATCTGTGTAAAATTACCTATAATAGAAAAAAAAAACTCGAAAAAAATACTGAAAAAATGTAACACTAACACTACTAGTGAATAAACCTAATAATCGATAAAAAAGTTATACAAAAAATTGGTAAAAAATAAATAGGAATAACATCAAAAATACATCAAAACAAGCGGGTGATTAAAAAAATGTTTACAAAAAAGCGATTTTTCACCGGAAATTAAGTAAAAAATAGGAATCAAATTATGTCTTTTTGGTAGGTAACTTTGGGCCGCATACTGTCTTTGGTCGAAACTAGGCAGAAGGATGTAGCTAATAAAAATATGTACTTACAAAAATAATCTGTGACACACTTGGGCTTTTATAAAACTGTGCTTTGCACAAAACTTCTATGACATCAGGACCTAGTCCTACTGGCGCTACTCTCCTACTAGGTACCATAGTACAACTGCGTTGGTGATGGTACTTGAAAAGTATCGTGTCTAGAAAATCGTTTATTCCTGGGAAAGCTCTAGATGTAAACCCCCGTAATAATCTGCAAAGCACAGTCTCATCCCGCAACAAATTCAAACAATTGCACTACCCCAGAAAGCAAACTACAATACAAACACAGAGCGAAAGTTTCAAATTCATTTTAATATCTCACAATAGTCGTAAAGTAAGTCACGGGCGTGAAACGAGACTAAGCGAGTGTCGAGGCCAACACAAGGGGCACGGGACGCAGTTTGGTGCCGTTGGAACTAATGTCGAGTGGCGGTGAAGGGTAATACGGAAGCAGTCCTATTGGAAACAAAGATGCTAAAAAATCTATCGGAAATCGTTTGCAACTGTGACAGGCGTAGAAAACCTTCCACACAGATAATACGCAATATACTCTTCCTGTCACAGTTTTCCGTATTCCCAACTTCACCGGCACTGCACAGTCATTTAGAAAATGTACTTAAGTCTAAAAAGAAAGCTTAAAAATTAATCTTAATTATTTCTCACTAAAGCTGTCACTAGGTATCGTAGAACGCTTACAGAACACACACTAGACCCAAAGGCACCAAAGAAAAAATTGGCAAATAAAAACGGTTTCAATTTCATATCAAGTATCAACAAAATTGATTTTATATAACAATGAATGAAACAACTGCATATAAAAATATATAAATCTTATTTTAAATCAATTTAAATTATAATGTGGACTCGAGAGATAGAACAGTCACTGTGCATCGCAAAAATCCTGACAATAACATGGTCTACAAAATGGATATCATTCTGTTAGTGATGTGCTCAGTAGATATACTTGATAATTTTCACGATGCCCAGAGACAAAATGCTGGATCACCCGAGTAATGCAAACGAGCGTCAATAAGACTCCATATTTTACTCAAACTTATATCTACATTTGTCTAAAATGAAGTCTCAGGTATAAATGGTCTGGTAAAGCTTCTAATCGTTTGGCGATCACTCCAGTGTTCCAACAATTATCTGAACACGAGACCACTGAATTCGAAAATACTATTTAAAAAAATAAATTTAGATCCACCGCAACTTTCGATATAGTTTAAATTATATAAACAGTGAAAAAACACCTGAAGATAAAACGGTGCAATCATTTATTATTATTTAAAAAACACAATAATATTGTCCTAGCAACGGTACAAGATATTAGGTACATTATTAGACTCAACTAGGTTAGTTTAAATTGCGCTACTCTTTGCTATTCTTTAATTTCACTAAAAACTCTAGCACAAGAATTTACAAAACTCACCCGGGCGATTCGGGCGACGCTAAGACGAAAAAATTTTTCCTAACTCTGTTCCGCCACCGACATAATCGTTAAAAAAACATTCTTTTTTTGCGGATTTTTTTTTAAATTTTGTTTTCTCCTAACTCCTATTTACATGCATGTGAAGTGCGAAACTCACTCGGGAGTAACGTGGGGGACGATACACCGATCAACAACAACAATTCATTTATAAAGATACAAATTTCACGTCAAAAAATGTATAAGAATGACACCGCGACGCCCCCCTGCTGTGACCGCACGCAGTGATATGCAAACGACAAAATTACGATCTAAAATTAATGAGAACAGCACACCCGTCCATAGAAAAAACAGACAACGTACAAACGTGAACGAGGGCCGCTTAGCGACGGCGCCGACAAAACAACAACTACAAACTAGCGACTAAAGGTACGTGCGAGAATACCGTCGCCCCGCCTCAACAAACTAAACCGCGCTCCAAATCAACTAAAAAATATTTTCATTTTCAAACGCTACATATGCCATCAAAAGTAGACGATTGCCCTGACACGTTGCCACAATGACGCGGCATGTAAACAATCTATCAACCCTACAAATTCAACTAACATTACCAACTACTGCTGAAGTCTCCCACCTTCGAACTCCACCGCGTCATTGTGTCAAAATCGCCACAAGAATAAGAAACTAAACGAGAGTCAAAACTAAAATAATGCGAGGCGACATTAAGAACTACAACAGACAAGCGAAAACAGGTTATAAAAACCTCAAGAGAAAACAATAATAATAATAAAGAAGGGAGGACGAATTGAAACTTTCCCCCGCGCAATATATTAATTCAACTAAATAGCAAAATTAGTTACTAAAAATCTGTCGCTTCCTACCAAATTGGTAAATAAGCGTACTGCTGCTGGCCACACAGTCATATTTTGTAAACTATGAATTTATATGGGTAACATTTCTTGTGTCAGAGTTACCAGCCTCAGAAACAAGCCTTCTATAGTGCTGTTTAAACGGGCACATAGTTTACAATGGTTCCAGTGGCCAGCGTAACATGACGGTACAGTCGTCATAAGCCTTAGGCGTAGTGCAAATCTAGCCCACCGCTCGCAGGCAGACCACATATCCCAAACACACCTCGGTTTAATACTAACACCAATTATTACGTTTTTTTAACCGCTGGGTTTAACAGATCTTCAAGATTCATAGCTTTGAACGTAGTTTAAATATTGACTTGTTTAAAAATTCATTGCTCTCATTACACATTTTGAACTATTTTCTTTCTACCTATCATAAAAGGACTAAAATGTTCATTAATTGATTTATTTTTTGAACTACTTCCACTACGCTTCAAGGATTATTTTGGCTCGTCAACTTGAAGATCCGTTTAAGTTATTTTTTTTTTATAAAAATGTTCTAAACCCAAGCGATCACTACAACGTTGCGCGTTAAAGTAAAAAAATCACATCCGAATTCACATTTACGTTTTTTTTTATTATAAAAATACAAAAATACAAAATGGGACAGTGCGACCATACATTCAACCATCGCCCGCCATACTAATTTCAACTAGGGGGGAGGGGGGTAGGGAGTACTAAACAATTTTACAAAAAAACCATTGAGCAATTTCATGAAAAAGAACCACCAAAAACATCGAACGAGTGTACGAAATTCACAAATAAACATAAAAATAAATTTAGTCTAAACTCAACGCACCAACGCGACGCAGAATCAAAAGGCTACAAACAAAAATTAATTTTTCAAAAGTGTTGCCACAAAACCGTTGAAAAACTACCAAATTTGAAAATGCAGTAGAAAAACGAAAATCAGTCGATAAAAAATTAATTAATGATACAAAGTGCGCAAGTGAAAATGGTTCCTATATAAGGTGTTCGGGGCGATCAAGGCGTGTCTTTAAATATTTTTCTAGGAAACTTCTATTTTTATTTAGAGAAATTGTATTCGCATTTTGCTATTATGTATACTGAAACTATTAATTTACTAACAGATCTGAAATTCACCTAGAAATTGGACGAAGGAACCAGATAATCTACAAAATGATTGATATATTTGCAAGTTAGATCACAGAGCGATATAACATACTACACGAGCTGGCTCCACCTCATTTCTAGAATGAATTCAGAACGTTTATAAGAGATTTTCACACATTTGCGTGCGAATTTATAAATTCTGTACGCACCGCGAAACTTTCCATACCGAAATACTATACATACAAATCTAAATACTAAGAAAAATATAATATTAATATTATTTTTCTTCAAATATTTTGTCTACATTAATTGATTAATACTTGAACATTTTTCATCGACACAAAAAGTTTCGCGACGCGCCTATATGGCAAATTTTTACTAAAATGCTTCTACTATTAATACAAATTGTACCTACTTAACGTTTAGTGGGGGCCAGTTTTACCCCGGCCGCAATGATGAAGAATAAAAAATAGGGTATCTTTAGGGAGTAAAACCGACCCGTATTTCGACCGAAACGCGAGTCAAATGGGGGAAACGACGATAATTTTGACTCGTCACAAGGAACAGTAAAACGACCCAATTTCGGAGATCCATCAGACCTCCTATATTCGAGCTACGTCGGGAGGGGTACACCGAACTCATACGCCACAACAAGGCACTATCAAGCCTCATGATAATTTTCGAAAAAAGGTACCACACAACACGAAAAACCGCATCGAAATCATGAAAAAAATTATCAAAAAATCCGCGCAAGTCTTTTTACTACAGTCTATTTTATTTCCGTGGTCTTTCGGGATACGTTATCTAACTCCACACAGTGTGTATCCGTTGTTCATTTTAAGATTTAAGTACACGTTATACTGAAAAGATATCGAAAATTTTGAATTCAAATCCCGCTACACTTCATTTGAGACGCATTTCATCATTTATTGAAACGATCGGACCTCATCAGCCGGCACATATAACAAATGGCGTCACAGCCCGTAAATGCGCAAAAACCAAGTGTATAGAATCAACTGTGTAGAAACATATTGAAATTCGTAAGCGTTTCTATCAGTTTTACCGTTACCCAGAATAGACAACCGAACTTCGAGCCATTGCTTACAACTTTCAATAAATGAATGGTGTTCCACAAGGCACAATGTAAGTCCAGTCTGCCAAAGATTTGAATCTGTCTTCCCTCCAACACAAACAATTTCAAAAAGTTTCAAGTTAATAGTTATGTGAATCGTAATTATTCAATCTCGCGCGATTGATCCTCATGGACGTTTCACGACATAAATTAAACATCGGTGTTTGCGTTTATTGCTATTGAGCAAATATACTTTAGGTGATGAACTTTTTCCAATCTGGCAATGTAGAAACTGGAGCCAGGGTATTAAGGTAGCTAAAATATATTTGCTTCTGGCAATAAACACAGCCGTATCTCCACAAAAATGTATTCCATCTCAATCCCAAGTGAACGAGCGCGAAGGCAAAAATTGTGAAACCTTCCTATTTACACTAGGTTTAATAAGGTTAATATAATCTTAAATAGTTTCAAACAGACCTACTAGCGGCCCTGGTTGCCAAAAACTAATGCCGCTAGTATGTGCCGATAATTAAATACTATGCTACCATCTATTGCACTACCCCGGCGAATTCAAAAAAATAGTTTTTTTTTTTCAATATATTACTTTTTAACGCTAAAAAATAAAACGTGGGGACTGTCGAGCGCGAGCTTGAAGTAAGGTAGTAGCTGAACCTCGAGTCGTGAGTGAATGTACCACAGAAAGCCGGACTCGGACAGACTTACCAAACTTTGAACATCAAACTACTCTAAATCTCATGAACACTCAATTCTCCTAACAAGACAGGACTGGACGAGTTCGCCGCACTCGCATCCCCACCACTTGCAGAGCAAGACTACAGCCAAATTGGTAACCGTTTTGTTAAGTTTGTACTAAAAACGTGTCCCTACCGCCTCCCTTTGTCGAAATCAAAACGAGCCCAATAGTTTATCCTTTAGCTGTCCACGTTCGGAAGCGGGATGACGAGGTAAGAAGAATGGTATTTCTTCTATTGCCAATACCCCGTATAGAAACCCCTCAGGAACAGACCGTGGCATCACTCGTTCGTTGCAATGACAAGTTTCGTAAAGGTTAATATTACATTTCATACAGGACTCAAACAGGGAATGATTGGAAAAAAGCACAACCCTTGTCAGTAGCAACGTTCAAGTCATAAAATGTCACGTGGAACGACTCATCCGCAACCACGAACGGGACATTCAGACAACCGCAACAATATCCAAGTCGAGAATTCTAATTCAATAGTAAAAACAAAGGAAAATATATGAGGAAATTGTCTCTAGCTACACAGGTACAGTTATTTTCAAAAAATTAGACATTTCACTTATGTCTTACGCTTAGTATCTTACGATAAGTGAGCGTACACAAATGCGGCCGTCGTGCGACAAGCCGCGATTGCGTCACCTCGTGACCGATAGACCTTACCTATCCACAAATGACAACGGACATCTAGCTAAGTTTTTGGATACATATTTTGCTTAAATCGAATCGTTTTTCGTCAACAAACTCGCTTTTGCGGAATTTCTACCAATATAGTAGTTTTTTAATAAACTGGCAACATTGAAAATATGTGCAGCGTTATTACGTGCCATAGTCCAACTAATTGCTCTTACTAGACTTAAATTACAGCTTTCCTTGTTAAAGTAATTATCTACCTATTTCTAATGTAACACAATATCCTAATAGCACTTAAAGAAAATCTTGGTGTATTCAAGTCACGTAATAAAGTTGCGCATATTTCAATGAGTCCCGCGAAAGCGAGTCAGTTGAATCGACGCCTTGTACTTCCATTCTATAACATTTTGCTTAACATTAAACATTGGATAATGTTGCAATTTATTTTTGCTAGGCGCCAATGGCGTCGTTTGCAAAATCAGAGATTGTGACCAATGAATATCGATTAGGAAAATCGATTACTTTGCAACCGAATGTGAATCGATTTGTTTGTAACGACAGATTCATTTCCAACCGTTCATCGTATATGTTGCAGTTAGACTCTAAGGACAGTATCGAGTCGAATATTGACACTAATATAATCAAAAAATTTGTTACCTACTAAATTGCTTCTATTTTATAGCACTTACAATAATCGTCAGCTGCAACATAATCGATAAACTCATTAATCAATCGATTATTCCTAAATCGATTCCAAAGACCACGAGTCGCGACGAATGTCCGTTTAGCAGAGCAGTCAATCTCCCACACTGGCGGTGTGACCAGACCAGTGTGAAAAATGGTGTTGCCATCATACAAAATTCCTAGCCGGTTGGTGCAAATTGTCTGAAAAACTAGTCTAAATAATGATAGGTATACCTTCACGCCTGGTTTTTAAGGCAGGAGAACTCGAAGTGGTTATTACTAGATACCGCACTAGACAGCCAGCAGTCCGGTAGATCGTCACGTGGCTAGAATAGCCTGGCGGCGGCCGCGGGTTTGGATAAAGATGGGTGCGCAGCCTGCTGCTTGCTGCTGCCTAGTGCGTTATCTGCCAAAGTGCAGTCAGATATATTTATTTGAACACTTTATAACAATCACTCATTATGGTAGACTCGACATATCACACATAGATACAAAGATGGATTCAGCATTCCCTATTAAGTTGTAACTGACAAAAGTGCAAGAGAGATGAAGAGAGTATGTATATTTGTAATCTAGAGAGAGTGGCAAATTTTATTACTATAAATATTGCTCAGTCCATCTCTCTACACCGGTTGAATCGCGTGAACAGTTCACATGACAAATTCAGTGTTACCAGCAAAAGAATCAGTGTTGCTATATATTAGACTAGTTTTTTCCATGCCATACTATATCCCGTTGTGTGAATTGGGCAGATATTATTTTGCAGAGGTGAATTATTTTCTTTGGGGGATAATTTTTCACCTTTGCAATGAGACTGCGGCGTGGGAGGTATAGATCGAAGCCAGGTTTCTCAGAACGGGGATTATGTTTTTTATTTTGTAATAATAGAAATACTTATTGGGTAGTTAAAAAAATGTTACAGCATTTCAGCTATGCATCAATCGGTATCGCCCCAAATTCAAAATATTTTCTACCGAGGAAAATTTATTACCCCAAAAAGAATAGAAAATCTACTATTTTAGAAGGTTTTTTGTTTTATAGACTCTCCCCGTTCCTCAAAACCTGGCGTCGTGTTAGTATAGGTATACAAGTACTGTCCGTTAGAGTACAACACGTTAGGTACCGCGGGGCGACGCGCGCAGACCGCTCGACTCTCTCACTAATTATAAATAATTAATCAACTAATACTGATTTGGTTTTGAGTGACATTTCTGACTTCTGCCCTTTTTTGGGGGACTATTAAATGGAATTTTGGTTCCAATTGGGAATTGCTCTTAGATTTGTTTGTATTGAGAAACAAATTCAGGATCTAGCTGGTTATGAAGTCATGATCTACGACATGTTATAGCCCAGGAGTCGTTAGAAAAGACCCTAAATGTGCCATTGCGGGGTCCAGAAGACACCAAAAGCCCCCATTGAGTCCAGGAGACTTCAAAGTACTACAAATATCTAACTAAAGAGTCTCAAACACCCAAAATGTCCCATTAAGAGCCCAAAACACCCCAAAACTTCTAGTAAGGACTCCAGAACACACCAAGAGTAATTAAGAAGCCCCATAGAGTCCCACAAACTAGTCCAGAAGCCCCAAATGTCCCCTTGCGTGGTGGCAGAGAGTCGAGCGCAGACGGCGGCCCCGGCGCAGACAAGACAAGAACTAACACCAGCGGAAGGGCACGGCGCGCGGCCGGTCGGCGCCCTCCTTCACCAGCGGCTTGTGGAACTCGCGCCCCGGCCGCGAGTGGATCGTGGCCCAGCAGTGCTCGCAGTAGTACTGGAGACAATACATTGCAAGGTTACAAGCTTATACAATTTCATTTTGGCAAAAATTTTACCTGTGTGTAGTTTATGTTTACAATTTGTTAGAGAAAGTCTCTCCTACCTTACCAAACTTTACGACTAAAACTGATTGATCACGGCTTATCCCGAAGATCTAAGTGGTAAATAACTAACAATCTTTTCGGGAGGTAGAAAGTCATCAAATGATCCCTTTTCCTTAAGTGAACAGAGTTGTTCTCTGACTGAAACCACCCATATGGTGGGGCGACTCACCACTACCGTTGTTCCTTATACCTCTTAAGTGTTTCAAAGGTAAAAGGACACTTCCCAGCTAGGACCTTAACGGACCCATTAAGAGGGGCCAGTCCGTTTAAGAACGGACTTCTCTAGACTGTCCCCTAGTCTTTTTCAATTTGTAACAAGGAGCTAAAACATTTATATTCAACTAGCTGTCCCCAGCGGTTTCACCCGCATCTTTGGTTACTGCTCCGCTCCCGTGTGTCTCAGCGTGATGGTATATAGCCTATAGCCTTCCTCGATAAGTAAGCTATCTAACACTGAAAGAATTTTTCAAATCGAACCAGTAGTTCCTAAGATTAGCGCGTTCAAACAAACAAACAAACGAACAAACAAACTCTTCAGTTTTATAATATTAGTATAGATACAGTCCACAACTGCAAGATATAACGTAAGGTGTCGCACCTGCAGACAGGTGACGTTGGCGCAGAAGAAGGGCGCGAACTTGGAGCCGCAGCGCGCGCCGGCGCACTCGTCGCACATCTGGTCGTCCAGCACGTACGGCTTCACCTGCGGCCGGACACCACACGCTTTGTAGCCAATACCAGTACCTCTTACATAGGGTATTTGACTCTATTTCAATTATTCATATCAAAAGTAGAAATATTTTTTTGGAATCCGTTGAGAAATAAGTAATTTATAAACCTTTCAAAAGTCAAACAGTTAAATAACAGAAAAAGGATGCACATACAACCTTGTGACGTCACCGCTATTAGATCACGCATGTGAAAAAGAGATAGCAATATGTCCCCACTAAGATCCCAGTCTTCATCATACGAATATAAAAAATGTTGATTGCTGCTCCATTTATCAACCAATTTTGACGCTGTTTTCAGAAAAATGTTCCTTGTGCGTGTGTTTGTTTTGTTAAAAATTTTGTACAAAATCAAACAGTCAAATACCCTATTGTTAAAGATTTGTTAGCTGATAATGGTACAAATGATTATGACCGTATATGAAGAGATAAGCGTCTTGTAGATTTTTCTTTTTTTAGATGTTGGTTGCGAATAAAAGTAGGTATGTATGTATCCCATTCGTACTTTCGTACTGACTGGCGTAGTGTTCCGTGAAAGCGAAAGGTTTATCATATGATTGACTATCGTGATATGGGGCATGTGATGCGGAGGAATACGTTCATGCGGAGTGGTGATTCTACAAATAAACTTGAAATTGAAAACGGGTGATGATGATTGCCATATTGTTGACGACTGAAAATGCTATGATATATGTAATAACTAGCGACCCGCCCCGGCTTCGCACGGGTGCAATGCTGATACTAAAATTATACATATAAACCTTCCTCTTGAATCACTCTATCTATTAAAAAAAACCGCATCAAAATCCGTTGCGTAGTTTCAAAGATTTAAGCATACAAAGGGACATAGGGACAGAGAAAGCGACTTTGTTTTATACTATGTAGTGATAATGTCAATTACTATGAAACTAATTATGAGTGCGCGGGTTCGATTCCAGGTCAGGCAAGTGCCAATTGCAACCTTCTAAGTTATATGTACTTTCTAAGTATATCTTTGTCACCAATGACTGATTAAAGGTGAAGGAAAACATCAAGGAAACCAGGACTACAAAGTCTGAAATCACCAACCCGCATTGAGCAAGCGTGGTGATTAACGTTCAATCCTTCTCTGTGAGAGAGGAGGCCTGTGCCCAGCCGTGGGACGATAAAGAGGCTGATGATGATGATGATGATGAAAAGGCTGATGATGCTGATGATGATAATGTTGGTGATGGTATGTGTTGTGAGGTTACCTCGACGCGCTTGTCGATGTCCCCGTGCTGCAGCTGCACGAAGCGCGCGGAGATGGCCGCGATGTACGACTGCTGGTTCGAGAACGCGACGCGCCCCGCGCCCTGCACACACACATACACACGTGCTATATCGTACCACCTAATCTATACTGTGCGAATAAAGTTCTTCAGGTAATAATTCTTTAAGGAAAGGATTTTAGTACCCATCCATCATCTAACGACGGCTGGATGGGAAATCAGCAAATGACTCTTCACACTATAATAGAGGGTGTCACAGAAAGGTCTGTGGATGGAGTCTAACAGAACCCTGACAAAAATGAAAATCTAAAAAAACTGTTTTGCCCTGCGTTATCTTTGTATTTTAGGGCAGCTGTAAGTTTTTTAAATAATCCCAAAACCAATTTTGATCATTCTACTAAATCCTGGAAACATATTTATTACACCTTGATTTGAGAAACATTATCATATGACATATCATGGCAATTTTTTAACATTATTCTCTTCATCAAAAGAAGGAACAATGATCAGGGGGACCCAAGGTCGTCAACTGCTTGGGCTTAGCCGGTATCACATACTACAACATAGAACAATATCTTCATTGCGCTATATGAGTAAGATACGGACTGATACATGCGTGGTACAGACCTTGGGGTACTTGAGCTCTGGGTCGGTGTCGATGCCGGCGTAGCACACGCCGCCGTACAGCCGGTCCATTATCATCGCCAGTTCCGCTGGAAATATAAACAATTATATCAGCAATTGAATTAAGAGGGGAGTTTTGCTAACGGCCAAAGCGGCACGGTTTCTCTTAGCCTTGTTGCAAATCTTCAGCAACAACACAATGACAGGATGACTTGGTAGTGAGATCTACAACCCACTATCTTTTCAAGGGCTGCAGACAACACCCACGAAGTCAAGGCTGAACGATCAGCTACAACGGTGTTTAAGATCTGCTGCTCACCAGAATTCAAGAACATTCCACTCACACCAGGATCTGAGCAAGCTGACCACAGTTCGAGACCAGCTCAGGAAGACCCGCTATTGAAAGGTATCGTTTACCTACTCACCAGCCTTCAAAGAGCGCGGAACTCCGCCCACGAAGTCAAGACCTTTAACGATCAGCTATAACGTGTCCCAAGATATGGTAGATGACACATCCAAATTGCGCAAAAGATCTACTACTCCAGGATAAACAAGCTGCCCAATTCTAGACCAGGTCAACTGCGTCTCTGAAAAGCCTGCTCCTCAGCGGCTACTCACCATCCTTCACAGGGCACGGCATTCCGCCCACGAAGTCACGAACTAACGATCTCCTATAACGTGTCCCGAGATGGCGATGATTGTGCTTAAGATATACTACTCTACTCTAAACAAACTAGCTAATTCTAGACCAGGCGAACTGCGTCTCTGGAAGACCTGCTCCTCAGCGGGATGGTGTAACTACTCACCAGCCTTCAAAGGGCGCGGCACTCCGCCCACGAAGACAGTCTTGCGCGGGTCGAGCGGCATGCTGGCGTCGAGCACGTAGTCGGCGTCGGCGAGCCGCCACGGCCGGATCTGCACCGGCTTGTCGCGGATCGTGGGCGACGACACGCACAGGTACAGCTTGTCGTCGTCAGTGATGCACGCCTCCATCAGAGCGGCTACAGAGCTCTCGTCCTGAAAATTGATACAATACTGTTTTAATATGTGCTAGAAAATGTATTGCGTCTAGAACTGCCTACAATCATTCATTATACAAGTGTGGTTGTGAGCCTAGCCTTTTCCCAAGCGACATTGGGGTCGGCTTCCAGTCTGAACTGGAGGCAGCTGAGTACCAGTGTGCCATACGGAGCGACTGCCTATCTGACCTCCTCAACCCAGCTACCTGGGCAACCCGATACCCCTTGGTAGGACTGGTAAACTGGAACCCAACAAGTTTTCGTGCCTTCCGAAACACGTAGGAACTCGTCATGACAAAATGGTCACCCATCCACGGACCGATCGCGCTAAGCGTTGTTTTCAATATTGAAAGGCAAGAGTGCTTTTCAATCCAGGATATATATACCTTCTTCCCTTCAAATTAAAAAACAACCGAGTGTGTCTAGACCAGCTCTCGGTCGTGCTTTATCGCTAGCCTAGAATACATTACAAACATACCTGAAACAGTAGAAACGCGTAACCCTTGGGCGGAAAGTAACTCTTGCTCTCGGCTTTGTGCGGCCAGTCGACCACCAGCGGCCCGAACCGTCGGAATGATGACGTAATCTCATCTGAAACAATATAGCAACATTTAAGGCACGATATCAAACGAATTCTTACCGTGGGGCCTTTAAGTATACAAACACACGAAGAGACACTAAGAACCTCAATATTTGTTAGACATTCTATCTTATTTACTCACACTTTTATGCACTTCGTGATTGGTATTTAGGGTCTAAATACAAATCCCGACAAATAACTTTGCATATCCGAAGACCATAGCTATTTTACGCATGGCTAAGCAATTTTTTGAATCAGATCTTTGACTAGTGTGAAGTTGCAAGAAGCATAGTTACTTCAGTTATATACCTTAGTAGCTGTTGCCCGCGACGTCGTCCGCGATTAGGCGATTAAACATTCCCCCCCTCCCTTACGTGATAGCGTGATAATATGTAGCCTATATGTTGACCCGACGTCTTGGTTATATTCATGCCAAATTTGAAGCAAATCCATGCAGTACTTTTTGAGATTAGCCCGGACACACATACAGACAAACAGACAAAAAATCTAAAAACTATATTTTTGGCATCGATTATAGATCACGCCCCAGTTATTCTTAAAAAAAAGTATTCAATGTACAGTTTTAAATTTTCTACGATTTTATTATATGTATCGCCCTAGTTAAATATCCATTCACGAACTAAATGCTACAAGCGCAGTTCAACTTTGCTGGATGGGGACCTTATTAATAAGAGAAAAAAACTAGATAGATTAGATTCTCCCATCTCGATTCCTGTTAAAACCAGTGCATATATCGTCGAACTAGATCACGTGTCCCATTAGGGCGATATGAAGTAAAATTGCACGCTTCCCACGCGCGTCCTCGCTGCCGATCGAACCGCATCGTGGATGTACAACTTGACACGTGTCGCGGCGGCCATCGTCTGACGTCATAGAAACCTTTATTACCTAGTGTAGCTGCGAGCTTATTACCTTTCACGGTTAAGCAGATATGCTTTTTGCCATAAATCAGGAATTAAGTCCAGAATTTGGGAGTGTTCGAGAAATTTCACTGCTTTGCACTGGAATTTAACTTCAGACTATCGTGGGCCGGTTCTCCATTTATTCTACTACTAATATTATAAAACTGAAGAGTTTGTTTGTTTGTTTGAAAGCGCTAATCTCAGGAACTACTGGTTCGATTTGAAAAATTCTTTCAGTGTTAGATAGCCCATTTATCGAGGAAGGCTATAGGCTATATATATACCATCACGCTAAGACACACGGGAGCGGAGCAGTAACCAAAGGTGCGGGTGAAACCGCTGGGGACAGCTAGTTCTACTAATAAAGCTTCAGTAATGTATTAATTAGTGCATTGATTTCTATGAAAGCGAATAAATCCCTGACAGAAAACGAATAGTTGGTCTAATCCTCTTAAAAGCGACTGCCAACTGCTAAGCCAGAGATGAGTTTTATTCCAGCGCCATGCATTAAGATTTTAGTACATCCAGCGAATCTCTGTTACATAAGAATTATAACGTTATGTGTAACATTATAAAGCACTATGTAAGAAGATATCAATCCAAAAAAACTGCAAAAACAAATTAGTAAAGAAAATATTTGGTAAAAAAAAAAGTAAAAACATGTCGAATTAAAATAAACAAATCGAAACATGTCGAATACAAAGAAGGCTTAGTGGTTAATGAGCTAACCTCTCAAATATGAGGGCGTGGGTTCGATCCCAGGTCAGGCAAGTACCAATGCAACTTTTCTAACTTTGTATGTACTTTCTAAGTATATCTCGGACACCAATGACTGTGTTTCAGATGGCACGTTAATCTGTAGGTCCCGGCTATCATTGAACATCTTTGGCAGTCGTTACGGGTAGTCAGAAGCCAGTAAGTCTGACGCCAGTCTAACCAAGGGGTATTGGGTTGCCCGGGTAACTGGGTTGAGTAGGTCAGATAGGCATTCGCTCCTTGTAAAACACTGGTACTCAGCTAAATCTGGTTAGACTGGAAGCCGACCCCAACATAGTTGGGAAAAAGGCTCGGGAGATGAAACATGTCGTATTGAGAACCTCCTCCTCTAAAAATATACTTAATACATCAATCTGAACCCTTCAAACAAATGCATTGCTAAATGATTGGGTCGAAAAGCTAGATATTACTCAATGACCGACAGCGGTTGCTAGGCAACAGCCCCACAACAGCCAGGCAACTGCAACGTAATGGCAGCACCAAGGCCAGTACTTGGAAGTCGATATTGACCTGGTTATTAATGTTTGTGGAACTAATCATCGAGTGCGATTATTATGTTAAATAATTCCATAGAACTTTTTTTTGTTCAAATGCTTGGTTAAATAATGGTGGATTCTATTTGATTTACAGTAGATACCGACAATTTTGAACATGTTCTTCAAGGTTCAGTGGAAATGTTTGAAATACGCGTTAGGGTCTTGCTGCCTCGTTGGTCTAGTAGTTGCAAGGCGCGACTGCTGTACATGGGGTCTTGGGTTCGATTCCTGGGTCGGGCCGAAATCGCTTTGTGGGTTTAGAGAAACTTTCATAAAGCAGCCTGGAGTCTGGAAGTTGGTGATTGATACACCCGTGCATCGGAGAGAGCATGTAAATGTCGGTCCTGCGCCTGATCTCTCTGGTGAGGAGTGAGGGAATAGAGAGTGCACCTGTGTCTGCGCGAATGCTTGTGCACTATAATATGTCCTGCGCAGCTGGCTCATCTCCATAAAAGAGAACGGCCACCGTAGCCGACAATCGGCCTGGATGCACGTGACGTTAGAGTTTTAACCGTTAATCGCCACCATCGATCGTTACAAATCGTTAGCATATCGTTATCTTTTAGAAGCATATACTTCTCGAAGAGACCGCCTTACAAAATACAATGCTGTTCCAATTTTAAGATACAAATATTATAGTCAACTAGAAATTGCCAAAATCCCTGCCATAGCCCAAAGAGGGTACAGTCCCATTCAATCAAACCTCATAACTCATTTGAATGTTATCTGGTGACCCAGTTAGGACAAAGCGCGCGTCAACCTGTCTCGATAATGGTCCGTTGATAAATTCACAATGGCTGAATGACCATTGTTGGATATTTACATCTGAAGTCCAGAGGATTGTACATTTGTTGGGTAAACTGATATTATTATATTGTGCTGGATTCTGCGCTTGTATCTTGTAAACTATAGCCCATAGCATAGGGATGACGTAAATAATAGATTGAGGGCATGAAATTCTTCTGCCTGGGCTGCGGGTTGTTCGCAGGAGCTACGGTAGCCCTGGCACACAGGGTCATCCAGAAGGAGCATAGTGGGTTTTAGTCAGTAAAAGTCTGACACTCCCTCCAGCTGCACACCCTCAGCGGGAGAGGTCATTTGATGATTTCCCACGATAAAAAAAAGGTCATGAAATTCTGTAATACTATCAGAAGTTTTACAGATAACATGCAAAGTTACCTATAATAACAGTGCCCAGTAGTTCATGGTATAAATGAAGTGTTGAATTATTAAGATTTTCTTATGGGGTTTTTTTAATAAAAGTACAAATAGAGCCGAGTACCAGTGGTTTTACATAGAGCAACTGCCCTATAACACCCTAGGTGAGACTAGTCGTCACACTTTCTGGCTTCCGACTACCCATAACGACTGCTAGAAATGTTCAAAGGACAGCCAGGTCCTAACACTTTTAACAAGCCTCCAGAAACATGGAGGTGCTTATAATGCTGATCGTCAATCCACAGAGACCAACCGCGCATAGCGTTGTCGAAGTTTCGACGACCCTAGTAGATGTTACTTAGCCACGAGCTAAAATAGTTTTGAATAAGAAATAAATTAAATTTTGAATTAGGTCAAAAGTTTTAAGCACCCTTCTATATACGTGTATACACGAGAAAGGAGCAAAAATTGCCAGTATAGTAAGGCAGGGATGCGCTATATACACCTTTACTAATTTCGCAGAATCCTACGTGGTATATTTCCCTGTGGAAAACTTTGTAGGTCAACCAGGCTCAAATCTACGTGCCTATCTGCTATCGAGAACTTCCTCATTAAATATACAATATCCATATGTCCCTGGGTAATCCAACTATAGAAATTATGCCTAGAGAACTCGTTGCTACACAACGAATATGTATCCTATTCATACGAAATTTGAAGCAAATTCATGCAGTACTTTTTTGAGTTTAGCCTGGATATACAGACCAAAACACAAATTCTAAAAACTATATTTTTGGTTTCAATATTGATTGTAGATCACGCACCAATTATTATTTTTTGAAACATTAAATGTAGGTATATAATAAAAATATAATTTACGGTCTTATCCCAAAATAATGTAGCATGAATTTTATGGTATACGTAGAAACTACGAAAAAACCGACTATCATGGTAAGGGCATGTAATGCGGAGGAATGAGGATTATGTTATGAGGAAGGTTTTGAGCATGAACGTGGATGGATATAGAGGAAGGGGACGACTAAAGAGAAAAGTGTGAAAGTCGATATGGCTAGAAAGAATGTTACTTGTGAGATGACGACAGATAGAAGAGTGTGTAAGAAGGAAAACATGCTGCGCCGACCACAAATAAAATTGGATAAGAGCAGGAGGATGATAATCATAAAATTATGTAGCTGAAAAAAAAAACAGCCATAAAAATAAAGGTAGCCAACAGGAATAAAAATTAATTGACCGTTTGCCAAATGACAACAAGGGTCGCACGATTGGTTTTTTAACTGACTTTGTTACAGGACTGATTATTGTGTAAACGCTAATTATGTTACACTGGTCTTTGCTTCTTTTAAGCACACTAGGTTGTTACTACTATAAATTATTCCTAGATCGTCAAGAGTATTTGTCAACATATTAACTTTAGTATCTTGTAGCTAAACCTGCTATTCTTAGTTACTACTTAAAAGAAGTCTCATTTAAGAGACAAACTACCGCTATAGCTTAAAAGTATTAGTGTGGACTCTACGATTTTCCCATCTTTCTTTCAACGGTCATGCTATTGTGATGTCGTTTATCGGCCGCAAGTGTATATACTACGACACATCAAACAAGCGTAAGAACCAATCTGTATCTACCGGGGCTGTGGGTTGTTCGCAAGAGTTACCGTGGCCTTGATACACAAAGACGTCTAGAAGGAACATGGGTTTTAGTCAGTAAGTCTGTCACTCCCCACCAGCTGCACCCACAGCGGGAGCCACACGAAAAAGAGAACCAATCTTTATTAACTAGTAGCACTCACCCTCATCAATATCCGGAGGCAGTCCGCCCACGAAGACTTTGCGGCTGAACCGCTCGCCGTGCTCGGAGCCCGCAGACACGGGCGACGAGCGGGCCGGCGAGCCCAGCGCGCTCACACACATCGACAGACCTGCACAGTAAAACACGCTGTTAACATTAGCCAGGAAAATGCAATTTGTTCCACGAGTCAAAGACGTTTAAAGAAACTTTCACAAAAAGCAGCTTGAAGTTGGTGATTGATTCACCCGTGCATCGAAGAGCACGTAAATGTCGGTCCTGCGCCTGATCTCTCTCTGGTCGTGTCGGATTGTCGTCCCTGAGGACTTGAGAGTGAGGGAATAGAGAGTGCACCTGTATCTGCGCAAATGCTTGTGCATTATAATATGTCCTGCGCAGCGTGCTGATCTCCTTATTGAGAACAGCCGCCTTTAACGAATATCGGTCCAGACGCCAGTATGTGTTTTGTTCGTACATTTGAACTATAATGAAGTCAATTGAAGCTATGTAACTACTTAATTTAAACTTCAATTGTAATCATAACAGGGCTGCGGGTTGTTCGCAAGAGTTACCGTGACCCTGACACATAAGAACCTCCAGAAGGAACATAGTGGGTTTTAGTCAGTAAGAATCCGACACTCCTTCCAACTGCACTCTCGGGGGGGTGGGTCATTTGATGATTTACCACGAAAATCTTGGCGAATCTGAAGTTCAGTGAAACATTTCCAGAGGAGTTAAAAGGTAAGTGTTCTGTAAGGTATACTGACCGGCAGCCGACAGCCGGGAGACCACATCCTGGTCTGGCACGGAGGGCGAGCCCGCACCGGCCGCGCCCCCCGCCACTGCCGCCTCCTCCACGCCGGGGAAGAACGGCGACTTGCCTGCGGACAACGGAAGACAACCTTAAGTTATCACTTCATACTAACAATAAAAACGTTTGGATGTACGGGTGTTTGTTACTATTTCACGAAATATCTATTAAACAGTTTTTTTTTTAACTTAATAGTGCAGACGCCAGCACATCGAACTACCTGAGACAGTCAAATTTTCCCAATCAACTTTGAACCATATTCTTTAGCGATAAAGAGGAAATCTATTAAGGAAATTTGAGAAATTGTAGTAGCTTGATGTGCTGTCGTCTGTAAATAGCTTAAGCTATGAATCAGAATAACATAGGTAATAGACTTTTTATCTGCGTGCCGTAAGTACATAGTTTGCTCGTGAAGCGCATACAACCGGGTGAAACTGTTGTTAGTTCTATTAATTCAAACTATAATATAAAAAGCATGTAGCGGTAATCACACATTTCAGAATTTATTGCAAGATACAGGTAAGTTAAGTTCTTCTAATTAAATCGATTCAAAAACATAATATCCAACTGCTAACCGCCATTAACACCCATCGGCGCCAATTACATCGACATAATTGGACAAAACAAAACAAACTTCATATTTTGTTAACACACGCGACCCCAGATGACCTTAAGACAGAGGTCACTAATTTAACAGGTCATCGAACCACAAATCCAGTGTGTCCTGCCGATGAGGGTGACAATGTGTAGCAACAACCATGGGACAACATTTAACGCAAAAAATCTATCAAAACGGTGTTTTTTTTGTAAATAATTAATGTCATGTCGTACTATCAAAGTGAACGAGTTGATAGTGGATCAGTTTTATGACGCAATATTTTAATTGACCCTTTTTTTACTTTTGTTAAATTTTTAGCTCATAAATAATTTAGAAAGTCAAAACTGTACATTGAATATTTTTTAAAAAGAATACTTGAGGCGTGATCTACAATCAATATAGAAGCCAAAAATATAGTTTTTAGAATTTTTGTCTGTATGTATGTCGGGGCTAATCTCAAAAAGTACTGCATGGATTTGCTTCAAATTTGGCATGAATATAACTAAAAGGTTAGGTCAACATATAGGATACAAATTATCACGCTATCACGTACGGAGGGGTGGGGGGGTGAATGTTTAATCACCTAATACCCACGCGGATGACGTCGCGGGCAGCAGCTAGTGTCTCTAAAGTAACATTTTAATGCAGTTTCAGGTTTAGTTCTTTTTACCAATGCTGAACATCATTTTCTTACTAAAATTACGTCAAAAATCCTGAAATCTACGTAATATAAGGTTCCTCTAGCGTAGAGAATTTTACAAGTGAAGCATTGACACCGAAATTGCTACTTATTATAAGAAAATACCAGTCTGTCTGTCATAGCTAAATTGTTATAGCGATTGCGATGTATCAAAAAGCTTGCTGAATTACATAGGTATTGGTGAAAAGTCTATCATTATCACAATCTATAGGTTATTTAATTGGTTTATTAATTACGTATCAATATTGATATTGAAATGTTTGTATGTTTGCATGTCGCTTCAGGTAAAAAAGATCAAAATATTGTTTTTTAATTAAGCAGATATTCATCACAGCCTTTTTATCGTCCCACTGCTGGGCACAGGCCTCCTCTCCTACGGAGAAGGATTGAACGTTATAAACACGCTTGCTCAATGCGGGTTAGTGATTTCAGGCTTTGTAGTCCAGGTTTCCTCGAGATGTTTTCCTTCTGTGTGAGAGGAGGCCTGTGCCCAGCAGTGGGACGATAAAAAGGCTGATGATGATAATGTCGCAAGCATGACCGAGGTGAATAAGGTATAGGGGGATCGGTAACAATGAATGACGAGATGATTGCTGTTAAAATATTAGAGCCTTCCTACAATAAAATTATACAGAAATTTGACACGTGTTTAAAGAAAAAATTCAGTACAAAATTATTTTAAACGTGTGTCCAACTATTTTGCAGTAAGACCCTTAATATGTAAGACAAATTAACGCTATACATAGCTTGGGATTAGGGCAGGATGATAATGATAATATTTCATAAATAATTTATTGAATTCAGATGCAAGTTACGATTGTATCGCTCGTAATTACTCACAGGGCGGGCAGAGTTCCAAAATTATGTTTAAAATATTATAACGATAGTTTTTATAGTTAAATCAAAGCATAGCTAGCAATAGCAATAAATTAATATAAATACGAGTAAAATAATTATATTCATCATCTTAAAAATCTTTAGAACTAAATCTATTCCTAAGTTATTTAGTAAAAGACAACGCCATCTGTCGTTTTTAAAAATAAATAAATACGTAACCATGGTAATGAAAATATGGCATAATAATACGCTGAAATAGATATATTTTTTTCAATAATTATGTAAGATTCACGACTAAACTAAAAGGACTGATGATAAACGCGAGTTTGAGGATATACTTAAGCTTAATTTTACCCACAATTTTAAACTAAAGGTGTATAAATGGTATATATAAATGGCGTCACTTATAATAATGTACGTACATAAAATCATTGCATAATTATTACCATTTTCTTTAATTATACCTATAAAAAAATCTTAAAACAAGGACATAATTTTAATTTGAATTTTGTAGAAAAAAATCAGGTCAGTGGGTAGTCTTAGGGGCGGATAATCAGCGTAAAATTTCCACATATACGTATCAGAGACACGTTACACGTTAGACAGTAGTACGATTGTTTTAAAGTCATACGACATACTATGTGTCCCAAAATCCAGCACAAGCTGTCTATTCTCATTAAAATAATAATATTTCTTTAAACGAATACAAGCTTAATGCGTATACCTTAAAAGAACAGCCTTGAATATAAAATAGAAAACAAAACACTCACTCTTTCTGTACGGGAACCTCGGGCCTCTAATGAAAGGTGTAACCAGAGGAATAGTATGCACCGACATAATATTTTACACAATTACTTTCGAAACTGCAGGTTTATCTAATGATGAAAAAAATTTGCGAAAATCGTTTCTAATATTTTTCTTCGGAAAAACGTGTGACCCCCGCTGCAACGGACTACGCGAATGAAAAAAAAGCAGGATCGACAAACGTTCCAAATTTGAAACATTTACTTTTTAAATCTAGCATGCCATGCCAGCGGTATTTGATGGAGTATCGATAGCAACCGCTTTGAATAACTTTTGAAATTATGTTGACATTATTTTACTATTAATGAACGTTATGGTATTTAAAGAAATATTAGCTGACCGCCCCGGTTTAGCACGGGGCAATTTAGTTTTTTTTTATACAATCTTTTTGATTCATTTTCTTTCTGTCTGTTTGTTTTGATAATATCTTCTGATACATATGTATGTATTTTTACACAAATATAGACCATTCGAAACCAAAGAGTATAGACAAGTTTTTTTTCCCGCCGAATCAGATGTCAAACAATAATAAATCGATTAAAATATTTAATCAAGTGCGTTGCTCTTCTGCCTACCTGTAAAACGATGCAGTCGCCTTGACATACCGAATCGCATATAGCACATAGTCAATGTCGTATTGCAGCACACGTAGACCACACTATCACGCCAAGTGTCGCAATGCTGACTCGAGCTAACGTTCTCCGCGCACTTGCGATTTGTCGCAACGAATTTTACTGCGATTTTGAGAATAGGAACAGTTGAATATTTAATTTATTGTCTGTATTTATTTGTGGCATATCGAGGTGAATATAGAAAAAAGGTAATTTGGTCGAAAGTAGAAAATATAGACTGAGGAGATCTCAAGGGATTGAACGAAGTTTCTTTCTATGAGTGAGACACATAAACGCGCGCTGCACAGGTTACGACTTTATCGTTACGACTTTTGGTCTTAATTTTTTCCGTCTAGCCCTCTTTTGCAACGCGCGATAAGGAACTTCATTCCAAATTGATTAAGACCTCATTGGTGAGCTCTTGTGATGAACTAAGCTCTCAGAGTGATGAAGGACAATGGACAATAGCTACCTTTGGTGTGATGTAACAAATTCGACCTTTTTGGTTAGGTTTGCAAAAAAAGATGAGTTTATTACCCCCCTAGGACCAGGGTCTGCCTGGAATGCGGGTTGTTCGTAAGAGTTACCGCGGCCCTGGTAAACAGGGACCTTCAGAAGGAACATAGTGGGTTTTAGTCAGTAAGAGTCTGACACTCCCTCCAACTGCACCCACAGCGGGAGGGTTCATTTGATGATTTCCCACGAGAAAAAAAAAGACGTACGGACGGCGAGCCTAAGACTAAATCAGCATTGGATAATTTGTCGCATTGCGGCAATATGTACAAACGCAAGCACATCAAGCTACTACACTACACTACAATCTGTCAAATTTCCTCCAAAGATTTTCAACTTTATCGCTGAAGCATATGGTTCAAAGTTGTTTGGGAAAATTTGACAGTTTCGGGTAGCTTTATGTGCTGGCGTCTATACAAGCCTTATCGGGATATTGCCAAAGTAATAATACGTTTGCGATAGTACTTCTTAGTTAATTAACATTTGTAGTCACCTTGGAACTTAATAGAGCGATTAATAAGCTTTGGTAATCAGGTAAGACGCTGGATACAGGTCGCTTCCAACCGGTGTATGTCGAGATCTAAAGGGGAGGCCTATGTTCAGCAGTGGACGTCCTATGGCTGAGATGATGATGATGATGATGAATCAGGTAAACATTGAAGTCTTGAAGGATGAAGTCGTGGTGGCCTAGTGGGTAAAGAGCCAGCCTCTCAAGTATGAGGGCGCGGGTAGTTTCATCAAAAACAATTCAAAAGTTTTGCGATATCGTTTTGCGATTTTGAAAAGTAACAAACGTCAAATCTAACGCTGCAATTTAATAAGTGTGGCCACAAGAGAGACGCTGCAATAAATGTATTTTTAATTTGATTGTATTCTAATTTTCAATCGTTATAAAATGCTACAGAAATCAGTTCAGTGTAATTACGTGGAAAATATACATTTTCGCTACATTCTCTTAAGAACTGTAGGAACTTGTATATTATAATGAAGATAACACAGGGAAGCCAGCTCATCAAGCTCCTAAAATCTGTCAAATTTCTTTTATAGATTTTGAACTTTATCGCTGAAGCATATGGTTCAAAGTTAATTTGGAAAATTTTATCGGATAGCTTACTGGGATCTGTAAGTAGGTACGAAAACCGCGGGAAACAGCATAACTGACAAAATGACAAGTCATTGTGACAGTTACATTGTTGCCAGCTCAATAATTAGCTACAGTGTGCCCACGGTCACTGTATGGGACGCCTCACACATGTCATGCATTCAATGACGTATCTCATGCATACTCGTGTCATTATATATAATGAGTTAGTTCGAAGCTGAATAATAAATGAACTGCGGAAGACCTAATTCCCACAACGGTCGATATGACTCAAGGTGCGGAATTGTTTATTTGCTATGGTAACATTTTAAGTGGAACGAATTACTTTTCTCAAGTTTTTTTTTAAATAATACCGCTAAAATCAGCGCCGCGGTTGCCCGGGTAACTGGGATGA
The DNA here is from genome assembly GCA_958496145.1 of Heliothis peltigera. Taxonomy (NCBI): domain Eukaryota; kingdom Metazoa; phylum Arthropoda; class Insecta; order Lepidoptera; family Noctuidae; genus Heliothis; species Heliothis peltigera. Next base: position 2,146,736 of record OY292351.1, read on the forward strand.
GGAGGTCAGATAGGCAGTCGCTCCTTGTAAAACACTGGTACTCAGCTGAATCCGGTTAGACTGGAAGCTGACCCCAACATAGTTGGGAAAAGGCTCGTGAGATGTTGATGAGTTCCGCGGCAACAGTTTGTTTTACCATGTTTTTTTTAAATTAACTTGCAATGTATGTATGTATGTATGTTACGGTGGATTCTTTGAACTCAATTTTGAAGAAGATATCTTCAACCAATTGAGCTGAAATTTTGTATACACGTTCAGTCTGGATGACAATGCAAGAAATGTTATGACATTATTCTAAATCCAATATGGCGGCCCGTCCAAGATGGCGGAGTAGTTATTTTTAATGAATTTCAACAATATGGGTATCAAATGAAAGGACTTATTGAGAGTGACTTAAAAAACAATTTGACGTTATTCTAAATCCAATATGGTGGACTATAAAAGCTTTTTAAAAAAAGTTTTTTCTTTTAGTTTATTATTTCTTCAGTTCAAAGTTTAATAACTAGTGACCCTGTTACATTGCCACCGCGTGTAATCGTTGACTGATGGAGGTCGCCAGTAATATGCCACTTCCTCTCAGCTGAGCGACATCCCAAAGGGGAATACTCTCAGCATCACTCTACGAGCAGTTCTATGAGAGCAGTGTTTTATATTTCCGGGTTATGATTCCGTGGTTTTATGACCAATAATAATATATCTATACTAATATTATAAAGCTGAAGAGTTTGTTTGTTTGTTTGTTTGAACGCGCTAATCTCAGGAACTACTGGTTCGATTTGAAAAAATATTTCAGTGTAGAGTAAGAGTAAGTATATAGAGAGAGTAAGTATATTGGACACCAATGACTGTGTTTCGGATGGCACGTTAAACTGTAGGTCCCGGCTGTCATTGAACATCCTTGGCAGTCGTTACGAGTAATCAGAAGCCAGTAAGTCTGACGCCAGTCTAACCAAGGGGTATTGGGTTTAAGAGGTTAGATAGGCAGTCGCTCCTTGTAAAACACTGGTACTCAGCTGAATCCGGTTAGACTGGAAGCCGACCCCAACGTAGTTGGGAAAAGGTTCGGGAGATGGTGATCTGCTTATACCCGACTTCAAAAAAGCGTGATAGTCTGTTTATGTTTTCATCACGTAATAAACAAATGCTCTAATATGTAGCCTGTACGTAGATATATCGGTTTCTAGGTCACCAGCTAGTAAAAATCAATAGTTATATTGTCTTGTTGTGCGCGACACGGCGACAGAACGTGCTATGAATACATTAAATAATACAACTCTTTTACCGCGTGTTTCCTTGCAATATGACGTATTAGTTGTTAATATCTATCTAGCTTTTCAAAAGCAAAATAAAAATAAATCTGAAAACAACATTTTCAAAACTAAATAGTTAAAAACCACATCAACAAGAGATGATGTGTTTTTTAACCACCGGACCAAAAATAGGTTTGTTATAAGTTGGGCTGTCTTATCATCTCCCGAGCCTTTTCCTAACTACGTTGGGGTCGGCTTCCAGTCTAACCGAATTCAGCTGAGTACCAGTGTTTTGCTAGGAGCGACTGCCTGTCTGAACTCCTCAACCCAGTTACCCTGGCAACCCAACATCCCTTGCCATCAAATTCAGCTTAGATATTTTGTGGAGGTGTCTTTAAGGTTTTACCACCACGTAAAAAAAGAAAGACGGACCTCAGCGCCAAGCTAAGAATTCATCAATAAATACCTATAATATAGTAGTGAGTTCGGAATTATATCGATTGAAACTGACTATTAATTTTGAACTTTTAAAGTCTGTCATGTAGTCGTGACCGTGGCGTGCTGGGCACTTATTGGCCTGTCATCTAATGTCAAAATGGTCAAAAGACGAATTACTTTGACATATATTATCATGAGAGATGCTAAGAAAACCGGCCAAGTGCGAGTCGGACTCGCGCACGAAGGGTTCCGTACCATCACTACATAGTATAAAACAAAGTCGCTTTTTCTGTCCCTATGTCCCTTTGTACGCTTAAATCTTTGAAACCACGCAACGGATTTTAATGCGGTTTTTTATAATAGATAGAGTGATTCAAGAGGAAGGTTTATATGTATAATAACACCCATTAAATAGTAGAGAAGTACTGTTATTTTTAGGTTTCTAATGTGATGTCGTAAATATTTACATTTTTTCCGCTTACATTGCAAACGCAGGCTGAACCCTACGAGTTTTATCAAAATAATGTACTAAGTATTATACACATTGAAAAGGTCTACAGAAAAGTCCGCGATGGTATATGTCTATCTCTTATGGATAACCCACAATAACTCTTTTTTGTCATTTACTTTTTACGACAAATAATGGCTAATTTTCGAAGCGATTTTAACGAATACAGCATTAATCCTTAACCAATTAAATATCTTGAATACATTGTTCATTTAATACAATTAAATATCTTGAATACATTGTTCATTTAATATAGATCTATATGGCCCTTTACACCGTATGGTTTAAGTGAATATTTTCGAAGATATTACAGATTTAAAAATTGCGGAACGAACTCCAGAGGCGTGGAGTAGGAGTGTTGTCGTCCTGTTCTTCAAAAAGGGAGACAAAACCCAGCTGAAAAACTATCGACCCATTTCCCTCCTAAGCCACGTATATAAGCTGTTCTCAAGAGTGATCACGAACCGACTTGCGCGAAGACTCGACGAATTCCAACCACCGGAGCAGGCTGGGTTTCGGAGCGGATACGGTACCATAGACCACATCCAAACAGTGCGGCAGATTATACAGAAGACCGAAGAGTATAATCAGCCCCTGTGTCTAGCATTTGTGGACTATGTGAAGGCCTTTGACTCGGTTGAAATCTGGTCTGTTCTGGAGTCCCTGCAGCGTTGTCAAGTAGATTGGCGATACATCCAAGTGATGAGATGTCTCTACGAAGCCGCTACAATGTCCGTCCAAGTACAGAATCAGCAAACAAGGCCCATACCGTTGCATCGAGGAGTGAGACAAGGGGATGTTATTTCCCCGAAACTGTTCACTTATGCAATGGAGGATATGTTCAAGACGCTGAACTGGAAAAGACGCGGCATCAACATCAATGGCGAATACATCTCTCACTTGCGATTTGCTGACGATATCATCATCATGGCGGAAACGCTGCAGGACCTACAACAGATGCTGAACGACCTGGCTGACTCTTCCCTACGCATCGGCCTACGGATGAACTTGGACAAAACCAAGGTCATGTTCAATGAACATGTTCTACCGGAACCGATTGCGATACACGGCGCCGTTCTCGAAGTTGTTCGGGCAGACATTGCAGTTAGGTAGAAACAACTTTGAGGACGAGGTGAATAGGAGAATTCAGTTGAGTTGGGCTGCTTTTGGGAAGTTACGTCGAGTCCTAACGTCGTCGATCCCACAGTGCGTAAAGACAAAAGTCTTCAATCAGTGCGTCCTACCTGTCATGACTTACGGAGCCGAAACGTGGAAACTGACGGTACGGCTGGTCCACGTGGTTTAAAGTCGCTCAGCGGGCTATGGAAAGAGCTATGCTCGGCATTTCTCTGAGGGATCGCATCAGAAATGAGGTAATCCGTCAGAGAACCAAGGTCATTGACATAGCCCACCAAATCAGCAACCTGAAGTGGTAGTGGGCTGGCCATATCAGCCGAAGAACCGATAACCGTTGGGGTAATCGAGTTCTAGAGTGTAGACCACGCCTCGGCAAACGTAGTGTAGGACGTCCTCAGGCACGGTGGAGTGATGACTTGCACAAGACGGCTGGCAGGAGCTGGATGCGAGAAGCCAAAAATCGATCTCAGTGGCGAGAGGCCTATGTCCAGCAGTGGACTGCGATAGGCTGATGATGATGATGATGATGATGACAGTTTTTCTGTAGTGTATTTAGTTTCAGCATTGCACCCGTGCGAAGCCGGGGCGGGTCGCTAGTTATTTATAAAACGGACAAAAAATCATGTCTGTTTAATGGGAGCCCCCCTCAAATATTAATTTAATTTAAATGCAATTACTTATTTTTGAATTAAGTAATACATTCCATATGCATATCCTGTTGCCGTTATCGATATCGAGCAAAAATGAACAAAAAAATCACGTTTGTTGTATGGGAGCCCCCCAAAATATTTATTTTATTCTAGTTTTCAGTATTTCTTGTTATAGCGGCAACAGAAATACATCATCTGTGAAAATTTCAACTCTCTAACTATCACGGTTCATGAGATACAGCCTGGTGACAGACGGACGGACGGACGGACAGAGGAGCGAAAACAATAGGGTTCCGTTTTACCCTTTGGGTACGGAACCCTAAAAAGTACTAGGGCAGCATAAGAATATCGGAGGTAGTTATTGTAATAGGATTGGTCACAAGAATAGAATAGTCTTGTAAAATGGGATTATCGCGGCACCTGACTCTATCGAGTTAAGGGCTAAGCTGTATTCACGCCCTAGTTTCTCTCTGAAATGCCTTAGTTATTCACTTTTATTAAATTTCTTGGGAAATCATCAAATTACCCTTCCAGCTACACCCTGACGTGTGAGACTCTTATTGACCAAAACCCACTATGTTCCTTCTGGAGGTCCCTGTGTGCCAGGGCCACGGTAACTCTTGCGAAACTTTCATAAAGCAGCCTGGAGTCTGGAAGTTGGTGATTGATACACCCGTGCATCGGAGAGCACGTGAATGTCGGTCCTGCGCCTGATCTCTCTCCGGTCGTGTCGGATTGCCGTCCCATCGGACTATGAGAGTGAGGGAATAGAGAGTGCACCTGCATCTGCGCGAATGCTTGTGCACTATAATATGTATGTCCTGCGCAGCTGGCTGATCTCCTTACAAAAGAGAACGGCCGCCGTAGCCGACAGTCGGCCTGGACGCAATCATCATCAACTCTTGCGAACAGGCAGCTAATTATACACTTCAAATTAAGTATAATGGCGTCCAGACCGATTGTCGGCCACAGCTGCCGTTCTCTCTAAGGAGATCAGCCAGCTACCCAGGACATTTTATAGTGCGGTTATTTGTTTGTTTTTTTTTTGCGTCGCTTTGTGGATTTGAATAAAAAAAAAATCGTAAATGGCCAGTCTATGCGCGAACTTACTTATATCAACCACATCGTACCCTATCGGCTTTTTTATAAAGTCGGTTTTAAAAAAATAATCGTTCAACTCTGTAGATAAATGTCTGTACATATTATGCACAAACAAACATAAAAACACACACTCAAAAATCCAAATGAGGGAATACAGAACCTACTGCTTTTTATAGAAAGTTAAAAATGTGGACAACATTGTTTTTTACGTGCGTATCCGAAAATCGTGTGATGATAGCAAGGTCAGTGACCCGGCACGTGCTCGCCCGCGCATGCGTACACCGTGCTTCCCTAGATTTTGTTAGCCCTTACGCAATGTTAGAAATTAGGTTAGGTTAACAATCCTAATCCTAATATACTATTATAAAGGCGAAAGTTTGTAAGTATGGATGTATGGATGTATGGATGTATGAATGTATGGATGTTTGTTACTCTTTCACGTAAAAACTACTGAGTGGATTTGAATGAAACTTTACCACAATATAGCTTATACATCAGAATAACATATAGGCTACTTTTTATCCGGGTATGGAAAGTACTTCCCTCAGAAAGCGGGTGAAACCGCTGGCGGAAGCTAGTCAAATATATATTAATCACGGTTTTACTGTACAAATGTCTGGATAGTAAATAGTAAATATATATCTGGATAGTAAATAGTATAGTAAATGGTCTGGATATCGCAATAGAAGTAGATTATACAATATCGTCAGCAGAACATTTAAGACAACTCTATACGAAAAAAGTGTATTTATTATGGCAACTAAAGTATATAACAATTTACCAGAAGATATTAGGGATTGTGATAATATTAATATACTAGCTTCCGCCAGCGGTTTCACCCGCTTTCTGAGGGAAGTACTTTCCATACCCGGATAAAAAGTAGCCTATATGTTATTCTGATGTATAAGCTATATTGTGGTAAAGTTTCATTCAAATCCACTCAGTAGTTTTTACGTGAAAGAGTAACAAACATCCATACATTCATACATCCATACATCCATACATCCATACTTACAAACTTTCGCCTTTATAATAGTATATTAGGATTAGGATTGTTAACCTAACCTAATTTCTAAAAATCCAAATGAGGGAATACAGAACCTACTGCTTTTTATAGAAAGTTAAAAATGTGGACAACATTGTTTTTTACGTGCGTATCCGAAAATCGTGTGATGATAGCAAGGTCAGTGACCCGGCACGTGCTCGCCCGCGCATGCGTACACCGTGCTTCCCTAGATTTTGTTAGCCCTTACGCAATGTTAGAAATTAGGTTAGGTTAACAATCCTAATCCTAATATACTATTATAAAGGCGAAAGTTTGTAAGTATGGATGTATGGATGTATGGATGTATGAATGTATGGATGTTTGTTACTCTTTCACGTAAAAACTACTGAGTGGATTTGAATGAAACTTTACCACAATATAGCTTATACATCAGAATAACATATAGGCTACTTTTTATCCGGGTATGGAAAGTACTTCCCTCAGAAAGCGGGTGAAACCGCTGGCGGAAGCTAGTCAAATATATATTAATCACGGTTTTACTGTACAAATGTCTGGATAGTAAATAGTAAATATATATCTGGATAGTAAATAGTATAGTAAATGGTCTGGATATCGCAATAGAAGTAGATTATACAATATCGTCAGCAGAACATTTAAGACAACTCTATACGAAAAAAGTGTATTTATTATGGCAACTAAAGTATATAACAATTTACCAGAAGATATTAGGGATTGTGATAATATTAATATACTAGCTTCCGCCAGCGGTTTCACCCGCTTTCTGAGGGAAGTACTTTCCATACCCGGATAAAAAGTAGCCTATATGTTATTCTGATGTATAAGCTATATTGTGGTAAAGTTTCATTCAAATCCATTCAGTAGTTTTTACGTGAAAGAGTAACAAACATCCATACATCCATACATCCATACTTACAAACTTTCGCCTTTATAATAGTATTAGGATTTAAACATAAATTGACCAAATTTTTGATAGATAACTGTTTTTATCGTGCCAATGATTTTCTATCAAAATAATTTGCCCTTATGAAACAGATATTAAATTAAGGTAATAGTTAGTTAATAAGTACTATTTTTGTATGCCCCATGTGGCAGATCACGGCATGAACATGTTATATTTTTAAGATCTTTCTACCACCCGTGTATCACAAATAAAATATTTGAATTCAAATATTATAGAAAAGTTTGTATGTAGTGATAATTTCTGGATCTACAGTAAATAGCGATTTCAAAAATCCTTCAATTCGTAAAAACATATCTGACTGTCCATGAACCCTATAGGCTGGTGTCGCTAACATGATCCACGGGCAACCCAAGTACAGTACCGACCTCATCTCGTTATGAAGAAAAATATATGACGTGTAAAAGTGTTGATTTCAACCTATTTGCAAAATAAATATCATTTATCTGAAGCCAATTTTTTTTACACCTGTTTCAGGTAGAATATGATGATTATTTTATTTTATTTTTCTGTCATCTTTTGTACTCATATTCGATGCAAACAAATAATTCTTATTCAATTAAATTAGCTTATTTTTAACGCAAACGTCAAAAAAATCCTCAAAATTGATTTCAAAACGCGAAAACATAACCTCAACTGTATTGTACTGTTTTCGAAATAATTTCCCGCCATTACAGCTAAATACAAAATGGCCGCTATAATAATATAATCTTCTTGTTAAACAGCACAGAACTCATGTCAGTCGCAGGTAACCTAAATATCAAATGACCTAGATAAGAGTTCAGTCTGGTATTATATCTAGATGTAGGTACAGGACTTATTTATAAAACTACTAGAAGTTTCGCGGTGTTTCTACCGCGTCCCCTGGGAACTTCTTCCTGTAGTTGGGTAAAACAGCCTATGTTCACCGGGGATAGTGTAGCTTCCCAACAGTGAAATTTTCAAATCGGTCTTGTTTCGGTCTAGATAGTATGAGGAGCTCGTGGCTAAGTAACAGCTGCACGGGTTGATCGATCATAAGGTTAAGCAACGCTTGGCGCGGTCGGTCCGTGAGTGACTAAATTGGTGGGTCCCGGCTGTCATTTGTACATCTTTGGCATTCGTTACGAGTAGTCAGAAGCCAGAAAGTCTGACAACCAGTCTTACCAAAGGGTTGCCCAGGTTACTGGGTTGTGGAGGTCAGGATAGGCAGTCGCTCCACGTAAAACACTGATACTCAACTGCATCCGCCTAAGACTGGAAGCCGACTCTAACACAGCTTGGGAAAAGGCTAGGCAGATGATGTCAGGCAATACTGACCTAAATGTCTATTTTCTTTTTATAGTATTAGATTGTTATCTCGTTGGGAACGTTCATATTTGCGAATCGAAGGCATTTTAAAAGGTCATTGACCACATCCAAAACCAAGGAAAGAAATAGAAATATGAATATGTCCATAGACAACTTGCTTTTTTTATCCGACAGCCAAGAATGCTAATGGTTTTCTTACTATGTTTTAATTAGTAAATAGTTATTTAATTGTTTTCTTCTTAAACTTGCTTTAAGCCGCTTATCAAAATTATTTCGAGTCATTAAAAATAGAAATAGTACGACTTTTTTTAAGTGATAATTAATTCCAGTTGTTGTATCCGATATACCATAAATAATAAATTCAACAATGGCGGAGGGGTTACGATCAGCTGATTCGCGCGCGCTCTACGTCAAAATCGATTGAAGACCTGGCCGGTACCAGGCTTGCAACCTGTTTCATTCTCATTGCAAACTAAACCTTATGTACATAAGTATTAAGGTCGCAAATGCTTCAGTATAAAACAAAAGGTGTAATTTGTGATGTGCTTGTACCAACATCGACACACATACCCTTTACACTCACACATTGACACAGCAAAGCGTAGCATAAGCGACCCGTTCAAATTTCTTCAGAATTCAAAACTGTTGCAATTGAAAATTTAAATTATTCCAGTATAATTTGTTTTTCTACTTATTGACGAAACATAACCGCTTCTAACTTCATTCAAAATTTAAGAGTGCGTAATCCAAGAGTTGGGTACGTCGCAAATAGCTGTCAAATATTTACATGTTTTAATTAATTCGGCTGTGTTTCGGATGACACGTTAAATTGTAGGTCCCGGCTGTCATTGAACATCCTTGGCAGTTTTTAAGTCAACAGCCAGTAAGTCTGACGTCAATCTAGCAAGGGGTATTGGATTGCCCAGGTAACTGGGTTCAGGAGGTCAGATAGGCAGTCGCTCCTTGTAAAACACTGGTACTCAGCTAAATGCGGTTAGACTGGAGGCCGACTCCAACATAGTTGGGACAAGGCCCGGGAGATGATGAATTAATTTGGCAATTTACTGCATGAAAATAAGAAATAATGATCTGTAGAGCATTGTAAAATTGATTAGGGAATGCAGTAATTAATATTAATTACACTGAATATATAGTTTTAGACGTAAAAAAAGTATTGGGAACTTGCCAAATGCCTTTTTTACACCTGAAACGTTTACAACATGAAATTAAGAGTTTTTATTGTAATTCATTTTCAATATTTTATTGTAAAGGCCTGTTTCACCACCTACGAATAAGTTCCAGGGCCTGTAGCCAAGATGTCTTTCTACAATAATCGTAAACTCTAATAGAAACGACCAAAATGTATGGAAATGACATTTTAAATCGATAAGCCACGTGGTTATAACGTGAGTCGAAATGTCATTTCCATACATTTTTGACGTTTCTAATAGCGCTTACAATTGTAGAATAACATCTTAGCTAAGCCCCCAGATAGTTTATTAAATAGATAATTTCATACAAATCCTGTTCCAGTTTTGAATTTATCTGGTAGATAATGGCTATTCGGACATTGTGAAACTGGCCATTAATATAATCTGTCAAATTAATGAAAACATGTAAATATTTGACAGCTATTTGCGACGTTGCCAACTTTCGTTAAACGCGCTTTTTTGTTGTATTCGTTCATTCGAATCAAACGAGAGAGTACAAAATTATGTCATGGATGGATCCACCCATTTTTAATCGACTCGCTTTGTCTTTTTAGTGAAAGCGTATTTAACAACTCACTGATTCTTTCTAATTAGCTTTGTTATTATCTCTGTCTTTTGTTTAATATTGATTGGAAAATTTCAAGGTAAATAACAATGGTCATGCCTCACGGTGAAGGAAAATATCTTGAAGTTACGCTGGCTCTAAATTTTGAAGCTGTTAAAAATGCCTTGAACACGTAATTAACACAAATTCACACAGCGTCATCTAGTCCCAAACTAAGCAGAGCTTGTACTATGGGTACTAGACAACTGATAAACGTACTTATATACTTTTCTTTTGTAAATAGATATGTACATATTATACATAGAAACACCCAGACTAACTCAAGCACCCATGTTCATGCACACAAATGTTTGACTTATGCGGGAATCGAACCCGCGACCTCCAGCGTGGCAGGCAGATACACTACCCTCTACGCCATCTGGTCGTCCAAGATATACTTACTTACTACTTGTACAAATGCCACCACATCAAGCTACCCTAAACTGTCAAATTTTCCCAATCAACTTTGAACCATATGCTTCAGTGATAAAATTGAAAATCTATTAAGGAATGAATAAACGGTCAAAAATTAAAAAATCCTGAGATAAATTCCAGTGGAATATGACTAAAAATAAGCAACTGAATGCACCCTATCAGTCTGCGGAGGGGTGTCCCTTACACCCAGCATATATATAATAGCTGATAAATACATTTAATCTCGCTTTTTAACCGACCAAAAAAAGCAGGAGCTTCTCAATTCGGCCGATATGGTTTTTTTACGTATGTACACCGATTACTCCGAGTTTTCTAGTCCGATTAATGTAATTCAGTCCAAATAAATACAGTGTGTATTACAGTTGCAACTTCTTGACACCGACTTCTAGAGCGATGTACTTAAAAGATTTTTTTTTCACTCTTCAGTGTTTTTGAAGTCGGTTTTTTTCTTACAAAAGTAGCAACGACCAATGAATGAATTATTATCGAATACAGCCTGCAATGCTCAAAGCACCATACATCTACGCGACACGCCTATAGACCTCCACCACGCATGCGCGTAACCATGGCAACCGCAAGATGGCCGTGTTGTCATGACAACCGAATGTAGGACACCACAGCCCGGGTGACCTAAATATGAAGTAGATAATAAAAAAAATGTATTGACGCAACAGTGTTTGTTGTATTAGAGTCTAGAAAGTGATATTTTGATAAATGATATTTATTTTGCAAATACATAGGTTGAAATCAACACTTTTACACGTTGACAACACATTTTTTATAAAATAACGAGATGAGGTCGGCATTTCCTAACTGACTGCCTTGAGAAGAAACGCCGAAACAAACTCAAGGGTCATAGTCTCTTTTAAAGTCCAGACATTAAATCTTTACTATGTAGGCATTTGGGTACTAGAAGGGGTATAACATGGATCGACCGTAGGAATTGGGACGTGGACTAGGTCAAAAATAATTCATTTTGTAAAGCATCTTAAAATAATGTGTCAGTTTAATTTACCTATCGTTTTGAACCGAAATTTGTTTAATTTTTTATTGATTATACATTCGAAATAAGTAAACGGCTCGATGTGAAAAACTGTGACGTCATAGGTTGCGTTTTCATACAAATTGCATAGGGAATAACCATTTTTGTCAGTTCTATAAAAGTATTGAATTTGACTTGTTTGTCCACATCCCTATTATGAATATGGTAGTTGACACTGTACTCCCGTACCCAGTACGAGTTGTTGCTCACTGACGGATCTGCAGTCACGTGGAGTATGGATAGATGCTCATTAGCTAAGTCTGTAGTCTGAAGAGTTGACAACTAGTCAAATTCAATACTTTTAATGAACTCTCAAAAACAGTTGGTTTCTATTGTGTAATTGAAGAGCCCACGCTGATAATGAAGAAGCTGGTGTACCAGCAAAGACATGATTTAGGTACTGAAGTGTCCCAATTATTGTTTTAGTTGTTATATAAAATTCACAGACCAACAATCATTAATATTTGCATCGACAATTCTTCAAGATGCAAACGTGTCTTAAATTGACCTAGCAGAACATTATTGACTGTACAAAAACATTACCCTTTTTTAAAATCGGGTAATAAGTCACAATACTACTAATTCAAATTGATATATACAATGTAGACCTTTCGCGCCACACACCTGCGCAGGTCAACTTATGGGTCACGGAGGTCAAATGACACTCCCTTTTTCGACGCTCAATAAGATTTACTTTTTTTTATTGATATTTTTGACGTTGACATTACGAGCGTTTGACATTTGATGTCAATTTGTAAATTTGAATGTATTTCGAGTCGTATTCTGTTGTTTACATTTATCATTTAAGGCCCAGAGTTTCTCGCACGTTTCGGTACGAGAATGTCTCCGCGACGTGTCGTAACAAAATGTTTACATTCAGACAAGAACTAAAATATCGCCAGCGAGATTCGTATATGACATGTACGAATTTAGCGAATTGACACGCCGCTTGTCGCCCATGTCAACGGGCGAGAAGAGTGAATGTTTCGACTAATGAAATATTTTATATTCCTTCAGTTATCGCATCTTCGAGACGAGAAACTCTCCCCGTCTAAATGGGACTTTAGACACGCGGTAGTGTGTCAAGCCAAGTTCTAACAAAAGCAACACGAGCCACTTGGTGCCACTTTTGACACTTCCAAAACTTAATATTAAAATCATGTTATCACACACAAAGTCAACACACTCTATTACCGTAAAATTGAATTTAAAAACTTACCATAATATGCCATGTTACTGACTAAATGTTCGTTGATCATTTTTCACGATTATTATATTCACTGTCACTTTATCAAAATTCAATTATAATTCAGATGTACATTTTACAAAACACTCACTGTAAACACAATATACAACATTGGCATAAAGAAAAAGTGGAATTTTAATCGTATATATTTTACACCGACTGAATGTTATCTAAGGAGATAGAAAATGGAGAAGAAACGATCATTAATTTGTGCGAGAATAAAATTCGGACTTGGCCAGTTTTTGTTTGCGGTCTTTCTTCTTCCACACTCTTTATCTGCCGTCATCTCACAAGTGACATTCTTTCTAGCCATATCGGCTTCCCCACTATCTCTATATCCATCCACATTCATGCTCAAAACCTTCCTTATAACATGATCCTCATTCCTCCGCATTACATGACCATACCATGATAGGCGATTTGCACAAAATTTATTTCGGTTACCGGGACCACTTTCAAACTTCCTCTTACATTATTATTACTAGGACAGTCAAAACCAGCACATCAACCTACCTAGGAACTGTAACATTTTCCCAATCAACTTCGAACTATATGCTGCAGCGATAAAGTTGAAAATCTATTAAGGAAATCTGACAGATTGTAGTAAGAATAATATAATATTATTCCTCACACATTCACACAACGTCATCTAGTCCCAAACTAAGCAGAGCTTGTACTGTGGGTACTAGACATTTTCTTTTTTGATATGACATCTTGCAGTTCAGCCTAGGAGGCCGTGTACTGCTTAACCGGGCTTTCCTGTGGGGTCCTAAAATTTATTATTTAGGCCTCCAGCCAGGAGCTAGGGTACTAGACAACTGATAAACGTACTTATATACTTTTCTTTTGTAAATACACACATATTATACATAGAAACACCCATTTGTTGTAGCTTGTTGCATTAGCTCATGTACCAGGAATCAGACCCGCACACGCGTATTTGAGAGGCGTTTGCCTTAACCACTAAGCCACTAATCTCTGTCCATAGTGTTGTTTATTTACGTACGTGGTTTTGGTATGCATTATCTCACGTTTTACGATTGGCCATATAATCAGAACCGATGACTAGCGATAAAAATATCTAATATCTTATCTACGTACGAACTATGTGTCGCTAACATCGTAACTATAAAGTTAAATACAAATCGTTTTAGATTGTCGTGGTCTGGTAGTTATAATTTACTTGCAGTTTTAAGAAAAAAACGCCTCTCTTCTCGTGAAGAAGAGTCTCCCGCGTCTTCAGGGTACTTCGTCCCGTACCCGGATCAAACATAGCCTATGTTCACCGGGGATAGTGTAGCTTCCCAACAGTGAAAGAATTTTTCTAATCGGTCAAGTAGTTTCGGAGCTAGATCTAAATAATCACATCTTACCTCTTTAGAATTTTGGTATAAACCATTATATTCCCGTATCTGGTAATATTGATATAGGATCTAGTAAGTACCAATGCAACTTTTCTAAGTTAGGCTTTTCTACGTATATCTTGGACACCATCATCATCTCCCGAGCCTTTTCCCAACTATGTTGGGGTCGGCTTCCAGTCTAACCGGATTCAGCTGAGCACCAGTGTTTTACAAGGAGCGACTGCCTATCTGACCTCCTCAACCCAGTTACCTGGGCAACCCAACACCCCTCAGCGTCAGACTTACTGGCTTCTGACTACCCGTAGGTAACGACTGCCAAAGATGTTCAATGACAGCCGGGACCAATGTGCAATGTGCCATCCGAAATACTGACTATAACGTCTAAAGTCCCTTCAGACTCTCACACAAGTCTTAAATCTTCGAGGAAACCTGTGCCCAGCAGTGCTACGATAAAAAAGTCTAATAAAGATAACTCCTAGGCTCCATGATTAAACGATATCCAAGTGATTAAGACAGTGCCCACAGGATTTTAAGAAAACAGCTAGGCGTTTTATAAAATCGCAATAAAATTCAGCCTTCACCTAACGCATTGGTTGGCGGCGCGTGAGCACATCGCGCTTACGTAACAAAACATATTTAGTATACGCTACGACAGCTACGCAGGACAGGTGTATTAGCATTGTTGACATAACTGATCTTTTTAAATAGAAAATTATTTTTTTACTATTTCTTTTCTTCACTATTGCATTTATATATTTACTAGCTGATGTGACAGACGCTGAACTGTTTTTTTTTCTATCATAAGAACCTTCTTCTGACATAACAAAAAAAAAGTAAAATCGGTCAGCCTTTCACGCGTGATACCGTGACCAAGGGAAATAGGGATACATTTTTATATATGTATATATAGTTAGATAGCTATAAAGAATATAAAGATATCAAACATAGATTAATAGAAGATATGTCAATTTTCCTTATAGAAATAAACAAATGAAACCTTTTTAATTTAAATAAGGACTTTCAAAATACTATTGGCTGTCAATGTTGTCACTTAAAATAAATTAGTTTGGTGATATATTGGAAAGCATTATATTTTTATTGTATGAATTGGTAAAGTACTCTAATAAATTATTGTAATGAACTAAAAGCCTTGTTTTTATTTTTTCACATTATCAATAGGAATCGTGTTTGACTGTAGGGACACAGACAATAATAATTATTGAATTACTGACTGACCCGGTAAGCTTTGTACTACCCAACAGTCGATTTTTTTAATTTTTATATATATTTTTAAAATACTTGGTTTGCTATTTGTGTCTCTGCGCCAGCTAGTAAGATAAAAAAGGAAGATTTAATTACGAATCATTTTTATGTTACTATTATTTTATATAACCGATTTTAACATGTTTTCTGCCATTTTTTTTTTCTCTCTGTAAGAGCCACCGTCGCAATACAAGGGATATTCAATTAGTTAGGCATAAATGAACTATTCCGATTAGACGTGAGCGAATTTCTTTGTTTTGCTTGAACGCGCTAATCTTAGGAAGTACAACTCCGATTTGAAAATAATTTTAATGCTAATCAGCCCATATATTGAGGAGGGTTATAAGCTACTTTTTAACTGAGTGTGCGAAGTAGTTTCCACGGGACGCAAGTGAACTCGCTGGCGGAAGCTAGCCCGTAGCGTAATAGAGACTATTATCAAATCTAAATTAAATAATAAGCTGACATGCATCGTAATGCATTTCTATGACGCAACGATATACCGACTGCCAAATACTACTGTGTCTTTATGTGGCTTATTGTGTGTAGGGCCGACACTCCCGGGCGAGTCGCAAGAGCTCAGGAATCTAACAGCTATTAATAATGTATATGCAGCTGTAAGACTGCGGATTTCAATAACCTATCTATATGTATGTTGATTTGCTTACTGGAGATAGAATTTTGACATTAGCTCCATAGGAATAATATCAAATACCTATCTCTGGTAGGCATATCAACAGATAGATCAGCTTTTAGAAATCCACCATAAATCTTCGAAGGCTGTCTTGGCACGAAACGCGAGGACAATTAGTTTATCTATTAACCATTTTATGTAGACTGTTTATAAGATAAGAAGGAAAATAGAACAATAAGGTACAAAGGCACTGCTTGTTTCCTAAGAAATGTCATCCAGCAGGCCCGCTGTGGGACACTTTCAATACAAAGATATGTAGACAGACTAAGTGAACTGAAAGGAAGAAAGTTTAAAAAAAATGGTTTTACACGCTACCCATGGGAACTACTTCGTGCAGCCGGATAAAAATAGGTGATAGCCTTCCTCAATAAATGGGCTATCTAACACTGAAAGAATTTTCCGAATCGGACCTAGACTAATATTATAAAGCTGATGAGTAGTTACGGAGATTAGCGCGTTCAAATAAACAAACTCAGTCAGTCAGTTAACGAATCAGCATAGCCATCCAACGTGGCAAGCGACAAGCCCTTTAGGCACGATCCCCGCTGACAGCGATGCGAATGAATATTGTGAGGCATTCTTTTAATTTGTCCTTTTTAGGGTTCCGTACCCAAAGGGTAAAACGGAACCTTATTGTTTTATTTTCTTAGCATAATTTTTAAGCTATGTCTAAATAAATAATCTCTCTCTAATCCGTCTAAATAGATACTTTTATTACTAAAATTTGTGTCTGTTCGCTTCAATTACTTTCTTCAAGCGTGACCTACAATTTGGAGTAGCGTAACCTAAGTATATCTATCGGTAAACCTCTCGCAACACTCAAGGTCAGCGTTGGTCACACTGTAGTTGTTTACACTAAATATTAGTATACAGCGTCGCTAAGAGCACTCTCTTATTACAATAGAATTTAGGACATTTTTTAATGCCGCCAAGCGATTTTACTCCGTGTTTTGGAAGGAACGTTTGATTGGTGGGTTCCTTTATAATAATACTAGCGACCCCGGCTTCGCACGGGTGCAATGTTGATACTAAAATTATACATATAAACCTTCCTCTTGAATCACTCTATCTATTAAAAAAAACCGCATCAAAATCCGTTGCGTAGTTTCAAAGATTTAAGCATACAAAGGGACATAGGGACAGAGAAAGCGACTTTGTTTTATACTATGTAGTGATTAGTCTAGATAGTATGAGGAAGAGCGGCTAAGCAACAGCCGCACGGGTCGATCGATCATAAGGTTATTGGGAGCGTGGATGGGTAACCATCTTGTCATGACGAGTTCCTCCGTGTTTCGGGAGTTAGTGGATCTCGGCTGTCATTTGTACATCTTTGGCATTCGTTACGGGTAGTCAGTAGCCGGAAAGTCTGACAACCAGTCTCACCAAGGTGTATAAGGTTATCCAGGTAACTGGGTTGTGGATGTCAGATAGGTAGTCGCTCCACGTTAAACACTGGTATTAGCTACATCCGGTTAAGACTGTAAGCCGACCCCAACATTGGGACAAGGCTAGGCAGATGATGCGATTTTACTCGTCAAATAACGAACACATACGTGCTCTCCGATGCACGGATCTATCAATCACCAACTTCCAGAATCCGTGCTGCTTTTTGTGAAACTTTCTTAAACCTACAAAGTAATATTCCTTGTAGGTCTATATTTATAAAATCTTTGCGTTCCGTTGCCACGGTAACTCTAACAACCTGTAGACTCAGCATGGCGATTCTATATCTATTCTGTCAAGAAAAGACAAAGCTCTTTCTGTCAATGTCAACATGTCTTCTGCCCGAGCATGGCGCGACCTGTCAACTCGCATATAATCACTTGTAAACTTATGTCGATCGAAGAAAAGAAAAATTACTTCGAAAAATGTCAAAAGAAATCTTACGTCAATCTGTCGCTTTTCTGTCATTACGTCCATTCTCTGGTAGACAAAACTTGTTTCTACGGTTGCCATGCTAAGCCTGCTGCAAGCAAAGCCTCTAAATTGATGCTTGTATAGAAACGTCACAATGACTCGTGAGGCAACGACGCAACAGACCCTGACACGGCCGGAGTTGTGTTCAGAAACAAGCGTTATGTTACAAAAACAATAGCGACACTTTTTGGGTTGAGGTGAAGCAAAAAGTTGACGTTTTTTGTACTAGATGTAGTACGTTTAATGTTTATTGAACACGTTGTTATAAGATTGGTCTAGTAGTCGCATAGCGCGACTGCTGTGCACGGGGTCTCGGGCCGAAATCGCTTTGTGGGTTTTGAGAAACTTTCATAAAGCAGCCCGGAGTCTGCAAGTTGGTGATTGATACACCCGTGTATCGGAGAGCACGTAAATGTCGGTCCTGCGCCTGATCTCTCTCTGGCCGTGTCGGATTGCCATCCCTGAGGACTATGAGAGTGAGGGAATAGAGAGTGCACCTGTGTCTGCACAAATGCTTGTGCACTATAATATGTCCTGCGTAGCTGGCTGATCTCCTTAGCGAGAACGGCCGCCGTAGCCGACAATCATCATCATCATTATTTTTGATTATAAAAATTGTATGCAACAATTACAAACAGTTGTTGTGTGTAGGTGTAGAGTCGTCAATCTCAAAAAAAATATATGCAGACAAGAGATCACGTCTAAGGTCTAACAGTTAGTTATAATGACAATAATTTGAAGTTGTTTACTTATAAAATTATGACAAGCAATCTTTTATGGTCGATGATAGTATTTAAGTTCATATTTCGTTAGTTATATTTTGAAGTCATTTGATATCTTTTAACTTAGAAAAAAGTACTATGTTCGACGTCTTTCCGTCTCCCAAGCCTTTTCCCAAGCTATGTTGGGGTCAGCTTCCAGTCTTAACTGGACGCAACTGAGTACCAGTGTTTTATGCGGAGCGACTGCCTGTCTGACCTCCTCAACCTGGGCAACCCGATACCCCTTGGTAAGACTGGTTGTCAGACTTTCTGGCTTCTAACTACGGATAGTTATCGATTGCCAAAGATGTACGAATGACAGCCGGGATCTACTAATTTAACGTGCCTTCTGAAACACGGAGAAACTCGTCATGATAAAATGTTCATCCATCCACAGACCGACCGCGCCAAGCGTTGCTTAACCTTATGATCGATCGACCCGTGCGGGTATTACTTAGCCACGAGCTCCTCTACGTTCGATATCTTTATTTTCTTTTAATTATTCAGTAATTAATTAATTGAATATTTATAAAGCTACTTGTATTTTAAATAATTATAAAATCAGTGCTAATTTGAATATTAATTATTAATTAACTAAGGTCAGAAGTAGAATCATAGCTCTCCGTACTTTTGCCAGTTCAAAAATAGAACGAAAAAAATCACTCTTGTCTATGACTAACAAAAAAAAATAAACAATGCAGCGTGACAAAACGCCGTTCGTAATTTAAAAATAACATCGTAACACGAGTTTTTTAACGTTAAACAGTATTTATTTATGTCTTGTTATGAAAAACTAGGTGAGATCTATTTTAATTTTAAATTAATTACTACTTCAAGGCAAATGAATAATGTTACATCCTGACGTTGAGTCTAACCGATTAAATATTCACTATCGATACTAACAAAAAATATAAAAAAGCATTACCAAAAAGAAACAATATCGGAATTAAAAAATCCACTTTTTCTTTCGCACAACAAAATAAAAAATATACACTTAAAAATTTGTAACAGGGTTCACTGCACTCCAAACGGCCCGCGCGATATATTTTTTTTTTTACAAAAATAGACCGAACGCGCAACGCCCACGGTTCTAAATTCGTATATTTTAAAAAGTTTCAAACGCATGCGCTTCGTTCGCGCGCGCTCACCTACTGACAAGGCGCATCACAGATTCCCACTCGATTGTTATCGATTAACCGACCAAATTCAAACATCCAGTCTACTATCCAAACTTCTCAATGACGCGACCTCTTCAATTTGAAAGTATAATAATAGACGAAAAATACACCTAAATTCAGGAGTCTTTTTTCGTCGTGCGCCGATGTAAAGGTACGAATATTTTCAATTTGGTCGGTTGCTATGGAAATTCTAAGCGTTGGTAAGTCACGAGGTAGCCGACAGTTTTAGTAACATATACCTAGTTATTTTTAACTAGATTTAGACTAGCGAGCCAAATGAGAAAATGTCAGCCGTCTGAATGGTTATTTTGCATTGATATTAGAGTTTTATTAGGTTTTATTCTGCTTGAAATCTATTAAGGGACAATCAAATGATGTATTTTTGACCTATTTTCGAAATGTCACGTAGTATTTAGAAATTATCTCTCTGGTTTTTCTTTTAGGTAATGCTGTGTGTTATGCTTCAATGGCGCAATAGTTTTGGTAAAAAATCTGATGTTTATTTTATTTCACGCAGATAAAATACCGCGAAAAATATGTCGAAGGATGCCAAGATGAAATTATATATGAGTCAAATCAAACCTGTCAAGAGTAATCGAACCTCATTTTGACCGCCCAGTCTTGGACGTTTTGATACGGTCACGATCATAATAATATTTTCGTAGAATAATTTGACACTATTCACTACTTTTGAGGTACAATCTATATGTACATATATATAAAAGAAAGTCGTGTTAGTTACTTCGCTTATAACTCAAGAACGGCTGAACCGATTTAGCTGAAAATTGGCAGGGAGGTAGTTTAGAGCCAGGAGAAGGACATAGTGTGTAGAAGAAGTGAGTAGGGGAGAGTAGGGTAGTAGTGTAGAGTAGGGTAGAGTAAGCTAGAGTAGGCTAGAGTAGTGTAGTGTAGAGTAGGGTAGAGTAGTGTTGTGTAGAGTAGGGTAGAGTAGGGAAGAACGGGAGCGAAGCCGCTCGAGCAAAAGCTAGTACTTTATAGTTCTTGTAGTAATGAAAAGTCCGAGCCCACTTCAAATTTCCTTAATAGAGTTTCAACTTTATCGCTCAAGCATATGGTTGAAAGTCGATTGGGAAAATTTTACAGTTTCAGAAAGAATCTTGAAAACTATGTTTTGGCGGCTTGAATGAAAAATTTTTAGCGTATATTATTTTTTGGCTCTGATACAGAATGGTGCTTTAACAACAGAGATTGATGTTGTTGTCTGTATTCTAATGTTATTAATACATTCATGTCAGTTATCTAATTCAGGCGGAGGACCGACATTTACGTGCTCTCCGATGCACGGATGTATCAATCACCAACTTCTATTCTAGACTCCAGGCTGCTTTAGTGAAAGTTTCTTAAAACGATTTTGTAGTGGGAAATCATCAAATGAACCCTCCCGCTGTGGAAATTGGTCCTACTAGAGCTGCTTTTTTACGCGGGATAATCATCAAATGACCCCCTCCCGCTGAGGGGGCAGCTCGAGGAAGTATCTTACAGACTAAAACCCACTATGTTCCTTCTGGAGGTCCCTGAGTGCCAGGGCCACGGTAACTTTTGCGAACAATCCACAGCCCCAGCAGATTTCGACCCGACTTGGGTGTCAAACCCGTGCACAATAGCCGCGGTATGCGATTACTAGACTAATAAAGCAGTTCATCTCCCGAGCCTTTTCCCAACTATATTGGGGTCGGCTTCCAGTCTAACCGGATTCAGCTGAGTACCAGTGTTTTACAAGGAGCGACTACCTATCTGACCTCCACAACCCAGTTACCCGGGCAACCCAATACCCCTTGGTTAGACTGTAGACTAATAAAGCAGTTGAAAGTAAAAAAATAAGTAAAACAAATGCAGTGGACATATGCAAAGCGTCAGCAGTACAGCTGTACTCAAGTTAATTGGTTAACAAAACACTCAAGGTCGCGCGAAGGCTGGCTTGCCGTTGTGTAATGCGCACGCGCATAGCTCACTAGATGTGGCTTGAGCGTAGTCTGCGCGAACGACATGTATGCCTACTAACGGCCGAAATTAATAACCTATCAATCCGTTGTTTTGCTTACTGGAAATAGGAATTTGACACAAATTATATTGGGCTAATGTCAAAATTCAGTCTCTAAGTAAGCAAAGCAACGGATAGATAGGTTATTAATTACGGCAATATATTGTTGTTATATGGTAGCGCTAGGATTAAGTTGTGGTAGCCCAGTGGTTAAAGAGCCAACCTCTCAAGTATGAGGGCGTGGGTTCGATTCCAGGTCAGGCAAGTAACAACGCAACTTTTCTAAGTTTGTATATACTTTCTAAGTATATCTTGGACTACAATGACTGTGTAACTGTAGGTCCCGGCTGTCATTGAACATCCTTGGTCATTACGGGTAGTCAGAAGCCAGTAAGTCTGACGCCAGTCTAATCAAAGGGTATTGGGTTGCCCGGGTAACTGGATTGAGGAGGTCAGATAGGCAGTCGCTCCTTGTAAAACACTGGTACTCAGCTGAATCCGGTTAGACTGGAAGCCGACCCCAACATAGTTGGGAAAAGGCTCGGGAGATGATGAGTGTTCATTGTATCACTTTTAAAAATAAACCTTTATCACGCCCATAAGGGAAGGCCTAATCACTTCTCGTTATGGCCGCTTTGCCTTAACCGACACAAATGAGTCCACCCCACGAAGGTTTAATCTTCATTTTTATGCTGATGCGGCCGTAAAATAAAAACAGAGTGTTGCGGACATTTTCGAGGACGAAAATAGGCTGTGTCATGCCATTTGGAACAAAAATAAAGAAACACTACAGTCCTATATATTTATATGTATAAATTATGTGCGAAGTTGTTTGTGCGCGATGGACTCCTAAACTACTGAACCGATTTTAATCAAATTTGCACACCGTGTGCAGTTTGATCCAAGTTAAGAGATAGGATAGCTTCAGTCGCAATATTATTTTGTGGCAAATTATTTGTCTATTATTATAACAAAAACGCGTGGCCGGGTCAGCTGGTGCTGCTAATATAAGGTCTAACAATACTAGTGCACCATATTTTTACAGGTCTTCTAGAACAAGCTAAGGATCATGTTTACCAGAAAAAAGTCATGAAAACGATAACATATTTTTATTGCGACATAACGCCTCTATGAAGGCGCTCGATCGTTGACCCCTAGTTCATTCAACTTTTTTATGGTAAACATGATCCTTAGCATGTACTAGATGACCTGTAAAAATATGGTGCACTAGTTTTGTTAGACCTTTTATTTAATAGAAATCTAAGCCACATCTAGTGAGTTTGTTTAATATATCTTTGCAAACACTAACAATAAAATAGCTACGAAGTACTAGCGACGAAACAATCTGTGTCAAGTTTATATTATTTATTACAGTTTTTATTTATTGTGATGTAATACATTTATCAATGCGATTTTTAAATCATCATCACCTGTTTAACCTTTTTCCCAAGCTATGTTGGGGTCAGCTTCCAGTCTTAAACAGATGCAGCTGAGTACTATTGTTTTACGTGGAGAGACTGCCTGTTTAACCTCCTCAACCTGGGTAACCTAATGAGACTGGTTGTCAAACTTTCTGGCTGCTGACAACCCGTAACGACTGCTAAAGATGTAGAAATGACAGCCGGGACCCACAAATTGAACGTGCCTTCCGAAACACGGAGGAACTCATAATGGCAATTTGCATTAGTCTCTACAACGAGCTACCTAAGCGGCTGGCTATTACTTTGGTCAGAGAATATGCATTGCCATACAACGTGGCAATGCTGCCAGCCCACTCCCAGGACACGCTCCCAGTAGACAGCGATGGGAATGAATTTTTCGACGCCTTTTAGTTTTTTATGTAAATACTTGTATTATATATATGTATATATATTTTTTACTTTTTATTAATGATTTAAATAAGTTGTTAATATTATATCAATAAATGAAATTTGGCATTTATATATATATTTTTTAAGTATTTTTATGAGGGTGCAGCAAGTATTCTCTCAAGACATGGGTGAAACCGAGGGGTATAGTAAGTATTAGCATATTTGAGCGGCCCATCGTCAATTTAGTGACTAGAGAAGATAATTCTGTTGACTGTACCAGTGGATGTTAAAAAGGAAGTCACGATGCATTAACGTGGCGATATTATGAGTGTGCGGCCACCACACCAGCGGCGGGAACGAACGTATTATTTTGTGAGAAAAAAGTTTTTACAAAAAAAAAATTAACCGACTTGACATTGGGATGATGGTGACAATAGGACCAAATCGCAAGTATACCATTTCACAGGGACGTGGAGTGTTTGAAAACCTTTGTGCAAAAAAAATATGTTGGCAACCCTTAAGGCATTTTGAATTATATTTTACTAGCGACCCGCCCCGGCTTCGCACGGGTGCAATGCTGATACTAAAATTATACATATAAACCTTCCTCTTGAATCACTCTATCTATTAAAGAAAACCGCATCAAAATCCGTTGCGTAGTTTCAAAGATTTAAGCATACAAAGGGACATAGGGACAGAGAAAGCGACTTTGTTTTTAACCGACTTCCAAAAAAAGGAGGAGGTTCTCAATTCGGCCGGTATGTTTTTTTTTATTTTTTTTATTTTTATTTTTTATGTATGTACACCGATTACTCCCAGGTTTCTTGTCCGATTTGTGTAATTCTTTTTTTGTTCGATGCAGTATACTTGCCATTTGGTCCCATAAAAATTTCATCCAATTTGGTTCAGTACTTTTTATTTTATGAGCATTTGTTTGATTTATGTGGATGATGTGTATGTGGATGATGTTATAAAGGGCTGGTTTATGAGAATTTCCCACAAACTTGAGTTATGATAGCTATTATAGAAGGTATGGAGTGTATAAATGGATGACGAAACAAGATTTTGGACCTGATACTAAAAAGATAAAAATAAAAAATTTTTACAAAAAAATAAAACCGACTTCAAAAACACTGAAAAGTGAAAAAAAAAGCTTTTAAGTACATCGCTCTAGAAGTCGGTGTCCAAATAAATACAGTATTACAGTTGAAACTTCTTGACACCGACTTCTAGAGCGATGTACTTAAAAGCTTTTTTTTTCACTTTTCAGTGTTTTTGAAGTCGGTTTTATTTTTTTGTAAAAATTTTTTTATACTATGTAGTGAAGACACTTTTATTAGTTTCACCTGTTTGTTTGTTTGTAAGGAACTCACCTTAAGAGTAACGCCTGACATGTTCTCGCAACATACATAGGATTTGACAGTAACTGGATGATGTACTAATACAATTTCATGTGAACTTATACTTTGGCGCCCGTGTGCATTGCACATGATCAAAAGCTTTTATTTAACGTGCCGTGTATGTATGTTACGGTGGATTCTTTGAACTCAATTTTGAAGTAGATATCTTCAACCGATTGAGCTAAAATTTTGTATACACGTTCAGTCTGGATGACAATGCACGATATGTTATAAGACGTTATTCTAAATCCAAAATGGCGGACCACACAAAATGTCGGAGTAGTTATTTTTAATGAATTTCAACAATATGGGTATCAAATGAAAGGGCTTATTGAGAGTGACTTAAAAAATAATTTGACGTTATTCTAAATCCAATATGGTGGACTATAAAAGCCTTTAAAAAAAAATCTTTTTATTTTTTAATGTTAACGTGTCAAAAACAGGCGAACACCATATGAAGTAGTTAAGTTTTAGGTTATTACCAGACCTATACATCGACCGTAAATCAACGCTATCGATCGATGGTGGAATGGATTGTATGGATGCTATTAATATGGTGGAAACTGTCGTTCTATTTTAGCATTGATTCGTGGCATCTATCGACAGCCGATCGACTGTCTGTTAACACCCTATAATACTCAATTCCCAAATCGCTGTTTCCGTGGCCCTACATAACTCGCTTCCGCCTATCCCGCGGTGCGCACCCGCACAATAGTATTGGTCAACAACGCACTATGTGTTTGACATATAATCGTATACAACATAATTTGCAGCTGTGAAAATACCTAGCCTACCATTAAAAAACTAACAAATATTACCAGGACGCTGTTTAAAAAAAAAGTCATCTGCCTAGCCTTTCCCCAAGCTATGTTGGGGTCAGCTTCCAGCCTTTACCGGTTACAGCTGTTTTACGTGGAGCGAATGCCTGTCTGACCTCCTCAACCCAGTTACTTGGGCAACCCAATACTCCTTCATCGAGCAACTCTTGGCGGGTCGCTCCATGAATATGTGACCATTTTGTCATGACGAGTTCCTCCGTGTTTCAGAAGGCACGTTAAATTGGTGGGTCCCGGCTGTCATTTGTACATCTTTGGCAGTTGTTACTGGTAGTTAGAAGACAGAAAGTTTGACAACCAGTCTTACCAAGGGGTATTGGGTTGCCCAGGTAATTCAGACAGGCAGAATTGCTCTACGTAAAACACTGGTACTCAGCTGCATACGGTTAAGACTGGAAGCCGATCCCAACACATCACAACAGCTTGGGAAAAGGACAGATAATATTAGGATCTGTACTTAATGATCATTTTACAATCTGAATAAATGTAAGTATAGGTAAATATTTTTCAGTAAATTGATTCGAACTTTCATTTTATTAAGGTTATTTTTGCAACCTAGGTATGCGATTGGTATTACACATTTTGCTTTAATTAGATACTTCACAATACCTAACAATGTGTGTTCAGAAGTAATATATTCATAGCTGGCAAAGCGACTTGCTTTTAATTTTGCTTTTAACTACGTATGAATTTGATAACAGCGCCATCTTTTGTCTTAAATGTGTAACTAGTTGTCTATTTGTTGACAATAGAGTACGCTGAATTTCATTTATGTGATTATTATTTTTTGGTCGCTAGCAAAATCATTATTCTTTATTTAATTTAAGTATCTTGGAAAATGAATAAGTTACAATTAAGCGCTTTTAAAGTATTTGCAAATTGCAATGCTATTGAAGTAAGTAACAAATCGCGTAACAAGGAGAGCGAATTTGCCCTCCATTAAATTGTAAAGCGTGTATTTCCTTTTCATTGTTTATTTTTTTTTAAACATTTCCTATTCTTATTTTGAAATCTTAAAAATTAAATCGAATTTCAATATATTTTTTTCGCATTAAAAAACTCTATTCAATCGAAATAAAACGTTATGTAGTTCAAATAGAGTCTTTTATCGATTAGTAGTGGTATTCTTCTACCACAAAGTAACATTTAAAAATGAACCTTATTACGAGCGAATACAGTTCACTTTTAACGTAACACTATTTTGTTAAAACCTCACGTTGATTCCACATTCAAATAAGCACTCTAGACGCATGTTATAGAGTTTATTTTCCTCTAACAATGTTGTTGTTCAGAATGTTTCTTACCTTTCATGTGGTCTGACGTGTCTGCCCTCATAATATCTGTTAAGTAATGTTCTAACGACCGCATATTGTCTAATCCGCTTCTTTCCTGCAACAAAATAAAAAAATATATTAATAAGTAATATTCTTAGCGTAGGTACTAGTTGACCTGACAGATGTTTATTTATTTCATAAGAAACTTTTCCTGACAATAGGGTATTTGACTCTTTTTTTAGGGTTCCGTACCCAAAGGGTAAAACCGGAACCCTATTGTTTTCGCTCCTCTGTCCGTCCGTCCGTCTGTCACCAGGCTGTATCTCATGAACCGTGATAGTTAGAGAGTTGAAATTTTCACAGATGATGTATTTCTGTTGCCGCTGCCGTAACAAAAAATACTGAAAACTAGAATAAAATAAATATTTTGGGGGGCTCCCATACAACAAACGTGATTTTTTTGTTCATTTTTGCTCGATATCGATAACGGCAACAGGTAGATGTTTGAAATATTCACAGAATATGGAATGTATTACTTACTTTAAAAATAAGTAATTTTATGAAAATTAAATTAATATTTTAGGGGGACTCCCATACAACAAACATGATTTTTTGCTCGTTTTATAAATAATGGTACGGAACCCTTAGTGCGCGAGTCCGACTCGCACTTGGCCGGTTTTTAATTATTCATATCAAAAGTAACATTTTACAAAACCAAAAACAGAAATAATTTTTGGAATCCGTTGAGAAATAAGTAATTTAAAAACCTTTCAAAACCAGTAGAAAGTCAAACAGTTAAATAACAGAAAAGGGATGTATATACAAGCTTGTGACGTCAACGCTATTTGATCACGCATGTGCAAAAGAGATAGCAAGATGTCCCCACTATCATCCCACTCTTCATCATACAAATATAAAAAATGTTAATTGCTGCTCCATTTATCAACCAATTTTGACGCTGTTTTCAGAAAAATGTTCCTTGTGCGTATGTTTATTTGTTTTGTTAAAATTTTTGTACAAAATCAAACACAAGAAATTTTTTTACAAAAAAATAAAACCGACTTCAAAAACACTGAAAAGTGAAAAAAAAAGCTTTTAAGTACATCGCTCTAGAAGTCGGTGTCAAGAAGTTGCAACTGTAATACTGTATTTATTTGGACACCGACTTCTAGAGCGATGTACTTAAAAGCTTTTTTTTTTCACTTTTCAGTGTTTTTGAAGTCGGTTTTATTTTTTTGTAAAAAAATTTTATTTTTATCTTTTTAGTATCAGGTCCAAAATCTGTTTTCGTCATCCATTTATACACTCCATACCTTCTATAATAGCTATCATAGCTCAAGTTTGTAGGAAATTCTCATTAACCGGCCCGTTATAACATCATCCACATACACATCGTCCACATAAATCAAACAAATGTTCATAAAGTAAAAAGTACTGAACCAAATTGGATGAAATTTTTATGGGACCAAATGGCAAGTATACTACATCGAACAAAAAAAGAATTACACAAATCGGACTAGAAACCTCGGAGTAATCGGTGTACATACATAAAAAAAAAATAAAAAAAAAAAACATACCGGCCGAATTGAGAACCTCCTCCTTTTTTTGGAAGTCGGTTAAAAATACCCTATAATACAACAAAAACAAAGTGAAATTGGTCCAGCCATTCACGCGTGATTGCGAGACAAAGGGAAATGGGGATTCCTTCTTATATGTATATACGAGATATTGATAATAATTAAAACCTGTATGGCTGTAATATTGCTGTTTATTTACTTTCACACACTCCAGCTGTTAAAATAATTTAATTCTGTTTGTACAAGTTTCGTTATACGAGTATACATAATTATATTATCTAAAGTATCAAAGTGTTTTCCAACCAAAGGAAAGTATTGAGAATTTAAAACAAAAAAGTTTTGGATTATTATGTTATAGACCAAGGAGGATCTATATCATTGTGGCTGACAGGTGAACTAACGCAGGCCACCATTTTGAAATGTCATTCAAGTTAGACCAGCTGATTAAAAAACAATTCCTCATATAAAGGCACATTTAGATGAGAGAGTTTCTCGCACGTTTCAGTACGGGAATGTCTCCTCGACTATCGCAAGCAATAATCGCCATAATATAATCGTAACAAAATGTTTACATTCAGGCAAGAACTAAAATGTCGTCAGCGAGATTCGTATATGACATATACGAATTTAGCGAAATGACACGCCGCTTGTCGCCCATGTCAACGGGCGAGAAGAGTGAATGTTTAGACGAAGGAAATGTTTTATATTCCTTCAATTATCGCGTAATTACGTCAAACTCTCTCCGTCTACAGGGCCTTAAATACACGTAGGTACTCTAGTATTTAAACTAGAAAAATAAATTATTTGTTACCATTTATAAAGTTCTTTATTTAGATGAAAACTACATCTACTACCCAAAAAGAATATCCAATCGATTTAACCCTTCAAATATTAAAATTTAAGTATATCGACGCAATGAATACTTATTATTGAACTGCAGACATCAAAGGAAACGAAAAAAGAATAGTTGGTAGGTCGTTCAATTTCTTTGACGTGTAAAATTGTTGATTTCAACCTATTTGCAAAATAAATATCATTTATCACGTATCTTAATTAAAATCTATTTTTGTGGAAAGGTAATTCTAAACCCTTTAAAACTTGTATTTTGGTCTTTCCAAATGGCTTTTCCACAAAGCATTACAGATGTAAAAAAAACAATCACAATATCTATGCAACTTCATTTCACATCGCAGTAAAAAAAAAAAAAAAAAACAAATACGTTTTCAGTTTCACAAACATATGAATTAACCCGTAACAATCAATGCAGCAGGCCTACACGAATTATGATTGGCCGAATAAGCTTTGACTTAATATTATTTGAAGTGCTGGTAAAAGAGAACTGGCTACCATCTCGACCCTGCGTGACCCAATTTAAATTTGGAATCGCATTGCGTTGACCTTTCGAACTCGAACAGTGTGCATTTGAAAAAGTACTAGAATTTTATAAATTGCTCTTTGGAATAGAGTCCATTTTCTCTCGCCATTAAAACCTTTGTAAGTTAACTTTGTGTGATTAATTTTAGACTTTATATCGTTGGTCGTAAGATTCAATTTGGCGTGTGAGCTCGTTCTCGTTATGGCGCAATGCTGTACTGACGTCACACTGCGTAGCGAGAAAATGGGTCAGTAGGTTTACTTTGCTAGTATAGCTTTTGACCAGTTAACTTAGAACTCTGATGCAAGATAATTACTTAACATTAGAGGTCTTTCTAAACTGGTTTATAAATTTTTCAGCAATGGCGCCTCGTAAATCAATGCGCCTGGATGATTGATTAAAATTGATTATTTGAATATGGATTTTAGATTGTAGCGTAATATATAATGTTTTGTTTCATTTTTTTAGCGTTTTAAACAACAGCATGCCATCAATGACGTTTTTTTGTTAGATTACATGATAATTCTAATGAATATATTAGTCTCCCCTATTCATAACTGTGGCATAGGAAACGTATGTTGCCGTCTCGTTCTGTTCGAAGCAGAATGACAGTGACAGACATAATCATGCATTTCATCAATAGATGAGATAGAGTTGTAAATACATTGTACGTGTAATGATGTGTATTCATTGTACAAGCGCCAACACATCAAGTGTATAATATTACTGGCTTCCGCCAGCGGTTTCACTCGCTTTCTGAAGGAAGTACTTTTCATACCCGGATAAAAAGTAGCCTATATGTTATTCTGATGTATAAGCTATATTGTGGTAAAGTTTCATTCAAATCCATTCAGTAGTTTTTACGTGAAAGAGTAACAAACATCCATACATCCATACATCCATACTTACAAACTTTCGCCTTTATAATAGTATTAGGATTAGGATAGGATAGGATTAGGATAACGTAATTTTGTTAATTTAGTTCCTATTTCTTAACTAGATGGCGTTGTACATTTTTGCATAAAATTACATCGCGGTGTCAAGATTTTCAGCAATTTGATGACCTGCGATGTGATTTTAATTTTATTGTTCGAAAAAGTACAAGTTGTCAAGTAAACGTGGATATTATTTACTCCTAACTCGTTCGCGACCGCATTGGCACAATAGTGTATATATATCACGCTACTAATAAACAATCGGTCAAATTTCCTCAATAGATTATCAACTTTATCGCTGAAGCATATGGTTCAAAGTTGATTGGGAAAGTCGACAGTTTCGGGTAGCTTGATGTGCTATCTGTACAAATGTTAATCATTATTATAACTCAATAGTATAACAACGTATGCGCTACATTGCTTGTCTGTCAGTCTTAAACCTGCTCTAGACGATCCAAACCGATCGACGACAGAGGTGACCTTGGTAGCGTCTCCCGTCGACCAACAGCGTTCCACACGGTTGGGACCGACCACGGATGCAGCCTGTCGCGATGCGCTCCCGACCAAGGTCGTCCTAGATTGTTTGACTCCAATATCTGGTCGGCCGACCAACATCTACACGGTAGACTTTCACACCAACTGGACCGAGATGACCTCTGTCGGTGATTGGCTTGTATCGTGTAGAAGTATAATTATACGCGAAGTAACTGACGTTTCAGAATCGTCAAATTAAAAATTGTTCTTTGAAACATTGCTTGGGCTTGGTTTTAATAAATTAAAAGAAATAACTTTTTTTAAAAAGCTTTTATAGTCCGCCATATTGGATTTAGAATAACGTCAAATTATTTTTAAGTCACTCTCAATAAGTCCTTTCATTTGATACCCATATTGTTGAAATTCATTTAAACTACTCCGCCATCTTGGACGGTCCGCCATTTTGGATTTAGAATAACGTCATATAACATATCGTGCATTGTCATCCAGACTGAACGTGTATACAAAATTTCAGCTCAATCGGTTGAAGATATCTACTTCAAAATTGAGTTCAAAGAATCCACCGTAACATACATACACGGCAAGTTAAATAAAAGCTTTTAAAAAGAAATGTTTACAAAATATCTTGAAATCGTAAGAAATTGAATGTTCTCTACATTCTCTATTGTACGTATTAACTTGAAGAGACTTTCTTAGTATTTTTACACCTTCGAAGCGTACTTCTTATATCCAGCAATGACTTCCCCGAATAATGACGTCACATAATACTCGTAGTTAAATTTGAAATCTTCGTGATGTTGACCAATAAGATACTGACAGGCCAAGACAATAGTTAGTAAAATACTCTCGTACCTAGACGCCAGCACATCAAGCTACTATACAATCTGTTAAATTTCCTTCACGTAAAAGGAAGCAGTTTCACCTGCATCGCAGGAAAACTACATCCCGCACAAGGAGCCTAAGTAGCCTATATGTTATTCTGATTATAAGCTATAATACTGCCAATTTTCATCAAAATCCATCTAATAGTTTTATCGTGAAAGAGTAACAAAATCCATGCAGCCATACTCAAAAACTTTCCCGTCTACAATTTAAGTAGTATACACATTTTTGACCGACTTCCCAAAAAGTCGGATTCTTATTACGACCGATATGATACGTATATATATTTTTTACTAGCTGTTGCCCGCGACGTCGTCCGCGTGGGCTTTAGGCGATTAAACATTCACCCCCTCCCCCCGTACGTGATAGCGTGATAATATGTAGCCTATATGTTGACCCGACTTCTAAGTTATATTCATCCAAAATTTAAATCAAGTTCATGCAGCACTTTTTGAGATTAGCCCGGACATACCTACACACAGACAAACAGACAAAAATTCTAAAAAACTATATTTTTGGCTTCGATATCGATTGTAGATCACGCCCCAATTATTCTTTAAAAAAAATATTCAATGTACAGTTTTGACTGGTTTTCAGCGCTGACCCACGTGTCCTTACCTCGAAAATATAATTAGTTCGGAGCCAGCCCTGGACACATAGATAACACCCCTCCTCTTTATACTAGGGGTTAAAAATGAATTAACTTTAGAAGATTCTTCATAGTCATCACTTACCATACAGTCTGATATCCGCATTGCCCCAAATTCTTGGGGTGACCTACTTAGGAGCACAATTAGGGGCTCCCGTACATCGAAACAGGGTTTAGGGGACCCGGCTGGGGTACTTAACTTTTGATTATATCGCGTATATTACCCTCCCGTACTTAGGGTACTACTTCAAGCACCCAAGCGTCCTTTTTTGGTAGACGCTTACAAAATATGAAATATGGAGTGGTGGTGGCCTAGTGTTTAAAGCACCAGCCTCTCAAGTGTGAGTGTGCGGCTTCGATTCCAGGTCAGGCAAGTACCAATGCAATTTTTCTAAGTTGTATGTACTTTCTAAGTACATATATCTTAGAGCACCAATGACTAATTAATGGTGAAGGAAAACATCTCGAGCAAACCTGGACTATAAAGTCTGAAATCACCAAACCGCATTGAGCAAGCAATTGAGCAAGATTATTCAGTATTTTTTTCTTTCTTTAAATGCAAAATTACATTCTTTGTAAGCAGAACTTATTTTTTTTTAATAATACAGCTTAAATTAAAAATCCAGAAATGGATTTTGAAATAATCGTAACGATCGATGCGTGAATTTAGCTATTTAATTTTTGTGAGGTTTTAAACAAATCAGTTTTATTGGATTTCCATACTGAAACAGTTTCATGAACCAGTCTTCTTAGTATGGTATACTGAACTCACCCCATCAGTTTCCGGAGGGCTGTCCCTTACACCCTGTATATTTTTACTAGCTGTCCCAGCGGTTTCACTCGCATCTTTGGTTACTGCTCCGCTCCCGTGTGTCTTAGCGTGATGTTATATAGCCTATAGCCTTCCTCGATAAATGGGCTATCTAACACTGAAATAATTTTTCAAATCGAACCAGTAGTTTCGGAGATTAGCGCGTTCAAGCAAACAAACAAACAAACTCTTCAGCTTTATAATATTAGTATAGAAGTATAGATTCCGTATTAAGTCTGCGTTGTTATAGCGCCAATAGAAACACATCATCCCAAATCTTTTGAAATTAGATACAATATTTTATCATTCAGTTCTGATAAGATCACATTTTCGATATCAGTGGTATGTTGGATATGTTTCAACAGAAAATAGGCGGAACATCGATATTACAAAAAACAGCTGTGCT
Source organism: Heliothis peltigera (assembly GCA_958496145.1). Lineage (NCBI taxonomy): Eukaryota > Metazoa > Arthropoda > Insecta > Lepidoptera > Noctuidae > Heliothis > Heliothis peltigera. The sequence goes on from OY292351.1 coordinate 2,181,263, forward strand.
ATCGCTCGCTTGCCACGGCATAACCGCGGATGGGTGTCTAAAAAGATCGTCCTTTTAAAACCTTAAGCGAAATAATAAAAAAGTACTTGCCTAAAGTGAAATAATAAAAAAAAATGATACACACAGCAGCACATCAAGATATCTAACCGAAACTGTCAAATTTTCCCATTGAACTCTGGACCATATACTTCAGCTATAACGTTGAAAATCTATTAAGGAAATTTGACAGATTGTAGTTGCTTGTTGTGCTGGCGTCTGTACCTACATACATCAAATTCACTTACTCAAATAAAAAAAAACATTAATTGCTACTAATATTATAAAGAGGAAATATTTGATTGATTGTTCGGATTGAATACGCTCCAAAACTACTAGACTGATTTGAAAAATTCTTTCACTGTTGGGAAGCTACACTATCCCCAATGGCAAATATTTATTTTGCAAATAGGTTGAAATCAAGAGTTTCACAGGTCAAAAATTTCTTTTCGTATTTTTTGGAAGCAAACCTAGGCTATTTTTATCTGGGTAGGCGAAGTTCTGCATTGATATTTAATCAAGGTTTTAAGTTCAAAAATTAAGCAAGCGTGGTGATTAACGCTCAATCCTTCTCCGTGTGAGAGGAGGCCTTTGCCCAGCAGTGGGACGATAAAGAGGCTGATGATGATGATTAAGTTCAAACGTTTCGAAGTACAAATCTAATCAGTATATTTCCGATCATGACTGGGAACCTAGCGACTTGCCCTAAAACTACCAGTTCATCATACATATGTCCTCGTTTTTAACCGACTTCCAAAAAAAGGAGGAGGTTCTCAATTCGGCCGGTATGTTTTTTTTTATTTTTTTTATTTTTATTTTTTATGTATGTACACCGATTACTCCGAGGTTTCTAGTCCGATTTGTGTAATTCTTTTTTTGTTCGATGCAGTATACTTGCCATTTGGTCCCATAAAAATTTCATCCAATTTGGTTCAGTACTTTTTATTTTATGAGCATTTGTTTGCTTTATGTGGATGATCTGTATGTGGATGATGTTATAAAAGGCCGGTTAATGAGAATAAGGTATGGAGTGTATAAATGGATGACGAAACAGATTTTGGACCTGATACTAAAAAGATAAAAATAAAATTTTTTTACAAAAAAATAAAACCGACTTCAAAAACACTGAAAAGTGAAAAAAAAGCTTTTAAGTACATCGCTCTAGAAGTCGGTGTCCAAATAAATACAGTATTACAGTTGCAACTTCTTGACACCGACTTCTAGAGCGATGTACTTAAAAGCTTTTTTTTCACTTTTCAGTGTTTTTGAAGTCGGTTTTATTTTTTTGTAAAAAATTTTTATTAAAACTAACCAATATCAGCAAAGTTTGTTGAAATACCTGTTTGTTTGCATTATCAGTCCTTATCGCGTTATCTTGCGCTATCTACCCCTTTATCTCTGCACAGGTGATCTGTGTTTACGTTATCTAGGTCTGAGATTATCTATCAGATCTTTTGGGATGTACGTACCAGCGCTAGTATGAGTTTTGCACCTGGGATATTGGCTATTTACTACCTCACTCTCACAGTCCGATGGGACGGCAATCCGACACGACCGGAGAGAGATCAGGTGCAGGACCGACATTTACGTGCTCTCCGATGCATGGGCGAATCAATCACCAATTTCCAGACTCCGGGCTGCTTTATGAAAGTTTCTCAAAACCCACAAAGCGATTTCGGCCCGACCCGGGATTCGAACCCGAGACCCCGTGAACAGCAGTCGCGCCTGGCGACCACTAGACCAACGAGGCAGTCATATAATGTTTTGGGAACCGGCTATCATGGTATGGGCATGTAATGTGGCGGAATGAGGATCATGTTGTGAGGAAGGTTTGAGTGCATGGATATAGAGGAAGGGGACGACCGAAGAAACGATAGATGGACTGTGTGAAAGTTGATATGGCTAGACAGAATGTAACTTATGAAATGACGGCAGATAGAAGAGCGTGGAAGACAAAAGCATGTTGCGCCGACCCCAAATATAATTTGGGATAAGGGCAGGAGGATCATGATGGTTTATTTTTTTTTAATTTATATCATAAGCTAACAAATTATTTATCCAAAACGCTTATAACATTAATCATTCCATATAGATTTATTTAATAGCAAATAGATCTAATTCATTGTGCTGAGCAAGTATGTCCCCAATAGTGTGGAGTACGCGGTTGTGGGCGCTTTGCTGTGAAGATTTTTATTGCTATTACTTATTTTTATTTTTAGCATACGAGCGCGAACTTCTCATCCCGACAAAAATTTGGCTTTGGTAGCGGTAATCGACATCTATACAGGCGTAGCCGCGGGGGTCCTCTATGGGTTATATATCAGAACAACACATAGACTACTTTTTGTCGCGAAAACCGACATCCACGCGGGCGGAGCCGCGGACGACCGCTAGTTTTTAGAATATTTCTTGAAATACGAGTATGGTTCTTAAGGAGAGGACAAAATAAAAAAAAATGACAAAAACTAAAATATCGATTCGAAGTTCCCTGGGTCTGCTAGTAGGTTAATAATAAAACCCTGACACTATCTCCAAGTTCGTCAATTTCTAGTGAAACAAAACAATGAATTTGTATCCAAACGATGTAACCGCATCGCCCTCAAGAGGAAATGAGACATGTCAAACTTACATCTCACGTCACTTCATTGACAACGTTTTCCGCCATATTTTACATCATGACACCTAACAAAAGAGCTTCGGGCTGTTTGCGCTAGTTACCGCGGCCCTGGCACACAAAGACCTCCAGAAGGAACAAAAGTGGGTTTTAGTTGTTAAGAGTCTGACACTTCTTTCAGCTGCAACAACAGCGGGAAGGCTCATTTGATAATATCCCAGGAAAAAGGTAACAAAGAATGTTATAGGAGACCCAATCTACTGCTTGGGCTGCGGGTTGTTCGTAAGAGATACCGCGGCCCTGGCACACAGGGACCCCAGAAGGAACACAGTGGGTTTTAGTCAGTAAGAGTCTGACACTCCCTCCAGCTGCACCCTCAGCGGGAGGGGTCATTTGATGATTTCCCACGAAAAAAAAAAAAACGACCCAATCTACTCATAATGTTACTGTAGCTTGAGCTAAGGATCATCATCATCAGCTTTTTTTTTATCGTCCCACTGCTGGGCACAGGCCTCTTCTCACACGGAGAAGGATTGAGCGCTAATCACTACGCTTGCTCAATGCGGGTTGGTGATTTCAGACTTTATAGTCCAGGTTTCTTCGAGATGTTTTTCTTCTCCTTTAATCAGTCATTGGTGTCCAAGATATACTTAGAAAGTACATATAACTTAGAAAAGTTACATTGGTACTTGCCTGACCTGGGATCGAACAAGCGCCCTCGTACTCGAAAGGCTGGTGCTTTAACCACTAGGCCACCACGACTTAAGGATAACTCGCTAAAGATAACTCGTTTGAAATTCACGAAGATTGCGCGAAGTGGAGGAGATTAAGTAGGAAAGTGAACCCCGGGCCCGAAATGTTGCCACCGGGATAACGCTCGGATGCAGCTACAGCCTAGTTAAAATATTTCCAAGATATTATCTAAACATTCCCACACAAATTAGCTTGCGTGTGCTTTAGGCATACAATGTGACGTTTCCTTACAAAACGAGGTTACCTAAGATAAGTGCGCAATCTGTCATCAAACTGTCAATGAATTGGGAAAAAAACATTGATAAGATTACTTATATATATATATATCTACACATACATATAATAAAATCGTAGAAAAGTCAAAACCGTACATTGAATATTTAAAAAAAATTATAATTGGGTCGTGATCTAAAATCGATATCGAAGCCAAATATATAGTTTTTAGAATTTTTCTCTGTTTGTCTGTATGTATGTCCGGAATAATCTCAAAAAGTACTGCATGGATTTGCTTGAAATTTGTCATGAATATAACTAAGAGGTCGGGTCAACATATAGCCTACATATTATCACGCTATCACGTACGGGGGTGAAGTTTTAATCATCTAATGCCCACGCGGACGACGTCGCGGGCAACAGCTAGTAGGTAATAATATAAATCACATCATATTTATGATCAAGATTTTATAGTCTGTGGGATGAGATATTTTCTTCTGTATCTACAGTACACACGCCAGCATATCCAGCTACCCGAATTTGTCAATTTTTTGCAATCAACTCTGAACCATATACTTTAGGGATAAAGTTGAAAATAGATTAAGGAAATTTGACAGATTGTAGTAGCTTGATGTGCGTATGTACTTAAATGCTTTGTAACAGCGATGACTTAGGGCTCTGACTTATTTTTGCGTGGTAAAATCATCAAATGACCGTTAAATTTCGCAAATTACAAAAAAAAATACTTTTGATTTATTTCGTTTATGGCTCCTACGTTAATATTCGAAAGTATTCGAAGATTTTGCCAACGTCACCTTTTAAAAACCAAATATGCGATTTGACGTTTCAAAAACGTCAAAGTCACTTTCTTATGATGTCAAACTCTCTATCACGTGTACGACCTCTGCGGCACGAACTCTTTACGAGTTTCGTGCGAGTTTGTCAAATTTACATTCATATCAGGTGAATGTACGATAAACAGCTGTAATGTACTCACAAAACGATTACGGTAACCGTCTGTACGTGGTTTTCGTCTTTTTGTATATTTTTGTACATACATACACCAGCACATCAACCTACCTCTATGTATTGTGAACTAAGTTAATACGGTAGATAATAACTAGTCAAATTCATTACTTTTATTGAACTTTCAAAAACGTGCGAACTCCTCATCATCTCCCGAGCCATTTCCCAACTATGTTGGGGTCGGCTTCCAGTCTAACCGGATTCAGCTGAGTACCAGTGTTTTACGTGAAGCGACTGCCTATCTGATCTCCTCAACCCAGTTACCCATGCGAAGTCGATAGCTAGTAAAAAATAACAGTACCTCCATGTTCTGTGTCGACTAAAATTTTGTATACGCATATGAGTTCCAAAACAAATGATAAGGATTGTTTGCTTACGTCAACTCAGCAGGCCGATAACCTAAATTGCTAGTGTGGTTAGCAGGAGAGATGGTGACAGAAAAATTTTACATTATAATAGGGTATTTGACTCTTTTTTTTAATTATTCATACCAAAATTAACATTTTACCAAACCGAAAACAGAAACAATTTTTGGAATCCGTTGAGAAATAAGTAATTTATAAACCTTTCAAAAGTCAAACAGTTAAATAACAGAAAAAGGATGCACATACAAGCTTGTGACGTCAACGCTATTTGATCACGCATGTACAAAAGAGATAACAAGATGTCCCCACTATGATCCCAGTCTTCATCATACGACTCAAAAAATGTCGATTGCTGCTCAATTTATCAACCAATTTTGACGCTGTTTTCAGAAAAATGTTCCTTGTGCGTGTGTTTATTTGTTTTTTTTTTTTTTAATGTACAAAATCAAGCACCGGCAAATACCCAATTAAGCGATTATGTTGTGGCGAGACTTATTAATAGCTTACGTCCTCAGAAAGAAAGAAACACATTCAACATAATCTATATTTACACCAAGTAGTTTCTCGTGATTTCTCCCACGTCCTCGGGGATCTTCATCCCGTACCCAGATAAAACATAGCCTATGTTCACCGGGGATAGTGTAGCTTCCCAACAGTGAAAGAATTTCTCAAATCGGTCAAGTAGTAAGATCCTAGGCCTAATCAATTCAAACAAACAATTAAATCTTTCCTCTTTAAAATATTAGTTGAAAAAAATAATTCCCAGTAAATATTCTTAACAAAAATAATAATAAAAAAAACTTTAAATAATAGTTCCCGAACAACAAGATGAATCTGAACGATTTCAGCGATCCTCGTAAAAGTACAGCTTTCTCTTTTTAACATCGAGTGTTAGACAGAGACAGAGAGTTAGGTTTCCACGTGAGGTGACGAAACCAATATGGCGGCTAACCTTGAAAGTCGTTCGCTGATAAGACTCGAGTGAAAATTTCTAACTAGCTAGCTACGGCGGACATTTTCCTTTTCTAAATATGGAAAAATAGTATTTTTCATCTACGTTTTTATTTGCGGAAAACTAGATTTTATTTTTCTTTTTCAGATCTCTTTATTATTAATATTGCAATTGTTATAATTTTTTTTCGTAGGAATTTATCTCATCATCACAGCCTTTTTATCGTCCCACTGCTGGGCACAGGCCTCCTCTCCCAGGGAGAATGATTGTTGACTTATCTCTATCCGACCGGAGAGAGATAAGGCCCAGGACCGACTGCAACGTGCTCTCCTATGCACAACTTCCAGACTTTCTGTGAAAGTTTCTTAAAACCCACAAAGCAATTTTGGCCTGACTAAGAATCGAACCCGAGACCCCTTGCTGAGTAATCACGCTATGTGACTACTACACCAACGAGGCAATTTCAGCTTTATAGTATAAGTATAGATAATTAATAATAATGATTATCATGTTATATCTAAGTAATAAAAAGATAATAATTATAACTCAGATAATTTATTAAATCTGTAGCACAGTCACCAGAATTACGCGAAATATAATCTCATCCGTGACGTTGCGTCTCCAAAGTTGGGCCAAAGGTACCAGTCATCATCTCCCGAGCCTTTTCCCAACTATGTTGGGGTCGGCTTCCAGTCTAACCGGATTCAGCTGAGTACCAGTGCTTTACAAGGAGCGACTGCCTATCTGACCTCCTCAACCCAGTTACCCGGGCAACACAATAACCCCTGTTTAGACTAGCGTCAGATTTACTAGCTTCTGAATACCCGTAGCAACTGCCAAGGATGTTCAATGACAGCCGGGACCTACAGTTTAACGTGCCATCCGAAACACAGTCATTTGTGTCCAAGATATACTTTGAAAGTACATACAAACTTAGAAAAGTTGCATTGGAACTTGCCCGACCTGGAATTTAACCCATGCACTCATACTTGAGAGGTTGGCTCTCTATTTTCTTTTTTTTTGTAAAACGTTTTTTTTTGTATTTGTTAAGCAATGGGTGTCTTTTCACAGAGGACGTGGTTAGAAACCACTATAAATTTCAGGAATAGAAATATACAAACGTATATACATATGTGTATGTTTATCAGTACATACATAAACCAGATTTTTAGATAATGTTAATAGTCGCGATAACAATGACTCGCCATGATTTTTTATATAGCGTTGATATTTTTTTATAATTATACCTACTTGTGTACACGTTAAATGTTTTTTTAACTGCCTCGTAGGTCTAGTAGTCGCAAGGCACGACTGCTGTGCACGGGGACTCGGGTTCGATTCCCGGGTCGGGCCGAAATCCCTTTGTGGGTTTTGAGAAACTTTCATAAAGCAGCCTGGAGTCTGGAAGTTACCGTGCATCGGAGAGCACGTAAATGTCGGTCCTGCTTGTGATCTCTCTCCGGTCGTGTCGGATTGCCGTCTCATTGGACTATGAGAGTGAGGGAATAGAGAGTGCATCTGTGTCTGCGCGAATGCTTGTGCACTATAATATGTTCTGCGCAGCTGGCTGATCTAGCCAACAATCGGTCTGGACGGAGTTCAATAAAAGTGATTGAATTTGACTAGTTGTCAATTAAAGTATTATTAATCTCTATTCTAGTCATAATATTATTTTCATTCACACCTAAATCAAAATATTAAACTAACATATACTATGTTTTACGCTAAAATGAAGGAAAGTACATACTAACAATACCGACTGTAGCGATAAGAATAATTTAATTATAATAAGGAAAATAATGTGTTTTGAATTTTATTCCGACACAAAATGTTTTGGGAACCGGCTAGCATGGTATGGTCATGTAATGCCGAGGAATGAGGATCATGTTGTGAGGAAGGTTTTGAACATGAATGTGGATGGATATAGAGGAAGGGAACGACCAAAGAAACGATGTATGGATACCGTGAAAGTTGATATGGCTAGAAAGAATGTAACTTGTGAGATGACGGCAGATAGAAGAGTGTGGAAGACAAAAACATGCTGCGCCGACCACAAATAAAACTTGGTATAAGCAGGAGGATGATGATGATACAAAGTTTGATCGTTAAACATAACGCACTGAATACAAAAAAGTTAGACAGACGTTTGACACGTGTCTAAAGAAATTTTAAACACGTGTCGAACGTGAAGGAAAACATATCGAAAAAAACCTGGGCTATAAAATCTGATATCACCAAACCGCATTGAGCAAGCGTGGTGATTATCGCTCAATCCTTCTCTGTGTGAGAGGAGGCCTGCGCCTGTAAAAAGGCTGATGATCAATCTTATAATTAAAAAAGATAACGATAAAAGATAAAGATAAAGATAAAAAGTCATTTATTCAAAGTAGGCTGAAAATCAGCACTTTTCGAAGGTCAATTCTACAAAAGACAGCCCCCAAAACGCCCGCCCTTCACCACTTCCTATGTCCCCAGCAACTCAATTCTGTCTGTGTGGTTTGAAGAACCAGTTTTCATTCAAATATTTAATTGAGTTAATAACCTAACCTTTATTTCAAATCTAACCTACTTTATAAATCACCCATCGATCACGCTGCACCACAGCCAATAATGTTGCCAGCACAAAATACATACTTGGTAGTATGGTATAAATTTTTCGCGCGCGCAATCTGGATACTCGAGGCGACTCGCCGCAGTGCGGCTTGCTATGTAGGTCAGAGGCAGCCTTCAAACATGTTATATAGGCCGCCCAGGGCAACTTTACGGAGAAATATTTATATTAACTGATGATTGGATATTCTGATGAGTCGTGGTGGCCTAGTGGTAAAAGAGCCAACCTCTCAAGTGTGAGGGCGTGGTTTCGATTCCAGGTCAGGCAAGTACCAATGATGCAACTTTTCTAAGTCTGTATGTACTTTCTACGTATATCTTGGACACCATGACTGTGTTTCGGATGGCACGTTAAACTGTAGGTCCCGGCTGTCATTGAAGATCCTTGGCAGTCGTTACGGGTAGTCAGAAGCCAGTCTAACCAAGGGGTATTGGGTTGCCCGGGTAACTGGGTTGAGGAGGTCAGATATGCAGTCGCTCCTTGTAAAATACTGGTACTCAGCTGAATCCGGTTCGACTGGAAGCCGACCCCAACATAGTTGGGAAAGGCTCGGGAGATGATGGATGATGATTGGATTCTGATAACATTATTTTGAGTTGCCTAGTTGATCTAGTAGTCGCATAACGTGACTGCTGTGCACAGGGTCTCGGATTCTTTCATAAAGGAGTCTGGAAGTTGGTGATTGATACACGCGTGTATCGGATTGCCGTCCCATCGGACTATAAGAGTGCTTTTATGTCTGCGCAAATATTTGGGCACTATAACATGTCCTACGCAGCTAGCTGATCTCCTTATAAAGAACGGGAGCCATACCCGACAATCGACAAACGACGGTGTATAGCGAGATAGACCAAGGAAGAGAAAGATTGATTGCCTGAAAAATGACATGAATGAGAAGGGAGTGGATTTTGTTAAAGAAAACATGTTGCGCCGAACCCAAATAATTTGGGAACAGGGAGGGAAGAAGATTTTATTCGGATGTATGCTAAATTAAAGTTTCATTGAAACCCATTTAGTAGTTTTTGCCTGTAGGAGTGAAAAACATATCTACATCCAAAATTTTACGTTTATAATACTGGATACTCTTGTAGACTTCTTCTTCCCAGCGAGTACACAGTCGTGAAGGGTGGGCGTTTTGGGGGCTATCTTTTGTAATTTTGTGACGCTCAAAAAGTGCTGTTTCGCAACCAAGTTTGAATAAATGATTTTGAGTTTGTGACACTACCTGTCCCGGATAAAAGTAGCCTACTTCCATTGTCACGACTATCTATCTGGACAGCAAATTTCATTTAAATCTGTTCAGTAATTTTGGCGTAAAAGTTTGATAGACAAAAACAGAGTTTCGCATTTATAATATTAGGATAAATGTATATAATATTAAGTATTGGTGTTATGTGATATAACGTCATTCGAATAGTAGTTTATATCTACCTGTAAACAGTATTAAATGCAGCAAACAGTACCGAATCTGTTACAGAAACTATCTATGCCTTTACAAAAAGTAGCCGCAATAAAATCAATGTTTCCTACAACGCATGACTATACGGACGAGAGTGGGTCAACCCGGGACGGAGGCCTCGATGAGTGACGTTATGTAGGGCACCCGGGTGACCTGATCGGATGTTGCATATCTTAATCCTCCTAATATATAGGGTGACTGGTAATTAGTGACCGATATTTAAACACGTGATTGTACTCATGATTACAAACAAATTTCCCAAAGAAACTTTTTGTTTTTTTTTTATCATTATAGCAAAATTACTGACAACGCGGGCGCGGGGCCTCGCCGCTAACAGCTGATCGGGCGACGGCGTGCGTGAAATTTGAATTTTGTTGTAATGATTAAAAATAAAATGTTTCTACGGGAAAGTTGTTTGAAATCATGAGTACAATCACGTGTTTAAATATCGGTCACTAATTACCAGTCACCCTATACATATATTAATTACGCGTCACGTAAAAGTCGTGGTGGCCTAGTGGTTAATGCACCAACCTCTCAAGCACGAGAGTTCGGGATCGATTCCAGGTCAAGCAAGTACCAATGTAACTTTTCTTAGTTATATGTACTTTCTAAGTATATCTTGGACACCAATGACTGATTAAAGGTGAAGGATTGCTCCACGTAAAAACACTGGTACTCAGCTGCATCTGGTTAAGACTGGAAACCGACACCAACGTAGCTTGGGTAGGCAGATGTTCCAAAAAAAAAAAATCGAATTGAGAACCTCCTCCTTTATTGAGAAGTCATTTAAATAAAGACTTCTAATCTTCTTCTAATCTAATAGAACCTCCTCAATATTTAGAAGTGAGTGAGTCCCTTGAACTAGCGATAATAGGGAATATGCATGTAATTTTTTTATTCACTAAATTAATACACTTTTAGCTGTAATAAATAAATATGAAATAGTATTTAAAATATTATTTATCGACAAGAAGTTGTAAAGCTTCAAAACTGCTAATAAGAAAATTTACGTCACAACTACTACACACGCCCGTAAGGCTGTCATTGAATATAGCGTTTTGGTGAGAGGGACGGTATACTTGTTTAAAATTGTTATATCTCGTTTGTTTTTCTACTGATTTCGATATTCTTTTCACAGTTAGTATTCTATTTTTGTATATTTATTGATAAACTAGTTAGATTGCAAATATATTTTTTCATGCATATTCCCCATTCCCGCGTTTTTCACACGCGTCCCCTCGCCACCCATCTAATCAGTGAGACAAACATTTTGGTCAGTTTTCTGTTTCAAACACAGGTCCTGTTACCATTGTTCTCGTTTGTTTTCCTTGCGAACGGATACCGAAGCGTAACACATTAATTGTGTACACATTCTACTGCTGATGTGGTAAAAATGTCGGTTTTTATTCCGTTTGTCGCGAGTTTCTTGAAGACTTATATAGTACACTAGCGAACCGCCCCGGCTTCGCAGGGTGCAATGTTGATACTAAAATTATACATATAAACCTTCCTCTTGAATCACTCTATCTATTAAAAAAACCGCATCAAAATCCGTTGCGTAGTTTCAAAGATTTAAGCATACAAAGGGATATAGGGACAGAGAAAGCGACTTTGTTTTATTTTCTTTGTATATAGTATTATATTTATAATTAAATTGTAAATTCCTTCTAAAATAAATAAACTTTGTTTTATACTATGTAGTGATAGTGAAGACAACGTTACTGCTTGTCCCCAGCGCTTACCCGCGAAGTAAATTTTAGAATGGAGCGAGATCCAATTGATCCGCCTTTTTGTGAATAAATACGCATAGAAATCCAAAACTTATATTTTTCATTGCCATTTTGGCGCCCTTTAGCATTTGGCGCCTGGAGCGGCTGTTTCGTTCGCCGTATGGACGGGCCGGCCCTGCTTGTCCCATCCCATCTTCTTTGCTATGATGACTCGACTGCTACGGAAGCAGAGTATTGGTGAAGAAGAAATATATGGGCCTTTTCTGTTTTTGAGCCGTTTGGGGTTGAAACCCGAGTGATGTGCTCGCCTCCTTGAAAAGAATATTTCCAAACCAAAAATGTTCAAAGGTCGTTGCGTTACTTATGATCGACTAGCTGTCCCCAGCGGTTTCACCCGCATCTTTGGTTACTGCTCCGCTCCCGTGTGTCTTAGCGTGATGGTATATAGCCTATAGCCTTCCTCGATAAATTGGCTATCTAACACTGAAATAATTTTTCAAATCGAACTAGTAGTTTCGGAGATTAGCGCGTTCAAACAAACAAACAAACCCTTCAGCTTTATAATATTAGTAAGATACGCTCTAGTCCGCTACTTAGCCACGCGCTCCTCACATGCTAATTCATATTTTTATATTTTTTAGGGTTCCGTAGGGAACCCTAAATTGCGTATTTAAGATTTTTTTCAGTAATATAGCTTCTAATTTAGGTAATAGCTTATATATACAGTAACGTTTAAGCTACTTCTTAGCTCGTCGTAGAAAGTAGTATCCTCGAGATCTAGATAAAACAGCAACCCTCTATTTTGGAACATGGTTAAAAATCGGCCTACATTATGTTTATCTTTTACTTACGAAAGCGACCCTCTGCCGCACCCTAAACACGATTTAAGCTCCATCCCTACTAAGGGTTAAGGGACGAATATTTAAAGGACTGTGCCAATTCGTAAATAGGGCGTCTCGCACACACCCGAAGTCAGCTGATTCAATCAATAAACTGCGAAACTGCCCGGTCTAGTGGTCGCACGCGCGACTGCAGTGCAGGCCTATATTTCTGCAAGCTTAGCATGACAACCGTAGAAACAAGTTTTGTGTACCGGAGAATGGTCATAATGACAGATAAGTGACACATTGACACGTAGAAAAGACTTTTTTCTTTTCCGACATAAGTCTACAAGTGATTATATGCGAGTTGACAGGTCGCGCCATACTCGGGCAGAAGACATGTTGACATTGACAGAAAGAGCTTTGTCTTTTCTTGATAGAATAGAAATAGAATCGCCATGCTGAGCCTGCTGGGTCAGGCTTGTTGTTTATTCAGAAGCGACGAGAAGGGATGATGAAGTAGCCTACAGTATTTAGAAGTCGACGGTGTTGCCTTGACTGGGAGTTGATTAAAAATGGTTACAGCATCAGCCTTTGAAGTATGAGTATGCGGTTTCGATTCCAAGTCTGGTAAGTACCAATGTATAACTTTTCTAAGTTATATGTACTTTCTAAGTATACCTTGGACACCAATGACTAAGCAAAGGTGAAGCATCTCGAAGAAACCTGGTCTATAAAGTCTGAAAGCACCAACCCGTATTGAGCAAGCGTTGTGATTAACGTTCAATCCTTCTCAGTGTGAGAGGAGGCCTATGCCCAGCAGTGGGACGATAAAAAGGCTGATGTTGAAGGAGTAGTCACCAGGTATTCAGTCCAATCTATACATATAATAAAATCGTAGAAAAGTCAAAACTGTACATTGAATATTTTTTAAAAAGAATAATTGGGGGAATCCAAAAATATAGTTTTTAGAATTTTTTACTGTTTGTCTGTATGTGTGTCCGGGCTAATCTCAAAAAGTACTGCATAGATTTGCTTCAAATTTGGCATCAATATAGCTAAGAGGTCGGGTCAACATAAAGGCTACATATTATCACACTATCACGTACGGAGGGGGGGTGTAGGTTTAATCATCTAATGCCCACGCGGACGACGTCGCGGGCAACAGCTAGTGAAAAATATTGATGTTCAGCTGCATTCAGGCTGGAAGCTGACCCCAACCTAGTTGGAAAAGGCTAAGTTTAGTAGGTCATAAGCACAACAGTGTTTTACATACCATAGAGCCTACGCCTCTATTCTCTATTTGTTTTTAAAAGGACTGATAAACAACGATTTTCTGTTATTATTATTATTTTTCTTTAAAGTAAATAAGTCGTGGTGGCTTGGTGGTTAAGGCATCAACCTTTCAAGTATGAGTGCGTGGGTTCGTTTTTAGTTTGGGAAAAGGCTCGGGAGATGATGATTTTGGCCCTTACTTTTTATCCGGGTGAGCGAAATAGTTCCGTTGAGTTGAGACGCTGATAGAAGCTAGCAAAATGATTCATCATCTCCCGAGCCTTTCCCAACTATGTTGGAGTCGGCTTCCAGTCTAACCGGATTTAGCTGAGTACCAGTGTTTTACAAGGAGCGACTGCCTATCTGACCTCCTCAATCCAGTTACCCGGGCAACCCAATACCCCTAATGATGCTAAGAAAATGATAATTTAATTCATAAATAATGTTATCTAAATGAGGTGATACTATTTAATCTGATCAATAAATAAAATACATTCATACAATTAATCAGTGACTTACATGAGAATATAAACTTTTTGAAAATGTAAATAAAAACTATGTACAGTACATTGAATATTTTTTTTAAAAGAATACTTGGGGCGTGATCTGCAATCTCAAAAAGTACTGCATGAATGTAACTAAGAGGTCGGGTCAACATATAGGCTACATATTATCACGCTATCACCTACGGGGGAGCAGCTGTGAATCTTTATTCTAATACCCACGCGGACGACGTCGCGGGTAACAGCTAGTATATATTTAAATACCATATATTCCATAGGCTAAATATACAAAATAAGATTAATTAAGTAACATACATAAACAAGGACATTTTGTATTAGATAAATATAGGTTGGCACTATTGATTTCGGCTGCCGTGCGAGCGAGATAGCAGATATCAGCTGACTGTCAACGTGTAGAATGTAGTTGTAGGGGTTAATAGTCCCTAGTTTTACTCGACTGCGGAAAAGATGTCTTAGGAGACTACAAAAGGTATTTTTTTAACGAAAATATATGTAACACTGTTTAGTTATCATTTTAAAATGGCTGATTTATTTGACTTGATATTTGTTGTAGGGATAGATTGAGACATGTTCTAAAGTATAGAACAGCTTTTTTCTTTTATGAACTAGTTTACAAAGGCCAAATTAAAAGATAATTTGTCTTAATGATTTTATTCCTGTAATGTGGTTCAATAATGTACAGATGCTAACACAGATCCTTAATAGATTTTCAACTTTATCGCTGAAGCATAAAGTTCAAAGTTGATTGGGAAAATTTTACAGTTTCGGGAAGCTTAAACAATGCCACATTTAGAAATTATTTCTTAACATTTGTTTAGGGAAGAAGTGATGTAGTCTAAGACTACGAAATACTACGCGGTGCTACACGCTACGACGCTACGGAGCTACGGATCTTGCGAAGTTCTTAATTTGAAATATTTTTGGGGGTTCCTAGAATCTGATATTTAAATAAATACTCCATGTAGGTATATTTAGAAACTTTTTGTGCCATAGACAATTTGACAATATTTTTTATGTTTACTGAATTTGATGGCATTTAATTTTAACGAAAAATCATTAGTAGAGATTAGATTTTGTATGTAGGTATTTATAGACGTACAAATTTTGTGGCGTGATAAACTATATTTTAATTTATTTGAACAATCAAACAAAAAAATATGAGTATTTTAACTAAATTATTCTGTCTTATCATTCAAATCGACAGACTTTTACAAGAAAAAAAATTTTAGTTAATACAATGACAAGAATTCGATCACTCTTTTCATAATATTTCACTGACATATTAGTTCATATACATGTACAAACACCTGCACATTAGGCTACGCGAACCTAACAAATTTTCCCAATCAACTTTGAACCATATGCTTCAGCAATAAAGTTAAAAATATATTAAAGAAATTTGACAGATTGTATTAGCTTGATGTGCTGGCGTTTAAAAAGTAAAAAAGATATGTTATTAATACAACTACATACATACGTAAGTGTATATTATATCTAACACTAGCGATAAGCATCGCGTTCTCGAGTTTCGAGCCACGTGGACCGGCCGCGAGTAAAAATCAATATTTAGTCATAAACACGACAGTAAGTGGGACTAGCTGGCCGGCCTGTATACACGATGGGCCATGCTGGCTATACCGAGAGAATGAGATGGCTATTTCATACTGCTTCCGTCATAAATGTCAATATAAAAAAAAAATTGTAAAATGACAAACATTAAATCATATTGGTCAAAATGAATACCTCCTTTTTTTGAGTCGGTTGAAGCACTAAAACCTTCTAAATTTAAAAAATACTTTTCCGAAAACCGTGTTGAAATCGATTCAGCCGAACTCCAGAAAATCGCGGACAAACATACATACATACTTTTTTAGAAGATGCTTAAAAAAATTTAGACGTTAGCGGCCAGTTTCACGATGTCCAAATAGCTACTATTCTACAGAATAAATTCAAAACTGGAACAGAATTTCAATGAAATTATCTACCAAATAAACTAACTGGAACTTATTCGTAGACTAGTTGTCTACTGATTAAATAGGTGCGTCTCAACGTAATTTTCATTATCAAGAAATTGTTAAGTGATGAATGAGGCTTAATTTGAAGTTCGTAAGAGTAATAGTTCTATTAAAAAAAAAAACACCCACTTTTTACGTCATTTCCGAAATATTTTTAATTTTAAAATCGAATTTAGATTTTGGTAGCATATTATAGTGATGCAGACGTCGAAATTTAAAAATTTCAATTGCACATAAAAGTATAATTTTTTCATTGTGAAAGTCACTTTTTCATTTTTTTATATCAAAAAAATAAAGAATATTTCTTAGTTTTTTTGTCTTAAAACATCTTGAAAGTACGTTTTACTAAAATAATTTATTGATTCTGGTAAAATTGTATCATAACATTTTCAACTCAAGGTATCAATTACAGTAACTATGACCACTCCCTAAAATGTAGGACGAATCTCTGACACGGTTCACCAATTACATTTTTCGAAATATTTCATAAACTCTATGTAATAAACTGTTTAATTACGAAAAAAAATATACCTAGACAACTAGATAATTGCATTCAAACATTTTTGCTTATATAAAAAAAAATCTATTCATATAAATTATTCCTTGTTTTGCGTGTTACAATTTTACATGTAAAAGTTAAAATAGTTAATGACTCATTTTTTAATATCTTTATAGCAAGCATTTTAATTTACATACCTAATCATACGCGCATAAATTAAAAAATCTATTTAGTTTTTTTAATAACAAAAGAACTCTACATGAATAAAATCTCTTTTCTTTATTAACACAAAATGTGAACCTTAAAAAAAACTTTTTTTTTTTGTTATTCTGGCACTTCACTGTTAGTTAGGCAATGACGAATTGAAAGTAGGGAAACTATTAATTTTATTTTCTTATCTTAACGATTCACTTCCGTTTCATTATAATTGAAAGAAAGAAACTCTAAATTTGAAATTTTCTCGTATTCTAAAACTGAATTCTCAAATCGAACACACATAAAAAAAAAAGATTTTTTTCTCGTAATTTTTTATGAACGATTAATTTTCTAAATTCAAAATCGTGTTAGCATTTTTAATACCTACAGCCATTTAATAACAAGTTTTAACGAATTTCAAAACATCGCGCATTGATAACACTAGTCATATTAGGGCCATATGTCAATCCGCACTCTAAATATGCTAAACAGTTGCAAACGACCTAAATTGAATCTGACTAGACCATAATACCAGCCTACACTGAAAACGAGATAACGCGCAGTTAAGTATTATACCTCAAGTTTGACATTTGAGGCTGTATACTGAATACGTTTGCTTACATACCTGGTAGGTTTCATCAGGTTTGCCAGGGTACGATGCACTTCGACGGTAATCGGGAGGTCGTGGAGGGGCCGGCGCCCTCCTCCATGGAGCGAAGGCTGACGGCTGCGGCGGCTGTGGCGCGGGCCACCTGTACTGAGGAGCCCGACGGAACGGCGCCCTATACTGTCTCTCGTCATCAGCAACGCTTGGGGCCCCTGGGTATTGCAGCTCGCCCATTGAGACATACGTCCAACCGTGGCAGCGGTCGGACTGTTACTGCCGATAACGTATCGGTCGATGTAGGATGCGCGCGCATGCCGCGTTCTGTATTTGAAATCGGGGGACAAAAAAAATAAATTTTCGTATTTTTTTTTTTTAGTCTTTGTTTAATGGCTGGTTTTTTGTAAGTTTTGTCGCAACCCTGTTTGGAATTGGGACAGTTTTATATGTTATATGTTTCTATATAATATAGTACAAAAAGGCATATTTTCTTTAGTTATATTGAACGCTAGCTATGTATTCAGCAAGTAAGTACTTCGAGTTTATAAAAATCAGGCCTTTATTTTTGCAAAATCTTATAAAACCTTATTGATATATTTTATTATTGGAAAAAAAATGCGATACAGCATAGAGCAACATAGATACTAATCCGCATGAAAACTTATGAATAGAGAATGCTGAGAGGTATGTATATACCTTTCTCTTTCACTCTCAGTGTCATTATTTTTCTTATATGGGAAAATAATGGTATTGTTTTAGATCTAGATATACCATTGAAGAATTGCGGGTTTGATCGCCATAGAAAGATGAATGAAATTATTCATACTTATAGATATTTTTTTCAAGAAAAAAATACGAAATATGGAAGAAAAATCTCTCCTTAGATTATGGCTACAAATTCATTAGATGTATGTAGAGTATTAAAAAAAAATTCGTGGTGGCCTAGTGGTTAAAGCACCAGCCTTTCGAGTATGAGGGTGCGGGTTCGATTCCAGGTCAGGCAAGTACCAATGTAACTTTTCTAAGTTACACGTACTTTCTAAGTTCATCTTGGACACCACAATGACTGATTAAAGGTGAAGGAAAACATCTCGAGGAAACCTGGACTATAAAGTCTGAAATCACCAACCCGCATTGAGCAAGCGTGCTGATTAACGCTCAATCGTTCTCCTTGGGAGAGGAGGCCTGTGCCCAGCAGTGGGACGATGAATAGGTTGTGATGATGATGATGATGATGAGAGTATTCAGATAAAAACAATATTTATAGTGAAAAAAAAATACACTGCGCCTGGAATCGAACCCAAAACACAATACTGAACAGTCACCCTTAATATAGAGACACCTACAAGTAAGTTAGATGACGTAATTTTAAATTAAATTTTAATTTCGAACAAACGTTAAAATAAATTAAAAGAAAAAACATTTTTTAAAAAGCTTTTATCGTTCGCCATATTGGATTTAGAAAAACGTCAAATTATTTTTTAAGTCACTCTCAATAAGCCCTTTCATTTGATACCCATATTGTTGAAATTCATTAAAAATAACTACTCCGCCATCTTGGACGGTCCGCCATATTGGATTTAGAATAACGTCACATAACATATCTTGCATTGTCATCCAGACTGAACGTGTATACAAAATTTCAGCTCAATCGGTTGAAGATATCTACTTCAAAATTGAGTTCAAAGAATTCACCGTAACATACATACACGGCAAGTTAAATAAAAGCTTTTAAAATCTCTGCTACTCGTTATCTCTGCAATGCAGTTAAGCGAATGTTAAGGTTATTTCAAAAAAGGTTGTCAGCATAAATACTTTTTGTATAACAAGAAGTTATATAAACTAGGTGTGAGCTCGTACTCTCTAGTTAAAAAAAAGAAAATAGCTTATGAAAATAAGAAATGGCGTCTAGCAAATTCTTAAATATAAAGTACACT
The DNA here is from genome assembly GCA_958496145.1 of Heliothis peltigera. Lineage (NCBI taxonomy): Eukaryota > Metazoa > Arthropoda > Insecta > Lepidoptera > Noctuidae > Heliothis > Heliothis peltigera. The sequence continues at coordinate 2,200,895 of OY292351.1, forward strand.
TTTCTATTTATGTGATATGAAAATTTGCGATTTTCCGTGCCTCTTCTGTAAGCATGTTAAGCTCGGTCCTGCGCCTGATCTCTCTCCGGTCGTGTCGGATTGCCGTCCCATCGGACTATGAGAGTGAGGGAATAGAGAGTGTACGTCCTGTGCAGATTTTAAACGCAAGATCAAAAGTCAAAAAGTCTGGATGTCTTCATTATCTGCGATTTTATCAAAAATGTTGCCTACATTTTAATATCTTAAAATCAGTCTTCTTCTTTACCTGTAACAACTGCCAATGATGTACTGTGACAGCCAAAACCCACATTTTAAAGTGTCTTCCGAAACAAGGTGGTAATTTGTATTAAATAATTTGAGTCATCTAATACTAAGTATACTAGTTAAGTGCAAAAAAACACTAACTATTATTTATTTCTCTGAAAAACCACGACGACACAATCAATCATCAATTATTGACACACTGTAATAGCGTTTGTTTTTTTTTTCTCTATTTCTTGCGATAAATCTATTATAGGTGCTCAATCTATATCCTGCGACCTTCATCTAGCGATTTGACCCGCGTCCCAAGGGAACTGCTTCACCTACCCGGATGTAAACAGCCTTTCTCAACATATAGACTAATAGCTGTTCCCCGCTCCACGTCGCTGGAGACATCCCGTACCCGGAAAAAAAGTAGCCTATGTCCTTTCTCAAACTCATCTCCCGAGCCTTTTCCCAACTATGTTGGGGTCGGCTTCCAGTCTAACCGGATTCAGCTGAGTACCAGTGTTTTACAAGAAGCGACTGTCTATCTGACCTCCTCAACCCAGTTACACGGGCAACCCAATACCCCTTGGTTAGACTGGAGTCAGACTTACTGGCTTCTGAATACCCGTAACGACTGCCAAGGATGTTCAATGACAGCGAATGATAATCCTTTCTCAGACTCTAGACTATATTTCTAGCAAATTTTATTTAAATCGGTTCAGTAGTTTGAGCGTGATAGACAGACAGAGTTACTTTCGCATTTGTAATATTAAATTAAGGATAAAATACTTGAAAAGAATTATTCAAATCTGACTTGTGGTTCCTAAGATTAGCTCGGACAAACAAACTCTTCAACTTAATAATGGTCATCAAAATATCACATACTAGCGACCCGCCCCGGCTTCGCACGATTGCAATGCTGATACTAAATACCCTATAGAAACCTCAAAAATAACAGTACTTCTCCACTATTTAATGGATGTTATTATACATATAAACCTTCCTCTTGAATCACTCTATCTATTAAAAAAAACCGCATCAAAATCCGTTGCGTAGTTTCAAAGATTTGAGCATACAAAGGGACATAGGGACAGAGAAAGCGACTTTGTTTTATACTATGTAGTGATAGTGATGTACATTGTGGACTGCGAGTTAATCAAACAAATAAACTACATCGTATGTGACTTCTCAAAATCACCAAACAGCATAAAATTCATTCACATATCTGCTGAAAATGTTAATCACTACACATGTCTTTTTGGTAGAAGTTTCATTGACACTTAACAAACATACTTATTAATTTGTTTTACTTACGCTATCATTTCTATTAATTCCTTTCATAAATGAAATTGGTAAGGTCATTATGTAGTTGAACAGCAAACAATTTCTTAATTAACATCCTTGACTTTCAAAAAAATAATGTAAACTATTAAAAATTTCAAACGCTCCAAAAAGGTTGAGGGCCAGTTTCACAGGTTGCTGATAAGTTCCTGATACTTTATCTGGCAGATAATTTCATACAAGTTCTGTTCCATTTTTTAGTTAATCTGGTAGATAGTGGCTATCCGTAACCTGTGAAACTGGTCGTGAACGTATTTTTTTCCCATTTATGCTTCAAACTTTTCATGTTCTTATTTTAAAAGTTTATTAAAAAGATACAATATTCGACCTTAACATCACAACCTCTTTTCAATATCATAGCCCGATATTGAAAAGAGGGTTTAGTCAAAAAGTCCGTAGTATGTTCCCATGAAGGACGGTCAGGTCTATGCGAAACTGTGCCGCATTATGTCTACTGCATACGCCCGTAGCCGCAACGTACCATACCTACTGACCTGCTTTCCGCCGTACACAGCCTGAAAACTGTTCCAACGGACGAAAAATTCGGACTTTTATGTACTTATTAGGTACAATGTTAGCCTATTTGTGTTTTAGCAGTGAAGTTAACGTGTGTTTTTGATAGTTTTGACGATTGATTAAATATTTTGCGTACCCTTTATTTAAATTATAAGATTTTTTATGGTCCCACTGCTGGGTACAAGCATCTTCTTACACAGAGAAGGATTGAGCGTTTAGCACCATAGAGCCCTTTTTTTTTGTTGAATAAATAGTGAAAAACCTTGAAAAACTGTTTATTTCTTTCTTTTCTTTCACTACGCTTGCTCAATGCGGGTTTGTAGGCCTTTTAATAATTAATTATAATTATATTCAATCGATTTGAACAAAAGTTGGAAACTCTCTTCGACTGTTCTTTTTTGTGTTCTTTTTTCAGTTTGTTTTTCGACTTAACCAAGTTGTTTTTCGGAAGTCGGTTAAATTTGTTGTAGAATATCTCCTATTGGTGATTGATGGCGGTGTCGCAATATGCGGTAAACTAGAAATCGCCAATCCACTAAAAGCAAGAAAGATAAGCGTTAGCCCTTTCCTACATAAGAAGTTTTTCTAAGCTGTAGGTCGGTATTAAGGCTAAGGGCCAGTTTCACAATGTCCGAATAGCCTATCTACCGAATAAATTCAAAATGTTACAGAATTTGTATGAAATCATCTACCAAATAAACTAACTATCTTAGAACTTATTCGTAGGTGGTGAAACAGGGCTCTTACGATCACAACGGTAAATCTTTCTGAATCTTATAGAACACAAAGGTTCTAAATACTGAGGTTTTATCCACATATAAAATTGAAATGTCTGTTTGTATATATTAAAATAACCGCTGTGCACTACATGCATAATAATAATTATATACGGTACATTAACGAAAATTATTTTTTTCTCAATTTTTGTCTTTCTGTTAGTTCTGACTAATCTCTGAAATGGCTAGACCGATTTTGACCGATTTTTTATTGGCAGATAGCTGATGTAGCAAGGAGTAATTAAGGCTACTTTTTAACCGGGTGCAGGGTAAGTCCCTTTGGACGCGAGTGAAACCACGGGCAACGGCTAGTCAATATTACTACACTGCAATTGCAATGTTTCTATTCAAACTCAAAATCATTTATTCAAATCAGCACTTTTCGAACGTCAAAACAAAAGACAGTCCCCAAAACGCCCACCCTTCACCACTTCCTATGTGTTCTCGCTGGGAAGAAGAAGTGGCGCAACAAACTCCCCAGCAACACATGTCTGTCTGTACTATTTTTGAAGAAGGATTAGAAACGTAGACTATCTTTAATTCCAGCGGTAAGCTTCAGTTCCTACCTTGGAGGTTATATACGCACTGCGGTGATCTTCAGGGCAAAACTATGCAGTATATATATACATATATACATAGTGTAACCAAATACAGATGTATAGGCATAGGCATAATAGGTACAAAAAACGTATCTTTCTAGCTGTTTTTACGTGTCCATGAATTTCAGCATTCTTCACGTCACATTAAAACTCAAAATCATTTATTCAAACTTGGCTGCAAAACAGCACTTTTTGAACGTCAAAAATTACAAAAGACCGATTGTCGAGGTAACTGCGTTGAGATGATGGTCAGGTAGTAGGACCAGTCAGACTTGATACTAAGCCCAATATAGCTAGAGAAAAAGCTAGGCCAATGATATTTTAATACATAAATTACCTACTGTGTGTCAATTACACAGAAAATTGGATATGATGGCTATAATAAAGGACATCACTGTTAGAAAACCAATAAAAATACAAACATTCTCAGTATTAGAATAAATAAACTGCACACTGCTGTTAGAAGACAATTTAATAATTTTAAACAACATAGATTCCTTACATAAAACGTGACCCATTTAAAATCGTTACAATCTACCATGTCGCGAGCAAATGTTCTCCCTTATACACAAGGCGTGTTCACAAATACATACATAGTATACTCGTACATAATGGAACTGAGTCAGTGTGTCAATGTAAACAGCCGTATATAATGAATTGTTACCGCATACAACTGATGATCGGCCATTATAGCCACACGGATGTTGAGTAGCGGGAAAATTTCAACAGATGGCGTGAGTAGGTTGTGTTTCAAAAACTTTGTTATAGATGGCGTTACTTTGTTGTTGATTTTAGAAACAGTTTTTATGTTTTCTCTGTTAATTAGTCGAAAGGCTAATTTATTTTTTGTGTTTTTTAATAATAGTAATGAATTTTTATTGTGTTTTACTTATTTCAATACCTAGTTCACGTATTGACTATTTGACTGTTAGCCTTATCTGTGGTTTACTAGGTGTCACTGTCAATGTGATCATTTATTTATGTCAAACCTGAATTTCAAAACAAACAATGTGGAATTGTGAATTTTCATAATATAGTCGCGCATATTACTTGAATAATGAATGAATTAACAACCTTAGCTACCCTAACGTGTAAACAACAAGTTGTTCGCGCTGTCCGCTTCAATGTGGACGGTTCATACTGCCTAACATGCGGTGCAGACAAGAAAATCAAACTCTGGAACCCCCATCGTCAGATATTGCTAAAAACCTATGGAGGACATGCAAACGAGGTGTTAGATGCCGCTGGATCCTGTGATAGCAGTCAAATCATATCCTGCAGTGCTGATAAGTCCGTAATTCTATGGGATGTGACGACAGGACAGCCATTGCGAAGATACCGTGGCCACGCTAGTTCAGTAACTTGTATAAAATACAACGAAGAGTCCACAATGGCGGTTTCTGGTTCCATAGACAACACAGTTTGTTTCTGGGACGTGCTCAGTCGTAGACAAGAGGCAGTACAAGTTTTAAAAGATGCAAAGGACACTATTACATCCATACAGGTCACCGACCATGAAGTTTTGACTACATCAGTCGACTGCCATGTAAGATTGTATGATATTCGAATGGGGAAGATGGTATCAGACTATATAGGCCATATTGTAACATACGGAAGCTTAACCAGAGATGGACAATGCTATATCCTAAGCTGTGCGGACAGTACAATAAAATTATTTGATAAGGAATCCGGGGAGATTTTAAATACATTTTCTGGTCATGAGAGTAAAGACTTTTTGCTGGAAAATGCTGTGAATGAGAAGGATAGTCATATTGTTTGTGGTTCTGCTAATGGAGAAGTGTTTTATTATGATTTAATTAGCAGTGCATGTACTCAAAAATTGATACATAGTGTAAATAAAAAGCCTGTGGTATCTCTAAGTCATCATCCCACTGATAATTGTTTAATAACAGCCTGTGAAGATGAAATCAAACTATGGGGTGTACAGGCAATGGAGGAATAAATTTGAAAAAAGAATTAGAATAATTTAAATAAAAAATGTTTTTATATTTTAACTATTTGAGTTATTTTCAGTAAGCCTTTTCATTTAAGATATATTAAACTGCTGTAATGATACGTCCATTGACAGAAACCTATTATTTAGAGCCAGTTTCACAGGTTACGGATAGCCACTATCTACCAGATAAATAAAAAAATGGAACAGAATTTGTAAGAATCTGGAACTTTTCAGCAACTGGTGAAACTGGACATTTTTCTTTAGGACAGGATTTTTCTTTAATAAATTACACCACTGGCTGGGTGATGCTACATTATAATTCTTAATTATAGTGGCTTTTCAATCAGTTCTATGTAATATTGATTGTTTGGAGAGCGTCCATAATTAAAATATAAAACTAGACCTGTGATTAAATAGTTATTTTAACACAAATGGTAATCCTTTTCGACACATAAAAAGTTTCAGTTCAATCGTTTCATTATATCTGCATCTATTGTAACTAATTAACAATAATTAACCTACATACCATACCAAAAATATTTCTTCGGAATTATTCGAAAATAAATATTTATGTTTAGTTATTAGTATTTATGGCTGTTATCTCTTTCTAACCAAATGAGAAACACCTAAAGAGAGGGACAACAATCCACGTCAATTGACGTATATTAAAGACAGACATGCTAAAAGTTCGTCGAAATTATACCAAGAATGTCAAATAAAAAAGTATATTGTCGGCCATTTTGAGTTCCGATTCACCATTTTAGTACGCGGTTTGCAAAGTAAAATAATTAATATACATAATATAAGGCTGCTACTGCTATTTTGTTAGCGAGTGAGAAAAATAAAGACACTTCTGATTAAGGACTAGATTTCGCGCATAACTTCCGTCTCAAATTCCTGACGGCAGCCAGATAAAAAAATAGGGCATTTCCATACAGGGTAAGGTTAAACCTTAAACCTATCTCGAAGTAAAATTTCATCCCATTCGGATCAGCAGTTTTAGCGTGAAAGTGTAGCAAACAAAAAAATTAACCTTCGAATTTATAATATTAGTAGTATAAGGGTAGTTTACGATGCCAGCTAGATGCAGTGTACTGGGATGTGTAGCTAAAAAAAGTTTAATACCAAATCTGACGTATCACAGGTGAGCAACTTATTTGTTTATACAAATGGCGAAGCAAAGAAAACATTTGATTTTAACGAACATAATTATATTGTTTCTTCTGATATTTTGAACCGTATTATTTCGTATTTGAGCTTCAAAAAAGTTGTTATGAATGTAGTAATGTGTCGCAAACCGAATTGGCCCTCGCACTTCCGGCCGCCGCTATGCCTGTGTTCCCGCTCAATTCCGTGTCACTTGAGGTGTGAGAGCGGGACAGATAGCCACGCGCCCCGCGCGCCAACTCATCAGCGGCGCGGTGCGACCGAACGACCGTTATTTAGTTAGTCGACGCAGGAGCCGCGCGCGAGAAGCAGCTAATGTTCATATCTCTCGATCCGCCGCGCGTGCTCTCAAAAGTGTCTTTTCGCGTCGCTCAATATCTTTTCTTTACTCGTATATACTTTTGTGTTCATTTATTAGTGTTTTTACCGTGTACTCTGCTTATATTTTCGTTTTACAATACATACTTTACCAGTCACACCGGAGTTTATTCTTTCCCGTCCAAACTGTAGGCATTAAAAACAGTCCTATACAAAAAGTGGCGTCCCAACGTGTGGGGCCTAATGTTACAGTTCCGAGAACCAATAACCTCAGTGTACCTATAGTGTGACTGTGCTGTAAACTCGTGTGTGTAACTTTCGTGTTTGTGTACCGTGTTGGGAAAATGCCGCGAACACGCAAACGACAATCACTCAATGGCTCGCACGATGAAGAGCTGAACGACAGCATCACGATGTCTCGCGACAACTTCACCGCACTGCTGTCGACAATCCAGCAGTCCAATGCGGAGATCTGCGAGCGCATGCTGCAGCGCCTGTCTACGACGGCGTTCTCTCTGGCCGCTCAGTCACCGGCACCTACGCCGAGCGCGGCAGAGAAAACCGGCAACTTCGCACGATGCTCGTCCAGGTTCTCCGGATCGGCGGAAGAAAATGTCGATACTTTCATCGATGCCATTGAAGCATATAAGGAGTGCACGAATATATATGATGACGTGGCCATAAAAGGCATGTCCATGTTGCTGACCAAAGAAGCGGCAACCTGGTGGCAGAGCATCCGTTCGGAAGTCACGTCGTGGGAGGACGTTATCAAATACCTTCGCGACGCATACGGAGATCGCCGCCCCGAACACAAAATATATCGAGAAATATTTAGAGTGGAACAGGCCGATAATGTTCGAACGGACATTTTCGTGGCGCAGAGCCGAGCGCTTTTAACTCGCCTACCAGCGGGCGACCTATCATTGAAGGTACAGCTCGATATGGTTTACGGCCTGCTTCATCGCAAAATTCGAAAACGATTACGTCGCGAAGAATTCAGTAATTTCTCAGAATTATTACATAAATCGAGACTGATTGAAGAAACCATCGCCGAGGCAACGAAGAGCGAATCGCTTAACTCCACACCCGCTGCCTCGCAAGCAAAGACTGATGAATCGCAGTCCGCAATGCACATAGCACGCGCGGATCCGCACGGAGCACCCGTCGCGCGACGCAGCGGCGGCACCGGAGCCCCGCCTCAAGCGCGCGCACCTTCACCCCCCGCGCGCCCTTCCCCGCGCGACGAGCAACCGCAGGCGCCGCGAGGCACGCGAGCGCCCCGCGCTCCGCCCGAGCGAGCTCCCGCGTCAACGGAGTCGACGTCACCGAGACCGCCATCGCGGCCGTTCTGTGTGTACTGCAAGAACTACGGTCACCAGCGGGAGCAGTGCCGTAAGTTGTCGAACACGGCCACAGGTGAGTCAGCTGATAATTCTAAAAACTCGGTGTCGTGTTATAAGTGCGGAACAAAAGACGTAACTCGCGATAATTGTAAAAAGTGTAATAACGAACAAAGTTTTTACAGTATTAATCCTCGATGTATTTCTGAGCCAATACATAATGATATGTTTATTCCGGATTCCGAATTTGTATTGAACGGAGTAAATAATAGTAATACTTGTGCAGATTCTTGTAATAACAATAACGTTGTTTCGAATTGTTTCGAAAACGCTCAAAATAAATTACGGTGCAAGCACCAATTCTGTACTTTTATACCAAATTATATGAATAACGATGTTTGTGTAGAAAACGCTCATAATAAATTAGGGTGCAAGCACCAATTATGTACTTGTATACCAAATAATATTTTATATTACGACAACGTTTGTAATGCGCAACGGCGTAAAAGCGATTTTTCTCATCCTTCGCATTATTTGAATGTTTCTAATAATAACTCCCGTAATGTAGAACGGGGTAACTGTATTTTTTGTAATTTTTCACAAGGTGATTTACATTGTTCTCATATTAATTCTAAGGATAGTGTTATTAATTCTAAGGTGTGTAGTGACACATGTTGTGTAGAGAGCACGCGCGCCGGTGATAGTACCGACCAACAACTTGGAAAAGTTTCGCGTCCTATTTTCGATATAAAAATCTTAGGCGCGTCGGGAACCGCTTTAGTTGACACCGGTGCCAAACATTGTGTTGCGGGCCACACACTACATGCCCTCCTACGTCGCAAGGGTCATCCTCTTCAACCGGCTCGTAGACGTATTAAACTCGCCGATGGACTCGTGCGCGACGTAGATGTTTTAATGACTGACCTTGACGTGCATTTAGAGAAGAAGGTCATTCGCATTCCTTTCCTGATTCTCCCGGAATCACGTGATAATGAGACACTGCTAGGTATGGATTTCCTATTTTCAGCCGCCATAATCATGGATTTTCCTCGAAAATGTTGGTACTTTTCTGAGACTCGCCATGTCGAGTACCCAATGCGTTTTGAACCTGCTTTGTCACCAGAACTTGCATGTTCCTCGGCGGATGTACTCAAGGAGGACGAAGGTACAGTTATAAATCCACCGGAACGGGACCTCTTAAAGCAGACCCTGATTGACAATGAGGACATTTTCCAGCTAGGGGGGGAGCTTACCCCTTTTGCTGAGCACCGCATTGATACAGGTGAGTACCCTCCTATCGCGGTACCCCCGTACCGTACCGAATTCAAGTTACATCTAAATCGGGATGAGTGCGTCATTGCCAGGGGGAGTGGCCAGTACTTGGGTCGTGTCATTTCCCACCAAGGCATCTCACCCGATCCTAACAAGATTAATGCCGTTCGTGGAAGAGTTGAAGTTCCACAAGTTCAATCCACGAGGGTCGCCGATCAATTATGTCGGCCCAGTCGAAGTTACAAGGTAGGGGATAAGGTTCTAGTCCGGACTCGTGCACTAAGCCAAGGGAGTAAGGGTCTAACAGCCAAATTCTTCCCTAAACGTGATGGACCATATGTGATAACCGAGAAAGTAAGCCCCACCACCTATATTATCTCGCCATTTGAGAATCCGACTGAATCCCTCGGGAAATATTATACTCAGGATTTGAAGCCATTCGTGGACAGTGGTACAGGTAGTAGCTTACCACCCAATCCTGTTCTTTCTAAACGGCGACGCGGACGTCCGAAATGCCAGGGCCCTGAGCTAGTCCAGGAGCGAGGACGCTCTCCAGTACTAGAGGGGGAGTCTGTCGCAAACCGAATTGGCCCTCGCACTTCCGGCCGCCGCTATGCCTGTGTTCCCGCTCAATTCCGTGTCACTTGAGGTGTGAGAGCGGGACAGATAGCCACGCGCCCCGCGCGCCAACTCATCAGCGGCGCGGTGCGACCGAACGACCGTTATTTAGTTAGTCGACGCAGGAGCCGCGCGCGAGAAGCAGCTAATGTTCATATCTCTCGATCCGCCGCGCGTGCTCTCAAAAGTGTCTTTTCGCGTCGCTCAATATCTTTTCTTTACTCGTATATACTTTTGTGTTCATTTATTAGTGTTTTTACCGTGTACTCTGCTTATATTTTCGTTTTACAATACATACTTTACCAGTCACACCGGAGTTTATTCTTTCCCGTCCAAACTGTAGGCATTAAAAACAGTCCTATACAAAAAATGTACCCAGATGTCTTATCGATATCGATGTTCATTAATAAAAACCTTCTACACGATCAACAGTCGTTGTGGCCTAGTGGTTAAAGCACTAGCCTCTCAAGTATGAGGGTGCGGGTTCCATTCCAGGTCAGGCAAGTACCAATGTAACTTTTCTAAGTTATACGTACTTTCTAAGTTTATCTTGGACACCAATGACTGAATAAAGGTGAAGGAAAGAATCTCGAGGAAACCTGGACTATAAAGTCTGAAATCACCAACCCGCATTGAGCAAGCGTGGTGATTAACGCTCACTCCTTCTCCGTGGGAGGAGACCTGGGCCCAGCAGTGGGACGGTAAAAGGTTGTAATGATGACGATGATGACACGATCCAAACCGACCGACCGACAGAGGTCACCTTGGTCTAGTTGGTGTGCAAATCTACCGTGTAGACGTTGGTCGGCCGACCAGAAGTGGGCGGAGTCAAACGACTTTGAAGACGCGACCAAAGTCACCTTTGTTAGCGGTCGGTATGCATCGTGTAGGTATAACGCATTTTACACTATTCACAGATTACCTAAAAACGCGAAGAGAAAAAAGCTTTGGTTGGATGCTATAGGCGAAGAAAACTTACGGACGAGTGCAAAAGTAATATTTCTCTGTTCAGAACATTTCCACGAAAGTGATTTTAACAGAACTCTTGAATTATTAAGGTTAAGAGACGATGCAGTGCCGACGCTGTTTAAAACAGTAAGTTTCTTGTATTATCTTATTACTAGCTTCCGCCAGCGGTTTCACCCGCTTTCTGAGGGAAGTACTTTCCATACCCGGATAAAAAGTAGCCTATATGTTATTCTGATGTATAAGCTATATTGTGGTAAAGTTTCATTCAAATCCATTCAGTAGTTTTTACGTGAAAGGGTAACAAACATCCATACATCCATACTTACAAACTTTCGCCTTTATAATAGTAGTAGGATTAAGTCGTGGTGGCCTAGTAGTTTAAGCACCAGCCTTTTGAGTATGAGGGTGCGGGTTCGATACCAGATCAGGCAAGTACCAATGTAACCTGGGCAACCCAATACCCCTTAGTTAGACTGGCGTCAGACTTACTGGCTTCTGACTACTCGTAACGACTGCCAAGGATGTTCAATGACAGCCGGGACCTACAGTTTAACGTGCCATCCGAAACACAGTCGTTGGTGTCCAAGATATACTAAGAAAGTACATACAAACTTAGAAAAGTTGCATTGGTACTTGCCCGACCTGGAATCGCCAAGAGAAAATAGGGATTCATTAATTTATATGTATAGATAAATTAGTTGCTAGTGCTACATTGTATGTAGCAAGTTAACACTAGCGGATTTTCCGCGCGACAACGCTTGGATCGTATGGGTATTGAGAGCTATTGGTTCCAAATTCAAATGATGACAGCTGGAACCGCGCTATACGTAGACGGACTATGGCATAATGCTCTGTCTGCGGCTCGATATGTTTTAGTAGTACGCGCGGAATGCATCGCGTGTAGAAAATAAATGCGTGATAAAATACGCTAGTGTAAAAGCCCTTTAAAGAAAGTGGTGATCTTTTGTAAAACTGTCAAAATGCGTCATCGAAAGTCGTTCCAGTACAAAAATTTCGTTATGTATGAAAACTTTAGCATTTGTTTTGGCGAATTATTATCGTCAACAATTTCAACACAAAAATTAAATAACAAATTAAATAAATCTTTTAAAAACATAAGATTTATTTAATTAGTAATTTAACCACGAGGCGCTATGCTTTCTCTTCGGGGTATGTACCTAATATTATACCCCTAAAACCGAAACGAACGCATACAACACATCTGCTGCAAAGTTTGGACGTGTGTGCCTGATATCCCTGGCGTTGTTGATAAAACAGCTCATAACTTTAAAACGGCTGAGCCAATTTTGATGAAACATGTTTTCATTAGAGACACCGATAGATGGAGAACCAGCTCTCAGTTTAAAAAAAAACATCCAAATCAAATAAGTTATTTCATTTAAGAGCCACAGGCAGACACATCCCTCTTTTTGCATCGGGGATTAAAAAGAGATCACCACCACGAGTCATGTTTAAAATCAAATTATTTACCGTAACTTCGAACTGGAACGCGTGATCTATTTAATTTTTTTATCCGCTGAGTGGCGTTTCTGATTGTTTTACAAAATTTGCCAAGCTTTGGCATTTTTTTGTTAATTTAAGCAGTTTTTATAAGTAACCCAAATAAATGTAGTTCTTAAAATGGGGGCTAAGACACCTGTAAACGTTAGTAAACCACTAAAACCCCGCCCGACAGTAAAATGCGACGTTTGTGGTCGAAAATTTCTGACTGTGCCTGCTTTAAAATCTCATCATAAATTTTTACATTTGAAGCCCGAGGCTAACAAACAGAGTAAGAAGCAAGAAAGCACGAAACTGGTGAAGAAAAAGATGGTTCCTGTAAACATGCTGAAGAGGGTAAATTCGCCTGTTGCGCCGAAAGTAGGAAAAGTCTCGGAAGCGACGGAGTCAGCTCCGAAAATAGCGGGAAATCCACCTAGCGTACTAAAAAGACCTGAATTTGAGTGTCCTGTGTGTGCCGAGAGGTTCCCCGTGTACTTTACAACGTTCAGACATATACAAAAGAAACACTGTGTCAACGAGAAGGGAGAAAAAGTGTGAGTTTATATTTTTTGTTTTTTGTTTACACAGTAGACCACTATGGTCTCATTAAATTCGTGAATTTAGATCTCTTTATCAAGTTTTTTTGACTAATTGTGCCCTGAAAACTTATGTTAGGGTTGTTTTAATTGTACAATCTTGATATTCAACAAATAATCATGCTTATTTGTAAGAAATTGTCATCATAACATTTTATTTCACAACTATTGTTGTAAATTTGAAGTTTTACAAAAATAAACGCAAGTTTGTAACAAAAGACATCAACAAATTTGAAATTGATGTTAAATCATATACTGTTTTAATAGGACAGCCATTCTTTCGGACTAAAACCTTTTTACTCATTCAAAATTTTTCTTATATTATATTATAAATCTGGCTATCTCTGTTGTACATACGTGATCAAATAGCGTTGATGTCATAAGCTTGTATGTGCATCCTTTTTCTGTTATTTAACTGTTTGACTTTTGAAAGGTATATAAATTACTTATGTCTCAATGGATTCCAAAAAATATTTCTGTTTTTCGTTTTGTAAAATGTTACTTTTGATATGTTTATAATGAGTATGAATCTAACACAGTTGCCAATTACTGGTTAACCAACGTTTACAAAATGATATTGGCAAAGAAAACAAAATATTACAAACCTTATACAAAAGAGAAAGAAACAAAAGATTTTTTTTCAAAGTAGGCTGAAAATCAGCACTTTTCGAAGGTCTATTCTACAAAAGACAGCCCCAAAAACGCCCGCCCTTCACCACTTCCTATGTGTTATCGCTGGGAAGAAGAAATGGTGGAACAAACTCCCCAGCAGCACAATTCTGTCTGTATGGTTTGAAGAACCGATTTTATATAAAACAAAGTATACTTTGTGTATATACAAAGTATACATAACAATACATGAACTATTAAATTCACTAAATATCTGACTTATTAAATATTGAATTTATTCTTACTAAAGCAAACTCCTTTCTTTCAGCTCCACAAATTCTCCGGACCTAGTAAAACCAATACGCATTGAGACCTGTGCGTCATGCAGTCTACAGATACGGTCAACAGAACCGCACAAGTGTCCCCAACAACACTCCAACAAGGAGCAGTTCTCGTGTCTTGGTTGTCGTCAAGTTTTCTCCGGGCTTGTGTTATTCCAACATCACGTTAACGGTCTACATGGAGATGGAGTACAGAATTACTTTTTCCCAACGAGAGAAGGTATGCACAATTTTGAAATGGCCTGTTTCTAGTTTTATGAATTTATTTTGGATATAGTTGCTGGGGAGTTTGTTGCCCCACTTTTTCTTCTCAGCGTCCCAGAACACAGGATATGGCGAAGGGTGGGCGATTTGGCTGTCTTTTGTTTTGATGTACGATTTATCAGCCCAATTCCAATAAAAAAATTGAGTTCTATCCAAAAATAAAGGACTGTAGGCATATATATTTATAGTTTGTAAGTAGCTAACATAGGTTAAGTTATTTTTGTTACTAACATCTTATGGGCCTTGGCGTCTGATAATAAGTTTTTTTTTTTTTTTTATTTATATGTATATATAACACTTGTTGGTAACATAAAATATTATTTCGTTATTGTAAGTTACGTGTATCATCATTTTACATGTATTTGGGATAGTAGTAGATTAGAACAGTATTATTCTATATCTTATCTTTAAGAGCGCGTATACCGAAAGTTGGCAACGTCGCAAATAGCTCTCAAATATTTACACGTTTTAATTAATTTCTCCATTTTATTTTATGAAAACATAAAAAAAATAATGCTGTCAAATAACAGCTATTGGCGACGTTGCCAGCTGTTCGAACACGCGCCCTTAAAACTACATTTGTCTACATAGGTTCAGCTTATCAAATAAATACATTCTAAAATTAAATCTACGTGTTTGCCAGTTTTGAGGAGATAGACTGGAATAGGGTTTATTGAAGCTCAAATAATAATCTACTCACAGAATTGTTAAAACAGTAGGCAAAATCACATAAAAAACACTGGTCACACAGAATTTCAATTTTATTTCAAAAATTTCAGATTTCATGAACTGGAAGGCAGATTTAGAAGAACAGACTACGGTGAACTTTGTCAGATTGAACAAAACGAAATCCAAAGAGGTTTACCACTGTTCGCACCAAGATGCTGGACCAGCTTCTGCAACGGAAATGTGCTGTTCCCTCATCACGGTCCGAGAGTATACCAAGGGCTTTCACACCTGTTACTACAAGGAACATAAAGGGCATACAGTAGACTCGTCACCATTGACACAATATGCAAACTACAGCATATCTTTATACACTCAAGATACCGATGAAATGAAGGTAGAATCAGAAGAAGACAACGAGCTATTCACACAGTTCAAAAAGATGATATCATGTATCCTGTTTGATGCTGCTAAAGTTAGTGGAAATACAGTAAGAGAGTTGCTTGGTAAAGCGTTAGAAATGACATCAATTTTAAAACACTCTGAGGGACAAGACCGTACCACACCGTTGATAAGCAAATGTTTGACAGACGCACAGATTTCAAAAACTCTAGATAGTTTGAAAATGGATCCGAATAAACGTAAAATACAAGACGAACCAACTAAAGTTAAAGCAGTTGCCAAAAGAGCTAGGAAGAGCTCTCATTCGATTGATAAGGTTTTAGAAAATGGAGTGGCAACAAGACACAAGAATACTGTAACGCCTAATAAGTCTGTGTCATTCATAGACTTACACGGTAATGTAGGTATTGAAAATGTTAAAGAGGAAATAACCGCATCACCGGAGAAAAGTTTTCTGAAACAAAAGAGTGTGCCAAGAAAGGTAGAAACACCGGATACTGCTGATCACAAAGAAGATGAAGCGACAAACAAAAAATTGGATGACCCACAACCCGCAGCAGCGTTGCGGGCACAACTACAATCTCCTTCGTCTTTCAATGACTCGTACAAGAATTTTGTAGATCAAAACTTTAAATTGAACACCGATAATGTGACAAGTACACCGAAAACTAGAGCTAATGTCAAGAAAAAAGAGGTTGTTAAAACTAAAATGGGCCAGTTTAAGATCAAAACTAGTGTTTCACCCAAAATTAGTTCCCCGAAATCGCCTAAAGAGGGTAAATTAGTCAAAGAGTTTATTAAAGAAGTGCCTCCCACAGCTAAAGTATGGAAACCTGTAGCGGACGTCCAGTATGAAGTGAAAGAACAAGAAAATGATTGTAATATATTGATATTGAAAATTTGAAAGTGGTACTGTTATTGTGATTGGAAATTTGTTTAAATATAAAATTGTATGATATGATTGGTTTATCAAGTTCCCAGTGCCCGATATTGGGTGCAAACTCTCTGTGAGAGTGAGTAGTATAGAGTGGGTTGGCTATTATGTAGAAGTCATGTTTAAAACGCGCTCTAGATTATATAGGGTGAATGGTAATTAGTGACCGATATTTAAACACGTGATTGTACTCATGATTACAAAAAACTTTCCCGAAGAAACTTTTTTGTTATTTTTTTTTATCATTACAGCAAAATTCATATTTTGTGCGCGCCGTCGCCCGATCAGCTGTTAGCGGCGAGGCCCCGCGCCCGCGTTGTCAGTAATTTTGCTATAATAATAAAAAAAAAAAAACAAAAATGTTTCTTTGGGAAAGTTGTTTGTAATTATAAGTACAATCACGTGTTTAAATATCGGTCACTAATTACCAGTCACCCAATATAAACCGACTGCCGACGGAGGTGACCTTGGTTGCGTCTCACGGTTGGGGCCGACCACAGACGCAGCCTGTCGCGACGCACTCACTACCAAGGTCGTCCAAAGTCGTTTGAATCCGCCCACTTCTGGTCGGCCGACCAATATCAACACGGTAGATTTTCACACCAACTGGACCGAGATGACCTCTGTCGGCGGTCGGTTTCAGTATAAGATCTTTGAAATAAGGGCCACACGATGGTCGAAGGATCTTGCCAAGTCGCAACGAAGGATTATTCAATTTATAGTTTTGTTTCTGATAATCTAACGTCGCCAAAATACAACGTCCGTGCTACACGCTACAGATGGTTTCTATACTAATATTATAAAGAGGAAAGATTTGATAGTTCGTTTGAATACGCTCTGAAAGTTCTAGACCGATTTGAAAAATACTTTCACTGTTGGGAAGCTACACTATCACCGGTGAACATAGGCTATGTTTTATCTGGGTATTGGAAGAAGTTCCCCAGGGAAGAAACCGCGAAAAAGTTCTAGTATGCTATATTCTGTTTGAGCAAACATTTTACTGAAGGTTAATCTAGACTTTCTTTCAAAAATGCACACTAAGACGATAAAATTTTACCTATAATTAATTATTTAATTGGTAAAATATATTTTTTTCAAAAAATCTGATCAAACTGTAAAGTTAAATGCATACTCAAATAAATTATAGACCGTATAAATAGCACCTATGTCCAGCTATGGTTTGATATGTAATGTCTGATCGTCAGCATAGTTAGAACTATCGTCAGACATAATGCGGGCATGTAGATGGGTTATCGAGCAATCAAAAACAGTAAAAAGTTATCAAATGTGATTGGTGAACCAAGAGTTACAAACGAAACGGGGGACAGCTCTGACATATGTATAAAACGTGTAACGTTAAATACGCAAAACCTGAAAATAGTTTGATCAGAATAACGAGCAGTATCAATTAAATCACTGTTTAATATAGGTCACATTTTTAAAATCTTCACCTAAAACGTTGTCCTGTCTATTAAATTGTAGGTCAAGCCATTAGCTACTCAAACCCAATAAAATAGGTAAACAAACACAAATTGTTGTTAATCAATTTAATGTTTCCCATTCGTTGGACAATAATAGCACTTATTTCAATGCTAATACGAATCTTCCATGCAGTAGATACCATAGTTAAAGTGAACAATATTTTTTCCTCTGGAATCAGTCAATTACATTAAAAATCAGTTGGGGTGTCTGAGGTTTTGCTCATTTAACGTTACACGTTGTATTATTTTTTTTGTGAATGTATGAGAGAGGACGAAATGAAAGTGAGTGCGCGTGGCAATAAATTAGGTTCTACTGGAAAGAGCAATATTTGTTTTCTACCTAAGTAATTTCGCCATAGAAAGAGAAAAAGTACAGCAAATATTTATAAAATTAATAATGACAGTTCGTAAAATCAATAATAATGTGTTATTTTTATTTTTAATTTTTACTTTGACAGAAAGTGGAATCCTTGTATGAATTTGGCGGGAAATTGTTTTTTTTTTTGCCGCAACTGTATAGTCGAGGCGTTAGATTCTAAGGTGTTATAAATTGATTAGAAATAAGTTTCTATGAAGCGATGGCTGAAATTTTAAAGAGAGGAATATAGAAAAAATAAAAATATAAACGTTTGTGCCTGTTACATGCGTTGTTGCGAAGTGCATTATTATTAATAAAAATTCTTGTATAAACAGAGTTTTATAAACATGTTCATGAGTTGAAGAGTCTTTAATCATATCCAAAATTATTTCTTCCATATAAATTTACCTTTGATACAACCTTATAGAAAGAGAAATGATTATTGTTAGATTACATCCTCTCTTTAGATTTAACAGTGTTTGTAAAAAATAAATATTGTACATTATAGGTATTAAATAATTGTAATTTTGTAAAGAATTCTTTCGTTTTATTTTATTTACCCTCGTACCTAGCCGTTACGTGTGTCTGTGTGGGGCACTATGCTAAAAATCAGTCTATCAGGTTTTTTTTCGGTAAGAACTATGCATATGCCCAAAACCCAGTGAGAAAGAAGTTGGAGGGCTATGCAGTAGCTAGTCGGCAAACCCGGATACTCTATTATGGCTGATTAAAAGGCAATATTTTGTCCGGGAAATTAAATGGGGCCGGACCGGATCAATAATAGGGGAGCGCTTTAGGTTCTTAAAATGATGTTTAAATATTGTTTGTTTAAAAATCCCGCCAAAACGCCACGTTATGTTATTGAGAGCGCGTGACTTTATTTGTGATCATAACAAAACACAGCCGCACAGAGTACACAGACGTATGAGCGAAAGTTCGCAAGAGAAGTTTTGTGTCTTGATTTACGGGAAATATTTGAAACAATACACGGGACGCGTGGAAAAAACAGGACTGTATTCTGTTGTTTAAAAAAAATAGGTAGAGCCAAACAAAAATATTCAGTATTTCAAATCTAAATAAGATTATGAAAATCTATCAGCTCATCATTATGGATACCAGTTAAGATTTAGCCTGTATAAGTTTTAATTAGGAATGGAATGAAAATATCTGGCTAAAATTACAAGACATTATGATGTAAGTTTTCTCTCAGAGCTTAACATGTACATTTCTTTTTCCTTTTTCGAAAGCATTATGAGATTTACTTTTGATCTCTGCTTGTGTGGTTTTGGTTTGTTTGAAATCTCAGTTTGCAATGAACGAGTATTCGAACGAAATTAAATCTGTCAAACATTTCAAAATTCAAATCTCTAACGGAAGACGGCTGAAGTGTTTATTATTGAAGTTACAAGTTATTTGTTGTTATTTTGTCCATGATTTCTGCTGTAATAAATCTAAAATTGCAGGTTATAGTGAAAATAATAAAGTGAGTGTAGGTTCATGCAAGGATAAAACGGATTAGACTTACAAAATGCAGAATTCCACGAAAAATAGTAAGTAACGACCCTGGCTAAAAACGAAGTTATTGTAAAGTTTACTAAAGTATTTAATAACAAATCGGGCTTCTGGATTTCAGTTCTCATTATTATACTGCTCACAATGCGGTTACACAATGCAAATCAAATTTATTTGCAAAGAATTCAAGTTACATTGACATAAAGTGTACTGAATAGTTTTGACCCACGTATATATATTTTGCCCGCAATTATTTTATTAAAAGTTTACACAATATTAAGTTATACATAAAAATACAAATTTTTTATCTGGGCTTTAAGCTTTTCCCAAAACGAAGCGAATCGTGTTGAATAGAATTTTTTTTTTTTTTCATTTGCCCTTTGGGCAGGCTAAGGTCCTTCGACCATACCGCCTAGTCTTTCGTCGATTGTATTGTGTTGAATAGAAATATTGACGTTCTACATTCAAATTTAAACTTTTTAAATTCCAGAGCTATCTGAACTCCAAGGCATTATAACCAAAATGCCTCTAGAGATGTTCTGTATGGTTGCCTTACCGGAGTTCGGCGTGCGTTGGCGGGAATTGTCCAAGGCGGTCCGCAACGCGCGGCTGCCTATGCAACCAGCCAGTATCGCTAGGGTGCTGTGTCGACATGTCTCCAAAGCACTCACTGCAGATGAGATTGAGGATATAGTTGCGAGATTAAGGTTAAAATGTAAGTTCAATCATCATCTCCCGAGCCTTTTCCCGATTATGTTGGGGTCCGCGTCCAGTCTAACTGGTTTCAGCTGAGTAACAGTGTTTTACAAGGAGCTACTGCCTATCTGACCTCCACAACCTAGTTACATGAGCGTCCCAATACGCCTTGGTTAGACTGGCGTCAGACTTACTGTCTTCTGACTGCCCGTAACGACTGCCAAGGATGTTCAATGACAGCCGGGACCTACAGTTTAATGCGCAATCCGAAACATAATCATTACTGTCCAAGATGTACTCAGAAAGTACATACAAACTTAGGAAAGTTGCATTGGTACTTGCCTGACCTGGAATCAAACTCATACTTAAGAGGTTGGCTCTTTAACCACTAGGCCACCAAGACATTAAATTAAATTAAGTTCAATATCCTAATAATATGATAAACGAGAAAGTTTTGTAAGGATGAATGGATCCATCAACCACTGCTGTTACTTAGCCTATGCTTAGCCTAAGCCTATGGATGATTATTACCTTATAAACATCAATTCTAAATGGATAGCAAAGGAATCATGAAGGAAGTATTCTTCTTCTTAACCCTTTGGCCGCCACAGTCACATATAGATGACAATCCAAAAAGTGCCCAGCACGCCACGGTCACGACTACATGACAGACTTTTAAAGTTCAAATTAATAGTCAGTTTTGAACTCACTACTGTATTGTAGGTATTTATGGATGAATTCTTAGGTTGGCCCCAAGAGCATGTCTCTTGACGTGGTTGTCAAAATGTTAAGTAACAATAAAACACCATCTTCTTCACAGTGGTAGCAACACAACCCCGGACATGGCATGTCATCAGGCTGGCAGAGAAGACTACAGAGGAACCGGTGACGGTCACCATGCGAGCTGTTCCCGGCAGGATCACGCAGGCACTCAGGAAGAATAAACGAAGCATGAGACCGGATGTAAGTTGGGTTTTGTACTTTATTTGGTTGTGTTACCCTTAATAAGATTACAAAAATGTAATGAAACGGATAAGATAAGTAATGTACGGATGGATATTATTTACTCTTACCCATTAAAACTACTGGATGGACTGCTTATGGTACGACTAGCGTCGGGACGCCCAGCGCGCGGGACGCATGGTGTCGGGGCGCATAGCGTCGGGGCGCCTAGCGTCGGGGCGCATAGCGTCGGGGCGCCTAGCGTCGGGACGCATAGCGTCGGGGCGCATAGCGTCGGGGCGCCTAGCGTCGGGGCGCCTAGCGTCGGGGCGCATAGCGTCGGGGCGCCTAGCGTCGGGACGCATAGCGTCGGGGCGCATAGCGTCGGGGCGCCTAGCGTCGGGGCGCATAGCGTCGGGGCGCCTAGCGTCGGGACGCATAGCGTCGGGGCGCATGTCGTCGGGGCGCCTAGCGTCGGGACGCATGGCGTCGGATGTCACACTTAGCGTCGGATGTCACACTGGACGCATAGCGTCGCGGCGCCTAGCGTCGGGACGCATGGCGTCGGGGCGCCTAGCGTCGGGACGCATGGCGTCGGGACGCATGGCGTCGGATGTCACACTTAGCGTCGGATGTCACACTGGACGCATAGCGTCGCGGCGCCTAGCGTCGGGACGCATGGCGTCGGGGCGCCTAGCGTCGGGGCGCTTAGCGTCGGGGCGCCTAGCGTCGGGGCGCATAGCGTCGGGGCGCCTAGCGTCGGGACGCATAGCGTCGGGGCGCATAGCGTCGGGGCGCCTAGCGTCGGGACGCATGGCGTCGGATGTCACACTTAGCGTCGGATGTCACACTGGACGCATAGCGTCGCGGCGCCTAGCGTCGGGACGCATGGCGTCGGGGCGCCTAGCGTCGGGGCGCCTAGCGTCGGGACGCATAGCGTCGGGACGCCTAGCGTCGGGACGCATAGCGTCGGGGCGCCTAGCGTCGGGACGCATAGCGTCGGGGCGCATGTCGTCGGGGCGCCTAGCGTCGGGACGCATGGCGTCGGATGTCACACTTAGCGTCGGATGTCACACTGGACGCATAGCGTCGCGGCGCCTAGCGTCGGGACGCATGGCGTCGGGGCGCCTAGCGTCGGGGCGCTTAGCGTCGGGGCGCCTAGCGTCGGGGCGCATAGCGTCGGGGCGCCTAGCGTCGGGACGCATAGCGTCGGGGCGCATAGCGTCGGATGTCACACTTAGCGTCGGATGTCACACTGGACGCATGGCGTCGGGGCGCCTAGCGTCGGGGCGCCTAGCGTCGGGACGCATGGCGTCGGGGCGCCTAGCGTCGGGACGCATAGCGTCGGGACGCATGGTGTCGGATGTCACACTTAGCGTCGGGACGCATGGCGTCGGGGCGCATGTCGTCGGGGCGCCTAGCGTCGGGACGCATGGCGTCGGGGCGCCTAGCGTCGGGGCGCTTAGCGTCGGGACGCATAGCGTCGGGTCGCATGGTGTCGTATGTCACACTTAGCGTCGGGGCGCCTAGCGTCGGGACGCATAGCGTCGGGTCGCATGGTGTCGTATGTCACACTTAGCGTCGGGGCGCCTAGCGTCGGGACGCATAGCGTCGGGTCGCATGGTGTCGTATGTCACACTTAGCGTCGGGGCGCCTAGCGTCGGGACGCATGGCGTCGGGACGCATGGCGTCGGATGTCACACTTAGCGTCGGATGTCACACTGGACGCATAGCGTCGCGGCGCCTAGCGTCGGGACGCATGGCGTCGGGGCGCCTAGCGTCGGGGCGCCTAGCGTCGGGGCGCCTAGCGTCGGGGCGCCTAGCGTCGGGGCGCCTAGCGTCGGGGCGCCTAGCGTCGGGACGCATGGCGTCGGATGTCACACTTAGCGTCGGATGTCACACTGGACGCATAGCGTCGCGGCGCCTAGCGTCGGGACGCATGGCGTCGGGGCGCCTAGCGTCGGGACGCATGGCGTCGGGGCGCATGTCGTCGGGACGCATGGCGTCGGGGCGCCTAGCGTCGGGACGCATGGCGTCGGGACGCATGGCGTCGGGGCGCATGTCGTCGGGGCGCCTAGCGTCGGGACGCATGGCGTCGGGGCGCCTAGCGTCGGGACGCATGGCGTCGGATGTCACACTTAGCGTCGGATGTCACACTGGACGCATAGCGTCGCGGCGCCTAGCGTCGGGACGCATGGCGTCGGGGCGCCTAGCGTCGGGACGCATGGCGTCGGGGCGCATGTCGTCGGGACGCATGGCGTCGGGACGCATGGCGTCGGGGCGCCTAGCGTCGGGACGCATGGCGTCGGGGCGCATGTCGTCGGGGCGCCTAGCGTCGGGACGCATGGCGTCGGATGTCTCACTTAGCGTCGGATGTCACACTGGACGCATAGCGTCGGGGCGCCTAGCGTCGGGACGCATGGCGTCGGGGCGCCTAGCGTCGGGGCGCCTAGCGTCGGGGCGCCTAGCGTCGGGGCGCCTAGCGTCGGGACGCATGGCGTCGGGGCGCCTAGCGTCGGGGCGCCTAGCGTCGGGGCGCCTAGCGTCGGGACGCATAGCGTCGGATGTCACACTTAGCGTCGGATGTCACACTGGACGCATGGCGTCGGGGCGCCTAGCGTCGGGACGCATGGCGTCGGGGCGCATGTCGTCGGGACGCATGGCGTCGGGGCGCCTAGCGTCGGGACGCATGGCGTCGGGACGCATGGCGTCGGGGCGCATGTCGTCGGGGCGCCTAGCGTCGGGACGCATGGCGTCGGGGCGCCTAGCGTCGGGACGCATGGCGTCGGATGTCACACTTAGCGTCGGATGTCACACTGGACGCATAGCGTCGCGGCGCCTAGCGTCGGGACGCATGGCGTCGGGGCGCCTAGCGTCGGGACGCATAGCGTCGGGACGCATGGTGTCGTATGTCACACTTAGCGTCTGGGCGCCTAGCGTCTGGGCGCGTAGCGTCGGGACGCATGGCATCGGGAGGCATAGCGTCTTTCGGCAAGTTTGCCGCTGAAAACGAAACCAAACCGAAACTCATGTTTTTGCCGAAACTCACCCAAAACCGAAATGGTCGAACACTTAAGTACATACAAACTTAGAAAGGTTGCATTGGTACATGCCTGACCTGGAACCCACACACTCATACTTGATAGGCTGACCATTAGACATGTAATAGATAAGTTTATTAGTTAGACAAACATGTTATCAGAATTATACACAGAAAGACAAGTAGCTCATCAGATAACCATTCTCTACGCCACAGGTTCAAACGGTTCTACTAGGAGACCTGATGTTCCTCAGCATCCAGATGATATCGGAGAACAAGGAAGGCTCGGTGCTGTACGTGGCCAGCCCGCCCGGGCAGCCTGTTGCCCTCGTCTCCAGTGTCACAGCTGCTGGGCTGCTCAAGGCGACCGTGGAAGGTATGACATAGAACTTTATTATCTTTAATTCTAATCTGTTGGTCTCAAACTAGCTAAGTGTGAGTCGGACTCTTGCTTAAAGTGTTCCATATCACAATTAATTTTATAGTAGAACCCCTCTTGAAATTCTAGCAAAAACAATCACGTTTGTTATTTTGGAGATCCTTATAATATTTATTTTATTATGTCATAGATATAATATTCAAAAATACATTGCCTGTGAAAATTTCTACTGTCTAACTATGACAGATCATGAACAATCTTAGTAATATCAACTGAAGAGTTTGCTTGTTTGTTTGTTTGAACGCGCTAATCTCAGGAACTACTGGTCCGATTTGAAAAATTATTTCAGTGTTAGATAGCCCATTTGACGAGGAAGGCTATAGGCTACTTTTTATCCGGGTGCGCGGACTACGGGACGCGGGTGAAACCGCTGGCGGAAGCTAGTCCCTAATAAACATGTCAATATGACAGATCATGAACAATCTTAGTAATATCCCTAATAAACATATCAAAATGAGAACCTAGCCGAACCGTTTTGTATATAGACTATGTTTTATCCAGATGAAAAACTGCTAGTATTACTATATTCTAATTCCTTCTATTTTCAGGTCTCGGCTACAAAAAATACGAAAACGCCAACCTCTACGGTCGCGATATAAAATCGCTTCTAAGAATCAACGATCGAGCTTGGAACGCGAACGCCGAACACTTGACGGAAATACCCGAGTATGCGCCGGCGCCGGTGATCACCGACACTGGCATAGACTACACTAACAAAATATACGATGAAAATTATGTCGATAATATATTAGGACCGGACCCCCCTGTTATAACAGATTTAAATATAAAATCGACTAAGTTATTTTTCGATAATTCTAGACTAGATAAAAATATCAATTTGTCTGTTAATTTGAAAACTGAGGATCTAGCGAAGACTTTAAAATCTTGGGTGACGAAGGGCGCTATAGCTCCCACTTCGGATTTCTTTCAAATATTTCATCAGATTAAATCGAATAAGATTTGTTATAGTAGGGAGGATTCTGATTGATGTTTTTTTTATTGTTTAATTTATTATGATTTGAATACACTAGTGGTCTTTATAAACCAACCCATGTCATCATCATCATCTCCCGAGCCTTTTCCCAACTATGTTGGGGTCTAACCTGATTCAGCTGAGTATCAGTGTTTTACAAGGAGCGACTGCCTATCTGACCTCCTCAACCCTGTGACCCGGGCAACCCAATACCACTTGGTTAGACTGGCGTCAGACTTACTGGCTTCTGACTACCCGTAACGACTGCCAAGGATGTTCAATGACAGACGGGACCTACAGTTTAACGTGTCATCCGAAACACAGTCATTGGTGTCCAAGATATACTTAGAAAGTACATAAAAACTTAGAATAGTTGCATTGGTACTTGCCTGACCTGGAATCGAACCCACGTCCTCATACTCGAGAGAGTGGCTCTTTAACCACTAGGCCACCACGACTTCTAACCACCATGAACCAACCCATTTATTAAGCAGACATTTCAGAACTTGTAAGATAAATTATATAAATTAATTACAATTAGGAAATAACCCTTCTTAGCAGTCGGGTAAAATCGTGACATTTACTTAATGATTGTGTTGTTTGTTGAATAAAATTTTTGATGAGAAATTACTTTGTTTTTTTTTTAGTTAGTAATAGTGAAATATCTACCTTATTTCTTCCCTGTACTGTCAGGGGCAAAAAATGTGTATCCACTAAGGGCCGGCGCCCACTGCCGGCACGGCACGGTGTGTCATGGCCAGGGCCGTCTTTAAACTATTTGAGGCCCTGGGCACATTAGGATCATGGGGCCCCTATGACCTAAAGAAAACACTATTTATTTATCCATACAAAATAGAGGTCGCTATGCGCGTGTTTTTGTACTAGGCTAATATAAGTGACATCTAACTTCGCTAAGAGGTAAACAAAATAGTCCGAGAAAATATGTAGGTATGTATTCGATATACATGTATCGATTATACGATTTGGTAATCTGGGAGGAACTAGGGGGCCCCATTCGAACGCGGGGCCCTGGGCACGTGCCCATAGTGCCCAGTGGGAAAGAGGGGCCTGGTCATGGCAAAGGATTTTAACACTAATTAAGTTATTTTGAATCTTATTTCAATGAGTTTAGAATTTATGTTATTTTATTTTGATACCACGATGCCGCGACGTGCCGCAGGATGCTGCGGCATGACGCGACACGCCGCAGGATGCGGCGGCATGACATGTCTTGCTTTTTCATTCCACGGGATGCCGCGGCGCGCTATTGCATCCCGCGAGACGTATGGGTCACTTTGGGGTCGAGGAATTATGATTGCTAGCTAGTTGAAATAAGGTTGAAACTTGTGCAGCATATCGGTGGGGCGCAGTCCGGTCGGTGCGCGGGGGCAAGGGAGGGAGATGAGAACCGCGGGATGCCGCAGCACGCCGCAGGTTGCCACTGCACAACCTGCCGTGCCATGCCATGCCACGCCGTCAGTGAGCGCCGGCCCTAAGTCTTAGCAAGATTCATAAAAGATTTTCCTCTTGTTCTAGTGATTAAGGTTCAAGGTTTTTATTAATCTTTTGTTTTTTTGAAATCGCACAATAGATTCTCATCTCAAAGTACAGACGCCAACAAATCGGGTTACAACAATCTGTCAAATTTCCTTAGTGGATTTTCGACGTTATCGCTGAAGCATAAAGTTCAAAGTTGATTACTTTATTTTACAGTAGTACATTATTTTACGTAGAAATCGCCTTTTAATTTTGCTTAGTGAATACATATTGATTTACGTGACTGTACAGCTAGCGGCGGGAAGGCAAGGATGGTGGGCCTACATTAATATTTTTGAGCTAAATTAAAAAAACTTTACTTATTACTGGCAACTCTCTCTACCTACAAGCTATGATCGAAAAAAAGGTTAAATGTTTTTTGCTCAATATATATAATCTCCCGAGCCATTTCCCAACTACATATGTTGGGGTCGGCTTCCAGTCTAACCGAATTCAGCTGAGTACCAGTGTTTTACAAGGAGCGACTGTCTTCCTACCTGACTTCCTCTACCCAGTTATACTCGAGAGGTTAGCTCTAAATTCTAACAACTATATTTTTGGCTTCGATATCAATTGTAGATCACGCCCCAATAATCCTTAAAAAAAAAGTCAATGTACAGTTTTGACTTTTCTACGATTTTATTATATGTATGTATAAGTATAAAAAATAAAACACGCATTCAAATATCGATAAACGTTTTTATTCTGGGATCACAATAGATAGAGGGTTTCAAACCTTTGTTGTACATCCTCTTAGCTAGGCTTGGCCGAATGGGTTTCACTTATCAACGATATGTACTTTGGAGAATTAACTAATATTTCGTACTTCTCACCAAATAGGGAAAATACTATGAAATAATCCGCCATATTTAATTTACGATTTCATAATTACATCGCGAATGACACCCGTTTGTAGTGTAAAATTTTTGCAATCATCGTAAAGTAAGGTCTAACAATACTAGAGCACCATATTTTTACAGGTCATCTAGTACATGCTAAGGATCATGTTTTCCACAAAATATAGTTGAATGAACTAGGGGTCAACGATCGAGCGCCTTCATAGAGACCGGCGTTATGCGTACAATTTGGCGACTGTGATGATAAATTAAATATAATATTGAAAAGAATGACTTCTTATGTGTTAAACCTGATCCTTAGCATGTACTAGATGACCTGTAAAAATATGGTGCACTAGTTTTGTTACACCTTATATATATAGGGTGACTGGTTATTAGTGACCGATATTTAAACACGTGATTGTACTCATGATTACAAACAACTTTCCCGAAGAAACTTTTTTGTTATTTTTTTTATCATTACAGCAAAATTCTTATTAAGATCAGCTGTTAGCGGTGAGGCCCCGCGCCAGCGTTGTCAGTAATTTTGCTATAATGATAAAAAAAAAAAAAACAAAATAGTTCCTTCGGGAAAGTTGTTTGTAATCATGAGTATAATCACGTGTTTGAATATCGGTCACTAATTACCAGTCACCCTATATAAGCCTAAAAATAAATAGTTTAGCATGATATACTTTGAAGTACATAAAAACATTCGTTAATTCTCCAGAATCATGAATTTTACAAATACACTTACAACGTGGCAAGATACCTAGATTTCATTCAAATTCACCTATCTATTAAAATTTGACATTTAAAAAGTTATCTTAATCAATATTGAGCGAATCTGCGCTTAAAAATGTAATAAACAGTCGATATCTGCCGTGTCTTCACTAGATCACACATGGCAACACTTATGATCTTAAGTATTGCCAGCAAAAAAAAAAAGACGTAATATAATTTTAGGCAATCGTAAAAGTGGCATACAACTCATTTTGATATAAATGGGATTTCATAAAGTATAAAGTAGAATTTAGTTAAGACACGACAAAAATCGACTAAATGTATTAAATCGACTATGAATGTTCCTAAAAAATCGACTAACAAACACAAATCGAGTCAGCAAGCCTTACTATTGTAACATCGAGTGCAAATTAATAATAACAACTCTAAACCGTTGACTTGTAGTATGACCACATGGGATGGCATCAAGAGTCGACTATTGCAATCGAATAGGCCGAGGCTACATTAGGCCGCGACGCGACCTGCGACACATGAGCGATTAAAACAAGTAAATAAATGCTCACGTATATTGGGTGACTGGTAATTAGTGACCGTTATTTAAACACGTGATTGTACTCATGATTAGAAACAACTTTCCCAAATAAACTTTTTTAATTATTATAGCAAAATTACTGACAACGTGGGCGCTCGCGCCTCGCCGCTATCAGCTGATCGGGCGACGGCGCACGCGAAATTTGAATTTTGCTGTAATGATAAAAAAAAAATAGCAAGTTTCTTGGGGAAAGTTGTTTGTAATCATGAGTACAATCACGTGTTTAAATATCGGTCACTAATTACCAGTCACCCTATATGTCTACACCGTACATCAAGGAACAACATTACTAAAAATCACGGCATCGGCTACATCAACATATGAGCGAAATTGAAGCGAATTTATTAGAAAACTTCTCACTTGAACGACTAGTTCAATAGTGCTGCTAAATATGCGTGTGGCTACATTACGCGTATAGTAAACCGCGATGGATGTGTACTGTAGCCATGTCATCGTCGAATATACGCCGGAATTTCGCTTGTAATGTTGCCATACCATGTTTTTCTCGTTTCGCATGGCAAAATCGCTCCCTACTGTAGCCTCAGCCTCATTCGATAAACGATTATCGACTAACAATTGTTTAAACTTAATGACGATATGGTTTAACAAAAACCGTGTTTTAAAAATATAATTATATTGTAATATATCCACACCGTTATACCACACTTACTTAAATGAACAGATTTAGACTAGAATTACTTATAAAATCACCAATGGAGATATTTGGGGGACCTATTACATATGATGATGATGGCATCCAGGCCGATTGTCGGCTACGGCGGCCGTTCTCTTTTATAGAGACCAGCCAGCGGCGCGGGAAGTGACGTTTTTGAAAAATCGAGTAAATGATAATAAATGATATTATTTTGCAAATAGATTAAAATAAACAACTAGTCAAATTCATTACTTTTATTGAACTGTCAAAAACGGTTACTCTCTATGCAATTTGTATGATAACACAAAGTATGACGGCACAGATTTTTCACATCAAGCCGTATACTTATTTATATAACATTATCAATAAAAAAATGGCAACAATTCTCGGTTCAAAACGATAAATTAAACTGACATTATTTTAAGATGCTTTACAAAATGAATATGATAAAGTATTTTATTTTTGACCCAGTCATCATCCCTCCTCCTTTTTCTCTGGAGGGTGGTTGAAAATATGTTTTTTTTTTAACAACCTCCTATCATAGTAAAACAGGCCCCCCTAATGTCTCCCAATTCAAAAAATATGCTTATTCATCTATATACCATATAATAAAACTACTTCTTATTCACTCTAGAATTCCTTCGTTTCTCTATCTAAACACCACAGACACAGCTTGCTCTCTTCTTTATGGTATATAGACGGCCAAACTTTAATTTAAATCAATACTAACAACAGAAAAATAAAAACAAAAAAATATTCTATACATATAATATGCATAATGCATAAATTTAGATCGCCAATTTTTTATGAAAAGTATCATATCACTGAAGGATTTAAATTTTGGGCAATTTTAAACTTTAACTTAGTAATATATAAAGCACTTATATATTTTAACAATTTTAAAAGCTTTTATTTAACTTGCCATGTATGTATGTTACGATGGATTCTTTGAACTCAATTTTGAAGTAGATATCTTCAACCGATTGAGCTGAAATTTTGTATACACGTTCAGTTTGGATGACAATGCAAGATATGTTATATGACGTTATTCTAAATCCAATATGGCGGACCGACCAAGATGGCGGAGTAGTTATTTTTAATGAATTTTCAACAATATGGGTATCAAATGGAAGGGCTTACTGAGAGTGACTTAAAAAATAATTTGACGTTATTCTAAATCCAATATTGCTAGACCTTAAAAGCTTTTTACAAAAAGCTTTCTTCATTCACCTTGTCTTCTAAAGTCAAATTGTTTCAAACTAAATGTGGCGTACAGATATATTTATATTTGACAAAAATGCTTAGCCAGACAAATAAAGAAAAAAAAAACATTCAAAACTAAAACAGTGATATGATACTTTAAAAAAAAAAACTCAACATTAAATTTAACAATAATATTTACATTAAAGTAAAAATCGTGACCTTTCTTTGTAAAGTCGGGTAAAAATAAAAACAATTTAAGGAACAAGCATTTTAAGTGCGCAATTTTTCTAATATTTATATTTGTTGAGTTATATAAGGTCTAACAAAACTAGTGCACCATATTTTTACAGGTCATCTAGTACATGCTAAGGATCATGTTTACCACAAAAATAGTTGAATGAACTAGGGGTCAACGATCGAGCGCCTTCATAGAGACCGACTTTATGCGTACAATTGGGCGACTGTGATGATAAATTTATTAAAATATGTCATTGTTTTCATGACTTTTTGTGGTAAACATGATCCTTAGCATATACTAGATGACCTGTAAAAATATTGTGCACTAGTATTGTTAGACGTTATATATATTTCTTTATCGGATGATTTCAAATAGATTTGTAGTTTTTTTTGGTTCGTGGTCTTCAATACATAGTTTTATTCCAAAAATTGCGCATTTAGATACAATGCAGTGATTTGAAATGTCAAATACACGTTTAGTTTCAATAACAGCACAAGTCTCTCGCAAATATAAAGCGTGAAGTCTATGGAACAAATATTTTATTTATCTATATTTATGTATATAGAACTCTAAGTTGCTATAGGAAAAAATAATAAAAATAGTACATTTTTTAATTAATAGTATGGCAACACCCAAAGATTGCACCAAAAAGATCCGATGACACATACTGGAGATCATTTGAATCAAATATTAGTAAAAAAGGTTTTTATATTGAAAAATGGCTGGTGCGGTAAATGTACCTTGTGCGATGCGTAAACATACATAGATATATAATTAGGTAGACAACAACCAATTTTTATTAGTGTGAAATCACCGCTAGGGGCGCTAGTGTAGCGTGAGATCTTCGAAATATCAAACATCACTGTTTATGGGTTTTATATGCGAGTTTATTTAAGGGCCCCTCACCCACGGCGACTTTTTGTTGCGATGCAGTCGCGCGATAACATCGCTTCTAACGTGTGTTAGTCGCATTTGCAACGTGCTACTGCGTCGCGATTGTATCGATACAATCGCGCGACAGCGTTAGACATCGGAGAAAGAACAGAGGGGGGAGGGAGTGTGCCGAACATCAGTGTAACTGCATCGTGACCGAATCGCGTCGCGTCTGTATCGACACTACGCGCGACAGCATCGCTACAAAAAGTCGACGTGGGCCCTCGCGCAAGACCTAAGACCTCACTCTACAGTTGCGCCACCTAGTTAGACAAAAATAGCCCCCACTGGTTGGAAAAGTCGTCTACCCAATTATTAAGTCCTGTTACTATTATCAAAGTGCTATTTTCAACAGAAAACACATTATTACGGATATATTTATAGACAGAAATTGTACTTAAATGAAGACTCTTTCAAACATTTTAATGACAGTTGGAAACGAAGTGACATTGACAGCTCTGACAGATGTCACAGCGCGGGAAAACTAAAACCTTTTTCGTTAGCAAATTCGTTCCCATGGTCAGTTTCAATCGATATAATTCCGAATTCACTACTATATTGTAGGTATTTATGGATGAATTCTTAGCTTGGTGCTGCATGCACGTCTATTTCTTTTGACATGGCGGTTAAATTGTGAGAAAGGGATGGAGCTATACAGATCGTATGACACCATCCCTTTCCCCCACTTTAATATAATGATAAAGTCTTCATTTTTCAGTTTCTTTGCGAACAAACTAGCAGATATCCAACAATGATTGGAAACGTAAATGTGTTTATAATTAAGAAATAATGTCGAGACCTTTAATACACTTTACAAACAAAAACGGAATCATTGAGAAGTCACTGAAAAAAGTGTTCATGGTACAGAGGGCAGCACATCAAGCTACTACTGTCTGTGCTGTCATCATCTCCCGAGCCTTTTCCTAACTATGTTGGGGTCGGCTTCCAGTCTAACCGGATTACTACTCTCTGCACTGTATGTACATATATGTCAAATTTCTTTAATACAATTTCAACTTTATCGCTGAAGAATATGGTTCAAAATTTGTTTGAGAAAATTTGAGAGTTTCGAACGAGTTTTTCAAATTTGAGCCATATGCTTTAGCGATAAAGTTGAAAATGTATTAAGGAAATTCGACTGACTGTGGTAGTTTGATGTGCTGGCGTCTGTACCTACTGATTTATCGAAGCATCGCATGTACGGCCTACTTTTTGTTAATGGCCGCATCATTTTATTTAAATTTTCTAGTAACTTCTCACTAAAAACCATTTTATAAACAAATACGCTAGGAACAATAAGTGGCAAACATTTTTAACTGACTAGTTAAACATTAACATCTCGACTTAACGTAAAAATAGCACCGCGTTTACGAAAAAAAAAAAAATTTTTTTTTTCTTATTGCAACACCCTTTACACGCATACCTGAACTGGCAACACAGCTAGACAGATCGGAAAAACGGTATTTACTCCTTAATTTCTAAATATAGAAGAAGCTAAAATCTAGGATTTTTTTTTTTTGTTAATAAATTTATTATTTTCGCTTTTTAGAAAAATTTCTATTTCATTTCTCTTCCTCTCTTTTTTTTACTAAATAGAATTTTGTACTTGTATATGCCGAACCATTTTTTTTTAACTTTCAATAATATTCGGGCATAAGTTTATTTTTTTTTTACTTAAAAAGGCTTAGCCAAAAACGACGCTCAAATAATTTTGATTAAGAAAAAGATTGGATTTTTCCTCGTAAATAACAATTACTATCAATACCACGGAACAGAGAATAAAGTGGAAATGGCATAGAACGAAATTACTATGGGAACCGATAATCATATTATACCACACAAAACAGAAAGTCGTTTGATTGTCGGTCCAATTTTAGTCAAAAATAAGCTTTAAACCCTACACAGTTAGATTGATTTTGCTTTAACGTACAAACCATTTGAAATATGACGTCAATGTTCTACACTTGACGAGTTAGTTCTCGACCACAGATGGCGTTATTCCCAGTGGCAACAATTATAAGCTTAACTGCTTGAAGCATAAGGTTGACATTCGTGTTATAGGTATCCCATCAAACGACCACTTCGCAGCGATGTTAGTACCTACTTGTGACAAGCCTACATCATCACTTCATCATCATCACAGCCTTTTTATCGTCCCACTGCTGGGCACAGGCCTCCTCTCCCACGGAGAAGGACTGAGCGTTAATCACCACGCTTGCTCAATACGGATTAGTGATTTCAGACTTTATAGTCCAGGTTTCCTCCAGATGTTTTCCTTCACCTTTAATCAGTCATTGGTGTACAAGATACACTTAGAAAGTACGTATAACTTGGAAAAGTTACATTGGTACTTGCCTGACATGGAATCGAACCCGCATCTTCATACTCGAGAGGCTGGTGCTTTAACCACTAGGCCACTACGACTTATTACCCTACTTAGCACTTCCATTTTAATTCTCTATTCCGCGATCACCACCAAAACCATGACATACTATAACGTCATCTATAAAATAACATGAGTCTCTACGTCGCCTCAAAAACCGAGACAAAAGACCAAAGCACGGTATTTTTTGTATATAATAATTTATATATTTTCTGTAATTAAAAAATAAACTTATGCCCCGCCCTCAATTTTTAACCTACATCACAATGCGCCGAACGATCACAGATATTTTCAACCCTGCTACTAAAAGTGCCAATGCTGTAAACTTTTCTTCATTTTTATCACAAAAGTACCAATCGTACCCAGGCATTATTTCAAATAGTGTCAATATTACCTCAACTTTATACCCACAAGATTCCATGAAATATATTTAAATCGTACATACACGATGTCATTTTTGTCGTTTTAATCTCGTGGAGGGTCGAGAGGTGCATGAACACTATCAATTTGTAAAGACAAAATTAAAAATAAAGTACTTTTTTTAAAATAATTACTCGAAGTCATTTTCGCCTGCGTGAATAAATAATGCGAGTAATTAGAAAAAATTACTTAAATTTTAATTTATTTCCTTCGACCTTCCTCGGAATTAAAACAACCAAAATGTAACCGTGTATATTAAAGAGCGATTTAAAATAATTAAAAGCAAAAAAATTAAAAATTAAAAATCCAAAACAGGTAATTTTCATAAAGTACCAACTACTAGCACTGGTTTTTCATCCAAAGTACCTTCTTTTAATCACAATGTCAAACACTGTTTTCATAACATGTAAAATGTTTTTTGGATTGTATCCACGTATAATTTTGAAATCAAAACAGTATGTATGACTTATTTTTATACATAAAGCCTTGCTTTTTAGAGAGCCAAACGTCTTAAAATTCGTATTTACATTACTCCGAATAGTCAACAATAGTATTGACAGCATTGGCACTAATACTCTTACGAAGTACCAGTTTTCAAAAAAGTACCGAGTGCATAATTTTTAAATGAAATTCATTTCTTATTTCAATAGGAAAAATCCAAGCTGTTATGTCTTACAAAGACAGTCTTCGAGACTATTGAGAATTTTAAGGCTAACAGAGCATTATCTCTTCTCTTTTTCTACAAATTAATATCATATGCACTCAGTCCCTTCGAAAAGCCCTCCTATTGCACACCAACCCACACTCAAATCACGTTTTTTCTTCACAATAATAATTTTCAATAAAATTACCAAAAAACTTCAAAACTAGCATTCCCATAAACTATCTTTAAAAAACATTTAATAATAAAAATTTCGGCTCAGTCGCCATTTTCACGAGTGGTACTTTCCGAAGTGACATTTCAAACAAGTACCATTTCGGCGTAAAATTTAAAAAACGGACGCGAAAATACAATTTGACGTAAAATTTCACAATTTTGCCTAGTGAAAATGGCGACTGGTCGTTTTAATGGTTTACCCATCTAAGGTGGCTTTATCTCGTTGCTCTGGTTTATTGGTCTTCCCTGTTTCCTCTTGGTTTATTATATGTGACATGGTCATGTGACGTCTGAAGGCAAAAAGAAATATATATTGAAAACTAGCTGTCCCCAGCGGTTTCACCCGCATCTTTGGTCACTGCTCCGCTCCCGTGTGTCTTAGCGTGATGGTATATAGCCTATAGCCTTCCTCGATAAATGGGCTATCTAACACTGAAAGAATTTTTCAAATCGAACCAGTAGTTCCTGAGATTAGCGCGTTCAAACAAACAAACTCTTCAGCTTTATAATATTAGTATAGATGTCAACTTACCCTAATCTGTCAGATTTTACCAATCGAATATTATTCTTCCAGCATTGTGATAAGGTTGAAAATCTATTAACTTGACAGATTGAGGTAGGTTGATGTGCTGGCATCTGGACATCTTAGTATTATTACACCTTATTTTAAAACGTGGTCTTAATAAAATGGATTTTGATGGAATTTGGCATAACTTGAAGCAGTTCCTTCGAGACCCGAGTTGAAATTGAAGATAAATAAATGGAAGCTCTGGTGTCAGGAGTTATTATATTCGCATAGGTTTTTTTAAAAGCTTTTATTTAACTTGCCGTGTATGTATGTTACGGTGGATTCTTTGAACTCAATTTTGAAGTAGATATCTTCAACCGATTGAGCTGAAATTTTGTGTACACGTTCAGTTTGGATGACAATGCAAGATATGTTATATGACATTATTCTAAATCCAATATGGCGGAATAGTTATTTCAACAGTATGGGTATCAAATGCAAGGACTTTTGAGAGTTTCTTAAAAAATAATTTGACGTTAGTCTAAATCCAATATGGCGGACCATAAAAGCTTTTTCAAAAAAAGATTTTTCTTTTAATTTATTTTTTAAATAACGAGCGTTTTATGAGCTATATTTCAAAGAAGGTCAGTATCGTGCATTTTACGAAAGATTACTTTACCTGAGTCCCCTGTCCCCCCTGAAAGAAAGACTGCACATAGTACAGTTCTTCCATTCGCCGCTCCCTTTCTCCTCCTTAGCTTTGAGAGGGGGAGTTCCCCCGATTTCCTTATCTTCTTTGGAGGGGGGAGGAGCTTCTTGTTTTATCCCTTCTATTGTAGTTTTGGAGGGCGCCTTCTTCTCTGTTTGGATTTTTGGTTTAAGATCTGTGAATGTGAATGAGTATGGCAGTGATTATAACTTCAAATTAAAAGAAAAAAGAAAGGTAAATAATGAAATATCCTATAAAAGTAAGCAGAGCTTGTACTATAAGTACTAGACAACTGATAAACATACTTGTATACTTTTCTTTTGTAAATACATACACATTATACATAGAAACACCCAGACTAAGTCAAATACCAATGTTCATGCACACAAATGTTTGACTTATGCGGGAATCGAACCCGCGACCTATATAAAGCACCAGCCTTTCGAGTATGAGGGTGCGGGTTCGATTCTAGGTCAGGCAAGTACCAATGTAACTTTTCTAAGTGATACGTACTTTCCAAGTGTATCTTGGACACCAATGACTGATTAAAGGTGAAGGAAAACATCTCGAGGAAACCTGGACTATAAAGTCTGAAATCACCAACCCGCATTGAGCAAGCGTGGTGATTAACGCTCAATCCTTCTCCGTGGGAGAGGAGGCCTGTGCCCAGCAGTGGGACGATTCTAAATTTTTAATGTCAGCCTTTTAGGGCGGGGGTTTTGTTAAAATATTTTTTCAAGATAATTTATTTTAAAATGATTCCAGCATAGTTTGGGAAAAGGCTAGGCAGATTATAATGAATATAATCTAAGATGAATGGTAAATCTATTTGGGCTTACTTATTGCAACCATAGATTATAGAAACGGTGGTCACAAATCTGAATAATTTGTAGCACTTATGTTATTTCGAGAGGAAGACCGAGGAAGCGCTGGAGAGACGATTTGGACCGGTTCCTCGAAGACTGGCCACGTAAAGCTTGCGATAGAGATAAGTGGAAAGATATGGGGGAGGCCTTTGCCCAGCAGTGGGACAGTACAGGCTAAAAAAAAAAATGATATTTCTACAGGATACCCACCTCTGGTGACAATAACAATATTAGGTACGCCCATAACATTGTCGGGCGACTCCGAGTTGACGCACTTGCTGTCCACCTCCACGATCCTGCTGAGGGGGAGGGCTTCGTCGCTGGACCCCTCAGAGTCACTGCGCGTGCTTCTCGACTGACGTTTCTTTACTCTTTTCCTAAACCTGAAAGATAAATTACTAGGTTCATCTTTCTGCCTAGCCTTTTCCCAAGCCGTGTTGGGGTCAGCTTCCAGTCTTGTTGTAGCGAGAACTACGTGCTCCAGTCACGTGGGCTTAGCACATAGTGAGATCTCTTAACAATAAATTAAAAGAAAAATCTTTTTTAAAAAGCTTTTATAGTCCGCCATATTGGATTTAGAATAACGTCAAATTATTTTTTAAGTCGCTCTCAATAAGCCCTTTCATTTGATACCCATATTGTTGAAATTCATTAAAAATAACTACTCCGCTATCTTGGAGGGTCCGCCATATTGGATTTAGAATAACGTCATATAACATATTTTGCACTGTCATCCAAACTGAACGTGTATACAAAATTTCAGCTCAATCGGTTGAAGATATCTACTTCAAAATTGAGTTCAAAGAATCCACCGTAACATACATACACGGCAAGTTAAATAAAAGCTTTTAAAAACAATGTGTCTTCTAAAACAACTGAGAAGCAAAACAAAAAAAATACTTTTAGGCACATTGCTATAGAAAACTGGAAGCCGACCCCAACATAGTTGGGAAAAGGCTCGGGAGATGATGACATCGCTATAGAAATCTGCACAGCATCCTCGAGACACAGACTTCTACAGCGATGTACTTTAAACTAAACCTAATATATGTATTAATAGTGCATATTTCGCCATTTTATCAGACCAGTCCAAAAGGAGGTTCTAAATTCGACAGAACAATAAATATTTTGGCATTTTTAATTATCACTGACCGCTTTATATTTCATATTTATTATATTGCTTTTATAACCACCACAAAAAGTTGTAATGGGGAATATGCATGTAATTTTTTAATTCACTAAATTAATACACTTTTAGCTGTAATAAATAAATATGAAAGAATTTTTAAAATATATTTATCGACAAGCAAGTTATAAAGCTTCAAAACTGCTAATAAGAAAGAGAAGTCCGAGTGTAAAATTTACGTCACAACTACACACGCCCGTAAGGCTGTCATTGAATATAGCGTTTTGGTGAGAGGGACAGGTATACTTGTTTAAAATTGTTATATCTCGTTTGTTTTTCTACTGATTTCGATATTTTTTTCACAGTTAGTATTCTATTTTTGTATATTTATTAATAAAATAGTTAGATTGCGAATATTTTTTTCATGCATATTCCCTATTCTTCTCTGGTACCTCCTATGTAGTGTAATTTTAATGGTGAGAAATGAACAATTTTTATTTATTTATTTATCACTGACCGTTTCCTAGGCCTCTTGTAGACCACAGCAGTCTTCTTCTTCATCTCCTCATTGTTGTTGTTGTTGATGTACTTCTCACAGGTGAGGGTCGGCTTCTCAGCCTCCGTGCTACTGGAGAGCGAGTCGCTCTTATCACAAGCGAACAGGTCGGTCTCGTTACTGAGATCATTGCTGTCTATTTGGTCACTGGAAGGAGAGACACTTTATTGATGAATGCACAGTGGACAATTGGGATGCGGACTAGGACATAAATAAAATACTTTATCATATTCATTTTGTAAAGCATCTTAAAATAATGTCACTTTAATTTATCGTTTTGAATAGAAAACTGTTTTTATTTTTTTATTGAAAATTTATTCGAAATAAGTATACGGCTTGATGCGAAAAATCTGTGAAGTCATATTTTGTGTTTTCATACAAATTTCATAGAGAGTAACCGTTTTTGACAGTTCTATAAAAGAATTGAATTTGACTAGTTGTCCGCATCCCTATGGTAACAGGTACGGGCATGTAATGCAGGGGAATGAGAATCATGTTGTGAGGAAGGTTTTGAACATGAAAGTGGATGGATATAGAGGAAGGGGACGACCAAAGAAACGATGGATGGATTGCGTGAAAGTTGATATGGCTAGAAAGAATGTTACTTGTGAGATGACGGCAGATAGTGTGGATGACAAAAACATGCTGCGCCTTAAATATAATTTGGGATAAGGGCAGGAGGATTGTAGTAAAAGAAGACCGATTGCAGGTAAAATCCTGAAATTTGATTGGATAGAAAAATAACAATTGAACTATCTACTGTCAGTATTTTCATGTTGCGGCAAGAATTTTATTTTTCTATACTAATATTATAAAGAGGTGAAGTTTGATTGTTTGTTTGAATTGGCTCCGAAACTTGACAGATTTGATAAATTTGGGGGAGCTACACTATAGCTGGTGAATTTAGAAGATGGGCTATGTTTTATTTGAGTATGGGTAAATGTTCCCCAGGGACGCATGATAAACCGCAAGAAACTGCTAGTCTTAGAAATATGTAAATAAAACTAATTATAAAAATAATTTAAGCTGAAAACAGGTATTAACAAAGGTCAAACGTACCATAGAAAACAAAACCAAGGCTGCAATGAATATTTCCTACTAAATATTTATAATATTGCTGATCCTACGGCTACAAAATATTTTAATTATTCCCCAGCTATTATTAGTTACAAGGTAACACTTCTTTTTCACACAAAATATTATTCTAAGTCAACATAATATTTGTTTGTTTGTCGCAAGCCGTTGTGAAACATGACCTTGAAGGTTGCCGACAGATTTCATGCTTATATTAACTAGAAATCAGCTTATCTAACAACTTTAAACAGTACACAGTTGTAGTATCTAGCTATTAGAAGTTGTTTTTGAGCAAAAAATATACTTATTTATGATGAAAATGTAATAAACATGAGATGTCAATCTTACCTACGGTCCGATACATCACTCTGGGCCTCTGTCTCCAGTTTCTTAATTTGAAATGTTATATTTATCCTTTTGTATATCTCCTCTGTAATGTTACGACATTTTTCGTACTTAGAATCGAGACGGTCGCCGCTCACTGACCAAATCTCTTTGTTGTCACCCACGGCGGACATTTTGGGTGTTTAACACAACTTACAAGACTCTTATTGGATTATTAATGGACTTTTCCTGTTTCGAATTCCTTTCAGACGGTTTTCACAACGAGAGTTGAGCAATACAGCCATATTCGTGACGGCAAACGAATAAAGTTTTATGTCGAAACGGTTTACCACTAGCGACCATAAAACTGAGCTGAATTAAGCTTGCCTGACCACTTTCCACACTTGTTTCTAACAAAGAACCATAATAGCACGCCTCAAACGCTTCCCAGATGCCTTTTCCACACCCAATTCACGAGAAAACACGAAGAAATTGCTGTTTCCCAAACAAAGGACTTTATATCAACAATTTTATGGCTCCATAAACCCGTCACAAGCACATATATTTGCAATTAAATTACTCTTGACACGAAATAAGCTCTAAGACTAGATAAAATTATGGTTGTTACTATTAACGTAGTATCTTAACAATAATTAAACAAATAACAATAAAAATAAAAACTAAGTTGCCTTCCGGCTTTTTTTAGATTTCTTGACGTTTTTAATAAAGTGTTGCTGCTTGTTTGATTAATTGCACATAATTTTAATACAATTTTTGTCATAGACAAGCTTATTTTTATTCGAAACAATGAGATCATGAGCTTGGAGAAAATAGACTTTTGTGAAGGGCAGCACCGCTAAAAAGTTGAAGAACACACCTATGGTTTTCGTTCAGAAAGGTTGCTCCGATGGATTCTCCGATAATTTGCAAGATTGGTTTTATTCACTTTTTTATTTATGAATAATTTCTATACATATGAAGCAAACACCCTTTGTAATCATGGTTTCTAATATAACACTAAAAAAGGTCTTAAAATGATATTGCGAACTTTCGAACGAATTGAAAAGTGCAAAATGTAACTCCCGCCAAAAAATGTCAAACACAAATAGAAACGCCATGTTTGATGTTTGTTGATAAGTATCTTATCGAAAATCAAGATTTTCAACAAATTACAAGTCACACATTAACTAAAGTTGTGTGTAAAATCAGTGATAATATCAGTGTTTTGAAAGACACACTTTTACAACGAAAATTATGGCTTAGATCATAGTGACAGAGTTGCGGAAGTGAAAACTAACCAACATGGCACCTCGCAAAGTTAAAAGTAAAATTGTGGCTAAAATAGTGACTGGAAAGAAGCTACCGTGTGGTTTCTGCCAACGCGAGGTGGATGACGAGTTAACATACGGCAAATTATACGTTATTGGAGACATACAATGTCACTATTTTTGTGTTGTAAGTTCATGAAGTTATGTTCCATTTTTTAGACGTCGGTGCTCTATTTTACTCAGTTTCTTCTATAATACGTCTAAATACACCGATCTGATCCTATTTCTGTGTGTCACAAGTTGTCGATAGACTTTATATACGGTTAACATAAGGATATTAATGACAATATAGGGATATATCCTTCTCTTAAAACACATTAACTTATTAACAACCTCTATTGGATCAGTGGTACATCTTATACTGTAATGTAAAGGATGTGTCGCTTATATCAGTTGTGTTTGCATAGTTGTAAACATAAAAAAATCTTCAAAAAGCCAAAAAAAAAAATATTCGTATAAAATCTGTTGTTGTTAATCCTTCACATAAAAACTTGGTGACATCTTAGTATATAGCTGACATTAGACTAAGGACCAGTTTCACCGGTATCTAATAAGTTCTAGGTAGTTTACCTGCAGATAATTTCATACAAATTCTGTTCCATGTTTGAATTTATCTGGTAGATAGATGCTATCCGTAACCTGTGAAACTGGCCCTTAACAAATTTATACAAAATAAGGTATTACAAGTACCGCCCCAAGCATGGCTTAACCTTATGATAGATGAACTACCCGTGAAAATATTACTTAGCTAGGACCTTCTCTTACTGATACTCACAACATTATATATGCGTTTCAGCTGCTATCCTCATGTTTGGTGCAGAAAGGTAGAGATGAGGAAGGTCTCTTTGGTTTCCTTTATGAAGATATACTCGCTGAGATAGAGAGGGCTAAGAAACATGTAAGTAGCATATTGTAGCTGTATTTTACTCAAAACTGTTCAAAAATATAAATTTATTTTTTAACCGACTTCCAAAAAAAGGAGGAGGTTCTCAATTCGGCTGGTATGTTTTTTTTTTTTTTATGTATGTACACCGATTACTCCGAGGTTTCTAGTCCGATTTGTGTAATTCTTTTTTTGTTCAATGCAGTATACTTGCCATTTGGTCCCATAAAAATTTCATCCAATTTGGTTAAGTACTTTTTATTTTATGAGCATTTGTTTTATTTATGTGGATGATGTTATAATCCGGCCAGTTAATGAGAATTAAAATTAAAAAAATCCATGAGTTATGATAGCTATTATAGAAGGTATGTATAAATGGATGACGAAACACGATTTTGGACCTGATACTAAAAAGATTTACCTAAAACTTTACCTATACTGACATTATAAAAAGGAAAGTCAACACCAGCCTTTCGAG
The DNA here is from genome assembly GCA_958496145.1 of Heliothis peltigera. Taxonomy (NCBI): domain Eukaryota; kingdom Metazoa; phylum Arthropoda; class Insecta; order Lepidoptera; family Noctuidae; genus Heliothis; species Heliothis peltigera. The sequence goes on from OY292351.1 coordinate 2,245,042, forward strand.
TAAGAGCGTGCGGGTTCGATTCCAGGTCAGACAAGTACCAATGTAACTTTTCTAAGTTATACATAATTTCTAAGTTTATCTTGGACACCTAGACCTTGACTGCGTCGTTGATCTAGTGGACGCAAGGCGCGACTGCTGTGCACGGGGTCTTGGGTTCGATTCCCGGGTCGGGCCGAAATCGCTTTGTGGGTTTTGAGAAACTTTCATAAAGCAGCCTGGAGTCTGGAAGTTGGCGATTGATTCACCCGTGCATCGGAGAGCACGTCAATGTCAGTCCTGCGCCTGATCTCTCTCCGGTCGTGTCGGATTGCCGTCCAATCGGTGAATGGTGGTGGTGAATCTATGAGAGTGAGGGAATAGAGAGTGCACCTGTATCTGCGCGAATACTTGTGCGCTATAATATGTCCTGCGCAGCTGGCTGACCTCAATACAAGAGAACGGCCGCCGTAGCCGACAATTGGCCTAGATACCATCATCATCTTGGACACCAATGACTGATTAAAGGTTTTATCGGAAGTCATTTCAACTGTTCTTGTGATGTTATTTTTTTCTATGCATCATTTTGTTTTCATTGTAACACTCTGCTATGGTTATATTTGCAGAGGTGTTCCTACTGCAGTCGCGGTGGCGCGGCCCTCGGCTGCTCAGTGTCCCAGTGCAGGAAGCAGTTCCACCTGCCGTGCGGGAGGGAGCGCAATGCTGTCTCACTGTTCTATGGGAATTATAAGTAAGTACATTCATTACTCTCAACATATGCTTAGCCTTTTATACGTCAGAAACATTCAGCCCTCCTCCCCCCTTAGTGATAGCGTGATATGTAGCCTATATGTTGACCCGACCTCTTAGTTAGCCGAATTTGAAGCAAATCCATGCAGTACTTTTTGAGATTATCCCGGACATACATACATACAGACAAACAGACAAAAATTTTAAAAACTATATTTGGTTTGGTTTCGATATCGATTGTAGAACACGCCCCAATTATTCTTTTAAAAAAAATATTCAATGTGTACAGTTTTGACTTTTTTACGATTTTATTATTTGTATAGATTATCCTGAAAGTGTGACAAACAGGCAGAATTATTAAGTTTAAGAGCCAACATTGTGAGTTTTAATGAAAAACAGCAGATGTGTTTACTAAGAAATATATATTTTAAAAGCTTTTATTTAACTTGCCGTGTATGTATGTTACGGCGGATTCTTTGAACTCAATTTTGAAGTAGATATCTTCAACCGATTGAGCTGAAATTTTGTGTACACGTTCAGTTTGGATGACAATGCAAGATATGTTATATGACGTTATTCCAAATCCAATATGGCGGGCCACACAAGATGGCAGAGTAGTTATTTTTAATGAATTTCAACAATATGGGTATCAAATGAAAAGGCTTATTGAGAGTGACTTAAGAAATTATTTGACGTAGTATTATAAGCTTTTTAAAAAAGTTTTTTCTTTTATTTCAGGTCATTCTGCCAAGCTCATGCGCCCAAACAGAAGATTCCCGCTACAATAATGGTGAAAGCTAAGCAGAGGATGTTATGCGACAGGAAGACGAGCAAGAGGGATCCTTACTTCAAGGATCTGAAGGAGTTGGCTACCAGCTGTGCTGGTAATGAGGGTAAGTTCATAGATATATTGAGTTTGGACCGTCCCGTACCTGGATAAAACATAGCCTATGTTCACCGGGGATAGTGTAGCTTCCCAACAGTGAAAGAATTGGACGGGGTTCCCGGGTCGGGCCGAAAACGCCTCGTGTGTTTAAAGAGACCTTCACAAAGGAGTCTGGTGGAAGTTGGTGATAGATACACCCGTGCATCGTGTCGCACGTTGCATTCGTACTTGCCTAACCTGGAATCGAACCCGCAAACTCATACTCGAAAGGCTGGTGCTTTAACCACTAGGCCACCACGACTTCAGACCATTCTAGTCTGAGGCAGTTTTTGAATTTGGTATATTTTATTGACTGCCCCGTTGGTCTAGTGGTCGCAAGGCGCGACTGCTGTGCACGGGGTCTCGGGTTCGAATCCCGGGTCGGGCCGAAATCGCTTTGTGGGTTTTGAGAAACTTTCACAAAGCAGCCTGGAGTCTGGAAGTTGGTGATTGATTCACCCGTGCATCGGAGAGCACGTTGCAGTCGGTCCTGCTTGTGATCTCTCTCCGGTCGTGTCGGATTGCCGTCCCATCGGACTATGAGAGTGAGGGAATAGAGAGTGCACCTGTGTCTGCGCGAATGCTTGTGCACTATAATATGTCCTGCGCAGCTGGCTGATCTCCATAAAAGAGAACGGCCGCCGTAGCCGACAATCGGCCTGGATGCCATCATCATCATTTTATTCATAATTGCAGCTAGCGAGTCGGACACGCAGTCGGTGTGCGTGATATGCTACGAGGCGGTGGACGGGTACCCCACGCTGAACACCTTCTGGCCGCCATGCTGCGCCAGGGATGCCTGGTTCCACAGGACCTGCTTGCAGGTATACACCAAGTCAAATCTATATAGAGTGACTGGTAATTAGTGACCGATATTTAAACACGTGATTGTACTCATGATTACAAACAACTTTCCCAAAGAAACTTTTTTTGTTATTTTTTTTATCATTACAGCAAAATTCAAATTAAGATCAGCTGTTAGCGGCGAGGCCCCGCGCCCGCGTTGTCAGTAATTTTGCTGTAATGATAAAAAAAAAAAACAAAACAGTTTCTTCGGGAAAGTTGTTTGTAATCATGAGTACAATCACGTGTTTAAATATCGGTCACTAATTACCAGTCACCCTATATATTTACTTCTTCTACCAACCCTGTTCCCAAGTATGAGACCAGATGGGGTAGTAGGTTGTGAACCTGCCTGCCACGCTGGAGGTCGCGGGTTCGATTCCCGCATAAATCAAACATTTGTATGCATGAACGTGGGTGTTTGACTTAGTCTGGGTGTTTCTATGTATAATATGTATGTATTTAAAAGTAAAGTATATAAGTACGTTTATCAGTTGTCTAGTACCCATAGCACAAGCTCTGCTTAGTTTGGGACTAGATGACGTTGTGTGAATGTATGAGGAATATTCTATAATATTTGGTGTCGACACAATATGTTTTCCGCTTTCATTCGTTTTTGTTAGCCGTCATACTACTATCCTAATCTTAAATTAATTATGAAACTTTCCTATTTTAACGTGGCTTCTGAAACACGGAGGAGCTCGTCATAACAAGATGGTCACTCATCCACGGACCGACCGCGCCAAGCGTTGCTTAACCTTATGATCAACCCGTGCGGCTGGCACTTAGCCACGAGCCCCTCCAAGAACACATTTCTCAGGAGTTACTAATTATTAATCAAGAAAAATCAATATTATAGTGAACTAATATGTATTGTGTTTGTCTCCAGCGCATGGCCCTGAGCGCGGGCATGCATTACTTAAAGTGTCCTCTCTGCAATGACAAGGACAATTTCTACCAAGCTGTCGTCACACAGGGGTACTATATACCGGACAGGTGAATATTCTATTCCTTATATTAACACTAGTTTCACCCGCTTCCTGTAGGAACAACTCCGCGCACCCAGTTAAAAAGTAGCCTATAGCTTTTTTTTTGGGCAATCATCAAATGACCCCTCCCGCTGAGGGTGCAGCTGGAAGGGGTGTCAGACTTTTACTGACTAAAACCCACTATGTTCCTTCTGGAGGTCCCTGTGTGCCAGGGCCACGGTATCTCTTACGAACGTAGCTAAGTAGCCTATAGCCTTCCTCGCTAAATGAGCTGTCTAACATCATCTCCCGAGCCTTTTTCCAAACTATGTTGGGGTCGGCTTCCAGTCTAACCGGATTCGGCTGAGTACCAGTGTTTTACAAGGAGCGACTGCCTATCTGATCTCCTCAACCCAGTTACCCGGGCAACCCAATACGCCTTGGTTAGACTGGCGTCAGACTTACTGGCTTCTGACTACCCGTAACGCCTGCCAAGGATGTTCAATGACAGCCGGGACCTGCAGTTTAACGTGCCATCCGAAACACAGTCATTGGTGTCCAAGATATACTTAAAAACTACGTATAACTTAGAAAAATTACATTGGTACTTGCCCGACCTGGAATCGGACCCGCACCCTCATACTTGAAAGGCTGGTGCTTTAACCACTAGGCCCAAAACAAACTCCCCAGCAATTTCAGCATAATCTTATTGAACGTTACAGAGACGCAGCTTGGGAGTTAGAACAGAATGCATTTGCTGAAATATATGAACGGGATGTGGAGTGCTCGGCTGCCGAGTGCCTCTGTCCGATGGGAAGATCTCATGATGCCGAACTGGGGTAAGATATGGGGATTGAAACTGACTATTATTTCTGAATTTTTGCAGGGCACTTTTCTCTCACTTCTCTATTTCAAGAAACCCAGCTGATTTTGATGAAACAATTCTAAGAATCACTACCAGAAACCACGCTTCTTCAATGCGGGTTGGTGATTTCAGACTTTATAGTCCAGGTTTCCTCGATATGTTTTAGAATACTATATACTTATACTTACTATATACTTAGAAACTACTTTACTAATACTATATACTTAGAAAGTACCTACATATGTACATGTATATATGTACGAAAAATTATTAACAATATATTTACAAATAAAATATAAATATTAAAAATTAATATATAAAAGTAAAAAAAAAAACCCCCTTTATTTATAAATTGCGTCAAAAAATTCTTCCTCATCGCTGCCCGCCGGGAGCGTACCCAAAAGGCTGGCAGCATTGCCACGTTGTATGGCAATGCTTAATAGTTGGCCGAAATAAAAGCCAGCCCTTGGGTCGCGGGAAGTGTCAGCGAGTCTCTTGGAAATGTCCTTAAAAAGGAGGTGTGCACTCGGACCCCACGGTCTCAGAGTTTCAACTCCAAACGGCTCAAAGGTATAGTTGCCTATTAGGGTACTATATTTGCGCCGTTTGAGGTTTTCGGCTTCCGAAGCGGCAGAGCCAGCACAACACGCCATCCCAGCAAGGTGGGAAGGCGCCAGAGTGTGGACGCAAAAATTGCATTCTTACTTGTCTGACCGGGAATCGAACCCGGTCTCTCATACTTAAAAAGAGGTGCTTTAACTCCTAACTCAACCTTCAACATCCACAGATCCTGGTGCATGAAGCTGTGCCTACTGTGCGGCTCCAGCGGCGTGCACGCAGCATGCACGGACAACACAAACGCTAACAACGCTGTCTCGACCAATACAAATGTGTTTGTATGTCCGGTGTGTACGCCAGCTGCGCCCGACCATATCGAACAACTGGCCAGCTGTATTGAAGCCGGTAAACATTTTATTTAATTCATTAACTAGCGTCTGCTCGCGGCTTTGCTCGCGTTAAGAAGTATAGTTTTAATTTTCATCCCCTATTTTATCCCTTTGGGGGTAAAATTGATCAAAATCCTTTCTTAGGAGATGCATACATAATTATGTATATCTACCTGCATGCCAAATTTCAGCCCAATCCGTCCAGTAGTTTTTTATTAGTGAGAAATCATCAAATGCCCCCCCGCCCCCCTACCGCTGAGGTTGCTGGAGGTAGTATCAGAGTTGTCAGACTTACTGACTAAAACCGACTATGTTCCTTCTGGAGGTCCCTGCGTGGCAGGGCCACGGTAACTCTTGTGAACAACCCGCAGCCTTGTTGAGCACGGGGTCTGGGTTCGATTCTCGGGTCGGGCAGAAATAGTTTTTCGTATTAAAAATACGAAAACAATTTAGGCAAAGAAATCTATCCTCTTTATAATATTAGTATTTACATAATCATAAGTTTTTTATTCTATTTCAGTGATGACGCGTGAACAAGAGCAGAGCTCGTCGCGTCCACGTCGCGGCCCCGTCATGCCGGCGCGCATGTCGCTACGGAGGACCAAGCGACATAATCTGACGCACAATTTGTATGTATATATAATTTATTTATTTAACTGTTTTTGGGATAAGTAGTTAAATACAACAGTCACGGACAACGGCACTGCTTATTTCTTAACCTTTTGACCGCTACAGCCATTTAGTTATGACAATCCAAAAAGTGTCCAGCACGCCACGGTCTACATGACAGACTTTTACGGTCAGTTTCACAGGTTACGGATAGCCACTATATACCAGATAAATTAAAAAATGTAACAGAATTTGTATGAAATTATCTGCCAGATAAACTATCTGGAACTTATCAGCAACCTGTGAAACTGAAAAAAAGTTCAAAATTAATAGTCAGTTTTAATCGATATAATTTCGAACTCTATACTATATCGTAGCGCCACCGAACGCCGGTCTCTATGAAGACGCTCGATCATTGACCTCTAAGCCATTCAACTTTTTTGTGGTAAACATGATCCTTAGCATATACTAGATGATCTGTAAAAATATGTGCACTAGTATTGTTAGACCTTATATATAAATTTTGTTCTAGGCCATCATGTTCATCTTCCGGATCGAGTTTTAATATCAAAACTGAAATAAAATCAGAATTTGAATGTGAGTAATTTTTATATCCTAATATCCTAATTCCTAATACTATTATAAAGGCGAAAGTTTGTAAGTATGGATGTATGGATGTATGGATGTATGGATGTTTGTTACTCTTTCACGTAAAAACTACTGAATGGATTTGAATGAAACTTTACCACAATATAGCTTATACATCAGAATAACATATAGGCTACTTTTTATCCGGGTATGGAAAGTACTTCCCTCAGAAAGCGGGTGAAACCGCTGGCGGAAGCTAGTAACTTATAATTAGATTAACTAGCTTTTCCCCCGTTTTCACTCGCGTCCTGGGAGAAACTTTGAAATCAGTCCAGTAGTTTCTAAGATTAGCGCGTTCAACCAAACAAACAAACTCCTCTACTTTATAATATAAGTATAGATTTTACCACTGTCATAGTACAGATGAAGACGCCAGCATATCGATCTACCTCAATCTGTCAAATGTCTTTAATAGATTTTCAATCTTATCAAAATACTAGTAGGTTAATATTCGATGGGTAAAATTTTACAGATTCCGGTAGGTTGACTTGCTGGTGCCTGTACGTATTAATATAGTCATCACAGCCTTTTTATCGTCCCACTGCTGGGCACAGGCCTCCTCTCCCACGGAGAAGGCTTGAGTGTTAATCACCACGCTTGCTCAATACGGGTTGGTGATTTCAGACTTTATAGTCCAGGTTTCCTCGAGATGTTTTCCTTCACCTTTAATCAGTCATTGGTGTCCAAGATAAACTTAGAAAGTACGCTTAACTTAGAAAATATAGTACATTTGATTAATTCTCATAATAATTACAGCTTTTACAAACACAGCGTCAAGCCGCGACGATTTGAACTTAAAAACGCCGAAAAAACATGAAAATCCCAAAACAATTATTCTGGAAAACTACTTAAACACACCTCTACCCGTCAAAACAGAGAAGAAAGACTTCAAACAGGCTTTCAAAGCCGGAGACGACTTCAAAAGTCTATCTCCAAGAGGTTTTGATAAATACATGTCCCCTACGAAGTTGTTGGAAGACAGCTTGAAGAATAAAATGGGTGATGATGCAGTTCTGAATGATAAGCTGGTTGAGGAGTTGAGACAAAAGTTCAGGAAGCCCAAACCGTTGAGAGAGAAGAGGAAAATTGTTAAGTAAGTGTTTATTCCTTATCTATATAGGGTGACTGGTAATTAGTGACCGATATTTAAACACGTGATTGTACTCATGATTACAAACAAACAAATTTCCCAAAGAAACTGTGGTTTTTTTTTATCATTATAGCAAAATTACTGGCGCACGTGCAAAGTTCAAATTTCGCGCGCGCCGTCGGCCGATTAGCTGTAGTGTTTAAATATTGGTCACTAATTACCAGTCACCCTGTATACATATAAATAAAATCGTAGAAAAGTCAAAACTCAAAACTGTACATTGAATATTTTTTTAAAGAACAATTGGGGCGTAATGTACAATGTGTAGCGAAGTCAAAAATATAGTTTTTAGAATTTTTGTCTGTTTGTCTGTATGTATGTCTGGGCTAATGTCAATAAATTTAAAGAAAAAACTTTTTTTAAAAAGCTTTTATAGTCCGCCATATTTGATTTAGAATAACGTCAAATTATTTTTTAAGTCACTCTCAATAAGTCCTTTCATTTGATACCCATATTGTTGAAATTCATTAAAAATACCTACTCCGCCATCTTGGATTTAAAATAACTTCATATAACATATCTGGCATTGTCATCCAAACTGAACGTGTATACAAAATTTCAGCTCAATCGGTTAAAGATATCTACTTCAAAATTGAGTTCAAAGAATCCACTGTAATATACATACATTGCAAGTTAAATAAAAGCTTTTAAAAAGTACCGCATGGATTTGCTTCAAATTAGGCATGAATATAACTAAGAGGTCGGGTCAACATATAGGCTACATATTATCACGCTACGTACGGGGAGGGGGGGGGTCATCGCCTATTGTTGCCCAATGCCCACGCGGACGACGTCGCGGGCAACAGCTAGTCTACAATATATAAGGTCTAAAGGCCCATGTAGACGGGAAGAGTATCTCTTCTCGAAGATACGATAATAAAAGGAATATAAAACATTTCCTTCGTCTAAACATTCACTCTTCTCGCCCGTTGACATGAAGATTGATTCCAACCACCATTCCTGTGACAAAAGTACTGATTTCCAGTGGATTTTTTAAATAATAATATTATTTTCGTCCACAGTGATATTCTTAATGGATTGTTCGACAATTTACTACTAGAGCCTAAAATGAAGGATCCCGCCATACAGTGGTGTTCGCCCAAGAAGTGTGACGTCACAGAAGTTATTGAAATATTAGATGTAAGTATTACGGCCAGTTTCACAGGTTACGGATAGCCACTATCTACCAGATAAAAGAAAAGGGTACAGAATTTGTATGAAATTATCTGGCAGATAAACTATCTGGAACTTATCAGCGACCTGTGAAACTCGCCCTTAATGTCGTAATAACTGCCTCGTTGGTCTAGTAGTCGCATAGCGCGACTGCTGTGCACGGGGTCTATGGCCGAAATCGCTTTGTGGGTTTTAAGAGACTTTTATAAAGCAGTCTTGAGTCTGGAAGTTAGTGATTGATACACCCGTGTATAGGAGAACATGTAAACGTCGGTCCTGCGCCTGATCTCTCTCCGGTCGTGTCGGATTGCCGTCCCTGAGGACTGTGAGAGTGAGGGAATAGAGAGTCCACTTGTGTCTGTAATGCTTGCCGCCGTGGCTGAAAATCGATCTGGACGCCATTATTATAATTATCGTAATAATCAACTCTTTTTTTTGGAAAGCACGTTAAATTATTGGGTCTCGTCTATCATTTGTACATCTTTGGCAGTCGTTACGGGTAGTTAGAGGCCTAGAAAGTCAGACAACCAGTCTTATAAAGGGGTATCGGGTTACCCAGGTAACTGAATTGAGGAGATCGGATAGGCAGTTACTCCATATCGTTCACTGGTACTTCCCGTAGCTGCTTTAAAAGAATTACTAAAAATGATACTTCTATTTCAGGACACACCCCCTTCAAAATCAGATAAAGAAAACATAAAAACGCCGAACAGAGAAGAAAAAAATCCAGAATCTTACTACACCACCCCTAAAAAGTCGCCCTCCACTGCACTTAGGTTACAATTCAATGACAATGACCCCTACCCCACATTACAAACCCCGAAAAAACTCAAAACAGTAGATATCCTGAAAGATTCAAGCCTAGAAATATCAGCTAACAACGAAATCGTCAACATAGACGTTATAAAACTAGAAAACAGTCAAAACAACGACTTTTTAAAGAAATTAGAACTAAAAAGTCCGGAAGTCAGCAAGAAATGCGCTTTTAAATTCAGTCCTTTTAACAAAGAAGTGTTGGAAGCCGGAAATATCGATATCGATATGGAAAGCTTCAAAGATCAGTATTTGAACGAAGTAGGGTTGCAACGTGTAAAAGAAGAAATAATACTACACGAAAAACTACCAAAAAAACAATTAAAGAAAAAAAGTCGTAGAAAAAAATCGAGGGACGACGATTTAGTACTGAAATACGAATCGAAAATAAAGAAACGTAGAAATAATCGCAAGAATATATCGATTAAAGATAAAAATATTCAAGTTAAGATAAAATGGCGGAAAGAGCAACTGCGCTTGAAGATAACGGATGCAAAAAAGAAAAAGAAAACTAAGAAGTTTCAACAGTATATCTTGAATTTTTCGCCGGAAAAGTGTTCGACCTTGAAACCGAAGGTCGATGTGACGCCAATACGAAGGAAGTATATAAAGCAAGAGAAATCACCGGACAACTTAGTGCAGACATCCATACAGAAATTCTTTAAAGTGAAATCTCCTTGCAAGGAATGAAACCCGACACTGTGTTGCTGTTGAGTTTTTTTTTTTTTGTAAAGAAATCAAACGATCAAGTCAATAGGGTATTTGTTTCTTTTTCTTTTAATTATTCATATCAAAAGTAACATTTTACAAAACCTAAAACAGAAAATGTTTTTGTAATCCGTTGAGAAATAAGTAATGTATAAACCTTTCAAAAGTCGAACGGTTAAATAACAGAAAAAGAATGCACATACATACATTTGTGACGTCAACGCTATTTGATCACACATGTGCAAAAGAGATAGCAACGGGACATGTTCCCATGTCTCTATGATCCCACTCTTCACCATACGAATATAAAAAATGTTGATTGCTGCTCCACTTATCAACCAATTTTGACGCTGTTTCCAGAAAAATATTCCTTTGTTTCGTTAAAAATTTTGTACAAACACAGGCAACCCCATTGGGTAGTTGACTGGGTCAAAAATAAAATCCCTTTTTGACATTAATTTTGGTAAAGCATCTTAAAATAATGTCACTTTCATTTTGGTAATTTAAGTAAAATATGTAAGTATATGGCTTGATGTAGCTCCCGATTGTCATTGAACATCCTTGGCAGTCGTTACGGGTAGTTAGAAGCCAGTAAGTCTGACGCCAGTCTAACCAAGGGGTATTGCGTTGTCCTGGTAACTGGGTTGAGGAGGTCAGATAGGCAGTCGTTCCTTGTAAAACACTGGTACTCAGCTGAATCTGGTTAGACTGGAAGCCGATCCCAACATAGTTGGGAAAAGGTTAGGCAGATGATGAAGTATATGGCTTGATTTGAAAAAAATGTGACGTCATAAATCTCATTTGAATACAAAGTAACCGTTTTTTGACAGTTCATTAAAAGTAATGAATTTGAGTAGTTGTCAACTACAGTATATTTTGGTATAAAAATAAAATACAGAAAAAGTATTTTAGAACCATACAGTGGGCTGATCATGAAGTGCTACTAATTTTGATTAACTTTTGCTATTTTAAGAAATTTATCAAAAATGTAATTTAAAATCAAGGGATTGTTATTTACATGACTTTTTTAAGATAATAAATTAAAAGAAAAATCTTTTTTTAAAAAGCTTTTATAGTCCGCCATATTGGATTTAGAATAATGTCAAATTATTGTTTAACTAGCTTCCGCCAGCGGTTTCACCCGCTTTCTGAGGGACGTACTTTCCATACCCGGATAAAAAGTAGCCTATATGTTATTCTGATGTATAAGCTATATTGTGGTAAAGTTTCATTCAAATCCATTCAGTCGTTTTTACGTGAAAGAGTAACAAACATCCATACATACAAACTTTCGCCTTTATAATAGTAGTAGGATTCTCAATAAGTCCTTTCATTTGATACCCATATTGTTGAAATTCATTTTGAATAACTGCTCTGCCATCTTGGACGGTCCGCCATATTGGATTTAGAATGACGTCATATAACATATCTTACATTGTCATCCAAACTGAACGTGTATACAAAATTTCAGCTCAATCGGTTGAAGATATCTACTTCAAAATTGAGTTCAAAGAATCCACCTATACCCAGTAACATACATACACGGCAAGTTAAATAAAAGCTTTTAAAATAACCCATCTTCATATCTGTTACGTTTTACATACAGAATGTCAGACTTACCGACTAAAACCTATCTGTGTACCTTCTAGAGTGTCATTAGGCCACCACGACTTTTTAAAAGCTTTTATAATAAGATTGTAATTTTTGGAAAATTTTGCAATATTTTCGAAAATTATATTTGAAGTAGAACTAAAAGAGCATAATAGAATAAACACACAATTTGTGTCGACAGCCTTTGAGTGCCTTTTATAAAATAAATATTTCTTTTATTTTTGATGTATCAAAGTGCATGCAATATTTTTTAACAAGTGTTTTGTATTCTATTATCATGTTTATATAGCTTACAATAGTTGTTAGTGACATAATAAATACTTATAAAAAAGGTTAAATTACTTGTAATTTAATTATAATCCTTTTCTTTTGGCTTTTTATTTGTGCCTAAAAAACGGCATTCTTTATTTTAAATATATTTACTAGGCAGATAACTTTATTGATATGTAGTTATTTAAATAGAATATTTTTAATTACTGATTCATAATATTTTGTAATATTTCTTCATAAAATGAATATCGGTCAAGGTGTATGTACTGAAATGTAAACTGTGTTTGAATTTTTTTATATTCTACCAAATTGGTAGTTTTTGAATCGTGGTATTTGTTCTAGTTTAAGCGCCGATGAATGTGATCTCAAGTTTGTAGCGAACAAAATTTTGGTTCATTTTTGTATGTATAATTAGTAAAATGGATTTTTATAAGACTTTAATTAAGATTTTGATTATTTTAACACTGTCATCCGTATTGGTTTAGATTCTTGCTCTGATGTAATAATTTCCATAAAGTTGCTGTTTTTTATACAATTAATATTCACTAATAAACTTTTTAAGTGTTATAAAAACGGAAAAAAAGCTAACAATGCTATCATTATTTTAGGTTTAGTATGTTTTATTTATATATGTTAAGAGAACCATATTACATTTATGTTATTTACATAATACTTTCACGTTAAAAATATAAATAAAAGCATTTTTGAAAAATAAAATTTATTTTCTTTACAATGTCCAATAATGATCGATCCCCATAGCACGTTACCAAATTTATGTGCAAATATGTCATTGGCTTTGCAGTATTGAACCCGTTTCAAGTCTCGTGGGCGAGGGTGCAGGCTGTTCGCAAGAGTTAACGCGACCCTCACACTGATCTCCACCAGGAACAAAGTGGGTTTTAGTCAGTAAGAGTCTGACACTCCCTCCTGCTGCACCCAGATCGGTAGGTCATAATTTGATAATTTCCCATCTCAAACGAAGAGACTCACTCCTGATACAAGGTTATTTAGCTTAGTTAAAGAAGATAACTACTTCTATAGAAATAGTTCATAATTTTGAAAAAAGTTCCTTCCACTTGAAAATGGATACTTAGCCGCACCGTTCTACAGACACGTAAAATTCAGAAGTATCATATTCTAGAAGTAAATTTATTAACGTATGCATCTAAAATTGAGAAAGTAAGCATGTCATTACAAATATTTAATGACAAATTGTAAGATTAGGTTCCGATGCACGGCTGTATCAATCACCAACTTCTTAATTTCAGGCTGCTTTTGTGAAAGTTTCTTAAAAACAGCAAAACAATTAAGGCCCGACCCCGGACCCAAATCTGAGGCCCCGTGGTCAGCAGTTGTAAATGTTATAATACTAATACAAGCTTAAATCGACTATTCAACGATCGCCTTGTCATATATTAAACAATTTCGGCCATACCTACATGTTTAGAAAATATTTTTGTTACATTACTGCAATATTGCATAGTCTGGCTGGTATTACTCGCGATACTGCCGACTGCTATGTTTGAGCACTACATTAAAGAAAAATAAAACCCGTTTAGAAGCACTATAAAATTATTTTCATCATAAACCGTTACAAATAGTAGAAGTCCGTGTTTCTTGAAACGGCAACACTGACCCCCATTGTTTACAACGCCAGAGCAAACGAAACAAAAACAAGTTCAAAGCGAGTCAGTTATTTTTATACCTTGTTCCTATACGCGTCTAGAATTTTCTCCATTTTGTAATTTACAATACAATATTGACACCGTTAGTCTATCTACAACAATAGTTATCATTTATAATAACGTCGTGACTTATTAAATTGATTTTAAGTAAAATAATCCTTTGTTCGTCGAGTGACAAAAAGCGACGTTGCCGTTCTTCATTCCTAGTTTTCTTATAAGAGAAATCTGTTACAGAGGAATTTACTACATAAAAGTTTAGCGTTATAAGTTAAATCTGTGATAATTTCGTGCGTGTAGTAATAAAGTAATGCTCCAGTGTATTGAAATGTGTAATTCTGAACGTTATACATTGTCTGACGCAATACCTATCTGGCAACAGCGCGAAGAATCGGACTGAATAATTTACTGATGTTTTAGCCAAACTCATCGGATATTATTTATCATCACACAACTTTTCACTTTTTATGAGGTAAGAAATTTGTATTAATGATTTTTTTAGTTGAATTATAGTAAAAATAATAAAAAAGGAAGTGTAACGGTCGTTTTGATTTTCCCGCGGAATGACGTAATTGTCGTTTCTAGTCCGCCATCTTTGTACCATCAGTCATCTGTCAGGCATTCTTGGTTTAGTTCGTGAAGGGTGTATACCAAAAAAATCAACTCTTATAGGGTGGTTTTTCTACAAAAACCCACCACGGAAGCATCCGGGTAAGTCCTTAAATATTTTCTTTCATTCAAAACGTCGACCATTACGCTTTCTTTTTGTGTAAAATTTTCTTTGTTGGAGTTAACCTCTTTGGTTGCTAAGCCACTTTTTAGGTCAACCAGTGTCTTTTATGGTGAAACACCGTGTTTGTGTGTGTTTTATTTGCATTAACGATGTGTTTAGGTGTTCTTAGGAGTGAAAACGACGGCTTTTGATCGTTTCTAAAAGTTTTTTCAAAACTAGAAAGTTAGGTTTGAAACCTTATGTAGCATTTTATATATAGTTTTTATGTAACCTTGATATCAACGTCAGAGTATCGGATTAAATCCTATATTTAAACAATTTATTTTCAATTTTATCAAAAATTACCTAAAACATGTTCCATTTCCTAAACTTTTGTAACTACCCTCAAACAAAATATTCAAAAATGCATTTGGATTGCTCTGTGGTATGGTTCTAGAAATTTCTAGACTCTTGTGCGGTTTCTACTATAAGTATTTATCGAGGAATTGTTTAGTTTATTTTAACCGATCGCTAAATTTAGAGCCACATGTTCAAGCATGTAGTTATTGCATAATCATTTAAATACCTATGTATAACCTTTAATTTTAAACTGTGGTGTAATAGCCGAAATTCAATTTTAAACTTTTTTTTTTTAATTAAACAAATTTCAAACAATTTTTTTTTAATTAATCGGAATTGATTTCAACATCTTGAATATTTTATCAGTTAGTCAACTCGCTGACATACTCACAACTTTACAAAATGAATTCTACACAAGACTAGCATTTTTTAGGGTCAATTACCACCCAATAAGGGTTCATCGTCTTGTCCTTAATTTGTATTTTACTGGCATGAGACATTTTATATATTGGGACACCTTTTTCACACACAGTCAGTTAGCCCCATGAGCTTGTGATATGGGTGCCAACACAACTGATAAACTACATACACTGTACACATATTTATCATCTCCCGAGCCTTTTCCTAACTATGTTCGGGTTGGCTTCCAATTTAACCAGATTTAGCTGAGTACCAGTGTTTTACAAGGAGCGACTGCCTATCTGATCTCCTCAACCCAGTTACCCAGGCAACCCAATACCCCTTGGTTAGATTGGCGTCAGACTTACTGGCTTCTGACTACCCGTAACGACTGCTAAGGATGTTCAATGACAGCCGTACTGTACACATTTTTATATAAATACATATTTTTACATGTTATTGAGGCACATAGAATATTCTTTCGGCTTTTAAGTAGAGTTCAAACTTCAGTTATATTCTTACTAAGTCCTCAAACTTAACAGTTGTATTAACACCAAATACATAATGAGGGTCAATCACCTCGAGGTAAGCCAGGACTCGGCAACCTGGTCTAAATTGACGGTCCTTCAGATAATATGAATGTGACTAGCTGTACCCAGCGGTTTCACCCGCATCTTTGGTTACTGCTCCGCTCCCGTGTGTCTTAGCGTGATGGTATATAGCCTATAGCCTTCCTCGATAAATGGGCTATCTAACACAGAATTTTTTTTTTTCAAATCAAACCAGTACTTCCTGAGATTAGCATGTTCAAACAAACAAACAAACAAACTCTTCAGCTTTAAATTAGATAACAATGAAATTGAAACATATAATAATCCTAACACAATACGTAATTAACTGTTCCTCTAATTAGCAATATTCTCATCTTACACCATACATGGTAAGCATGATCTTGCTTGTAGGATGAATCATCAACCCAATTTGTACAGAATACAAAATGGGTGACTTTATTTATTCACATTTTCAAGTTGCATCAGTTCTTAAGGGCTGAATAAAGTAATTCTTTGCCTATGAGTCATACTTCTGTGAGAAGGCTACATGATTATGACTACATGATTATAAAGTTTAAATCATTTAGTTAATATTTTCGATCTTAAATCTGATATTATAAGTATTTTGGTATGCAGTCACATCAAAAAACCTACGTACGTCACCTTTCCTTTTATAAAATTAGTAGAAATATT
This sequence comes from Heliothis peltigera, assembly GCA_958496145.1. Taxonomy (NCBI): domain Eukaryota; kingdom Metazoa; phylum Arthropoda; class Insecta; order Lepidoptera; family Noctuidae; genus Heliothis; species Heliothis peltigera. Next base: position 2,261,695 of record OY292351.1, read on the forward strand.
AAAAACTTTTTGGATAAGTTTTCAATAATAATGCTTATAAAGTAAAACAGACGCATAGTAAAGTTTCAACACGTAGTGTTATCTGCCCTAATTTGGTCTTATCTTCGTTTTAAACTCGTTCACACAGCAAAATAGCAGTTTACAGGCATTCCGATAAATGTGACTATAGAGGTTTTTGTTTTAATGTCTATGGTTTTTAAAGTAGGTTATGTTATTATGGTGTCTACATTTTTGTTTAAAAGCTTTGGCATTATTCAGGCTTTTTATAAAACAGCACAAATCTCTGAGAATATCATTAACTCATGTACCTCAATAATTCACAAAAACTATAATTTTGTATCAGTTCATAGCTGGACACAACCATCCCTCAAAGTAAGCGATATTGCCAAGTCCACAGTCATAATATTTTTCAATGCAATCTTAACCTTTTGACCGCCTCATCAAAAAAGGAAGACGTGCCCTCAGCGCCAACCGAAGAATTCATCCATAATACCTATAAAATAGTAGTGAGTTCGGAAATATATCGATTGAAACCGACTATTCATTTTGTACATTAAAAGTCTGTCATGTAGTCGTGACCGTGGCGTGCTGGGCACTTTTTGGCTTGTCATATTAAAGATTACCTTAAACTATGAAACAAAACGAACAAAGAGGGGGCAGAAGCTATATGCGTGCAGTCACGTAGGCCCCAAGCGGTATTTCGGAAAATTTCATTCATAAACAAGTTTATGGCGGTCTCATCTACATTATTAGTCCAAAACTCATCTCCATTAATTTGGAGGGCTTTCGAAAATACCGACACCTGAAATTGGGTGGTGGACTAGGTCAAAAATAAAGTCCTTTATAATATTTATTTGGTAAAGCATCTTAAAATAAGGTCACTTTCATTTATTACATAGTTCTATAAGTATACGGCTTGATGTGGAAAATCTGTGACGTCATAGTTCTTATTTTCGTACAAATAACATAGAGTAACCGTTTTTGACAGTTCAATAAAAGTAATTAATTGTCAACGACCGTATTACCAATTTTACGATGTCCGAATAGCCACTATCTACCGAATAAATTCAAAAAGTGAACAGAATTTGTATGAAATGATCTACCAAATAAACTAACTTGAACTTATTCGTTGGGTGGTGAAACATGCCTTAAGTATTCTTGCAATAAACGACTTCTTTAGTGTATATGTCGGCTTCCTTCGTGCAATTATAGGAAGTTTAATCAAAGCTGAGCACTCACAGGCAGCCTTAAAAATGTCCTTAAAAAACGTTTCGTTGGACAGCTGACATTCGATATGACCATCTGCCATAGCCACATGGTGTTGCGTCAATCGCAAGCTCACATTACGCCCAAAATAAATTACAAAAAAAAAGTACACCTTTCGTGGCGTATTTGAAGGTAAAAAAAATTTTGCTAACTGAAATCACCTTTTGACCGCCACGTCAAAAAAAGAAAGACATGCCCTCAGCGCCAAGCTATGAATTCATCCATAAATACCTACAATATAGTAGTGAGTTGGAATTACATCGATTAGACTGACTATATAAACTTTAAAAGTTTGTCATGTATTCGTGACCGTCGCGTGCTGGGTACTTTTTGGCTTGTCATCTATACGTGACTGTGGCGGTCGATATATTAAAGTGTACCTACTAATAAATAGGCCAATAATGATGAGGCTTCATACTGTTAATTACCGATGCGTAAAACGTAAACGTAAATTATTAAAAAAATAACAACAGGAATGTTCGTAGGAGAGACATCGCGCGTCAAAACGTGTTTAATGATCGGCTAACTAGTTCTTTTGTCCATCCAATGATTAAAGTTAAGCTTTAGCATAAAAAACAAAATCACGTTTTCAACATGTGAAAATAATTTTAATCTTTTAGTGATATCGTTTTAGTTAATACAAGCGTACTAGTGCACTGTTTCGTTATAATGTCACTGGTTGGTAGTTGGTGATTGATACACCCGTGCATCGGAGAGCACGTAAATGTCGGTCCTGCGCCCGATCTCTCTCCGGTCGTGTTGGATTACCGTCCCTGAGGACTATGAGAGTGAGGGCATAGAGAGTGCACCTGTATCTGCGCGAACATTTGTTCACTATAATATGTCCTGCGCAGCTGGCTGATCTCCATAAATGAGACCGGCCGCCGTAGCCGACAATCGGCCTGAATGCCATCATAATGTAAATACGGCATCCAACGATAATTCTTTTATACATAGAAGAATAGTTTTTGGGAGAATACGCTATTAAAACTGCTTTTTCCTAACATGAAGATTAAAATTATATGTCACATAAAAAAATACGTTTAGCTGCGTTTTAAAGGCTTAGACATCAAGTTTTCGCCTCTATGTCATAGGATTTGATCTAATCATGACGTGATCACCGATTAAAGGTTGCCGATCACGCTTGCTTTCGTATTTAAACAAATTCAACTTGATGATCCGATGGACTCGCTAATCATCACTTTGGAATTGTATGTTTTGGATCTAGAAATAATAACTGACGTAAATAATTCGATTATCGAACGATGACCTTTAAAAAGGCAGGACAGATAACAGAAAGTCTTTTGGTAAACATTGATGCAGCAGAATTTGGCTTATCTTTACAGACGTGGTGGTCTAAAATTACTTCATCAAATGAGCCCTCCCGCTATAGGGACAGTTGGTGGTAGTGTCAGATTTTTACTGACTAAAACCCACTTTTGTTCCTTCTGGATGTCTTTGTGAGCTAGGGCCGCGGTAACTCTTGCGAAAAGTCCACAGTGCCGACTATGTCTAAAATGGCTACAATAATATATTGATAACACAGTCGACGTTAGAGTGGATCTGGTCTTTGAAATAAAGGTCATCTAAGCGTGCTTTTTGGTCGGCATACAAACTCAGGATTCTGCGCTTATAAAAACCCAGCGATTTTTGTTTCTATTTTGATTTAATCTAGAACTTTTCGTAATATAAATGATAAAGCAAGAAAAATTGCGCATTTAGGACGCTGTGACGTAGTTATCGCTAATTCAGAAAACTCCATTATTACTTATTGTAATACGTATAACGTGTTTATACAAGTGCTGAACGACGACGCGATTTCTGCGCAAAACGAATTTGCCTTGAAGTCATTGTAGCAATAATCCGTATTAATGCTTTTATTTGAAAGGACCTTAATTAGCATATAGTGTCGTTGTTTTTGCGTTGTTTTGATAAGCATCGCGGCTGTTAGTCGCTAAAGGATAATGGTAAAGTGGGTCATGCAATGACAATGAGCAATTTTGTGATGTTTATGAGAAGGGAAAGGGGTGTTCGTCCTCTTAAAATGCTTCGTAAGCTCTTGAAGTTTTACAGAAAATTTTCACGCGTTCAAGCTTTCTTGAAAATCACGTCCTTTCGCCTTTAATCATCTCTCACCTGGTAACAAAATATGACCCGATAGCTTAGATCTAAAGAGGCACAATTGAAAAAGTTTGACCTCAGCACTGGTCTGTTCGATCCAAGGTTTTGAATTGAACGATACACAATTGACGAGTTTACCTTCGAAAGCTTAGCTATGGTGTTCATGCTCACGATTTGTGTTGGTTCAGAACCTTCAAATGTAGCTTAAACTTTATATACATTCAGTTCCGTTCAGGTAATTGACCATGAGCTGTCTAATTATGTAATAAAAACTAGCGACCCGCCCCGGCTTCACACGGGTGGACATTTATTTTACAACTCTAACCATTTAGGCAGCTTTCGCGAGAATCGTTAACGTACGGCAGTTTTTTCGACGCCTTACTCCACAATTTTCACTACCACGAAAAATCCTATCTATTTTCCGGGATAAAATATAGCCTATACGGATTCGGAAGAATTCCTCTAAGTAATGGTTAAAGATATTTTGAAATCGGTCCAGTAGTTTTTGAGCCTATTCGATAAATACAAAAATACAAAGGTTTCCTCTTTATAATATTAGTATAGATGCCCATGAAAAATTTGCCTCAATGGTCCTGGTCCTGAGAAAACCTCCTTCCTGCCCGGTCAATAAGTTCGCCTTTGGTAACTTACTCTGTGAACATTCTACAGTACTCGTAAGTGCTTGCTACTACGGTACCTTGCAAATTGTGGACGTGAACTTAGGGAGCTAGACTTCTCCAAATGAACTGCATATTGACTAGAAAATTCTTAGGCATTTTTTCTAACCGCAAAATAAAAATAACGTTGAACGACATTCGTCACCATTTATGAAGTGTGGTTATTTTTTTAACTATTTGGCGACATGCCAATTGTTTGATAACCTATATGCTGAGTTCTGGTACTCTAAATAGCATAGACCTTGAATAAATTGGTTGCCTCCATGTAGGTAGAATGATAATGAGTATTGATAAAAAAAACGGTTGGGTGGATTTTTGATAAGTTGTGACAGGAACTTGTGTATGAGGAACTAGTTTGAAATGTAGACAAGATGGGAGACTTACAGATAGTTGTTATATAGTTATTTCTGCTTCTAATGATTTTTCTCTCCGATATATATTTTTCGACAAAATGATCAGACCAGCTGTCCTTTAGATATCATGGAAGTCCAAAATACTGCCTACCTACAAATAATCTACGCATTCATTCCTTTAAGATATCTAAATACCCCCAAAAGTTTAAAGTCAAATACTCTTTACTTCTGCCGAGGTATCAGATTGTATCCACGGCCCTGACACACAAAAGACCCCCAGAAGGAACGTAGTGGGTTTTAGTCATTAAGGGTCTGACACTTCCTGCATTATAATCATTTGTTGATTTCCCACGGAAGAGAAAATGGTTTTACTTTTTACCAAACTGCTAAAAAGGTTCATGCTTTTCCAGGAGTTTATTACTCTGCTTAGGTATGAGAGGTGGCGTGACACGAAACGTGCAATGATATCGATACTCGATACGTATCCATGCATCCGAGTCTAAAAGAAATCCATGACAATAGAATGAGAAAATACATTTACAGCCACATTGTGTAAAGTTAACGACTTATGTGAGAAGTGTTTTATATGAAACTGCTGTGTTTTTGCGCAATTAATCCCCTCCCCCCCCCATCGCGTCGGTCTCGAAAGTTCTTGTATGGAAAGTCATTGTTTTTCATCTAAATCCCATCCCAGTATTTTGTCTAGCTGAGCCTTTTCCCAAGCTATGTTGGGCTCGGCTTCCAGTCAGTTAGGAAATGCCAACCTCATCTCGTTTTTCATAAAAAATGTGTTGACGTGTAAAAGTGTTGATTTCAACCTATTTGCAAAATTAATATGTATCATTAAAGTCTTAACCCGATGCAGTAAGTACCAGTGTTTTACGCGGAGCGACTGCTTATCTGACCTCCTCAGCAACCCTGGGCAACCCGATACCCCTTGGCAAGACTGGTTGTCATACTCTCTGCCTTGACAGCCAATGATGTACAAATGACAGCCGGGACCTACCAATTTAACGTGCCTTCCGAATACATTTGCCTCATTGAAATTTTGTTCGTAAAATGACCATTTTACACACGTAAGTCAGTACGTAGTAACGCCTAATTAAAATCCATTTGTGTTTACTAAATAGAGCAACATGAACGTAAATTGTAATACTACGTTTTCATAGTACAAAAGACCTTGTCGTTGTTTCTATTCAGCGGGATATGTTAAGCTCTCTTCACACTGACACCCGCGACCCCTTGATATAAGCTGGCGACTTTTGACCGTATTGGCGACGTCAGGTCGCTAGATTTCAATCAGGGGTCGCCGGGATAGGTATCTATAACTTTAATATGCTTTTTTATTTAAACCAGTCTGGATAGACAACCTTGTGTTGTTTTGAAATGCTAATTTTATTACAGTCTAGCTTTTTTTTTGCAAAATTAATGCGGCAAGCTTTTTTTTGTTTGTATTATGTAGAAAAGTATATATCATGTTTTAGCGAAGTATGTTTCACATCTCTGATTTTAGAAGTCTAGGCTGTGATAAATTGCTCACTGTTTTAATACATATAATGTGTAGAAAAAGATTAGATAAGTGCCAGTATTTTCTGGAAATAATCAGTCTTGCGATTCGGACTCGCGCACAAGCCAATAATACAATCAATATTCCGGGAATATTTCAAGCGTCTACCTGTTGCCGTCTATGAATATCGAGTATCGAGTAAAAATATAACTTTTCCTGTAACAAAAATAGATCTGTTAAAATTAATACCAAATTAATAGCGAAACCTTAGTACCTTAGAAATAGAACCCCGTTGTACACACGGCTACTCATCAAGCTATACAAAACCAGTTTGTCTTGGACCCGCTTTATATGGTCTTTCTACTAATTGAACGGTCAGCTTATACTAGTTTTGTATATATGTAGCTTGATCTGTAGCCGTGTGTACCTTTTGACCCTAAAAGTTGACTGCAAAGGTTTTTTGCTCCTTATTTTCGAAACTTAAACGTAGTCTAATAAAATTCCTGTCCATGTCTGCCACTGTCCCTTTTAAAGGCTTTAAACTCTACAACGGTGACCTATTTATATCCCCCCTCGCCACTGTTCGGTACGTACGCAACAACTGACCTTGTTTGCGATTACCTTACCAGTATGTATAGTTTTTATATCGACCGTAATTTATTCACTTAATTAGTATTCCGAAATTATTGTTGGAGTGTCTTTTTAGTTAGTACGGGTTCTGGTCGTATTAAGGTATACTTTTATAAGAAGTTTTATTGTTCTTATTTGATATTTTAAAGTGTTTATTCAAAACACCGATACCGTTTAAGACTAGAAGCCGACTCCAACACAGCTTGGGAAAAAACTAGGCAGATAAACACTATAGGTTTTACTTCGAAAAAAAGAACTTAAAGGCTTTATACAATGTTGATTGCATCTCAAGAGCAGTTTTTTCGAAACTGTAAGGACAGAAATCAAGGTACAAACGCCAAGCCAAATTATCAATGTATTGAAGCCTACAAACCATATTAAATAACTAACGTTAGCAACATAGTTTTAAATTACAGTCACACATCGCGTCATTCTCGCGTTCCGCTTGAAAGAACACGGGCCTTATCAATAGAGTCCGATTCGTTGCCTGTCAACGTCAGTGGTATGACGTCATGCTCAACGAGAACCTTCGTAAATAACTATAAATTTACTTTAAGTGTTGACGAACGGGTTCATGTGCTTTCTGAAGCATAGAGAGGTGTCTTATTGAGTGGTGTCTTCTCTGAAGTCAGGTACTGAGCGCCTGAATAGTATTTTGTTCGTACATTTTGACTATGAAGACATCACTTAGAGATAAGTTTGGAGCAACAAACTTATATGACACTAGCGACCCGCCTCGGCTTCGCACGGGTGCAATGCTGATAATAAAATTATACATATAAACCTTCCTGTTGAATCACTCTATCTATTAAAAAAAATCCGCATCAAAATCAGTTGCGTAGTTTCAAAGATTTAAGCATACAAAGGGACATAGGGACAGAGAAAGCGACTTTGTTTTATACTATGTAGTGAAGTGAAGAACTATAATGGGCGCCATTTTAATTCTACCTACCTACTTACGTCAATTCACAAATTTAACCTTGCTGAATTAGCCACGAGCCGTCGTGATTACATTCGTCTATATTTGGAAATAACGCCACAGTTAACTCGATTAGAGGAAGGAAAACAAATGCTTTAAGGCCAACTTCTACTAAAACGATGAAGCCGACCTCCGACCAAGGTTGGACTTTACTGTGATTGAATAACCTGTCTCTTTTACTCTGTGGAGTCATCAATATCTAAATACTAAAAAAAGACAGGGATATGCATAGTGTATATTTCGTCTCTTTCCTTAAATTTTGGATTATTTGGAGTATCCCGAATAATTTTGAGGGCATAACATTCTGCCGGGGATACAGGTTGTTTGCAAGAGTTACCGTGACACTGGCGCACAAAGACCTCCAGAAGTAACATTAAGGGTCTTAGTCAGTAAGAGTCTGAAACTCTCTTGAGCTTCACTCTCAGCTGGATCGAAAGCAATTTGACGATTTCCAACGAAAAAAAATTTTTTTTTGCCCTTACTGTCCCACTGCGGGGCAAAGGCCTCCCCCAAATCTTTCCACTTATCTCTATGGCAAGCTTTATGTGGCCAGTCCTCGAGAAAACGGTCCAAATCTCAAGCGCATCCTCGGTCTTCCTCTCGATCGTCTGCCATCATCTGAGTTCCAATGAGTGGTAATACTAATGGTAAATCGCGAAAAAGAATATTACTGTAAGCAAACCTTCAGCTCATACTATAAGCAATCTAATAGAAAATATGGCGTGCTTGATAACGTCATAACTGTTTTATATCCAACCCACATGGTAACAGAATTGTGCAATAAAAGTGCAAGTAATAAATGCTCAGTATTATTTTCATGGTCGATGCTCTACCCTTGAAATAGAAGCTGGTTATTAATTTTCCCGTGAGCGTTACTTGTACGAGTTTCATGTAGAAGGAATGTGTTGGTCATGGGGGTTATTAAATTATGTTGTCTTCTATCATTATATCTTACAAGCTATATCTTCTAGGCTACTGCCTAGGCTGTACGGTCTCACTGCTGGGAAAAGGCATCTTCACTTGGTTTCCTGACCTCCCAATCTTTAGAGCATTTGAATTCATAAAAGGTTAGAAAAAGTTATTTAAGCCCATTCTTCTAAGTAGGTTGATACAATTGTTAGTCTTCTGGCCCACACTGTATGTCTGGTCTGGTCCTATTGTACAGACGGCACATCAATCTGTCAAATTTCCTTAAAAGATTTTCAACTTAATCGCTGAAGCATATATGGTTCAAAGTTGGTTGGCAAAATTGTCTAAGAGTTTGGGGTGTTACATGTCTCTCAGTCAGCTCTTCATTCGATAAAATAAATTGTGTCTAATAAAACAATTTGCATAGTTAGCAACAGCTGTTGCTAATAATAATTCGAAGGTGACATTTTGATCGACATGACGCGTTTTCGTGTTTTTGTTATTACATCCTAAATTGATACGCGATAGCAAGTGATAATGAACGTCTATACTTAGCTTTCTGCGTAGCATGTAGATGTTTACCTGTGATAATACGGCGAAAATGTATTGTTATGTTCGCGGAAACATGATATAATTAATCAGTTTTCAACGACACCACGTCTGCCTTTTTTTTCGTGAAAAATCATCGAATTACCCCTCCCGCCGAGGTTGCGGCTGGACGGAGTGTCAGCCTCTTACTGACTAAAACCCACTATGTTCCTTCTGGAGGTCCCTGTGTGCCAGGGCCACGGTATCTCTTACGACAACCCGCCGCCTAGGAAGAGACTGGCCCTAAAGGGCTCGTATGACCATGTCTGCCCTGATGTCTTATTCATTTGCGGTGATATCATGTCTTCTCTTGCACTCCTCTGTTTGACGTCATCTCACAAGTTATATTATTCTAGTTATATCTGTCTTTCGCACAATACATCCCCATTTTCTTTGGTGGTAAAATAAAGAAGGAATCTTATATTTTCTTATTGATTTTTCAGCGTAGGGATCAGTCTTTCCTAATTTCGAATTCACAAACTATGCTGATATAAAATCAACCAGTAAACATTTTTATTAAATATCTAAAAGGTCAACTTAACGACACAAATATTTTCGTGTAAACATCCAATCGACCGGTCTCAAAAACAAATAGAATGAAACAGCTACCGACATCTTAGTATTAAAATATAAAAACGCGCCTACGCACACTGAGACGATTATAGCCAGATCGTTCGAGAGCATGAGGTCATAATGTAGAAAACAAGCTATTACCTTGAACACTTGGAAAGAAAACGTCATGGGCAATCGTCCATGGCTTTGAACGAGTACATCGGCATTGTAACATTACGAAATACATTACGTGTGGAAATGTAGATATTTTCATAATAATTTCACTTGCCAAAATGTACGGAAAGATATTACGTACCACACCTACATACGTGAAACACAAACAAACATGACCAAATTGAGGTGTTTTGTTCTTACAGTAATTATTTTTTAAATATCTTGAGCTCCTATTTTTGGTATGCTTGTACATGGGTGAAATATAATATCCTAGGTACTATAAAGACGCTTTCTATTACTGATAAGGTCCAAATTTGTTTAGGTCATCATCTCCCGAGCCTTTTCCCAACTATGTTAGGGTCGGCTTCCAGTCTAACTGGATTTAGCTGAGTACCAGTGTTTTACAAGAAGCGACTGCCTATCTGACCTCCTCAACCCAGTGACCCGGGCAACCCCTTGGTTACAAAGACTTATGGCTTCTGACTACCCGTAACGACTGCCAAGGATGTTCAATGACAACTTTACTTGTACTAAACAACCCTATTGTAGGACCCTTAATGTTATCTTTCAGTTATCCTTTGCGATGCATGATCGCGTTAACTCTCCCGACCTAACAAACGTCAGGTTATGGCCTTTACTAAATATTGCGTACGAGCGAACAAATGAAATTGAGACATGCTTAAATCGTTAGCATTGGTAAACTAAACGGCATTTTACGAAATGGAGACATCGCGTTTTCTATACGATACACGCGAATCAAGGCCAATTTTTTGTATACAGCGAATAATACTAATTTATAAGTCAAGGACTTGAAGAAAAAACTTAGATTTTCTAACAGTTGCCAACTTTCTGATATCCAATTTATTGAAAACGAAGTAGTTAAATATTACTATATTCATGAAGGAATTACTGGCCAAACTACATAGTTTAGATTTAGTGAAAACGGTGTCGAAGAAGATTAGCAAACTGCTTGCTATGTATGCCATTTGCGATATTTGTATCCAAAGCGGTTGGATCGTGGGCAGAATACTAAACAGTTAGAACTGGTACAACCGGGCAGCGATTTGCAATAGAGATAGAACTCGCAACTAGAAATGTTGTATCGAAGTGTTCTTTAAGCTTTTAGTACATATTTTGAGAAACGTAACTTTATCAGTTTTTTGGATACAAACTTAAACAAATTTGGAAATTTGGCTGTCATTGAACATCCTTGGCAGTCGTTACGGGTAGTCAGAAGCCAGTAAGTCTGACGCCAGTCTAACCAAGGGGTTGCCCGGGTAACTGGGTTGAGGAGGTCAGATAGGCAGTAGCTCCTTGTAAAACTCTGGTACTCAGCTAAATCCGGTTAGACTGGAAGCCGACCGACGATGATGTCCACAACCAAGAGGCCATAATTATCAATTGCTATGAATTACTGCGTTAATCACGTAGGTCTTCAAGGGCAGATCCAATTTAACAGTGATTTGGACTTAGCGGCCATTTCATTGTCAGATTTCCGTTTTAAAATGTCATGACCATCGGAGCAGAAGAAAGAGGGCACTTGAATTAATAAGTTGCTTTAATTGAAAAACTATACAGACAAAATTGTCTTGCTAGGGAGTTTGGTCCACCATTTCTTCCCAGCGATAACACATAGGATGTTGTGAAGGGCGATCGTTTTTGGGGCTGTCTTTTGTAGAATTGACCTTCAAAAAGTGTTGATTTTCAGCCCAGTTTGAATAAATTACTTTTTATCTTATCTGTTATCTTGTAATTTATCCCAATTTAAGTCAAATTGAACATACATATAACGTTGAATCATTCCTCTCATATTTATGAAAAACAAAAATATTCCTTGAGCATATTTTTGTTGACACCGAACCTGTCACCACCCTTGACCGGTATCATTGACAACGTGTCTCGCGTGTGGGCCAAGGTACCCAGTTAATTTTGAACGACCTCTGTAAACTTGCCCGCAATCATCTGTGTCCTGGTAGAACTATTTTAGGTCCCCCAGTCATACAACTGTGTCATTGAGGCAAATGGGTTTCATTTTGTAGGTCTTGAATGATCCCATCTACTTTCCAAGTGATATTCATATTCGAGGAAGTCTTCCTTGAATGATTTATCAAATAAGCGGATTTTTCGTTATATTCTGTCGTAGATTTAAGTAACTGAGATTTATAAGTATGTATATGTCGCAGCCTCTCCACTTGGAGAGGCCTATGTCCAGCAGTGGACTGCGATAGGCTGATGATGATGATATGTCGCAGGGAAATGAAGATATCTGGTATTTCACGAAATCCCGGTAGATGTCGAATACTTTTGTTTATTACATCTTCTTCCTAAAAGTATCTAGTGATATGACAAAACACCAATCTATCGCCAGTGATATGTCGTTTCACTAAACTAAATCTAGGATTTCGTGAAATACCAGATATCTTCATTTCCCTGCGACAAATACAAATCTTAGTTACATATTTAGAGGAAAATGCTTGAAGATTCTCTCTTAAAAGTTTACACTGTATTAAGGTATACAAATGACTGATTTCACCCCATCCTAATTAGTCTCAGTTATTTCTGGTTTCCGTTTGAACTTGAACACGTCCGCTCGTCCGGCCCCTTAGACATTACCTGCTTCTAAAAATACCAGCACGTTAGTTTTAACATTCGTGGTTTGTGCCAAATACTTGTGTAACAGTACAATTTAATCTTGTCATCGTTGGGAGATTACATACATACATTTTTCTGTTGGTATTTCGAGCCTTGGTTAATATGTTTAATGCTTATTTTAACACTTCCTACCTACCATCTTATTATAAGGATTTTAGCTTTTACAAATGCCCTTAAATTGAGCTGGCTTAAGACTGTTATAAGGACCTATCGATCGACCGTCAATCGATGCCATCGATAGTTGGTAGAATGGTTCGGTCGACGCTATCAGTTTGGTGGAAAATGTCGATCGATGTCGATTATCCCATTTTAGTATCGATACATGGCAGGTATCGACAGTCGATCCATTGGTTTGGTAACACCCTAAGGCATTCTTAAAATCAGGCATTTAACGTATCTTTAAATCATCATTTGAATTGTAAAGCGTATACCAAAAGTCCAGTGATGACCAATTAAGGGCGACGCGTCGAAATTGCTCGAAAGAAATTGCGTGTCGCGTGCCGTCTGGTTTAAACCTGTTCTCTATTCGTGTTGAAGATGATTTATTTGCCGAAATTGGTTATGGGTGATGCGGTAGGATGATACAGGTTCAGAATTGGACACGCACGGACTTTCGACTTCAGATTGTAACCATTTCTTTGGAAGTCATTTCATTTTGTTACCTGAGGACTAAGTTTCGTGATTTAGACTTCAAAGCCTGGTTCTAAACCTAATCTCAATGTCGTTTCTTTGATGTTTTCCAGTCTAGATTGTTTTTTATCTGTTTACAAATCGATTAGATTAGATAGACATAGAATATTGTCTAGTATCATTTAACTTGCATCAGAACTAACTTCTCAAGATTTTGCTTCTGTTTTGGGTATCATAATTCTCTTAAAGGCATCGCTTCATTGTGTTTTCACTTCAAACTCTAGAAAGACAATAGGAAACTTTTTGCCATCACAATTTGGTTCGATGATGTCATCGACATATATTTTTAAACGCCGTAAAGGACTGGCGGTCGCGCGATTAGTTTTATCCGTTATCTTGGCAGCTATGTTCCGGTATCTTAAGTAGAATGATTCGTAACTATTTTTTTGTATGTAGAATCCGGGATTGTAGCTCAAAAAAGAATCCACAGTGACATACATAATTACATTGCAAGTTAAATAAAAGCTTTTAAAATGGTAACATTTTGGATAGCATATTTAGTTCAGCATTTGTCTTTTTCGAATAAATTTTAGAAGATACTAGAAAAATAACGTTCAAGAAAAGCAATAACTATTATCACACAGTAGTGGCTTTTATTTAAACATCAAATGTCAGATTTCGTTATACTAAAAACCTTTGTGTTATCTGTTTATTTAAATTGTTTACACATATTATCAAACACGAGCAGCCTTAGCGGGAGATCACGCCACGAATAAATTTTAAAAACAACACATTTATGAACAAATACACATGAAAAACATAATTCATAAGACCAACTTGGACGGCCATTAATTTCGTTTCACAGCTCTGTCCCAATTTCGCGCCAATATGCTCCCCGGAATAGACGTATGTTTGAATTTGGAACGACGCGGCGTACTCTATAATGGCGGCCATGTTGTAACGGTAAATTCTTGACAGTTTACACAGTATGGTAATTTTTTCTGAAGAACAGTTTTGTTGTTTTGGTCCTTGAAGCCGATTATTTACTAGCTAGTAAATAACTAATTGGTAAATATTTAAAGAGGCTTTATCTTTAAATGAATACTAATGTTCATGCATTATAGTTCTTAATTATAATGTGGAACGATAGTGGCAGCTTCTTAATTAACGTCATCAGATGTTTTGATGTCCTCGCAAATGTAGAGAAGAATTCGTAAAACTTTCTTTGGACGATAAACTATTAATTATTTATTGATGGAAGTGTGTCAAACAAGAGCATTGATTAAAGTATCCTAGGCCTTTTAATCGTACATGGGACACTTGTCACCATGATCTTTGTAAAAGTCTCTACTTCTTTGATACGACCTTTTCCCCCTTGAAAACCAGTATAAACTAGATGTTTAATAACATAAGGTTCGCTATAGCCCTGCCGGGGCTGCGGGTTGTTGCAAGAGTTACCGAGGCCTTTCTACACCTCGAGTAGGAACATAGTGGGTTTTGTCAGTATGAGTCTGATCACTCCCTCCAGCTGCACTCTCAGCGGGAGGGGTCATTTGATGATTTCCCACAAAAAAGGGTCGCTGTATTGCGTGATTGTGTTTGAATATTTCGTATTTTTTTATTGTACTATTTCATTATGTATGCATGTGTTTTCATTAACGTAAAAAAACGCATTTTCTTTCTTCTTTTCTTTCTTTCGAATATACTAACTTAAATGTAAGGGAAACGCGTTTTGACGACTCAGAAAAAGTATGTCATTTGATCAGTGAAATTAACTACTCAATTGCGTCGTATTCATTTATGAAGATGGCATAGCCTTTTACATAAGCCAGCTTCTCCATAAAGTTGTTGACGCAATGACGTCACAATTGTGTAATTGTCTGCCTGCCTGCCAGTATTTAATATGCGTGCGAATAGATACAGGCTTTCCAAAACGTTTTTATACTGCTCATTGTTTTTTTTTTTTTTTTTTTTATATTGTTACTAAGTGCCGCGTTGTGGTAAAAAAAAATATTAAATAGAACGGCCGAAGCTAATCATACTATTTAATATTTAAACTACTAATTTTAACTCAGTCATGTATTTTTTCTTACAAAAATCAAACATTTTGATATTATCTTCTTCCATTCATATGCAAACACGTCAAGACCTTTTTTATTGATGGGAAATCATCAAATGACCTAACTACCTACCACTATGTTCCTTCAGGAGTTCGTTGTGTGCCACGGGCACGGTGACTCGGACAAACTACAGCCAGGCAGAGAATACATCTAGACCTGTGTTTGATTTTAGAAGAGCGTTAATGGCGGTTTCTGTTCTAGGAATAGGCGATTTGGAAGAATGTTAATCTTATTTGGGCTATATTCGATTTGTTGAAAAAAAAATCTGTAGGTTTCACAGAATTTCACGTAAAAATCTGATGAATTATCAGCTTATCTTAGCGCGACTGTCAAATGAGTTATAGTTTTCCGAAATCCCGCACTCGTTTTTACAAAACTGTAAATTTAAGATAAATTAATAGGAAAATATGGCAGAATGTAACAAATATTGTGTGATGTAATTATACAGTGAGCTAAATCAGAGAATATTTTACTGATATTATTATCGCTATGTCCTCATTTCAGAGCACAGGAAAAATTATATACTTATGTATGTGTGAATTGAAATAATAATCACATATAATATAGCTACTATGGTTAGAAGTGTTATATAGTTTCCTGTAATCTATATATATAGAAACGGCAGTATTTGAAATCAGTAGAGAAAATGGGGTCACTAGTCTCAAGGGTCGGTTGCATCATCGTATAACCCAGTCCGGAAAAGCAGTAAACGGCCTCCTAGACTGAACTGCGAGTTGCCATTATCAAAAAATCTTCGTATAAGCATGTGTAACATCTTTTGTTAGCTATATCCTAGGTTGGCAATGAAAATAAAAAAAAATATGTTGATAAGATTAAGGCTTCGTTATCGTTCTAGAAGATAGTCAGAGTCGGCTGCTAGCTGACCAGACAGATTCCGATTTTTTCTTTCAGGAGAACCTTCTCCTGACCAAAACTAAACGACAAAAAAAAAAAACGTTAAATCGGTCAGCCGTTTATGTGTGATGGCGCGACCAAGGGAAATAGGGATACATTTTCATAAATACAGATTCTCGGATAAGACCCCAAAATCTAGTGCCAATCCCCCACCCCTTCCCTAGTATTTTGCAAAAAAAAAGAAGCGATGATGAACTATATTGCAAACGAAAGTGCAAACAATTATACCACACACACACACAATTAAGTATTTTTCCACTGAAACCATGTATGTGTGTTCAAGTTGAATTTCTCCGTAACAATGGCCGCTTGGAGCATGTCCAGTGAGCAGTGAAAGTTGCGCCTGCGCAGCGTAAGTGGGAAACTGCAAACAGTATTTATTGTTTGCTTTTTATCATAGTTATGAAGATTGGTGGTTTTTTTGGTATGTTAGAACTCCATTTATGGCCATGGGAATCTTTACTAATTATAAAATTGAAGAGTTTTTGTTCGGGGGCTCCCTGTGTGCCAGGGCCACGGTAACTCTTGCGAACTACCCGCAGCCCCTTCCGAACGCCTCCTTACAATAACCGTTGAACTATTTCACAATACTTTAAAAATAACGTGTTTTGTGTAAAAATAACGGTTTTATACAATCATCGCGGTTGAAAGTTCATTGACATCCCAATTTGAATGAAAACAACATCCATTATCGGGTTTCAGAGGCTTTTTGACGCCTACTCCAAAATGGTTTAAGATAGGCTCTTAATTACTAATAATTATTACTGAAATGTATCAAGAATCTCCAGGAGGAACATAGTGGGTTATAGTCAGTAAGAGTCTGACACTCCTTCAGTCTGTACCCTCAGCGGGAAATCATTTGATGGTTTCCCACGAAAAAATAAGGTAAGGTAGGGTTATCAGAACATGTACTTTATCTAGTACATGTCTGCTGAAGAGTGAAAAAAAACGCGATGTTTTGCAAAACCGTCTCAATGCTACATAATATTTATGCAATCTATTTCGCAACAGATGTGTTTGTCCTATAAATAGTTTGTTTTCAAACATTCTATCTTTCTTACCGTGGGCGATGCCCGGTCATTAAAGAGAATGTTCTAGAAATTTCTTTAGTTTACATTATGCTCTAAGAGTCTGGAATCTGGATAGCATTAGTAGATTTTCTAGCCTTGTGAACGTGATACTGTGTTGAACACAGTCCTGAATTCGAGTTATTTTTTAAAGTAAAATGGTGACCGGAGATAGATCAGGCGCAGGACCGACATTTACGTGCTCTTCGATGCACGGGTGTATCAATCACCAACTTCTAGACTTTGTGTTTCTGTATAAAAGTCTCTTAATATCTACAAAGTAATTTTTTTAAAAGCTTTTATTTAACTTGCCGTGTATGTATGTTACGGTGGATTCTTTGAACTCAATTTTGAAGTAGATATCTTCAACCGATTGAGCTGAAATTTTGTATACACGTTCAGTCTGGATGACAATGCACGATATGTTATATGACGTTATTCTAAATCCAATATGGCGGACTATAAAAGCTTTTAAAAAAAATATTTTTCTTTTAATTTATTTTTAGCACGATCCAGTGATAAATCGTGGTGACTACTAGACCAACGAGGCAAGGCTAATCAAAATAGACTTATCATAAACATAGTTTTATGTAAAACTAGATAGGAATTGACACGTAAAGGCATTTGCCAAACGTGATTGTCAGCAATATGACATACAACTCCGCTTATCATTTTCACGCGTCTAGATACGCAAATGACATTGTTTTTACAAATAAAATGACGTTTGAAAATATGCTTTTAGATTTCTAGCTCGTGGCTAAGTAACAAGCGCAAGGGTCGATCGATCATAAGGTTAAACAACGCTTGGCGCTATCGATCCATAGATCAGTGACCATATTGTCATGACTAGATGCTCCGTGTTTCGGAAGGCACGTTAAATTGGTGGGTCCCGGCTGTCATTTGTACATCTTTGGTAGCCGTTACGGGTAATCACTAGGCCAGATAGGCAGTCGCTCCTTGTAAAACACTACTAAATCTGGTTAGACTGGAAGCCGACCCCAACATAGTTGGGAAAAAAAGCTCGGGAGATGAGATAACTACGGGTAGTAAGAAGCCAGAAAGGCTGGAACAGTCTTACCAAGAGGTATCAGGTGACCCAGGTAACTGGGTTGAGGAGATTAGACAGGCAGCCGATTCTTATAAAACATTGGTACTCGGCTACGTCTGGTTAGATTGGAAGCCTACACCTACATAATCGTCTTTTGGACATTACAAATATCTTTGCTCTTTAATATACCTAATATTACTAGTTTCGTTCTGTTTATGTATAGGAAAAACGACACGTACGGTTGGGGGGCCGGGAGGGGGGGTAATAAACTTTAACAAAACATTTAAAAACAGCTGATTACCTAATGTTTTCGTTGCAATACCATTTTTATCTGACAAACAGCAACAAAGGACAGATAAGGAATGCACGATAATGACGAATTGCATTTTGTAAAATATTTGCATAGTATTTTCACTTGGCAAGGGCATTATAGTTTGTAGTTTTGTTACCACATAATGCTCAAACGTAGCTTTAAGGGCCTGTTTCACCACCTACGAATAAGAACATATAGTTTATCTGGTAGATATGTAGTTTCATACAATTTCTGTTCTATTTATAAATTTATCTGGAAGGTATTGGCTATTCGGACATTGCGAAACTGACCCTTAGTCTTTCTTTAACAATTTACGTACGTGTGATAGAGATAGAATGATGTTTCAGTTTTTGGCGTTTCTGTTTTCGGCCGTATGTCTATTTTTCAAAAACAGTTGCTTGGTTCAGGCAATAATGTATCTCGGTTCAGTGTCGTACAGACCGCCAGCACATTAAGCTACCCGAAACTGCTTCAGCGATAAAGTTGAAAATCTATTAAGGAAGTTGACTGTAGTAGCATGATGTGCTGGCGTCAATAGGACGAACATCAACAGGTCCAAATGTATGGATATAACGGACCTGCTTATTTTTCCTTCTATCTCAATATTGGCGTAATAATATTATGTACCTACAGCGAAATTCAACATTATGATAATGAGTCAAACAGTGATTTTAGTATGAAAGTGAGTTTATCTAAGTCACGGCGCATGATCAAGCTCAGGTCAACGCCCTCGGGATGTGAACTGGCCACTCCGATCTACTTTATAATTTTGCACACAAAACGTCAAGACGAAAATCAATGCGACCTCTTTTGAGGGCAGAAATTGAATTTAAAATTTTCTCGATATTTGAATTCAACGTTTAGAATACACAAAACTTTCGAAAAGATTGATATTTCTAAATTTCAAATGTTTAAAAATAGAATAATTTTAACTATTTACCTCATGCTGTCTTAACACCATCATCATCATCTCCCGAGCCTTTTCCCAACTATGTTGTCGGCTTCCAGTCTAACCGGATTCAGCTGAGTACCAGTGTTTTACAAGGAGCGACTGCCTATCTGACCTCCTCAACCCAGTTACCCGGCAACCCAATACCCCTCGCTTACACTGTCTTACACCGTCAAAAATTTATTAGTTTCTAATATTAAGTAAACACTCTCAAGCACCAAATAAAATAAAAAGTGAAACCAGCCCAACATTTTAGCTAACATCTATGCATAAAAATAATAACCTTAACGCTTTGTAAATACCCAAAGAAACCGTTAATTTCTTTTTTTAATTAGTTATGCTCATTTGAGATTGTAACTAGGCTGTTTATGTTTTAACATTCATTATTTAGTTACGTGATTAATTTGCATTTTTTATATTTGTGACATTTGTGCTTGGGATTTCTGATTTTATTGTTTGTTTAGGCGGGAAACTGAACTGGGCAAAAGTGTTACTTTTTTGAATTTTCAATTACAAAGACGTTTTTCTAAGTAAATATTAGTGAAAATTTAGCCATTATTATAAGATACTGGATTTTGTTGAATAATGCAACTCTTATTAATATTGTCTCAAATGGTGTGGTGAGTTTAATTCTTACTTTACTAATATTATAAATGCGAAAGTAACTCTGTCTGTCTGTCACGCCTCATGCCAAAACTACTGAACCCATTAAAAGAAAATTTGGTAGACATATAGTCTAGAGTCTGAGAAAGGCTACCTTTTAACCGGTTGCGGAAAATAGTTGCCTCGGGTGGCGGGTAGAACGGCGGGGAACAGCTAGTATGAATTCATAATTTATTTCGTTTTCACTAAAAACAACAGAAGCAAATATTAAGTTGTCTTTTAAACGATTTCTCATTTAAATGCAAGCGCGATACGTGGGTTTAAAGTTCACTTAACGAAAATACCTTCTTTATCATTCTCGATTCGTTTATCTATGAAACAAACATCAATTACGTAAAACAGAACGACATTTGCGCGGCAGGTTTCAGTTTTAACGGTTTCTTAGCTCAAATTAGTACTTTATCGTTAACTGATTAGGAAAATTTCAAGTCATTTAGATAAACAAAAAAAAAATAGACTATTATGTAATAATCTTCTGCTTAATTTTCATTTAGATTTACGCGAAAATTGATTTTCATATTCCCCGGTCAGATTGGCAATTGGGTAGTTGACTATGTGCAAAATAAAATCCTTCATTATACTAATTTGGTGAATAAGTCTTAGTGGCCTAGTGGTTAAAGAGCCAACCTCTCAAGTATTGCGGCTTCGATTCCAGGCCAGGCAAGTACCAATGCAACTTTTCTAAGTTTGTATGTTCTTTCTAAGTATATCTTGGACACCAATGACTATGTTTCGGATGGCACGTTAAACTGTAGGTCCCGGCTGTCATTGAACATCCTTGGCACTCGTTACAGGTAGTCAGAAGCCAGTTAGTCTGACGGCAGTCTAACCAAGGGTTATTGCTAGACTTTGTACATTATAGATATTTTTATCGTCCCATTGATGGGCATACAATGAAGGATTGAGCGTTAGTCGTTAGTCAGTCGTTTCAGGGATGACTACATAAAAATCATGTAAAACCTCTTAAGTGTTATTTATAAAAAAATATATAAATGTCTTGTTGACTTTGCCGGTTATCTATACGATGATTAAGATATGACGTCACACGGAAGCTTCGGTTACAGTCGCAATATTATCCGCATCGCCAACACTCGTCAGGTTGTATTACTCAGCAACAACAATATACAGAAACATACTAACGTATTTTGAAGTAGGTACATACAAAAAGTGCGTAGGTTCTACTTATAAAAACTTCGATACACTTGAATTTAATTATGTACAGGAATTATAATCTGTATTAGAGAAACTGGCTTCTTTAACTACGACTAGGCGGAGCTGTGGGTGGTGAGTTGTATGGCTCATCATCTGTACGTCTAAGGACGATAGGCGCTTGTCGGTGTCGCAGAAAGCAAATATTGTATGAGCTCTGTAGGTCCAAGGCCTGCTGGGGCTGTTCGCTGGAGTTACCGCGGCCCTGGTACACAAAGACCTCCAGGAGAAACAAAGTTTGTTTTAGTCAGTAAGTCTGACACTCTCTCTATTTGCATCCACAGAGGTCGTTTGATTTCGCACTGTAAAAAAAGACACTGGTTGACTTCAAAAGCTAGATATTTTTTAAGTATTTCTAAGGGCCATATCATACCAATCCATTCGTCATATTCACTCTACTAATTTTACAGGTAACTTAAAAGATTTTCTACTGATATTTTAAATAATCCCTGTCAAGAAGCCCATTTCGCTTGCTGCGATCGAACTGTCAAAAGTTCACGTAAAAATAGTATCAAGGGTTGTACCAGGAGGTTCTAACCCAGTGTATACTAGGGCTAAGGGATAGACCGTGGCAATTTACTGTGTTTTTTTAAACGCTAGTGTCTGTGCGTCTCGTTAGAGCGCATTGAACCGGCCTACAACAGTGCTCAACCACTGCTGTAGCGTATCTGACCTGTTTGAGAGGCGCAGTGGCGGCTGGGCAATTGTTTTTCAACAAAACATTGCTCCCGGTAGCCTCCTTGAGCTTACGCTCTTGAATCTCCCAATTCCTTTCTCAACGAAATCCTTACTCTCCCTTAAAAAATCCAAAAACTAGTTCCTATTGAGATTGATCAGTATTTGTAGTATTTTCTCGTCTAAATCTCTCGAAAGACTATTATCAAGTAACAATCGATTATAAATTATTTTTCTTAGCATACGTTACGGAAATAATCAATTAGATCTTTTTAATTCTATTGAAAATAATTAACAAGAATCCAAGTGTAGTTTTCTGATATTTGTTTTAAAAGAAACTACACTATACAATCTAAATTTTCGTTACATTGACGATATACTCATCTAACGTCGTTCTTCTACGCATCTGTAAAGACAATCTCCTTATCCGAGACCTTGTTCTCCATCCTTCTGTCCCCTTCCACCCTGTATCATCGCTCGGCGGCCCTACCAGGCTGCAGTGCGTTGACCGCGCTCTCTCTTGTGTCAGGTACTAGGGCCCTCGCGCCCGGTCGCTCAAACCTTCGGGAAGTCGAGCTGCGGGCGGATCGGTGCGAGCATTTACAACGACAAGAAGCCGCTGACTGCTCCTGCACTCGCTTAGGTAAGGATCAGTTTTGTGTTTCTATACTTGGAATTCTTATTGTCTGGTTTTTCATAAACAAAAGTGTAGTAGACAGACATGTGTTGCTGGGGAGTTTGTTGCGCCACTTCTTCCCAGCAAAAACACATAGGAAGTGGTGAAGGGTGGGCGTTTTGGGGGCTGTCTTTTGTAATATTTGACGTCAAAAAATGCTGTTTTACAGCCAAGTTTGAATAAATTGAGTTTGAGTTTGTCACGAGCTTTCTGGAATCTCAAAATAAGTGATCTTCTGTAGGCTTAAACTTAGGAATTATAAGGTTTGACAATATTTTACGTATCACAAAAAATACATTTTGGATTCTAGTGATGGAATATCATAATGAATTATTGTTGAAAGATATCTGTAGATTAATGTCATAACTATTTTATTTGTCACAAATGTTTAATGCTCACTTGCATAAAATTAATTATGAATGACGCAGAATTTAGAAAGATAGTATCCTAACGTGAATCAGATTTTTAACAAGTTTAAATTTGTCTTAAATTGCCATTTACAGATTCATAGAGATTCATACCACTTTCCTTAATGAATAAATTTTAATAACTCTTCAATCTTTCACTAAAAGTGTTTAGTGTCATTCACATCGTCGCATTTCTGAACTTGCTTACTGAAAATCCTTTGCCAATAATTCTGAATAGAGAGACACAAATTCTTGCAATGATTCTTCCAAACGAAAGAATATTCTAGAACGATCCTAACAATTTTCGATGTTATAGGTGCCGATTCACCCTCAACTCGCGCCAATAATCCCGATAATGTTGAGATCGGGCGCGGGGCACCCGGATGCTGGCCAATCGGAAGCGTCCACGTCGCGACAGCGCTCGCCCGAGGAGGAGGCGCAGCGGCTGTACGCGACCCTCAATGAGTACCTGCTGCTCGAGCATAAGACGCAGCCTAAACTGTGTTTGCCTGCCGAGTCTGAGGTAAGGGTTTGCGTTTTGACTTATTCTCATCCTCTTGCCCTTCATCCAAATTGTATTTGGAGCCAGCGCAGCATGTTTTCTTCTTCCACACTCTTCTATCTGCCGTCATCTTTCGTATAACATGCTTTCTAGCCATATCGACTTTCACACAATCTATATCCATTGCTTCTTTGGTCGTCCTCTTCCTCTATATTCATCCAAGTTCGTGCTCAAAACCTTTCTCACAACATGATCCTCATTCCTCCGCATTACACGCCAACATGATAGCCGGTTTCTACTTTACTATGGCGGTGGCTACTTTCAAACTTCCTCTTATGTAATCATCTCTTACTCTATCCATTCGCGTAACACATACATTCCCCTTATCATTTTAGTACCTGCTGCATGCAGTTGTATTCACTTCATGTCTTTTGGGGTCCAGCACTCTAAACCAGGTCTGACCATTCTTAAATCTTCCCCTTAAGTTTAAGATTTCCTTAGTATTCATCTTTATTTATATACTAGCTTTTATCAGCGGTTATACAGCGTCCCTTGTGAACGATGGTCTTTTGTCCACAAGCATTTTTTACATACTAAAAAGCTTTGTCTCTCTTTAACATTTTTATTATTACGTATTTTTTTTATTGTATTTTTACAATAATGTTACAGTTCCTCCCCTAAAGCCATATAATTAACACTAAATACAATAATAACACAGCACGCTAGCTACACGTGCCACTACCGCCGCTGTTGGTCAAGGTCGTGGGGTACGAATAAGGCATACGATTTTATCTCAACGCACTGATACTCGCACGAAATCGACCATTCATTACGATGATATCATATCCACGGATTTTGTAACACCTGCCAGAAGTTTTAGGTGCTATCCTAGAACTCTTTAACACATAAATATCCTACTAATTTTATAAATGCAAAAATTTGGATGAATGTTGGGTATATTTCAAATCTAGCAAAGAAAATCTAGCAGCCTCTGCATCAAATATATTCAACATGCATTAAATATTTAATTTTACGCAAGTATACGTATATAAAAACAGATAGCGTGTTTGCCAATGTGTTGACCAATTAACATGTTTTGAAGGTTCCCTGAGATGCTTTGTGGAGGTCAGACCTCAACTGTGTTTATGTTGTACTTGCTAAACATCACTGTTTCCTGACGCTTAACAAACTAGCTTCTAATACCAGTGCCTAGTCTACTTTGTGGTCGGCTTCCAGTCTAAATGGATGCAGCTGAGCACCACTGTTTTACAAGGAGCGACTGCCTATCTGACCTCCTCAACCCAGTTACCTAGGCAACCCAATTCCCCTTGGTTAGGCTAGCGTCAGACTTACTGGCTTCTGACTACCCGTAATGACTGCTAAGGGTGTTCAATGACACCCGCCATACTGTCATGTAGTACATATTTTATATAGTAGTAAATTTGTTCACAGAATGGTGAAGTGACGACGGGAGCTCGCGATGGCGCGGCGCATGTGTTGCGCTGTCTCAAAGTATGCTTCGATCTGCCAGCTGACGTGCTCATCAGTGCCATTAACCTGTTCGACAGGTGAGGAGCTTTCCAACAATATTTTGTTCATCATATCACGAGTGATGATGCATCCAGGCCGATTGCCGGCTACGGCGGCCGTTCTCTTTAATGGAGATCAGCCAACTGCGCAGGACATATCATAGTGCACAAGCATTCGCGCAGATACAGGTGCAATCTTATAGTCCGATGGGACGGCAATCCGACACGACCGGAGAGAGATCAGGCGCAGGACCGACATTTACGTGCTCTCCGATGCACGTGTTTATCAATCACACAGTTGGTAATTATAAACCCGTGCATCGGAGAGCACGTTGCAGTCGGTCCTGCTTGTGATCTCTCTCCGGTCGTGTCGGATTGCCGTCCCTGAGGACTATGAGAGTGAGGGAATAGAGAGTGCACCTGTTTCTGCGCAAATGCTTGTGCACTAATACGTCATGCGCAGATGGCTCATCTCCTTAGAGAGAACGTTAACATAAGATTAGAATTTATAATGACTTCAATGACAATGTTCTTACACCCAATTTTCTTCTAAATCTATAAGACCACCCATTTCGGGTTTTATAGCTTAGAGACTCCTGTTAAAAATCAACTTAAAAAATTAAAAGAAAAATCTCTTTTTAAAAAGCTTTTATAGTCCCCCATATTGGATTTAGAATAACGCCAAATTATTTTTAAGTCACTCTCAATAAGCCCTTTCATTTGATACCCATATTGTTGAAATTCACTAAAAATAACTACTCCGCCATCTTGGACGGTTCGCCATATTGGATTTAGAATGACGTCATATAACATATCTTGCATTGTCATCCAAACTGAACGTGTATACAAAATTTCAGCTCAATCTGTTGAAGATATCTTCTTCAAAATTGAGTTCAAAGACTCCACCGTAACATACATACACGGCAAGTTAAATAAAAGCTTTTACAATTATGCCATACAATAGACTAGGCTTTCCGAATGTTCTAGAAATCATATGTCTAGCAACACTACATAATACCAATCTACTCTATATAGGTTCTTGACAAAGATGAAGGTGCGTCCGTGTCACGTGCCGTGCATCACCGTGTCCTGCATGAACATTGCTCTGGAACAATTTGCTGCGGACACCAACACCAAACGCAGCATTTCCGTCGAGGAGTTGGGTGAGTACTATCCTAATCCTAATCCTAATACTATTATAAAAGCGAAAGTTTGTAAGTATGGATGTATGGATGTTTGTTACTCTTTCACGTAAAAACTACTGAATGGATTTGAATGAAACTTTACCACAATATAGCTTATACATCAGAATAACATATAGGCTACTTTTTATCCGGGTATGGAAAGTACTTCCCTCAGAAAGCGGGTGAAACCGCTGGCGGAAGCTAGTACTTCATATCTATGTACAGTCACCCGCACATCAGTAGACACACTTGGACCTTGAGCCCGCAACTATTTCCTACGACATAAGAGCTGTTTTCGCAGTTCAAATGTTTCCACTGATGTGCGGGTGACTGTACACACGGCTACTCATCAAGCTATACAAAACCAGTTTGTCTTGGACTCGCTATATATGCTCTTTCTACTAATTGAACGGCCAGCTTATACTAGTTTTGTATAGCTTTAGGTGTAGCCGTGTGTACACACGCCAGCGCATCAGGCTATAACAATCTGTCTAATTACCTTAATGGATTTTCAACCTTATCGCTGAAGTATAAAGTTCAAAGTTTATTGAGAAAAATTGACAGTTTCTAGTAGTAGTAGTAGTGTTGGCGTCTGTATTAATATTAGAAAGAAGAAAAGTTTGTTTGTTTGTACGCGCTAATCTTTGGAGCTATTTGCCCGATTTGAAAAATTCTTTCAGTGTTAGATAGCCTATTTATCGAGGAAGGTTTATACTGCATTTTTATCCGGA
The DNA here is from genome assembly GCA_958496145.1 of Heliothis peltigera. Lineage (NCBI taxonomy): Eukaryota > Metazoa > Arthropoda > Insecta > Lepidoptera > Noctuidae > Heliothis > Heliothis peltigera. Next base: position 2,288,721 of record OY292351.1, read on the forward strand.
CGCGCGGAGTTGTTCCTACGAGACGAGGGTGGAACCGCTTGAACCTAGTTATTAAAAAAAAATACATATAAAGGAAAATCAACGACTTCTAGAGCGCACTTTTTAATATGGATTAAATACATCCGGAGGGAGGTCAATGAACTTGTAAAACTGGACAACTTTCAATAGAAAAAAAAACGAAATTCTGTAAAAAAAATTATATATTTTATATAGGCTTGGCTAGGCTGGGTAGACTGACAGCCACGTTGATTCAAAGTCAAGCAATTTTCTAAAATAAAAATTGTATTGTTTCAGTATCGATCTCCCAGTCGGCGTGCACGGCGGGCGACGTGACGCGCATGTCGCGCGTCATCGTGGACAAGCTGTCGCTGGTGAGCGGCTGTCGCGCCTACACCGCGCTCGACTGGCTGCGCCTGCTGCGCGCCATGCTGCAGTTCCACGCGCCCACCCTGCCCACCATCTGCCAGGTAACATGCCACTAGTATCTTCATCTTCATCATCTCCCGAGCCTTTTCCCAACTATGTTGGGGTCGGCTTCCAGTCTAACCGGATTCAGCTGAGTACCAGTGTTTTACAAGGAGTGACTGCCTATCTGACCTCCTCAACCCAGTTGCCCGGGCAACCCAATACAAGGGGTTAGACCGGCGTCAGACTTACTGGCTTCTGACTACCCGTAATGGCTGCCAAGGATGTTCAAGTTCAAAATTAATGATCAGTTTCAATCGATATAATTCCGAACTCACTACTATATTGTAGGTATTTATGGATGAATTCTTAGCTTAGCGCTGAGGGCACATCTTTCTTTTTTTTGACGTGGCGGACAAAAGGTTTTTCTTTCAGCCTTATGTCTCCTTAAAAGCTAACTATTGATCTTTATATCTATAGTTATGTCTATGGAGACATAGTATTCTTTCCAAAGACAACAACCTAACTGGACTGTTTCAGTTACGAGATAGACTTTGGAATACAGTTGTTTTACCATATTAAGGGCCTGTTTCACCACCTACGAATAAGTTCCAGTTAGTTTATTTCGTAGATAATTTCATAGAAATTCTGTTGCGTTTTTTAATTTATTTGGTAGATAGTGGCTATTCGGACATCGTGAAACTGGCCATTAGCGTTTAAGACAAAGAAATGCAGGTTTTTAAATAATCTTCAACATGTATCAATTAAAATGAGGTCTTAAAACATATCCCCCTTACTAACGGATGAGGTCTGAAACGGATGAGGGACATTTTTACATATTGAAAGAGAGAATTAGTAAAACTTCCCATTTATATGGATAAGCTTGTGGCTAAGTCACAGCTGCACAGGTCGATCGATCAAAGCTACGCGCGGTCGCTCCGTAGATGGGTGACCATATACATCATAGCGAATTCATTTGTGTTTCGGAAGGCACATTCAATATGTAGGTCCAGGCTGTAATTTGTACATCTTTGGCAGTCATTACGGGTAGTCAGAAGCCAGAAAGTGTGACAACCAGTCTTAACAAAGGTATCGGGTAGTCGCTCCATGTGGCACACTGGTACTAACCTCTATTTAGTAAGACTGAAAGCCGACCTCAGCACAGACAAACGGCTAGGCAGATGATAATAATCACTTTGTACAATACATTATGTTATTAACATAATATTGTTTTTGTCAACAGGAGGAAGAGCTAGTTCAGCTGTTGGAGATAGTGAGCTGCGACGCGACGTGCGCCAACACGCGCACCAGCGAGCTCGCGCTAGTGCTGCTGTACTATAAACTGGGTGAGTTCACGAACTAGCTATAGCTTTGATAACGAGAGTCTACAAAAACAGAGCCCTAACTCCAGTTGGGTGATGGCATCCAGGCCGATTGTCGGCTACGGCGGCCGTTCTCTTTTATGGAGATCAGCCAGCTGCGCAGGACATACTATAGTGCACGCACATTCTCGCAGACACAGGTACACTCACTATTCCCTCACTCTCATAGTCCGATGGGACGGCAATCACCAACTTCCAGACTCCAGGCTGCTTTATGAAAGTTTCTCAAAACCCACAAAGCGATTTCGGCCCGACCCGAGACCCCGTGCACAGTAGTCGCGCCTTGCGACTACTAGACCAACGAGATAGTCTGGTGGCGTTGGACAAGTCACCCGCGTTCCATAGGCTGCCGGCTGTCAAATCCGTGGAAGTACTCTTCCTAAGATTAGTGCGTCCAAGCCAACTCTTCAGCTTTCTAATATAAGGACAGTCAAATTTGTTGTTACTTGATTTCTCTTTAAAAATACCCCACCTATGATGTATGTACAATAAAAGAATGCGTATATTTGTATTCACAGAGCAACAGCTGGCGGAGTGGTCTTGCGCCGAGGACGCGGACGGCATCCCGGCGCACGCCTACTACCTGTACGACTTCGCCAGACAACTGCAGCTGCATTGCCATGTGAGTGCCAGACGATAGTGACATTATTTTGTTTTTGATGTATAAGCACAGATCAGTCACACACACACAGACAGACACATATTCACATACACGCACATACTAGTCTTGTGTAACATAATATTGACAATAGAATTGTTTGTACCAGATGTGCGAGACGTCGCTGGCGAGTGCACGTGCGCGCGTGCGGCACGTGGCGTCGCGCTACGAGCGCTGCGAGGCGCGCCGCGACCAGCGCCAGCGCCTCGTCTGGCGCCTCTCCGAGCGCACGCTCAAGGTACGCTAACACCCACCCTCACAAGTGGTCACGTGCGGCACGTGGCGTCGCGCTACGAGCGCTGCGAGGCGCGCCGCGACCAGCGCCAGCGCCTCGTCTGGCGCCTCTCCGAGCGCACGCTCAAGGTACGCTAACACCCACCCTCACAAGTGGTCACGTGCGGCACGTGGCGTCGCGCTACGAGCGCTGCGAGGCGCGCCGCGACCAGCGCCAGCGCCTCGTCTGGCGCCTCTCCGAGCGCACGCTCAAGGTACGCTAACACCCACCCTCACAAGTGGTCACGTGCGGCACGTGGCGTCGCGCTACGAGCGCTGCGAGGCGCGCCGCGACCAGCGCCAGCGCCTCGTCTGGCGCCTCTCCGAGCGCACGCTCAAGGTACGCTAACACCCACCCTCACAAGTGGTCACGTGCGGCACGTGGCGTCGCGCTACGAGCGCTGCGAGGCGCGCCGCGACCAGCGCCAGCGCCTCGTCTGGCGCCTCTCCGAGCGCACGCTCAAGGTACGCTAACACCCACCCTCACAAGTGGTCACGTGCGGCACGTGGCGTCGCGCTACGAGCGCTGCGAGGCGCGCCGCGACCAGCGCCAGCGCCTCGTCTGGCGCCTCTCCGAGCGCACGCTCAAGGTACGCTAACACCCACCCTCACAAGTGGTCACGTGCGGCACGTGGCGTCGCGCTACGAGCGCTGCGAGGCGCGCCGCGACCAGCGCCAGCGCCTCGTCTGGCGCCTCTCCGAGCGCACGCTCAAGGTACGCTAACACCCACCCTCACAAGTGGTCACGTGCGGCACGTGGCGTCGCGCTACGAGCGCTGCGAGGCGCGCCGCGACCAGCGCCAGCGCCTCGTCTGGCGCCTCTCCGAGCGCACGCTCAAGGTACGCTAACACCCACCCTCACAAGTGGTCACGTGCGGCACGTGGCGTCGCGCTACGAGCGCTGCGAGGCGCGCCGCGACCAGCGCCAGCGCCTCGTCTGGCGCCTCTCCGAGCGCACGCTCAAGGTACGCTAACACCCACCCTCACAAGTGGTCACGTGCGGCACGTGGCGTCGCGCCTAGAGCGCTGCGAGGCGCGCCGCGACCAGCGCCAGCGCCTCGTCTGGCGCCTCTCCGAGCGCACGCTCAAGGTACGCTAACACCCACCCTCACAAGTGGTCACGTGCGGCACGTGGCGTCGCGCCTAGAGCGCTGCGAGGCGCGCCGCGACCAGCGCCAGCGCCTCGTCTGGCGCCTCTCCGAGCGCACGCTCAAGGTACGCTAACACCCACCCTCACAAGTGGTCACGTGCGGCACGTGGCGTCGCGCTACGAGCGCTGCGAGGCGCGCCGCGACCAGCGCCAGCGCCTCGTCTGGCGCCTCTCCGAGCGCACGCTCAAGGTACGCTAACACCCACCCTCACAAGTGGTCACGTGCGGCACGTGGCGTCGCGCTACGAGCGCTGCGAGGCGCGCCGCGACCAGCGCCAGCGCCTCGTCTGGCGCCTCTCCGAGCGCACGCTCAAGGTACGCTAACACCCACCCTCACAAGTGGTCACGTGCGGCACGTGGCGTCGCGCTACGAGCGCTGCGAGGCGCGCCGCGACCAGCGCCAGCGCCTCGTCTGGCGCCTCTCCGAGCGCACGCTCAAGGTACGCTAACACCCACCCTCACAAGTGGTCACGTGCGGCACGTGGCGTCGCGCTACGAGCGCTGCGAGGCGCGCCGCGACCAGCGCCAGCGCCTCGTCTGGCGCCTCTCCGAGCGCACGCTCAAGGTACGCTAACACCCACCCTCACAAGTGGTCACGTGCGGCACGTGGCGTCGCGCTACGAGCGCTGCGAGGCGCGCCGCGACCAGCGCCAGCGCCTCGTCTGGCGCCTCTCCGAGCGCACGCTCAAGGTACGCTAACACCCACCCTCACAAGTGGTCACGTGTGGCACGTGGCGTCGCGCCTAGAGCGTCTGGCGTCCCTCACAACTCCTCACCAGGCCTTCACCCTTGTGGATAAGTGGTCAGCAACGGTGTCAAACAGATTATTTCCAAGACCTAGTCTCCTGCCGGGGCTGCGGGTTGTTCGCTAGAGTTACCTCGGCCCTGGCACACAGGGACCTCCAGAAGGAACATAGTGGGTTTTAGTCAGTAAGAGTCTGACACTCCCACCAGCTGTACTCTCAGCGGGAGGGGTCGTTTGATGATATCCCACGAAGAAAAAAAGAAGGATACTCACGTAGCGAAATTCTGCTAATTTCTTGTCAAAAATGAAAATAATATTTCTGACACTCTTGAACTTCTGAAAGCACGATAAACTATAAGGTTTAACACGTATTTGCTTCACGTATTAATGTAGTATTATTTTGTCACATCCAGGTGCTGCGTCCGACAGACCGGCTGACCTCCCTCCTGCCGACCATCGAGGAACAACACCTCGCCGTCGACGCCACGCCCACCAGGACCAGGTAAATATACCTACCATTTGCTATTGCCTAGAAATTAAAAAAATATACACGTGTAACGTTAAATGCGCAAAACCTGAAAATAGTTTGATCAGAATAACGAGCAGTATCAATTAAATCACTTTTTAATATAGGTCACATTTTTATAAATCTTCACTTAAACGTTGTCCTGTCTGTTAAATTGTAGGTGAAGCCATTAGCTGCTCAAACCCAATAAAATAGGTAAACAAACACAAATTGTTGTTAACCAATTTAATTTTTCCCATCCGCGAGACAATAATAGCTCTTATTTCAATGCCAATACGAATCTTCCATGCAGTAAATACCATGAATTAGTTAAAGTGAACAATATTTTTTTCTCTGGAATAGGTCAATTAGATTAAAAATCTGTTGGGGTTTCTGTTACATGTTGTATACTACTATTATGATGATTATCAGTCCAGTTTCAATAGATAAATAATTCCGAACTCACTACTATATTGTAGGTGTTTATAGATGAATTTTTAGCTTGACGCTGAGGGCACTTTTTCTTTTTTTGACGTGGCGGTCAAACTGGATCTGTAGTTCCTTAGATTAACATCGTACTACTAGCTGTTGCCCGCGACGTCGTCCGTTTGGGCATTAGGCGATTAAACATTCATCCCCCTCCCCCCTATAGCGATAGCGTAATTATATGTAGCCTGTATGTTGACCCGACCCCTTAGTTATATTCATGCCAGAAGCAAATCCGTGCAGTACTTTTTGAGATTATCCCGGACATACATACAGACAAAAATTCTAAAAACTGTATTTTTGGCTTCTATATCAATTGTAGATTACGCCTCAGTTGTTCTTTTAATAAAAAAAACATTCAATGTACAGTTTTGACTTTTCTACGATTTTATTATATGTATAGATTTAACTACCACCAAGTAATGTTGAACTTAATAAGAATCTCCTCCCACCAGATCGGGCAGTGAAAGCAGCGACAACGAGGAGACATCAGATTGGCCGCGCAGCCCCGTGCTTCCCGTCTACTGTGACAACTAGCGACCGCGCCCGGTACTTACCTCCGCGCCGCCGGATCTAATACCAGCCCGGATATACCGTTACTCCGCTAGCTAGAGTGTACGCTATGAATTACCTCTCAAGAATGTATCTACATGCTGTAAGGATCATCTTCATTGAAGCTCCAAGACCGAGTATATAGGAAAGTTAAGATTTTATAATTTGACTTGTATGTCGTTACAACTATATACAATTCTGATGGGAATTACAACGTTGATAATGATTAAAATTGATAACATGAGCGTGTTGAGTTGTGATGGAATTTAGCAAAGTAACAGACGATTGCAAAGAAATTTGTGATTGGGCAACTAGAACATCCTTACTTCGCTATTTCTGGCTTGAATGTTGAAATTTTGTTCGTATCAAATCGTATATTACATAATATTGAGATTGAATTAAAATCCCTTATCTTTGTATATTTAGAAAATACATGAGATAATTAAATCGATAAGCTTTACGATTTGTTACGTCAAAATTATTCGATTATTCGTATACTAGCTTCGAGCGGTATCTTATAGCTGTTTATATATTTGGAGGGTAGTTCTTAATTTAATATAACTAAATTGTACCTGGCAGCTTATACTATACAACCTTTTGGAATAATTCAAATCTTAATTTTTTATTCTTAAATTAAAAATTTTGAAATTTCGAATTGGTTCTACGAAAAAGTTTGACATTATTATTTTTTATTAATTTATAATTTTTTATAACTCGAATTCTGAAAGGTATTATAGTTGTTATAATAGTTTGTTGTTAGACTTGATAAATAAATCATTTTGATGGCAAGTAGAACATATCTATACAGCTGGGTCCATGCGGTCATTGAAAATTTTGAAAATAGAAGGCGAGTTCGCGATACGGTTGTTACAGAACTCCGAACATTTTAAGCATTTAATTCGTTAAGAAAATGGGTTAATTAATTATAGTGAATTAGTCAGCTGAACAATCTATTGCGTCTCGTCTCCTATTTTAATTAGATTTACGTTTAAAATTTAATTAAAAACGAAAAAAAAAACCAATACTGTGTTAATTAATTTATATACGAAGAAAAAAAAAGCCGTGGTTCTAAATTTAAGTTTTTCTTTTTTTGAATTTAGTTTTTAAAAAAGGAATGATGTCTCTCGTTGCGTAAGCGCGATCCTTATTTTGAAGTTGTCAAAATGTTATGTGATCCGTTCGTGTTGTGTGCGTGTGTAGTTGTGAGGGATGCGGTGCGTCTGTGTGCGTGCCACGGAGGTACCCTACTTGACACAAGTGGGCAGAGTAAGATGTTGGGGGTTGCGATGTCATTCTGTGTAGACTTTAGTGCACACATACCAAGCTATGCAAAACCAATTTGTCTTGGTCTCGCTTTATATGGAGTTTCTACAAATTGAGAGGTCAGCTTATACTAGTTTTGTATAGCTTGATGTCCACTTTGTCTTGGGCTCGCTTTATATGGTCTTTCTACACATTGAGAGGTCAGCTTATACTGGTTTTTTATAGCTTCATGTGTAGCCGTGTCTCTTTTTTTTTTACTCAAATGTATCGCAACCTGTATACGTCGTGACCAATTTTCTACTGTCACGTAGCATGCACGCATATGCTGCGCAGTCTCTTGATTGTATGTTAAACACATAAGTTCGTATAATTCGTATAAAAGGACATAAAAAAAATTATAAAAAATGGTGCAATTTTAAAATTCAAAAAAATCCAATTCAAAATTTATTTAATTTAAATGGTAAATAAAAGTAATATTTGGAGTATTGTTCAATGTGAAAAGTTGTTTTTTTTTTATTACTTAATAATAATATGAAGATTTTGCATTGCGACGGATGATGTGTCTTTCGTTTTGAGGGGCTTTCTTGAGCTAGTTTGTAGGTCACTTGCGTAGCTCTACGTCTCCCAAGCCCCAAACATTTTTAACCGACTTCCAAAAAAGGAGGAGGTTCTCAATTCGCGCTTTACTAGTGTTTTTGTTAACAATTACCTAATTTGAAAGAAACGCCATCCGTCTCCCCAAAGCTATATATCCTTTCTGTGATTATTCTTATTAGAGAGAAAAAAGTTCAAAAAAAAAAGAATATTCCATATTTTTACTAGTTCGTAAGAGGGTCGAGATCTGGGGTAGAAACTGCGGTCTATATTGATGGCTAGACCATAAGTTAAATAGTATTAATTTTATTTAGGATTAAAATTGGCGAGCTTTAATAACGAATGGGTGAGTTTTTTTTTTTAGTTGGCCGACAGTGGCCCGACAGTTGCCCGACTGTTGCGCCGCAGTTGCTCCCCAAATGTCGCTTTCAGTTCTAATATTAAGAATCCAGTCACATAAGCGCGTGAATGTATCTCTAAATGAGGAAAAAAGTGAAAAAAAAAAAATATCCACCGAAGTTCTTTTTTTGTAAGTACATTTTATATTATCTATAATTTTAAGTATTAAAGGTTATTGTAAAAAAAAATAATTATCAATTAATATTAATACCTAATAATATATTATTTCCATTTGCGACTTACTCTGCACAAGAGTTGAAATAGCAAAAACAAAAAAAAAAACAAATTGGCATTATAATTTCTAATTTTTTTTTTCGATAATTTTTTCATTTGTAGTACCTAATCGAATTTTCTTAATATCGTATAGTATAAATTAATAGTATAAACGTATAAATGACAAAAAAAATACAAATTTACGAAAAAAACTTGTAAAAAAAAATATGATCTCAGTTTGTAGGTTTCTTTGCGAAGAACGTGGGATTTTCAGTCGATAGATAATTTTTCAGGATTGTATGCGTATGACATACTTTCCGTACGTTTCGACGCTTAATATCGTCCCTATATTGGTAAAACCGACAAAAAAAAAATGATATATTTACACTAAGCTACTTAACTTTTCGAGTTCTACATACATATTAAAAACGATTTTTCGATACGATGCATCGTTTCCGAGATAAATACAAAAAAAAAAACATTTATAATATAAGCTTTTAGGCATTTTTTCAATTATCCATAAAGTTCACCGGTTGCTGATAAGGTCCAGATAGTTTATCTGGCAGATAATTTCATACTAATTCTATTCCATTTTTGAATTTCTCTGGTAGATAGTGGCTATCCGTAACCTGTGGAACTAGCCCTTAGTATACTTATAATATACCATACTGTTTACTTAGTTAATATATTACCAATAAAAGGACGATATTGCTACATTAATTTTATATTTTTATAATACTCGGAAAATGTGTCAACGGTGCACTGGTCCAATTCACCCCGAGGTTAAGCTAAGTATATGATTTTATTAATATTTTTTTCTTACGCATACAACTCCTTGAAACTGCATAATTTATAAACGCCTTGAATATTAGAAGCAATGTACATTACACTCTGTGATAAAAAAAAAAAACAAAATTTGGAAAGTATGTCATTTGAAACTAGTATGAAAAGAAGAAAGCCCCATTTAGATGAGAGTTTCTCGCACGTTTCGGTACGAGAATGTCTCCGCGACTACCGCAAGCAATAATCGCCATAACATAATCGTAACAAAATGTTTATATTCAGGCAAGAGCTGTCGCCAGCGAGATTCGTATATGACATGTACGAGTTTAGCGAAATGACACGCCGCTTGTCGCCCATGTCAACGGGCGAGAAGAGTGAATGTTTAGACGAAGGAAATGTTTTATATTCCTTTCAATTATCGTATCTTCGAGACGAGAAACTCTCCGTCTAAATGGGTCATTGGATTTTTCATATTTTCAAAACGCGATGATGACTTACTTTTTTGAATTTTGAAGATAAATGTAAAGATGTGATCGATAAATTTTTCACATCTCGAAAATAATATTTTTAAGATCGAGTTTTTTTATAAAAGGTTATAAGATCGGACTTTTTATAAATTTAAATTTAGTACTGAATTTAAAATAGTTACGATGCTGATTGATTATAGTTGAATTGTACAGTTATATTTAAGATGCATCTTTTTTTTTATAATGTAAAGAATATTAGTTAAATCTCAACGCACAATTATAGTTCGCTGTAAATATCTTTGTAAAAACTATATCTTTCAAATAACTCATTTATAAGCAGCTGTATTTAATATTATTTTCTAAGTGAACAATGTAAATAACAGTTTAGAATCTATGATCCAACATGGCGGCTTTGGCGCCAATTTTAAATTCAGTACTGAACGGAGTGTTTTTGTAAAAAGATGTTATAATTCTAGGCAACAGAAACACCAATGTATAGTTATATAAATTAACATTTTGATAATGAAACGAAAATTAAACCCCGTAAGTACTTTAACAGGTATGTCACAGTCAAACGGTCTTCCATCTTAATTCTGTCAAAGGTTGCTCCCACACACCAGTTTTATATCGTTATACAACATTATAACACGATAAAATACATAATGTCGTGTTATACAATGTTGTATAATGTTATACAAGCTGTGTGGTAGCACCCAAAACAGCATTGTTACTGACTGTGGCATTATAAAATTTGTCAATACATTTTAGAATTCAGCATTTAATGTGTAAAATCTGAAAATATTCCCTTTGTATGTGTGTGTGGATGTGATGTCAATTTTGTAAAGAAAATGTGCACGAGTCAAAGTAATCTCGAAATATGAGAATAAACAAATAAACAGTTGAAGACTCTTAAGTTTTTTGTTTTATTTTGCTCTGGAAAACTTTAAATCTAAGCGGTAAGTAGTCATCATCCTCCTGCTGCAAAGTTTCGGCTTGTGTTTTACAATCAGCTATCTGCCTGACACCAACCCTCCTTGGGAAAGTTGTTGTGGTGGTTTACACACCACCGGGCGGGTCGCCCAACGCGCTGGTGATGTGCACTAAGCCTAAATTTCGTCGTTCGCCTCGAACGACACCCACAGAAGAAAAATGGGGAGGTCCTACCTTCCTAGGGAGGTCCTACCTACCTGGGGAGGTACTGTGACCGTAATAAGAGGTACTATTACTACCCTAACTTACGCCAACAGTTCTGCGTCCCGTGGGAACAATTCCGCGCACCCGGATGATACGTAGCCTAGCTAGCTAGCCTTCCTCGGTAAACGGACTATCTAATAAGTACCTACTGAGAGAATTTTTGAAATTAGTCGATCAGATCCTGAGATTGATAAATACAATTCACCAGTTGGCTAGATTTTTCAGGATTTAAAAAAAATGTGTAAAGATACAACAGCAGAAAATAAAAGAAATAATATTTTTTCGTATGCATGTACTTATTTATCTTGAAAAATGACAAATAGAGATCATATAATTATAAAATTTCACATTGCATTCACAGCAGACATAAAATTGCATTTCTTTTATGCAAAACGAAAAACATTTTTTATTCAAATGACGAACAACAATACAAGTGATGAAATTAATGTAGGATTTAATTCCCCGAATTATTTCGAAAAAGCACGTAATTAACATATTTATTATTAAACAAAGAAATAATTAATTTTGGAAAAAATATATACAGAGAGATATACAGGGTGTAAGGGACAACCCTACACAAACTGATAGGGTGCATTCAGCTCCTTATTTTGAATCATATTTCACTGAAATTTTTCTCAAGATTCTTTCCGATTATTCCGTATTATTATTTATTCTTTCAATGCAAAAACACATACTTTGAAGAAGAACTATTTTTTTTAAATAATACCGCTAAAATAAAAATTCCAGCCATGGAATTTGTAATAATCGTGACGATCGACGCGTGAAATCAGCTGTTAAACATTTGTGAGGTTTTAAAACAAATCAGTTGTATTGGATTTCCATAACGTTACTGAAACAATTAAATGAACCAGTCTTCTTAGTATGGTATACTGAACTCACCCTATCAGTCTGTGGAGGGCTGTCCCTTACACCCTGTATAAATGGAAGCAATGGTATATATGCCAGGCGGATTATAAAATAGTTGTCTATGTTTTACTCATGCATACAACATGCTCGTCACATAGCGCTAAACAATTTTTGAACGACATCGCTTTTTGATACAAATATAACTTTTGCAAACAAAACAATTTGAAAACTTAAACACTAGGTACTCTTAAGAATTAAATTGTTATTTTAATAAAAAAATGGTTTATCATCTATGTTATTAATAAATTGTGAGGTTTGTTTCAGTTTAAAACACTAAAACAGGTTATTATGTCAACATTTACGCTCGTCTCGTAGCATTTGCGATTTTATAGAACGTCCAACATATCTTATGAACACTTACTATAACAGGGATGCGGACAACTAGTCAATTTCAATACTTTTATAGAACTGTCAAAAACGGTTACTCTCTATGCAATTTGTATGAAAACGCAACCTAAGACGTCGCAGATTTTTCACATCAAGCCGTATACTTATTTCGATTATACTGTCAATAAATAAAAAAAATGAAAATAATTTTCGGTTCAAAACGATAAATTAAACTGATATTATTTTGAGATGTATTACAAAATGAATATGATAAAGTATTTTATTTTTGACCTAGTCCACATCCCATTTTATAATATTTTGAAGATACAAATAACATCCCTGGCCTTTTAAAATGAGAAACAAGTAGCGAGAAACTCTAAGCCGTCGGCGTACTGTAATACAACTCACTAAAATAAAACGCATACGTTAATATCTAAAAAACCTCTCTCTAAATTCTGACGCTTGATCCTATCTCTATTAAATCACAGTTTTAGGGAAAATAAATTTTGAAAGTTTTTTATTTTGAAATCAAAGCGTCTGAAATCCGTACTGGGCTTACTAAAATGTCTTAGTTTTAATTACACGCCATAATCTTATGAAATAACAAAGAAAAATAAAAAACTAATCTGTATTGAAAGATGGTTGCGAAATTGGATCTGAAATCATTGTGCCAAAAAAGTTTCATTTAATTACAATAGTAAGCCCAAGGTCACAAATAATATTCTGCTTATTTTAATTATAACAAAATTAAAAATTAATGGTACCATTACGTAGTATTAATAGATATTATGACTGATAAATCTTGTCATTATTACGATATTTTTAAACATCGTTATAAGATTCGCCATTTGGTTGCCCGCTAGTTGGGGAAAATAATATATTCTTATTGATTAATGATTAAAAATATTGTAACAATGACTTCTAAACAATATATTTAATACTTATTAATTGATCGCTTAGTTAATCCTATGACTAACCTATAAAACTTTTATTTCCGCGCCAAAAATTTTGACAGATGACTTGAAATGATTTTGAAAGATGCAAAAATAACACGACACGTTTTTAAGACATAATTTTGCATTTAATTCCATTATACGATGCTTTTTTTAATATTAAAGCATTTAATTTCTTCAAATTATTTATCCAAACACATAAATGGCGCGAAATAATATCGTAAAGATAAAAACTTAAATCTAACAAAAATTAACGATTCCTTAAACGCACAACCATTTTATCAAAACACATAGTAATAGAATATACCTATCAAAAATAAAGTTTTATCATAATTTTTTTATATACAATTTCATTTTCCGTCATAAAATATATTCAAACTCCATTATTTTCGATTTTGCGAGCGAATTTGTCATTTTCGAAACTTATTTTAGTATTAGCGGTATCTTATTAACATTATACTTTACGATTACATACATATATAACTTCCTCTATATCTCTCTCCGGTCGTGTCGGATTTATCTGCGCGAATGCTTGTGCACTATAATATGTCCTGCGCAACTGGCCGATCTCCTTAGAGAGAGAACGGCCGCCGTAGCCTATTATTACATAACGTTAATATGTCCGGATCCAGACACCTAATGTATTACAGGGTCTTTTTTAAAAGTCCAGATTAAAGAACTTTGATTTTTGTCTCATCCGTGATTATTTATACTTAATTTTCATCACAAAGGAGTTACCATTTTAGAGAAAACTTTTTCAATGCAATCAGAAAATTTTCAACACAAAACTTTCATTCGTTCCATTTTTAATTGTTATGTTAAAACGAACTTCGAAAACTTAGGTTTTCGCTGCGAAAATCTATTCGAAGAATCGTAACATTTTTCCAGTCTGATAATCATAAAATTTCCGTATTTCCTATATGAAAATACCCCAAAACTGGTCACTTTTAGCAGACTACAGCATTCCCCAAAAGATATGGTCATATTTTCAATTTTTGACCGCCACAGTCACGCATCGAAGACAATCCAAAAAGTGCCTAGCACGCCACGGTCACGACTACATGACAGACTTTAAAAGTTCAAAATTAATAGTCCGTTTCAATCGATATAATTCCGCACTCACTACTATATTGTAGGTATTTATGGATGAATTCTTAGCTTGGCGCTGAGGGCACGTCTTTCTTTGATTGTCGTGGCGGTCAAAAGGTTAAATAGCAAACAAAACACCGATTTAAGCGTCTCATTGCGTTCAATAAAACCAATTAAGAACGGGTATTCCAAAAGTTGGCAACGTCGCAAATAGCTGTCAAATATTCACATGTCTTTATTAATTTGTCAATTTTACTGTGTGTAAATAAGAAATAATGCTCGGTAGTGCACTAAAGAATTGTTTAGGAAATGCAATAATTAGGGCCTGTTTTACCACCTACGAATAGGTTCCAGATAGTTTATTTGGTAGATAATTTCATACAAATTCTGTTACATTTTTGAATTTATTCGGTAGAACATCAAATACATAGTTTTAGATGTACAAAATAGTATTTGTTAATATGCCAAATACGTTTTTTTACACTTGGAACGTTTTCAACATCAAATTAAGGATTTTTTCAATGGTTTAGTGCATTACAGAGCCATATTTCTTACTTTCATATAATAAAATTGTCAAATAATAAAAACATGTATATATTTGACAGCTATTTGAGACGTCAACTTTTGATAGCTACAAGCGCTCTTAAATATATTTTTATAAAGTTGTGTATGTATTATTATGTCAATATACACAATTATCGGGGACATTCTCTAAGGCACTAATTTCAAAGGCATTTATTTTACAGTGTGGTACATTTTGTTGGATTAACGGCATTTCTTGAGGAATTCCAGCACTTCGATAGGGTAGTTTTGTCTTGTTGGAGTTTTTGTAGCCAGGCGGGCGAGGTCTAGGGGCGTTTTCGTACTGTGGGACAGAAATAACATGAAATTAGTAAAATATATTGTGACGTAGCAAAACGCCATCTATTGACGTACGTTACAAAGTAGTCAGTTTTAACTAATTGATAAACGTAAACAATTAGTAATTTTACTAAAATATGCAGTAACTAATTTCGGATGGCACGTTAAACTGTAGGTCCCGGCTGTCATTGAACATCCCTGGCAGTCGCTACAGGTAATGATCCTTCCAGCTGTGGGTGCAGCTGGAGGGAGTGTCAGACTCTTACTGAGTAAAACCCACTGAAAGCAGCAGCGGCAACTCAAAGCTGTTATTTACACCCACTATGTTCCTTCTGGAGGTCCCTGTGTGCCAGGGACGTGGTAACTCTTGAGAACACAAGCCTACATTGCTCATCCATACTTAAGTATGTAATCTCTTTCTATGTCTGGACTCCAAAAAGAGACTGTGACCCTTGACTTTGTTTCGGCGTTTCTTCTCAAGGTAGTCAGTTAGGAAATGCCGACCTCATCTCGTTCTTTCTTTTAAAAAATGTGTTGACGTGTAAAAGTGTTGATTTCAACCTATTTGCAAAATAAATATCATTTATCAGAACAACCCGCAGCCCCCGGCGGACCGTAGCTTAGTCTTGCAATCCTCACCTGAGATTAGGATAGTGTGCTAGCATCTTCCAGTCCTTACGCTCAAATTGCTTGAACATCATGAGAATCATCTGAAGGTCGCAGTTCGGTGAGTTCACCGCCAGGTGGAGCGCTGTGTCACCGCCTTTCAGATCCTGAGAAGCAACGAGAATGGTGATAATGACTAGGTCAAAATTAAAATACTTCATCATATTCATTTTGTAAAGCTTCGTAAAATAATGTCAGTTTAATTGTATCGTTTTGAAACGAAAATTGTTTTAATTATTTTTATTGATGACTAGCTTTTGCCCGCGCGGCTTCGCTCCCGTTCTTCTACCCTACTCTTCTCACCTTTTAAACCTTCCCTAGACCTCCACGAACATTTTAAGACCAAGATAAGATAAATACGTTCAGCCGTTCTCGAGTTTTAGCGAGACTAACGAACAGCAATTCATTTTTATATATATAGATGTTATAATCGAAATAAATTGATAAAAAAACTTTTCAAGTACTTTTTTCTATTATTTTTTTTGCCTTTCTGTTTGGACCAGCCTATCTTTGAAATGTGTGGACCGATTTTGATGGGACTTTTATTAGCACGTAGCTAATGTAACAAGAAGTAACTTAGGCTATTTTTCAACCACGTGCGGGAAGTAAATCCCGGCTAGTAGGCTAGAAATTATACGCCAGGACGGAGCTCGGTGCTAAGTAATAACCGCACGTGTCGATCGATCACAAGGTTAAGCAACGCTTGGCGCGGTCGGTCCGTGGATGAGTGACCATCTTGTCATGACGAGTTCCTCCGTGTTTCGGAAGGCACGTTAAATTGGTGGGTCCCGGCTGTCATCTGTAGAAAAATGACAGCCGGGACCCACCCATTTAGCGTAATTTAGGTCCCGGCTATCATTTGTAGAAAAATGACAGCCGGGACCCACCCAGCCAGAAAGTCTGACAACCAGTCTTATCAAGGGGTATCGAGTTGCCCAGGTAATTTGGTTGAGGAGGTCAGACAGGCAATTCGCTTTACGGAAACTGAAACTCAGCTGCTGCAGACTTGAAGGCGACCCCAATATAGTTTGAGAAAAGGCTAGGCAGATGACAAACTATGCTCCAGGATACAAACTCACCCCCTCAGTGATGTCGAAGCCGCCGTGCACGATGAGGACATGTACCGTGTGCAGCCGGGAGTTCGCCGCGCTGTGCTGACTGCTGGCCACGTGCAGTGCTGTATACCCTGCATAGATGACAACAACAATCTTATATACATTTGTTATTAACCTTTTTTAGACGTAGGAAATTATCAAATGACCTCCCGCTGTGGGTGCAGCTAGAGGGAGTGTCAGACTCTTCTAACTAACACCCACTTTTGTTCTGTCAGCAAGCTTAGCATGGCGATTCTATATCTATTCTATCAAGAAAAGACAAAGTTTTTTCTGTCAACGTCAACATGTCTTCTGCCCGAGCATGGCGCGACCTGTCAACTCGCATATAATCACTTGTAAACTTATGTCGATCGAAGAAAAGAAAAATTTCTTCAAAAAATGTCTAAGGAAATCTTACGTCAATCTGTCACTTTTCTGTCATTATGTCCATTATCCGGTAGACAAAACTTGTTTAGTTCTACGGTTGCCATGCTAAGCCTGCTGGAGGTCTCTGCGTGCCAGCGCGATTTGTAATACACCTTAATACATGACTTAAAACACAACGCACAAAAAATTTGAAGAATGCGTCCGAATTAACAGTTTTAAATTTAAATATTTTTACACTGACAATTTGGACACCAATTTAAAAAAAAAGCTGTTTAGTACATTATATGTATTGTGATCTTTGTTGTTATCAGTAAACAGGTGAAAAAAAAATACAAAAAAAGGCATGGTGGCCTAGTGGGTTGAGTATGAGGGCGTGAGAAACACTGGTACTCAGCTGATTCCGGTTAGACTGGAAGCCGATCGCAACCTAGTTGGGAAAATGAATGATGAAAGAAATAAATAATTGTATGAAGTTTGTCTGTATAACTCACCGTCAGCGTTGGTGTGGTGCGGACGGAACAGCGGCGGCTGCCCGTCGTGCGCGCGCAGCAGTTCGCTGAGCACGTCGGCGCAGCGGTCCCCCGCGCGCGCGCACGCCGTCACCAGGTTGTCGCCCAGAGCGTCCACCTGTCCACCACATTATATTTTGTCAATGGACCGTTTACGCATAACTTAATGGCGGTTCGCAGCTAACTCAAAAGACAGCCCCCAAAACGCCCACCCTTCACCACTTCCTATGTGTTCTTGCTGGGAAAAAGTGACGAAACAAACTCCCCAGCAACACATGTCTATCTGTTGGTTTAAACAATATTTAGCATTTATCTAACGATTCGCGCATTGATCTGCGCAGGTAGAGTCAAGTCGAATGACATTAGACACCATTACATTTTTTTTTTTAAAGTGCCGTGTATGTATGTTACGGTGGATTCTTTGAACTCAATTTTGAAGTAGATATCTTCAACCGATTGAGCTGAAATTTTGTATACACGTTCAGTTTGGATGATAATGCACGATATGTTATATGACGTTATTCTAAATCGAATATGGTGGACCCTCCAAGATGGCGGAGTAGTTATTTTTAATGAATTTCAACAACATGGGTATCAAATCAAAGGACTTATTGAGAGTGACTTAAAAATAATTTGACGTTATTCTAAATTCAATATGGCAGACTATAAAAGCTTTTTAAAAAAAGATTTTTCTTTTAATTTATTATTACTCTCAACATAAATTGGTGGATCCCGGCTGTCATTTGTACATCTTTGGCAGTCTGATAACCAGTCTTACCAAGGAGTATCGGGATTGCCAAGTAACTAGATTGAGGAGATCAGACAGGCAGTCGCTCTACATAAAACACTGGTACTCAGCTGCATCCGGTTAAGACTGAAAGCTGACCCCAACATAGCTTGGGAACAGGGCAGGGAGAAGAAGATTATATGAAGGTGAGTGACCGACAACCGAGTGACTTATAGCATCTACCTCGTGGAACACAAAATCCTTGCTGCTGAGCACGGCTGGGTCACTCTTGATGGCGGTGCGGATGCACTGCACCAGGTATCTGGTGAGGATCGGCCGCTGCGGACACCGGAGCGCTGCTGACTTCAGTAGACTTAGGCCTGCTGTGGACGGAGAGAATCATTAGCTCAGCAAAAGTATTTTTTAGTTCGATTCCAGGTCAGGGAAGTACCAAAGCAGTTTCTAGCGTTTTCTACCGGGTCCTCGGGGAACTTCTTCCAGCAGGCTCAGCATGGCAACCGTAGAAACAAGTTTTGTTTACCAGAGAATGGACATAATGACAGAAAAGTGACAGATTGACGTAAGATTTCTTTTGACATTTTTTGAAGAAATTTTTCTTTTCTTCGATCGACATAAGTCTATAAGTGATTATATGCGAGTTGACAGGTCGCGCCATGCTCGGGCAGAAGGAAGAAATGTTGACATTGACAGAAAAAGCTTTGTCTTTTCTTGACAGAATAGATATAGAAACGCCATGCTAAGCCTGCTGTACCCGGATAAAACATAGCCTATGTTCACCGGGGATAATGTAGCTTCCCAGCAGTGATTGTAAGTATCAAGTCTCTTTATAATATTATGAGAAAATGTCCCTTGTTTTAATCAACCGAGTGACTTATAGCATTTAAAATTGTATATGTCTGAAAATGTCGTGGTGGCCTAGTGTTAAAAGAGCCAACTTCTCAAGTATGAGGGCGTGGGTTCGATTCCAGGTCGGGAAAGTACCAATGCAACTTTTCTAAGTTTGTATGTACTTTCTAAGTATATCTTGGACACCAATGACTGTGTTTCGGATGGCACGTTAAATGATAAATGATATTTATTTGCAAATAGGTTGAAATCAACACTTTTACACGTCAACACATTTTTTTAAAATAAAGAACGAGATGAGGTCGGTTAAACTGTAGGTCCCGGCTGTCATTGAACATCTTTGGCAGTCGTTACGGGTAGTCAGAAGCCAATAAGTCTGGCGCCAGTCTAACCAAGGCGTATTGGGTTGCCCGGGTAACTGGATTGAGGAGATCAGATAGGCAGTCGCTCCTTGTAAAACACTGGTACTCAGCTGAATCCGGTTAGACTGGAAGCCGACCCCAACATAGTTGGGAAAAGGCTCGGGAAATGACGCTTATTTCTTTTGACCTTCGACGTTTGTGACCTTATAGACATTTCACTTACCATCACCGACGAACAGAGCAGGGTCCTGAGCCAGCAGCCGGTCGCATATGAGAGCAAAAAGTCCGTATTGTATGTCTTCCTTGTCTGAGCTTGTCGACAAACTCAATATTATATGATGGAGGACACTGGAATAATAATAAAACGTCAGTTAAAATGGCGTCCAATGACTGATTGATTAAAGGTGAAGGAAAACATCTCGAGGAAACCTGGACTATAAAGACTGAAATCAGTAACCCGCATTGAGCAAGCGTGGTGATGAACGCTTAATCCTTCTCTGTGTGAGAGGAGACCTGAGCTGCGGGACGATAAAATGGCTAATGATTGCCGGCCACGACGGCCTTTCTCTTAGTGCACAAGCATTCGCGCAGACACAGGTGCACTCTCTATTCCCTCACTCTCATAGTCCGATGGGACGGCAATCCGACACGACCGGAGAGAGATCACAAGCAGGACCGACTGCAACGTGCGACACGATGCACGGGTGTATCAATCACCGATTTCCATACTCTGGGCGCTTTATGAAAGTCTTGTAAAACCCACAAAGCCATTTCGACCCGACCCGGGAATCGAACCCAAGACTCCGTGCTCAGCAGTCGTGTCATGCGACTAATAAACCTATAATTATATATCTGTACGCTTTACTAGCAGGTCGTTCTGATCCCTAATGTTAAATAAGAACTCCTTTGTAACCTATGACTACAGATAATAGTTTTTGACTTCATCCTTTTCACATCAACATAGCGGCAGCGTGTCAAGCCAAGTTCAAGCAAAGGAACGGGCTATCTAGCGTCGAGTGTAATGTTACATGAACCACTTGGTGCCAGTTTTGACCCTTCTATAACTTAAACCTTTTTAACGTAAATACGTGAAACTACGTTTGCTTAATTATATCCTTAAGGACATGTAGAAGCCTAAATTTCGTGAAGTTTCATTTAGTTTTCATTACGTCACTCATTTTATGAAGTCATTCAACATTTTAATTCTGATAAAAACTAGCCAAGTCAAATCTAACCTACTTTAAGATCTCACATTGTTAAATAACAACAATTGTTATAGGTCCCCAATAAAGCAAAGAAATAGAGTTTAATACTTGTTCATAATGTTCTATTCTATTTTTGGTTATGGCAAAGTTCATAATGTTATTGGGTTCATATAAATACATATTTCGATTTTGCATACAACTTGGTACTCATTTAGACCTCCATTCTTTGTGCGGCGAAGCCTCTAACCAAGCATAATTTTTATATTGAACTTGGCTCATTTTTACATTTATATTTTTGGTGGGATTATTGTTACATCCTCATGATATCAAACAGCAGCTCAATAATCAAAACAATATTATCTTATTCACATATCAAAGAGATATTGATTGATTAGACAAACGAAATACCGTTATTCAATCTTAAAAAAAACCGGCCAAGTGCGAGTCGGACTCGCGCACGAAGGGTTCCGTACCATTATTTATAAAACGGTAAAAAAATCATGTTTGTTTAATGGCAATTACTTATTTTTGAATTAAGTAATACATCCATATTCATATTCTGTGAATATTTCAAGCATCTACCTGTTGCCGTTATCGATATCGAGCAAAAATGAACAAAAAAATCACGTTTGTTGTATGGGAGCCCCCCAAAATATTTATTTTATTCTAGTTTTCAGTATTTGTTGTTATAGCGGCAACAGAAATACATCATCTGTGAAAATTTCAACTCTCTAACTATCACGGTTCATGAGATACAGCCTGGTGACAGACGGACGGACGGACGGAGGAGCGAAAACAATAGGGTTCCGTTTTACCCTTTGGGTACGGAACCCTAAAAGTTGGTTTTATTATTTTTAATAGACCGCTCTTGTTTATGAGTCACGCTGATATTTTCCTCACATATAAACTTTTTGCTTATAGGATTGACGTAAGTGTCTCAAAATGAGGAAAAATAATATTAATAACCAAGTATATTGTTCGCTAATCCTTTATAATGTTATATATGTATATGTCTATATGAGGAAAATGCTTTTAATATGTAGCGATTCTAAACTTGGAATTTATTTTATATATCATTTAAATTTGCTAAGGTATTTGACATATATATAACAAATGAAAAATAAAAATATTGAATGCCTTAAGGGCGCGTGTTCGAAAATCTGGCAACGTCGCAAATAGCTGTCAGATATTTACATGTTTTAATTAATTTCTCAATTTTATTTTATGAAAACGTTTTATGAGCAAATTAAGTATACAGCTTGATGTGAAAAATCTGTGACGTCATATCTAATTTTTGACAGTTCAATAAAAGTATTGAATATGACTAATTGTCAATTAAGTCGTGGTGGCCTAGTGGTTAAAGCAACAGCCTCTCAAGTATGAGTGCGGGTACGATTCCAGGTCAGGCAAGTACCAGTGTATCTTTTCTAAGTTATATGTACTTTCTAGTATATCTTGAATATCAATGACTGATTAAAAAGTGAAGGAAAACATCTCGAGGAAACCTGGATTATGAAGTCTGAAATCACCAACCCGCATTGAGCAAGCGTGGTGATTAACGCTGAATCCTTCTCAGTGTGAGAGGAGGCCTGTGCCCAGCAGTGGGACGATAAAAAGGATGATGATGAATTGGGATGACGACTAGGACAAAAATAAAATACTTTATCATATTCATTTTGTAAAGCATCTTAAAATAATGTCAGTTTAATTTATCGTTTTGAACCGAAAATTGTTTTCATTTTTTTTAGTGTAATCGAAATAAGTATACAGCTTGATGTGAAAAATCTGTGACGTCATAGTTTGTGTTTTCATACAAATTTCATAGAGAGTAACCGTTTTTGACAGTTCTATAAAAGTATTGAATTTGACTAGTTGTCGCCAACCGTATTCTTGCCATAGTAAAAAAAAAGACTTACCCATAAGCGTCTTTCAGATCCAGTTTAGACATTTCCATGCACATATTTTTCCTTACAGCTATTTTAACTCGTTGCAAATGCTCTTGAAATATTTCTTGACAACTTTTTCTAGTAACTTGACAACAATCTCGCTTGGAAAAGTTATAGACAATATCTTTCTGCATATCCTTAAACTGTTTTAAAGTCATAGACGATATAGAGGCGGTCCTTTCCCGCGCTTTTTTATCTGTGCCTTCTTTTTCTTCTTCAAAATGGGGGATTTCTTGGTATTTTTCATAATCGCTGTTGTAAATTGGAGATCTTTCTGGGGATAGCGTGTATTCGGAGTTTGTGGGGTAGAATGACCCTGGGGATGCGGACATGGGGCTTGGGACAGTTTCAGACCTCGGGGGAGTGGGAAAAGTGTAGTCTGTAGTTACGTAGGCATCGTTTGAAGTGTTGCTATACTCATTTTGTACGTAATTCATGATTTGTGTAAAATCTTCATGGCCCAAGCCTCCGATAGCAGTACCATTAGGCATTTCAGGCGAAATATCATAGCTTTCATTCAACAATTGTATTAATTCATTATTCTGAACAGTTTTTTCTTCATAATCGGTAAGATAGGCACTCGATACCGATTTCTTTTGCGTGTAATCGATAGTTGAGTGTTGGTAATCGTATTCAGGTGTTACGATTACC
Source organism: Heliothis peltigera (assembly GCA_958496145.1). Taxonomy (NCBI): domain Eukaryota; kingdom Metazoa; phylum Arthropoda; class Insecta; order Lepidoptera; family Noctuidae; genus Heliothis; species Heliothis peltigera. The sequence continues at coordinate 2,312,361 of OY292351.1, forward strand.
TTAGGAATCGATTTGTTATTGGTTTCCTCTTTAATTAATTCCATGACATCTTGTAGGTACGTTTCGCGGTCATTTTGAAGGTACTGTGAGCTTTTCTGTACTGTTTCTAAGGCTTGATCGACCTCGGAGAAATTGTCTGTGGTTTGGCATTGGTTAACTAAAACATGGCCGCCGGATAGAGTGTGCTTGTTTGTGATTTGACCCAACTGAAAAGAAAGCAAAAATGTTGTATTGTATTGTAATATAAGTCAATATATTCAATAATGTCTAATATATAAGGTGTAACATAACTAGTGCACCATATTTTTACAGGTCATCTAGAGCAAGGATAGGGATCATGTTTACCACAAAAAGTCATGAAAACAACAAGATATTTTATTAAATTTGTCATCACAGTCGCCAAATTGTACGCCGGTCTCTATGAAGACGCTCGATCGTTGGCCCTAGGTCATTCAACCTTTTTTGTGGTAAACATGATCCTTGTATGTACTAGACATACCATATATGTAGTACATTAGTAGGTACTTCATAGACCTGTAAAAATATGGTGCACTAGTTTTGTTACAACTATATAGTCAACTAGCTTCCGCCAGCGGTTTCACCCGCTTTCTGAGGGAAGTACTTTCCATACCCGGATAAAAAGTAGCCTATATGTTATTCTGATGTATAAGCTATATTGTGGTAAAGTTTCATTCAAATCCATTCAGTAGTTTTTACGTGAAAGAGTAACAAACATCCATACATCCATACATCCATACTTACAAACTTTCGCCTTTATAATAGTACTAGCTTCCGCCAGCGGTTTCACCCGCTTTCTGAGGGAAGTACTTTCCATACCCGGATAAAAAGTAGCCTATATGTTATTCTGATGTATAAGCTATATTGTGGTAAAGTTTCATTCAAATCCATTCAGTAGTTTTTACGTGAAAGAGTAACAAACATCCATACATCCATACATCTATACATCCATACATCCATACATCCATACTTACAAACTTTCGCCTTTATAATAGTATTAGGATTAGGATTAGGATATTAGGATTAGGATATTAGGATTAGGACTAGCTTCCGCCAGCGGTTTCACCCGCTTTCTGAGGGAAGTACTTTCCATACCCGGATAAAAAGTAGCCTATATGTTATTCTGATATATAAGCTATATTGTGGTAAAGTTTCATTCAAATCCATTCAGTAGTTTTTACGTGAAAGAGTAACAAACATCCATACATCTATACATCCATACTTACAAACTTTCGCCTTTATAATAGTAGTAGGATTAGGATATATTTACGTATTTTCTAGGAGCTCTAAGGCACAGTCACACGCGTCAATCGATCATAAGGTTAAGCAACGCTTGGCGCGGTCGGTCCGTGAGTGACCATCTTGTCATGACGAGTTTCTCTGTGTTACGGAAGGCACGTTAAATTAGTGGGTCCTGGCTGTCATTTGTCCATTTTTGACAGTTGTTACGGGTAGTCAGAAGCCAGAAATACTGACAAACAGTCTTACAAAAGGGTCAGTCATTACGGGTAGTCATAAGCCAGAAATTCTGACAAACAGTCTTACAATAGGGTATTGGGTTGCCTAAGTAACTGGGTTGAGGAGTTCAGATAGGCAATCACTTCACGTAAAACACTGGTACTCAGCTGCATCTGATTAAGACTGGAAGCCGACCCCAAGATAGCTTGGGAATAGGTTAGGCAGGTGATATTTACGTATTTTCAAGGTCAAAGTTATTTACATGAAATATAACAGATATTAAAATGATGTAATATTTTGAAAAATTACTTGTTAATTACTTAGCAAATGTTGACCAACACGACCTGTTTATTTTGTATTGTAAATAATGTATACAGGTGTTTTTTTTGACTATAAATAAGAGTAGCTTACAGTTGTATCTATAGACACGGATCACACCTTTGTTCTGCGTTCTAAGTCGGGTTGCCACCTTTTTTTAAGACGGACAACGTATTTTTTTTTTAATTTGAGCATAGCAAAAACAAAGCACATACATATGCTTAAAAAAATGAGTTCAAAAAATCCACCGTAGCATACATACATTGAAAGTTAAATAAAAGCTTTCAAAAAAGAAAACTTTTTAGAAGAAGAGAAACGACTTTTAAACATACATACACGGCAAGTTAAATAAAAGCTTTTAATAACACTGAAAAGCAAAAAAAAAAAAACTTTAAAGTACATCGCTCTAGAAGTCGGTGTCTAGAGTTTGTAGCTCAGTATTATTTCAACACCGACTTCTAGAGCGATGTACTTAAAAGTATTTTTTTTTGCTTTTTCAATGTTTTTTACTGGACAAACTGAGAAAACTATTTTTTTTAGAAGTGGTTTAAAATAGTACTTATGTCTATAGTACTAGTACTTATTTATTCGTAAAATGTATTTTTTAACTAACAGCGTTATTTATTCATTTGTTACAAACGAAATAACTGAAGATCTACTCAAATAGAGTATTTTATTAGTGTCATAGAATATAAAGTACACCTTACGCGAAGTACAATACTCTTTTTCAGAACATGGGTGGCAACCCTAGTGCTAATTGATAATGCCTTTTTCTAAGCTATGTTGGGGTAGGCTTCTTGTCTCCTCCCTATTTAGGGGACGTGCCGAAAGACGGGCACTCGCCGGTGAGGGACTGGATGAAATAGACTCCCAGCCCCTTCCATACAGGCGAGGTCGGAGAGCCGCTAACGGGAACCGGGGAGTCCCACATACCCCTCTCCCATCCCCCGAAGAGAAGGCTTCTAGTCTTACCAGCTACAGCTAAGTATACCAGAGTTTTACATTAAGCAATTGCCTATCTGATTTCCTCAACCCTGTTACCTGGGCAACCCGATACCACATGGTAAGATTCATAGATTGTTGTCAGACTTTCTGGCTTCTGACTACCCGTAACTTTGACAGCCGAGAGATGAACAAATGACAGCCGAGACATACCAATTTTGCGTGCCTTCCGAAACACATAAGAACTCAAACTTATACTTACTTACTTTATTTTTTTGTAGGTAATAAATTGGCGAAGTTAAGGACGAAAACTACATATTTTACATATGAAAGAATTTAAAACCTCAATACTCAATTCTTTATTAGCATTCCATATGTTATAAAGGTGGTACATTTTAATAAAGGAACAATATGGACCCGGTTGGGCACAGCTTAAAGAAATAAAAGAATATAAAGCTCCTTATTACTTAAATAAATTGATTATGATATTTGACATAAGTGCTTTATAGATCTATTTTGTTAATGTTATTCACATCTTTATAAATAACCAAAATAACCTCCGTACGTTGATATAAAACTGTGGTATTGCATTTTCCCGCGCACGTCACAACTTACACAGTTATGTTATCCTTAAGACGTTCGTTATAATATTTCGAAAATGCAGGTAAAAGGAATGGACGTCATAATTTTCCTTTTTACGAAAGGCAAATTTTATAAATGTCAACGAGCAAACGTCACCATGGATAGATAAATTAAATGTATGAACAAAACGCTTTAAAAAAAAACAAGATGGAGTTTCGCGCCAAATTGTCAACTCGTACACGGTTTCTACCGCGTCCCCGGAGAAGTTGTTTGTACCGGATAGAACATAGCTTATTTTCACCGGGGATAGTCTGACTCCTAACAGTGAAAGAATTTTTCTAATCCTGGGGAGTTTGTTGCGCCCTTCTTCTTCCCAGCAAAAACACATAGGAAGTGGTGAAGGGTGGGCGTTTTGGGGGCTGTTTTTTGTAATATTTGACCTTCAAAAAGTGCTGTTTTACAGCCAAGCTTGAATAAATGATTTTGAGTTTGAATTGGTCAAGTAGTTTTAGAGCCTATTCAATACAAACAAACAATCTAATCTTTCCTCTTTATGATTTTAGTGCAGAGAACAGAACTATGAAATTAACGCCATCTAGTATTAACAAAACGACAACTATTTCATTGAAATCAGCGCCATCTAGTATCCTAACAGAGAAAACTTAGCAACCGGCCTTGTAGGTCGTTCTATAAATTACAGTATCGTTACAAGTTGCTTTTTCCGCATAGAATTTCTTGAGCAAAAGTCCAGCACCGCTGTATGAATATTAACAACGACTAATGCATACTTGGTCGATTTCAAATCGAATCGCCAAGACGAGAAACGATTGCGCCTTCAAATAACTACATATATAAGATATACATATATATCTTTTTTTTTAAAAAGCTTTTATTTAACTTGCCGTGTATGTAGTATCTTCAACCGATTGAGCTGAAATTTTGTATACACGTTCAGTTTGGATGACAATGCAAGATATGTTATATGACATTATTCTAAATCCAATATGGCAGATCGTCCAAGATGGCGGAGTAGTTATTTTTAATGAATTTCAACAATATGGGTATCAAATGAAAGGGCTTATTGAGAGTGACTTAAAAAATAATTTGACGTTATTCTAAATCCAATATGGCGGACTATAAAAGCTTTTTAAAAAAAGATTTTTCTTTTAATTTATTTTACGATAAACGGTAAGTGGTTTACTGAGAATTTTGTATTTCTTACGTCAATCTGTTTATTTGTGAGTAAGTTATAACAACTTAGGCAAGTTTTGTGGTTTAGGCAAGGCGAACGTTGTTTAGCTGCGATATTACGGCGCTAGTCTGAACTATATATAATACAGTTATTGTCTGTTATTATAAACAGTGAATGAATATATAAGTTGTAACAAAACTAGTTCACCGTATTTTTACAGGTCATCTAGTACATGACAAGGATCATGTTTACCAACAAATTAAATTTTGAATATAACAAACACCAAATTGTACGCATAACGCCGTTCTCTATGAAGGCGCTCGCTCGTTGACCATTAAATCATTCAACTATTTTTGTGGTAAACATGATCCTTAGCGTGTACTAGATGACCTGTAAAATATGGTGCACTAGTTTTATAACATACTATATTCAGTAAATGACATTTTTTTTACAAAACTCTTTTTCTATACTAATATTATAGAGGAAAGATTTGTTTGTTTTTATTCAATAGGCTCTAAAACTAATTGATCAATTTGCAAAATGCTTTCACTGTTGGGAAGCTACACTATCCCCGGTGAACATAGGCTATGTTTTATCTGGGTACGGGAAGAATTGGCCCGGCAACGCTGGTGAAACAGTGTATATACACAATTTGGCGCGAAACTACATATAGTTTTTTTTAAACGTTTTGTTTATAGAATTATTTTATCTATTCATGCTGACTTATGTTGGTTGACATTTATTAAGTTACTACTACTTTAATTATTATATAATATATATATATAATCTTAAAGGCCCATTTAGACGGGGAGAGTTTCTCGCCTCGAAAATACGATAATAGAAGGAATATAAAACATTTCCTTCGTCTAAACATTCACTCTTCTCGCCCGTTGACATGGGCGACAAGCGGCGTGTCATATACGAATTTCGCTGGCGACATTTTAGTTCTTGCCAGAATGTAAACATTTTGTTACGATTATGTTATGGCGATTATTGCTTGCGATAGTCGCGGAGACATTCTCGTACCGAAACGTGCGAGAAATTCTCTCCATCTAAATGGTTCTTAAGGATAACAGAACAGTGTATGTTATGACGTGCGCGGGAAAATGCATCACCAAAGTTTTGTATCTACGTACGGAGGTTTAAATTCTTTCGCGCGCGAATCGCTTTGCGTACCGTTTTCAACCGTATGTCATAGGAGTTAAGGATTATTTGAGATTGATTTTATTCTTAGTATCTTCGCTTGGGCCTACAAATGACTTTAATTATTAAAAGCTCTTATTTAACTTGCCGTGTATGTATGTTACGGTGGATTCTTTTAACTCAATTATGAAGTAGATATCTTCAACCGATTGAGCTGAAATTTTGTATACACGTTCAGTTTGGATGACAATGCATGATATCTTATACGACGTCATTCTAAATCCAAAATGGCGGACCACACAAGATGGCGGAGTAGTTATTTTTAATGAATTTCAACAATATGGGTATCAAATGAAAGGGCTTATTGAGTGTGACTTAAAAAATAATTTGACGTTATTCTAAATCCAATATGGCGGACTATAAAAGCTTTTTTCTTTTAATTTATTACTCACCTTGCTGTAATTATCTTGCTCCTGTGATTGGTACGGATGTGACGAAGGGTAGCTCGCTAATTTATTCTTAATAGGCCCTCGAGAAATGCATACTATCTGTTTTTTCTTCTTCTTTTTAGATTCGTCGTCTAGACCCAATTTTTCTAATTCCTCGGCCAGGTCCTCGGCTTGCTCATTGCTTTCAACTTTATCGTTATCAGTTTTCTCGATAGTGTCCGCCTCCTTAGTGTCCGAGTATCCGCTGTCCTCGGAAGAATGTGAGTGTATTCTTTCTTTGAAAGGTTCCTCGATGATTTTGAATTCGAAATTATTGAGTTCGTCATCTTCATTGTCTGTGGATTCTTCTTTAACGGGTCTTTCGTCTTCCAAATTCAATTTTTCAAGGTTCTCCAAAATGGCGGCGACTGTGTTTGTGTTTTTTGGTTGTTTAACTTCTGTTTTAATTTCAGATTTCTCTTCTATTTTTTCTTTTTTGACGATTTTCGGTTTTTCCTTTTTCTTTCTGAAGAGGGATTGTATGAGGGTTTTTAATGATTTCTTGTCTGTCGGTTCCATTGGTATTGGTTTGGCGTTCGACACTCTGGCGCTGCCCATAGTGGTTGTGTTTTTTTTTATTCCAAGCTCGGTTTTAACATCTGCAACAAAGAAAATGTCTACTATTAATTACTGAATCATAAAAGCTATGAAGGACATATTTTAAACTAATTACCAAATTTCTAATTTGAGAGACAGAATTCCCTACAGTGGAGACACCAGCACATCAAGCCACCCGAAACTGACAAATTTCCCTATCAGTTTTGTACGATTGGTCTAGAAAGTGCCACAAATTGAAAAAACCACTTTCTTAGCTGACCGTACCACATGTTTCAGCGATAAAGTTGAAAGCCTAGTCTATTAAGGAAATTGACATATTGTAGTAGTTTGATGTATTGGCGTCTCTACATTAAATCATCATCATCATCATCATCAGCCTTTTTATCATCCCACTGCTGGGCACAGGCCTCTTCTCGCACGGAGAAGGATTTGGCGTTAATCACCGCGCTTGCTCAACGCGGGTTGGTAATTTTCAGAAAAAAAAAAGAAAATGGCAACGTCTTTTTGAAATTATTCCCCGGCTTTCACAATATATATCTTTCAAACAAATACAAATTATTGTAGTGTTGGCTCGAGACTAAAATAAAAATACAATATTGAAAACATTTTTCGAAGAAATCTCTTGGCCATCAAAAATAGATATTCTTCTAAGAATATGGGAATGCAATAAAAAGTTACGTTACGTGAACCAACAACAATTTCCATCCTAAAGGCGAGAATACACCAGTGTGCGGATTTTCGAAGCACATCAATGTTTGGTCTTCTCGCTCAGCATGCCAACCTTAGAAACAAGTTCTGTCTACCGGAGAATGGAGATAATGACAGATTAGTGACAGATTGACGTAAGACTTCCTTTGACACGTAGAAAGGAAATGTTTATTTTCTTCGACCGACATAAGTCTACAAGTGATTATATGCGAGTTGACAGGTCGCGCCATACTCGGGCAGACGACACGTTGACATTGACAGAAAGAGCTTTGTCATTTCCTGATAGAATAGTCATAGAATCGCCATGCTAAGCCTGCTGTAGTTAATCGAGTATGAAATCACCGCTAGAGGCGCTTGTGTAGCGTGAGGACCTCTATATGTCAAACATCACTGTTTGTGGGTTATTTACGCGGGTTTATTTCTTACGACTATTTAGTTTTCTCGCGGAATTAAAACTAAATAGTTTTCCTAACATTTCTTGAAGGACCGTTTTCTAAAAAAAAACAAATCGACCGGAGAGACTCCGATGCACTGGTGTATCAATCACCAACTTCCAGACTGTGAAAGTTTTATAAAACTCTCAAAGTAGTCGGCCCGACCTGGGAATCGAATCCGAGTTCAATACGCCACGCGACTACTGGACCAACGAGGCAGATACAGATACATAGATAGATCTTATGTAAGCCGGTTTCTGAGAACCGATGTGAAAATTCACTGCTCCTAACCTTGGCAGCTATCCTCGCCCTATATACATGTTTTATAGGTTTGGTGATTTGTTGTTCTCTCGTAGTTGAATAATATCGTTTCACAGTTGTAACTCAAAATCATTTATTCAAACTTGGCTGTAAAAACAGCACTTTTTGAACGTCAAAAATTACAAAAGACAGCCCCCAAAACGCCCACCCTTCACCACTTCCTATGTGTTTTTGCTGGGAAGAAGTGGCGCAACAAACTCCCCAGCAATTAGACACACAATTAGATTACAGGCCCTTGTACAAAAATGGTCATCTGAACAGGCTCAGCATGTCAACCGTAGAATCAAGTTTTGTCTACCGGAGAATGGACGTAATAAGTGACAGATTTCTTTTGACACGTAGAAAAGAAATTTTTCTTTTCTTCGACCGACATAAATCTACAAGTGATTATATGCGAGTTGACAGGTCGCGCCATGCTCGGGCAGAAGACATGTTGACATTGACAGAAAGAGCTTTGTCTTTTCTTGATAGAATAGATATAGAATCGCCATGCTGAGCAAATGACCCATCATTTTCTCCACGGGCCTATAGTCTAGTTGGTAAAGATGGTCACCCATCCTCGGACTGACCGAGGCCCCTTGCCGCTGATAGATAAAGGATGATATCATTTGTACGAAAATAGACATACTTAAGTACGTAGGCCGGTACATAAATTGACGAATGATATTTATTGATAATGTTTCCTTAAGCGATATCTACATACACATCTATACATAAACTCATCTATCTATACATATAATAAAATCGTAGAAAAGTCAAAACTGTACATTGAATATTTTTTGGAAAGAATAATTGATCTACAATCGATGTCGAAGCTAGAAAGCGAAGATAAATATATTTATGTATATGAGTAAAGTATATGGGGCTAGCCGACCGTGTGTGAAGAGTTGTCCCGATATATTGTCTATCAAATTTTATTTCAATGTTCACGCCCATACCTGTTATGACAAAAAAAAATATCTACGCAAAATTAACTCGTTTGAGTTCAAGGTCAAGGTGAAGCAGTATACACACATATTAAAAAAAAACAGCTTGATACGTAAGGTTGCGGGTTTTTCTTCTCATCTCGATAATTGTATGATTATTAATTCGCATTCTTATAATGATAAGATGTTATGTAAACAAAAATGATGCAGTTCTTATGTGTAGTTTGTAGAAGCCAACAAAGGCTTCTTAGGAGGGTATGCAACCATTTTACAAATTATTTACAAACTAGCTTCCGCCAGCGGTTTCACCCGCTTTCTGAGGGAAGTACTTTCCATACCCGGATAAAAAGTAGCCTATATGTTATTCTGATGTATAAGCTATATTGTGGTAAAGTTTCATTCGAATCCATTCAGTAGTTTTTACGTGAAAGAGTAACAAACATCCATATATCCATACATCCATACTTACAAACTTTCGCCTTTATAATAGTAGTAGGATTAGGATTTTAATTAAAATATTCACATAACAAAAAAAATCCTTGCTTATAAATGGCGTCAAAAAATTTCTCCTCATCGCTGCTCACTGGGAGTGTACCCAATAGGCTGGCGGTATTGCCACGTTGTATGGCAATGCTTAGCCGTTGGCCGGAATAAAAGCCAGCCTTTGAGTCACGGGAAGTGTCAGCGAGTCTCTTCGAGATGTCCTTGAAAAGGAGGTGTGCACTCGGACCCCACGGCCCGAGAGTAATTAAAGCCGAGATCGAGGAAAGTTATAAAAATAAAAACTAGCATTCCCTGATGAATAGGCTATCTTTCACTGAAAGACTTTCTCAAATTGGTCCAGTAGTTCCTGAGATTAGCACTTTCAACAAAAAAAAAACAAACTGTTCAGATTTATAATATTAGTATACTAGCTGTTGCCCGCGACGTCGTCCACGTGGGCATTAGGTGATTAAACATTCGGGGGTGAATGTCCATCCCGTACGTGATAGCGTGATAATATGTAGCCTATATGTTGACCCGACCTCTTAGTTATATTCATGCCGAATTTGAAGCAAATCCATGTAGTACTTTTTGAGATTATCCCGGACATACATACAGACGAAAAGACAAAAATTCTAGAAACTATATTTCTGGCTTCGATATCGATTGTAGATCACGCCCCAATTATTCTTTAAAAAAAATATTCAATGTACAGTTTTGATTTTTCTACGATTTTATTATATGTATAGATGCAGATACAATTAGAAGCTGCTCTCTGGGTTTTACACGATATTGAGTTATTATCGAACTAGAACCGGTGTTTTATTTATATCTAAAGCATTTATGGATTTTCCGAAAATACCAATTCAAACTATATTCTTTGGACATATTGGATTATTTTTGTATATCTCTACTAGACCACGGGACTACAGAGTCCCGGATTTTTAGAAGGCGAACGTGGGTCCGAAGCCAACACGCTGAAGCCCTTTTGAGACAACTTTAATATATGTATGTAATGGTGACACAAAACCGACGATTATCCCTGTATGCGCTATAGAAATATACCCAAGGACAACCCCCGGTTTGTGCTAAACAATTGCTAAGTATGGAAGAAAAACTACTTGGGTTATTGTGATGGGATGCTAGTGGACTGGGGAAGGGAAAACTATGGGGACTATGACCCCTGCCGATGACAATGTAATAAATACATGTAAAAATGGCAGGAGGAGACTCGCCAGCTCACTTACCGGGACCCCGGGAACTTGTCGCTAAGTCGCAACAAGGGGGCAACGGGGATATTATTATTTCCTCGATTCTTTACACAATGGGTGCAAAAACAGGATAAATTATAAGTTATATTTTATAAACTTATAATTTAATTGTTTTTACATACATTCATACCATTAAAACTATGGAACACCACTCCTGCAAATTTTAACCTTAAACTAAAATAATAAAGTATATTTTTGTTAGGCACGATGACTAACAGAATATAAATACACTAATAAAATTAATCACAATAATAATCGTAGAAATTACAACTCTATTACCTTAGTTTCAAAGTCTATTTTAGAATGACAAGTGACTGTCGAACCATTTCTTTTGTAGAATGTTTGACTGTTAATTCAATTTGTACCTTGCAGTGAAGAGATAAAGTCTATAACTGAATAGACTGTTGTAGTTTTATTTACTCATTAATTTGCATATTACATTGCTTGATAATTATAATGACCTTATGTAAAGACAGACGCCTGCATATAAAGCTATTACGATCTGTAAAATTTCTAAATTAGATTTTCAACTTTATCGCTGAAGCATATGGTTCAAAATTGATTGGGAAAGTTGAAAGTTTCGGGTCGCTTGATGTGCTGGCGTATACATTACATCACCTTTTAATTATTTATTTGTTTTCAATATTTACTCACTCTATTTCGACGTTTTTCTGTCTCTTACAATAAAAAATCTATAATGAAGGTTAAAATTGCTGTAATATTTTATGTTCTTAGAAATATTATTCACATATTAATATAGTAGTCGTAGTAGCCTAGTGGTTAAAGCACCAGCCTCTCAAGTATGAGGGTGCTGGTACGATTCTAGGTCAAGCAAGTACCAATGCTACTTTTCTGTACTTTCTAAGTATATCTTGGACACCAATGACTGATTAAAGATGAAGGAAAACATCTCGAGGAAACCTGGACTATAAAGTCTGAAATGACCAACGCATTGAGTAAGTGTGGTGTTGAAGGCTCAATCCTTCTCTGTGTGAGAGGAGGCCTGTGCCCAGCAGTGGGACGATAAAATGGCTGATGATGAGGAGTATATATTTGACTAGATACTTGACAAAAAATAGCCTCAATTAATGGGCTATCTGGCCCATTTAGACGGGGAAAGTTTCCCGTCTCGAAGATACGATAATTGAAAGGAATATAAAACATTACCTTCGTCTAAACATTCACTCTTCTCGCCCGTTGACATGGGCGACAAGCGGCGTGTCATTTCGCTAAATTCGTATATGTCATACACGAATCTCGCTGGCGACATTTTAGTTCTTGCCTGAATGTAAACATTTTGTTACGATTATGTTATGGCGATTATTGCTTGCGACAGTCGCGGAGACATTCTCGTACCGAAGCGTGCGAGAAACTCTCTCCATCTAAATGGGCCTTAACTCTGAAAGAATTTTTCAAATCGTTCATTGTTTTTAGAAGTCTGCTATTCTTTGTTTTGTTTAAGTTTTTTGCTTACGTATAATGATAAATCAAAAATCTATTTTAGTCACGTTAAAAACACTTAGCTGTAATCAGTGCACTTCCTTTGTTCAACAACGTCATTGATAACGACATGTGATTTCATAACCTTTTTCTATTTTTTTTTTGGTGTTAAATCATCAAATGATCTCCCGCTGGGAGCAGCTAGAGGGAGTGTCAGACTCCTACTGACTCATCATCTCCCGAGCCTTTTCCCAACTATGTTGGGGTCGACTTCCAATCTAACCGGATTTAGCTGAGTACCAGTGTTTTACAAGGAGCGACTGCCTATCTGACCTCCTCAACCCAGTTACCCGGGCAACTCAATACCCCTTGGTTAGACTGGCGTCAGACTTACTGGCTTCTGACTACCCGTAACGACTGCCAAGGATGTTCAATGACAGCCGAGAACTACAGTTTAACGTGCCATCCATCAAAATAAAATACAGGATACGTTTTACCCTGATACGGGAAGTCGTTTCCATTTGTAAATAATAAGTTATCGATGACAGTCTTTATTATCTTCGCTTGGAAATCATTATCAGTACATTTAGCTTGGTAGGGATTATATTATATAGATGTACCTATTAATATATAAAACATATACATATAAATGCTTGTGTTATCTGACTGATAATGGGCTGAACGATTGACATTGACATCGATGTCCCTACGACCTCACTTCAGCAGGCTCAGCATGGCGATGCTATATCTATTCTGTCAAGAAAAGACAAAGCACTTTCTGTCAATGTCAACATGTCTTCTGCCCGAGCGTGGCGCGACCTGTCAACTCGCATATAATCACTTGTAGACTTATGTCGATCGAAGAAAAGAAAAATTTCTTCAAGAAATGTCTTCTGTCACCTTTCTGTCATTACATATATCCAATCTCCGGTAAACAAAACTTGTTTCTACGGTTGTCATGCTAAGCCTGCTGCCCTTATTTTGGTTTGATTTATCAAGACGTCTACTTTACAATCATGTGATAATTATGTGTTCTTTTTGCTGTCTCAAATCATTAGAGATTGGACTAGCTTTTGTATAAATCTGATTCTTCAAACCTAACAGTCAGACATGTGTTGCTGGGGAGTTTGTTGCGCCACTTCTCTTTCCCAGCGAGAACGCATAGAAAGTGGTGAAGGGTGGGCGTTTTGGGGGCTGTCTTTTGTTTTTTGACGTACGAAAAGTGCTGATTTATCAGCCGAATTTAAATAAATGATTTTAGATTTTGATTCAATGTCGACCAAAAAATATCAAGTTTTTTTTTAGTAACACGCTTATATTTACTACTCTTGTAACTATGTACGCGCCATGTTCGGGCAGAAGACATGTTGACATTGACAGAAAGAGCTTTGTCTTTTCTTGATAGAATATAATATATAGAATCGCCTGCAGTGACCGGATAGACAAGTCTTAGTAAAAGGCTCCCGTTTTGCCCTTTGGGCACGGAACTTTAAAAAGACGCACAGATTTGACATTTAATAAGCTTACCGGATTTCAACCGGCTCAGAGACGGATATTGAAAAGTTCATAGCTAGACAGCCAATCTAGTTAAATTATTGGCGAAATGTATAGGTATCTTATGCAACAGTCAAATTTAAATACGTTTCGAAACTATAAGTCCGGTATAAGAGGTTGACCTGCAGGCGTCTCTACCGTGTTCCCAATATCGAAGCCTCACTTGGTGGTAATGGGACCACCATGGAAGTATGGCCCTTCGTCTAGTTGACTGCCCCGTTGGTCTAGTGGTCGCAAGGCGCGACTGCTGTGCACGGGGTCTCGGGTTCGAATCCCGGGTCGGGCCGAAATCGCTTTGTGGGTTTTGAGAAACTTTCACAAAGCAGCCTGGAGTCTGGAAGTTGGTGATTGATTCACCCGTGCATCGGAGAGCACGTAAATGTCGGTCCTGCGCCTGATCTCTCTCCGGTCGTGTCGGATTGCCGTCCCATCGGATTATGAGAGTGAGGGAATAGAGAGTGCACCTGTGTCTGCGCGAATGCTTGTGCACCATAATATGTCCTGCGCAGCTGGCTGATCTCCATAAATGAGAACGGCCGCCGTAGCCGACAATCGGCCTGGATGCCATCATGGCCCTTCGAATGGAAAAAAGTTTTAAACGCGGCAACGCCATCTAGTTACAAAAAATGAAAACATTTGTGTCGGGATTCCTAAATCAACGGCTCTGTGATATAGATTCTGCATTTAAAATTATTAGCACATCAGAAAAGTACCATAAAGAGAATTAGCATCCGACATTTAAATTTTGAAATGCGAACATCGTACGTTACCAAGATGGCGGATTGACGTAATCGAATCCGATTTATTGTTATGCGTTCCGGTGAATTCAAATAATGTTGAATTACAAGTTTATTGATCTCGTTGCCATTTTCTAAATAAGCGATAAAAATATAATCATTATCTTTCGTCGAAATGAATTGGAAATAAACAAAATTGGGGTGACCGGCATCATATTTTATAATCAATGACTGTTTTTAAAACGTCCAATCGGAATGTTGCCCTTTGAATTTTCTTTACGGAATACGGTAGTAGACAACTAGTCAATATTCTAGTTCAATATTTTTATTGAACTGTCTAAAACGGTAACTTTGCACGCAATTTGTATGAAAACAGAAACTATGACGTCACAGATTTTTCACATCAAGCCGTAGGTATCATCATCTCCCGAACCAATACCCCTTGTATTGGGTTGCCCGGGTAACTGGGTTGAGGATATCAGATAGGCAGTCGCTCCTTGTAAAACACTGGTACTCAGCTGAATCCATTTAGACTGGAAGCCGACCCCAACATAGTTGGGAAAAGGCTCGGGAGATGATGGTAAATAATGTTAGTTTTGACCTAGTGCACATTAAAATTCTTCCGACCGCCATGTTGGGTATATCTCGTTACCATATTTAGACGTTGAAGGCAGCCATTTTGTCACTTATATATATGTATGTATATATATACCTTTGTTTTTATTATCACACTTTTTGAGTGTTGAGGAAAAATATAACGTTTTTGTGTTCAAAAATACAAATGGCCGTGTTGGGCAATAATAAATGTACAAGTACAAGTTGTTAGCCTGAATTTAACTTGTATTCTAAGTAAAACTACTCTTAAGAATCATGATAACGAATTAACTAACTGTCAGTTGCGAGTCGGACATGCGCATTAGCGGTTTCGTACCATTATCTGTCGCAGGAAAATGAAGATATCAGGTATTTCAAGAAATCTCTACAGATATCACGAAAACCCGGTAGATGATGAAGCATCTTCATCGGCCGTTTTGTCGTCCCACTGCTGGGCACAGACCTCCTCTCCCACAGAGAAGGATTGAGCGTTAATCACCACGCTTGCTCAATGCGGGTTGGTGATTTCAAACTTTACAGTCCAGGTTTCCTCGAGATGTTTTCCTTCACCTTTAATCAGTCATGGGTGTCCAAGATAAATTAAGAAAGTACACATAACTTAGAAAAGTTACATTGGTACTTCCTGACCTGGAATCGAACCCGCACTCTCATACTCGAAAGGCTGGTGCTTTAACCACTAGGACACCACGACTTACCCTAAATTTGATTTAAACGTTTCAGGTGTAAAAAAGGCATTTGGCAACTTCCCAAATACTTATCTTACATCTAAAACTATATATTCGGTGTTGCGAATTATTAATTATTGCATTCCCTAATCATTTTTTAGTGCACCACAGAGCCATATTTCTTATTTCCACACAGTAAAATTGCCAAATTAATTAAAACATGTAAATATTTGACAGCTATTTGCGAGATTGCCAAATTTTGAATAAAGAGCTCTTAAAAGTTAATAAAATAAAAGAAAAACTTTTTTAAAAAGCTTTTATAGTCCACCATATTGGATTTAGAATAACGTCTAGGTAATTATTTTTTAAGTCACTCTCAATAAGTCCTTTAATTTGATACCTACATTGTTGAAATTCATTAAAAATAACTACTCCGCCATCTTGGAGTGTCCGCCATATTGGATTTAGAATAACGTCATATAACATATCCTGCATTGTCATCCAAACTGAACGGGTATACAAAATTTCAGCTCAATCGGTTGAAGATATGTACTTCAAAATTGAGTTCAAAGAATCCACCGTAACATACATACACGGCAAGTTAAATAAAAGCTTTTAAAAATAAATACGAGTTGCCATGATGTAACGACGCATCGGGTCGCTTTATTGTCCACCTATCAAGATATTGACCTGATATAGAATAAAATACACGTTTAACCTTTTTAAGTTCGCTGAGAGTAATTAAGTACAAAAATAACCGCGTACTTGACTTAAAATGGCTTCCAAAATGGCTGCCATCTGTCATACCGAACACGAATTTTATACATAAACACAAGTTGTATAAGGCATTGACTAACATAATGTAAGTTTAAGGAGCTACAATTGTTTAAATCATCTGCCTTGGCTTTTCCCAAGCTATGTTGGGGCCAGCTTCCAGTCTTAACCGGATGCAGCTAGTCATGCTTTACGTGTCTGACCGACCTCCTGACGTTACCTCCTCAACCCAGTTACCTGCGCAACCCGATACCCCTTGGTAAGACTGGTTGTCAGGCTTTCTAGCTTCTGACTACCCGTAACGACTGCCAAAGATGTACAAATGATAGCCGGGACCCACCAATTTAACGTGCCTTCCGAAACACGGAGGAACTCGTCATGACATTATGGTCACCCACGGACCAACCGCGCCAAGCTATCAACCTTATGATCGATCGACCCGTGCGGCTATATCTCAAAAATCGGGGGCTTTAGAAAAATCTTAAATAAAAAGCTTTTATAGTCCGCCATATTGGATTTAGAATAACGTCAAATTATTATTTACGTCACTCTCAAAAAGTCCTTTCATTTGATACCCATGTTGTTGAAATTCATTAAAAATAACTACTCCGCCATCTTGGACGGTCCGCCATATTGGATTTAGAATAACGTCATATAACATATCTTGGATTGTCATCCAAACTGAACGTGTATACAAAATTTCAGCTCAATCGGTTGAAGATATCTACTTCAAAATTGAGTTCAAAGAATCCACCGTAACATACATACACGGCAAGTTAAATAAAAGCTTTTAAAATAAGTTTCTGCATACTGTATCCACGATCGAAAATAAAACAACAACAAAAAACTTTTACTTATAACAACAACGCGCGATAATAATAATGGCGTCCAGACTGATTGTCGGCCACGGCCGATGTTCTTTCGAAGGATATCAGCCAGCTACGCATGATATATTACATACATACAGTGCACAATCATTTACGCAAATATTATAAAGAGGGAAGATTTTATTGATTGTGTTTTTTCGGATTGAGTAGGCTCCAAAACTACTTGACCGATTTGAAAAATCCTTTCACTGTTGGGAAGCTACGCTATCCCCGGTGAACATAGGCTATGTTTTATCCGGGTACGGGAAGAAGGGAACTGCTGGTTGTCTACAATTGAGTGTTTAATTACAGAAATATATTAAAAGAATACATATTACATACTAGCAGACCCGGCCACGCTTTGCTGTGGTTATGGTTTTTTTTATAACAATATACAAATAATTTGCAATAAAATAATATTGCGACTATAAATTAAGATGTAAGCTATCGTATCTTTCAAGTTGGATCAAACTGCACACGGTTTGCTTTGATTAAGCCGATTAAGTAGTTTAGAAGTCCATCGCGCACAAACAACGTGGTACTTAATTTATAAATAGTATCTTGGACGCCAATGACTGTGTTTCGGATGGCACGTTAAACTGTAGGCCCCGGCTGTCATTGAACAGCCTTGGCAGTCGATACGGGTAGTCAGAAGCCAGTAAGTCTGACGGCAATCTACCCAAGGGGTAATGGCTTGCCGAGTTACTGGGTTGAGGAGGTCAGATAGGCAGTCGTTCCTTGTAAAACACTGGTACTCAACTAAATCCGGTTAGACTGGAAGCCGACCCCAACATAGTTGGGAAAAGGCTCGGGATATGATGATAATCGGTATTAAGATAAATAAAGACCAGATACGAACGAAAATCGAATTGAAGCTTTTAAATGTGTATTTCCAACGAAAACAATACGGTTGTTGAAAATATTTAGGTTGTGTGGGACGCTCAACGCTGATAAAGTGCATCACTTGCTACCTACATTGTACGTCTGTTAATGACGAAACAAGCTATTTATAAACAACATTTATCGTTGTAGTACACCAGCGTCGATGTGAACCTGATTCAGTGTATTACTACACTAGCCAGTTTCACTTGCATTCTGTAGGAACTTCTTCGCGCACATGGATAAAAAGCCTAGCCTCTAGCCTTCCTTAATTAATGGGCTATCTAACACTAAAAGAATTTTTCAAATCGGACCAGTAGTTCTTCGAAAACAGTGCGTTCCAACGAACAAATAATATTTGTATTGATACTGATTCTCCACACTATATTATTTAAGTCTAATGGTGTGACTGTTGTTTGTTGTTGGTGTGTCGGGTTCGATTACCGGGTCGGGACGTAATCGCTTTGTGGGTTTTCAGTAGCATTCATGAAGCAGCCCAGAGTGTGGAAGTTGGTGATTGATACACCCGTGTATCGGAGAGCACGTAAATGTCGGTCCTGCGGCTGATTTTTGCCATGGTAGTTATTCTTTCTAAGAAGGTGCGCGAACATATTATTATAGTGCACAAGCATTTGCGCAGACGCAGGTTCACTCTCATAGTCTGATGGGACGGCAATCCGACACGACCGGAGAGAGATGAGGCGCAAGACCGACATTTACGTGCTCTCCGATGCACGGGTGTATCAATCATCAACTTCCAGACTCCGGGCTGCTTTTGTTAAAGTTTCTCTAAACCTACAAAGCAATTTAGTCCCGACTTGCAGTCGTTTCAAGCTACTAAAACAACGAGGCAGTCTGCATAAAAAAGTTTGTAATCTATAAACACAATACTACCTCCCATTAAAGCCGTGGCAGATATTTTTGTAGCAACTTATCAAAACTTATAATAAATCTGTAGAGAGGTCAATTCTGTACATTGAATATATTTTCAAAATAACTATCAGGGGGTGATAAGTGATCGATACTGATGCCAAAAATGCCTCTGTCTGTCTGTCTGTATGTTATTAATAGGAACAAAAACTACTGGACGGATTTAAATGAAACTTGGTACAATTATTCTTCATACTCCTGGGCAGGTTATAGTATACTTTTCATCACGCTACAATCAATAGGAGCAGAGCAGTGAAGGAAAATGTTGGGAAAACAGGAGAAGTTATACCATTTTTTAAGCTTTCGTCGCGTGTGCAGACTTGGATGCTTGCCGCGTGGATGTCGCGAAAACCGACATCCACGCGGACGGAGCCGCGGGCGACCGCTGGTACATACATATATTTAAGGATACAATAACAATAATTACTTATGTGTATACATATAGGAACTTCTTACCTGACCTTTTACTTACAGGGATATCGCAAACCAGTTGAATTCAAGTCTGATCATCAATTTTCACGATCAGATAAATATTTTACTCACTCACGGATGTACATTTATATTATGGTATTTATTTTGTTTTAAAATAATAGCTTTTTATACATGGTTTCCCTAAAAGACGAGGTCGAGGGAAGATGGGTTCGATTCCAGGACAGGCAAGTACCAATGCAACTTTTCTGAGTTTGTATGTTTTTTTTAAGTATATCTTGGACACCAATGACTGATTGAAGGTGAAGGAAAACATCTCGAGGAAACCTGGACTATAAAGTCTGAAATCACCAACCCGCATTGAGCAAGCGTGGTGATTAACGCTCAATCCTTCTCCGTGTGAGAGAAGGCCTGTGCCCAGCAGTGGGACGATAAAAAAGGTGATGATGATGATAATCCTATTATATAGATGATGATGCTAATCCTATATATAGATAGATTGTTCGCAAGAGTTACCGCGGCCCTGGCACAAAGACCTCCAGAAGGAACAAAGTGGGTTTTAGTCAGTAAGAGCCTGACACTCCCTCCAGCTGCACCCTCAGCGGGAGGGGTCATTTGTAGATTTCCAACGAAAAAAATATTTTGCTACCAGGGCCCTTGTTTAACAATGGTGATAGTTAAAGAGTTGGGGAGTTGGTTCCACCATCTCTAAGAGAAATCTGACGTCAATCTGTCACTTATCTGTCATTATGTCTATTCTACGGTAGACAAAACTTGTTTCTACGGTTGCCATGCTGAGCCTGCAGGTAAACGCCAAAAAATTCAAGGCAGATTAACTCGGAAAAAACTGTGGTTATATTTAACCTGCTATTTTTAGAGTTACCGTGTTGGCGCACTCAGTTAAATCGGCAAAAAGTATCAAACCTTCATGGCGAATTTTCGACTAACGGGATAACAAAACTGTTATCGTGTTTAAATCATTTAAATATAGAATTGCGTCAACTTTATGCTCTGTGGTCTTAAATGGTAAATGATATTTATTTTGCAAATAGGTTGAAATCAACACTTTTACACGTCAACACATTTTTTATGAAAAACGTGATGAGGTCGGCATTTCCTTGAGAAGAAACGCCGAAACAAACTCAAGGGTCAAAGTCTCTTTTAGGGTCCAGACATAAAAAGAGATTACATACTAAAGTATGGATGAGCAATGTAGGCCTGTGTCTGAAATTACCTCTTGAGGAAATGTCATACAAGTTTGAATGGACCTGTCCAGTCAGCTGTTAAGCATTTGTCAGTCTTCGATGAACTCAACAGTAACATAGGAGCTCAACAATCCGACGTATATACTCTAGATTATAGGTATTAAATAATTTATTTTTTAAAAGCTTTTATTTAACTTGCTGTGTATGTATGTTACGGTGGATTCTTTGAACACAATTTTGAAGTAGATGTCTTCAACCGATTGAGCTGAAATTTTGTATACACGTTCAGTTTGGATGACAATGCATGATATCTTATACGACGTCATTCTAAATCCAAAATGGCGGATCACACAAAATGGCGGAGTAGTTATTTTTAATGAATTTCAACAATATGGGTATCAAATGAAAGGACTTATTGAGTGTGACTTAAAAAATAATTTGACGTTATTCTAAAACCAATATGGCGGACTATAAAAGCTTTTTAAAAAAAGGTTTTTTTACTGTTTTATTAATTGCCACTTCGAAATAAATACCTAATAAAAAAATAGATATAACATTTTATCAAGGAATGTCCTAAACGACGATGTAATAGGGTTAGAAGGGGTTAGAAGCCAACAAAGGTCCATGTTGTGTACAGACAGCGAGATAATACACAGACAACGAATTACGCAGATACATATAATACGCGTCTTCAATGATGGGAAGCTACCTTGAGTGAAAAGGGAGGGACTATTTTAGTAATGCATCATCTCCCGAGCCTTTTCCCAACTATGTTGGGGTCGGCTTCCAGTCTAACCGGATTCAGCTGAGTACCAGTGTTTTACAAGGAGCCACTGCATATCTGACCTCCTCAACCCAGTTACCCGGGCAACCCAATACCTCTTGGTTAGACTGGCGTCAGACTTACTGGATTCTGACTACCCGTAACGACTGCCAAGGATGTTCAATGTTTATTAATTGAACAGTCAAACTCAATACTTTTATAGAACTGTTAATAACGGTTACCCTCTAAGCGATTTGTATGAAAACGCAATTTATGACGTCACAGATTTTTCACATCAAGCCGTATACTTATGTCGATTATGTTTTGTTCGAGTATGTAATTACAGATAAGTGACAGATTGACGTCAGATTTCTTTTGAAATGTACAAAAGATTTTTTTCTTTTCTTCGACCGACATAAGTCTACAAGTGATTATACGCGAGTTGACAGGTCGCGCCATGCTCGGGCAGAAGACATGTTGACATTGACAGAAAGAGCTTTGCCTTTTCTTGATAGAATAGATATAGAATCGCCATGCTGAGCCTGCTCTTATGATTTTGGCGGGATAAAATTTAACTTATTCTACTCCATTGCCATCGAGTTTAATGTCGGCCATCTTGCGAACATTTGAGAGAGCTCGCATCGACATCGTGGAACAAGCTTTTCGTACCGGTTTGTGCAAAGTCAACTAGTTGAGTGTAATATTATGATATACACAGACGCATATCTAGTAGGCTATGCAACTTTTTAGGACAGAGCGGAGCATATTTTTCCTGACAAACTATTATGAACACTGTGCTCATTGAAATAATGTCTAAATCATCATTTTAACGACCAGATGGCGTGATGGTTAGTGAACCTGCCCGCCACGCCATAGGTCGCGGGTTCGATTCCCGCATAAGTCAAACATTTATGTGCATGAACATGGGTGTTTGACTTAGTCTGGGTGTTTCTATGTATAATATGTATGTATTTACAAAAGAAAAGTGTATAAGTATTTTTATCAGTTGTCTAGTACCCACAGTACAAGCTCTGCTTAGTTTGGTACTAGATGACGATATATTAAAAAAAAAAACTTCTGCCTAGCCCTTTCCCAAGCTGTGTTGGAGTCGGCTTCCAATCTTAACCGGATGCAGCTGAGTACCAGTGTTTTACAAGGAGCGACTGCCTATCTGTCCTCCTCAACCCAGTTACCTGGGCAACCCAATACCCCTTGGTTAGACTGGCGTCAGACTTACTGGCTTCTGACTACCCGTAACGACTGCCAAGGATGTTCAATGACAGCCGGGACCTACAGTTTTAACGTGCCAAAGATTAATAAAGTCTCCTATATAACTGATGATATGCTCAATTCATTCGTACATTCCTGGCTTTCCCTATGAGTTGCCTCGCTGTCTTGCATCCCCGATACGAATGACTCACATCCTTGAACTTGAGATGTATTAAGAGCGCATATCTCTAAAGCTAGCAACGTCGCAAATAGCTGTCAAATATTTACATGTTTTAATGAATTTGACAATTTTACTGTGTGAAAATAAGAAATAATGCTCTGTAGCGCTAAAAAAATATAAGGGAAAACAAAAATTAATATCGTAATACTGGATATATAGTTTCAGATGTACAAAAAAGTATTTGGGAACTTCTTTTTTTCACATGAGACTTTTCAATATTAAAACGGTTTAAATTGCAATTCATATTCTATGTTTAAAGATTTAGTTATACATTGGGACATGCAGAAAGCGACTAGGTTTGATTTGTAGTATCAACGTCAGCCTAGCATTTTCCCAAGCTTCTTTGGAGTCGGCTTCCAGTCTTAACCAGATGCAGCTGAGTACCAGTGTTTTAAGTGGAGCGGCTGCCTATCTGACCTCCTCAACCCAGTTGAAGAGCAACCCGATACCCCTTGGTATGACTGGTTGTCAGACTTTCGGGCTTCTGAATACCAGTAACGACTGCCAAAGATGTATAAATGACAGGACCCACCAATTTAGCGTGCCTTCCGAAGACATGTCAAGATTGTCGACGATCCACGGACCGACCGCGCCAAGCGTTGCTTAATCTTATGATCGATCGACCCGTGCGGTTGTTACTTAGCTACGAGCTCCTTATAACATTATAGTGTGATGTGATCATTATTTAACATAGAAGATAAGTCCCGTATCGGATCAAGTGACGCACTTCCGAGCTATAAAATGTTCACGCCTGCACGGGACACGCTATCATTCAGAAACGGTTTGATATGTATGGCGGCTGATGACGCAATACGTCATTTGACAACTAGTCAAATTCATTACTTTTATTAAACTGTCAAAAACGGTTACTTTGTATGCATTTTGTATTAAATTAAGAATTTATGACGTCACATTCTTTCACATTAAGCATATAATAAAATCGTAGAAGAGTCAAAACTGTACATTGAATATTTTTTTTTAATAATAATTGGGACGTGATCTACAATCGATATAGAAGCCAAAAATATAGTTTTTTGTCTGTTTGTCAGTATGTATGTCCGGGATAATCTCTAAAAGTACTGCATGGATTTGCTTCAAATTTGGCATGAATATAACTAAGAGGTCGGGTCAACATATTGGCTACAAATTATCACGCTATCATGTACGGTGGGGAGTGAATGTTTAATCGCCTATTGCCCACGCGGACGACGTCGCGGGCAACAGCTAGTATGTATATAACTAGGAATGGCTGGACCTAGTTGTAGCCGACACGATGAAGGATAGAACTAGTTTTACCCGAAAACAATCGGCTAATACTAGGTTTAACTAAGAGCGAGTGGCTATAGCTAGTTCTAACCGGCTAAAACTAGGTGTAGGCGCATTTCGGGTTTTAGCCGTAACATACTATACATGTATGTATGTATACCTCTTTCTTTAAACTTCACTACATCACTACATAGTATAAAACAAAGTCGCTTTCTCTGTCCCTATGTCCCTTTGTATGCTTAAATCTTTGAAACTACGCAACGGATTTTGATGCGGCTTTTTTTAATAGATAGAGTGATTCAAGAGGAAGGTTTATATGTAGGTATAATAACATCCATTAAATAGTGGAGAAGTACTGTTATTTTTGAGGTTTCTAATGTGATGTCGTAAATAATTTCATTTTTTCCGTTGCACCCGTGCGAAGCCGGGGCGGGTCGCTAGTTGTAAATAAATAATAAATTGTAAACAATGATTATGACGTCACACGTTATCTCATTGCATTAATTCTAGGTCAAACCAATTAAGTTTATCGTATTTGTTAAATTGAGTCTTAATACAAAACTTGATATCATGCTAGCAGCTGACCGCGTTTTCTCAGTTCGATCAGTTTCTCTCGCATCCCCGGGGAACTTCATCCCGTACCCGGATAAAACATAGCCTATATTCACCGGGGATAGTGTAGCTTCCCAACAGTGAAAGAATTTTTCAAATCGGTCAAGTAGTTTTGGAGCCTATTCAATTTAAATAAACAATCAAATCTTTCCTCTTTATAATTCCAAAAACTATATTTTTGGCTTCGATATCGGTTGTAGATCACGCCCCTATTATTAAAAAAAAAAACTGTTCAATTTACAGTTCTGACTTTTCTACGATTTTACTATGTATATGTATGTATAGATATAATAAAAACGTATATGTAAAAAAAACTAAAATGCGTCGAAATATTCATCCCTATCACTGTCTACTGGGAGCATGCCCAAAAGATACATAAAAAAAACATACCGGCCGAATTGACACTCCTCCTTTTTTTTAAAGTCGGTTAAAAAAAATTAGGGAACTCTAAATACCGTTCTTTAGGACCTCACTCTACAACTGCGCCACCTGGCGAGACAAAAAACTATATTGCTACTTAGTTTATTTATAGATTTTTTAAGTAACCATTACGAGCGAACAACCATTTTAAATTGCTAATGTAGAATTAATCTCATTCACAAGGTCAAAGAACTACTAAACATGATACGTTTTTCTTTTCAAATACAAGATGGCGGCAACGCAATTGACAGTTGAAAAAAACGTCACGATTTTGTCTCGGCCTGATTATGTAACAAGCAACGAGACATCTATGCACTTCTAATCCCACACAGAATAATGAAAAATAAATATATCGGCGATAGTTGGCTAGGGCGGCCATTATCTCTAAAGAGATCAGCCAGTTATAGCGCACAAGCATTTACGCAGACACAGGTGCACTCTCTATTTCCTCACTCTCATAGTCCGATGGGACGGCAATCCGACACGACCGGAGAGTGATCAGGCGCAGGACCGACATTTACGTGCTCTCCGATGCACGGGTCTATCAATCACCAACTTCCAGACTCCGGTAGGCTGTTTTGATATTATTATGGTGTACTTAAAGAAGAATCTATCTATCTCTAGAATTTGTTTGTATTAGGCACTACTACGCTGAATCAAAAAATATTTCAGTGTTAGATAGCTTTATCGAGGAAGCCTACTATAGGCTACTTTTAGGCGTATTGCATACCTTATCTAAAGTCTAAAGAAGTTCTTTGACTTTATTCTTCACTCAGTAAAGCAGTATTTACCTGCAAACAAACAAAAAATAAATTAATAAAACATGTACGACCTTTTTTAAATAAACAAAAACTAAAAAAAAAACATAAAAGGAAAAATTTACAAAAGAATAATATTTATCATCCTCCTGCCCTTATCCCAAATTTTTATTTGTAGTCGGCACAGCATGTTTTCTTCTTCCACACTCTTCTATCTGCCGTCATCTCACAAGTTACATTCTTTATAGCCATATCAACTTTCACGCAATCCATCCATCGTTTCCTTGGTCGTCTTCCTCTATATCCATCCACATTTATGTTCAAGACCTTCCTCACAACATGATCCTCATTCCTTCGCATTACATGCCCGTAGCATGGTAACAAAATATATACATGTTATTATTCAAAGTACATATATATCAATCTACGGGTGTTTGTGCATACATAAATAATTGCCCCTATTGTGATCTGTCAACTTAAAGTGACATTATCATAATCTCTTATTTTCGCTGTCCTAGCGTGCGCCTTTTCCATATTTTTAACCATTTTTCTAATCTATACATATCTATACTAATATTATAAAGCTGCAGAGTTTGTTTGTTTGTTTGTTTGAACGCGCTAATCTCAGGAACTACTGGTTCGATTTGAAAAATTCTTTCAGTGTAGCCTATAGCCTTCCTCGATAAATGGGTTATCTAACACTGAAAGAATTTTTCAAATCGAACCAGTAGTTCCTGAGATTAGCGCGTTCAAACAAACAAACAAACTCTTCAGCTTTATAATATTAGTATACATAGATATATCTATAGTTACATTAGTTTTTTTGATAGATGTTATTGGCTAAGGCCATTTTTGCTGTTAATTAAATAAATAAAGTACAGTATTATAAAATGATTCACATAATGTATACTACGCTACCGTATCAGCGTAAGCTGCAGAAAATATTTATCGTTTATCTCTTCACTTATTACCTTTCCATCATTCTCGAGACCGCAAACAGTGAAAGTAATCATTAGTTCGTATAGTTTTTATAGAACTTTCAATGTTAGATATAATTACATAAATGATGTTTAACAGTATGATTCTGATTCACACTACAGAATAGCTCGCGGCTAAGTAACAACCGCACGGGTCGATCGATCATAAGGTTAAGCAACGCTTGGCGCGGTCGGTCCGTGGAAAGATAACGTTTCTCCGCTTTGTGGGTTTTAAGAAACGTTCATAAAGCAGCCTGGTGTCTAGAAGTTGGTGATTGATACACCCGTGCATCGGAGAGCACGTAAATGTCGGTCCTGCGCCTGATCTCTCTCCGGTCGTGTCGGATTGCCGTCCCATCGGACTATGAGAGTGAGGGAATAGAGAGTGCACTCGCAGGATTAGCATGGCGATTCTATGTCTATTCTATCAAGAAATTACAAGGCTCTTTCTGTTAATGTCAACATGTCTTCTGCCCAAGCATATCGCGACTTCTCAACTCGCATCTACACGTCAAAAGAACAGACCGATGCCATCCAAACTGAAAGTAATATATAATATCCTTCACACATTCACACAACGTCATCTAGTCCCAAACTAAGCAGAGCTTGTACTATGGGTACTAGACAACTGATAAACGTACTTATATACTTTTCTTACGTAAATACATACATATTATACATAGAAACACCCAGACTAAGTCAAACACCCATGTTCATGCACACCGACGCGGCCCGTACGGAAAGATGCATTATTTTTTGTAGGCGTTCTACGTGTTAAAGAGATTTTTTCGGAACCGACCTATTTAGTGTTACAAAAATGGCGCTAAATTATCTCATATCGCTGTCACAGTATTAGATAATACGAGTAATATCAAGGACAAGAAGATAAGACAATGATAACAAGCCGTAGAGAATACAGCAAGCGACATATTTGCAAAATAATAGTTCACTGTCTGAAACACAAGGTCGTATGCGACATATCATCATCATCACAGCCTTTTAATCGTCCCACTGCTGGGCACAGACCTCCTCTCTCACGAAGAATTTTGAGCTATAATCACCACGCTTGCTCAACCCGGGATTCGAACCCGACGTGAACAGCAGTCGCGCCTTGCGACCACTAGACCAACGAGGCAGTCATAAGTAGGTAATGTTATATTGAATAGCCAAGATGACAATGAGAATTTCAAACGTCGAGATAAAACATTCATTATTATATTTTTATTGTTGTTTAACTTTCACTTGGTATATTCAGCTCTTCACACGAAAGATTAAATAAAAACTGTCTACGACACATTCACTCAGGCATCATTCATCATCAGTCAATCTACGTTCATTCTAACGCGTTCAATCATTCACTCTCAAAAATGTTTATCTTGCAATTCATTATACATTTTGCGCGTTCTAAAAGTGATTATCGTTCGTTTGATTCATCGCAAACAAAAAATATCTACATATTAATACAAATCACCAACGTAATTTGTAATTTGTACATTGTATTTTAATTCTTTACTTGGTCTAGCATTCACATTGCGGGCTGATATCTCTTTGTGGTTTTTGTAAGACTTTCTTAAAGCAGCCAGAGGTCTGGAAGTTGGTGATTGATACACCCGTGCATTGGAAAGCACGTAAATGTCGGTCCTGCGCCTGATCTCTCTCCGGTCGTGTCGGATTGCTGTCCCTGAGTACTATGAGAGGGAGGGAATAGAGAGTGTAACTGTATCTAAATGCTTGCGCGCTATAATATGTCCTGTGCAGCTGGTTGACCTCCTTACAGAGAACGGCCGCCGTGGCCGGCAATCGGTCATCATCATCATTATTTCAGCCTTTCCGAGTTTCTGCCGGAGCTGCGGTATTGATCGTAAGAGTTACCGTGGCCCTGGCACACACACCTCCAAAAGGAACAACGGTGGCTTTTAGTCAGTAAGAGTCTGACACTCCCTCCAGCTGCACCCTCAGCCGCACATTTGATGATATCCCACGTTAAAAAATATATATACATATATTTGACGAGCGAGACAGTGTGTAGAAACCAGTTAAACAATAAACAAAGTTATTGATGTCTCCAGTAAACTGTTTTCCCTGCCAACATTCTTGGCGTGACGCCATTTCGTGTGAGAAATTCCAATAGCATTACCTATTTAAATTCAGTACACACTGACAATACATCGTCTTGTTTGTGTATTTATATCTATTATATTGTTGAAGGACTTTTATCTTCTCCACTGTGGGTGCAGCTGGAGGGAGTGTCAGATTCTTACTGACTAAAACCCACTATGTTCCTTCTGGAGGTCCCTGTGTGAAAGGGCCGCGGTAACTCTTGCGAACAATACACAGTCCCGGCAGGTATATAACTTAGGGTGGCCCTACAAAGCTAATGAAGTAAACATTATAAGTAAATGCTACGTAATTAAGTCTTATAATAATTTGCTAGTTGACTAGGTCAAAAATAAAATCCTTTATTATATTAATTTGGTAAAGCATCTTTAAATAATGTCACTCTTATTTATCGATAAATGTATAAAGGTGCCAAGTCTCTCTATGCAATCAATTCACCGTAAAAAGTTTTGAGATCGCATCGTAGCCAAGTCCTATTCAACTTATTTTGTAATGATAAATCAATATTTAGAGACTGTATCAATAGTTTTACTTACATTATAATAATAGGGACTTGGCAATGAGCACACCTGAGGATGTGTAAATTCGCCCTTTCTGCAGGCTTAGCATGGCAACCGTAGAAAAATTTTGTTTACCGGGAATGGACATAATGACAGAAAAGTGACAGATTGACGTAAGATTTCTTTTGACATTTTTTTTTGAAATTTATAATTAATGTTCAAGACCTTCCTCACAACATGATCCTCATTCCTCCGCATTATATGCCCATGCCATACAAAATGAATAATTATGATAAAGTATTTTATGACAAATCTAGCAAAACATTTTTGGCGGAACTCCGCTATTAGAATACTTTGTCCGGATAAGTATAACAAATGACGTCAGGTATAGCGAAGCTAGTATATATTTGCGTATTATCTAGCACTGAATTAATTTGGCTTCGTAGTAGCCAACATCGTGATAAAACTAATAATAGAGACATATCGGTCTTTAAATATGCAACCTGCTAGGGTTTTCCCCTTTGACAGATATTTAAAAAAACAAGATGGCCGTTCTTGGCTACATACGTTCATAAAAAATTGCAAAAATGACCGTTTGTGCAGCGAAATGATATAAAAACTACACTCCAAGAAAAAATAAGCATACAAACATCACTTTTCATAAGTAAGTTTGCAATTTTATGATAAATATGTTTTGATAGATGTCAAAAACTGGTCAAGTGCAAGTCGGAGCCGTGCATTACGTGTGTAGACGCCAGCACATGAAGCTACCCGAAACGCACCATACTTAAGTGATAAAGTTGAAATCTACGGATAAAGTTATAAAGAAGATTTTTGTTTGTTTGTTTGTACAGTAAAGAATTAATGGATTCGAAAAATTCTTTCACTGTTGGGAAGCTACATTATCCCCGGTGAACATAGGCTATGTTTTATTTGGGAACTAGATGTAGTTTCCATTGAACGCGGGCGAAACCGCAAATATGTATTATAACCAGCATTTTTTCGCGGATTCTGCTACGTCCTAGGAGAACCTCTTCCCGTACCGGGATAAAACATAGCCTATGTTCACCGGGGATAGTGTAGCTTCCCAACAGTGAGAGAATTTTTCAAATCGGTCAATTACATTCGGAGCCTGTTCAATACAAACAAACAATATTTCCTTCTTTGATACAAACGATTGCGTCTTATATCTCAGACTTATACCCCTTGACAAGACATATTGTATATACGTACTGATAACGTAGATATAACTTATCAAATTTCAATGGAAATGATCTACATAATATGTTAGTCAGCGGCTACCGCATAAATAAATATTCCCATTGTGCAAAAGGATTTTAGTGTCGTGGTGGTCTATAAGGTAAAGAGCCAACCTCTCAAGTATGAGGGCGTGGGTTCGATCCCAGGTCAGGCAAGTACCAATGCAACTTTTCTAATTTTGTACGTACTTTCTAAGTATATCTTGTACACCAATGATTGTGTTTCGGATGGCACGTAAAACTGTAGGTCCCGGCTGTCATTGAACATCCTTGGCAGTCGTTACGGGTAGTTGGAAGCCAGTAAGTCTGACGCCAGTCTAACCAAGTGGTATTGGGTTGCCGGGTTAAATGGGTTGAGGTCAGATAGGCAGTCGCTCCTTGTAAAACGCTGGTACTCAGCTGAGTCCAGTTAGACTGGAAGCCGACCCCAACATAGTTGGGAAAAGGCTCGGGAGATGATGAGTATAAGGGAAAATTACAAACAAACAAAGAAGGAAATCTAATAAACGGCCTTAAAAACCGCATCAGACGCTTATTTTTTTTTTTAACAAAATGTATTCCATTTGGACTTTACATTCATTCATTCAATCTTATGGTAAATACTTAAAAATATATCATTTATTTCTAAAAAAAATGCAAATTCTCTCCTTGTGTTAAGGAAAGTCAAACGTTCAACTACTCAGCATCTTATTTTAGCTTCATCTGCATACATCCTTGTGAAGAAGAATAATAATAACTATAATAAGTATATTTCGTGACAAAATGCCACAGATTTTAAATGAAAAGCGCGGGAAACCTGACGTTTGTGTGTGTGACAAACGTCAGATTTCCCGCGCTTTTCATTTAAATGTCAAACTAAGTAGCGTGGTTTATTGACATTGACAGTTGCTACTAAAATACATATCTAGATACGCGGCAGTGTGTCAAGCCAAGTTCAATGAAATGAACGAAAAAATGCTTTTATAGTAAATTGAACTAAACCCAACGCATTAGAAGTTTTTTTTTTCCAAAAAGTCTTTATATTTTTTTGTTCTTTTGTTTGTTTAAAAAAAATGAATGGAAAGACACTTGAAATGACGGTATTTAAAGTTTATCTTATCTTTTATTCCGGACTATATTATCAGTACAACAATATATATTTGAAAGATGATGAAATAATATCAGGTAAAGTCTTCATTGTAATTTAATAAACTGTTTATATATGTACACAACTGGTTTGCTAAAAAAAAAAAAACGGTAGTTGACAACTAGTCAAATTCAATACTTTTATAGAACTGTCAAAAACGGTTACTCTATACGCAATTTGTATGAAAACACAAAATATGACGTCACAGATTTTAGACGTCTAGCTGTATACTTAATAGCCAGTATGTGGAACATGGGAAGCGTCAACCAGCCGCTTAGAGAACGCTCATGAAACAGAGTAACAGACTGTTCACACCATCAACTTTCTTCTGAACTTGGTTATAGGAATACAACCACTGGTAATACAGCAAGACGTTTTAATTTATTTTTTTGAATGACATCTCGCAGTTGAGCCTAGAGAGAGATCAGCCAGCTGCGCAGGACATATTATAGTGCACAAGCATTCGCGCAGATACGGGTGCACTCTCTATTCCCTCACTCTCATAGTCCGATTGGACGGCAATCCGACACGACCGGAGAGAGATCAGGCGCAGGACCGACATTTACGTGATCTCCGATGCACGGGTGAATCAATCACCAACTTCCAGACTCCAGACTGCGTTATGAAAGTTTCTCAATAGCCACAAAGTGATTTCGGCCCAACCCGGGAATCGAACCCGAGATCCCGTGCACGGCAGTCGCGCCTTGCGACTACTAGACCAACGAGGCAATAAGTTGATATACAAACAAACAGACTAGTAGCCATACTCTGCAGGCTTAGCATGACGATTTTATATCTATTCTGTCAAGAAAAGGCAAAGTTCTTTCTGTCAATGTCAACATGTCTTCTGCCCGAGCATGGCGCGACCTGTCAACTCGCATATAATCACTTGTAGCCTTATGTCAATTGAAGAAAAGAAAAATTACTTCAAAAAATTTCAAAAGAAATCTTACGTGAATCTGTCACTTTGCCGTCATTATATCCAATCTCTGGTAAACAAAACTTGTTTCTACGGTTGCCATGCTAAGCCTGCTGGTTTCAGTTTACTTACGGGAAATGTCGTTCGGGAAGTCCTAAATTATTGTAATATATATTTTATGCACTACAATGACTAATACCAAGTATTTTATCACCTACCTACCATTTTGGGAGGATCGTTATAATATTTATGTTCTAAACCCAGCCCAAATCAGAAGGTATTGTTTCTCGCTCCATGTACGGTGTTGTTTAGTATTTAATAGCTCAAATATCGTATTAAAAGCGATGCATAATTAAATGATTATAACCTTCATGTGCTTAGCCTTTTCCCAAGCTATGTTGGGATAGGCTTCTAGTCTTAACCGGATGCAGCTGAGTACCAGTGTTTTATGTGGAGCGAATGCCTGTTTGATCTCCTCAACCCAGTTACCCGGGCAACCTATTACCCCTAGGTAAGACTTCTTGTCAGACTAACCGTAAGGAATGCCAAAGATGTACAAATGACAGCCAGAACCCACCAATTTAAGAGCGCTTATGCCGAAAGTTGGCAACGTTGCAAATAGCTGTCAAATATTTACACCTTTTAATTAATTTGTCCAATTTGCTATATGAAAATAAGAATTATGGCTCTATAGTGCACTAAAGATGATAATAATAGGGAATGCAATAATTAATATCGTAACACCGAATATATAGTTCTAATTGTAAAAAACGTATTTGGAAACTTTCCATACGCCTTTTTTACTGCTAAAACGTTTACAACATCAAATTTTGTGTTTTAATTATAATTCCTGCTCAATGTTTTAGTGCACTATAGAGCCATATTTCTTATTTTCATATAGTAAATAGACGAATTAATCAAAAAGGTGTAAATATTTGACAGCTATTTGCGACGTTGCCAACTTTCGGAATAAGCGCTCTTAACGTGCCTATCGCTTTAAAACGAAAATTGTTTAAATTTTTTTTAGATACACTATCTAAAAAAAAATAATCTATAACAAACACCATGGTTAGTTATTGTAAGAGTTTATTGGTTTAATCGTTACATTTGTAATAAGTTTAGACACAATAATATCACTATCGTACTTATAAGATTAGAAACATTGCGCGTGGTTACATCGCGCGCGCGGCGGGCTCGCTCGGATTCTAACAACAACTCGCTACGACTACACGACTAACTAGCGTCGCCGCTCGTGAGGCCGGGTGCGCGCTGCCCTGTTCCCCGCGCCCCTCCCTTAGCAAGCCAGGCATTCGTCCGTGCGATAACCAAATAAGGTAATGAGCACGGGCGATGCGTTTAGGCGCGTTACAAATCGAAATAAGTATACGGCTTGATGTGAACAATCTGTGACGTCAAAACTTTGTACTCATACAAATTGCATACAAAGTAACCGTTTTTGACAGTTCAATAAAAGTAATGAATTTGACTAGTGTCATTGTCATCTACCGTAATTAGAGATGAATGTGTGGGGTGATGTGTTATCAGAGGCAGCCTGAAAGTAGCGTCAGAGACAAAAAGAAATGATATAGAAATAACAGGGACAAATAACAAAAATAAAAGACGCCATTTTATATTTTTATATCGATTTGTCAGATTGATTTAAGCGCCACGCGATGGTTTTTTGTTTATTTTAAGAATTTCAGGTGAACAAACTCGGGGCTAAGCACAAACAAACAGTCGCACTGATCTTTCGATCATAAAGATAAGGTTAAATAACGCCTGGCACACTCCATAGATGTGTGACCATCTTGTCATGACGAGTTCTTCCATGTTTCGGAAGGCACGTTAAATTGTTGTGTCCCGGCTGTCATTTGTACATCTTTAACAGTCGTTACGGGTAGTCAGAAGGCAAAAAGACTGCTAACCAGTTTTATAAAGAGGTATTGGGTTGACCAAGTAACTGAGTTGAGGAGGCCGGATACGCAGTGGCTCCACATAGCACACTGGTACTCAGCTGCATCTGGTTAAGAATGTAGGCCCAATAAAGTTTAAATGATAAGTAGGTTATGCCTTGCATAATGGCTTTTCAGTGTTTGACATGAAGTACTTATCTGACCTTCTCAACCCAGTTACTTTGGCAACCCTGGACTGGCAGCCGACCCCAACATATCTTGAGAAAAGGTTAGGCAGATGAGGTGAACAAAAATTATTATTTTACTAGCTTCCGCCAGCGGTTTCACCCGCTTTCTGAGGGAAGTACTTTCCATACCCGGATAAAAAGTAGCCTATATGTTATTCTGATGTATAAGCTATATTGTGGTAAAGTTTCATTCAAATCCATTCAGTAGTTTTTACGTGAAAGAGTAACAAACATCCATACATCCATACTTACAAACTTTCGCCTTTATAATATTAGTAGGATTAGGATTAGGATTTTGGCGGCCCGCCTCTAACTTCAGTACAAAGTTCCACGGCATGTGGCCTTACCCCTCCCGCCCTTCCACCACCCCCTAATGCCTAAAAAGGGTTTCTGCGGAGCGACAAACGCGGTGTTTCGAGCCGAAATCTTAAGAGAGTCAGTCCCTTCTATAACTTGCACGGGGTTTTTACGCCTGGTTTCTATAATTAGAAACAACTCGTTTTGATTACAAATAAGTAATTTATTGACATGATAATGCCGTCTTGACAAATTGCAGGCCACAGCGACCGTTCTATATAAGGAGATCAGCCAGCTGCGCAGGACATATTATAGTGCACGCACATTCGCGCAGATACAGGTGCACTCTCTATTCCCTCACTCTCATAGTCCGATGGGACGTCAATCCGCCACGACTGGAGAGAGATCAGGCGCAGGACCGACGTTTACGTGCTCTCCGATGCACGGGTGAATCAATTATCAACTTCCAGCTTTTTGGGAGTTTCTTTGGGAGTTTGGTCGCGCTATACAAGAAAGGTTAAAGTATGTATATGTATCGCGTGCATGGACTTAATATTACTACAACATCAGTATGACATTTAGGCAAGTGTCATTTGATGATTATTATTGACTAGCTGTTGCCCGCGACGTCGTCCGCGTGGGCATTAGGTGATTAAACCTTCACCAACCCCCCCGTACGTGATAATATGTAGCCTATATGTTGATTCGACCTCTTAGCCATATTCATGCCAAATTTGAAGCAAATCCATGCAGTACTTTTTGGGATTATCCCGGACATACATACAGACAAAAATTCTAAAAACTATTGGTTTGGATTCGATATCAATTGTAAATCACACCCCAATTATTCTTTAAAAAAATATTCAATGTACAGTTTTGACTTTTTTACGATTTTATTATATGTGTAGAATAGATGATTCAAATATTTTAATAAGGAAAATACCTCCTTCCTTATATACCTACTTAACATTACAATCTAAGTGCTGTCATTTATATTTTTGGCGCCATTTTGTACCAAAGAGGTTTTCGTTTCGCTTACTCACTCTTGTTGATATCTCCGTCTCGCTCCCACAACGTTCGAGTAATTTAATTATGCAATTATTTGAAGCTTTTTTTTAATGAAGTCTTATCTTCATAATTGGTAGGTATTAATTATTTTACATTGGGATTTCTTTGTTTGTTTATTTTTAAAGTGTATTTACCCAAGAATCTTCTTTTAGAGTTCCTTACCCGAAAGATAAAAGCCTATTATTGAGATTGAGGCTTCGCTGTCCTTTCGTTTGTCACCAAGATGTATCTTATGAACTGTGAGAGCAGTAAGTCGTGGTGGCCTAGTGGTTAAAGCACCAGCCTTTCGAGTGTGAGGGTGCGGGTTCGATTCCAGGTCAGGCAAGTACCAATCTAACTTTTCCTAGTTATATGTACTTTCTAAGTATATCTTGGACACCAATGACTGATTAAAGGTGAAGGAAAATATCTCGAGGAAACCTGGACTGGGAACTAAACTTGGAAAGTATGTATATAACTTAAAAAAGTTACATTTTTACTTGCCGGACCTGGAATTAAACCCGCACCGTCATACTCGGCAGGGTCGTGCTTTAACTACTAGGCCACCACAATCACAGGCACCAGTAGCGCTTACAAATACATAGAAGTGTTTTGACAGTTCTTAAGTAGTCTAAAGAGGTCTAGCCTTTCCCATACAGCCTTGAACAGTCTTTTAATAACTGTGTAGGTTTATACTTATCTGAATCAGGGAAAAAGTTTAATATGAATTCCTTCTACAGAAAGCCTGTGAATTGAATTTCCTCTGTTTTTACATCAAAATGAATCATTTCTACAAATGTTTGAGTAACGAAAGTTGTTGAAAACTCTTGGTGAGATATAACATTATATTGCTACCATTTTAAGCTACTACAAGCTGTCAAATTCCTTAATAGATTTTCAACTTTATTGCTGTAGTATAAGGTTCAAAGTTGATTTGTTCTCTTTAACATTCATATTTCCCAATACTGACAAAGACAAACTTTGTAGCATTATTGAATTTGTCATTTTTATTATAAGTTACTGACATTAATAATGTTTCTTTGGTTGTTTGCTTTAGATATCTGTAAATAATGTATATACATATATCCTTTATATATATAGAATCATTGTTAATATCATAAAAATAGTTGTGGTGGCCTAGCGGTTAAAGAGCCAACGTCTCAAGCATGAGTGCGTGCAACTTTTCTAAGTTTGTATGTACTTTCTAAGTATATCTTGGACACCAATCACTGTTTCAGATGGCACATTAAACTGTAGGTCCCGGCTGTCATTGAACATCCTTGGGAGTTTTTACAGGTAGTCAGAAGCTAGTAAGCCTGACGCCAGTCTAGCCAACGGGTATTGGGTTGCCCGGGTAATGGGGTTGAGGAGGTCCAATAGGTAGTCGCTCCTTGTAAAACACTGGTCCGGTTAGACTGGAAGCCGACCCCAACATAGTTGGGAAAAGGCTCGGGAGATTGATAATGTTGTCTCAGCATGCCAATATGTGGTATAAGAAGAACATGTTTTTATTATTATTAGATCAGTAAAATACCATATTTCAAGCAAATAAATGCATCTATCTATCTATAAAATATAACAGTTTCGGGTAGCTTGATGTGGCTGGCGTCTTTACCTACAAGGCAACAAAACCTATAGCATAATATTGTTAGCTAGTCCATACTTTCTCTAGAGGCCTACAAATAGTGTACTTGAGGCTCAAGTAGATACCTATAACATATATTTTTAAGGCAGTGAAAGCTTATATTGAGAGTTATGGCTACACGAAAAGTTCAAATTTCAAAAGTTGTTTTATATAATTCTCAGATTACACGTAGCAGGGTATGGATAATGCACCTTTCCCCGCCAAAAGACATGACATTCTATTTTTAAATTCTCAATAAGCACCTTCTTTGTTTTTTTTTTACAAGTGGCCAAGCTACAATCTGTTCCGCCAACTATAGGTACGTTCTCCATAGCACTTTAAAATGCAAATAAAAAAGTGAAGGCCTATGTATGTGGGGCACTAACCTCAGTTTCTGCAGGCAGCTATTGGCAGTGCAAAAAAAATCCAGTGGTATTTTCACACAGCTTATTCACAACACATAAATTCAGGCACAGCACTATCTAGTCCTGAACGGAAACTATCGATAACAGGCGCGGTTTTCCAAGAAACAGTTTGTGTTTATTAAACACAATTTACCGTGTACATCAATAGACGTACATTCGTAACTGCGCACGAGTCAGAGTGATGATTGGATGAGCATTTTGCCTACCTGCTACGTGTTGCCAGGTTTTAAAATAAAATTCACCATTATTCAAATCTAGTGTAATTTTTTTTCTGTATTTTCTTTTCTTGTTTGTTGCTGGCTTTTATTAAAGACAAATAAATATTTTAAAAGAAACATGATTTTGCAATATTTAAACAATATGTTACGATAATTTGAGTTTAATTCTTATTTTATGTTTATTTATCCTTTTATCCATCTCTTAACTGATTCTACAGTTTCATTGATTGATATTATCTTTTCAATAAGATTTTAATACACTATTTCGTTCATATAAGTATACTTACATGAAAAAAAAACTGAAATAAATTACCATGCAAAGTTTCTTATCTAATATTCTTCATAGGTATTAATTTGGGGGCGATGAGTTTTCGGTCGATCACGGTCTGTCTACGTCTAAGGCCCATGTCAAGCGCGCTCTATTTCACGCCCAACCTCGAAGAGAAGTCAACAACACTGGTGGGTGTTTACCCTTTACGGAGTGTAAAGGGTTTTACACCCACTCTGTTCTTTCTGGAAGTCTTTATGTGCCAGGTCCAGCTCTACTCTCGGCCCCTTCTAAGTCAAATCTAACCTATGTTCAGATCTCACAATTTCAAATAACAGCGATTGTTATATGTATCCAATAAAGCAAAGAAATAGAGTATAATACTTGTTCAAAATGTTATTTTGTTCCTATAAATACATATTTAGATTTGGATTTGAACTTGGCACTCATTTAGATCTCTATTCTTTTTTCGGCGCAGCGCTGTCAAACATAATTTTTGTATTGAACTTGGCTCCTCTTTTATACATAGATTTTTTGAGCTTTAAAAGATATTTGCCTGCATAAGAATCGAATGGAAAGAATAAATTGAATTAAATACCATGTTCTGCATAGTATCTGCCAATAAGTTCTTTTTTTTTTAATTTAGTTTAAGAAGTTAACCTCACCAGCATTGATGAATGCTCAATAATATTAGTAAAACAATTAAAAAAAAAATCGGATGGCACGTTAAACTGTAGGTCCCGGCTGTCATTGAACATCCTTGGCAGTCGTTACGAGTAGTCAGAAGCCAGTAAGTTTGACGCCAGTCTAACCAAGGGGTATTGGGTTGCCCGGGTAACTAGGTTGAGGCGGTCAGATAGGCAGTCGCTCCTTGTAAAACACTGGTACTCAGCTAAATCCGGTTAGATTGGAAGCCGACCCCAATATAGTTGGGAAAAGGCTTGGGAGATGATGATGAATATTAGTAAAAAATATGTTTGTATAAGTGTATTTTATTTTAGTATAAATGTTTCGTATAAAAACATAATTCAAAAAAAAAATCGATTCCCATTAATTTACTGCATTACCCCACATCAACAATATTCACAATAACCTGGCAACACAGCGCAGCTTATTATACCTGTTATTGAAATAGTCATGCGTCATCGCATAGACAGAGACAGCAATACATCTGATAACTGTTGTGAGAAAGAGACAAGAATATCTAGAAAAACGGAGCGATTTCTATACTATGTAGAGAGTAATTGTTAATTTAGCCGGAATTGGTTCTTTGCTGTTTATTTTTATAATAGTGTTTTATTTTTCGTATTTTTTAACAATTACTGTTGTCCTGTATGGTTCAGAGTGCTGGCTCATAAAAGAAATGAATGAAAGACAACTGCATGCAGCAGAGATGAGAATGTTAAGAGGAATGTGTGGTGTTACGCGAATGGATAGAGTAAGGAATGAGTATATAAGGGGAAATTTAAAAGTGGCACCGGTAACCGAAAAACTATGTGGGAACCGGCTAGCATGGTATGGGCATGTAATGCGGAGGAATGAGGATCATGTTGTGAGGTAGATTTTGAACATGAATGTGGATGGATAAAGAGGAAGGGGACCAAAAAAAAGATGGATGGATTGCGTGAAAGTTGACATGGCTAGAAAGAGTGTAACTTGTGAGATGACGGCAGATAGAAGAGCGTGGAAGACAAAAACATGCTGCGCCGACCACAAATAAAACTTGGGATCCTTTTTGAGTGATGATTACGATACTTATATTATTCATGCATTACCTTCATTCCTTCCTTTGTCATTGCGATATCATTGACGAAAATTGTATATGATTTTTATACCATTAATTTGAATACAAATAGTTTTAGCGTGTATCATCCATCGGCTTAGCCTTTTCCCAAGCTATGTTGGGGTCGGCTTACAATCTTAACTGGATGCAACTGAGTACTAGACCTTTACGTGGAGAGACTGCCCGTCTAACCTCTTCAAGCAAGTTACCTAGGCAACCCGGTACCCCTTGGTAGGACTAGTTGTCAGAATTTCTAGCTTATGACTACGCCTAACGATTGCCAAAGATGTCTAAATGACAGCTGGGACCCACCAATTTACATGCCTTCCGAAACACGGAGGAACTCGTCATGACAAGATGGTCACTCACGGACCGACCGCGCCAAGCGTTGCTTAACATTATGATCGCTCGACCCGTGCGGCGTATAATAAGACACCAGGGGCCTAATGCTGCAAATTTAGTTTAAAGAACACGCAATTGATATTCAACTGATACTCAATCACGACTCCATGTCGATTGAGACAAATAGGGCATTCCGAAAAAAATTGTTTTCAATCTCAATAAAGTCGTAATTGAATTGTTATGTGAGTCTTAGTTCAATGGTTATCGGTGTTGCTATTCTAATTCCACCAAAGGCTAAGTGATGAATGATATATAGTATTGCTTTTAATAAACGTTTTGCGTACCAGTGGCAGTTCAAACGTAGACCAGTGGTCTTAAATTAGTAACAGAATACCCCATAAGGCAAAAATTGCTATTAAGATCCAAATAAGTATTTAAACCAATTAAGAAAACTTATTAAACTAAAAGAAAAGAAAAACAAACAAATAATTAATAAATAAAATAAAAATATTTATTGAAAAATAAAAACACAATAATATTTTTTTTGCCCTACACGTTTAAGGATTTTAAAATTTGCTCGATAAAGATAAATATAATACATATGTGTTATATGGGGTTATATAAGACTGTTGTTTCAGAATTTGATAGCATAAAAGATATCTCTTAAGAAACATACATGGCTGCCTGAATCATCTCCGATCAAGCCGATTAAAGACCGATTTGTCTTCGGATCTGTCTTGGGATTTCCCTGACATGACTGTAGCAAATGCAAATAGACCCTCTGCACCGTCGTCTAGGTATGATCAGAGAGCGTCGGTCATCGACAGCAGGCGCAATCTGGGTTTCAATAATATCTTCGCTCCAGTCGTCTGAAATGTCTTCATCATCGATAATGACGGATCCAGGTTGGCCTTGGTCAGCACTGCTGGCACCGTTTGAAGATCCGGAAACAACCTGGGTGCTGTCTCCACCTTGGACGATGTTCACTGGTCTTCCTGACCCACCCCATCCGTTATTGCTTGGCGCAATGACTACGTCAGTGCCAGAAGATGTTCCGCCGGCATTGATAGAGCCGCCATTTGCCGTCTGGGCGCTGCCTCCATCAGTGCTGCTGGCGCCGCTTGACGTACTCGAAACACCCTGGGTGCTGTCTCCACCTTGGATGACTGTGGTTTCGCCTGCTGGTCCTCCCCACCATGAGTTGCCAGCGGAAGTATTGACAACGTCAGCTCCAGAAGATGTTCCGCCGGCATTGGTAGAGCCGCCATTTGCCGTCTGGGCGCTGCCTCCATCAGTGCTGCTGGCGCCGCTTGACGATCCCGAAGCACCCTGGGTGTTGTCTCCACCTTGGATGACTGTGGTTTCGCCTGCTGGTCCTCCCCACCATGAGTTGCCAGCGGGAGTAATGACTATGTCAGTTCCAGAAGATGTTCCGCCGGCATTGGTAGAGCCGCCATTTGCCGTCTGGGCGCTGCCTCCATCAGTGCTGCTGGCGCTGTTTGACGATCCCGAAGCACCCTGGGTGTTGTCTCCACCTTGGATGACTGTGGTTTCGCCTGCTGGTCCTCCCCACCATGAGTTGCCAGCGGGAGTAATGACTATGTCAGTTCCAGAAGATGTTCCGCCGGCATTGATAGAGCCGCCATTTGCCGTCTGGGCGCTGCCTCCATCAGTGCTGCTGGCGCCGCTTGACGATCCCGAAGCACCCTGGGTGTTGTCTCCACCTTGGATGACTGTGGTTTCGCCTGCTGGTCCTCCCCACCATGAGTTGCCAGCGGGAGTATTGACAACGTCAGCTCCAGAAGATGTTCCGCCGGCATTGATAGAGCCGCCATTTGCCGTCTGGGCGCTGCCTCCATCAGTGCTGCTGGCGCCGCTTGACGATCCCGAAACACCCTGGGTGTTGTCTCCACCTTGGATGACTGTGGTTTCGCCTGCTGGTCCTCCCCACCATGAGTTGCCAGCGGGAGTATTGACAACGTCAGCTCCAGAAGATGTTCCGCCGGCATTGATAGAGCCGCCATTTGCCGTCTGGGCGCTGCCTCCATCAGTGCTGCTGGCGCCGCTTGACGATCCCGAAACACCCTGGGCGTTGTCTCCACCTTGGATGACTGTGGTTTCGCCTGCTGGTCCTCCCCACCATGAGTT
The DNA here is from genome assembly GCA_958496145.1 of Heliothis peltigera. NCBI lineage: Eukaryota > Metazoa > Arthropoda > Insecta > Lepidoptera > Noctuidae > Heliothis > Heliothis peltigera. The sequence continues at coordinate 2,355,757 of OY292351.1, forward strand.
GCCAGCGGGAGTAATGACTATGTCAGTTCCAGAAGATGTTCCGCCGGCATTGATAGAGCCGCCATTTGCCGTCTGGGCGCTGCCTCCATCAGTGCTGCTGGCGCTGTTTGACGATCCCGAAGCACCCTGGGTGTTGTCTCCACCTTGGATGACTGTGGTTTCGCCTGCTGGTCCTCCCCACCATGAGTTGCCAGCGGGAGTATTGACAACGTCAGCTCCAGAAGATGTTCCGCCGGCATTGATAGAGCCGCCATTTGCCGTCTGGGCGCTGCCTCCATCAGTGCTGCTGGCGCCGCTTGACGATCCCGAAACACCCTGGGCAGTGTCTCCACCTTGGATGACTGTGGTTTCGCCTGCTGGTCCTCCCCACCATGAGTTGCCAGCGGGAGTATTGACAACGTCAGCTCCAGAAGATGTTCCGCCGGCATTGATAGAGCCGCCATTTGCCGTCTGGGCGCTGCCTCCATCAGTGCTGCTGGCGCTGTTTGACGATCCCGAAGCACCCTGGGTGTTGTCTCCACCTTGGATGACTGTGGTTTCGCCTGCTGGTCCTCCCCACCATGAGTTGCCAGCGGGAGTATTGACAACGTCAGCTCCAGAAGATGTTCCGCCGGCATTGATAGAGCCGCCATTTGCCGTCTGGGCGCTGCCTCCATCAGTGCTGCTGGCGCCGCTTGACGATCCCGAAACACCCTGGGTGTTGTCTCCACCTTGGATGACTGTGGTTTCGCCTGCTGGTCCTCCCCACCATGAGTTGCCAGCGGGAGTAATGACAACGTCAGCTCCAGAAGATGTTCCGCCGGCATTGATAGAGCCGCCATTTGCCGTCTGGGCGCTGCCTCCATCAGTGCTGCTGGCGCTGTTTGACGATCCCGAAGCACCCTGGGTGTTGTCTCCACCTTGGATGACTGTGGTTTCGCCTGCTGGTCCTCCCCACCATGAGTTGCCAGCGGGAGTATTGACAACGTCAGCTCCAGAAGATGTTCCGCCGGCATTGATAGAGCCGCCATTTGCCGTCTGGGCGCTGCCTCCATCAGTGCTGCTGGCGCCGCTTGACGATCCCGAAACACCCTGGGTGTTGTCTCCACCTTGGATGACTGTGGTTTCGCCTGCTGGTCCTCCCCACCATGAGTTGCCAGCGGGAGTAATGACAACGTCAGCTCCAGAAGATGTTCCGCCGGCATTGATAGAGCCGCCATTTGCCGTCTGGGCGCTGCCTCCATCAGTGCTGCTGGCGCTGTTTGACGATCCCGAAGCACCCTGGGTGTTGTCTCCACCTTGGATGACTGTGGTTTCGCCTGCTGGTCCTCCCCACCATGAGTTGCCAGCGGGAGTATTGACAACGTCAGCTCCAGAAGATGTTCCGCCGGCATTGATAGAGCCGCCATTTGCCGTCTGGGCGCTGCCTCCATCAGTGCTGCTGGCGCCGCTTGACGATCCCGAAACACCCTGGGCAGTGTCTCCACCTTGGATGACTGTGGTTTCGCCTGCTGGTCCTCCCCACCATGAGTTGCCAGCGGGAGTATTGACAACGTCAGCTCCAGAAGATGTTCCGCCGGCATTGATAGAGCCGCCATTTGCCGTCTGGGCGCTGCCTCCATCAGTGCTGCTGGCGCTGTTTGACGATCCCGAAGCACCCTGGGTGTTGTCTCCACCTTGGATGACTGTGGTTTCGCCTGCTGGTCCTCCCCACCATGAGTTGCCAGCGGGAGTATTGACAACGTCAGCTCCAGAAGATGTTCCGCCGGCATTGATAGAGCCGCCATTTGCCGTCTGGGCGCTGCCTCCATCAGTGCTGCTGGCGCCGCTTGACGATCCCGAAACACCCTGGGCAGTGTCTCCACCTTGGATGACTGTGGTTTCGCCTGCTGGTCCTCCCCACCATGAGTTGCCAGCGGGAGTAATGACAACGTCAGCTCCAGAAGATGTTCCGCCGGCATTGATAGAGCCGCCATTTGCCGTCTGGGCGCTGCCTCCATCAGTGCTGCTGGCGCTGTTTGACGATCCCGAAGCACCCTGGGTGTTGTCTCCACCTTGGATGACTGTGGTTTCGCCTGCTGGTCCTCCCCACCATGAGTTGCCAGCGGGAGTATTGACAACGTCAGCTCCAGAAGATGTTCCGCCGGCATTGATAGAGCCGCCATTTGCCGTCTGGGCGCTGCCTCCATCAGTGCTGCTGGCGCCGCTTGACGATCCCGAAACACCCTGGGCAGTGTCTCCACCTTGGATGACTGTGGTTTCGCCTGCTGGTCCTCCCCACCATGAGTTGCCAGCGGGAGTATTGACAACGTCAGCTCCAGAAGATGTTCCGCCGGCATTGATAGAGCCGCCATTTGCCGTCTGGGCGCTGCCTCCATCAGTGCTGCTGGCGCTGTTTGACGATCCCGAAGCACCCTGGGTGTTGTCTCCACCTTGGATGACTGTGGTTTCGCCTGCTGGTCCTCCCCACCATGAGTTGCCAGCGGGAGTAATGACAACGTCAGCTCCAGAAGATGTTCCGCCGGCATTGATAGAGCCGCCATTTGCCGTCTGGGCGCTGCCTCCATCAGTGCTGCTGGCGCTGTTTGACGATCCCGAAGCACCCTGGGTGTTGTCTCCACCTTGGATGACTGTGGTTTCGCCTGCTGGTCCTCCCCACCATGAGTTGCCAGCGGGAGTATTGACAACGTCAGCTCCAGAAGATGTTCCGCCGGCATTGATAGAGCCGCCATTTGCCGTCTGGGCGCTGCCTCCATCAGTGCTGCTGGCGCCGCTTGACGATCCCGAAACACCCTGGGCGTTGTCTCCACCTTGGATGACTGTGGTTTCGCCTGCTGGTCCTCCCCACCATGAGTTGCCAGCGGGAGTAATGACTATGTCAGTTCCAGAAGATGTTCCGCCGGCATTGATAGAGCCGCCATTTGCCGTCTGGGCGCTGCCTCCATCAGTGCTGCTGGCGCCGCTTGACGATCCCGAAACACCCTGGGCGTTGTCTCCACCTTGGATGACTGTGGTTTCGCCTGCTGGTCCTCCCCACCATGAGTTGCCAGCGGGAGTAATGACTATGTCAGTTCCAGAAGATGTTCCGCCGGCATTGATAGAGCCGCCATTTGCCGTCTGGGCGCTGCCTCCATCAGTGCTGCTGGCGCCGCTTGACGATCCCGAAAGACCCTGGGCGTTGTCTCCACCTTGGATGACTGTGGTTTCGCCTGCTGGTCCTCCCCACCATGAGTTGCCAGCGGGAGTAATGACTATGTCAGTTCCAGAAGATGTTCCGCCGGCATTGATAGAGCCGCCATTTGCCGTCTGGGCGCTGCCTCCATCAGTGCTGCTGGCGCTGTTTGACGATCCCGAAGCACCCTGGGTGTTGTCTCCACCTTGGATGACTGTGGTTTCGCCTGCTGGTCCTCCCCACCATGAGTTGCCAGCGGGAGTATTGACAACGTCAGCTCCAGAAGATGTTCCGCCGGCATTGATAGAGCCGCCATTTGCCGTCTGGGCGCTGCCTCCATCAGTGCTGCTGGCGCTGTTTGACGATCCCGAAACAACCTGGGTAGAATCTCCTCCTTGGACGATGGTAACTGGTCTTCTTGCACCACCCCATCCGTTATTGTTTGGCGCAGTGATGACGTCGGTTCCAGAAGATGTTCCGCCGATATTGACAGAGCCGCCATTTGCCGTTTGGGCGCTATTTCCATCAGCGCTGCTGGCGCCAGTTGAAGTAGCCGAAGCAGCTTGGGTAGTGTCTCTTCCTAAGACGATGATGGCTGGGCTACTGGACCCGGGTCCAATGATGACGTCTGTTCCCGATGATGTGCTACCGGAGTTGATAGTACCACCTGATGTAGTTTGGATGCCATTTGGTCCAATATTGCTTGCGCTTGTAAAGGTCTGTGAGCTGACCTGAGTGGCATCACGGCCTCTTATGATGATTGGTGACGATGAGCCTGGTGACAGGAAAAATAGTGCGTTACGGAATGTCCTAATGGGTCTTTTTGTACCAAGATAAAAAAAATATATGTATATAATAAATTAAAAGAAAAAACTTTTTTTAAAAAGCTTTTATAGTCCGCCATATTGGATTTAGAATAACATTTGATTATTTTTAAAGTCACTCTCAATAAGCCCTTTCATTTGATACACATATTGTTGAAATTCATTAAAAATAACTACTCCGCCATCTTGGACGGTCCGCCATATTGGATTTAGAATGACGTCATATAACATAACTTGCATTGTCATCCAAACTAAACAAGTATACAAAATTTCAGCTCAATCGGTTGAAGATATCTACTTCAAAATTGAGTTCAAAGAATCCACCGTAACATACATACACGGCAATTTAAATAAAAGCTTTTAAAAAAACGAAAATAAAATCCTATATGATATTAATTTGTCACTTTCATTTATCGTTTTGAAGGAAAATCTATTGGAATTTTTATATTGAAAATTTAAGTGAAATAAGTATACAGCTTGATGTGAAAAAGTCGTGACGTAATAATTCTAACTTTCATACAAATTACATAGAAAGTTCTGTCAAATTTGACGTTGTCACTTGAACCTACCAGCCATTAACCAACTATATAGAGAATCCTTTTTTTTCTAGTGTTTTCTTCTAAGGGCCAGCTTCACGGATTACGGATAGCCACTATCTATCAGAGAAATTAAAAAATATAACAGAATTTGTATAAAATGATCTGCCAGATAAACTATCTGGAACTTATCAGCAACCTGTCAAACTGGCCGTAATAGTTTTAAATTTAATTTCTTCTCGATGGTATTTACCTGATATTGGAGCTGGCTGGATTTCTTCAGGTTTGGTTTCTATGGGTGCCGGTACTGGTGGTCCCAAATACCTTGGTCCTCCGGGCCCGATGATTGGTGATCCTTGGCCTTAAGAGACAAGAGAATTCATTTCATAACTTGGTCAGTGGGTGGTCTTAGGGGCTTGGCTTGACTTGGCAGTTTATATTGATGGCGTCCAGGCCAATTGTCGATTTTAAGGAGATCAGCCATCAGCCATCAGTACATATTATAGTTCACAAGCATTCGCGTAGATGCAAGTTCACTCTCTATCCCCTCACTCTCATTGACTCAGTCCGATACGACCGGAGAGAGATCAGGCACAGGACCGACATTTACGTGCTCTCCGATGCACGGTTGAATCAGTTACCAACTTCCAGACTCCGGGCTGTTTTATGAATGTTTCTCAAAACCCATAAAGTGATTATTACTAGGCAGTCTGTCAGAGTCAGTCAGGGGCAGAGAAAGGTTTATATTATTATGTGTTTAGACAAGCTAGCTAAATCTTAACGAATTAATCATCAATTTAAACGAATAACGTTATTTTAATTTCCCCAAGCTAAATGTGGCTAACCTTTTCAACGAACTCCCAAAAAAAGGAGGAGATCCTCATTAAAAATCTTTTTACAAAAAAGCCTCAAGACTCAAATTTCTTTTTTACTTTTAAGTGTTTTGTGAAGTCGGTTTCTTTTTTTATAAATGCGAAGACCTCTCTCATTGTTTGCAAAAGGATCTACTAGAAGGGGCCAGCAGCTAGCTACTTGCGAACTTCGGGCACCTTCGGGGCTCATAGGAATTTCGAAATGACAACCAACAAACTTACTTATAGAAGTAGATGATTTGGAACTGTGGTGAGAGTTGTGTGAGCTTGAAGAAGATGAGCTGCTGGTTATAGAAGTCTTCCTTGGTTCTAGAATGAGAAAGAAAAAAGTAATTTATTTATAACCTTTTTCCCAAGCTATGTTCGGATTGGTTGCCAGTAAAGGCGCGCTCGGGTGTCGGTAACCCGCTGAGGCGATGCACGGGGTAGTTCAACACCTTACTACCCCGTGCAGGTGGGGCCAGCACTAGTGTGCGGAACAATTTTTATTCCCGCGCACCCGTGCGCACGTGCGAGGTGACACCAGGGTGGTTTTAGCCGGTAAGAGTCCCCTACATCTTTCCCCAGACGGGGAAAGTCCATGAAGTACCCCCCCCTCGGTAAAAAAAAGGGTTTCCAGTCTAACAGCATTCAGCCGAGTACCAGTGTTTTACATGGAACGATTTTTGTGTCTTAGACTTACACAGTCGCCAAATACTGGTTAACGAGCGTTCTCAAAATAATAAATGACAATAGAAAAAATAATAATATAAAACTAAAATGATGATGGCATCCAGGCCGATTGTCGGCTACGGCGGCCGTTCTCTTTTATAGAGTTCAGCCAGCTGCGCAGGACATATTTTAGTGCACAAGCATTCGCGCAGATACAGGTGCACTCATAGTCCGATGGGTCGATAATCCGACACGACCGGAGAGAGATCAGGCGCACGGGTGAATCAATCACCAACTTCCGGACTCCAAGCTGCTTTATGAAAGTTTCTCATAACCCACCAAGCGATTTGGCCTGACCCGGGAATCGAACCCGAGACCCCGTGAACAGCAAGCGCGCCTTGCGACCACAAGAATACTATAATAAACCTATAATAAGTTCTAAAGAACTGAGTATACTCACTTTTAGCCTTCATTTTCATGGTAACGCAAGGAATTCCATCTTCCACGGTTTCAAACTTCTCAGCGACGGCCCAGTCTGTTTCTCCAGAACCAGCAATATCTACAACAAAGACATTCATAAGAACCTAGTCTATTACTAATACTAGTAGACCCGGCCACGCGTTGCTGTGGCTAAGATTTTTGTTACAGACAAACAATTTGCAATCAGTAATATTGCTGCTAAAAAAAAGTCGTGGTGGCCTAGTGGTTAAAGCACCAGCCTTTCGAGTATGAGGGTGCGGGTTCGATTCCAGGTCAGGCAAGTACCAATGTAACTTTTCTAAGTTATACGTAATTTCTATGTTTATCTTGGACACCAATGACTGATTAAAGGTGAAGGAAAACATCTCGAGGAAACCTGGACTATAAAGTCTGAAATCACCAACCCGCATTGTGCAAGCGTGGTGATTAACGCTAAATCTTTCTCCTTGGGAGAGGAGGCCTGTGCCCAGCAGTGGGACGATAAATAGGCTGTGATGATGATGATGATGACTATTGCTACTTCAAATCAAGATGTAAGCTATCGTATCTTTTAAGTTGGATCAAACTGCACACAGATTGATTAAAATGGGTTAAAAAGTTAAGAAGTCGCATCGCCCACAAACAACCTGACACGCAAAGAAGATAAGCTTACAAAGAAGAAAGATTTTGTCCAAAAATACTTGATCGATTTGAAAAATTCTTTCACTGTTGGGAAGCTACACTATCCCCGGTGAACATAGGCTTTGTTTTATCTGGGTATTGGAAGAAGTTCCCCAGGGAGGCGGGAAAAACTGCGAGACTAGACTAGGCTAGAAACTTGATTAAACTCTCACCTGGCACATCCACGTTCACCCAAACTTTTTGATGATGGGCTGTAAGAAATAGGAAAAAATGATTTTTATATAAGATTTAATTGTTTATTATAATATCCAGTTATATTGGTAGCTGACCCCATCATAAGCTGTTACAACCAGCTTTTTTTAATCGATTCTCAGCTATTTCTGAGATGAGAGATCTTAAATCTCTTAGATCTTACAGTCCTATTTACTATTATTTTAAAGGTTCTTCAAACCAACGGACAGACATGTTTTGCTGGGGAGTATGTTGCGCCACTTCTTCCCTGCGTAAACACATAGGAAGTGTTGAAGGGTGGGCGTTTTGGTTGCTGTCTTTTGCAATTTTTTTGACGTTCAAAAACTGCAATTTTGCTGGCAAGTTTGAATAAATGATTTTGAGATTTGTGAGCCGTATTTAAATACCACTTACCTTTGTTATTGCAGTCAGCAACAGGAGGCGGTTCCACGATAGTGGTACTACTAGAAGTAGAAGAAGAACTGCTTTCTGATTCTTCTGATTCGTCATTCTTGATTACAGTACCATCAGCGCCAACATATTCAAACTTCTTCTTATCGTAAGCTGCGCTAGCTTCGTTGGCACTAGCGAATTTGCTTTTCTGTCTTCCATCGGCACTGACAGAGAAAGTGCTAAAATCATCTGCTGAATTAGAGAACCCTCTTGCGTTTGCACTCTTAGCAGTGCCTCTTGCATCAGATATTAATGATGAGCTCGATTCGTCTAGCTGTTCATTTTCGCTCCTCGCTGAATACCCTCGTGTGCCCCATCGGTCTTTTACTAAGGCTTTCGATTCGTTGTTGTCTTGGTTGTAGTCGCTTCGTTCGTCAGTTATGCGGATACTTTGAACGGCTGGAACTGTGAAGGTTTGGAACAATCAGTCAGAAGTAACTTTAAGATATTGAAGAAGAGAACTGTTTTGTTGATTCTTTAATATCCTATATTTCGATCTCTTTGCTTCGACAATTGCAAGGAGAAGGCTTGTAGGTGCTGAAGGATTGTTCGCAAGAGTTACCGCGGCCCTGGCACACAGGGACCTCCAGAAGGAACATAGTGGCTTTTAGTCAGTAAGAGTCTGACACTTCCTACAGGTGCACCCAAAGCGGGTGTCATTTGATGATTAGCCATGGTAAAGAAGGCCATCCCCGGTTTTGTGAAGACACCAGCACATCAGGCTAACCGAAACTGTCAAATTTTCTCAATCAACTTTGAACTTTATGCTTCAGCGATAAGGTTGAAAATCCATTAAGGAAATTTGACAGATTGTTATGATTACTTGAACTATTAAGTAATAACTGGTTTTACATGAGTTTAAGTTTCTAATAGTCTTTTTGATGGTATTGTATTTGTACATAAGATATAATTATTGCATAATTGTTGAGAAGTGAATAAAAACCACAAGGAGTTACTTACTGCTTGATGCATTTGCGTTCAGAATCTGAAACAAGAAATAATATTCATATTAGTCATTGAAGATAAACATCAGGATTAAAAATCATACAATCATTAGGGCCAGTTTCTCTGGTTACGGATAAGTTCCAGATAGTTTATCTGGGAGATAATTTCATACAAATTATGTTCCATTTTTTTAATTTATCTGGTAAATAGTGGCTATCCGAAACCTGGCAAATGTTACGGGTAGTCAGAAGCCGAAAGTCTGATGCCCAGGTAACGGAGATGACGAGTTCAGATAGGTAGACGCTGCATGTGGCACACTCGTAATAATAATACAGGCGTCCAGACCGATTGCCGGCCACAGCGGCTGTTCTCTCTAAGAAGATCAACCAGCTGCGCAGGACATATTATAGTGCACAAGTATTTGCGTAGACACAGGTGCACTCTCTATTCCCTCACTCTCATAGTCCGATGGGACGACAATCCGATACGACCGGAGAGAGATCAGGCGCAGGACCGACATTTACGTGCTCTCCGATGCATGGGTGTATCAATCACCAACTTCTAGACTCAGGGCTGCTTTATGAAGGTCTCTTAAAACCCACAAAGCGATTTTGGAATCAGAGCCCGTGCTCAGCATTTGCACTAGACCAACGAGGCACACTGGTACTCAGCTGTATTCGGTTAGACTGGAAGCCAACCTCAACGTAGCTTGATGATAGGATAGGCAAAAATGAGAAACGCGTCGGGGGGTAGCGACGAATGCTTCGGCGATACCCGCCTCTCCGACACATGGGTAGATGAGGAACACGGGTTGGTTTTTAGTCAGTAAGAGCCTGACAGTACCCTTTGCCCTTCCCCCAGGGCCTAGGGTCTCCATGAGGATTTTCTAACCCGATATTAAAAAAAAAGGCAAAGATGAGGATTACTTACGTGGAGTAGCCACAGGCAAACCAGGACCTTGGTAGCACCCATCACAGCTGTAGACTGAACTACCAACTGATCGAATGATGTCCAAACCAAACCTGCTACAGTTTATATATGAAGCGAATTCTAAAGTGCATTCATAGTGCAACAACTGTGTAAACGATGTGTTATTTATTCGCTGTCATTATTAAATTGATAAGCGATGGTATTAGTAGGTTTATTATGTCTTGTTTAGTTTTGTTCCGATTTGTTGTTCCATAAAAATCATCTCCCGAGCCTTTTCCCAACTATGTTGGGGTCGGCTTCCAGACTAACCGGATTCGGCTGAGTACCAGTGTTTTACAAGGAGCGGCTGCCTATCTGATTTCCTCAACCCAGTTACCCGGGCAACCCAATACCCTTGGTTAGACTGGCGTCAGACTTACTGGCTTCTGACTACCCGTTACCACTGCCAAGGATGTTCAATGACAGCCGGGACCTACAGTTTAACGTGCCATCCGAAACACAGTCATTGGTGTCCAAGATATACTTAGAAAGTACAGACAAACTTAGAAAAGTCGCATTGGTACTTGCTTGACCTTTTTGTTTTTTTTTTTTTTCGTGGGAAATCATCAAATGACCCCTCCCGCTGAGGGTGCAGCTGGAGGGAGTGTCAGACTCTTACTGACTAAAACCCACTATGTTCCTTCTGGAGGTCCCTGTGTGCCAGGGCCGCGGTATTTCTTACGAACAACCCGCAGCCCAAGCAGACCCTGGCCCTTTATGGGCCCCTTCTCTGTTGCTGACGTCTCTTCGAGGAGCGCGTGGAACAGAACGCGCCGCCGACACGGGCCTGTCGTCCTTAGACGTACGGACGATGAGCTACCCACACTCACCGCCCACAAACCCGCGCCTACGGTGGTCGGGAGTCATCCCTCGACACCCGGCGCCCGTGGTGTCGACCGGTACCAGCCCTGCCGCGACGGCTGGGATGAGCGGTGCGGTCTCTTAGCCGCTCCGCCGCCTCCTTCGCTAGCATAACTGCTTCACAGAAGGAGGCGACGGCATCCCATTCTCCCTCGCTCCGGACCATGGCCTGGATCAGGGCCGGACGCGAGGTACTTGCTTGACCTGGAATCGAACCCAAGCCTTCATACTTGAGATGTTGGCTCTTTACCCACTATCCCACCACGACATTAAATAAAAATGTTAGAATAATTAAAAAGGCTGATGATGATGATTATCTCATGAATATAAAAAAAATCTCATTCATCCTATGGGGATGAAGTCAGTCGATTCATCCCAGGGAATACATATCTACACGGAATTGAGAACCTCCTACTTATCCTTGGAAAGTCGGTTAAAAAGGCGCTACTAGATACCTTCTTTTTCCAGCCCTGTCCCCAATTCTATTAGGGGTCGGCGCAATGTGTTTTCCGCTTCCACTCATTTCTGTTAGACGTCATAATACTATCCACTCCCTTCTTAATCATATCGTCTTTCAAGCAATCAATCCATCTCTTCCTTGGTCTACCTCTACCTCTCCATCCATTCACATTCATACTTAACACACGCTTTGTAGCATGTGTCTCACATCTTCTCATGACATGCCCATACCACGACAAACGCTTACCTCTCATTTTTAGGGTTCCGTACCCAAAGGGTAAAACGGAACCCTATTGTTTTCGCTCCTCTGTCCGTCCGTCCGTCTGCCACAAGGCTGTATCTCATGAACCGTGATAGTTAGAGAGTTGAAATTTTCACAGATGATGTATTTCTGTTGCCGCTATAACAACAAATACTGAAAACTAGAATAAAATAAATATTTTGGGGGGCTCCCATACAACAAACGTGAATTTTTTGTTCATTTTTGCTCGATATCGATAACGGCAACAGGTAGATGCTTGAAATATTCACAGAATATGGAATGTATTGCTTAATTAAAAAATAAGTAATTGCATTAAAATTAAATTTATATTTGAGGGGGGCTCCCATTAAACAGACATGATTTTTTGTCCGTTTTTCGCACTTGGCCGGTTTTTTTCTGTCACTGGTGCTACTTCAGGCTTCCTCTGATATACGCTACTAAATACCTCTCAGTATTAATTCATCGGTGATTTTTTAATCCTGACGCGAAAATAAAGCGCCACGTATTATTTCTAAAACCAAGGTCTAAACGATCCCAATGAGGTGACCTTGGTTGCATCTCCCGTCGGCCGACAGCATTCCACACGGTTGGGGCCGACCACGGACGCAGCCTGTCGCGACCAACGGCGTTTGATTCCGCCCACCTCTTGCCTCTCGGCCAACGTCTATACGGTAGATTTTCACATTTTGACATTTGACTGCCTCGTTGGTCTAGTGGTCGCAAGGCGCGACTGCTGTGCACGGGGTCTCGGATTCGATTCCCGGGCCGGGCCGAAATCGCTAGGTGGGTTTTGAGAAACTGTCATAAAGCAGCCTGTAGTCTGGAAGTTGGTGATTGATTCACCCGTGCATCGGAGAGTACGTATATGTCGGTCCTGCGCCTGATCTCTCTCCGGTCGTGTCGGATTGCCGTCCCATCGGACTATGAGAGTGAGGGAATAGAGAGTGCACCTGTACCTGCGCGAATGCTTGTGCACTATAGTATGTCCTGCGCAGCTGGCTGAACTCCATAAAAGGGAACGGCCACCGTAGCCGACAATCGGCCTGGATGCCATCCATCAGATTTTCACACTAACTGGACCAAGGTTGACATCTGTTGGCTTTGGTTTGGATTATTTAAAAAGCCTTTAACTTTTTTAATGTCAGCTTTTTGACCTGGGTTTTTTTAGTTCGTAATTTATTTTGAGTGGGTTTTATAAATTTGAACATTAGGTATAAGTGGCTGTCTGTTTGTTTTTATTTACTTACTAGCTGTTGCCCGCGACGTCGTCCGCGTGGGCATTAGGATTAAAAATTCAGCCCCCTCCCCCCGTAGTGGTAGCGTGATAATATGTAGCCTATATGTTGACCCGACCTCTTAGTTACATTCATGCCGAATTTGAAGTAAATCCATGTACTACTTCTTGAGATTATCCCGGACATACATACATATAGACAAACAGACAAAAATTCTAAAAACTATATTTTTGGCTTCGATATCGATTTTAGATCACGCCCTAATTATTCTTTTTAATAAACTATTCAATGTACAGTTTCGACTTTTCTACGATTTTATTATATGTAGAGATGTATATAAAGATATATTTTTTTACGTAAAGGCAATATGTAGCTCTCAAGGGTAGCAGGAAAAACCGCGGGAAATTCCTAGTTGATCATAAATAAAAGACCATAACCACAGACAATACATAACAGTATACACATTTGTCAAGAATAAAAGAAAAAATGTTGCATGCACTTCATTGTAAGATTACTAAGACAAACACAGTTGAGTAAATTTAATAAATAATAAATTAAATAACAATTAATAATGCGATCGAGCTTGCATTTTAACAAACAATTACCTTTTGTTTTCATTGTAGGTTAACAATCGACGTAATATGTGTATAGATTTACCTATACTTATCGATATCATCATCTCCCGAGCCTTTTCCCAACTATGTTGTGGTCGGCTTCCAGTCTCACCGGATTTAGCTGAGTACCAGTGTTTTACAAGTAGCGACTGCCTATCTGACCTCCTCAACCCAGTTACCCGGGCAACCCAATACCCCTTGGTTAGACTGGCTTCTGAGTACCCGTAACGACTGCCAAGGATGTTCAATGACAGCCAGGACCTACAGTTTAATGTGCCATCCGAAACACAGTCATTGGTGTCCAAGATATACTAAGAAAGTACATACAAACTTAGAAAAGTTGCATTGGTACTTGCCTGACCTGGAATCGAACCCACGCCCTCACACTTGAGAGGTTGGCTCTTTTACCACTAGGCCAATACTTATCGATATACATGTATATAAATGTATCCCTATTTTTCTTGGTCACGTCACGGACGTAGCTATAGCTTTGACAAGGGACCAAAAACAGAGCCCTAACTCCAGTTGAGTATATCATCTATGCATATAATAAAATCGTAGAAAAGTCAAAACTGTACATTGAATATTTTTTTTATAGAATAATTAGGGCGTGATCTACAATCAATGTTGAAGCCAAAAATATAGTTTTTAGATTTTTTTCTGTTTGTACTATATCCGGGATAATCGCGTAAAGTACTGCATGGCAAATTTGGCATGTATATAGCTAAGAGGTCGGGTTAATAAAGGATACATAATTATTATCACGCTATCACGTACGGGGGGGGGGGGGTGAATGTTAAAACAATGCTTGCCACTACGAGTATAACACGCAAGTACAGACGGACACGCTCCACACCAACTAGCGTTTTCTACAAGGTGCGGCGCACGTATTTTTTTTTTCTGTTGGACAAGTAAGATAGATATGAATGGAGAAGTCCGGGGTCCGGATCCCCAAGACCTCCCCATATATGGTCCGTGGATTCAAATAAAAGTAGGTAGACACATAGTCTAGGGTATGGTATGGGCATGTAATGTAGAGGAATGAGGGTCATGTTGTGAGAAAGTTCTTGAGCATGAATGTGGATGGATATAGAGGAAGTTGACGAAACCAACCAAAGAAACGATGGATGGATTGCGTGAAAGTTGATATGGCTAGAAAGAATGTAACTTGTGAGATGACGGCAGATAGAAGAGTGTGGAAGACAAAAACATGCTGCGCCGACCACAAACAAAACATGGGGTAAGGGCAGGAGGATGATGATGATGAGACACATAGTCTAGAGTCAGAGAAAGGACATAGCTATAGGCTACTTTTCGGGCAGCGGGAGGAACCACGGGGAACAGCTACATAGTATAAAGTACATATTATAAAAGAAGAAATATTTTATTGTTTGTTTGAATTGAACAGGCTACAAATCTATTTGAGCAATTTGATCAATACTTTCACTGTTGGGAAGCTACACTATCGCTGGTGAACATAGCCTATATTTTTTTTAAGCTTGTGGTTAGAACGCGCTAGTAACTACAGGCTCAGCATGACAACCATAGAAACCCGTACCAAGTTTTGTCTACCGGATCTGTCATTATGGCCATTCATAATGACAGATAAGTGACGCATTGAAGTAAAATTTCTTTTGACACGTAGAAAAGAAATGTTATTTTTCTTCGACCGACATAAGACTACAACGCCGAGCATGCCGATTTTAAAAATATGTAGTGCATTTGACACAGTTTTTTTGGCTACCTAAACGTAAATTCATCGTAGTATACGCAGAATAACTATATCACTATCTACTTCTCCGTTGCTATGGAATGTTTTTGTCTTCATAGAAACGCGAGTTGACAGGTCGCACCAAGCTCGGGTAGAAGGGGTAGAAGACATGTTGACATTGACAGAAAGAGCTTTGTAGCATAGACATAGAATCGCCTTGCTGATTCAGCAGATGAGAGTGAGCAGGCGCGAGTAACTGTTAGTCCTAATCCTATCCTACTACTATCATAAAGGCGAAAGTTTGTAAGTATGGATGTATGGATGTTTGTTACTCTTTCACGTAAAAACTACTGAATGGATTTGAATGAAACTTTACCACAATATAGCTTATACATCAGCTACTTTTTATCCGGGTATGGAAAGTACTTCCCTCAGAAAGCGGGTGAAACCGCTGGCGGAAGCTAGTGTTAAATAAAAGGCAAAATACTTCCAAAAATATTATTGAAAATAGATTTTAAGGCTATATTAGTATAGCTTTCCCATTAACACTCGCTGGTGGACTCCCAATGGGGTTCAAATTCTCAGGCACCCTATCCGCTTCAGGTATAGGCTCGTTGAAATTATATTTTTCAGCAATCGTCGGCAATTTAGCGTAATAATTAGGACTGCTTTGCTTATAGAACTCTCTTGTAGGTATCATGGTACCCATTTTAATCTTCTTTGTGGCCTTCCCTTTCTCAGTCACCTCAGCAATTGTTGTAGCATTGGGATCAGCTCTCGTTTCACCTTCTTCGAACGATATACTTTCGGTTTTCGCTTTGGGTTCTATAGTAGTTGTTTCTGGAGTTTCGTCCGCATATTCCACGGCTTCGTCTTCTGCAACAGCTTCTGCGTCCTCGGCTAAAGGTTCCATTTCGATTGCAAACGTAGGCTCAGTTGGGGCACTCGATGTTACTTTGTATTTGTAAGCTAGTACTGGAGATGGTGCTGTAGGCGCTGTGTCTTCACCGTCGCTTTCAAATGCTTCCTCTTTCGGCGGTGTGACGTAATCTTCGTAGCTATCATTGGATTTGATTAAATCTACAGCTTCGAATGTACCGGGAGCGGCTACGACGCCGGCCACAGCCTCGTTTGTAACAGTCGCTGGCATTTGCGGGGTTGTTTGCCGTGAAACCCGTATCAATCGTTTCTTTTTAATGACTTTATTTTGTGCTAACCTGGGCCTCTGCTGTTGTAACAATTTTGGGGGCTGCTGTCTCACCTGCTGTGGTTTCGGCTGCCGCTGTATCGGCTTTGCCGGCACAACAACTTGTTTAACATACCTCACTTTCTTCACAACTCCAGCGTGCTGTTGGCTAGGATACCTAATCTTTTTTTTCGTTACACCAACTGTCGGATCTGGTATGGCTGGTTGGCTCTCAATATCCATTCCTTGGTATTGTGCGTTAGGTTTATCCAATTTATCATCAGGTTCTTCGTAAGTAGTCTCGTATTGTACTTCCTCTTTTACTACCTTTACTGGTGTTTCATAAATTGGATCCTGTGCTGGACTGTCGGCTTCGGTGAGCTTAACATTTTGCTTTATACGATTCTTGTAGACATTTGGGCGTAAGGCAGATATTTTTAGTGGTGGTGCTTGCTGTGGTGGGTTTACTACTTGCCCGTTGACGAGTTGCATGTTTTTACCTTGTAGTTTGAGTGCATCAGCTTGAGCTTTGGCATTGCGATTAAGTAACTCCGCCTGCAGCTTTTGTTTTACTCTTTCTACTATATCATCTAAACTCAAACCTGCAGGTGCAACGAGAGGAGCTGCAGCAACCAGTGGTTCCATAGCTGGTGCACTTTTCAAGTTGTATCGATTCTGATTAGCATGTAAAGTCTTTGATGGCGCTTTCTGGAAGCTAAAATTCGGTCTTTCTGTCGTTACCTCATAAGACTGGACGCCCTGGCTCTGTGATTGTGTATCATCGGTATATTCAGCAGTTCTGTCGGACTGTTCGTCGCGATCTTCACCGAAGTTGTAACCTTTATCTTGGACCATATCTTCGATTTGATCGGCCAAGTTTTTTGGTCCGAACTTTCTTGCTATGCTGCGGAAATCCGCCATGTCGGCTGCTAATAATACGTAGCTGTTCACTGTAGCTAATATGGAGATACCTGGAAGCAATGGGACGGGTTTTGAATATTGTGTTTTGTTTTTTTAAACTTCAACGTCAGATGGTGCATGCAATAAGTATGTAGATCAACATTCCTTCATTTTTTTTAAGATAGAGGAGCCCGTGGCTAAGTAACAGTCACACGGGTCGATCGATCATAAGGTAAAGCAACGCTAGGCGCGGTTGGTCCGTGAATGGGTTACCATCATGTCAAGTTCCTCCGTGTTTCGGAAGGCACGTTAAATTGGTGGGTCCCGACTGTTATTTGTACATCTTTGGCAGTCGTTACGGGTAGTCAGAAGCAAAGAAGTCTGACTACCAGTCTTACCAAAGGGTATCGGGTTGCCCAAGTGACTGTTCTGAGGTGGTCAGATAGGCAATCGCTCCACGTAAAACATTGGCACTCAGCTGCATCGCGTTAGATTGGAAGTTGCCCCAACATAGCTTGGAATTCAGCTGAGTACCAGTGTTTTACAAGAGCGACTGCCTATCTGACCTCCTCAACCCAGTCACCCGGGCAACCCAATACCCCTTGGTTAGACTGGCGTCAGACTTACTGGCATTGTCACGCAAATGCTAATGCACTACAATATGTCCTGCGCAGCTGGCTGATCTCCTTAGAGAGAACAGCCGCCGTAACCGACAATATGAACGCTAATATTTCTAAGAAAGTTTATATATGTATAAAATAGTTACTTACATATGACAAAAAAAATTAAGAAATGCATTTCGCGCGCCAACACATAAATAGAGCTACATATTTGAGTTATTACACTATAAAATATTTTATCGTTCAAATGTAGAAAATCGTTTATTGTATCGTTTTAACATGGTAACTACTGAGTTGGGTCTATAGTACCCAATATTAGCTTAACCCCGCGCTTATTAAAAAAAGTCTGTATGGCTCCTGTTACCTTCTATTCTTCTATATCTATACCTTCTATCTATATCTATATCTATACTTATAATAAATCTGTAGAGAGGTCAATTCTGTACATTGAATATATTTTCAAAATAACTATCAGGGGGTGATAAGTGATCGATACTGATGCCAAAAATGCAATCAGTAAAATTTTTGTCTGTATGTTTTTTATAGAAACAAAAACTACTGGACGGATTTTAATGAAACTTGGTACAATTATTCTTCATACTCCTGGGCAGGTTATAGTATATTTTTCATCACGCTACAATCAATAGGAGCAGAGCAGTAAAGGAAAATGTTGGGAAAACGGGAGTAGTTACACCATTTTTTAAGCTTTCGTCGCGTGTGCAGCCTTGGATGCTTGCCGCGTGGATGTCGCGAAAACCGATATCCACGCGGACGGAGCCGCGGGCGACCGCTAGTCTTTAATAAAATTCCTGCAGGCTCAGCATGGCGATTCTATATCTATTCTATTAAGAAAAGACAAAACTCTTTCTGTCAATGTCAACATGTCTTCTGCCCGAGCATGGCACGATTTCTCAGGGTTTCCATCATCAGATCCTGAAGTGGTGATGATACCACTTCGGCAGCATACCCTTCCGCATATAAATCTATCTGCTTATATATTTTTTTCTTAAAATTAGTTCATTAACGACGAAAATATTCTCGAAAACACATAAAAAAGTTATAAGTACGCGGTCGAGTTAAGAAACACCTCCTTTTTGGGAAGTCGGTTAAAAAGTATTATATTATCAAGTCAGGGTTATAACCAAAACCATAAAACAATTTACTTATAGTTATTTCAAATACTAAAAAGTTTTATTGTATTTTTCGCTTCTGTGTTTTTGGAAATGGTTTTGAGTATTTTTTAGCTGACTTCACAATAAGGAGGTTCGTAATCCGACATATTTTTAATGGTGGTGGCCTATTGGTTAAAGCAACAGCCTTTCAAGTATGAGTGAAATGGGTTCGATTCCAGGTCAGGCAAGTACCTACAAAAGCAACTTTTCTAAATTATTTGTATTTCTAAAGTATATCTTATGTATGAACGCGACTACATCAAGCTACTATCTGTCAAATTTCCTTAATAGATTTTCAACTTTATCGCTGAAGCATATGGCTCAAAGTTGATTGGGAAATTTTTTCAAGGTACCTAATATTTGAAATAACAAGAAAATTATCTTTAACCCTTTATTTTGACAAAATACTAATTTGTAATTAATATTATTTAATAATTATAATACTTATTATATAAAACAGTACATTATTTCGTCCAAAATAACATATTTTATAAAAATTTTGTTTATTCTGTGTTTAGACTATCTTTGCGTGTTGTTTTTGCTCCAAATTATGTTGATCGCGTTTTGTTTGTGCTCCTTGCTACCCTTATTTTGTTTGGCAACATATCTGAAAGACAAAAAAGACATTTAAAAAAATTTAAAGAAAAAAAAAATTTTTTTTAAAAAGCTTTTATGGTCCGCCATCTTGGATTTAGAATAAAGTCAAATTATTTTTTAAGTCACTCTCAATAAGTCCTTTCATTTGATACAAATATTGTTGAAATTCATTAAAAATAACTATTCCGCCATCTTGGAGGTTCCACCATATTGGATTTAGAATGACGTCATATAACATATCTTGCATTGTCATCCAAACTGAACGTGTATACAAAATTTCAGCTCAATTGGTTGAAGATATCTACTTCAAAATTGAGTTCAAAGAATCCACCGTAACATACATACACGGCAAGTTAAATAAAAGCTTTTAATTAAATAAGGTTCTAAGGAGCTCGTGGCTAAGTAATGACGCTCAGAACAATTGCCGGCTACTGCAGCCGTTCTCTCTAAGGAGATCAGCAAACTGCGCAGGACATATAGTGCACAAGCATTCGCGCAGACACATGTTCACTCTCTATTCCCTCACTCTCATAGTCCGATGGGACGGCAATCCGACACGACCGGAGAGAGATCAGGCGCAGGACCAACATTTACGTGCTCTCCGATGCACGGGTGAATCAATCACCAACTTCTAAACTCCATACTGTTCTATGAAAGTCTCTAAAAACCTATAAAGCGATTTCGACCGGATGGATGTTTGTTACTCTTTCACGTTAAAACTGCTCGATGGATTTTGATGAAACTTGGCAGTAATATAGCTTACATATCAGAGTAACTTATTATCAACTCTTTATTCTTCTTTCTACTTTCCATTTGCGGGAAGTACTTTCCGAGAGACATGGGTGAAATCGCAGGCAATAGCTCGTTTTAAGTGGCGTAACTAGCGTGGTTGGTAGTGATGCTGACAGTCGGCCACCAAATGAGGCCCCCCCACTGTGCGAGCAGCTGGAGGGAGTGTTGTCGGCGCATGGGGGTGAAACCCGGAGAGATGACGAGAGATGTCGTTCGGTGTGCCACAGGGTCGGTTCTGAGAGCGCTCATTAACCGACTTCCAAAAAAAGGAGGAGGTTCTCAATTCGGCCGGTATGTTTTTTTTTTTTTATTTTTTTTTTTTATGTATGTACACCGATTACTCCGAGGTTTCTAGTCCGATTTGTGTAATTCTTTTTTTGTTCGATGCAGTATACTTGCCATTTGGTCCCATAAAAATTTCATCCAATTTGGTTCAGTACTTTTTATTTTATGAGCATTTGTTTGATTTATGTGGACGATGTGTATGTGGATGATGTTATAAAGGGCCGGTTCATGAGAATTTCCCACAAACTTGAGTTATGATAGCTATTATAGAAGGTATGGAGTGTATAAATGGATGACGAAAACAGATTTTGGACCTGACACTAAAAAGATTTAAAAAAAATTTTTTTACAAAAAAATAAAACCGACTTCAAAAACACTGAAAAGTGAAAAATAAAGCTTTTAAGTACATCGCTCTAGAAGTCGGTGTCCAAATAAATACATTATTACAGTTGCAACTTCTTGACACCGACTTCTATAGCGATGTACTTAAAAGCTTTATTTTTCACTTTTCAGTGTTTTTGAAGTCGGTTTTATTTTTTTGTAAAAAATTTTTTTTTGAAGCATCGGTTTCAGAAACTCCGCTTGTCACCCCAACAGGTGCGGGTCGCCCTCACCACCCTAAGCTACGCCGCTATATTTGACGACCAGATGGCGTGGTGGTTAGTGAACCTGCCTGCCACGCTATAGGTCGCGGGTTCGATTCCCGCATAAGTCAAACATTTGTGTGCTTGAACATGTGTGTTTGACTTAGTCTGGGTGTTTCTATGTATAATATGTATGTATTTACAAAAAAAAAGTATATATCAGTTGTCTAGTACCCATAGTACAAGCTCTGCTCAGTTTGGGACTAGATGACGTTGTGTGAATGTGTGAGGGATATAATATTATATCTCAAGCGAATATAGTAAATTTCTGCTCACCATAAGACAGTTCCCTGCCGAGTCGTGGAGAGAAGTTCATGGTTCTACCCAGCCTTGGGGAGAAATATTTCGTCCTGCTGTCGATTTGTTCTGGATCTTGACGATAGCTGGAGCAGAAAACAAGAAAAAATTGCTTAGGTCCCACGTCATAGGTGACGAGTAAAAATATGACTTAATAGTATAGAAATAAAGTTGAGATTGCAATGTTAATGATCTTAAGGACAAAAGCAATAAACATACAACTCGATTTCTTGAAGCTTGGGATTTCAACTTTATTAACATATACTTAAGTTATATTTTTATTGGGTGCTTGAAGATAACGATAATGGACGATGATCCTTACATTTTCTATACTTATATTATAAAGAGGAAAGATTTAATTAATTGTTTGTTTGGCTCCAAAACTACTAGACCGAATTGAAAAATTCTGTCACTGTTGTGAAGCTACACTATCCCCGGTGAACATAGGCTATGTTTTATCTAGGTACAGTAACAAGTTCCCCGGGGACTCAAAACCGCCAAAAACGGTCGGGCTGTGCGTTGTTCGTCAGACTTACCGCGGCCCTGGCACACAAAGACCTCCAGAAGGAACATAGTGAGTTTTAGTCAGTAAGAGTCTGACACTCCCTCCAGCTGCACCCACAGCGGGTTTCAATTGATGATAAATGATATTTATTTTGCAAATAGGTTGAAATCAACACTTTTACACGTCAACACATTTTTTATAAAATAACGAGATGAGGTTGGCATTTCCTAATTGACTGCCTTGAGAAGAAACGCCGAAACAAACTCAAGGGTCATAGTCTCTTTTAAAGTCCAGACATAAAAAGAAATTACATACTAAAGTATGGTTGAGCAATGTAGGCTTGTATCTGAAATGACCTTTTGAAGAAAGTGTCATACAAGTTTGAATGGACCTGTCCAATCAGCTAGTAAGCATTTGTCGGTCTTCGTTGAATTCAACTTCGATGATTTCCTAATCAAAAGATAACAGGATAAACTTACATTTCCTGGTCTGCAGGCGTCGCAGGCATATCATCAGCCAGTCTTCTACCCAGCCTGGGCGTGAATTCCACATTTTCAAAGCTCTTGTCTTCGTAAGCAATGCTTCTTCCCAATTTTGGAGTGAAGATCACTTTCTTCGTCACTGTTGAAGAAGAAAACGGTTTAGTTTTGGAACTTGGTACTCGTTTAGGTCTCCATACTTTTTGCGATGAAGCACACAGCTGAATTGGCCTAGTGGTTAAAGAGCCAACCTCTCAAGTATGAGGGCGTTCGATTCCAGGTCAGGCAAGTACCAATGTAACTTTTCTAAGTTATATGTACTTTCTAAGTTTATCTTGGACACCAATGACTGATTAAAGGTGAAGGGAAACATCTCGAGGAAACCTGGACTGTAAAGTCTGATATCACCAACCCGCATTGAGCAAGCGTGGCGATTAACGCTCAATCCGTCTCCGTGTGAGAAGAGGCCTGTGCCCAGCAGTGGGACGATAAAAAAGGCTGATGATGATGATGACACAGACGAGAATATTTTTTGTATTGAACTTGGCTCTATTTTGTACTTATTTATAATACTGGCTGTTAACCGCGACGTCACACGGGCATTAGAGCAGCAAGATAATAGAATAAACATTCACAGCTGATCGGGGGATCACCTACGCTATCACTTACGGGGGTAGGTGATAGCGTGATAATATATAGCCTATATGTTGACCCGACCTCTTAGTTATATTCATGCAAAATTTGAAGTAAATCCATGTAGTACTTTTTGAGATTATTCGGGACATTACATTTTTGGTTTCTGCATACGTATATCGATGGTAGATCACGCCGAAATGGACGCGTACAACAGTAATCAAAGAAGGTCGCATACCGGCGTAGAGAATTATTCCTTACCTCTGGTTTCAGGTTCATCAGCTTGCATCTCATAAGGTAGCTGATCGTAATAATATTTTAAAGCGTCGGCAGCTTCCAATAATTTGAAGAATGCTTGTCTGAAAACCACAAACATTAAAGTATTAGATACTAGTAATTAGGTCATCATTAGAACATCCTTGGCAGTCGTTACGGGTAGTCAGAAGCTAGTAAGTCTGACGCCAGTCTAACCAAGGGGTATTGGGTTGCCCGGGTAACTGGGTTGAGGCGGTCAGATAGGCAGTCGCTCCTTGTAATACACTGGTACTTAGCTAAATCCGGTTAGATTGGAAGCCGACCCCAACATAGTTGGGAAAAGGCTCGGGAGATGATGATACTAGTAATTAGATAATTTCCCGTGGTTTCTTTTGTAGCGACATGGTCTTACACAACCACAATACCTTTACCATCGCATAACCAATACCAATACCATTACCGTACCTCCGCAATAACAATACCAATACCAGATTAAACCAGTTACCATACGCTTAGACTGGTCTACAAGAAACAGAGAATCGTCTTGAAAAAGACGTTTGGTTGGTGGACGTTTGGACCGTCTGCCAAAGAAACAAGATGGCATCATCAGCAACACACGAGCACACGGAGACGCGGCGATCCAGGTTCCAGTCGACACTACACGCAGAGATCTTCACGCGCCGGCGGCGTCCCGAGCAAAAGGATCGAGCAGCGGACGCCACCTGTATTTATGCGCGCGCCGTACGGACCGCGAGCGCCCCGCGCCCCGCGACCCTTGACCCGCGACCCGCGGTGTCGCGAGGCGCGCCGAGGCGCCCTCAAGTGTGTGAACGCGGAGTTAGACTTAGAACCAATTGCGATGTAAATAAATATCTTAGGCTAAGCACTACTTGTACCATAAGCATTGTATATATAATAAGCACCTTTTTACTCCAATATACATTCATTCTTTTACACTCTTCGAAAGTCTTATTATTTAGCGTCGACGACCATTCCCCTAAATTGGTGACCCCGAACGCTGAAGAAACCAACAAATCAAGTAACTACAACATCATGACTTCGAAGACCTGCGAGGAATTTGTCGACGCTCAGGGCCAGCTCACATCCATCACTAACGACGTGGCCACAATCTCTCTGCCAGCTCGGATACCACCATTTTGGCGTCACAACCCACGACTGTGGTTCGCCCAGTTTGAAGCAGCCGTCGCCGCCAACAAGATCGGGGAAGAACAGAAATTTAATCTCGTCATCCCGCTACTCGGCTGCGACAACTTGGAACAGATTACAGACTTAATTCTGGACCCACCTGCCACCGGCAGATACTGCGCCCTGAAGGACAGATTAATATCAACATTTCAAGAGTCTGAGCATCGCCAGCTGCAGAAACTACTCAGCGGTCTCGAACTCGGCGACCAGAAACCGAGCCAGCTGCTGCGTAGAATGCGTGACCTGGGCGGAAAGCTACTGTCCGACGAAGCCCTGAAAGTTATGTGGTTCAAACAGCTTCCCACATATATTCGCACCGTGCTCTCCATAAACACCGAGTCATCACTCGAAACGTTAGCTGCAATGGCCGACAAGATGACTGAACAATGCGAACCCACTACCATCGCCGCAGTCTGCACATCAAATTCATCGTCAACAATAGCACAACAGTCGCCGCAACAGTCTACAATATCCAACCTGCAAATCAACATCCTCACAAAACAAATAGAAAAATTATCGCTAGAAATCGCCGAGCTTCGCCATCAACAGAGCGCGGCACACCGCCCGCGCCGCCCTCCCTCCCGTTCCCGCCATTCGTCAGCAACGCGACAGCGCAGCGTTTCGCGCAGAGATTCTCGCGCATCAAGCAAGCCAGGCGACGCTGATTGGCTGTGCTACTACCACTATAGATTCGGCGATGAAGCTCGCAACTGCCAATCGCCGTGTTCCAAATCGAAGCAGGAAAACTAGAAAGTACATCGACCGTGGCGGGAGTCGATGTAAACCAAACAAGCCGCCGCTTATGTGTGACCGACATCGACAGCAGAGAGAGATTCCTCATCGACACAGGAGCTGACATATCTATCTTAGCCGCCCGAAACACCAACGCTACGCCTGCTAAAACTACGTACAAGCTATTTGCCGCCAACGGCACTGAAATTCGTACCTACGGAGAGCGCACACTACAGCTCAACCTAGGCTTACGAAGAAGCTTCAAGTGGACATTCGTCGTAGCTAACGTAAAAACCTCAATCCTGGGAGCAGACTTCTTGGCGCATCACAAACTACTCGTCGACTTACATCAGAGGAAACTCATCGATCGCGTGACCGAGCTCAGCGTGAACGCCATAAAAACCAACAGCTGCGAAGGCACTATCTATATGCTCAACCGCGATCACGCCTATCACGACCTGCTGAAACAATACCCAGATGTTCTGCGACCGATGTCACTCAAAACTCCAGCCAAACATGATGTCACACACCACATAGAAACAACCGGCCCGCCGATATACTCTCGGCCGCGCCCTCTACCGCCAGACAAGTACAACGCGGCGAAACTTGAATTCGAACGCATGATCGAGATGGGAATATGCAAACCATCTAACAGTCCCTGGGCAAGTCCACTTCACGTGGTGAAGAAGAAAGACGGTTCACTGCGAGTTTGTGGTGACTACCGAAGACTCAACGCCGTCACAGTTCCCGACCGATATCCCATACCACGAATTCAAGACTTCACATACCAACTTCATGGCAAACAGATATTCTCGAAACTCGACCTTAAAACAGCATATTTCTGGATTCCTATCGCAAAAGAAGATGCACAGAAAACAGCCATAATAACACCCTTCGGCCTCTTCGAGTTCAACTGCATGACGTTCGGCTTGAGAAACTCCGGTCAAACCTTTCAACGCTTCATGCACGAAGTACTACGAGGACTCGACGACATCGTATTCTGTTTCGTCGACGATCTGCTCGTACACTCGAAAAGTCAGGAAGAACATCGCCATCACCTGCAATTAGTACTCGAACGCCTAAACACCTACGGCGTCAGTCTAAACATCGAGAAGTGCGAGTTCGACAAACACACTATCGAGTTCCTGGGTTACGAAGTATCGTCAGAAGGCATCAAACCCACTCAGGAACGAACTCAAGCCATAGCCAACTATCCAAAACCCAAAACAGTTCAAGAACTACGAAGATTTCTCGGCATGATAAACTTCTACCGCAGTTGCCTATCACATCAAGCCGAATATCAACATGAGTTAAACAAATACCTACATAACAGCAAGAAAAACGACAAAACTCCGATTCAATGGTCGCAAGAGGCAGAACAAGCCTTTGAGAAATGCCGACAAAGCATTCTCGAGGCAACGACCCTTACGCACCCGATACCTAACGCGCCACTATGCCTATTCACCGACGCATCGAACACAAGCATCGGCGCCGTACTGCAACAGAAGGTCAATGACATCTGGAAACCACTGGCATTCTTCTCAAAAACTATGAGCGAGACACAACGACGCTACAGCGTGTACGATCGCGAATTATTAGCAATGTACACCGCTGTTCAACACCTACGAAGACTGATCGAGGGCAATGACCTAACTATATTCACCGATCACAAACCATTAACTTACGCGCTAACAAGAACGCCCAGTAGCAGCGATACACCTCGACGAGAACGCCAACTTCATTACATCAGCCAGTTTTGCTCGAAAATTCAATATATTCACGGTGATAAGAACGAAGCCGCAGACGCCTTATCACGCATCGAAGAGATAGACTTCACTCACTCCGCTATCGACTACAACCAACTCGCTCAAGACCAAGAGAATGATGACGAACTGAAAGCCTGCATGTCCAACCCGAAACTGAAACTAACCCGCATCACGTGGCCTGGAGGTCAACGACCCGTGATATGCGAGACATCAACCGGCAACATTCGTCCATACCTACCAGCGACTTACCGTTTTGTAGCATTCAAAGCGCAACACGAACTAAGTCACCCGGGTGTGCGAACAACACGAAAAATCATGTCCACGAAGTTCTTCTGGCCCGGCATGAACAAGGAAGTCGGTCTGTGGGCAAGGTCATGCATCGGCTGCCAACGCGGCAAAGTTCAACGACACGTCGTCAGTCCGCTTGGCGAGTTTCAAACATCATCGCGCTTCGAACATGTCCACGTAGACATCGTTGGACCTCTGCCACCTTCGAATGACTACAGATACCTGCTCACAATGATCGACCGCTGCACAAAATGGCCCGAAGCAATACCTATTCGTGACGTCACCGCCGACACTGTCGCTAAAGCGATGTACGAAGGCTGGATATCTCGATTTGGCTGCCCATTACGCGTGACAACAGACCAAGGACGACAATTTGAGTCTGCATTGTTCCACGCCCTGATGAAGAAGTTTGGCATCACGAGAATACGAACTACTGCATTCCATCCGCAAGCAAACGGCCAAGTAGAGCGCTGGCATCGCACGTTAAAAGCCGCACTAATGGCGAGAAGCGCCGGCACGCATTGGAGCGACGAGTTACCAACCGTGCTACTCGGACTGCGCACCGCTTTACGCGCAGATACTCACGTCAGTCCAGCCCTGATGACTTACGGATCCACGCTCAGAATACCGTCAGATTTTTTCGAGCCTACACAGCCGAAACATGAAGACGCCGAATTCGTCCGCCGCCTGACTGAAACACTGTCCACCATCTCACCGAATAGTGCATCACACAACAACAACAGAGGCACATTCGTCTACAAAGATCTAGCGACGTGCACTCACGTTTTCGTTCGCAACGACACGGTGAAAAGTCCATTGACCCCTCCGTACGACGGCCCGTTCAAAGTATTGCAACGTGGCATCAAGCATTTCACTATACAAATGCCACTTCGAACAGCAGTCGTCTCAATAGACAGATTGAAACCTGCTTACCTGCTCAACGAGGAAGATGCCACCACCTCAGAACCATTACCCATGCAAAAGCAACAAGCGCCGCGCACTCCGAGCATCAAGCCACACCCAGCGACAGCAAGCACGCAGCGCGACGCTTACGTCACACGTACCGGCCGCACAGTGAAGCCCAAAGTACGCTTCGCTTAGGGGGGAGCCATGTAGCGACATGGTCTTACACATCACCAATACCTTTACCACAGCATAACCATTACCAATACCATTACCGTACCTCCGCAATAACAATACCAATACCAGATTAAACCAGTTACCATACGCTTAGACTGGTCTACAAGAAACAGAGAATCGTCTTGAAAAAGACGTTTGGTTGGTGGACGTTTGGACCGTCTGCCAAAGAAACAAGATGGCATCATCAGCAACACACGAGCACACGGAGACGCGGCGATCCAGGTTCCAGTCGACACTACACGCAGAGATCTTCACGCGCCGGCGGCGTCCCGAGCAAAAGGATCGAGCAGCGGACGCCACCTGTATTTATGCGCGCGCCGTACGGACCGCGAGCGCCCCGCGCCCCGCGACCCTTGACCCGCGACCCGCGGTGTCGCGAGGCGCGCCGAGGCGCCCTCAAGTGTGTGAACGCGGAGTTAGACTTAGAACCAATTGCGATGTAAATAAATATCTTAGGCTAAGCACTACTTGTACCA
This sequence comes from Heliothis peltigera, assembly GCA_958496145.1. Lineage (NCBI taxonomy): Eukaryota > Metazoa > Arthropoda > Insecta > Lepidoptera > Noctuidae > Heliothis > Heliothis peltigera. The sequence goes on from OY292351.1 coordinate 2,384,605, forward strand.
TAAGCATTGTATATATAATAAGCACCTTTTTACTCCAATATACATTCATTCTTTTACACTCTTCGAAAGTCTTATTATTTAGCGTCGACGACCATTCTTGAGCAAGCGTGGTGACTTGACGTCGGGGAGAGTTTCTTATCTCGAAGATACGATAATTGAATGAATATAAAACATTTCACTCGCCTAAACATTCACTCTTCTCGCCCGTTGACATGGGCGACAAGCGGCGTGTCATTTTGCTAAATTCGTATATGTCATATAGGAATCTCGCTGGCGACATTTTAGTTCTTGCCAGAATGTAAACATTTTGTTACGATTATGTTATGGCGGTTATTGCTTGCGATAGTCGCGGAGACATTCTCGTGCCGAAACGTGCGAGAAACTCTCACCATCTAAATAGGCCTTAAAGCTCAATCCTTCTCTGTGTGAGAGGAGGTCTGTGCCCAGCAGTGGGACGGTAAAAGGGCTGATGATGAAGGTTGATAAGAAGTGTATTTCAAGACACTTTTTTAAATGCTTAGTACCTGTTGTCTTCAGTAGCTATCCTGAGTGATCGTTTGCCTAGTCTGGGTCCGAACCATAGACCTCCTCGGTCGCTGTGCGCCCCTCTATCTGCGCCGTCCTGTGTAAAATAAAATAAAATCCTTACTATAATATCATAAAAATTCGTGGTGGCCTAGTGGTTTAAGAGCCAACCTCTCAAGTATGAGTGCGTGGGTTCGATTTCAGGTCAGGTAAGAGCACCAATGCAACTTTTCTAAGTTTTATTTTATTCATTGTATACCCAAATTGTAGAAATTCATTAAAAATAACTAATCCGCCATCTTGCACGGTCGGCCATAATGGATTTAGAATAACGTCATATAACATATCTTGTATTGTCATCCAAACTGACCGTGTATACAAAATTTCAGCTCAATCGGTTGAAGATATCTATTTCAAAATTGAGTTCAAAGAATCCACCGTAACATACATACACGGCAAGTTAAATAAAAGCTTTTAGTAAAATAGTTTCTATACGTTATAGCTTACCTTTACGTCATTATTATTCCCTGAAACACTGCTGACCGTAAATACAGCAAGAAGGAACAAACATTTTCTTTGTACGGACATGTTGAGCTGAAGAGTTGAACTCGAATAATAGTCTTGCTTGGCCAAGGAAACTTTATATAGCAGCCTGAATGGAAATCCTATGTTAATCGCAGAGGAGGCTGGGGAAAAACAGTGCACTTTCTATGGAACCTATATTTGGAATAAAATTCTATTTTTAATTTTGTACTATTGAGGTACGTATTTTACGTGTGCTGTGTTGTTTTATTTTAATTTTTATGTGTAGCAGGAATACCCTTAAAACCTGATTTTTGAACTGTAGGGCTGTCATTTTTTTTAACAAGATTTTATTAGTGTATGATAAATGTTATTTTTTATTTTGCAAATTGGTTGAAATCAACACTTTTACATGTAGACACAGTTTTTATTAAAAACGAGATGAGGTTGGCATTTCCTAACTGACTACCTTGAGAAGAAACGCCGAAACAAACTCAAGGGTCTTAGTCTCTTTTGTCCAGAGTCCAGACATAAAAAGATTTTGTTTTTAATTTAAAAAAACGAGGGTCGATTGGATTTAAATCTAGTTAATATACATCGAACTAAAAAGTAAATAAACGATAGTTTAAAGAAAAAAACTAAAAGCAAACTTTTTAAATACTAAATTGTTTTCTTTTATACAATTTTTGAGTTAGCATAGGACAGTTGTCTTTATTATGTCAAAGCATTCATATTATACGCAATGAGCCAGTGACAATTGCCTGCATATTGTAATACACGCATATTAGCGCAGATACAGGTGCACTCTCTATTCCCTCACTCTCATAGTCCGATGGGACGGTAATCCGACACGACCGGAGAGAGATCAGGCGCAGGACCGACATTTAGGTGCTCTCCGATGCACGGGTGTATCAATCACCAACTTCCAGACTTCCCGCTGCTTTATGAAAGTCTCATAAAACCCACAAAGCGATTTCGGCCTGACCCGGGAATCGAACCCGAGACCCCGTGCACAGCAGTCGCGCTATGCGACTACTACGCACCAATTTAGCGTGCCTTCCGAAACACGGAGGAACTCGTCATGACAAAATGGTCATCCACGGACCGACCGCGCCAAGCGTTGCTTAACCTTATGATCGATCAACCCGTGTGGCTTTTACTTAACCTTCAATCGATTGATATGTTTGGAAAATCGCTTACTTTGACAACCCTAGGACATATTGATAAAACCCAGTTAAGGTACGTCTGATTAATTATTTTGTTTTATTTTGCAACGTGGATGTGTGAACAATTTTAATACATAATTGTTTATTACACAATTATTGTATAATAATGTATTTATGTATTTATTTTGAGCAGTATTTTCCGAACTGGACAAGGGTTTTTTATGCAGTACCTTATCTCTTGTTATTATCTAACTGTTGGGCCAATTTTGTTGATTCTTTTACTTATCATCTCCCGAGCCTTTTCCCGAATAAGTTGGGGTCGGCTTCCAGTCTAACCGGACTCATCTGAGTACCAGTGTTTTACAAGGAGCGACTGCCTATCTGACCTCCTCAACCCAGTTACCCGGGCAACCCCTTAGTTAGACTGGCGTCAGACTTACTGGCTTCTGAGTACCCGTAACGACTGCCAAGGATGTTCAATATCAGCCGGGCCCTACAGTCTAACGTGCCATCCGAAACACAGTCAATGGTGTCCAAGATGTACTTAGAAAGTACATACAAACTTAGAAAAGTTGCATAGGTAGGTACTTGACTGACCTGGAATCGAACCCACGCACTCATACTTGAGAGGTCGGCTCTTTAACCACTAGGCCACTACGACCTCTTTTCGGAGTACGAAGCGCGCGCGCGTGTCGGCGCGCGGATCTGAAGCGATGCACGGGGTAGTTCAACACCTCACTACCCCGTGCAGGAGGCGAGGCCCGGACAGCCGGACCAGCACTAATGCGTGGCTGCCAAAGAATCTGGATTCCCGCGGCCCCGTGCGCACGTGCGAGGAGACACCGGGGTGGTTTTAGCCGGTAAAACCCAGCACGCCCCTCCGCCTCTCTCCAGGCGGAGGATGTCCATGAGGATTTCCCCCCAATAAAAAAAGGTAGTCAACTATCGTGTTGGCAGAACTGACGACCACAGATTCCATCCAAATCATACCTGTGAGGTTTTTCCGTTTGGAAATTCTCCGTCATATCTTCGTGTCGATTTATAAGCATTCCATGCAGATGGACAGCATTGCACTCTTACAGGTAGACAGCCATGTTGTATAGATTGTTTTTATTTCCACACCAATTTTTAACCGACGACTTCCAAAAAAAAGGAGGAGGTTCTCAATTCGGCCGGCATGTTTTTGTTTTTATGTATGTACACCGATTACTCCGAGGTTTCTAGTCCGATTAGTGTAATTCTTGTTTTGTTCGATGCAGTATACTTGCCATTTGGTTCCATAAAAATTTCATCCAATTTGGATTTTATGAGCATAAATTTGTTTGATTTATGTGGATGATGTGTATGTGGATGATGTTATAAAGGGCCGGTTAATGAGAATTTCCCACAAACAAACTTGAGTTATGATAGCTATTATAGAAGGTATGGAGTGTATAAATGGATGACGAAACACGATTTTCGAACTGACACTTTTTTTTTAATTTTTCAGCGTTTTAGGAGAAAGAAGTCAGGTTTTTTTTTGTAAAAAGTATTTATTTTAATATTCATGACGCACTGAAATATATAAATTTTAATTATTCTAAAGACACAAGCACATCCATGTTTAATTCCTAGTCTTACTGCAAATAAATTAACAGAATGGGACGCCATCCTACGGGAATTGATCAAACTACTTATTTAAATTGCATTTCTATATTAGTTTAATCTAAGAATAACTATTAAATGCGTGATGACCAATTTTAGTGGCAAGTTAGAAAATCGTGTTTTATCATCGATTTACTATTACACTATTACTACTTGTCTTGTTGCGTTTTTGACTGCCCCGTTGGTCTAGTGGTCGCAAGGTGCGACTGCTGTGCACGGGGTCTCGGGTCGAATCCCGGGTCGGGCCGAAATCGCTTTGTGGATTTTGAGAAACTTTCACAAAGCAGCCTGGAGTCTGGAAGTTGGTGATTGATTCACCCGTGCATTGGAGAGCACGTAAATGTCGGTCCTGCGCCTGATCTCTCTCCGGTCGTGTCGGATTGCCGTCCCATCGGATTATGAGAGTGAGGGAATAGAGAGTGCACCTGTGTCTTGCGCGAATGCTTGTGCACTATAATATGTCCTGCGCAGCTGGCTGATCTCCATAAAAGAGAACGGCCGCCGTAGCCGACAATTGGCCTGGATGCCATCATTACTACTTGTCTGATCTGGAATATAACCCGTGCACTTATAATAGGGAATATGCATGAAAAAAATATCGAAATCAGTAGAAAAACAAACGAGATATAACAATTTTAAACAAGTATACCTATCCCTCTCACAAAAACGCTATATTCAATGACAGCCTTACGGGCGTGTGTAGTTGTGACGTAAATTTTACACTCGGACTTCTCTTCAGTTTTGAAGCTTTATAACTTCTTGTCGATAAGTTGTATTTTAAAAATTCTTTCATATTTATTTATTACAGCTCAAATTGTATTAATTTAGTGAATAAAAAAAATACATGCATATTATATTCCCTATTGAGACGCGTGACTTTTAACCATTACGACAATATACTTAAACACTCAAACAGCAAAAACAGAAAAAAAAAAGAAAAAAAAATGCTATCCTCTAAAGATGTGTACCAAAACACCCGTGCCTCCTCCCCGTATTAAAGTATTAGAGACAAATTGATATAAATCTCATTTCGTGTCGGCAATTAGAGTACGAATCTAACTGTCACCCCGTCACCCCCGCACGTAAAGCTACCGTTATTCATTTACACACTTCTTTTTAAACTTACACTGCATTTTTTTATTTAAAACTTAGATTTTTTATATCAATACGCTAGTTGACAACTAGTCAAATTCAATACTTTTATTGAACTGTCAAAAATGGTTACTTTGTATGAAATTTGTCTATATACATCTATACATATATAATCTATATCTATCTATCTATACATATAATAAAACAGTAAAACTACCGTGTTTGTACGCGCTAATCTTCGGAACCACTGGACTGATTTGAATGATTATTTTTTGTTGTATAGGTGTTAGGTCTGGGCAACATATAGGCTATAAATTATCTTGGAAACTTGAACACCTTGTGAAGAACCGCAACAGACCAGCTAAACTATAAGAGATACAAAAATGCTGCCATAGCAAAAACCACGTGATGAGCATTTTCTGCTGCGAAAATAAGACATTTCAAATCTTCGATTTTGACGACCCCGTAGTCGCTGGCATATGCGATAGGATCCGCATACGAAGTTGCGGGCAGAAGCTAGTATGAAAATAAGAACTATGGGAATAAGAACTAACCCGATACCCCTTGGTAAGACTAGTTGTCAGAGTCTAGCTTCTGACTACCCGTAACCACTGCCAAACAGCCGGGACCCACCAATTTAGCGTGCCTTCCGAAACACGGAGGAACTCGTCATGACAAGATGGTCACTCACGGACCGACCGCGCCAAGCGTTGCTTAACCTTATGATCGATCGACCCGTGTGGCTATTACTTAGCCACGAGCACCTCTATGTTTATGCTTAATTGATGATGTGATTGAGGATATGTAAGTACCTGGCTGCGGGTTGCTCGCAAGAGTTACCGCGGCCCTATCACATAAAGACCTCCAAAAGGAACATAGTGGGTTTTAGTCAGTAAGAGTCTGTCGCTCCCTCCAGCTGCACCCACAGCGGGAGGGGTCATTTGATGATTTCCCACGAGGTAGGTATTTCACACGAAGGTATCTAAGTATCATCTCCAGAGCCTTTTTGTTAGAATTGTAGTAATGGAACGCAACCATTTTTAAAGTTCCTTATTCGACGCTTGTGGCGCCGCGACACTCTCTTGTTTTTTTTCCATTGATCTCAATAAACGTTGAAGTTGAATAAACTTAATATTTTATTTAAATACCACAACCACGCAAAATCCTTCATGGTAGCAGAGCGTGGTTCGGGCTGGTACAGTAAGAAATATCAGGAAAGTGAGAATACAACTTCAGTTTGTGAAATAAGTGTTGAGATTCAATTTGAGGTTATCCGTACAACTTATTCTCGTCTGTAAGAACAGAACTCTCAGTAAAAATGAGCTCGAATAATATGTTCCATATTGAAAAATTAGTAGGGAGAGAAAACTTCGCTACGTGGAAATTTAGTATGAAGACATATTTACAGCACGAGAATCTGTGGAGTTGTATTGAGCCCGGTAAAGATGTCCCGATTGATCCTAGCAAGGATGTCAAGGCCAAGGCAAAGCTAATCTTGCTTCTTGATACACAAAATTACGTTCACGTCCAGGACTGCACAACAGCGAGAGAAGTTTGGCACAATTTACACCAAGCCTTTGACGACAATGGACTTACGCGAAGAGTTGGCCTACTCAAAGATTTAATTAACACGACTCTGGAATCTTGCATTAGTGTTGAGGAGTATGTCAGCAAGATTATGAATACTGCTCATAAACTACGTAATATAGGATTCAATGTCGATGATGAGTGGCTCGGGACATTAATGCTGGCCGGATTACCAGACGAATACAAGCCCATGATTATGGGGCTCGAGAGCTCGGGCATCAAAATTAATGCAGACTCAGTTAAGATCAAGCTTATTCAAGAAGTAAACACCTCAAAGTCGGCTGCTTTCTTCACTAAATCAAAGAAAACTTCAAACAACAAAAGTTATGTTCCATCAGGTAAACCGAAGGGGCCAAGATGTTTCAAGTGTAATAAGTATGGTCATTTTGCCAAGTTCTGCAAGCAATCAAAGGGGGCATCAAGTAAAGAAGAAAGCTCCAGTTATGTAGCTGCATTTTCAGCAACTGTTCAACAAAGTGTGTGTGATAAATGGCTAATAGACTCCGGTGCATCCATGCACATGACAAGCAGAGATGATTGGTTGTACAATGTCACAGAGCCATCTGTAAAGAGTGTAACAGTTGCTAACAGGGAGCCATTAGCTGTAAAAGGAGTTGGTTATGTTGATATACCCATAAACAAGAAGGATAAAATACAAGTAAAGAATGTTTTGTTTGTTCCTGGGTTAGCTGCAAATCTCCTTTCTGTCAGCACTATTGTGAAGAGTGGATATAAAGTTTTGTTTAACAACAGAGGTTGTGATATCCAGAACAATGTAGGAAAAGTAATATGTACTGCAGTATTGAACAACAACTTATACATCATGAACCCTGGTCAAGAAATGGTTCATCTGACATCAAGTACAGTGAATTCTAATGACACTTATTTGTGGCATCTGCGAATGGGACACTTGAATGTAACAGATATAAGAAAATTGCCAAACTGTGTAGACGGTGTGACTTTGCCACAGGAAAAAGGTAACAGTGAAATTACATGTATTCATTGTTTTGAAGGAAAGCATAGCAGGATGCCGTTTAAAAATGTAGGCTCTAGAGCAGTAAAACCACTAGAGCTGATACATTCAGATTTATGCGGCCCTATGGAGAACCTATCATATGGAGGTATGAAATATTTTATAACTTTCACCGATGATTTCACACGAAAGATACATGTATATTTTCTTAAAGATAAAATGAATGTTTTAGAGACCTTTAAAGATTTTAAATGCAAAGTTGAGAATGAATTGAATTACAAGATTAAAATACTACGCACTGATAACGGCACAGAATACTGCAATAACAATTTTGAAAACTTTTTATCTAAACATGGTATTGTTCACCAGACATCTACTCCATATACTCCGGAGCACAACGGCATGGCAGAGCGAATGAACAGGACGCTTGTGGAGCGTGCTAGGTGCATGCTGTTTTATGCCAACTTAGAGAAGAGACTGTGGGCTGAAGCTGTAGCAACTGCTGCATACATTATTAATAGATCGCCCACCAAGTCATTAGAAGGTAAAACACCGTACGAGTTATGGACAGGTAAAAAACCTAATCTATCTCATATGAAGATATTTGGCTCTGTTGTTATGGTACATGTACCAAATCAAAAACGCCAAAAATGGGACAAGAAATCAATGAAAATGATAATGGTAGGTTATTGTGAAAATACCAAAGGATATCGTCTGATGGATCCTATAACACATAAAGTAATAAAGAGTAGAGATGTTGCTTTCTTCGAAAAATACAATGTCAGTTTGCCCATTTCAAGCATTGATGTTACAGATAGTAATCAGTCAGTCAGTGATAGCGCCGCTGCACCTGCTAACAGTGAGACACCTAAAACTGCATCTACCATCCAAGGTCAGGAAATACACACTCAGGAGTCTTGCAAAAGAGAATTGAACGTGGAAACAAGTCAAGATGAAGACTCAAGTGAATATGACACAGATTATGGTGAACTAGATGAAACTTTCCATCCACCTAGTTATGTGAAGCAAAACTATGATGCTAATATAACAGTAAGGTCCCTCCGGCCACGTCAAGATAAGAATAATGAAAATAAGGAAAGTTTTATGTGTTTCTTTACTGAATTGACTGATCCAGTTACTGTTGAAGAAGCATTATCATCAGCACATGCTACTGAGTGGAAAACTGCCATGCATGAAGAGTATAGTTCATTAATTAAAAACAAAACATGGAGTTTAACAGATCTTCCTCCGGGCAAAAAGGCTTTACCTTATAAATGGGTATTTAAAACAAAGACTAACCAGCAAGGAAATGTTGTTCGCTACAAGGCTAGGCTGGTAATAAAGGGTTATGCACAAAGGAAGGGTGCTGATTATGAAGAAACTTACTCACCAGTTGTCAGATATACAACAATCCGTTATCTATTTGCTTTGGCAGCCAAATATGATCTACAAATAGACCAAATGGATGCTGTATCTGCCTTCTTGCAGGGAGAAATTGATAAAGAAATTTATATGCAGCAACCTGAACAGTTTAGACAAGGATCTCAGGTGTGCAAGTTACATAAGTCCATATATGGCCTCAAACAAGCCAGCAGACTATGGAACATTAAATTAAAGAATGTTTTACATGAGCTAGGAATGCTCCAGTCGAGAACAGATCCCTGTGTCTACTATAATGCCGAGAAAAATACATTTATAGCTGTTTGGGTTGACGATTTAATATTATTTACTGCTCAAGAGTCGATTAAAAACTTGTTGAAGGAAAAATTGAAACAGCAACTAGAAATGAAAGACTTTGGGCCAGCAAGTGAATGTCTGGGTTTGCGCATTGCCAAAGATGGGAATAAAATAATTATAGATCAGGAAAAATATATCAAAGAAATTTTGGCAAGGTTCAGAATGTCTGACTGCAAACCTGTAAAAACACCATTTGAAGTTGGTATGAAGTTTCATATAAGTGAGAAAGAAGAAAAATTTGATGGTCCCTATCAACAAGCAATTGGATGTCTACTTTATGTGGCTCAAGTCACACGTCCAGATATATGTTTTGCTGTCAATGCACTAAGCAGGTTTAACAAAAACCCAAGCACTGAACACTGGTCTGCAGTGAAACGAATTTTTAGATATCTTCAGGGTACAAAAGATATGAAGTTAATATTCACCAAAGATGGTAATGAAGAGATACTGGGATATTGTGACGCCGACTGGGCCAGTGATGTCCGCGACAGAAAGTCGTGCACCGGTTATCTATTTCTGTTACAGGGTGGAGCCATTTCGTGGCGGTCACATAAGCAGCAGACTGTTGCCCTGTCGACCGCTGAGGCGGAGTACATGGCGATGTGTTCCGCTGCGCAGGAGGCGCTGTGGCTGCAGCAGCTTCATGGCGAGCTCGGACAGCAGCTAAAGAACCCGCTTATCATCTTCAGTGACAACCAGAGTGCAATTAAGCTAACTATCAATGATTGTTATTTGCCTCGATCTAAACATATAGATATTCGGTACCATTTTTTAAAGAGTCATGTTAATAATTTGAAAATTAAGTTTCTGTATGTTAAAGGTGATGAAATGATAGCAGATAACTTAACTAAGGGTACTACAAGTGATAAACATTTATATTGTGCAACAAAAATGGGGTTGCGTCCCAAGGGAGGGTGTTAGAATTGTAGTAATGGAACGCAACCATTTTTAAAGTTCCTTATTCGACGCTTGTGGCGCCGCGACACTCTCTTGTTTTTTTTCCATTGATCTCAATAAACGTTGAAGTTGAATAAACTTAATATTTTATTTAAATACCACAACCACGCAAAATCCTTCACTTTTCCCTATGTTGTGGTCGGCTTCCAGTCTAACCGTATTCAGCTGAGAGTACATACAAACTTAGAACAGTTGCATTGGTACTTGCCCAACCTGGAATCGAACCCACGCCCTCATACTTGAGAGGTCGGCTCTTTAACCACTAGGGCACCACGACTAAGTATTTTCAAGTTAATTCTTTCTTTTAATCCCAAAGAATCATTTATTTTAATCAAGAGTAAATTTAGAACAACAAATTCTGTGATAAACACAAATCAATTAGTTTTCGACGAAAATAATTTAATTAGCGGTAAACAACATAACAGTTAATTAGAATTTAAGTCTAGTAGTTGCATGGGTTGTCGTATCCCCGGGGTGAAATCGCTTTGTAGGTTTTAAGAAAATTTCACAAAAAGCAGCCCGGAGTTTGGAAGTTGGTGATTGATACACCCGTGCATCGTGTCGCACGTTGCAGTCGGTCCTGCTTGTGATCTCTCTCCGGTCGTGTCGGATTGCCGTCCCATCGGACTATGAGAATGAGGGAATAGAGAGTGCACCTGTTTCTGCGCAAATGCTTGTGCACTATAATATGTCCTGCGCAGCTGGCTGATCTCCTTAGAGAGAACGGCCGCCGTGGCCAACAGTCGGTCTGGAGGCTATAATTATTTTTTTGCGGTGGATCAGCGTGCCATTCCTTCCAAAAAACCTCTGTGCTTTATTAAAAAAATAATCATTCCTTTTAGTACTGATGAAACAACCGTCCATTTTAAATTCCTTATTCGGCTCGGTGGCTACATTCTCCGTGGTTCTGTCAAAAGTCCGACCAACCAGACTTTCCAAGGAGTGTCATGTGACCTGGGTAACTGAGTTGAGGAGGTCATTGAGGCAGTCGCTCCATGTAAAACACTGATACTCAGCTGCATTCAGCTATATACAGGATGTCGTCACAATATAATAACGTTGAATGAAAAGGTAGATAAATTATATACGATAGGATAAATTAAACACGATATTTTTAAAGTAAGTATATAATATTTTATGTATTACATTATAATATTCTAAGTATGTACAGTTTTTAATAAATTCTTTAAAAGAACCTACTTTATGTAACTCTACAATCAATTTTCTAATACGATAATTGATAAATAGTCAAATTCAATACTCTTATTGAACTGTCAAAAACGGTTACTTTGTATGCAATTTGTATGAAAACAAGAACTATGATGTCACAGATTTTTCACATCAAGCTGTATATTTAATTAGCTTACATTATGAATAAAAAAAATAAACAGTTGTTCCATCAAATGAAAGAAGAGAGAAGAAAATCGGTCAAGTAGTTTCGGAGCTTAATCAATTCAAACAAACGATCAAATCTTTCGTACGCGGACTGCTCGCTGCTCGCTGCCACAGTTGAGTGCAACATTTTTTTTCATACGAAGGAGGCCGCAGAGCTGTCGAATGCTCTAGCGCAGTCAACGGCTCAAGCAGTCAGTGTCATCGCGACTGCTCGAGCACTCGTGTGTACGGCAGCAAATAACTGTCTATAGTTCACCGCGCGGTCGTGGCTTTAAGCAGTCGGTCACAACTGCTTGAAGCAGCCAGTGTGCGGCCCAGCTTATACAACGTGTAACGTTAAATGCGCAAATTCTCAGACACACAGACAGATATAAAAAAATATTGTTCACTTTAACTAATTCATGGTATTTACTGCATGGAAGATTCGTATTGACATTGAAATAAGAGCTATTATTGTCCCGCGGATGGGAAAAATTAAATTGGTTAACAACAATTTGTGTTTGTTTACCTATTTTATTGGGTTTGAGCAGCTAATGGCTTGACCTACAATTTAATAGACAGGACAACGTTTTAAGTGAAGATTTTTTTAGAATGTGACCTATATTAAAAAGTGATTTAATTGATACTGCTCGTTATTCTGATCAAACTATTTTCAGGTTTTTCGCATTTAACGTTACACGTTGTATAAGTATCTGTATTGTACTTTTTTATTAAAAGCTCTTATTTAACTTGCCGTGTATGTATGTTACGGTGGATTCTTTGAACTCAATTTTGAAGTAGATATCTTCAACCGATTGAGCTGAAATTTTGTATACACTTTCAGTCTGGATGACAATGCAAGATATGTTATATGACGTTATTCTAAATCCAATATGGCGGCCCTTCCAAGATGGCGGAGTAGTTATTTTTAATGAATTTCAACAATATGGGTATCAAATGAAAGGGCTTATTGACAGTGACTTAAAAAATTATTTGACGTTATTCTAAATCCAATATGGCGGACTATAAAAGCTTTTAAAAAAAAGTTTTTTTCTTTTAATTTATTTGAGTTGTCAATCCTGTGTATATATTACTAACAATTTGGAACATTACTTGGGCAATTTATATCTTTTATTGTTGTACTTGTCTTGTTGATGTCCACTGATCCTGGAAACGATGAATTTATTTAGTACTTACGTCTTTAGCTTTCGAAAGTCGTGGTTGCAAAGAGCCAAACTCTACCTCAACTTATGTTCACTGGGGATAGTGTAGCTTCCTAACAGTGAAAGAGTTTTTTGACGACCAGATGGCGTGGTGGTTAGTGAACCTGCCTGCCACGCTATAGGTCGCGGGTTCGATTCCCGCTTAAGTCAAACATTTGTGTGCATGAACATGGGTGTTTGATTTAGTCTGGGTGTTATATGTATGTATTTACAAAAGGAAAGTATATAAGTACGTTTATCAGTTGTCTAGTACCCATAGTACAAGCTCTGCTTAGTTTGGGACTAGATGGCGTTGTGTGAATGTGTGAGGAAAAAAAAAATCTTCTAAGTAGGCTCGGAGCCTATCCAATACAAGCAAACAATCAAATTTTTCCTCTTTATAGTACAGACTAGCGACCCGCACCGGCTTCGCACTGGTAATGTAAGCGGGAAAAATGAAATTATTTACGACATCACATTAGAAACCTCAAAAATAACAGTACTTCTCCACTATTAAATGGATGTTATTATACATATAAACATTCCTCTTGAATCCCTCTATCTATTAAAAACACCGCATCAAAATCCGTTGCATAGTTCCAAAGATTTAAGCATACAAAGGGACGTAGGGACAGAGAAAGTGACTTTGTTTTATACTATGTAGTGAAGATGGTTACTTATACAAACCTTCATTCAAGTCAGACACTTGTAAGCAAGGAGGTCGAATTATTTTAGTTTCCCTCATCAAACTATTCACGTCCGATAAATTTAACTCCCATCTTGTGAATAGATCCTTCAAACCGTGTTTTAAACCTTTAAAATCGTGGGTTCTATCTGAAAAATATTTTCAAACTCAAACTCAAAATCATTTATTGAAACTTGGCTGTAAAACAGCACTTTTTGAACGTCAAATATTACAAAGACAGCCCCCAAAACGCCCATTCTTCACCACTTCCTTGTGTTTTTGCTGGGAAGAAGAAGTGGCGCAACAAACTCCCCAGCAACACATGTCTGTCTGTTGGTTTGAAGAACCTTTGAACAATATTTTCTTCATACACAATTTGTATGATGCAAGTAATTAAAAAAATATATAACAAATTTATTGCTGACTCAAGACCTTTTGACTGCCACAGTCACGTATAGATGACAAGCCAAAAAGTGCCCAACACGCCACGGTCACGACTACATGACAGACTTTTAAAGTACAAAATTAATAGTCAGTTTTAATCGATATAATTCCGAAATCACTACTATATTTTATGAATTCGTAATGGATGAATTCTTAGCTTGTCACTGAGGGCACGTCTTTTTTTGGCGTGGCATCATCATCATCATCATCTCAGCCATAGCACGTCCACTGCTGAACATAGGCCTCCCCTTTAGATCTCCACGAAGATAAAATCTATCGGCCCATCTGCCTCTCAGTACTGAACAGGGCCCCTTAGGCCCGAAGCCTGCCGTGGCTGTGTCATGGTCTACAAGAGTTACCGCGGCCCTGGCACACAGGGACCTCCAGAAGGGACATGTATGTTTTCGTCAGTAAGAGTCTGACACTCCCTCCAGCTGCACCCACAGCGGGATGATAATGATCACCCAAAAATAATAATCAGCCCAGCCCAGTACTGAGCGGGGCCCCTTAGGCCCGAAACCTGCCGTGGCTGCGTCATTGTCTGCAAGAGTTACCGCGGCCCTGGCACACAAAAACCTCCAGCAGGCTCAGCATGGCGATTCTATGTCTATTCTATCAAAGAAAAGACAAAGCTCTTTCTGTCAATGTCAACATGTCTTCTGCCCGAGCATGGCGCGACCTGTCAACTCGCATATATTTCTTCAAAATATGTCAAAAGAAATCTTACGTCAATCTGTCACTTTTCTGTCATTATGTCCATTCTCCGGTAAACAAAAAAACTTGTTTCTACGGTTGCCATGCTAAGAGTGCAGAAGGAACAAAAGTAGTTTTTGGTCAGTAAGAGTCTGACACTCCCTCCAGCTGCACCCACAGCGGAGAAAAACACCAACTTACTCTTAATAATGACGTTGAAAATAGTCCTGACTGCCGATATGTCCCACTGGAACACCCGTAGCGGCAGATTACTGATTTCATGTAATAATGAGCGAATGTCCTCCTTCGTTGAGTTCGTCACATTTGATCTTAATAGCTTTGATAACCTGAAATGTGTTTAAAATTAGTATACTGATAATTTCGCTGCTGCGGAAGCAGAAAACCTCATTCATCATCAGCCTTTTTATCGTCCCACTGCTGGGCACAGGCCTCCTCTCCCACGGAGAAGGATTGAGCGTTAATCACCACGCTTGCTCAATGCGGGTTGGTGATTTCAGACTTTATAGTCCAGGTTTCCTCGAGACGTTTTCCTTCACCTTTAATCAGTCATAGGTGTCCAAGATAAACTTAGAAAGTACGTATAACTTAGCAAAGTTACATTGGTACTTGCCTGACCTGGAATCGAATCCGCACCCTCATACTCGAAAGGCTGGTGCTTTAACCATTAGGCCACCACGACTTCCTCAAGAAAACCTCAAGCGGCGCAAATATAGTAGCCTTATCGGCAACTACATGTTTGAGCCGTTTGGGGTTGAAACCCTCGGGACGTGGGGACCGAGTGCTCGCATCCTCGCAAAGGATATTTCCAAGCGCCTGGTTGACACTTCCCGTGACCCGAAGGCTGGTTTTTGTTTCGCACAACGATTAAGCATTGCCATTCAACGTGGCAATGCTGCCAGCAAGAAATGGCGACCTGGACGCGTACTACCGTGAATGTGGGGATGCTCTAAAGATCGGGAGGTGGTGAGGCCTTTGCCCAGTAGTGGGACAGTACAGGCTATAGAAAAATATGGATATGATAATGGCGTCCAGGTCCATTGTCAGCTAAGGAATAAAAACTCTAGTAAAACCAACCAGCAGCAAAGGACATATCCTACTACTATTATAAAGGCGAAAGTTTGTATGTATGGATGTATGGATGTTTGTTACTCTTTCACGTAAAAACTACTGAATGGATTTGAATGAAACTTTACCACAATATAGCTTATACATCAGAATAAAATATAGGCTGCTTTTTATCCGGGTATGGAAAGTTATCATCATCATCATCACAGCCTATTTATCGTCCCACTGCTGGGCACAGGCCTCCTCTCCCAAGGAGAAGGATTGAGCGTTAATTACCACGCTTGCTCAATGCGGGTTGGTGATTTCAGACATTATAGTCCAGGTTTCCTCGAGAAGTTTTCCTTCACCTTTAATCAGTCATTGGTGTCCAAGATAAACTTAGAAAGTACGTATAACTTAGAAAAGTTACATTGGTACTTGCCTGACCTGGAATCGAACCCGCACCCTCATACTCGAAAGGCAGGTGCTTGAACCACTAGGCCACCACGACTTTTTTGTATGGAAAGTACTTCCCTCAGAAAGCGGGTGAAACCGCTGGCGGAAGCTAGTACAGTCATAAAGATAAAAAGTCATGCTGATATCCAGCACCTTTTAAAGGTCAATTTTACAAAAGACAGGCCCCAAAAGCAACCTGACACCACTTCCTATGTGTTTAACACTGGGTAGAAGAAATGGTGGAACTAACTCCCCAGCAACACAATTCTGTCTGTATAGTTTGAAGAACCGGTACTATAAAAAACTTCTCAATTCACTACACCCACAATTTAGGTAAATATGCATCTGAAGATCATCTGCCTAGCCTTTTCCTAAGCTACGTTGCGGTCGGCTTCCTGTCTAACCGCATGCAACTGAGTACCAGTGTTTTACATAGAGCAACAGCCTATCTGACCTCTTCAAGCCAATTACACGGGTCACGCTACTTCAAACTGGGATACCCCTTGGTAGGACTGGTTGTCAGACTTTCTGACTTCTGACTATGTAAGTAATCAGAAGTCATATAGTCTGACAACCCTAACAACTGCCAAAGATGTCCAAATGACAGCCGGGACCCACCAATTTAACGTGTCATCTGAAACTCGGAGGAACTCGTCATGATAAGATGGTCACCCATCCACGCATAGTCCACGCATTCTTCGATCCGTGCAACTGTTACTTAGCCACGAGCTCTTCTATGCATACGAAGAAATCACTAACTATGATTAATGTGAAATTTACTGGCTATTATATATGTGGTACTCAGGAGACAGCCACAGGTTTCTTTCGGAATGATGGCGTCCAGGCCGATTGTCGGCTACGGCGGCCGTTCTCATTTATGGAGATCAGCCAGCTGCGCAGGACATATTATAGTGCACAAGCATTCGCGCAGACACAGGTGCACTCTCTATTCCCTCACTCTCATAATCCGATGGGACGGCAATCCGACACGACCGGAGAGAGATCAGACGCAGGACCGACATTTACGTGCTCTCCGATGCACGGGTGAATCAATCACCAACTTCCAGACTCCAGGCTGCTTTGTGAAAGTTTCTCAAAACCCACAAAGCGATTTCGGCCCGACCCGGGATTCGAACCCGAGACCCCGTGCACAGCAGTCGCGCCTTGCAACCACTAGACCAACGGGGCAGTCAAGTCAGTCTTTCGGAATATGAGTAAAAACGTAGTCAAATACTAGTGTCACATAATTACCTTTTTATGCTATGATCCGAAGCATTGACCTTTCTAATATTAGTATCGTTATCCTTATACCCATTCAAAAATGGTGTAATAACATCCAAGCAATGCGTCCACTTCTGCGGCTTATTTCGTTCACCGTCCGGTAACATTCTTCGGTAAAATATTTCAATAGGCTTCATCGGCTTTTTTACTTTCTTATAGACATGTTTCTTCTCCCTCAGCGGCATTTTTTCGCCAATTTCTGGTGATGTGTCACTGGCGATATACTTCGTAGTCGATGTACTTTTCAATTCAGGTAGTTTGAACTTATAGTCTTTTTTCCGCTTGTCAAATATCGATATCGGTGTGATGGGCTTGTTGGAATTGTCTACGTACTCGTAAAGTTCGGAATAATCGTCTTTTTCGCGAACATGTTCCATTTCGTATAAAAGCTCTCGTTTGAGTAGTTCGATTCGGGTCTCTATTGGTGCTGGTTTTTCAGTTGTAGTTGCTTTTGACAAATGTTTTTGAATGGCTGGAATTGTATTAAAGATCATATCATCATCATCTCCGAGCCTTTTCCCAACTATGTTGGGGTCGGCTTCCAGTCTAACCGGATTCGGCTGAATACCGGTGTTTTACAAGGAGCGACTGCCTATCTGACCTCCTCAACCCAGTTACCTGGGCAACCCAATACCCCTTGGTTAGACTGGCGTCAGACTTACTGGCTTCTGACTACCCGTAACGACTGTATTAAAGATCATAATCATATCAAAACAAAAGTCGTGGTTACCTAATGGTTAAAGAGCCAGCCTCTCAAGTATGAGGGCGTGGGTTCGATTCCAGGTCAGTTAAATTCTAAAGGTAATTGGATTCTAAAGCATGAACGTGGATGGATAATGAGAAAGAGGATGACCAGAGTCAGTGGATGGTTTGTGTGCAAGTTAATTTGGCGGGAAGGAATGACACTTGACAGATAATGGTAGAAAAAATATTGTATTGTTATTTTTAAGAGTCGTGGTGGCCTAGTGGTTAAAGAGCCGACCTCTCAAGTATGAGGGCGTGGGTTCGATTCCAGGTTAGGCAAGTACCAATGCAACTTTTCTAAGTTTGTATGTACTTTCTGAGTATATCTTGGACACCAATAACTGTGTTTCGGATGGCACGTTTAACTGTAGGTCCCGGCTGTCATTGAGCATCCTTGGCAGTCGTTACGGGTAGTCAGAAGCCACTAAGTCTGACGCCAGTCTATCCAAGGGGTATTGGGTTGCCTGGTAACTGGGTTGAGGAGGTCAGATAGGCAGTCGTTCCTTGTAAAACACTGGTACTCAGCTGAATCTGGTTAGACTGGAAGCCGACCCCAACGTAGTTGGGAAAAGGCTCGGGAGATGATCTTTAAGTTGGTATTGGCGTGAATATATGTAAGCATTATTTTAAACACGAGTGATTGTTCAATGCTTTCTTAACTTAATATTGTACACATGTCTTTAACGATAAATAAAGAGAAAAAAAAGAATTGGGAAATACATATGTACGTATGGAACTAGAAGACATGTTATTCCGAATGTCAACAAAATTGGGATAAGGCATAAAAATGAGAGTAATAGGCTTTAAAAGTATAAAATGTTATACTCACAAATTATAAAAAACAATAATATAACACAATGCATAATGATATTTGTTTTTTTTTTTAAACTGAGCAGACCAATAAACAAAAATTGTTCCTATTTTAAAATAATAAAGCGTTACATTTTAATACGGCTGAAAAAAAAATTGCTAAAGCTAATAAATGTTTATGGTGAAGTATATTTTTGTAAGAAATTATAATTATCAAATACAAAAATGTTTTTTTTTTCCAAAACAAGACGATTGAATTTCTTCAAGCGTTAACCAAAACAATTCGGTTTTAATTTTCATTTTAAAACCAGGAAATATTACGTAAACTTTACTATATAAAGTTGAAGAATTTGTTTGTTCACTTATCCCAGGGTTAGATAGCTCATTTATCTAGGAAGACTTAGGCTACTTTTCACTTTTTATTTCTCTTTCTTTTCAAATCCCCTTCTTAGGGAATGAAGATGAATGAACTGCTTAAAGTTAGTTTTAATATTATTGTTTAAAAAAGACAAGCTTGATGCTATTCTCGTAAACACTTTTATTTGAAGAAACTTGAACTGAAGAAACTAGCAGTATAGTTTAGCGGTGAAAGATTTTTTCAAATTGATCAAGTAGTTTTGGAGCCTATTCAATCAAAACAAACAGTCAAATCTTTCCGCTTTATAATAATCGTAGTATAGGTATTCTATACTAAAACTATCCATTAACACAGATTACTTTCTAAGTGTATCGTTGGACACCAATGACTGATTAAATGTGAAGGAAAACATCTCGAGGAAACCTGGACTATAAAGTCTGAAATCACCAACCCGCATTGAGCAAGCGTGGTGATTAACGCTCAATCCTTCGCCGTGGGAGGGGAGGCCTTTGCCCAGCAGTGGGACGATAAAAAGGCTGTGATGATGAACACAGATTATACGCGAAAAAACTTTCATCAAGCCAAATATCATCAGGCAAATTAAACACAGCAAAAAACTTGAGTTTCTTTTCTTGATTTTTAGCCTTCTATATTTGTATACTCTCAGCGGAAAGAACTCATTAACACGACTAAATAAGATCAAACACGAGCTTGTTACCATACACCCCTAAGGAGTTCCCTAAACTATACATATTTGCCTCCATCATAAAATCTATAATAGCAGACCAGACATGGTCGTAAAGAAAATTAGGTGTACCTAAAGTTCTTCTCAATACGAATAAATAATCCCAAACACAGGGTAGCTGCTGTAAGCTGTTGAGGAGTTCCCTCAACCCTCATCTTCTTAGTGGATGATTGAATACCTTGTCATGACAATTTCCTCCGTTTTTAGGAAGGCATGTTAGATTGGTGGGCCCTGACTGTCATTTGTACATCTTTGGCAGTCGTTACAAGAATTCAGAAAGTCTGCCAGCTAGTCCCACCAAGACATACTGGGTTGTCCAGGTTAATGCAGTCAGGCTGTCAGTAGCTCCATATAAAATTCTGGTAATCAGCTGCATCCAGTTAGACTGGGAACCAACCCTAAATATAATTGGGAAATGGCTAGGCAGGATGCAATACCACCCTCCCGCTCACATGCATTATACACTTGCAGCAGGCTTAGCATGGCGATTTTATATCTTTTCTGTCAAGAAAAGACAAAGCTCTTTCTGTCAATGTCAACATGTCTTCTGCCCGAGCATGGTGCGACCTGTCAACTCGCATATAATTACTTGTAGCCTTGTGTCAAGTGATAGGTTATTAAATTGGGCCGTAAAACTGGAAGCCGACCCTAACATAGTTCGGGAAAAGGCCAGGCAGATGATGATGGATTTGCGCAGAATAACGCCTGCTACCATAATTTGAATATACACTTAATAATAACAAAAAATCTTTATTTAAAAACGCTTCAAAGATTTTCAATTTAATTAAATTTTTAACGACAATGTGACGTAATACATAATTTTGTCTGTTATCAGTGAAAACCAAAAATAATATAGACTTCCTTTTTCAAATACTTATCAGAATGAAAAAAGGAACGCTAAAAATATTTTTTATTTATATTTTACAGTTTTGAACGTTTTTTTTTTAATATATATTGTATATTTATTGATAAGTTTCACGTGTTTTCTAGAATAAACTTAATTAGTTAAAATGATGACAAGTTTTTTGGGTGCTATTATAATTTTAGGTAAGAATCGATGATTTTTTTTATATCTTTTAAAAAATGTAGAAGGTTTTTTTAGGAGCTGTATTCAATTTCCTCAATTCTTCATTATCATTCCATATGTTATAAAGGTGGTACATTTTAAGATAGAAATAACAACAACAGCCAGCCTGGGTTGAGGAGGTCAGATAGGCAGTCGCTCCTTGTAAAACACTGTTACTCACCTGAATCCGGTTAGACTGGAAGCTGACCCCAACATAGTTTGGGAAAGGCTCGGGAGATGCTGATTTTAAGATAGAAACAATATGGACCCGGTAGTGTATAGCTTAAACTATAATATTAGGGAGAGATTTTTTTTTATCTTACTTCCTGACCCCGACTTCCCGAATCGCAAAATAGTATTTAAAAAAAATAGGTTGATAAATGGAGATATGCGCGATCAAACATCGAGAAAATCTCGGACGCATACCTATATAATTACAGGTTACACTGAGAACCTCCTTTATTTAAAGTCGGTTAAAAAAAATCATCTACTTTTAGGCAGTGCGAAGTTCGCCGAGTCAAATAATAAAACATTAATATAGAGAATTTTTTTTTGTATCAACTCCCTTCAAACCAGCTTAAATTCCATTCCTTCCAGCCTTATCAACCAAAGCGGTAACACCAGTGGACATCGAAAAACGAATCGCAGGTCTCAAACAAGAGATATTCCAAGAAATGCAAGAAGATCGCGATAAAGCCGAGCAAACAACCCAAACCACAGCAAAACCTAAAAAGAAACACCACGATTATTACGACTTTCTTGCTACAGAAGCTGATAACGGGTTAATAAAGCCAATTATACATCACGATCATAAGCCTAAACACCGACTAGTGTCACCCACAAATCTGACAGCTACAACATCGAAGATAAAACGTGTGAGAAAAATAAAAAGAATCCACAATCTAACAGAAAGAATAATGCCCGCAACTAAAAAGGAGATCAGTACGCCTAGCGCCTTTTATAGAAGGTTTTATTTGGACGAAGAAGAAAGGAATAAGCCTCAAAAATGGACGCACTGTTTAGACCTGATTACTCCGCGTTTGAAAGGGTTCAAAGATGATTGGATGCCTAAACAGGTCACTAGCAATGATCCTGATATCAAAAGGTGAGTTAGCTTCGTACCAAAATGCACACATTTTTCTTTTTCTTGGTAAATCATCAACCCCTCCGTCTGAGGGTGTAGCTGGAGGGAGTGTCAGACTCTTACTGACTAAAACCCACTATGTTCCTTCTGGAGGTCTTTGTGCTAGGGCCACGGTAGCTCTTGCTAACAACCCGCAGCCCAGGCGAACCTGGCCCTTATGGCCCTATGTTGCTGACATCTCTTCGAGGAGCGCATGGAACAGAACGCGCCGCTGACACGGGCATTATCGTCCTTAAACGTGCGGACGATGAGCTACAAAATGCATACCAAAATGAATTCGCGTTCACTTCACCATTCACACTCACACACAAAACACCCTTCACCACTTCCTATGTGTTCTCGCTGGGAAGAAGAAGTGGCGCAACAAACTCCCCAGCAACACATGTCTGTCTGTTAGGTTTGAAGAACCAGATTTATACAAAAACAAGTGCAATCTCACACTATTTCAAACAACAACAAAAAAAAACACAATTATCACATGATAAACAATAAATAAATTCGAACAAAATTCACATACGTTGGCTAGCACACACCTTATACCACCTTTCTTCTTCTTTCTGCCCTGTTCCCAATTCTATTTGGGGTCTGTTCTGTTAGTCGTCATACTATCCACTCCCTTGTAATCCTAGACTGCCTCGTAGGTCGCAAGGCGCGACTGCTGTGCACGAGGTCTCGGGTCGGGCCGAAATCGCTTTGTGGGTTTTGAGAAACTTTCATAAAGCAGCCTGGAGTCTGGAAGTTGGTAATTGATTCACCCGTGCATCGGAG
Source organism: Heliothis peltigera (assembly GCA_958496145.1). Taxonomy (NCBI): domain Eukaryota; kingdom Metazoa; phylum Arthropoda; class Insecta; order Lepidoptera; family Noctuidae; genus Heliothis; species Heliothis peltigera. Next base: position 2,407,643 of record OY292351.1, read on the forward strand.
AGCACGGAAATGTCGGTCCTGCGCCTGATCTCTCTCCGGTCGTGTCGGATTGACGTCCCATCGGACTATGAGAGTGAGGGAATAGAGAGTGCACCTGTATCTGCGCGAATGCTTGTGCACTATAATATGTCCTGCGCAGCTGGATCTCCTTGAAAGAAAACGGCCGCCATAGCCGACAATCGGCCTGGATGCCATTTATCCACTCCCTTCTTAATCATATTGTCTTTTTCAGATTAGCGCATTTGTTAAGCCTAAACACAACGGACTACACGAAAGAGGAAATTGTCTCCATTTTGTATCAAATAAGCAACATTCATTTGCGAATATTTCAATGGGACTATACGGCTGTCACCACGATATTTAATATTATTATACCAGGTAAGTGGTTTACTAATACTTGTACTTTACTGACGTGTTGACCTAGTGCTAGAACTCGCATCATCTCCCGAGCCTTTTCCCAACTATGTTGGGGTCGGCTTCCAGTCTAACCGGATTCAGCTGAGTACCAGTGTTTTACAAGGAGAGACTGCCTATTTGACCTCCTCAACCCAGTTACCCGGGCAACCCAATACCCCTTGGTTGGACTGTCGTCAGAGTAAATGGCTTCTGACTACCCGTAACGACTGCTAAGGATGTTCAATGACAGCCGGGACCTACAGTTTAACGTGCCATCCGAAACACAGTCATTGGTGTCCAAGATATACTTAGAAAGTACATACAAACTTAGAAAAGTTGCTTTGATTTTTTATATTTTCAGGTACTGAACACAGTTTCAAGGCGCTAAAGCGAGCGATTAAAGAATTGTTCAGAAAATGGCATCTCGATACGAATATGTTAGACATTTTTCTGAAGCAGACAAGAATTTTCAGACCTCCTTGCATTGATGTCTCCGAGTATGGAGGTAAGAATACAATATTAAATACATATATACAATATATATACAATATTAATTGCCCCACCATAAACATAAATGTAAATAAAAAAAAAAACAGTTTAAAAAACAAAACAAAAAACACAGTTTTAGCACGCACTAAAAATTTCAAACAGCCAGTCCGCCATCTTGGGGAGGCCGCCATATTGGATTAGTAATGACGTTTCTTAGATTTGATTAGTAATATATATTTATATGAACAAAATAACATTATCACATTATGAATAAGGTAAAGCACCTAGTGGTTAAAGCACCAGCACTCTCAAGTATGAGTGTGCGGGTTCGATTCCAGGTCAGGCAAGTACCAATGCAACTTTTCTAAGTTGTATGTACTTTCTAAGTATGTATATATCTTGGACACCAATGACTGATTAAAGGTGAAGGAAAACATCTCGAGGAAACCTGAACTATAAAGTCTGAAATCACCAACCCGCATGGAGCGAGCGAGTGATTAACGCTCAATCCTTCTCCGTGTGAGAGGAGGCCTGTGCCCAGCAGTGGGACGATAAAAAAGGCTGATGATGATGATGATTAAATGACCTATAACAATAACTGTTATTTATTTTTGTTCCAGGTTCAACAAAAACTACGGGGGGCGTTCGTTATACAAAACCAACGCCTGCCAAGAATTCCGATGATGATGATTGTGATCAATGATTCATAAGAACTTAATGGCGGCTCACAGCTAACTTCGCGGCACCTCAGCCGCCCGCTGATACCTAAAATTGGTTTGTGCGCAGCGGCTTACTGTTCTAAGCCGCCGTATTATATAGTGTGGCGAAAAAAGGACAATTTTAATGAATTCAGTGTAGTTTAGACCCGCTGTTATTGTAATAAATTAAGTCTTTATTGTATAGCTAGCTTTTTATCGCGGTTTCTTCCCGTACCCAGATAAAACATAGCCTATGTTCACCGGGGATAGTGTAGCTTCCCAACAGTGAAAGAATTTTTCAGAACGGTCAAGTATTTTTCAAACTATTAAATCTTTTCTCTTTATAAATTAGTATAGATTCGTATGTTAAAAGTCTGAGGGCACGGTAGTGCACCAGCCAAGTCTTCATCAAGAGTGTGCCACGGCCGTGCCATCTTTTCTCGAAGCGATTCGCCACCGCCGCTATCCCGTTATACCTCCCACTGACTGTGGGTGCAGTTGGGGGGAGTGTCAGACTTTTACTGACTAAAACCCACTATGTTCCTTCTGCAGGCTTAGCATGGCGATTTTACATCTATTCTGTCAAGAAAAGACAAAGCTCTTTCTGTCAATGTCAACGTGTCTTCTACCCGAGCATGGCGCGACCTGTCAACTCGCATATAATCACTTGTAGCCTTATGTCAATCGAAGAAAAGAAATTACTTAAAAAAATGTCAAAAGAAATCTTACGTCAATCTGTCACTTTTCTGTCAGTATATCCAATCTCCGGTAAACCAAACTTGTTTCTACGGTTGCCATGGTAAGCCTGCTGGAGGTCTTTGGGTGCCAGGGCCGCGGTAAATTTTGCGAACAACTCGCAGCCCCGGTAGTTCCCTGTGGATGCCTAGAAGATAAGGTCTCCAGCCAGGAGCATCCCGACAGTTGTTGTCGGGTTCTGCGGTATGTTGAATGACGTTGAAAACTCTGCTTGTGTGATGCAGGATTGTCACAGTTAGTACTTCCATGTTGAACTAGATGGCGATGTATGTAGTGTCGCTACAAATTCTTACATAATCAAGCTGGCCTCTTCTCACACGGAATAAGTAATAAGTCGTGGTGGCCTAGTGGTTAAAGAGCCACCCTCTCAATAACAGGGCATGGGTTCGATTCCAACTCGGGCAAGTACCAATGCAACTTTTCTAAGTTTGTATGTACTTTCTAAGTATATCTTGGACACCAATGACTGTGTTTCGGATGGCACGTTAAACTGTAGGTCCCGGCTGTCATTGAACATCCTTGGCAGTCGTTACGGGTAGTCAGTAGCCAGTATGTCTGACGCCAGTCTAACCAAGGGATATTGGGTTGCCCGGGTAACTGGATTGTGGAGGTCAGATAGGCAGTCGCTCCTTGTAAAACACTGGTACTCAGCTAAATCCGGTTAGACTGGAAGCCGACCCCTATATAGTTGGGAAAAGGCTCGGGAGATGATGCTCCTCACACACGGAAAGGGTGAGTAAATAAAAAGCAAGATTATCAGCGTGAGATTTATTGATTCAGGATAATATCATGTTGGTTCTGAGAGAGTCTAGCAATGGCTTTTTGCAGAACTCCATGTATACGGGTTCATACTCTGAAAACAAGATAAATGACTTAAATGATGATTATGATAATGATGATGGCATCCAGGCCAATTGTCGGCTAAGCGGCCGTTCTCTTTTATGGAGATCAGCCAGCTGCGCAGGACATATTATAATGCACAAGCATTCGCGCAGATACAGGCGCACTCGCGATTCCCTCACTCTCATAGTCCGATGGGACGGCAATCCGACACGTCTGGAAAGAGATCAGGCGCAGGATCGACATTTACGTGCTCTCGATGCACGGGTGAAACCTCTAAACCCTGAGAGAGGAAATAGGCTGCTTATTTTCCGTATCGTCAGGCGCGAAAAGCAAAATATTAAAATAATTACATTGAGGTCACTTGGGTATTTGACAGTGTTTGATTTTGCACAAAATTTTTAACAAAACCAGTAAACACACGCGCAAGGAACATTTTTCTGAAAACGGCGTCAAAATTGGTTGATAAATGGAGCAGCAATCAACATTTTTTATTCATTTTTCGTGAAGGGTAAGAGTGGGATCATAGTGGGGACATCTTGCTATCTCTTTTGCACATACGTGATCAAATAGCGTTGACGTCACAAGCTTGTATGTGCATCCTTGTTCTGTTATGACATTCTACTGGTTTTGAAAGGTTTATGAATTACTTATTTCTCAACGGATTCCAAAAATTATTAAAAAAAAAACGACCAAGTGCGAGTCGGCCTCGCGCACGAAGGGTTCCGTACCATTATTTATAAAACGGACAAAAACTCAATATTCAGGGAAGATTTCAAGCGTCTGCCTCTTGCCGTTATCGATATCGAGCAAAAATGAACAAAAAAATTACGTTTGTTGTATGGGAGCCCCCCAAAATATATATTTTATTCTATTTGATGTTATAGCGGCAACAGAAATACATCATCTTTGAAAATTTCAACTCTCTAACTATCACGGTTCATGAGATACAGCCTGGTGACAGACGGACGGACAGAGGAGCGAAAAGAATAGGGTTCCGTTTTACCCTTTGGGTACGGAACCCTAAAAAAGAATCAGATACCCAAATACCCTATTACTTTACCTGTCAATGTAGCATTTTGACAATTAACAGCGTCCATATAACACTGGTTCTTGAACAGAACTATATGCCCATCCTTCGAACTCATGGCGCATACAGCATCTACGTCATCATCACACTCGCTGGAGTGCGGACAACCAGCTCGGAGGAACATGACATACGCGCGACAGAACCGAGGAGATATCAGGTCGTATTCTGAAAACAATATTAGCAATTATTCAAACTCAAACTCAAACTCAAAAATCATTTATTCAAACTTGGCTGCAAAACAGCACTTTTTGAACGTCAAAATTTACAAAAGACAGCCCCCAAAACGCCCACCCTTCACCACTTCCTATGTGTTTTTGCTGGGAAGAAGAAGTGGCGCAACAAACTCCCCAGCAACACATGTCTGTCTGTAGGTTTGAAGAACCTTTAAACATTATTTTTATACACAATTTGTATAATCATAAAATATAAATTATAAAAAATAATCAGTGTACAAAAAAAAAATATAATTTTTACCACAGGCAGGTTAACACTCAACCTTATACCTACATACCTTTCATTAACTCAAGCATTATAATAATGTGCAAATAAGATAAAAAACACTAGACAAATAAACTATAGCCTCCAATTATATAATGGCAATAGGAGATAAGGGAGTGCCCACCTACATGTGCTAGTCTGTTGTAACTATATGTAAATCACAACAAATACACATGTACAACACAAGTCGCGAACGTAGTAAATTAGGACCACAGTATAAAAAAAAGGAGAACAACAAAAATAATACTACTATAGTCAGTGAGACGACCTGGCACCACAAGCAGCACCCGTTCACGAGCATAACGCGAGGATCAGCCATCGCCCCCCTCGCACATTTTTGAGGGAGGGAGGCAACCCGACCGCCGACGCTACCGCAAGCAATACCGTCAAAGGGAGCATGACGTACTCACTGCTATATAATTTAATAACATCAAAGTAAATAATACTTGATCAGCATTTGCTTACTAGTGGACCTTACTCACTATATTGCAACCAGAAAAATAAAGTCTAAAAAATATATATAAATACAATGAATGTATCTTGTCAAGAGTGTAAAAAATAAATAGATGTAAGAATGTCAAGAAATTAAAACAATGTCAATAAATATTTTAGAAAAATTACAATATCATGAGGCTGTCCTGCGTTCAACATGGCGACCAACTATGCTTATCATTCAAGTAGTCATTAATGGTATAATATGCCTTCTTTGCAAGAATAGTCTTAACTTGTACTTTAAATCTATTAAATGGCAATTCAAGCAAGGACAAAGGAAGTTTATTATAAAAACGAATTCCCAGTCCCAAGAAAGAATCATGCACTTTATGAAGCCGGTGAAAGGGTACACACAGTTTATGCTTATTTCTGGTATTTAGATTATGTACTTCACTTTTTTTGGTGTACAGATGTAAGTTCTGTCTAATGTAGATTATATTAGCAAAGATAAATTGTGATGCCACAGTAAGAATACCAATTTCTTTAAACAGCTCTCTAAGGGAAGTTCTGCTACCTAACCGGTATATTGCTCGAACAGCACGTTTTTGGAGAATAAATATATTTTCGATATCTGCGGCTTTGCCCCACAGCAAAATACCGTAAGACATGACGCTGTGAAAATAGCTGAAATAGACTAATCGAGCTGTGTCAACGTCAGTGAGTTGTCTAACTTTTCTGACGGCGTAGGCCGCAGAACTAAGCCTTCCTGCAAGGCTAGAAATATGTGGACCCCATTGTAGTCTTGTATCTACTGTTATACCCAGAAACACGGTGGATGCAACGGTTTGGAGAACCTCGTTGTTTAGGATAACATTAGGTCCTAAGTTTTTTATATTAGGCATAGTGAACTTTATGCATTTTGTTTTTTTGGCATTAAGCACTAAATTGTTAGTTGAGAACCAGTGCGTAACTAATGAGAGTGCACTGTTTATGTCGTCAAAATGGTCTCTATTTCTGTCAACTTTGAAGATGAGAGACGTATCATCTGCAAATAATACTACATTGCAGATATTTTTGAGGTGGAAAGGTAAATCATTAATATAAACTAAGAATAAGAACGGACCTAGTATGGAGCCCTGTGGTACGCCTAGCTGTACCGGAATGCCCGATGACTTAGCACCATTTACATCTACACATTGCAACCTGTGACGCAAATACGATTCTATAACGTTAACAGATCCGTCTTGGACTCCGTAATACCGTAATTTGCATAAAAGTGTATCATGATGGACGCAATCAAAAGCTTTGGAGAGATCGCAAAAGACTCCAATAGCATTTTGAGAGTTTTCCCATGCACTATAAATGTGTTTCATAAGAGCAACTCCAGCGTCAGTGGTTGACCGACCTTTAGTAAAGCCATATTGTTCAGTATGAAGGAGGCTATTTAAATTGAAATAACGAAGTAACTGATTTAGTATCAACTTTTCAAAAATTTTGCTAAAGGCAGGTAATATAGAAATAGGTCTGAAATTATTAATGTCAGCTTTACTGCCCGATTTAAACAACGGTATGACTTTACTATGTTTCATGAGATCAGGAAAAACACCAACATCAATGCATTTGTTGAATGTGATAGCTAGATATGGTGCAATGACATAAATTATATTACATAGCAGCTTAATAGAAATATCCCAGTAATCCCCTGCATTTTTCATTTTAAGACTTTTAAAAACATTAATCACATCAATTGCTGATACGTGCTCAAAACTAAATAAGGAATCACATTTGGGCACACTAGTACGCACAAGACTTTCAGCGTTAGTCGAGGATGAATTTAAGGAGCGAGTCGTATTTATAGGTATATCCGCAAAGAACTCGTTAAAAGCTTTGGCAACGTCAGCCGCGTTACAAACAAGTTTGTCATCAAGCATGATTTCCATCTTAGTTTCATGGTTGCCTGACTTACCAGTTTCATTATTTATAATTTTCCAGGTAGTTTTAATTTTATTAGAGGAATTTTTAATTGAATCTTTTAAAAATTTTGACTTCGCAACGTTACAAACCTTTTTAAATGTTTTTGAATATTGTTTAACGTAATTTACAAAATTATCGTCGAACTGACAAGTTTTCATACCGTATAACTCATACAGTCTCGCTCTACTTTTATATATACCTGGAGTGGCCCATTGATTGAATTTGGCCGAGGTACCTTTAACGTTTATGGTTTTCGTCTTAAAAGTGGAATTGAACTCTTTCTGTACAATACTAAAAAGTGATCCATAGATGATGTTAGGATCCTCGTTGTCAAGAATAGAGGGTTCAATTTTTTTAGTTACATTATTTTTAAATTTAATACAACGACTAGCTGAATAGGGTCTACATTTTACTTTAAGTGGCTTGGTGGTAACCGACATGGGAAAACTAACTTTTTGTCCACAGTGGTCAGACGTAAGATGGTTGAAGACTAAATTATTGAAGGCCTCAGAATCGCTGAAAATGTTATCCAGACATGTTGAAGTAGAGGCTGTTATTCTGGTTGGTTCAAAAAATAGATTTACTAAGTTGAAAGACTTGAATAAATTCAAAAGTCTTATAGTAAATGGACAATCCTCTAAGATATTTACATTAAAATCACCACAGATAATTTTGCCCTTTGAACTTGATTTTAATTTATTGAGTGAATCTTCAATCACTGATTCGAATTCGTTAAAGTCTCCTTGAGGGGGCCGGTAGACGCATACTATAACATAACGCTCAAGTTCCACACAAGACAGCTCAATAGTGCGCTCGATAGAAAGATTAACTAGATCTAAGCGTTGTTTACATTTTAACTTGTTTGAAACTAAAACTAAGGATCCGCCTCTAATAGCATTCTTTCTTACAAACGCACTTTACTATTTCACTCAAAAGCTACTGAAAAGATCTTAGTGAAACTTGAGGGTCATATAGACTATACAACAGAATAACATATACATATAACATACATAAGTGTTCAGGGAGTAGTTCCCTTAGGAAGCAGATGAAATTAGCGAGAGTTAGTCACAGATAATAAAAATTAAGGGTGCTCCTACACAGCTGTATAACGTTATACAACATTATAACACGGTGTGTAACACGATATCATTTAAAATTTTATCGTGTTATACAACTAGGCAAGAACGAGACTGACGCGGTGACAACTGGAACTACGAAACGTTTCTTGTGGTCACAATGTTAATAAAGATAACTTAAAAGTAGTTTCTGTATCAAAAACCCCTTTCGTCGTGGTATTTACACTTTTTTCTAATTTATTTCGAAACAAACCGTTTTTATACAAGACCGCTTAACCCACAGTGTATGGGGTGGGGACTCCAACTTCTCCACAATCTTTTTTGCCAAACTGTATATAAACTGCTGTGTGGGTTATAACACGATGTATAACATTTTTAATTTTATCGTGTTACACAGTATTGTATAACATTATAAAACTGTTGTATGAGAGCACCCAAAAACATACAAAAACGCACTTAAAAATCCACGGTAGTCCGAACATTGGTTATTCAGTATAAGATGGCATATGCTTTGAAACCATTTGAACTTCATATTTCTTCGATTGAGTCCACAGGCTATCTTGTGATAATCATTGCAATGGTACGGGTCACAGTAGTCCATCCAAGCAGGGTCGTAAACCTGTCGGTGACGATTCTTCCACGTTGGAGGCATTTCGGGTTTCATTATGATGTCTGGAATTTTGAGGAAATATGAACAAATAAATTAAAAGAAAAATCTTTATTTAAAAAGCTTTTATAGTCCGCCATATTGGATTTAGAATAACTTCAAATTATTTTTTTAAGTCACTCTCAATAAGTCCTTTCATTTGATACCCATATTGTTGAAATTCATTAAAAATAACTACTCCGCCATCTTGGACGGTCCGCCATATTGGATTTAGAATAACGTCATATAACATATTTTGCATTGTCATCCAAACTGAACGTGTATACAAAATTTCAGCTCAATCGGTTGAAGATATCTACTTCAAAATTGAGTTCAAAGAATCCACCGTAACATACATACACGGCAAGTTAAATAAAAGCTTTTAACTTTTAAAATAGTGCACCATATTTTTACAGGTCATCTAGTACATGCTAAGGATCATCTTCAGCACAAAAGTTCCTTCGTTTTTCTGCCTAGCGTTTTCCCAAACTGTTTTACACAGAGCGACTGTTTATCACCTCAACCCACTTACCTGGGCAACCCGATAAGGCCCCTGGTAAGACTGCTTGACAGACATTCTGGCTTCCAACTACCAGTAATGACTGCCAAAGGCCAAAGAGGTCCAAATGACAGCCGGGACCACCAATTTGACGTGCCTTCCTAAACACGGAGGAACTCGTCATGACAAGATGGTCACCCATCTATGGATCATGCCAAGCGTTGCTTAACTTTATGGTCGATCATTTCGTGTGGCTGTTACTCAGCCACGAGCTATGTTTTTAGACAAAATAAAATAACATACATAAGCTCTATTGCTCTCAGACAGAAACTCTTGGAAGACCTTATTAATTAAAGAAGGCCTTAAAATTATCATGTTCTTTGAATAATTAAGAAAGATAAAATTCATTCAAAGTAGGCTGAAAATCAGCACTTTTAGAAGGTCAATTTTACAGAAGACAGCACTCAAAACGCCCGCCCTTCACCACTTCCTATGTGTTATCGCTGGGAAGAAGATATGGTGGAACAAACTGCCCAGCAAAAATATATAATACTTACTCCTATATCTATCTCTTACAAAGTTCGGATTGTCTCGCTTCGGGACGATTCTGTGAAGAAATAAACAATCTATACTAATATTATAAAGCTGAAGAGTTTGTTCGTTTGTTTGTTTGAACGCGCTAATCTCCGAAATTACTGGTTCGATTTGAAAAATTCTTTCAGTGTTAGATAGCCCATTTATCGAGAAAGGCTATAGGCTGTATACCATCATGCTAAGACACACGGGAGCAGAGCAGTAACCAAAGATGCGGGTGAAACCGCTGGGGACAGCTAGTTTATATATAAACAACATTTGTACCAATATTTGCGCAGCCTTTTCGCACTATCGTGTGTAAATAAAGCATTGTACAGACGCCAGTACATCAAGCTACTATAATCTGTCAAATTTCTTAAGTAGATTTTAAACCTTATCACAATACCAGAAGGTTAATATTCGATTGGTAAAATTTGACAAATTCGGGTAGGTTGACTTGCTGTCGGCTGCACAGAAACCACCACATCATTCATCAAGCTACTAAAACCTGTCAAATAAATTTTCTTAATAGATTTTCAACCTTATCGCTGAAGAGTATGGTTCAAATTTGATTGAGAAAATTTAACAGTTTCGGGTAGCTAGATCTACAGTTTGATACTTACAATGGTTCGTCCAAGATCCTCACTTTTTTTGGTGGCCTTGACGTTTTATTCTCCGTCATGACTAAAATTCAAAACGAAAAATTAAAAAAAATATACACGATTCAAAGCGACCGCCGACGGAGGTGGCCTTGGTCGCGACAACCAAGTTGGTGGTAAGTTCTCATCAATACGAATAAAATAAGCCCAAACACGAAGTAGTTACAACATACCGTTGAGGAGTTCCCTCGACTCACTCTCTCTCATCAGGTCAGCTCTAAACTTTTACTATTTTGTATTATCATCAGTCAGACATACACCTACAATTTTCGACAGTTGTCCTTGATTTTGAAGGGGTTTTTGCGTGAGTTATTTAGTACTAGTAGTTTCTCCCGCGTCACCGCGGAACTTCTTCCTATACCTAGAATAAACATAGCCTATGTTCACCAGGAATAGTGTAGCTTCCTTCTTAAGTAGTTTCGGAGCCGATTCAATTCAAACAAACAATCAAATCTTTCCTCTTTATAATATTGGTATAGATTTTGGGGTATTTTATTTCCTCTACCAGAGAATGTTCAAGAACTTTGCAGTAGTAGTTCCCAAGTATACATCATCTGCCTAGCCTTTTCCCAAGCTCTTTTGGGATCGGCTTCCAGTCTTAACCAGTACCAGTAGAGTACCAGTGTTTTACGTAGAACGACAGCCTGTCTGACCTCCTCAACCCAGTTACCTGGGCCACCCGATACCCCTTGATAAGACTGGCTTGTGACTATCCGTAATGACTGCCAAAGATGTACAAATGACAGCCGGGACCCACCAATTTAGCGTGCCTTCCGAAACACGGAGCAACTCGTCATGACAAGATGGTCAATCACGGACCGACCGCGCTAAGCGTTGCTTAACCTTATGATCGACCCTAGCGGCTGTTACTTAGCCACGAGCTCCTCTTCCTTTCTGTTTCTTTTCCTAGGTCTATATTAGATGATAAAAAATTAAAAGAAAAAAACTTTTTTTTTAAATCTTTTATGATTTAGAATAACGTCAAATTATTATTTAAGTCGCTCTCAATAAGTCCTTTCATTTGATACCCATATTGTTGAAATTCATTAAAAATAACTACTCCGCCATCTTGGAGGGTCCGCCATATTGGATTTAGAATAACGTCATATAACATATCTTGCATTGTCATCCAAACTGAACGTGTATACAAAATTTCAGCTCAATCGGTTGAAGATATCTACTTCAAAATTGAGTTCAAAGAATCCACCGTAACATACATACACGGCAAGTTAAATAAAAGCTTTTAAAATAGTCTACTTACATACAACAATGATTAACTGGGAAAAAATCAACAAAAAGATCTGTAGTTTCATATCGACGACCTCCTTTACTGATTGGATGCTTCGTACGAGAAATTAATAACTAGCTCAGGCTCCAGTTCATTGACAAGCAATTAATTAGTGCAGTTTTATTTGTTTTTTATTAACCCTGATTGTTAATTAACTTTAGTGTTGCCCGCTTTATATTGCCACGCTATGGACGTAGTTATAGCTTTGAAAAGGGGGGGGGGGGGTGGGGTCCCCAAAAAACAGAGCCCTAACTCCAGTTGAGTATATCATCTAAACATATAATAAAATCGTGGAGAAGTCAAAACTGTACATTGAATATTTTTTTAAAAGAATAATTGGGGCGTGATCTTAAATCGATATCTAAGCCAAAAATATATTTTTTTGAATTCTTGTCTGTTTGTTTGTATGTATGTCCGGGATAATCTCAAAAACTACTGCATGGATTTGCTTCAAAATTGGCATGAATATAGCTAAGAGGTCGGGTCCACCGTAACATACATACATACACGGCAAGTTAAATAAAATAATTTATATTTTTAATGAATAAAAGCTTTTAATAAAATATTGACATACCAAACAAGTTAAATAAGTAAACAGCTTGATGTGAAAAATCTGTGACGTCATATTTTGCGCTTTCATAAAAATTACATACTTAGAGTAACAGTTTTGGACAATCCAATAAAAGTATTGAATTTAACTAGCTGTCAACTACTATATTAAAAAGGGTAAAAAAAATAAAACCAAGAAAAGTATAATAGGCAATCATTATATTTCAAAAATATCACGACATTAAAAAGACACTATTTTTCGATATTTTTTTCTTATCTAAAATACATTAAATGTATTCATTTACATAATATACCTACAGTACAGAATTCAATCAGTCAATTATAAGCCTAATATCACAGTTTTAAAACGTGACAAAACAATTAAATAAAAGTTTATATTTCCACAATAATATAATATCCCTCACACATTCACACAACGTCATCTAGCCCCAAACTAAGCAGAGCTCGTACTATGGGTACTAGACAACTGATAAACGTACTTATATACTTTTCTTTTGTAAATACATACATATTATACATAGAAACTCCCTTTTGATGATGGCATCCAGGCCGATTGTCGGCTACGGCGGCCGTTCTCATTTATGGAGATCAGCCAGCTGCGCAGGACATATTATAGTGCACGCACATTCGCGCAGACACAGGTGCATTCTCTATTCCCTCACTCTCATAGTCCGATGGAACGGCAATCCGACACGACCGGAGAGAGATCAGGCTTAGGACCGACATTTACTTGCTCTCCGATGCACGGGTAAATCAATCACCAACTTCCAGACTCCGGGCTGCTTTATGAAAGTTTCTCAAAACCCACAAAGCGATTTCGGCCCGACCCGGGATTCGAACCCGAGACCCCGTGCACCTTGCGCCTTGCGACCACAAGATCAACGAAACATTTAGTTCACAATACATTTAGTAAGTACATTAATAAAATATTTAACTACTATTGAGTCAATAAATAAGAACTGTAATTAAATTAATTACTAAGAAAAAAAAAATGTTCCAAAAACAAAAAATAAATCCATTAAACTATAAAAAAAATCTTAATTCAAAATTCGAATGCATCATTCAATACGCTCTCTTTCACTCTCTTCCCGACTCTTACTTCTCTTTTCAATACTTTTCTCTTCTTAGGTAAAATCTTTACATTATCCTCAATTCCATTATCAAAATCAGTATTCAAAAAATTAATTACAGCATCCTTATCAAAATCGTTAGGAAATCCAACAATTTTATTTGGTTTAAAATAATTGATAAAATATAACAATTCATCTCTCCCACAGTGCGTAGAAAAACATACTTCTATTCTATTATCTTTGATTGTTATGTAATCTTCTAGAAGATTCTGTTTGTCCCCCCATTTTAAAGCAGAGAAGTAGACTTGCAGTTCTAATGGCTCCTGTTTGTTATTATGTCTATATTTGGTACAAAGATGTATGCGGGATGCTTGATCATTTGTAGTACCGTATAATTCTTTTGGGAATTGGCTGAAAGAATAAAACATATATTTTTAATACCTAAATAAAATATAATATTTTGTGCTATATAAAGTCTAACAATACTAGTGCACCATATTTTTACAGGTCATCTAGTTCATGCTAAAGATCGTGTTTACCACAAAAATAGTCATGAAAACAACAACATATTTTGTTAAATTTATCATCCCTTTCGCCAAAATTTTACTCGCGCTCGATCGTTGACCCCTAGGTCATTCAACTTTTTTGTGTTAACATGATCCTTAGCATGTACTAGATGACCTGTAAAAATATTGTGCACTAGTTTTGTGACCTTATATATCTAAGATGTGTTATTAAAATATTCTCCGGTAGTCTATCTACAAAATATTTATAGATTTTAATTATTGTCAGTAGAAGGTTCTTCAAAAATCAGTAAAACTAGGACAATGTCTGTCGGCTCTACTTACCAATAAATATCCCAATAAAAGTCATCGACATAAGTTTTCATTCCAGTTTCTTCGTAAATAACATTGCACACAGCTTCGTAGCCATATTTAGCCGATGTCAACAGAATAACCCTGTGACCGTTGCTTAGATTCAACCAATTCTTGATATGAATTGCTGCATTCCGAACTACATCAGACCTCTTAGGGAACGTAGGTATAGTCTGAAAGGTCGTATCCACGTATAACGAGTCTAAGATAATCGGTTCTCCTTTATTATGTAAGTGTGTGTATTTTGATATGCTGTTCCGTGTTATTCTGAAGTCCCCCGTGTATAAGATATTTTTGTTATTGTATTGAAATAGATACATTACGGAGCCCAGAGAGTGGCCTGCGGGTAGAGTGATTACGTTTAGAAAATTTTCTTTGTCGTCTGATGTTATTGAGATTGTGTTTCGGCCTGAAAATTAAATAATTTCGGTTTAATAAGGTTTTTTATATACATTACAATATTTCATATTAACTTTTTATATAATGGCATCCAGACTGATTGCCAGCCATGGCTGCTTTCCTAATATCAGTCAGCTGTGCAGGACATATTGTAGTCCACAAGCTTTTGCTCTGACTGGACACTCGATTCCCTCACTCTCATAGTCCAATGGGTCAGCAATAGGACACTACTGAAGAGAGAACAGGATCTACATATACACCATCAATCACCATCTTCCAAACTCTGGGCAAGCTATTCAAATCCAAGACCTTGTATTCAACAGTGATGCCAAGCAACTACAAGCAACTACTAGACCAACGAGGATGAAAATAATATTATGTGTACTACGTACAGACACTAGCACATCAACCTACCTCAATCTATCAAATTTCTTTAATAGACTTTCAACATTATCTTAATACCGGAAGGTTAATAATCTATTGGTAACTTGACAGATACGGGTAGGTTTACCTGCTGGCATCTGTACAAACAGTGTTATACAAGTTGAAATAGTATATATTAGGGCCAGTTTCACAGGTTACGGATAGCCACTATCTACCAGATAAATTGAAAACAGGAACAGAATTTGTATGAGATTATCTGGAACTTATCAGCAACCGGTGAAACTGGCCCTTAGACTAATAAAAATCAGTAGAAAAAAATACATACCCAATGTTAAAACTTTTAGATAAGGATACAGCAATGGGCATTCTTTCTTTATAATCGCTACGGTGACTTCGGACGCGTAAATAAACGATCTATTTCTCTTTAGTCTATGCCTCAAGCGATCTTCACCGAGTCCAAAAACATGGTCGCCATGAAAATGACTCAGAAAATACGCATTTTTATTCAAATCCGTTTCAAAGTTATCAACGAGAATAAAAGGTATTTCTTCAATATGCCCATTGAAAGCGGATCGCATATTTCTATTTCATGTATTAATTGTCGTATTTCGTAATTTGATAAGCGTTTTAAGACAAAAACTTTAGAATAACAACGGTGTTCAATTCGCGGGAATCTATTTAGTTTTTTACATAAGAAATGTTCTTGTAAATGGTTGGGGAATGCTTATATTCAAAGGGTTTTATGCTTGACTAATTATTAATAATATTCCTTCATATATTACATTTGACGATCTTTTAAAAATTCATTTATTTTTGTATGAAAACATTTCAAATGCACAAAATAACACTAATGTGACGGACGAATGACAAGTGACATGACAACTTGGAGTTGACACCTAAATACGTTTAAGAACCTCACAATATTAATATTTGCAAGTTCAATTTCATGTTCTGTGTTTGGTCAATTTATTTGTAACGTTCTAAAGAATATAATTGGTTGGTTACCATAAAGTTGATACTGTGTACATTTCGTTTCAAACAGAAAATTCAGTTATCCCATACAGACAGTGGAAATAATTTTCTACTAAATTGGGCGCCTAATTCATATCTGGTAATACTGTAACTAGTGTCAACATTAGTTTTTAAACCTGAATACTAGTCTTTACACACGTGAAATCGGATATCTTCACATTTTTTGATTTTTTAAATGTATGAATTGAATAAATCTATACTAATAATATAAAATTGATATTTCTTTGTTCTTCTTGAATTGAAGTCGTTGTGGCCTAGTGGTTAAAGAGCCAGCCTCTCAAGTATGAGGGCGTGGGTTCGATTCCAGATCAGGTTTGTATGTACTTTCTAAGTACACCTTGGACACCAATGACTGTGTTTCGGATGGCACGTTAAACGGATCGTCACGTTAAACGTCGTTAGTATTCACGGTCGTTAGTATTCCGGGTAGTCACGGGTAGTCAGAAGCCAGTAAGTCTGACGCCAGTCCAACCAAGGGGTATTGGGGGTTGCCCGGGTAACTGGGTTGAGGAGGTCAGATAGGCAGTCGCTACTTCTAAAACACTGGTACTCAGCCGAATCCGATTAGACTGGAAGCCGACGTAAACGTGCTTATCTCAATAACTACTAGACCGATTCAGATAATTCTTTCGGTGTTAGATAGCCGATTTATCGATGAAGACTTATAAGCTAGTATAGTAGACTTATAAGAAATTCCTACGAAATCCGGGTGAAATACCTGGAGGAAGCTGGTTGTTAATAAAATACACCAATAATTTGTCAAATTTTATTTAATTTTAGATCCTTTCATTAGCAGTAGGTTGTTTCTTGTTTTTCTGCGCTTTATCCATTTCGTATTTCAATGTACGGTATATAACGGCAGCCTCTTTAGAGAATGTGTCCATATACTTGTGTACAGTTTTGGATTTCAAGAGATCTTTCAAAACGTTTATAATAGACTTTGAATTAAGTTCAAACATGACCGAAGGTTTGTCGCTTCTAAAGTGAATTATCTCTGGTTCTGAAAAAACGTCAAGAATTGATGAATATGGCGTCCAGACCGATTGTCGGCTACGGGGCGGCCGTTGCCTCTAAGGAGATCAGCCAGCTGCGCAGAACATATGCACAAGCATTTGCGCAGACGTAGATGCACTCTCTATTCTCTCATTCTCACAGCAGTCATATAGCCCTTTACCATAGCCATTACCGTATGGGAGCACCTTATATATTTTTTAAGATGTAAAAAAAGTATTTGGGAAAATGCCAAATGCTTTTTTATGTCTAATTCAGGGTTTTAATTGCAATTCATTAGCCATATTTCTTACTGCCATATAGAAAAATTGCCAAATTAATCAAAGACATGTAAATATTTGACAGCTATTTGCGACGTTGCCAACTTACGGTATACTTATGCGTTCATAAAGATGTGAACACTGAAGTCTGTCTGAAATATCCTTAATTTTTTTAGATCATTTAGCTCGGTAGGTACTTACTTAAATCATACCCCTGGGCCTTAGATCTATAGATAGGCTCAACACTGTTTTTAGCAAAATCAGCCAAAGTTTTCGCAATACCATCAATGACGTCAGGCTTAGATTTTCCCTCCATAAATTTTCTAACACCAGTGTCTATGGCTAGAACGACGCTCTCCAAGGAGTTCACTTTCATGTTCTCATCGTTCGTTCCATCTACATCGGTTCTCCGTTGAGGTTTAGCTGGAGATAAATGCCTGCGATGAGGTTGGTTGCCTGTTAAGTCCGTTGCATCGTTTTTAGCGTGTCTCATTACGTAAGAATTTGCTCCTTCGAAGGTTAGGAGACCTGGAAAAGATATTGGATCATTTATCTATTATAATGGCGTCCAGATTACCGGTCACGGTAGCCGTTCTCTCTAAGGAGATCAGCCAGCTGCGCAGGACATATTATACAGGTGCACTCTCTATTCCCCTCACTCTCATAGTCCGATGAGACGGCAATCCGGCACGACCGGACAGAAATCAGGCACAGGACCGACATTTACGTGCTGTCCGATGCACGGGTGAATCAATCACCAACTTCCAGACTCCAGGCTGCTTTATGAAAGTTTCTCAAAACCCGCAAAGCGATTTCGGCCCAACTTCTATAGGAGAAAGTCAATATACGCTAAAAGTACTTTAAGATTATGATGAAAATTGTCAGTAATTCAGGACGCGTTGGAATTCGCAGGCCGAAGCTAGTATAAAATAAAATTAATATATTTACCAATTAGAAAAAGAGCAATGCTGCACATATTGTAGGTTTCAATCGTTCATTAATATGACAATTAAAACATTTTACTTCATACTTACATAATTATAATTATTTTAATCAACTATTAATTTAACGCCTATATTCGTTTATAGTGTAATTAAACATTAATTATTTAATTATAATAACTATTAGATATATGCCGTGGTGGCCTAGTGATTAAAGAGCCAACCTCTCAAGTATGAGGGCGTGGGTTCGATTCCAAGTCAGGCAAGTATCAATGCAACTTTTCTAAGTTTGTATTAATTTTTTTTAAGTGTATCTTGGACATCAATGACTGTGTTTTGGATGGCACGTTAAAGTGTAGGTCCCGGCTGTCATTGAACATCTTTAGCAGTCGTTACGGGTAGTCAGAAGCCAGTCTAACCAAGGGGCATTAGGTTGCCCGGATAACTGGGTTGAGGAGGTCAGATAGGCAGTCGCTCCTTGTAAAACACTGGTACTCAGCTGAATCGGGTGTTTATTTCTTTGTTAAAAATTTTGTACAAAATCAAACACAGGCAAATACCCTATTACGATATTACATATATTTTTTATATGTATGTATGTAGGTATTATGTAATATGCAAAGGCATTTTATTGTGCACGTTCGTGTTTTTATGTTAACATAACATAACATACTTGCTTTCCATGTATCAAAATGTACTTTTGTATACAACATTCCATGCCATAGATTAAGGATTGGTAGTCAGGCGTCTATTTCTTTATACAGTTAGCGAAAAGAAAAATTTAAAAGCAATTTTGTCTCATATTTCAAATCTCATAAAAAAATCGTCGAAAAGTCAAAACTGTACATTGAATATAAAAAAAAAATTGGGGCGTGATCTACAATTGATACCGAATCCAAAACTATAAGTTTTTGGAATTTTTGTCTGTTTGTCTGTATGTATGTCTGGGATTATCTCAAAAAGTACTGCATGGATTTGCTTCAAATTTGGCATGAATATAGCTAAAAAGTCAGGTCAGCATATGGGCTACATATTATCAAGCTATCACGTACGGAGGGGGGGGGGGTGAAAGTTTAATCACCTAATGCCCACGCGGACGACGTCGCGGGCAACATATGAACACTAGATCTCGTCCGCGGCTTCGATCGAGTTAAGAAGTATTAGGGTCTGCCTGGGCTGCGGGTTGTTCGCAAGAGTTACCGCGGCCCTGGCACAAAGGGACCTCCAGAAGGAACATAGTGGGTTTTAGTCAGTAAGAGTCTGACACTCCCTCCAGCTGCACCCTCAGCGGGAGGGGTCATTTGATGATTTCCCACGAAAAAAAAAAAGGGGTCATTTGATGATTTTGAAAAAAAAGGGTGGAATTCATCAAAATATTTTCTTGGGGAATGCCTACCTCATAGTAGCTTTATGTATACAAAGTCTCATTCCGATCGGTTTAAAAATTTGCAAAGTTTCATAGGAACTTTCATCCCCCCATTTTATGCTCTTGGGGATAGAATTGATCAAAATCCTTTCTCAGCGGATGCCTACGACATAACATCTACCTGCATGCCAAATTTCAGCCCGATCCGTCCAGTGTTTTGGGCTGTGCGTTGATAGATCACTATGTCATTCAGTCAGTCACCTTTTAGTTATATTATAGTAGCTTTTGCCCGCTCGGCTTCGCTCCCGTTCTTCCCTACTCCACCCTACTTTACCCTACTCTACACTACACTACTCTACCCTACTCTACCCTACTCTACCCTACTCTACCCTACTCTCCCCATGTCCTTCTCCTGGCTCTAAGCTACCTCCCTGCCAATTTTCAGCTAAATAGGTTCAGCCGTTCTTGAGTTATAAGCGAAGTAACTAACACGACTTTGTTTTATGTATATACAAGCGGTCGCCCGCGGCTCCGCCCGCGTGGATGTCGGTTTTCGCGACAAAAAGTAGTCTACGTGTTGTTCTGATGTATAACCTATAGAGGACCCCCGCGGCTACGCCAGTGTGGATGTCGATTACCGCTACCAATACCTTACTTTTGTCGGGATGAGAAGCTCGCGCTCGGACCTCGCCTTATATTATACCTACCGACCGACCTGCTGATTATCGTATTTTATGTATAAGTTTGGTATTTCTACATTGATTTCTATGATTCTTTTTTATAGAATATGTTTTAATGTTATCTTTTGTTAATTAGGCATGAGCGAGAATATTATAAACAAATCAATCAGAGAACAAATAATCAGAAAGCTCCGAACTGGTAAACTATCGGGAGTTCTACGTGTTATTGTGAGTCAACCATTAAAGATAGGCATATGCTGTTGTGGATTTTTTTTTAGATAATTTTATGTAGAATATTTCCGTCATACAAGATTTCTATGTAGCTTTAACCATTAAGGCTGCACACGCGACGAAAGCTTAAAAAATGGTGTAACTTCTCCCGTTTTCCCAACATTTTCCTTCACTGCTCTGCTCCTATTGATTGTAGCGTGATGAAAAGTATCCTATAACCTGCCCAGGAGTATGAAGAATAATTGTACCAAGTTTCATTAAAATCCGTCCAGTAGTTTTTGTTCCTATTAATAACATACAGACAGACAGACAGACAGACAGACAAAAATTTTACTGATTGCATTTTTGGCATCAGTATCGATCACTGATCACCCCCTGATAGTTATTTTGAAAATATATTCAATGTACAGAATTGACTTCTCTACAGATTTATTATAAGTATAGATAGATGTAGATTAAGATAGAAGATAGATATAAAAAAAAAGTTTGTGTTAGATAGCCCATTTATCGAGGAAGGCTATTGGCTACTTTTTATCCAAGTGCGCGGAGTAGTACCCACGGGACGCATGTGGAACCGCTGGCGAAAGCTAGAGTTATAAATATGATGGGTTACTAAGAAATTCTCTTCTCTGGTAATCTTGTAAGGATCTTAATACAGCCCTGATACACAGCCTACCTGCGTTGGTATAGTAGAAGTGACTTCTGTGCACGGGGTCTCGGGTTTGATTCGAATTCGAGCCGAAATAGCGTTGTGGGTTTTAAGAAAAGCAGCCCGGAGTCTGGAAGTTTGTGATTGATACACCCGTGCATCGGAGAGCACGTAAATGTCGGTCCTGCGCCTGATCTCTCTCCGGTCGTGTCGGATTGCCGTCCCATCGGACTATGAGAGTGAGGGAATAGAGAGTGCACCTATGTCCGCGCTTGTGCACTATAATATGTCCTGCGCAGCTGGCTGATCTCCTTAAACGACGGCCATGGCTAACAATTATGTAACTCTAGATGCTAGCCTATGTAATACTTTACCTAATATAAGTAATCAAATTTTCTTGAATCATAGGAGGCCTTGTTTAGATTCATAAAATCACTAATTTTCCTATGTAATACGTATGCATTACTTATTTATTATACCTTACCGATTATTCGATAGTGATAATCGATTTTACGCAATCGATTCCATAAATATGAGTAGCTACATTGGATTAATTCATTTTCCATATATTAACGTTGCCTGTTGTCAATTGTACAAACATGGCGGCTTTTTTTTTAGCCATTTTAAGTATTATTGGCGTCTCCTCGGCTTTTCGTTCGACTGAATATTGTGATTTCCAGTTTGGTGAGTGGTTTCTTTCTATCCTGTCGCAGGTTCTATGCCCGGGTTGAAACTACCTTGTGGGTTTTAAGAAGCTTTCACAAAAGCAGCCTGGAGTCTGGAAGTTGGTGATTGATACACCCGTTCATCGGTCATTGGTGGCCAAGATATACCATATATTCTTAGGAAGTACATACACATAAATTAGAAAAGTTACATTGGTATAGACGCCAGCATATCAAGCTACTACAATATGTAAAATTACCTTAATAGATTTTCAACTTTATCGCTGAAGCATATGGTTCAAAGTTGATTTGGAAAATTTTACATGACTTAGAAAAGTTACATTAGTACTTACCTGATCTGGAATCGAGCCCGTACACTCGTACTTAACATCCTAGGCCACCATGACTTTGCGGTGAAGGGTGGGCGTTTTGGGGGCTGTCTTTTGTTTTGCCGTGCGAAAAATGCTGATTTATCTGCCTAATTTGGAACGAGTTCTAGTTAATTTTATTTGCTTTTTTATGCAGGTAACCCCGATTGGGGACGGTCAAGAATAGTTTACGACGGTGCGTCCTGGTTCCCCCAGGGGCAAGATAAATGGAACTTATTTTTACCAGTAAGTGATTATAGTGACAAAGGGGACGACCAAAGAAACGATGGATGGATTGCGTGAAAGTTAATATGGCTAGATATAATGTAACTTGTGAGATGACGGCAGATAGAAGAGCGTGGAAGACAAAAACATGCTGCGCCGACCACAAATAAAACTTGGGATAAGGGCAGGAGGATGATGATGATGAAGTGACTATAAACACCTAATACCAATATTTATATCATCATCTCCCGAGCCTTTTCCTAGCTATGTTGGGGTCGGCTTCCAGTCTAACCGGATGCAGCTGAGAACCAATGTTTCGTGGAGCGACTGCTTGTCTGATCTCCTCAACCCAGTTACCTGGCCAAAACAATACCTTTTGGTAAGACTGGTTGTCAGACTTTCTAGCTTCTAACTACCCGTAACGACTGCCAAAAATGTACAAATGACAGCCGGGACCTACAGTTTAACGTGCCATCCGAAAGACAGTCATTGATGTCCAAGATATACTTAGAAAGTACATACAAACTTAGAAAAGTTGCATTGGTACTTGCCCGACCTGGAATCGAACCTACGCCCTCATACTTGAGAGGCTCTTTAACCACTTGGCCACTAAGACTTTTTGTTAGGAATATTATATAAAGTGTTATCATACATAGTGCACCATATTTTTACAGGTCATTTAGTACATGCTAAGGATCATGCTCACCACAAAAAAAGTTGAATGGCCAAATGGTTAACGACCGAGCGCCTTCATAGAGACCGGCGTTATACGTACAATTTGGCGACTGTGATAATAAATTTAGTAAAAAAAAATATTATTTTCATAACTTTTTTGTGGTAAACATGATCCTTAGCATGTACTAAATGACCTGCAAAAATAGTGTGCACTAGTTTTGTAACACCCTATATTATATTAGTATATGTAATTTTGACACGCATTTCATTTATTTTTCAGAAAGACAAGGGCATGATAAGTTTTATTTGCGTGAACATAT
Organism: Heliothis peltigera; assembly: GCA_958496145.1. Classification (NCBI taxonomy): domain Eukaryota; kingdom Metazoa; phylum Arthropoda; class Insecta; order Lepidoptera; family Noctuidae; genus Heliothis; species Heliothis peltigera. Next base: position 2,431,278 of record OY292351.1, read on the forward strand.
CGGGGGCTGAGAACAGAAATATGATGAGGGTGCAGTACTCTCCGATATTCCACAAATTGACATTCAGACTAGACCGGCCTGCGCCCACGCAGTTTTTGTACCACGTCAAAGCTAAAGCCCATGGCTATTAATATAAACAAAAAACGGATTTATAGATATAATATTTACAAATTAATCAACTAATCTCAGAGGATAATCAACGGAAGTAAATTTTAGAATGAAGCGAGATCCAATTACGGCGCGTCTTTTAAAGCGCAGATATTTTTAATGAATTTCAACAATATGGGTATCAAATGAAAGGAGTTATTGAGAGTGACTTAAATTAATTTGACGTTATTCTAAATCCAATATGGCGGACCATAAAAGCTTTTTTAAAAAAGTTTTTTTTTCTTTTAACTTATTATGATTCATCTGCATCCTTGCTTAAAATACATATAGAAAAACAAAAAAATCCGTATTTTTGCGCCTCTTATTATTTGGCCCCTGGAGCGGCTGCTCCGTTCGCCGTATGGACGGGCCGGCCCTATCCTTATGATCGATCGATCAGTGCGGCTGTTACTTAGCCATGAGCCCCTCCAAACTGTATAGTATTCACTTAAATTATTTTGTAACTTCTTATTAGCTATATTTAAATAACTTTTAATTTAAAAAATCTGTTAAAATATTATCAAAATAAGTTTAGAATATAAACTACTTGCATTGTATTTTTTATGGTCTTGTCTATGTTATTAGATATAAACTCGATATAAATATTTGAATAAAAAAATGACAGTCTTGCCGCTACAATTATTACATTTTATTAAAACCTAGCTACCCGTTACTGTCAAATTTTCCCAATCAACTTTGAACCATATGCTTCACTGATAAAGGTGAAAATCTATTAAGGAAATTTTACAGATTGTTGTAGCTTGATGTGCTGGCGACTATACAAAATTGGGCTTCTAAAAATTACGATAAATAAATAAATATTCCAAATTCGGTACAAAATGAATGTAGATTTACGGATCCCTCCCTTAAATGGTAATCAAGATTAAAACCGACTTTGTAAGACAACAAAAAGAATTAAATCTATACATATAATAAAATCGTAGAAAAGTCAAAACTGTTCATTGAATATTTTTTTTTAAAAGAATAATTGGGGCCTGATTTGGAGTGATCTACAATCGGTATCGAAGCCAAAAATATAGATTTTAGAATTTTTGTCTGTTTGTATGTCCGGGATTATCTCAAAAAGTACTGTATGGATTTGCTTCAAATTCGGCATGAATATAACTAAGAGGTCGGGTCGACATATAGGCTACATTTTATCACGCTATCACATACGGGGGAGGGGTGAAGGTTTAATCATCTAATGCACACGCGGACGACGTCGCGGGCAACAGCTAGTAACAAAATAAAACAATGCGATGTTTAAAAATACTCTTTATTTCATACAAATGTTTTATATTATCCACTTTCATAGAAAAATCATTCATTTCACAACTCTCATTGCAATTTGGTTTCATCGCCAAATTAAAAAATAATCAACATGTTTACTTGTCAGAGCGCGTCACAAATAGCTGTCAAATTTCATAAAAAAGCACAGATGAAATACAGGTTATTTATTCAAATTCTCCGTTTATTCAAAGTAGATAGTAGATAGGTAAATTCTTCTATTTCAATTATTTCTTTTATAATCAATCGCTAAGTTAAACTTTCGCAAAAACAATATTTTTTACTGGAAAATTAATTTTACTGTATTTCTACTTCTTTTAAGTAATTAAAACAAAAAAAAACTCCTTGAAATGGCGACGGTTGAAAAATTTTGCGGTAAATTTCAAAAATAATTTTAAAATAAAGGACAAAAAATATATCATATTTTTTAAAGTTGGTAAATTTAAAAATTAAATGAATAAAATACATTTCTGTTGTCAAATCCTAAAAACGTAATTCAGTCAATAAAAAACGCCTCAAAACAGTTACAAAATGCAATATAACAAAATAAAAATCGACAGCGGCAACTGACAGCTGTCAAAAAACCGCGTGTATTTTCAGTGGCGCCATCTACGATTACCTTTGTGAGTTGAGAATTTCTATTTGGCTGCTATATTGTACAGACGCCAGCAGGTCAAGCTACCCGAATCTGTCAAATTTCTGAATATTACCCTCCGATAATGAGGTAAGCTTGAAAATCTATTAAGGAAATTTGACAGAATGTAGTAGCTTGATGTGCTGGCGTCTTTACCAAATTGTCTATTGGGCACTTCAGACGTACATATGACAGCACTTCCACCTACCGGAATCTGTAAAATGTTACCAATCGAATATGACCTTTCCGGTATTAAGACAAGGTTGAAAGTCTATTTAAGAAATAGGGAATATGCATGAAAAAAATATTTGCAATGTTAGTTTATCAATAAATATACAAAAATAGAATACTAACTGTGAAAAATATATCGAAATCAGACCTCTCACCAAAACGCTATATTCAATGACAGCCTTACGGGCGAGTGTAGTTGTGACGTAAATTTTACACTCGGACTTCTCTTTTTTATTAGCAGTTTTGAAGCTTTATAACTTCTTGTCGATAAATATATTTTAAAAATTCTTTCATATTTATTTATTACAGCTAAAAGTGTATTAATTTAGTGAATAAAAAAATTACATGCATATTCCCTATTTGACAGGTCTATGAGCTGGCACCTACCGACTTAGTATTGAGGAATATCATCATCATCTACAGTAGAGTATTCCTTACATTTTACAAGACATTTTTTTAGCAATACACATTATTGGACATTTGACTTGTTAGATATTCAACCAAGAAAAAATATTTCATCACGAAAATTTAATTAAATTAAAGTAAATTCTAAAATAATTATAAATACAGTTCTACTTAACAAAAATAGGAATGAAAACTTATAATGTTTAAAGCACCAAATTACTTAAGTACTATATTTACAAAAGCAAGTAATTAGGACATTTGAACAGATTATTTTTATTCAAATCGAGGACTGACTTATATACCTTTAGACAAAACAATAACCTAACAGATTGGGGAGGTATTTTTTTATGTTATTTAAATTAAACCATATTTGTAAATTTTATATTGTAACGCGCCTAAACGCTTCATCCGCGTTCATAACCTTATTTGGTAATCGCGTAGACGAATACTTGTCTCGCTAAGGGAGGGGCGCGGGGAACAGGGTAGCGCGCACCCGGCCTCACGAGCGGCGAGGCTAGTTAGTCTGTGTTAGAATCCGAGCGAGTCTGCCGCGCGACGTAACCACGCGCAATGTTTTCTAATTTTAAAAGCTTTTATTTAACTTGCCGTGTATGTATGTTACGGTGGATTCTTTGAACTCAATTTTGAAGTAGATATCTTCAACCGATTGAGCTGAAATTTTGTATACACATTCAGTATGGATGACAATGCAAGATATGTATGTATATGATGGTATTCTAAATCCAATATGGCGGACCGTCCAAGATGGCTGAGTAGTTATTTTTAATGAATTCCAACAATATGGGTATCAAATGAAAGGACTTATTGAGAGTGACTTAAAAATAATTTGACGTTATTCTAAATCCAATATGACCGACCATAAAAGCTTTTTAAAAAAAGTTTTTTCTTTTAATTTATTTATAAGTACGATAGTGATGATGCTTGTGATTTTACATATTACGAATGTAATGTTTGAAAACAATACACTCTTAAAATAACTAACCATGTTGTTTGTTATAATATCGTTTTTATTTTTGTTGTTTTTTTTTTGTTTTAGCTGTGTACTCGTCAATATTTGTACACTATTTCTGCTATACTCGAACAATGTTTTATTGTATTTTTTTTTATTCTATAGAACATTCTAATTACCTTGCGCACATAAAGTATTTTTTTTTAAGTTGAAATATCACGTCTATCTATTCTTTATTTTTATTTTTTATACTGAAATATAATAATTTGCATAGTCACGTCAAAATCTGTCCAAAATGTCCTGTAGTAACGTAAGTTTTTAAATAATAAAATAAATCTTATATCTTCTCATTTGATGATATGCTAATATCAATAAAAAATAATTAAGATAATAAGTTATATTCAATTATTTAAAAAATATGGAAACATTTCCAAAAATAAAAAAAAAACAATAAAAAAAATATTTTTAATAATTTGGATAAATTTTTACTAGCATATCAACTAATAAGAAGATTATTGACTTCAAAAAAATATAAGATAAAAAAATACAATTTAAAAAAGAATAATTTAAATTATGGCATTTAAGTTCGAGATAAGTATTTTTTTAAGTTTTTTAAATTTATTCTTAAATGATTATTTACAATCCTTGGTCCGGACTTAGATTACCGATTTAAGTAGGTATAAGGTATCAATACAATTTATTAAAAAAACTGAAGATTGGCGCAGATATGTAGAGGCGCAGCGCAGAACATTCTTACCTTTTGACCGCCACGTCAAAAAAAGAAAGACATTCATTCATAAATACCTACAATATAAAAGTGACTTCGGAATTATATCGATTAAAACTGACTATTAATTTTGAACTTTAAAAGTCGTCGCGACCGTGGCGTGCTGGGCACTTTTTGGCTTGTCATCTATACGTGACTGTGGCGGTCGATAGGTTAAATTAATCTACAGTCAATTACTGTATGTCAATAGTTTGACATGGAAAAATTCTCTGAACTGCGTCCTCCATATTTGCGACGGGTCGTGTCTTATATATTTAGATAGCAAGCTAAAAGCTCAATTCGATTCCCAATATCGTATGAAAAACATACAACATAAAAAGTTTTTTTTTAGTTTAAAACGAAAAAACATAATTTTGTATTGATATTAATTCAAAGGTATGAAAAAATTAACATACCTAGCTATCTAAACAAAATATGTAATACAGAAATATTTCAGACCAATAGCAGTTATTAAAATTAAGTTGTAAACTGAAAATATTACAGTTATTCACACTAATGAAAAATATAACATTTACATTCACAAAAGATTCACACACAAATACAGTAGCGTTCAAAATAAATCGACCAGTCTGTTTTTTTTAATTTCCACAAAGTAATAATTAAGGTGGAAAACACTACAGGCTTAGCATGACAACCGTAAAAACAAGATGTTTCTACCGGAGAATGGACATAATGACAGAAAAGTGACAGATTAACGTAAGATTTCCTTTGTCATTCTTTGGAGAAATTTTTCTTTCCTTCGATCGACATAAGTCTACAAGTGATTATATGCGAGTTGACAGGTCACGCCATGCTCGGGCAGAAGACATGTTGACATTGACAGAAATAGCTTTGTCTTTTCTTGATAGAATAGATTTAGAATCACCATGCTGAGCCTGCAGGGAGTTCTACATAGCGTCAATTTCTTCAATTTTACTCCATTTAATTGTCAATCTGAATAAAATCACTTATATTCAATATTTCAGATATTTTGAACGCTTTCTTCAATCGCTCAATCTCATAATCGCTTCTCAGAGGTCACATTACAAAATTCTTAATTAAAAGATTACAATTTCCGTATTTTATACAAATACATCGCTTAAGCTTTTGACCGCCACGACAAAAAAAGAAAGACGTGCCCTCAGCGCCAAGCTAAGAATTCATCCATAAATACCTACAATATAGTAGTGAGTTCGGAATTATATCGATTTAAACTGACTATTAATTTTTAACTTTAAAAGTCGTCATGTATTCGTGACAGTGGCGTGCTGGGCACTTTTGAGCTTGTCATCTATACGTGACTGTGGCGGTCAAAAGGTTAAAAATATGAAAAATAAAAATATTTTTTGATATTTAAATCACATTTTGACACCGACCATCTTTATTTTGTTTTTAAACAGATAAACATAGTGTAAATCATTTAAAAACCCTTTTTATGTCCTAAAGTGTAAAAAACTAAACGAAATCCCTACATGAAGATTTTGAGCACTTAAAAAATAAATTTAAGAAAAAAAGTATGTGTAAAGAAAGTTTAAGACAAGAGTAAATAGGCTTCTACTGGGTAAGTACTCTCGTACGTGTGTACGAGACATCAAGCTATACAAAACTAGTATAAGGTGACCGTTCAATTTGTAGAAAGACCATTTAAAGCGAGTCCAAGATAAACTGGTTTTGTTATGTGTATACTCTCCGGGCTGGATTGGAATCAAGAGCGATCCCATTACAGATATAAAAAAGATGTTTTTCACTTGATTATTAGGGCCCTCACCCACGGCGACTTTTTGTAGCGATGCAGTCGCGCGTTTAGCAAATGCGCGGCAGCATCGCTTCTAACGCGTGTTAGTCGCATTTGCAACGCGCTACTGCGTCGCGATTGTATCGATACAAACGCGCGACAGCGATATCGGAGAAAGAACAGAGGGGGGAGAGAGTGTGCCGAACATTACTGTAACTGCAGCGCGACCGAATCGCGTTTGCATCGCGACTGAATCTGGTCCCGTGGGCGAGGGCACACAGCTAGCCACAGCTGCGTGTCTGTATCGATGCCTACGCGCGACAGTATCGCGACTGCATCGCTAGAAAAAGTCGCCGTGGGCGAGGGCTCTAACCCTTTTCAATCCAATTTTTATAAATTAATATCAAAAATAAAATTTATTTATTTATTATTCACACTTTAGGACAAAAAGAATTGCTTAAAAAAAATTATATTAAACTTTTGGCTACCATCTTAAACAAAAGATTTAATCAACTTACAGTGTTAAAAAAATCCTGCTGTGCCTTGAAAATTGTTGTCATCAAAGAGATCGAATTACAATTTTCATGTATTAAAAACAAATACTCTCTAAGTCGGCTTTATCAATAGAAACTTACAAAAAGAGTCTTAATTATGAATGACATTAAATAGTAAAACCAAGATGGTGGCTATCAAAATGGCGGGAGATGTCAAAGTGACAGCTGAACAAGTTAAAACGTCGTTGGGATATAAGTTCGGAGGTAGAGGCTCTTCCCCACCTTTGCAGTACTCGTTTCTAGACTGGAAAATAAAACTTAAAATGATTATTGGTTCATTTATTATCTTACTTGGTTCAATGCTTCTTCCAAAACAGCACTCAAACTCGTTTATCTAAATTAGGCTGATAAATCAGCACTTTTCTAACGTCTAAACAAAAGACAGTCCGCCAAAACACTGCTTCTTCCCAGCGGGTTTTGTATTGACGTTTGAAAAGTGCTGATTTATCAGAGTAATTTGAATAAGTGATATTTTTGTTCCTTTCCGTTAATTACCTTTCTACGAGAGAGAGAGAGGGAGAGAGGGAGACAGACAGACAAGAAACAAGCGCACGCCAATAAACGCACGGCTTACAACTATAGCAAAAAGTGTTGTTATAGCTTTGGTCTTAATTTCTTCCGTCTAGACTCCTTTCGCGCGATAAGGAACTTCGTTCCAAAAAAGTACATTATCTGCCTTTTGCCCAGGTTTTACGTGGAGCCTGTGTGGGCCCCCTCAAGCCTCTCTCTCTCTAACCCGATACCCTTTAGTAAAACTGGTTGTCAGACTTCCTGGCTTCTGCCTACCCGTAACGACTCCCAAAGATGTACAAATGACAGCCGGGACCCACCAATTTAGCATGCGTTACGAAACACGGAGGAACTCGTCATGACAAGATGGTCACGCATACACGGACGGACCATTACTTAACCTTATGATCGATCGACTAGTGCGGCTGTTACTTAGCCACGAGCTCTTTCAAAAAGGCAAAAAGATAGAATAGAGCCTTTTCCAAACAAGGACAATACAAAATAGACCTTACCGCAAATTCTTCTCCGCAGAGTTCCCTGCAAGGCGGACATACGACACCTCCTTTATGAAGCCAGCCTCGTTTGATTATTCTAATCTGTAGCACTTGGCTGGCGTGGAAACACGTGTATGAGTAGTTGCCCACCTGAAATGAAATAAAACGTACCAACATTATAATGTAAGTAACACACAGACCACAGACAACAAGCATGCTCGTCACACAAATTTTGAGAGTACCGGGAATCGAACCCGGGACCCTCAGCTCGGCAGTCTGGCGTAGTTACCGTTGCGCCAACGGGGTCGTCAAATAAGTTGTATATGTTCTTCTTTGTATCAATTAAATAAAATACAGTTACTTTTACTTAAAAAAGAAACCTTAACAATAAGTATATTTACCACTATATGCAGTCGGCCACTTTCGCATTTATATTTGTAGCAACCCGAACCCCAGTGTTGCCACTCTCTTATCTGGAAATAACATATTTATGAATAAATTTTAATATAAACAAAAAGAAAACGTGTCTTAAGTATGAATATGGATGGAGAGGTAGAGGTAGACAAAGGAAGAGATGGATTGATTGCTTGAAAGACGATATGATTAAGAAAGGAGTGGATAGTAGTATGGCGGCTAACAGAGACGAGTGGAAGCGGACAACATATTGCGCCGACCCCAATTTATTAAAAATGTGGAACAAAGTTTAACTTTTTGGTTCGACCTACAAACAAACATAACACCAATAAAAGCGTTTAAAGCCTTTAAAATTCAAGTATATATGAATAAAAAATATATGGGAGTAATAAATTAGGTAACGAAAGAAAGCTTAACCTTTTGACTGCCACGTCAAAAAAAGAAAGACGTGCCCTCAGCGCCAAGCTAAGAATTCATCCATAAATACCTATTATATCGTAGTAAGTTCGAAATTGTATCGATTAAAACTGACTATTAATTTTGAAATTTAAAAGTCTGTCATGCAGTCGTGACCGTGGCGTGCTGGGCACTTTTTGGTTTGTCATCTATAAGTGACTGTGGCACTCTAAAGGTTAAAATCCGTTAATACTTAAGTATAAATAAAAATACATATTTTTGATAGAAAACTTTGTAATACAAGATACAAAACGTTTGATTTTCTTGTCAAATTACATACAAAATTAAGTTTATTGAAAACTATACCTGTCTACACGATTTCTGCTCCCAAACTCTCTCGCTGTGGTCAAAACATTTTGAATGCGCTCCATAATTCTCTAAGGCGAAGTTTACATCGGTTTCTGTAAGGGCAAATAATAATCTATCTTTATAAGGTCTAACAATACTAGTGCACCATATTTTTACAGGTCATCTAAAACATGCTAGAAGTCATGGTGGCCTAGTGGTTAAAGAGCCAACCTCTCAAGTATGAGGGTGTATTTTCTATTCCAGGTCGGGCAAGTACCAATGCAACTTTTCTAAGTTTGTATGTACTTTCTAAGTATATCTTGGACACCAATGACTGTGTTTCGGATGGCACGTTAAACTGTAGGTCCCGGCTGTCACTGAACATCCTTGGCACGGGTAGTCAGAAGCCATTAAGTCTGACGCCAGTCTAAACAAGGGGTATTGGGTTGCCCGGGTTGAGGAGGTCAGACAGGCAGTCGCTCCATGTAAAACACTGGTACTCAGCTTAATCCGGTTAGTCTGGTAGCCGACCTCAACATAGTTGGGAAAAGGCTCGGGAGATGATGATGATTTTTACAGGTCATCTAAAACATGCTAAGGATCATGTTTACCACATGCAGATAACAACCGGCGGTCCGTGGACGTCGCTCAGTCGCTTACTGCTCGAGCCGTCCATGTATGGCCGATCTAAAAGTACTTACTGGGAGTATTTTCCTCATAGGAACAGCGACTTCCTCTGATGAGGACGCTCTTGTGCCTCCACGTGAACTCCTGAAGGTAGGGGCAGTAGTCGGCTAGAGACACCGAGCCGCCGTAGTGGGCTTCCTCTCCTGGCGCCACGTTGGGGAGAGTGTCGAAATGCTACAACAAAAGTTCCCTTAGAGTGTCAAATGATCAGGCTCAGCATGACAACCGTAGAAACAGGTTTAGTCTACCGGAGAATGGACATAATGACAGGTAAGTGACAGATTGAAGTAAGATTTCTTTACACAATCTGTCACTTATCTGTCATTATGTCCATTCTCCGGTAGACAAAACTTGTTTCTACGGTTGTCATGCTGAGCCTGCTGGTATACAGTAGAAAAAAAGATAGAAATCTCCCCTTGATCCCCCCCCCCCCTCCATTCATATCTAACTTGTAAAACAGAAAAAATACGTGCGCCGCACCTTGTAGAAAAGGATAGTTGGTGTGGAGCGTGTCTGTACTTGCGTGTTATACTCGTAGTCGCAGGCATTGTTTTATTTGTAAATGATATACTAACTGGAGTTAGGGCTCTGTTTTTTGGAGACTGTCAAAGCTGTATGGGACTACTAGACCAAGAAGCAGACCTACCTGATAGGCTCTAGGCAATATGGTGTCATGTCGCACTAAGTTGCATAGAACGACCGCATTTCGACGCGGAGAACATTCGGTCCTCAAGGGGTTGCCTTTAATGCGCTCACAAAATGGTGCCGGGTTCTTGCGTCTAAAACGAAAAAAATATTGATTGAATAAACAAATTTTTGGCCTTGTTATGGGAGTTTGTTGATTAATTTCTATACTAATATTATAATAAATTAAAAAAAAAATCTTTTTTTTAAAGCTTTTATAGTCCTCCATATTAGATTTAGAATAACGTCAAATTATTTTTAAGTCACTCGCAATAAGTCCTTTCATTTGATACCCGTATTGTTGAAGTTCATTAAAAATAACTGCTCCGCCATTTTGTGTGGCCCGCCATATTGGATTTAGAATGACGTCATATAACATATCTTGCATTGTCATCCAAACTGAACGTGTATACAAAATTTCAGCTCAATCGATTGAAGATATCTACTTCAAAATTGAGTTCAAAGAATCCACCGTAACATACATACATTGCAAGTTAAATAAAAGCTTTTATAAAGAGGAAAGGTTTGAATGTTTGTTTGAATTGAATAGGCTCCGAAACTATTAGACCTATTTAAAAAATTCTTTCACTGTTGGGAAGCTACACTATCCCCGGTGAACATAGGCTATGTTTTATCTGGATACGGGTAATTCCCCGGGGACGTGAGCTTGTAAATAATGGTATCATATACCTATAAGAACTAACAAAACTAGTGCACCATATTCTTACAGGTCATCTAGTACATGCTAAGGATCATGTTTACCGCAAAAAAATTGAATGACCTAGGGTTCAAGTTCAACGATCGACCGCCTTCATAGAAACCGAAATTATAATTTGGCGAATGTGATGTTAATAAAAAAGAGTATATTTTCATTACTTTTTATGGTAAACATGATCCTTAGCATGTATTAGATGACCTGTAAAAATATGGTGCACTAGTTTTGTTATACTTACAAAATATGAGAAAATGTTATACTTACTCATTATTCGATGTCCCGTTAGTAAAGCTTGGAAAATGAAATGGGATTGTTAGTTTATGACAAAACATGAATACAAAATGAGAGCTATCGCTAAGTTTGTATGTACATACTTTCTATGTATATCTTGGACACCAATGACTGTGTTTCGGTTGGCACGGTAAACTGTAGGTCCCGGCTGTCATTGAACATCCTTGGCAGTCTTTACGGGTAGTCAGAAGCCAGTAAGTCTGACGCCAGTCTAGCCAAGGGGTATTGGGTTGCCCGGGTAACTGGGCTGAGGAGGTCAGATAGGCAGTCGCTCCTTGTAAAACACTGGTACTCAGCTGAATCCGGTGAGACTGGAAGCCGACCCCCGTATAGTTGGGAAAAGGCTCGGGAGATGAGAAGACGAAAAAAAATTACGAATTTATCAAATCCACTTACTCCAACGTAGAATTTTCCGAGTTCAAGCTTGCAAACAAAGTTAGAATAACATAAACACGCACATTAAAATAACATTTTTTGTATAAGCTCATGACGTCACAATAAGCAAGTACAGAGAGAGAGAGAGAGAGTGTATAATACAGTATGTAAGTAAAGAGTACGCTGTTGGACCCGATAGAGTGATATACAGGGTGTAAGGAACAGCCCTCCACAGACTGATGGGGTGAGTTCAGTATACCATACTAAGAAGACTGGTTAATGAAATTATTTCAGTAACGTTATGGAATTCCAATAAAACTGATTTGTTTTTAAACCTCAAAAATATTTAACGGCTGATTTCACGCGTCGATCGTCACGATTATTTCAAAATGCATTGCTGGATTTTTTATTTTAGTAGTATTAAAAAAAAAATAAGTTCTGCGTGCAAAGAATGTAATTTTGGATTGAAAGAAATAAATGGAAAAAAATCCTGAGAAAAATTCCAGTGGAATATGATTCAAAATAAGGAGCTGAATGCACCCTATCAGTTTGTAGAGGGCTGTCCCTTACACCGACTTGATCAGGCCATGATATGACCAAAGAAATTTAAAATTATAAAAATGCATACGTTAGGAGAAGTTATATCAGATTCGAGTAAAAAAATAGGTACGTTTACCTTTAGACCGCCACGTCAAAAAAAAAGAAAGACGTGCCCTCAGCGCCAAGCTAAGAATTCATCCATAAATACCTACAATATAGTAGTGAGTTCGGAATTATATTGATTAAATCTGACTATTAATTTTGAACTTTAAAAGTCTGTCATGTAGTCGTGACCGTGGGGTGCTGGGCACTTTTTGGCTTGTCATCTATACGTGACGGTGGCGGTCAAAAGGCTAAGTTCTTAGTAAGTAGAATACACCCACGAAACACACACCCGTAAGTAGCCAGGGTATTTTGAAATATTTACTAACAGTACGGTAGATGACAACTAGTCAAATTGAATACTTTTATTGAACTGTCAAAAACGGTTACTCTCTATGTTATTTGTATGAAAACAAGAACTATGACGTCACAGATTTTTCCCATCTTAGCTAAGTCCTATTTAATTCTAACCCGACATTTTTAAAATACTATTCTCTACCATTCTCGTCCCACCACCACCTAATTCTACGCTTTCTAAAACTTTTACTACACCCCAATTTTGACCCCCTATGACCCCACACCCTGGCTACTTGACCCCATAAATAAAGAATTTACCTAAACCTTTGAGAATTCAGCCACTGCTTGCAGGAGACCATGGAGAACTTGCAGCCGAGCCCCCTCCCCCAGTCCAGGGTGGTCGCATGCTCGTAGTTGGCGCGATACCAGCCAGTATCCTCCATCAGGGCGAAGGTTATACGGCTGAATACTGAGTTCTGTGTATGAGTTCCCGTCATTGCTTCATTCTAAAATAAAAAAAATAAGTTTGATACATTGACAAGGAACTAAAATTGGAAGAAGATCAGCCAAACAATTACAATGCCGAACAATTTTGAACTTTCTTCTAACATCATAAGGTTTCAATTTGGTTAACATTGTGATGACTTACGACTCCGAAACGTGGTTTTTCACTATCGGTCTCATCTCAAAGCTCAAAGTCGCTCAACGAGCTATGGAGAGGGCTATGCTCGGTGTTTCTCTACGTGATCGAATCCGAAATGAAGAGATCCGTAGACGAACTAAAGTCACCGATATAGCCCACCGGATTAGCAAGCTGAAGTGGCAATGGGCAGGCCATATTGCTCGCAGAGCAGATAGCCGATGGGATCGAAAAGTGCTAGAGGGGAGACCACGGACCAGCAAGCGCAGCGTAGGACGTCCACCAACGAGATGGGCAGACGACCTTATTAAGGTCGCCGGAAGACGCTGGATGCAGGTCGCTTCCAATCGGTGTATGTAGAGATCTAAAGGGGAGGCCTATGTTCAGCAGTGGACGTCCTATGGCTGAGATGATGATAATGAACATTGTGATATAAGGCTTACTTCAAAGATTCTCTTTTCCCAATGTGTCAAAGCTGTCCCGTCGCCTCCTTGGTCCTCTAGCTCAGCTCCCTCTAGTTCTGAACAGTTGAAATGATCACGGACCTGAAAAAAATAATTAATTTAATAAAAAGTAAAAAATACATGTGTTCTACGTTTTCAATTGCGGGGTAAATAAACTAAAAAAAAAACCGGCCACGTGCGAGTCGGACTCGCGCACGAAGGGTTCCGTACCATTATTTATAAAACGAGCAAAAATTCATGTTTGTTGTATGGGAGCCTCAAATATTAATTTAATTTTAATAAAATTACTTATTTATAAAGTAAGTAATACATTCCATATTCTGCGAATATTTCAAGCATCTACCTGTTGCCGTTATCGATATCGAGCAAAAATGATAAAAAAAACACGTTTGTTGTATGGGAGCCCCCCAAAATATTTATTTTATTCTAGTTTTCAGTATTTGTTGTTATAGCGGCGACAGAAATACATCATCTGTGAAAATTTCAACTCTCTAACTATCACGGTTCATGAGATACAGCCTGGTGATAGACGGACGGACGGACGGACGGACGGACAGAGGAGCGAAAACAATAGGGTTCCGTTTTACCCTTTGGGTACGGAACCCTAAAAATGACTGTCGGTCATAGCGGCTATTCTCTAAGGAGATCAGCCAGCTGCGCAGGACATATTATAGTGCACAAGCATTCGCAGACACAGGTGCACTCTCTATTCCCTCACTCTCATAGACCTTAAGGACATCCGACACGACCGGAGAGAGATCACAAGCAAGACCGACTGCAACGTGCGACACGATGCACGGGTGAATCAATCACCAACTTCCAGACTCCAGGCTGCTTTTGTTAAAGTTTCTTATTACACAAAGCAATTTCTACCCGAATTTCGTCCTGCGTCTACTAGACCAACGAGGCAGTTAAAGCCAAACAGGAAGTGGACAAGATGTCGCAGTTTCTGCCTGATCCCGACTCGAACCCGAGACCCCGTGCTCAGCAGACGCGTCATGCGTCTACTAGACCAACGAGGCAATGGACAAGGAATTTATCTGCTATGATTTAAGAGTTTGGGAGATAAAATTGGAACTTTTTTAGCTTACCTCTTTTACAACTCTTGGGGTGACTATCATATGAAAAGTTCTCTCCATGTACCCCCCTCTGATCATCCAATTCTTTCGCGTTATATTCTTGACTACTCGATCGGACCATTTATGGATTTGTAACCTAAAAAAATTAACGAAATACTTTAGAATACTCGAGAGGAGCTCGTAGCTAAGTAACAGCCGCACGGGTCGATCGATCATAAAGTTAAGCAACACTTGGCGCGCTCGGTGGCCTAGTGATTTAACCTTTTGACCGCCACAGTCACTTATAGATGACAAGCCAAAAAGTGCCCAGCACGCCAAGGTCACGAATACATGACAGACTTTTAAAGTTCAAAATTAATAGTCAGATTCAATCGATACAATTCCGAACTCACTACTATATTGTATGTATTTATGGATGAATTCTTAGCTTGGCGCTGAGGGCACGTTCTTTGTTTTGACGTGGCGGTCAAAAGGTTAAGCACCGGTTTTTCAAGTATGAGTGTGCGTCTTCGATTCCAGGCCAGACAAGTACCAATGTAACTTTTCTAGTTACATGTACTTTCAAGTGTATCTTGGACACCAATGACTAATTAAAGGTGAAGGAAAAACATTTTTACGAGACCTGGACTATAATCAGCTTTTTTACTGTACCACTGAAGGGTACAGGTCTCTTCTCATATAGATAAGGAATGAGCGTTAATTCCAATGCTTGCTCAATGCGAGTTGGTGATTTCAGACTTTATACTCCAGGTTTCCTCGAGATGTTTTCCTTCACCTTTAATCAGTCATTGGTGTCCAAGATAAAGTTAAAAAGTACATATAACTTAGAAAAGTTACATTGGTACTTACCTGACGTGGAATCGAACTATCATTCGTACTGGTCACCACGACTGTTAGTCTTGCAGTGGGATAATAAAAAGGCTGATGATGATGAAATAAATAGAACTGAAGAAAGATCAGGCATTAACAAATTATACTTACTCTTCGTCCATTGGAGGGTTTCCCGTATCTGGTCGTCTTTCAGTCAAGGGCTCGCCATTTTCGTCTCTGTAAAGTATTTTATTTTAGCTGAGTAGGTAAAACGGCAAGAAGATGGGATAAATTAATCTATAGTGAGAGAGAGAAATGAATAATTAAAAATTTCGTGTTTCGGAAGGCACGCTAAATTGGTGGGTCCCGGCTGTCATTTGTACATCTGTGGCAGTAGATACTTCGTCAGAGGCCAGCAAGTCTGACAACCAAGTGGTATCGGTTTGCCCAGGTAACTGGGTTGAGGAGGTCAGACAGGCAGTTGTTCCACGTAGCGTACGAGCGACTGCCTATCTGACCTCCTAAACCCAGTTACCCGAGCAACTCAATACTCCTTGTTAAGACTGGCTATCAGACTTTCTGGCTTCTGACTACCCGTAACGACTGCCAAAGATGTACAAATGACAGCCGGGACACCGCAATTTAGCGTGCCTTCCGAAACAAAAATACACTGCTCAGCTTAATAATATAAGTAACACTGCGACTTAGCGACTAGTTCCCGGGGGCCCGGTAAGTGAGCTGGCGAGTCTCCTCCTGCCATTTTTACATGGTATTTATTACATTGTCCTCGGCGAGGTCATAGTCCCCATAGTTTTCCCTTCCCTAGTCCACTAGCATCCCATTACAATAGCCCAAGTAGTTTTTCTTCCATACTTAGCAATAGTGTAGCACAAACATTTCTATAGTGTATACAGGGACAATCGTCGGTTTTGTGTCACCATTACATATATTGAAGTTGTCTCAAAGGGGCTTTAGCGTGTTGGCTTCAGCCCCACGTTCGCCTTCTAAAACTCCGGGCGTCTATAGTCCCGTGGTCTAGTAGAGACATACAAAATAATAAGTGACACTCCAAAATTAAAATCGTTCGTTACCTGTAAAATGCAAACAGAGACACGCTGAACCCGAGCGCGTGCAACATCTCGTGTTTGACCGTTGATAGAACAGAGGGCAAGTCTCTATACTTTGTGGAGAGCTCACCGGGGCAGAAGTTTGCATGCCCTGCTACTGGCCTGAGGAAAAAAATGATAATCAATATACAGACTATCCAAAACTGTCAAATATTCCCAATCAACTTTGAACCTTATACATTAGCTATAAAGTTGAGAATCTTTTACGGTTTGACAGATTGTAGTGGCTTGGTGTGCTAGCGACGGTACTATAGAGAGCCTGGGAAGAAGGAACGCTTGTATTGCTGGGAAGTTTGTTCTTCGAAGCGATAACACATGAAGGGCGGGCGTTTTTGGGGCTGTCTTTTGTAGAATTGACTTTCAAAAAGTGGTGATTTTCAGCCTTGTTTGAATAAATGAACTAATTTGAATTTATCTTTATCATTAGTGTCGCCTTAACATCTAAACGAATCGTAGCACGACGCGAGAGGCGCACCGCGCATATGGTTCAAAGTTGATCGGAAAATAAATTAAAAGAATAATATGTTTTTAAAAAGCTTTTATAGTCCGCCATATTGGATTTAGAATAACGTCGAATCATTTTTTAAGTCACTCTCAATAAGCCCTTTCATTTGATATCCATATTGTTGAAATTCATAAAAAATAACTACTCCGCCATCTTGGACGGTCCGCCATATTGCATTTAAAATAACGTCATATAACATATCTTGCATTGTCATCCAAACTGAACGTGTATACAAAATTTCAGCTCAATCGGTTGAAGATATCTACTTCAAAATTGAGTTCAAAGAATCCACCGTAACATACATACACGGCAAGTTAAATAAAAGCTTTTAAAAATAACAGTTTCGGGTACAGCTTGATGTGATGGCGTCTGTACCAAATTCCGGTGATGGTATACCAAGAAAACAATCACAGAAGAATAGAAGCCATCAAACCTGTCTAGAGCTGATTCTTGCTGACAATGCGAAGCGTACGCCACCGTCTGCCCGCGGCGACACCGCTCCGTCTCCACCGCGCTCACGTACAACACAAAGTCGGTGTCTTCCACGCCTTGGAAGTCTTCTTGTTCTTCTTCTGTGCCTGGAACAGAAGAACAGCTTTGGTCAGAAGATTTCCAGATGTTTGTTGAAATTAATTGTGCCTGCCTGCAAGATTCTGGACCGATTTGCAATAAATTAAAAGAAAAAACTTTTTTTTAAAAGCTTTTACAGTCCGCCATACTGGATTTAGAATAATGTCAAATTATTTTTAAGTCACTCTCAATAAGCCCTTTCATTTGATACCCATATTGTTGAAATTCATTAAATATAACTAATCCGCCATTTTGTGTGTCCGCCATTTTGGATTTAGAATAACGTCGTATAACATATCATGCATTGTCATCCAAACTGAACGTGTATACAAAATTTCAGCTCAATCAGTTGAAGATATCTACTTCAAAATAATGCACGGCAAGTTATATAAGAGCTTTTAAAATCATTTCAGTTCTAGACAGTACATTTATCGAGGAAGGATTTTAGACTCTATGTCCGGGTGCGCGGAGTAGTTTCCACGGCATGCGGGTCAAGCCTGAAACCTGTGTGCTAACGAAAATTTGATTTCAATTATTTTTTTCTTTGGTGTCTGTATAAATCTGATTCTTTAAAACCTAACAGACAGACATGTGTTGCTGGGGAGTTGGTTGCGCCACTTCTTACCAGCGAGAACACATAGGAAGTGGTAAAGAGTTAGCGTTTTGGGTGCTGTCTTTTGTTTTGACGTTTGAAAAGTGCTGATTTATCAGCCTAATTTGAATGAATTATTTTTAAGTGATAGCTAGTTGGAATTTGTTGATATTACTTTAATAAATATTACAAAAAATAATTGTATTATCTGTTTGATTATATTAACACAAATATTTTTTAATATGGCAACACCAAAATGTTCAGTATAAAAGACATGGTCGGCCATTATTCGCTCTCTTTACTTCTTCGATTCTCGCTGTATTGGGAGGCAGACATTATACCTTCCGTGTCTAAAACTATTTTCAAATAATATACGTTGCAACGTATTTCATATTCAAATTCAAATCTGCATTTTTTTCTGCGCCCATTTCCTAATAGAATAGGGTATTTGACTGTGTTTGATTTTGTACAACATTTTTAACAAAGCAAATAAACACATGCACAAGGAACATTTTTCTGAAAACAGCGTCAAAATTGGTTGATAAATGGAGCAGCAATCAACATTTTTTATATTCGTATGATGAAGAGTGGGATCATAGTGGGGACATCTTGCTATTCGCGTTGACGTCACAAGCTTGTATGTGCATCCTTTTTCGGTTTTTTAACTGTTTGACTTTTGAAAGGATTATAAATGACTTATTTCTCAACGGATTCCAAAACATATTTCTGTTTTTTGTTTTGTATAATGTTACTTTTGATATGGATAATGAAAAAAAAAAGAGTCAAATACCCTATTAATACTTGAAATATCACATACCTGGTATATCAGTGCCGTCGGTGATGGAATTGCCATCGATATCGGTGGGGGCATCGTCCTCCACCCTGATCTGGCGAGGCAACGCTTTGCAATTGTGCCCAGTACTGTTGCATACGTAACATAGCTGTGAATAGAGAGAATACAGTCTGTAAAAACAAGTAAATAATAATAATAATGGCGACCAGACCAATTGCCGGCCAAGGCGGCCATTCTCTCTAAGGAGATCCGCCAGCTGTGCAGGACATATTATAGAGCACAAGCATTTGCGTAGACACAGGTGTGCTGTCTAGTCCGATGGGACGGCAATCCGACACGACCGGAGAGAGATCAGGCGCAGGACCGACATTTACGTGCTCTCCGATACACGGGTGTATCAATCACCAACTCCCAAACTTCGAGCTGCTTTATGAAAGTCTCTTAAAACCCACAAAACGATTTCAGCCCGAGACACCGTGCACAGCAGTCGCGCCATGCGACTACTAGACCAACGAGGCAGTGAGGCAAATAATAATTATTGCGAAAAGAAATTTAATTTGGATGCGGGTGAAGCCGCGGGTCACAGCTAGTTATATAAACACAAACAAACCCAAGTTCAAACTCCAGTTAATATAACAAAAACTAATAAAATATCAAACGAAATTGATTTCCATATAAACTTCGCAACGAACGTCATCGATATAAAAAATATATGGGTATTGAATGATTTTAGATAAATACACCAGTTTCTGTGCTTTCGTATAAAATGTGGATTTTATGTAAAATACATTTTATAGGTAAGTTATAAGCAGTGATCGGATTTAGAATAATATTTGCCTAATTTCAGCGGCATTAACCTTTTGATCGCCACGTCAAAAAAAGAAAGACATGCCCTCAGCGCGAGGCTAAGAATTCATCCATAAATACCTACAATATTGTAGTGAGTTCGGAATTACATATATCGATTGAAACTGACTATTGATTTTGAACTTTAAAATTCTGTCATGTATTCGTGACCGTGGCGGACAAAAGGTTAAAATATATCGTTTTCAATATACTAAGTCCTGGGATTACAGAGAATACGGAGATGCAAAATTAGTCTGTAACATGGTGACGAAAATTTGTTTTTAGTACGTAGTAATAGTTTATAAACAAACATGGATTACTTAATTATTAGTCGGCCTAGTAGAAGCATGAGTGCTATGCACGGGGTTTCGGGCCCCACGGCCTCTGACTGTCAAAGATGTACAAATGACAGCCGGGACCCACCAATTTACCCGGGCCACCCAATACCTCTTGGCAAGACTAGCGTCAGATTTAGTGGCTTCTGACTAACCCGTAACGACTGCCAAGGATGTTCAACGACAGCCGGGACCTACAGTTTAACGTGCCATCCGAAACACAGCCTGTTTCCATACCTGTTAGTAAATATTTAAAACATTTTCAGGTCTCCACCTACTCTTTCTAACACACATAGCTCAGTCATTCGTCCTTCTAACGGCAAACGTGGAAGATGTTAAGAAGCTAGCCAGAAAATTCGTATCAGACTCCTTAGCAGATAAAATAGCTGACTTCATAGCAAAAGCCACACAGAACATGGGAACGCACGTCTCCGAAGAGAAGGAACCGCAAGAAGACACACACCAAGTCTCCGAAGAAAACAACATGTACAATGTCGAGAGACATGGCTTCGACAGCGCCGCACAAGACGCCGTCAAATCTAAAGAAGAAATTTCCGCAGAAGCAAACACACCGATCGACAAAGAAGAAGTATCCGAATCCATATCCGAAGAGACGAAAACTAAAGAATTCGACCCACCCCCAGAAACGACGACTATACAAAACCCACTAGTGGAACAAAGTCGGTACGTCAAAGTAGAACCGAATTTGCAACAGTACGCTTACCCCGTGCAGCCAGAGAAGAAATCAAAAATAAACGAGGATCATGACAAATACGATAAATCGAAAGAAGCAAGTAAATACCTTGAAGAAAATTTGATAAGTACATCAACAATCAAAAGTCAAACACTAAAGGCTAGAGCTTATCAGAAAAAGTCGAAGAAAGGTAGACCTTACCGGCTCCTGGCTAATCTAAACTCTCTTGAAGATAACGAAGTAAATGGTAAACTTGTCGACAGCAATGATACGGTGGCTGACGATTTTTCAGAGAACTTGCTTTTTAATCAAAAGAGGTCTTTTGACAGTCATAGAAATCTAGCGGAGATGACCTTGACTACAGGCAAGGCAGCTTACGAATTCGACCAATATGACAATAAAAAGTATAAGAAAGCCGCCTTGGCTACCAGTGGACCTGTGTCCCTGCTTATGTCAGATAAAAAACCTCAGGACAACTGGTGGGAGAAAGATTTACCAAGCCGCCGCCATGATGATAAGGCCGACATCGAGACGAGAAGAAAATCATGGTTCTAATTTTTCTAAATAAATTATTTTTTAATGCTTCCTGTATTTTTTCCTGTATTTGACTACCTCGTTTGTCTGGTGGTCGCAAAGCGCGACTGCTGTGCACGGGGTCCCGGCCGAAATCGCTTTGTGGGTTTTGAGAAACTTATAAAGCAGCCTGGGGTCTGGAAGTCGGTGATTGATACACCCGTGCATCGGAGAGCACGTAAATGTCAGTCCTGCACCTGATCTCTCTTCGGTCGTGTCGGATTGCCTTGTATCGGACTATGAGAGTGAGGGAATAGAGAGTGCACCTGTATCTGCGCGAATGCTTGTGCACTATATTTTGTCCTTCGCAACTGATCTGTGAACTGTCATTTCCATACATTTTTGTCGTTTCTACTAGCGTTTACGATTGTAGAAACGAAATGTTGGCCAACCCCCCAGCAGGCTCAGCATGGCAACCGTAGAGACAAGTTTTGTTTACCGGAGATTGGACATAATGACAGAAAAGTGACAGATTGACGTAAAATTTCTTATGATATATTTTTTTTAATTTTCTTTTCTTCGATTGACATAATTCTACAAGTGATTATATGCGAGTTGACAGGTCGCGCCATGCTCAGGCAGAAGACATGTTGACATTGACAGAAAGAGCTTTGTCTTTTCTTCACAGAACAGATATAGAATCACCATGCTAAGCCTGCTGGAGAGCATTGGTGGAGGTATTGGTGACAGAATATCTAACTGAACGCAAAGTGGGAACAATATACATCACTAAACTTACATTTAAATGTTCCTCTGGCACCTTGACTTCACCACACATGGTCTCCACGTTACATCTGTCTATGCAATGCGTCCTGCCGTCTCGAACGAACACTTGACGCGTCGGACATTTTCTGTAAGAAAATTAATGAAATATGTTAATCAAATCATGTATTGCGTCTATGATGCGTCTCCATAGAGCTGTATTCATCACTATCAGCATTTTAACCGACTTCCAAAAAAAGGAGGAGGTATGTACACCGATTACTCCGAGGTTTCTAGTCCGATTAGTGTAATTCTTTTTTTGTTCGATGCAGTATACTTGCCATTTGGTCCCATAAAAATTTCATCCAATTTGGTTAAGTAGTTTTTATTTTATGAGCATTTATTTGGTTTATGTGGATGATGTGTATGTGGATGATGTTATAATCGACCGGTTAATGAGAATTTCCCACAAACTTGAATTATGATAGCTGCAGGTTTGCGGCCTCTGCTCGCACGTAGAAGGATTGAGTGTTAATCACTCCTAGAAGAGAAATCAACTTATGGAATACGTGCTCTTACGAATGACAACGTTATTTGACAAGCGCTATAACAAGCACTAGTGTCAAAATTTTCATAAACAAAGCATAACACAAGTACCAAGCGAGCGCGCCAAGCGCCGACCAACCGCGTACTCCGCACTATTGGGGATATACTTGCACAGCACAATGAATAATGACCCATTTAGATGGGGAGAGATTCTCGTGTCGAAGATACGATAATTGAAGGAATATAAAACATTTCCTTCGTCTAAACATTCACTCTTCTCGCCCGTTGACATGGGCGACAAGCGGCGTGTCATTTCGCTAAATTCGTATATGTCATATACGAATCTCGCTGGCGACAGCTCTTGCCTGAATGTAAACATTTTGTTACGATTATGTTATGCCGATTATTGCTTGCGGTAGTCGCGGAGACATTCTCGTACCGAAACGTGCGGAAAACTCTCGCTGTCTAAATAGGCCTTTAGACCTATTTGCTAACGGATTAGTACATTTGAATAATGAATTTCAAATAATTTTAGATAAGGCCTTACGAAATTTTTAATGTTATGTGTCTTTAGATAATTTTCTGTTAACTTATGACATATTGAATAAATAAATAAATAACTATGACGTTCAAACATACCATATCGGAGTACGATAAGAAAAATCTTATCACAACTTATCTTTATTCAAAATACTGTATTATCTGAGGCTATACAAATAACATAGATACAACTATCATTTTTAGGTCGGTAACATTCCTGCCTGGGCTGCGGGTTGTTCGCAAGAGTTACCGCGGCCCTGGCACACAGGGACCTCCAGAAGGAACATAGTGGGTTTTAGTCAGTAAGAGTCTGATACTCTCTCTAGCTGCACCCACAGTGTTTTTTTAATAATTTTCCGTAAACTTATGCGGCCTTAGTTTATCGTGGTAAATATATCCTTTAATATAAGCCGTTTCCGAAAATCGATCTCAGTGGCGTGCACTTGGAGAGGCCTATGTCCAGCAGTGGACTGCGATAGGCTGATGATGTTGATGATGATGATATCCTTTATACAATAGAATTGCCTTCTCCTAACTATCCTGTCTTCTAGTCTGATAAAATTCAATTTAGAAGCAGAAGTGGGTCAGCGCTGAAAACCAGCGCTGCTGTCTCGTGCCTGCAAGTATGAGGTACAGCATTTAAGCTGAGCGTTGCCTATTTCACACATTTGAGAAGCAAATGCAGAGTTTGGAATTACAAGTTGTGAATTAAATGGTTTTTCTTCCCTTGTTTCTTTCTAAATAACTACTCTTACTTGCACGTAAATGAGCGTAAAATGATGTTCGGTGAATACGTCAGTTTGTAAGCTTTTTGCATCCAATTTATGCAAACTAGAGATGTGTCCCTGACTCGTCAGGTGCCTACCGAGTTGAAAGAGTTCGCAAATTTCAACTTTGAACAAAGTCACTGGTTCACTCGTCCTCACTTAAAAATTGACTTAAATAAATAAATTAAAAGAAAAATCTTTTTTTAAAAAGCTTTTATAGTCCGCGATATTGGATTTAGAATAACGTCAAATTGTTTTTTAAGTCACACTCAATAAGCCCTTTCATTTGATACCCATATTGTTGAAATTCATTAAAAATAACTACTCCGACATTTTGTGTGGTCCGCCATTTTGGATTTAGAATAACGTCATATAACATATCTTGCATTGTCATCCAAACTGAACGTGTATACAAAATCTCAGCTCAATCGGTTGAAGATATCTACTTCAAAATTGAGTTCAAAGAATCCACCGTAACATACATACACGGCAAGTTAAATAAAAGCTTTTAAAATTGTATTAGCTATTCTGACCTACTAAATGGGATTGCAAAACACGACGAAGCCTGGCTCGAGAACCTTAAGCAAAAAAGGCTTCGTACCAACAACGCTGACCTACCCGTGGATGCGCGTTTCACCTGCGACAAATGTGGCAAAAAAAAAATGCAAGTATTGGACTCTGGAGTCATAGAAAAAATCATAGAATAAAATCCACATACAAGCACTGCCACAATCATCTTACAAAGATGCTGTGTGGCCTGATGCCAGGCGAGAGTGAGTATACGACTCCTCACCTCAAATGAGGGGTACCTCGTAAGTCCCTCGCTATTTAAAATGAGGAAAATTCTCATTTTCACTCCTCATCAGCCTATCGCAGTCCACTGCTGGACATAGGCCTCTCCAAGTGCACGCCACTGAGATCGATTTTCGGCTTCTCGCATCCAGCTCCTGCCAGCCGTCTTGCGCAAGTCATCACTCCACCGTGCCTGAGGACGTCCTTCACTACTACTCCTACACACTAATGCAAACAAATACGATTTAGTAGAATAAGAGAGAATTAAAGACACGACGAGAAAATGTCCGGATATCGGAAACGTCAATAAACCTCGTCTATTAATGACGTCACACGCTGATAAGACAAAAGTCTGAAAGTCGAGAAAGATAAAAAATAATAATTTGGCTTTGCTCAAAGATCAACGAAGTATTGATTAAGATATGAAGATTGATAAACATTACCGAATTCTCAACTTCTCAGTGTCCTAAAATTGTCGAGAGTTACCCTCGAATTTTCAGGGTTTCCATCATCAGATCCTGGACCTGCAGGCTTAGCATGACGAAGATCTATTCTAACAAGAAATGACAAAGCTCTTTCTGTCAATGTCAACATGTCTTCTGCCCGAGCATGGCGCGACCTGTCAACTCGCATATAATCACATGTAGACTTATGTCGATCGAAGAAAGAAAAATTTCTACAAAAAATGTCAAAGGAAATCTTACGTCAATCTATCACTTATCTGTCATTATGTCCATTCTCTGGTAGACAAAACTTGTTTCTACGGTTGCCATGCTAAGCCTGCTGTTGACAAATATCAAAAATATCCCCTTAAAAAAGGATTGTTCAAATCGGTTGGTAAATGACGCGTGAACAAATGTACTTAAAACACACACATAATCATGAGAATTGAGTACCTCTTTTTCGGGAATTCGGTTAAAAATAAAATATGTATGTATGTAGTCGCGATATGGTTACAACTAATCCAATAAACTAGATTCTATGATAAAAAAAAAAAACGCATTTCAATCGTTACATCTGTTTTTGCGCGAAAAATGTGTACAGATACATCATCATCTAGTCTTTTCCCAAGCTATGTTGGGGTCGACTTCCAGTCTTAACCCGATGCAGCTGAGTACCAGTGTTTTACAAGGAGCGGTTGCCTATCTCACCTCAACCCAGTTACCAGGGCAACCCAATACCACTTGGTAAGACTGGTTGTCACACTTTCTGGCTTCTAAATGTAAAGGAGATACATCATCATCAGCCTTTTTATCGTCCCACTGCTGGGCACAGGCCTCTTCTCCCACGGAGAAGGATTGAGCGTTAATAATCACGCTTGCTCAATGCGGGTTGGTGATTTCAGACTTTACAGTCCATGTTTCCTCGAGATGTTTTCCTTCACCTTTAATCAGTCATTGGTGTCCAAGATACACTTAGAAAGTACAAATAACTTAGAAAAGTTACATTGGTACCTGCCTGACCTGGAATCGAATTCTCATACTTGAAAGGCTGGTGCTTTAACCACTAGGCCACCAAGACTTAGTACTAAAGAGATACATACATAACATAATTAAACTTGTACAAATACCTTTAAATCGAGGCAGTAGCAAGAAAAACCATATACAATAACTAGTATATAAGTACGAAAAATGTTATTTAGCATTTCTAGCTGTACTCGGACATTTTTATTTCTATTAATCTTATCTAAGTCAAGATAACCGGCGCTGATACTCACTCGCCCGAACATGGCGTAGCAGAATCAGTCAATTGCGAGTCAAATTTTTTTTTGTGTTAAAATTGTAAAATACATGTTTTTTGTTGTGTTAATTTGTGTTTTAGAGGATTGCGAATAATATTAAGAATCACAGGTGAGTTAATTTTGTTCGATTTGAGTGTATTTTCAAATGAAAATTTGACTTTAGCGAGGTTTAGATTTGTTGCGTCAAAGTCGAAAATGCTGTGTTAAGACATTGTAAACACAGGGTAAAATCACAATTGCTTTGCAAATACATTAAATAATATTATTTAACCATAATTTTCTTATTTAATTCTTTTAAATAAACAATTCATTCATAGCGTAGGTAAATTGGTAACAAGATAACGACAATTTGTTTATTCCTATTGTTTTAAGCATGACGAAAAAAGATGGCCGTTCCCAAATTCTGAATTCAATTGTTTTTTTCCTACGTTACATACATAGCTAACTTTTTTTTGACTTGGGAAATTATGAAATGACCTCTCTCCTGCTATGGGTGCAGCTGGAGGGAATGTCAGACTCTTACTGATTAAAACCCTCTTTGTTTCTTCTGGAGGTCTTTGTGTGCCAAGGCTGTGGTACTAATTTGCACCTGATCTCTCTCCGGTCGTGTCAGATTGCCGTCCCATCGGACTATGAGAGTGAGGGAATCTAGTACATCTGCGCGAAGACATAATGACAGATTGAACAAAGGTTTCTTTTGACACGTAGAAAAAAAAATTCTTTTCTTCGGCCGACAGAAGTCTACAACGCCAAGCATGCAGATTTTATAATTAGTGCATTTGACACAGTTTTTTGGCTACCTAAACGTAAATTCATTGTAGTATACGCAGAATAACTACATTACTATCTCCGTTGCTATGGAATGTTTTTGTCTTCATAGAAACGCGAGTTGACAGGCCGCGCCATGCTCGGGCAGAAGACATGTTGACATTGACAGAAAGAGCTTTGTCTTTTCTTGATAGAATAGACATGGAATCGCCATGCTTAGCCTGCTGTCTCCTGCTGTAGTTCCCAAATTTGTCAGTTCAGGCAAACAATCAAAGAAATGCTTTATAATATACTAGCGACCCGCCCCGGCTTCGCACGGGTGCAATGCTGATACTAAATACACTACAGAAAGACTCAAACTAAAAAATAACACTACTTCTCTACTATTTAATGGATGTTATTATACATATAAACCTTCCTCTTGAATCATTCTATCTATTAAAAAAAACCGCATCAAAATCCGTTGCGTAGTTTCAAAGATTTAAGCATACAAAGGGACATAGGGACAGAAAAAGCGACTTTGTTTTATACTATGTAGTGAAGTATTTATTCTAGAAATAGATTTCTAGTACTCCTAAGCCAGTGCCAAAAATCTCAAGTGTTCCCAAAATGTACTGAGCTAATACAAGATTTGGATAAATTAAATTTTGTTTAGAGAGCGCTTTTGTTTCATATAGTTTAGTATTATAACTTACTAGCATTTTCCTGCCATTTCTCCCACGTCCCCAGGGAATTTCTTCCCATACCCAGATAAAACATAGTTTATGTTCACCGGGGATAGTGTAACTTCACAACAGTGAAAGAATTTTTAAAATCGATCAAGTAGTTTTGGAGCAATTCCAACAAACACACAATCAAATTATTTCTCTTTATAATATTAGAATAGACACACGTTATTTTCCTTTATTTAATCTAGTTTTCTTTTTTATGCCAATAAGTGTAGTTCTCTTAAAAAAGTCCGGAAGGCACGTTAAATTGGTAGGTCCCGGCTGTTACGTGTACATCTTTGACAGTCGTTACGGGAAGTCAAAAGCCAGGAAGTCTGACAACCAGTCTTATCAAGGGTATTTAGGTTGCCCAGGGTTGTGGAGGTCAGATAGACAGCAACTGCCTGTAAAACCGATGTAAAAAGTACCGATGCAAATTTTCTAAGTTTGGTTGTACTTTCTAAGTATATCTTGGACTCCGATGACTGTGTTTCGGATGGCACGTTAAACTGTAGGTCCCGGCTGTCATTGAACATCCTTGGCAGTCGTTACGGGTAGTCAGAAGTCAGTAAGTCTGACGCCAGTCTAACTAAGGGATATTGGGTTGCTTGGTAACTGGGTTGAGGAGATCAGATAGTCGCTCCTTGTAAAACACTGGTACTCAGCTAAATCTGGTTAAACTGGAAGCCGACCCCAACATAGCTTAGGAAAAGGCTCGGGAGATGATGACTAAGAATTTTTTTCATATAATTTCCAGAAAATGCAATCTTCAAGCCAAGGCCGTTACGGCTATGCGGGATACCAGGGTTATCCCTACGTGAACCCCATGGTCACGGACGTACCTACCATAGACGCGGAGACTGCGTCACGATGGGCCAACCTACCAAGGAGACCCATGCAAGGAGGATCTGCTGTCGTCGGAGCGTCTTGCAGCAAAGGTCCTAACAGTCCACAGGTATATCGTTAAGCCCTTTTTAAAGTAAACAAAATAAAAGAAAAATCTTTTTAAAAAAGCTTTTATAGTCCGCCATATTGGATTTAGAATAACGTCAAATTGTTTTTAAGTCACTCTCAATAAGCCCTTTCATTTGATACCCATATTGTTGAAATTCATTTAAAATAACCACTCAGCCATCTTGGACGGTCCGCCATATTGAATTTAGAATAACGTCATATAACATATCTTGCATTGTCATCCAAACTGAACGTTTATACAAAATTTCAGCTCAATCGGTTGAAGATATCTACTTCAAAATTGAGTTCAAAGAATCCACCGTAACATACATACACGGCAAGTTAAATAAAAGCTTTTAATTTTAAAAAGGAGGAGGTTCTCAATTCGTTCGGTGATTTTTTAATATAATTATGTACAGAACAAATCCGGTTCAATTGGTGGATCCCGACTGTCATTTGCACAGACGCCAGCACATCAGGCTCAACAATCTGTCAAATTTCTTTAATGGAGTTTCAACCTTATTGCTGAAGCATAAAGTTCAAATTTGATTGGGAAAATTTGACAGTTTCGGTTAGCCTGATGTGCTGGCGTCTGTACATCTTTGGCAGTCGTTACGGATAGTCAGAGGCCAGAAAGTCTGACAAGTCTTTCTAGAAGGAATCGGGTTGCCCAGGTTACTGGGTTGAGGAGGTCAAACAGGCAATAGCTCAAAATCAATCAAAAAACCTGTTATCCGGTTAAGACTGGAAGCAGACACCAATATACATAGCTTGCAAAAAGTTAGGCAGATGATGACGCTCCTTCAAGCAAACAGAAACATACTAACGAAACCAGTGGTGCCAACGTTTCAGGCTGCGCCATCGCGATCTACGGACGACGCGGTACCTCCTAAACGCGACCTGGATGTCAACCCAGTGGTCTACATCGACTTACCGGAGGCCGGCAGTGAGGTCTCCAGAAGTATTGAAAGTCCTGAAGATGATGAGCCGGAATTTGTTCAGGTATGAGAGTATAGCTATATACATCATCATCATCTCAGTCTTGATGATGATGGCGTCCAGACCAATTGTCGGCCACGACGGCGGTTCTCTCTAAAGAGATCAGCCAGCTGCGCAGCACATATTATAGTAAACAAGCATTTGCGCAGACACAGGTGCACTCTCTTCTCCCTAATTTCATTTAGATATATGCTAGGAAGGAAGACTATATGCTACTTTTTATCCGGTTTCAATATGTCCTGCACAGATGGCTGATCTCCTTAGAGAGACCTCCCGTCGCGGCCGGCAATCGGTCAGGATGCCATCATCTAACATTGAAAGATTTTTTTCAAATCGGGCCAGTAGTTCTACCGACTAGCGCGTTCAAACAAACAAACCCTTCAGCTTTATAATATTAGTATAAGTAGAACTATATTATGTACTAGTAGTTTCTCTCGCGTCCCCAAGAAACTTCTTCATGTACCCAGATATCTCCCACTTTCACGGGGAACTTCTTCCCGTATCCAGATAAAACATAGCCTATGTTCACCGGGGATAGTGTAGCTGCCCAACAGTGAAAGAATTTTTCAAATCAATCAAGTAGTTTGGGAGTCTATCCAATCCAAACAAACGATAAAACTTTCCTCTTTATAATATAGATATGCATCCTAATATTAAAAACCAAAAATTTCAGGATACAATAATGTATGATCCCTTCGAGAACCGGCGTATTGACGTGCCGAAGGATGACTCCAGGTCCATAGTCTCCTCAGAGTCTGAGACCTCGTATAACCCTCCGAGCAACAAGCCAGCCACCAGGCCTGCCGTAAGGCCTGATACCTTGAACTTAGCTGGGACTAGCTCTAGTAAGTATTCGTTATGTATTTTGGAGGATGATGTTGCTGGGGAGTTTGTTGCGCCACTTCTTCTTCCCAGCAAAAACACATAGGAAGTGGTGAGGGGTGGGCGTTTTGGGGGCTGTCTTTTGTAACATTAGACGTTCAAAAAGTGCTGTTTTACAGCCAAGTTTGAATAAATGATTTTGATTTTGAGTTTAATGGAGAAACAGTTATTCAGGGACTTGCATATTTTCAGAAAATTCTGATAAAATGTCGTGTTATTGTCTGCCTGTGTAAAAATGATGATGAATCTGTGTTAGCATTATTACTTTCATTAAAATTGTCTCACTATCGTCTTCCGATCTGATAATTTTGGGTCAGAACGACTTTTACAAACATTGGAAAATAAAAAATACTTTTGTTCGTACATCGTTCTAAAAGCCGGTGGCGAAATAAACACAAGCACAGCTGCAACCTCAAAATACCTACTTCTAAAAGTCCTTTTTCTAAATGATTTTAGACTTCGTTTTTTTTACAAAAATCTACTTGAATGCGAAGATTTCGCAAGATCCTAACCAAGTCCACCAAACATGCACTTGGTCAATTTCTTCCGTTATTTTAAGCTTCTAGTTAATTTCCCAAACCCTTAATAAACGTTTCGCTTGCAGGCGCACCAACACCTGGCTCATCGCGACAAACCCCTGGTCTCCCAAGCTTCATGTCTAAGGAGAGTCAGGTGTATGGGGGCGACGGCGCCGACGGGTTCCCCCTATCGCCGATACCGATATCGGAGTTCCCTGAACCTCCCCCAGCGTACACGGAGATGGCTTCGCCGCAGAATCCGAGAGAGGCACCTATCTTGGAACCTTTGAGGGTGGAAACTCCTCAAGGACCTCCAAGGACCCAGGTTATATTGCCAAGTGAGTGTTTTTATGTGAATTAATATATCAGGACACCTTTTCATATGTCGGTTAGCCCCAAAGTAAGTTACTGACACTAATTGTTTTTTTGCCAATTTACGTATATGGAGATCTTAATATATGTATACTTATTAAACTTTTTACCGCCACAGTCACGTATAGTATCACGTATAGCCCAGCACGCCACGGTCACAACTACATGACATACTTTTAAAGTTCAAAATAAATTGTCAGTTTTAATCGATATAATTCCGAACTCACTACTATATTGTAGGTATTTATGGATGAATTCTTAGTTTGGCGCTGAGCGCACGTCTTTCTTTTTTTTAGTGGCTGTCAAAAGATTAATAAAAGCTTCATTGACCTTATGCTTTTGTTCAAAGGTCAAATAGGCATGTGTCCATGTGGCACACTGGTACAAAATTGCATCTGGTTAGACTGGAAGCCGACGCCAACATCATCTACCTATGTGTATATTTGTTTGCTTGAACGCGCTAATCTCAGGAATTTGTGGTCCGAATTGAAAAATTCTTTCAGTGTTAGATAGCCTATTTATCGAGGAAGGGTATCAGCACCTATCTTTTATCTGGGTACCCGGTCAAACCCGGGGAAATGGCAGTGAAACTGATAGCACAAGCTAGAACAATTGAATAAATTAGGTAGTTCTTAACACTCTTTATAACGTGTTCCAGAACCTCCGAGTCCAGTAATAGCGAGCAGTCCAGTGGGAGCTCAGAACACCGACAGAAAGTACCTGATCTGCCACCACTGCGGGTCCAGGGTGTACACACTCGTCGTCCGAGAAAATGGAGCCGTCACTCACATGATCGCGTGTCTTATCTTCATTATATTGTAAGTAATAGAACGTGGTTGTCTATAAGTTGGTGATTGATTCACCCGTGCATCGGAGAGCACGTAAATGTCAGTCCTGCGCCCGATCTCTCTCCGGTCGTGTCGGATTGCCGTCCCATCGGACTATGAGAGTGAGGGAATAGAGACTGCACCTGTATCTGCGCGAATGCTTGTGCACTATAATATGTCCTGCGCAGTTGGTTAATCTCCATAAAAGAGAACGGCCACCGTAGCTGACAACCGGCCTGGATGCCATCAGATATTGTAAGTACACAATAACTTTATAAATATGATTAGTGCGAAAATAAGGAGAGAACCTGAGTCGATCGAACATGAAGTTAAGCAACACTTGGCGTGGTCGGTCTGTGAATGGGCGACCATCTTTTAATGACGAGTTTCTCCGTCTTTCTGAAGGCACGTTAAATTTTTGCGTCTCGGCTGTCATTTGTACATCCTTGGCAGTCGTTACAGGTAGTTGCCAGAAAGTCTGTCTACCATTTTCCCTTAGGGGTATCGTGTTGCCCAGGTAACTGGGTTGAGGAGGTCAGATAGGTAGGCTACGTGTCTTTCAAGTTTCATTTAAATCGGTTTAATAGTTTTGGCGTGAAAACCCGACAGACAGACAGAGCTACTTTCGCATTTATAATATTAGTAAGGATGAACCTTTTGACCGCCACGTCAAAAATAGAAAAACATGCCCTCAGCGCCTAGCTAAAAATTCATTCATAAATACCTACAATATAGTAGTGAGTTCGGAATTATATCGATTGAAACTGACTATTAATTTTGAACTTTCAAAATCAGTCATGTAGTCGTGACAGTGGCGTGCTGGACACTTTTTGGCTTGTCATCTATACGTGACTGTGGCGGTCAAGAGGTTAAGAGGGAATTACATATTTATGATATATTTTTTTAATTTTTCAGCCTCCCGTTCCTGATTTGCGTATACTGCTTAGATGTCTTCAAGTATAAGAACCATTATTGTCCAAATTGTAATAAGCTGATTGGTTACGAGACACCAGTCGTCGGGGAAAAAGTCAATTACGTCACTTAACTAATTAATTAGTAATCAATATGTTTTAATTTTATATTGGATACACACGCTAACATATCAAGCTGATACAAGCTGTGGAATTGCCTTAATAGATTTTCAACTTTATTGCTGAAGCATATGGTTCAAAGTTGATTGGGAAAATTTGATGACAGTTTCAAGTAGCTTGATGTGCTGGCGTCTGTACTTTAAAAGCGAATTATTGGAGCGTATTAAAACAAAATATTTCTACATGTATTTCGACAAAAACACTTTTAAGACAAAAATATAATAATATACCTAACTTTAATTAATGTTTTAATTTTTAACCGACTTCCAAAACAAGGAGGGGGTTCTCAATTCGTGTTGATTATAATATGTCCTGTACTTTCTTTATAATTGAACAACATTTCACAAATTTAATTAATCTTTTTCATACTGAAGTTGAAATACAAAGGAAAAGAATTATAGCATGGAATGTTACATGCAATATTTTAACTATAGTTCCCTTTTTTTGTGCTATTACATCTCGTTCAAGTCGGGGGACGGGACAGGGGTATGTGGGACTCCCCGGTAAAGTCGTATACGCACTAAATATACCCAGCGGCACTCCGACCTCGCCTGAGTGGAGGGGGCCTGGGAGTCTATGACGTCTAGCCCCCCAACTATAGTTCCCTGCGTTTCCAGCCGCATCCCGAAGAAACATCTTCCCGCACAAGGATAAAAAGTACCCTATGTTCTTTCCTAGTCCCTAGACTGTATGTGTACTAAATTTCATTTGTCTCCGTTTAGTAGTTTTTGAGTAATAGCGCGACAGATACCTAGACATACATTACCTGTGTTTTTTAATGATTTTTTCTAGAAAATATAAATAACGTAAATTAATCCAAAATTCTATATTTAGCTTTAAAATAATTAAGGTTAATGTATATAACATAGTATAGGTATTAATGTTATTTTGTAATTATTTTGTGTATATAATTATACTAGCGACCCGTCCCAGCTTCGCACGGGTGCAATGCTGATACTAAAATTATACATATAAACCTTCCTCTTGAATCGCTCTATATATTTAAAAAAACCGCATCAAAATCCGTTGCGTAGTTTCAAAGATTTAAGCATACAAAGGGACATAGGGACAGAGAAAGCGACTTTGTTTTATACTGTGTAATGATGTGTGATATATTTACAAATAAATGATGTACCTACTTATACTTTAATAGAAATATATGTATTAAAAAGCCTCTTCATATGTTTTATTCACCCGATATAGACCGGCAAAGTGTTAAATATTTATTATAAAAAAGAAAGACGTGCCCTCAGCGCCAAGCTAAGAATTCATCCATAAATACCTACAATATAGTAGTGAGTTCGGAATTATATCGATTAAAACTGACTATTAATTTTGAAGTTTAA
Source organism: Heliothis peltigera (assembly GCA_958496145.1). Classification (NCBI taxonomy): domain Eukaryota; kingdom Metazoa; phylum Arthropoda; class Insecta; order Lepidoptera; family Noctuidae; genus Heliothis; species Heliothis peltigera. Next base: position 2,466,440 of record OY292351.1, read on the forward strand.
AAGTCTGTCATGTAGTCGTGACAGTGGCATGCTGGGCACTTTTTGGCTTGTCATCTATACGTGACTGTGGCGGGCAAAAGGCCATTATTATTTATATTTTAAAGTAAAACTTACCTATTTAGTTTGATGGGCCCACCAGTTTTTCTCACTTTTAAAGCTTGCTCCCAAAACTTGACCGCCTCCGGGAGGATTGTATTCTGAAAGAGAAATATAACTTTTTTATATGAGGTCTAACAGTTCTAACAGGATCCTTAGCATGTATGTACTAGATGACCTATGATTTATAACTGCCTCGTTGGTCTAGTAGTCGCAAGGCGTGACTGCTGTGCACGGAGTCTCGGCTCCGATTCCCGGGGCGAGCCGAAATCGCTTTGTAGGTTTTGAGAAACTTTCATAAAGCAGCCTGGATTCTGTAAGTTGATGATTGGTTCATCCGTGCATCAAAAAACACGTAAATGCCAAATTGTTTAAAATCAACTTACATTTATCATGTCAAACTTCTCGGGTTCTAACCTGAAAAAGAGAAAAAAACAGAAAATTATAAAAAAGAAACACCAAAATTCGCTGTATATTACTGTCGATTTAGAAAACCTAAGAAACCCTAAACCACAGTCCAGCCATCCTGCAAATTCCACAGTACATATCCCAGATAATTAAGAAAGAAATAAATACACAGGGTGTAACGGAGAGGGGTATTTCAGAAGCCAGAAAGTCTGACAACCATTCTTACCAAGGGGTATTGGGTTGCCCGGGTAACTGGGTTGAGGAGGTCAGATAGGCAGTAGCTCCTTGTAAAACACTGGTGCTCAGTTGAATCCGGTTAGACTGGAAGCCGACCCCAACATAGTTGGGAAAAGGCTCGGGAGATGATGACTTTTATCATAAGAATACAAATTACCGTCAAATATCAAGTATTCTGTGTGCGTTGTATTTATGTAAATTTTTAGTCTAGCCAGACGAATGTTTGTGACTAGGTTATTAATTATACGTATTTTAATTTAATACCTATAGCTGGAAAGGTTAATTAATTGCGTATCATCATCTCCCGAGCCTTTTCCCAACTATGTTGGGGTCGGCTTCCAGTCTAACCGGATTTAGCTGAGTACCAGTGTTTTACAAGGGGCGACTGCCTATTTAACCTCCTCAAATAAATTACCCGGGCAACCCAATACCCCTTGGTTAGACTAGCGTCAGACTAACTGGCCCAGTGTTCCGCAGCGTTCAACTGCAGCTTGTGTTCGGCTGCGGGAAAGCCAGCGGGACACAAAGTGGGCGGAGGGGCCTGTGGCGCGCCTGCCAGCAAGGCCAAGAAAAAGAAGAGGAGTGCTAAGCCTGCCGGGGAAACCTCGCAACCCCCGCAGGCTGATAGCTCCGCGGCCGACTCCCGGCCCAGGACCGTTGCCGAGGAAATGGAGCCTTAACAATGCTCCAATTACATTTCCTCCAGGGCAACATCAACCACTGTGCCAGAGCTCAGGATCTCTTACTCCAGAGCATGGCAGAGTGGTCGATTAACGTGGCTGTGGTCGCCGAACCGTACTTCATCCCCGCCCGTGACAACTGGCTGGGGTGCGCTGATGGTTTGGTGGCCATTATTGGCGGGGCTCTGACCGACCCGTCTCGGGGTCGCGGCTGGGTTGCTGCGGTCTCGGGTGGTATCGTCATTGTGGGGGCGTATTTCTCCCCCAACAAGAGTCTCGCCGACTTTGAGGGTTTCCTTGTCGAGTTGGGCGCCGTCGTAGGCCGCTATCACCCTCGTCCCGTTCTGTTGCTCGGGGATCTCAACGCCAAGTCATCGGCGTGGGGATCTCCTGTCACTGACTCTCGGGGCGAGGTGCTGGAGGAGTGGGCGGTGACGACCGGTCTGGTCGTCCTGAATCGGGGTTCGGAATATACGTGCGTGCGGCAGCGGGGCGGGTCGATAGTGGACGTCTCGTTCGCTAGCCCCTCTGTCGCCAGCCGAGTCCACGACTGGCGAGTCGCCGTGGAGGTGGAGACGCTGTCGGACTACAGGTATATTCGGTTCGACATCTCCGCCCAGACCGCGAGCGGCCGCCATCCAACAACCCCGATGAACGACGGCCCGCGTTGGGCGCTTAAGCGCATCGACAAGGAACTACTCGAGGAAGCCGCCTTAGTCCAGTCCTGGAATTGGGAGTCGGCGACGGACGGCCCCGTCGACGTCGAAGCGGTGGCGCTCTGGTTTCGCGGGGCGATGACGCAGATATGCGACGCGTCCATGCCCCGCGTCCGCCAACAGTCCGCAAGGCGCCAGGTGTACTGGTGGACCGCCGAGATCGCGCAACTGCGCGTTGAGTGCGTTGCGGCTCGCCGCCAGTACACTCGATACCGGAGACGACGTCGACGGGATTCCGCCGAAGAGGACGCGCTGTATGAGGTGTACCGCGCGTCCAAGGAGGCTCTGTGGCTGGCCATCGGCGACTCAAAGTCGCGTGCCAGGGAAGAGCTACTGGGGTCCCTGGATCGGGATCCGTGGGGGCGCCCCTACCGTTGGGTACGGAGCAAGTTGCGCCCCTGGGCGCCCCCACTGGTGCAGAGCATGGTCGAGCTCTCGTCCTAGCTCTGAAGGAGCTAGAGCCCCAGCTGAGAGGGCTCTTCACGGCATGCCTCGAGCAGGGTCAGTTTCCCAGTGTGTGGAAGGAGGGGAGGCTGGTCCTGCTCAAGAAGGAGGGGCGCCCCGCGGACTCGCCGTCCGCGTATCGGCCCATAGTGCTGCTCGACGAGGCGGGCAAACTGTTTGAGCGGATTATCGCCGATCGCCTCGTCAGCCACTTGTGCAGAGAGGGGCCGGACCTGGACGACAACCAGTTCGGTTTTCGTCGGGGGCGCTCCACAGTAGATGCCATCATGCGCGTGAGGGCCCTGGCGGAGGAGACGGTGTCCCGGGGTGGGGTGGTGCTGGCGGTGTCTTTGGACATCTCCAACGCCTTTAACACCCTACCCTGGAGTTGTATCCGGGAGGCACTGATTTACCATCGCGTGCCTCTCTATCTCCGCCGCACGGTAGGGGCTTATCTACAAAGTAGATGCGTCACATATCGGGGACGTGACGGTGCCGGGCGGCACCTCATGTCGTGCGGTGTTCCGCAAGGATCGGTCTTGGGACCGCTCCTGTGGAACATCGGCTATGACTGGGTGCTGAGAGGCGAGCTTCCATCGGGCGCCGACTTGACGTGCTATGCGGACGACACGCTTGTCACAGCCCGGGGGAGCTCGCACAGGGAAGCGACGTTGATAGCCACGGCTGCGGTGTCACAGGTGGTGAACCGCATCCGGCGCCTGGGCCTGGAGGTGGCCCTGAACAAGTCGGAGGCCATAGTGTTTCATGGCCCCCGACGTGCGCCGGCGCCGGGATCACACATCGTGGTCAGCGGGGCCCGGATAGCTGTCGAGTCCACCATGAAGTATCTGGGATTGGTGCTCGACAGCCGATGGGAATTCGGACCCCACTTCCGGCGGCTGGCGCCCAAGCTGATGGGTGCAGCGGGCGCACTTTCAACGTTGCTTCCCAACTTGGGGGGCCCGAGCGCCGCTTGTAGGCGGTTGTACGTGGGAATCGTGCGATCCATGGCCCTGTATGGGGCCCCTGTGTGGGCGCTGGACCTGACGGCCAGTACTCTCGCCATTCTGCGCAAACCGCAGAGGGCGATGGCCGTCAGAGTCGTCCGCGGGTATCGCACGATCTCCTACGAGGCGGCTTGCGTCCTGGCCGGATCCCCGCCCTGGGACCTAGAGGCGAAAGTACTCGCGTCATTATACCGATGGCGCGAGGAAGAGCGGGCACGGGGCTCGAGCCCGGTGCAGCGTCAGATCGCGCTGCACCGAGAAGAGCTCCGTCAGGTCTTGGTGGCGGAATGGCGGCAGAGGCTTCTGCGCCCTACCGCTGGCCTCGCTACCGTCGAGGCGATCCGGCCAGTACTCGACGACTGGCTCGGGAGAAGGCACGGCTCCCTGTCGTTCAGGGTGACGCAGGTGCTGTCGGGGCACGGTTGCTTCGGCAAGTACCTGTGCCGCATAGACAGGGAGCCGGACGCTCGGTGCCACCACTGCGTCCATTGCGGGGAGGACACGGCGCAACACACGCTCGCCGACTGTGTGGCTTGGGAGGAGCAGCGCCGTGCCCTCACAAACGAGGTAGGAGTCGACCTGTCGCTGCCGGCCGTGGTGCGGAAGATGGTCGGTAGGGCAGAGTCGTGGGACGCGGTGGTGTCCTTCTGCGAGGACGTGATGTCGCAGAAGGAATCTGCGGAACGGGAGAGGGAAATCACGACTCCCTTCCCGGGCCGCAGAAGGCGCACCGGGCGCAGGAGAAGGGCGGACAACGCCCTTTTCCGCCCCCCATAAACGGGTCCAGGGGTGAGGGACTTGGGGAAGTCCCCGCCCCCTTTTCGATGGACCCGAGGCGGAGGCGCGCGCGGGTGTCGGCGCGCGCCTCTGAGACGATGCACGGGGTGGTTTAACACCTCACTACCCCGTGCAGGAGGCGAGGCCCGGACAGCCGGGCCAGCACTAGTGCGGGGCTGCGGAAGAATCTGGATTCCCGCGGCCCCGCGCGCACGTGCGAGGAGACACCGGGGTGGTTTTAGCCGGTAAGAGTCCGGCACACCCCTCCGCCTCTCCCCAGGCGGAGGATAGTCCATGAGGATTTCCCCCCGAAAAAAAAAAAAAAAAAAAAAAAAAAGAAAGCGTCAGACTAACTGGCTTCAGACTACACGTAACGACTACCAAGGATGTTCAATGACATGATTATTTATGTATACCTACTAATTTTGTAGGCGTTTGTGTTTAGCTGGATTTACTGACGAACGAATTACAAATTTAATAAATGATTCAATAATTTAACGTTACATCCAAATTTACTCAATATACAACGAGAGGAGCTCGTGGCTAAGTAACAGCCACACGGGTTGATTAATCATAAGGTTAAGCAACGCTTGGCGCAGCAGGTGACCAACTTGTCATGAGGAGTTCCTCCGTGTTTCGGAAGGCACACTAAATTGCTGTGTCCCGGCTGTCATTTATTACATCTTTGGCAATCGTTACGGGTACTCAGAAGCCAGAAAGTCGGACAAGCCGTCTTACAAATGGGTATTGGGTTGCCCAGGTAACAGGGTTGAGAAGGTCAGACAGGCAGTCGCTCCATGTAAAACACTGGTACCCAGCTGCATCCGGTTAAGACTGAAAACCGACCCCAATATACCTTGGGAAAAGGCTATAGACATCTCTTGTTGATCTGATTTCTTTAAAATTTGACAAACTCTTACCTATAGACGGAATGGTCATAAAATATGCTAATTCTTAACGGCTGATCTATGCTTCGCTTCTTGACTATGTGTGCGGGCTCTATGTGAACTCCCCGGACCACCTGGGGACAAACAAAAGCAAAATATTAGCGGACTAGCCTCCGTCAGCGTTTTCACCCGGTTTCTAAGGGAACAATTTCCCGCACGTGGACAAAATGTAGCCTATATGATAGATAGATAGATAGATAGATAATACTCTTTATTATGAACACCAATTTAAATAACAAAGAAAAACTAAATATTAAAAGAAAAGGTAAGGTAAAGGTAATAAGTCTGATGTGATAATGTGATTATATCGTCCCACTGCTGGGCACAGGCCTCCTCTCACACAGAGAAGGATTGAGCATCAATCACTGAAATCTCGAAACTGCCAAAATTTACCCTATCAGCTCTGAACCATATGCTTCAGCGATAAAGTTGAAAATCCATTGAGGAAATTTTACAGATCGTACGAGTAGTAGCTTGATGTGCTGGTGGTCTGTACCTAATTATATTAAGTTATCGAACGGGGCTTTGGTGCATTTGGGAAAAGGCTAGGCAGATAATGAAAAAGGATAGCTAAAAATAGCCACATAAAGTTGTCCTATATAAGAGTACATCTAGGGCTTGCTAAAGGCCACAACCCTGACCGATATTATAACTGCCGAGTTGATATAAGTCTTCCGTATTGATGTGAAATAACCTTCAGTTATATTATTACCAGCAGGCCCAGCGAACTTATAACAGCCATTTCACACGGCTGTCCAGTTTTACAGGACCAGCTTTTTACTGGATCCTGCAGGCTTAGCATGGCGATTTTATTTCTATTCTGTCAAGAAAAGACAAAGGTCTTTCTGTCAATGTCAACATGTCTGCTGCTCGAGCATGGCGCGACTTGTCAACTCGCATATAATCACTTGTAGCCTTATGTCAATCGAAGAAAAGAAAAATTACTTCAAAAATTGTCAAAAGAAATCTTACGTCAATCTGTCACTTTTCTGTCTACTGAGCCTGCAGCAGGCTTAGCATGGCAACCGTAGACACAAATTTTGTTTACCGGAGATTGGATATAATGACAGAAAAGTGACAGATTGACGTAAGATTTCTTTTGACACGTAGAAATGTTTCTGTCTTCGATCGACATAAAAAAAGAGCATTTTGACACAGTTTTTTGGCTAACTAAACGTAAACTAGACTACTTTCGAGTACAGTGAACGTTGTAGGTTCGTTGTACAGACGCAAGCACATCAAGCTACCCGAAAGTGACAAATTTTCCCAATCAATTTTGAACCACATGCTTCAGCGATAACGTTCAAAATCTATTTAGAAAAATTCACAGATAGTAGTAGCTTGATGCGCTGAGAACGGATGGCCGATGAGATCGAAAAGTGCTAGAGTGGAGACCACGGACCAGCAAGCGCGCGCAGCGTAGGACGTCCACCAACAAGATGGACAGACGACCTTATAAAGGTCGCCGGAAGACGCTGGATGCAGGTCGCTTCCAACCGGTGTATGTGGAGATCTAAAGGGGAGGCCTATGTTCAGCAGTGGTCGTCCTATAGCTGAGATGATGATAATGATGTACTTGCGCTGCGAACGAGAAAGCCGAGAACGGCTGGCTCCATTCCTTCCGGTTCGCCTAGCATTGACGCACCTTAAGGTAAATTATTAGCGCAAATGATAATATCACGTCTCATATCTGATTTTAACTTGAGGAAAAATATGAAAAAAACATTTTTAAATTTGATTTTCCTCCTACTTACTAAGTCCTCGCTTTCAGCTTCATTTAAGTTTTCAACGAATTTTCCTTATGTTATTTTGTTTATAACTAGCTGTGGCCCGCAACATCGTCCGCGTGGGCATTAGGATTAAACATCCACCTCCTCCCCGTAGTAATAGCGTGATAATATGTAGCCTATATGTTGATCCGACCAAATCCGACCGAAGCAAATCCATGCAGTACTTTTTGAGATTATCCCGACAAACAGACAAACAGACAAAAATTCTAAAAACTATAGTTTTGGATTCGATATCAATACAACTGATCACGCCCCAATTATTCTTTAAAAGAAATATTCAATGTACAGTTTTGACTTTTCTACGATTTTATTGTATGTATAGATTGGGCGATAATTACTGGGAGTGGGGCTAAGGATTACTATTATTGAGGACCTCGTGGCAAAGTAAAGTAACAGCCGCACGGGTCGATCGATCATAAGGTTCAAGCAACGCTTGTCATGACGAGTTCCTCCGTATTTCGGAAGGCACGTTAAACTGGTGGGTCCCGGCTGTCATTTGTACATCTTTAGCAGTCGTTACGAGTAGTCAGAAGCCAGAAAGTCTGACCACCAGTCTTACCAAGGGGTATCGTGTTGCCCAGGCAATTGGGTTGACGAGGCAATCGCTCCACATAAAACACTGGTACTCAGCTGCATCCGGTTAAGACTGGAAGCCGACCCCAACATAGCTTGGGAAAAGGCTAGGCAAGCAAGCAGGCATGCCGCTTCAATTGCATATTTTTTGGTTTTTCTTCGAAAATGTTTGACTTCAGAAAATGCAGAATAACATGGGGTAAGGGTCATCCTAATAACGATCAATCTTCATATTCTTAGGTGTTAATTAATACCAATTTATGTTGGACTCATATCTATTACAACTACATAACTGTACTCGTTATAACGAATGATATTAGATATCATTCAGAAGGCAGCAATGTCCTCGCCTATAATGGCGTCTCGACCGATCATCGGCCACGGCGGCTCTTCTCTCTAAGCAGATCAACCAGCTGCGCAGGACATATGTATGTATAACAGTGGACATGTACATATTTGCACCACCAACAGCGGGAATTGTCATTTGATGATTTCCCATGGGCCCATTTAGGTACTTGAGCGCGAATTATCTCGTCCAGACCGGTTGCCGGCCACGGCGGCCGTTCTCTCTAAGGAGATCAGCCAGCTACATATTACGGTGCACAAGCATTCGCGCGGACACAGGTGCACTCTCTATTCCCTCACTCTCATAGTCCGATGGGACGGCAATCCGACACGACCGGAGAGAGATCAGGCGCAGAACCGACATTTATGTGCTCTCTGATGCACAGGTATCGGAACCACCTACTTCTAGATTTTCCGGACTTTGCTTCCTTTATTCGGGTCATTTGAAGATTTCCCACGAAAAATCTAAAGGAGGATTTTAGCCAGTATGACAGTGAGACACTCCCTTCTTCTCCACCCGTAAGAGAAGAATTAATTTGTTTATTTTTTTAAGCTATTACATAGCTTTGAGCGCAGCGACAGAATCAAAAGAAATTTCATAACGAAAATAAACCTAACACCCCCCACACACAAAACAAAAGAATTAGTTTTATATTCCAAAACATTTGGTCAACAATACAGAAGGTAATTATCGTAACACGTGTCAGCGGCTTGTTTTTCCACGCGCTCCTCAAAGAGAAGTCAGCAACATTGGAGGCGAGGATTGTCGGGACTGCAGGTTGTTCGCGAGAGTTACCATGACCCTGGCACACAGAGACCTTTAGAAGGAACATAGTGGGTCTTAGTCAGTAAGAGTCTGATACTCCCTCCAGCTGCACCCACAGGGAGTGGCCATTTGATGATTTACCACGGAAAAAAGTGCCGTAACACCGTTATGAACGACAGCATAACAATAAAAGAAATAAATAATGTGGTTAACGATACGTTTTTGCCATAAACTCTTGTTTTATATTCTGGAAGCCTTTTCCAATTATAATTTCGTAATGTTTTGTATACATTTTAGTATTTGTTTTTATATTCTTTTGCGTAAGTTACATTGTATTGAAATATCAGTAAGAGTGTTATACATAGGGTCTAACTATACTATCATCATCCTCCTGCCCTTATCCCAAGTTTTATTTGTGGTTAGCGCAGTTTTTAAAAGCTTTTATTTAACTTGCCGTGTATGTATGTTACGGTGGATTCTTTGAACTCAATTTTGAAGTAGATATCTTCAACCGATTGAGCTGAAATTTTGTATACACGTTCAGTCTGAATGACAATGCAAGATATGTTATACGTTATTCTAAATCCAATATGGCGGACCATCCAAAATGGCGGAATAGTTATTTTTAATGAATTTCAACAATATGGGTATCAAATGAAAGGACTTATTGAGAGTGACTTAAAAAATAATTTGACGTTATTCTAAATCCAATATGGCGGACCATAAAAGCTTTTTAAAAAAATATTTTTCTTTTAATTTATATTATTTTGTCTTCCACGCTCTTCTATCTGCCGTCATCTCACAAGTTACATTCTTTCTAACCATATCACCTTTTACGCAATCCATCCAGTGTTAACATCCAGGGTCTAACAATACTAGTGCACCATGTTATTATAGGTGATTTGCTAAGTGACCACGTTTACCAAAAAAAGTTGAATAACCTAGGGGTCAACGATCGAGTGCCTTCATAGAGATTGACGATATGCAATTTGGCGCCTGTGATGTTAAATTTAATAAAATGTATTGTTAGTTTCGTATCTGTTTTTGTGGTAAACATGATGCTTAGCATTTACTAGATGACCTGTAAAAATATGGTGTAGTAGTATTGTTAGACCTTATATACATATTTTTAAACATAATAATAAAAAAATTATACTAGCAGACCCGGCCACGCGTGGCTATGGTTAAGGTTTTTGTGATAATAATAGACAAATAATTATATAAGACATTTGTGTGATGAAAATGATTGTTGGCTGTGGTCTGGGTGTTATAATCCCTACTAATATTATAAATGCGAAAGTAACTCTGTCTGTCTGTCTGTTACCTTTTCACGCCTAAACAGCTGAACCGATTTTGATGAATTTTGGTATAGAGATAGATGGAACCTTGGGAAAGGACATAGGGTACTTTTTATCCAGATCCCGATCCCGATCCCGGAATTATACGGGTGGAAACGCAGAGTGCAGTTGTGTATCGTATATCCCTACTAAATGAATTTTGGTATAGAGAAAGATGGAACCTTGGAAAAGGACAAAGGCAACCTTTTATCCCGATCCCGATCCCGTAATTATGCGAGTGATAGATAACGCAGGGTGTAAATGAATTTTGGTATAGAGATAGATGGAACCTTGGAAAAGGACAAAGGCAACCTTTTATCCCGATCCCGATCCCGTAATTATGCGAGTGATAGATAACGCAGGGTGCAGTTATGTATCGTATATGCCTACTAAATGAATTTTGGTATAGAGATAGATGGAACCTTGGAAAAGGACAAAGGCAACCTTTTATCCCGATCCCGATCCCGTAATTATGCGAGTGATAGATAACGCAGGGTGCAGTTATGTATCGTATATGCCTACTAAATGAATTTTGGTATAGAGATAGATGGAACCTTGGAAAAGGACAAAGGCAACCTTTTATCCCGATCCCGATCCCGTAATTATGCGAGTGATAGATAACGCAGGGTGCAGTTATGTATCGTATATGCCTACTAAATGAATTTTGGTATAGAGATAGATGGAACCTTGGGGAAAGACATAGACAGTCTGTCTGTTTCGTTTTCACGCCTAAACCGCTGAACCGATTTTGATGAATTTTGGTATAGAGATAGATGGAACCTTGGGAAAGGACATCTTTACTTTTTATCCCGATCCCGATCCCGGAATTATGCGGGTGAAAACGCGGGGTGCAGTTATGTATCGCATAATTCAAATACTCCTGGCCAGCTTTTAGAATACTTTCTGCCTGACATGTCCATCAGGCCCATCGGCCTATACACTATGAATGTGTGAGTGTGACGATGCATGGTGTGGTGTGGCGGGGCTGGCGGGCGCGGGCGCGCTGCGCGGCGCGGCGGCAAACACGTGCGGGGGACGCGGATGGCTCGGTGGGAGGAGTGTAGATCACAAAGTATGCTTACCCGAACGGGCAGACACGCGAGGGCAGACGTCGTTGGCTAAGTCAGGGATCAGGGTCAGGAAAAGTCTACCTATGTTAATCTCAATAATTCAATGTGCCGGCTTCATTAGAATCGTTTCATTCAGGGATCAGGGTCAGGAAAAGTCTACCTATGTTAATCTCAATAATTCAATGTGCCGGCTTCATTAGAATCGTTTCATTATAGTTTCAGAGCCTATTCAGTCCAAACAAATTTACACGAAGTAGTAGTTCTACGCAGACGAAGTCGCGGGTAACAGCTAGTAATATTTATAAATATATATGTGTAAATATGTAGTTTATCAGTTGTGTTGGCACCCATAACACAAGCTAATCAATAGCTTACCATGGTTCTAACTGACCGTGTGTGAAAGAGGTGTCCCGATATATTATTATAGTACGGATTTAGGAGTAAATATTTTTATCGTGTATGTGTGCCTTCTATACGCGTATTTTATCAACTCATCCCCAAATGTATTTGTTTTCGTAACAAAACAATACCGCAATAGCTTTTGTGTTTTGTTCAAGTAAAGCCAATCTTGATTTTATCTGCAACGAACTGGTTTTAAAAAAAAAACAAATGCACATGACCCCAAGGCAGGTTTGAAGATGCTAAAAATACAAACTAAGGTCATTCAACTCTAAGGCTTAAGGAACTAAGAGTTCACGCACACACTGGGGGCTGTTCGCAAGAGTTACCGCGGCCCTGGCACACACGGACCTCCAGAAGAAACAAAATTGGGTTTTAATCAGTAAGAGTCTGACACTCCCTCCAGCTGCACCTACAGCGAGAGTATCAGACATTTGATGATTTCCTTGTCTGTTAGCCGTCGTCGTACTACTATCCACTCCCCAATGATGTCGTCTTTCAAGCAATCAATCGATCTCTCCATCCATGCACATTCATTCTTAACACACTGTCAACGAAACAACTTAATTTGCCCTTAATTTTCAGATGTCTGCCACAGTTGTAATAACGAAATTAAAAACACAACGGAATACCCTGGAATTGAAAGCAAATCTTTGACAAAAATCAATTGGGATACACATAGTGGATATCAAGCTATTCTATCCAAAATACATGAGGCAACAAAAAAGTATGGGCCTAAAAATCATGGCGCGGGACACAACTTGACTGGTATTCCAAAAAATATTCGAATTAACAGTAAATATATAGCTACAGATGCTATGGATGATGGAATCGAATTTAAAAATAAAAGAGAAGGCACTATCTTAAGAAGAGAAAAAGAAAAATATGTAGTTAACACAGAAAACAGTACAATTAAAGAGAAACTAAATACAGCAGTTGTTGACAATAAAAAAACTGAATTATTTGGAAACATAAATGAAAATAACCAAAATAAATTGAAGAAGAAAATTATTAATGACAATATACATAAAGCTACACCTGAGCTACATCATGATAAACTTGACAAACTTTACACAGAGGATCCTTCTAGCAATCGAAAGCATATGAGGATAAATATCAAAACCCATAGAGTACATGCAGACCAAAATTATGATATCGATAAAGATGTCCAACGCCATATTAAAATCAAACATGAACATAGTTACAGTAATCCTATAACTGCACAGAATATAGCTCTCAAAGATAACAAAATTACTGAAGCGACTTTTGATACGCCTAAGAATATGGATCCAAGATTAAACGATTCAAACATACTCAGGTCAAAAAACATTAAATTTATCATCGTGAAATCTAATAAAGATAAGATTATTAACATACCCGTAATAGCTACAACAGAAGGAGACAGTATCGACAGCGAGAACGTTATACCACAAATACAAACGCGTATAAACAACGATATTGTGAAAAGGAGTCTCGACGAGTTTAAAATGGTTCGTCGGAAAACGCATTTCACTCTACCGGACTTCGATTTCAATAGAGAAAAGCCTAATAACCCTTACAATTACAGAGATCCAGGCAGACATAAGTCAAAGAATTACCTTATAAATATAAATAGAATTAGACCTAGATATATCACTCGTACTGAGGATTATTATACAGATAATGAACAGAGCGAAGCCGACCCTCACAAATACCCAACTTACGAAGAAAAAACACAAATTATTAACTTACTACGAAAACAAACAAAAATAATAGAAAGATTAGCGAGAACACTTAAAAAAGACGGTCAGAAAGTCGAAAAGAAGGAAGATAAAGATTTTGAAAATATTTTGAAATTGGTCGCAGAAAAACAGGAGGAACATAAAAAATGGTGCAACTATACTGAGTTCACTTTCGAGACTACAACGCCGTCAACTACAACTAAATTGACGACAACTAAACAACCTACAACGATTTTGACGCTTTTTGATGAAACTGAAATCAGGTTGGCCCTAAAAAATGATCCACTAGTGAAAAGAATTTTGAAAATGGCCAACTTGAAACGGGAGAAATATTTGAAAAATGTTAAAGGTGAATTTGTTAACAATAATACGATCTAACTGATTTTTTGTTGTGTTTCATTCAATGTCATCATCATCATCATCATCTCAGCCATAGGACGTCCACTGCTGAACATAGGCCTCCCCTTTAGATCTCCACATACACCGGTTGGAAGCGACCTGCATCCAGCGTCTTCCGGCGACCTTTATAAGGTCGTCTGTCCATCTCGTTGGTGGACGTCCTACGCTGCTCTTGGTGGTCCGTGGTCTCCACTCTAGCACTTTTCGAGCCCATCGGCCATCTACTCTGCGAGCAATATGGCCTGCCCATTGCCACTTCAGCTTGCTAATCCGGTGGGCTATATCGGTGACTTTAGTTCGTCTACGGATCTCCTCATTTGTTTTATTCAATGTAAAAATTTCTAATTATTAAGAGGAGCTTGTGGCTAAGCAACGCATGGGACAATCAGTCTGTGGGTGAGAGACACTTTTCATGACGAATTCCTCCGTGTTTCGGAAGGCACATTACGGGCCCGAGGCGACTTTTTGTAGCGATACTGTCGCGCGTAGGCATCGATACCGACGCGAAGCTGTCGCTAGCTGTGTGACGCAATCGCGATTCGGTCACGATGCAGTTACACTGATGTTCGGCACACTCCCTCACCCCTCTGTTCTTTCTCCGATGTCATCCAATACTGTCGCGCGTTTGTATCGATACTATCGCGACAAAGTAGCGCGTTGCAAATGCGACTAACACGGGTTAAAAGCGATGCTGTCAAGCATTTGCTAAACGCGCGACTGTATAGCTACAAAAAGTCGCCGTGGGCGAGGGGCCTAAATTGGCCCGGCTGTCATTTGAACATCTTTAGCAGTCGTTAAAGGGTAGTCAAAAGCCAGAAAGTCTGACAACCAGCCTTACTATAGTGTCGCAGTAGCGCGACAGCATCGCTATAAAGACGCCGTGGGCGAGGGCCTTCAAGAAATAAAAAGCTCAGTGAATATAATATTTACCTTTGTAAAAGAATGCTATTAAGGAAGGCAGGAAAAAACCCTTATATTGTAACCACGCCGCGTTTTCAATTACCTAAATAAATACATCTTTGGTAGAAACAGAAAAAAACATCAAACAGTATGCTGATTAAAATATTTATAAGGTTGAAGCAATTTTTATGGCTTTAATACAAAAAATGTGTACGTATATATTAGGTACTAGCACTTTCTCCCGGTTTCTTCCGCGTCTGCGAGAAATTTCTTCCCGTACCCGGATAAAACATAAAAGAAATGTCGTGGTGGCCTAGTGGCTAAAGAGCCAACCTCTCAAGTATGAGTGCGTATTTTCTAAGTTTGGTTGTACTTTCTAAGTATATCTTGGACACCAATGACTGTATTTCGGATGACACGTTAAACTGTAGGTCCTGGCTGTCATTGAACATCCTTGGCAGTCGTTACGGGTAGTCAGAAGCCAGTAAGTCTGACCAAGGGGTATTGGGTTGCCTGGGTTGAGGAGGTCAGATAGTTGCTCCTTGTAAAACACTGGTACTCAGCTGAATCCGGTTAGACTGGAAGCCGACCCCAACATAGTTGGGAAAAGGCTCGGGAGATGATGATGACCGGGATAAAACACAGCCTATGTTCACCGGGGATAGTGTAGCTTCCCAACAGTGAAAGAATTTTTCAAATCGGTCAAGTATTTTGAAGCCTTTTCAATCCAAACAAACAATCAAACCTTTCTTCTACAAAAGTATGAGCATAAATTAGTTTTCAGATAACATATAAATGAATTAGCTTTAGTTATATTATTTAAATTTTATACGAGAAATTATGGTTTCTTAGAAGAAAGTCTGACAGCGCCATTTTTTTAATGTTAATTGCAAATACTAAGACATATCAAGTGATAATTTCTTGGGAGGATCAAGTAAAATTTTGCCAAATCCCATCGATGCAAATCTCACTTAGAGCGACAACGAAGAAGTTGGTATCTAGAGGTTGCAGCTGTGTATTATTTCGGCATCAACTTCTAGAGCGATGTACTTAAGAGCGCTATCACCGAAAGTTGGCAACGTCGCAAATAGCTGTCAAATATTTACACGTTTTAATTAATTTGGCCATTTTACTATATGAAAGTAAGACATATGGCTCTGTAGCTCCCTAAAACATTGAATAGGAATTGCAATTATTAATACGTAACACAGAATATATAATTTTATATGTAAAAAACGTAGTTGGAAACTTCCCAAGTGCCTTTTTTACAAGTAAAACGTTAAAAACATCAAATTTAGTGTTATAATTGCAATTCCTATTTAATGTTTTAGGGAGCTACAGAGCCATATGTCTTACTTTCATATAGTAAAATGGCCAAATTAATTAAAACGTGTAAATATTTGACAGCTATTTGCGACGTTGCCAACTTTCGGTGATAGCGCTCTTAAGCATATTTTTTGCTTTTCAGTCTTTTTATCCCCTCCTAGCTACGCTACTGAGTGAAACCGCAGGGAACGGCGAGTATGTATGCGAGCCCTATTTAAAGGCAAGTAGGTTTTGGCTCATTGTACAATGGGTGTGTCTCTGCCCTACATCTGACCTTTTCAATTCCAACAATAGTAACCTTTTGTTACACTGCCTCGTTGGTCTAGTAGTCGCATAGCGCGACTGCTGTGCATGGGTCTCGGGTTCGTCTCGGCGGCCGGTCAATCATTTTTATTGTCCATTCATTTTCCCTTTGAATTTAAGTATGATATAAACTAATTTAGTTGGTGTAGTACTTAGTAGCATAGCGTTACTGTTGTCTCGGGTTCGATTCTTGGGTCGGGCTGAAAAAACATTGTCGGTTTTTAAGAGACTTATACAAAGCAGCCAAGAGTCTGGAAGTTGGTAATTGCTTCACCCGTGCATTTGAGAGCACGATGCAGTCAGTCCTGCGCCTGATCTCTCTCCGGTCGTGTCGTATTGCCGTCCCATCGGAATATGAGAGTGAGGGAGTAGAGAGTGCACCTGTGTCTACACAAATGCTTGTGCTGTAAGTCCTGCGCAGCTGGCTGATATCTTTAGAGAGAAGATCAAACTACCCGAAACTGTACAATTTTCCCAATCAACTTTGAACCATATGCTTCAGCGATAAAGTAGAAAATCTATTAAGAGAATTCGACAGATTGTAGTAACTTGATGTGCTAGCGTCCGTACAAATAAAGCTCCCACACTAATTAACTAAAATGGCAAGTTAATTAATAGCTTATAAAAGTTATGTAAACACATCGCATAACTTAACCTAACAATCAAACATACCAACATAACCAAACGAATATCGATTGTCACCTTACATAATCGATCGATTATAAATTAATATTCACACCACTATCAGCGGTGATATTTTTAACTCCGGTATGGTCAAAGGTCAAGCTCATTCAGCCAGTGGTAAAAAAAAAACACTTTCACTTGGTCTATGGATAAAATCTTTATTCAGATTCATTTTGAAAGCAAATGTCATAATTATTTATATTGGTTATACAATAACTTTTATATCTATAAGCAGTCACAGCCTTTTTATCGTCCCACTGCTGGGCACAGGCCTCCTCTCCTACGGAGAAGGATTGAGCGTTAATCACCACGCTTGCTCAATGCGGGTTGGTGATTTCAGACTTTATAGTCCTCCTCCTCGAGATGTTTTCCTTCACCTTTAATCAGTCATTGGTGTCCAAGTTATACTTAGAAAGTACGTATAACTTAGAAAAGTTACATTGGTACTTGCCTGACCTGGAATCGAACCTGCACCCTCTTACTCGAAAGGCTGGTGCTTTAACCACTAGGCCACCACGATTTTTTTTTACATTAGATACATAATATGCCTGTAGAACTCATTCAGTGCATAAGGAACATTTATAGTACAATCATTCCACAAACGCGGAATTCTTAGAATGCCGACATAACATGTTTATAAAAAACCCGGCCAAGTGTGAGTGGGGCACACGCACGAAGGGTTCCGTACCGTTATTAATATCCAACAAAATAACGACAGAAGAATCACTTTAGTTGTTTGGGAGTCCTTAAACACTAATCGTAATTGATTCCGCTAGCAATTTTGCCAGCTTCCTGAGCGAACTTCTTGCAGCACCTGGATGAAAAGTAGCTTATATGTTATTCTGATGTATAAGCTATGTTACTGCCGAGTTTTATCAATTCGTAAGTTTCAGCGTGATACACATACCTAAGAGTAGTCTTTTCCCAAGCTGTGTTAGGATCGGATCGGCTTCCAGTCTTATCAGATGTAGCCGAGTAGCAGTGTGCCACATTGCACACAGCAACTGCCTATCTGACCTCCACAACCCGGTTACCTATGCAACACGATAAAACTGGTAACTAACCCTAGTTAATACTAGTAGTCAGACTTACTGGCTTCTGGCTACCCGTTATGACTGTCAAAGATGAACAAATGACAGCTCACCAATTTAGCTTGCCTTCCGACGCCCGGAGAAACTATTCCCGACAAGATACTCACCAGTCCTGCGCCAAGCGTTGCTTAACCTTATGATCGATCAATCCGTGCGCCTCTTACTTAGCCACGAGTTAATCCGTTCGTCGGTTTTATTCTTTGAATGCGGGACCCTAAAAAACTACTACCCACTATTGCCTCTGATGCATACTTTCCTTGAGTTATATAATAGGCTTAAGCACCCGTATATATCTTATGTAAGCGATATTTTTCTCATCAACGCGGTAAAGAACTATTCTCTATAATAGAGAGCACAGTTATATTCACATTATTGGAATGCTTTCCTATGTTATGAGAACAGAACGTACATCTATACTAATATTATAAAGCTGAAGAGATTGTTTGTTTGAACGCGCTAATCTCAGGAACAGTAGTTCGATTTGAAAAATTCTTTCAGTGTTAGATAGCCCATTTATCGAGGAAGGCTATAGGCTATATACCATCACGCTAAGACACACGGGAGCGGAGCAGTAACCAAAGATGCGGGTGAAACCGCTAGTTTCCCTATACATATAAATGAAGTATTTATTGGTCTAGTAGTCACATATCGCGACTTGATTAAGAGACTCATAAAGCAGATCTGAGTCTGGAAGTTGGTGATTGATACACCCGTGCATCGGAGAGCATGTAAATGTCAGTCCTGCGCTTGGTCTCTCTCCGGTCGTGTCGGATTGCCGTCCCATCGGATTATGAGAGAGAGGGAATAGAGAGTGCACCTGTGTCCACGCAAATGTGCGTGCACTGTAATATGTCCTGCGCAGCTGGCTGATGTCCTTAATAGAATGAACGTCCGCCGTGGCCGGCAATAAGTCTGGACGAGATAATTCGCACCCAAATAAAATGAATAGCCATTTTTTCCATGGGAAATCATCAAATAACCCCTGCCGCTGTGGGTGCAGCTGGAGGGAGTGTCAGACTCTTACCGACTAAAACCCACTATATTCCTTCTGGAGGTCCCTGTCTGCTAGGGCCACGGAAAGGCAGACCTTGACCCTAATGAGCCCCTGATATTGCTGACTTCTCTTCGAGGAGCGCGTGGAACAGAACTCGATGCTTGTAGACGAGTAATGGCTAATAACACCAACATAATGATATGTATTGGTCCATCATCTCCCGAACCTTTTCCCAACTATGTTGGGGTTGGCTTCCAATCTAACCGGATTCAGCTCAGTATCAGTGTTTTACAAGGAGCGACTGCCTATCTGACCTCCTCAACCCAGTACCCCTTGGTTAGACACTGGCTTCTGACTACCCGTAACGACTGCAAAGGATGTTCAATGACAGCCGGGACCTACAGTTTAACGTGCCATCCGAAACACAGTCATTGGTGTCCAAGATATACTTAGAAAGTACATACAAACTTAGAAAAGTTGCATTGGTACTTGCCTGACCTGGAATCGAATCCGCCCTCATATTTGAGAGGCTGGCTCTTTAACCAATAGGCCACCACGATTTAATGATATGTATTGTTGGTATAAAGTATTATTGTTTGGCACGACTAGCGACTGTGTGATCGTGACACCTAGCTCACGCTGGGTACTTTAATTGAACTATTGACTTAGCATCCACACCACGGGAAAATCTTATACTAATAGTGATGACAATGCTTCGATATACATATATGTGGCTACCTGCCTAGTATTTTCCCAAGCTATGTTGGGGTCGGCTTCCAGTCTAACCGGATGCGGCTGATTACCAGTGTTTTACGTGGAGCGAATGCTTATCTGACCTCCTCAACCCAATACCCCGGACTTTTTGGATCCGGATCCACAAATTTAGCGTGCTTTGCGAAACTTGTCATAACAAGACAGTCACCCATCCACCCATCATATCTGGTAGATAGTGGCCATCCGTAACCTGTGAAACAGGCCCTTACTGTTGTATTTTTGTGTAAAGTGTTAGTAAAGATTACGATTTTTAGGGTTCCTTACCCAAAGGGTAAAACGGAACCCTATTGTTTTCGCTCCTCTGTCCGTCCGTCCGTCTGTCACCAGGCTGTATCTCATGCCGTGATAGTTAGAGAGTTGAAATTTTCACAGATGATGTATTTCTGTTGCCGCTCTATAACAACAAATACTAAACTAGAATAAAATAAATATTTTGGGGGGCTCCCATACAACAAACGTGATTTTTTTGTTCATTTTTGCTCGATATCGATAACGGCAACAGGTAGATGCTTGAAATATTCACAGAATATGGAATGTTTTACTTACTTTAAAAAAAAGTAATTTTATTAAAATTAAATTTTTATTTGAGGGGGGCTCCCATTAAACAGACATGATTTTTTGTCCGTTTTATAAATAATGGCACGGAACCCTTCGTGCGCGAGTCCGACTCGCACTTTGCCCGTTTTTTTTTTGTATTAGCATGTATTTTTTTGTTTGTATTATTCAGCGATAAAGTTGAAAATCTATTACGGAAATTTTACAGATTGTAGTATCTTGATGTGCTGGCGTCTTTAAATTAATGAGTGTTGCAACTATGCCCTACAAACAATGATGTCACAGCTAATCAAGATATATTGATGTCCACATACCATTTGTTGTTACAATTGCAACATTTTATTGCCAATCTACGCAATGAGTGCATTGATTGCAATGCTGTTAAGGGATGCACTTACTGCGCGAATCTAGACTAATATTATAAAGCTGAAGAGTTTGTTCGTTTGTTTGAACGCGCTAATCTCAGGAACTACTGGTTCGATTTGAAAAATTCTTTCAGTGTTAGATAGCCCATTTATCGAGGAAGGCTATAGGCTATATACCATCACGCTAAGACACACGGGAGCGGAGCAGTAACCAAAGATGCGGGTGAAACCGCTGGGGACAGCTAGTTAGTTTGATAAAAGTAGTAGTTTGGTTTAAAAGTGGTAAAAGGTGGGCGTTTTGGGAGTTATCTTTTGTAATTTTTGACGTTCAAAAATGCTGTTTTGCAGCCAAGTTTGAATTAATTAGCCAGCTGCGCACAGGTGCACTCTCTATTCCCTCACTCTCATCTCATCAATCCGACAAGACCGGAGAGAGATCAGTCGCAGGACATTTACGTGCTCTCCGATGCACGGGTGTAGCAATCACCAACTTGCAGACTCCGAGCTTCTTTTGCAAAAGTATCTTAAAACTCAAAAAGCGATTTAGGCCCTAGACCCCGTGCACAGCAACCAAGCTACCACGAGAGCAGACGCGCGACTGCCGTGTTCAACCGTATGGTATAGGAGATAAGGTTTATTTTAAATTTAATTCTCGGTATCTTCGCTTCCAGCGGCGTACGCTGGGCCTAAAGATGATTGACCGGCAACCGAAGCGAAAAAGCGTTGCCAAGCAACCAACTAACAGACACATTTCACGGTTTTGGCCATGAAACTTCGAGAGAACACGATACGACCGTCACGGTCTAACTATGGACGTGGTTCTGTGCTGTGGTTCTACTATAAAATTAAATGGCGGGAAAATGGCCACGCAAGAATACGTTAGTGACAACTAGTCAAATTCAATACTTTTATTGAACTGTCAAAAACGGTTACTTTGTATGCAATTTGTTTGAAAACGGAACTTATGACGTCACAGATTTTTCACATCAAGCCGTATACTTATTTCGATTGTATTATCAACTAGCGACCCGCTCCGGCTTCGCACGGGTGCAATGCTGATACTAATACAGAAGAACTGTGAACGTTGTATATAAAAACACGGAAAAAATGTAATTATTTACGACATCACATCAGAAACCTCAAAAATAACAGTACTTCTCTACTATTTAATGGATGTTATTATACATATAAACATTCCTCTTGAATCACTCTATCTATTAAAAAAAACCGCATCAAAATCCGTTGCGTAGTTTCAAAGATTTAAGCATACAAAGAGACATAGGGACAGAGAAAGCGACTTTGTTTTGTACTATGTAGTGATAGTGATAAAAGAACCTAATAGTTTTTCTTTCAAAACGATAAATTAAACTGACATTATTTTAAGATGCTTTACAAAATGAATATGATAAACTATTTTATTTTTATCTTCACAATTCCCGCCAAAAAACTAGATTGAACATCGTCATTTTTCAATCGTTACAATCTGTCAAATTTCCTTAATAGATTTTCAACTTTATCTCTTAAGCATATGGTTCAGGCTACTGGATAAATTCGACAGTTTCGGGTAGCTTGATGTTCTAATGTCTGTACAATAGTAAGATCGTAGTAATAACAAGCTTCAACGTAAATGCAGTGAGCGAGTAAAACGGAGCGCAGTCGGTGTCAATGACCTTTTCTAATGTCACTTTTACGTGATCACCCGAACTAGATTCCCTGACAGTTGCCATGTCAAAACCTAACCAAATACGGCGTCACCGCACAAAAAAGACGTGCCATCAGCGCCAATCTAAGAATTCATCCATAAATACTTACAATATAGTACTGAGTTCGGAATTATATCGATTGAAACTGACTATTAATTTTAAACTTTAAAAGTCTGTTATGTAGTCGTGACCGTGGCGTGCTGGGCACTTTTTGGCTTGCCATCTATATGTGACTGTGGCGGTCAAAAGGTAGCATATATATCATTATCATCATTCTCCTGCCCTCATCCCAATGTTTGTACATATTTGGGGTCGGCGCAGCATGTTTTCTTCTTCCACACTCTTCTATCTGCCGTCATCTCTCAAGTAACATTCTCTCTAGCCATATCGACTTTAAAAATCTTGAAAATCTATTAAGTAAAGTTCAATTGTAGTAGCTTGATGTACTGGCGTCTATACAATATTTTTTACATCTAACATAACACATAACACAATATGGCGGCCGTCAACTGTCAAAATCTACAAAATGTGCCAACCATGACCAAAATATTTGTAAAGATACTAATTTGTATGTAGCCATGTCCTTCAGCTAGGGTTGTCAACCGTACTCTAAAATAGAGTATTGTCCACTATACCATGTTTCTATAACACTAATAAAGTACGCTAAAATACTCGTTTTTAAAGAGAGAGAGAGCGAGAAGATAGAAACAGAGCTTCATTGAATTTAATCAAAAATTGAGCTCTTGATATATGTAAATTTAGAGTTGGAATGTTTGGATTCATACGATTCCTTTAAAAACAATGGAAAATTGTTATGTGGCGCAAAAAATAAAATAAAAAATACTCTTTTAAAAGCTTTTATTTAACTTGCCGTGTATGTATGTTACGGTGGATTCTTTGAACTCAATTTTGAAGTAGATATCTTCAATCGATTGAGCTGAAATTTTGTATACACGTTCAGTTTGGATGACAATGCAAGATATGTTATATGACGTTATTCTAAATCCAATATGGCGGGCCACACAAGATGGCGGAGTAGTTATTCTGAATGAATTTCAACAATATGGGTATCAAATGAAAGGACTTATTGAGAGTGACTTAAAAAATAATTTGACGTTATCCTAAATCCAATATGGCGGACCATAAAAGCTTTTTAAAACAAGTTTCTTTCTCTTAATTTATTTGTAAGTCTGTATTCTTTATTTACCTCCTTTAAAATCAGATATACTTTATTTCTGCTAAAAGGAGTAGGCAACCCTACCTTCACGTAACAATATTTGCTTCACAAATTGTGTTACTGATTGTCATAATTTACATAAGAATACACCTTTTTCAAATGTTACCTACAACTGTCTTTATGTTCCTAAAATCTGTCAAATTTCCGTAACAGATTTTCAACTTTATCGCTGAAACATATGGTTCAAAGTTGATTGGGAAATTTTGTAATTTTCAGCTAGCTTACTGGCGTCGGTAGTGTTTTGATTTTGTAATATTTTTCTACCAATTTATGCTTATTTAAAACAACACTAGTTTCCGCTAGCAGATTCACCCTGGTCTTATGGGAGCGCCTCTTTGCATACGGATAAAAAGTAGTCCTTAGCGTTTTTCAATAAATGGGCTATGTAACATTGAAAGAATTTTACGAATCCTAATATTAGCGCGTTCAAGTAAACAGAGTATGAGGGCGCGGGTTCGATTCCAGGTCAGGCAAGTACCAATGTAACTTTTCTAAGTTATATGTACTTTCTAAGTTTATCTTGGGCACCAATGACTGATTAAAGGTGAAGGAAAACATCTCGAGGAAACCTGGACTATAAAGTCTGAAATCACCAATCCGCATTGAGCAAGCGTGGTGATAAACGCTCAATCCTTCTCAGTGTGAGAAGAGGCCTGTGCCCAGCAGTGGGACAATAAAAAGGCCGATGATGATGATGAAGTAAACAAGGAACAAACAAAGTTGATAATAGTATCCGATTCCCCGGCAAACTTCTTTCCGTACCCGGATAAAACATAGCCTATGTTCACCGGGGATAGTGTAGCTTCCCAACAGTGAAAGGATATTTGAAATCGGTCCAGATATACAGCTGTGTGATAGATGGACGAACAGCAGAGTCTTAGTGATAAGGTTCCTTTGGTTATGGAACCCTAAATGATAGCAATTCTGCAGATTGATAACTCCATGATGAGAAAATTCATTCATACTGATATTAAAATTGGCCTCCAAATTAATTTTCGATCAATAATCATCATCACAGCCTTTTTTATCGTCCCACTGCTGGGCACATGCCTCCTCTCACACGGAGAAGGATTGAGCGTTAATCACCACGCTTGCTCAATGCGGGTTGGTGATTTAAGACTTTATAGTCCAGGTTTCCTCGAGATGTTTTCCTTCTCCTTTAATGAGTCATTGGTGTCCAAGATAAACTTAGAAAGTACGTATAACTTAGAAAAGTTACATTGTTACTTGCCTGAACTGGATTCAAACCCGCACCCTCATACTCGAAAGGCTGGTGCTTTAACTACTAGGCCACCACGACTTTATCAATAGAAGACGAATAAAATTCGTGCACTCGCCCACTTGCGTAAGGAAATAAATAAACATGATT
The DNA here is from genome assembly GCA_958496145.1 of Heliothis peltigera. NCBI lineage: Eukaryota > Metazoa > Arthropoda > Insecta > Lepidoptera > Noctuidae > Heliothis > Heliothis peltigera. Next base: position 2,491,453 of record OY292351.1, read on the forward strand.
TATCGATAAAACCTCTCGAGTCGATCAATTAATCGATTTCAATACCGATCACATTAATATCGATGGTTCTCATTTTTTACGATTTTGAAAGTTAAATGATTTTATTAAGGTCTTTTTAAGTCTGTTGTCATCAATTTAGATTTATATCAGGTTTCTTAAAAAACTGAAAGCGTTGACCGATTGACCAACACTAATGTTTGTCTATGGATCACTATTTGAATATCGAAACGAATTGATTGACAGTGACATTGACAGTTTTACTTTTTATATTTTTTGGCGGTTGCATCTTATGTCAAGGAAAATAAAGATGTTGTAATTTACTTTATTGCAAAGAATTAGTTACTGATCTATTTTAATATTATGCATAAAAAGAGGAAAGATTGGATTGCTTGTTTGAATTAAATAGGCTCCAGAACTAATTGACCGATTTGTAAAATTCTCTCACTGTTGGGAAGCTACACTATCCCCGGTGAACATAGGCTATGCTTTATTCTGGTACGGGAAGAATTTCTTAAATAATTTGAGATTGGACTTGTTTTACATGAATCTGGTTCTTCAAACCATACAAACAGAATTGTGTCGCTGGGGAGTTTGTTCTACCATTTCTTCTTGGTAGCGATAACACATAAGAAGTGGTGAAGGACGGGTATTTTTGGGTCATTCCTTTGTAGAATTCACCTTCAAAAACTGCTGATTTTCAGCCTACATTGAATAAATTACTTTTTATCTTCAATTACTTAGGTAATTTACAATTAAAAATGTGAATCATCATTATCTCAGCCATAGGACGTCCACTGCTGAACATAGGCCTCCCCTTTAGATCTCCAGACATATGTACCTGTTGGAAGCGACCTGCATCCAGCGTCTTCCGGCGACCTTTACAAAACGTCATCTTTCATTTGTTCTACATATTACATTTCTATATTTCTTCAGACATAGAGAAACAACTAGCTGAAATAAATACACACTTCTTGACGAGGGGGAAAGCGACATTAAAAAGCAAGATGGCCGCCATCGCATGCATATATTAATTAAGTTCCATCGGCATATAGAGCGTAGATTTTGCAATATAAATGCCGGAGATCTACTGGACCGTGCGATATCTAAGTGTAGATTTCACGCCATTGTGTTAGGGTTCCCTGGTAACAAAAGAAGTAGTGAAAAACCCCTCGTATTTGAAAGAAGAAAGAAATAATTTCTACCATAGAGATATAATAATGTTGAAGTGCCGTGGCGCGACTTCTAAACACGGAGTTTTGGCTGAAACCGCTTTGTGGGTTTTCAGAAACTTTCACAAAAGCAGCCCGGAGTCTGGAAGTTGTTGATTGATACGCCCGTGCATCGAGAGCACGTAAATGTTGGTCCTGCGCCTGATCTCTCTCCGGTCGTGTCAAATGCTTGTGCACTATAATATGTCCTGCGTAGCTGGCTGATCACCCTAGAGGGAACGGCCACCGTGACCGACAATTAGTCTCCAGGCTTAGCATGACAACCGTAGAAACAAGTTTTGTCTACCGGAGAATGGACATAATGAAAAGTGACAGATTGACATAAGATTTCTTTTGACAGAAGATTTTATCTTTTCTTCGATCTACATAAGTTTTGCAAGTGATTATATACGAGCTGACAGGTCGCGCCATGCTCGGGCAGAAGACATGTTCACATTAAAAGAAAGGGCTTTGTCTTTTCTTGATAGAATAGATATAGAATCGCCATGCTGAGCCTGCAAGACGCAATCATTGTTATTATAAGAAAAGAGTACGTAAGAATATTACCAAATACTGAAAAAAAAATCAGTCTTAGACAGGCCATACATCGAAGAAGGCTTAAGGCTTCTTTTTATCCGGGTGCGCGGAGTATTACCCACGGGACGCGGGTGAAAACGCTGGCGGAAGCTAGTTTGATATATCTATCAGTGACGACCAAAAGGCTGATGATTTGCACAGCTTACTAAGTAGCTCAAAGAATCTACGGAACCATATCATTTTTTTTCATAACAACGTTGTATAAAAAAACGACAATCTATTTAACAGAATATCTGAACAAAAATTTCCCCTTTTGATTTTTTTTTCATAGAGCGAAGCGTTTTGTGTTATTTTTCTATTGAAATATTTTCGATTTGGAATTTTCAAAAAAATCCAGTGAATTTTTTTCGCGATCAAATGTCTTTTTATGTACAGTTCAATGAATAATCTTTGTATTTGTTTAGTTTTTCTGATGTTTAAAAGTTAATAACGTTTCAGGGACTTTTTTCAATAAGAGGTCGATCAAAATCAAAGACAAGAAGGTTATCTAAATGACATAGACAATATCCAACTTAAAAAAAATACTATTTTTTGTTTCTGTGCATTAAAAATTCTCTAAAACTACTTAACCTATTCGAGTTTTTTTACTGGGAAATTACTCTATCCCTGGTTAAGATGGCTGTGTATGTGTGCTGTGGCATCCGGGTAGGGGCAAAAGTGTCCATATCGATTGCCTGGGGTCGTTCTCTGTAAGGGGATCAGCCAGCTGCGCAGGGCATATTTCAGTGCACAAGCATTTGCGCGGACACACTCTCTATTCCCTTACTCTCATAGCCCGATGAGTCAGCAATCCGGTGCGAGCGGAGAGAGATCAGATCCAGGACCGACATTTATGTGCTCTCCGATGCACGGGTGTATCAATCACCAACTTCCAGACTCCGGGATGCTTTTGTGCAAGATTCTTAATACTCACACAGGTCATTTTCGCGACCCCGTGCTCAGCAGTCGCGCTATGCGACTACTAGACCAACGAGGCAGCAATATACCTAAATGTCTTGGTACGTGCAGCATAAGTTTTTGCCAACGATTATAATCACACTGCACACTGCTAGTTGGAAATAAAGATGCAGCATGCTTGTTATTAAAATGTGAAATCTAATTGTACGTTTGGCGGGAAAGTTGACGTCTGTCATTTATTTGGTAATTCTGCAACTTTTTCGCGTGTGTTTATATTGTTTATGCCTTTTTATTTCGTGGGATATCATCAAATGACTCCTCCCGCTAAGGGTGCAGCTGGAGGGAGTGTCAGACTCTTACTGACTAAAACCCACTATGTTCTCTCCTCTACTCCTACGAACAACCTGCAGCCCAGGCGGACCCTGGTCTTAGGGGCCCATGTTGCTGACATCTCCTCGAATATTGTTCATGCTTGTACCAAACTGTTTAGAGCCAATTAGGTAGTTGATTAGGACAACAAATTTGATCCTTTAAAATATTAATTTGGTTAATAATCTTTTGGTAAAAAAGCTTCATGTCTCCTAAATATTATAAAAAAAAATATTATGGGCATAAATTAAACAAATAATTTAATTAATCAAGCTTTTACGTACACAAATCAAATTATACAGTTCAAAAAACAGGAAAATTGGGACTTCGAGAGGTATTTTGTCTTCTTTGCTTCGAAACCTTCCGCACCTTATTTATTAAATTAAATTCTGACATTTAAAACCTTGTTTGTAGGTCGAGTCATTGTCATTGAAGATCTAGCTAGAATACTTAAGTAATTTAAGGAAAATCTACTTAAAATTAAAACGCTGATGGCATACGACATGCAATGAGTAAATTATTTAAACGATCCTCTTAATACATATAAATTACGTGCCACGTTGTTTGTGCGCGGTGGACTTCTAAACTACTTAACAGGTTTTAATCTTCACCGTGTGCAGTTTGATCCTACTTCAAAGACAGTTTGGGGCGATGAAGTCCAGGGAGTAAAGGTCTTCATCATCATCACAGCCTTTTTATCGTTCCACTGCTGGGCACAGGCCTCCTCTCCCACGGAGAAGGATTGAGCGTTAATCACCACGCTTGCTCAATGCGGGTTGGTGATTTCAGACTCTATAGTTCAGGTTTCCTCGAGATGTTTTCCTTCACCTTTAATCAGTCATTGGTGTCCAAGATAAACTTGGAAAGTACTGGTCTTCATATCCCGCAGTAAATAGGAGGATACTCCGATCACCAATCACACACACACACACACGAATTATGTTGTTCTAATTTAAGTTTAAAGTTTTACAATTGAGTTTTTTGTGAACGGATCGTGGAGCCTGGGACCTAAACACAGGGAATCCTAGTGCACAACCAATATTGTAAATTACTTTCTGGTAGTAAGTCATCATCATCTCCCGAGCCTTTTCCCAACTATGTTGGGGTCGGCTTCCAGTCTAACCGGATTCAGCTGAGTACCAGTGTTTTACAAGGAGCGAATGCCTATCTGACCTACTCAACCCAGTTACCTGGGCAACCCAATACCCCTTGGTTAGACTGGCGTCAGAGTTACTGGCTTCTGACTACCCGTAACGACTGCTAAGAATGTTCAATGACAGCCGGGACCTGCAGTTTAACGTGACATCCGAAACACAAAAAAAAATAAAGAACAGTCATAGCTTCAACAAATTAATTTATTCAAACATTGCTTTTCTAAGTAAAAAGCGCCGATTAAATACGCTCTCAAGAGTATAAAGTCTAGCTGTACACGTCTGTCTTTGATTTCCATTCGTCTCGTAAAATCTAACCGGTCACAGAATCATTGGTAGGTAAATAAATGCTACATACAGTAAAAAGATATCTATTTATTTGTACCTTTATTTCAGGCAGCTAGGGAACATAGAAAATACAAGTACATACATTTAATCTAACAATACTTATAAATTACCACATACAATTTATAAAACTACCAGCAGACTCGGCCACGCGTTGCTGTGGCTAATGTCTTTGTTATAATAATAGAAAAATAATTTGCAATAAAATAATATAGCGACTATAAATTAAGATGTAAGCGATTCTATCTATCAAGTTGGATTAAACTGCGCACGGTGTGCATAAAAATCGGTGAAAAGTTAGATTAAAATCGAGGCAGTAGTTTAGATGACTATTGAGCACAAACAACTTGACACGTAAAATGTTGTATCAATCACCAATTATCAAATACCGGGCTGCTTTTGTGAAAATGTTTTAAAACACACAAAATAATTCCAACACGACCTGGCAATCGAAGCCGAGACCCCGGGCCACCAAAGCGGAGTTCTAGATCTCATTTAAATTCGATTTCAGCCGATTCAAATCTATGATTTTGACGACCCCGCTGTCGCTGGCGTAAGCAACAGGATAAAGCCGATATTTTAAGACGTTTTATACTAAGGTGGATAGTCTAGAGTCAGAGAAAGGACAGGGCTACTTTTTATTTGAGTGCAATGGTAACCACGCGGGACTGCCAAACTGAGGATCCCTGGTTCGATTCCCGGTACAGTCGACATTTGTGTGATGAGCATGCATTTCTTCTGTGGACTGGGCGTTAAAATATATATTCATTTTATTGGTGTAAATTATACGTAGTTTATCAGTTGGCACCCATAACACAAGCTAATCAATAGCTTACCATCGGGCTAACCGACCGTGTGTGTAAAAGGTGTCCTGATAAACGCAATTGAACAAACCCTGAATTTCAACAGCAGTACACTGTAAACTAGTCTAACTACAGTTATAACCACGTGTTCATAACAATATTGCAAGCCAAAGCGCTCGCAACCGGCAAGGTTGTATTGCCACATAGAAAATAACTGTACTAGGGAACAATGGCGCGAAATATCGAAGTTCCGTAATAAAGAACCTTTTTGCTCAAGGTTATGGGTGAAAAATTTCGTGAGAAAATATGTGTTAATTGATATAAATTGACCTAAAAAAATGTCGTGGTTGCCTAGTGGTTAAAGAGCCAACCTCTCAAGTATGAGTGCGTGGGTTCGATTCCAGGTCTAAGGTACTTTCTAAGTATATCTTGGACATCGAAGACTGTGTTTCGGAACTATAGGTCCCAGTCGCTCCTTGTAAAACACTGGTACCTACTCAGCTAAATCCAGTTAGAGGGGAAGGCGACCCCAACATAGTTGGGAAAAGGCTCGGGAGATGATGAGGTCCCTGATCACGCAAGTACCCCCGGCAGGGGACTGGATGCTATAGACTCCCAGGCCCCCTCCACTCAGGCAACGCCGGAGTGCCGCTGGGTACTTTTAGTGGGTTTACCGGGAAAGACTTAACCTGGGAGTCCCACATACCCCTGTCCCGTCCCGCGAAAGCATTTTTTCCCAGCGTCAAAAAAAAAGACAAAAACTCACATTCTCTAAGTTTGTATATACTTTCTAAGTATATCTTGGACATCAATGACTGTGTTGCGGATGGCACGTTAAACTGTAGGTCCCGGCATGGTCCCGGCTGTCATTGAACATCCTTGTCAGTCGTTACGGCTAGTCCAAAGAGTAAAGTAATATAGAGGGTCAGAAGCCAGTAAGTCTGACGCCAGTCTAACCAAGGGGTATTGGGTTGCCCGGGTAACTGGGTTGAGAAAGTCAGATAGGCAATCGCTCCTTGTAAAACAGCAGAAACGAGTATCGGCACAATGACTGCAGAATCCACATACCAAATGTTGACAACCTCGTGAGCTAAGCCAAGATATTTAAGATCTTTTTCAGCTTCCACGAGGTTCTAATGATGTGGCACGGTGATGTATTATTATTTTTATAATGTAAATACTTGTATCAAAATGTATATTTTTATACCTTTGAAAATAGGTGATTCAAATTCATCAGAATACATCATCTCCCGAGCCTTTTCCCAACTATGTTGGGGTCGGCTTCCAGTCTAAACGGATTTAGCTGAGTACCAGTGTTTTACAAGGAGCGACTGCCTATCTATCCTAAACTAGCTGTCCCCAGCAGTTTCACCCGCATCTTTGGTTACTGCTCAGCTCCCGTGTGTCTTAGCGTGATAGTATATAGCCTATAGCCTTCCTCGATAAATGGGCTATCTAACACTGAAAGAATTTTTCAAATCGAACCAGTAGTTCCTGAGATTAGCGCGTTCAAACAAACAAACAAAGTCTTCAGCTTTATAATATTAGTATAGATTCATCAGAATACGTTGAGATCAAAATGCTAGCCAGATATAAAATATAGATTTAAATCAGCATCAATCTTCCGAAACGTCCCATCACAACTTTGGTATATATCTTTTCGATTTAAGAACACAAAACATTATACGATGCACTACCCGTAATCACCTTATCGCCATCTCCCTCGCACTCACCTCAAATGACTATTGCCATCTTTTTCTTTTGACATTTGTTCCACCATATTGGTTTTGCAATAATAATGACACTAGGTTTTATTTGCAGGCTTATTCTGTATCTTAATGATTTGTATTAAACCGACTTTAATATAAAAGAAGGATCTCAGTTTTACCCTCTTAGTATGTATGTACGTATGTTTGTTGAGTTCATATACCGCTAGCATAGAAATTACGAGCACTTTAAATTGGTGGGTACCAGCTGTCTTTTACCATTGGCAGTCGGTATGGGTCGTCAGGAGCCAGAAAGTCTGACAACTAGTCTTACCAAGGTGTAAGTGGATGCCCAGGTGATTGGGGTGAGGAGGTCAGATAGGCCATTAGCGTCTAGGCGTCACGATTCCATGCTCCCCGACGCTAGGCGTCTCGACACCATGCGCCCCGACGATAGGCATCCCAGCGCTAGTCGTCACAACTCAAGGCGTCCAGACCCTAGGCATCCCAACGTTAGTAGAACACACGTCGCGCGCGCCGACGCCATGCGCCCCGCCGTTAGGGGTCTCAACTCTTGTCCCAACAAAAACTGCCTAATAACTAGTCAGCCGGTTAATTTTACCTTCATCATCATCTTCTTCATCAGCCTATCGCAGTCCACTGCTGGACATAGGCCTCTCCAAGTGCACGACACTGAGATCGATTTTCGGCTTTACCTTAACGAAACATAACCCTAAACTTGACGTAACAAAGCTTCAAGCAACCGGACCTTAGACTAGAAGCCGTCTACAACATTTTGAAAGCGAAATAATTTGCCTTGGCATCGAACCTGCGTCCTAACAGTACTGATTACGAAACACTGCCTGACTCGTCGATTTTCTGAGAACCTTAAAAAGCTGCAGGTATTAACCGTTATAATAGCGCTGTTGGTTTAACTAAACCGGTTTAACAAGCTTCAATGTAAACACATAATTTATAACTACGTTATGTTAAAATCAACTTATGGTAGTAACTAGTTAAGTTACATAAACTCTTTATTGTTTTAAAACATATTCATATATACGTGTCATTTATTTTTTAACCTCCCTATTGGGGGGACATGAGGGACTGGATGCTATATACTCCCAGGATGCCTCCACTCAGGGGACGTCGGAGTGCCGCTGGGTATTATTAGTGGATATACCGGGAACGACTTTACCGGGGAGTCCCACATATTCCTCTCCCGTCCCCGACGGGACGTGTAATAGCATTTTTTTCCTAGCGATAAAAAAAGACTCATTTGATTTCCCACTCAAAAAAAAACATTATTTTAATTTTTCTTTACCAAAATAATTTCGTAAAGGATTTTATTTTTGAAAAGACAAAGCTTTTTCTGTCAATGTCAACATGTCTTCTGCCCGAGCATGGCGAGACCTGTCAACTCGCATATAATCAATTGTAGACTTATATCGATCGAAGAAAAGAAAAATTACTTTAAAAAAATATCAAAAGAAATCTTACGTCAATCTCTCACTTTTCTGTCATTATGTCCATTTTCCGGTAAACAAAACTTGTTTCTACGGTTGCCATGCTAAGCCTGCAGGTCAACTACTCAATTCAGAAACTGGTTTCCTCGACCATTACGTTTATTTATTGACACATACACATTAGACATTTGACGGATTGAGATAAAAATCTATGTTCTCATAAAGTTACACATAGCTGTGGGCGTGCGAAACTGCCTAGCTATTTTGCTTACCTAAGTATTTAAAGCAAAACATTAATAATGGCGTCTTTCATAACGAGTTGGTGACAAGGTGAAAAATTATACAAAAAAATACTTTTCATCACACCAGTCATTTTATAAAGTTACTAGCCTTCACCAGCGGGTTCACCCGCGTCTTGTAGAAACAACTCCGTTCACCCGGATAAGCCTATAGCCTTCCTCGATAAATAGGCTATCATAGTCATCATCATAGTTGGGAAAAGTCTCGGGACATACATATTAATCCAAGAAATCATAAAACCTACCGAGATACCAAATCAGACCCACATGCATGCTTAGCTAATTAAAATCAAAATACCAACAATACCATTATTCTTAATCAACATTCCTTTCAAATACTGTCTGTGAAGCACACACAGACAAGTCCACAATTTACCATGAAGCAGGGTGGTCCATTAATTGCCCTTTGCTAAATACCGCCTATTGAGCTAACTACTTACTTCCTTTTGCATAAGATCTCTTTTGGAAAAGTCTCGGGAGATGATGATGTTGGTGCTGGTTGTCAGACTTTCTAGCTTCTGACTACCCGTTACGACTGCCAAAGATGTACAATGACAACCGGGACTCACCAATTTAGCGTGCCTTCCGAAACACGGAGGAACTCGTCATGACAAGATGGTCACCCATCCACGGACCGCCCGCGCTTAGCGTTGCTTAACCTTATGATTGATCGACCCGTGCGGCTGTTCCTTAGCCACGAGCTCCTCCACTTACTCAAACTTACTACTTAATAAATATTTATTATCATAGAAGTGCAAGCATAGCGATTTTATACCTAATCTATCAAGAAAAGACAAAGCTCTTTCTGTAAATGTCAACATGTCTTCTGCCCCAGCATGGCGCGACCTGTCAACTCGCATATAACCACTTGTAGACTTATGTCGATCGAAGAAATAAAAATTTCTTCAAAAAATTTGAAAAGAAATCTTACGTCAATCTGTCACTTTTCTGTCATTATGTCCATTCTCCGGTAGGCAAAACTTGTTTTTACGGTTTCCATGCTAAGCTTGCTGGTGTAATTTTTCTAATTGAAAAAGTGTTTTTTTTTTTTATAAAATTAAAGCTAAATAAAAATCAGGAGATTGGATCTCAGGAAAAACCGTTGCTATCATTGTTCTAAACCGTTGAAAAGTTCACACAAATAAAACAATGAAATTAATTTTCGAGTAAAAGTAATTCACATTCATACAACAGATAAGCTTATTAACGTTCTTCGTATTGTATACTATCACCATCTCCCGAGCCTTTTCCCAACTATGTTGGGGTCGGCTTCCAATCTAACCGGATTCAGCTGAGTACCAGTGTTTTACAAGGAGCGACTGCCTATCTGATGTCCTCAACCCAGTTACCCGGGCTACCCAATACCTTTTGGTTAAACTGGCGTCAGACTTACTGGCTTCTGACTACCCATAACGACTGCCAAGGATGTTCAAGGACAGCCGGGACCTACAGTTTAAAACACAGTCATTGGTGTCCAAGATATACTTAGAAAGTACGTACAAACATAGAAAAGTTGCATTGGTACTTGCCCGACCTGGAATCGAAGCCACGCCCTCATACTTGGGAGGTTGGCTCTTTAATCACTAGGCCACCACGACTTTTGTATACTATGTATAGTAAAAATATTAAAGAGAAGTTATAATTATAAAAAAAAAATCTTTTATACGACCGTTACTATAGACCCGGTTGACACCGAAGACCATAGCTAGTTCTAAACAAAAATGAACCTTTAAAATAAAATGTAACGATAAAAATAAAGTAATCCGAACAATGTAAAAAATTTATAACTTCTTCCTCTATACCCTGTTCCCAATTATATTTGGGGTCAACGCAATGTGTTTTCCGCTTCCACTCATTTCGATTAGCCGTCATACTACTATCCACTCCCTTCTAAATCATATCGTCTTTCAGGCAATCAATCCATCTCTTCCTTGGTCTACCTCTACCTCTCCATCCATTCACATTCATACTTAACACACGCTTTGTAGCATGTGTCTCACATCTTCTGATGACATGCCCATACCACGACAAACGCTTACCTCTCATTTTTTCTGTCACTGGTGCTACTTTCAGGCTTCAAATAAAACTTTATAAACTTTTAACTACAAGCAGATAATCTCAAAGTTCAGTAAATTAATGTTATACCAATTAAAAAACTTCGAAGCTACCTATTAAAAGCCTTGAACTTTAAAAAAAATACTTTCGCATCACTAAAAAATATTTTAACCTTCATTTTCAAAAATAGGAATGAGTGCAATGAGATCAGAAGTAGATTAGCAAAAAATACCGTCAAATAAAACATGTTTAACGATACCAAAAAGAAAATCTTCCCGTACCCAGATAAAACATAGCCTATGTTCACCGGGGATAGTGTAGCTTCCCAACAACCCCTTCGGGGGTTTGCGACGAATGCTTCGGCGATACCCGCCCCTCCGACACGTGGGTAGATGGGGAACACGGGTTGGTTTTTAGTCAGTAAGAGTCTGACAGCACCCTTTGCCCTTCCCCCAGGGCTTAGGGTCTCCAAAAGGATTTTCCAACCCGATATCGAAAAAAAAGCTTCCCAACATTGAAACAATTTTTCAAGTACTTTCGGAGCCTATTCAATTCAAACAAACATACAAATCTTTCCTCTTTATAATATTATATAATACAGATCAAAAAACAGCCGCTGAGGACATCCCCAATGCTTTTTATAGCTACCCGAATCTGAAGAACTTTCCCATTCAACTTTGAACCATATGCTTCAGCGATAAAGTTGAAAATCTATTAAGGAATTTTGACAGATTGTGTTTGTATCTAATCACATAACCGGTTCACTGCAAACCGGAATTGAACACTATGGTATTCCGTTAACGTAACACCATGTAACGACAGCCAATAGTTTTCTCTCGTATACATAATATCCACTCGTATACCGTGGAAACTGATTCCCGGATAAAAAGTAGCCAATATCATCTCCCGAGCCTTTTCCCAACTATATTGGGGCCGGCTTCCAGTCTAACCGGATTCAGCTGTCTGAACTCCTTAATCCAGTTACCTGGGCAACCCGATACTCCTTGGTAAGACTGGGTTGTTAGTCTTTCTTGCTTCTGACTACCACTAACGACTGCCAAAGATGTACAAATGACAGCCAGGACCCACCGATATAACGTGCCTTCCGAAACACGGAGAAACTCGTCATGACAAGATGGATTGGATTTATTAATGGTATTCAATTTAGACAAAAAATCTTATGTTATCTCTGCATAATATTAGTAGAGATAGCATATACATATTTATAAAGTACTAGCTGTTGCCAGAGACGTTGTCGGCATGGGCATTAGGCTTAAACATTCACCCCCCTCCTCTCCGTAGTGATAGCGTGATAATATGTAGCCTATATGTTGACCCGATCTCTCAGTTATATTCATGCCAAATTTGAAGTAAACCCATGCAGTATTTTTTGAGATTAGCCCGGACATACATACAGACAAACAGACAAAAATTCTAAAAACTACATTTTTGGCTTCGATATCGATTGTAGAACACGCCCCAATTGTTCTTTTAATAAAAAATATTCAATGTACAGTTTTGACTTTTCTACGATTTTATTATATGTAAATATAGATTTTCTGAAACTATTTTCGTAAGACATACCAAATGAACTAAAGTCAAACTATGATCGATCACTCTCCGAGTAGAGCAAGAGAGAATCCTAAAAAAACATACGCCTCCCAGCAGTTGGTTTAAAAGATAACAAACTATGTAATAAAGCCTCAATTACGATCAACAATGGTTGAACTTTCACTCTTCTATTTGAAAACGTAATAATGACGCAATGGTTAGTGTGAGATACGACCGCTATGCTCGCGACCGCCATTCCTAGCGAAAGTGATTTGTATTTGTCGCCGATAAAAAAAAAAACGATTGGAGAATCTATGCTTTGCTTTGACGTTGACATTTGGGGTTTGGCGCGAAATTTTTAATGGAGAAAAGTTTTTTAATCTTGTTTGACTGCCTCGTTGGTCTAGTGGTCGCAAGGCGCGACTGCTGTTCACGGGTTCTCGGGTTGGAATCCCGGGTCGGTGCGAAATCGCTTTGTGGGTTTTGAGAAACTTTCATAAAGCAGCCCGGAGTCTGGAAGTTGGTGATTGATTTACCCGCTAAGAACTTAAACTAAAACAATCTATTAAAACTATTTTCTACTCATTATAACTATATTAAGTTGTGGTGGCCTAGTGGTTAAAGCACCAGCCTCTCAAGTATGAGTACGCGGGTTGGATTCCAGGTCAGGCAAGTACCAATGTAACTTTTCTAAGTTATATGTACTTTCTAAGTAAATCTTGAACACCAATGACTGATTAAAGGTGAAGGAAAACATCTCGAGGAAACCTGGACTGTAAAGTCTGAAATCACCAACCCGCATTAAGCAAGCGTGGTGATTAACGCTCAATCCTCCTCCGTGTGAGAGGAGGCCTGTGCCCAGCAGTGGGACGTGCACTATTTTTGTAAGATTTTATTAATTAGTTGCCACGCCAAATCGTGTCAAAAACACGGTTATTATACAAAATTCCAGGAAAATTAATTAATTTTCACGTCAAAAACATAATGGTAATAACTTGAACATTTTGAAGGCATTAATTAATATAACAATTACCTTTTATTGCCGCTGTAATCGTTAACAAAGCTTAACCAGTTTCCGAACGTTTTAATAAAAGTCAACATTTTATAAATGATATCATAAAGTAATATAGTACTAAAAAAAACCGGCCAAGTGCGAGTCGGACTCGCGCACGAAGGGTTCCGTACCATTATTTATAAAACGGACAAAAAATCATGTTTGTTGTATGGGAGCCCCCTCAAATTCTAGTTTTCAGTATTTGTTGTTAGCGGCAACAGAAATACATCATCTGTGAAAATTTCAACTCTCTAACTATCACGGTTCATGAGATACAGCCTGGTGACAGACGAACGGACGGACAGAGGAGCGAAAACAATAGGGTTCCGTTTTACCCTTTGGGTACGGAACCCTAAAAATGATATTTATTTAGTTAATATTTAGTATTCTATGCCTAGGCTAAGTCAAACACCCATGCACACAAATGTTTGACTTATGCGGGAATCGAACCCGCAACCTATAGCGTGGCAGGCAGGTTCTAGTCGTCACCGTCATCATAGTAAGGATAAGACCGTGTCCCCAGTAGGCAAACTGTTAGCGGCCGACTGAGTTAGCCGCAAATTTGTGGCAAACTGAAATTTGAGTTTGCTGCAAACTCTAATCAATTTTCGTGCGTCGCAAGCGACTAGAACCGGTTTTGGTGGGAGTCGGCCGATCACTATAGTCAGCGCGCGTAACGCTGCAAACTGCGTATAGTGAGCGCAAAACTAGCAGACTGTGGACACTCCATTTCAAATATATGGAAGGGCGTACTAAATCGGTACGCCGCAATCTCAGTCGGCCGCTAACAGTTTGCCTACGTGGACACGGCCTATCAAGGAAGTAACAATTTTGCGTAAGCCGAGGTGCCTCGTGGAAAGACGTATTAATATAGATTTTAATTAAGATATGAATCATTGAATTTCCTTAAAAGTAAATTCATTCATCGCTTTGACGAGAAGTGACTTCTAATTTATAAGTTATTCTTCCTGGTTTTACAGGAAAATCTATAAAAATATTATAAGGTTGAAGAGTTTGTTGCTTTGTTTTTTTGAACGCTCTAATATGAGGAACTATTGAACGGATTTGAAAAAACATAATTACCTCATTGTTTGAAATAATAACGTTTAGATTTTTTTGAGTCATAAGATGTTGTGAAGAGACTCGCTACTTAGATAATTTGGATTTTACTACAAAAGAGTTGTTCGACACGTCATTATGTTAAAACACGTGTCGAACATCTGTCTAATTTTTTTGTAGTCCGTAGGCCCTATGTTTTTCAATTGGCACAGTCATCTCCCGAGCCTTTTTCCCAACTATGTTGGGGTCGGCTTCCAGTCTAACCGGATTCAGCTGAGTACCAGTGTTTTACAAGGAGCGACTGCCTATCTGACCTCCTCAACCCAGTTACCCGGGCAACCCAATACCCCTTGGTTAGACTGGCGTCAGACTTACTGGCTTCTGACTACCCTTAACGACTGCCAAGGATACCTACAGTTTAACGTGCCATCCGAACACAGTCATTGGTGTCCAAGATATGTATACTTAGAAAGTATATACAAACTTAGAAACGTTGCATTGCTACTTGAATCGAACCCACGCCCTCATACTTGAGAGGTTAGCTCTTTATCCACTAGGCCACCACGACTGGCACAGTATTTGATAAAATCAATTGAATTTAATTTATTGCAAAATTATGTTTGTATTAATTTCAAATAATCCAAACCTACTAAAAATATCGTAAATAATTTTTTATTTGCATAATTACGTAAATTGACATCTGTCATCACTGATGACATTAAAAAACTTTCAAATTAAAAAATAAATAATATATTTTCCTCTTAAAACAAAATGTATACTTGTCTATACATCATTCGAATTCTATTCAAAATTCGAAATCCAATTTCAAACGTTCGCATTGTGACGTTAATTTATTCGTGTGGAAACGCTAACAAGAATTCACAAGATATGTGATCTTATTCCGCCATTCTCAATGAGTAGATGATTGAGATTATTAACTTCTCGCTTCCACGTATTTGTAGATTAGATTTATGTATTAATTAAACAATTTGCCTTTGAAATACGAGAACACAAGGTAAGTGATTACTGATGTAATTATAGACTCATGAGACATACATTTTAACATTTCAGATTTGTGTCTTTGTGTTAGGTTTTAAAGACTATTTTTTCTTTGGTTTCCCTCGCCTTTTGTATAGTACGGACGCCACCTCTCTTAAACTCTGATTGCAGCTAGAGGGGTCATTTATTGATTCCCCAAAACAACGGGACTCTCATATAAAAGATATTTTGATAGACATTGGAGAGTTCTCTATGTGAGAAGAGGCCTGTGCCCAGCAGTGGGACGATAAAAAGGCTGATGATGGACAATATTAGACATGTACGTTACATTTACCTAGTCCGCAAGTTAGACTCGCGGCTTTTTATTTATGGGTTATACGGAATTCTGTCCATTATCTTTAAGCAAACGAGCTCGCACCAGCCTTTGGAGTATGAAGGTGCGGGTTTGATTCCAGGTCAGGCAAGTACCAATAACTTTTTTAAGTTATACGTACTTTCTAAGTATATCTTGGACACCAATGACTGATTAAAGGTGAAGGAAAACATCTCGAGAAAACCTGGACTATAAAGTCTGAAATCACCAACCCACATAGAGCAAGCGTGGTGATTAACGCTCAATCGTTCTCTGTGTGAGAGGAGGCCTGTGCCCAGCAGTGGGACGATAAAAAGGCTGTGATGATAAAACGAGCTCGCATATTATGTAATCAATTTCTAGCTACCACTAGTTTCGCCTATGACCCTCGGATCAGTGGTAACTGGATTCTTATGGTGTTATGTCATTGTATAATGTATGGGCGCATCAATTCTTATGTTATTGTATAACTAACCGTTGCCCGCGACGTCGTCCGCGTGGGCATTAGGTGATTAAACATTCACCCCACCCCCGTACGTGATAGCGTGATAATATTTAGCCTATATGTTGACCAGACATCTTAGTTATATTCATGCCAAATTTGAAGCAAATCCATGCAGTACTCTTTGAGATTATCCCGGACATACATGCAGACAAACAGACAAAAATTCTAAAAAAACTATATTTTTGGCTTCGATATCGATTGTAGATCACGCCCCAATCATTCAATGTACAGTTTTGACTTTTCTACGATTTTATTATATGTATAGATGAGCGCCTCAGTTCTTATGTTATTGTATAATATCTACGCTGATCTATCGTAGTGGAGAATACAATAGCTTTGTTTATAGAATACCTACCTATATGCTGTAGTTTTGACCGCTACAGTTACGTATATAGACGACAAGCCAAAAAGTGTCCAGCACGCCACGGTCACGACTACATGACAGACTTTTAAAGTTCAAAATTAATAGTCAGTTTCAATCGATATAATTCCGAACTCAGTACTATATTGTAGGTATTTATGGATGAATTCTTAGCTTGGCGCTGAGGGCACGTCTTACTTTTTTTGACGTGGCTGTCAATTGTTTAAGCTTATATTTGATGTTTTGACGAGTGTTCGAGTTCGATTCCAGAGCAGGCAACTACTAATGTAACTTTTGTAAGTTAAAAGCAGGCAAAGACGCCAGCACATCAAGACTGTAAAATTTTCCCAATCAACTTTGAACCATATACTTAAGCGATTAAGTAAAAAATCTATTAAGGAAATTTGACAGATTTTAGTAGCTTGATGCAGACGCCAGTCTGTTGATGTCCAGCACATCAATCTGTCCAATTTCTTTAATAGATTTTCAACTTTATCACAATAGTGGAAGGTTAATATGTCGTGGTGGCCTAGTGGTTAAAGAGCCAACCTCTCAAGTATGAGCGCGTGGGTTCGATTCTAGGTCGGGCAAGTACCAATGCAACTTTTCTAAGTTTGTATGTACTTTCTAAGTATATCTTGGACACCAATGACTGTGTTTCGGATGGCACGTTTAACTGTAGGTCCCGGCTGTCATTGAACATCCTTGGCAGTCGTTATGAGTAGTAGGGTGACGTCAGTCTAACCAAGGGGTATTGGGTTGCCCGGGTAACTGGGTTGAGGAGGTCAGATAGGCAGTCGCTCCTTGTAAAACTCTGGTACTCAGCCGAAACCGGTTAGACTGGAAGCCGACCCCAACATAGTTGGGAAAAGGCTCGGGAGATGATGAGTGGAAGGTTAATATAGGAATGGTAATTTGACAGATTTGGGTAGTTTTATGAGCTGGAGTCTTTACAACAAACTAGGATGAAGATTATTTTTTATCGATTCACACTCTATAATCAAGTATGTTGTCTATGTGATATTCACACGAGCTAGTTCTAAAATACACAAAGCGACGCGCTATATTTTTTCAAAGCTTTAGCTATTATATAAACATCTATACGCGATGGGTTCAGGTCGCTACTAGAGAGAGAGAGAATTACAGTCGTTACGGGTAGTCAGAAGCCAGTAAGTCTGACGCCAGTCTCACCAAGGAGTATTGGGTTGCCCGGGTAACTGGGTTGAGGAGGTCAGATAGGCAGTCGCTCCTTGTAAAAACTGTTACTCAGCTGTCACTTGCAGACTCCAGGCTGCTTTATGAAAGTTTCTCAAAACCCACAAAGCGATTTCAACCCGAGACTCCGTGCACAGCAGTCGCGCTATGCAACTACTAGACCAGCGAGGCAGTCGAGACAGTGACTCAACGCTCATTGGCAGCGTTTGTTTATTTTCATTGTTTGTTTTGTCTATAGTATTATTTGTTTGTTGTTTTTTTTCGTCGTTTTATTTGCGGATAAAAATGCTTTTTTCTTTATTTTATTTTTTTTCTTTCTAGTCATCATCTCCCGAACCTTTTCCCAACTATGTTGGGGTCGGCTTCCAGTCTAACCGGATTTAGCTGAGTACCAGTATTTTACAAGGAGCGACTGCTGCTTAAAGACTTCCAATAATGAAAATATTTATCCATACTTATAATAAAATCGTAGAAAAGTCAAGACTGTACATTGAATATTTTCTTTAAAGAATAATTGGTTTATATTGGTGATTAATAAGCCAAAAGTATAGTTTTTAGAATTTTTGTCTGTTTGTATGTCCGGGATAATCTCAAAATGTACTGCATGGATTTACTTCAAATTTAGCAAGAATATAGCTAAGAGGTCGGGTCAACATATTATCATGTTTAATCACCTAATGCCCACGCGGACGACGTCGCGGGCAACAGCTAGTCAAATAATAAAACGCGACTTCAAGTAGACAAATAAAACTAAAAAGCTTTTAACATCAAAATATAGTAATATTTATCTCAATTTCCCACAAAGACGAATTCAATAACACGATATTCACGAATATTCTTTCTTTATCCGAGACTCCGAGACGTCCATCATTCCATAGACAATAAAGCGCTCCAAAATGTCAACGTCAAAAAAGGTTACAACAAAATCTTCGATGTGTACAAAGAAAAATATCATTAGGATACATTTTCTTAGATCTTAGAATACTTATATTTTTTGACAAGGACATGACACATTATAGCGAATTGACAAGGATTGTATCCAAAGAAAACCGGCGAAGTGCGAGTAGGACTCGCGCACGAAGGGTTCCGTACCATTATTTATAAAACGGACAAAAAATCATGTCTGTTTAATGGGAGCCCCCCTCAAATATTAATTTAATTTTAATGCAATTACTTATTTTTGAATTAAGTAATACATTCCATATTCTGTGAATATTTCAAGCATCTACCTGTTGCCGTTATCGATATCGAGCAAAAATGAACAAAAAAATCACGTTTGTTGTATGGGAGCCCCCCAAAATATTTATTTTATTCTAGTTTTCAGTTTTATAGCGGCAACAGAAATACATCATCTGTGATTTTTCAACTGAAATTCAACTGAAATTTCAACTCTCTAACTATCACGGTTCATGAGATACAGCCTGGTGACAGACGGACGGACGGACAGAGGAGCGAAAACAATAGGGTTCCGTTTTACCCTTTGGGTACGGAACCCTAAAAAGGTTATAACAAAATTTTCGATGTATACAAAGAAAAATATCATTTAGAATAGATTTTTCGTCAGATCTTAGAATACTTATATTTTTTGACAAGGACATGACATATTATAGCGAATTGACAAGGATTGTATTCAAAGGCTTGTGTTAAATCTACGCATGTTTTATAGACTTTGAGCGTTGTCGTCAAACTGTTCAGCCATCTTTGATCGCATCCACACAAACGTACCCGTTCAACCAAACGGGTTTAACTAGTACTACTCAATCTCAGTCTACCTGTGTATGGGGCCAAAATCGATTTGTGGGTTTTAACAGACTTTTATACAGCAGCCCGGAGTCTAAAAGTTGGTGATTGATACACCCGTGCATCGGAGAGCACGTAAATGTCCTGCTTGTGATCTCTCTCCAGTCGTTTCGGATTGCCGTCCCATTGGACTATGAGAGTGATGGAATAGAGAGTGTTTTTTTGAAGTAATTTTTCTTTTCTTCGACTGACATAAGGCTAGAAGTGATTATATGCGAGTTGACAGGTCGCGCCATGCTCGGGCAGAAGACATGTTGACATTGTCTTTTCTTGACAGAATAGATATAAAATCGCCATGCTAAGCCTGCTGGTTTTGTATAGCTTGATAAGTAGCCGTGTTGTGTACAAGATATGTTTAAAATGTTTATTGTCAGAATAACTACAATGGATTGTTTAATTCTACATTTAACAGCGGCTCCCCACTACAATAATGAAGTTGAAAAAACAGTTCAAATATCAACAGACGTTATTTGTAAACATATATACTCTTAGACGTGATAATATGAAATGTATGGTTATGGTTCAGAGTGCTGGCCCACAAAAGTGATGAATGAAAGACAACTGCATGCAGCAGAGATGAGAATGTTAAGAAGAATGTGTGGTGTTACGCGAATGGATAGAGTAAGGAATCCTACTATTATTATAAAGGCGAAAGTTTGTAAGTATGGATGTATGGATGTTTGTTACTCTTTCACGTAAAAACTACTGAATGGATTTGAATGAAACTTTACCACAATATAGCTTATACATCAGAATAACACATAGGCTACTTTTTATCCGGGTATGGAAAGTACTTCCCTCAGAAAGCGGGTGAAACCGCTGGCGGAAGCTAGTGTGAAATGTATGGTTATGGTTCAGAGTGCTGGCCCACAAAAGTGATGAATGAAAGACAACTGCATGCAGCAGAGATGAGAATGTTAAGAGGAATGTGTGGTGTTACGCGAATGGATAGAGTAAGGAATGAGTATATAAGGGGAAGTTTAAAAGTGGCACCGGTAACCGAAAAACTATGAGGGAACCGGCTAGCATGGATCGGCATGTAATGCGGAGGAATGAGGATCATGTTTGCGACGCATATTCTTCCCTTAATTGTCTCAATTTTGTACAATTTGTCCTTATGTATTTTTGTGTCACAAGCACGTAATAAAAGTTATTTTCTTTCTTTCTTTCTTATGTTGTGAGGAAGGTCTTGGACATGAATGTGGATGGATATAGAGGAAGGGGACCAAAGAAACGACGGATGGATTGCGTGAAAGTTGATATGGCTAGAAAAAATGTAACTTGCGAGATGACGGCAGATAGAAGAGCGTGGAAGACAAAATCATGCTGCGCCGACCACAAATAAAACTTGGGATAAGGGCAGGAGGATGGATGGATATACTCTTAGACGTGGTCAACGAAAGAGATTTTATCACAAAAACATACTTTAGGAAGTGAAGTCTTAGGCCCCTTGCCGACGGCGACTTTTGTAGCGATACAGTCGCGGTGGACGACATCGGAGAAAGAACAGAGGGGGGAGGGAGTGTGCCGAACATCAGTGTAACTGCAGAGCGACTGAATCTGGTCCCGTGGGCGAGGGCACACAGCTAGCTACAGCTGCGCGTCTGTATCGATGCTAAGCGCGACAGTATCGCGACTGCATCGCTACAAAAAGTCGCCGTGGGCAACAACTGACTTTAGGAAGTGAAGTCTTATACAAATACTAGCGGTAGCCCGCAGCTCAGAAAAAGTACCCTATGTCATCATCTCCCGAGCCTTTTCCCAACATGTTGGGGTCAGCTTCCAGTCTAACCAGATTTAGCTGAGTACCAGTGTTTTACAGGGAGCGACTGCCTATCCGACCAACTGCTTTAGCGCAGTCAACGGCACCAGCAGTCGGTGTATGCCTCACGACCGCTCGAGCTGTTGACAGCTTGAAGCGGTCGCGACTGCTCGAAAAATACCCTATACCTAGTCTTCATAACTACGTCACTGTCTTGTTGTCGCATTGCGCGACTTCTGTGCACGGAGTCTCGGGTTCGATTCCGAAATCATCATCACAATCAGTCGTATCGGATTGCCGACCCATCGGACTACGAGAGTGACGGAATATATAGGTAGTGCACCTGTGTCTGCGCAAATGTGCGTGCACTATAATATGTCCTGCGCTGGCTGATCTCCGTAGAGAGAATGGCAGGGACCAACAACTGATCTGGACGCCACTAATTAATATAGGTGAAGGAAAACATCTCAAGGAAACCTGGACTATAAAGTCTGAAATCACCAACCCGCATTGAGCA
This sequence comes from Heliothis peltigera, assembly GCA_958496145.1. Classification (NCBI taxonomy): domain Eukaryota; kingdom Metazoa; phylum Arthropoda; class Insecta; order Lepidoptera; family Noctuidae; genus Heliothis; species Heliothis peltigera. The sequence goes on from OY292351.1 coordinate 2,513,524, forward strand.
AGCGTGGTGATTAACGCTCAATGCTTCTCTGTGTGAGAGGAGGCCTGTGCCCAGCAGTGGGACTATAAAAAGGCTGATGATGATAATGATTAATCACAAGACAATTTGAACCTACAATAATCCAATTAGATTATATGTTTGCTCACAAAGCAATTCACTTTTTTATGCAAGTACTAAAACACAAAGGCAAAGGAATTCCTTGCATTATGCCACCCAGGCTTATTACGCCTACATAAATTAATTTTACATAAACATAGATAAGTATTTCTTGTGTTTTTTTTTATATACACGCGTCGCACGCTGTACAAATGTACCGTAACGGCAACACAGGCATCGTAATTTGAATAAATTGCCAGTCAATTGCATTATTTTTCGTGTTACTAACAATTATTATTTCATATCCAACATTTAAGCATGCACAAGTTACAAGCTGGCTAATATTTAAGGCTTTTTTAAAGACATTGTTTTTGTAAAACTTCCGCGTTTCTTCCGCATATTTAGTTCAATATTTTCTTGGTTTTATCTGTGATATGTTTCAATGCAGAAATGTGCAGTTATTACCTAAAGTTAAAAATGCAAATAATTGACAAGTCTGTGTATAAGTTTGTAATAAATAAAAACATTTTGAACATTAATTCATATAAAACTAACAACTTCAAGTTTCTAAAATAATGGTCAATAGAAAAAAAAACAAAAGACTAGCTGTATTGGCTGAATGTCTTCAAAACTTGACATGCCATCCAAAATAAAATAAAACTTCGCAATACAAACTCGTTTCACATTTTAACTCGCAATAATGTTGAATTTCTTTGGATACTAAACAAATTATTCTAAATCAATGAACAGCTGCATTGCAAGCTTATTTAATTAGACACGTTAGAACTAAAAACAAAGATAAGTTTAGCAAAAACAATTGATCTTACACGAACGGTAGTCAGAGTTCAGGGAGTGGTTTGACATAACCTCAAAAAACTATAATCTACGTATTGAAATAACGATATTAATTTATAATTACTTACTTCGTCAGCCTTTGGATGTTCGTGTGTACAATGAACATGCTTGTGTTCACTTATTGTTACACATAAAACACTATTTTGACACATAAACAGCACACAACACATAACGATACCTATGTTTAGGTACATTTTGTTAGTAAAAGATTTAATACACTCACTAAGAACAACAAAAAACTGTTTGTTTACATTTTAAAATTAGGAAAATATAATTACGCGTGCTCTCGCTGACAAATTCGCGAGCATACTACAAAATTAAATGAATGAATCGGTCGCTTTGACTGAAGTCAGCAACATTCAACAGCTGATGTCAATCGGAACGGCCATATTATTTCCGATCCTCCGTCTCTTTCTAACGTACAACTATGAGCGTTGAAAGACAAAGATAGAGATATGTTTAAGATTGTCATGTAAATCGTATCTTTTAAGTATTAATTTATGTCTAAAAGAAACAATCTTTTATAAAACTAACGATGCATATAATTAGGGTTTCAGTTAAGTTCTTATGTCGACACTTAATTTAGACTTATCTGTAAAAAATATAGCATAATTCGTTTAAGTTTACAAGGGTAGGAAGATATTATATTGATTGCTCTGCGGCATTTGTGTGGTGTAGACACAGGCGCCGGCAAATCAAGACCCTACAATCTGTCAAATATCTCTAATAGATTTTCAACTTTATCGCTGAAGCGTATAGTTTAAAGTTCATTGGGAAAATTGGACAGTTTCTGGTTGGTTGATATACTGGCGATTGTACCTACAAACCTATTTTGCACAAATTATATTCATGGATTTTCTGATCTGTCGCTAGAATGATGGCATCCAGGCCGATTGTCGGCTACGGCGGCCGTTCTCTTTTATGGAGATCAGCCAGCTGCGCAGGACATATTATAGTGCACAAGCATTCGCGCAGATACAGGTGCACTCTCTATTTCCTCACTCTCATACATAGTCCAATGAGATGGCAATCTGATACGACCGGAGAGAGATCAGGCGCAGGACCAACATTTACGTGCTCTCCGATGCACGGGTGAATCAATCACCAACTTCCAGACTCCGGGCTGCTTTATGAAAGTTTCTCCAAACCCACAAAGCGATTTCGGCCCGACCCGGGATTCGAACCCGAGACCCGTGCACAGCAGTCACGGCTTGCGACCACTAGACCAACGAGGCAGTCGCTAGAATATTACGTCAATGGTAATCCGTGGTCAGGTCTAATCCTACTACTATTATAAAGGCGAAAGTTTGTAAGTATGGATGTATGGATGTTTGTTACTCTTTCACGTAAAAACTACTGAATGGATTTGAATGAAACTTTACCACAATATAGCTTATACATCAGAATAACATATAGGCTACTTTTTAACCGGGTATGGGAAGTACTTCCCTCAGAAAGCGGGTGAAACCGCTGGCGGAAGCTAGTATAATCCTAAGAAAAAACCAGCTCAAAGTTTAATGACCCCCGTACGCGCAAAGGGGGTTGCTAGGTTACCTAACGACGTATAAGTATCTTTAGGTAAGTTTAAAGAAAGCTATTTAGAACTACTTTAGTAGGTCTATACATACATAAAAATATCTGCCACGGCTTTAATGGGAGGTAGTATTGTGTTTATATATTACAACTAGCTTCCGCCAGCGGTTTCACCCGCTTTCTGAGGGAAGTACTTTCCATACACGGATAAAAAGTAGCCTATATGTTATTCTGATGTATAAGCTATATTGTGATAAAGTTTCATTCAAATCCATTCAGTAGTTTTTACGTGATTGTGGTAAAGTTTCATTCAAATCCATTCAGAAGTTTTTACGTGAAAGAGTAACAAACATCCATACTTACAAACTTTCGCCTTTATAATAGTATTAAGATTAGGATAGTGAAGATAAATTAGAGATTATTTGTCATTTTATTTTTGAGTCGAACGAACTCCTCAACGATATGATAAATGACATTTATTTTGCAAATAGGTTGAAATCAACACTTTTACACGTCAACACATTTTTTATGAAAAACGAGATGAGTTCGGCATTTCCTAACTGACTACCTTGAGAAGAAACGCCGAAACAAACTCAAGGGTCTCAAGTCTCTTTTAGAGTCCAGACAAAAAGTGATTACATACTACGGTATGGATGAGCAATGTGTCGACTACCTCGTTAGTTAGTGGGATATTCTCATTAACCAGCCATAAACCGTTAGTTTCCTGAACTTGTGAACATTATCGAACCCAAAATTGCAATTCTCGGTGTAAAGATCTGCGCCTGTCTGTACTAAAACCGGTACTTTTTAAAAGCTTTTATTTAGCTTGCCTACCAATGTAACTTTTCTAAGTTATACGTACTTTCTAAGTTTATCTTGGACACCAATGACTGATTAAAGGTGAAGGAAAACATCTCGAGGAAACCTGGACTATAATGTCTGAAATCACCAACCCGCATTGAGCAAGCGTGGTGATTAACGCTCAATCCTTCTCCGTGGGAGAGGAGGCCTGTGCCCAGTAGTGGAACGATAAATAGGCAGTGATGATGATGATGATTTAACTTGCCGTGTATGTATGTTACGGTGGATTCTTTGAGCTCAATTTTGAAGTAGATATCTTCAACCGATTGAGCTGAAATTTTTAAGACTACGTTTTATAATAAGGGGGTAAGCGTCAACGATAGTGAAACCAACAAAGCGTCACACTTACAAATAACTAGTCAACTTTCCCTGTCGTCACCTGTTGTTGTTAGTTGAACCACGTAACATTACGTCATAATTGGTCAAGTTGGCACGCGCGCTAAATATTTAATTATCTGTTTGTTTGACAAGGATGTGTAATTTCGTAATTGCCCTATACCGGTACTTGACAACTATTCGATTTGAATACTTTTATAGAACTGTCAAAAACGGTTACTTTGTATATTAGAGTAATTTATTACCTTTGTATGGTATTTTGAGGTATTTTGTAGGAAAATAAGCTGAGAAAATAAGAAATGTGACGTCACAGGTTTTTCACATCAAGCCGTATACCTACTTATTTCGGTTACATTCTCAATAAAAAAATGTAAACAATTTTCGTTTCAAAACGATAAATGAAACTGTCATTATTTTAAGATGTTTTACAAATTGAATATGTTAAAGTATTTAATTTTTGACCTAGTCATCATCACATTTCCGTGACCCTAGCACACAAACACCTCCAGAAGGAATATAGTGGGTTTTAGTCAGTAAGTCTGACTTTTATTACACTAAAAAAAAAACAACAACACACTAAAATAAATAAAAAAAAAAACTAATAAAAAGGCACAAAAATAAATAAAAACTCATTTATTGACAAAAAATAACACCATAAACCTTTATTTACACATAAATCACACATTCAATGATTTTTCATATAAAACAAATGCATTTTTTCAATAGGGACGCGGACAACTAGTCAAATTAAATACTTTTATAGAACTGTCAAAAAAGGTTACACTCTATGCAATTTGTATGAAAACACCACATATGGCGTCACAGATTTTTCACATCAATCCATATACTTATTTCAATTATATTATCAATAAAAAAATAAAATCAGTTTTCGATTCAAAACGATAAATTAAACTGACATTATTTTAAGATGCTTTACAAAATGAATATGATAAAGTATTTAATTTATGATCTACTCCGCATCCCAATTATCGTGAAAACATAAACAAAATAATTATGTATATATCAACCTTAGGATAAAATATTTTTAATAGTAACTGCGTCTGCGCACCGACTTGCTCAATGTCCATTACCATTGGCGACAACCATACTTAGCTACAATAGGGAATATGCATGTAATTTTTTTATTCACTAAATTAATATACTTTTAGCTGTAATAAATAAATATGAAAGAATTTTTAAAATACAATTTATCGACAAGAAGTTATAAAGCTTTAAAACTGCTAATAAGAAAGAGAAGTCCGAGTGTAAAATTTACGTCACAACTACACACGCCCGTAAGGCTGTCATTGAATATAGCGTTTTGGTGAGAGGGACAGGTATACTTGTTTAAAATTGTTATATCTCGTTTGTTTTTCTACTGATTTCGATATTATTTTCACAGTTAGTATTCTATTTTTGTATCTTTATTGATAAACTAGTTAGATAGCAAATATTTTTTTCATGCATATTCCCTATTGAAAAAAGAATCTTCTAGAATCATATCCTATGGTTAACATATACATACACAGTTACAAATACATAACATGAAACTCGATTTTTATTTATAACAGAGAAAAACACCATTTGTAAATATTAAAATGTTAGCAATTACTAATATTATAACTGCGAAAGTCTGTCTGTCTGTCTATCACGCTTTCAAGCCAAAACTACTAAATGATAAATGATGATGTTACATGAGGTTAGCAGGTCAACCTACGCGAATCTGTAATATTTTACCAATCGAATACCAACCTTCTAATATTGTGATAAAGTTGAAAATCTATTAACCTTTTGATCGCCACGTTAAAAAAAGAAAGACGTGCCCTCAGCGCCAAGCTAAGAATTCATACATAAATACCTACAATTAAGTAGAGTAGAGTCCGGAAATATATCGATTGAAACTGACGTTAATTTTTAACTTAAAAAGTCTGTCATGTATTCGTGACAGTGGCGTGCTGGGCACTTTTTGGCTTGTCATCTATACGTGACTGTGGCGTGCACATGATCCTTAGCATATACTAGATGACCTGTAAAAATATGGTGCACTAGTTTTGTTAGACCTTATATACGATACCTTAGATTATATTACTAAAAATGTTTTTTATGTAATAAAAACCTTAATATTATTGAGGTTTATACGGTTATATGATAAAAATATTTTATCTATTTGAAAATAAAATATATTCTTGTTTATATATATTCAATATAGTATAAAAAAATTGTATATCTTTGTGGAAGTTCAAATCGTGAGGTGCTCGTGGCAAAGTAGGCACTTAGCGCGAACGGTCCGTGGATGGGTGACCATCTTGTCATGACGAGTTTCTCCGTGTTTTAGAAGGCACGTTAAATTTGTGGGTTCCGGCTGTCATTTGTACATCTTTGGCAGTCGTTACGGGTAGTCAGAAGCCAGTAAGTCTGACAACCAGTCTTACTAAGGGATATTGAGTTTCCCAGGTAACTGGGTTGAGGAGATCAGATAAGCAGTCGCTCCACATAAAACACTGGTACTCAGCTGCATCCTGTTAGACTGGAAGTCAACCCCAACATAACTTGGGAAAAGGCTAGGCAGATAACAAAATTGAAAAAAAAATTACCATAGACAGAAATATCACTGGTTTTAATAGTAATAATTAAATCTGTTGTCTTAATTTGATTGGTGTCATTCAAAATTATTTTCACCAATGGTCTAAGATAGATTAGTTAATTTTTAACTCATAAACCAGTGTGTTGTTATATCTGTCTGTCTGTCATTGAAATATGAATAGAGTTTATGTTTACGTACCAACACAGCAGTTATGTAACCAAGTCGTGGTGACCTAGTGGTTAAAGAGCCAGCCTCTCAAGTATGAGAGCGTGGCTTCGACACTACGTTAGGCAAGTACCAATGCAACTTTTCTAAGTTTGTATGTACTTTCTAAGTATATCTTGGACACCAATGATTGTGTTTCGGATGGCACGTTAAACTGTAGGTCCCGGCTGTCATTGAACATTCTTGGCAGTCGTTACGGGGTAGTCAGAAGCCAGAAGTCTGATGCCAGTCTTACCAAGGGGTATTGGGTTGCCCGGGTAACTGTGTTGAGGAGGTCAGATAGGCAGTCGCTCCTTGTAAAACACTGGTACTCAGCTGAATCCGGTTAGACTGGAAGCCCACCCCAACATAGTTGGGAAAAGGCTCGGGAGATGATGACAGCAGTTATGTTACGTTAAATAACATTGTATAACACTATAATATTATGAATTTTATCGTGTTACACACCGTGTTATAATGTAGTATGGGAGCACCATGAGAATATTATAAATTGTGCTATTGAACCAAGAAAATACAACATTTTTGATCTTTCTTCTTAATATCTATATAATATGTATATGTAAATTACGTGTCACGTTGTTTGTGCGCGATAAGACTTCTAAACTACAGTAGAGCGTCGATTATCCGAACTAATTGGGGGACGTGGGTGTTCGGAAAACCGGTATTTTCGGATAATCGAACTATATGTAACTAGTGATTTTTGTGTACATAAATAATAAAATAAATAAATAATGTACATAGTATATTGATTCAGCCATACACATTTACGTACAGGTATATAAATGAAAACCATATTATTTATATTTATGAATATCTTTAACGACAAATAGGAAATAAACAAAAAAGTGCAGACAATCTTGTCGTAAAATTAGTCTTAACCCGCAGGTTACGACGTTCGGATAAGCGGTTGTTCGGTTAAGCGACGTTCAGATAATCGACGCTCCACTGTACTTAATAGATTTTAATCAAATTTGCACATAATGTGCAGTTTGATCCAACTTGAAAGATAAGATAGCTAACGACTAAAGTCTGTCATGTAGTCGTGACAGTTGCGTGCTGGGCACTTTTTGGCTTGTCATCTATACGTGACTATGTCAGTCAAAAGGCCAAGGAAATTTGACAGATTGAATTTTAAATATATTTAGGGCCAGTTTCACGATGTCCGAATAGCCACTACCTACCGAATAAATTAAAAAATGTAACAGAATTTGTATGAAATTATCTACCAAATAAACTAACTGGAAGTTATTCTTAGGTGGTGAAACAGGCCCTTTACCTTTTGACCGCCACAGTCACGTATAGATGACAAGCCAAAAAGTGTCCAGCACGTCACTGTCACGACTACATGACAGATTTTAAGTACCAAATTAATAGTTAATTTCAATCGATATAATTCCGAACTCACTACTATATTGTAGGTATTTATGGAGGAATTCTTAGCTTGGCGCTGAGGGCACGTCTTAAACGTAAAGTTTAACTTTGAAATATCTACAAATGGTGCATTTTAAAAGGAGAAAATCTCCTCAATGAATTATCTTGGTTTACAAAAATATGTCTATGTCTTAGACGTGACAAACTTATTGATATTCTTTGTTTCCTTGCTAACATTGTCATCACCGCCGCACAGATCTTTGAAGAACTCTTTTGAATTCAAACATCTCTGACTGACGCAGTGTGGGCATCTGAAAAAATCATAAATATTAAGAGCGCGTATTGCCAAAGTTGGCAACACCGTAAATAGCTGTCAAATATTTACATGTTTTTATTAATTTGGTAATTTGACTGTGTGTTAATAAGGAATATGGCTCCGGACTGCATTAATAAATTGATTAGGGAATACAATCATTAATATCGCAACACCGGATATATAGTTTTAGATGTACAAAAAAAAGTTTTTGGTAACTTGCCAAATGTCTTTTTAAAAAACGTTTACAACATCAAATTTAGGGTTTTAATTGCAATTTATGTTTAATTTTTTGTGAGTCACAAAATGCTAACAAGACTCTAATAACATTTTAGTAACTGATTGTATGTTTGTTTCTACAAAAATAAAACAGCTGAACCGATCTGGATGGAATCTATTCTTCCTTAAAGCTACTTCCAAGACGAAACGTAGTATTATTTTCCTCAACCAGAAAGTTAGTGCTGATATTCAGTGATAGACGAAACTAATGGCGTCCAGACCGATTGTTGACTACGGCGGCCGTTCTCTCTATGGAGATCAGCCAGCTGCGCAGGACATAATAATATAGAGTGCACAAGCATTCGCGTACACACAGGTGCACTCTCTATTCCCTCACTCTCATAGTCCTCAGGGAGGCAATCCGACACGACCGGAAAGAGAACACAAGCAGGACCAACATTTACGTGCTCTCCGATGCACGGGTGTATCAATCACCAACTTGCAGACTCCGAGCTACTTTATGAAAGTTTTTCAAAACCCACAAAGCGATTTCTGCCCGTCCCGGGAATCGAACCCGAGACCCCGTGCACAGCAGTCGCGTTAAGCGCCTACTACACCAAAGTTATGACGTCATAAAGCTAGTTAATATGGAAAATAATATTTACCTAGTTAGAAATTGTTTTGAAACTCGTTGACCGCTGTTCATATGTTTGACCACGATGTCTGCGAGCGCCTCTATGAAGGTGGGATGTACGTTGGGGGTCGCTGCCCTCTCTATTTGTGTTATACCAACCTAAACACACAAATATATCTATATATATCTAGTACTAGCTGTTGCCCGCGACGTCGTCCGCGTGGGCATTAGGATTAAACATTCACACCCCTCCCCCCGCCCCGCAGTGATAGCGTGATAATATGTAGCCTATATGTTGACCCGACCTCTTAGCATTTGAAGCAAATCCATGCAGTACTTTTTGAGATTAGCCCGGACATACATACAGACAAACAGACAAAAATTCTAAAAACTATATTTTTGGCTTGGATATAGATTGTAGATCACGCACCAATTATTCTTTTAAAAAAATATTCAATGTACAGTTTTGAATTATCTACGATTTTATTATATGTATAGAAGATTATAAAGAGGAAAGATTTGATTGTTTGTTTGTATTGCATAGGCTTCAAAACTACTTGAGAGATTTGAAATTTTTTTTCACTGTTGGGAAGCTACACTATCCCCGGTGAACATAGGCTATGTTTTATCTGGGTGCGGGAAGAAGTTCCCAGGGGATGTGAAAGAAACTGCTAGTAGTATATAATTATACTAATAATACTTGGTTACGTTACTAAAGATAAGTTTGATTGAAATAATTTGACTTGCCTAATAATAAATAGATTTTAAGGTATGTATGGAAAATTTACTGAAAATAAAAGCCTTTTATATAATAAGGTCTAACAAAACTAGTGCACCATATTTTTACAGGTCATCTAGTACATGCTAAGGATCATGTTTACCAGAAAAAAAGTTGAATGACCTAGGGGTCAACGATCGAGCGCCTTCATAGAGACCGGCGTTATGCTTAAGAACACAATTACAATTAAGCGAATGTCATGATAATTTTTCATGACTTTTTGTGGTAAACATGATCCTTAACATGTACTAGATGACCTGTAAAAAATTAAAAGGAAAAACCTTTTTTAAAAAGCTTTTATAGTCCGCCATATTGGATTTAGAATAACGTCAATTTTTTTTCTAAGTCACTCTCAATAAGCCCTTTCATTTGATACCCATATTGTTGAAATTCATTAAAACTAACAACTCTGCCATCTTGTGTGGCCCGCTATATTGGATTTAGAATAACGTCATACAACATATCTTGCATTGTCATCCAAACTGAACGTGTACACAAAATTTCAGCTCAATCGGTTGAAGATATCTACTTCAAAATTGAGTTCAAAGAATCCACCGTAACATACATACACGGCAACTTAAATAAAAGCTTTTTAAATATGGTGCACTAGTTTTGTTAGACCTTATATACCTATAAAGAAAATTTATCAAATCTAGCCCATAGGAACTCGAGAACTTACCTGCTTAGCCACATCATAGCAGTATTCGATATCCAGCTCATGTAAGGTTTCAATATGTTCATTGACAAACGCTATAGGCACCAACAGCAAATGTTTTCTGCCTTGCTTCGCATATGCCTGGGGAATAAAACACAATTATTGAAAGGAGGCTGTCATTGAACATCCTTGGCAGTCGTTACGGGTAGTCAGAAGCCAGTAAGTCTGACGCCAGTCTAACCAAGGGCTATTGGGTTGCCCGGGTAACTGGGTTGAGGAGGTCAGGTAGGCAGTCGCTCCTTGTAAAACACTGGTACTCAGCTAAATCCGGTTAGACTGGAAGCCGACCCCAACATAGTTCGGAAAAGGCTCGGGAGATGATGATGATATTGAAAGGAAGACATAGGTTAGTCATGCTGGCCTAGTGGTTAACCTTGTGACCGCCACGTCAACAAAAGAAAAACATGCCCTCAGCGCCAAGCTAAGAAATCATCCATACCTACAATATAGTAGTGAGTTCGGAATTATATCGATTGAAACTGACTATTAATTTTGAACTTTAGTCTGTCATGTAGTCGTGACCGTGGCGAGCTGGGCACTTTTTAGCTTGTCATCTATTCGTGACTGTGGCCATCAAAAGTAAACGTCTGTCCTGCGCCTGATCTCTCTCCGGTCATGTCGGATGCCATCCCATCGGATTATAAGAGTGAGGGAATAGAGAGTGCACCTGTGTCTGCGCTTGCTTGTGCACTATAATATGTCCTGCGCAGCTGGCTTTTATTTTTGACCTAGTCAACCATTCGATTAGCCCAACTTACCTTAATAGCATCATCAGTATACGGCTGTAGCCACGGCAAGGGTCCGACCTTGGATTGCCAGACCAGCCTGTGAGGGTTTTTGACCCCAAGCTGCAGCATAGTGTTCGCAACTGTAGCAGCTACCTCGTGTGGATATGTGTCGCCTCGTGACACCGCCTGGAATTTAAGTACAAAAGAACGAAAAAATTAAAAGTACTTTTTTTAACAAGCTTTTATGGTCCGCCATATTGGATTTAGAAGAACGTCAAATTATTTTTTAAGTCACTCTAAATAAGCCCTTTCATTTGATACCCATATTGTTGAAATTCATAAAAAATAGCTACTCCGCCATTTTGTGTGGTCCACCATTTTGGATTTAGCATGACGTCATATAACATATCATGCATTGTCATCCAATCTGAACATGTATACAAAATTTCAGCTCAATCGGTTGAAGATATCTGCTTCAAAATTGAGTTCAAAGAATCCACCGTAACATACATACACGGCAAGTTAAATAAAAGCTTTTAAAAATAATTTATGCTGCGCAAGCTCACACACTGTACCCATACAAATAAAAAGTATTGAATAAATATAAATTTATAAGGTGTCTTTGTAAACATTTTGTTCGAGAGTGTCTCTGTGAATGTTATCATTATGTTTCCTTTTTAAGACACCGTGGCGCTGTTGTTCCTAATTAGAAAATTTGAAACGTCTTGTCAATTGTGCTCTCAAAAATAAAATATTGTGCTTTAGAAATCTAACGATTTTTATTGAAATATTGCCGAAAACCCAAAAAAAAACAGTGTTAATAGAGGGCATACACGGAAATAAAAATAAATCATCACACAAATGTCATTGACCGTGCCGGGAATGGACCCCAGGACCTTCAGCTCGGCAGTCCGGCGTGATTACCATCGCCAAAAAAAGTGAAAGTAAGAATTGGGTATTTGCCAGTGTTTGATTTTGTACAATTTTTTTAACAAAACAAATAAATACACGCACAAGGAACATTTTTCAGAAAACAGCGTCAAAATTGGTTGATAAATGGATCAGCAATCAACATTTTTTGTAAACGTATGATGAAGAGTGGAATCATAGTGGGGACCTCTTGCTATTTCTTTTGCACATGCGTGATCAAATAGCATTGACGTCACAAGCTTGTATGTGCATCCTTTTTCTGTTATTGAACTGTTTGACTTTCTACTGGTTTTGAAAGGTTTATTAATTACTTATTTCTCAACAGATTCCAAAACTTGTTACTTTTAATATGAATAATTTAAATAAATTAAAAGAAAAAAAAACTTTTTATAAAAAGCTTTTATGGCCGCCATCTTGGATTTAATCAATCGATTGAAGATTGACTTCAAAATTGAGTTCAAAGAATCCACCGTAACATACATACACGGCAAGTTAAATAAAAGCTTTTAAAAAGAGTCAAATATCCTATTATACAAACCTTCAAAGGTAAGCTATGCGCAGTAAACAATATAACAACATCATCCCGGATATCAGGATCGAATGCATCCATTTTTTCTTTTATCCTTTCCGCAAAAACCTTGGCTAACAAAGGATGAGTCGCCCATCGCTCTATCATGCTAAATTTTATCGATTTTGGTATAGGGCTGCGAAAAAAAAGAAAAAAAAAATACTTCAGTAATATACCCGGATTTTCACACACGGTCGTTTGGCCTTATGGTAAGCTATTGATTAGCTTGTGTTATGGGTGCCAACAAAACTGATAAACTACATTATCATCTCCCGAGCCTTTTCCCAACTATGTTGGGATCGGCTTCCAGTCTAACCGGATTTAGCTGAGTACCAGTGTTTTACAAGGTGCGACTGGGTTGAGGAGGTATCTGACCTCCTCAACCCAGTTACCTGGGCAAACCAATACCCCTTGGTTAGACTGGCGTCAGACTTACTAGCTTCTGACTACCCGTAACGACTGCCAAGGATGTTCAATGACAGCCGGGACCTACAGTTTAACGTGCCATCCGAAACACAGTCATTGGTGTCCAAGATATACTTAGAAAGTACATACAAACTTAGAAAGTTGCATTGGTACTTGCCTGACCTTAGAGAGGTTGACTCTACTTTTTATTCATGTATGGGAATTAATACCCTCAGGAAGTGGGTGAAACCGCTGATTGAAGCTAGTATCAAATATTTAGTTAAGAAAAAAAAAAAAGAAAAACGAAATTTAAAAAGCTTGTATGGTCCGCCATATTGAATTTAGAATATCGTCAAATTATTTTTCAAGTCACTCTCAATAAGTCCTTTCATTTGAAACCCATATTGTTGAAATTGATTAAAAATAACTACTCCGCCATCTTGGACGGTCCGCCATATTGGATTTAGAATCACGTCATATAGCATATCTTGCATTGTCATCTAAACTGAAAGTGTATACAAAATTTCAGCTCAATCACTTGAAGATATCTACTTCAAAATTGAGTTCAAAGAATCCACCGTAACATACATACACGGCAAGTTAAATAAAAGCTTTTAATAACCTACGTTGTTCTATAGAAGTCTGCTATGGCATTTAAGCTAGACCCTGTTGTTGCGCAGCTGTACTGTGGGTACTGGGAGAATATAATTGCGCGTTCCACACCATCCCTGGAAACAAAATCCTTATAAAAAAAAACAATCAATAAGGTAGGGTCGGCTTCCAGTCTAATCGGAGGCAGCTGAGTACCAGTGTGCCACATGGAGCGACTGCCAAGTTATTTTAATAACGTCAAATTATTTTTTAAGTCACTCTCAATAAGCCCTTTCATTTGATACCCATATTGTTGAAATTCATTAAAAATAACTTCTCCGCCATCTTCGACGGTCTGCCATATTGGATTTAGAATCAAGTCATTTATATGTATAGTATACAAAATTTCAGCTCAATACGTTGAAGATATCTACTTCAAAATTGAGTTCAAAGAATCCATCGTAACATACATACACGACAAGTTAAATAAAAGCTTTTAAAAAGGTCGGAACTCACTTCTCTATCTGTGTGAACGTGTCCGAAGTGAAGGGAGGAACATATCTGAATGCCACATAATGTTTATGAGGCGCAGTTTCTGGGGATATTTTGTCCAATTTTTCTACAAGTAAACGACCTGAAACACAAAAAACAATAATTAATTATCTGCCTAGCCTTTTCCCAACTATGTTGTGATCTACTTCCTAAGGTGCAATGCAAACCGAAGGAGACGCGGCGAAGATACTAAGAATAAATCCGCGTGAGCCACCAAGCTGCCAAGAGAGCAGATGCGCGACTGGGTGCAGCTGGAGGGAGTGTCAGACTCTCACTGACTAAAACCCACTATGTTCCTTCTGGAGGTCCCTGTGTGCCAGGGCCGCGGTAACTCTTGCGAAAAACCCGCAGCCTCAGCTTAAGTAATAGGGCCCCTCGGATCACGGTTCAGGTCGAAATAACTGAGACTTTTATAAAGCAGCCTGGAGTCTGGAAGTCGGTGATTGATTCACCCGTGCATCGGAGAGCACGTAAATGTCGGTCCTGCGCCTGATCTCTCTCCGGTCTTGTCGGATTGCCGTCCCATCGGACTATTAGAGTGAGGGAATAGAGAGTGCACCTGTGTCTGCGCTAATGCTTGTGCACTATAACATGTCCTGCGTAACTGGCTGATCTCCTTAAAAAGAACTGCCGTCGTGAACCCTAAAAAATATCTACTTGATTTATACACATTATATTTATAGTCTTACCTTGCTAGGCAGTCGCTCCTTGTAAAACACTGGTACTCAGCTGAATCCGGTTAGACTGGATGCCGACCCCAACATAGTTGGGAAAAGGCTCGGGAGATGATGATTTGTCTCACCTTGACTGTTAGTCCACTTAAGAATGGGTGACCCGCCCCCGATTTCCAAATATTTCTTTTGTACTTCCTCAGTCCTCCGAGACGCTATCCAGGGTCCTAGCTTATCTTGTATGGGAAGTTGTATCATGTCCCGATCTGTCATGATGCGGTATAGGTAATCTCCGACCTGAAGGTTGAAATATATAGCTATAGTACTTATACTATACTGTACTTATACTAAAATAAATTAAAAGAAAAAACTTTTTTTAAAAAGCTTTTATGATCCGCCATATTGGATTTAGAATAACGTCAAATTATTTTTTAAGTCACTCTCAATAAATCCTTTCATTTGATACCCATATTGTTGAAATTCATTAAAAATAACTACTCCGCCATCTTGGACGGTCCGCCATATTGGATTTAGAATAACGTCATATAACATATCTTGCATTGTCATCTAAAGTGAACGTGTACACAAAATTTCAGCTCAATCGCTTGAAGATATCTACTTCAAAATTGAGTTCAAAGAATCCACCGTAACATACATACACGGCAAGTTAAATAAAAGCTTTTAAAAAAACTAGGTTTCCGGTTTTGCCTACATCCCAGGTCCAGGAGAACCAGTTCCCGCTATCAGGTAAAAAGTACATATATGCCTTCTCAGGCCGTGTACCAAGTCTCAAGACTGATGTGTAAAATTCTTAGTGTTACATAACCCATTTATCTAGGCAGGTCCCTTTTTAGGGTTCCGTACCCAAAGGGTAAAACGGAACCCTATTGTTTTCGCTCCTCTGTCCGTCCGTCCGTCTGTCACCAGGCTGTATCTCATGAACCGTGATAGTTAGAGAGTTGAAATTTTCACAGATGATGTATTTCTGTTGCCGCTATAACAACAAATACTGAAAACTAGAATAAAATAAATATTTTGGGGGGCTCCCATACAACAAACGTGATTCTTTTGTTCATTTTTGCTGGATATCGATAACGGCAACAGGTAGATGCTTGAAATATTCACAGAATATGGAATGTATTACTTACTTTAAAAATAAGTAATTTTATTAAAATTAAATTAATATTTGAGGGGGGCTCCCATACAACAAACATGATTTTTTGCTCGTTTTATAAATAATGGTACGGAACCCTTCATGCGCGAGTCCGACTCGCACTTGGCCGGTTTTTTTTTTACCCATACACGGACCAACCGCGTCAAAGCATTGCTTAACCTTATGATCGATCGACTCGTGCGGCTGTGCCTTAGCCACGACCTCCCCTTCCTTTTCCTCTGTTATGTAGGTAAATACTCATCTTTAGTCAATCAATAATGCCATATAATGATGACTTATAACTCTCCAGATAAAGTAGAATATAATAATAATACACAAACAATGAGTTTCAGTTCAATTATAATCATTATGATAAGGAATTAAACAACTATCTATACTAATATTATAAAGCTGAAGAGTTTGTTTGTTTGTTTGAACGCGCTAATCTCCGAAACTATTGGTTCGATTTGAAAATTTCTTTCAGTGTTAGATAGCCCATTTATCGAGGAAGGCTATAGGCTATATACTATCAAGTTAAGACACACGGGAGCGGAGCTGTAACCAAAGATGCGGGTGAAACCGCTGGGGACAGCTAGTTATATAATATAGATATTAGCTGCCTTCCAGCGGTTTCTACTGCTTCCCTTAAGTAAGTCAACAAGTCTCTAGCAAATCGTCAAATGAACCTTCCTTCTGTGGGTGCAGCTGGATGGAGTGTCAGACTCTTACTGAGTAAAACCCACTATGTTTCTTTGGAGGCCTCTGTGTGCCAGGGCCGCGGTAACTCTTACGTACAAATCCGCAGCCCAGACAGACCTTGGCCTACTTGGGTCCTCACTCAGGGCCATATGATAAATGGGCTATCCTACACCGAATATTTAAAATCAGTCATGTAGTTCATTAGCGCGTCCAAACAAACAAATAGACATATAATCAAACTCTTCAGCTATATAAGTATAGACTTCCCTGCAGCCTCATTGGCCAAAATTGCTTTGTTGGTTTTAAGAAATTTTCACAAAATCAGCCCAAATAGGGCTAAGAGAGTGAGGGAATAGAGAGGGTTCCTGTGTCCGCGCAAATGTTTGTGCACTATAATATGTCCTGCGCAGCGTGCTGATCTCCTTAGAGAAAACAGTCAGCGTGGCCGGCAATCGGTTTGGACGCCATTATTATAATAAATTAACGTGTTTCAATTTTTTTTGAAAACACTTGTTTGACCACGAAAAAATCATGTCTTATTCAGTTACCAAAGATAACCTATCTAAATAGGTTATCAATATTTCTTTTAAAAATTTTCTTCTAGATTTTTTTCTTTAAGTTAGGTAACTAAATATAATTGATAACGATATTACACAATTCACATTGTAGTTTGTCTTTATAAACATCATCATCTGCTATCTGCCTAGCCTTTTCCCTAACTATGTTGGGGTCGGCTTCCAATCCGACCGCATGCAGCTGAGTGTACTGCATAGAAGGACTGCCTATCTGACTTCAAAATAGTTACCTGGGCAACTATGTTGAGATACCCTTTGTAAGACTGGTTGCCAGATTTTTTGACTTCTGACTTCCAGGAAACAACTGCCAAAGATGTTCAAATGACAGCTGGGACCCACCAATTTAACGTGTCTTCCGAAACACGAAGGAACACGTCATAACAAGATGGTCTTTATGATGAACTAGCTTCCGCCAGCGGTTTCACCCGCTTTCTGAGGGAAGTACTTTCCATACCCGGATAAAAAGTAGCCTATATGTTATTCTGATGTATAAGCTATATTGTGGTAAAGTTTCATTCAAATCCATTCAGTAGTTTTTACGTGAAAGAGTAACAAACATCCATACATCCATACATCTATACATCCATACATCCATACTTACAAACTTTCGCCTTTATAATAGTAGTAGGATTTATTGTTTAACATGTAATAATTATGCTGTCTCAAATAATTTGAGATTGCACTTATTTTGTATAAATCTGGTTCTTCAAACCTAACAGACAGACATGTGTTGCTGGGGAGTTGGTTGCGCCACTTCTTACCAGCGAGAACACATATAAACTGGTGAAGGGTGGGGTTTTAGGGGCTGTCTTTTGCTTTTGGATGTTCGAAAAGTGCCGATTTATCAGCCTAATTTTAATAAATGTTTGACTATTGTATTGGTCTATGGATCAAGCATGTCTAGCATTGCTTACCCTTATGTCTGATCTACCTGTGAGGCTATTACTTATAATATAGGTCAAATTAGATCAAGGCTAATAAATGTAAATAAGTTATTTAAAACAATTTATCATCTTCCACTAGCCATCTCAGAGAATTTGTTGAAACTACACAACCTATTAAAAAAATTCTTTCACTGTTGGGAAGCTAGACTATCCCCGGTGAACATAGGCTATGTTTTATCCAGGTACGGGAACAAGTTCCCCGGGGACACAAGAGAAACTTTGGCATCTTACTTGATCAATATCTGTAGGTCCACCCATGTTAAGCATAACTATGGCTGTCTTTGGTTTCTCAACCTCCTCGGTACCGGTTCTAGAAGAGCAGTAGCTAACCGTCCGTGATGCCCTTGTGAAAGCCGTGCGACCTGTAAATAGCGATTGCAACTATAGACAAGTGGCAGAGTACTCAGTTTCATTAGTATTGGGAATAGACAAATTGTCCAAACTCACGCAACATATTGTGTGATGTCTCAAATTGAAGGCACTTAGCTATATATACTTTGATGTTTTTGTGTCTTTTTTGTTAGGTTTAATGGTTTAAATTTTTGTTTGTAAAATTGTGGAAATGTTTTTGGAATATAACTATTGCATTAGGGCGAAAACTGTAATAATAGTGTAAGTTTTTGTTGAATAAATAAATAAATAAATCTTTTATCCAGTCTCATCAGCATAACTGACAGATTTCATTTTGTTGTATTTGTTATTGTCAGGAGAAGGTTCTTATGAGAAAAACATACAAACAACAATGTCTGTCAGGTCAGCTAATAGTATAAATATAAGATCTAACAAAAATAGCGCACCATATTTTTACAGGTCATCTAGTACATGCTAAGGATCATGTTTACCACAAAAAGTCATGAAAACAACAACATATTTTATTAAATTTATCATCAATGTCGCCAAATTGTACGCAAAACGCCGGTCTCTATGAAGGCGCTCGATCGTTGACCCCTAGGTCATTCGACTATTTTGGTGGTAAACATGATCCTTAGCATGTACTAGATGACCTGTAAAAATATGATGCACTAGTTTTGTTAGACCCTGTATTTTTTTTTAAATATCTCATAACATAAAAGTATATATATTAAAATGAAGAGTTTAATTGACCTAATTAAAATTGACACAATAAACTTTCCATTCATGCTTAGATTACGAAATTTTACATAACAATTTTTTTTCAGGTCATGTTTTGAAAGCGTGATAGTACGATTTTTTTATAAATTACCGATATAGTAGCAGACAATATCAACACGCCATAAATAATTAATAAACACAGACAGGTGTATTCGAAGCAATTATTTGTATTTCTCAAGAAAAGTATGTACAAAAAAAATGCAAATGAGATTTTTTTACTTACATATCGATGTTAACATTTTGCTGACTGACACTTATACGGGAATGTTAAAATTTTCTCTTTTTACACGAATGCTTTAAAATAAATGCAACGAGTAATTTTTTTTAATTATAATTTGAAATTCAATTTATTTCTCGCATAATCACTTGCCGGAAAATTGACAACTGGCCGAATGATGATGAATGATTTAGATAATGGCCGTCGCTCAGTGGTCGATCATTTCATTCTTTTCTTTTCATTCAGTAAGTGATGCGGCAAAAATCAAAAATGGCCTGAAAAAGGTTATCATAAAATCGTCAAAATTGTTATAAAACTTATTATAAGTATACAGTTATTAAGGCATTATTGAGGAGATGGTATTTTCATACAATAAAACGACCATAACAAAATGCATACCTTAAGAGTTCATGATGATAGAGACCTTTGTATTTTGATTGTGCCAAACTAAAATACAGTAAGAACTACCGCTACAAAATTCTTGATGGTAAAAGACTATGAAATCCATGGAATATATAGCCACATTTCATTAACAGGAACGGGTTTTACATTTTGGCTACGGAAACGTAAAAACAAATGTTTTGCTAGAAAATTTTGAACGAAGCTAGCTTCACAAACGCTAACAACTTAGCAGAAAAAAAGAACAGGTAAAAATTGTCTGTGGTGTATTTACATCAATCAACGTCAAAGTATTATTTTTGTGATTGTGAAAGTTATCGTTTAATTAATTATTTATAATTTTGCCATCATTCTACTATTGTTCAGAAAAACACGAAGATGACTTGTCGCAACGCTTCGCACGCAGGCAGCTGGTACACCGAGAATGGTACGTCGACTAGAAGTACATTTTAATTGTAGCTTTATTAACATTTTACGATTACCCTGTAAAAATATTGGAATATAATTTTGAGGTGTGTTCAGATTATGTAAATTATTGTTTACGTGAAAGGCGATAAAGGAAGCTAAAGTACCTTTAAAAGTCAAAAGGTTATTGACCTTAGTTTTCGAACCTATAATTAAAATTCTTTTGTCTTATCCGGGATGAGTTGCAAAGATGTGCATCCTTTATGCCTGTATAACTTACGGATACATAATATTAAAATTATTGTTATATGAGAACTAACCTATCGACCAAAACAAAGAACGTTGTGAGATTTTAAGTTCAGTGTTAATATTTAATCAAATTAAGATTCCCGCCCAAACTGCATCTAAGTATCGATTTAATAAATAATTCACTTGACCCTGTTGACCTAAGCTAAGCCTATAAATAATAAAAAAAAACAATTGATTTTTTGGGCAATGTTGTTGAAGGTAGGCAGTTTCGTTCCGAAATTATGATTTTGTATTTTTTTAATATCTATCTCACTTTTTACAAACTTGTATTCTAATTACTTATTATTAAGACCTTTTTGTTAGTGAGGAAGATTTATGATTCATAGAAACAATGTGCGTCATCCTATCTCAAGTGGCTGGAAGCGTTTATTGATCTTGAGCTTAAAGTACTTTATCGCTTCTTTATTTATAGGGACATTGCAAAGAACTCGTACTTACTTACTATATACATTTTATTAATAAGTATAAATATAACGTTATCTGAACAGTTTCCGAACGAATTTAAAAATCGTCGTTGCCATGACGAACAGTGACAGATATTTCAATTTCAAACAAACGTCAATATATTTTACTGGTGTTCGTGTTTTACCATAACATTATTTCGAATTATTATAAAAAAATGGCTGATAGAACCAAAATATCGGCTGCAGCCTCCAAAACTACAATAAAATCGAAGCGACCAGTGACAGTCAACACGGCTACATCTTCCCGAACAAAAGTAGTACCCAAAGAAAAAAATATTGTTCGAACAAAAAAACCTAACGCGAACGCAACAACTTTTGATCCGGATACAACAATTTTGAAATCAGAACCTCAAGGATTTCCGGATTTCGATACAGAAACGCGCCAAATTGCTTATGGGAAGTTTTTGCGCGCGATGTTAGAAGAATGTCTTATTGACGAGAAAATTGAAAGGGAAGAAACTATTATGGACTTGCAGATGTCGCAATTGGCTGATAGGTTCCAGAAAACTATGGAACAGTTGGATAAAACTAATAGGAGACTGAAAGATATATCTTTTGTTGTTGAACAAAAGAGGTTAGTATCGATTTTTGTATTTTCAAAAGTTTAAAGTCTTTATGAAACTTTTTTCCAACTTAGGAAGTCAGATTTCTGCTAGTCTTTGGTTTCTCCCTGAAATAGGCTAAGGTGACTGTGATATAATCTCTTTTAAGGGCTGAAATCATCATCATTTCAGCCATAGGACGCCCACTGCTGAACATAGGCCTCCCCTTTAGATCTCCACATATACCGGTTAGAAGCGACCTGCATCCTGTGTCTTCCGGCGACCTTTATAAGGTTGTCTGTCCATATTGTTGGTGGACGTCCTACGCTGTGTTTGCTTGTCTGTCGTCTCCACTCTCCACTCTAGCACATTTCAACCCCATCAGCCATCTTCCCTGCGAGAAATGTGGCCTGCCCATTGCCACTTCTGACTTTATATCATCTACGGATCTCCTCATTATATTCATAAGGGCTGAAATGTCTGATAATATTTATCCATCTGTTATAAATTTTTATGTTTCATGCTACAAACAGGGCTCAAATGTTAATATCCAATATTGTTAACAATTCACTAATTAATGTATTTGGCACTCAAGTGTTAATTTTTTGTTCTGTCATTTAGATTAAAAACAGAATGAAAGATGGATATAAGTTAGAAATAAGTTCTAAGAACGTATCTAGCTATAAGATCCTTATTTACCTACTTAGTTTGCAATAAAGATTTTGACTTTGAAATGTACAAAAAATTAACTGTCTGACTGCATCTTAATAGTAAAACAATCTAATCAGAAACTCTTAATTTTTCAGACTGTTGGACCTGAAAAGCTTTGTGAACAACCAATTCTTTGAAGCAACAGAAAAATCTAATGCTGAGACAATGCTTAGCAATCTCCACACCACAGAACAAGCTTATTTAGACAGGATTGAACTCAAAAATGTTGATTTCGGTTACGACAAGATGTCCGGCCATAAACAACTACTAGATGCTGTCAACGACGCCATAGAGGGATTAGAACAGATTAAAAAAGACTCTCATTTAGACATAGACAAGTTTAAAGAGTATGAAAAGACACAAAAGTCTATAGAAGAATTAGAAAAAGATAGGTTTGATTTAGAAAGTTTGAAATCGGACTTTGAAGCAAAGTTTCCGCAGTTTAGTGAACAGTTGTTGAAGGAGGCGTCCGAGAAGGTAGCTAAGCTGATAGAGTGTGATGAAGCTGATGATAACGATGTTGGTGATGATTGATGATGGAATCACAACTTCCGCTAACGAAGATTTCACCAGCTTTCTTTAAAGAACTTCTTCCTGCATCTGCATAAAATGTAGGCTATGATGTGTAAGCTACATCATTGCCAGGTTTCATCAAAAGCCGTGCTGCCATTTGCGTGTGAAGTAGCAACATACACACACACATACACAAATTTTAGTCTGAATAATATTAGTGTTATACATATCACACAATAAGACTTTAGGGTTTTTGTTCAGAAGACATGATGGCGTAAACAGGGGGCTTAGCCAAGAAGACTTTCTACAATTGTAAACGCTAATAGTGACGTGGTGTCAACTACATGACTAACTACTGACATTGCTACGGACATAAGTGGCGCGATGTCGCCAGATATGAATACAAAAATGTCATTTCCATACATTTTTGTCGTTTCTACTAGCATTTACGATTGTAGAAAGACATCTTGACTAAAGGTCCAGGCGTCATGCCATATGACGTCACGCTACACCTGAAGATTTTTAAGGGCGCGTGTTCCAAAAGCTGGCAACGTCGCAAATAGCTGTCAAATATTTACATGTTTTATTTAATTTCTCAATTTCATTTTATGAAAACGTAAAATAATGTTCTGTAGTGCACTAAGAAAGTTAATAGAGAATGCAATTATTAATATCGTAACACCGAATATGTAGTTTTATATGTAAAAAACGTATTTGGAAACTTTCCAAGTGCCTTTTTTACACCTAAAACGTTTGAAACATCAAATTTAGTGTTTTAATTGCAATTCCTATTCAATGTTTTAGTGCACTACAGAAAAAATTGGCCAAATTAATTAAAACGTGTAAATATTTGACAGCTATTTGCGACGTTGCCAACTTTCGGTACACGCGCCCTTAACATCAGAAATCTTGTATGTGTTAATGTCAATACATGAAATAACGCACATAAACTTCTGCATTTATTATATTAGTCTCTTAATTTCTTAGTAAAAGGTAAAAACAAAAAAAGATTATTCCCATTAGAATATATTTATTTGTCTGCACAATGAATAATGTATTTATTTTTTATAGTAATAATGTCCTGGTAATAATAAATTTGGAATAAATGACACTTTGTTTTATTTTTTCATACACAATCATTTATTTAGAACTACCTTACTTCTTTTACACATTATAGTGCACCATTTGCGTGGACACAGATGAACTCTCTATTCCCCCACGGACTTCATTGGACACGTATTCTTTTGATTTATCGAAACAATAAAACGCACTAGAGTTGTGGAGTGGGAGTTTGTGACGTCACGATTATGCAGAATTTGTATGCCTTAAAGTGACGTAAAACGAAATTTCTATGTGTTATACCAATATCAAATTAATAAATGATTTGATTTGATCAATATTTTAAGCTTAAGGCTTGACACATCACTTTTTCGTCATTATTTTGAGATTGCGGGATTCTTGATGCGAATTACAGCCACCAGTTATCAGATTTATCTTGTACGACCCGCCTCGGCTTCGCACGGGTGCAATGCCGATACTAAAATTATACATATAAACCTTCCTCTTGAATCAGTCTATCTATTAAAAAAACCGCATGAAAATCCATTGCGTAGTTTCAAAGATTTAAGCATACAAAGGGACATAGGGACAGAGAAAGCGACTTTGTTTTATACTATGTAGTGATGATGAATATTTTTCCCAGGAAATGAGCTTTCCCGCCAGCTAGACTTGTGGCTGTCCAAAGCGGACCTGACGCACGGCCCGGCGAGAGCCATCATAGCGCCGTAAGTGTCCAATTAAATATAATATATGTATATAAACCTTTTGACCGCCACGTCAAGAAAATAAAGACGTGCCCTCAGCGCCAAGCTAAGAATTCATCCATAAATAAGTACCTACAATGTAGTAGTGAGATTATATCGATTGAAACGGTTAATATTGAAGTTTAAAAATCTGTCATGTAGTCGTGACAGTGGCGTGCTAGGCACTTTTTGGCTTGTCATCTATACGTGACTGTGGCGGTCAAAAGTACACACCGTAGTCAACTTTACTGGAGCAACAAAATACAACATCTGTGCTTCATCTGCCATCTGTGATTTATATCTGTCTGATTTTGCTAAGTAAGACGGGCTCGTGGCTAAGGAGGGGCTCGTGGCTAAGGAGGGGCTCGTGGCTAAGGAGGGGCTCGTGGCTAAGTAAGAGATAATGGGTAATTAAGAGAGGCTCGTGGCTAAGTAAGAGGTGCTCGTGACTCGTGGCAACGTAAGAGCAGCTTGTGGCTAAGTAACAGCCGCACGATTTGAACGATTTTAAGGTTAAGCAACCCTTGGCGCGGTCGCTCCGTGAATGGGTAACTGTCTTGTTACAACGAGTTCTTCCGTGTTACGAAAGGCACGTTAAATGGCTGTGTCCTGGCTGTAATTTGTACATCTTTGGCAGTCGTCACGAGTAGTCAGAAGACAGAAAGTCTGACAACCAGTCTTATCAAGGGGTATCAAAAATCATATCCATCCATATTTACTGACTTTTGCTTTTAAAATTATTAGTAGGAGATAAATGTAATATAGAACAATTTAACTTAACTTTACAGTCACGCTGGCTACTCGTACTGCGGCGCTTGCGCAGCATTTGCCTACAGACAAGTCAGCCCCGTTGTAGTGTAAGTATTATCAGCCTAGTCTTTTCCCTTCTATATTGACTGGATCTGCATGCCGTTTGCAACCGCATGTCATTGGAGTTAAGGTTTATTTTTAACCGACTTCTTAAAACCTAGGAGATTCACAATTCGACATGTTTATATGTTTTTATGTTTGTTCGCGCATATCTCCTTCATTTACAAACCGAATTGAAAAATTCTTTTTGTTTTTGAAAGGGTAAATTCCAAAATGGTCCCTTTGTTGTCAGGTCCAGGATCTGATGATGGAAACCTTGAGAAACCAAGGGCAACTTTCGAAAATTGTAGGCACATACTAAGTAAAAAGTTGACACTTAGATGTATATAGGGTGTTACAAAACTAGTGCTCCATATTTTTACAGGTCATTTAGTACAGTCACCCGCACATCAGTGGAAACATTTGAACTCCGAAAACAGCTCTTATGTCGTAGGAAATAGAGGCGGTCTCAAGGTCAAAGTGTGTCTACTGATGTGCGGGTAACTGTACATGCTAAGGATCATGTTTACCACAAAAAAAGTTAAATGGCCGAGGGGTCAACGACCGATTGCTTTCATAAAGACCGGCGTTATGCATACAATTTGGCGACTGTGATGATAAATTTAATAAAATATGTTGTTGTTTTCATGACTTTTTTGTGGTAAACATGATCCTTAGCATGTAATAGATGACCTGTAAAAAATTGGTGCACTAGTTTTGTTACACCCTATATATCACTGTTAAAATTATGTTATTCTTTTTAG
Source organism: Heliothis peltigera (assembly GCA_958496145.1). Lineage (NCBI taxonomy): Eukaryota > Metazoa > Arthropoda > Insecta > Lepidoptera > Noctuidae > Heliothis > Heliothis peltigera. The sequence continues at coordinate 2,539,966 of OY292351.1, forward strand.
AGCGTTTAAATATATATTTTTTCTTTTAATGTATTTGTATAAAAAAAATTCTTGTTATAGCAAGCGTATTTTTATCCTGGGTCCATCTCATCACGTGAGACTGGGGGGCTGCGCCCTCTCGTCCCTGGACAAGTACCAGACCCCGCTCTATGACCTTACCATAGACAAACAGAGTGAGTAATGTAAATATAATATTCCTCACACATTCATACAACGTCATCTACCTAGTCCCAAACTAAGCGGAGCTTTTTTCTAAGTTCCCGGGGACGCGGAAGAAACCGCGACAAACTGCTAGTATTTAAACTGTTCACAGCCAACAGGGCATTTTTTGGCTTGTCATTTATACGTGACTGTCACGTATAAGTGACAAGCCAAATACACGCCACGGTCACGATTACATGACAGACTTTTAAACATCAAAATTAATAGTTAGTTTCAATCGATATAATTCCGAACTCACTACTATATTGTAGGTATTTATGGATGAATTCTTAGCGAGCCTTTTCCCAACTATGTTGGGGTCGGCTTCCAGTCTAACCGGATTCAGCTGAGTACCAGTGTTTTACAAGGAGCGACTGCCTATCTGACCTCCTCAACCCAGTCACCCGGGCAACCCAATACCCCTTGGTTAGACTGGCGTCAGACTTACTGACTTCTGACTACCCGTAACGACTGCCAAGGATGTTCAATGACAGCCAGGACCTACAGTTTAACGTGCCATCCGAAACACAGTAATTGGTGTCCAAGATATACTTAAAAAGTACACTCAAACTTAGAAAAGTTGCATTGGATGTTGCTGACATCGAAACCACGCCCTCACACTTGAGAGGTTGGCTCTTTAACCACTTGGCCACCACGACTTTTTAATTAATATAGAATATTTTGTTTTCAGTATACGCGGAGTTAGAAGCGACCCGTCAGTTTGAGTGGATGGATGTTCAGACGGATGAAGATGAGCACTCTATCGAGATGCATCTCCCATACATCGCCAAGGTTATGGAAGAGTGAGTGTCATACCCCACTAGCAGACGCGGCCACGCGTTGCTGTGGCTAATCTATATTAATATTATAAAGCTGAAGAATTTGTTTGTTTGTCTGAACGCGCTTATCTCCGAAACTATTGGTTCGATTTAAAAAATTCTTTCAGTGTTAGATAGCCCATTTATCGAGGAAGCCTATAGGCTATATACCATCACGCTAAGACACACGGGAGCGGAGCAGTAACCAAAGATGCGGGTGAAACCGCTGGGGACAGCTTTTGATGATGACAAACTATGCCGAGGGTACACGACGGAAGCTCGGCACGATTACGCCTGCAATGCTATTTGAATAGGGATGCGGACTAGGTCATAAATAAAATACTTTATCATATTCATTTTGTAAAGCATCTGAAAATAATGTCAGTTTAATTTATCGTTTTGAACCGAAAACTGTTTTTATTTTTTTATTGGTAATATAATCGAAATAAGTATACGGATTGATGTGATAAATCGCTGACGTCATATGTGGTGTTTTCATACAAATTGCATAGAGAGTAACCGTTTTTGATAGTTATTGAATTTGACTAGTTGTCCGCATCCCTATTGCTGCCGACACATTATGCCGAAACAACGTTACGTTATAGCGTACAGCCGAACATCAGTCGGGCGTAAGTTCAGCGGAAATTCGGCGGAAACGTATTCTATAGACCACACATTATACGCGACTATTATATTTTGCATTTATCTGTCCGGCTGTTTAGATAACACGACACGACGCCACAACAGCGCTCGAAACACTGAATGTACACACAAAATTGCGCAACTGAATTTCTGCCGCGTAAGTTCGGCACTTATCAGCCGAATACGTTGGAACGTAAAATCAGCCGCGGAATTTCGGTCGTGTACGTTCGGCATAGTGTGTTTAGACACTAAAGATTATTAGGTAACAATTTCTAAAAGCTTTTATTTAACTTGCTGTGTATGTATGTTACGGTGGATTCTTTGAACTCAGTTTTGAAGTAGATATCTTCAACCGATTGAGCTGAAATTTTGCATACACGTTCAGTCTGGATGACAATGCAAGATATGTTATATGACGTTATTCTAAATCCAATATGGCGAACCCTCCAAGATGGCGGAGTAGTTATTTTTAATGAATTTCAACAATATGGGTATCAAATGAAAGGATTTATTGAGAGTGACTTATAAAATAATTCTAAATCCAATATGGCGGATCATAAAAGCTTTTTAAAAAAAGATTTTTCTTTTAATTTATTATTTTCACTATTTTCAGATACCAAACTGGATTTACGATTATACCAATTCTAGTGGGCTCATTAACTCCTGACAAGGAGGCTAAATACGGGGCCATATTAGCCCCTTATTTGGCAGACCCCCAGAACTTGTTGGTCATATCGTCAGACTTCTGTCATTGGGGGTCAAGGTTCAGATACACGTGGAAGGACAACTCGAGGGGTCAGATATATCAGAGCATTGAGTGGTTGGATAAGCAGGTTAGTTGTAGAAATATTTAGTTGTTGTTCTGGCTGCTTGTCGGCCATGGCGGCTGATCTCATCACAGAGAACAGCCGCCATGGCATGACTGATAAGCCTACCAATGTTAGAACTTAAGATCTGAAGATGGATGGAACTGCCTGCCTCGTTGGTCTAGTAGTCGCATGGCGTGACAGCTGATCACGGGGTCTCGGGTTCGATTCCCGGGTATGGCCAAAATTGCGTGGGTTTTGATTAACTTTCACATTAAGCAGCCCGAAGTCTGAAAGTTGGTGATTAACCTTTTGATCGCCACAGTCACGTATGAATGACAAGCCAAAAAGTCCCCAGCACGCCACTGTCACGATTACATGACAGACTTTTAAAGTTCAAAATTGATAGTCAGTTTCAATGGATATAATTTCGAACTCACTACTATATTGTAGGTACTTATGGATGAATTGTTAGCTTGGCGCTGAGGGCACATCTTTCTTTTTTAACGTGGCGGTCAAAAGGTTAAAACACCCGTGTGATCGATAGACCCGTGCGGCTGTTACTTAGCCACGAGACCCCAGGTACAAAAAACTAATTTCTTAAATCTTATTTTTTTTAGGGTATGGACATTATAGAGAAGATGGACCCCCGCGCCTTCACGGATTATCTCAATAAATTTGGCAACACAATATGCGGCAGACACCCCATAGGCGTCTTATTGCAGGTAACATTCAAAATCCCATAAGCTGGCAACATCGCAAATAACTGACAAATATTTACATGTTTAAAGGCCCATTTAGGGAGAGAGTTTCTCGCACGTTTTGGTACGAGAATGTCTCCGCGACTATCGCAAGCAATAATCGCCATAACATAATCGTAACAAAATGTTTACATTCAGGCAAGAACTGAAATGTCGCCAGCGAGATTCGTATATGACATATACGAGTTTAGCGAAATGACACGCCGCTTGTCGCCCATGTCAACGGGCGAGAAGAGTTAATGTTTAGACGAAGGAAATGCAGGGCCGTCTTTAAACTATTTGAGGCCCCTGGGCACATTAGGATTAGGATCATGGGGCCCCTACTATGACCTAAAGAAAACACTATTACTATCCAAGTAAACCAATAAAACCAAGTTGTCTTAGTATTCGATTGTTTGATATCAACAAACAGGCTCCAAATTGTCTTTTGTTTCTTTAAATTCTGTGTTAGAAATTAAAAAAAAGACTTGAATGAAATTGTGAATGTGCCAGGTTCAAGGGAAAAAGGAACTAGGGGGCCCCAACCGAACGCGGGGCCCTGGGCACGTGCCCATAGTGCCCAGTGGGAAAGAGGGGCCTGAGGAAATATTTTATAATCCTTCAATTATCGTATCTTCGAGACGAGAAACTCTCCCCGTCTAAACGGGTTTTTAGTATAGATTTTTTATTTTATTTTCAGGCGATATCAAAGCTGCGCGGCCAGTCCAATTCCCCTCGCATGGCGATGAAGTTTCTGAAATACGCTCAGTCGTCACAGTGTGTGAACATGCAAGACTCTTCCGTGTCCTATGCGAGCGCCTCGCTAGTTATCGAATAGGTATTCCCTAAGACATACAGCGGTCAAGTGTTTTAAATAGTAACTATGTCGAAGAAACAAAATTATATGGGTCAAAATGATAAACTCCTTCTTTTGAGTCGGTTAAGGCGCTGAAACCTCCTCATGTAGTAATTTCTGAAAACCGCATCGAAATTGCTAATTATACCTTTTTTTGTAGTCGCTTTAAAAAATATTACCTTGAAATGATTTATTCAAATTAGGCTGGTAAATCAGCGCTTTTAGAAATTCTAAACAAAACAGACACACCCCGAAACTCCCACCCTTCACCACTTCCTATGTGTTCTGGGAAGAAGAAGTGGCGCAACAAACTCCCTAGCAACACATGTCTGTCTGTTTGGTTTGAAGAAAAGAATATAAGCTAAAAAAAATTACCCCTTCAGGCGTAATTAATGCAATTTGCAATCCATGAGTATCAAATGACAAATTAAAGATAGGTCAAGTTGGTAATTGCTCAAATGCGGGATTCGCCAAATTCGCGATTAGCCAAATTCGTAGTTGGTCAAATTCGCCATTGGCCAAATTCAGAGTTGGTCAATGCGATTGGCCAAATGTGCAGCCGGTCATCGCAATTGGCCAAATTTGTAGTTGGTCAACGCAATTGACCAAATTCGTAGTTGGTCAAATTCACCATTGGCCAAATTTGTAGTTGGTCAACGCCATTGGCCAAATTTGTAGTTGGTCAATGCGATTGGCCAAATTCGGAGTCGTGTCTTATTCGAAGTACGAATTTAAAGTTTTGGAAACATCTACTTGTAGCATCAGAAACGTTTATTTAAAACACTTGACCCAAATGAATTTCATTTAAAATAAAAAATTAAAATGGCGGTTGTAGCTGCGTCATTCTTCATTTTATTATTTTAAATGGAATCAAAGCTAAAATATAATTTATCTTTCAAATGTAAGTGCTTAAAAATTAAATAAATAAAATATCTATAATTTTTATACCTTTTCTAAGTTAAAATAGTAGCGTTCATAAAAATATTTTGAAGAAAAAATGTAAAAAAAAAGTACCAAACATATTTTTTTTTGTAAATAGACAACCTATTGATTTTGGTAATTTTATCTTTTACGATACAGCTCTTTCATATCTTTAGAAATGAATATACGCACATAATTTAACAATATTTTGTCCAGACCGCAGCATATCAAGCTACTACAATCTGTCAAATTTCCTTAATAGATTTTCAACTTTATCATTGAAGCATATGGCTCAAAGTGGATTGGGAAATTTGTCAGTTTCAGATAGCTTGATGTGCTGGCGTCTGTGCAATACACAAAAAATGTCCGCTGAATTATTAAATACATATTATAAAATTAAATTCTTGACCAGTAGCGTTTCATAATTATCAGCCTTTTTATCGTCCCACAGCTGGGCACAGGCCTCCTCTCCCACGGAGAAGGATTGAGCGTTAATCACTACGCTTGCTCAATGCGGGTTGGTGATTTCAGACTTCATAGTTCAGGTTTCCTCGAGATGTTTTCCTTCACATTTACTCAGTCATTGGTGTCCAAGATATACTTAGAAAGTACATATAACTTCAGAAAAGTTGCCTTGGTACTTGCCTGACCTGGAATCGAACCTGTACACTCATACGAGAGGCTGGTGCTTTAACCACTAGGCCACCGCGACTAGGATACAAAGGAAATTGCATAAATGCTTTGCTTTTAAGAAAAATCTCAAATAATATACATAATTATAAGTAATAAATTAACAAATTGAAGTTATGTAATTATTATATAGGGTGACTGGTAATTAGTGACCGATATTTAAACACGTGATTGTACTCATAATTACAAACAACTTTCCCAAAGAAACTTTTTTTTTTATCATTATAGCAAAATTACTGACAACGCGGGCGCGGGGCCTCGCCGCTAACAGCTGATCGGGCGACGGCGCGCGCGAAATTTGAATTTTGTTGTAATGATAAAAAAAATAACAAAAAAAGTTTCTTCGGGAAAGTTGTTTGTAATCATGAGTACAATCACGTGTTTAAATATCGGTCACTAATTACCAGTCACCCAATATGTGTGTAAAAGACTTCTAGCCTCCAGGATAATATAGAAACTACACTCATTTTCAGACCGATTATACTCTTTATACAACGTGTAACGTTAAATGCGCAAAACCTCAGACACCCCAACTGATTTTTAATGTAATTGACCTATTCCAGAGAAATGAATATTGTTCACTTTAACTAATTCATGGTATTTACTGCATGGAAGATTCGTATTGGCATTGAAATAAGAGCTATTTTTGTCCCGCGGATGGGAAAAATTAAATTGGTTAACAGCAATTTGTGTTTGTTTACCTATTTTATTGGGTTTGAGCAAGTAATGGCTTGACTTACAATTTAATAGACAGGATAACGTTTTAAGTGAAGATTTTTTTTAAATGTGACCTATATTAAAAAGTGATTCAATTGATACTGCTCGTTATTCTGATCAAACTATTTTCAGGTTTTGCGCATTTAACGTTACACGTTGTATAAGGTGTAACAAAACTAGTGCACCATATTTTACAGGTCATCTAGTACATGCTAAGGATCATGATTATCGATATCTCCAGTCGATCTACTGGTTACACCCTTATAAAGTAACGAAACATACACACACACTGACAAATTTTATTTCTTTGCTGTATTTTTTTTTAACTTTTGACCGCCACGTCAAAATAAAAAAGATGCACCCTCAGCACCAAGCTAAGAATTCATCCATAAATACCTACAATATAGTAGTGAGTTCGGAATTATATCGATTGAAACTGACTAGTAATTTTAAACTTTTAAAGTCCGTCACGTAATCGTGACCGTGGCGTGCTGGGCACTTTTTGGCCTGTCATCTATACGTGACAGTGGCGGTGAAAATGTTAAATCTAACGCTGCTATTGTTTCAAGAATAAATAAATCTTTACTATGATAGAAATTTTAAAATTATGTGCAAAATATAACCGTGGTTGTTAATTTTGTATAAGAAATATATCTATTGTAGTGTTCAAATATTAAAATTGTAAGAATATAAGTTAGATATTAAGTATAAACTTATGTTATTTTTTCTTGATTCCTATGTATTCAAATTCCAAGATACACCACGTCTAGCGACCCTTCGACTCAACCCGGCGACCTTTTGTATCAACCCGGCGTCCTTTAGACTCAACCCGGCGACCTTGAGACTCAACCCGGCGACCCTTCTACGCTATCTCGGCGACCTTGTCTATGGTAAGGTCGCTGATATAATGTCCGTTTATTTGATCGCACAGCACATAACCAAAATTGTTTTCGCATTTATATTCTTCTAAGAAGTTCGTTTTTTTTAATATAAGTTTCATTTGTTAAGGCCCATTTAGATGGAGAGAGTTTCTCGCACGTTTCGGTACGAGAATGTCTCTGCGAGCAAAAATCGCCATAACATAATCATAACAAAATGTTTACATTCATTCAGGCAAGAACTAAAATGTCGCCAGCGAGATTCGTATATGACATATACGAGTTTAGCGAAATGACACGCCGCTTGTCGCCCATGTCAACGGGCGAGAAGAGTGAATGTTTAGACGAAGGAAATGTTTTATATTCCTTCAATTATCGTATCTTCGAGAAGAGAAACTCTCCCCGTCTAAAAGGGCCTTTAAGCATAGGAATTGAGTTTTATAAGTTGTGTTTAATTAATAATATTGTTGGAAATATATGCCGCTTAAATTGTATTGTTGTCACATAAACACTCAAAAATTGGCATGATGACTAGGTCAAAAATAAAATACTTTATCATATTCATTTTGTAAAGCATCTTAAAATAATGTCAGTTCAATTTATCGTTTTGAAGCGAAACTTGTTCTCTTTATTTTTATTTATCGAAATAAGTATACAGCTTGATGTGAAAAATCTGTGACGTCATAGTTCATGTTTTCATACAAATTGCATAGAGAGTAACCGTTTTTGACAGTTCTATAAAAGTATTGAATTTGACTAGTTGTCTCATCCTGTATTGCATTTCACGTGTATGTGATAATAATTAGGTCTCAAAAGGCATTTATTTTGTAAAAACCTGTCTCAATAAACTATTAATTTGCTACTATTAATCGTTTTATTTGTAACTAGTTTTTTTTAAACTGCCTCGTTGGGCTAGCAGTCGCATAGCGAGACTGCTGTGCACTGGGTCTCGGGTTTGATTCCCGAGTGGGGCTGAAAGCGTGTGTTGTGTGTTTTATGAGCATCGGAGAGCACGTAAATGTCGGTATTGCGCCTGATCTCTCACCGGTCGTGTTGAATTGCCGAGCTGAGGGCTTGGAGAGTGAGGGAATATGGAGTGCACCTGTGTCAAATGCTTGTGCATATAATATGTCAATATGTCCTGCGCAGCTGGCTGATCATCTTACAGAGAGCTACCATGGCCGGCATTATTATTACACTCAAAATAAGTCACTGATATTTTCGCTATTTAATATAATATAATATCCCCTCACACATTGACACAGCAATTTAAAATTGCAATGTATCTAACCAAATCGAACGATATATGATAAGATGCCACGTGTTTTATTCAAAGACAATATATGTTATGAATAAAATACTCTACTATATTCTTCTGCATCTATCGCTACTCTATGCAAATTAAGAAGAAAACCAAATCCGTCAAAATCAATCAGTCAGCAGTCAGTCAAAATTTTGTCATGAAAATCTGACGTGCTTTACCTATTTCGAAACAAAATTTTTAGTAATTCTTTTTTTACTATAAACAAAATCTTACAAAATATGGATTGGACCACATACGGTGGGAAAGTAGCAGATTTTGACAAACACAAATCTTGGTATAAGGTCGATATAGACGGAGATTATATAACTAAAAATAAAGTTAATAATAATTGCACGCCTAAGAAAAATACGAATAAAAATCGAGGTTTAGCACGTTCTAGAAGACGGTCTAAACCAGTGTTGGAACAAAAAGCCGTTGTTTTGCAAGATATGAGGATTGTTAGAACTTTTGAAGATAAACCCGAGAGTTTGTCTCAAATCCATGACCTAACATTTAGGCTGGGTATTCATTTATTTTTCTCAATTGTAATGCTGTTGACGGCTTATTATAGTTTCTCCTATGTGTTGCCATCGCAAGCAATCCTGTCGAATATGTCCGCTTTTGAAATCGAAGGTGTGTTTTGACAGTTCAAAAACTTTGTGCTCATGTTTACAAATAGTATAGTAACCTAAGTGTAATATTGTTAAAAATATTGGAACTATTATTTTTGAATTAAATGTAACGTTTAAATTTATTTAAAAGTATTTTTTATATTAATTAGTAGCTGTTGTACCTGGATAAAAAGTAGCCTATGTCCTTTCTCAGACTCTAGACTATGTGTCTGCAAAATTTTATTTAAATCGGTTTAGTAGTTTTGGCGTGAAAGCGTCTCAAACGAACCGGGGCCTGGTGCTGCTAATTTAATATTGTGTCAATTGAAACTTAATTGGGTCTTAATAGCAATTTTAACATTATGGGGTATTCTGTTATTAATTTAAGACCAATGGTCTACGTTTGAACTGCCACTGGTACGCAAGACGTTTAAAAACAATATAATATATCATTCATCACTTAGCTTTTGGTAGAATTAGAATAGCAACACCGGTAATCATTGAACTAAGACTCACATAACAATTAAATTACGACTCTATTGAGATTGAAAACAAAATTTTTCGGAATGCCCTATTTGTCTCAATCGTCATGGAGTCGTGATTGAGTATCAGTTGAATATCAATTGCGTGTTCTTTAAACTAAATTAGCAGCATTAGGCCCCAATTACTTTTGATACAATTTTAGTATTGGTATAAGTAAGGATTATAAAAATTGGTTGAACGTTTTAATTTTTGCTAGGGTCCCCGCCGTCTGCTCGAGATTTGAGATCGAAATATGGAGTTTTCAATAAAGAAGAAAAAGATAGCTACACTGCGAAAATTTTGCCGTCCCTGCGTTTTCTAAATTGGCGCGGTCCACGGACCCCAACTAAAATTCTTAGCCAGTTTCTAAACTTGAATGAAAAATCATCAATTTACCAATGTGTACTAGATCCATTCCATATCAAGACAACATCAAATAACCAAGAGTAATTCGGTAGTTGACTAGGTCAAAAATAAAATCCTTTAAGATATCAATTTGGTAAAGCATCTCAAAATAATGTCACTTTCATTTATAGTTTTGGAGAAAAATCTGTTGGAATTTTTCTATTGATAATTTAAGTAAAACAAGTACCTAAAGGCTTGATGTGAAAAAAATGTGACGTCACAATTCTAACTTTCATAAAAAATGCATAGAGAGGACAACCGTTTTTGACAGTTCAATAAAAGTAACGAATTTGACTAGTTGTCAACTACCCTATTAGCTTACCGGGAGTTTTTTTATGCAATGGTTGCTATTTTTCTCACATCAGACAATATTTATCAACAATTTCGGCAAATACATTAAATAACATACAGAGTGGGCTTTTATTACAAGACCAGTAATCTCCCAAGATATGAGATTTTACGAAGACGTCATCTGCCTAGCCTTTTCCCAAGTTATGTTGGAGTTGGCTTCCAGTCTTAACCGGGTGCAGCTGAGAACCACTGTTTAACAAGGAGCGACTGCCTATCTGACCTCCTCAACCCAGTTACCTGGGCAACCCAATACCGCTTGGTTAGACTGGCGTCAGACTTACTGGCTTCTGACTACCCGTAACGACTGCCAAGGATGTTCAATGACAGCCGGGACCTACAATTTGACGTGCCATCCGAAACACAGTCATTGGTGTCCAAGATATACGTAGAAAGTATATACAAACTTAGAAACGTTGCATTGGTACTTGCCAGACCTGGAATCGAACCCACGCCCTCTTACTCGAGAGGTTGGCTCTTTAACTACTAGGCCACCACGACTTCATACGAACGTAGCGAACCTACGCGTCATCAGTCGGAAATTGGCCTGCGTCAGTGTTGATCACGATGAATTTGGATGAAAAAATAATTTATACTCGCGAATACGCGCGCATTCGTGCGGCTTCGCTTTAGTTGTGAAGAATTTGACGCTTCGGTGCTCTTCGACTGTATAACCCTAACTTGGTAGAAATAAAACAATTTATACTAAAATATAAACTTTATTTGTAATGTTAACAATTTCGTGTACATGATTGTATACATAAATAATGATGGAGAAAATCTTAGAAACAAATAATAATAACAACTATTTCTTTAATAAAATAAATAGCTCTAACGTGGAATCCATTTATTTGTAACTAAACTTAAACTAATCAATTCTAAAGTTGTATAGCAATGTTGACACAGCTCGCGATGGTATAGCGAGAGGCGCCAGAGTAGTACTATGGGCGCCAGAGTATAAGGGCCGCCAGAGCACATAAGACGCCAGAGTAAGGGAGTCGTTAGAGTACCTGAGGTATCAATATACAAGGGGCGCCAAAGTAAAAAGGGCGCTAGAACAATTTTATGTGAATAAATAATTAGCACAGAAGCTGTGTGAAAACGTAGGGGGCGCCCGGAATATACAACTCTAACATTATCAAGAAATAAAGTTAAAAAAAAAAAATATCTTGTAATAAGAACAAAAATATTTGGAAAATTTATATCCAGGTAGCTCGTAGCATTTGCTACGTAAATGAACTATAATTTATACTTATCAGTATACATAATATGTATGTAACTTGAATTTAAATATTTTATTTAAATAATCCGTGAAAAAATTCACATGAAAATTAACAAACTTACAGTGTTACGTATTGCTATGACAACTCCAAAAAAAGATAAGAACATTTTCTCTCGTAGAAAATATTTTGTGAAATACATAATTATATTGATAAATTGACTCTTAGTTACTGAAAATTCTGTTAAATTTACCATCCAGATACTAGAACGGGAGGCGTTCCAAGAGTTGTGAGAAAAAGGGACGGCGCTATCCGTCTTTCTTAGCTCCATCTCTCCCTCACACTGATATCTGGATCGCCTTAACGCTACAAAAGATGTAATCAACAAAAAAATGCTTTTTAAAGTTTATATTATCTATTATCGGGTTATCTTAGATATCAATTTATCAATACACCTTTAATATACAGTAGAGAAAATAGGAAAAATAGTTATTAAAGGCTGGGAAAGTCATTTAAAGATTTATTTGAGACGTCAAATATGGAAAAAAAATCAGATGTGCTTAAAAAAATCCAATTTCTCCACTGTATTTTTTAATATAACAAATGACACCCATCTTAATCAAATACATATTAGAATTTTAAAGCTAAAAAAATAATTGAAAATCAATAAATAACGTTTTAAAGAAAAAACAAAATAAAGAGAAAAAAAAACACCTTGAATTTATTTTTAACTGCTAAGTGACAACGGCCAGGATAATGAAAGTTAAATACATCATATTAAGAACTACTTTTTTAATATTGTTTTATTAGAAACTACTGTTTAGTCCATTTTTGAGAAAATGTAGGCTTACAGTCATACCAAACTCAAACGACCCTGCTCATACCCGGCAAAAATAATACAATCCAAATATTTCCTTTGCATCAATAATTAGCAAACCGCTCGCTGTCAGCCAGCTTACCGCCATCAAACTACTCAGTAGTTGACGGCTCGCTGGTCACTCGTAGTAGACGAGCAGCCCGCACACTCACTGCTAGAAGTCACCGCGCCGCGCATTTGCATAGACTTAGGGTCGGTTCATATCTGACGGAATATGCGTCGCGTATTATCGGTCGCGTAACGCCAGAACAGACAAATGTATAGAAAAACGCTTGATCGTTCACACTCAACCGATGATACGTTAGTACGATTGATGATACGCTCGGCGTATTTTACGTCAGATATGAACCGACCCTAAATATACACATATATAACTAGCCATCTGCTAGCTGTCGCCGTGAACTGCTGGGTGCCTAGTAGCTGCCGCCGCATAGACTGCGAGCAGTCGTTGTGGCGTGTATATGTATTTTAGGGAGTTGTTGGAACGGAGTCGTTTAAGTGTGCTATAACCTTAAAGAGTCGACTCCGGAGATTGCAGCTTATTTGAACATATACCAACATTGACCTTGATGAATTTTAACATTTGTCATCGTAAACAGTAGCTTAAAAACCTTATTATTAATTAAAGTTAACACTTTTTAAATTAAGATATTTCTTAATTTAACAAATATCTTTGTGTGGATAATTTACAATATTAATATTAGTTATGTATGTATGTATATAATTTTTTTTGCGTTGTTTTTTTTTATAAATTTTCATTTTTTTCTGTATGGAATACTGAACTTATCATTCTAGTTTTTTTTTGAAGTGAACAGTTTATTTTTTGCTTTTTTCTGAAAATGTATTCTGTTACGATTGAATTTTTAAATCGATTCCAAATTCAATTTTCATTTCATCACAGTTAAAAGTAAAAAACAAACTTCAATTTTATTGCGAAAGATATTTTGTATCTATCTATATTATTTTTAATGTTAATCAGTATTTTTACAATTACACGTCGATCTACGGACTTTTTATATAACTGTGAAACACTGAAAATTATGAGCTAGGTATCCATTAATTTATTATTAGACAAATATTCTTGGTGACACATTTATACAAATAATCATGAACTGTACATTACGTTAAGAGCGCAAATACCAAAAGTTGGCAACGTCGCAAACGTGCGTATTGGATATGGCTAGCCGTTTCCTTAATATGTTGAGATCTTCCTATGGATGAAGCGACTGCCTATCTGGCATCAATTTCCCAAGCAACACGTGGTAAAACTTAATGCCCTTAGTAAAACTCAAATTTCTGGATACTGTTCAGACAATCAAAGATATACAAATTGACAGGGGAGACTCACAACTTTGATTTTCTAATTTCTAATTTAATAACTGAATAGTCTTTCAAGAGTCGCTAGGATGACAGAAAGTAAGAGACAAAATATCTACGCACAAAAATGTTGCACAGGGCGCCAGAATGGATTGATCCATTATACCAGCGGCGATCCTCTTAATTGCTTTTCTAATTTAATAACTAAAGTACATTTCAAGAGTCGCATGGATAATGGAAATTAAGAGACAGTTACAAAATATTTAAGCACAAAAATGTTGCACAGGGCGCCAGAATGGATCAAATTGTACCGGCGATTCTCTATTTGAACAAAGTTATTTAATCGCGCTATGTTAGGAGGGTTGAGAGGCAGTTACAAAATATTTAAGCACGATAATGTTGCAAAGGGCGCCAGAATGGTTCGAGTTGTCCTGGCGACCCTGTTTGAAGTATTTTAACCAATTTATTTGATCAAAACTATTTGTGTAGGCTTCAATTTGAAATACATATGTATTTAGTGCTGAGATTATTTAGAACTGTCGATATAAAACAAAGGAATAAATAAAAATAAATAATAAAATATTTTTGCTTGGCTCGGCATGACAGCCCAGCCGTTAGCTTGACGTAACGCTTGGCGCTGGCGCGCCGTGGATGGATGACCTAAACATGTTACAACATGTTTAGGTCAAAAGTCTGGAAGCTATGTTAATTTAGTTCCAACTGTCATTTATAATATTTTTTAGCAGTCAGAAGCCAGAAATTCTGACAATCAGACCAAGAGGTATCGTGGCCTGTTGATCGCTGGGTTAAGGAGGTCAGATAGGCAGTCGATAGCTGCAGATTCCAACATAATTGGGAAAAGGCTAGGCAGATGACAAACATGAGCTATTTTCAAGTTTATTTCTATATCTATTTAAAATGTTATTAATATTACATTATAATAAGGTCTAACAAAACTAGTGCACCATATTTTTATAGGTCATCTAGTACATGCTAAGGATCATGTTTACCACAAAAAAAGTTGAATGACCTAGGGGTCAACGATCGAGCGCGTTCATAGAGACCGGCGTTATGTATAAGAACACTAACAATTTGGCAAATGTGATGATAAATTTAATAAAATATGTTTTTGTTTTCATGACTTTTTGTGGTAAACATGATCCTTAGCATGTACTAGATGACCTGTAAAAATATGGTGCACTAGTTTTGTTTGACCTTATTTACTTCTCCGTAGAAAGACATATCCCAATTTTGGTTTCAAAGCCAAGGCCTTAAATAATAACAACCAAAACAAAATGCATATATTGTTGTTAACTAAATTATTAAATATAAAATTAAACTATTTTTTTATTTATTTTTTATCTAAAAACACATCATATCGCTCCGCGGCTGGTTGACGGATAATCTGTGGACAATAAAAAAAATGGTTGTCTTTGGTTCTATCCTGTTGAGATTCTGTAGAGACCATAGATTAAAACCCTTATCTTTTTTACTAGCTGTTGCCCGCGACGTCGTCTGCGTGGGCATTAGGATTAAACATTCACCCCCCTCCCCGTCGAGGTGATAGCGTGATAATATGTTGCCTATATGTTGCCCCGACCTCTAAGTTATATTCATGCCGAATTTGAAGCAAATCCATGCAGTACTTTTTGAGATTATCCCGGACATACATACAGACAAACAGACAAAAATACTAAAAACTATATTTTTTTGCTTCGATATAGATTTTAGATCACGCCCCAATTATTTTTTTTTTAAATATTCCATGTACAGTTTGGACTTTTCTACGATTTTATTATATGTATTATTATGTGTATTGGAAGCATAAGATATGGATATTCATTTTGAACATAGCAAAAAAATAAAATATATTTACCTGGAGAATTGATAACAATCGTTTCATCCTGGAAAAAAGAGAAACACATTATTAATAAAGCATTGTCATCAGCCTTTTTATCGTCCCACTGTTGGGCACAGGCCTTCTCTCACACAGAGAGGGACTGAGCGTTAAGAGCGCGTGCACCGAAACTTGGCAACGTCGCAAATATCTGTCAAATATTTACACGTTTTAATTAATTTGGCCAATTTACTATATGAAAGTAAGACATATGGCTCTGTAGTGCACTAAAACATTGAATAGGAATTGCAATTAAAACACTAAATTTGATGTTTTAAACGTTTTTCTTGTAAAAAAGACACTTGGAAAGTTTCCAAATACGTTTTTTACATATAAAACTATATGCGCGGTGTTACGATATTAATAATTGCATTCTCTATTAACTTTCTTAGTGCACTACAAAGCATTATTTTATGATTTCATAAAATAAAATTGAGAAATTAATTAAAACATGTAAATATCTGACAGCTATTTGCGACGTTGCCAGATTTTCGAACACGCGCCCTTAATCGTCAAAATCAATCAAAATCTTTCTTTGAGTTGGACTTCAGGCATTCTATATTAAAGGATCCGGATTTTGATCCTTTTTTTTTTGAATCGGAAATCATGAAATGACCCCTCCCGCTGAGGGTGCAGCTGGGAATATCAGACTCTTACGACGTAGTGTTTTTTATGTGTGTTATGACCTTTAGACTGTAGGTATTTAGCGACAAATTCGTATTTGCGGTGGTAACTGGTAAGGAGCTCGTGGCTAAGTCACAGCCGCGCGGGTCGATCGATCATAAGGTTAAGCAACGCTTGGCGCAGTCGGACCGTGAGTGACCATCTTGTCATGACGAGTTCCTCCGTGTTTCGGAAGGCACGCTAAATTGGTGGGTCCCGGTTGTCATTTGTACATCTTTGGCAGTCGTTTCCGGTAGTCAGGAAGTCCGACCACCAGTCTTACCAAGAGGTATCGGGTTGCCAGGGTAACTGGGTTGAGGAGGTCAGATAGGCAGTCGCTCCACGTAAAACACTGGTACTCAGCTGCATCCGATTAAGACTGGAAGCCGACCCCAACATAGCTTTAGCTGTCTGTGTGCTCTTAAGCGGTCTAAAGAGCCTGGTTCGTGACGTCTCATACCTTATTGGACACGGTCCTGGTCCTCTGTACGGTAAGATTTTGTTGCGGTACCGTGCAGTCCGGTTGAACGCCCAAAGCGTCGTAGATCTCACGAAGCATTAGTAGCATCGTGTCTTCAGACTCCCTGTGAAATAAATTCGATAATTTTGAACGTGGAAGAAAATTCCATCTACATATGTCTATACTAAAATTATTATAAAGAGGAAAGATTTGAATATTTGGATTAATTAGGCTGCGAAATTACTTGAAAGTTGCCTGGCCTGGGATCGAACCCACACACCCGTAATTAAACTATGACCCTTGGGCTCGCAAGAATTAGGGGAAAGTAAAAAAGCGACTATATATATATAGTAAATCAATCCGAGGACAGGTGCACTCTCTATTCCCTCACTCTCATAGTCCTCAGGGACGGGAATCCGACACGAGCGGAGAGAGATCACAAGCAGGACCGACTGCAACGTGCGACGCGATGCACGGGTGTATAATACATTTCCAGACTCCGGGTTGCTTTATGAAAGCTTCTCAAAGAGATTTCGGCCTGACCCGGGAATCGAACCCGAGACACCATGCACAGTAGTCGCGCTATGCGACTGCTACACCAACGAAGCGGTCAATTTTTTTTTTTGAGAATTGATGTTTAAGAAAAATTGCAGGTCCTTCGGGGTCCCCAGGGAAGGGGGGCAAGGGAATGGGCCCCGTGTGCCCTAAAGACGGTATTGGTGTTATCACTCACCAGTATCCAACATGGCTGCTCATGGCGAACAGGTATTCATTAATCATCTCCAGAGGCGCTTCTTGCAGCACGTAGTCGACGCGACGACCATTGTTCAAGCGTCCCAGCTTCTCTGGCGTGGACTGGTGAACAAATATTCAACACGTCAGAAAAAGAAAGATGTGCCCTCAGCGCCAAGCTAAGAATTCATCCATAAATACCTACAATATAGTAGTGAGTTCGGAATTATATTATTATATTACTTATTCTCGCATTAGGTCGCAGCATTATGTTGAGCGAGGGCCGTATTGCGAGATTTTTACGCATGCTACCCCCTCATGTTTGATTTTTATAAACATATATTTTTCTCTATTTGTTATATCTTTTTTTTATGTTTTGTTTGTGTGTTGTGTTATGTATGCGTTCAATGTTGGCAATAAAACACCTTTTCTTTTCTTTCTTTCTTTCTATATCGATTAAAACTGACTTTTAATTTTGCACTTTCAAAGTCTGCCATGTAGTCGTAACCGTGGCGTGCTGGGCACTTTTTGACTTGTCTATACGTGACTGTGGCGGTCAAAGGTTACTCTTACTATATAAGGTCAAACAAAACTAGTGCACCATATTTTTACAGGTCATCTAGTACATGCTAAGGATCATGTTTACTAAAAAAAGTAGAATGACCTAGGGGTCAACGATCGAGCGCCTTCATAGAGACCCGCGTTATGCGTAAGAACACAATTTGGCTTATGTGATGATAAATTTAATAAAATACGTTACTATTTTCATGACTTTTTTGTGGTAAACATGATCCTTAGCATGTACTAGATGACTTGTAAAAATATGGTGCACTAGTATTGTTAGACCTTATATATATGTACATATTTTAATTATCAAATTTGGTTCTGCAGTTTATAAGACGGTGTCATAGAGCGCAAAAAAATTACCTCCTTTTTGCTACACAGTCGGGTAAAATGAATAATGCTTACCAATTCACTTTCTCTAGCTAATGCTTCTTTGCTTTCGTCTGTCAATTGTTCTTTCTCAATTTCTTCTTCCACCACCTGGAAAAAGGAAAAGAAAATCATTATATTATGATGAAGAGTGGGATCATAGTGGGGACATCTTGCTATCTCTTTTGCACATGCGTGATCAAATAGTGTTGACGTCACAAGCTTGTATGTGCATGCTTTTTCTGTTATTTAACCGTTTGACTTTAGAAAGGTTTATACATTACTTATTTCTCAACAGATTCCAAAAGTTGTTTCTGTTTTCGGTTTTGTAAAATATTACTTTTGATAATAATAATTAAAAAAAAAGAGTCAAATACCCAATTGCATACAAAGTAACCATTTTTCAGAGTTCAATAAAAGTAATGAATTTGACTAGTTGTCATCTACCTTTACACTTCACATAACATTTCACAAATCTCTCTTGCTAAAAATGTTATATTATAAATATAAGACTCATGCTTATGCGCCGCAAAATGTGATCATGTCTAAAGGGTGTGAGCCTGGAGATCTGTCATACAGGTCTTGAACCTAGTTCGGACTCCAGCTCTCACTAAGGTTTTAGTCTAAGGCAAATATTATAAATAGACTTGTGTTAAATGTACCTTTATGAGAGAAATAAATAAAAATATTCTTATTAAAAATATTATCTACCGTATTATCGCTCACCTTCTCAAGCTGTCCATCCGTAGGTGGAGTGGTTTTCCATTTGTTCCACGTGCTCCGCAAAGATTCTAGAAGCTTCTGCTTCAAGTCAGCGCCCACACGCGCCATTGTGTCTTTAAGCTCTAAATGATAACACATCGTACATATTATTTATCATGATCTGCCTAGCCTTTTCCCAAGTTATGTTGGGGTCAGCTTCCAGTCTTAAGCGGATACAGCTGAGTACCAGTGTGCAGCGTCTCCCTATCTGCCCTCAATACTCAAGTCTGTATTAGCATTCCATATGTTAAAAAGGTGGTACATTTTAATTAAGGAACAATATGGACCCGGTTGGGCACAGCTTAAATAAATTAGAGAGCTATGCAATAGCTCGACCATCTCAACTCAGTTACCTGAGCAACCCAATACCTCTTGGTAAGACTGGTCGTCAGACTTTCTGGCTTCTGACTATCAGAAACGACTGCCAAAGATGTACAAATGACAGCCGGGACACAGCAATTTAACGTGCCTTCCGAAAAACGGAGAAACTCGTCATGACAAGATGGTCCAGCCACCGACAATAGTATCATAATAATAATATTCCTCACACATTCACACAACGTCATCTAGTCCCAAAGTAAGCAGAGCTTGTACTATGGGTACAACTGATAAATATACTTATATACTTTTCTTTTGTAAATACATACATATTATACATAGAAACACCCAGACTAAATCAAACACCCATATTCATGTACACAATGTTTGACTTATGCGGTAATCGAATCCGCGGCCTCCAGCGTCGTAGGCAGAGTCACTACCTACTACGCCATCGGGTCGTAGCAATGCACGTTGCTTGTATGCATTATATGCAAGCGTTGCTATTTTTTTTTTTGCCTGTACTGTCCCACTGCTGGGCAAAGGCCTCCCCCATATCTTTCCAATTATCTCTATCGCAAGCTTTACGTGGCCAGTCTTCGAGGAACCGGTCCAAATCGTCTCTCCAGCGCTTCCTCGGTCTTCCTCTCGATCTATAATGACGCTAAATAGTTTGGAACTACACTTACCTAAGTGCATCCTCTTCCTCCCCTTGTGGTGGGGAATGAGGAAGGGTTTCAGGTCCCGCAGTAGCGGGTTGATTAGCGGCTCAATCCTGCAATGTTAAATATTTTGTATACTACGTAATACCCGTGGTGTTGCTTGCGTTTAATAATTGGCTAGTTGACTAGGTCAAAAATAAAATACTTTATCATATTCATCTATGCATCATGTTTATTTAAGCCTGAAACACAGGTTTAAATAAACCTAGTTCGGGTGGTCCCTATATATAAAATTAGAACTGTTTTATTATAGCCTGTATGTGATAGCCTAGATTAATTTAGTTTTTCCAATTGTTATCGTTATTATTATTAAGACTAATTGTTTACCTCAACATCTAAGCCAGTTACTTATTTATGTGATTCATGTTTTTAATTATTTTTTTTTTTATCTATGCATATACCTACTGAAAAAATATCTGTTTGTGTGTTTGTACGCGTCAATCTTCGGATCCACTGAACAGATTTGAATGATTCTTTTTTTTGTTGTACAAATGAAATAACTGAAACATCTCTAATCATCTCGCGCATCCTGTTGTTTTCCAGTCGTAGTGAGTTCGGAATTATATCGATTGAAACTGACTATTAAATTTGAACTTTAAAAGTCTGTCGTGTAGTCGTGACAGTGGCGTGCTGGGCACTTTTTGGCTTGTCATCTATACGTGACGGTGGCGGTCGAAAGGTTAATAAGCACTCACCTATAAGCGATTGGGTCGTACGGATGGAATATGTTGAAGAAATTCTTGCATGTCGGTAGAGAGAAACTCGCTCCCAAAGACTCAACGCCACGTATACACTCAAATATGGCTATGAACAAAGAAAATACAATATTAATTGACAATACATATTTAAAAATCGTGGTGGAAGTCATGGTGGCATAGTGGGGAAAGCCGACCTCTCAAGTATGAGCGCGTGGGTTCAATTCCAGGTCAGGATAAAAGATAAACAGTCATTTATTCAAAGTAGGCTGAAAATCAGCACTTTTTGAAGGTTAATTTTTACAAAAGACAGCCCCAAAAACGTCCGCCCTTCACCATTTCCTACGTGTTATCGCTGGGAAGAAGAAATGGTGGAACAAACTCCCCAGCAACACAATTCTGTCTGTATGGTTTGAAGAACCGTTTTTACACAAAACAAAAATACATGAAGTATCAATATCAATGAACAGTTTGACCATGTCGGAAAGCCCGCGGCTTCATATATACCTATTACATTATACCTATACCAGGCAAGTACCAATGCAACTTTTCTAAGTTTGTATGTACTTTCTAAGTATATCTTGGACACCAATGATTGTGTTTCGGATGGCACGTTAAACTGTAGGTCCCGGCTGTCATTGAACATCCTTGGCAGTCGTTACTGGTAGTTAGAAGCCAGTAAGTCTGTCGCCAGTCTTACCAAGGAGTATTGGGTTGCCCTGGTAACTTGGTTGAGGAGGTCAGATAGGCAGTCGCTCCTTGTAAAACACTGGTACTCAGCTGAATCCGATTAGACTGGAAGCCGACCCCAACATAGTTGGGAAAAGGCTCGGGAGATGATGATTTACCTATAGGACTTCCCAGGGCGTACATGGCGGCTGGGGCGAAGGCCAGCTGCGGGTACTGGACGCAGGGCTGCCCCGTGCCTGCTGGACCTCTCACGTAGTTTTTGGTAGAAGGACTAGTTGAACCATCCTTAGTTGGCTGCGGAAATAATATTAATTATATAAGGTGTAACAAAACTAGTGCACCATATTTTTAAAGGTCATCTAGTACATGCTAAGGATCATGTTTAACACAAAAATGTCATGAAAACAACAACATATTTTATTACATTTATCATCACAGTCGCCAAATTGTACGAATAACGCCGCAAATTGACGCCGGTCTCTATGAAGGCGCTCGGTCGCTGACCTCGTGGTCATTAAACTTTTTTGTGGTAAACATGATCCTTAGCATGTACTAGATGACCTTTAAAAATATGGTGCACTAGTTTTGTTACACCTTATATATGTATTCGCTTTGATAATATTATGAGTTTTATGATTAATTGAACGCGCTAATCAGAAAGGAACTACTAGAACGATTGACGACCCCGTAGGCGCAATGGTAACCACGCCGGAAACAGGAAATAGTTCCCATGGGAAGCCAGTGAAACCACGAAGAAAAATTAACTTCTACTAAAAAGTCGTGGTGGCTTAGTGGTTAAAGCACCAGCCTCTTAAGTATTAGTGTGCGGTTTCGATTCCAGTCAGGCAAGTACTAATGCAACTTTTCTAAGTTGTATGTACTTTCTAAGTTTATCTTGGACACTATTGACAAATAAAAAGGTGAAAGGAAACATCTCGAGGAAACCTGGACTATAAAGTTTGAAATCCCGCATTGAGCAAGCGTGGTGATTAACGCTCAATCCTTCTCCGTGGGAGAGGAGGCCTGTGCCCAGCAGTGGGACGATAAAAAGGCTGATGCTGATGATTAAAATAAATATATCTTACCTCAGCCTGATGACATAGCAGATCGTACAGTATGACGCTGCCCAGAGAGTGTCCACCTAGCGAAACACCCCCTTTAAAAGTGGGGTTCCTCTGTAGAAATATCTCGTATATACGGTTCAATTCTTTGCACACCGTGTCCAATATTGTCTGTGGAGAATATGATAAGAGCGTTTAAAAAAATGTTAAAAAAAGTTCCTCTTTTTTAAGTCGGTTAATAAAGTGAAAAATTGTATTTCGTGCGACTCAAGAATAGATTAAAATATTTCTTAACATAAAGATGAAACTGAGTCAAATATTAAATATTTTGTCAAAGATTTTTTTGGGGGGTTCACTGTGTGTTCAAAGTGTTGGCGTCAAGCCCTACATGGGCTCGTAATCCATTAGTACCGTGTTCACCCGGGGTCTATGTAAATATAGGGGTCACTAGTAATATGGGGTCAGGGGTCTTATTAAACAGGACTCGGGACTTGTTTCGTTAGTAATGTCCCAGTCTGGATATGCTGTAATTAGGGACAGTCTATGTTTAATAATACAAGGTCATTGGTCACTAGGGTCTTTGGTCAGTCGGGGTCCTAGTAACAAGGGGTCATAAGTCACACGGGGTCTTACCTGACAGAAAACAGGACTGGTATAGAACAACACATCGAGTACGGTGTCGTTGGTAAAGTTTCGCAGCCTCGGTATGCTGTCCAGGGTTATTTGGGACAGTCTGCGGTCTACTCCCGTTTCTCCGGAGTGGAGTGTGGCGTGCCAGGATATGGGCAGTACCTGACGAAGAAAAAAATTGTTAAAAATCTTCGCTAATATCGTGAAAATTATGGATTTGATGATGATGATGATGGCATCCAGGCCGATTGTCGGCTACGGCGGCCGTTCTCTTTTATGGAGATCAGCCAGCTGCGCAGGACATATTATAGTGCACAAGCATTCGCGCAGACACAGGTGCACTCTCTATTCCCTCACTCTCATAGTCCTCAGGGACGGCAATCCGACACGACCGGAGAGAGATCACAAGCAGGATCGACATTTACGTGCTCTCCGATGCACGGGTGAATCAATCACCAACTTCCAGACTCCTGGCTGCTTTATGAAAGTTTATCAAAACCCACAAAGCGATTTCGGCCCGACCCGGGATTCGAACCCGGGACCCCGTGCACAGCAGTCGCGCTTTGCGACCACTAGACCAACGAGGCAGTCTTTGTTAATTATGGATTTACAAAGAGTTCTGCTCACCTCGACCCTGCTGACGATACCTTGGTCGTAGGAATTCCTGTAGTGTGATTGAATCAGCTGCAAGCTTGTCGCTCTGAAGTCCTCAACTGGAATAAAAAAAACATACATATTTTAAGGTAAACATGATCCTTAGCATGCACTAGATGATCTGTAACAAATTAAAAGAAAAAAACTTTTTTAAAAAGCTTTTATGATCCGCTATATTCGATTTAGAATAACGTCAAATAATTTTTTAAGTCACTCTTAATAAGCCCTTTGATTTGATATCCATATTGTTGAAATTCATTACAAATAACTACTCCGCCATCTTGGACGGTCCGCCATATTGGATTTAGAATAACGTCATATAACATATCTTGCATTGTCATCCAAACTGAACGTGTATACAAAATTTCAGCTCAATCGGTTGAAGATATCTACTTCAAAATTGAGTTCAAAGAATCCTCCGTAACATACATACATTGCAAGTTAAATAAAAGCTTTTAAAAAAGAGCCAAGTTCAACACAACAATGTATTTGTAGCAACGAAATAACATTTGTTTTGTTATTTACGTATTGTTTTTTCTATGGTAGGATCATGTCATCCATACTTGATATCCCTCCGCCGCCCGCTGATACCTAAAAATAGATTCTGCGCAGCGACGCACGCGCTGTTCCGAGTCACCGTGAATTTGACAAGAAACACCGTAACTACCGACTTTTTTTCTTGAGAAATCAACAAATGTCCCCCCTCCCGCTGAGGATGCAGCTGGAGGGAGTGTCAGACGCTTACTGACTAAAACCCACTATGTTCCTTCTGGAGGTCCCTGTGTGCCAGGGCCACGGTATCTCTTGCGAACAACCCGCAGACCTCAGCATTGTACTTACCGACTTCCTCAACGGATCTGAAACGCATATCACAGGCGGAGCCGACACCATGACACAGCAGCAGCAGATGATCGATGCTGGATGGTTCTGTGTCCTCAATTTCAGACTCATCGTGACCTCTGCGTACAACACGGGGCCGAGAACTGGATTGCTGGAATTATTTAAAAGTACAAATCATTAAAACGTCTATGTTTCGGAAGGCACGTTAAATTGGTGGGTCTCGGTTGTCATTTGGACATCTTTGGCAGTCGTTACGGGTAGTCAGAAACCAGATAGTGTGGACAACCCGTTATCGGGTTGTCCAGGTAACTGGGTTGAGGAGATCAGATATAGAATCTAACAGTAATAGTAGTGCACCATATTTTTACAGGTCATCTAATACATGCTAAGGATCATGTTTACCATAAAAAAAGTTGAATGACCTAGCAGTCAACGATCGAGCGCGTTTATAGAAACCGGAGTTATGCGTACAATGTGGCGACTGTGATGATAAATTTAATAGAATATGTTGTTGTTTTCATGACTTCATTGTGTGTAAACATGATCCTTAGCATGTACTAGATGACCTGTAAAAATTTGGTGCACTAGTTTTGTTACACCTTGTATAATAAGTTGTTATTAAAACAACGTTATTATTACAAAAGCGGTAACCAAAAACTTCAAATACTACTCTTCTTTATATTCTCGCGTTCAATGACAGTGTCACTTCTAGTCGAGTGCGAGCTGACATACTTTTTATATATTTTTTGACATACGGACACCTTTCACACACGGTCGGTTAGCCTCATGGTAAGCTATTGATTAGCTTGTGTTATAGGTGCCGACACAACTGATAAATTACATATATTACATATATTATACCCAGACAATAGCCAACAAGCATGCTCATCACACTAATGTCGACCGCGCCGGGAATCGAACCCGGGACCCTTAGCACGGCAGTCCAGCGTTTGCACCATTGCACCATCGGGGTCGTCACTTCTACTTTGACCCTGACCTTCTATCTATAGGGTAAAAACACTAACAATTTTCTCCTTCTGACATTTAAACTCTCCGGCGCCATGGACCAGTAGTATAAGATGGTCAATCCTTTCTGGTTGGTCTCTTGATACCCTGATCTTGGGAGGGTTACGGTACACTCGCTTACCGAAGGAGAATAGCTGGGGAGGGGGATGGTGCGATTAGGATATGATAGGGTGAGGATATGGGAACGGTTTATAAGGTGTAACAAAACTAGTGCACCATATTTAAACAGGTCATCTAGTACATGCTAAGGATCATGTTTACTACAAAAAAAAATGATCTAGGGGTGAACGATCGAGAGCGTTTATAGAGACCGGCGTTATGCGTAAGAACTCAAATAGTGTTTGGCAGTATAAATTTAATGAAATATTTTATTGTTTTCATGACTTTTTTTTGGTAAGCATGATCCTTAGCATGTACTAGATGACCTGTAAAAATTTGGTGCACTAGTTTTGTTAGACCCTATATAAAGTAGGATCATATTGCTAATGACGAGTCCTTTCAATCAGTGTCTTTGTAATGACATGCGTCATTTCGATAAATTCCGTTAATACATTAGAGTAAGGGTAATAAAACACTAGGGTAAGAGCAACAAACTTTTCAAGATAAAAGTACAAGCGCCGGCAAATCAAGCTACTACAAAGTGTAAAATTTCCTTAATAGATTTTCAACTGTATCGCTGAAGCATATGGTTCAAAGTTGATTTAGAAAATTTTACAGTTACGGGTAGCTTGATGTGCTGGCGTCTATACATACGGTAGTTGACAACTAGTCAGATTCAATACTTTTATTGAACTGTCAAAAACGGTTACTTTGTATGCAATTTGTATGAAAGTTAGAACTATGACGTCACAGATTTTTCACATCAAGCCTACTTATTTTAAAACAGTTTTTCCTTCAAAACGATAAATGAAAGTGACATTATTTTAAGATGCTTTACCATATATGTATAACTAGCTGTCCCCAGCGGTTTCATCCGCATCTTTGGTTACTGCTCCGCTCCCGTGTGTCTTAGCGTGATGGTATATAGCCTATATCCTTCCTCGATAAATGGGCTATCTAACACTGAAAGAATTTTTCGAATCGAACCAGTAGTTCCTGAGATTAGCGCGTTCAAACAAACAAACAAACTCTTCAGCTTTATAATATTAGTATAGATAAAGGATTTTATTTTGGACGTAGAAACCTAAAACACTGGTACTCAGCTGCATCCAGTTATCCCGAACACAGCTTGGGAAAAAGCTAGGCAGATGAAAAAACATACCTAAAAGACCTGGTCAAATATCCAACTTACCGGCGGAGTACTAAAAGCGTCGCTATGGAGAAAGTGGACCATCACCGCTGGGCCATGCATGACCACCACTTCACCGTTGGGTAACACCAGACGTCTGTGCCACTCTGAAGTTGTCATGCCATGGCGATACTCTTCCTGTAGAGAGAAGAGAATATTTTGAACTCATTTATTCAAATAGAGTATTTGACTCTTTTTTTTAATTATTCATATCAAAGGGAACATTTTACAAAACCGAAAACAGAAATAATTTTTGGAATCTGTTGGTAAATAAGTAATTTATAAACCTTCCAAAAGTCATACAGTTAAATAACAGAAAAAGGATGCACATACAAGCTTGTGACGTCAACGCTATTTGATCACGCATGTGCAAAAGAGATAGCAAGATGTCCCCACTATGATCTGTTACCCCTCACGAATAAAAAATGTTGATTGCTGCTCCATTTATCAACCAATTTTGACGCTGTTTTCAGAAAAATGTTCCTTGTGCGTGTGTTTATTTGTTTTGTTAAAAATTTTGTACAAAATCAAACACAGGCAAGTACCCTATAAGGCTGATAAGGCAAAAGAAAGAAACAAAAAAGTGACGCAATAAATAATAATAATAATGGCGTCCAGACCGATTGTCGGCCACGGCGACCGTTCTCTCTAAGGAAATCAGCCAGCTGCGCAGGACATATTTGAGAGATCACAAACAGGATCGACTGCAATGTGCGACACGATGCACGGGTGTATCACTCCCCAAATAACCCCACAAAGCAATTAAGACCCGGGAATCGAACCCGAGACCCCGTGATCATTAGTCAAAGGGGGGGGTTAGGTTAAACTCAAACTCAAAATCATTTATTCAAACTTGGCTGTAAAACAGCACTTTGTGAACGTCAAATATTACAAAAGACAGCCCCAAAACGCCCACCCTTCACCACTTCCTATACCTATACTATACAGTTAGGTTATTGAAATGGTTTTCTTAGCAGTCATTAATTACCTCTAATTTCTCTGCCACGGGTTCCGTATACGGTACATATCTGGCATCCGTGGTTCCTTTGTAGAACCAACTGCATCTGTAATAAAAAAAAATGGGGTCATCATTGCATTTCTCAGCAATAAAGATATCTAAAAGAATACTCTAAAGAATACTCTTAAAGAATACTCTTAAAGAATACTCTTAAAGAATACTCTTAAAGAATACTCTTAAAGAATACTCTTAAAGAATACTCTTAAAGAATACTCTTAAAGAATACTCTTAAAGAATACTCTTAAAGAATACTCTTAAAGAATACTCTTAAACAATACTCTTAAAGAATACTCTAAAATAAGCTTTTGAGCCGTCTGGGGTTGAAACTCTCGGGCCGTGGGGTCCGAGTGCACACCTCCTTTTCAAGGACATATCGAAGAGACTCGCTGACACTTCCCGTGACCCAAAGGCTGGCTTTTGTTTCGGTCAACGGATAAGCATTGCCATCTAACGTGGCAATGCCGCCAGCCTATTGGGTACACGCAGCGATGAGGAATTTTTGACGCCAATTATTATTTTAATGTAATTAAGTTTTGTAAATAAATTGTAAATATGTATAAAGAAGATGATATTTAAAACGTCAAAAATAATACAAGATGCTATACTGCCATGTCGGGGTACCGTTTTAGTATTCATCTGCTGATATGATATGATACTGCCTCGTTAGTCCAGTAGTCGCATGGTGCGTCTTCTGCTAAGCATAGGATTTCGGGTTCACTTTCTGAGTCGGACCAAATTGCTTTGTTAGTTTTATGAGACTTCACAAAAGCAGCCCGGAGACTGAAAGTTGGTGAAAACGTCGGTCCTGTACATGATCTCTCTCCGGTCGTGTCGGATTGCCGTCCCTTCGGACTATGAGAGTGAGGGAATAGAGTGTGTATCTATGTCTGCGCAAATGCTAGTGCACTATAATATGTCCTGCGCAGCTGCTTAATAGAGATCAGGCGCAAGACCGACATTTACGTGCTCTTCGATGCACGGGTGTATCAATCACCAACTTCCAAATCCAGGCTGCTTTATTTGAATGTTTCTTAAAACCCACAAAGCAATTTCGGCCCTCGCCGTTATCATCGGTCACGCCACACGACTACTAGACCAACGAGGCAGTTCCATCCATCAATAGACCTTACCTTCTAACATTGGTAGGCTTATCAGTCCAGTAGACAGGTATACGAAGACGACCCATCACGTTCACGTCATATCTACCCCCATCCGTAGGCACTAGGGTCTGGTCATTCAGGTCCGCTGTGAAATGAAAATTTTTATACCCTTTAAAATACGCCTTTTTACCTCTTAATGGGACTATCATCTCCCGAGCCTTTTCCCAACTATGTTGGGGTCGGCTTCCAGTTTAACCGGTTTCGGCTGAGTACCAGTGTTTTACAAGGAGCGACTGCCTATCTGACCTCCTCAACCCAGTTACCTGGGCAACCCAATACCCCTTGGTTAAACTGGCGTCAGACTTACTGGCTTCTGACTACCCGTAACGACTGACAAGGATGTTCAATGACAGCCGGGACCTACAGTTTAACGTGCCATCCGAAACACAGTCATTGGTGTCCAAGATATACTCAGAAAGAACATACAAACTTATAAAAGTTGCATTGGTACTTGCCCGACCTGGAATCGAACCCACGCTCTCACACTTGAGAGGTTGGCTCTTTAACCACTAGGCTACCACGACTTCTTCGCATTATCAGGACTATATCTACATATATTAGGTGTAACGGAAAGGGGTATACATCCCAAAGGAGGTCAATGCACCCGTATGAAACTGATCAACTTTACTCCTTAGTAAGACTGGCTGTCAGACTTTCTGGCTTCTGACTACCCTTAACGACTGCCAAAGATGTTAAAATGACGACTGGGATACACCAATTTAGCATGTCTTCAGAAAGACACAAGATGGTCACCAACCGCGCCAAGAGTTGCTTAACCTTATGATCGATGCACCCGTGCTTTGACTTAGCCACGAGCTCCTCAAGGATTCAAGTATACTAAGGTCATAAGTAAAAATACTAAGGCATGCTAAATTGGTGGGTTCCGGCTGTCTTTTGTACATCTTTGGCAGTCGTTACGGACAGTTAGAAGCCGGGTTGCCCAGATAACTGAGCCAATGAGGTCAGACAGGCAGTCGCTCCACGTAAAACATACCAGTGTTTGTAGTCAGAAGCTAGAAAGTCTGACAACTAGTCTCAACAAGGGGTATTGGGTTGCCCAGGTAACTGGGTCTAGGAGGTCAGACAGGTAGTCGATTCACATAAAACACTGGTACTCAGCTGCATCCGCTTAAGATTGGAAGCCGACACCAACATAGCTTGGGAAAAGGCTTTTTTTTTTGAGTGGGCATCTCGCAGTTCAGCCTAAGGAGGCTGTTTACTGCTAAACCGGACAAACCCTGTGGATGCCAAGAATTTAAGGCCTCCAGCCAGGGGCGTTGGGAAAAGGCTAGGCAGATGTGTAAAGAAACACTCACGATTCAAATAAGCTGTCTCCAGTGCCCTCGAGTCGACCACGGAGAACCCTCTCCATATAGACTTGTCTTCGACGTCCACCCGGTAAAACCAGTGGTGCTTTACAGGCGTGTATTCCGTTGCAGCCCGGTTCTGAAAAACAAAATGTAAGCACTCATTTCCATTGGCCTTTTGACCGCCACAGTCACGTATAGACGACAAGCCAAAAAGTGCCCAGCACGCCACGGTCACGACTACATGACACTTTTAAAGTTCAAAATTTTAATCGATATAATTCCGAACTCACCACTACATTGTAGGTATTTATGGATGAATTCTTAGCTTGGCGCTGTGGGCACGTCTTTCTTTATTAGACGTGGCGGTTAAAGACCCCGGTTTTGGTCGTGCGAGTGATTTTTGTTGACTGCAGCAGACCTAGGTAGTTGGCACCATGCGTGCTTTACACCAAACTTAAATTTCAGTACTTGTTGGGCTGTACATGGAAACTTCCCCTATGCTCTATAATGACTGAGCTAATGACCTATGAGAATGAGCCTTTAAATATTCCTATGAAACGGTGTGGTTTCGGCAGCTTGGGGCCAATAATCGTGCCAAGACAACGTGTATGGATATGAAAGAACGGCCAACTCCCAACCGTGACACGAATAATGGGCGAATTGTTGGTACAGACGCCAGCCAGCACATCAAGCTTCGAAATTGTCAATTTTTTGCAATCAAATTTGAACTATATGCTTAAGCGATAAAGTTGTCAATCTATTAAGGAAAGACAGACTTTAGTAGCTGGATGTGCTAGGGTCTGTACCAATGTTGGAGAAAGCTTTGGAATACCTTATAGTTCACTCTACATTATATTTGCTTCTAAATTTACAGCAAGATACAGCACGGCGGCAGCTCTGTAGCCGCACTACTTTTTTATACATTTGATAAAAAATCTTCCACACCGAAGAGTTTTCTCGACTTGATTTTTGGTTGCAGCGACTGTCTATCTGACCACCTCAATCAAGTAACCCAGCCAACTCAATATCCCTAAGTAAGAAGGGTTTTATAACTTCTATAAAGAAGGCTTCCTCGATAAACGTGCTATCTACCATAGAAAAATTTGTTCTAATACCTAGTAGTTCCTAAGATTCGCGCGTTTTAGCAAACAAATACACTCTTCAGCTTCCTAACATTGGTACAGGTTCAATTATGGACAGAATTGAAAAATTGTTTCATTGTTAGATAGACTAATTATCGAGGAAATTTCTAGACTTTTTACGAGACGCGAGTAAAACCCCTGACCGAGGCTAGTGCCTTAATCATCATCTCCCGAGCCTTTTCCCAACTATGTTGGGGGTCGGCTTCCAGTCTAACCGGATTCAGCTGAGTACCAGTGTTTTACAAGGAGCGACTTCCTATCTGATCTCCTCAACCTAGTTACTTGGGCAACCCAATACCCTTTGGTTAGACTGGCGTCAGACTTATTGGCTTTGTGGGTCTAGTGCCTTAATATAATAATTATACATTTTTTCGTAACGGTAAAACAACAGTTCATTGATACCTATAGTTATTGAGACCTAGTTCTATCCAACTAGGAATGGCTGGACCTAATTGTAGTCGGCATGATGAAGGATAGAACTAGTTTTATCCAAAAACAATCGGTTCCTCTACTTCTACTAGGATTGACCAAGAGTGAGTGGCTACACCTAGTTCTAACCGGCTAAAACTAGTTGTAGCCGCACTTCGAGTATTAGCCGTAACATATCTACTAAAAATTCTGTCATTGAACATCCTTGGCAGTCGTTACGGATAGTCAGAAGCAAGTAAGTCTGATGCCAGTCTAACCAAGGGGTATTGGGTTGCGCAGGTAACTGGGTTGAGGAGGTCAGATAGGCAGTCGCTGCTTGTAAAACACTGGTACTCAGCCGAAACCGGTTAGACTGGAAGCCGACCCCAACATAGTTGGGAAAAGGCTCGGGAGATGATGAATTAAAAATAATCAACATTTTAAAATTCAAATACCTCAGTCAAGCCTCCGACATCTTCGTTAGATTCTTCATGTATGGTCAAACCATCAAAATTGACGGTGACCGAGCCTCGAGCTGTCGTCTCCTTCTTAGGATCCATTTGCGGAGAATTATTCCCCTGGTCACTATTATCATTCACAGCTGTCCTAACTTTAAAACTATTGTCAATTATCTTCGCGCAAAACCTACACTTCGTAACAAGATTACCTAAATCTAAAACATCACATGTATCCGCCAATTCATCTTTTTCCTTATTAACGTCTCCTTTATTGAAATCTGGTAATACAGTATCGTATTCTACAGTAAAATAGTTAACGTGACGCACGGTTTGATCTTTAGTTACGGTTAAATTTTGAACCGAAGTTAAATCTTTCATTAGATCGATGATTTTGGACTTTTGTTCAGTGGAAGCGTGCCTATAGTGGTTTTGACTTTGGCTAAGTTCAAAAAAAGATTTCGCGTGTTCCGTTTTTGGAGGAGACGAGAAATAACTCGCTAGACGACTGAAACTTTCTGAGGGGTTAGCGGGTGTGTCCGAGAAGAAGTTAATAGGGTCCGGCAGTTTAGATTCTGGTTTTTCTTCTGGTTTGGGAGCTGAAAAAG
Organism: Heliothis peltigera; assembly: GCA_958496145.1. Classification (NCBI taxonomy): domain Eukaryota; kingdom Metazoa; phylum Arthropoda; class Insecta; order Lepidoptera; family Noctuidae; genus Heliothis; species Heliothis peltigera. Next base: position 2,573,310 of record OY292351.1, read on the forward strand.
CAGTGAATGCCGGCAAACTCAGTTCGAGTTTATCTTCAACTTTCGGAGCAAAAGCGGTTGATAAATCAGGCAATTTTGTTGATTTATCTTCAATTTTTGCACCAGGCGCTATGGGGAATTCGGGCATTTTAGATTCCTTCTTTGTGGATTTGAAACTGAAAACATCAGGTATTTCAGGCAGTTTTGCTGCTAAATTTTCATCTTCCTCATCAGCGAAGTCTTTTGGTAGGTCTTTTAATTTCTTATGGTCCTCCTCTTTGCTTTTTCTGAGTGTGGATCCAGGAGCAGCTTCGAATTCCGGGGATGGTTCGCTCTGGTCATCAACTAGGCTTGTTATGTTAGCCTCTACATTGAATCCTATAGGCTGAGCAGAGTTGAAGCTGGGAGCAATACGAGATGAGCAATATGTAGCTACAGATGTTGTCTTAGTTTGCGTCGAAGTATCAGGTATAGTTTTCAACTCCTTCCTTAGTTTCTCTTCTCTCTGCTTGGCTAACGCTACTCTCCTCTTAAAGTCTTCTTCAAACCCTGGCGGTATGCTTAAAGTCGGTGCAGGTCGTGTGTTTGTGTTCCTATAGTGTGTCTCAACAGCGTAGTTGCCTGTATCAAAATAAGATACCATGCTTATTGGTTGTGATGGCGTATCAAAGAATAAACCTTTTTGGTGATCAGAAGATTCAGGTACGTCCATATTCTTAAATTTCTCAACTCTATTTGTGAAGGAATCCAGCTCTTTCTCTGAATTCTCGCTAAAATCCTTGTCATCATCATTTTCTGGTTCTATAACAAATTCTTCGAATATCGGAAAGTCTTTATTCGCGTCCTGTTCTATTGAGTTTACATCTAAAATGCCTGCTTCATCAGATTTTGTGTCTTCAACGTCTTCAGCTGGTGGAGCAGATGGTGCACTCAGCTGCCTAACCAGCATGTCTTCGTGATGCTTAATTTCGTCGGCATTTGTGGGTACTTTATCGAAAAAGAGTGAATTACATCCGATAAACCCTATGGGGTTAGGATCAATGTTGAAATTGTAATCTTGTTTTAGCGCACTTTCGGTTGTCCAGCCGTAATTCATGGATTTTATTTCATCGACGTCTTCAAGGAGTTCGGTGGCTGATTGCACTTGTATAGTTTCAATTGTCTCTTCAGTAATATGTGAGATTTCTTCAAATTGTCCAGCGTCGAGTTTCACTTGTTCCGTGTTTGTCGGCGGGGCTATAGAAGCTTCAGATAACGGCGCTTCAACGGGGTTCGATAGCTGTATAGGTGAAGTAATATTCTCTATCAGCTGATTGGTAACATCTTGTTCGTCTTCTTTGTCATCTGGTTTATTTACTTCTCTGCAAGTCTCACATATGCTCAATTCAGAAACGCTTTCCTTATCGTCTTGAGTTTCAGTGCCAACATTTGCAGTATCATATTCATTTTTATTATTTTCTACATCGTTTTCACTGTCAAAGCTTTCATGTTTTTTATCCTGGCTACCAGCATCTACATTTTCGAAAAAACTTGCGCTAGATGTTCCGGATAAAATTTCTGGCTTTTTGTCATAATCATGGTCATCAACTGTCTCCGTTTTCTTAGGGAGGTTTTCGAAGAAACTGAAGCTGGCGTTTCTATTGAGAGAGTCAGCGTTCTTGGCTCCATAATCTTCAGATTTCTGAGTGTGATCAAAGAAACTTACGCTAGAATTTCTCTCAGATAAACTTGAAACCATGTCTACTTGATTAAATTCTTTAGATTTATCAGCAAGTATAGTGCTTAGGCCAAATAAAGGTACCGATGATACACCAAGAATAGGTACATCGTCGTCTTTAGTTAAAGTGTTCAATATACTGTCTTTTGCAAGTGTACTTTCCTTGTTATCAAAAATTGGGCTTGAGAATAAACTGTCAGCTTTCATAGCATCTTCTAATTTCTGGGTAGCATCGTTCTTGTTAGCAGATGCATTCGGAAATAATTGTGATGTTATATCTGCATTCTTGTCATCACTAGTCCGTATATTTGCAAATAAATCTAAGCTTTGTGCACCGTAAGCTGATATGTTTTGTTTTTCCTCATTTTCGAAGCTTTTCTTTGACAAGTCAGTTGAAATTTTATCCTTTTCTGGGTCTTTATTATCAATAGTCAAATTAGCAAATAGATTAACTGTTTTGGGATCGAACATTGCTATCGGGTCCGGCTTGATATCTTGTTGTACGTTTTGTATTTCTTGAAATGAGTCAACTTTTGGAATATTAGCGACACCACTTGCAGGTATATCGGCATTTGGGACGAACAAAGGCTTCTGAGCTTCAGAAGATTTCATATCAAAGAAGTTCGTAGCAAATTTCTCTTCAATAGAAGTTGTACTTTGAACAAGTCTAGCAACTTCGGGACCGGCTCTTGCAACGTTCTCATCCATTTTTCTTTCAGCATTATAATCTTGGGTTTCTTGAAATGTTTTAGCGGTTATAAGTTCTTGGGCTACTGGCTGGTTAGAAGGCTTCAAGGTATCTTGTTGTGGTGCATTTGATGCTGGGTTTCCATACATGTGAGCATTAGCTGATTGTTCTGGGTAGCCTTGGGGGCTATCGTATGGTTTTGGGTGCGAAGAGTGGCTCGGATAGTGGTGGCTATTGGAACAGTGTCCAGCAAGTGGCTGACCCTGGTTCTGGAAATTCGGATACTTATAATATTCATTGTTCAGATAAACTGCATTCTGATGTTGTTGAAAATCATAATTATATGGCTGAGTATTTTGCTGTGGAGGTAAGAACATATCTAAATTGGTTTGGGGCTGTTGTGCTTCGTATGGCATATTGGAATAAGGTGCATTTTGCTGTGCAATCTGTGCTGTAGATTCGTCCTTAGTGGAGCTATTGTAAGCAGGATCAAAGAACGTAGTCACGCTATGTTGAATCTTATTGATATCAATGCTACTAAGTTTAGATTTCAATGATCCAATTATTCCAAAACCTTTGGATTCTTTCGGTTCTTCGTGTTGGTTATAACTTTCTGTTGTTGGTCGGCTTAAATCGAAGGCTGTGTTATATTGGGTTTCAGTATGATGGACATAACTGACATTATCATTATCATAGAGCGAGTACGCAGCAGTTGGCTGAGTGATATCAAAAGCGGCAGGAGCTTGTACATTTTGTGGAGGATTAGCTACATTAAATTGGGGTACCAGAGGTACATTTTCAATAGGTTTGCTCAAATCAAACGGAATTGAAGATGGCACATTTTGGTCGGCTTGTGGCTGTTCAGGCGTGAACAAAGCACCTTGGAATGATCCAGAATCTACGGCCGGTATAACAGGCTTGATACTGTTGCTGATAGAACCAACACCTTCTATTGGCCCAGAGTAATACTGGGGTCTTTTCTTATTCATTCTAAAGTTCACAGCTCCGGTGGACTTTGGAGGTTCTATTAAAGGTTTCTGTGGTGGCTCCACGACATTTTCAGCGCTATAAAATGACGATGCAACATTGCTGGATGGTGGAGTGAAAAATGATGATGGGCCTATATTTTGAGTAGAACCAATCGGCGGCGGTTGTATCGGTCCTGGCGGCGGTATGACTTGAGCGGCAGGTTGTGTGGTTGGTGAAAAAATATTGCTCATTGGTGGCAAAGAATAATCTGTACTAGCGTTTGATTTAGCATCTACAGATTCAGTAGATGGTATAAACGTAGTAGGATTCGATGAGAATGTTGGGCCAAACATTGGCGGAGCTGCGACACTTGGTGGCATCACATTGGACGCTGGTGTAGCCAACTTTTGTGGTGGCAATCTTGCTGGTGCTTTGCTTGGTGGTGCTATTACGCTGGGTGGAGTAGCAAATTCTGGTAGTGTTGGCTGTGTGAACTGTGCCGGAGGAGGTATGCTTGCAATATTAGTTTGTTCTTGACTTTCTGTTGGCTGTTCTGTGCCAAACATTGGTGCACTAAACGCAGATAGGGAATGTGTATTACTAAAAGAGCCAATAGCCTGTGCAGGCGCCGCTGAGGGATAATTCATTGGATCAAATGATGGAACGAATATATTTTCTGACGTAATTGATTGTACAGCTTTCGGTTTGATGACCGGATTATTTGATCCTATACGCCTAGCAACAGATGGAGGTAGGACAGACTTGACAGTCTGACTGGTTGTCCTTTGCGATGAAAACATGGGAGGAGGTGGTATTGCATTGCCAGGCGTTGCATCATAAGAAGCATACGACGGCGGTGGTGGTAAACGCTCTTCAAACGATTTTGGTTCATTCTGACTTGCAATTTTAAAGGCGTTAGAATCAAATTCGCTTGGCCGATTGGCTTCTCCTACTGGACTGAATATGTTGTATGTTTCTTGTATTTTTAGTGTATTAGATTCCGTGGTATTATTATTATCTTGGGCTGGCGTCAAAGTTTCCGTAACAACATTCTCTTCACGTGAAGGTACGAAGAAATTTGTAGCGTTTTTAGTCAAAGGGTTTAATTCGATTTTCTGTGATGTCTCGAAGTTATGCCCTGAACTGAGTCCTGGTATTTGAGCGTATTTCTTTTTCGTTGTTATCCTGAAGTTCGATGAACCTGTAACAAGAACAAAAGGTTTATTAGCAAAGATATATTACGGAGTTATTAGGCAGTCGCTCCTTGTAAAACACTGGTACTCAGCCGAAACCGGTCAGACTGGAAGCCGACCCCAACATAGTTGGGAAAAGGCTCGGGAGATGATGTATATTACGGAGTTAGTATCGCAATTGCTTTAAAGAGGTGTTATATACACAGGCCTCCTCTCACACAGAGAAGAATTGATCGTTATTCAAAATTACTCAATGCGGGTTGATGATTTCAGACTTTATAGTTCAGGTTTCCTCGAGATGTTTTCCTTCAACTTTAATCAGTCATTGGTGACCTAAGCTCCTGGCATTTTTGATAAATCAAATCTTTACCGATCTTTCAAAACCGGGACTTGCCTGAGCAGCGGTATTGTTCGCAAGAGTAACCGTGACCTAGGCATACAAAGACCGCCAGAAGGAACAAAATTGGCTTCTAATCAGTAAAAGTTCCAGCTGTACCCATAACGGAAGCGCTTATTTGATGATTTCCAAAAAACAAACCCTTAAAAATTATGACTATTTAGGATGGTGGTTGAGAATTCCACGCGATCCTCGAAGAGATGTCAACAACATAGGAGGGGCCCATTAGGGCCAGGGTCTGCCTAGGCTGCGGGTTGTTCGCAAGAGTTATCGTGGCCCTGGCACAGGAACCACCCGAAGGAACATAGTGGGTTTTAGTCAGTAAGAGTCCGACACTGCTTCCAACTGCATCATCAGCGCGAGGGGTCGTTTGATGGTTACCAATGACAAAAAAAAGTTGAGAATTCTTCTGTAGAGAAATTAACAAAAATAGTAGGTACTTTTAACTTATAACATAGAACTTATAACCAACATTAAATAATATACAATTTTCTTTAGTTTCCCCGTCATGCGTTCGAACCGGTTGCATTAAAATGCATATATTCAGCCAAAGGCTTCTAAAGAGTTCCTTGTAGCACTGGTTTTTATTGAACCACTTATTTGTTGATTAAACCGTCGGGTTGTCTTTGATGTAGATAACATCGACTTTCTCTATCTATCAATTACTAGCTGTTTCTACCGTTTTCCCTCCGTCTGATGGGAAATTCTTCCCGTACCCGGATAAAACATAGCCTATGTTCACCGGGGATAGCGTAGCTTCCCAACAGTGAAAGAATTTTTCAGATCGGTCAAATGGTTTTGGAGCTTTTTCAATTCAAACAAAAAATCAAATCTTTTCTCTTTATGACATGTATTAGAATAGACTGCCTCGTTGGTCTAGTAGTCGCATAGCGCGACTGCTGTGCACGGGGTCTCGTGTTCAATTACCAGATCGGGCCCAAATTACTTTGTGGGTTTTAAGAAATTTTCATCAATCCAGCTCGAAATCTAGATGTTGGTGATTGATACACCCGTGCATCGGAGAGCACGTAAATGTCGGTCCTGCCCTGATCTCTTTCCAGTCGTGTCGGATTGCCATCTCATGTATCTTTATTTTTTTAAACTACGAATCGAAACGAACCCAAGCACGACATAATGGGCCTTATTACAAAAAAAGTTAGACAGACCTTTGATACGTTTTTAAAATAATTTTGCATAAAAATGTTTAATTTTGTGTCTAAAATCCTAGCCGACGTTGACAAAACGACTGAGCCGATTGTGATAAAACATGTACAACTAATAAGCAGCGTATGCAAAATCTCAGCTTTTAATTTAAAAAAAAACTGTATCCAAATTGTATGACATCTTCACGACAGGTGTAAAATATGCTTTTTAATATTAATTCCTGTTGAATTTCCAGTAACAGCGAGAGTGAAGCAAGATAAACAAACTAGTCATTAGAAGCCAGTAAGTGCGTGTGACCAGTTTGCCAACTGCGCCCAGCTGTCTGGCAATTATTGGCAATTGCCGTCTCGAACCGGCAATAGATGGTGCGTTTCCATTTTCTTATGGAACGCGTGACGTCAATTATTATAAAATTCAGTGCCGGGGCTGTTCCGTGGGAAAACATCAAATGACCGCTCCCGCTGAGGGTGCAGCAACCCACAATGTTCCTTCTGGAGGTCCCTGTGTGCCAGGGTTTTGCGAACAACCCGTAGCCCCGGCAGATCTTGGCCCTACGTGCCCTCCTATGTTGCTGACTTATTTTCGCGGAGCGCGTGGAACAGAACACGCCGCCGACACGGGCCTGTCGTCCTTAGACGTACGAAACGCGAGCAACCCGGAACTCAGCCCACAGATCCGCGCCTACGGTGGTCCGGAGTCGTCTCTCGACACCCGGCGCCCGTGGTTTCGACCACTACCAGCTCTTTGGCTGCGGCTGGGACGCTCCATCGCCTCCTTAGCAAGTAGTATCCACACGACGCGTTCAGGAAACAACTACTACTTATTTATTTCACGTAAAAATATATTCGTGACGTACAACATTGGAACCGCACTCTCCCCTACAACCTCACCGCTATAATTTTAAGTGTCAAGCAATTAGATATTATGTATAATGAGCTAGTTTATACGTACACACGCCAGCACATCAAGCTACTACAATCTGTCAAATTTCCTTAATAAAATTTTCAACTTTATCGCTGAAGCATATGGTTCAAAATCGGACGAGTTCCTCCGTGTTTCGGAAGGCACGTTAAATTGGTGGGTCCCGGCTGTCATATACATATACATACATCTTTGGCAGTCGTTACGGGTAGTCAGAAACCAGAAAGATTTGGACATAGGAAACTTAATTTTGTGACATTGTTCCCCGCGTCGTAGATTCACTGTCTCGCGCAACAGGTCAAGAACTTTTCCCATAAATGAACTAAGCCTTAAACAATTCGGACCAGGAGTTCCTGAGTTTAGCATATTCAATCAAACAAACTCTCCAGCTTTATTATATTAGTATAGTCCATTATCGGCCTGTTGACAAGAAAAGATCATCTTTGGACAAGGAAACCGAACTGATATATGCTGGGACTCCCCGTCCCATTAATGCGAACTAAAATTCTGCTTGTGTGATGCAGGATTGTCACATTTAGTACTTCCATGTTGAACTAGATGGCGATGCATGTAGTGTCGCTACACTGTACTAAACTAGATTAAATCAAGTTCAGATAATAACCTTAATAACAGTTTCCTGATTTCTGACCTCATAATTTAAAGTGTCATTGACCTTTCGTACTCGATCAATCTACGTTAATGTTATAAAGAGGAAAAATTAATATTTTATGTGTATGTTTGTAATGAATAAAATCAAAAACTAGAGTGCCAATTTAAAAAAATTCTTTCACCATTGTAAGGCTACTTTCATCCTGAGTAACAGGATAAAATTTATCAGCTATGTTGGGGTCGGCTTCCAGTCTTAACCGAATGCAGCTGAGTACCAGTGTTTTACATGGAGCGACTGCCTGTCTGACCTCCTCAACCCAGTTATTTGGGCACCTCGATACCTCTTGGAAAGATTGGTTTCTCTTTCTGGCTTCTGACTATCCGTAACGACTGCCAAAGATGTACAAATGACAGCCGGGACCCACCAATTTAACGTGCCTTCCGAAACACGGAGAAACTCGTCATGATAAGATGTCCACTCATCCACGGACCGACCGCGCCATGCGTTGCTTAACCTTACAATCCACCCGTGCGGCTGTCACTAAGCCACGAATAAACATTCGTACATAAATACAATACGTTATCTATTATATATCTCTTATCTTATCTATTATATATATATTATATATCTATTATATATCGTTACTAGCATCCCATCACAATAGCCCAAGTAGTTTTTCTTCCATACTTAGCAATAGTTTAGCACAAACCGGGGGTTGTCCTTGGGTACATTTCTATAGCGTATACAGGGACAATCGTCGATTTTGTGTCACCATTACATATATTAAAGTTGTCTCAAAAGGGCTTCAGCGTGTTGGCTTCGGCCCCACGTTCGCCTTCTAAAAATCCGGGACTCTGTAGTCCCGTGGTCTAGTAGAGACATGCAAATTATAAAATGGAAAGATTTGATTGTTTGTTTCGATTCTCCAAAAATACTTGACGAATTAGAAAAAATCTCTCACTGTTGGGAAGCTACACTATCTCCGGTGAACATGAGCTATCTTTTATCCGGGTAAGTAAAGAAGTTCCTTAGAGACAGATGCGGGAGAAGCCGCGAGTAACTGCTAGTCGTCTTACAAATATGAACGGGCCATGATTTTCAATGACCTTTGAGTTTGGGTCATGGTGCGTGCCGTGAGAACACCATGCTTAAAATACGATGGGTATTTTACAAATTATTTCTATGGGATTTGTAATATTAATGGCTATTCACCTGGGATTTTTGTAGAAGACTGTCATGGTGGCCTAGTTGTTATAGCATCTACCTCTCAAGAATGAGATTGCAGGTACGATGTCCGGTCAGGCAAGTACCAATGTAACTTTTCTGACATATAAGTGTCTACTAAGCAAAGCAAGTATGCTACAATCATTGCCGTTGTATACTAGTAGTGAAGGAAGTGGTTAAAGCACCAGCCTTTCAAAGTGTGCGGATTCCATTCCAGGTCAGGCAAGTATCGGTTCATCCTTTTTAGATTTAGGCCAGACCCGGGAATCCACTCCAGACCCCGGGTAGAAGTCGCATAACTCCGACTAATAGACCAACATGGCAGTGTATTGATAAATGATATTTAATTTGCTATCAATATTTTGACACATCAAGACATTTTTTTTAATAAAGGTGAGTGTAATGATGGATAGATTGCGTGAAAGTCGATATGGCTAGAAAGAATGTAACTTGTGAGATGACGGCAGATAGAAGAGCGTGGAAGACAAAAACATGCTGCGCCGACCCCAAATAAAACTTGGGATAAAGGCAGGAGGATGATGATGAAAGGTGAGTGTGATGTTTTTTATTTCTTTGGAGATTTTTGCAAGTCACCGCAATAATTTGTAACTGTTCTTAGAAATGAATTTTTACTTCGATGTTATCCTCTCAATTGCTTGTAATAACTTAAGAAATGGGGAAGGATACAGCACATTTAAAACTTTGTAAAATTCCCAACGCTTTGTCATCGCTAGTAATAAAAAAAGTATGTGTCATACATTTTTCAATTGATTACATTGAACAGGATAGTCTGATAGATGCCAGATATGGAAAAGGCTGATATATTATAAAACACTAGCTGTCCCCAGCGGTTTCACCCGCATCTTTGGTTACTGCTCCGCTCCCGTGTGTCTTAGCGCGATGGTATATAGCCTATAGCCTTCCTCGATAAATGGGCTATCTAACACTGAAAGAATTTTTCAAATCGAACCAGTAGTTCCTGAGATTAGCGCGTTCAAACAAACAAACAAACTCTTCAGCTTTATAAAATTAGTAGGTTTTATTTGTATCTTAGACACGAATGACCGACTAATAGTGAAGGAAAACATCTTGAGGAAACTAAAATTAAGAAAAGGTCTGTAATCTGTTAAAAAGGTTTACTTTAACGTTTTAAGCGCCAAGTCAAAATAAGAAAGACATGCCCTCAGCGCCAAGCTAAGAATTCATCTATAAATACCTATAATACAGTAGTGAGGTCAGAATTATATTCATTAAAAGTGACTTTTAAATTTGAACTTTAAAAGTCTGTCATGTAGTCGTGACCGTGGCGTGTTGGCTTGTCATCTTTTCGAGACTGCAGCGGTCAAAAGGTTTAACACAAACAATTATGTCAGGATGTTTGTTTTCTTTTTAAAAGCTTTTATTTAACTTGCCGTGTATGTATGTTACGGTGGATTCTTGGAACTCAATTTTGAAGTAGATATCTTCTACCGATTGAGCTGAAATTTTGTATACACGTTCGGTTTGGATGACAATGCAAGATATGTTATATGACGTTATTCTAAATCCAATATGGCGGACCATCCAAGATGGCGGAGTAGTTATTTTTAATGAATTTCAACAATATGGGTATCAAATGAAAGGTCTTATTGAGAGTGACTTCAAAAATAATTTGACGTTAATCTAAATCCAATATGGTGGACTATAAAAGCTTTTTAAAAAAAGATTTTTCTTTTAATTTATTATTTTTGACAAGTCTGTCTTCTGTCCGACAGTTCATCACTGTATTCATAGTAATCGTATCAAATTCTTATAAATCCATTTCATCAATCTTCGCAGCATGGATGGAAAAAAAATTAAAGGTGACGGATAAAATAAAAACTGTACTCACCACAAACGGGAGGTTCCTTGGGAGGCGGTGCCACTTCCTTCACCACTTCCTCAGCCATCACTGGCGTAGCTAGGTCCTGTCCAACGAATCCTGGTCCCATAGACCCTTGACTTTGGAATGGCACCTCTTGAAACCCTTGCGGCTTCTCATCAGGAGTTTGCTCCCTACTCTTATAACTTAACATGTTTGAGAAGGAGCTGAATACAGCGCTAGCCACATGGGGCAAAACAGTCGGCAGCTGCGAAAAGTTCTGAGCTATATCAGCGGTCAAACTTTGCTGTACGTCTACATTTTTATCGTCATTCAAATTAACTTCTTCTAAGGTATCCTCCGTGGCCGCTAAATTAGCGTTTTGATCGGGATTGCTGTTTATTGGAGCGCTAACATATCTCGTACCGTGTAACCTTGCGAAATATTCATTCACGTCAAAATCGTCGTCGGACTTCGGTAAAGCCTTTGACACGGTTGATGTCATATTTTCTGTTTTGTTGTCATGGTGGGGGGCTTGGGGGTTGTCTAAAGAAGGGGGATAAGCAGATATAGTAGTCTGGGGTGAAAAAACGTTGGTGTTCGAATCGCCTGACGGAAAATTCGTGATTTCATGCTCGGAATGCCCCAGGGCTTGGTTTGTGGACCCGATTTGGTGATCTGTAACAAAAGAAAAGATTTCGTTAGGAAAGATTATTAATAAATAAGTACACTTACATTATAAAGCTGAAGAGTTTATTTGTTTGCTCGAACGCACTAATCTTAGGAACTTCTGGACCGGTTTGAAAATTATTTTAGTGTTAGATTACCCATTTATTAAGGACGGTTATAGACTACGTTTTATCTGGATATGAAGGTGAGGCGAATCCACCGGCACAACCTAATGAATATTATGGGCCCAAAAGTTTAGCTGAGTATGTTTGTTACTCTTTAACGCAAAAACTACTGAATGGATTTTGATGAGACTTAGTAGTAATGTAGCTTATACTTAGCAGAATAACATATAGGCTAATTATTATCCATTTTCTGGTAGTAGTTCTTTCAGGAAGCGGGTGAAATCGCAAGGAACAGTTTATCGTTAAAACAACTTAAACCCTGTTTTCTTAGTATGGTATACCGAACTCACACCATTAATTTGCGGAGGGCTATCCCTTACACCCAGTATTTAACATTGCAGCCAAGATTGGCAATATCGGTCACCATCCAAAGATCAACGTATGCATAATTTTACAAGCTTATAGATGTACAGTACATGATACCAAATTTGGGTATACAACTACGCAACGCTTGCGAGGTCATCTTGCGTTTGGCTAACCGATCGTCTTATGTGCCGACGATTTCATTATTGACGAATTCATTGGTCCTCATTCCCCACGTAGGATAGTGTATAGCAGGCAATCTCGAAAAGTGTTTTGATTGTATTAATTCTTTATTACATGATTAATTAGACCAGTAAAAAAAAACAATCGATAAGTACCATAAAATGTATTAGAATTTTAGGTAGAAAGTTACGGCTGTCCAGCTGCACCCACAGCGGGAGGGGCCATTTGATGATATCCCCCTCAACAAAAAAAGGAGACTTCAAACGGCAAAATTTTCTCAAGAACTACGTTTACAAATAATAACCGTTTCGGATTTCATGTGTTTCATAGAAAAGTCGTGGTGGCCTAGTGGTTAAAGCACCAGCCTTTCGAGTAAGAGGGTGCAGGTTTGATTCCAGGTCAGGCAAGTACCAATGTAACTTTTCTAAGTTATACGTACTTTCTAAGTTTATCTTGGACACCAATGACTAATTAAAAAAAGGTGAAGGAAAACATCTTGAGGAAACCTGGACTATAAAGTCTGAAATCACCAATCCGCATTGAGCAAGCGTGGTGATAAACGCTCAATCCTTCTCCGTGAGAGAGGAGGCCTGTGCCCAGCAGTGGGACGATAAAAAGGCTGTGATGATGATGATGATGATAGAAAAATATTGTCTATTCGTAGGAAAATCCTGAATAAAATTACCCTACAACGATTTAAATTAAACTAATTTAACTCAGTTATGCATCCTTACCACAAAAAATCAAATATTCTGACATTATCATCTTTAGCTATTCATTTGCATTTCGCGTCCGCGTTAATGGTGGCTTCTGTTCGAGGAATACTTATTCATGTTTTTAGACTTTCGCGACTTGTGCACATATGATACACAACACAACACCCGTAGGTTTTACTCCCATCATCATCTCCCGAGCCTTTTCCCAACTATGTTGGGGTCGGCTTCCAATCTAACCGGTTTCGGCTGAGTACCAGTGTTTTACAAGGAGCTGTCTATCTGACCTCCTCAACCCAGTTACCTGGGCAACCCAATACCCCTTGGTTAGACGTAGATTTACTGCCGATGAAAAATTATAAGGAAAAGTACATTGCCTCTATTTCTCCCGACATTTCACCCGAATTACACCGGGTGAACTCATTCCTATCAATCATCAATGCCTATTCCTCTATAGGTTTTACTAGTTGGCTAAACGGCTAGGCAGCTGAAGATATTGACGAGTATGTCATCACCAGGTATGAGGTGTACAGGACATGGGCGCAGTCAAAGATAAAGCCTCAACCGTGTTACTTAAAGTCAAACATTTAAATGATATTATGGTTTACTAGCTAGTAGGTAATGAGTCATGTTGTTGATGAAGTGTCGTTTAAGTGTTTTGGTGTAAATACTACTTAAGCGCAAAAAGAGAGGTATTGATAAGTTAAACCGTTGTGAGAGCCTGTGACACCGTAGTTCTTACTGCCTCGTTGGTCTAGTGGTCGCATAGCGCGACTGCTGTGCATGGGGTCTCGGGTTCGATTCCCGGGTCAGGCCGAAATCGCTTTGTGGGTTATGAGAAACTTTCATAAAGCAACCTGGAGTCTGGGAATTGGTGATTGATTCACCCGTGCGGAGAGCACGTAAACATCGGTCCTGCTTGTGATCTCTCTCCGGTCGTGTCGGATTGCAGTCCCTGAGGACTATGAGAGTGAGGGAATAGAGTGCACCTGTGCCTGCGCGAATTTTTGTCTGATTGTCTGCATGTCCGGGCTAATCTCAAAAAGAATGCATGGATTTACTTCAAATTTGGCATGAATATAACTAAGAGGTCGGGTCAACATATAGGCTACATATTATCACACTATCACGTACGGGGGGGGGGGGGGTGAATGTTTAATCGCTTAATGCCCACGCGGACGACATCGCGGGCAACAGCTAGTTATAGAATATAAAAAAATATATTGAGTGTTTGTCGTAAGACACAATTTTCCAAATTTAACAGTCACATAGGTAATACTACATACATCGCCCCGCCCGCGCCCTATAGCTTATCTAACCACACCTCAGAGTGACCGCTTCGAAGATATACTACGCTAGTTACACAATAGTTTTACTAAAAACTATATCTTTGTTAAAACATTTTCAGGGTTCCTTTTATGAATCATCATCTGCTTATCCTTTTTTCCAAGCTGTGTTGGAGTCAGCTTCCAGTCTTAACCGGATGCAGCTGTGTCAAAACTGTACATTGAATATTTTTTTTAAAGAATAATTGGGGCGTGATCTACAATTGATATCGAATCCAAAAATATTTTTTTTAGAATTTTTGCCTGTTTGTCAACATATAGGCTACATTATCAAGCTGTCACTACGCGGGGGAGGGGGGTAATGACCACGCGGACGACGTCGCGGGCAACAGCTAGTAGTATATAAATTATTTTATCTTGAACCATGAACGGACCACGCCGAGTCGCACCTACTCGCACTTGGCACCTTTTTATCATTATTCAGGTAAATAGGTTCTTCGTATTACTAAAGGTTTGGCTTTACTCAAACAAATTTCGAGACCAGCAATTCGTTTGTCGATGATGAAGCAACGGTTTTTTACGAAAGGTAATGATAACTATAACCCACATATATTATACGGCCTCTCTTCTCTCAAAGGAGATCAGCCAGCTGCACAGGACATAAAACAGTTCACGCACATTTGCGCAGACACAGGTGCACTCTCTATTCCCTCACTCTCATAGTCCGATGGGACAGCAATCCGACACGACCGGAGAGAGATTAGGCGCAGGACTGACATTTACGTGCTTTCCGATGCACGGGTATATCAATCACCAACTTCCATACTCCAGGCTGCTTCATGAAATTTCCTAAAACCCACAGAAGCAATTTCGACCCGGGAATCAAACGCGAGACCCCGTGGACAGCAGTCTCGCAATACAACTACTAGACCAACGAGGCATCTCTTACAACTTAATCGTACAATCTTGTAACGCACAAGTACCATAAGTTGCGTACGCGCAACTTAAGAAATTACGTATCTATGTAATACGCGGGTCGGTGACCTCGCACTTTCTCAACTAATGATCTACGCCTTGACGGAAGTATAGCTTTTGGATATGTATGTTTTGTGTGTTGTTAAATAGTTCTATTAGCTGTTGCCCGCGACGTCGTCCGCGTGGGCATTAGGATTAAACATTCACCCCCCTCCCCCTCGTAATGATAGCGTGATAATATGTAGCCTATATGTTGACCGGACCTCTTAGGTATATTCATGCCGAATTTGAAGCAAATCCATGCAGAACTTTTTGGGATTATCCCGGACAGACAAACAGACAAAAATTTTAAAAACTATAGTTTTGGATTCGCTATCAATTATAGATCACGCCCCAATAATTCTTTTAAAAAAATATTCAATTTATAGTTTTGACTTTTCTACGATTCTATAGATGTATAGCTCTCGCAAAACTCGGAGGCGGTCCCCTACCAAATTCCTAGGAGAAAAATGCGCATGTCCAGTCACCGCTAGCGCTTGAAAATGGGTTCTGTGCAGTGACTTATCGACGTTGCATTGGTACTTGCCTGACCTGGAATTGAACCCGCACACTCAAACTTGAGAAGCTGGTGCTTAAACCATTGGGCCACCACAACTTTACGATAAATGGAGTATCTAACAATAAAATAATTAGCCAAATCGATCCAAAATTTCCTAAGATTAGCACTATAGAATATTACTATAGCACTCGTAGTAGGTAAAAAATAAATAAATATTTTTAAAAATACTTTTTTTAAAAAGCTTTTATGGTCCGCCATATTGGATTTAGAATGACGTCATATAACATATCGTGCATTGTCATCCAGACTGAACGTGTATACAAAATTTCAGCTCAATCGGTTGAAGATATCTACTTCAAAATTGAGTTCAAAGAATCCACCGTAACATACATACACGGCAAGTTAAATAAAAGCTTTTAAAAAATAAAACAAGTTACGTGATGTCCTACACACAACATACAAGATAACTACCCGACCTCGCTCGTTCACACGGTCAAGTACATTGGCGCTAGTAACTCGCTCAACTTGACTTGCGCACAAAAGCTTACGACTACTGACGGTCGCTTGATTGATTGTGAAGCTTTGATATATGATTTGATTTGATGATTATAGTTAAATGCCTCGTTGGTCTAGTAGTCGTATGGTGCGACTGCTGAACAAAGGCTCTAGGGTTGGATTCGCAGTTAGTTTTAAAGAAATTTTTACTAATTTTTTTTTACGTTTTTACGTGAGATTTACGTGCTCACGTGCACACGCATTTGCGTGGACACAAGTGCACTCTATTCCCTCACTCTCCTAGTCCGATGGGACGGCAATCTGACATGACCGGAGAGAGATCAGACGCAGGACCGACATTTACGTGCTCTCCGATGCACGGGTGAATCTAATCACCAAGTTCCAGATTCCAGGCTGCTTTACGAAAGTTTCTCAAAACCCACAAAGCGATTTCGGCCTTGACCCGGGATTCGAACCCGAGACGTGACTGCGACCACTAGACCAACGAGGCAGTCATATCTCAAAGTATGCATTTAATGACCGACTATGGTCTAATGACACAGCCGACATTCAATGAAACGGCTAGCCATTTTTGTACAGACTTCTGTCATGTAGTCGTGACCGTGGCGTGCTGGGCACTTTTAGGCTTGTCATATATACGTGACTCTGGCGGCCTTTTTTGGAACTTGGATAAGAATTCTCGCGAACTAAAATGTCATTATTAACTACGAGAAATTTTAAACTAAGAATAATTTATTGTTATCATTGAAGGTATTCAATTCAGTGTTTTGTTTACTATAAGTGCAGCGATCCCGTTCGGAATGAGACAAGTGTGTGAAAGAGATAGCTGCTGTAGTACGCGTGGATGATATCATGAGACAGCGAGACAAGATCTAAAGGGCAATGCCGATTTTAGGCCATGCAATGCCCAACTCCCAATGCCCAATTGCCAAAAACCCAGTCGTCGTGGTGGCCTAGCGGTTACATTGGTACTTGCTTGACCTGGCATCGAACGCTCACCCTCATACTCGAAAGGCTGGTGCTTTAACCACTAGGCCACCACGACTTACGTACACAAGATTCTACGTAGACTTCTACGTAGGCAAGATTTTTTTAAATCAATACATTAGTTATTTCATTCAATCTTTCCTTTATATAATAAGTCATGCAGATACGATTATACATAGTGTCGATAAGTTTAATAATGGCGATATTTTTTTGTTTGGTACTAGCCGTTTCCCGCGAATTCACACGCGTCCAAAGGGACTTTTATTAGCAGGTAAAATAAAATTATAGTTTAAAAAACCAAACAACACTCTTTCAGCACGTACTAAAAAATTCAAACAGCCAGTCCGCCATACTGGGAAAGCCGCCATATTGGATTTGTATTTCCAATATTTCCAATACAAATCCAATATGGCGGCCTCCCCAAGATGGCGAAATGGCAAAAAATTCCAGTCATATTTGATTCAAAATATGGAGCCCAATATGCATCTTATCAGTCTGCGGAGGGCTATCCCTTACACCCAGTATAGACTATCTGTCTGCTAGAGCCTGAGAAAGAGCATAGCCTACTTTTCATCCAGTCGAGCGGAGTTGTTCCCACGGGATGTAGGTGAAACCGCTAGCAGAAGCTAGACCTAGGTTCTGCTCTTAAGAGCTTCATTTTGCGGAAGAGGTTGAAGAAAAATCATGCTATGACAATGATGAGTTCACCAAAATCGAAAAAGTACGAAAGACTAGCACGGTCGAGGACGGGTGAAACCGCTGAGCACACCTACTCATTACATAAGCCAAGAAAATCTTTTAAATTTTCAACGCAATAATGTAAGAAATCTTTACTTACATAACAAAAACTCATATTTATTACAAAATAAAAATCCGTGTCCGATAAGCAATGAGGTGTTGATAAAAATTGTTACAAAAAACACGTTTATAGAATATTTTCAGAATGAATCATTTTTTTAATTAATAAGCAAAGCCTGACAATAATGGAGCCCGCAGGGCATCTGAGGCGGATGTCGGGGAGTAGCGACCCCGCAGGTACCGAGTGCTCCAGGGAGGGGATACTGTCCGTCACCTCCGGCTCGCCGGAGTGAACCCTGAAGGGGGACAGGTCTCCCGCCTCTGGCTTGCCTTCATTGGCCGTCCAGAGTGGAGTCGCTAGAGCACTGCTCGGAGGGTGAATGCCTCGTGGTAAGTGGCGAGTGGGCACAGAGATGCTGGGCCCTGGCTGAATGCTAATCAGCATAATTATTTTTAAATTTAATTAATTTTAAATATAATTAATTAAGGCGCGTGATCTGGGTAGAAAGCCGGCCGAGGCAACCTCACCCTTCAGCCGCTCACGTCTCCGTTACCCCTTGTTGCGACTTAGCGATTAGTTCCCGGGGGCCCGGTAAGTGACCTGGCGAGACAGACTTAAACCTAAAACGACAGCGCTAAGGGCATCCCCTGTGGGGTTAGGACCTCGGCTTAGAGAGATCAGCTGACTACACAGGACATATTACAGTGCACGCAAATTAGCGCAGACACAGGTGAACTCTCTATTCCCTCACTCTCCTAGTCCGATGGGACGGCAATCCGACACGACAGGAGAGAGATCAGGCGCAGGACCAGCATTGAAAAAATCTATATACTAATATTATAAAGCTGAAGAGTTTGTTTGTTCGAACGCGCTAATCTCCGAAACTACTGGTACGATTTGAAAAATTATTTCAGTGTTAGATAGTCCATTTATCGAGGAAGGCTATAGGCTATATAACATTACGCTAAGACACACGGGAGCGGAGCAGTAACCAAAGATGCGGGTGAAACCGCTGGGGACAGCTAGTATTTAATACTCACTCAAAGACAGTGAAGAGGCGGTTAAATGATTTGATATTGATGTACCGTATGATTCATTGCATTAATTAATATTGATTTAAACAACTGTTTTTATTTAAATGCTAAATATATAAATAAATGTGAATGTACATTGTTGCTTCTGACAAATGTGACAAAACACATGGAAATTTACATATGCCTTCTTTTCAGGACGATGCTTCAACGAAAGAAGGTCTTCAGTGTGATAGAAAAAATATGTATATATGCAATACATATACCTGTATTTACGATTTATGAAATAAAATTTTCTTTATAATTCAAACTTTTATGACACTTTCCTCAATAGTTCATTTCAGACACAAGCCTACATTGCTCTTCCAACTCTAAAAGAGACTGTGACCCTTGAATTTGTTTCGGCGTTTCTTCTCAAGGCAGTCAGTTAGGAAATGCCGACCTCATCTCGTTTTTTATAAAAAATGTGTTGACGTGTAAAAGTGTTGATTTCAACCTATTTGCAAAATAATTATCATTTATCATTTACAAAAATCCCTAGCATTAGGAACAATTATAAAAAAGAGAAATAGCGAGCTATAACAAAGTTCATACAAAATCATTTAATACCCACTGTGACATTTCTACCAACACAAAACCTTGTCATGTTCTTTCTGGAGGCCCAGGGTATCAGTACCATGAGAGGGGCCTCGTAGTAATGAGAGCAGCCGGAGCTGCGGGTTGTTCGCAAGAATTACCGCAGCCCTGGCACACGAAGACCTCCAGAAAGAACAAAGTGGGTCTTACTCAACAAGAGACACTCCCTCCAGCTGCACTCAGAAATCAGAAATATTTTATTTGTGAAACATAGGTGCAGCGGTTGGTCATATTTGAATTTAAAGTGCGCTATGATCAGCCTATTGTAAGCATACAAACATAAGGTCATAGATACAAATTCAACACATATCAATACAACACAGTCAACAAATTAATTACATGAATGTTTACAATATTTGATTACTAAGTACAGCGGGAATCATTTGATGACTTCCCAAATTAAAAAGAAAAAACAAAAAAGGGGTCCCGGAAACTCTTTTAAGCCATGCCGCTTCCCAAATGAATGCAGTTTAAAAAAAAAAGTAGATTACAACCAAAAAGTAGATTACTCAACAACCTTACACCTACTTACCTAGAAGTCCACATAAAATATTCCGACATCGTAAGTCATACTATTGACTAACTAGAGCCAATAAGATAAGGGCTCACCCATCAACAATGACGACCATATCCGGTATCATTCATGGAAAATGACTTAACTTTCACTTGCTGAGCAAATATAGGTATGTTACTATATGTAAATACAAAAGTCGTGGTGGCCTAGTGGTTAAAGCACCAGGCTCTCAATTGAGGGTTCGATTCCAGGTCAGGCAAAGTACCAATGTAATTTTTCTAACTTACTACTACTAAGAATATCTTGAACACCAATGACTTATTAAAAAGGTGAAGGAAAACATCTCGAGGAAACCTGGACTATAAAGTCTGAAATCACCAACCCGCATTGAGCAAGCGTGGTGATTAACGCTCAATCCTTCTCAGTGTAAGAGGAGGCCTGTGCCCAGCAGTGGGACAATAAAGAGGCTGTGATGACTATACGTAGCTGAAAGGGCAAAAAGTTTAGGGCTATCGAAAATTATCTTGTACGACTAATATTCATGGTATTATACTAGTTCAAAAGTACGTGTTTGCTTGGTACGTAGTCAAAATGATACATCTTTTTTTTATTGAATTTTGACGTAAGTATTAGCAAAGTACTATTTCTTAGTAGTTTTTTTTTTTGGTAGTGAGAGGAGGCCTGTGCCCAGCAGTGGGGTAACAAAAATAAAGGCTAATGATGAAGTATAAATGATGAAAATTGTCTTGTAGCACAAAATCTTAAAAAAATCCTGTATTTTTTTTAAATACGTCATGCCTTAACTTGCTCAAATATCTTGAGATAGACTAATAATGTAATAGAAAAAAAATCCTTGCAACTAACCCCAAAAAAAACCCTTCAAAATAAATGAATCACAAAAAAAAAACGGAACAAACAAAATTAACACATTCCAAAAATATACTATCTAAGAACACTATCACAAATCAACAACAAAAAAACTATAAACCAGTTAACAAAATCAACTTAGAAATGCGACCGGAAAAAAGAGATAGCAAAAAATGCTGCGCTAACGCATGACACCGTCCCTCATTGATATTATACAAGACACCTGCGTCTGAGCACTACGAGTAGTTAGTAAGCCTTCGACGGCCGGCCAAGACGGACGTTTGACAACAATTTAAAATTAATTTCATACGCTATTGAAAACATACAGTCGCGATTTTTTACGCGATCTTATAAAAGTGTTGTTTCAGTGATTATTTTGAAGAGAAATTGTGTGAACCGTGTTTACGTGAAGTGTATTAAAAAAAAGCTGAAATTTTCAACTTTTGAGAGCTTTTCGTAAGTTCCTGGTCTTATGTTTTTTATTAATTAGTTTAGTATGTATCCTTATCTTCTTAATGGTCAAAGATATCAGTAATAATAAATAAAGTTGGTTGTTTATTTAGTTTATATTGTTGAAACGATCTCGTATCCTGGTGTTAGGTAATTTTAGAATCAGACTTGAGGAATTTAAAACAAAATACTGCGACATTCTGAGAAGGTTATTTTAATAGGTAGATATCGGCATAGCCTTTTCCCAAGCTGTGGTGGGATCGGCTTCTAGTCTTAACCGGATCCAGCGAAGTACCAGTGTTTTACGTGGAGCGACTGCCTATCTGATCTCCTCAACCCGTTCAACCTTATACCCTTGGTAAGATTGGTTGTCAGACTTTCCGGCTTCTAACTACCCGTAACGACTGCCAAAGATGTACAAATGACAGCCGGGACAAACAAATTTAACGTGCCTTCCGAAATACGGAGGAACTCGTCATGACAAGATGGTCACCCATCCACGGACCGACCGCGCCAAGCATTGCTTAACTTTATGATCGATCGACCCGTGCGGCTTTTACTTAGCCACAAGCTCCTCTAGGTAGATCATCATCTCCCGAGCCTTTTCCCAACTATGTTCGGGTCGGCTTTCAGTCTAACCGGATTCAGCCGAGTATCAGTGTTTTACAAGGAGCGACTGCCTACGTGACCTCCTCAACCCAGTTACCCGGGCAACCCAATACCCCTTGGTTAGACTGGCGTCAGACTTACTGGCTTCTGACTACCCGTAACGACTGCCAATGATGTTCAATGATAACCGGGGCCTACAGTTTAACGTGCCATCCGAAACACAGCTCGTCTAGGTAGATGAAAGGATATACATAAATTCATTACTCAAAATATTACTCTACATACAACTTCGCTATCCAAGTCGCTTTGTACAAGGTAAACATAAGAATTACTCAAAAATGTTGTATGCAGTTTTTAACCATAGCTAATCTGATTTGTTATTAAGTGCGAAGCCGGGAATCGGTCAGTGGGTCATCTTAGGGATCTACACATATTAATATTGTAAAGAGGAAACATTTGATTGTTTGTTTGAATTGAAGTCTCCAAAAGTAATCCACTGACTTGAATTCTTCCACTGTTGGGAAGCTACACTATCCCCGGTGAACATAAGCTAGTAGGGTATATTTTTTCATGGTGCGGGGGACAATTTGCATGGGACGCGGGAAACGCTGGTATTGCAATATATTGGGTAAAGAATGGGTTAAATATTTCAACAAATTCATTCATTTTTTTTTTCATTAATGGCGTCCAGACTGATAGGCGGCCACGGCGGCCGTTGTCTGTAAGGATATCAGCCAGCTGCGTAGGACATATTATAGTGCACAAGCATTTACGCGGACACAGGTGCAATCTCTATTCCCTCGCTCTCATAGTCCTCAGGGACGGCAATCCGACACGACCAGAGAGAGATCAGGCGCAGGACCGACATTTACGCGCTCTCCGATGCACGGGTGAATCAATCACCAACTTCCAGAAACCGGAGTCTTTTTTATAAGAAACATTATCATGTTTCTTACAACCCACAAAGTCTCCGTACAGCTTTATGAAGGTCTCTTAAATCCCCAGTCTTTGGTCCGAACCGGGAATCGAATTCGTGACCCCGTGAACAGCAGTCACTAGACTACTAGACCAAAGAGGCAGTTACTAAGTATAGGAGGTTAGCGACACACAAACTAGTAGTTGTTTGCAAACACACCTATTGTTTATGCTAGCAATAACAATTTAGATGCTAACCTACATATGATATTTACAAATATAATGTCCCACTCTTGGGTTGTTGAACAAATATTTGGGATGTCAGTAATTGGGTACAAAATAAAACCCTTTATCATATCAATTTAGTAAAAATAAATTAAAAGAATTTTTTTTTTTTAAAAAGCTTTTATAGTCCGCCATTTTGGATTTAGAATAACGTCATATAATATATCTTGCATTGTCATCCAGACTGAACGTGTATACAAAATTTCAGCTCAATCGGTTGAAGATATCTACTTCAAAATTGAGTTCAAAGAATCCACCGTAACATACATACACGGCAAGTTAAATAAAAGCTTTTAAAATCATACGCATCATCTGCCTAGACTTTTCCCAAGCTATGTTGGGGTCAGCTTCTAGTCTTAACCGGATACAGCTGAGTACCAGTGTTTTACGTGGAGCAGCTGCGGGTTTGACCTCCTCAACCCAGTTACCTAGGCAACCCGATACTCCTTGGTGAGACTGGCTGTCAGATTTTCTAGCTTCTGACTACCCGTAACGACTGCCAAAGATGTACAAATGACAGCAAGCACCCACCAATTTAGTGTGCCTTCCAAAACATGGAGGAACTCGTCAACAAGTCTATTATCGATCATAAGGTTAAGTTACGCGTAGCGCGGTCGGTCCGTGGATGGGTGACCATCTTGTCATGTCAAGATACTCAAGTTTTTCGGAAGGCACGTTAAATTGGTGTGTATAGTTTATTTGGTAGATATACTTAGAAAGAGTGAAACTTAGAAAAAGTGCATTGGTCCTTATCTGACTTGGAATCGAACTTGCACAGTCAAACTTGGAAGGCTGGAGCGTTAACCACTAGTCCACCACGACTTCTCCAAAAAATTTAGCTTGAATTTTTGACACAATTAAATTTTGTAACTTTAAGAACATATCTTCACAAAAATGTATTTATTTTAAAACATTCTACCTTTGTATCGAAAAATGTGACCCCTTTTTTTAGTGGGAAATCATCAAATGACCCCTTCCGCTGTGGGTGCAGCTGGAGGGAGTGTCAGACTCTTACTGACTAAAACCCACTATGTTCCTTCTGGAGGTTCCTGTGTGCCAGGGCCACGGTAACTCTTGCGGACAAGCCGCATGCTACATGAATTATTGACACAATTTAATTTTGTAACTTTGGGAGCACATCTTTACAAAATTTGATTTATTTTTAAACATTCTACCTTTGTATCGAAAAATTTGACCCCTTAAGAGTGGAATCGAACACCAAAGCCTTAGTAAAATATTATTTTCATTTGTTATCAATAAAAATAACATACCTATACTTGATATTTTTAAAAGAAGTGATATTTTTCTCGTACCTATATCCGTAACAAAATATTTGTTTGATTATTCAAATGCAGAGGAAAAATACTTAAACAAAAATAAACTTGCGAACAAAAGTTACCGGCTCGAATATTATCCATACTAATTTATCTCTAAAATCAAATATTAGGGCCAGTTTCACAGGTTGCTGATAAGTTTCAGATAGTTTATCTGGCAGATAATTTCAAATAAATTCTGTTCCATTTTTTAATTTATCTTGTAGATAGTGGCTATCCGTAACCTGTGAAAATGAACCTTAGACTCATGCGGAATCAAACCCGCGTTCTCCGGCGTGGTAGGCAGATTCACTAAGCTATCTGGTCATCTCATTTATGTGTAAAACATACAGTCGAATTGAGAGCCTCCTTTTTGGGAAATCGGTTAAATACAAATGAAATCGTGTCAATGAATAAATGAAAATCATCATCTCCCGAGCCTTTTTCCCAACTATGCTTGATGCGTGGCGTCTGCACTTTTCTCGTCTTGAAGGTTTATTTAACTTAAATAATTTGATCGTGACTTGCTAATATAAGTGTAAATATGTAAATAAATCTTCTAACATAACACATCAGCGAGGACACATTTCTATATATCATATACATTTATGTATATGTGTTTCGGATGGCACGTTAAACTGTAGGTCCCGGCTGTAATTGAACAGCCTTGGCAGTCGTTACGGGTAGCCAGAAGCCAGTAAGTCTGACGCCAGTCTAACCAAGGGGTATTGGGTTGCCCGGGTAACTGGGCTGAGGACGTCAGATAGGCAGTAGCTCCTTGTAAAACACTGGTACTCAGCTGAATCCGACCCTTACGTAGTTGGGAAAAGGCTCGGGGGATGATGATGATTAATCAATTGTAAAGGTATAATGTTACGGGCAGGTAATAACATAAAAAATAATGGCCTCCAGACCAATTGCGGGTCATGCCGGCTGTTCTCTCTAAGGAGATCAGCCAGCTGCGCAGGATATATTATAGTGCACAATCATTCGCGCAGACAGAGGTGCACTCTCTATTCCCTCACGCTCTTAGCCCGATGAGACGGCTTGAAATAATTTTATCAATAACTAGCTTCCGCCAGCGGTTTCACCCGCGTCCCGTAGGAACAACTCCGCGCACCCGGATAAAAAGTAGCCTTCCTCGTTAAATGGGCTATCTAACACTGAAAGAATTTTTCAAATCGGACCAGTAGTTCCTGAGATTAGCGCGTTCAAACAAGCAAACAAACAAACAAACTCTTCAGCTTTATAATATTAGTATAGATGTATATTTTTAACAAAGAAACTAAATAACAACGCGAAAACTAATCAAAACAATATTGAAATAGTACCTAAATTATAAGTCAAATAATGTTGAAATTCACCATCAGGAAACAGTGTCAAGGTCTATTCAGTACGTGGGCAATTACATGTATTTTTTGCGGGCACAATATTTTCTAAAGCTGCCAGACTAAACCGATCCAATTTATTCAACACCTTGCAACACAAATAACTAAATAGACTTATCACACGAATGTAATAAAATTGCCTCGTCGGTCTAGTAGTCGCATTGCACCAATGACTGTGTTTCGGATGGCACGTTAAACTGTAGGTCCCGGCTGTCATTGAACATCCTTGGCAGTCGTTACGGGTAGTCAGAAGCCAGTAAGTCTGACGCCAGTCTAAGCAAGGGGTATTGGGTTGCCCGGGTTACTGAGTTGTGGAGGTCAGATAGGCAGTCGCTCCTTGTAAAACACTGGTACTCAGCCGAATCCGGTTAGACTGGAAGCCGACCCCAACATAGTTGGGAAAAGGCTCGGGAGATGATGATGATGGTCTAGTAGTCGCATAGCGTGACTGCTGTGTACAGGGTCTCTGGTTTGATTCCCTGGAAGTTGATGTTCGAAACACTCGTGTGTTGGAGAGCACGTAAATGTCAGTCCTGCACCTGATCTCTCTCCGATCGTGTCGAATTGTCGATCGATCGCGCTGTGAGAGTGAAGGAATAGATAGTACACCTGTGTCTGCGCGAATGCTTGTGCACTATAATATGTCCTGCTCAGCTGATTGATCTCCTTAGACAGCCGTCATGGCCGACAATCGCTCTGTACCCCATTATTATTATTATTATCTTGTATGTCTCTACTAGACCACGGGACTACAGAGTCCCGGATTTTTAGAAGGCGAACGTGGGGCCGAAGCCAACACGCTGAAGCCCTTTTGAGACAACTTTAATATATGTAATGGTGACACAAAACCGACGATTATCCCTGTATACACTATAGAAATGTACCCAAGGACAACCCCCGGTTTGTGCTAAACTATTGCTAAGTATGGAAGAAAATCTACTTGGGTTATTGTGATGGGATGCTAGTGGACTAGGGAAGGGAAAACTATGGGGACTATGACCCCTGCCGATAACAATGTAATAAATACATGTAAAAATGGCAGGAGGAGACTCGCCAGCTCACTTACCGGGCCCCCGGGAACTAGTCGCTAAGTCGCAACAAGGGGGCAACGGGGACGTGAGCGGCTGAAGGGTGAGGTTGCCCCGGCCGGCTTTCTACCCAGATCACGCGCCTTAAAACCGGCATCAAGCCAGGGTCCAGCATCTCTGTGCCCACTCGCCACTTACCCGAGGCATTCACCCTCCGAGCATTGCTCTAGCGACTCCACTCTGGACGGCCAATGAAGGCAAGCCAGAGGTGGGAGACCTATCCCCCCTCAGGGTTCACTCCGGCGAGCCGGAGGTGAGGGACAGTATCCTCTCCCTGGAGCACTCGGTACCCGCGGGGTCGCTACTCCCCGACATCCGCCTCAGATGCCCTGCGGGCTTATTATTATTATTATTATAAAAGCGACAGTTTGTCCAGCTGGAGGTAGTGACTGACTCTTACTAGCTAAAACCCATCATGTTTCTTCTGGAGGTCCCTATATGCCACGGCCAAGGTAACTCTTGTGAACAACCCGCACCTCAGGCAATTATAAATACCTCGAATAAAGTTATTTAAAGTTCAAAGTCATTATTACTTCATCATCATCATCATCACAGCCTTACTATCGTCCCACTGCTGGGCACAGGCCCCCTCTCCCACGGAGAAGGATTGAGCGTTAGTCACCACGCTTGCTCAATGCGGGTTGGTGATTTCAGACATTATAGTCCAGGTTTCCTCGAGATGTTTTCCTTAACCTTTAATCAGTCATTGGTGTCCAAGATAAACTGAGAAAGTACGTATAACTTAAAAAAGTTACATTGGTACTTGCCTGACCTGGAATTGAACCCACACCCTCATACTCGAAAGGCTGGTGCTTTAACCACTAGGCCACCACGACTTATTACTTAGCCTGCTCTAAATATAAAATTCTTACTTAAATTTCGTCACCAAACAAACGAGGTATAACAAAACGCAACTGTCAAAATAATTGCTTTAGAAAAACTCGTATTATACGCAAGCAAAATAAAAACCAAATTTTTATTGTCAACATAAATCAGGTATTTTATATATTACTACGAGTGCATTGTTAGTCTTGAACTGTAAAATAGTTACGTAATAGAATTACTTCATATGACGCCAGTCTAAAAAAAGGGGTACTGGGTTGCCCAGGTAACTGGGTTGAGGAGATCAGATAGGCAGTCGCTCCTTGTAAAACACTGGTACTCCGCTGAATCCGGTTAGACTGGAAGCCGACCCCAACATAGTTGGGAAAAGGCTCGGGAGATGATGATGATGAATAGAATTAATTCATCAAGTGTGTCAAAGTGTCAATGTGAACTAATTTAATAAGGTTCAGAAGCTAGTAAGGCTGCGGGTTGTTCGCAAGAGTTACCGCGGCCCTGGCACACAAAGACCTCCAGAAGGAACATAGTTGGTTGAATTCAGTTTCACTGTTTGTTTGGATTGAATAGGCTCCAAAAGTTGAACGACTAAAAAAAATTAACTGTTGGAAAGCTACACTATCCCCGGTGAACATAGACTATGTATTACCCGGGTTTCCCCAACAACGTTTTGTTGGGTTGTGAGAAACCGCGGGCAACTGCTAGTCTCGGTAATAAACAGACCATTTTCCCAGACATTAACCGAAGTCCAGCATAATATAAGCTCAGATTGATGATAATGTCGTCAACATTTGGTCCGCGTCACACGTATATGGAATACCAATTGGCTAACAAGGACATGATTACGTATGCAGGCATTGACTGTTCCTGGATATGTTTTGTTTCAATGGTGTTCTTTTGTTTCTATTATGTATATAATAAATGTTAGGTTATGGAAATATGTTATGGTTAGGGAAACCCGGGCCACATAAAATGTGTGCAGTCACTAAGGGGACCCTCCGATGTTGCTTAACGTTAACTAAAACCCACTATGTTCCTTCTGGAGGTCCCTGTGTGCCAGGGCCACGGTAACTCTTACGAACAACCCGCAGCCCCGACAGACCTTAGCCCCTCCCATGTTGCTGACATCTCTTCGAGGAGCGCGTGGAACAGAACGCGCCGCCAACACGGGGCTGTCGTCTTTAGACGTACGGACGGTGAGCCGCATATAACTCACCGCCCCAAAACGCGTCTACGGTGGTCATGCTTCAAGACCTTTTTTTATCGTGGGAAATCATCAAATGACCCCTCACGCTGAGGTTGCAGCTGGATGGAGTGTCAGACTCTTACTGAGTAAAACCTACTACGTTCCTTCTGGAGATCCCTGTGTGCCAGGGCCGCGGTAACTCTTACGAACAACCCGCAGCCCAGAGCGCCTCGAGACCTCGGGAGTTCTTCTAGCCTCAAACTAGATCTATTTATTAAGACGGCAATAATCGATCGCTTATGCTAATGAAAAACGATATATCTAAAAACTAATTGATGTTACTACGATAGGTATTGCCGTTAATAATAATAATGTAACGTCAATTTTCCTGTTAATACATTTAAAATGTATAATGTGGTTAGTTACTCGTGTCACGAATTGTTTTAATTAAACTTACATACAAACAAACAAACAAACTAAAATTATACATATAAACCTTCCTCTTGAATCACTCTATCTATTAAAAAAACCGCATCAAAATCCGTTGCGTAGTTTCAAAGATTTAAGCAAACAAAGGGACATTGGGACAGAGAAAGCGACTTTGTTTTATTCTATGTAGTGATATGTAGTGATGGAATATGAGTGAAAAGCCTGCCTCGTTGGTTTAGTAGTCGCATAACGCGACTGCTGTGCCAGGAGTCTCAGGTTCGATGTTCGATGTCGAGTTTTAAGATACTTTCATAAAGAAGCCCAGAGTCTTGAAGTGATTAATACAGCCGTGCATCGGAGAGCATGTAAATGTCGGTCCTCCGCCTGATCTCTCTCCGGTCGTGTCCGATTGCCGTCCCATCGGACTATGAGAGTGAGGGAACAGAGAGTGCACCTGTGTCTGCGCAAATGTGCGTGCACTATAATATGTCCTGCGCAGCTCTAAGCAGCAGGCTAAGTTTCTTTCGAGAGAGCGGCTGCCCTGGCGGGCAATCGGTCTACACGCCATTTTGGGTGAAATTTGCCCTAAATGCACAATCGAAGACTGCAAAACGACAAAGTAATATGCAAAACTTCTTCTTTTCAGCAAAAACACATAGGAAGTGGTGAAGGGTGGGCGTTTTGGTGGCTGTCTTTTATTATTTTTGACGATCAAAAAGTGCCGTTTCGCAGCCAAGTTTGAATAAATGATTTTGAGATTGAGTTTGCAAGTTTTCGTACAAAAAGTACGCGAACGGAGAAACATTAAGACAAACGATAATCATATAGATAAACAAGTTATTTTTTAAGGTGAGGAGAAAGCCAGCTTACTGAAGCGCCCTTTGCTTATAAATTTTTAAAGGCAATAACTTTTAGATTATGTAATACACTTAAGGCGAATACAACGCATGGTAGTGGGCCACTCAAATGTACAGACGCCAGCACATCAGGCTACCCGAAACAATCCCTTAAATTTACTTAATGGATTTTCAACCTTATCGCTGAAGCATAAAGTTCAAAGTTCTTAGGAAAATTTGACATATAACATATCTTGCATTGTCATCCAAACTGAACGTGTATACAAAATTTCAGCTCAATCGGTTGAAGATATCTACTTCAAAATTGAGTTCAAAGAATCCAACGTAACATACATACACGGCAAGTTAAATAAAAGACACTCAAATGTGCCACGGTGTTTTGAGATCAAATAAGAAGTCGTAGTGGCCTAGTGGTTAACGCACCAGCCTCTCAAGTATAAGTGCGTTGGTTCGATTCCAGGGCTAACAAGTACCAATGCAACTTGTTCGCTTGAATCGTTGGAATTTTTCTCAGGATTTTTTTTATTTTTTTAAGCGTCCATTGAGTTACATTTTCTTTCTTTCATTGCAAAATTATATACTTTGTACGCAGAACTTTATCTTTTTAAATAATAACCGCTAAAGTAAAATAAAAACAGCAATGGATGTTGAAATAATCGTGACGATCGACGCGTGAAATCAGCTTTGTGAGGTTTTAAAACAAAACAGTTTTATTGGAATTCCATAACGTTCCTGAAACAATTTCATGAACCAGTCTTCGTAGTATGGTATACTGAACTCACCCCATCAGTTTGTGCAGGGCTGTCCCTTACACCCGGTATAAAAATTAAATTTTATCTTTAAATTTCTTGCACCTGGTCGTGACATCCACCTTAAGAGTATTTTGGTCATAAAACTACATAGCCAATAACTTCGTTATTACATAATACACTCAACAATATTTTTTTGATTCTCATTTTATTGGTCAAAAATAATTTATAAGCATTACAATACGATACACTGTAAATATACTTACTTACATAATAAATATATATAAGCATTATAAAGCTGAAGAGTTTGTTTGTTTGTAGGCACTATACTCGGGAACTACTTGCCCGGTTTGAAACAACCTTTTAATTACTCAATGCGGGTTGGTGATGTCAGACTTTACAGTCCAGGTTTCCTCGAGATGTTTTCCTTCACATTTAATCAGTCATTGGTAACCAAGATATACTTAGAAAGTACATATAACTTAGCTACGATCCATTGTTCAGGCTAGTGCCTGACCTGGAATTGAACCCGCACACTCATACTCGAAAGGCTGGTGCATTAACATCTGTGTCATCACTACTTGTTTTTGCTTTTTTAATTGAGAAAATCCGAGCACAAATTATAGTACCTGACTTGGAATCGAACCCACACACTCATTCTTGAGAGGCTGGTGCTTTAACATCTATGTCATCACTACTTGTTTTTTTTTTAATTGAGACAAACCGAGCACAAATTATAGTGCCTGACCTGGAATCGAACCCACACACTCATTCTTGAGAGGCTGGTGCTTTAACATCTATGTCATCACTACTTGTTTTTTTTTTAATTGAGAAAATCCGAGCACAAATTATTGTGCCTGACCTGGAATCGAAACATGTCATCACTACTTGTTTTTTTTTAAACTAAGAAAATCCGAGCCCAAATTAATGTTAATTAAGTAAAAGTGATATTTTTACGCGCATAATGCAATATCGAAGGCGGCAAATTACAAAAGAACGCATCACACCATAGTTAGGGCTTTATAGTAAAAGTTAAGAAGTGACGAAACGCGTTAAGCAACCCACAGCTAAAGGTTAAAGCGGCCGGTAAACTCCTCACATAAGTTAACCAATGAATTTTGGTAGCAAACATGACATAAAAAAAACCGGCCAAGTGCGAGTCGGACTCGCGCACGAAGGGTTCCGTACCATTATTTATATAAACTCAATATTCAGGGAAAATTTCAAGCGTCTGCCTCTTGCCGTTATCAATATCGAGTAAAAAATCATGTTTGTTGTATGGGAGCCCCCCTCAAATATTAATTTAATTTTAATAAAATTTAATTAATATTTGAGGGGGGAACTGTGAATATTTCAAGCATCTACCTGTTGCCGTTATCGATTTCGAGCAAAAATTAACAAAAAAATCACGTTTGTTGTATGGGAGCCCCCCAAAATATTTATTTTATTCTAGTTTTCAGTATTTGTTGTTATAGCGGCAACAGAAATACATCATCTGTGAAAATTTCAACTCTCTAACTATTACGGTTCATGAGATATAGCCTGGTGACAGACGGACGGACGGACGGACAGAGGAGCGAAAACAATAGGGTTCCGTTTTACCCTTTGGTTACGGAACCCTAAAAAGCTTTGTTGACATTGTGTCTCAAGTAGCACGCGATATTTAAACAGCCTCTTTGATCAAGTATTCGCACAGCGCGACTGCTGGGCTCGGGGTCTCGAGTTCGATTGCCGAGTCGGGCCGATAAAAGATTGAAAATCATTTATTCAAAGTAGGCTGAAAATCAGTATCAGCAACAAAAGACAGCCCCAAGTACACCGTTTTACGTGCTCTCCGATGCACGGGTGTATCAATAACCAATTCCAGACTCCTGACTGTTTTATTAAAGTGTCTCAAAACCCACAAAGCGATTTCGGCCATACCCGGGAATCGAACCCGAGACCCCGTGCACACCAGTCGCGCTATGCGACTACAAGACCAACGATGATTAAAATGGTCATTAAGATATCTAGCTAATTATCTCCTATCTTAAACGTATCTTCAGCGAGTCTACGTGTAAATAATCGTCTACTTGACATTATGTAGTTTGTATGCACTTATAATTACTCGCATCGACTTAACATAACCAGTCCATGATGCGTCCTACTGACATTATTCTGTGTTTGAGATGAGCAATCAATACTTCTTATAGTATAAACTAGCTGTTGCCCGCGACGTTGTCCGCGTGGGCATCGGGATTAAACATTACCCCGTAGCGATAGCGTGATAATATTTAGCCTATATGTTGACCCGACCTCTTAGTTATATTCATGCCGAATTTGAAGCAAATCCATGCAGTACTTTTTAAGATTATCTCGAACATACATACAGACAAACAGACAAAAAATCTAAAAACTATATTTTTGGCTTCGATATAAAAAATATTCAATGTATGTACAGTTTTGACTTTTCTATGATTTTATTATATGTATAGATTATATTTATTTTGCAAGTAAGAGAAAAACAAACAATAAATAAATTAAAAGAAAAAACTTTTTTTTTTAATTTTATGGTCCGCCATATTGGATTTAGAATAACGTCAGATTATTTTTCAAGTCACTCTCAATAAGTGCTTTCATTTGATATTGTTGAAATGCATTAAAAATAACTACTCCACCATCTTGGACGGTCCGCCATATTGGATTTAGAATTACGTCATATAACATATCTTGCATTGTCATCCAAACTGAACGTGTATACAAAATTTCAGCTCAATGGGTTGAAGATATCTACTTCAAAATTGAGTTCAAAGAATCCACCGTAACATACATACATTGCAAGTTAAATAAAAGCTTTTAAAATAATATCCCTCACACATTCACACAACGTCATCTAGTCCCAAACTAAGCAGAGCTTGTACTGTGTGTACTAGACAACTGATAAACGTACTTATGATTATAATTTTTCTATACTAATATTATAAAGAGGAAACCTTTATATTTTTGTATGTTTGTATTGAATAGGCTCAAAAACTACTGGACCGATTTCAAAATTTCTTTTACCATTACTTAGAGGGATTCTTCCGAATCCGTATAGGCTATATTTTATCCCGGAAAATAGATAGAAAAAGAATTACACTAATTAGACTAGAAACCTCGGAGTAATCGTTGTACATACATAAAAACAAATTAAAAGAAAACTTTTTTTAAAAAGCTTTTACAGTCCACCATATTGGATTTAGAATAACGTCATATAACATATCTTGCATTGTCATCCAGACTGAACGAGTATACAAAATTTCAGCTCAATCGGTTGAAGATATCTACTTCAAAATTGAGTTCAAAGAATCCACCGTAACATACATACACGGCAAGTTAAATAAAAGCTTTTATAAACATACAGGCCGAATTGAGAACCTCCTTCTTTTTTTGGAAGTCGGTTAAAAAATAAATTAAGTTGTTTTCGCGTCAACTCTAAACAAAACAAGATCACATTTCTATGACATTGCTTAGTCGACCTTATAACTATCACGCGACAACTTGACTGTTATTATTACGTAATTTATGCATTTAATGCACTTTTTTTCATGCGAACCGGAGGTCTTATTTAACTGCCGGGGTTGCTGGTTATTCGCAAGAGTTGCCTTGTATCAACCACCAACTTCCAGACTCCGGGCTGCTTTATGAAAGTTTCTGAAAACCAACATCAGCTAGCGAGCCTTTTCGGGTCGGCTTCCAGTCTAATCGGATTTAGCTGAGTACCAGTATTTTACAAGAAGTGACTGCCTATCTGCCCTCTCAACCCAGTTACCCGGGCAACCCAATACCCCTTGGTTAGACTGGCGTCAAACTCACTGGCTTCTGACTACCCGTAACGACTGCCAAGGATGTTCAATGACAGCCGGGACCTACAGTTTAACGTGCCATCCGAAACACAGTCATTGGCTACTAGACCAATGTGGCAGTAATTATCGCTTGCTCAAAAACTTTACGTAAAGTTCTCGTGAACGTTAAAGAGCAATTTCATAAGCGATATTTAGCTTAATTAAGCAAAGATCAAGGTTTTGTTTTTATGATATGCGAGTAATATACATAACTGATTAGAAGTGAGGTAAATATGTACATAATCTATACATACATATAATAAAATCATAGAAAAGTCAAAACTTTACATTGAATATTTTTTTAAAAGAATAATTGGGGCGTGAGCTACAATCGATACCGAAGCCAAAAAAAAATTTCTTTTTAATTTTTGTCTATATGTCTGTATGTCCGGGATGATCTTAAAAAAGTACTGCATGTATTTGCTTCAAATTTGGCATGAATATAACTAAGAGGTCGGGTCAATATAGAGGCTACATATTATCACGCTATCATGTACAGGGCGGGAGGGGGGGGAATGTTTAATCTTTTAATGCCCACGCGGACGACGTCGCGGGCAAAAGCTAGTAACTGAATAGAAGTGAGGTAAATAAACAAATATCGATCTCCGTCACCAACAAACGGCACAACCTCTAACGTCACCGGGAACACAATTGGGTATTTGATTCTTTATAAAAGCTTTTATTTAACTTGCCGTGTATGTATGTTACGGTGGATTCTTTGAACTCAATTTTGAAGTAGATATCTTCAACCGATTGAGCTGAAATTTTGTATACACGTTCAGTTTGGATGACAATGCAAGATATGTTATTTTAATTATTCATATCAAAAGTAACATTTTACAAAACCAAAAACAGAAAAAAATTGGAATCCGTTGAGAAATAAGAAATTTATAAACCTTTCAAAAGTCAAACAGTTAAATAACAGAAAAAGGATGCTCATACAAGCTTGCGACGTCAACGCTTTTTAAAGAGATAGTGTCCCCACTATGATCCCACTCTCAAAATCTAACCTCATGTGCGGCTTAACCTTGATACCAACAGCTGTAACTCAACAAAATACGTATACTGTTTACATTTTGAGACGAGATATTATGAAGAAAAGGATACAATAATTTAAGAAAAAAAAAAAACTTAAAACCCGTCGACCACGCGCGCTCAATTAATATCGAAGATAATAAAATTCGACAGGTAGTGATTTGTTCAAATCTATTTTGGTTCCGTATCAATATTTTAAAATTATTTCAAACATAGCCTATAACATTAAAGACTTATCTACATATATATATTTTCATGTATATATTGTATTTCGAAGAATTGAAAAAAATTGAAGTCGTGGTGGCCTAGTGGTTAAAGAGCCAACCTCTCAAGTGTGAGGGCGTGGGTTCGATTCCAGGTCGGGCAAGTACCAATGCAACTTTTCTAAGTTTGTATGTACTTTCTAAGTATATCTTGGACACCAATGACTGTGTTTCGGATGGCACGTTAAACTGTAGGTCCCGGCTGTCATTGAACATCCTTGGCAGTCGTTACGGGTTAGTCAGAAGCCAGTAAGTGTGACGCCAGTCTAACCAAGGGGCATTGGGTTTCCCAGGCAACTGGGTTGAGGAGGTCAGACAGGCAGTCGCTCCTTGTAAAACACTGGTACCCAGCCGAAACCGGTTAGACTGGAAGCCGACCCCAACATGGTTGGGAAAAGGCTCGGGAGATGATGATGATGTATATATTGTATTTATATGTGGGAACGGGCTAGCATGGTATGGGCATGTAATGCGGAGGAATGAGGATCATGTTGTGAGAAAGGTTTTGAACATGAATGTGGATGGATACAGAGGAAGGTGACGACCAAAGAAACGATGGATGGATTGCGTGAAAGTTGATATGGCTAAAAATAATGTAACTTGTGAGATGACGGCAGATACAAGAGCGTGGAAGACAAAAACATGCTGCGCCGACCCCAAATAAAACTTGGGACAAGGGCAGGAGGATGATGATATTGTATTTATATAATATATCAGATGCTAGCACATCAACCTACCTCAATCTGTAAAATTTCTTTAATAGATTTTCAACCTTATCACAATGGTGGAAGGGTAATATTCGATTGGTAAAATTGGACAGATACAGGTAGGTTGACTTGCTGGCGTCTGTACTTATGTCCATCAGTCATTAGGCTGTATTTCATAAACCGTGATAGTAAGACAGTTGAAATTTTCACAGATTATATATTTCTCTTGCCACTATTACAACAAATGAATGATAGAATTGAGAGTGTACTTGTATCTGCGCGAATGCTTGTGCATTATAATATGTCCTGCGCAGCTGGCTGATCTCCATAAAAAGAGAACGGCCGCCGTAGCCGACAATCAGCCTGGATTCCATCATAACAACAAATAATGAAAAAAATCTCAGAAAAAAGAGTATATATTATTCACTTTTAAAATAATAAAATACATTTGAATTTGGACGTTCTATAGAAAATCGCACGGAACCCTACCCAGCGCGAATCAGACACGCACTTGACCGGTTTTCTGATATGTTTATCAATTAGAACAACTAATTGTTTCCGGAGTATCTATGAGCAAAAATTAATGGCTATTCGCAAAAAAACATACGTGCGTGGGCGCACGCATCTGACCGTAAGAAAATGTTCTTGCCCATAGAGCTAACAGTAACAGCTGTAGATAGGTACTTTAATCAACGCCGGCGGGAGACTGGACGCCATAGACTCCCAGGCTCCCTCCACTCAGGCGAGGTCGGAGTGGCGCTGGGTATTTTTAGTGGGTATACCAGTGACTTTACCGGGGAGTCCCACATACCCCTCTCCCGTCCCCCGATGGGGAGGGTGTGCGTAAAAGCATTTTCTTCCAGCGCCAAAAAAAAAAAAGGTACTTTAATCAAGGATGGGGACGAAGACGCAGTCATGCAAAAGTCGTGGTGACCTAGTGGTTGAACAGCCAACCTCTCAAGTATGAGTGCGTGGGTTCGATTCCAGGTCAGGCGACCAATGCAACTTTTCTAAGTTCGTATGTACTTTCTAAGTATATCTTGGACACCAATATGACTGATTAAAGGTGAAGGAAAACATCTCGAGGAAAAATGGACTATAAAGTCTTCACAAACGGTTTAGTCAAACTCAAATGGACCCCTAAATAGTTTGGACCCCAAAAAAAAAACTGGGGGCCGCATACTGACATAATAAGACATCGGTCGTCGCCCTAAGGGGTTTGAATTATTAAGTTTAAGAAGCATCTACACTTACGGAATGACGTCAGAAAAAATATTTCTTTGAACGAAAGTTATTGGTAATAATAATAAAAATGCGGCCGAATTGAAAACCTCCTCTTTTTTTGGAAGTCGGTTGATAAAATTTCATCAATGAAATGGATAAATACTCGATGGCCAAGTATTTAAAGCACCAGCTTCTCAAGTACGAATACGAGGTATCAATTCCGACATAAACTTTTTAAGTTACATGTTTTCAAGTCTACCTTAGATAACAATAACTGATGGAAAACATCTCGGGCACTGCAAACAAACACCTGGACTATAAAGTCTGAAATCACCAACACGCATTGAGCAAGCGTGGTGATTGACGCTCAATCCTTCTACGTGTGAGAGGAGGCCTGTGCCCAGCAGTGGGTCGATAAAAAAACTTTGATGATGATGATTATAGGTTTATTGTGTTTTAGTCATCGTTGCATCGAGATTGATCACCATTACTATCAGCGTTTTATTGTCTCTCTAGGGCACAGGCCTCTTCTCACACAGAGAAGGAATGAGCGTTAATCACCACGCTTGCTCAATGCGTGTTGCTGATTGCAGACTTTATAGTCCTCAAGATGTTTTCCTTTACCTTTAATCAGTCATTGGTGTCCAAGATAAACTTAGAAAGTACGTATAACTTAAAAAAAGTTACATTAGTACTTGCTTGATCTCGAACCGAACCCGCACCCTCATACTCAAAAGGCTGGTGCTTTAACCACTAGGCCACCACGACTTACCTACAATAAGTTACAATAACCAATAATAAGGAACAACTAAAAACAATGAGCGTAAAAGTTCCCGAAGGACACAGGTGGATCCGTGGCAACAACTAACTTCGAGTTCATCAATCGAAGTAAGTGTAGTACCCATGGGCCTGGTCAATGCTCGCAACTCCACAAATGAACGTAAAACCCTTCGAAACCAATTTAAAATAAATTGACCAGCAATTTCGAATCCAAATGATTGACTCGCCGAAATGAAACCCCAAAATATTAGTCATTTGATGTCATCTCACAAATATAGAGGTTTCCGTAATGCAAGAGGTAATTTTAATAATGTTGGAATGATCGAGGATAATAATAATGGCGTCATAATTGATGTCAAGGATCAAATTGGGGAAATATCCAAAGAAATAGGTAAAGACAAGGCACCAAATAATAAGTTAAAAGAATAATCTTTTTTTAAAAAGCTTTTATGGTCCGCCATATTGGATTTAGAATAACGTCAAATTATTTTTTAAGTCACTCTCAATAAGTTCTTTCATTGGATACCCATATTGTTGAAATTCATTTAAAATAACTACTCCGCCATCTTGGAGGGTCCGCCATATTGGATTTAGAATAACGTCATATAACATATCTTGCATTGTCATCCAGACTGAACGTGTATACAAAATTTCAGCTCAATCGGTTGAAGATATCTACTTCAAAATTGAGTTCAAAGAATCCACCGTAACATACATACACGGCAAGTTAAATAAAAGCTTTTAACTTTTAAAATAAAACAGCTAAAAGAACAGAAAATTTTTCGATCCACAGTCACTGAGCTCTTTACTCTAAGAACGATTAAAACAAACGTCGAGACGTAGCATTTGTTAACTTTTTGACCACCACAGTTACGTATAGATGACAAACCAAAAAGTGCCCAGCACGCCACGGTCACGACTACATGACAAACTTTTATAGTACAAAATTAATAGTCAGTTTTAATCGATATAATTCCGAACTCACTACTAT
This sequence comes from Heliothis peltigera, assembly GCA_958496145.1. NCBI lineage: Eukaryota > Metazoa > Arthropoda > Insecta > Lepidoptera > Noctuidae > Heliothis > Heliothis peltigera. Next base: position 2,613,207 of record OY292351.1, read on the forward strand.
ATTGTAGGTATTTATGGATGAATTCCTAGCTGGGCGCTGAGGGTACGTCTTTCTTTTTTGACGTGGCGTTAAAAAGATTAATCTACAAATTTCTTTCTATACTGAGTCTTAAAAAAATTATGAAGAAATTACACCACCCAAGTCGTTGGTCATGATGATCAGCAAACGCAATCGGAATGACCCCTAACGCTGTGGATAATCAACTAGCTGTTGCCCGCGACGTCGTCCGCGTGGGCATTAGGCGGTTAAACATTCACCCCCCCCCCCCCTCGTACGTGATAGCGTGATAATATGTACCCTACATGTTGAACCGACCCTCTTAGTTATATTCATGCCAAATTTGAAGTAAATCCATGCAGTACTTTTTGAGATTATCCCGGACATACATACAGGCAAACGGACAAAAATTCTAAAAACTATATTTTTGGATTCGATATCGATTGTAGATCACGCCCCAATAATTCTTTTTAAAAAATATTTAATGTACAGGTTCGACTTTTCTACGATTTTATTATATGTATTGATAATCATACACTACATAGTTATCCATCTAATAGTATCTACACCACAGTGACACAGATTAATATTTTATTACTGTAAGGTGTGTGATTAGTAGCATTACAATCAATTATATGACCTGGGTTAGTAATAATAAAACTTTTAATACCATGGTAGACAATGTGGTCTACCAATCAACAGAATTACTTAAACATTATTAGCGTGGCTGTACACGGACTGCTTCAAGCAGTTGATACTGACTGCTTAAAGCCGCGACTGTGCGGTGAACTATAGTCATTTATTCACTGCCGTACACGCGATTGTTCGACCTGTCGCGAGGGATATACCAACTGCTCGAGCCATTGACTGCGCGAGAGCAGTCGACAGCTCTCCGCCCTCCATGTTCCGGAAAAATAAATTGCACTCAACTGTGGTAGAAAATCAACTTCTCAAGCGGTTGGTAGCGACAGCTCAACCAGCTCGAGTTGTCCGTGAATGTCGCTCAGCCGACAGCTCGAGCCGTCTGTGCACGACCGGGCTTTTGCAGTTTATGCGTTTATTTTCATACTAGCTTCCGCCAGCGGTTTCACCCGCTTTCTGAGGGAAGTACTTTCCATACCCGGATAAAAAGTAGCCTATATTATGTTATTCTGATGTATAAGCTATATTGTGGTAAAGTTTCATTCAAATCCATTCAGTAATTTTTACGTGAAAGAGTAACAAACATCCATACATCCATACATCCATACTTACAAACTTTCGCCTTTATAATAGTATTAGGATTAGGATTATATGTGCATGATTACCTCAAAACTGCAATAAAAAAATGTAGACAGCCATGAATTTAACCTAGTTACGACTATTTCAAAATTCTTAGAAACCGACATTGCTTTTAGTCAGTGTTTAGAACTATAACATAGAACATTATTTACAAAGACAATATCTCACGATGACTTAAAAAGTGTTAAAAGAAGCTATGCTATAAATATTCACATCTAGCCAGCACTAATGCACACTATTTGTACAAACGCCAGCACGTCAACCTACCTTAATCTGCCAAATTTCTTTAATAGATTTTCAACCGTATCACAATACCGGAAGGTTAATATTCAATTGGTAAAATTTTACAGAGTCGGGTAGGTACGACTTGCTGGCGTCTGTACATACGGAGAACCTAGAAAAGCTTAGCCCTAGCGTAAAAAAATCTAAAACATAAAATATGTCCCCAGCGGTTTCACCCGCATCTTTGGTTACTGCTCCGCTCCCGTGTGTCTTAGCGTGATGGTATATAGCCTATAGCCTTCCTCGATAAATGGGCTATCTAACACTGAAATAATTTTTCAAATCGCACCAGTAGTTCCTGAGATTAGCGCGTTCAAACAAACAAACAAACAAACTCTTCAGCTTTATAATATTAGTATAGATGTAGTCTCTAACAAAATCAACTTTGTTCACAGATTAAATCCACCAAAGAATGCCATAAGAACCAAAGATGGCAACGAAGACGCTTCTATTTGTCATACTCATAAACATCATAATCGCACAAACAGAAGATTTGACATCAGATGAAACAAAAACGGTCAACAAAGACAGCGAAGAAGTTCTAGAAGACACCACAGTACCAATAGACGAAGAAGAATATCGAACTACTACAGAATTCATAGCCACAGACGAAGATGGTGATGGTGACATTAAAAACGTTGAACCAGAGAGTGTAGAAACAGCGACAGATGAATCCAATGTTGATATTACAGCATCCAGTTTAAACAATGTCTTGGACGAGTCAGATAGAACAGTCCATTCTAATTTTAGTAATAATATTGACACAGTAACTAAGGTAAATGTAAACACTTAGGTCATAAGGTTTAGGATTAGATGGGATTGAGATTTTAATTCTTCTCGATCTTAGTGGGAACTATTATCAAGTACAGATTGATTAGTATAGGTAGACGATCATTTCGCTTGACGAAAACTACTTTTTAGGTAGAACATTATTTGACTGTTAAAGGCGATTTCATAATATTTACAATGTTAGGCAAGTCCGGTTGGAATGGTCAATTTATTGATGCCATGTACTAGTGTGAATTCATTAAAATCTTTCAAATTTTTGTTTATTATCATCAACGATAGATAGGGTCCGCGCAAACGGGCCAACCGACCATAAAACACTGCTGTAGCGAGTGGTCGCCACCGGCTACATATGTGCGGCGAGTCTGTACAAATTATATGTCAAAGTAAGTTAAATGGTTGTCGCTGGTCACCGGTGGCTGTGGTTGGCGGCCCGTTTGCGCGGAACCTAAGTGTTATTTTTTAAATTAATGAAGTAGCTATCAAGGTCTTTTTTTTCCATGGGAAATCATCAAATGACCCCTTACGCTGAGGGTGCAGCTGGAGGGAGTGTCAGACTTTCTGACTAATAACCACTATGTTCTTTCTGGATGTCCCTGTGTGCCAGGGCCACGGTAACTCTTGCGAACAACCTGCAGACCCTGGCCCTAAGCTATCAAGGTCTCTATCTAAAAACCTGATGATTCTGATGAATAATATACAATTTCAGACTGACACAGTGCCAATGCAAGCTACAACCAGATCGATGGAGGAAGAGGGTTCACCAAAGACTCAAGAATCAGAAGAACAGGTGGAGACGCCTGGACAAAGGAATCCTAAGGCGGAGACTGGTAACGACTTACTTGTAATCTCATAGGTTTAAGCCTAGACTACACAAAACAAAAGTCTCTCCTCTGCCTCGTTGGTCTAGTAGTCGCATAGCGACTGCTGTGCACGGTTTCTCGGGTTCGATTCCCAGGCCGATATCGCTTTGTGGGTTTTGAGAAACTTTCATAAAGCAACCCGGAATCTGGAAGTTGGTGATGATTCACCCGTGCACCGGAGAGCGCGTAAATGTCGGTCCTGCTTGTGATCTCTCTCCGGTCATGTCGGATTGCCGTCCCTGAGGATTATGAGAGTGAGGGAATAGAGAGTGCACCTGTGTCTGCGCGAATGTGCGTGTACTATAACATGTCCTGCGCAGCTGGCTGATCTCCTTAGGGAGAACGGCCGCTGTAGCCGACAATCGGAGCGGAGAAGTTGCTAAAAAACAGTAGAATTTCTTCGGTCATGGATAATACTGAGCTAGCCAGACGATATGTTTGATTGACGAAATAATATTGGAGATTTAAAAACATTTCCGCTCCGCTTTGTTGACATCTCAGCCTAATGTTACAGAAACTTTAAAATTTTCCCAAACAACTTTGAACCGTATGCATCAGCGATAAAGTTGAAATTCTATTAAGGAAATCGTACAGATTGAAGTAGCTTGGCTTAATGGCGTCTGTACCATCCAGGATCTAAGTGTTTGTATTTTATTCAAGGTTTAATTAATCTTCAGTGTTTTAAACAAACGGAAAAACCTAATGTCCATTAACTTTCTATAGCACTCTTAATTGCTAATTAAGAAAAGCTTAATCAAGGAGCACCTATGTAGATTTTTGAACTTTCACTCCAGATCTTTACATCCTCATCATCTGCATAGCATTTTCCGGTAAGGGGCGGCTTCCAGTTTTAACCGGGTTCAGTTCTTATATATTGGGTGACTGGTAATTAGTGGTCGATATTTAAACACGTGATTGTACTCATGATTACAGACAACTTTCCCAAAGAAACTTTTTTTATCATTATAACAAAATTACTGACAACGCGGGCACGGCGCCTCGCCGCTAACAGCTGATCGGGCGACGGCGCGCGCGAAATTTGAATTTTGCTGTAATGATAAAAAAATAACAAAAAAAGTTTCTTCGGGAAAGTTGTTTGTAATCATGAGTACAATCACGTGTTTAAATATCGGTCACTAATTACCAGTCACCCTATATACTCTCATTATTCTCAGTGTCTTCGCCGCGGCTCCACCGGTTTGCGTTGGGTCTTATGCAGAAAATAATCATGATTAAAATTTTCCGCACCTTAGTGACGCTTCGTATAAGACACTGTCTATCATAAATCATACCTTTTAGTACTAGCTATACATATAATAAAAACGTAGAAAAGTCAAAACTGTACATTGAATATTTTTTTAAAAGAACAAATTGAGGCGTGATCTACAATCGATATCGAAGCCAAAAATATAGTTTTTAGAATTTTGGTCTGTTTGTCTGTATGTATGTCCGGGATAATCTCAAAAATTACGGCATGGATTTGCTTCAAATTTGGCATGAATATTGCTAAGAGGTCGGGTCAACATATAGGCTACATATTATCACGCTATCACTACCTGGGGGAGTGTGGTGAATGTTTAATCGCCTAATGCCCACGCGGACGACGTCGCGGGCAACAGCTAGTACATAATATACATATACTAGCGACCCGCCCCAGCTTCGCACGGATGCAATGCTGATATTAAATACAGTACAGAAAAACTGTGAACGTGAACCTCAAAAATAACATTACTTCTCCACTATTATTAATGGATGTTATTACATATAAACCTTCCTCTTGAATCAGTCTATCTAATAAAAAAACCGCAACAAAATCCGTTGCGTAGTTTCAAAGATTTAAGCATACAAAGGGACATAGGGACAGAGAAAGCGACTTTGTTTTATACTATGTAGTGAAGTGATATCTATTTCTTTTCAGATTCAAAACCTCCCCTAGACAAGCGCAATTTTGACTCCCAACCCCTAAACGCTCCGCCGCAAACTACCCGCTCGGTTGTTCGAGGCTGGTTGCAAGACTGCTGGATAAGACCTCCTGCAGGCATCATGGTGCCTTTGAGAGCTGCAGCCCTGGCCAGGGCCCTGGCCGTCTGGGGGGACCTGAACGTACCAGCATTGAATATCTCACATGTCTTGATCATGGGATACGATTCTAATGGTGAGTTTTGACCAATTATCATTTATTATATTATATTTTGACGATCTCATTGGCGCCATGTTTGAGCTTAGGTACCAGGTTCGATTCTCGGCACGGTTGACATTTGTTTGATGTGCATAATTGTTGACTGTGGTCTGGTTGGTGTATATACATACATATGTATTTATAAATATATTGTATTTATAAGCCGTTTGAGGTTATCTGCGTCGGAAGCAGCAATAAGCAAGAAGATACGATAGATAGTTTGTGTGAATGTTGATATGGCTAGAAAGAATGTTACTTGTGAGATGACGGCAGATGGAAGAGCGTGGAAGAAGAAAGCATGCTGCGCCGACTACAAATAAAAGTGTAGATAAGGGCAGGAGGATGATAATGATGATGATGATATGTCAAATTTCATCCCAGATTGTTAAAAGCAGATTTGTCAATAAAAATTTTTTACAAAAAAATAAAACCGACTTCAAAAACACTGAAAAGTGAAAAAAAAGCTTTTAAGTACATCGCTCTAGGAGTCGGTGTCCGGTCGGTGGTGCTTTTTTTTCACTTTTCAGTGTTTTTGAAGTCGGTTTTATTTTTTCGTAAAATTTTTTTATTTTTACCTTTTTAGTATCAGGGCCAAAATCTGTTTTCGTCATCCATTTATACACTCCTTCTATAATAGCTATCATAACTCAAGTTTGTAGGAAATTCTCATTAACCGGCCCGTTATAACATCATCCACATACACATCGTCCACATAAATCATACAAATGCTCATAAAATAAAAAGTACTGAACCAAATTGGATGAAATTTTTATGGGACCAAATGGCAAGTATACTGCATCGAACAAAAAAAGAATTACACAAATCGGACTAGAAACCTCGGAGTAATCAGTGTACATACATAAAAAAAAAATTTAAAAAAAAAATATACATACCGGCCGAATTGAGAACCTCCTCCTTTTTTTGGAAGTCGGTTAAAAACAATACCGCTACCCACAAACTTCGCAAAAATAGCCGGTTCTAATAAAGATTAAAACATCACAAGGTCAATCAAGGTCACACACTTTCAAGGTCAAAAGGACACTTGACGTGCGGCATGGAAAATACCCGGACTAAATAGACGAGTTTTTTTTATCTAATATCCCATAACTAGCAATGAGTAATGTATACAATAATTATTGATGTCAAATACAAACATCTTCGCATGATGGATTGGTGTAAAAACATACAATAAATATTATGAAGAAACTAATCCTGCGAATTGACTATCATTTTGAACCCGGAAAGTGCTTGGTCACTAGTTGTTTGTCTGCGGCTTCGCTTCTACCTTTTTTTTCGTGGGAAATCATCAAATGACCTCTCCCGTTGAGGGTGCAGCTAGAGGTCAGACTCTCATTGACTAAAACCCACTTTGCTCCTTTTGGAGGTTCTTGTGTGCCAGGGCCACGGTAAATCTGGCAGACCTTGGCTCTACGGGGCTCCTCCAATGTTGCTGACATCTCTTCGAAGAGCGCGCGGAACAGAATGCGCCGCCGACAGGGGCCTGTCGTCCGTAGACGTACGGACGGTTAGCCACTCTAAACTTGGAACCGAGCAAAGACAGCCACACTGAGTAGCCTTTTCCAAAGCTATGTTGGGGTCAGCTTCCAGTCTTACTGTGGACGCAGCTGAGTACCAGTGTGCTACATAGAGCGACTGCCTAATATACCTCTACAACCAAGTTACCTGGGTAACCCGATACGCCTTAGTAAGACTGGTTGTCAGACTTTCAAGCTTCCGGCGACTGTCAAAGATGTACAAATGACAGCCGGGACCCACCAATTTAACTTGCCTTCCGAAACACGGAGGAGCTCGTCATTACAAAATAGTCACTCATCTACGTACCAAGCTTACGTTAACCGTATGTTCGGCTGTTACTTAGCTACAAGCTCCTCAATAAAATCCGAAATTAATTAAACAAATAAACACGTTACATAACAAAACCGGTGCTAGAAACAAACAAAAGACTAATAAGCCACAGGTGGACACCGAACTCACGACCTCTCACTCAGAAACCCGTTCCAAACTATTGCATAAGATAACACCTGACTTTGAATCATGACCTACATAATTGCAACTAGTTTGTTCTTCTGGTTTCGCCTGCGTCCCGAAATACCTCATCATCTCCCGAGCCTTTTCCCAACTATGTTGGGGTCGGCTTCCACTCTAACCGGTTTCGGCTGAGTACCAGTGTTTTACAAGGAGCGACTGCCTATCTGATCTCCTCAACCCAGTTACCTGGGCAACCCAATACCCCTTGGTTAGACTGGCGTCAGACTTACTGGCTTCTGACTACCCGTAACAACTGCCAAGGATGTTCAATGACCGCCGAAACCTACAGTTTAACGTGCCATCCGAAACACAGTCATTGGTGTCCAACATATACTTAGAAAGTACATACAAAAAAACTTAGAAAAGTTGCATTGGTACTTGCCCGACCTGGAATCGAACCCACGCCCTCACACTTGAGAGGTTGGCTCTTTAACCACTAGGCCACCACGACTTCGTCCCGAAATACCTACTTCGCGTATATAAATCAGGTAAAAATTTAACTCCATACGAAATTTCAAAGGCGCAACGCGAACCGCCGAATACGCGGTGAAAATACTAAGAATAGATCAATTTAAAATAAACCTTAACTCGTATGAAATACGGTTGAAAATGGCAGTAACGCGTCTGCTCTCGTGGTTGCATGAAGCTGCGCTGGCTAGCCAGTTCGTTTGCTTGAACTTGGCTTGACACTGTCGCGTGTCTATCTATACTCATATTATAAAGCTGAATGAGTTCGTTTGTTTGTTTGAACGCGCTAATCTCCGAAACTACTGTTTCGATTTGATAAATTCTTTCAGTGTTAGATAGCCCATTTATCGAGGAAGGCTATAGGCTATATACCATCACGCTAAGACACACAGGAGCGGAGCAGTAACCAAAGATGCGGGTGAACCGCTGGGGACAGCTAGTATTTATATAATTATTTTATTACAATCAACAACTTATGGTTGCTTAGCAACGCATCAAGGATAACAATATTGAAATGAAACCTTAATCGTAACTGCAAACAGTAACAAATTGCGTGCGCACATTTCTAGAAGGTCCGCGTAATTAAAAATAACTAACTACTATATAAGGGCCAGTTTCACGATATCCAAATAGCCAATATCTACCGAATAAATTCGAAAATGTAACAGAATTTGTATGAAATTATCAACCAAATAAACTAACTGGAACTTATTAGTAGGTGGTAAAACAGGATAACGAAGTTATGACTGCGACATCGAACCCGGAACTATAGGATATTAAATGTCCTTCATGTTGTAAACAAAGGTTTTAAACTTTTTATAGCATTTAAAATTATTGCGTGACAATAATGTTTACGTCATTCTAATTGACAATAACTATCTCGTTGGCCTAGTAGCCGCATGGCGCGACTGCTGAGCACGGGGTCTCAGATTCGATTCACGGATCAAGCCTATGTTGCTATGTGGATTTTAAGAAACCCCGATGATTGACGGCCCCGATGGCGCAATGGTTACCACGCCAGACTGCCCAGCTAAGGGTCCCGGGTTCGATTCCCGGCATGGTCGACTTTTGTGTTATGAGCATGAATGTTGGCTGTGGTCTGGGTGTTGCAATATGTATTTATAAATATATATGTGTAAAGTATGTATATGTAGTTAATCAGTTGTGTTGGCACCCATAACACAAGCTAATCAATAGCTTACCATGGGGCTAACCGACCGTGTGTGAAAAAGATGTCCCGATATATTAAAAAAAAACACAAGCGCAGCCCGGAGTGTCGAAGTTGGTGATTGATACACCCGTGCGTCGGAGAGCACGTAAATGTCGGTCCTGCGCCTGATCTTTATCCAGTCGTGTCGGATTGCCGTCCCATCGGACTATGAGAGTGAGGGAATAGAGAGTGCATCTATGTCTGCGCAAGTGCTTGTGCACTATAATATGTCCTGCGCAGCTGGCAGCAATAACACACGGATAAATGCGTATAGTGTCTCTGTACGCAATAAAATCCGCTTATCTGGAAGAGCTTTTAATAATGACTTACCCGCACCTTGGCAGCTGGTCAGAAAAAAATATAGTTGAAACTTACCTGTAACAAAAAGACAAAATCCGTTAATATACAACAAAATAAAGTTACATTTAATTACAAAAAGCATGCATAAACAAAAGATTACCAAAGTATTAAAGAACAGATGTCGTGTCAAGCATACAATTACACATTAAGCCTGCTTTTTATTCAAAGTAGGCTGAATATCAGCACTTTTTGAAGGTCAATTATTCTACAAAAACGACCACCCGTCACCACTTCCTATGTGTTATCGCTGGGAAGAAGAAATGGTGGAACAAACTCCTCAGCAACACAATTCTGTCTGTGTGTTTTGAAGAACCGGTTTTATATAAAACAAAGTAATAATACATGAAGTATCAAATACATTGGCTAACACACATCTTTCAACCCATACCTGTACCATAGCCATAGTGCAAGAATAGTCGCTTAGAAATATATTTTTTCTATGATAAGTAATCAATCGTTTAGCTTACGGATAGTAGATTTTAGACGTAAATATAAATACAGCAGTTTCTGGCGTTTTCTCCCACGCTTCTTCTCGTAACCAGATAAAGCATAGCTTATGTTCACCGGGGATAGTGTAGCTTCCCAACAGTGAAAGAATTTTTCTAATCAGTCAAGTAGTTTTGGAGCCTAATCAATTCAAACAAACAACCATGCGCCTCTTCTCTCTAAGGAGATCAGCCTGCTGCGCAGGTCATGTGATAGTGCAGGTGTACTCTCTCACTCTCATTGTCCGAGGGGTTGGCAATCCAACACGATCTACTATGTACGGGTGTATCAATCACCAAATTTCAGACTCCTGGCTGCTTTATGAAAGAACATATCTTAACACCAACAAAGCGATTTCGGCCCGACCCGGGAATTGAACCCCAGACTCGTGCAAACAGTCGCGCCATGCGACTACCAGACCAACGAGGCAGTTGGTTGTATGTTGATATTATAATCTATAGTAATATTATAAAGCAGAAGAGCTTGTTTGTTTCTTTTGGTTGAAGGCGCTAATCTATAAGGAACTACTGGTCCAATTTGAAAAAAATCTTTCAGTGTTAAATAGCCCATTTATCGAGGAAGACTATGGGCTACTTTTTATCCGGTTGCGCGTAGTTGATCCTACGGGACGCTGGCGGAAGCTAGTGTATTCATAATTGTTGTTTCAAGAGAATATTTTTGAGAGAATTTGTATTATATATTTATGTATGTCTTACATTGAAACAAAGTATTCTACATGTAAAAACATTACAAATTACATGCTGTACAGCACAAACAATTGGTTGTACATAATTGTTATGTAAATGACAAACATACATACATTTGTATCATCAATTATTTACATAGATAAATATCGTATTGCCATCCTAAGGTCTTTACAGACAACGTCCTCTTATCGGCTGTGTCGGATTGCCGTCCCTGAGGACTATGAGGGTGAGGGAATAGAGAGTGCACCTGTGTCTGCGCGAATGTGCCTGGCACTATCTTATATATACAAAAATGAATTGCTGTTCGTTAGTCTCGCTTAAACTCGAGAACGGCTGAACGGATTTAACTTATCTTGGTCTTGAAATGTTCGTGGAGGTCTAGGGAAGGTTTAAAAGGTAGAGTAGGGTAGAGTAGGGAAGAACGGGAGCAAAGCCGCGCGGGCAAAAGCTAGTACATAATACATATGTCCTGGGCAGCTGGCTGATCTCCTTAGAGAGAACATATAGTCTGGACGCCATTTTCTATCTATACTTATATTGTATAGAGGAAATATTTGGTTGTATTTTTGAATAACATATGCTGCGAAACTAATTGACCAATTTGAAAAATTCTTTCACTGTTGGGAAGCTACACTATCCCCGGTGAACATAGGCTATGTTTTATCCGGGTACAGGAATTAATTCCGCGAAGACGCGAGAGAAACCGCGTGGAACAGCTAGGTTGTAATATTTTGCGTTATAAGCGTCTTTAAAAATATTATAATAATACATCGTCACACATTATTGTGTCTTTTGTTTATTGTATTATAGTCTGGTTTGAGAGCTCATGTTTATATCTGTCGCCGTCTGAAGCCGGGATTTTCCACCAAAATTGAAATAGTTTAGGGCTCTCATGCAACTGGGCCTAACCCATCTGAGGAGTTTGTTGCGCTACGTCTTCCTCCAAGCGAGAACACATAGGAAGTGATGTAGGGCGTTTTGGGGGCTGTCTTTTTACGTTCGAAAACTGCTGATTTATCAGCCTAATTTTAATGAACGAGTTTGATTTTCAGCGAATATGTTTCTTTTTGTGTCTTCGCTGTGCTCGTTTTTGCTTGATATTTTATAATATAAGGAGCGTCATTTGATGATTTCGCACGAAAAGAAGGGGGGCTCCCATACAAAAAGAAAGATTTTTGACCTTTTTCTAAATGATAAGGAACCTTTCGTGATCGAGTCCGACACACGAAATTGGCCAATTTTTGGTCTACTAAAAGTTCAAGCCAACATTCTGAAACACCAAAAATGTCTCCAATTCTAAGATTGCAATCACTGGATGGAGATTTGAACATTTTTTCTTCCAAGCGATATATAACACATAGGAAGTGGTGAAGGGCGGGTGTGTTTCGTAAAATGGACCTTCAAAAAGTGCTGATTTTCAGCCTAGTTTGAATAAATGACTCATGTTCAAGTTTTCCAAAATGGATGTGTGGAGTAACCAGGATGGATAAAGTGAGGAATGAGTATATCAGAGGAAGCCTGAAAGTAGCACCAGTGACAGAAAAAAATAGAGGTAAGCGTTTATCGTGGTATGGGCATGTCATGAGAAGATGTGAGACACATGCTACAAAGCGTGTGTTAAGTATGAATGTGAATGGATGACGAGATAGAGGCAGACCAAGGAAGAGATGGATTGATTGCTTGAAAGAGGATATGATTAAGAAGGGAGTGGATAGTAGTATGACGTCTGACCGAAATGAGTGGAAGCGGAAAACATATTGCGCCGACCCCAAATAGAATTGGGAACAGGGCAGGAAGAAGAAGTTCAAGTTTTCCACCAAAGAGTCTTAGACACTAACAAAGTAGTCCGAACATTAAAATCACCGATTAAAGAGAAAACTAAAACATGACCAGGTCTTTGGAAAGGTGGCGACCGACCTTGCTTATGTAATGCATCCGTCACGCCCCAGTTGCCCAGGCGCTGTGGGCAAAAACTGCTGGTGATTGGATCACAAAAACCAATATGACCAGCGTGACTCGGTGTCTAGTTAATCAATTTAAATATTTTTGTTGGTGTGTATGAAAAACCAAAGGTTTTAAGCATAAATGTGTATGAATATAGAGGAAGGGGACGACCAAAGAAACGATGGAATGTGTGTTGATATGGCTAGAAAGAATGTAACTTGTGAGATGACGGCAGATAGAAGAGCGTGGAAGACAAAAACATGCTGCGCCGACAGTAAAATATTTTTTTTTTATTCTTTATAATTATAAGGGGTTTTTATCCACAAGGATACTCCAACCCCATTGTACCTTATCGCTACTATCACTCAGATAAACTTATAATATATCTTATTTTAACACTACTTACAAATGCTTCTTATCTACTTTATATCTACTTATAAACTTTGCTACCTATCATTAATTAAGTTATTTGTTGTACTAGACCACACAATCTTTTTGCAACTTTTGATTTAGGATTCGCTAAAATAGTAAAAACAAGCCCTACATCGAAAACATTTAAATCAAAATCCCTAATCAATAAATCTCTTTCATTTTTGTTCTTAGCACATTCCATCAGCAAATGTTGCACGTCAAAATAAAATTTGGGATAAGGGCAGGACGATGATGATGATGTATGAAAAACTTTTTAAGCAATTTTGTTGATCTCCCCTAAAGAAAATAAGATTGTAATATATATTTTTTTCTTAAAATTATTTATCTCTACTTCTACATGTCTGTCTGTGGCTTTGTAAATACCAATGAAAATAGTGTAATATTTCATGCCTACAATAATTTTGATCTTAACCATCATTCGTCTACCTTCAACGATATTCATTCTTTTCGATGTCTTGTCAACCAGAATAAGTAATGTTTAAAACTTTATTTCTTTCAGGGCGAATTTTGGAAACGAAATACATATTAACGATTTTTTTATTGTTGTCAGGTGTAAACTGGAGATCCAGACATACCCTGCAGCCGGCCAGCAGTAATAGCAACGAGAAGACAGTCGCAGAAGCACTGTCTAAACTATTGCTCAAATACCAGGTAATTTACTTAAGCTACGACATAATCTCATCTGCCTAGCCTTTTCCCATATTGGTCTCGGCTTCCAGTCTATAATGGACGCAGCTAAATACCACTGTGCCACATAGAGTGACTGCCTATCTGAGCTCCTCAACCCAGTTACTCGGGCATTTCGATACCCCTTTGTAAGATTGTCTATCTGGTTGTCAGAATGTTCTAGTTTCTGAACTACCCTTAACGACTGTCAAAGATTAACAACAAACTTTACAGGAAGATTCTACATTACGATTGATAAAATCTATATCATTACAACCACAAATTGTACATGTAGTGTTAACCTTTGAGTAATTGTTACACTTATAAATGCTATTTTAAATCAAACTGTAAATGTACTGTGTAAACAATTGTTGGTTAACCAAACAAATAAATAAATAAAAAAAATATCACCAACCCTCATTGAGCAAGCGTGGTGATTAACGCTCAATCCTTCTCTGTGTGAGAGGAGGCCTGTGCCTAGCAGTGGGACGATAAAAAGCCTAATGATAATTACACTTTCGCATATCTTTAAGAACTATTACTGAGTGGTGGTTTCCTCTTAATTCCTCAGGGAGTGAACACAGAGGCAAGCAGTGACGGAACAATGAGGGCTTTAGCCACTGCTGCCAAGTTGGTGCCATACGACAGTGCCTTGTTCGTCTTCACTGATAAGGGGCCTGGAGATCCGCAGAGATTGCCTCTAGCTTTGAGAGCGCTGGTCGAGAAGCGATTAAAGGTAAGGGTGAGAGAATAGAAGAGTTATACCTGGCGAAGGAGAAGGCGGAGCGGCTGCGAGACCGCACCGTTCATAACAGCTGCGAGTATAGCTCAGCGGGAGGGGTTAGGTCATTTAATGATTTCCCACGAAAATCAAACAGTTAAGAAGAGAAGAAGAGCAGGGTGTAAAATTTTAGGAAGTTTCGAGACAAATAGAGATAGCCATCTTAACAGACATGTTGAAAAATATCAGGATTATTGGAAGAATAATGGATAAAACATCACATGTTTTTATATAAATCTGGTTCTTCAAACCTAAGAAACAGACATGTGTTGCTGGGGAGTTTGTTGCGCCACTTCTTCTTCCCAGCGAGAACACATAGGAAGTTGTGTAGGGTGGGCGTCTTGGGGACTGTCTTTTGACGTTCGAAAAGTGCTTATTTATCAGCCTCAGGCCTGTTTCTCTCTCTTTTTAATTTATCTGGTAGATAGTGTCTATTCGGACATTGTGAAAATGTCCGTAATTTCTATAAACGATTTTGAGTTAGGATTTATAACGATTTTTTATGTCCTAGGTATACACAATCTGGACAGACCCGAGCCATCCGTCAACAGATTCTGAAGAAGCTCTCCAGGAGTTGAGGAACATCTCCAAGCACACTGAGGGAGAGGTCATTGCCTACCCTTTACAAGTTATGGTATGTATCGAAGATCTTAAGTCCTTATTATGAAATTAAGATGTAAGCTATCCTATCTTTCAAGTTGGATCAAACTGCACACGGTGTGCAAATTTGATCAAAATCGGTTAAGTAGTTTAGAAGTTCATCGAGCACGTAATCTATACTAATATTATAAAGCTGAAGAGTTTGTTTGAACGCGCTAATCTCCGAAACTACTGGTTCAAATTGAAAAATTCTTGAAAAGCCCATTTATCGAGGAAGGCTATATACCATCACGCTAAGACACACGGGAGCGGAGCAATAACGAAAGATGCGGGTGAAACCGCTGGGGACAGCTAGTTTAAGATATTGACGAATTCCTCCGTGTTTCGGAAGGAACGTTAAATTGGTGGAGCCCAGCTGTTATTTGTATGTCTTTGGGAGTCGATACAGATAGTCAGAAGCCAGAAAGCCAACCAGTGTAGCGTTAACTGGGTTATGGAAGTCAAATAGGCCGTCGCTCCATATGGCACACTGGTACTCAGCTGCATCTAGTTAGCCTGGAAGCCGACTCTAACATAGTTTAAAAACGATAGGTAGATGATGCTACAAGCCAACCGAAACTGTCAAGTTTTCCCAATCAACTTTGAACCGTATGCTTCAGCGATAAAGTTGAAAATCTCTTTAGGAAAATTGACAGAAGCTTGATGTGTTGGCGTCTGGACCGTATTTTGCTCATTGTCCATTTCATATACGACGTGAACTTTCAGAAATGAAAAGTAATGATCATTATTTCCAATGTATATTGCAACTTTCTAGTGTTTGTGTTTGAAGTAGCTTTTAGTGTTCCAAGATCATCAATAAACGGTAAACGTTTGTTTGTTTATGTTAATTTTGTATTTTATGGAAGTGCTAAACTAATGCCTTTTACATCTCTACTTTCTTTAGAAACGTGTGTTTTGTGTTGTATAATCTTAATATATACAACGTGTAACGATAAATGCGCAAAACCTGAAAATAGTTTGGTCACAATAACGAGCAGTATTAATTAATAGGTCACATTTAAAAAAAATCTTCACTTAAAACGTTGTCCTGTCTATTAAATTGTAGGTCAAGCCGTCAAGGCTACTCAAACCCAATAAAATAGGTAAACAAACACAAATTGTTGCTAACCAATTTAATTTTTCCCATCCGCGGGACAATAATAGCTCTTATTTCAATGCCATTACGAATCTTCCATTCAGTAAATACCATGAATTAGTTGAAACGAACAATATTTTTTTCTCTGGAATAGGTCAATTACATTAAAAATCAGTTGGGGTGTCTGAGGTTTTGCGCATTTAACACGTTGTATAAATTACGTATCAAGTTGTTTGTGCGCGATTGACTTCTAAACTACTTAACGGACAATAATCCAACTTGAAAGATAGGATAGCTTACATCTTAATTTATAGTCGCAATATTATTTTATTGCAAATTATTTGTCAATTATTATAACAAAAAACTTAGACACAGCAACGCGTGGCCGAGCCTGCTTGTAGCTTATATCAGAATATCACATAGGCTTAGAGATGTTTGTCTTGAACGCGCTAATCTCTTAAAAAATTGCAGTGTAAGATTGCCCATTTATTTTTGATCCATGTGGGGGAAGGAATTCGGATGTAAACTAGTCAGATATAAACGTAATGATTAAATTGTTTCAGGATATGGATGGCTCCAGTAATCTAGCAGCAGAGACAGAATTGGAACAGTGGAATCCTTTAGATCCTAAACAAGGCAGACGGGGAAGACTCAACAGCAATTTGGAAATGGAGAAATTTGATGTAAGCTTTTTATTTCTTTTGTAGTATGTTGAGATGAGGTAGACAGAAGATTATTAAGTAGTGTTGACAGTGGAAGCCGACCGCAACATACTTTGGAAAGGCTAGGTAGATGATGATGATGATGATGTACAGTTTTCGATTACTAACTATTGCGTAGAGGTCACTTAATTTGTAATACTATTTTCCACGGTAAAGGCATGTGATGCGAATGAATAAGGAAGGTTTTAAATATGAACGTAGATGGATATAGAGGAAGGGGACGACTAAAGAAACAATGGAAGGATTGTGTGAAAGTCGATATGGCTAGGAAAAATGTCTACTTGTGAGATGACGGCAGATAGAAGAGTGTGGAAGAAGAGAACATGCTGCGCCGACCACAAATTAAAATTTTAGACGACAGCAGGAGGATGATGATGAATGATGTGTAGTCTTGAGCATGAACGAAGATATGTAGATATAGAACAAGAGTACAATCAAAGAGGTTATGTAAAAGATGATATTGCTGAAACTACTGAAATACTGTATTTAATTAGAAGAAGACATACTACTAGCCCTGAAGAAAATTGAATTAAGGGCAAGATAAAGACAATGATTAAAGCCTAAATTGTTCTAAAATACAAATTTTCAAAACCCAAAACGTATATAAAGTATCATGATGATAAATAAACGCTCCCTTCTTTATTTTAGTTGCTGCTGGTACGCCGAGGAGGTGGTCAGGCTATATCCTTGGGATTCCCAGTCGAGAATGGAGTGACAGCACTGAGGATATTCATAGAGGGCGCAGTGGAACACGCGGTCTTGTACCCACCTAACGAAGGTCAGTATATTTCGTGTGAACTCAGCTTATCGGGTGCCATTCCCATGCATCGGAGAGCACGTAAATGTCGATCCTGCGCCTGATCTCTCTGCGGTCGTGTCTGATTGCCGTCCCATCGGACTATGAGAGTGAGGGAATAGAGAGTGAACCTGTATCTGCGCCAATGCTTGTGCACTATAATATGTCGTACGCAGTTGGCTTATCTCCTTAAAAGAGAACGGCTGCCGTAGCCGACAATCGGCCTGGATGCCATCATTTGCGTCATGTTGGGGCCAGTGTGTCTCTTAATTCCTCAAAATGAGCCTGAAGTCATTGTTTTATATAAGTAAAGGTTGAGCAAGCGTGGTGATTAACGCTCAATCCTTCTCTGCGTGAGAGGAGGCCTGTGCCCAGCAGTGGGACGATAAAAAGGCTGATGATGATGATGAAGTAAAGGTTCGGATAATCAAATTAATCAGGGTTTTAACCTTACAAAAGTATAAATATTTTATTGGCTACAGAATTGATCACATCAAATCAGTTAGTAAAGAAAAAAATAATCCTATAACTCAAACAAAATGCCTCTAGCCTTCACATTAAGCGAATAGAAGCCAACACATAAGGCTACCCAACTGTCAAATTTCCCCAATCAACTTTAAACCATATGCTTTCAGCAATAAAGTCGAAAATCTATTAAAGGAATATTACAGATTGTACTAGCTAGATGTGTTAGCGTCTATGTATACAGGATGATTACGAACACAAAACAAAATTGCTACAAAATTACTATCTTCAAATGAAACGATAATAACCATTATCGTCAAATCACCGTTTTCCGGCTACCAGTACTTTGTTCTGACAAGAAAATTGCTCACACGGTTATGTTTAGAGGTACACACATTATTTTTTTAACAATGTTTACATCAACCTGGACGTAGATACCTAGAGGAGCTCTTGGCTAAGTAACAGCTGAACGGAATGATAGATCATAATTTTGACCGCCGCACTTCAAAAAAAGAAAGACATGCCCACAGCGCCAAGCTAAGAATTCATTCTCAAATACCTACAATATAGTAGTGAGTTCGGAATTATATCGATTGAAACTGACTATTAATTCTGAACTTTAAAAGTATGTCATGTAGTCGTGACCGTGGCGTGCTGGGCACTTTTTGGCTTGCCGTGTATGTATGTTATGGTGGATTCTTTGAACTCAATTTTGAAGTAGATATCTTCAACCGATTGAGCTGAAATTTTGTATACACGTTCAGTTTGGATGACACTGCAAGATATGTTATATTTGACGATATTCTAAATCCAATATGGCGGACCATAAAAGCATTTTAAAAAACGTTTTTTCTTTTATATAGTAGTCAATCTATCTCCTATCCACGGTATGTTTTTATACTAATCAAGACCTTTTGTTTCAGCTCCTCAAATCGATCTCTACAACATAACATCGGTGGCATCCTTCTCTCCTAGTTCAAGAACCGAGGGTCTGTCTCCGAGAGACGTGTACCTCATGTTCGATGGCACACAGTACGATCCTGACGCGTAAGTATTGTAGTGTTGGTTCTTTTGTTTCTATTCTACTAGCAGTTCCTCCTGGTCTCTCCCGCGTCTCAGGGGAAGTTCTTCTTTCTTGGGGTCGGCTTCCAGTTTTAACTGGATGCAGCTGAGTATCAGTGTTTATAAGTGGAACGACTGCCTGTCTGACCTCCTCAACCCAGTAACCTAGGCAACCCGAGATGGGGGAAGGGGGGGATTTCCCGTAGACGGATAAAACACAGCCTATGTTCACCGGGAATAGTGTAGGTTCCCAACAGTGAAAGAATTTTTCTTTTCCAATTATTCTCCATTCTTGGACTTAATTCTGATACCATATGACTGATTAAAGGTGAAAGAAAAACATCTCGAGGAAACCTGGACTATAAAGTCTGTAATCATCAACCCGCATTGAGCAAGCGTCATTAACGCTCAATCCCTCTCAGTAAGAGTAGACCTTTGCCCTTCAATGTTATGACAAAAAAATCTGATGATGATTCTCATTACAGATTATCAGTCCTACCAGCGCGGACCGAAGCCGAGGTGCTGGCTTCCTTCGTGGGCAGGTGGCATTTGAGCGTGCGATGCGACACTTGCGACTTTCGCCTCTGCGTCTCTGCTCGAGCTTCTATACACTTCAACGTGGAAACCATCACGCCTGGTGAGTCCTTTATCATCTTCAAGTCTTGTGTATAAGCAAGCATCATCGTCTCCCGAGCCTTTCCCCAACTATGTTGGGGTCGGCTTCCAGTCTAACCGGATTTAGCTGAGTACCAGCGTTTTACAAGGAGCGACTGCCTATGTGACCTCCTCAACCCAGTTACCCGGGCAACCCAATAGTGGTTAGACTGGCGTCAGACTTACTGGCTTCTGACTACCCGTACCAACTGCCAAGGGTGTTCAATGACAGCCAGGACCCACAGTTTAACGTGCCATCCGAAACACAGTCATTGGTGTCCAAGATATACTTAGGAAGTACATACACACACAAACCAGTTCGTATATTGAACCCATAATCAAGTTCTTTACTACGTACTTTTTAAACATACAAAAACTATAACATTGCATTTCATAAGATGGCTAAAAAAGCGGTTATAATCCATTTAAGAGTACCGTTATTATTAGTCTACAAAAAAGTTTAGAGATATAATGTTCGGGTCCCGTAGAAGAATATACGCTAATACCTACTTATAAAGATGAAGACTGAAGCTTACAACGCCCTTACAGGGTCATGTATGTTAAAGTATATGGTGTTATTATGTTAAGCTATTATTATGTAATCTGTATTACTGTCAACTATGTCTATACCTATTCTATATTCTAATACATATAATAAAATCGTAGAAAAGTCAAAACTGCACATTAAATATTTTTAAAAAGAATACTTGGGGCGCGATCTACAATCGATAGCGAAGCCAAAAATATATTTTTTAGAATTTTTGTCTGTTTGTCTGTATGTATGTTCGGGATAATCTCAAAAAGTACTACATGGATTTGCTTCAAATTTGGCATGAACAATCTTTTCAGCTTTATAATATTTTTATTCAGCATCTCGTACAGTAATCTTTCAAAAACCATTACCGCTCTGAAGTTGTTTATACTAGTGACTTCACGACCGACTGTCGAACGAACAAAGTACAACTGCGCATGTCCGAGGCGTCAAACACCTGCGATCAGAGGTGCAAATTGACAAGAACGGTTCCTTAACATCGCTGATTGATTAAACAAATATAATCATGCAATACAATAGTTCATTAAAACGCTTTACGATCTAAAACCAAAAAAAAAATCCTGTGAAACACACAAAAAAAACACAAAAAATATCCAATAATAATAAAACTCCAATAATAATAATAAAATAATAAACAAGGATTTACACAATATACCAATTAAAATTTTCTGTGTTTATAAAAAAAAAAAAACCAATTCATCGAAAAATTGCATAAACCCTTGTTAAAAGAAATAAAAAAAAATTATAACCTCTAAATGTCATGTTGACAGCTCCCGCGCTTTGCAACCAGATGACGTAGTCAGTAAGCCTGCCTGCCACGCTAAAAGTCGCGGATTCTATTCCCGCGTAAGTCAAACATTTGTGTGCATGAACATGGGTATTTGACTAAGTCTAGGTATTTATTTACAAAAGAAAATTATATAAGTATGTTTATCAGTTGTCTAGTACCCACAGTACAAGCTCTGCTTAGTTTGGGACTAGATGACGTTGTGTGAATGTGTGAGGAATATTATTGAAAAAAAATATCCAAGATGGCCGCACGCTTATGTGAGTCAAGGGCAGCATTGCATACAGCCAGATGCCAAATATAAATGTCGTTCACTTATACGGTCAACATCTTTTAACTGGTTTGTTTACGCAAGCAATCGATAATATTTTTACCAAAACCATCATCTCCCGAGCCTTTTCCCAACTATGTTGGGGTCGGCTTTCAGTCTAACCGGATTCAGCTGAGTACCAGTGTTTTACAAGGAGCGACTGTCTATCTTGCCTCCTCAACCCAGTTACCCGGGCAACCCCTTGGTTAGACTGGCGTCAGACTTACTGTCTTCTGACTACCCGTAACGACTGCCAAGGATGTTCAATGACAGCCGGGACCCACAGTTTATCCGAAACAGTCATTGGTGTCCAAGATATGCTTAGAAAGTACATACAAACTTAGAATAGTTGCATTGGTACTTGCCCGACCTGGAACCCACTCACTCATACTTGAGAGGTTAGTTCTTTAACCACTAGGCCACCACGATTTTTTTTGCCAAATTCATCGTATCTAATTATACTACTTAGAACGCTTGTTTAGAATTTCTATGGAACCCTTCAATTTGTATCTGATTCTTTGATTCGTGTTGCAAATATTTATACGATACGAAAAAGTTCCAGTTAGTTTATTTGGTAGATAATTCTATACAAATTCTGTTACATTTTTTTTTTATTTATTCGGTAGGTAATGGCTATTTGGACATCGTGAAACTGGCCCTTAATCTATGCTTAAGGAAACATTGTTATCACCCTGGGCTGCGGGTTGTTCGGCAGACTTAACGCGGCCCTGGCACACAGAGCCCTCCAGAAGGAACATAGCTCGTTTTAGTCAGTAAGAGTCTGACACTCCCCCAAGCTACACCCTCAGCTGGAGACATCATTTTGACGATTACAACTCAAGTTTGCCATAGTTCTAAGAGCTTCGCGCTCCAAAACTCTCAACAATATACAAAACACACGACTATAAGACAGGTTTTGAGATCTTAATCCTAAATATTCCACTAAACCAAAACCGGTATAAGCATACATAACAAAGCACGTGCTTCACAAAGCTATATCTGCATCCCTCTCTTACACCAGCTATTTGACAAACGCGCGACAGAGACAGCACCACTGCCAAGCTTAAACACGTGGTAACTAACTTTATACTTGATCACGATTTTGTTACTATACCATAGTATAAAGAGGGGAAGTAGGATATCTCTGGCCTAATCCGCGATATGTGCCTCTCGGATGCGACTTTTTGTCTTACTGTTGTTATTTTATATTTTACTGCATCGCGATTGTATCGATACAAACGTGCGACAGCGTTGGACGACATCGGAGAAAGAACAGTGGGAGGGAGTGTGCCGAACATCAGTGTAACTGCAGCGTGACCGAATCGCGTTTGCATCGCGACTGAATCTGGTCCCGTGGGCGAGGGCACACAAGCTAGCGACAACTGCGCGTCTGTATCGATGCCTACGCGCGACAGTATCGCGACTGAATCGCTACAAAAAGTAGCCATGCAGTAGCCATCGATACAGACGCGCAGCTGTGGCTAGCTGCGTGCCCTCGCCCACGGGACCAGATTCAGTCCCGATATAAACGCGATTCGGTCACTATGCAGTTACACTGATATTTGGCACACTCCCTCCCTCTCTGTTCTTTCTCCGATGTCTTCCAACGCTATCGCGCGTTTGTATCGATACAGTAGCGATGCAGTATGATGCGTTTGCTAAACACACGGCTGTATCGCTACAGAAAGTCGCCGTGGGCGAGGGGCTACAGTGTGTGTGCGTCGACTTATAAATACTACTAGCGACCCGCCCCGGCTTCGCACAGGTGAAATGCTGATACTAAAGTTATAGATATAAACCTTCCTCTTGAATCACTCTATCTATTAAAAAAAACCGCATCAAAATCCGTTGCGTAGTTTCAAAGATTTAAGCATACAAAGGGACATAGGGACAGAGAAAGCGACTTTGTTTTATACTATGTAGTGATGTAGTGATAGTGATGACGCACATATACAAGCCGCGCGCGGTACGTTTGTATGGAGCTAACTTCCTCCCTCTTTACTTATCCTATGACTATACTAGGACAACTTAAATCACAATATAACGCACTACACAGTCCTACCGGCGATTAGGCACTAACTGTGGCTTCAGAATAAAAGGAATTCTAACCAAACCGTTGGTGGGTAGCCATTAAAAATCATGATGTGGTCACGTAAGAAAAAAAATCGCGGAAACAAGATGAATTGGCAAATCGTGTATATTTTCCTTGTATATATTAAAACTAGCAGTATCCCGCGGTTTCTCCTGCGTCCTCGGAGAACCGAATGAAACATAGCTTATGTTCACCGGGGATAGTGTAGCTTCCCAACAGTGAAAGAATTTATCAATCATGTCTTATAATTTTGGAGCATATTCAATTCAAACAAACAATCAGATGTATTTTTTTGATAATAGTATACATAGAAGGATGAATAACCAAATGACCGTTGCTAGGAGAATAAAAAAAACTGTTATAATGAGTCACAGTATAGCTTTATGCAATGAATCAGTTTAAAAAATTAAAAAGTCATTCTGTTTATGAGGAAGACATATCAATAAATTAAAGACGTGCCCTCAGCGCCAAGCTAAGAATTTATCCCTAACTACCTACAATATAGTAGTGAGTTCGGAATTAAATCAATTGAAAATGACAATATATTTTGAACTTTATAAGTCTGTCATGTACTCGTGACCGTGGCGTGCTGGGCACTTTTTGGATTGTCATCTATACGTGACTGTAGTCAAGAGGTTAAAAAAATAACAGGTAGCATACATATCTTGACAAATCATTCCGATTTTTATTTGGCATAAATTAAAGACACGCATTGAGCAAGCGTGGTGATTAACGCTCAATCCTTCTCTGTGTGAGAGGAGGCCTGTGCCCAGCAGTGGGACGATAAAAATTCTGGTGATGATGACGCATAAATATTGAATGCAAGTAACTTATACTAAGAACTAGCTTCCGACAGCGGTTTCACCCGCTTCCAGAGGGAACTACTTATCGTACCCGGATAAAATGTAGACTATATGTCATTCTGATGTATAAGCTTTACAACTTTTTTTTTTACAACTGCCAAGTTTTATCACAATCCATTCAGTAGATTTTGCGTGAAAGAATTACAAACATTCAGCCTTACTAAAAAAATATTAGCAGGATTTCCTTACGTCGCCTATTTGGTGGGGGCTGCCGTAAGGCAGTCGCCGGTGGGGACTGGATGCTATAGACTCCCAGGCCACCTCCACTCAGGTCAAGTCGGAGTGCCGCTGGGTATTTTTAGTGGGTATACCGCGAACGTCTTTACCGGGGAGTCGCACATAACCCTGTCCCGTCCCCCGACGGGAAGGGCATGCGAAATAGATTTTTTCCGACGACAAACAAAAAGGATTTGTTTACTTTACTTTGCCTAAATCTTAAACCTTGCAAAGATTTGTTTGTTCAAGGTTTTTTTTACAAATAAGACCTTATTACCTTTTAGCGTATTCAGACTAGAAGGTTGTTTATTGCGTGAAGATGTAACATTCGATCTGATCTCCGGAGGTCAGGCAAATGCAAGCATTCATCTCATTGTTTTTTAGACATCTCTACTTAAGAGCGCGTATTCCAAAAGCGGATAAAATTATACATGTTTGGCACGGTCGGTGCGTGGGTGACCATCTTGTCAAGACGAATTCCTCCGTGTTTCGGAAGGCACGTTAAATTGGTAGGTCCCGGCTGTCATTTGTACATCTTTGGCAGTCGTTACGGGTAGTCAAAAGCCAGAAAGTCAGACAACCAGTCTTAACAAGGGGTATCGGGTTGCCCAGATATCTGATTTTAGGAAATCGGATAGACAGTCGTATAAGTAAAACACTGGTTCTCAGCTACATCCAGTTAGACTTGAAGCCGACTCCAACATAGCTTTATTTATTTGTGAAAATAAATATACAAAATATCACATTGAAAATATTAATAAAAGGAAACATCAATTAATATTCTCTGCATTAATTATACAGATATAGTATGATTATCAAGCAGGTGTGAATAAAATCTTGTATATCATAGTAATAAAAATAACCAATAAATATTTATGGCAAGATAAATCTAACTGACCTTAGAATATTGACTTGTATTAGGAACATCAACTACAGTTATGATGATGGCATCCAGGCCGATTGTCGGCCGTTCTCTTTTATGGAGATCAGCCAGCTGCGCAGGACATATTGTAGTGCACAAGCATGCGCGCAGACACAGGTGCACTCTCTATTCCCTCACTCTCATAGTCCGATGGGACGGCAATCAGATACGACCGGAGAGAGATCAGGCTCAGGACTAACATTTACGTGCTCTCCGATGCACGGGTGAATCAATCACCAACTTCCTCCAGGCTGCTTTATGAAAGTTTCTCAAAACCCACAAAGCGATTACGGCCCGAGACCCCGTGCACAGCAGTCGCGCTATGCGACTACTAGACCAACGAGTCAGTCAAAAACAGTTATAACGCTAAATTAATTACTAGTTTTGCGTATTGTTTTACCTGTCATCGTCATCTGCCTAGCCTTTTCCCAGTTGCTCCTTGTTATACACTGGTACTCATCTGAGTCCGATTAGACTGGAAGCCGACCCTAACATAGTTGGGAAAAGGCTCGGAAGATGAAATGGAGATGATATGCCTAGTCTTTACCCGAGCTATTTTGGGGTCGGCTTCCAGCCTAAACGGATTCAGCTGAGTACCAGTGTGTTACGTGGAGCGATTGCCTGTCTGACCTTCTCAACCCAGGTACCTGGGTAAGCCGATATCCCTTGGCAAGGCTGGTTGTCGGACTATCTAGCTTCTGACTACCCGTAACGACTGCCAACAATGTACAAATGACAGGTAGGATCCACCAATTTAACGTGCCTTCCGAAACACGGAGGAACTCGTCATGACAAAATGGTTATCCATCCACGCACTGACCGCGCCAAATTTTTATTACTTTACCCGCTTTTAGGTAAAACTAGTTTACACCCGCGGTTTCTACCGCTTCCCGAGAGGACTATTTTGTTTTATTCTGATACAACGGTGGTCCAAAAATACCCTTAAAGCCAAAAGGGGGTTTAAACGCCCCTCAGAAAGAGTCATCTAATGTTATATGTTATAAAGAGGAAAGATTTATTATTTGTCTGAATTAAATAGGCTCCGAATCTACTTGATCGATTTGAAAAATTCTTTCACTGTTCGGAAGCTTCGCTATCCCCGGTGAATATAGGCTATGTTTTATCCAGAAACTTCCATGGAGAAATTGCGCGTTAACAATATTTTTACATTTGAAATATCACTGTTACATTTATCACAAAAAAAAACCTTAATATTCTATATTGATCTATATGATATTTAGGATTTGATAAAGCAAGGGTTTATCAAATCCTAAATATCATATAGATCAATATAGAATATCAATGAATAATTTAAGGTTTTTTTTTTTGCTAAAGTTTATATAGGTACTTCTTTTTAATCCAAACGTGAGCAAAACCACAGACAGATTCTAAATAGAACATAGAATTAGCATTTACATCAAAACCCTACAAAGATAACACATCCCGGAATGAAAATATCTCGCAATGTTATCAAACGGCGCCAGTTCAGGGTCAAGGACGCTCTGGTTGTGTTAGGTCAGGCGCTAAGGTCATAATGATGTGCCAAAATAAACAAACAAGACCTCGCTGTGTTTGTTTAGCGAACGAAGCAGAAGATTTAGAAAACTTTACATTACAACAAAATCGTAGGAAAGTCAAAACTGTACATTGAATTTTTTTTTTTAATAATGCTTGGGGCATCATCTCCCGAGCCTTTTCCCAACTATGTTGGGGTCGGCTTCCAGTCTAAATGGATTCAGCTGAGTACCTGTGTTTTACAAGGAGCGACTGCCTATCTGACCTCCTCAACTCAGTTACCTGGGCAACCTAATACCCCTTTATTTAGACTGGCGTCAGACTTACTGGTTTGTTCCCGTAACGACTGCCAAGGATGTTCAATGACAGCCGGGACCTACAGTTTAACGTGCCATCTGAAACATAGTCATTGGTGTCCAAGATTTACTTAGAAAGTACATACAAACTTAGAAAAGTTGCATTGGTACTTGCCCGACCTGGGATCGAACCCACGCCCTCACACTTGAGAGGTTGGCTCTTTAACCACTAGGCCACCACGACTTTTTTTTTACTTAAATAATACTTGGGGCGTGATTTACAATCGATATCGAAGCCGAAAATATAGTTTTTAGAACTTTTGTCTGTATGTATGTCCGGGATAATCTCAAAAAGTACTTCATGGATTTACTTCAAATTTGGCATCAATATAACTAAGAGGTCAGGTCAACATATAGGCTACATATTATTACGCTATCACGTACGGGAGGGGGTGAATGTTTAATCGCCTAATGCCCACGCGGACGACGTCGCGGGCAACAGCTAGTGATGAATAAGCTATATCACTGCCAAGTTTTATCAAAATCCATTCATTATTTTAAAAGCTTTTATTTAACTTGCCGTGTATGTATGTTACGGTGGATTCTTTGAACTCAATTTTGAAGTAGATATCTTCAACCGATTGAGCTGAAATTTTGTATACACGTTCAGTTTGGATGACAATGCAAGTTATGTTATATGATGTTATTCTAAATCCAATATGGCGGACTATAAAAGCTTTAAAAAAAAAATCTTTTAATTTATTACATGATAGAGTAACAAACATCCATCCATTCATACAAACTTTCGCGTCTATAACACAAGGAAATAGATTGCACTGCACATAAAAATCAACTTAAACCCTCAATCTTAAGGTTATAATTCCATTGAAGAGAACACCGTAATTATACCTTTGTCAAGTACAAAGTCCGCCTTAGTATAAAAATAACTCAATAGTTGATCAAACGAAACAGCTGACCTTCAACAACTAAGTAACAATCAATACTTCGACGCCAGCACATCAAGCTACCTGACTGTCAAATTTTCCCAATCAACTTTGAACTTTATGCTTCAGCGATAAAGTTGAAAATCTATTATGGAAATTTGACAGATTGTAGTAGCTTGATGTGCTGGCGTCTGAACAAAGCTTTTAAGTTATTAGTTAATAGCTGTCCCCAGCGGTTTCACCCGCATCTTTGGTTACTGCTCCGCTCCCGTGTGTCTTAGCGTGATGGTATATAGCCTCTAGCCTTCCTCGATAAATGGGCTATCTAACACTGAAAGAATTTTCAAATCGAACCAGTAGTTTCGGAGATTAGCGCGTTCAAACAAACAAACAAACTCTTCAGCTTTATAATATTAGTATAGATAATCATAATTGTCATGGCGGCCGTTCTCTCTAAGGAAATCAGGCGTTTATACCTATTGTCGGCCATGGCATTATTTCAAAATGTACCTATGTGTGTTTCTGCTCTTTCACACAAAATCTACTGGTGCTAAAATTTGGCAATAATATGGCTTATATATCAGAACAACATATAGGCTACTTATTATCTATGTAAGGAAAGCGCGGGAGACGATCTCCCGAGCCTTTTCCGAACTATGTTGGGGTCGGCTTCCAGTCTAACCGGATTCAGCTGAGTACCAGTGTTTTACAAGGAGCGAAAGCCTATCTGACCTCCTCAACCCAGTTTACCCGGGCAACCCAATACTCCTTGGTTAGACTGGCGTCAGACTTACTGGCTTCTGACTACCCGTAACGACTGCCAAGGATGTTCAATGACAGCCGGGACCTACAGTTTAACGTGCCATCCGAAACACAATCATTTGTGTTCAAGAACTTCTTAGAACGCACAAAAATTATCAAAAGTGCTATTAACTTGATTTACTGCATAAAAACATACTGTGACTCAACCCATTATAACAGTTTCGAAATCTAATTTTTACCTATTAAAAAAAAAATACCAATAAAAAATACGTTTTTTAACCGACTTCAAAAAGGAGAAGGCTATTCTTAAAATATTAATATCACACTGTTAAAACACTTGACACAAAAACGTTTCGTTTATCGTAACGTAACAACTCGCGCACTTTTTCAATAAAGGAAGCAACGTTCCGATTCACTTTAACACGCGCGTTCACCACGATAAATTTGTATGAACTAAATTATATAAAACAAACAGCTGCGTTATCAGTAATAGATAGATATAAAGGTTCGTACTGATTACGGCATCGATACATTATTATTTGTAGAATTGTAATAATTATTATTATTGATACACTACTGATAATTATAAATGGGACATTACGATGATTTTACGAAATAATTTTTGAAGTATGAAAATTTCTATTTATTTATTTTTTTGACCTCTACAGTCACGTATAGATGACAAGCCAAAAAGTGTCCCGCACTTTATAGTCACAAATACATGACAGACTTTTAAAGTTCGAAATCAATAGTCAGTTTCAATCGATATAATTCCGAACTCTCTACCGCATTGGGGTATTTATTGATGAATTCTTAGCTTGGCGCTGAGGGCACGTCTTTCTCTTGTTGACAGGTTAGCAGTAAATTTAAAATCGTTGGACATATTTCTTATGTATGCGCACCAGTTGTTTTAATGTAATCCGTAGTAGAGATAATTACATCATCCACATAGCAAACAAAACAACACAAAGTAACAAATACTGAACCAAATTGGATATTTTTTTATGGAACCAAATGGCAAGTAGAAACTTCCGGACTAAAACTTCGGAACAATCGGTGTACAGACGCTAGCACATCAAGCTACCCGAAACTTTCAATTTTTACCAATGAACTTTGAGCCATATGCTTCAGCGATACAGTTCAAAATCTATTAAGGAAATTTGACAGATTGTAACGATTGAAAAATTAAAAGTAAGTAGCTTGATGTGCTGGCGTATTGCGTATGTACATCATCATCTCCCGAGCCTTTTCCCAACTATGTTGGGGTCGGCTTCCAGTCTAACCGGATGCAGCTGAGTACCAGTGTTTTACAAGGAGCTACTGCCTATCTGACCTCCTCAGCAATTCAAATGATATTTGGAACAGACGCCAGCACATCAAGCGAACCTGACAAATTTTACTATCAACTTTGAACCATATAATTCAGCGACAAAGTTGAAAATTAATTAAAGGAATTTGACAGGTTGTAGCAGCTTGATTCGCTGCCGCAGTATACAGGGTGGAAGGGACAGCCCTCAACAAAGGCCCGTACAAAGAATGTAATTTTGCATTGAAAGAAAGAAAAAAATACGGAATAATTCGACTGCCATAAGGCTACAAGTGATTATATGCGAGTCGACAGGTCGCGCCATGCTCGGGCAGAAGACATGTTGACATTGACAGAAAGAGCTTTGTCTTTTCTTTACAGAATAGATATAAAATCGCCATGCTAAGAAGCCTGCAGGCTGCTTTACGAAAGTTTAAGATCGATCGCCCCGTGCGTTTACTTAGCCACAAGCTCCCCAGAAGCTGTTAGTTACAAATAACAGGAGAGGGCACATGAGAACGCGCCTTAAGCTAACGCATGCCGCTCGTGGCGTCACCATTTAAATAGGAAGTACCGCGTCACAGTGGTGTTGGGGTTATCAAGTCTGTCTGTGAATAGACGGCAATAGATAGACAGATTTGCAAGGGTATCATTAATAATTATCAATCATTGAAAATGCATTTCAAAGTCGTGGTGGCTTAGTGGTTAAAGAGCCTCTCAAGTATGACTACGAGGGTTCACTTCCTGGTCAAGCAAATACCAATGCAACTTTTCTAAGTTTGTATGTACTGTCTAAGTATATCTTGGACTGTGTTTTGGATGGCACGTAAAACTGTAGGTCTCGGCTGTCATTGAACATCCTTGGCAGTCGTTACGGGTAGTCAGAAGCCAGCAAGTCTGACGCCAGTCTAACCAAGGGGCATTGGGTCGCCCGGGTAACTGGGTTGAAGAGGCCAGATAGGCAGTCGCTCCTTCTGGTACTCAGCTAAATCCGGTTAGACTGGAAGCTGACCTCAACATAGTTGGGAAAAGGCTCGGGAGATGATGATATCGGGACACCTTTTCACACACGGTCAGTTAGCCCCATGGTAAGCTATTGATTAGCTTATGTTATGGGTGCTAACACAACTGATAAACTACATATACTTTACACATTTATATCTATAAATACATTACTATAATACCCAGACCACAGCCAACAAGCATGCTCATCAATTGTCGACTGTACCGAGAATTGACCCCGGGACACAGAGCTCGGCAATCCGCCGTGGTTACCACTGCGCCAACGGGGTCGGGAACTATCAAATAAACATGTTTACTCGCAAGAAGAGACTTTAGACTATATTTGAAAGATAGTAAAATATTGACGTAGAAAGATATACAGACAAATTGAAAGTACTAAATGTACGTCATCAAGTTGCACGCTAGGCGTTCACGACCATGGCTAGTGGCTACACCAAACTGAATCTAACTATGTCATCATCTCCCGAGCCTTTTCCCAACTATGTTGGGGTCGGCTTCCAGTCTAACTGGATTCATCTGAGTACTAGTGTTTTACAAGGAGCGACTGCCTATCTGCCTATTAGAATGCCTCTTCGGTCTAGTGGTCGCAAGGCGCGACTGCTGTGCACGGGGCCTCGGGTTCGAATCCCGGGTCGGGCCGAAATCGCTTTATGGGTTTTGAGAAACTTTTATAAAGCAGCCTGAAGTCTGGAAGTTCGTGATTGATTCGTGTGGAGAGCACGTAAATGTCGGTCCTGCGCCTGATCTCTCTCCGGTCGTGTCGGATTGCCGTCCCATCGGACTATGAGAGTGGGGGAATAGAGAGTGCACCTGTATCTACGCGAATGCTTGAGCACTATAATATATCATGCGCAGCTGGCTGATCTCCATAAGAGAGAACGGCCGCCGTAGCCTACCATCGGCCTGGATCCCATCATCATCATTAGACTGGCGTCAGACTTACATATTAATGTATTTTTTTTTTTCAATTACAGACACCCTAAAATTCCGGATAACAGGACCAGTAGCCAGCGTCAGGGAATCCCAGCTTGTAGACGAATATACTACGGAATTAGCCAAATTACCGTTCAGGTATGTCCAAGTCTAACAATACTAGTGCACTATATTTTTACAGGTCATCTAGTACATGCTAAGGATCATGTTTACCACAAAAAAAAGTTGAATGACCTAGGGGTTAACGATCGAGCGTCTTCATAGAGGCGTTATGCGTAGATTTTGGCCACTTTGATGATAAATTTAATAAAATATATTGTTGTATTCATGACTTTTTACTGGTAAACATGATCCTTAGCATGTTTTAAATGACCTGTAAAAATATGGTGCATAAGTATTGTTAGATCTTATATAATTCACTAGCTTTAGACCGCGACTTCGCTCGCGTTAAGTATTAATCCTACTACTATTATAAAGGCAAAAGTTTGTAAGTATGGATGTATGGATGTTTGTTACTCTTTCACGTAAAAACTACTGAATGGATTTGAATGAAACTTTACCACAATATAGCTTATACATCATAATAACATATAGGCTACTTTTTATCCGGATATGGAAAGTACTTCCCTCGGAAAGCGGGTGAAACCGCTGGCGGAAGCTAGTTAGGTATATTTTTAACTTTTTATCCCCTAAGGCCTATGCTTGACCTGTTCACAGCTACCAACCGATGGCAGGAGACGGGCAGAATGAAGACAAGAACTGCACAGTACAACTCGTTGCCTTACCAACATTAAAAGCTACTAAAGTTTACGCTAAAATAGTGGGGAGGGATTTGAAAGGTAATTCCATTTAACTTCTTATACATAAATATACAGCAGTTTCTCAGGAACTTCTTCCCATACCAGCAGGCTTAGCATGGCGATTCTATATCTATTCTGTGAACAAAAGACAAAGCTCTTTCTGTCAATGTCAACATTTCTTCTGCCCGAGCATGGCACTACCTGTCAACTCGCATATAATCACTTGTAAACTTAAATTATGTCGATTGAAGAAAAGAAAAATTTCTTCAAAAAATTTCAAAGGAAATCTTACGTCAATCTGTCACTTTTCTGTCATTTTATGTCCATTCTCCGGTGAACAAAACTTGTGTTTTACGGTTATCATGCTAAGCCTGCTGGATAACAAAAACGCGGGAGCGCGTCCAACGCGACAGGCCGCGCCCGTGGTCGGCCACTTCCTTGTGGAACACTGCCGGCTGACGGGAGACGCATCCAAGGTCACCTCTGGCGACGAAGGTTTGGATCGTGTAGAACGTACGAAAACGAATCATATAATATACTTAAGTTACAGTTAAGGAAACATAGGAGTGCCCCAGCCAAGTCTCAAGCAGAACGGGCACGGCCGTACCATCTTTTCTCGAAGCGATTTACGGCTATTTCTCCCCCCTATATCATTGATGTGGACAAAGCTTTAGGTTTTCGGTGAGCGAGAGAAAGCATTATAACAAGCTTATCTTCAAAATTACATGATAATTGAATAAATAGTTTACGAGTTACGGTCGATCAAAGTTACACCATTCTGTCACTGACCGATCATCAAAATTCTAAGGACTCTACTTCTAGTGGACTTCAAATTTATCACCCGGGCAGGTTGTCAGCCACATATAATGGGAAAATTATAAAAACGCCATGCAACGCAAAACTATTGATACAGTCTCTAAATATTGATTTATCATTACAAAATAAGTTGAACAGGACTTGGCTACGAAGCGAGAGACTTGGCACGTTTTTACATTTAATGTTTTTCGTGGGATTACTACTACTAGTTACTATTTTGAATTAGGTTACGTCAAAACTGCAAAGTAAATATACGAAATATAAATTTATTTTCAGGAGAACCGTTCATCCGTCTATCAGGACCCCTAAACCAACCAGAAGTGCGCATGGGCCGGTCCGCGTCCATACTGACGGAGTCTTCAAACGATTTGGACAGGATCGAGGAGATTGATGCCAGGACTTACAGTGCACAATTGTTGTACAATGATAGTGCACAGCCCTATAATAATAGAGCCACTTCACAGGTGAATTTCGACTTTATGATAAATTATATTTATTTTGCAAATAGGTTGAAATCAACACTTTTACACGTCAACACATTTTTTAAAATAAAGAACGAGATGAGGTCGTTGACGCTGCTGACGTTTTAGTTTGAATAAAAGTGAAGTATCACATATTTGCAATAGCACTATCTCATGATTATCCCTTACGAGGTAAGGTAAGTCATTTATGTAAATTAGGAATAGAAATGGGCCAAGAATTGAACCCTGCGGAACTCCCATTTTAAGTACAGACCCCGGAGATCTTTTCCCGTTAACATCAACTTTCTGAATCCTATCACTTAGGTATGAAGCAATAAGATCCAGTGAAGAATTTCGTATTCCGTAGTGGTAAAGCTTTCTGATCAAAGTTTCATGAAAAACGCAGTCAAATGCCTTGGATAAATCACAAAAAATACCCAAAGCATCACACGAGTTCTCCCATGCGTCAAAGGTATGACCAAGAAGTCCAACACCGGCATCGGTTGTTGATAATATGGTGGTGGTAATATGGTCTATTTTCTTGTGCCTTTCGTCTGTTTTGTTATGAGCGCGTATTCCAAAAGGTGGCAACGTCACAAATAACTGTCAAATATTTAAATGTTCTATTTATTATTTACAAAAACACTAAGCGCCAGTTTCACCGGTTGCTGATAATTTCCAGATAGTTTATCAGGCAGATAATTTCATAAAAATTCTGTTATATTTTTCTGTGCTGTGAGACTGGCCCTAAAAAGCAAAAAAATCACTTTTATGTACATCGCTCTAGAAGTCTGTGTCTATAGGTTGCAGCTTTATTTCGCTACCGACTTCTAGAGTGATGTACTTCAAACATTTTTGCTTTTTAGTGTTTTTCTCTGGTAGATAATTTCAGGCAAATCCATATTAATATACCTACTAGCTGTCCCCAGCGGTTTCACCCGCATCTTTGGTTACTGCTCCGCTCCCGGTGTCTTAGCGTGATAGTATATAGCCTATAGCCTTTCCCGATAAATGGGCTATCTAACACTGAAATAATTTTTCAAATCGAACCAGTAGTTCCTGAGATTAGCGCGTTCAAACAAACAAACAAACTCTTCAGCTTTATAATATTAGTATAGATATGTGCCGGTTCATTGACCCCAAATCAATCTACCTACTCCGATCACTGGTAAGGATGTAACTCATCGCATAATTTGGTATTTTTTCAGATAATAAGCCAACAAGGAACATTGCTGACAACTATACAAATTGGTCTAGCCAGCAGATTGTATGGTGCACCAGGAGAGAGCCTACAGGTAAATTATCTGCCTACCTAGCCTTTTCCCAAGCTATGTTGGAGTCGACTTCCAGTCTAACCGTATGCAGCTGAGTACCAGTGTGCCACATGGAACGACTGCCTATCTGATCTCAACCCAGTTACCTGAGCAACACGATACCCTTTGGTAAGACTGGTTCTGGCTTCCTACTACCCGTAACGACTGACTGCCGGGACCCACTAATTTAGCGTGCCTTCCGAAACACGGAGGAACTCGTCATGACGAGACGTACCGACTGAGCCAAGCGTTGCTGAACCTTATGATCGATCGACCCGTGCGACTGTTACATAGCCTCAAGCTCCTCCTTACAGTTAAATAATATCATCATAAATTGATGGGATGACGCGTTACAGAAATCGCAACTAAGCTTTGAGTAACCGTGGATTGCCACGTTGGTCTAGTGGGAAAGTTTCATAAAAAGCAGCCCGGAGTCTGGAAAATGATATGAATGATGATGAAGAATGGTTGTGATTTATAAACCCATACATCAGAAAGCACGTAAATGTCAGTCCTGTGCCTGATCTCACTCCGGTCGTGCCGGATTGCCGTCCCAGCGGACTATGAGAGTGAGGGAATAGAGAGTGCACCTGTGTCTGCGGAAATACTTGTGCACTATAATATGTTTAGCGCAGATGGTTGATATCCTTAGAGAGGACGGCCGCCATGGCCGACAATAGGTCTGGGTACCATTATCATTATAAGCAATAACTTTTTTTAAAAGCTTTTATTTAACTTGCCGTGTATGTATGTTACGGTGGATTCTTTGAAGTCAATTTTGAAGTAGATATCTTCAACCGATTAAGCTGAAATTTTGTATACACGTTCAGTTTGGATGACAATGCAAGATATGTTATATGACGTTATTCTAAATCCAATATGGCGGGCCGTCCAAGATGGCGGAGTAGTTATTTTTAATGAATTTCAACAATATGGGTATCAAATGAAAGCGCTTATTGAGAGTGACTTAAAAAATAATTTGACGTTGTTCTAAATCCAATATGGCGGACTATAAAAGCTTTTTAAAAAAAGACTTTTCTTTTAATTTATTTATATGTAGATATGGTTAAGAAGAGAATTAGAAGAGTTATTATAATATTCCTAGAATAATATAAAGTGTCCTGTTACAGCTACACTTTGAGGTGACCAACTATAGAGAACAGACCGTGCGCTTCAACTTCGGAGCTTCAGGCGAGCTGAGGTTCCTCACCGGCATCAACCCTCCTTCGTAAGCTTATTATTCATGTTATTATATAGAAAACTAATCATCCGATGAACATTCTTTCTAGTCATTTCGACTTTTACACAATCCATCCATCGTTTTTTTAGACGTCCCTTCCTCCATATAGGGTGACTGGTAATTAGTGACCGATATTTAAACACGTGATTGTACTCATGATTACAAATAACTTTCCCGAAGAAACTTTTTTATTATTATTATTATAGCAAAATTACTGACTCGCCGCTAACAGCTGACCGGGCGACGGCGCGCGCGAAATTTGAATTTTGTTGTAATGATAAAAAAATAACAAAAAATGTTTCTTCGGGAAAGTTATTTGTAATCATGAGTACAATCACGTGTTTAAATATCGGTCACTAATTACCGGTCACCCTATATACAGCGTGAAGTTTAAGTTGTCTTACAAAAACAGCCCAGTTCAAATATCCAACGACTAGTAAATGCTAATAATGATAAAAAAAAATTATTAGATTTGATGAAAAAAAACGGTTGAAGTACGTATGGAAGATAACATGGAACGACAACCCAAACTAGTAAATAAGGTTATGGGCAGGGGAATAATAAGAATAAATACTAACTAAGACTCTTCTTTTCAGACAAAACGTGGGATCAGGGCAGACAGTCAACGTGATAGTCAGTCTGACCATACCATCGAATGCACAACCAGGGTTGAGAGACACTATCACGTTCACTGCTTATGGTAAGTCAACCTCGGAACGGCAATAATATCTTCCATATAGAAGTACTGGCGTCTCCCAGTGGTTTTGCCAGCTTTCTTGATGGAACTATTTCTAGCAGTTGAATTAAAAGTAGCCTATATGTCATTCTGATGTCTAAGCTATATTACTGCTAAGTTTCATCAAAATCTATTCGATAGTTTTTGTTCGAAAGAGTAATTAGCATACCTTCAGAAGGCACGCTTAATTGGTGGGTCCCGGCTGTCATTTGTATCTTTGGCAGTCGTTACGGGTAGTCAGAAGACAGAAAGTCTGACAGTCAATCTCACCAAGGGATATCTGGCTTCGTAGCTACCGATGTTGAGGAGATAAGATAGGCAGTCGCTCCATGTGGCAAAGTGGTACTCAGCTGCATCTATTTCGACTGGAAACCGACCTCAGTAAACAGTCTAGTTAGATGGTTTGTACTGTAAAGATGTAACCTCATTAAATCTTACATTATATTTGATAACAGGCCGGAACATCAATTAAATATAGAATAGTCTTAAGAATAAAGTAGTTAGTCTTTAGTTTGACACTAAGTCGCCCGTCAGCTCCCAAACAACGAATACAGCTTGAAGTTAAATATTAATAATTTTAATCAAGTTCCCAAATGCGGTACCTGGAAGCCTATATCTTCACGAGAAGAAGATAGGTTTCCACAGTACCATTCAACCACAAAATAACCGAATTTCGATGTCCCCAGGCAATGAGCAAGTCTCTCTATCTGCATACGTCTACGTGGCGAACTCGGCAGCACCCGCAGACACATGGCCTCCAGAACTCCGCCATACCTTCCAAGGCACGTGCATGGGTCGAACTGGAGACGACTGCGCACAACATACTTGGTCTACCACCATTGTGGCGAGAGATCAACTAGCTGGTAAGTGCCTTGGGTCATCATTACCGACATTAAATATCCCACAGGGCACAGACCTTTTATTTTATACAGAGAAGGATTGAACGTTAATCACCCTAAAAAACACATAGGTAGGAAGTGGTGAAGGGTGGGCGTTTTGGGGGCTGTCTTTTGTTTTTTTGACGTTCGAAAACTGCTGATTTATCAGCCTAATTTGAATAATTGACTTTTGATTTTATTTAGAAGTCCATCGCGAACAAATAAACAAATCAATTTAATTGGATTCCCATAACGTTACTGAAACAATTTCATGAACCAGTCTTCTTAGTATGGTATACTAAACTCACCCCATCAATCTGCGGAGGGCTGTCCCTTACACCCTGTATATATTAAGAAGATGTAGTAAATTTTCTTAAAAAGCTTTTATTTAACTTGCCGTGTATGTATGTTACGATGGATTCTTTGAACTCAATTTTGAAGTAGATATCTTCAACCGATTGAGCTGAACTTTTGTATACACGTTCAGTCAGTGGCGTGCAGTGGGTTCTGAGTAAGGGTAGGCCAGGCTATAAATGTAAAAAAAAAACTCACCAAATTATTCAGTGTTCAAATCACGATGAGAGTTTTCGTCCACTTCACTTCAAAAACTCACCAGTTAACGTAAGATTCAAAACACGATTATTATTCCGTCCAGGCAAATGTTAGTTATGGAAGAAAGATTTGGCCACCTCAAATATCTTTCAATTTATTTGTGTGTATACAACCACACAGCCAGTGAACTGTTTCATAACTCTGAGGATTGAAATGACGAGTACGAGATGAATTATTGTATTTCTGAATTAGTTCTCGTAACTCCGGTACACATCTACCTTTAGACACAACTTGAATCTTATCATTATACGTTAGCTGTGAAAACTTACTGCTTTTAATCTCTAACAAACACACATTGTCAGCACAAACTTCACAATCTAGGACCATTGTTACGTAAACAAACAAATAAACTTTAATATTTACACTGCTTGAAAAACGAATTACTTAAACTCACTACGAGTAATTTAAAAATACAAAACAATCACTATTTAAAAATATTCGCGCGATGATCGCTAGTCACAGAAACAATATGGCATCTTTGAAAAAAATAATAATAAAGAAACGCCCCGATAAAATACTTCTAAATTAAATTTCCATCATTGCATAATGTCATGTTCAAAAATGATGTTTACAATATTTTTCGGATAACCTATACAGATACTAAACATGACAGAAACAAAACACACGGAGTTGCCGACACTAAATAAATAAAAACTGCCGCAAACTTATTAGACCCGGTGGTCATTTTGGAAATAAATATTTATTATTATTATAATAATTATTGGAACTACGAAATAGGTATGACTATTGAGACAATTTTTGAGGTATGTTTTATAATTATTTTCATATTTTTAATATGGTTTTTATTTATTTGTTATAAGGAAATTATCGTTTATATTCTGTGGGTTTTTATTTATGAAATTGGCAACATTCGTCATTCTGCAAAGCTCTTCACTTTCATTCATTTAAAATTTGTGGCATGACCATTGACCAATCACGGCCATCTCCCGCGCGTCTATTTTTTTACATGTGTGCCGTTCATATACACGAAAACATGAACACACATATGCATAAATTTATGAATGGATATTCATGATGGATCAAGCAAATACTATCTAGCCGCACTTTACAACTTTCTAAGATTTAGTTATGTTTACTGTGTTCACAGTGTGAGTTACTCGAGCGCGACGCGACGCGCTGTTGCTATTGCTATGAGCATTTTAGTAGGCATTTTTTATTTTTCAATATGTTGTGTTTTGTTATTATATAATTGTAGAAAATGCATTTGTTTTATTTATCCGTTGTTTTGGTAGGGTAGGCTTAGCCTATGGGCCTATATAGAGCGCACGCCCCTGCGTTCAGTATGGATGACAATGCAAGATATGTTATATGACGTCATTCTAAATCCAATATGGCGGGCCACACAAAATGGCGGAGTAGTTATTTTTAATGAATTTCAACAATATTTGTATCAAATAAAAGGACTTATTGAAAGTGACTTAATAAAAAATAATTTGACGTTATTCTAAATCCAATATGGCGGACTATAAAAGCTTTTAAAAAAAAGATTTTTCTTTTATTACTTCCCCAGGTCTACTCCGAATCTCATCGTCGCCTATAGGAGTGATGTACAGTAGTGACTTCGTATCCGGCACCCGTCAGGAGGTGGTAGCCACGTACCGCGCCACGTGTTGCGCCCCAAGAGTTGTAATCAACGCTATCGATGCGTATGGCAATGCTAACAGCTATACTATCGATATTTCTGGTGAGTATTAGAGATGTGTCCCTCACTCATGGGGAGCCTCGTTTGAGGTACTCGTGATCGCAAGTTGAAAGAGTTACTCGAATTTCAAAATTGTACTACCTCACTCGTTCACTTGTTTTCACTTACATTGACATTATTGACTCGAATACTTGCGAGTAAGTAATTATTAAAACTAAAACACTAAAAAGTAAAAAAAAAACTTTTAAGTACATAGCTCTAGAAGTTGGTGATTATTTTTATATTTTTAGTGTCAGGTCCAAAATAGTGTTTCGTCATCCATTTATACACTCCATACCTTCTATAACAGCTATCATAACTCAAGTTTGTGGGGAATTCTCATTAGCCGGCCGTAGATTATAACATCATCCACATATGTAAATCAAACAAACGCTCATAAAATAAAAAGTACTTAACCAAATTGGATTACATTTTTATGGGAACAAATGGCAAGTATGTAAATAAATAAAAAAAACCTCCCCCTTTTTTTGGAAGTCGGTTAAAAATGAAAACAAAGAGAGGAAGTTATTAGCGTTTGTAAATTCGCCAAAATGCATCGTACCGCCCCTATAAGCCTCGCGGGAATTGACGTCAAAACGCATGCGTTATAAACTGCAATGTATTGATTTATTGGTCCCAACTGTATCTAGATATTTGGGTCTGTTTGATTGCACGAGGGTGAACGCGGGGGAGAGCTTTGCTAAAAGGACTGTAAGGAGCATTATCAAATACTAGCTGTTGCCCGCGACGTCGTCCGCGTGGGCATTAGGATTAAACATTCACCCCCATCCCCCCCGTAGTGATAGCGTGATAATATGTAGCCTATATGTTGACCCGACCTCTTAGTTTTATTCATGCCGAATTTGAAGCAAATCCATGCAGTACTTTTTGAGATTATCCCGGACATGCCTACATACAGACAAACAGACAAAAATTCTAAAAACTATATTTTTGGATTCGATATCGATTGTAGATCACGCCCCAATTATTCTTTAAAAAAAATATTCAATGTACAGTTTTGACTTCTCTACGATTTTATTATATGTATAGATTTATATTTATAGATTTTTGGCAAATGATGATAAAATAAATCATACATGATATTTATTTTGCAAATAGATTGAAATCAACACTTTTACACGTCAACACATTTTCTTATAAAAAAAAACGAGATGAGGTCGGCATTTCCTAACTGACTACCTTGAGAAGAAAAGCCGAAATAAACTCAAGGGTCACAGTCTCTTTTAGAGTTCAGACATAGATCAACAGAGTGTATTTTATTGATGAATTATTTTGACGACCCCGTTGGCTGTTGGTTGACGATGACCGATTTCAAAATTTCTTTTACCATGACCTAGAGGGATTCTCTAGGTCATGGTAAAAGAAATTTTGAAATCGATCCAGTAGTTTTTAGCTTATTCACCATACCAAGGTTTCCTCTTTATAATATTAGTATAGACTGGTAATTATGTCCTGCGCAGCTGGCTGATCTCTTAGAGAGAACGGCCGCCGTGGCCGTCAATCTGGACGCCATTATTATTAATATTTAAAGATTTTCCTCTGTTCCAGGTTACCTAACAGACGCAGCGATAGCAGCAATCGTCCTAGGAGTACTGTTAGGACTAGCTTTAATTATATTGATAATAGCTTCAATAGTGTGGTGCGTCAGAAAGAGGAAGGAATCCAGGGAACTGCCTTCATACAACACATCCAGAACTTAGTAGTACTACTAAAATTTTCGTCAACGACGTCATCCGTCGCGCTCTTGTTGCCGTTGGCGTTCCAGCCGCACTAGAACCAAATGGTTTGGCACGCGACGACGGCAAGAGACCAGACGGTATGTCGCTTTTTCCTTGGAAGTTGGGTAGGACTTTAGTGTGGGACGCGACCTGCGTTGATACTCTTGCGCCATCCCATCTTCCTAGGACTGCGTGTTGTGCTGGCTCCGCTGCTGCGGAAGCAGAAAACCTCAAGCGGCGCAAATATAGTAGATTACATGTTTGAGCCGTTTGGGGTTGAAACCTACTGCAATATTATTGTCCGTTTAACAGATGAATATTGAAGACAACCAATCAGATTCCGATGAAGAAATACAACTATACCTTGAGAGGATACGCAAGGACCTCTTTTCCATACAAACATAGTCTTCGGTTTCCTTCCTAAATAATGCCCCGGTATTTTTTTTTTTCTTAATATATAAGGTCTAACAAACATAGTGCACCATATATTTACAGGTCATCTAGTGTACTAGTGCCACGAAAAAGTCATGAAAACAATACCAAATTTTATTAAATTCTAAACTTTTATTTAACTTGCCGTGTATGTATGTTACGGTGGATTCTTTGAACTCAATTTTGAAGTAGATATCTTCAACCGATTGAGCTGAAATTTTGTATACACGTTCAGTTTGGGTGACAATGCAAGATATGTTATATGACTTCATTATAAATGCAATATGGCGGGCCACACAAAATGGCGGAGCAGTTATTTTTAAATGAATTTCAACAGTATGGGTATCAAATGAAAGGACTTATTGAGAGTGACGTAAAAAATAATTTGACATTATTCTAAATCCAATATGGCGGACCATAAAAGCTTTTTAAAAAGTTCTTTTTCTTTTTCACATTCGCCAATTTGTTTGAGTTACACATAACGCGGGTCTCTATGAACGCGCTCGATCGTTGACCTTTAAGTCATTCAACTGTTTTTGTAGTAAACATGATCCTTAGCATGTACTAGATGACCTGTAAAAATATGGTGCACTATTTTTGTTAGACCTCATATGAGTTTCACGCGAAGTAACTTGACCCTTATAAATTAAGAGAACTAACAATTAGTGTGAGCCTGTATGTGATGATATCGAAGTGATTACATTAAGTTACCTTACAACTTAAGTTAAGTAAGTATAGTTAAAATCTATTTAAAAGTTAACAAGCTAACATGACGTATTATGAAGACGTAGTGGGACCTCTTTTGAGTAAAAACCTTCGTGTCAAAAACTCTTTAAAAAAAACATTAGACTTTCTTTTATCTTTTAAGCCGGTTAGGCAAACGCATGGACCAATCTTTAAAAGCTTTTATTTAACTTGCCGTGTATGTATGTTACGGTGGATTCTTTGAACTCAATTTTGAAGTAGATATCTTCAACCGATTGAGCTGAAATTTTGTATACACGTTCAGTTTTAAAAAAAATGTTTTTCTCTGTGAAAGAGTTACTTGAAAGTTGATTCCAAGTTTAAACAATTACAAACAAAAAATATCAATTTCAGAATAAAGCGAAATTACTCTAATCAACAAAATGAGGTGACCTTACGCCAGCACATCAAGCTACCCGAAACTGACAAGTTTTCCAATCAACTTTGAACCATATGCTTTAGCGATAAAGCTGAAAATCTATTAAGGAAATTTGACAGATTGTAGTAGCCTAATGTGCTAGCGTCTGTACTTAAAAGAATAATGTTAGTTTATGTATAATTATTTAGATACAGTCTATAATTAGTTAATAGTCGTTTCCGCCATGTTTGTTTTATTATTTAAGTAATTTAAATTTTGACAAATATCGTGTTTTTATTTATTAGATTTTTAGTTTTAAATTCTAGAATATAATGTGGGGTGCAGGTGTACCATAAGACTACATCACATAATATGACTTAGCTGGGGCACTGCCGTGCCTCCAGGTAATATTATTAGATCAGACAGAAAACGATTACAGCTAATAATAACATCAAAGAATAAAATACATCTAAAAAAACTATGAAAA
The DNA here is from genome assembly GCA_958496145.1 of Heliothis peltigera. NCBI lineage: Eukaryota > Metazoa > Arthropoda > Insecta > Lepidoptera > Noctuidae > Heliothis > Heliothis peltigera. The sequence continues at coordinate 2,657,972 of OY292351.1, forward strand.
ACAACCAGCAAAGTTCGCGCCAAACAAATTTTCATTTCTGAAGTTAGCAACGTGACATCCCAAACAGTCATCATCACCATCAGCCTTTTTATCGTCCCACTGCTGGGCACAGTCCTCCTCTCCCACTGAGAAGGATTGAGCGTTAATCACCACGCTTGCTCAATGCGGGTTGGTGATTTCAGACTTTATAGTCCAGGTTTCCTCGAGATGTTTTCCTTCATCTTTTGTTGATGTTTTCATTCATACAGTAACGCAAAAGAATTGTTAAGCTGAAGTGGCAATGGGCAGGGCACATAGCCTGCAGAACAGATGGCCGATGGGGCAGATAAGCTCTCGAGTGGCAACCACGACCCGGAAGACGCAGCTGGCATACCAGCCTCCTACTAGATAGACGAACGATCTCGCAAAGGTCGCTAGGGAGCTATGGATGCGAATTACTGAAGACTGCTCGAACTGGCGAACCTTGGGGGAGGCCTTTATCCAGCAGTGGACGAAAAACGGCTGAAAGAACGAGCGCAAAAGAAAAGCATCCATTGCTAACATCTTCATCTTCTTCCTGCCCTGTTCCCAATTCTATTTGGGGTCGGCGCAATGTGTTTTCCGTTTCCACTCATTTCTGTTAGCCGTCATACTACTATACACTCCCTTCTTAATCATATCGTCTATCAGGCAATCAATCCATCTCTTCCTTGGCCTACCTCTACCTCTCCATCCATTCACATTCATACTTAACACACGCTTTGTAGCATGTGTCTCACATCTTCTCATGACATGCCCATACCACGACAAACGCTTATCTCAAATTTTTTAATCAAACAAACTCCTCAAACATATACTCAAGGAATTAAATGACTAACTTCAGAAATGGCAAGTTATTTGGAGCGTACAATACCCTTTTTCTAAAATGGGAAATCATCAAATGACCGCCCGCTGTGTGTGCAGCTGGAGGGAGTGTCAGACTCTTCATCACTACATAGTATAAAACAAAGTCGCTTTCTCTGTCCCTATGTCCCTTTGTATGCTTAAATCTTTAGAACTACGCAACGGATTTTGATGCGGTTTTTTTTAATAGATAGAGTGATTCAAGAGGAAGGTTTATATGTATAATAACATCCATTAATTAGTGGAGAAGTACTGTTATTTTTGAGTTTGAGTTTTTCTGTAGTGTATTTAGTATCAGCATTGCACCCGTGCGAAGCCGGGGCGGGTCGCTAGTACTGACTAAAACCCACTATGTTCATTCTGGAGGTCTTTGTGTGCCAGGGCCGCGGTAACTCTTGTGAACAACCCGCAGCCCCAGCAGATGTAGGTACAGCACCCTCACCCCACAATTCCATATAAAATTAAGTATTTTCTAAAACTACGGGTAGTACAATAAATCATTTTTAACTTTAATATTAACAAAATAAAGAAGCCATATTTTGTAAAAAAGGAAATTATAGATTTTTATGAAATAAACTTTAAATTGATATTTTAATGTGTTTGTGTTTTATTTTAAATCTTAAATAGTGATTAAAATAATTACTACACTACCAAATTGCTTTGTAGACTTTAATAAACTTTCACAAAGGTAAGGCTAAGTCTAGAAGTTGGTGATTGATTCACCCGTGCATCAGAGAGCATGTAAATATTGGTCCTGTGCCTGATCTCTCTCCGGTCGTATCGGATTGCAATCCCTGAGGACTATGAGAGTGAGGGAATAGAGAGTGCACCTGTGTCCGCACGAATGCTTGTGCACTATAATATGTAATGCGCATGTAGCTGATCCCCTTAAGAAAGAACAAACCGAGCATGGCCATCGTTTTAAGTAAAAATGGTAAGAGTTTAACAAAAATATTTTAGGCAACTTCCTAATATAAAAAAGCTGAAGAACTTGTGTGCTTGAACAAACTTACCTCAGAAACTATCGATTTGAAAAATTCTTTGAGGCGTAGATAGCCAATCAATAAACATAGGCTATAGGCTACTTTGTACCCAAAAGCATGTAGTAGTCACCACAGTATGTGGGTGGAACTGCTGGCAGACGCTAGTAATAGGGTATTTGACTCTTTTTTAATTATTTTATTTATTCATATCAAAAGTAAAATTATACAAAACCTAAAAACAGAAATAATTTTCCGTTTAATCCGTTTCTAAATAAGTAATTAATAAACCTTTCAAAAGTCATACAGTTAAATAACAGAAAAAGGATGCACATACAAGCTTGTGACGTCAACGCTATTTGATCACACATGTGCAAAAGAGATGGCAAGATTCCCCACTACGATCCCACTTTACATCATACAAATATAAAAAATGTTGATTGCTGCTCCATTTATCAACCAATTTTGACGCTGTTTTCAGAAAAATGTACCTTGTGCATGTGTTTTGTTAAAAATTTTGCACGAAATCAAAGACAGGCAAATACCCTATTCTATGTGAGAAAAATGTTGCCCTTTATACTCAAGCTCCGCAGTAAAGAAATGATATTTAAAGATAAAAGTATGTATTTATATTCGCTACAAGCAAATATACATTATTAATGGCATTTATTTGGAAATATATGCTAAAGCTCAGCGATTTGTATAACAAAAGCTTATCAAAATATCAAAATGTGATTTAAGGTATTTATCTACACACATAATACTTATATCTAAATACTAAAATCTGTTATAGAATTGATAGTCAGCTTAAAATTAGTAAGCATTACTAGCAAAAATTCTCGATTTGTAATTGGAATTTCCTGGTCCAACTATCTACCAAAGACAATTGAAGAATGTTTTATTTACTCACAAGCGTGGCATCATAAAAGTACTTTTCCATTCTTTTGAATTTAGAACGAAAGGAGAAACGCAGCTCTGGTGTGAAACCATAATCAAATGGTGCATTTTTATACGATTTGTAAAGAAACGACATTTTGAACACTTCACTTTATATCAAAGAAAATAAACACTTCCCGTATTTAACACACTTTATTTAGCAGTACATTACAATCACGAGCTGTTAAACACTATCAAAAGTACTGAAAAACGTTTATTGGCCAAGAATTCGCGTGAAAATCGCTAATTATGACATTCGGATCGCGAAAAACTATGTCGATTATCTTGGCTTGTTTCGCAGCCCAACGTCATGAAAAATTAATTTGTAGCGTACAAACGGGATAAAAATAAATAATAGTACTCACCGGATCTTGTGATCAGTCCCTGGGTAGCCGCAACGGGGACCAATACTGCGTTATGCGTCAAATCCTCAATTGAGAGCCCAGTCACGGCGGTAGACAGAAGCGGGTTTTTAACAATGTTCCTGTTCGGGCAGTCACCGAAACTTTTATCTGACATGTTGTATACTATATTATTGACCGGTAGATGAGAAAATTTTCACGTTTTCACACATTTGGAGGTCATAAATAGGTAATTTAATTATATAAAGTTACGTGTCACTCGCATATTTTGACAATTTGACAGATGACAACACGTTTATCGTGTGATTGTTTGACAGAGATTTGCAATTCTGCATACAAGTTAATTTTTTATTGAAGTTAATTCTACCCTCAGAACTTATAAACAGAATTCTACCTAAGGCAATCCTCGAATTTATGTATTATTCACTAGATTTAATGAACAAAACACAAACATTAACCAACTGACACACGAGAAACTTAATTACCAACAGAATATTTAATTAAGTGCCTGCAATGAACTTCTTAACATATCTGACATTATAAACAAAAATTCCTAAAATAAAAATTTATTTGAATTAATAGAAACATTTTATCAACAATTCTACAGCATTCGAGTTAAAATTTATCTAAGTTACATCAATAACATAGCAAAATACCGCTAGAATTCCATAAAATACAATTACGTAACCGTAAAATGGAATGAATTTCTGTCACAGAAATTAATGTCAAATAATTTTCTATACTCTGTGGTTAATATTTACCAATTTCGAGTTGTTTACGAATTTTGTAAAAACATTGAATTAGTTTTGGATTAAGCAATAAAAAATCACAATGGAAGATAAAAAAGACGATCCTCCGCCTATAAAACGGTACAGACGTGAGGAAAAGTCTTCAGAATCGGAAGAAGACTTAGATAATTATGAACCTTACGTTCCCGTGAAAGAAAGAAAGAAACAGCAATTAATAAAACTGGGGAGACTTGGACAGGTCGCGGCAGAGGTTGCTGCAGAGCCTAAGAGCTCCAGCGACAATGACCCGGAAGACGAAAGTAAGTTTAAAGGTTTTTTTGAGGTTACCTTGTAATTACAACAAAGAGTCGTGGTGGCCTAGTGGTTAAAGAGCCAACCTCTCAAGTGTGAGGGCGTCGGTTCGATTCCAGGTCGGGCAAGTACCAATGCAACTTTTCTAAGTTTGTATCTACTTTCTTAGTATATCTTCGACACCAATGACTGTGTTTCGGATGGCACGTTAAACTGTAGGTCCCGGCTGTCATTGAACATCCTTGGCAGTCGTTACGGGTAGTCAGAAGTCAGTAAGTCTGACGCCAGTCTAACCAAGGGGTATTGGGTTGCCCGGGTAACTGGGTTGAGGAGGTCAGATAGGCAGTCGCTCCTTGTAAAACACTGGTATTCAGCCGAAACCGGTTAGACTGGAAGCCGACCCCAACATAGTTGGGAAAAGGCTCGGGAGATGTGCGTGTAATTACAACATTTTGTAAGCTATTTTTACGGCCTGTACCACAAGGTCCCAATAGACACTATCTGCCGAATAAATTCAAAAAATGGAACTGAATTTGTATGAGATTATCAATCAAATAGACTAACTGAAACTTATTTGTATATGGCGAAACAGGCCTGTAGCGACATGATCTTACATATCATATAAATACCATTACCACTTTATAACCATACCAATACTATTTACCTTTACCATACCTCCACAATAACCATTACCAAGTCTAACCGGATTCTGCTGAGTACCAGTGTTTTACAAGGAGCGACTGCCTATCTGACCTCCTCAACCCAGTTACCCGGGAAACCCAATACCCCTTGGTTAGACACTGGCTTCTGACTACCTGTAACAACTGCCGAGGATATTCAATGACAGCCGGGACCTACAGTTTAATGTGCCATCCGAAACACAGTCATTGGTGTCCAAGATGTACTTAGAAAGTACATACAAACTTAGAAAAGTTACATTGGTACTTGCCTGACCTGGAATGGAACCCACGCCCTCATACTTGAGAGGCTGGCCCTTTAACCACTAGGCCACCACGACTATATATTATTTTACGTATTAGTGGAGTTACCAATACATAGAAAAAAAAATATTTTAAGTACTTTGGTTTATTCTTGTCGACAGCATCTCAAGAAGAATGGGGACGTCGCTACAATGTCTCTCTACTCGACCAACATAGTGAACTCAAGCGGCTGGCTGAAGCCCGAGCTCTCTCCGCAGCCGAGAGACAAGCGAGGGAGGAAGAGCATATCTTAGAGAGTGTGGCACAGAGCAAAGCTTTGATGGGTGTCGCTGAGCTGGCCAAAGGTAAGTTAAACTACAGAGAAAGTCTTTTGACCTCCACTGTCACGTATAGATGACAGGCCAAAAATTGCCCAGCATGCCACTGTCACGAATACATGACAGACTTTGGATGTTCAAATGAATAGTTATTTTCAATTGATATACTTAATTCAGAACTCACTACTATATTGTAGGTATGTATGGATGAATTCTTAGCTTGGCGCTGAGGGCACGTCTTTCTTTTTTTGGCGTGGCGGTCAAAATGTTTATACTCATTCCTTCCCTGGATGAATAAACGTGAACATTTAAAAAACATGATCCTTAGCATGTTCTAGATGACCTGTAAAAATATGGTGCACTAGTTTTGTTAGACCTTATATATTAGTGTGATGTGATTATTATTGTTTACAGGTATACAATATGAGGAACCAATAAAGACATCTTGGAAACCTCCTCGCTGTATCCTGGAGCTGCCTGAGGAAAGACACGAGAGGGTTCGCAGAGAGCTCAGGATATTGGTGGAGGGTGAGGATGTTCCTGCCCCCATCAAGACCTTTCAGCATATGAAATTCCCCAAAGGTATATATCAGGACACATTTCATACACCCTTTCAAACTCAAAATCAAAATCATTTATTCAAACTTAGCTGCAAAACAGCACTTTTTGAACGTCAAATAGTACAAAAGACATCCCCCAAAACGCCCACCCTTCACCACTTCCTATGTGTTCTCGCTGGGAAGAAGAAGTGGCGCAACAAACTCCCCAGCAACACATGTCTGTCTGTTAGGTTGAAGAACGAAAATAAATATAAATACTTATGTACCACACGCGGGCTAACACTCAACCTTACACCTACATACCTTTATGTAACTCAAGCTTTGTTCGGCAATCCGGATAAAACATAGCCTATTATAGGTTCACCGGGGGTCGTGAAGCTTCCCAACAGTGACATTTTTTTTCAAATCGGTCAAATAGTTTCAAAGCTTATTTAATTCAAACAAACAATCATTTCTTTCTTGTTTATAATCCTAGGTAAACATATAAATTACATGTCTCGTTGTTTGTACGCGATGGACTTCTAAACTTTTTAAAACCGATTTTAACCAAATTTGCACACCGTGTGCAGTTTGATCCAACTTGAAAGATAGGATAGCTTACATCTTAATTTATAGTCGCAATATTATTTAATAGCAAATTATTTGTCTATTGTTATAACAAAAACCTTAACCACAGCAACGCGTGGCCGGGTCTGGTTGTATAGATGTATCATCAAGCTTCTACAGTCTTTTAAATTTCCTTATTAGATTTTCAACTTTATCGCTGAAGCATGTGGTTCAAAGTTGATTGGGATTTATCAGTTATGGGTAGCTTCGCAGTCGTGGTGGCCTATTGGTTAAAGTACCAGCCTTTCGTGTATGAGGGTGTGGGTTCGATTCCAGGTCGGGCAAGTACCAATGTAACTTTTGTAAGTTATACGTACTTTCTAAGTTTATCTTGGACACCAATGACTGATTAAAGGTGAAGGAAAACATCTCGAGGAAACCTGGACTATAAAGTCTGAAATCACCAACCCGCATTGAGCAAGCGTGGTGATTGACGCTCAGTCTTTCTCCGTGGAAGAGGAGGCCTGTGCCCAGCAGTGGGACGATAGGAAGGCTATGATGATGATGATGGGTAGCTTGGTCTGTGTAGCTACAATGACTCTAAATATTTTTCCCAGGTATTCTCCGCGGCTTAGAAGCGAAGGGCATAAAGAAACCTACCCCCATCCAGGTCCAGGGTATACCAGCAGTACTGAGTGGCCGAGACATGATAGGTATTGCCTTCACCGGTTCCGGGAAGACGTTGGTGTTCACATTACCTATTATCATGATGTGCTTGGAACAGGAAATCAAAATGCCTTTTATTAAGTAAGTATTTTTTTGACCGCCAAGTCAATAAAAGAAAGACGTGCCCTCAGCGCCAAGCTAAAAATTCAGCCATAAATACCTACAATATAGTAGTGACTTCGGAATTATATCGATTGAAACTGACTGTTAATTTAGAACTTTAAAAGTCTGTCACGTATTCGTGACAGTGGCGTGCTGGGTATTTTTTGCCTTGTCATTTATACGTGACGCGGATAAAAACTTACCTGGAGCTCGTGGCTAAATAGCAGCCACTTTAGTTTTAGCTCTTTTTATGTGATGATCATTTTTTGACATTATTTTCAGAAATGAAGGACCGTATGGTCTCATAATATGTCCGTCGCGAGAATTAGCGAAACAAACGCACGATATTATACAACACTTCGTAAAACAGCTCAAAATGTGTGGAAACCCTGAAATAAGAAGCTGTCTGGCTATTGGAGGTAAGTTATCACTGTACTTTATAATGGGGTCTAGACTGATTGTCGGCTACGGCGGCCGTTCTCTCTAAGGAGACCAGCCAGCTGCGCAGGACATATTATAGTGCAAACGTATTTGCGCGGACACAGGTGCACTCTCTATTCCCTCACTCTCATAGTCCGATTAGACGGCAATCCGACACGACCGAAGAGAGAAGGCTTGGCAATGCTTAGCGCGGTTGGTTTGTGGATGGGTGACCATCTTATCATGACGAGTTCCTCGTGTTCCAGAAGGCACGTTAAGTTGGTTGTTCGGTTGTCATTCTTACATCTTTGGCAGTCGTTACGGGTAGTCAGAAGCCAGAGGTCTGACAACAAGTCTTACCAAGGGGTATCGGGTTGCCCAGGTAACTGGGTTGAGAAGGTCAGACAGGCATTCGCTCCACGTAGAACACTGATACTCAACTGCATCCGGTTAAGACTGGAGGCCGTACTCAAACACAGCTTGGGAAAAGTCTAGGCAGATTGGAGATGGTATAACAAAAATCTTAACCAAAACAGCGCGTGCCTGGTTCTGCTAGTATACTATTTTTATCCAGGTGTGGCCGTCTCCGAATGTATGGAGGTAGTCCAGCGAGGAGTGCATATCATGGTAGCGACTCCTGGCAGGCTGATGGATATGCTAGACAAGAAAATGGTATGTATTTGTTTGTATATGAAGATTTGCCGACTGCATGACGCAAAGTAGGGTTTCGTTGTATCTAGGTTTCCTTTCCTTGTGATTTATCTAAAAACTATTTGACTTCATTTTTAACCGATTTCCATAATAAACACAGCTGCAACCTCTTGCCACCGACTTCTAGAGCGCTGTACTAAAAAGTTTTTTTAAAGTGTTAACTATAAATTGTTAAAACTTTGTTCTGTCTCGATCCGGTAATCGAACCCGAGACCCCGTGCTCATCAATTGTGCCGTGCGACTAATTAATAGAAATAAGAAGTTGCATTTATAATATTAGTAGACGCCAGAACATCAAGCTACCCGAAACTACTCAACTTTGAACCATATGCTTTAGCGATAAAGTTGAAAATCTATTAAGGAAATTTGACAGATTCTTATAGCTTGATGTGCTGGCGTCTCTATATATAACTTTTACATTAGTACTTGCCTGACCTGGAATCGAATTCACACACTCATACTAGAGATGTTGGTATCGTAACCACTAGGCCACCATGGCTTGTTTCTATAAAATAATATTAATAAGTAATCTTTTATATAAAAGTAGAAATACATATATGTATATGCAAAACCCCAGGTGCGTCTCAATGTCTGTCGATACCTCTGCATGGATGAGGCCGACAGAATGATAGACATGGGCTTCGAGGAAGATGTCAGAACCATCTTCTCATACTTCGCTGGCCAACGTCAGACTCTTCTCTTCAGCGCCACCATGCCTAGGAAGATACAGAACTTTGCCAGGTAATAACTTAATATGTTAGACCTAACAAAAATAGTGCCCCATATATTAACAGGTCATCTAGTAAATGCTAAAGATCATGTTTACCACAAAAGTCATGAAAACAATAATAAATTTATCATTACATTCGCCAAATTGTAGGGTTCTTACTCATAACGTCGATCTCTATGAACGCGCTTGATCGTTGACCGCTAGGTCTTTCAATTTTTTTTGTGGTAAACATGATCCTTAGCATGTACTAGATGACTTGTAAAAATATGGTGCATTATATTTGTTACACCTTATATATTAATTATGTGTCACGTTGTTTGTGCGCGATGGACTCCTAAAATACTTAACCGATTTTAATCAAATTTGCACACCGTGTGAAGTTTGATCCAACTTGAAAGATACGATAGCTTACATCATCTAATTTATAGTCACAATATTATTTTATTGCAAATTATTTGTCTATTATTATAACAAAAAAGTTAGTCACAGCAATTCATGGTAAAAAAATTTTAGTTTTTCATTCATTTAACTTTTTGACCGCCATAGTCACGTATAGATGACAAGCCGTGCTAAGCGCCGAGCTAAGAATTCATCCATAAATACCTACAATATAGTAGTGAGTTCGGAATTATATCGATTAAAACTATTAATATTAAACTTTAAACATATGTCATGTATTCGCGACAGCGGCGTGCTGGACACTTTATGTCTTGTCATCTATACGTGACTGTGGCGGTCTCAAGGGGGATGTTACTTAACCACGAGCTCACACCTTAGTAAGATTTTTTGAAGTGTTGATGCATCATATTAACACCAGATGGCGTAGTGGGTAGTGTACCTGCCTGCCACTCTGGAGGTCGCGGATTCGATTCCCGCATAAGTGAAACATTTGTGTGCATAAACATGGGTGTTTGATTTAGTCTAGGTGTTTCTAATCAGTTGTCTAGTACCCATAGTACAAGCTCTGCTTAGTTTGGGACTAGATGACGTTGTGTGAATGTGCGAGGAATATTATATATTAGCTAAATTGGTTATGGTATCTCCCAGATCGGCGCTAGTCAAGCCGGTCACCGTGAATGTAGGCCGTGCTGGTGCAGCCTCCCTCAATGTGAGACAGGAATTAGAGCCAGTGAAGGCTGAAGCTAGGACGGTGCACCTCCTGCAGTGCTTACAAAAGACTCCGCCCCCTGTGTTGGTTTTTGCTGAGAGAAAGCAAGACGTCGACGCTATACACGAGTATTTGCTGTTAAAAGGTATGTTTGCACATGTTTCTTTGGATAATTCTAAAATCTTTTAAAAAAAAATGTAGGTATAATCTATTGTTTTTCTTTTGTTCTAAGTCGGATAAAAATTAAACTGACTTCCGAAAGCAAAAAAAATTGGGGTTCGTTTCTGTAGGAGTGTTTTTGCCCAAAAATAAAATTTTAAAGTCTTGTATTGGGAACATCTGCCTTTTTTCGTAGTCGGTTGAACATTAAACTGATTTCTAAAAACACTGAAAAGCAAACTAAATGTAATAATTTTGAGTACATCTGTGTAGAAGTATTTAAAACAAAATTAACGTCCCGTATGGAGAACCTTCCTTTTTCGAAATCGGTTAAAAATTAAATCTGTATCTTAAAACATTGGAGAGCAAAAAAATTATACATTTGAGTACCTCTCTCTAGAAGTCGGTTATCGGCTTCCAATGATACTTCCAGCACCTGGTTAAAGAATTATTTAAATTACTCCTTATCACATCAGCTACCTGCCAATACGCCAATAAATATAGGGTTGTTCGCAAGAGTTACCGAGGCCCTGGCACACAGGGACATTCAAAAGAAACATAGTGGGTTTTAGAAAAAAAAGATCATAAAAGAATTATAGAATCAATCTAATAGGCGTTATGTTAGTCTAGGTCTCTCTCAGTATTTTTTTTCTTTTCTTACGTTGTAAATCATCAAATGACCCCTCCCGCTGTGGGTGCAACTGGAGGGAGTGTCAGACTCTTACTGAGTAAAACCCACTATGTTCTTTCTGGAGGTCCCTGTGTGCCAGGGCCGCGGTAACTCTAGCGAACAACCCGCAGCCCAGGCAGACTTTGGCCCTAATGGGCCCCTGATGTTGCTGACATCTCTGACCCGTCGCATTTTGCCTTTACCAAAGCATTATTATAACAACGCTTACTTATCCAGGCGTGGAAGCTGTAGCGATCCACGGCGGTAAAGATCAAGAGGAGAGATCGCGCGCCGTCGAAGCGTTCAGAAGAGGCGAAAAAGATGTCCTAGTAGCTACCGATGTCGCTAGCAAAGGTGAGTTCTAGAATATTTGGATCATCTGCCTAGCCTTTTCCCAAGCTATGTTGGAGTCCGCTTCGAGTCTAACTGGATGCAGCTGAGTACCAGTGTGGTACATGGAGCGACTGCCTATCTGACCTCCTTGGTAATTTTCCGGCTTCTGACTACCCGTAACGACTGCCAAAGATGTACAAATGACAGCTGGGACCTAACAATTTAAAACAACAATATATTTTATTAAATTTATCATCACAGACACCAAATTGTACGCATAACGCCGATCTCTATGAAGGCGCTCGATCGTTGACCCCTAATTCATTCAACTTTTTTTGTGGTAAACATGATCCTTAGCATGTACTAGATGACCTGTAAAAATATGGTGCACTAGTTTTGTTACACCCTATATAGTTAGTTACAAATGAAGCTAATATTAAAAAAAAATATCACTCCCCAGGTCTGGACTTCGCAAATATACAACACGTTATAAACTACGATATGCCTGAAGATATAGAGAATTACGTCCATCGCATCGGTCGTACGGGACGCGCGGGGGGCGAAGGCGTCGCCACCACACTGCTGGGCCGCGCCGCTGACGACAGCGTGCTCAGGGATCTGGCGCATCTGCTAAGAGAGGCGCAGCAGAAGGTATGTCAAACAGACAGACAGACACGAACATAGAATGTCATGGTTTTCAAAATTTAAGGCAGACAGACGCAGTCAGGTTTTCAATATAGGGGGTTCAAGATCTGATTGGAGGCTGCGGGTTGGTAAGAGTTACCGTGGCCCTGGCACACAGGGACCTCCAGAAGGAACATAGTGGGGTTTTAGTCAGTAAGAGTCTGACACTCCCTCCAGCTGCACCCTCAGCGGGAGGGGTCATTTGATGATTTCGTGCGAAAAAAAAGATCTGATTGGAGCGAGAAGGACCAATAGATTTTTTTTTATTTATTTAGTATATATTACCTACTTAAATTAACATCGGAGATATCGAAATACAATAATTTTCAAAATTAACGAGTAACATTTTAATTGTAAGCACATTCAGAATAAACCTTTTGTCCGCCACCGTCACGTATAGATGACATGCCAAAAAGTGCCCAACACGCCACTGTCACGACTACATGACAGACTTTTAAAGTTATAAATTTACTAGCTGTCCCCAGCGGTTTCACCCGCATCTTTGGTTACCGCTCCGCTCCCGTATGTCTTAGCGTGATGGTATATAGCCTATAGCCTTCCTCGATAAAGGGGCTATCTAACACTGAAATAATTTTTCAAATCGAAACAGTAGTTCCTGAGATTAGCGCGTTTAAACAAACAAACAAATAAACAAACTCTTCAGCTTTATAATATTATAGATAGTCAGTTTCAATCGATATATATTCCGAACTCACTACTATATTGTAGGTATTTATGGATGAATTCTTAGCTAGGCGCTGAGGGCACGTCTTTCTTTTTTTGACGTGGCCGTCAAAAGGCTAAAACACCCCAAGCGATTTAAGCCAGACCAAGGGCACAGCAGCCGCTCTATGCGACTACTAGACCAACGAGGCAATTGCAAATCAATTTTTTTTTCTATAGGTTCCTTCATTCTTACTGGACATGATTGGAGAGCCGGACGTACCAGTACCTGATGGCCAGGGCTGTTCCTACTGTGGCGGTTTGGGTCACAGAATCACAGGTGAGAAACCATTATTGTACCAACTTGTGTTGAATCAAGCAATCTTGAAACTGTCAAATTTTCACCATTGAACTTTGAACCAAATGGTTCAGCGATAAAGTTGAAAATCTTGCTATGGTGGCTGTTATTTGGACAACTTTGGCAGTCGTTACGGGCAGTCAGAAGCCAGAAAGTGTGACAACCAATCTTACATAGGGGTAAAGTTGGCCAGGTAACTGGGTTGAGGAGATCAGACAGGCAGTCGCTCCTTGTGGCACTCTAGTACTTACCTGCTTTCAGACTGGAAGCCGACCCCAACATAGCTTGGGAAGAGGCTAGGTGGATGATATATTGGCCAATTTTTTTTTTCTATTTTACCAATTTATTTTCCAATATTATATTTATTCATTATTACATAAATATCATCATCATCTCCCAAGCCTTTTCCCAACAATGTTGGGGTCGGCTTCCAGTCTAACCGGATTCAGCTGAGTACCAGTGTTTTACAAGGAGCGACCTATCTGACCACCTCAACCCAGTTACCCGGACAACCCAATACCACTGGTTAGACTGGCTTCTGACTACCCGTAACGACTGCCAAGGATGTTCAATGACAGCCGGGACCTACAGTTTAACGTGCCTTCCGAAACACAGTCATTATTACAAAAATATATTATACACATATATTTTTTTTCTAAAATATATTTGTTTTTTCTTCCCAGAATGTCCCAAACTGGAAGCGGTACAGAACAAGCAAGCTTCGAATATCGGCCGAAGAGACTACCTCGCGAACACTGCGGCGGATTATTAAACTACATGTCATCAATATTTACAAACAAACATACACACTCACAAACTTTCCATTTTATATATTAGTGTGATGATGTGTGTGATTGACAGTCTGGACATCGAAAGTCCTAGTGGTTACAGCACCTGCCTTTCAAGTTTGAGTACGCGGGTTCGATTCCAGGTCAGGAAATGCATCGTGTAAAGTGCTTTTACACATTTATTCTCAAAATCGTGAGCGAAATAAATCTATAGTATGACTTTTCTACTATAGAATGTGTGCTTATAGTTTTACTGAATAATTAAGAAATTGTAGAGTGAATGTGAAAATATAAAAGCGGTTTTATCAATGAAATGTTAATTTTAAGACGAATCTATGTAAGATGTAAATAAATAATATATTTAAGTGAATAAGATCTTTCATTTTTATTCTGTTACCGCGTGGGCATTAGGATTAAACATTCACCCCCCTACCCCCCGCAGTGATAGCGTGATAATATGTAGCCTATATGTTGAACCGACCTCTTAGTTATATTCATGCCGAATTTGAAGCAAATCCGTGCAGTACTTTTTGAGATTATCCCGGACATACATACAGACAAACAGACAAAAATTCTAAAAACTATATTTTTGGCTTCGATATCGATTGTAGATGACGCCCCAATTATTCTTTTAAAAAAATATTCAGTGTACAGTTTTGACTTTTCTACGATTTTATTATATGTATAGATAACCATGCGCCTAGCCTTTTCGTGGATTTCTATTAAGTTACTCGTGTTGTCTGCACATGGTTTCGCAAATCGTAAACATCTTGAGGAAATTAATGATTTTAAGAACCAGATTCACAGGTTGCTGATAAGTTCCAGATAGTTTATCTGGCAGATAATTTCATACAAATTCTGCTCCATTTTTGAATTCATCTAGTAGATAGTGACTATCCGTAACTTATGAAACTGGCCCTTAGAATTTCGCGAGTTGTACACATATACACAACAAACGAGTCTTACTCGCGATGAAAAATTATAAAGGCATGTACGCTACCTCTATTTCTCCCGACGTTTCGGCCGAATTACACAGACCGTGGTCACGGGTGGACTGATGACAGCTAGGGGCGTCTCCGTAACGTGCAGGGTTTCTGAACTACCCTCACTTGGTAGACAGTTCGTATCTACCCTACACACTACTACTGAATAAAACCCTCTATATATTTTTTTAAAAGCTTTTATTTAACTTGCCGTGTATGTATGTTACGGTGGATTCTTTGAACTCAATTTTGAAGTAGATATCTTCAACCGATTGAGCTGAAATTTTGTATACACGTTCAGTTTGGATGACAATGCCAGATATGTTATATGACGTCATTCTAAATCCAATATGGCGGACCGTGCAAGATGGCGGAGTAGTTATTGTTAATGAATTTCAACAATATGGGTATCAAATGAAAGGGCTTATTGAGAGTGACTTAAAAAATAATTTGACGTTATTCTAAATCCAATATGGCGGACTATAAAAGCTTTTTAAAAAAATATTTTTCTTTTAATTTATTTCTTTCGGAACCTCTATATTTTTTCTTTTTCATTATTTTATTTTGACTTATTTAGTTTTGTTAATTTAAAAAAAACCTACTTTATACATTAAATTATTTCATACTGATTGACACCCGCAACTCCTCGTTGGCCCAGTTGGAAACCAGCGTCAGGCACTAGCTGCCTGCCATAACTGCTGAACTGGAGTCCACTTGGTTCTTCAAACCAACAGACAGACATGTGTTGCTATGGAGTTTGTTGCGCCACTTCTTCTTCCCAGCAAAAACACATAGGAAGTGGTGAAGGGTGGACGTTTTGGGGGCTGTCTTTTGTAATATTTGACGTTCAAAAAGTGCTGTTTTACAGCCAAGTTTGAATAAATGATTTTGAGTTTGAGTTTTGGCACATATTTTTGTTATCTACTTATTAATATTACATGTTTTGTGGTCTTGTGTCAATAAATGAATTTTCTTTTCTTCTTCTTTCTTTTTTTCTATGTTCCTTCTAGAGGTCCCTGTGTGCCAGGGCCGCGGTAACTCTTGCGAACAACCCGGCTAAAATATTGAGCGCACGTGGTGATTAACGCTCATTCCTTCTCTGAATGAGAAGAGGCCTGTGCCCAGCAGTGGGACGATAAATCAGAAACATGGACGTAGCTATACCTTTGACAAGGGGGATGGTCCTTAAAAAACAGTCCGCCAGTTGAGTATATCATTAACAAACAAAACAATGCCTGCGACTGCGAGTATAACACGCAAGACGGACGCGCTCCACACCAACTAGCGTTTTATACAAGAGACGTGGAACATGCATTTTTTTCCTGTTGGACAAGTAAGTTTAGACATGATTGGGGGTGGTCCGGACCCCCAAGATGCCCCCCCACCCCCCATTATTTGTCGGTGGAAGGGAATAAAAAGAGACAACAGTCATCAAAAAGAAAAAGTATTTATTTTTAAAACACTGTTTTTATTCATGGTTCTTAAATTATACAACAATATACACCATGATACTAAACCTATGTACGAATACGTGTCGACTTAAAAATATACTTATATTATGAACAGAATTTTATCATTACGCGATAGCCTTGCAAAATAACAGATAGACTTTGGTCCCTCGCCCACGGCGACTTTTTGTAGCGATGCAGTCGCGATACAAAAAGTGGTGGTGGCCTAGTGGTTACAGCACCAGCATTTCGAGTATGAGGGTGCGGGTTCGATTCCAGGTCAAGCCACCAATGTAACTTTTTTAAGTTATACGTACTTTCTAAAGTTTATCTTGGACACCAATGACTGATTAAAGGTGAAGGAAAACATCTCAAGGAAACCTGGACTATAAAGTCTGAAATCACCAACCCGCATTGAGCAAGCGTTGTGATTAACGTTCAATCCTTCTCCGTAGGAGAGGAGGCCTGTGCCCAGCAGTGGGACGATAAAAAGGCTGTGATGATGATGAGTCGCGATACTGTCGCGCTTAGCATCGATACAGACGCGCAGCTGTGGCTAGCTGTGTGCCCTCGCCCACGGGACCAGATTCAGTCGCGATGCAATTACACTGATGTTCGGCACCCTCCCTCCCCTCTCTGTTCTTTCCCCGATATCGTCCAACGCTGTCGCGCGTTTGTATCGATACAATCGCGATGCAGTAGCGCGTTGTTAACGCGACTAACACGCGTTAGAAGCGATGTTATCGCGCGACTGTATCGCTACAAAAAGTCGCCCTGAACGGGTTGCCTTATCTCAAAATTTGGAAATGACAACTGATTTCTCCAATAGGACTTAATAAAATGCTGTCGTTTAGAATACAAATCGTCAAAGAACCGAGAATAACGTAGCTTAGTATACAGACGGCAGCACTTCAAGCTACCCGAAACTGAAAGGTAGGCATTTATGGGGTATTTTGTAAAATTTACCTTCAAAAAGTGCTGATTTTCAACCTACTTTGATCATTTTTTTTTTACCTGTCAATTTTCCCAAACAACTTTGAACCATATGCTTCAGCGATAAAGTTGAAAATCTATAAAGGAAATTTGATAGATAGCTTGATGTGCTGGCGTCTGTACAAACGACGTAATTAATTAAAAAAACATAACATCTTATCATTTTCTATATTACCGAGATGAGAATTCGCGAAACAAAATCAACAGATACATGAACCCAACAATATTTTTTTTTTTTTTTCAAAAAACTGTATTTATAAATCGCGTAATAAAATCGTATCATTTAAAAAATATATTTTTAACCCAACACATTAAAAATGGTCAAACAAGTATACATTTGAAAATATATCTGATTTTATTTCGCTAAATTTTCTTATAATTCATGAAAAAAAAATCTACATTGGTAGGCACTCGATAAGGTTAGATATTTAACTGTTGGTTGTATCTGAAAACTGCTGAAAATACATGTCTATGAATTATCTCAAACGTATATAAGGTCTAACAAAAACTAGTGCACCATATTTTTACAGGTCATCTAGTACATGCTAAGGATCATGTTTACCACAAAAAAAGTCATGAAAACAACAACATATTTGATTAAATTTATCATCACATTCGCCAAATTACGCCGGTCTCTATGAACGCGCTCGATCGTTGACCCCTAGGTCATTCATTCAACTTTTGTAGTAAACATGATCCTTAGCATGTACTAGATGACCTGTAAAAATATGGTGCACTAGTTTTGTTAGACATTATATAAATTAAATTAAAAAGTCTGTCATTTTGACTTTCTTAATTTTCTATGCTATACATGCGAAGCATTATTATAAATTATTTTGTTTCAAAAAATCTGCCGTATTGATTTTTGAGTTCATCGCGACCATACACAAAGTCGAGGAAAGTGATCTACATAAAGGTTAGTTAATTTGGTGTAATTAAGTTTTAAATCAAGCAGTTAACTATATCAGTTAAATACCCCAGTTAAACATCAAACCATTTCACTGTTTAACCAAAAAAAAAACAAAGCACTAAATTGCATAAAATTTTAAACAAAACCTTAATATTATCGTTTTTATAAAGTCGACATTTGATTTTGAGTTATTTATATAAGGGTGACTGGTAATTAGTGACCGATATTTAAACACGTGATTGTACTCATGATTACAAACAACTTTCCCAAAGAAACTTTTTTTTTTTATCATTATAGCAAAATTACTGACAACGCGGGCGCGGGGCCTCGCCGCTAACAGCTGATCGGGCGACGGCGCTCGCGAAATTTGAATTTTGCTGTAATGATAAAAAAATAAAAAAGTTTCTTCGGGAAAGTTGTTTGTAATCATGAGTACAATCACGTGTTTAAATATCGGTCACTAATTACCAGACACCCAGTATAAACAAACCTAAGTTATCTATTTTAATGTTAAAAACTACCATTTTACGATAAAAAAAAGTTAAAGAGACATTTCAGCGAGGCCGCACGCGGACTTTGCTGAAATGCTTGAAGCTGCGACCGCGCGGTGAACTATAGTCATTTATTCGCTGCCGTAACACACGAATGTTCGAGCAGTTGTGACCGCTTCAAGCCGTCAACTGCTCAAGCGGGTGATTGGCATAAACCGACTGCTCGAGCCGTTGACTGCGCTAGAGTAGTGGACAGCCCTCCGACCTTCGTCGTTTGGAAGTTCGCGGTTGGTAGCGACTGCTTGAGCAGTCAATAACCAACCGCTGACCCTAAGCAGTTGATATAAGCAGTAAAACGTTTAGAAGATTGTAATTATTTAAAATGAATTTCAGCCAGCAGTTTTAGCCAGAAATACTTCGCGCATCTGATTAAAAAATATCCTATAGCCTTCCTCGATAAATGGGCTATCTAACACTGAAAGAATTATTCAAATCGGACCAGTAGTTCCTGAGATTAGAGCAAACAAACAAACTGTTTAACTTTTTAATATTAGTATAGATATGTAGTGTATGAAATCAAGATTAACTTTAATAGTTACTGGTGCAGTATAAATTGACTGCAGCTAGTTAAAATAACGAGATCGCTTGAAATAAACAAGAGATATTCTGTTAACCCCGATGGCGCAATAGTTATAACGCCGGATCGCCGAGCTGTCGGTCCCGGGTTCGATTCCCGGCACGGTCAACATTTGTGTGATTGGCATGCTTATTGGCTGTGGTCTGGGTGTTATAATAATGTATTTACGTGTAAAGTATATGTAGTTTATCAGTAGTGTTGGCACCCATAACACAAGCTAATCAATAGCTTACCATGGGGCTAACCGACTGTGAAAAAGGTGTCCCGATATTACAAGAATTTAATTGGTTTTCATTAAAGCAGAAAAAAAATCAATCATTTAATTAATAATATTTATATATATATAATATTTTTTACAATTAAAAGACTAAAAACCAACTCGTATGTATTTTGAAATATTTATATATAAATTATTTTAAATTATGTATGTTTTATAGAAATCGTGTTGGCCTAGTGGTTAAAGCACCAGCCTCTCAACTATGAGTGTGCGGATTCGTTTCCAGGTCAGGCAAGTACCAATGCAACTTTTCTAAGTTATATGTACTTTCTAAGTATATCTTGGACACCAATGACTGATTAAAGGTGAAGAAAAACATCTCGAGGAAACCTGGACTATAAAGTCTGAATTCACCAACCCGCATTGAGCAAGCGTGGTGATTGACGCTCAATCCTTTTCTGTGTGAGAGGAGGCCTGTGCCCAGCAGTGGGACGATAAAAAGTCTAGTCATTATACATTTAATTAAAATAATCTTTATATAATAATCCCACTTACCTACAAAGATGCAAGACCCATAATCAAATGCCGACCATATAAAAAAACCGCTTAAGTGACAAAATCATAGCCTAAATATTTTTTATTTTTTCTTCTAACTCTAGACGCGACCTTCTTTGGATCATCATAATCCTCATCCTGTTCATAGACAATATTGTTCTCGATGACCCAGTCTCCGGGTTCCTCCTTCACACCAGGGTTAGAAGACAGACGTTTCTTCTTTTTTCTTCCGGAGTCATCTTTTGCCCTCTTCTTTGGTCGTTCATCGAGAACTAAATGTTGGTATTCCTCAACGATATAGTTCTCCGGCTCATAGCTCGTTGTGATTTCTACACCGACAGACGGATCAACATCGGGTAGTATGTAATAATTTTCAAAATCTCCCTGTAGTGTTATCTCGTTCATGTCTGCGGTGAAATGTCGTTTCTTCTTGCCGGATGCACAGTGTTTTATATATGCATACTTGGGTTTGGTATCGTCTGGGAGGATGTTCACGGTCCACTCCGGGTTCTCAGTACTGGTTGCTGGTATCTCCTTCACTTCTTCCATGCTTATTTCTTGTTCTTCAGCGATTTCGTATATGAAGTTGTCTGAGATTGTATTGTCGTCCATGATTTGTAGTACTTCGGAGTTCTGGGGCTCGGGCGCTGCAGACGATGTTGAGGTCTGCGGTATGATCTGTAATTACAAAATTGGAGATAATAAGAATTGTGATGTGGACTAGGTCATAAATAAAATACTTTATCATATTCATTTTGTAAAGCATCTTAAAATAATGTCAGTTTAATTTATCGTTTTGAACCGAAAACTGTTTTTTTTTTTTTATTGGTAATATAATCGAAATAAGTATACGGATTGATGTGAAAAATCTGTGACGTCATATGTGGTGTTTTCATACAAATTTCATTGACAGCTCTATAAAAGTATTGAATTTGACTAGTTGTCCGCATCCCTATTGTATTCTTAACTCATAGTTTTTTGAGGCTGTCCAGATCAGTGTTGAGATGGATGGATTAATAAAACACTGTTTTTTATTTTATTTGTAGCAAGCTTATTGACAAGTAGAATCAATCGATCATAAGGTTAAGCAACGCTTGGCGCGATCGGTCCGTGAGTGACCATCTTGTCATGACGAGTTCCTCCGTGTTTCGGAAGGCACGTTAAATTACTGTGTCCAGGCTGTCATTTGGACATCTTTGGCGGTCAGGCCAGAAAGTCTGACAACCAGTCTTACTAAGGGGTTGCCCACGTAACTGGGTCGAGGAGGTCAGATAGGCAGTCGCTCCACGTAAAACACTGGTACTCAACTGCATCCGGTTAAGACTGGAAGCTGACCCCAACATAGATTGCAAAAAGGACAGACAGACCAGCACACTATAGTATCATCTATTTTCAGCAATCAGATAAGGCATAACACCTATATGGGTTTCAGTTACAGGTGATATTATCAAGACTCTTCTATACTAATATTATAAAGCTGAAGAGTTTGTTTGTTTGAAGGCGCTAATCTCAGGAACTACTGGTCCGATTTGAAAAATTCTTTCAGTGTTAGATAGCCCATTTATCGAGGAAGGCTATAGGCTATATACCATCACGCTAAGACACACGGGAGCGGAGCAGTAACCAAAGATGCGGGTGAAACCGCTGGGGACAGCTGGTTTAAGATAAAATTATGGGTCTTACCTCAATAATCTGCCTTGGATCTGGCATCTTGGTGATGACCTGCTCCGACTGAGTGATGGAGGCCTCAGCTTTATCCGTCTCAACCTTCACCACCCACAGCTGTTTTCTCTGCAGGTTCTTCATAGACCTGTAGAAGAAGTTACATTATTAGGTCTGACTAGCATTTTTGACGGTATATTTGTGGATTACCACTGCCTATGTTAAAAATTGTGGTGGCCTAGTGGTGAAAGTACCAGCATCTCTAGTATGAGTGTGCGGGTTCGATTCCAGGCAAAGCAATTGCCAATTTTTCTAAGTTATATGTTCTTTCTTGGAACCATATCTTGGACACCAATGACAGAATAAGGAAAACATCTCGAAGAAACCTGGACTATAAAGTCTGAAATCACCAACCCGCATTGAGCAAGAGTAGTGATTAACGCTCAATCCTTCTCTGTGTGAGAAGAAGCCGCAGGCCTCTTTTTCCCGCTGTGGGTGCAGCTGGAGGGAGTGTCAGACTCCTACTGACTAAAACCCACTATGTTCCTTCTGGAGGTCCCTGTGTGCCAGGGCCACGGTAACTCTTGCGAACAACCAGCAGCCCAGCAGTGGGATTATAAAAAGTGCTGATGATGTGGAAGACTCACAGGTATCCCAACGTATCGACGAGTTGCCTCACGTTCAGCCTGGAGACACTCTCTGCCTTCTCCTTGATCGGTTCCACGCTGTAGTTATGCTCCATCCGAATTATTTCGGCCACTGCAGACAAATATATACCATTAACGTAAGTAATCATCACACGTATAAAGTCTAACAATACTAGTGCACCATATTTTTACAGGTCATCTAGTACATGCTAAGGATCATGTTTACCAGAAAAGTCATGAAAATGTATCATCAAATTCGCCAAATTTTTTGTGGTAAACATGATCCTTAGCATGTACTAGATGACCTGTAAAAATATGATGCACTAGTTTTGTTAGACCTTATATAAATAAAGGCGAAAGTTTATGAGTATGTGTGTATGTGTATGTATACCTCTTCATATTATATTATTTTAATAAAACTTAGCAGTAATATAGCTTAGACATCAGAAGACTATCGTACTTAGCCACTAGCTCCTCATTTTTCTATGCTACCATACGTACTAATATTCAACATGATATTTCTTCACTTTTACGCAAAAACTACTAAAGGAATCGTAAACTCAAACACATCAACATCTAAATTAGCAAAAAGGAGACATTTTTGGCCTCATACGGAACTTAGCCTGGCCGTACACAGACTACTCAAGCAGTCAGCGGCTGAGCGACGAACCCACGGCTTCACATCAAAGTATACAATACCAAATTGTCTTGGACTCGCTTTTATATGGTCCTTCTACGAATAGGGTATTTGCCTGTGTTTGATTTTGTACAAAATTTTTAACACACGCACAAGGAACATTTTTCTGAAAACAGCGTTAAAATCGGTTGATAAATGGAGCAGCAATCAACATTTGTTATATTCGTATGATGAAGAGTATAGTGGGGACATCTTGCTATCTCTTTTGCACATGTGTGATCTTATAGCAGTGACGTCACAAGGTTGTATGTGCATCCTTTTTCTGTTATTTAACTGTTTGACTTTCTACTGGTTTTGAAATCTTTATAAATTACTTATTTCTCAACGGATTCCAAAAATTATTTCTGTTTTTGGGTTTTGTAAAATGTTACTTTTGGTATGAATAATTAAAAAAGAAGAGTCAAATACCCTATTGAACGGTCAGCTTCTAGTTTTGTATAGCTTGATGTGTAGCCGTATGTACACGGGCCGCTCGAGCGGTCGGCGTCGACTGCTCGAGCTGTCCGGACATTTTTTTCCCGACGAAGGAGGTTGAAGAGCTGTCAACGGCTCGAGCATTAAATTTGGTGTATGCCAAGCGACCGCTCGAGCAGTTAACGACTTGAAACGGTCGCGACTGCTCGAGAAACCGTGTGTATGGCAACGAATAAATGACTATAGTTCAACGCGCGGTCGCGATTTTAGGGTCGGTTCATATCTGACGTAAAATACGCCGAGCGTATTATCAATCGTACTAACGTATCATCAGTTGAGAGTGAACAGTCAAGTGTTTTTCTATACATTTGTCAGTTCTGCTGTTACGCGACCGATAATACGCGACGCATATTCCGTCAGATATGAACCTTCCCTTAAGCAGTCGGTGTCAACTGCTTGAAACAGTAATTGTACGGCCGGTTAGACAAACCGAAGGGGTTGATACTAGTTACAAAAATATCTGTCTTATCAAATATCAGAATACCTTTTGGACCGCCTCCTATGAACTTTTCGAAAAGGCCTTGATATGACGGGCCCCTGACAGCGCCTGCAATAGGGCAGATATGTCACAAACTGGCATCGAACCTGCGCTACCTAGTCTACTAATTTATGAGGCGCTGTGACTCCGTTTTCAGGCTCTAGATCTAGACTATCTTTGTATCAAATTTCATTTAAATCGCTTCAGTAGTTTTGGCCTAAAAGCGCGAAAAACAAACGGAGTAATTTTTAATATTACTAAGGTATTTGATTGCTATGTCCGTTTATCATCTGCCTAGCCTTTTCACAACCTATGGTAGGGTCAGCTTCCCGTCTTAATCGGATGCAACTGAGTACCAGTGTTTAACGTGGAGCGACTGCCTATCTGATCTCCTTAACCCAGTTACCTGGACAACTCAATACCCCTTGGTAAGACTGACTGTCAGGCTTTCTGACTACCCGTAATGACTGCCAAAGATGTACAAATGGCAGCTGGGAACTATCAATTTAGCATGCCTTCCGAAACACAGAGAAACTCGTCATGAAAAGATGGTTATCACGGAGCGACCGTGCTAATCGTTGCTTAACCTTATGATCGATCGACCCGTGCGGCTGTTACTTAGCCACGAGCTCCTAATCAGTCGGCGAAATTGGTCTTTAAAGTTAAAGTAAGAGAAAGGAAGAAAGAGAGATTAATTTTATATAACACGCATATTTCTCGAAGAAGCCTATAAAGGATACGTTTATCCTTGCGAGCGAAGTAGTTCCAACAGAACGCGGGTGAAACCACCAGCGCTA
The DNA here is from genome assembly GCA_958496145.1 of Heliothis peltigera. Lineage (NCBI taxonomy): Eukaryota > Metazoa > Arthropoda > Insecta > Lepidoptera > Noctuidae > Heliothis > Heliothis peltigera. Next base: position 2,682,977 of record OY292351.1, read on the forward strand.
TATTACTGCCAAGTTTCATCAAAATTCATTCGGTAGTTTTTGCGTGAAAGAGTAAGAAACATATAAACATCATTAATAACTTTCGCGTTTATTATTTTAGTAGCAAATCTTGTATGGAGACACTTTTCGTGGGAAATCATCAAATGACACCTCCCACTGTGTGTGCAGCTGGAGGAAGTGTCAGACTCTTACTGACTAAAACCCACTATGTTCCTTCTGGAGGTCCCTGTGTGCCAGGGCCGCGGTAACACTTGCGAACAACCCGCAGCCCCGGCAGACCTTGGCCTTAAGGGCTCCGGATCCAACTCTTGGACTTGGACAGTGTTTTTTAACTGATAAAGTAAACAACTTACTTTTTTTATCGTTCGGCGATTGTATGACGGGAGCGCTTTTCTCTTGATGCGTAAGCAACTCTGGAAGCATGGGCGAATCGATCCATAAGCCTTGGTTGTCCAACTCGAAGTGGTAACTGCAATAAAATCCATTATGTAATCAGCTTCTTCGTAGTGTATTATACTAATCTCGACATAAATAAGGTCTAACAATAATAGTGCACCATATTTTTACAGGTCATCTAGTACATGCTAAGGATCATGTTTATCACAAAAAGTTTAATGACCTAGGGGTCAACGATCCAGCGCCTTCATAGAGACAAGTGTTATGTGTACAATTTGGCGACTGTGATGATAAATTTAATAAAATATATTGTTGTTTTCATGACTTTTCACTTAGGCTCGTGGCTAAGTAGCAGCAACTTTATTTTTAGCTCTTTTTCTCTGACGATCATTTTATATTTGATAAAAATTCTCTATTATATTTATTTTATTTTCAGAAATATACGGTCCTACCGTATGGACTGTCATGTAATCGTGACAGTGGCGTGCTGCCCACTTTTTGGCCTGTCATCTATAAGTGACAGTGGCGGTCAAAAAGTTAATGGTATAGGGTGCCTCGCTTCACTTACCCGCACAGTTGAAGGCTGACATGTCTCCAGAGACACTCGCTCTCCTCGTGCATAGCACCTTCGATCCAGTCCTGTCGTTTGGCCTCATTGTCGGTAGATATATTGGCACTGGGAACAAATAGATCACTGCTCAGTAGAGTCCTACCCTGCACCTGCAGGCTTAGCATGGCGATTTTATATCTATTATGTCAAGAAAAGACAAAAAAGCTCTTTCTGTCAATGTCAACATGTCTTCTGCCCGAGCATGGAGCGACCTGTCAACTTGCATATAATTACTTGTAGCCTTATGTCAAACGAAGAAAAGAAAAATTTCTTCAAAATATGTCAGAAGAAATCTTACGTCAATCTGTCACTTTTCTGACATTATACGTCCAATCTTCGGTAGACAAAACTTGTTTCTACGGTTACCATGCTAAGCCTGCTGCTACTATATTCTCTAAGGATCCTTGAGGATGGGTGACGGCCTAGCGGTAGACCACGGAAGAGCTGGCGAGACGATTTTTACATGTGCCTCAACGACAAGCCGCAGCAAGCTTTACAGAAATTTGGGGCAAGCCTTTGAATGCGGCGTATGAAGACCTGTCTCCTAAGTTTTCACTACCTTAAAGAGTTTAGCTCAGAAACTACTGGGTCGATCTGAAAAATTATTTCAGTTAGCTCAATTATCAAGAAAGGGGGTCTTTAGGGCGAAATCCAGGGAGTAAAGATATTCATATCCCGCAGTAAAGCAAGGGTCCTCCGGCCAGACAGGTGGTTTGACAAACTGACCTCTGAATTAGCTTTTACGGATTTAGCTGAGTACTAACTGCCTATCTGACCTCCTCAACCCAGTTACCCGGGCAACCCAATACCCCTTGCTTAGACTGGCGTCAGACTTACTGTCTTCTGACTACCCGTAACGACTGGCAAGGATGTTCAATGACAGTTGGGACCTATAGTTTAACGTGCCAACCGAAACACAGTCATTGGTGTCCAAGATATACTTAGAAAGTACAAAAAACTTAGCAAAGTTGATCTGGAAACGAACCCACACACTCATACTTGAGAGGTTGGTTCTTTAACCACTAGGCTGCTCAAACTGCACCATTAGTGAGAAGTCAGTAATAAATGGCTTTATTAACAAATAGATTGGTTTGAATAAATATGTATAGTAATCAGTCCGTGTAGAGTGTGCTGTTAATTTATAACAATTTAAGTGATAGAGATAGCTTATCACATATTTATAGTTCATTCAACAAGCGCCGGACCGTCGCATGGGAGAATTTTGTACATGTTATATTTCTATACAATAATTATGGGATGATGACTTGAAAGTTGTGGTGGCCTAGTGATTAAAAAGCCAACCTCTAAAGTACGAGTGCATAGGTTCGACTCCAGGTCAGGCAAGTACCAATGCAACTTTTCTAAGTTTGTATGTACTTTCTAAGTATATATTGGACTCCGATGGCTGTGTTTTGGATGGCACGTTAAACTGTAGGTCCTGGCTGTCACTGAACATCCTTGGCAGCTGTTATGGGTAGTCATAAGCCAGTAAGTCTGACGCTAGTCTAACCAAGGTGTATGGGGTTGCCCGGGTAACTGGGTTGAGGAGGTCAGAGAGGCAGTCGCTCCTTGTAAAACACTGGTACTCAGCTGAATCCGGTTAGACTCGAAGCTGACCCCAACATAGTTGGGAAAACTAATAATTTTTTTCTGCAGGTGAGAGTAACCTAAAAGAGGTGAAGTTAGGTTATATTTGAATATAGAAAAATAGGTTTATAAAATAGAGAACATAGATATATTTCATTTTTAATTTTGGAATCTTAGCTTATGGTACTGATTGCTTCATAGTCATAGGTTATTTTATTTATTTTTTAAAATGTATGGTTTTTAAGTCAATAGGCAAATTGCCAATTCCATAATATGCATGCTAATAGAAATTCGGACGTTGTAAAATTACTGCTTTATATACTTAAAGAACTAAGTATTTAATTTGTTTTAGTTTCAATATGTAAGGTTAAAATAGGAATATGATAAAAACAATAGATTTTCTATTATTTTGTTAACAAAACAGTGTTATAGCATACTGAAGTTGTGTTATAAATTAGTATGCGTGATTTCTTGCATTATTTATCCCCACCAGACACTAATAATACACAATACAGACAGAAAAATTTAAAAAACCTTAAAACATTATTATGCAAATCAACAATTTTTGTGATGATTACCTCAAAAATACAGTGAAATATAGGTTGAATAAGCATTTGAGTAAGTAAACAAGATTTCTAGTGGAAAAATACTGAACTAAAACTACAACAAGCTAAATATGTTTACAGTCGTTTTACCAACTAGGAAATTCGAGGTCACGCCAGCCCAACCATAGACAGTCTTGGGCGCACAAAAGAGGATATATTTCACTAATTTAAGGAAGTAAAGGATCAAAACAAACTCACTTGTAGAAGGAGAAGCTGCAGACTACATCGTACTCTAAATTGCAGCCTTCGACCACACACTTCAGAGCACTCATTATGGGATAGAAGCGCGCAACCAAAAATGGACACCTCACAATCACATCATTGTAGTAAAGTTAAACACAGCGAAATAATAACATTTAGCGCCCAAACCAACTTTCAAACAAACTAATTTGATGGATCTTTAGAAAATTATCAATCAAATGTCGAAATTGACGTGCTGTCACGAAAAGTCGAAAATTTTAACAAATGCGTCAAACGCGTGCCATGAAATGGTGATGTAATTCGGCGGCAAAACGTACTGGCAACATTGGATGAGGCGTCGATTAATCGATTGGAGTGTTTTATTTTTAAATAAAGTAATTTGTAAAATGTAATCGATTCAATATTGAAAATGTTCTATAAAATCAATATAAATTTTCTCAAACAAGCAGTAAAAGACAGTTATATGATATACACAGTCTAAAACATTGTGATGCAGTAGAAAACTGATCGAAAATGAATGATGGACCCATACAGTTTATGATTTTAGTAGTTTAAATAAGAAATAATCTAGGTTTATGTTTTTCAATATTATTTGTAACCATATTTTATAAAAATAAAATTATTCTTGCTTCTTTAAAACAGGTATCGATACAATAATTATTATCCGAGTATCGATATACAATGTTACCTGTTACAATTAATTACCATAAACAACGTAATTTTCCCTCGCTGTGTGACGTCTATGGGACGCTATGTTGAAGGAGGAAAAAAATATTAATTGATTAAATTTAGGCAATGTATTTATTATTTGTATTATCCTCGAATCATGAAAAATATTTACCATTATTTTAGTTGTGATAAAACATAAATTCAGCGTTTAAAAGCGATAATGAGGTCACCATCGACAATATACGTATGCAACCGGATGTTACGTAAGTTCTGGTTCATTGATCGCCTGAACATTGATTGCTATTCTTTTCAGCGTTTTCAGTAAGCAATACATGTTGATCAAACTAAAATGAGTTTTTTAACATATCATTTTGTCAAGATGACACTGAATTTTAGCATGTCACATGTCAATGTCGTCATTCGTGACATTATTTTTGTCAATTTATTTGACTTTAATATGACATTGATGCAGGATGCAGACACTCCGCATTGTTCAACAATTTCAATATAATGTTCAAACATCGCCACACAATGCCGACCGAGTTCACATTTACCTGCAGAGCGTCTACGAATATTGAGCACGTGTTGTGCAATTCTTTCTAAAAATAGAATGATTTGACTAAAATAGATAACAGACATTTAATTCTTAAAAAATCTTTAGTCGCTCACGTTTGCTAAACGATTTTCAACTTTTATATCGTAGTTTTAGGGTTCAGAATACATAGTTCAGATAACTCATCACTCGTCTATCCATAAACCTACCGATTTGAGGCTATACTTATTCATTCTAGGTCTTTTTATTTCATCACATTCATCTACGATAAGGTTATAAAATAGCCATTAAATTCATTTGCGAAATTGGTTGGTATTTACGTAAAGGGTTAAGGCCACCAGTAAATTGTTTAGTAATAGCGGACAAGACAATTTTTATGCATGAATTCAGAACCGGATTTAAAAACAAGCGTGGCTGCATTCGGCTGCGCGACGGGATCCGTAGTTTCAGCAAGTTTGTCTGTATTCTGGCTGCCAGCATTGCATCGGCAGTGGGCACCAAAGAGTATGCAATATACTAGTAGGCACTTCTTTTTTGCGCTTACTTAACAATAAACTACAAACCAATTTGATTTGAAAGAGGAATTCATGTATGAAAGAAAAATCTTTGACGTATAACAGTTGACGATCAGATGGCGTGGTACTAAGGCGTGGTAATAAGAGAATCTGCCTGCCACGGAGGTCGCGGCTTCGATTCCCACATAAGTCAAACGTTTGTGTGCATGAACATAGGTGTTTGACCAAGTCTGGGAGTCTGTATGTATTTGCAAAAGTAAATAAGTTTATCAGTTTTTTGGTAGGTACCTATAGTAAAAGTTCTGCTTAGTTTGACACTAGATGGCGTTGTGTGAATGTGTGAGGAGTATTACATTGTTTTAGATCCTTTTTGTGCTCGCCTCTTGGACTAAATCAAGTATAATTAACTACATGTAGTAATTATTTAGTAATATTGATTTGAACTATAAATAGAAAGAATATTCAGATATGCGAAATGGTATAAAATGATTAACTCATTCCCGTTCACTCACGAATGTTCGAATCCCTGAAATACTCACTCATCCCTACCAGGGAGGACACGGTCGCGATGGATGAGCTCCCGACCAAGGTCGTCCAATGTCGTTTGACTCCGCCCACATCTTTTTTTTGTACTTTGAGGAGAGGGGGTAACACTTATGGTATGTCTGCACCCCTCTCCTGAATGGTTTTGGGTTGAGAAGGAAGGGTGAGTGGAGATAGGTAGTTTGGGGAGGAGTAGGATTTTACTACGTGTGCACAATTTGGTGCATTGTGCATCGAAGCTCATATAAGAATTATAAAATATTGACAAGTGGGAGATATGAAGACATCAGGGTTGGGCCGCCCACATCTGGTCGGCCGACAAACGTCTACACGGTAGATTTTCACAAGTCGCGGTGGCCTAGTGGTTAAAGAGCCAACCTCTCAAGTGTGAGGGCGTGGGTTCGATTCCAGGTCGGGCAAGTACCAATGAAACTTTTCTAAGTTTGTATGTACTTTCTGGGTATATCTTAGACACCAATGACTGTGTTTCGGATGGCACGTTAAACTGTAGGTCCCGGCTGTCATTGAACATCCTTGGCAGTCGTTACGGGTAGTCAGAAGCCAGTAAGTCTGACGCCAGTCTAACCAAGGGGTATTGGGTTGCCCAGGTAACTGGGTTGAGGAGGTCAGATAGGCAGTCGCTCCTTGTAAAACACTGGTACTCAGCTGAATCCGGTTAGACTGGAAGCCGACCCCAACATAGTTGGGAAAAGGCTCGGGAGATGATGATGATGATGGTAGATTTTCACACCAACTGGACCAAGGTCACCTCTGTCGGCGATCGTTTTGGATTGTATAGAAGGCCAAATTATTCTTGTCTTGTTCATGCATTTTTGTGTATTGTGAGGTCACTAGTAGCCAAACTGCCTCGTTGGTTTAGTAGTCGCATAACGCGACTGCAGGACACGGGGTCTCGAGCTCGATTCCCGGGAGGGACCGAAATCGCTTTGTAGGTTTTAAGAAACTTTCATGAAGGAGCAAGAATTCTGGAAGTTGGTGATTGATACACCCGTGAATCGGAGAGATGATGATATCTCTCCGGTCGTGTCGGATTGCCGTCCCTGAAGACTATGAGAGTGAGGAAATAGAGAGTGCACCTGTGTCTGCGCGAATGGTTGTGCATTATTATGTCCTGCGCAGCAATCATTCTGGACGCCATTATTAGTAACCAACTTTGGACAGGCGGGTCTCGAGTTCTCGACGTGATGGCATCCAAGCCGATTGTGGCTACGGCGGCCGTTCTTTCTTATGGATATCAGCCAGCTGCGCAGGACATATTATACTGCACAAGCATTCTCATAGTCCGATGGGACGGCAATCAGACATGATCGGAGAGAGATCACAAGCAGGACCGACTGCAACGTGCGACACGATGCAAGGGTGTATCGATCACCAACTTCCAGACTCCAGCCTGCTTTATGAAAGTTTCCCAAAACCCACAAAGCGATTTCGGCCCGTCCCGGGATTCGAACCCGAGACTCCATGCACGGTAGTTCTCGACGTAGTATGGGCTCTAAAAGGTATAAAAATAAAAGTCCCGAATGTGGTTTTATTATTAATTTATTTACTTCAAATATAATATGTATATTTAACTTACAGCCTTACTTACTACGCCCGGCGACAAGACAGTGTTGGCTAAAATGCAAATTTCTTTTAAAAATGTGAATCAATACATACACCTGTCTAAGTCACAGACGAAGCAAATCTTAAAAAAAAAAACAATTTTTACTTAATTTCTGAACTAACCCTACCTATATTGACTAATTTTTTTTTTTTTGAAAACATCTACGCAATTATTTTTTTTTATTTAATTATTTTACAACAACCAAAGTTTTTTTGACCGAAAACAAAATCGACAACAAAATATTTAATGCACTGGAGATATTGAACCTACTTTATGGTCAACCTACAATTTGGCGGACGGACGTGACCATAGACAAGGTTGAAGTATCAAAATGGCGTCCGTCCACCATACTGCATAGCATCAATAATATTACCAAGCCTTAATCATTATTAGCAAGACATTTTTTTTATATTTTTCATTTATACAGTAACCTAAGTGTTTTTTCTTAAAACACTTTGTCTTCAACACCTTTGGCGCACTTACAATACAAAAAAAAAATTGCAACGAATTAACTTAAAAACAACTTAACGATAATCCCGCCATAAGAATTCGATGACGTCACATTTATACGCGGGAAACTTGACATTTGAGAATAATTCCGAAATACATCAAATACCAAAAGACCAGCAAGCGCAGCGTAGGACGTCCACCAACAAGATGGACAGACGACCTTATAAAGGTCGCCGGAAGACGCTGGATGCAGGTCGCTTCCAACAGGTATGTGTGGAGATCTAAAGGGGAGGCCTATGTTCAGCAGTGGACGTCCTATGGCTGAGATGAATATAATAATAATATCGGATTGGATTGTCCTTGGTTACATTTTAATAGTGTATACAGGGATAATCGTCGGTTTTGTGTCACCATTTATATTAAGGTTGTCTCAAAAGGGCTTCAGCGTGTTGGCTTCGGCCCCATGTTCGGGACTCTATAGTCCCGTGCTCTAAAAGAGACAGAAATAATATCGGACCACCAATTTCACACACGGTCAGTTAGAACCATGGTAAGCTATTGATTAGCTTGTGTTATGGGTGCCAACACAACTGATACATTACATATATCCATATTATACCACCCAGACCACAGCCAACAAGCATGCTCATCACACAAATGACGACCGTGCCGGGAATCGAACCCGGCAGTCTGGCGTGGTCACCATTACAGCAACGGGGTCGTCAAATCAAATAATAATAGACGTTATTCTTCTACGAAGATAGCTCTGTGATAAGCTGAAGCGTATGGCAAACCAGTTAGTGACAACTCCCATTAGATGTCTATCATAGTACAGGCTAGCATATCAAGCTACTAAAATCTGTCAAATTTCCATAATAAATTTTCAACTTTATCGCTGAAGCGTATGGTTCAAAGTTGATTGGGAAAATTTGACAATTTAAAAATACAAAGAATGGAAATGAGTATGGTTTTTGACAATTTATCCATAAATTTAACTATTTTGTGAAAAGATATAAGATATAAGTAATATGATGCAGCTAATGGACTAATTATTCTTCCTTATTAATTAAACTGAAAGAATAAACATTAGCGCATCACAAACCAATTGATTTGAACATGAAAAATGACGCAATTCCCAGAATTATTCACAAAACTATTAGATATCCGACAAAGCCATACAAAATCTATTATTATACAAAGATTCTCTTGAAAAAAAATGAGCTAATTATCATATTTCAATTTCACAAATAAAAATATGATTATTTTCCATCAAGACTTTAAGTATAACGAACGCATTATTTCTTAAAAGTCTTTTAGAATAAAGTCCCATTTAGATGGAGAGAGTTTCTCGCACGTTTCGGTACGAGAATGTCTCCGCGACTATCGCAAGCAATAATCGCCACAACATAACCGTAACAAAATGTTTACATTCAGGCAAGAACTGAAATGTCGCCAGCGAGATTCGTATATGACATATACGAATTTAGCGAAATGACACGCCGCTTGTCGCCCATGTCAACGGGCGAGAAGAGTGAATGTTTAGACGAAGGAAATGTTTTATATTCGTTCAATTATCGTATCTTCGAGATGAGAAACTCTCCCCGTCTAAATGGGTCTTTGCTTAAGACTTTTCTTGTCATATTTAGATTCTCCACGTATAAATGTGACGCCTAGCTATCGATCGCTTCAATTATATTTGTTTTCAATACAAAAATGAATTACAAATTTATCTATGGTTAACATTAATTAAAATGCTTCTATTTTTAAAGGACGGGAGAAAACAATTGGTTTGACATTGACATAGAAATCTTAAATTCAGACCTCGCTGTTTAAACATGTATTTTTTTATTTGTGGTAACTTTTCTTATTAATGAAATATTAGAAAAATCTATGGAAACCAAAAAATCATTCAATGACCCTTCGGGTGCTCCCACTCAGCAGTTTTGTAATGTTATACAACATTATAACACGGTAACATTCATAATATTATCGTGTTACACAATGTTGTATAAATCTAACATATGAAGAATTTTATTTATCGCCCTGTTTTTATATAAGTTAAAAAATAAGATTTCTATGTCAATCATAATTTTTTTTTATTAAGAGACCTTAAAAAAACACATTTAATCATAATCGCATATAGGAACTATATTGTCGGGTCGAAGCGATCTAAGCAGACTACATGTTAATTTTTTTTTAAATTTTATTCATTAATCCTAGGGTAGGTATACATATATATTATTAAACAATATTGCAAAGAGTGCGCGGTATGTCGTCGTATTTATAAAAATATTTATAACCTAAATAACAACGGTTTTCCTTAAGGTACTCCTACACATAATTTACATAAAGTTATACAACATTAAAACACGATGTGTATAACACGATAACATTCATAGTTTTATCGTGTTATACAATGTTGTATAACGTTATAAAAATGCTTGGTAATGTTTAAAAAGCTTTAATTATATCAGTGAGTACTTGACAAATATTTTGGTGAATTTTAACGGGTGAAGCGGCCATATATTTTTTTTGACTATTTTTTATTTTATTATTTTTTGCTCTAAAGACATACCACGTACACAATGCACAACAAAAAAAAATAATAATAAAAATAAAAGCACACTTAAATACTACAAAAAAATAATAATTAAAAGAGCAATTTTGCACACTACCATTCTTTTATATGAATCCTATACAGTATTTTAAATATTTATTATAACTTTTATTGGCTAGGCGTTCAATCCGAATCGATTTTACAGAAAATTTGAAGTATCTTCTCTCGCTATTATTACTAACAAACACGATATAATATTTAAAGCCTCAATGCGTATTTTGAAATTCTATATAAAACAGGAAAATCAAATTACTGAAATGAAGAAACAAATAGCAATTAATTCATATTACTAAACAGTTTTACTAAAAACTTTAACCTTTTGAACGCCACCGTCACTTATAGATGACAGGCCAAAAAGTACCCAGCACGCCACTGTCACGATAACATGACAGTTAATAGTCAGTTTTAATCGATATAATTCCGAACTCACTACTATATTGTAGGTGATTATGGATGAGTTCTTAGCTTGGCGCTGAGGGCACGTCTTTTGACGTGGCGGTCAAAAGTAACCTGGCAAGAACTACACTGTAAGACAAAAAATATTTGGGGAAAAAACATCATTTCTCATAAGTTTATTAAGGCCGCTGTTGACATTCTATAAATTCAATTCGGATTCAACTTGAAACACCACAAATACACACTCATACATAAAGAAAAAAACTTGAGCAAGTTAGTTTTAACTTTCGATTTGTATAATGAAACGATTTTCAATTAATTTATGGTAATTTCTTCTCACATTCTATCAGCTTTCTTCATTATCTTTCTAGCCTAGGTAAGATTCCGGAAAGGAGCCGGTCAGCCGTCGCGCCAGCCGAATGCATGTCGCCGGAGATAACTATGCGTAAGTTGCAAGCAAATATGAGCTGTAATAACTGTGCATACATTTGAATATTCTGTAACGCATTTTGAAATCATACCTTAATGGCCGCATTAAAAATGATTATTTAATTGAATTAATTTTCTTTTTAACACGACACATCGTTCGCTGTTCTGCATTTTTCCTATCAAAATCCATACAAAGACTTCAATTCCATGTTATTTAAGACATTTCTATCTCTTTATCGCGAAGTTAAAGAAAACTATGTGCCTTACTACAAAGTTAGACATACATTTGACACGTGTTTAAAATAATTTTCATATGATTTTTTTAGACACCTGTCAAATGTCTGTCTAATTAAGAATGGATTGGAGGAAACTATCGATCGACACCATCCATCCAATTTTAGCATCGATCCGTGACATCTTTACCATTAGACGGTGGATCGAGAGCTAGATGCAGTAAATATAAGCTGTGTACATTTTTTTGCACGTCACTGTAATCGGTTAATTGATTAAAAATCGTTTCACAGTATGCGTTGGAAATAAAACGGTTGTATTAAATATTTTTTACATAATAGCACCAAAGTTATGTTTTGCTTTCAACTTTATAATATAATCAGCCTATAGTTTGCCCATATTGGGACTTGGAGTCTCACTTTCAACGGGTTATAGAACATGACGTACGTCCTGTAATTTGTTTGACCGCCACCGTCACGTATAGATGACACGCTAAAAAGTGCCCAGCACGCCTCTGTCACGATAACACGACATACTTTTTAAGTTCAAAATTATAGTCAGTTTTATTCGATATAACTCCGAACTCACTACTATATTGTAGGTATTTATGGATGAGTTTTTAGCTTGGCGCTGAGGGCACGTCTTTCTTTTTTGACGTGGCGGCTAAATGTCATATAATACACACATATATTAATGTTACACGCGTATTACAGTGTATTTAGCCGTAACTAACCCTGTCTATCAAAAACTGTTTATAAAACTCGTTTTGAAATCGAGTTGCAAAGACATTCTTATATAATAAATATATTTCGTTGATAAAAACTACAATGTTTAACAGTAAATTTAAAACAATCGTTATATTTCCAACCGTAAAAAACCGCGGTTAAAAACTAATGTGTAACTGTGTGCTCAGATTTATTTAAATACAAGTGGCAGTATTGAACGGACCGGTTAGCGATGCTGTTTAGTTAATTTTAACGGTTAGATTTTATTATTAAAAAGCATTTTTTTTAGATATGTCAAATTCTAAAATGACATCTATCTGTCATCTGTCATTACAGTTGCTTGTCATATATTTAAATGACAGATTTTTTGAGTGCAATCAAACATTTGCTAGTATAACATGCCCTTTGTCAGACTTTTCTTAAGTATAAGTAACGTATTTATACTCTTTCCTGCTTGATATATTGATTGATGGTGACAGAACTATACTGTTCTAAATACCAAGCTTTTCTATGTGTTGATATCAAAACCACATTTTTAAGATATTCACCAAGAGGTTGCAAATACCAAATTTTATCAACATTGAACTATCACCCTAGAATTCGACATAATCAAAAAAAAAATGCCCCAATCCCATCGCCGCAAGTCCGCATACAAAAAAAGAAATAAATGAGAATACTAAATAAATTCATCAAAGTATTTTCAGCATCGATCTATGAGTACTCAATCTCTCAACATGTAATTTTTTATACTCGCAAATCTGAACAATATTCCAGTCTTCTGATAATTATACATCTTTTTTTTTACAATAACACGGCTGTACAGGTGAATAAAAAAACAAATTTCTTTATGATTGCTGCATACAGTCTAGTTTGTTTTCCTTTATCTAGAGATCCAAACAATTGTATTTAGGGTGAGTGTGTGAGTTCCGAGTGTGAGTGTCAACGAGTGAGTCCCACTCACACACGATTCGAGGTGAAAATGAGTGAGTCCAAATTGAATTCGCTTCAAAAACTTGAGTGAGTACGACTCAAGTATGAGTTCATTATATTCAACCCGACTTATACATACAAACACTTAAGTAATTACTCAAATACACTCAACTATAATCCCACTCAAGCTTTTTAAAGAAGCAACTCGTAAGAGTAATTATTTCTAAAACCTCGAGACTCACGACAACTCGAGATACCAAAATGGCGGATAAACAAAAAAAAAATGCGAGGATTGTCGATGTCGCAGCACCAGAGTCGCCACAGATAAAAAATACTTAACCTACCAAAGACTACGACAGGATATTCCTTTTTTTTATGTCATTTTGAATTTTATCAAGATGAATGTAGTTATTTTATACAATGTCAAAAATATATAAATATATATATCGTTTATATGGTAGTACTTACTCTAGCTATATAGATGTCAAATTGATAACGCGTGAACATAGAGCATAGTGTTGCTTATTGTCAATGCATAATAAGCTGTGGACAAAAGAGAAAAAAATATATTATTACATTATATAATTCTATATTTTGTACTATCTTAAGGCGAACGGTTAAAAATGCTGCATAAACATGTTAACATCTAGAATTATGTATTGCGTAATTGCTTCTCAAGATACATAAATACACATTTTATTTGCTCAATAGATATTTTAGCAACAAAATTGTCTAGTGCGCTGTTGCTTGGCTAACTTCAGACTCGCCAAGACAGACAGTCCTAATCAAATAACTTTGCTATTATCTATTTGTATAGACGCCAGCACATCAGGCTAACCGAAACTGTAAAAATTTTTCATACAACTTTGAACCATAATGCTTTAGCGATAAAGTTGAAAATCTATTAAGGAAATTTGACAGATTGTTTGCTGCCTTATGTGCTGGTGTCGTAGTTGGTGAGGTTGGACAGAGCTATAGCTTTGATAACGAGGAGTCTACAAAAAACAGAGCCCTAACTCCAGTTGAGTATATCATTAACAAATAAAACAACGCCTGCGACTACGAGTATAACACGCAAGTACAGACACGCTCCACACCAACTAGCGTTTTCTACAAGAGGCGTGGAACATGCATTTTTTTCTGTTGGACAAGTAAGATAGATAGGAATGGGGGGTATATTCCAGACTTAAGAGAGGCAAGGATATTCGAAAAGAACTGTCTGTAGGTAACACAAGGCGCCTATAGCATTATTAACCTTTTGACCGCCACAGTCACTTATACATGACAAGCAAAAAAGTGTCCAGCACGCCACTGTCACGAATACATGACAGAGTTTTAAAGGTCAAAATTAATAGTCGGTTTTAATCGACATAATTCTGGACTCAATACTGTAATATATTGTAGGTATTTAAGGATGAATTCTTAGCTTAGCGCTGGGGGCACGTCTGTTTTTGACGTGGCGATCAAAGAGTCAAAGTTTAGATATAATCGATAAAAGAAAAACTCACCTAGGCTCCGCACATAACCATCGAGTAACGCGACAAACCACAAAGTGTCACAGCACTATGAATAAAGTTTTTTTTTTTTTATATATAGAAAAAGAAAATGCATCCGATTAACGTTTTAACTACGGTGTTTAAGCACAACGCACATTTAAGTCTTTATGTATGTACAACAATCACTGTTTCGCAGACAGCTGCTTGGGTTCCGTGTCTTGCTTCGTTTTTGGCGTTGCTGTGGAAGAAATGATATTATTTTTTAGATTGTTTCATATTATATTTTTGAAAGGAAGAGTGTGTTTGATCACTTATTTCGTCTAACAAATTTAGGGTGAATGCAGCGAGTGGTAGCGGCAAATTTCAAGTTAACATTACATATGAAGATTTTTATTGGCCCTTGACCAATCTTTTTTAATGAAAGGAATAAATGCCTGAAAGGAATACATCCTGCTTGAGACATTTTGCGACTGAGCCTTACGTTTTATAAATTGAATAGATAAGTATAAATAAACATAATACGGATACTCACGTCTAGGCCTAGCGTTGGCGACGACGCTCTGTGCGCCGCAAGAGCCGGCGCGGCCGCGGTTGTTGTTGCTGTTGCCGGCCGCCGGACGGTTGCCGGCCACGTACTTATTGCTGCACAGAGAGTGAGTTTGTGAGTTCGGATGTAGGTGTGTGAGTGAGTTGGAATGTAGGTGTGTGAGTTGGGATGTAGGTGAGTGTGTGAGTTGGGATGTAGGTGTGTGAGTTGGGATGTAGGTGAGTGGGTGAGTTGGGATGTAAGTAAGTTGGGATGTAGGTGAGTTGGGATGTAGGTGATAGTGAATTGGGATGTAGGCGTGTGAGTTGGGATGTAGGTGAGTTGGGATGTAGGTGAGTGAGTTGGGATGTAGGTGAGTGAGTTGGGATAGATAGGTGAGTGGGTAAGTTGTACTCATTTCTGGGGTAATATGACGGGGGAGTGTTAAAGACCAACTCATTCGCTTCTAGGAAGATAAATGTTGATTCGGTGTCTCTAGAAGTATGGATCAAATCTAATAGAGACATGGGCAGACGCGAGCAAGGCGACGTATGTCGGCGGTGGGTTAGTACCGTGCAGAAGAGGTTACCTGGTGGCGCGGTGCGCGAGCGCGGCGCGGTCGCTCTCGGAGACGGAGCGCGTGCGGTCGTAGGGGCGCGCGTGCGGGCCGCGCCCGGGCGCCGCAGACCCGGCCGCCGCCAGCAGCTCGTTCAGCTGCGGCTGCGCACACGGACATACATGTTATACATAACCACATCAAAGAAATCCAAGCAACTTGTTTGCACCTTGGGTCCAAAAAACCTAGGTATCTTACGGAACCCATTATTTACTTCATCATCTCCCGAGCCTTTTCCCAACTATGTTGGGGTCGGCTTCCAGTCTAACCGGTTTCAGTGAGTGTTTTACAAGGAGCGACTGCCTACCTGACCTCCTCAACCCAGTTACCCGGGCAACCCAATACCCCTTGGTTAGACTGGCGTCAGACTTATTTACTTATATAGCTTTATAATGGTGAAAGAATGTTAAAACTCAGTGCAGTAGTTTTTAAGTTTATCCATCACAAACTATTGAACAAAAATACAATTTGACAAGACGAGACCCGTTTTCTTTATCATGGGAAATCATCAAATGTGGGTATGTCCCGCTGAGAGTGCAGTTGGAAAATGCGTCAGACTCTGTTTTGTGTGTTATATAATTCTACCTTATAGTTCTTAGAACCAGATAATTACTAATTAAAACAAGACTAAAAGAGGAATCACTTTTGTTCCTACTGCAAGCTCAACATGACAACCGTAGAAACAAGTTTTGTCTACCGAAAACTGGACATAATGACAGATAAGTGACAGATTGACGTAAGATTTCTTCTGACACGAAGAAAAAGTTTTTTTCTTTTCTTCGATCGACATAAGTCTACAATTGATTATATGCGAGTTGACAGGTCGCGCCATGCTCGGGCAGAAGACATGTTGACATTGACAGAAAGAGCTTTGCCTTTTCTTGATAGAATAGACATAGAATCGCCATGCTGAGCCTGCTGGAGATTTTTATATACCAGGGCTTTGTAAGGAGCACTAATATTCATTAACCCAAGCAATCTCAACGCAGTATCCTGTGTAACCTTACCTCCAAAACTCTAAAATCCTCAATGCTCTGGAAGTTCTCAAGGTATCCCTGTAGCTTGGGGTCCACTTGCAGGGCCCCCGCGTGCTTATAGTACTTCAGGAACGCCCAGAATTTCTCTAAGCCGTACAGTTGACCTGCAGGGAGAGAAAGGATAGGTCATATCAAACCGTAGTTGACAACTAGTCGAATTCAATACTTTTATTGAACTATCAAAAACGGTTACTCTCTATGCGATTTGTATTAAAATATGAACTATGACGTCACAGATTTTCCACATCAAGCTGTATACTTGTTTTGCTAATATCATCAGTATAAAAATTCAAGCAGTTTTTTCTTCAAAATTAAAGGTGACATAATTTTTAAGACACTTTAATCAATGAATATCATTCTAGAGGGGCTCATGGCTAAGTAACAAGACGCACGGGTCGATCGATCATAAGGTTAAGGCAATGCTTGGTGCGGTCGGTCCGTGGATGGGGGACCATATATATCATGATGAGTTTCTCCGTATTTCGGAAGACCGGTTTCCCGGTTGTTGGTTGTTGCAAAAAAGTTGAATGACCTAGGGGTCAACGATCGAGCGCGTTCATAGAGACCGGCGTTATGCGTAAGAACACAATTACAATTTGGCAAATGTGATGATAAATTTAATATTTTTTATTGGTTATTTAATAAAAAAAAATATGTTATTGTTTTCATGACATTTTTGTGGTAAACGTGATCCTTAGCATGTACTAGATGACCTGTAAAAATATGGTGCACTAGTTTACCTTTCTCGTAGTCAGCCATGGTCTCGATCTGGAAGTGCTGGTACAGCTCCGGCCGGAACTTGCGCTCCAACCCGTACGAGTAGAAACGGAACAGGCACTCCAGCCCATAGCGGAAGCCCGCGGATGCGTCTTCATTCGCAAGCGATCTGAGAATTAAAAAAAAAAAAAATATTTTTCTTGACCTTTTGACCGCACCGTCACTTATAAACGACAAGCCACAAAGTGCCCAGCACGCCTCTGTCACGACTACATGACAGACTTTTAAAGTTCAAAATTAATAGTCAGTTTCAATCGATATAATTCCGAACTCACTACTATATTGTAAGTATTTATGGATGAATTCTTAGCTTGGCGCTGAGGGCACGTCTTTCTTTATTTGACAAGGCCGTCAAAGGTTAAGCTTATTTTAATATTTAAAATATAAATTACGTGTCACGTTGTTTGTGCGCGATGGACTTCTTAACTACTGAACCGATTTTAATCAAATTTGCACACCGTGTGCAGTTTGATCCAACTTGAAAGATAGGATAGCTTACATCTTAATTTATAGTCACAATATTATTTTATTGCAAATTTGTAGGACATTTAGTTATTTTTTTAACATATTTAATATGCTTTCAAAGTTTCTTATAAAAATATACTTAGCAAAAACATTTAAAAATATAAAAAACAGTTGTGCATCGATATCGGGAACAGGGTCCAAGCTACCGGTGGTTAGGGTCCCAGAGACAGAAACCTCCTCACAATACGTGCCGTTTCAAGGAGTACTGCCTTCTGAATCTTTCCCTTGATCCAGCTGCCTAACGAGAGCCTCTTCAGATGTTGATCGAGGCTCTTGACTATTAGGGCCAGTTTCACCGGTTACGGATAGCCACTATCTAACAGATGAAATAAATTAACAGACAAAACTTTTTTTAAAAAGCTTTTATGGTTAGCCATATTGGATTTAGAATAACGTCAAATTATTTTTTAAGTCTCTCTCAATAAGTCTTTTCATTTGATACCTATATTGTTCAAATTCATTAAAAATAACTACTCCGCCATTTTAGACGGTCCGCCATATTGGATTTAGAATGAAGTCATATAACATATCGTGAATTGTCATCCAAACTGAACGTGTATACAAAATTTCAGCTCAATCGGTTGAAGATATCTACTTCAAAATTGAGTTCAAAGAATCCACCGTAACATACATACACGGCAAGTTAAATAAAAGCTTTTAAAATGGAACAGAATTTGTATGAAATTATCTGCCAGATAAACTATCTGGAACTTATCAGCAACCGGTGAAACTGGCCCTTAGTTTTATATAAAATTGATTATTACCTGAATTCATTATACATGGTGCGGTTGAAATGATCCCTTAGGAAGAACGACCAGAATCTAAACAGGGTGTTCATTTCTTGTGACTGGCCGATACCCAGCTTCTTTCGCTCTGAAACAAACAAATATAATTTAAGTAGTGTCTCATCTCCCGAGCCTTTCCCCAACTATGTTGGGGTCGGCTTCCAGTCTAACCGGTTTCGGCTGAGTACCAGTGTTTTACAAGGAGCGACTGCCTATCTGACCTCCTCAACCCAGTTACCCGGGCAACCCAATACCCCTTGGTTAGACTGGCGTCAGACTTACTGGCTTCTGACTAATTTAAGTAGTGTCATTTAGAAAAAATAAAGAAATTGATTATACCTATTAACAACTCGAAACTTTGCAAGATTTTATAATGATGTTTGATTCAATGTAAGCTTCATCAAAATCCGTTGAGCCGTTTTAGCGTGAAGATGTAGATAACCAACATACATACACTCACAAACTTTCGCTGTTTATAATATGTATTAGTGTGATTGACACCAAACACAGTTCAGAAAGGTCTAAACAGCTGACGATAATATTATTTTTTACTTATTAGCTTCTCAGTTTGACCAAGATAAGTATGTTTGTCCAAGATTTTCTCGCGTTCGGCTGAACCGATTTCGATGCCATTTCGGAAAAGTATTTGTTACATTAGTGTTTTAATGGACTCAAATAAAAAGGAGGTAAAATTGATTGTTTGTTTGGATTGAATCATCATCATTTTTTATAAATAACGATTTTGTAAATAAAGTATTCCTATATAGTATAAATATAAATAAGTAGTATACTAATAATATACAGTGGTAAGCTTAGACCCTGTTCCCGATATCGGTGGTGACCTATTTTTTATATTTTTAAATGTTTTTATTTTTTTATATTAATATTTAAAAATGAAAAAAATATGTATTAAAATAAATAAATGACATAAAATACAGTGGTAAAATTGATTGTTTGTTCATGCGAAAACTACTTGACCGATTTGAAAAATTCTTTCACTATTGTGAAGCTACACTATCCCCGGTGAACATAGGCTATGTTTTATCCGGTTAGAAATTTTCCTACATACCTTTAAGACAGCGCGAATAATATTTGTGATAGGCCTGTTGCGTGAAATGGTTCTCCCTCAGCAGTCCATGACTGGGGTGGTGGAAGGTCGGCAGCGACTGTGGCATCGAGCCGCAGGACGAGCCTAGAGTCGGCGATGTTCCTAGCGACGACCTGTGGAGAGGAAATACATTTATATTAATAAAACGGTAGATGACAACTAGTCAAATTCATTACTTTTGCGTTCTCTTTAAGGAGATCAGCCAGCTGCGCAGGACTGTAAGGAGCTGTAGAGTTCTCGTTCATGATATGATGATGATGGCATCCAGGCCGATTGTCGGCTACGGCGGCCGTTCTCTCTTATCAGCCAGCTGCGCAGGACATGTTATAAAGCAAGCAAATTTGCGCAGACACAGGTGCACTCTCTATTCCCTCACTATCATAGTCTTCAGGGACGGCAATCCGACACGACCGGAGAGAGGTCACAAGCAGGACCGACTGCAACGTGCGACACGATGCACGGGTGTATCTATCACCAACTGCCAGACTCAAGGCTGCTTTATGAAAGTTTCTCAAAACCCACAAAGCGATTTCGGCCCGACCCGGGAATCGAACCCGAGACTACGTGCACAGCAGTCGCACCTTGCGAACAGTAGACCAACGAGGTAGACATATAATAAAACCATAGGAAGGTTAAAACTGTACTATGTAGCCTATCTAATAACCCGACCTCTTAGTTATATTCATGCCGAATTTGAAGCAAATCCATGCAGTATTTTTTGAGATTATTCCGGACATACATACAGACAAACAGACAAAAATTCTAAAAACTATATTTTTGGCTTCGATATCGATTTTAGATCACGTCCCAATTATTTTTTTTTTTAAATATTCAATGTACAGTTTTGACTTTTCTACGATTTTATTATATGTATAGATATTGTTACTGTAAAGCCCACGCGGACGACGTCGCGGGTAACAGCTAGTATATAAATATAAGCAGCGTACCCAGTGCTGTGCGTCCTGGCCCTGTGCTCGCGGATGTCCATGATCCAGCCGACGTGGTGTTCCACCGGCGGGTTCAGGCTGTGCCGGGTCTTGTGTTTGCGGCTGCTTCTGTGGAATTAGAATCATTTTATTAAACAAACTAATGTTATAAACAAAAGTCGTGGTGACCTAGTGGTAAATAAATTAAAAGAAAAAACTTTTTTTAAGAAGCTTTTATGGTCCGCCATATTGGATTTAGAATAACGTCAGATTATTTCTTAAGTCACTCACAATAAGCCCTTTCATTTGATACCCATATTGTTGAAATTCATTAAATACTCCGCCATCTTGGACGGTCCGCCATATTGGATTTAGAATAACGTCATATAACATATCTTGCATTGTCATCCAAACTGAACGTTTACACAAAATTTCAGCTCAATCGGTTGAAGATATCTACTTCAAAATTGAGTTCAAAGAATCCACCGTAACATACATACACGGCAAGTTAAATAAAAGCTTTTAAAAAGACTCACATAACATCAGTAGCGTGCGGGTCCTTGTTAGCGGCGTAGAAGCGAGCCGTGCGCCTCGGCCGCTTCGCTTTGCTCGGCTGTTCGTTTTGTTCCACCTGATAGAAATAAATAACATATATAGGGTGTAACAAAACTAGTGCACCATATTTTTACAGGTCATCTAATACATGCTAAGGATCATGTTTACCGCAAAAAAAGTTGAATGATAAATTTAATAAAATGTTGTTGTTTTCATGATGTTTTTTGTGGTAAACATGATCCTTAGCATGTACTAGATGACCTGTAAAAATATGGTGCACTAGTTTTGTTACACCCTATATATCTAAATATAGCTGTAACCTCTTGACACCGACTTCTAGAGCAACATAAGTTTTTATTTTTTTATTTTTTGTGTTTTTAGAATTCTGTAAAGGTTTTATCTTAGTTTACCTGTAGAGGTCTGGGCGGTGGCGGAGGTGGTTCGGCCGGGTTGTGGTGCCGCTCAGCCGGCACGGCTGCTTCGAAAGCCGACCGGCTGATAAGCGATACGGTGCGGTATTGGTTACCGCTGCCGTAAGACTGAGAACAAGAAAGCAAATTATTATATAAGCAGAGCTTTTGTTACTGAAATATTTCACATTTTGATAGCCATGAACGTCTTAAGGCACCAGCACATCAACCTACCTGAAACTGTAAAATTTTCTCAATCAACTTTAAACCATATACTTCAATAATAAAGTTCAAAATCTATTAAGGAAATTTGACAGATTTTAGTATGTAGCTCGATGTGCTGGCATGTGTACATGGTCAAAAGATTATATATTAGGTATTTTGTTGATTGGGAAAATTTTACAGTTTCAGGTAGCTTGATGTGCTGGCGTCTGAACATTTGTTTTCCGCCGTGGGTGCAACTAGAAGGAGTGTCAGGCTCTTACGGACTGAAAACCCACTTTGTGCCTTCTGGCGGTCTTTGTGTGCGAGTGCCGCGCTTCAAGCTATCATGTATTGCAACTCACCGAGGGGTAATCCGTATCGTTCCATAAATCTTCTTCATATCGTCTGAGTCCATCTGTGATAACCTGAAATAACAATCAGTACATTATTATACAACTAGCTATAGTACTATATACTACAGTTTGTAAAGATGTATGTATGTTTGTCATAGAAAAACAACAATAAAAGATGATAAAATAAGAAAATGGGAATATCAGGGAAATTTTGACAGATCAAAAATAATTAATTAATGGATAAATCAGTAAACTATTAAAAATGCTTAAAAAATTGCATAGTTTTAGGCTATTAAAAATCTCAAATATTCTGAACTGAAATATTTCGACTTGACAGGTAAGAAATTATGCGAATTTATTGACAAATACTTAAACTATTTACAAAATTTATTTATTTAAACACAGCTAATTTTATCATTACAGGTCACCAGCCTAATACGACAAAATTAGTTACACACATACACATAAACATAATAATAAATATTCGGTCTGTTTAAAAAGATACATTTTGAACTTCTGAAGTTAGCATATGACCCTGTGCATTCCAACACACCTTTTATTTATTTTTGACCCAGTTTAAAAGCAAAGGAAATCACCGACATTCTGACCATCAGAAGTTAGCATACAACCCAGTTGGCATATAACCCTGTTGCAATTCTCCTTGTTCGCTAACACGCACGTGGAACATGGCGAACCGTTGGTATCGCGTCGTGGAACGTAGCCGAGCGATCAAATCAAATCAAATTTATTTGCAAAGAATGCAGGTTACATTGAAATAAAGGTTTACTGAACATTTTGGACCCACGTACATTCTGCCTTTAAATAGACACGCAAATTTTTTGTAAAAAATTTACACAATAGTTATTCATTATACAAGAAAATACAAATTAGATATATATAGTCACATAATATTACATAATTATTTATTACAACTGAGAGTCAGCGCTATTCTTCTGTTTTTTACAAAAGAAAACTGTCTGTCACATACATTCAACTGCTGCTGTTGGTTTTTTAAGTTTTTCGTCTTACTAGCCATTCCATACGATCCCCTACCGCTTAAACTCCTTTTGATCAATATTTCGAGGGACACCCTGTATAATAAGGTATTCAGTGGTATCATACCTGTTCCAAGTCCTGTGTGATCTTGGTCCTGGTGTTCCAGTCGCCCTGGCGGTCGTGGCCGTCGTGCTTGGGCGGGCGGGCGGGCGTCTGCGTCACGATCAGCAGCCGCCCCACGTCCCGGTCCGTGAACTCTAAGTCGGATTCGTCATCAGACCTAATGGTGGAAGGCGAAATTTATCTTATTAATGAGTAAATTTTGTTTGGGAAACTTTAGATATATTATTGGCCAACACTGCCATTATACAATGTAGTTCTAGAAAATTCACATAACACTGAAGTAATTCTTTTTTTTTCCTTCATCAATCATCCCTAGCCTTTTTACAATGCTATGTTGGGGTCGGCTTACAGTCTAACCGGATGCATTAGCCTAGATTTCCAATTGTTATCGTTATTATTATTAGTCGTGGTGGCCTAGTGGTTAAAGAGCCAACCTCTCAAGTGTGAGGGCGTGGGTTCGATTCCAGGTCGGGCAAGTACCAATGCAACTTTTTTAAGTTTGTATGTACTTTCTGAGTATATCTTGGACACCAACGACTGTTTCGGATGGCACGTTAAACTGTAGGTCCCGGCTGTCATTGAACATCCTTGGCAGTCGTTACGGGTAGTCAGAAGCCAGTAAGTCTGACGCCAGTCTAACCAAGGGGTATTGGGTTGCCCAGGTAACTGGGTTGAGGGGGTCAGATAGGCAGTCGCTCCCTGTAAAACACTGGTACTCAGCTGGATCCGGTTAAGACTGGAAGCCGACCCCAACATAGTTGGGAAAAGGCTCGGGAGATGATAAGTAAATTTTGTTGGGAAACTTTTGATATATTATTAGCCAACACTGCTATGATACAATGGTGTTCTAGAAATTTCTACAGCGAAGACGCGTACGCACATAACACCGTAGGGGTTGGGGTCGGCTCCCGGTCTAACCGGATCCAGCTAAGTACCAGTGTGCCACGTGCTTATCTGGCAACCTCAACCCAGTAACCAGTAAGTGGGTAACCCGTGACCACTATGACTAGTTTGTTACGAGTAGTCAGGAGACTATGATGGTCACCCATTCAAGGCAAGTGAAACAAACAATACAAGAAGAAGTTAGCATATTTGTTCATTTGAACTCGCTAATCTCAGAAACTACTGGCCCGATTTGAAAAATATATTTTAGGGTTAGTAGAATCTTTAGAAAAAAAATTGTCTGAAATTAGTTATTTTTATGTAGAGCCAACAATGCACCCGTTCTGGCTATGCCGCCAGCCCGGAACGCCTAGCCGACTCAGTTCCTGTAGCACTCACATTCGCAGTAACTGAACACAACATCTACATTGTGTACAGTGGACATTTAGTGCAGATTTTATTTTAATTATTTGACCTTAACCTTGGAAAAATACGTCATTATTTATAAAATTACAAAACGACCTTGATCTTGGAATTAATATTTAAATTAAAATTTTAACAAGAAAAATCCTATTTTTGTTTTGAGAATGTTATATTCTTTTACATTTTAACACTATTTTTAAGATTTCTTATCTGTCAATAAAATATTCCGCCTTCAGAAATTTATCTCAACTGTGCTCAATTTTGACAAGATAATTTTCAAAAGAAATTATAGCTGAATCTATAAGATCCCTAAAATTGTTTTAAATCCAAACTCATCAGGTATAAAGGATAACATAACGAATGACCGATATCACATAAGCTTCTATAAAATGACCTTGACCTTGAAATTTATAAATGACAAAAATTTACTTAAATCCATAGAAAACAAAACAGAACACCTTTGAAATATATCTATTTTATTACGTTAACCTTAAAAAGGTCGCCGGAAGAAGCAGGATGCAGGTCGCTTCCAACCGGTATATGTGGAGATCTAAAGGGGAGGCCTATGTTCAGCAGTGGACGTCCTATGACTGAGATGATAATGATGATGATGTGAACTCACCAAGCGTCAGTGAAGGTGTTATGCCGTGGCGGCGGCAGGTCGAGCTCCTCGTCCAGCTGGAAGTGGAGCTCCTCGCGCTGCTCGGCGTCAGCGGGGGCGGGCGCACGCTCGCGGGATCCTGCTTTTGTGCGCCTTTTTACCTAAAGATACACAGATAAGGTATAATAAGCATAATTGTAATATATTGAGGGCCCGTTTCACCACCTAGGAATAAGTTCCAGTTAGTTTATTTATACTAAAGTGTTAGATAGCCCATTTATCGAGGAAGGCTATAGGCTATATACCATCACGCTAAGGCACACGGGAGCGGAGCAGTAACCAAAGATGCGGGTGAAACCGCTGGGGACAGCTAGTTTGGTAGATAATTTCATACAAATTCTGTTACATTTTTTAACTTGTTAGGTAGACAGTGGCTTCGGACATCGTGCAACTGGCCCTTAATCAATCAGTGTAAAAGTTGAGTGTAATAAATCGATGGAGCGAAAACACCGCATTCTTTATTAGAAAAAATAAAAACTATACTAAAATTATAAATCTAAAGAGTTTGCTTATTTGCTTGAACGACCTAATCTCAAAAATTATTGTACCAATTTCAAAAATTCTTTGATTGTTAGATATTCGAATCTTTGGATAAAAATTTGTCTGAAATAAGTTATTTTTATGTCGAGCCAACAATGCACCCGTTCTGGCTATGCCGCCAGCCCGGAACGCCTAGCCGACTCAGTTCCTGTAGCACTCACATTCGCAGTAACTGAACACAACATCTACATTGTGTACAGTGGACATTTAGTGCAGAAATATTATTAAAAAGTATTAAGTGACCTTGACCTTGAATTTTTTTTATTAGTAAATAAACTTCATTACACTCGATTACGCATATTAGCCGACATCGAATAAATGCTCGAAAATTTAAATCGAGCTACTACTAGGAATATCAGAATGTTTGAGCACTGCAACTATTCAAAAAACCTTATTTGACCTTTCGACCACCACGTCAAAAAAAGAAAAACGTGCCCTCAGCACCAAGCTAAGAATTCATCCATAAATACTTACGATATAGTAGGTAGTGAGTTCGGAATTATATCGATTGAAACTGACTATTAATTTTGAACTTTAAAAGCCTGTCACGTAGTCGTGACCGTGGCGTGCTGGACACTTTTTGTCTTGTCATCTATACCTGACTGTGGCGGTCAAAAGGTTAAAAAGTAGTAAGGGTGGCTTTGTCTTACCTCAGTCCAAACTTGTTCCGAATTTGGACTCGAGTGTCCTGACGCCGGTCTGTCGTCTTGACTATCTGATTTATCGTTACACTCTTCTGTGAAAGACAAAAAAACATTCACATTAGATAAACGACAATACGGTAGTTGACATCTAATTTTGCTGGGGAGTTTGTTGCGCCACTTCTTCCCAGCGAGAACACATAGGAATGATAAAAAAAGTTTCTTGGGAAAAGTTGTTTGTAATCATGAGAACAATCACGTGTTTAAATAGCGGTCACTAATTACTAGTCACCCTATATATAAAGAAGACGTTAACCAACAATCCTGGATACATAATTTCGCGTTCATAATACTAGTAGAATATGCTAGAATGTATACATACCATGTCTGTTGGCGAGAGGCACGAACTCGGGCACGTCGGGGTTGAGCGGGTCGTGAGGCGCCGCGCCCGCTGCGCCCGCGCCGCCGCGACCCGTGCGGAACATTCTGGAACAAACAACAGCTTATAACGTTACTATGCTTATGACAGAATCTCGATTCAGATATTCTAACATCAGAAATTGTGATTGTAACGCTTAGAATCGAAGGTGATAAGCCAAAAAGCGCCCAGCACGCCACTGTCACGAATACATGACAGAGTTTTAAAGTTCAAAATTGATAGTCAGTTTCAATCGATATGATTCCGAACTCACTTAAAAGTCTGTCATGTAGTCGTGACCGTGGCGTGCTGGGCGCTTTTTGGCTTGTCATCTATACGTGACGGAGGCGGTCAAAAGGTTAAAAGTCAACCAAGTCTGAAAGTGCCAGAACCATTTCTTAACCCGTTTACCTTAAAACGCGTTACAAAATATTTATTTCAATTAATTTTCCAGTAGAGTATGTTACCTTGGTAAGGGTGGCGGCGGTACGGCTCTGAGGAGAGATGAAACAGGCGCCACTAGCGGCCCTCCCATTGTAGGCAGCGGGAATATGCCCACCATTTGTTTTTTGCGTCTGTAACAATATACAACACGATATAGCTAACTTTAATTCACTTTTTCCGTGTTTTAAGGGATCTTAAATTTATAACATATATAGGGTCTAACAATACTAGTGCACCATATTTTTACTGGTCATCTAGTACATGCTAAGGATCATGTTTACCACAAAAAAGTCATGAAAACAACCACTTTTTTAATTTATCATCATAATGCCGGTCTCTATGAACGCGCTAGATCGTTAACCCCTAGGTCATTCAACTTTTTTGTGGTAAACATGATCCTTAGCATGTACTAGATGACCTGTAAAAATATGGTGCACTAGTTTTGTGACTTAATATTATAAATGCGAAAGAAACTCTGTTTGTCACGCTTTCACCCCAAAACTATTGAGCCGACTCAAATAAAATTATCCTATGGTAGCCACATAGTCTAGAGTCTGAGGAAGGACATAGGCCACTTTTTATCCGGTTGCGGAAATTAGTACCCTCCGGCGGTGGGTGGAACCACGGGGAACAGCTACGAGCCCTAGTCAATTTGCTTCATGATCAGAAGGTCTAAGTAGCTAAACGTCCAACAGTGCAAAACGTCTAATGAGCAGTTAGTCTAATTAGCAAAACGTCCATGTAGCAAAACGTCCAACTAGCAGATGGCCTTTATAGCAGAACGTCTAGTTAGCAAGACGTCACTTTTAAAATGTGTACACTCATGATATAAAGTAAAACTGATTTTAATTCAAATAACAATAAATTTATTGACATATCAATACGTATAAAATAAACATTTCAAATCCATCTCGATGTATAAAGTCCTCGTCAATATACATAAATGATGATGGCATCCAGGCCGATGGTCGGATTTTTTTTTTGGTATGACTACTTGCAGTTCAGCCTAGAAGGCCGTGTACTGCTTAACCGGACTTTCCTGTGGGAACCTAAACATTTAATTTTAGGCTTCCAGCCAGGGGGATTGTCGGCTATGGCGGCCGTTCTCTTTTAAGGAGATCAGCCAGTTACGCAGGACATATAATGCACAAGCACTCGCGCAGACACAGGTGCACTCTCTATTCCCTCACTCTCATAGTCCGATGGGACGGACGTCCGACACCACCGGAGAGAGATCAGGCGCAGGACCGACATTTACGTGCTCTCCGATGCACGGAGGAATCAATCACCAACTTCCAGACTCCAGGCTGCTTAAAAAGCTAAGTTTCTCAAAACCCACAAAGAGATTTCGGCCCGACCCGGAATTCGAATTCGAAATTGATCCCGAGACCCGTGCCCAGCAGTCGCGCCTTGCGACCACTAGACCAACGAGGCAGTCAAATAATATAAGCCGAAACACCAGGTAGTTGGTACATATCGTTGAGCAATTCCCTCAACTCTTTGTAATCTCCATCATCAGGTCAGCTCTAAAACATCACTGCTTGTAATGTCATCAGATGCCTTAATGTACCTAAACTTGTTCCTTAATGCGTTCCTACAAATTTCGAGAGTTTTCCTCTAGTGGTTCTAAAGGTTTCCATCATCAGATCCTAAAGTGGTGGCAATGAAACCAGCTTGGCAGCATACCCTTTCATATAAAAAAATGTTCATGAAAATAAGTTCAAAACCGAACTTATTTAAGAAAAATAAGTTCGGTTTTGAACTTATTTTCATATATATATCATACACCAATATATTTTTTATTGATAAGTGTATGTAGCATTTTGTGCCTGAGTATCCAGACATTTTGAGAATCTGACTATTTGCTAACTAGACGTTCTGCTATAAAGGCCATCTGCTAGTTGGACGTTTTGCTACATGGACGTTTTGCTAATTAGACTAACTGCTCATTAGACGTTTTGCACTGTTGGACGTTTAGCTACTTAGACCTTCTGATCATGAAGGGTCAATTTCATGAGAGCAACGAGGTGAATAATAAATTAAAAGAAAATAACTTTTTTTAAAAAGCTTTTATGGTCCGCCATATTGTATTTAGAATAACGTCATATAACATATCTTGCATTGTTATCCAAACTGAACGTGTATATAAAATTTCAGCTCAATCGGTTGAAGATATCTACTTCAAAATTGAGTTATCCACCGTAAAATACATACATTGCAAGTCAAATAAAAGCTTTTAACATTAAAAAAACGATAGCTAGATTCCATGTCTCATATATGGGTGAACACCATTGACCAAAACCTACTTAAATATCATATTTATCCTTAGTATTAAACTTGTAGAGCCAACAATGCACCCGTTCTGGCTATGCCGCCAGCCCGGAACGCCTAGCCGACTCAGTTCCTGTAGCACTCACATTCGCAGTAACTGAACACAACATCTACATTGTGTACAGTGGACATTTGGTGCAGAAATATTATTGAAACGTATTAAGTGACCTTGACCTTGAAATCAAAATCTAAAAACAAACTAAAGCAAATTCTTAAGAAAAATTTGCCGAATAATCTATACTAATATTCTAAAGAGGAAACCTTTATATTTTTTTATGTTTGTATTGAATAGGCTCAAAAACTACTGGACCGATTTCAAAATTTCTTTTACCATTACTTAGAGGGATTCTTCCGAATCCGTATAGGCTATATTTTATCCCGGAAAATAGATAGGATTTTTCGTGGTAGTGAAAATTGTGGAGTAAGGCGTCGAAAAAACTGCCGTACGTTAACGATTCTCGCGAACGCTGCCTAAATGTCAGCTTAAAAAATAAATGTCCACCCGTGCGAAGCCGGGGTGGGTCGCTAGTTAAAAATAATTTCAATGCTGTTTGCATTAAAAACGGGGCTTCAATATTTAAATAAATTAAATAAAAAATTAAATCTTCTTAATATTTCAGGAATATTTGGCCCATAATGTTAAAAAAAAACTACGATTGATGAACTATTTGCGACATTGCCAGATTTTCGAACACGCGCCCTTAATCTGGCAACATATGGATAGTCGACTCACCGTTTCTCCCCTGGCTTATCGTCACTGCCTTCGGACTGTAGAGGCGGATCGTCGGCCGGATCGACTGGCTTGTCTCCCGTTGGTGATTCAGCCTTATCCTCAGGTTTAACCTGTTTGACTTCGGAATCAGGCTTACTGGATGTCTCTTCTGCTTTTTGTGGTTGTGGCTGTGGGGGGAAGGAATTTGTTGATTAGAAGTCATAATAAAAACGAAAATCCCGTAGTACAAAGTTTATCTATAATGCGTCCAGATTGAGTCAGCCAGCTGCGCAGGACATATTATAGTCCGTAAGCATTTGCGCGAACACAGGTGCACTCTCTATTCCCTCACTCTCATAGTCCGATGGGACGGCAATCCGACACGACTGGAGAGAGATCACAAGCAGGACGGCTGCAACGTGCGACACGATGCACGGGTGTATCAATCACTAACTTCCAGACTCGGGGCTGTTTTATAAAAATCTCTAAACGCGCCTAAAGTGATTTCAGCCCTACCTGGGAATCGAGCAGGACACCCCGTGCACAGCAGTCGCTCTATACGACTAGAGCAGGCATGTTTGTCTATTATTATAACAAAAACCTTAACCAAAGCAATGCGTGACCAGGTCTGCTAGCTGTCCTATAAATTGTGATCATTTGTTTAATTACTCTTTCATCAATAAATAAATTAAAAGGAAAAAACTTTTTTTAAAAAGCTTTTATGGTCCGCCATATTGGATTTAGAATAACGTCAAATTATTTTTTTACATCACTCTTAATAAGCCCTTTCATTTGATACCCATATTGTTGAAATTCATTAAAAATAACTACTCCGCTATATTGGGCGGTCCGCCATATTGGATTTAGAATGACGTCATATAACATATCTTGCATTGTCATCCAAACTGAACGTGTATACAAAATTTCAGCTCAATCGGTTGAAGATGTCTACTTGAAGATTGTCTACACGGCAAGTTAAATAAAAGCTTTTAAAATTACAACTCACCTCAATATTTTCTACAGGTGTGGTTACAGCACCAACATCTTTGACCTCTCTCTCCTCGACCGGCTTTTCTAGAACCTTCTCGACATTCTCTACACTTTCAACTTTCTTCTCTATACTTGGAGCTTCCTCTTTAGCTGTTTCCACTTTGATGTCATCTTCGGGCGCCTTCGGCTTATCTTCGGAAGACTTCGGTTTATCGTCGGGTTGGGTACTGGAAGATTTCTCCTCGTCGGCGTTCGTGCCTGCTGTTATGTCCAGGATCGGCCATTTTGTGGGTTCGAATGCTGTTCTGACCTGTTTTGGAGAAATTTGTTTGTTAGTTTTATTTGTTACGGAAGAAAGTGGATTGGAATCTTGTGGATAATCGATAATGGATTCTATGTTGGCATCCAGTCTAAACGGATGCAGCTGAGTACCAGTGTTTTACGTGGATTGACTGTGTGTCTTACCTCCTCAACCCTATTACCCGGGAAACCAGTTACCCATTGGTAAGACTTTCTAAGCCGAAAATCGATCTCAGTGGCGTGCACTTGGAGGCCTATGTCCAGCAGTGGACTGCGATAAGCTGATGATGATGATGATGATAAAGACTTTCTGGGCTTCTGACTATCTGTTACGTCAACTCTCAAGTTCTCCAATTTATGTACTCTAGTGGCGAAACTAAATTCAAGATTGCCAGTTGCAGATTCCTACAGATCCTTCCTCCTTTGGGTGCAGCTGGAGGAAGTGTCTAAAACCCACTATGTTCCTTCTGGAGGTCCCTGTGTGCCAGGGCCGCGGTAACTCTTGAGAACAACCCCCAGCCCCAGCAGACCTATGTCCTACAGGACCCTTCAAAAATTTACTCGAGCCAAGTCGAGTATGATTATTCTCATCTCGCTTCCTAATGTCCATCAAAATGTATGTTTTAGACCTTCATACTTTTTGTTCTCTTTTTGGGGGAATCATCAAACGACCCCACCTACTGTGGGTGCAGCTGGAGTGTGGAGTGGGGGAGTGGGATTGTTCCTTCTGGAGGTCCCTGTGTGCCAAGGCCGCTGTAACTCTTGCGAACAACCCGCAGCCCCAGCAGACCTATGTCCTACAGGACCCCTCAAAAATTCACTAGAGCCAAGTCGAGTATGATCATTCACCTTCAAAATGTATGCTTTAGACCTACATACCTTGAATCCAGATATGAGCTGCAGTTTATCCGAGTCCCGTATAGCGTCAAGCACGAGTTGTACGTCGGGCGTGAGGGCGCGGACGCGATGGAAGGAGGCTATGAGCGTTACGGGGATGGTGCCGTCCGCGCTCATCTTGCGGCGTAGGAAGAAGTCCCGGGCTAAGTTGTCCGGACTGAAGTAGTATTCGCTGTAGAGTATAATAGGTGGTATTAGCTTTAGCAACATAAAATATAGGTAATTTAAGAAATCTATACTAATATTAAAAAGCTGAAGAGTTTGTTTGTTTGAACGCGCTAATCTCAGGAACTACTGGTCCGATTTTAAAAATTCTTTCAGTGTTAGATAGCCCATTTAACGAGGAAGGCTATAGGCTACTTTTTATCCGGGTGCGCGGAGTTGTTCCTACGGGACGCGGGTGAAACCGCTGGCGGAAGCTAGTTTAATATAAGAATCTATGTTTGAACAAAGAAAAATTTTTTGCTAACATGTACACTAGTAGTTATTATTAAAATTATACAGGGTGACAAAATCATTAATTAATCAATGCCGGCCGTACAGTGAAACGCCACTCAATTTTAATGACCGCTCAAACGTCAATCTAGCTTTGAAAGATTTACGTCAATTTTAGGTACATAAATAATTGTACAGACAGCACATCAACCTACCAAAATTTGCCAAATTCGTTAATAGATTTTCAACCTTATCACAATACCGGAAGGTTAATATTAAATTGGTAAAATTTTACAGATACGGGTAGGTTGACCTGCTGGTGTCTGCACGTAGAACTTACAGTTAACTAACTAACGTTTGAGAATTTTGGTTTTAAAGATAATACAATTCTACCAATCTTAAAGCTTCGTCTAGAAAAATACACAACATTACAAGGATAAAATCCTAATCCTAATACTATTTATTATAAAGGCGAAAGTTTGTAAGTATGGATGTATAGATGTATGGATTTGAATGAAACTCTACCACAATATAGCTTATACATCAGAATAACATATAGGCTACTTTTTATCCGGGTATGGAAAGTACTTCCCTCAGAAAGCGGGTGAAACCGCTGGCGGAAGCTAGTACCCTATAAGAATGCCGTATACCCATGCCGTAATACCTACACAAATAATGTTGTAATTTCAAATTGTCAATACTCACATCTGCTTCTTAATAAGATCTTTAAGCGTAGCATGGTCGAGCCCGATGCCGTAGGGCGCGGCGGTGGCGGCGGCGGCGCCGTAGTAGAAGGCCTGCGCCAGCGGCGGCGCCAGCGGCGCGCCCAGCGTGGCGAGCCCGCCGAACGGTACCACCACCTGCGCCACCCCGCCCGCTGAGACCCGCAGCTGATGTGGGGGAGGGGACGTCAGGATCGGGGATACGTGCTTGGTTGCGGCATTTTTATATATTGTGAATATTTTGTTTACCAAAAATTAGTAACGAAAATCTGAGGGTTTTTTTTCATTTTCTAAATGTGAAAACGGCATTTTTTTCTGTCGTTTTCATAAAGATCATAGATTATATTTAAAATACTGTATTTCTCAAATAATTAACCAAAAATTTCTTTTTAAATTTTATAATTTGCTTGTTCCGTCATCACAACCAAACTCGCATTGCAATAAAAATAATAATAAATGAACGAATGAAACAAAATGCCGTAAAAATGAAAATGATCACCAATGACACACCAATTACTTATTCTAATGCATTCTTGGATAAAATTATTAAATAAGTCAAATATATTCTTAAACATGCTTTTATATGATAAAAATCTATGAAAATTGACATATACATTGACACAATTACGAAGATAATCATCATCTCCCGAGCCTTTTCCCAAGTATGTTGGAGTCGGCTTCCAGTCTAACCGGATTCAGCGGAGTACCAGTGTTTTACAAGGAGCGACTGCCTATCTGACCTCCTCAACTCGGTTACCCGGGCAACCCAATACCCCATGGTTAGACTGGCGTCAGACTTACTGGCTTCTGACTACCTGTAACGACTGCCAAGGATGTTCAATGACAGCCGGGACCTACAGTTTAATGTGCCATCCGAAACACAGTCATTGAGTGTGTACATAAATATTGTTAGTAAATATACATATATAATGTTGTCCCATGAACTCTGAACCACATGAATCAATGATAATATATATTTTGAGTACCACGTGATTTTATAGGTTAAGTATGGCGGCATTTTTGTAAGCCCACAACGTGTTTAGAAGAGGTTATGTACAGATTATAGTAAGCTAAGCGACTTTTTATATAATTCCTTTAATTTTCTTATAGCAGGCCGCAAAGCATGATAATTATAGTCGCATGCCGCGACTGCTGAGCAATAGATCTCGAAAAGTGGGACGTGGATTTTAAGAAACTTTCATAAAGCAGCCCGGAGTCTGGAACCCGTGCATCGTGTCCCACATTGCAGTCGGTCCTGCTTGTGATCTCTCTCCGTTCGTGTCGGATTGCCGTCCCTGAGGACCATGAGAGTCAGGGAATAGAGAGTGCACCTGTGTCTGCGCTAATGATTGTGCAGTATAACATGTCCTACGCAGCTTCGTATAAGCAAAACTACTACATTCTTCGAGTTAAGAAACTAAACATAATCTTTAGCATTTTAGCTTTGCGGTTAATATGAAATCTTGGGGTCAACTTTTATATCAAGCAAAATAATAGACTCAGCCCTAAAACTATATACAAGGTATTACGATTTCCTGTTTATTTTTTTAGTGCAGTACTAAGCATTATTTCTTAACTTCATACAGTGAAACTGGCAAATTAATTAAAACATGTAAATATTTGACAGTTAATTGCGACGTTGCCAACTGGGATTAACTAACTACATTTACATTTACATTAACTAACAACATTTATTGCCTGCTAAATAAGCCACCATAAGCATGAAAAACAGCCCAGCAATTAATGAAAAAATAAACAAAAAAATAATGGTACTCAAAATGATAAACGAAATGAAATAATTTTCGGGTTTTGGGATTGGGGACATATTTTGGTATACACATTATAATATACAGGGTGACATTCATACACTAAAACACTTTGAAGACAGTTCATAATTGTTATGTGTTGTTGAATGTGTTGCTATTTTAGTTAAGTTTCTTTCATAAACATGTTTTGATTTATGTAATTGGCTTTTAAAGTCGTGTAAATCAAATAAATACACATTATAAGATATGACATATCGTCACCCTGTATAATGACATAACGTCACCCTGTATAATGTCAAATATGTATACCAAGGACAGAACGCGTGCAGCTCAAACGTGTCCTGCCCTGACGCAGTAAAATACATAGAAAAATTGTTATACACACACACACACATAATTTCATAAATATTTCAAATAGTTTTGCATATAAAATGCTAGTTATTTGGCACAATAAAAGTTTTGAGATTATCACGAATTGGACATAATACTTTTTTTATAAATTTACGGAGTTTCTTACTCCTAAAAAATTCTAGATTTGAACTAAGATACAGTTTTGTCCAGTATCTGTTTAAGAGGGCTATCACCGAAAGTTGGCAACGTCGCAAATAGCTGTCAAATATTTACACGTGTTAATTAATTTGGCCATTTTACTATATGAAAGTAAGATATATGCTCAGGGAGCTCCCTAAAACATTGAATAGGAATTGCAATTAAAACACTAAATTTGATGTTTATAACGTTTTACTTGTAAAAAAGGCACTTGGGAAGTTTCCAACTACGTTTTTTACATATAAAACTATATATTCTGTGTAACTATATTAATAATTGCAATTCTTATTCAATGTTTTAGGGAGCTCCCTGAGCATATGTCTTACTTTCATATGGTAAAATGGCCAAATTAATTAAAACGTGTAAATATTTGACAGCTATTTGCGACGTTGTCAACTTTCGGTGATAAGAGGTCTTAAGAGGTCAGACAGGCAATCGCATCATAAGGCTTTTAAAGTGGATCTTAATAGGTTATTCCACATTTATAATCACCAAGAGTCTTTGTAGCATGTCTTATTCTTTCATACTTCCTCTCGCAAGTAAAAAGTTCATTTTGTAAATTCATCATGAACTGTATGGAATCTTATGGTCAGCGAGCTGATTTCCACTCATAGACACTTTGCTGGTTTGCAGTAAGTATTGATTCAGAAATATCATAAACGACAGTTATTCCTTTCAGGACATATCGTCTTTCAGACCATCTATCACCTGCTAAAGATTAGGGAAGTTGGTTCTTTCTCAAGTCTGTGAAATCCTGTGAAGATCACTCGCTCTCCTACCTTATGTCATAAGCACGATTTCTCTCCACGCTCGAGCGTGTCAGGCCGTAGGACTATAGATAGCTAGGCCTACTAGAGCTCTCCCAACTTACCTGTGCCAAGTCCGGATGGTGTGGGAAGTCATGAGCGTGATGGTACATGTGGTGGTGCGGCGGGAGGGAGGGCAGCGCGGAGGCGGGGCGGGGGGCGGAGCGCCGCCCGCCGCGCGCGCCGCCCCGACCGCCGCGGGAGCGGGACGCGCCGCGAGAACGGGAGTCCTCGCCGTTTAGGGATACTGTGTCTGTTTTGGGAAGAAAACAAAGGTTTAATTAACAATATTACAATTTATATATAGTGAGAATTGGGTATTGGCCTGGGTTTGATTTTGTACAAAATTTTTAACAAAACAAATAAACACACGCACAAGGAACATTTTTCTAAAAACAGCGTCAAATTTGTTTGATAAATGGAGCAAGCAGCAATCAACAGTTTTTATATTCGTATGATGAAGAGTGGGATCATAGTGGGGACACCTTGCTATCTCTTTTGCACATGCGTGATCAAATAACGTTGAAGTCACAAGCTTGTATGTGCATCCTTTTTCTGTTATTTAACTGTTTGATTTTGTACTGGTTTTGAAAGGTTTATAAATTACTTATTTCTCAACGGATTCCAAAAAATATTTCTGTTTTTGGTTTTGTAATCACAGAGATGAAACAGCGCAATACATTTAAATAATTGGATTTAATTCGAGTTGATGCAAACATAATTTTTTATCATTAGTGCAATAAAATTTAATCAAATTACCGTACTAATATAAAAAACACATGTTTTTCTCAATAAGTAATCAAGAACATCGTACTAACGTTCTCAATAAAACCTACTTACGGTGAAATATTTACTGTACCCGTATTGCGTAACCCAGTATCTCTATTGTGAAGAGATTAGAGGCCTAAAATACGGGATTATTTGTATAATACTAGCTGTTTCGCGCGGTTTCATAACCCCTCCCCGACTCTTGCCTCAAGTCAGCTCGCGAGCTGTGACTTAGCTATAAAAGGGCCCCTAAAAAAATATTCAGTCCTCGTCCCCTGCTGTAGTCAGCGATGTCCTAACTCTAGGTTCGTACCCCACAGGGAATGCCCTTAGCGCAGTCGCTTAGTTTATAAGCTTTTATGCCCGGAGGCCTTAATGTCTAGGCATCCACAGGGATGTGCCGGTTAAGCAGTAAACAGCCTCTTGGGCTGAACTGCAAGATGTCATACAAAAAAACTCGGAAATTATGTAGCTGTCTGTACCGACTCAAAAACTACTGGACCAATTAAAAATACTAAGAAGGATGCTACAATATCTCCGGAAAAGTAGAGATACCTGGACTACAAAGCCTACAAAATCAAGCGTGGTGATTAACGCTCATATCTTCTCCGTATAAGAAGAGGCTTTTTCCCCGCAGTGGGAGACTAAGTCTGAAGATATACATACCATTCTCCGGTCTTGTGGAATGCTGGGGCCCATGCTTGCCGGGGCGCGCGGCTTTCACGTCGATGTCCAGCGGCACCCATTTGTGCTTGCCCGACTTGCTGCCGCCTTTGCCGGCGCCTGAAAATGGATGGGCGATCATAAGTACGAGTTTGGAATATCAACAGGCGTTATTTGTATCAATAAATTGTTTTTGAGCCTTATGATTTTTAGGGTTCCATACCCAAACGATAAAACTTAGCTTAGCTTATTACGAAGACTTCGCTGTCCGTCTGTCACCAGATCATATCTCATGAAACGTGGTAGTTAGTTGAAATTTTCCCACTCAAAAGAAAAGTTAGCTCTTAATAAGTTAGTCAGTTAGCAAAACATAATGTATAAGCTTTAAGCAATATCCCTATTTTCGTGGGAAATCATCAAATGACCCTCCCTCCCGCTGAGGGTGCAGCTGGAGAGAGTGTCAGGCTCTTACTGACTAAAACCCACTATGGTCCTTCCGGAGGTCCTTGTGTGCCAGGGCCACGGTAACTCTTGCGAACAACCGCAGCCCCGGTAAATCTTGGCTTTAAGGGGTATTTAAGGGCTTTCGATGTACTTCGCTGACGGAAGCTGATCTATAATCTGATGCCTACCTGAACTCTTGGCCTTGTCAGCGTGTTTGTCATGGTGCCTGTCGTTGTGCTGGTGATTGTGTGTAGCTTCCACCTTCTCAGGTTTGGAAGGCTGCTGGTGATGTGGCTCCTCTGGAGGTTTGCGGTCCTGTTCCTGAAATGTGATGAAGAAGAAGTTAGTTACGTGGACTTTTGAAGTTCGGAGGCTTGGAACTGGTGAGACGAGGGCGATTTTTGAGCTTTTAACTAGTGAAGGTAAATGACAAATGATATTTATTTTGCAAATAGGTTGAAATCAACACTTTTACACGTCAACACATTTTTTATGAAAAACGAGATGAGGTCGGCATTTCCTAACTGACTACCTTGAGAAGAAACGCCGAAACAAACTCAAGGGTCACAGTCAAAGAGATTACATACTAAAGTATGGATGAGCAATGTAGGCTTGTGTCTGAAATGACCTTTTGGGGAAAGTGTCATACAAGTTTGAATGGACCTGTCCAAACAGCTGGTAAGCATTTTCCGGTCTTCGTTGAACTCAACAGTAACATAGGAACCAAGGTTCTTATAGGAAACCAATAATGATGAAAGCCTTCCATTATAAAGTACCTGATGGGAAAAGGCTTTCGATGGTAGATTAAGAACAGTTCTATAGATTTCAAACAATTGATTAGGATTCGAGCTAGATTACATGAATTCATTTCATAAAGAGGCCTTATGAGAGACGGGTAGGGGAGAAAGTGGGGGGGAGAGAGAGAGACATCATAATTTAAGTTAAATATGTTTTTCTCAATAAGTAATCAAGAACATCGCAATAACGTCCTCAATAAAACCTACTTACGGTGAAATATTTATTGTACCCGTATTGCGTAACCCAGTATCTCTATTGTGAAGAGATTAGAGGCCTAAAATACGGGATGGTTTATTTGTACTTTTACATATCCGTGTGTCTATCTATGGCATCATTACTTCTAAAAGGATAAAACTAGTGTTACGAGAAATTGAAAATTATAGGTAAGAGTTTCTTATTTAATTTGCCATTTATGCATCGTACTGCTCAATATTGAATACGAATGCAACTGATTACATATTCAAGTAAAGATTACTAACAAACACGGTTTTTTTGCTTTCTTTTTTTTCTAAATGCGAATGTAATACTGACAAGTTTTCGCGCCAAAATTACTGTACAGATTTAAATGGCATTTGGTGCATAGATAGTCTAGAGAGATGACATAGGTTGCTTTTTCCTCATTTCAGTTAAATGGACAACCCAGAATATATTTAACAGATCGCATGATCGTGCATGCCACCTGCATCCTCGAGCAGTAAAAATCTTTTGCAGCATTTAGCAGTTCGGTCTGCGCTGACCCTGAATGAAGCCTTGTAATGACTTACCGCGTTCCCATTGTGGTGAGCGGG
The DNA here is from genome assembly GCA_958496145.1 of Heliothis peltigera. Classification (NCBI taxonomy): domain Eukaryota; kingdom Metazoa; phylum Arthropoda; class Insecta; order Lepidoptera; family Noctuidae; genus Heliothis; species Heliothis peltigera. Next base: position 2,723,473 of record OY292351.1, read on the forward strand.
ATCAGCATCGTGGGGCGGCGGCGTAGAGTGACACCGCGCACCGCCGGAGACCGCCGCGCCGAGCGTCGGCCAGTCGCCTATGTCCGTGAAATCGGATGCCTGGGGACAAGGACAATACTATGTTTAGATAAAGAGGTCATTCGTCATCATCCTCCTGCCGTTGTCAATTGTTTTTGGGGTTGATGTCCTCTTAATTATATCGTACCTACATCCATCTGTCTACCCTTATCCCAAGCCATTGTCTATCTGATCTCCTTAACCCAGTTACCCGGACAAGACCTTGGTAAGACTGATTGTCAGGCTTTCTGGCGTCTGGCTACCCGTAACGACTGTCAAAAATGTACAAATGACAGCCGGGACTCACCAATTTAACGTGCCTTCCGAAACACGGAGGAACTCGTCATGACAAGATGGTCACATATCCACGTACTAAACGCGTCAAGCGTTGCTAGATCTTATGATCGGACGACACGTGCGGCTGTTATTTAACCACGAGCTCTTCTAATATTTCCACTATGTCCAGTAAGAATTTCTTAGATTTTATCATTAGGTCAGCGAATTTGTCTACAGCTTGCACTAAAATCATGAGCCTTTGTGAGGTTTAAGGCCTCTTAAAACTAACTTATCATTATCCTGCCTGCAAACTTTTGAAAGATTGCAGTAACCCTTAGAACTGCAGAGACACTACATCAATGGAAATCGTCCACTAAGCAAGAAGAAGTTGACACATTTTCTTAGAGAAAATAGTCATATCGGTATCTAACTGACTAAATATAATAGAGGAACGATTATGATGATAATCGCCGTTTCTATCAAGTCTCCTTGAGGTCGAAATGGCTTCAAGAGACAGAATGACAATATTTGGAGTCTGAGAGCTGTGTATGCGAAAATTTTCTATAAAGAGAAGACTTAGAGAATACAATCTTAGGGACAGTTTTAGAACACGAGGAGACAAACTAATCTGGTAACAACCAGGATATAACCCTTGACCCATCCATCCAGAATTTGCCTCGTCATGTCCTAAAACGACCATTTCAAATCTAAAACGCCCATTCACCATAATATTTTCCTTATTTCTTCGACAATACCTGTCCATCCTGTTCCACCTTGGCCCAGCTTCTCCGGGGCCTGGACTTCCTCCTCGCAGCTACGCCAGCCGTCATAATATCGTTCACTATATCCACAGTTACTGTATCATCTTGGTGGTGCAACAGTTTGGTACTTTTCGAGGTATTTGATACGGATAGCGTCGATTCAGGAATTGTGAGTGCACTTTACACTTCTCCGTTTGAGGTTTGTTTACTTCGTTTTGTTTAAACTTAATTTACTAGTTCACGTATTATAAGATAAATCTAGTTTTTCAGGTACTGAATTAGAAGTTGTCTTTAGTATTGATATTGCTTAGATGTTTCGGTGGCACACACAGGGTTATACAGATGCTACAAATTGCAAAGTCTATTGATTTATTGTACTAGTGTATTTGTTGGGATATTTAACAGACTTCTCAAATAAGCAGGTTATGCATTCGACACCGTCAAATTCTTAGTTCTATCTGATCAAAGATTTCATGGTAGTGGTTTAAGGGAACAGGTAAACCTGAGGGCATAGACAGACATGAAAGACGACAAATAATAAGCTAATACATATTGAATTCTGATCCTTCATACATATCAATCACTAGCTGTTCCCGCACCTGGATAAAAGTAGCCTATGTCCCTTTTGCAGTCTCTAGACAACTTGCCGTTTTTTTTTAAATGGTGAAGGACTAGGCTTCTTAATCCTGTCACCACACTGTACCTATATTTTCAATATCTATCACTAATATTTATTTACTACTCTATTCTATATTCTCATTTTATGTATATGTATTTATCTCAATTTAATGTATTGTATATGTATTTATATTAATCAATGGCGTACCCATTAACTGCCCCGTTCCAAATTATTCTATACCTCAATTCCATCCAAAGGTTGTCTGGAAGAGATTGTTTTTTAGCGATAAGACCGCCTTTTATACTCATCATATTTGTTTGTATTGTCCTATTTTTTTTTTCCTGATGGTGTACAATAAAGAATATTCTATTCTATTCAAGCAAATTTTATTTGAATAGGTTCAATAGTTTTCGCGTGAAAGCGTGACAGACAGAGGTGCTAGTAACGATTACCGTCCTTTTTAAAGAAGACGTTCACAGAGCGAGATCGAAATAATCATCTCCGCCTTTTCCCAACTATGTTGGGGTCGGCTGCCAGTCTAACCGGAGCGAGATCGAAATATTCTTTTAAATTAAAACAACTAGTTATGTAGTAAAAATATACAAATATAGATCAGAAATCATAATAAAATCGCTTGACATTTCTCAATCGAGGAAACGTTGAATTCAAACCAGTTATGTGACATTTTAACACAAGTTGTTAAATATAAATTTGAGGTCAGTTTGCTAGGTGATACTAAATTGTAATGTTTAATGTCTTTATCTTAAATTAATTAAGAGTTTATTTGACTAAGGACCAGTTTCACGATGTCCAAATAGCCACTATCTACATAGAACAGAATTTGTATGAAATTATAAAACAAATGAACTAATTGGAACTTATTCGTAGGTGGTGAAACAGGCCCTTAAATAAACGATAACGTATCGATGAAGACGCCAGCACATCAAGCTATACGTAACTGACAAATATTCCCAATCAACTTTGAACCATATGCTTCAGCGATAAAGTTGAAAGTCTATTAAGGAAATATGACAGATTGTAATAATTTATGCTGTCTGTACATGGTACAGGCGTGTTATGCGGAGGAATGTGAATGACGGATATAGAGGAAAGGGACGACCAAAGAAACGGTGAATTGAGTCGATTTGGCTGAACAGGACTAAGGTAAAAGACATGCTGGGCCGACCTCAAATAAAAGCTGGGATAAGAGCAGGATTTCATTATCCACATTGCCTTTTCCCAAGCTATGTTAGGGTCAGCTTCCAGTCTAACCACCGTGCATCGGAGAGCACGTATATGTCGGTCCTGCTTGTGATCTATCTCCGGTCGTGTCGGATTGCCGTCCCTGAGGACTATGAGAGTGAGGGAATAGAGAGTGCACCTGTGTCTGCGCGAATGCTTGTGCACTATAATATGTCCCGTGCAGCTGGCTGATCTCCATAAAAGAGAACGGCCGCCGTAGCCGACAATCGGCCTGGATACCATCATCATCTAGACACGAATTACTACACGAAGCTAATTAAAATGGTGCCGTAAGAGTATTTAATATTAGACCTCTTTTGAAAGGAAACTTTCAAATAATTACAGAATCAATCATTCAATATAAAATTAGCTTGTCACTGGTCTTATCGAGGTATCTAAGAAGTTTCTTAACAACTCGCAAGCCGCCAGTTGCAAACTGGTTATTTATATTTAATATGCATAAAAGCTGGTGAGAGTGTTTGTTTGGACGTGTGTTTCACTAGAACAAAAAAACGCATTTGAGTACATATTTCATCTTGCGTCTGATAGCCAAGTTATAAAGGAAGGTTATAAGCCGTAAAAATCACGATATCACGCTATGAGTATAAAGAGACAGGTAAAAAAAAAACTTTTTACAATAAAATCGAAACAGACTTCACACAACACTGAAAATTGCTCTAGAAGTCGGTGTCCCAAGGCTGTCATTTAGGTTATCACCGACTTCTAGAGCCATAACAAAAGTTCATTTTTCCTTTTCAGTGTTTTGTGAAGTCTGTTTCTCTATTTTTGTAAAAAAGTTTTTTATGTTCCGCTTTTTAGTTTCCTAGTTGAAAATATAAAATTGCTGTCATACTTTATCTAGAAGAACATTTACATAAAAAACTAAAAAATCATTCCCATCGCTGTCTACTGGGAGCGTGCCCAAGAGGCCGGCAGCATTGCCACGTTGAATGGTAATGCTTATTCTCAGACAAAAGTAATAGAAATACTTCGAAAATAGGATAAGTGAAGTCATCATCATCATCAGCCTTTTTATCGTCCCACTGCTGGGCACAGGCCTCCTCTCACACAGAGAAGGATAGAGCGTTAATCACCACGCTTGTTCAATACGAGTTGGCAATTTCAGACTTTATAGACCAGGTTTCCTCGAGATGTTTTCCTTCACCTTTAATTAGTCATTGTTGTCCAAGATATACTTAGAAAGTACATACACCACTTAGAAAAGTTTCATAAGTTCTTGAGAGGCTGGCGCTTTAACCACTAGGCCACCACGACAGCAATCGCTGCGATGTTTTAAATTTAGTATTACAGGCGGATAACACCGCGTGTCTTAGCTAGTTAAAACATATTTTAATGATTTATTTGCTAGTCGCTAGTAATGCAATATTTGAATACCAATACAGTGATTATGTATGTCACAAGAGCAGTGGAAATCTTGTTTTCTGTTGCATTAGGCGTCATAAGTGTGAACGAACTTCTTAGACTGCATTACTTACTATAACTTGTAATACGGTAGTAGACAACTAGTCAAATTCAATACTTTTATTGTACTGTCAAAAACGGTTACTCTGTATGCAATTTGTATGAAAATAAGATCTATGACACCAAAATTTTTCCACATCAAGCTGCATAATTATTTAAATAAAATTATCAATTAAAAAAATCTACATAATAGTTTTTCCTTCATAATGATAAATGAAAAAGACATTTTTAAGCATTCCTCGATAATATGCTAGAGCTGTTAAGACTAACAATTTTTCAAATCGGACGATTAAAACAAACAAACAAACTCTTCGATAAAACTAAGCTCATTTTACTCTTGAATCTTTCGATAAGGTAAGTCGAATACGTAAATAAACAAACAACAATACTTAGAACAATAAGTTTAGAATAACGCACACAGAGCCTATTTTGGCTTTTATTAAAACAGATATACAACGTGATTTTCTAGTCGTCTTACAAAAGCAGCCCAGTTCATGTATCCAATGACTAATAAACGTTCATAATAAAAAAATATGAATTTATGAGATTTGAACAATAAAAAAATATTCATTATTGTGACGCAAGACGTAGTTAGAAACTCCCTTGTCTTCTGATAAATGGAGAAAGAATGATCTGCTCGACTCGTGCACTGGGTAGGTATAGTCTACCGTTTGATACGTTAACATTTTTAATAGGGTGTTTCAATTTTTTTAATTTAATGATATAAAAATAATAATCGCATCTAAAGGTATTTTATGTCGGATACTTTAGGTGGACCACTTTTGTAAGACGACTAAAAAGTCACGGTGTATAATTATGTCGAATAGCAACCATATCAGAAGTCTATTATACAGTTTACACACTAAAAATGTCACTTATTCGTGACATATTTAAGACCTAAATAAAGTACTTTCATAAATCAATAACTAGGTATTATACTAACCATTTTTTATAATATAATATGCATGTTAGTCTTTAAGGTATATATATATATATATATCTATAGGCCAATGCTGCCTGAAAATAAAGGTATTTGAAAATACTCTAACTAATATAGAGTAGATAACTAGTGCGTGTCTTACAGCAAAATTAATAAAACTATATTAATTGATTAATTTATATCTATAAAGCTTTAAATAGAGATAACTCTAACCATCAACAAATTGACAAAAATTATACGAAAAGTTAACTAGAATAATAATAATTACGAGACCGATGTAGCATCGTGCTTACCCCTCTTATACTCGACATCCAAACATCCATACATACACACTATAAAACTAAAAATTTTAAAACATCACTATCACAACACAACTTAGCAACTAACTCTCAGATCTTAATTAAGAAGAAAGACGCGAATTTTAAGATAACAAGTACACACAAACACCTGGTTACGACAACTAAGAGATCACGAATGTCGTAAAATCATAAACAAAAAAACGAATCACGTGGTTCAAATAAGGTTATAACAGCCCACAGTGGCCCTTACAACCATAGAGATACCGTTTTCAAATGGAGAACAGAAAAAAAAAGACAACACAACTGCACTCTGGTTTCCAAAACTGTTTAAAAGCACATGACTTAACCTAGAAAATATAACCTAACTTAGCGACCGCGTGGCTAGCACGCCGCTCGCGCCGGTATCGTTATCTCTTTTTAACTTATGTTGAAACGTGTTGTTGTCTCGCTCTATCGTTGCAGGGGTCCGCGTCGACAGTCCAAGGTTACCGAAACGGCACACTGCTGTCCTACGTAATTCGTGGCGTTTAATATAACATGTTATACGGCTCTTTAAGAGTGTAATATTGTTGAAAAATAAAACGCAATAGGGGGCGTTTTGTTTTAGATTTTAGGGAACTGTTTGGGTGATTTATTAATAGTTTCATTTAGATCGGCTGTTGGTTACGTGTTTATGTTTACTAGAACTTTAATCTATATACATACAATAAAATCATAAAAAAGTCAAAACTGTACATAAAAATTTTTTTTAAAGAATGATTGGGACGGGATCTACAATCGATATCGAATTCAAAAATATAGTTTTTAGAATTTTTGTCTGTTTCTCTGTATGTATGTCCGGGATAATCTAAAAAGAACTGCAAGGATTTGCTTCTAATTTGTCATGAATATAACTAAGAGGTCGGGTCAACATATAGGCTACAAATTATCACGCTATCACGTACGGGGGAGGGGGAATGTTTAATCACCTAATACCCACGCGGACGACGTCGCGGGCCACAGCTAGTCTGACAATAACTATCTTCTAGGTAAATGTATGCATTTTTGGTTTGTTTTGTCTCCAAGCGCGTTTTTATTTTCATTCACACTACTTATCATGATTAACCCTATCATCTACCTAGTCTATAAAAAAATACACAAAATCCAAGGTTTTTTTTTAAGAAGACAGTTACATGCAATTAAAAATGGCTGTATGACCTTTAATAAAAAAAAACATTACAGCAAACTATAAGTGAGATTTTCCGGAGCAAAGTTCCCGTGACCTATACACACAAAGATGTCCAGAAGAAACCGAGTGGGTTTTAAGTCAGTAAGAGTCTGACACACCCTCCAGCTGCACCCTCAGCGGGAGGGTCATTTGATGATTTGGCACATTAAAAAAAAACGCTATAATAGTATTCCCGCCAAAAATTTTTATTTTACTGCATGTATGTAGGTATTCTGTTTTAAAATTGTGGATACTTATACTACACTATTTAAAATTGTATGGAACTCGAAGTCTTTTTGAAAGTATTGTTTTCTTATGTAAGCTTTTTGCATGTGACTGTTTGTTTCCTAAATAAATAAAAATAAAAAATAAATATTTTCATGTAAAATGGTTGCCAAGACCGTATGCTTAGCACTTTTTAAAAGTTACCAGATCTTATGTAAAGCCAAGCTTCTATCTCTACAAGCTCTATCATCATCTCTCGAGCCTTTTCCCAACTACTTATGTTGGGGTCGGCTTCCAGTCTAACGGGATTCAGCTGAGTACCAGTGTTCTACAAGGAGCGACTGCCTATCTGATATCCTCAACTCTTTACAACTAGTTACTCTACGATCTCTATCATCTAAAGATATTTATCACGTTAATCAATTGTTCGTAAGAGTTACTGTGGCCTTGACACACAGGGACCTCCAGGAACATAGTGGGTCTGACACTCCCTCCAGCCGCACCCACAGCGGGAGAGGTCATTTGATAATTTCCGACGCAAAAACAAAGGTTTTGGTGGCTCGTCTTGGCCGACACGACCATGCCCCCTGATAGGTCGCGACTCAGACATATCAACCGACTAGTTACCTTACAACCACGGTATTACTTAACAAGCTAAAAGGTCAAACACAACAGCTTGAGGCGATAAACCCCAGACATATAAGTTACCGTTTTTTTTTCTTCGCAATTGAGCAACGATAACGCCTGAGGCTGGCATGTTATAAATGTCATTGCACTATTGCAATATACTGATGTTTTAACTGATCTGAGGGCACGGGAGTGCCCCAGCCAAGTCTCAAGCAGAGCGGGCACGGCCGTACCATCTTTTCTCGAAGCGATTCGCGGCTATTTCTGCCCCCTATATCTTCGATGCGGACAAAGCTAGAACGTTGGGTTTTCGGTGACCGAGAGAAAGTATTACAACAAGCTTATCCTTAAAATTTCATGATAATTGAATAAATAGTTTACGAGTTACGGTCGATCAAAGTTACACTATTCTGTCACTCACTGACTCACTGACCGATCATCAAAATTCTAAGGTACTTCTAGTGGACTTAGAACCTTGAAATTTAGCACCAGTGCAGGTTGTCAGCCACATACAAAGGGAAAATAATAAAAACGTTATAAAATAAAAAAGGATGGTATTTAAAAGTACTTCAATTTATTCCCATTTCATTTACCTAATTTTGCCTGTGTTCCACCAAATATACTGAATGTGCACCAAAATATGTTCATTAAAATATGTCATAACTAGCGTCTATTTAACAACTGTTGCAAATTTGTAAAAATATTAATACACCTAATTTTAAAAACAAGCGTTTATTTTTTTAGTTTTACTTTAGATAATGCACTGCTAAATGTATTTGAATCAAACACCAATTAATGCCCAATGTAGCTTTATTAATAAAAAATGAACACATTATAAAATGTAATGCTTACTAAAAAGGTTTTTTTTTAACACTAATCAGTTGTTCACTAATCTCTAATTTAAATGGGTATACGGTACTAGGATGCATACTAAATATTTTGTGTAACATTCAGGAATATTTGGTGCACGAACAGTATTTTTCGGGGAAGAATAAAATACTTATTGTTACAATAGAATATTGGCAGCGCAGTACAATAAAAAAGTGTTATATCTTGGTGTTAATTTGGAATTTGTTTGATGTAACATATTTTGTTGGCCGAGTAGTTTAATTATAGTAAAAAAAATAAACGGGTTTAAGATCAATATTTTAGAAATGCATACATAGATGTACCATTAGATTTTTGGTGAACGCAAAAATATTATCCAATAAAAAACTATAGAAAACAATTTTATATTTGCGGTTTTGCTAGAGTGTTTTGTATCAATTTCGACTGCATTGTTAACTTTGTTCTTTGTTTACGTATCTACAAAAAATATTGAATTGGTTTATTTTATAATTAGATAGATTTTTTATGTATTAAATATAATACATAGAGCTCGATACATAAACTAAAAATTCAAGTTCAATGCAATGCGACAAATAATGTATGCATGCTCGATAGATGGCGTTGTACATTTCTAAATCGCGCTATGGTTTCGTTACATAGCTTATTATTAGTAGTACTTAAAATGTTTCTTATGATTTCACTGATAGCGCCCTCTATATAAGAAATAACCAATCTGAAACTAAAATTAATTGCAACAACATTATACTATTATAGTACATATGTATCTATGTATATTATTATGACCGGTTAATGGATGCAATAGTAAAGAAACCTACAAAAATTAATGAGATCCCACGAAAAACATTAAATGTAAAAAAGCCAAGTCTCTATGCAATCTTTCACCGTAAAAAGTTTTGAGATCGCATCGTAGCCAAGTCCTCTTCACCTTATTTTGTAATGATAAATCAATATTTAGAGACTGTATCAATAGTTTTACTTACATTATAATAATAGTGACTTGGCAATGAGCACAATAAGATACAAACATAAAAACATATTAGACGAGCTGAAAGTAATTATTAAGCTTAAACTTTAATATCACAGAGAAAGATTAATTCCAGCAAACAGCTTTTAACCTGTGCTCATTGCCAAGTCCCTATTATGATAATGCAAGTAAAACTATTGATACAGTCTCTAAATATTGATTTATCATTACAAAATAAGGTGAAGAGGACTTGGCTACGATGCGATCTCAAAACTTTTTACGGTGAAAGATTGCATAGAGACTTGGCTTTTTTACATTTAATGTTTTTCGTGGGATAACGGTTTTATAAGGAAGACTATTAGACAATTAATCGAGTCGTGGCGGCCTAGTGGTTAAATAGCCAGCCTCTCAAGTATGAGGGCGTGGGTTCGATTCCAGGTCCGGCAAGTACCAATGCAACTTTTTTAAGTTCTAAGTATATCTTGGAAACCAATGACTGTGTTTCGGATGGCACGTTAAACTGTAGGCTGTAACGACTGCCAAAGATGTACAAATGACAGCCGGGACACACTAATTTAACGTGCCTTCTGAAACACGGAGAAACTCGTCATGACAAGATGAACACCCATCCACGGACCGACCGCGCCAAGCGTTGCTTAACCTTAAACCCTTACAAATTAGCTTATATGTGAGGGCTTGTTATTAGCAATGTTTTAGACTACTGTTACTATCTTGTTATATTATTATGTAATCGTTCCTAGAGTAAATAAGTCAGAGCGTGGTCCTTTTATTCCAATTTTCAAAACGACTTTTTTTTGTTGTAACAAGTTTCGACTAAGCATTCTAATCATTCGATCCAAATTATGCAATACAAGAATTAGAATATTATACAAGTTTTGATGTCAATATAGTAATAATAATACTGGACGCATTATCACAGAATGCGGTATATAGACGAAACTACTGCAGGTTTTAGAGTTCCGCGAACTTATTACATACTAACAGTTCCTCGGAGTTTCTCCCGCGTCCCCGGGAAACTTCTTCCCGTACCCGGATAAAACATAGCCTATGTTTACCGGGGATAGTGTAGAGTCACAACAGTGAAAGAATTTTTCAAATTGGTAAAGTAGTTTTGGAGCTTATTCAAACAAACAATCAAATCTTTCCTCTATATACGACTGATGTTTAACGTGCCTTCCGAAACACCAAGGAACTAGTCAAGATGGTCACCCATCCACGGACCGACCTCGCCAAGCGTTGCTTAAATTTACAACCGATCGAACCGTGAAGCTGTTGCTTAGCCAAGAGCTCCTCATTATGCACAAACCTAATAACAGTTAGAGATATAATTATCATCATCAGCCTTTTTATCGTCCCACTGCTGGGCAAAGGCCTCCTGTCACACTGAGTAGGATTGAGCGTTAATCACCACGCTTGCTCAATGCGGGTTGGTGTTAGAGATATACGATTAATATAATATGGTCTAGGTTAGATCCTAACCAAGATGAATTCCATCGCATCGCTGCGACTCGTAGTTTTATGTTCAAGAACTAATAGACCCGATACAGCCAGCCACAAACATCATCATCACAGCCTTTTTATCGTCCCACTGCTGGGCACAGGCCTCCTCTCACACTGAGTAGGATAGAGCGTTAATCACCACGCTTGCTCAATGCGGGTTGGTGATATCAGACTCTATAATCCAGGTTTCCTCGAGGCTGGTGCTTTAACCACTAGGCCACCACGACATTACAGACTGACATACGTATGGGTATTTGTGATTCCCCGGATGAATATGTAAGAATACAAAGAGGTAAATCACTACATAGTATAAAACAAAGTCGCTTTCTCTGTCTCTATGTCCCTTTGTATGCTTAAATCTTTGAAACTACGCAACGGATTTTTATGCGGTTTTTTTTTAATAGATAGAGTGATTCAAGAGGAAGGTTTATATGTATAATACCATCCATTAAATAGTGGAGAAGTACTGTTATTTTTGAGTATGAGTTTTTCTGTAGTGTATTTAGTATCAGCATTGCACCCGTGCGAAGCCGGGGCGGGTCGCTAGTAACTTTATAAATGGTAAAACCTTTACCGCGCCTAATGACGACCAAACAAACCCAATTTAACACGCTCACGTCAGCAAACTAATTAACTGGCAATAAGGAGTGAGAATTTTATTGTTTTCTAATAGTGCTGATGATAAAACAAATTGCATTGCAGGGAAACAGGTATCGATGGAATGCACGTTATATTGGTTGGTCCTGATTGCCATTTGTCTGGCGTTACGGGAACGTAGAAGCCTGATCACCAATCTTACGGGGTAACTGGGTTAGGGAGGTCAGATAGGCAGTCGCTACACGTAAAACACTGGTACTCACTTGCATACGGTTAGACTGGAAGCCGACCCCAACATAGCTTGGGAAAAGGCTAGAAAAATGAGATGTGAGAAACAAGTAAAATCAGTAGCAATAGACTTGATTTTAGAAAAATGAATTTGAATTGTAGTAACAAAATATAATGACAAATATCTATGATTCATTTTAGCAACGGCACTGTATGTTAGAGACCTATTGTTAGAGCAATACGTAGTTAAAATGATATCAAAACAGAAGCAGAAGTTAATGTAAGGAAGCCATAAAAAAAATTAGGGCAAGCAGTCATTCTGAACAATGGAAGAAATGAAGATAGAAGTCGCAAGATACCTGAAAGAAATAAGACAGATGCTGAAAACACAGCTCAAGAATTAGTAACGTTAACCTCTCAAAACTTCAACCCAAGCAAAACCAAGCCTGAACAAAAACACCCAACCAGGCTAATATTAAAAGACCAAGTTACCAAAGACTAATTAGAGCCAGCAAAACCGAGGACAAGTCAGCTTGCAGCTAACTGGTTAAACAAGAACCAGACAGGAAAATCCGGCTCGAACTTGGCAGTTTTTTTTTGTACGACAACGCTGCGACTGGCAACATGCCAGCCGAGCAGGTCGACGCAGCTCAATAAAATGCCAAATTGAATTGTTTTAGATGAATATTCTGGGTTTTTTTAGGGTATTGTAATTTGGTGTTTATAGTGCTGATAAAAGAAGGTATAATAATATCCCTCACACATTCACACAACGTCATCTAGTCCCAAACTAAGCAGAGCTTGTACTATGGGTACCAGATAACTGATAAACATACTTATATACTTTTCTTTTGTAAATACATACATATTATACATAGAAACACCCAGACTAAGTCAAACACCCATGTTCATGCACACAAATGTTTGACTTATGCGGGAATCGAACCCGCGACCTATAGCGTGGCAGGCAGGTTCACTAACCACCACGCCATCTGGTCGTCTATCATGTGTGGTCGTATATTTGCTAATCATGAGGTAATTATAACAAAGTTTGTTCGTCCATTGCAGTATAAGCTTGGATCACATCTACAGTGAGCCCAGGTATCAGAGCAATATCATCCACAAAGTGAAGAGACGAGAAAAGCTTGTGGCTAAGTAACAGCCGCACGGGTCGATCGACCATAAGGTAAAGCACCGTTTGATGCGGTCGGTCCGTGTTTCGGAACGCACGGTAAATTGCTGGTGATCAGGAGCCCAATAGTCTGATCATCAGTCACACCAAGGTCTATTAGTCACTCCATGTGGCTCACTGGTACACAGCAGCACCCGGTTAGACTGGAAGCTGACCCCAACATAGCTTTGGAAAAGGCTAGGCAGATGAATGTGAATCGATACATTAGCAATCAGCAAGATGGTCCAATTTGTGTCTGAAAGACATCAAACAACCGTTAAAAGCGGACATTGGATTTGGATAACAATGATGAAAGCTCTTCAGAACTTTTGATTATATTTGGTCCCTTATCAAATCTTTGTTTTGTATTAAAAAAAAACTAGAACAGAAAAACACAATTGAAAACAAATGACATTTAGTGTGGAAAATTTCTATTAGTATACAAGAATGTGTTTTCTTTGTATTTAAAAAAAATAGAACATAGTCTAGTCATTTATACGTCGAAGTGGGATAAACACACCTACTTTACTCTATGATAATATTAAAAAGAGGACATATTTGATTGTTTGTTTGCATCGAATTAGCTCTGAAGCTACTGAGGACCTATTTGAAAAATTCTTAAACTATTGGTAAGCTATGCTATCCCGGGAGACATAGGCAATATTTTATCCGAGTACGGAAAGAACCTCAATCAGGATCTGGATGAAAACGGGAGAAATAGCTAGTATTTAATGTGTCTGAAAACTATCATACATAACAGATAATAGAAATGAGTATTAAAAAGATAAAATTGAGTTAAGTGAAAAAAAAAAACAGCAAATTCGCGCGTCAAAACAAAAACGTCCACCACCCTTCACCCTTTTCGCTGGGAAGAAGTGGCGCAACAAACTCCCCAGCAACACACAAGTAGAATGAGTTTATAAATAGCACCAAATACCAGCCACACTCCTAATTTCTGTTTGATATCGACATAAAACGACCTGACCAAACCGGTCACTACTTATCTAGTGACATATAAACGCACAAACGGGCCTGTTACGTTATAAAGGTGGACAACGAGACCTTGACCCGTGTGGCGACTGAGATTTTAGCTTTCTGTTATAATCTCCACCAATATCGCGCACGTAGCTATAGCTTTGACAAGTCCCCAAAGAGCCAAGCCCTAACTCCAGAGAATATCATCTACAAATAAAACAATGCCTGCGACTACGAGTATAATACGCAAGCACAGACGGACATGCTCCACACCAACTATCGTTTTATAGAAAATGCGCGGCGCTTGTAATTTTTTTTTTAGTTGGACAAGGACTATAGATATAAATGGGGGTCCGGACCCCCCAAAATCCCTCCTTGACCAATATTATAAAGCTAAAGAGTTTGTTTGCTTAAATACGCTAATCTTAAATAGTAAAAGACAAATTTTAACAGATCTAGGGCATAGACTGGCGGACTTGCGGTAGTTAGCAAGAGTTACCGTGCCCCTTTGTTAAGAGTAAAAAACTACCCCTAAAGTTGAGACGTATAAGGAAGTTCAAGAGTTGGCATGCGATAGGCAGAAATGGAAGGAGCTGCACCGACAAGAGCTAGGCTCTTAAGTTAAAGAAAAGACCGTGCCCCTGGCACGCATAGATCTCCAGAAGGAACAAAGTGGGTGTTAGTCCGTAAAAGTCTAACACATGTGACGATTACTCACTCGAAGAAAAAAATCTAGACCTAGAGACTTCATTTCCAAAGGACGAATCAGATTCTCCCGTGTAATCTGATAATTTTTTCTGGCTTAAAATTAACTTTGTCCACAAAATCTCCTGTAATGAAGTTGACGCAAAATATCATCAGTAGATCAATGAGTCACGACTCAGTTTTTTGTAATCAAAGATTTATATAATCAATGTAGATCATGGGAAAACGATGGAGATACCTTACACGATAACAATGAAAAGATAATGTATGCACAAACATCTCATTATCTCTTATAGACGCTTGGTTTTGTACCCAGTGGTTACCGAACCAGCCTCGTATACGACGGTGCGGTTTCAATTCCAGGTTAGACAAGTAACAAAGTCTGCCGGTGCTGCTGGCTATTCGCAAGTTACCATGGCCCTGACACACAGAGACCTTCAGAAAGAACATACTAGGTATTAGTCAGTGAAAGTATGACACTCTCCAGCATCACGCTCAGTGGGATCATATGAGAATTTCCCACAAATATTCATGAGCAGAATAAAAGCTTTCATATAGAGTCACCCTTTTCAGAATGAGACAAGGCATGTGGCCTGCAGTGGTATCATAGAAAGGACGATGATAATAATGATGAAAAGAATGATAATAATAATGGAAATAGTTCGAAATTTAAGAACGACATAAATACAGATTTATTTATCAGGATTCTCGAAATAGTACCCTCAGAACGCGAACGAAGACAGAGGAAAGAGCTTGTACGCCAAACATGGCGTCTAACACTGTTACAATATGACGAGACAATGTTTATAATAACGATATAAAGACTCCATTGTTCAACGAACAATGGTAAATATTTTAATAACTCCCCGTCTTATTGGATCTTAATGTATGTTTGTTCCGTGTGTTTTCATGAATCTTCTGCAGAGATCGGCAGGTTCAGGGGGCTTGAGAACTTCACACTTGACCAAAAAACTTTACTTTTAAAAGAGACTTTCTATTTAAAACCGTATTAAAAACAATATATCCGATTAGAAGATTAACACACACAGATACAACCATCACATTGTTGTACCTACTTGTGATTACACTGCCTCTTTGGTTTAGTAGTCGCATAGCGTGACTGCCGTTCACGAGGTCTCGAGTTCGATTCCCGGGTCGGTCCGAAATTGCTTTGTTGGTTTACACCCGTGCATCAGAGAGCAAGTAAATGTCGGTCCTTCGCCTGATCTCTCTCCGGTCGTGTCGGATTGCCGACCAATCGGGCTATGACAGTGAGGGAATAGAGAGTGCAAACGTGTCTGCGCAAATGCTTGTGCACTATAATATATCCTGCGCAGCTAGCTGATCTTCTTAGAACGACCACCGTGGCCGACCATCGGTATGGACACCATGCATATATCGTCATTAAATTAAAATGCTTTATCAAGCAGCTAAATTCTACATATTGTTAACTTTAGATCCAACATTTTTGCATAAATTTAGTTCGAAAGAATTTGAATCTAATAACACCACAGATAGAAACCTAGCAATACAAGGATCAACCATTGAAGAATTTCATCCCTAAACAAACATATACCCGGCACATGAATGAATGAAACAGCGCCAACGTTAGCGAATACATTATGTAAATGACTCAAATAGTTTCGAACACAAAACGGTGACATTGCACAAAACATACAAACATTTGAATGACGTAATTTATTTCCTTATTTAGTGTGTCAGCTGCGAGTATAGCAGCCGTGGCTGTGACCCCATGACCTGATGTCTTTTTTACACGAGAGTTCGCGTCTGAAAATGACGACATAGCAAAAGTTCTGACTCATATTGTTTTGGTTGCATAAGATGCTGTCTTTAGACATTCATGCCCTGTTGGTATTTTGGTTGCAAGCGTTGCACGGGATCATGATTGCGTCCAAATTAGCTTTGTAGTTAATCAGAAACCTTTGCAAAGTAACTCGAGTCTGTAATTTAGTAGTACCAGTGAGGACAGGTAGAGACGACGTACCCAAATGCTTATCCCAAATCAAAGACATCACTGAGTAAGCGGCCCGAACACAAGACCTCCAGAAAGAACATAGTGCATTTTATTCGATAAGTTTGACACTCCCTCCATGGGAAAAATAAAGAGTATCAAATAAAAATAAAGAGGCTGTCCGACAGATATGAGCAAAAAAAACATATTCAAGCTTTTTAGGTTAGTAAATCTGCAAGAAGACTATATTAGAAATGAGGAATCGTATACAACAACAAAATTAACGTAACAGAAAACCGATATTTTTTTTAATAACGTGTGTAATTTGAAAGAATGTATCTGCCTGATTTATGGCAAAAAATATTATTTCAAATAAAAAGATGATGACGTTTTATCCTAAGATAAACTTATGTCTATCCGTTGGGGTAACACCGATGCCATCCATTATTTATTCACAATACTTGTGAGCCAGTTAGTCAACGATATTGTCCTGATTGTATGTAAATAAGTCTAACAAGATGCTTCACAGGGTCAAATGACTCTATGCTTGTTCTAGTTAAACTCCTTCCGAGAGAATTTCTTTGCACACCCGTGTTTAGGATTCTCCACCAACAGATAGATTATAGGCAATTTTATATTTGGCTCTATCTTCGGGACACAGGTGAAACTTCGAGTAACTTCTACCCTCTTATTACAAAACATGGTTATTTTTTTTATTTGTTTATAATGGGATCGCTCTTGATCCCAATCCAGCCCGGAGATCAAGGATGGAATCTACGGTGGTACGAGCTTACCCAGAAGAAGCATATTCACGCTTGCCTTAAAGAGTTTTTAAAAAATAGGGGGTTTAGTGCTAAGCTTGGACCATTAACCTTGTCCGAGATGGTGGTTTAAACCTCTCAAGCTGATACATTTTTAAAAGCTTTTATTTAACTTGCCGTGTATGTATGTTACGGTGGATTCTTTGAACTCAATTTTGAAGTAGATATCTTCAACCGATTGAGCTGAAATTTTGTATACACGTTCAGTTTGGATGACAATGCAAGATATGTTATATGACGTTATTCTAAATCCAATATGGGGGACCGTCCAAGATGGCGGAGTAGTTATTTTTGATGAATTTCAACAATATGAGTATCAAATGAAAGGACTTATTGAGAGTGACTTAAAAACTAATTTGACGCCGTTATTCTGAATCCAATATGGCGGACTATAAAAGCTTTTTTAAAAAAGTTTTTTTCTTTAACTTTATTAAGACCACGTTTTATTAATAAGGTGGCTAAAGTTTATCCCTGAACTTAACTTGACCCGGATTTCGCAAAAGAACCCTCAGCTTTCAGCCTGATATGTACTCCAAAAAAATTGCTTCAAAAGCGAAAGTAACACTACTTTCTTGATATTCCTGTTATTACCAAATTGGATGCAATAAATCCAAGCCACATATCATAACTAGTTTACGGCAGCACATCAAGCTACACGAAACTGACAACTTTCCAAATCAACTTCAAACCATATGCTTCAGCGATAAAGTAGAAAATCTATTAAAGAAATTTGACAGATTGTTGTAGCTTGTTCTCCTGGCATTTGTAACTACAAAATCACGCGACAAAAATTTCTGGTCAAGCTAGTATTTAAAAAAAAATGTATAGACTTCGAAATGTCACCAGATCTTAACGAAGGTCGTTCACAATAAAATTCAAATTAGGTATTGTTACTACATCACGATAGAGTAAAAGGATTGATTGGGACGAATTGAATGATCTTATTCATTGACACTTCGGTGTAGGTCTACTTTCGCTTGTCCGTGGTCACTGTAAAGGTGATTGCGATGAAGGTAGCGAAAACATTTAATATGCAATAAATAAAACCGGCCTAAAAAGTCCTAAAAGCCGTGGTAGCCTAGTGGTTAAAGCACCAGCCTTTCTCACAAGTTTATCTTGGACACCAATGACCGATTAAAGGTGAAGGAAAACATTTCGAGGAAACCTGGACTGTAAAGTCTGAAATCACCAACCGGCATTGAGCAAGAGTGGTGATTAACGCTCAATCCTTCTCCGTGGAGAGGAGGCCTATGCCCAGCAGTGGGACGATAATAGGGCTGTGATGATGATGAAATAAAACCGACTTCCAATAACACTAAAGAATCATCTCTCTAAAAGCCAGTGGCGGAATTAACACAATGTACTTAAAAGTATTTTTTTTGCAATTTAGTGTTTTTAGAAGGATTAAATTAAAAAAAAAAGTTTTTAATAATTCGCGGTTCAGCCCTTTTTAGGCCACAAAGGTCTTATCTTTATAAGAAGAGGATTATCCCAGTAAAAGGCACAATTGGGATGATGACTAGGTCAAAAATAAAATACTTTATCGTATATAATTTGTAAAAAATCTTAAAATAATGACAGTTTCATTTATTGTTTCGAACCGAAAATTATTAAATTTTTTATTGATAATATAACCGAAATAATTATACGGCTTGATGTAAAAAAACTGTGACGTCAAAACTAAGTATTCTCATACAATATAAAATTATAATACAATATAGTAATGTTCTAAAAGTTTGTTTGTAAGAGTTTTGTAAGACTTTCAGTTCAATAAAAGTAATGAATTTGACTAGTTGTCATCTACCGTATTGTTTAGTACAAACTTGAACGTTATTTACAAATCCATAAAATACTCGATATAAGTGCCATCACCTCAGACGATAAGACTTAAAAAAGTCTCCAATCAAACAGTTTCGTTATAACTTATAGATAAAGATATTTATATTGCAAACCACGTAGCAACAACTGCAGTATATACATCTCGCTCGGTTCAACCGGTAAGGAGTACAGCCGTCTCTTTTTAGCTGACCAGGCGCATGCATCGCTTCGTCGTGCGCAATTTTATATAGTTATTTTTATATCGCGTTAGTGATGAAAAATCTTGATCAGGTTATTCGATTGAAGCAATATTATTCCATGTTTAGCAAAATGAGATGGACTAACATTGGAAACTTTTAAATCATATTGACCTTCATTCAGTTTCGAACAGCGATTTGGGTATGAATTATCGACATCAATGAATTAATTATTGAACTATACATAATTAAAATAAATTTTCCAGTCTTTAAAAATAAAAGTCGTGGTGGCTAGTGTTTAAAGCACCAGCCTGAAAAGACCTTTTGAGGAAAGTATCATACAAGCTTGAATGGACCTGGCCAATCACCTGGTAAGCATTTGTCAGTCGTTGTTGAATTCAACAGTAATATAGGAGATCAATATATGAGCACTGGATAGAGATAACACAAGACCGTCAGAAGTGGAAAGATTTGGAATAGACCTACACTCAGCAGGCTTAGAATGGCGATTTTATATCTATTCTGTCAAGGAAAGACAAAGCTCTTTCTGTCAATGTCAACATGTCTTCTTCCCGAGCATGGCGCGACCTGTCAACTCGCGTATAATCACTTGTATACTTATGTTGTTTGAAGAAAAGAAAAATTACTCCAAAAAATGTCAAAAGAAATCTTACGTCAATCTGTCACTTTTCTGTCATTATGTGCATTCTCCGGTAAACAAAACTTGTTTCTACGGTTGCCATGCTAAGCCTGCAGCATTGGGTGACTAAAGATTGAAAAAGAGAGAGAAAAGATATTGACATTGGCCGGATTAAAACATTCGAAACAAAAGACAGAGGGTAACCATAAGAAACAGTGAATAAACTACAAATGAAATTAATATCGATAGCATTCTCCGTGCAATCATTCTTCACAAGTGCATTATCAATTGAAACCTCGATAGTACTGTCAAAAGATCACTGCCCTATTGCGTCCCATTACACAATATCTGCACGACCTTCAGTGCGGTTACAGACTAGGCTTGAGATCCATTTAGATGGAGAGTTTCTCGCACGTTTCGGTAAGAGAATATCTCCGCGACTACCGCAAGCAATAATCGCCATAACATAATCGTAACAAAATGTTTACATTCAGGCAAGAACTGAAATGTCGCCAGCGAGATTCGTATATGACATATACGAATTTAGCGAAATGACACGCCGCTTGTCGCCCATGTCAACGGACGAGAAGAGTGAATGTTTAGACGAAGTAAATGTTTTATATTGCTTCAATTATCGTATCTTCAAGACGTGAAATTCCCCGTCTAAATGGGCAATTAGCGCATGTATACGTGTGTAGAACTTTAAAGCACAAATGTAGCCTCTATAAAACACCACACATTCGAACGAACACCCTTTTTTTCGTGGAAAATATTCAAATGACCCCTCCTGCTGAAGGTGCAGCTGGAGGGAGTGTCAGACTCTTACTGACTAAAACCCACTATGTTCCTTCTGGAGGTCCTTCAGTGCCAGGGACACGGTAACTCTTGGGAACAACTCGCAGCTCCAGCAGTCAAAATTTTGTAAATACAAAATGGAGTACGATGTTAAAAACCCATCTCAGTGATAGCCCCAATAGTTTACGCGACGATTTGCATGGTAATTAAAAAAAATACGGTTATAGCAAACGAATACAGGATGTCGTCAACGTTTATTTCGATTAAGTTAAAGTTTTATTAGGGCTGTTGCAAAATACTTGAAGAGCAAATAAAACAATTGATTATCTTAGTCTTTACAACTCTTGAACAGGTTTGATTGACTTTTGCTATATTACAGATAGTTCGAAGACAGGGGAAGAACATTTATAAATAGGTATTAAATTATCTATACTAGTATTATGAAGAGAAAAGATTTCATTGTCTGTTTAAAAAAATAATAATTTGACAACCAAAAGCAACGAATTTATACACGACATAAAATCTTCTAGGGTCTAAAATCCCTGCCGATGTTGACAAAACAACTTATAACTATGAAACAGCTGATCCAATTTTGATTTGACACGCCTAAGAACCACCTCTAAAAACCCAGCTATCGTCTAAAAAAAACCACATGCAAATCCGTTTACCCGTTTAAGGGATACGTCACCATAGAGAGGCATACGTAGCGATCAACCCTTCTTGCGTCGCCGGGGGTAAAAAAATACACTATGTGTATACAGACGCTACTAATAAATTAAAAGAAAAAACCTTTTTTAAAAAGCTTTTATGGTCCGCCATATTGGATTTAGAAAAATGTCAAATTATTTTTTAAGTCACTCTCAATAAGTCCTTTCATTTGATACACATATTGTTGAAATTCATTAAAAATATTGGATTGGATTTAGAATGAAGTCATATAACATATCTTGCACTGTCATCCAGTCTGAACAACGTGTATACAAAATTTCAGTTCAATCAGTTGAAGATACCTACTTCAAAATTGAGTTCAAAGAATCCACCGTAACATGCACGGCAAGTTAAATGAAAGCTTTTAATAATAAAAACGGCGTCAAAGCTGAATTTGGAACTAGCCTTTAAATTCTCACTAGAGGTCAATTAACATTTAAAAACTTACATATTGCTCAACAAATTTAGCTATAAAGCATAATCAGCAGACCGCTTACAAAATACACGTCTCGAAGTTGCGAAAAACTCCATTTTAACTTTTATAAACTTGTTCGAGCCGGTGTTAATGAACTTTTTGTAATATGAAAGTGGAATTGAAACGTAAGTGGAATTATCTTTCTAGATGACTTTATTATGAAAGTATTATTTCATTATTTTACGTATTGAGAACAGGATCAACCAAATGTATAAAGTCAGTCTCGATATATTTATGTATATTAAATATCGGTCCTGCTTGTGATCTCTCTCCGGTCGTGTTGGATTGCCGTCCCATCGGACTATGAGAGTGAGGGAATAGAGAGTGCACCTGTGTCTGCGTAAATGCTTGTACATTATAATATGTCCTGCGTAGCTGGCTGATCTCCTTAGAGAGAACAGCTGCCGTAGCCGACAATCGATCTGGACGCTTGGCAGTAACAACTGTTTCTTTGATCGTCCCTTTCCTCTATATCCAAACACTTCCACACAACATGATCTTCTTTCATTTAATAATTCTGCGACGACGGATTGCTTAGCTGATGTTCCGAACGAGTGGGTGCGCTATCACCATCCTGGATGTGCTATCCAGCCACAAACCTGTCCGGTTAAGCAGTAAACAGCCTTCTAGGCTGAACTGCGAGTTGCCAGTATCAAAGAAAAGGCCATAAACTGGATAGTCCCCTTCAGGGGCACTGGATTCAAGCGCGAATTTGCGTGTGCCCAGGGCTCTCCAGTTCGTGGCAGATATTTAAATTTATTTATATTTATAGGTAATTAACAATGTATCAATCGTAAGTAAAAAAAATAAAAGGGCCCAATTATCCTTAAAATCAAAATATTTTAGTTAAATATACATTAGCGACCACAACAACTGACCTATTTGAAAATCACGCCGCAAATACATATCTACCAAATACTGTAACATAAAATTCTCAGCTATTTAAATAAATGTGCGCGTATACACAAACATACGTACATGTTTACTGTCCTTTATAAAGTGACAATAACAATTATAGTCAAGCTGGAAGGTTGCCAGGTCTAAATACGTTACGTCGTCTAGACAACGGTCGTCATGGCATCTATATTTTTTTCTATTCCCCCAGCTACAACGAATATTTCATACCCAATCTATACTAATATTATAAAGCTGAAGAGTTTGTTTGTTTGTTTGTTTGAACGCGCTAATCTCAGAAACTACTGGTTCGATTTGAAAAAATCTTCCAGTGTTAGATAGCCCATTTATCGAGGAAGGCTGCGGCAACGTCATCAGATTGGCATTTTAATCTATATTATGTTCTTCAATATTACTCAAAATATAAACTTATCGATTTTCCATCCTTTTCTCGGTAATCCGACTGAATCGTAATTTAACACGCCTGTTTGAATTTGATAGCAATAAAGTATTACACGGTCCTCTAATAATATTATTGTTATTGAAATGCGGACTGCGTCTGCCTTGTTCTAGTAGTCGCATAACGCGACTGCTGTGGGGTCTCAGCTTCGAAGAGTAACGAGACTTTCATAAAGCAACCTGGAATCTGGAAGTTGGTGATTGATACACCCGTGCATCGGAGAGCACGTAAATGTCGGTCTTGCGCCTGATCTCTCTCCGGTCGTGTCGGCTTGCCGTCCCATCGGACTATGAGAGTGAGGGAATAGAGGGCGCACCTGTGTCTGCGCAGTTGCGGGTGTTTGTTGCGCCACTTCTTCCCAGCGAAAACACATAGGAAGTGGTGAAGGGTGAGCATTTTGGGGGCTGTCTTTTGTTTTTTTTGACGTTCGAAAAGTGCTGTTTTATCAGCCTAATTTGTATAAATTATTTTTGATTTTGATAATGATTGTGAACTATAAATGTCCTGTGTAGTTGGCTGATCACTTTAGAGGGAAAGACCAATGTGGCCGGACAATTACATCAGTCACTCAATTAATGAAATGCAAGGTAAGAAAAGGACTACAACTACATCATCTCCCGAGCCTTTCCCCAACTATGTTGGGGTCGGCTTCCAATCTAACCGGATTTAGCTGAGTACCAGTGTTTGACAAGGAGCGACTGCCTATCTGACCTCCTCAACCCAGTTACCCGGGCAACCCAATACCCTTTGGTTAGACTGGGGTCAGACTTACCGGCTTCTGACTACCCGTAACGACTGCCAAGGATGTTTGATGACAGCCGGGACCTACAGTTTGGCGTGCCATCAAAACACAGTCATTGGTGTCCAAGATATACTTAGAAAAGTTTCATTGGTACTTGCCCGACCTGGAATCGAACCCACGCCCTCACACTTGAGAGATTGGCTCTTTAACCACTAGGCCATCACGACTTCAAGTACATATAAGAAAATAATGTATTTTACACTGTGATAAATTTTCGCATACAAATCCGATTCGCACTTGAACCAATTATATTATTTATCAGTCATTTGACTTCGCGCGATTCTGTCGCCACAGAGCGTCTGTTAACTCAAGGTCATTACGTAAATTTACACTATAGATAAAAATATATCTTTTGCATATAATCGGAATATAAGCATGATATAATTTAAGCGCCTTTTGTTAGCATTGAAATGAGGATATCTCTACTAATATATTAATCTTTACTTTTCTATACTAATATTATAAAGCTGAAGAGTTTGTTTGTTTGTTTGTTTGAACGCGCTAATCTCCGAAACTACTGGTTCGATTTGAAAATTTCTTTCAGTGTTAGATAGCCCATTTATCGAGGAAGGCTATAGGCTATATACCATCACGCTAAGACACACGGGAGCGGAGCAGTAACCAAAGATGCGGGTGAAACCGCTGGGGACAGCTAGTATATTATTAAGAGAAAAGGTTTGATTGTTTGTTTGAATTGAATAGGCTTCAAACTCTCGATCGATTAGAAAAAATCTTTCACTGTTGGAAAGCTACACTATCCCCGGTGAACATAGGCTATGTTTTATCTAGATACGAGAAGAAATTCCTCGGGGACGCGGGAGACACCGCGAGGAATTGCTAGTAATAATCTCAGAAGCTATTGGTCCGATTTGAAAAATTTAAATTGACGACCAGATGGCGCGGTGGTTAGTGAACCTGCTTGCCACGCTGGAGGTCGCGGGTTCGATTCCCGCATGAGACAAACATTTGTGTGCGTGAACATGGATGTTTGACTTAGTCTGGGTGTTTCTATGTATAATATGTAATATGTATTCACAAAAGAAAAGTATATAAGTATGTTTATCAGTTGTCTAGTACCCATAGTACAAGCTCTGCTTAGTTTGGGGCTAGATGACGTTGTGTGAATGTGTGAGAAAATAGCCCATTTATCAAGGAAGGCTTTTGTTTGATGCGGGTGAAGTCGGTGGCGTAAGCTAGTTGTGAATAAGCCACATGGACATAATATGTGTTATCAATTTGGAATTTACAGAACGTATGCTAACACACACATACACACGAGTCACACTGTGACGATCGAAGCACACTTACATAAATGTATCCGTAGATTGCACTCACACAACAGTAGTAACTAGGGTTGGCGCCGATTTTACTTTTTTAAAAGCTTTTATTTAACTTGCCGTGTATGTATGTTACGGTGGATTCTTTGAACTCAATTTTGAAGTAGATATCTTTAACCGATTGAGTTGAAATTTTGTATACGCGTTCAGTCTGGATGACAATGCAAGATATGTTATATGACGTTATTCTAAATCCAATATGGCCGACAGTCCAATATGGCGTAGTAGTTATTTTTAATGAATTTAAACAATATGGTTATCAAATGAAAGGGCTTATTGAGAGTGACTTAAAAAATAATCTGACGTTATTCTAAATTCAATATGGCGGACCATAAAAGCTTTTTAAAAAAAGTTTTTTCTTTTGATTTATAATGTATTTTTTTCACTTTAGCATAACAAAAATACACGGCATAAAATAAATTTTAAAACAATTGATGACGATGATGGCATCCAGGCCGTTTGCTGGCTACGGCAGCCATTCTCTTTTATGGAGATCAGCCAGCTGCGCAGGACATAGTGCACGCACATTCGCGCAGACACAGGTGCACTCTCTATTCCCTCACTCTCATAGTCCTCAGGGACGGCAATTCAATACGACCGGAGAGAGATCAGGCAAAGGACCGACATTTACGTGCTCTCCGATGCACGGGTGAATCAATCACCAACTTCCAGACTCCTGACTGTTTTTGACAAAACTGTCAGAACGCAGAATAGAATAATTGCGATATTATAATAATATGTACAGATGCCAGCACATCAAGCTACCCGAAACTGTCAAATTCACTATCATAATTATTATATCCTGTGCAGTTTACTGATCTCCTTAGAGAGAACAGCCGCCATGGTCGACAATCAGTCTGGACGCCATTATTAATACTATATTAGCAGTCATAGTTGTAGATTTTCTAACACTCAAATCTCAACCTTAGCATAAACACATAGACAGAAGTTTTCTCTTCACGAATCAAACATGGGAAGAGGCACTGCCCAGCAGTGGGACGACAACAAGGCAGATAGATAATGAAAAATTCTTCCTAGTAAGATCGCTAAAGACTTACGTAACACATTTCATAATGTGCCCATTATCTAGACATTCTTATCTTAAGTTTTTATCTAGAGATTGCACGTGTTGAGTCAAGTGACAGACTGACTTACTTTGGTCAGAAAAAATATCTGTATTTATTGTTTATGCAATGGTGAATGTATTTTTAGTTTACGTATATTAATACTAGCTGGGTAACTACCGGCGATGTCGTCCGCGTGGGCATTAGAGTACCAAGACAAAAGAATAAAGATTCATAGTTGCTCCCCTGTGGTGGTATGGTAGCGTGATAATATGTAACCTATATGTTGACCCGACCTCTTAGTTATATTCATGCCAAATTTGAATAAATCCATGCAATACTTTTTGATATTATCCCGGACATACATGCAGACAAACAGACAAAAATTCTAAAAAATATATTTTTGGCTTCTATATCGATTGTAGATCACGCCACAAGTATTCTTTTTAAAAAATATTCAATGTACAGTTTTGACCTTTCTGCGATTTTATTATTTCGTTCAACGAAGACCGACAAATGCTTACCAGCTGATTGGACAGGTCCATTCAAACTAGTATGACATTTTCCTCAAAAGGTCATTTTAGACACAAGCCTACATTGCTCATCCATACTTTAGTATGTAATCTCTTTTTATGTCTGGACTCTAAAAGAGACTGTGACCCTTGAGTTTGTTTCGGCATTTCTTCTCAAGGTAGTCAGTTAGAAAATGGCGACCTGATCACCTTTTTTTTAATCTATTGACGTTTCAAAGTAATGATTTCAACCTATTAGCAAAAGTTTATCTTTTGGAAGATACGATAATTGGGTAGTTGACTAGGTCAAAAATAAAATCCTATAGAATATTAATTTGGTAAAGCATTTTAAAATACTTATAAACTTTCGTTTATCGTTTTCAAGGAAAATCTATTGTTATTTTTTTATAGATAATTTAAGTAACATAAGTATATGACTTGAATGGATGAAAAAAATGTGACGTCATAATTCTAACTTTCATACGAATTGCATACAAAGTGACAGTTTTTTGACAGTTCAATAAAAGTAATGATTTTGACTAGTTGTCCACTGTCCTATTGAAGGAATATAAAACATTTCCTTCGTCTAAACATTCACTTAACACGTTAACAATGAATATTCAACACGATTTTTCGCAAAAGGGTCATCACTACCAATAGGGGTAGGCCGGAGCGCCCTTAAATCACTTAAGTCAACCCTGACCTAGAAACTAAGTGTAAGAGAAAGTCACGAAGTGTAAGGAAATTCAATTCGAAAATATAAATCGAATTGATTACTTGTAAGTGGTATTAAATAAGCCTTCACTTTCATTGTGTTGTGTGAATGTGTGAGGGATATACAGGGTTACTGGGTAAGTCGACCTAGATCCGTTAAGGGCATGCAGTACCCATCTTTTCTGACTGATTTCACTATGAAACAACCTACCCCAAACCTAACCGTTTTCGAAATAAACGAATGTTAATTTTTATTATAAAAAATGCCGATTTTTTACCATTAAATATGGTATTTCAAAATTAGTATGCTTAATTATTATTATTTTTTATTTTTTACAAGCCGGTTAAGATGCTCCATAAACTTAGTAACCAAAATCCTACGTAAGTTAACTAAATACATTGTTCTGGACGATTGAAAGTTCAAAAAGTTATTGAAAAAAATTACAGTTTACATTTCTCTAAAGGATATTAAAAAAAAGTTGTATGGCAGACGTTCGGCAGATATGCCTAAAAACATCTACGTTTCATCAGCTATCCAACAAGGTATAACAATCTAGGGTCTTATTTAAACTCGTAAAAAAAAACTTAATTTCATAGGCGATAGTGGACGTAAACTAACTACGCTAATTGATTATTCCTTGGCTGGCCCTAGAAACTAAAACAAAACAGCAGGTCAGTTTGTACAAAATAACATTCATTAACGTCCTAGATCAAAGTGTTCGTGTTCAACATGTCCTTTGCTTTGTACACATCTTCGCATTCTTCTGCGTAGCCCAGTTTTTATTACTCAATAAAATAGTCAATGTTCTTCTAATTTCGTTTGCGTTGATTATTCTGTCTTTCAATTCTTCGACAGACGCGATTGGATTTCGCCTGATTTTTAATGACTTGCCACTGAACCTAATTAGGGACATGTGGTTCCAGCATGATGGCTGCCCTGCACATTTCCGAAGAAGTGTCAGACATTGGCTGGGCACAACTTATCCTCAATTAGCGTAGTTAGTTTACGTCCACTATCGCCTATGAAATTAAGATTTTTTTTACGAGTTTAAATAAGACCCTAGATTGTTATACCTTGTTGGATAGCTGAAGAAACGTAGATGTTTTTAGGCATGTCTGCCGAACGTCTGCCATACAACTTTTTTTTAATATCCTTTAGAGAAAAGTAAACTGTAATTTTTTTCAATAACTTTTTGAACTTTCAATCGTCCAGAACAATGTATTTAGTTAACTTACGTAGGCTTTTGGTTACTAAGTTTATGGAGCATCTTAACCGGCTTGTAAAAAATAAAAAATAATAATAATTAAGCATACTAATTTTGAAATACCATATTTAATGGTAAAAAATCGGCACTTTTTATAATAAAAATTAACATTCGTTTATTTCGAAAACGGTTAGGTTTGGGGTAGGTTGTTTCATAGTGAAATCAGTCAGAAAAGATGGGTACTGCACGCCCTTAACGGATCTAGGTCGACTTACCCAGTAACCCTGTATATTATATTATATTATTATATTATGGCACTTCTTAGTCCTACTAATATTATGTACGCTAAAGTTTTGTATGTTTAGATGAATGAATGTTTGTTGGTATTTCAGGCTTACTCATCATCCTCCTGCCCTTATCCCAAGTTTTATTTGGGGTCGGCGCAGCATGTTTTTGTCTTCCACGCTCTTCTATCTGCCGTCATCTCACAAGTTACATTCTTTCTATCCATATCAACTTTCACACAATCCATCCAGCGTTTCTTTGGTCGTCCCCTTCCTCTATATCCATCCATCTTTCAGGCTTAAACTACTGGATGGATTTTGTTGAAATCAGGCGAAATGAGGAGATCATCATACAAACTTCCGCTTCCTAGTAGTGGTGGCCTAGTGGTTAAAGAGCCAACCTTTTAAGTATGAGTGCGTGGGTTCGATTCCAGGTCGGGCAAGTACCAATGCAACTTTTCTAAGTTTGTATGTACTTTCTAAGTATATCTTGAACACCAATTACTGTGTTTTGGATGGCACGTTTTAACTGGTCTCGGCTGAATTGAACATCCTTGACAGTCGTTACATTTAGCCAGAAGCCAGAAAGTCTGACAACCAGTCTTACCAAGGAGTATTGGGTTGCCCAGCTAAGTGGGTTGAGGAGGTCAGATAGAAAAGTTGCATTGGTACTTGACTGACCTGGAATCGAACCCACGCCCTCATGCTTGAAAGGCTGGCTCTTTAACCACTAGGCCACTACGACTTTTTCCAAAGAAACAAATCTTTCCTCCTTATACTATTAGTATAGAAGTATAGAAAAAACAGCCGTAAGCGAATACATTTCAAACTCTAACACATAATGGTATTTTAATATCAAAATGGCGCAATCATTCTAATGTATCTATTTAATCTAAATCAAAAAGTTCAAGGTCTCTTAAAATCCAAATACCAGGGTCAACCTGAATTCTGCATATTTATTTAAAACAAAATTTTAGTCAAAACGACATTTATTTGACACTTAATTTTTTAATTAAGATGCTAAAGCAACAGAAATTGATGTAGAAACGTATATTTTATTTTTAAAAGCTTTTAGTTAACTTGCCGTGTATGTATGTTACGGTGGATTCTTTGAACTCAATTTTGAAGTAGATATCTTCAACCGATTAAGCGTACGGGGGGATGAAGTTTAATCACCAAATGCCCACGCGGACCACGTCGCGGGCAACAGCTAGTTAACAGATATAGGTTCAAAAACCGGATCTCATCTATATACATATAAAAATGAATCCCTATTTCCCTTGGTCACGCCATCACACGTGAACTGGATATCACTTTTTGGTCAGAAGAAAGTTCTTTTAATATAATATGTCGGGACAACTTTTTCACACGGTCGGTTGGCCCCATGGTAAGCTATTGATTGGCTTGTGTTATGGGTGCCAACACAACTGATACATTACCTACATATATTATAATATTTATAAATACATATTGTAACACCCAGACCACAGCCAACAACTATGCTCATCACACAAATGTCGACCGTGCCTGGAATCGAACTCAGGACCGTTAGCATGGCACACTGGTGTGGTAACCATTGCGCCATCGGGGTCGTCAAAAACAGAAAGAAAAAAAACAGGACAACGTCTGTATGGTCAACTAATTGACGCATATTCCTTTTGAAGCCACGACCACAATCTCTGCTTACACGCAAACAGCATGAATACAAAACGGCGAACGCACCACCATAACCAAAGACGCAAATACGTTAATACATTAAAACACAATTCTTATCGCTTTTACGGAAATAATCACACGCTGTAGCCAACCGAACAGCAAAAATGTTAAATAAACCGCGATATACTAAACTAATAACAATTAAAAAAACCTATATATGTGTCACCGTAACAAATTCGAGCAATAAAAACCTTAGTAAAATAGTTTTGAAGAACAATTTTCTTTCAACACAAAAAACACTTTCTTGATACAACTTTGCCACAAAAGAAAACACACACCTAAAGTTCGTTTATAAAAGAATTTTATAGAAAATTCAAAAATAGACTTGTTTATTCGAATATAGAATTGTTATTTTGATATTATTCGCGCCGAGCGCGCGACCGCTCGTGCCGACGATAGCCGAACAACTAGTAGTGACGCGCCACGCTGTTATGGGACGCGAATCGAATCATATCGATTATGTTTGCTCGACTGACTGACTTTAGTTGTTTTTTTTTTTCTTAATTATTTTACTGTATGAAAATAAATGGAAAATTATTGAAGTCGTTGTAGCCTAGTGGTTAAAACATTAACCTTTCAAGTATGAGTGCGTAAGTTCGATTCCAGGTCAGCAATGTAACGTACAAAGTATATCTTGGACACCAATTACTGATTAAAGGTGAAGGAAAACTGGACTATAAAGTCTGAAATCACCAACCCGCATTGAGCAAATGTGGTGATTAACGCTCAATCATTCTCTGTGTGAGAGGAGGCCTGAGCCCAGCAGTGGGACGATAAAAAGGCTGATGATAAAAAAAAAAGAAAATGAAATAGGCCCGCCTTATACATTCAAAACAATTGCAGTATTCCTAGCATACATCTTCAAGGTACTTACGTATTGTGATTACAACGTTTCTAATTATACACTGGCCTTATGAACTAGATCTTGAGCGTTTCCAATTTAATTTATTCGTTACATAAGTATATAATAGGCTATTGTATAAATATTTATATGAAAGAGACCACTTTCACTGTATATATGTTGCCAAGCGACTATATTACCGACCGCTTCCTGAGGTATCACCTGCTTTTTATTAAAACCATTTTGAGGACCCATCCGACCCATATGCATTCTGCCTGGGCTGCGGGTTGTTCGCAAGAGTTACAGGAAGGAACATAGCGGGTTTTAGTCAGTAAGAGTCTGACACTCCCTCGAGTTGCACCCTCAGCGGGAGGGGTCATTTGATGATTTGCCACGAAAAAAAATCGTTTCGGAGATGACCAGAACATTCTAACACATGTTGAAAATACATACTACAGACTATCAAATCGAAACCTTCGGTTATCGTGATAAGGTAGAAAATCTATTAAAGAAATTTTACTTATTGTGGTAGGCAGGTAGGCTGGCGTCTAAATAGCTGTTATTTTTTTACTGCAGAAACATTTAAGCAATTCATTTTTTAATCAAAAATTCCATGTCTATCCTTTAATTAAGGAAAATATGCCATTTAATTAAAAGTCTAGGTCACGAATTTTATAAAATTAATCGAGTATGTGTAAGAACGCGCCTAAATGTCATATAAAGGACAATTCTGACGGTTATGCCCTTATAAATACATATTTTTCTCCACACTGTTGTAGAAAAATATATAACAAGACCGTTTTCTTATTTATTCAGTTATAGAAATGTGTAAACTATCTATACATATAATAAAACAGTAAAAAATCCGTGTCTGTACAAATAATATATTGACAAAAATAATAACTGAGGGGGGTTTAGAAAAAGCAATAGAACACGAATCCGAAAAAAAAAATATGTCTGTTTGTCTGTTTGTCTGTATGTCTGTTTGTCTGTTTGTTTGTACGCGCTAATCTTCGGAACCGCTGGACAGATTTGAATAATTCTTTTTTTGTTGTATAGGTGTTAGGTCGGGGCAACATATAGGCTATAAATTATCTTGGAAACTTGAACACCTGATGCAGAACAGCAACTGACCAGCTTAACTATAAGAGATAGAGAAATGCTGCCATGGCAAAAACTGTTCCACGTGATGAGCATTTTCTTCTGCGAGATAAAATTTGAAGATCTGGAACAGCTGTTTTGGACCTCCTAGAGCCCAGCTACACCATTACACATATAGAAATGGCGTCTTAGCAAAAGTTGTTCAGCCTGATGAGTACTCGCTGTTGACGTATAAAAATTAAAGATCTAGAACACCTTCTATGGAACTCTAAGAGCCCAGCTACACCATCAAACATATAGGACTGACGTCTTAGAAAAAGTTGTTCGGTCTGATAGGCATTTCCGGTTGACTTATAAAAATCTAAGATCAGACACATTTGATGTGAAGAACCTCCCTTTTTTGAAGTCGGTTAAAAACAACATCAGCTGAAAGTACCTCAGCGCGGTGAAAGCTGTAACAGTTTAGGACTGCGTTTCATATAGACGCCAGCACATCAAGTTACCCGAAACTGTAAATATTTTCCAATCAATTTTGAACCATATGCTTCAGCGATAAAATTGAAATTCTATTTAGGAAATTTAACAGATTGGAAATTTTGACTTTGGTAGCTTAATGTGCTGCATCATTGAAGATTCCGACCAAAACTCCCATTTTTTTTTTTTTTATCGCATTAATATTCCTTCGCATTTACGTTATTTCAGTTTTTAATTTTCTTTAAATTTTTTGAATTGACACGGTAGCCTGCCAGGTTGTGCAATAGAGCAGACGTTTAGATTTTTAAGGATCAAGTATCTTCACAACAAAACTATAACTATGCCTACAAAAAGTTAAATTGTTTCCATTGTCCAAAGAAGCTAAGATTCATCGGATCATAAGATCCCTAGAATCCAACGAAGAGCTAATTTAAGTGTGGAGAGGCTTGATGCTGTTCGAGGACATAAGGCTGCAACTCGCACCGTTGAAACCTTTTCGGATCGAGAATTACGCCCGCGTGTTCAGCGTATTTACGCTACCACATCCAGTTCTCTATAAAGAGACCAAAGAAGGGTATGTTGCGCCACTGACCGCTGGTTCGGAGAAACATATTACCGATACAGAATTATGCTTGACTTCTCAGCGTATTCGCACATCTACTAACGCTTATGAAAGCAGTAATTAACCTAATGCACGACTAATTTCTGATCGAGATTATCATACAAAATGATGGCATCCAGGCCGATTGTCGGCTACGGCGGCCGTTCTCTTTTATGGATTTATCAACTTTTTTTATTTATTTATCAAATTTAAAAATTTATCAACCAGCTGCGCAGGACATTTATTATAGTGCTCAAGCATTCGCGCAGATACAGGTGCACTCTCTATTCCCTCACTCTCATAGTCCGATGGGACGGCAATCCGACATGACCGGAGAGAGATCAGGCGCAGAACCGAAATTTACGTGCTTTCCGATAAACGGGTGAATCAATCACCAACTTCCAGACTCCAGGCTGCTTTATGAAAGTTTCTCAAAACTCACAAAGCGATTTCGACCCGGGAATCGAACCCGAAACCCCGTGCACAGCAGTCGCGCCTTGCGACTACTACATCAATGAGGCTGTTCAGAATAAGCACATAACGAAATATTCATAAGCAGTTAGAAAGTGGAAGAGACGTATAAAATTGAAGATCTGGAACAACTGTTATGGTATTCCAAGCGCCCAGCTACACTGTTAACTATTGGGATTGACGTTAACAAAATGTTCAATTTGAGGCATTACAAAAAGGAATCGTCTCGCGCATCCTGTTGTTTTCCCGTCCCCGGACTCATAGAATTCGATATCAGACGTTTCAAATCTTCGATTTTGATGGCCCTGTAGTCGCTGGCATAAGCGACTGGATCCGCGTACGAAGTCGCGGGCAGAAGCTAGTACATATAATAAAATCGTAGAAAAGTCAAAACTGTACATTGAATATTTTTTTTAAAGAATCGTGGGGTGTGATCTAAAATCGATATCGAACCTAAGAATATAGTTTTTAAAATTTTTTGTCTGTTTGTCTGTATGTATGTCCCGGATAATCTCAAAAAGTACTGCATCGAACTGCTTCAAATTTGGCTTCAATATAACTAAGAGGTCTGGTCAACATATAGGCTACATATTATCTCGCTATCACGTGGGGGAGGGGGGGGTGATATTTAATCACCTAATGCTAATCACCTAATGCCCACGCGGACGACGTCGCGGGCAACAGCTAGTATAATTATAAAAGTCAAACGATTATATTCTGTGACTCGCAACTCGCAACAAAAATTCAACACCAATTAAACATCGATAACAACTCGTATCGTGGCGGCAATCGATAACGCACGTCACTACTTAGTAACAACATGTACAGCGCGACACGTAGAACTGAATTGAAACCGGCTTTTGCGCAGCAAACCGCGGAATGGCCTTGATTCTCAGTAATTGAGACTCTTAAATATTTTATCCCAAAGAATTTATCGGTGGTAAAGCGAGCTGAAAGTCTACAAGTTACTGACGAAGTTAAGCTAGACTTGTCGAGGTCAGTGAATGGATGGGTATTGATTTTTTGCCTTCAAAATTCTTTGAAGCGAAGTTTTGTATTTTTTCATGAGAACTACACAAGGCAACTTGCACATCAAGCTACTACAACCTATCAAATTTCCTAAACAGATTTTCAACTTTATCGCTGAAGCATATGGTTGAACTAGCTTCCGCCAGCGGTTTCGCCCGCTTTCTGAGGGAAGTACTTTCCATACCCGGATAAAAAGTAGCCTATATGTTATTCTGATGTATAAGCTATATTGTGGTAAAGTTTCATTCAAATCCATTCAGTAGTTTTTACGTGAAAGAGTAACAAACATCCATACATCCATACATCCATACTTACAAACTTTCGCCTTTATAATAGTAGTAGGATATTGATTGGGAAAATCTGACAGTTTCGAGTAGCTTGAAATTAAAAATTGGTTTATGATTAACGCTCAATCTTTCACAGTGTAAGAGGAGGCTTGTGCCCAGCAGTGGGACGATAAAAAGGCTGATGATGATGATGATGATCTACAGAACACGAAGGTAGTGACAACACTCCACAAGCAAGCTGTATTGGCTCGCGGGGTCAACGCAATTCCAGCCGAAACAGACAGACATGTGTTGCTGGGGAGTTTGTTGCGCCACTTCTTCCCAGCGAGAACACATAGGAAGTGGTGAAGGGTGGCCGTTTTTGAGTACTGTCTTTTGTTTCGACGTTCGAAAAGTGCTGATTTCTAGTGCTAATTACATTATAATTTATTTTATTTATTGACTGTCTCGTTGGTCTAGTGGTCGCAAGGCGCGACTGCTGTGCACGGGGTCTTGGACTCGAATCCCGGGTCGGGCCTATATCGCTTTGTGGGTTTTGAGAAACTTTCATAAAGCAGCCTGGAGTCTGGAAGTTGGTGATTGATTCACCCGTGCATCAGAGAGCACCTAAATGTCGGTCCTGCGCCTGATCTCTCTCCGGTCGTGTCGGATTGCCGCCCCATCGGACTATGAGAGTGAGGGAATAGAGAGTGCACCTGTGTCTGCGCGCATCCTTGTGCACTATAATATATCCTGCGCAGCTGGCTGATCTCTATAAAAGAGAACGGCCGCCGTAGCCGTCAATCGGTCTGGATGCCATCATCATCATCAATTTATTTAAAAATACAATATATTCCGCTAGAAGGATAACCGTATCGTTTAGTTATGGCATTTTAATTGGAAAAAAATATATAAATTTTCTACGGTATATGTTAAATTGATTTAGCACATTATTTCATTAGTATGTATTGCACTGTTTCTTTAACTAAATGCTTTTTATTTAAAAGTAAAAAACTTAAGTAAATTTATAATAATTCATCATCTCCCGAGCCTTTTCCCAACTATGTTGGGGTCGGCTTCCAGTCTAACCGGATTTATTTGAGTACCAGTGTTTTACAAGGAGCGACTGCCTATCTGACCTCCTCAACCCAGTTACCCTGGTAACCCAATTCCCTTGGTTAGACTGGCGTCAGACGTACTGGCTTCTGACTAACCGTAACGATTGCCAAGGATGTTCAATGACAGTCTAGACCTACAGTTTAACGTGCCATCCGAAACAGTCATCGGTGTCCAAGATATACTTAGAAAGTACATACAAACTTAGAAAAGTTGCATTAGTATTTGATTTCTGTACTGAAATCGGTCCTGTAGTTTGTAAAACTCTTTAGCTTCATAAAATAATATTTTTAGTATATTTGAATTTTTTATTCGTGGGATATCATCCAATGATCCCTCCTTTTTAGGGTGCAGCTGAAGGGAGCGTCAGACACTTACTGACTAAAACCTTTGTTCCTTCTGGAGGTCCCTGTGTGCCAGGGCCGCGGTAACTCTTGCGAACAACCCGCAACCCCGGAAGGCTATAGTATATATATATTGTGACTAATATCTGTGTTTCCTTGTATACGTATACACGAACGCTTTGACGACCCCGATGGCGCAATGGTTACCACGCCGGACTGCCGTGCTAAGGGTCCCGGGTTCGATTCCCGGCACGGTTGACATTTGTGTGATAAGCATGCTTGTTGGCTGTGGTCTGGGTGTTATAATATGTATTTATAAATATATATGTGTAAAATATATGTAACTAGCGACCCGCCCTGGCTTCGCACGGGTGCAATGCTGATACTAAAATTATACATATAAACCTTTCTCTTGAATCACTGTATCTATTAAAAAAAACAGCATCAATATCCGTTGCGTAGTTTCAAAGATTTAAGCATACAAAGGGACATAGGGACAGAGAAAGCGACTTTGTTTTATACTATGTGGTGATTTATCAGTTGTGTCGGCACCCGTAATACAAGCCAATCAATAGCTTACCATGGGGCCAACCAACCGTGTGTGAAAAGGTGTACCGATATATT
This sequence comes from Heliothis peltigera, assembly GCA_958496145.1. NCBI lineage: Eukaryota > Metazoa > Arthropoda > Insecta > Lepidoptera > Noctuidae > Heliothis > Heliothis peltigera. The sequence continues at coordinate 2,761,499 of OY292351.1, forward strand.
ATTAACGCTATTAAAATCGTCACAGCAAAATTCCGCTTAAAATTCCCGAGTGCATTTCTTCCGTGGTACCTTGAGAAACAAAAGTGCATCAAGGTCGTTGGCATGAAAAAGTGAATAGCACATTACCTTATGATTTACTTTAGCGTGCTTCGGGGCCTTGACGATCGCTGGTTTGGGCGGCGCGGGCGCCGTCACAACCGTTGGTTCTGCGAAAAAATTTCACGTGTAAATAAATTGAAAAAAATAATCTTTTTTTAAAAAGCTTTTATAGTCCTTCTTATAACGTCAAATTATTTTTTAAGTCACTCTCAATAAGGCCTTAACTACTCCGCCATGTTGGAAGGTCCGCCATTTTGGATTTAGAATGACGTCATATAACATATCTTGCATTGTCATCCAAACTGAACGTGTAATACAAAATTTTAGGTCAATCGGTTGAAGATATCTACTTCAAAATTGAGTTCAAAGAATCCACCTTAACATACATACACGGTAAGTTAAATAAAAGCTTTTAATTTTAAAAATATAATGAGGAAACAGAATATAGGGGGCAATCTACCTGCTAAAACCTGTTAAGTTATTGTAATTTATCAGAAGTTAAATGTGTTGACCTTTATTCATTAGTGGGATAACATATATATACCCTTAAGGGCAGGTGGGAAATCATCAAATGATGATGAGAGGGGCTCATGCTATCGCTAGAGCAGAAAGGAGTGCCAGACTCTTAGTAACTCTTCCGAAAAATACCGCAGCTGGTATAACGAAGACTAGAAAAATAATATTTTCGGATAATACCCACATAGTTTGTGAGATATATTTAGGCTAGCTTATCTCCGCGGTTGCTCAGGTAACTACCTTCCTGAAAGTAGTTTCCTTTCCAAGGCTATTTTAGAGAGCAAGGAAATACAGAGTGCATCCATGTCCGAGCAAAGGTTAGTAGATAGAGTAATGAACTGGACTGTCAACATTGCAACTGTATTTTCTTAACTGAAGACATCGGAACGCCTAGCCGACTCAGTTCATGTAGCACTCACATTCGCAGTAACTGATACAATATTTCTTAATGTATACATACAGTGGACTATCCTGAATGCCTACACAACAAATAAGGTAAACATTATCCTTTGATTATACTAAATCATCATCATCATCTCAGCCATAGGACGTCCACTGCTGAACATAGGCCTCCCCTTTAGATCTCCACATATACCGGTTGGAAGCGACCTGCATCCAGTGTCTTCCGACGACCTTTATAAGGTCCTCTGTCTGTCTTGTTGGTGGACTATTTTTGTTAAAACTTATATACTTCGAGAATTACCTGGTTGCACTCTGCCTTGTTGCTGCGGCTGTAGGGGTGATCTCTTCTCTTGTTCAATCATAGCTGGAGCCGCTGGGGGCGGCACACCTGTACTCCCTCCTCGCACCTGATGAAGAAAAATTGCTTTATCAGAATTTAGATCTCAAGGTTTTCACAAGTTATTTTGGGTTAGCTTGGCCCTAAATTGCGAAATTCCTAATTCGGATACAGAAGTTTTAAATCTTCAATGATATGGAGCCACTGCATCAAAGTTCAAGATATGACTACTAGCAGTTTCTCCCGCAAGCCCGTGGAACTGGTCGTGGTCTTCCCGTACCCGGATAAAGCATACGTTAACAGATTGGTGGGGAGTTTGTTCCACCATTTCTTCTAACCAGCGATAACACATAGGAAGTGGTGAAAGGCGTGCGTTTTTGGGATTGTCTTTTGATAAATGCTGATTTTCAGCCTACTTTGAATAAATGATCATAGCCCTATGTTCACTGGGGATACTGTAGCTTCCAAACAGTGAAAGAATTTTTCAAATCGGTAATTTTTCAAGTAGTTTTGGAGCCTATTCAGTTCAGACCAAGAAATCTTTCCTCTTAATGATGTGATCCGACCGTGGCTTATATAAGTACTAGCTGTTGCCCGCGACGTCGTCGGCGTGGGCATTAGGATTAAACATTCACCCCCCTCCCCCCGTAGTGCTAGCGTGATAATATGTAGCCCATATGTTGACCCGATCTCTTAGTTATATTCATGCCGAATTTGAAGCAAATCCATGCAGTACTTTTCGGGATTATCCCGGACATACATACAGACAAAAATTCTAAAAACTATATTTTTGGCTTCGATGTCGATTGTAGATCACGCCCCAATTATTCTTTTGAAAAAAGATTCAATGTACAGTTTTGACTTCTCTATGATTTTATTATATGTATGTATATAGATAGATAGGTAAGAGTCCGGAAAGCCTCTCCGCCTCTTTCCAGGCAGAGGAAATCCATGGGGATTTCTCCCCAATAAAAAAACCTTAATGTGGTAATGGCGTTCCAAGAAAGAGGAACGGACATCACCATGGCAACCGAATATCAACCAACGACTATAACATGCATCTACCTAAGTGCACGGTGCAGTATGCATTCATAACGCCAGGAAAATCCCGATAAATAAACTTGAGCATATAGAATAGATATTTTTTCAAATATTTTCCTCGAAGTCTGAGTATTATTTACACTTAGAACAAAACAAATTAATATTTTCTCGTTAACACGTAATTTACTTGGAATTTCTTAGAATCAAACAATTGTGGGTATGTACCTTATTTTATTTTTATGCAAAAGACTATACCTATGTAAACTATTTTTTTTTTTCATTCATCATCAGCCTATCGCAGTCCACTGCTGGACATAGGCCTCTCCAAGTGCACGCCACTGAGATCGATTTTGGGCTTCTCGCATCCAGCTCCTGCCAGCCGTCTTGCGCAAGTCATCACTCAACCGTGCCTGAGGACGTCCTACACTACGTTTGCCGAGGCGTGGTCTCCACTCTAGAACTCGTTTACCCCAACGGTTATCGGTTCTTCGGATATGTAAACTATAAAAATATTATAAAACTGGAGAGTTTGTTTGGTATTTACTTGATAGAGCTAATCTCAGAATCGATTCCCGAGAAATATATAACGGAGTAGCCCGGATCTGGATGTTAGTGATTGATACACCCGTGCATCAGAGAGCACGTTAATGTCGGTCCTGCTAGTGATCTCTCTCCGGTCGTGTCGGATTGCCGTCCCATCGGACTATGAGAGTGAGGGAATAGAGAGTGCACCTGTGTCCGCGCAAATGTGCGAGCTTATAATGATTTGTCCTAACAAGCTAGCTTTTTAGACTTGTGAAAAGCCTCCGTGGTCGAAATCCAGCCTGAACGCCATATTATGAAGGTGAAAGTTTGAGATACTCTTTCACGTAAAAACTAACAAATGGATTTTGCTGAAGCTAGGCAATAATATAGCTTATACATCAGAAAAGTCGTGGTGGCCTAGTGGTAAAAGAGCCAACCTGAGTACGAGGGCGTGGGTTCGATTCCAGTTCTGGCAAGTACCAAGTTTCTAAGTTTGTATGTACTTTCTAAGTATATCTTGGACACCATTGACTGTGTTTCGGATGGCACATTAAACTGTAGGTCCCGGCTGTCATTGAACAACCTTGGCAGTCGTTACGGGTAGTCAAAAGCCAGTAAGTCTGACGCCAGTCTAACCAAGGGGTATTGGGTTGCCTGAGTAACTGGATTGAGGAGGTCAGATAGGCAGTCGTTCCTTGTGAAACACCGGTACTCAGCTGAATCCGGTTAGACTGGAAGCCGACCCCAACATAGTTGGGAAAAAGGCTCGGGAGATGATGATACATCAGAATAATATATAGGCTACTTTTTAACCGGATACATGAAGGAGTTCCTTCAGGAAAAGGGTCAAACCACTACTGCCGGAAGGTAAGTAAATAAAAATAAAACCTGTAAACCACAATTGGAACAATTATTTTTAAATACACCTACAGAATCGACTCCTGATATCAGAACTAGTTTACGGTATCGAAAATTGTGTGTGTGGTGCAAGTGATATGATCTTCGCGTTTTAAACCAATGTGTAAGCAATGTCTGTGATGTAGATATAGCTTAACAATTACTATGTTAAAGGCGAAAATTTAGCCATCAACTTGGGAGATAATAAACTAATTTTAATGATATTATTACAGGACTGTTTTAATGACAGAAGATTGTTAAAAATATGTATAGGGATAGCATGACTTTTTCTGTAAACAATTTGAGTGTGTTTGCTACATCACGCATAAAAGACTAAATACGAGACTGGAAAATAGTAACAAAACTGCGTGTGAAAATTTCTAAAATATCCGACGCGACGTTTACACATTGTTGTTCGTCAACAATTTTGTTGGAATCTTACCCTAAAATTAAGGGTCAGTTTCACAATGTCCGAATAGCCACTCTCTACCGAATAAACCAAAAATAGGAATAGTATTTATATGAAATTATCTACGAAACTTATTTGTAAGTAGTGAAAAAGGCCCTAAGAGTCTACAATTACTACATTACATAATCGAATAATGTCGCCATTACATTCGATGTAAATTCTGTACAAATTATGCAATTAAGATCATTGCAATTTTTTTTTCGTCAATAAACTTGCAAGCCAAAAGTGAGAATCTTTAATTTTATGCATGTTACCGAGAAAAAAAAAAAAAAAACCAATAAGACTGAACGACCATCAAAATAACATCAGCTCTAAAATCGCTTCGCTCTTGACTTTGTACCATACCAGGCCCAATATATCAACACTTAGTTACAGTTACACCAAAAAACTCTTTATACCCACAATATAAAGCCTATAACCGCTTGGCAACTACCGAAGTAAAATTAACTAACCAGTCTTTGCATTTACCTGGAAATGTCAACGATATTAAGCAATTTCTTGTTTTATTAGGTTTTCATCGATAATAATTATTTATTACTTAGGATCATGTTGTAAGGAAGGTCTTGAACATGTATGTGAATGTAGATGGATATAGAGGAAGGGGACGACCAAAGAAACGATGGATGGATTGCGTGAAAGTTGATATGGCTAGAAAGAATGTAACTTGTGAGATGACGGCAGATAGAAGAGCATGCAAGACAAAAACATGCGCCGACCACAAATAAAACTTGGGATAAGGGCAGGAGGATGATGATGATTATTATTTATTACTTGTTGCATTCGGGCGAGGTTAAGCTGCACTTGCTGAAGCCAGTAACTGGATGGGTAACCATGGCGAACATGTGGACGTTATCAAGACACATCATCTGCCCAGCCTTTTCCCAAGCTATGTTGGGGTCGGCTTCCAGTCTTAATCGGATGCAGCTAAGTACCAGGTTTTTAAGTGGAGCAACCCCCTGTTTGATCTCCTCAACCTAGTTACCTGGGCAACCCAAAACCGTTTGGTAACACTGGCTGTCAGACTTTCCGGCTTCTTACTACCCGTAACGACTGCCAAAGTTGTACAAATGACAGCCGGCACCCACCAATTTAGCGTGCCTTCCGAAACACGGAAGGAACTCGTCATGACAAGATGGTCACTCACGGACCGACCGCGGCAAGCGTTGCTTAACCTTATGATCGATCGACCCGTGCGACTGCTGCGTAGCCACGAGGTCTCGTCATCAAGATACATTTGGTGTAATTGATTACGGATCAAACATGCAGTCGCGCAGTCTAAGTAACTATCGTAATATTTTCCCCTGGCTTGTCTGTATACAAGCCAATAGCAGGAAGCGGCTAGGCAGATGATGACATTAAAATCCTACCAGCACAAACATAACCAATTACTATTAAACTTCAAAACTTTACCGTTCAATCGCGTGATGAAACTGAAACAACTTCACGGATCAAGGCATCGCCTGAATAATCGCGTGCAAAAGAGACGATAATATGAAAATGATAAACAAAAGAGCGAGACGGAAGATGTATGAATAAAAGAAGCATTTTTTTACAGGACAACGTTCGACGTTTGAAATAAAAAGCGATGAGCACTTCGGTTTTTGTCGGGGATCGTCGGAGGCCACGAGGTGGGAGTCACCACCTGCGCGTGCGACGGTTAGCGGTTAATTAAGATGAATGTATTAATTTTTAACTGGCTTCAGACGTTATTACTACCGGTTTTCAGTCTAGAAACCGTTACTTCAGTTTTCGTTGCATTTTAGCGATATTATCTTTAACTTAAGAAATACTTTCAAATTCTTATTCTGTCTAGTCCCAACCTAACCAAAGCTTGTAATATTTTTTGACAGATCGTAGTAGCTTGATGTGCTGGCGTCTGTCTGTAGTTAGATATTAGACAACTTATAAATGTACAACGCCACACTTTCTGTCAAATTTCCTGAAGCATAAAGTTCAAAGTTGTTATTTTTTAATACAGTTTCGGATAGCTTGATGCGCTGGCGTCTGTACTTTCTTATGTAAATACATAGGTAGCACATAAGAACACCCAAACTAAGTTAAACACCCATGTTCATGCACAAAAATGTTGAACTTATGCGAGGATCGAACCTGCGACCTCCGGGGTGAAATCCAATACATTTCCAAAATATGTACAGACGCCAACACATCAGACTACCGGAAACTGTCAAATCTTCCCAATCAAATTTCAACTATATGGTTTAGCGATAAAGTTGAAAATCTCATCATCTCATCTCCCGAGCCTTTTCCCAACTATGTTGGGGTCGGCTTCCAGTCTAACCGGTTTCGGCTGAATACCAGTGTTTTACAAGGAGCGACTGCCTATCTGACCTCCTCAACCCAGTTACCTGGGCAACCCAATACCCCTTGGTTAGACTGGCGTCAGACTTACTGGCTTCTGACTACCCGTAACGACTGCCAAGGATGTTCAATGACAGCCGGGACCTACAGTTTAACGTGCCATCCGAAACACAGTAAAGTTGAAAATCTATAAAGGAAATTTGACAGATTGTAGTCACTTGATGTGCTGGCGTCTGTTCGTTCGTGGAAACACCCAAATTACGTGCTCAATCACAACGACTGTAAAGCGTAAAGACGAACAGTCTCACAAAACTATTAATGACTGATGCCCTTACTTCTAAACGCTTGGATGGGTGCCCAAGCCGTGATGCTGTGAATAAAACAATCAACATGTTTCGTATGAGATTATGCGACCTCGACCTACTCGAGTCTAGGGATACATCTGACGTAGACGAAAATCTTTTCGACTCCAACTATATGAAAAAAATGATAGATAACCTAGGGTCTCAAAGACGATATGACGAAGAAGGGATTGGATAGTAGTAAGACGGTTAATATACGCTCATCCATAGTTGCTTATATGCCATCATCCATACTTATATGCTCATCAATGCTTTAATATGTAAACTCTATTTATGCCTGGACTCTAAAAGAGACTGTGACCCTTGAGTTTGTTTCGGCGTTTCTTCTCAAGGTGTCAGTAAGGAAATGCCGACCTCATCTCGTTTTTATAAAAAATGTGTTGACGTGTAAAAGTGTTGATTTCAACCTATTTGCAAAATAAATATCATTTATCATTTAATAGAGACGGAGGGAAGCGGAAAATAATTGCGCCGACCCCAAATAGAATTGGGAACAGGGCAGGAAGAAGAAGAAGATAACCAAGAGTCTCTAATGCCCAAGCCCACGGAGACATTTGTAGCATCATACGCTTAGCAAATGCGGGACAGCATCTTTTCTAAAGCGTGCTAGTCGCATTTGCAACGCGCTACTGCATCGCGATTGTATCGCTACAAACGCGCGACCGCGTCAGAGGACATCGGAGAGAGAAGCCAAATGAGAAACGACCGAAAAGTAAACGAAGGTACTAATCTATACTAATATTATAACGATGTAAGATTTTATTTGTTTGAATTGAATAGGCTCCGAAACCACTTGAGCGATTTGAAAAACTTTTTCACTGTTGGGGAGCAACACCATCTCCGGTAAACAAGGTCTACATATGTTTTATCCAGGTACGGGAAGAAGCTCCCGAGGACGCGCGAGAAAGTGCTATTACATAGGAAGAATATTCGAAAATGGGTTTGTTTGTTGAGCTTGCAATTTCAATCGATTCAAATGAATACGTACATATATGGAGATAAGGGATACTTTTTAAGTTTTGATCCATAGATCGAAAAAGTCATTACACAGATGAAGTAACTCCAAAAAATATAAAAGAATCTAGGCGATGTCCCAACAAAACATTACCCCTAAAAAAATTTGCAATACTCGGACCGCTATTAATAATAACTCCCCTATAGCACGAGGGTAGCTTACCCTACATACCTACAATGGGGTAGGACCTACCCTATGCGATTCGATTAGTCAAAAACACCGCGAATGTTCCAATCGAAACTCGAAGGGTAATTGCGAAGGAGCATAAGTTTGACTCAACACACGCACAGATATTTTTTTTAATTATTATGTTATTATACACAACACACGGGTCTTACTCGCGATGAAAAATTATGAAGGAATGTACGCTACCTCTATTTCTACCGATAGAGTAAGCTAGTGAGACCCATGTGTTGTGTATGATATGTGTACAAGAAGCGAAAGACTAAAAACATTTGTGATGTTATTATTATCTTTATCAAAATTACAAAATTATTTTCATCTCTTTAAATGACTGTTGAAGTCTTGTTTTGATGATAGACTATCTTCGCTACCGTTCTAAAATTTCATATGCCTATCAATTGTACTAGACAAAACCAGCAAAAACAGACTAGACAAACATTTCTGTATATTGGTCATGTGGCCTAGTGGTGAAAGTACCAACGTCTCAAATCAAATAAGTGTGCTGGTTCACGTCTGTAATCACCAACCCACATTGAGCGAGCGTGGTGATGGAGGCCTGTGCCTACCAAATGGATGATAAAAGTCATTATCAAATTTTCTGCCTAGCCTTTTCTCAACTTCGGTTGGGGTCGGCTTCCAGTCAAACTAAATGCAACTGAGTACCAATGTTTTACATGAATCAACTGCCTATCTGACGTTCTCAACCCAGTTACTTGAGCCATCCGATTGTCAGACTTTTACATAAGATGTATAATCACGATGAACGAATAATTCAATCCAATACCTTCGCCTCTATTTCTTATAATTCAATTATAACACGTTTACACGCGAATTCAGTCTATCCGTGCAGCCAAACGACCTCTTCACATTTCAAGGACATCTCGAGAGGACGTTGACCTCGATCGAAAATGTCCTTCATGAAGTCAAGTGCGCAGCCGATGTTAAAGACGGGAAAAGGCCTTGAGGCGGAGTGTATTAAAATTAGTAGATAGTTTGTCTTGCTTAGCATCCTATTTAGGGTCAGTGCAATATGTTTTCCGCTTGTATCCCTGTCTAATTTGACATCAAACTAAAATTCTCTCGCTTCTAATGCATAAAGTGTGCTGGTCTATAAACATAACTACCTATTGCATTAGGCGAAGCCTGTAATATTAGTGTAAGTTTTGTTGAATAAAAAAGAATAAAAAGGTATTGCAGGGAGAATACAGTGACATTTTAGTTCGGTCAATCTAGATATTCGGGGGTACAATAATTCGCACTCAGCTGAAAATTGATAGGATTGGTAGGTATAGTGTGTGACCTTTCACCTCGAGTATTTTTTTTTCCAGGATTGATGAGGACGAATGATATACACTCGCTCCCATTGTTTGGTCTAATTTGACCGGACTATTTAGGGAATATTTCAGTCCGAATAGCCGCTCTTTACCAAATAAGAAATGGAACAGAATTTATCTACCAAATAAAGTAACTGGAACTTATTCGTACATGGTGAAATAGATCTTACCTTTATACAAATAATTTATTTCTAGCAAGTCAACACTTGAATTTGAATAACTTTTAAGCCCCATTGATCCGTCGTTTACCCATAGAGAAAAGAACATTAGTCACACCTTATTATAAATCGCAATTTTTAAGGCCCACAAACACACGACAACCAAAATAGAAATGAAGAAAAAACCAAGATGGCGGCCAGTTTTTTGCCGCCAAATCTCGTGATAGGTTATTGACATTAGATTATCTTATAGTTGTTGTTATATAACTACTTTTTGCGTTTAAATTATAACATCCTGGTGACATTGAATATAAAATAGGGGAAGGGGGGGGGGGGGCTAAAAACCACAGTGTCTTAAATAATTGACAAATAACACCGGACCCTAACATAGTTGAGAAAAAAGCTCGGGAGATGTCTATATTGAAATAACAATATAGTAGAAATTCAAGACCAAAGGCAGTTTTTTTTTTTTTTTCAATTATTAACACTAGCTTCCGCCAACGTTTTCATGAAAAAGACTATATATCACGATAACACATAGGAAGTGGTGAAGGGTGGACATTTTTGGGACTGTATTTGGTAAACTAGCATAAAATATAAATAAATTAAAAGAAAAAACTTTTTTTAAAAAGCTTTTATAGTCCCCCACATTGGATTTAGAATAACGTCAAATTATTTTTTAAGTCACTCTCAATAAGCCCTTTCATTCGATACCCATATTGTTAAAATTCATTAAAAATAACTACTCCGCCATCTTGGACGGTCCGCCATATTGGATTTAGAATAACGTCATATAAGATATCTTGCATTGTCATCCAGACTGAAAGTGTATACAAAATTTCAGCTCAATCGGTTGAAGATATCTACCTCCTTCAAAATTGAGTTCAAAGAATCCACCGTAACATACATACACAGCAAGTTAAATAAAAGCTTTTAAAAAAGCGCAGCGTAGGACGTCCACCAACAAGATGGACAGACGACCTTATAAAGGTCGCCGGAAGACGCTGGATGCAGGTCGCTTCCAACAGGTATGTGTGGAGATCTAAGGGGGAGGCCTATGTTCTGCAGTGGACGTTCTATGGCAGACATGATGATGATAATTTGGTAAAATAGACCTCCAAAAAGTTCTACTTTGACAATAAATGACATTGATCTTATTTAAGAGAACTAAGATATTGAACTAAATAAATTAAAAGGCCCACTTAGATGGTAACGCTAACACAGAAAAACGACTTTGACCTGTCACTTTATTGATAACAGAGTAGGAAGTAATCTGCTATACTTATCTCGGTAACAACACAGTACATAGACATACTAGCTTACTAACGAGTAAATTGTTAGCTTATTAAACAAACGCTATTCGTTTACGTAATGTTAATGGATTTCTCGGCTATCTTGGGGTAGGTTTAGAATTTACTTTTTGTTCGGGCCAGAAATGCCGCGGACTAGGGTTTTCCTGGGCTGCGGTTTGTTCGCAAAAGTTACCGTGCCAGGGGCCAGGGTACACAGGGGCTTATAAGGAACATAGTGGGTTTTAGTTAGTAAGAGTCTGACACTCCGTTCAGCTGCACCCTCAGCGGGATCATTTGATGATTTCCCACGAAAAAAAACAAAAGCACTGCTACGGAAGAATTTGGATTCCCTGCGCGCAATTGCGAAGAGACACCGGGGTTGTTTAAGTTTAGTTAAGAATCCGGCACGCCCCTGACCGCCCCTCCATCTCTGGCCAGACGAAGAGTCCATGAGGATTTCCCCCCCCGATAAAGAAAAGGTTTCCAGTTTACAGAGGAAGAATCTAGATCCACACGCCGTCTTAGGCCTAGCGCGCCTTGCCTTGCAGTGGAATCAGAAATTGGTGTCCAAGATATACTTAAAAATGTTTAATTGGAATTGCTTGAATCGAAACCGCACACTCATACTTGAGATGCTGGTGTTTTAACGACTAGACTGCCACGAGCGACACCCATCACAGTAGACCATATAAACAAGACCAAGTACACAATCTCAAATTCGTCATTGATCGATGACTGGTGCGTTATCATGCTTAGTAACATGCAAGGATTCCTTTATCAGTACTTCAATGTTTTCCTTTTATTTTATTTTTTACTTCTTTAGCCTGTGTTGTCTCACTGCTGGGCAAAGGCCTCCCCACATCTTAATTTATAGTCGCAATATTATGTACTAGCTTCCGCCAGCGGTTTCACCCGCTTTCTGAGGGAAGTACTTTCCATACCCGGATAAAAAGTAGCCTATATATTATTCTGATGTATAAGCTATATTGTGGTAAAGTTTCATTCAAATCCATTCAGTAGTTTTTACGTGAAAGTAACAAACATCCATACATACAAACTTTCGCCTTTATAATAGTAGTAGGATTTTATTGCAAATTATTTGTCTATTATTATAACAAAAATCATAACCACAGCTACGCGTGCCCGGGATTGCTATTTAACATAAATATATTTATCAAAAGTCGTGGTGGCCTAGTGGTTCAAGCACCAGCCTTTCGATTATGAGGGTGCGGGTGCCGATACCAATGACTGATTAAAGGTGAAGGAAAACATCTCGAGGAAACCTGGACTATAATGTCTGAAATCACCAACCCGTATTGAGCAAGCGTGGTAATTAACGCTCAATCCTTTTCCTTGGGAGAGGAGGCCTGTGCCCAGCAGTGGGACGATAAATAGGCTGTGATGATGATGAATGTATATACGTATATATAGTGAGATTATAGATGGGAAAAAATATGGATCCAGAAAGACGAGGCTATTATAAAAATGTACACCATGAGACTTCTCCTTATTCTTCGCTCCAAGCTAACCCTAACGTGAGAATCACAGAAATACAGTTAGAACAAAAAGAACAAAAAAGCCAGCTCGCTTAGAAACCTAGTACCAACATGAATGCAAGCCGGAAGTGTTGCTTATCAGCCCTTATCACAGCGAGCGATTGTGTATCGGTGCTTAGGAAATTGTTTGCAGTCTAAACGAGGTTAAAGGCATCGCTATGGAATGTTTCTGGACTACTATTGGATGTCAGTCTAACTGACCCGTTGGTCTAGTAGTCGCATAGCGCGACTGCTGTGCACTGGATCGGGGTCGAATCGCTTTGTGGGATTAAGAGACTTTCATAAAGCAGCCCGGAGTCTAGAAGGTGGTGATTGATACACCCGTGTATCAGAGAGCATGCAAATGTCGGCCTTGCGCCTAATCTCTCTCCGGTCGTGTCGGATTGCCGTCCCATCGGACTATGAGAGTGAGGGAATAGAGAGTGCACCTGTGTCTGCGCGAATGCTTGTCCACTATAATATGTAACGCGCAGCTGGCTGATCTCCATAAAAGAGAACGGCCGCCGTAGCCGACAATCGGCCTAGATGCCTTCATATAGCCAGCAAGTCTAAGTTGACGTCATCAAATATGAAATTTGAATTCCATCAAAATCCAACATTGCGAAATAAACTCGCAACTTAAAACAATGTCACATGATATTGGGTGCTCCAATGACGTAAAATGCATAGCGCATACATAAATAATTAACAGCTTTACAAATATAGAAATAGAAACGGAAACACAAACTATAGGTAAACTGCAAACACAAAATATCAAAGACAATGTTGATATTGTTACAATAAACACAAGAAATTGAAAGTATTTTGGAAACAGTTGGGTCTAGTAGTTTCATAAATTATAGCACATATACATTGTACGCATGTAATGCGGAAGAATGAGGATCATGTTGTGAGGAAGGTCTTGAACATGAATGTGGATAGTATCGTATACCAATAGTCTTCTCTTTTAATACCTTGTCTATTTCATCCGAAGTTATCCCATCCATATTGGGTTAAATCAAAATCCGAGTATGTCCTAGACTGACCTTCCATCGATCGAACCTGAGTACAATGTCATCATCATCCTCCTGCCCTCATCCCAAATTTTATATGAGGTCAGCGCAGCATGTTTTTGTCTTCCACGCTCTTCTATCTACCGTCATCTCACAAGTTACATTCTTTCTAGCCATATCAACTTTCCTACAATCGCTCCATCGTTTCTTTGGTCATCCCCTTCCTCTATATCCATCTATTGAAAAAGCTAATGAAACTAACGATACTCACACGGAATGACGTCACACGAAAATTCATGTAAGACCAATATATGAAACAATAAAATTTCAAGGCCTCTCGTTACGTCTCATAGATATTTGAATAATTCTTTTAAAACAATAGAATATGTTTGAGTTTTGAACACACTTGTATGAATGGTCCTGTCGCATAACAAACGGCAATAATGAAGGCATCTATAATAAGTTGCGAAGCTAAGATCTTATCTCTCAACTTTATTCTAACTCAACGCCTTTTTTGAGGGTGAAATCATCAAATGACCCCTCAATCTGTAGGTGCAGTTATACTATCTATCAGACTACTACTGACTAAAACCAACTCTTGTTCCTTCTGGAGGTATTTGAGGGCTGCAGTTACTCTTGCGAATAACCCGCAGCCCCGGCAAGCCTTGGCCCTAGGTGGCCCCTCGAAAGCTAAAGCGAAGAATAACAACTTTTATAAACAAAGAAAACCATAAAATTTTGTTTGGAGCTATCATAACCGCGTTCCGGTTGACTGGTGCATTTATTTTATCTAGAGCAATGTATATAAACACATCCGAACTTTTCTCTTTTGTTTTAAAGTCGGTTGAAAATGATCGTGGTCTTTCGAGAGGAGACGTTTTCGAACTAAGAGTTCTAACGAAGACATAACAGAAAGACTGCGAACAGCGAGACCAACAATGCGGTACTTAGGTAAATAGCTCATACAAATCTATACACATTTAAATAAAACTGTAGTGTCTGTTTGTATTATTAAAATAACATTTTTTTCTTTATTTTTATCCGTCTATCTGTTTGTTCCTACTAATCTCTGACATGCTCGGAGCAATTTTGACGGGGCATTTATTACCAGGTAGCTGATGTGACAAGGAGTAACTAAGGACTAAAACAGTCGCGCGTCTGCTCTCGTAGCAGCTTGGCGGCACACTGCTCGCGACTCGCTTTGCATGCCATTTTCAACCACATGTCATAGAAGTTAAGGTTTATTTTAAATTGATTTATTCTAAGTATCTTCGCCGCGACCTCGCCGCTTGGCGTTGAACCTTAGGCTACTTTTTAACTTGGTGCGGGTGGTAAGTTTTGGACGCGGGAGAAACCGCCAGAAACGACTAGTACACACGGCTACACATGAAGCTATACAAACCAGTATATCTTGGACTCGCTTTATATGGTCCTTCTACAAATTGAACGGTCAGCTTATACTAGTTTTGTATAGCTTCATGTGTAGCCGTGTGTACGTAATAAAACGCTAAGAGGAACATTTTGTTACAGATATTTCTTCGGCAACGCTGGCTGTCCGCCAACATGGCTACGTTGTTAACCAGTAAAACGTAACTGATGTAATATTAACGTAGAAGACGTTTTTACGTAAAATAAACATCCTGCTTGTTATTTTGTTATTTTTCTAATATTGTTTAGAGGAAAGATTTGATTGTTTGTTTGTTTCAAATGAATAGGCTCTAAAACTGGGTACTTGACCAATTTGCGATTTCTGTATACGCCTTCGATGCTATGTTACAATTTAACTGTATTTATTTGGCTGCATTTCCCGGACCTGGATAAAAATAGCCTTTAATATTCTATACTAATATTATAAAGAGGAAAGATTTGATTGCTTAGTGTTTTATAGAATAGAAAATCGTTTATTTCTTAGTATATGGTAATTACAGATGTTAAAATTATAGAATGATTCACATATACTACTTTCTACTACATATAGAAATATTACAATTTTATAATACTTAATAATATATCTTTATTACTTTATTTTGTTTGAATTCAATAGTATCCAAAACTACTTGACCGATTTGCAACATTCTTTCACTGTTGGGAAGCTACACTATACTATATAAATTACTTTTAACATGATATGATTAGAATCAGACATCTATGACGCATTTGAACCGTGTGAGTGAGCATAGTTTAAAGTTTTTCCATTACTATTCTCATCGAAGATGCTGTGACAATGTTACGTCATTTCTATGTATAATTATCACGCTTCTAGGACACATATAACATGTGAAATTAATTCCGTTGCGTATAAATATCATTAAAATTGTGGAAGCGAAAGTCAGGGGGGTCGGTCAACATCACACAGCTATCAAACAAATTAGAGAGAAATGTGAGGTTTGTAACGTATGAAGAAATTCAGGAGTATTATTCTCGATAACCCTTGGTAAGACTGGTTGTCAGACCTTCTGGCTTTGGACTACCTGTAACGACTGCCAAAGATGTACAAATGACAGCCGGGACCTACCAATTTAACGTGCCTTCCGAATCAACCGATCACGTCAAGCGATTCTTTTGGTGGGGAGTTTGTTCCACCATTTCTTCTTCCCAGCGATAACACATAGGAAGTGGTGAAGGGAGGGCGTTTTTGGGCCGTTTAAAAAGTGCTGATTTTCAGCCTACTTTGAATAAATGACTTTTTATCTTTAGCGTTGTTTAACTTGATGATTAATCGACCCGTGTGGCTGTTACTTAGCCACGAGCGCCCCTCTTCTTTCTAAAATTCTCATATTGATATAAATATCAGTAGTCCACAAGCAAAGTCGCAGTCAAACCTCCGTATATCGTACGTCAGCGTACTCAGTCCAATATATTTTCCATATGACTCATCTGTACGATCAAGCATACTTATCTATATTTAGCCCATGTCTGTATTTACTCCTTACATAATACATTTCACTGGTAATGTCAAGGTTACTTTCGCGAGGTTTACTAAATCGTCGGTCTAGCGACTGCTGAGCACGGCGTTTCGGGTTCGATGTACTGGTCGGGCCGATATAGCCTTGTGGATTTTAGAAATTTTTACAAAGCAGCTTAGAATCTGGAAGTTGGTGATTGATACGCCCGTGCATCGGAGAGCACGTAAATGTCGGTCCTACGCCTGATCTCTCTCCGGTCGTGTCGGATTGCCGACCCATCGGACTATGAGACAGCACCTGTATGTCTATAATATGCCTTGCGCAGCTGGCTGATCTCCTTAGACAAGTCTCTAAGGTCAATCAGACTATACGCCTATTATTGCTATCCCGAACAAAGATTACTCCCAGAGGTTTTTACTAAATAATAAAACATGAGAAGACACCAAACATTTATAGACCTATTTGAGCGAAAATGTCAATAATATATAAAGAGAAGCAAATCCAATCCAAAAAGCGTAGACATAAGCATAGACAAACAAACTACCTTCTTGTTGTAGTGGTCGCAAGCGCTACTGTTGCTAAGCATGATGCTGTTATCATCCCTTGGTCTGTCACATTGCTGGGATTCTTCAAGTAAATCACAACATCACTGTACCTACTAAGGTACACCTCTAAGGCCTATATCATAAATGCGAAAGAAACTCTGTCTGTCTGTCTGTATGTCGGGCTTTCAGGCTAAAACTAATGAACCAATTTAAAAAAAATTGGTAGACACATAGTCTAGAGCCTCTAGAGTATAGTATACACATACATAGTCTAGCGTCTAGAGACAGGCTACTTTTCATCCGGTTGCTGGACGTAGTTCCCTTAGGGAGGGGGAACAGCTGCTAGTCCTAGATACTTCTTTAGTATGAGGAAGCAAATTGATTAAAGTAAAAGGGGGAGCTATCTCTACCAAATTGTAAATGTACGGAACCGATTATGAAATTGCTTTTTTTTTCAATAGAAATTATCAGTTAGTTGACGGAACAGCTAGGGTATACTAAGATTGGAATCTATCCATCATCGTTCCAAAAAAGGAGTACTATGAAGCTACATCCCAACCAGGATAACATGCGTTGCTGGGGAGTTTGTTCCATCACTTCTTTCCAGCAATAACATAGAAAGTGTTGAAAGGCGAGCATTTTTTGGGGTTGTCCTTTGTAAAATTGACCATCAAACAGTGCTGATTTTCAGCCTACAGGTATCGGGTTGCCAAGGTAACTGGGTTGAGGAGATCAGACAGTCAGTGGCTCTACGTAAAAAACTGCTGGTTGCATCCAGTTAAGACTGGAAGCTGACCTCAACACAGCTTGGGAAAAAAACTAGGCAGATGATTATCTTTAATCTCATCCTTATCACGCGTGCTCCGAAAACATATCTGATGAACACAAGACCTTACTCTTGGCCCGGTACCTGGGCGGAACGCCGTAAACTGTCACGGCCGCATAAATATCACACACACATATATTTAGCCGTGGTTTATTTTCATATGTAAGCCGTATTCTGGTCACATACAGAATTTGGATCACGTGTTAGAACGTGTTTTTAGGAAGATTACATTGGACAAAGAAGGTCGAGTGTAAAAGAGAATGGATGAAGATGAAGAGGATATAGTGGTTGTAATGTGGAGGAATGAGGATAATGTTGTGAGGAAGGTTATGAGCGTGGATGGGTAGAAAGAAAGGGGACGACCAAAGAAGCGATGGATGAATTGTGTGGAAGATGATACGGCTATAAATAAAGTTACGTCAGAAATGAAATCAGATAGAAGAGTGTGGAAGAATACGACCCCAAATAAAAATTGGGATAAGGTCTAGAGAAGCTTATGGTTGGAGCAACTACAAGTAACAAATATTCCTTCAATATTATTGTGAATCTTGCTAGCTGAAATACCACTCTTGGTCTGTGGCTCTGTTCTCATGTGTCTCATGTTATTAAGTTGCTTATTGAGTTTTCTCTAGATCTACAAAATCAATTGTAAGTCTTCTTAATCTATTACATTCCTTTATATAGGTACAGACAGTTTGGAGCACGCGAGAATCAACTACAGTAGATATTTGAGCCAAACCTTTCAATATTCAAGGATTAAGACTTTTATGAGAAAAAATCCTGCTTCAATCTAATCAATCAATTTCAAATAAACGTTCGGCAATCGCACTCATGACCACTACAACACCAAGGCAATTCGTTATAACAATCGCATTTAAAAATAATTCTATATAAATGAGGGTAGAACCACAACATACCTGCAATGGAGTGTCAGATGTCTGAAACAAATGAATGTGTTTAGTTACAAGCGCGCTATACCAAAATTTTGAAGAAAAGCCACAAATAATAAGCATGATTGATGTTTAATGGAAGAATGGGAAAGCAATCTACGGTATAATGGAACATTGGATACACAACATACATACATATATTATAACGTCTAACAAAACTAGTGCACCATATTATTACAGGTCATCTAGAACATGCTAAGGATTATGTTTACCACAAAAAAGTCATGAAACAACAACATATTTTATATAATTTATCATCACAAACAGTCACCAAATTATACGCATAACAAAGGCCTCCATCGTTGACCCCTAGGTCATTCGACTTTTTTTCTGGTAAACATGATCCTTACCATGTACTAGATGACCTGTAAAAATATGGTGCACTAATATTGTAAGACCTTATAGTCCTCCTTATCGGTTTCGATAACGGCGACCCATGGCAATTCATCTCCTAGCGTGAGCCCTGGTATGCCGCCACGGTATAAAACCGAATTTGGATCCAAAGATCGCAAGCGTTACAGTACAGCTGGCGCGCAGTGTTACGATATACACAAATACACAACAACATGTGATAGAAAACCGCAGTCATAAAAAGAATACTAATATTCATCTCCTGAGCCTTTTCCCAACTACATATGTTGGGGTCTGCTTCCAGTATAACCGGATCTGGCTGAGTACCGGAGAGCTGGCTGAGTAAGGAGAGACTGCCTATCTGACCTTCTCAACTCGGTTACCCGGGCAACCCAATACCCCTTGGTTAGACTGACGTCAGACTTACTGACTTCTGACTACCCGTAACGACTGCCAAGGATGTCAATGACAGTCGGGACCCACAGTTTAACGTGCCATCCGAAACACAGGTGAAAAAGAATACTAATATTATAAAGAGGAAAGATTTAATTGTTTATTTGCATTGAATTAGCTCCGAAACGTCTTGACAGATTTGAAAAATTCTTTCACTGTTGGGAAGCTACACTATCTCCGGTGAACATAGGCTATGTTTTATCCTGGTACGGGTAGGAAGAACTTCCCAGGGGACGCGGGAGAATCCGCGAGAAACTGCTAGTAGAATACATGTTATTTGCTTGAACGCGCTAATCTTACGAGCTATTGGACCGATTTGCAAAAATCTACAGTGCATTGTGAAAAGGCTAGGCAGATAAGGAATTCCTACCCTTCATACGGTGATTGAAATCGTTGAAGAAGCGATATCACAACGACATAGCTATCTAATAGCCAGAATAACGTAACAAGCCGCCATTACACAAGGTCAAAAACTAAATTGTCGGTGTTGTAAATATGTTTGGATAATCTATATTAATATTTTAGAACTGAAGAGTTTGTTTGCTTAAATCTCAGTAAGTAATAGACTGATATGAACCATTTAAATATTAAAAAGAGGACAGCTTTTTAAAAGCTTTTATTTAACTTGCCGTGTATGTATGTTACAGTGGATTCTTTGAACTCAATTTTGAAATAGATATCTTCAACCGATTGAGCTGAAATTTTGTATACTCGTTCAGTTTGGATAACAATGCACGATATGTTATATGACGTTTTTCTAAATTCAATATGGCCGTCCGTCCACGATGGCGGAGTAGTTATTTTTAACGTTATTCTAAATCCAATATGGCGGACTATAAAAGCTTTATAAAAAAAGTTTTATCTTTTAATTTGTTTATTGTATGTGTGTATGTTAAATACTAGCATTATAGAGAGGAAAGATTTGATTGTTCGTCTGGATTCAACAGACCTGAAAGCTACATTATCGCCGGTGAACATAGGCTATGTTTTATCCGGTACATGAAGAAGCCCACCCCAGATCACGAGGAAGAAACCTCAAGAAACTTCCAGAAACAAAATAATCTCAAAACCTAGTGCCGATTTCAAAAATTCTTTCAGCATTTGAAAGCTTCATTCAGTACAGTACCCGGTTCGGTAGCTAAGTAATTTCTACACTTCACGAACACAGCAGGTAAAGGTATTATAAACACACCTATAAATTCGGTAGCTTTAACAATATTCGGCCCAACCTTTGCAAGATCAAAAGCGGGTCCACGATCTACGGTGACTATTATGTAAAACGCGTGACACACTTCGATGTCATCTCCCGAGCCTTGACCGAACTGTGTTGGGGTAGTTTTCCAGTCTAACCGGTTTCAGCTGAGTACCAGTGTTTGACAAGGAGCGACTGCCTATCAGACCTCCTCAACCCAGTTACCTGGGCAACCCCTAATACCTAATACCCCTTGGTTAGACTGGCGTCAGACTTGCTGGCTTCTGACCTCCCGTGACGACCGCCAAGGATGTTCAGTGACAGCCAGTGACTTCGATGTATTGCTAGAATTAAGTTATTTAAGTGACCTTTCCACTTTATGGGCCGACTTCACTTGGTGGGGTTATAAGACTTTCATAAAGCAGCCCGAAGTTTGGAAGTTGTTGAATGATACACCCGTGCATCGGAGAGCACGTAAATGTCGGTCCTGCGCCTGATCTCTCTCCGGTCGTGTCGGATTGCCGTCCCTGAGAACTATGAGAGTGAGGGAATAGAGAGTGCACCTGTGTCTGTGCAAATGCTTGTGTACTATAATATGTCCTGCGTGGCTGGCTGATCTCCATAAAAGAGAACGGCCGCCGTAGCCGACAATCGGCCTGGATGCCATCATAGTTCGGAGAGATATCATTCGCAGGACCGACTGCAACGTGCGACACGATGCACGGGTGAATCAATCACCAACTTCCAGACTCCAGGCTGCTTTATGAAAGTTTCTCAATACCCCCAAAGCGATTTCGGCCTGACCCGGGAATCGAACCCGGGACCCCGTGCACAGCAGTCGCGCCTTGCGCCCACTAGACCAACGAGGCAGTCACTTATTTTTATTATCGAACTATAACTTGAAGGTGAACAACTATACTAATAACTAAACTAACTATTTTTGGCAAAGTAACACACGAAGTAGGCAACATGACCAATGACAATCGGAGTTCCAACGTCATCAAGGCGTTGACACCGAGTGACGTAGCTCCTGTACCCTGCCATACCCTGGCTACCCTGGCTCCCTGCCAAACCCCAGGTGATACTATCAAGCGGAATTATTTAGCTGTAAAGTTTTTACGGGACCATTTTTATTTGTATGTAGTCATTTATTTTATTTGTATGTACATTACAGTGTGAATGAAATTCTAGCGGTGATGATTGAATGTCTATTTAAAAGTATGTGTGTTTAATATGCAGTCCTGTTTATAGATTTGTATGTTCCTTTAGTTAATACTAGGCAACTTGTAGTTACTGGAAAAAATCAAACAACCAGCCTAGTGCGAATCGGACTCGCGACGTATGACGGTTTACAAGATACAGCCTGGTGGCAGACGGACGGAGTCCCGTTTTATTGTTTGGGCACGGAATCTTAAGTATAGGCATAGATGAGAACATGAATTAAAGTAGCTACTAATACGAACTCATTATTATTTACAGGCATAGGACTTCAACAGCAGAACAGAATACCCTTTTCAAGGCTTTTGAAGTAACCTTCTACTACATGGCTGAATTTCTACATACTTCTCTGAACCCAACACGAGTGCGCCCCAATCACCACCAACAAGCGAAAATTTTTGTCATATCTGCAGTATTCAAGATGCCAGAATAAAAACGCGTCACATAAAAACTATAGGGGCTTTAGCGGGTTTGAAATCAAACCTACGCTTAGCACTGACTCCTCTTTGGCATATCGGCAAGAAACCTTACTTTATAGAAGAAACTAGCGACCCGCCCCGGCTTCGCACGGGTGCAATGCTGACACTAAAATTATACACATAAACCTTCCTGTTGAATCACTCTATCTATTAAAAAAAAACCTCATCAAAATCCGTTGCGTAGTTTCAAAGATTTAAGCATACAAAGGGACATAGGGACAGAGAAAGCGACTTTGTTTTATACTATGTAGTGATGACAACTTCAAATTTTATAGAAATCTGTATTTCCGAGTTCTTACAACCCAAGACTGTTTAAGGCAAGAGTGAATAGGCTTCTTCTGGGTAAGCTTGTACCACCGTAGAATCCATCCTTGCCCTCCGAGATGGATTGGGATCAAGAGCGAACCCATTATAAATAAATAAATAAAAAAATGTATATTGTCATACTATGACAATCCAGTCTTCATTTGCCCTCAACACGACCTCCAAACACAAAAATATTATGAATAACGACAGCAATCCAAGCTGACTAATCTTTAGGAAACCAAAGGTCACGGCTTGGACAAAGGTGGACGACATCTATCGGAGTGGGTGGCAGTGACTAGGCAGAAAATACCTGCTAGCATTACTGGACTGGATATTTCTGCTTCGTAATGATTTGAGGGGTATGACATACACTTATGATATTACACATCACGTTACCCTCCCCCTTTCTTTGTTCTTATGTGTACCAAGGCCGCGGTAACTTTTTCGAACTATTCCTCAGCCCTGCCATATTGGCTTCCTTTTAGTTTAGGAAGGATATTACACCTGTATCATCATCAGTACCCTTTTTACTGTCACACTGCTGGGCACAGGCCTCTTCTCATCGAAGGAACGTGAATCACCACGCTTGCTCAAGACGGATTGGCGTTTTCAGACTTTAACGTCCAGGTTCAGGTCCAGTCACTGGTATCCAAGATAAACTTAGTATGGTTACATTGGTATTTACCTGACCTAGAATTGCAACTGCAACTTTAGAGGCCAGACCATTAATTAGCCCACCAAAAACCACCACCAAGGTATACTCAAAGTTCTTTTCTTTTATGATCAATGTGTAAACCAGCCGGGAAGTCAGGGAACTTCAGCTAGACAAGCGGAAGCATCAAGCTGCTACTCAATACTTAAGAACAGTTTGCCAAACTTGAATCTAACTGGCAGTAAAATTTCCAAGACAGGAAATCACTTGAAAGAAGTGCTATCAACAGCCCCAAAATCTTAACTGACGTCATTTCTTCCACAAATTAACAATCAAACACTGTTTATGAACACCAGTACCTGGTTAGCATATTTAGCATCAAAGACATAATGAGTAACGACAGTTTCCTACCAAATTTTTAGTTCACAAACCTGTGACGTAAGAATGATATTACCGCGAAAATGGAGTAGATATTACATCAGCTTCATAGCTCACCCACACAAACCTCAATTTGCGTAATGGTAGCGTCTCTACCAGCATACAAAGCTACTACAATCTGTCAAGTTTCCTTAATACATTTTCAACTTTATCGCTGAAGCATATGGTTCAAAGTTGATTAGGAAAATTTCTATCCCGTCGTCTCTACGTAAAATCCTTTCGCTATTGGTAATTAGAAATAGATTAGATACTTCAATATATCAAGGTAATTTGACCAAATCGACAAACACATACTATGAATTTGTTTACCTAACATCTCTTATTTTTCTTAAACCTGTACTGTCCCACCGTTGGACAAGGCCTCCCCACTTCTTTTCCACACCTCCCGATCGTTAGAGCGTGCCCACATTCACGGTAGCACGCGTCTAGGTCATCCCGCCATCTCTTCCGAGACCTACCACGTTTGCGTTGGCCGTCTTGGGGTTATCTACTATGCGAAGATATTGGCTGCCCTCTCCGAATACATTCGGCTAACATGTCCAGGCCAGTCCCATTTTAATTTTGCCGTTCTTAGCCCCCATCGAGAATTCCTACTTTGGAACATATTCGACGGTATTCCGTATGCGATATATCTGTTTGACGCCTTGAAGGCTTCTGACACTGTATGGAGTGTCTGCTGCCATGTCTAAGAGTTTATTTTTCAGAATTACAGCAAGAATTCAGCGAAATCGCCAGTACTAAGATTACGCGAATAAAAAACGTTAATTTTAATCAGTACTCAAGGCCGCATAATTATGTAGAATTTTCCTATTATCGCAATAAATTAATATCTTATCGAAATCGTAAGCACACTTTCGACAATTTTAAAAGCAAGTAGCAGTTTCTAAATTAATTTTATTCAAATATAATACCACTATCTCTTTCTTTATCTGTAATCGAAATGTGTGACTTGATAAAATTTTACAACTTCGCTAAGTTCTTAAATAATCGCTTTATATGGTATAGTCTCAGTAATTTTAAGTCCAAAAAACCTTTATGTGGGTATAGAAGATTCTAGAATTTAGTGTGACTAATATCCTGTATATCGCCCGTGGTGGGTGGTAACAGACTGTTCCAGAGAAAAATATTTAGTTTGAAAACGTTCCTCATATCAAACATGTCATTATTGGCTAACTGGACTGAACAATAATGGGGAATAAGTCTTCCAAATGAAGGTTTCATTTGTTCTGCTGTGGCGTTATTGATTATGGAGTCCAGGCCGATTGTCGGCCATGACGGCTATTCTCTCTTAAGGAGATCAGCGTAGATGGAGCATATTAATGTCTCTACTCCCTCAGTAATATAGCCTATATATCAGAATAACATATAGGCGAGAGATTCCTTCGAGAGACTAGCTAGTAGGTACTGATTCTCTCAGGGCGCGAGTGAAACAGCGCTAAACAGTTTTTTTTTCGTTAGCCTATGTTGTCCCACTGCTGGGGAAAGGCCTGCCCACTTTGTTTCCCCACCTCCCGGTCTAGAGCGCGTGCCCACCAGTCACGCTAAGCACAGGTAAGCGTGGAGCTAGGTGAACAACCTATAGAATCGAATATTCAATTCATTCTTACTATTTATCAATCTTTTTGCAAAATAATCTTATCGAACACACGTGTCTAGAAATGATTTGATATTTCTGTTAATGACTCGTAATACGCCTTTGAATTTAAGATCTTACATTCAGACAAATGATGTATTTCCAGCAAATAAATTTTGAAGTCGTTGTAGCCTAGTGTTAAAACACCAGCCTCTCAAGCATGAATGCGCGGGTTCGATTCCAGGTCAGGCAAGAACCCCTACACTTTTCTAAGGTATATGTAATTTGTAAGTATATCTAGGACACCAATGACTGATTAAAAGGCGAAGGAAACATCTCGAGGAAACCAGGACTATAAAAAAAATCTGAAATCATCAACCCGCTTGCTCAAAGCGTGGTGATTAACGCTCAATCCTTCTCCGTGGGAGAGGAGGCCGGTGCCCAGCAGTGGGACGATAAAAAGGCTCCTCAAAAAGGTTAGTTATAGAAGTACTAGAGAAGTATTTAGTACTTAATCTAGACTCATATACAACCTCTTATGACGGAGTCTCAAGTAAAAAAATAGGCTATGGGTTAATCGCAAGAAGGTCGACTGTCGACAAATGCCATGCCTAGCCTTTTCCCAAGCTGTGTTGGGGTCAGCTTCCAGTCTTAACCGGATGCAGCTGAGTATCAGTGTTTTACGTGGAGCGACTGCCTATCTGACTGTCTCAACCCAGTTACCTGGGCAACCCGATAACTTTGGGTAAGACTGGTTGTCAGGCTTTCTGGCTTCTGAATCCTGCATCCATTGAAGGTCGATCTATAGGTCTCTCAAAGAAAAATCTTGATAAAATTGTAGCTTGAATGAGTCGAGAATCAAATCTTTGCGCTCAAACTCAAAATCATTTATTCAAACTTGGCTGTAAAACAGCTCTTTTTGAACGTCAAATATTACAAAAGACAGCACCCAAAACGCCCACCCTTCACGACTTCCTATGTGTTTTTGCTGGGAAGAAGAAGTGGCGCAACAAACTCCTCAGCAAATTGTTGAAAAACCAACAATCTCAGTTTAAGGCTGCTTTATAAAACTATTGAAATATACTTATTATAATACTTACAATGCATTACGAATGCAGAATATTTAAATACATAACAAGATAAAGATAATTACAAATTCCTACGGTATACATATTATTCAACGTATCAACTAACGCCATCTATCTGGTGCAACGCAAACTACAGCTTGAAAACATGTGTTATTGTGTACTTAGAAGATTAACTTCCACGAACGAAGAAATTAAACGCAGTTTAAACAAATTTATATAACTTTTATAGGCAACCAATATTCTTAAAACACTTTTTAACTAACAATAGCATATCAATAATATTAATTACGTGTAAAATTTCAAATTTTGCATTACCAATTCGAAAAACCCCGCCATCTTGTCAAACTCAAATGTCAAAATTCGCGCGCATTTACATAAAAAAATTCGCCACTGGTCTATGATGTTCTACATCGCGAATCGCACCGATATAAAATTCGCTGATAAGGATACCTAACCTCAAAATTATCACATGTTATGTCACGCTGTATGACGCAAAGATATAGGCATTATACATACAGTAGCCGCGACTTCGTTACGTCGATTTTAATTTACATTATATAAATTGTGACAATGACTGAATTTTACAGTTTTACGGGGCATTAGGACAGTTATATGTCCTATATTTTTGCCTGCCTCGTTGGTCTAATAGTCGCAAGGCGCGACTGCTGTGCACGGGGTCTCGGGTTCGATTCCCCAGTCGGGCCGAAATCGCTTTGTGGGTTTTGAGAAACTTTCATAAAGCAGCCCGAAGTTTGGAAGTTGTCGAATGATACACCCGTGCATCGGAGAGCACGTAAATGTCGGTCCTGCGCCTGATCTCTCCCGTCATGTCGGATTGTCTTCCCATCGGACTATGAGAGTGAGGGAATAGAGAGTGCACCTGTGTCGCAAATGTGCGTGCACTATAATTTTTCCTACGCAGCTGGCCGATCTACTTAGAGAGAATCGTTGCTGTGGCCGGCAATCGGTCTTGTCGATTTTCTGGCTTCTGACTACCGTTACAGACGTATGCCAAATATGTATTAATGACGACCGGGAACCACCAATTTATCGTACGAAATAAATATCACAAATAATTAATTAACCATTCTAAACAATGTGTTAGGTAATTTATATATTATTACTAATCTATTATGTATATTAATTGATGTGGTTAGTTTAAATCAGCCGTCTATACGTACTGTTAAGTTACCAGCACACCAGCTAGTAAAAGCCGTCAATACTCTTTTTAAACACATTGGTGAATGCGCTTGTTGAATGCTAGTGTGACAATTAGGATTGTACCAGGCTAATCGATCGACTGTCGATAGATATATCGATGCTAAAATGGAATGTTCGACATCTATCGATAGCTTTTACCATACTCAAACTCAAAATCATTTATTCAAATTTGGCTGCAAAACAGCACTTTCTGAACGTCAAGAATTACAAAAGACAGACCGCAAAACGCCCACCCTTCAACACTTCCTATGTGTTTTTGCTGGGAAGAAGTGGCGCAACAAACACCCCAGCAATACTGATAGCGTCGAACAATCCATTCTACCAACCATCGATGGCGTTGATCGACGGTCGATCGAAAGGTCTTGTACACTCTAAGAATCGTTATATCAACAGCTAAAAATCAAATTATAATAATAATGGCGTTAAGCAAAGCTTGACGCGGTAGTCCCCTGGATGTGTGACCATCTTGTCCTGACAAGCTCCTCCGACTTTCGGAAGGCACGTTAAATTGGTGGGTCCCAGCTTTCATTGGTACATCTTTAGCAGTTGTTACGGGTAGTAGCAGCCAGAAAGTCTGACAACCAATGTTACCAAGGGGTATTGGGTTGCCCAGGTAACTGGGTAGAGGAATTCAGATAGGTTGTCATTTTATGTGGCGCACTGGTACTCAGCTGCATCCGGTTAGACTGGAAGTCTACCCCAACATAGCTTGTGATATGTCTAGGCAGATAATGCGGTTATCTTAGCGAGTTTGATATTAACTTGGTATCGGATTGTTCAGGTAACTGAGTTTTGGAGGTCAGTAGCTTTACATAAAACTCTGGTACTCATCTGTATCCGGTTAAGACAGGATACAGACCCCAATACAGCTTGGGAAAAGGCTAGGCAGATGACATGTGACACTAAAGTGTCATATAAATAAAATACATAAAGTTGATTTGCAAAATACTTGCAAAAACAATACAAATACAATTTACAAGTGTAACATTTAATATTGAAAATATATTTTTCAAGTGTAAGCAGAAAATAAAATGTAGCAAATCGGCAAAAGCCTATTGAAAGAATTCCAAAGCTAAATAATGCTGAGAGTGATAAAACATAATGTAATTACTTTTATTTACGAATAAAGCAAAAATATAATTCTGCTGAAAGGTAATATTTTAGGGAAATAACATCCATAAACCATATAAACGGGCAATTGGACGTAGTTAAACGG
This sequence comes from Heliothis peltigera, assembly GCA_958496145.1. Taxonomy (NCBI): domain Eukaryota; kingdom Metazoa; phylum Arthropoda; class Insecta; order Lepidoptera; family Noctuidae; genus Heliothis; species Heliothis peltigera. The sequence continues at coordinate 2,790,410 of OY292351.1, forward strand.
AAAGGATCCATCCCACATAGACTTAGTTTTGAGATATTCAAGTTTTAAGTTCAGATCGTGTTTCGTCTTTGATTCTCTACTTTAACTTTCTGGTGTTGGTTTTAAGTAAAGGATAAATAGATACTTTTTAATTTTATTAATCTAAAGTCCGACTTTATGACATATTTTTCGAGATAATTACAAAATACGAAGATGGATCCTTATCATTAAAATACTATTTTAAAAGCCCAGTATAATAAACACATTAAGCCTTAAGGATTCAAGTTTTAAAATATAACAAAAACACTGACATTTATAAGGAATTATGACAGATTTGTATGTTTTAAAAAATAGAACTTCATTATAGTCAAATATATCTTTAGTTTTTAATCACTGCCATGTCACTCCATACCTTAAATTACTAGCTTAGTAAGTATGTACATGGTCCCGATGTAGACTTCAAAGCGTCCGTGTCTTGGCTACGCTTCGGTGATCTATTTGGAGAAACCGAAGGTTCTGTCTGTGCAATTATGGACGAAGTTATCTTAACGAATAACTACCGGACATATATAATGAAAGACGGGACGGTTGACATGTCGGGCATGTCACCATCCGGGTGAGTCTATCAGACATATCACATCTGGTTGTTTCCGTTTAGCTAACGGCGAATACCTGCACATGCATAACCAAGTGGCCAAGATTATACACCAGCAGCTTGCTCTGCAGTACAAACTTGTGGATCTTAAGGCACCGTACTACAAGTATGCGCCCGACCCAGTTATCGAAAATGACCATGTCACGTTGTACTGGGATCGATCTATCATCACTGACAGGACTATTGTAGCCAATAAGCCTGATATAGTGGTGATAGATCGATTAAAGGCGCCGCACGATGATAATCGATGTTGCCGTACCGCATGACGAGAACCTCGTGAAAGCTGAGAAAGAGAAACAAATGAAGTATCTTGACTTAGCGCACGAGGTTGTCGCCATGTGGGATGTCGACACGGCTATCATCGTGCCGATTGTCGTTACGGCCAATGGTCTAATAGCCAGATCAACATCTGAAGAAGCTCTCGTTAGGCGACTGGATCAAGGGACCGATTAAGAAGGCAGTACTCCTTGAAACGGCACATATTGTGAGGAGGTTTCTGTCTCTGGGACCCTCACCCTACCAACCCCCTAACCACCGGTAGCTTGGACCCTGTTCCCGATACCGGTGGCTAACTGTTTTTATATTTTTAAATGTTTTTTTTATATTAATATTTAAAAATGTAATAAATATGGTTAAAGAATAAATGAATGAAAAAATCAAATATAACAAGTAAATTCGGATATAAATAAGTAAAAAAGTGAATAGAAACATCGATAATGATCCATCTGACATGGTCCATCCATCCATTTCACTAAATTTGTTTAGGTTACGATATAAAATAAAACGAAAACAATCCATGTGTGTTTGGACTGTTTTCGTTTAATTATATCTTTAGAATAACAATGGTCCAAGTAGTTTGGATCGTTTTAGTAATATGTGATTTGGCATATTTTTTAAATTCAAATTTTCTCAATAACGATCTAAGTAGCTTGGAGCGTTATCAATAAAAAACAATAATGACCTGCTATTCATGTGGATTGGTAACGTATGGTCATTATAACATGATGCGTAGGAATTTTACTTGGATTGTTTTTGTGATATTAAAGTTTTAACTACAATGAATGTTTTGGTATACACAACTCATTTTCGCTCATAGTGTGGGTTGGATCCTTTCCGTTTAACTACGTCCAATTGTGAATTGGGCCAAATATACAACCTTGGGGGACTCTGAATAAATTAGCCTTTTACTTTCTTCTTTTTGAAATGGGAAATTATCAAATGATAGCGCTTGCTTACCCACAACTAGAAGCAGTGAATTTTACCGACTACATATGTATCATCATCACAGCCTTTATTGTCCCACTGCTGAGCACAAGCCTCTTCTCCTCCGGAGAAGGATTGAGCGTTAATCACCACGCTTGCTCTATGCGGGTTGGTGATTTCAGACTACCACGACTTACATACGTATAACACAAGCTAATCAATAGCTTACCATGGGGCTAACAGACCGTGAGTGAAAAAGATATCCCGATATATTATTATTATATCTTTGTTCCTTTTGGAGACATTTTAGTACCAGGTCCGCAGTAACTCCTGGAGAATCCCGCAGCCTCGGTAAGCTTCGGGGCTAAGTACATTTTTTTGACGGCTCTTTGAAGAGTATAAGTTTGGATTAAAAGTTTGATATAACGCTTTTCGGTGTGAAATGGCTATTAAGGGACTAATGAGAGTTTATAGTGTGCTGATTGACTATCAACCTAGACCACTGGTCCTTAATATAAATACTCCTGGAGTTAATTAGGAATAAAAGATATTTCAATAATGTTTGTTTGAACAGGGTCAAGGAAAAATTTCATGCAGTGGAGAATTATTTAAAAATCGTTGTCCATTACACAAATGAGCTAAAAATATGAATTTTATCTTTACAGATAACAAGACGCCTTAGAAGCTATCTATGAATTTCAATGTAAGACAATTATTAAAAATAGCTTCAGTTGCTGAGGAAGATATATCAATGGAATAATTAAGATGTTTTTTTACACCTTATTGTGACATAAACCGTTTTTACTACAAAATTATTTACAACCCATTACGTAATTTGTATATGAGTACATTTGTATGAATGTAACTGTTCACCGTGGATCCAACCACATCCTAGGAGAACTACTTCCAGCATCTGGATAAAAAGTTGTCTCCGTATTTTCCTAGGCTGTGGACTATCTATGTACCAAATCAGTTGGTTAACTTATTGAATCAGGCATTACTTTGCGGAAATCAATTACAATAAATGTTAGAAAAGAATATCTAGCTTTAATTCCGCAAGACAAAAATCCAGCATTGGGTGTGGAATCTCGCGAAATTAAAGATAGATATTCTTTTCTAACATTTATTCAAATCAGTTGGTTCAATAGTGTTGGCGAGAAGCGCAACAGACAAAGACAGGGTTGCTCTAGAATTTAAAATATAAGTAAGAAATTAAGGATGACTGCTTGTAACAAAGTACTATGACACCCACACGGTTGATGTGATCAGCATTTTAAGGGAGGGTAAGCTACTGGAAATTTGAGCACATGGGCTTACTACAGTCTAACCTTCAACGGACTACAAGTATGATTATAAAATATTGAACAATATTTCAAAGTCTTACGCTACACAAATTATCACTTAATTTATACCATCTGCATTTAAGGCATGGCAAGCAAGTCCATTGAAAAGACAAAGATCAAATTAATCATACAAATGCTGTCAATTTGAAATGAAAATGATACTTTAAACATCAAAGCATGTGATGATGATACCGACACCAGTTTCCAATATAATATAATATTCCTCACACATTCACACAACGTCATCTAGTCCCAAACTAAGCAGAGCTTGTACTATGGGTACTAGGCAACTGATAAACGTACTTATATACTTTTCTTTTGTAAATACATACATATTATACATAGAAACACCCAGACCAAGTCAAACACCCATGTTCATGCACACAAATGTTTGACTTCTGCGGGAATCGAACCCGCGACCTATAGCGTGGCAGGCAGGTTCGATTTGCACCATTTCTTTGCACACCAATGCAAAGAAATGGTGAAGAAAATGACACGTTTATTTAATCTCCTGCTGTGGATGCAGTGGGAGGGGTTGATAGACTTTTAATAGCTAAAGCCCATATTTATTCCTTCTGCCTAGAGCCCTTCGTGTACCGGTGCTGTGGTAATACTTTCACAACAATCTTTCCACCCAGTAAAAATGGCCCAGGATCATAGTAGATAAAAAAATACTCATTTATGCAAACTAGGCTCAAATTTAGCACTATACGAAGGATAATTTTATAAAAAACAGCCTCCAAAAACTACAACCCTTTGTATATGTTATCGCTGGGAAGAAGAAATGGTGAAACAAACTCCCCAGCAACACAATTCTGTCTGTATGGTTTGAAGAACTGGTTTTATACAATACAAAATAATAGTGACATTGGCACTCTAATTGTTAGTGATGCTGGAATACATAACAAGAAGAGCTTTCATAAGGTCTAACAATATAATAACAATGTCAATTAGGTCTGATAGAAAAGCAGTATTGTTAAATCACTGACAAAATTCTATTTTTGGGGTAGATGTGAATATTTTTTTCTTCATAATGCCAATATATTGATTTGTAACCCTTCATAAGCATTGCAAATAAGCCCGAGATATTGTTAAACATAATTATCATGAAAACAAAATTTGTTTTAATTCTATGTATTGAAGGATGGATAGTCCTTGTAGGCTGGCCACACACAAAACCAGTAGATAATCTGACACATTTAGTGAGTGTTCTTATGATTACCTATCTATACTATAATATTATAAAGCTGAAGAGTTTGTTTGTTTGAATGCGCTAATCGCCGAAACTAGTGGTTCGATTTGAAAAATTCTTTCAGTGTTAGATAGCCCATTTATCGAGGAAGGCTATAGGCTATATACCATCACGCTAAGACACACGGGAGCGGAGCAGTAACCAAAGATGCGGGTGAAACCGCTGGGGACAGCTAGTCCAGTATACATTACAACATTTTATTAACAAACTGCGACTCTTTTATTTCCAATTCTAAGTCATTCATTTGAGATATTTCCGAATTTTTAAGTGCAGATCAAATTTGTTTGTATGTCCAAAGTAATAAAAGGCAAATATGTAAGATTAACTTTAAATGATTAATGAATGATAAATGATATTTATTTTGCAAATAGGTTGAAATCAACAATTTTACACATCAACACATTTTTTAAAGAAAGAACAAGATGGGGTTGGCATTTCCTAACTGACTACCTTGAGAAGAAACGCCGAAACACACTCAAGGGTCACAGTCTCTTTTAGAGTCCAGACATAAAAAGAGATTACATACTTAAGTATGGATGAGCAATGTAAAAATTTTAAGAAACAACAATGAAATGTAAAGTCTACATCATAGTCATCGTCTATAAAGTCTATAATTAATTACTAGTGTCAAAATTGTGGTGCAATAAGCTGAAATACTGTTTCATCTATTGCACCATTAGGGTAGATATTTTTCAATAGAGTTTCTATGTCTGAAAAACTGTAAAGTAGTGCTTAATTCATAGTGGGAGAGAGATTGCAACATTAAGTTTACACTAGCAAATAAAAACTTTAGACTTTTGTCTGTTTATAGAGTAGTCATTCATATTGATGGTTACAAGGCTAATTATATTGATCTATGCAACATTTTACAAAACTTACAGGGGGACAGATCAATGATGCAGAAAAGATTGCTGATTCCAAATTTTTATACAACAATATCGCAAAAAATGATGCTTAGACTAAATTGCCTTTCAACCGTCGATATTTACTTGTAATATTCACAACCATGGCAGATTGCTGGAAATAATTTTCTATATGAGAAGGTTGTAGGCAAGTATATTGTATATATTATATTAAGTTTAATGAACAATATAGTTATAGTTCTATATCACAATAGTATATTATGACTTCAAGTTACTATTATATCCGCACTCTAAGTAAAACTATTACAAACTGTGATTCACAGTCTTTGGCAATGCTAATAAGAAAGTTAAAAAAACAATAACAAAAGTTAACAAGGTATACAGTTACTGGCGGACCGGGTCATAACCTGAAAACCAAAGAAACACAACGGCAAAGACCAGCAGAAGTTGTCCGGACTGTGTACAATGCATACATAAACATTTTCTTTCTTTCATGAGTCAAGTATTAGAAGTGGATTGCATCATTAATGTTATGACAATGTTTGTTTACATAACACCACTCACCTGCCAAGGGTTCACTTTAGGTATTGGTGCTTCTACAAACTTCTTCGGCTGACTCTCAGACGACTGCTGCTGCTGCTCCGGCGTCGGCTGCGGCTCCGACTGCGGGGCCGGCGCCTTCTGAGGACGGGGCGGAGCCCTACGCTCAGGGTGCCTTCGACCCTTGCCCGGACGACGGCCGTGGGATATCACAGGCACAAACCCCTCCTCCTCCTCGTCATTCTGTTTGGTGGGAGGCGCGTCTGACACTTCGCCCGGCGCGGCCTCAATGTTCTCCTTATTGCTGTCACCCCCTCTAAAGTTCAACACTGACGCGTAAGAGGGCCCTGCGCCCTCGGCGGACACGCGGGCGGCCATGCCGCCGCTGCCCTCGTTATGTAAGCCCGGGCGCGCGCTCCGCGCCGACAGACGATCACGAGCGCGCCTCCATGCCCCTCAACACGACGGCATGATGGGGTTAACCCACTAATTTCGAACGAACTTTCCCAATGAAAACGGCCCGATCGAACAGTGCGAAGGTCGAATTATTCACGAGTAACTCACACGTCCCAGTGGCGCGCACACACGGTCGTTCGCTGGGAAATATGCGCGAACCTCTCGTACCACACCGGACTGACCCTGGTTGGACCGTATTTACATCGAAAAAAATGCACTTCCGTCGTCTTGTTCCAACTTTTCTGGCACACTGAACGATCCGTACGCACTTTATCTATCGAAGTCGTGTACCGATCACTATGAAATACGCTTCTATTAACATAAAATCATAATAGAACCATATTTTGTTCACTATTCACACATGTGGTCGGACGCCCAAAAAGGGATTTTTCCGCAACACACACGGAACTTACGGAAGGCTATGACTTCTAATTTTACACGGGACATTTCAACGCTAGAGGGCGCTGAAACATCACTGACAGTGAACTCATTCGTAAATAACAGTAAATGAGTGCAATTATTAAATTAAGACTTAAAGCTTAAGCTTCTGAAATAACACCACATAAATGCGAGATCAATTTCCTTTTTTTGAAACCACAATAGCATATTTTTGAAGTCAATTTCACGTTGACTTTTGAACCACTGAATAGCTCATAAATATGAACGCATCATTTATAAAATCACATTTCGGATCTGGGCAAAATGTTCGCGAATTTTTGTATGCAACACCAGAAAATAATCAAACCCTATTTCATTTAATTTGATAAGTATTCAAAAATGAAGCATAAAATAATATTTGTTTACTGTGTTTAATTCATTTATCTTTAAATAAAACAATTTTATATTCAAACATTTTATTGTCTATGGCTCATCATTTGATTTCGTTTTGAAATCGACTACGAATCAAACACAAATCTAGTAAGAATAGTATAAAATATTTAATAAAGTTATGCTTATCAGAAAAACATAATAAATAAAACAAAATCAAATCTGATTCATGTAAAACTACGGGTAGACACTCTCAGGATTAGTTGGACAATACATTCCCAAAAAACTCCTACAATTTCTGCAATAATGATAAACGTCTTTACAAGACCTCAATATATACGGCAACGGGGCACATATCCAACAACAGAGCAAGCATAAAATAAAAGCACATAAATGCGTGCAAATAGTAATTCGACTTGTGACTACGGTCATCCCCGTATATCCACACTCGGGACACACAATAGGCATTGGCGCGAAGCCAAAAGTATAGACTCTGGCAGGAGGAGGAGGGACAGAGGCAGGCTCGATGTATACATCAAATGCAGTAGTATAAGTAGGGGGTGGAGTGTGCGGAACAAAAGAAGGCGAAGGATAAAAAGTTCCCATGAATCTAGGTCTCCGCCTGACCGCCATTTGCCTTAATACGAACGAATAAGATGGCGGTGCGCTCGTCAAGGAATCAGGTGGTGTTATATCCCCAGATTCTAAATCTAACTTGAAAACTTTACTCAAATTAGGCCCCAAATGGCTGATGACTGATAAAGTAAATGAACTATCGTTAAGTTTCGCTAGCGCTTGTAAAAACAACGTTTGCGGTTGACCCCGCGGACTTTGGGGGATGGCAAGTTTTAAAAACGACAAACGCGGCTGCGTAGTTATAGGAATTTGATTAGAAGGTCGAATGATCAATGGTGCATATGTCGCTAAATGCGAGTTGTTTCTGCTGTAAGAAAGTGTCGTAGACGCAACTCTGGCAACACAGAATGAAAGTCCAGACTCAACATTTCCAGGGGAATGTCTCCCTGAAGTGTTTCCTAGAGATGAGAGAACTTGATTTTTTGGCGCCATCGTTGTTTCATATTTCGGCAAATTCATATCGTCGTACATATCGACATTATCTCTGACTGTAGACGTCTGAGGTTTAGGTATTGTCGATTGATTTTTTGAAGAAGTCGGTTGTTCTATGAAAATTTTGGTTTCTGCTTTCGCAGAGGGTGATTCGTCTTGCGTAATAGATTGAATTATCGTTATAGTCGCCTGTTCTTTTGCTATAGTTTGTTCCTTTGGACTACTTTCATCATTCTCTGCTGGCTTCTGTGGTATGCTGTCTAAATCGCGACTGCATTTTGGCGCCTCATCCATTGCAGCTGAAATATGAGACTCAAAGTAGAAACCAAGTTTTTGCCTTCATAATGGATAGATTAGTTAGTAAGCTTTGTATGTATTTTAAATTGCTCTAGGATAGTTTAGGACCAGAGACAAAGACATGTATCAGACCTAAAAAGCTAGCTATTTGGCTAACCAGAAGTAATTAAGATTGGGAAGTTAAAGTTTTGAAATTACTACTAAGCCTTCTGTTTCATTTATAAATAAGTAAGAAGCTGGTTACCTGCTTTGTCTGACTTTCACTGGATCAAATATTGAAGTTATTTGCATTGAATTTATATGTTTTTACTGTTTTCACGTATACCTGGTGCATATTAATTTTATATTGGTTTCAGAGACGCAATATGTTAATTTATGCACTTTACGTGTCCGAATGGAGATTCCAGTTAAATGTAATACCTCGATTTCAAAATAATTTCACATAGCAAGTTGTAATTTTAAATGTATGTAAATATTGTTGTGATCTGAAATGTCAACAATTGTCATCTGGTGATTGTATGGCAGATACTTGGCTTCATGGTGTGATACATGACTTGGAGAATCTTATCTCAGTTTTTTCTTATCTTAAAATAATTGAGTATGTTTAACTAGGACGAAATATGCGATTACGAAAGAAAACTTAATCACATTTTTACTAAATTACTAAAAGTATATATAGTCTGTTTTTTAAATAAATATAACTCATTATTTTTTTTGAGCTGGTCACTGCCTTTTTGTACTGTCAAAAAACCATTCATATTTCCGGTCTTTTTACTCCTCCGTGGCATGGCGGATGGTCTTTACCGCCGCCTATAGTGTTTTTTGGAGGAATAACTTCGCTAAAATAGCGAAATGGTAAGTTTAATTTCAAGCAAATGTGATTATCTCTAGTTAAATATCTTTGTGTGAATCAATCGGATGAAGTGAAAGTGTTTAGTTGTATTAAATTGTTGCCGTGGTAGAAACACGTGTTTCCTTTTACTTTACGCGAAATAACAGGGGTGTGATGGTGTTTCGTAAGTTATTAATATAATTCATCATGCATTTGGATAAAGATTTAGATATTAAGTTGAATTATATCCCTCAGATGATTACTTATAGCCATATTTTATTTTTGTCTCGAACACGCTTGGGTGCATCACTTGTTTATTTATCGTAATTATTTGCGACTATATCACAATTTGATACTAAACCATATTAATCAAAGTTTTTTTTGCGAAATATCATTGTTCTATGCACTTTTGAAAACATTTTATTGTTATGAAAATGTGTGATCATTTTGAGGTTATGTCCGTTCGCGAACCAAATCGATGCCGGAAACTTTTACATTGCTTTTAAAAACAACCTCAAAATACGTTTTAATCGCTAGATATTACCAAAGACTATAATTTATCGCATTTAAATACCTAAAACTCTGTTATTTTACCGTAACTTGTGTGAATTTCACAATATATTTTTAAAATATCGAAATTTTTAGTTTATTGTACCCTATACTCTTCCTAGTTGCACTATAATAGTCTTCTAGGTACAATTTTAAGGGTTATAGTAAATTATTCCCGTAGGAAACAGGGCCAGTAACATACTGGCTGTGTGTCGACTTGTGGAACACATTTTTTCAACAACATATCAATTTGTCCACCTGTATATTTGTAGCAAGTGCTACCTGTATTCTATTATTATATTCTAGACATGTTCAAACCTGCACTGATTTCTGCTATCATTAAAATCAAGCAATCTGCTATGATTAAAGGTCTAATCATTATGAAAATAACTTTAAATTTCATTAAACACTAGCGGAAAGCTAGTGTTAGTCATTACTTAGACCTGTAAAAAGAATCTAGTGGCTAAGTAACAGCCAAATGGGTGAATTGACCATACTGTTACTGTCATTTACACATCATCATCAGTTGTTATGGGTAGTCAGGACCCTGATATGATGATAACCGGCTTTATAACTTTTTGGTATCAGGGCGTTCATAGTCGGTAACCATGTAAAACTCTGGTGCTCAGCTGCATCCGGTGAATTCTGGAAGCTGACATCAACATAGTTTGGTAAAAAGGCTAGGCAGATGTCATCACCTGCCTTTAAGAGATCCTAAACTTGTATGTAAATTTTCTCATAGCATACAGAATATATTTGTTCACCATCTTAGTACTAATTGCAAATGTGAACATGATAATAAGCAGCATTAATAACTACAATGAGTCTGCTGAATTCAATTTATATCTGAAAGATTAAGCATTGTCTATATCACATCACCATATTATGCTATTATTGTTCTAAGCACCCTTAATACTAACACAGCAATTTCTGTTGTCAGAGTCTATCAGTCGCCCGACCTCTCGTGTCGGTTTACACGGAGAAGAGCGAGGCAGTCGCTGGCGCCTCCCTCCCTCTCCCGTTCGTGTTCAAGGCCCCCATCAGGCCTGACCTCGTCAACGATGTACATGTTTCCATGTCCAAGAATGCCAGACAGCCCTACTCTGTCAGCAAGGAGGCCGGTATGTACACTTTGGAATCAAACTATTTTTTGCAGGTTATAAGTCAGGAATGTATAGAAAAGTTTGCATACTTATAAATGATATTTATTTTGCAAATAGGTTGAAATCAACACTTTTACACGTCAACACATTTTTTAAAGAAAGAATGAGATGAGGTTGGCATTTCCTAACTGACTACCTTGAGAAGAAACGCCGAAACAAACTCAAGGGTCACAGTCTCTTGTAGAGTCCAGACATAAAAAGAGATTACATACTTATGTATGGATGAGCAATGTAGGCTTGTGTCTGAAATGACCTTTTTGGTGAAAATTTACATAATTTTGACAATATTGACTTTTTAGATTAATCTTCTTTAAGTTTCACAAAATTTGTTGCTGAAAGCATGACTCAATTTCAATATTTATAGTTCTTAGCATTATACTTTAGCACATTGTCTGACACTGGAAGAGATTTGCTAAGAAATAAACAGTGCCTTTATACTCGATTGTTCTATTCTAATTATTTTTATTTACTGTGTACATAAACTATTAAATAAGTTAATTAAATTGTCCTTGACCTTGAACAAATTCATGGTCAGGTCAAAAGTTGTAGCCTTTAATTTTCTTAGCACTAAATGTCCACGCTCTCGGATTATATTGCTGTAGAGTGTTACTGCGGATTAGTGCAACAGCAATGTAGAAATATGGCGTTCTGGACCCACTATGTAGCGGGGACGGGTGCAAAGTTTTTACTACAAACATATTTGTCAAAAGTATTATAGACTTTAGGACACAACAGATATATAAAAGTTGCTGTTATGACATCAAGGATTTTAATCAAAGCTTAAATGAATCTTAAAAAAGTCGAAATCCAAAGAAAACATACTAACATAGAAAGAGACATTTATTTCTGACAGTTTTAAATTATCATGACCTTGACTTTTCTCAAGGTCAAGTAATAATTAAATAATTATAATGATTACTACTTATGCTGTACCTTATTAAATTCTGTTATCAAACCACAACACAATTAGGAGGTCGCTATTCATCAACATTTTCAAGGTCAAGGTCACCTTGTAATTTTCTGTTCCCCTTGTCACCAGGTCACCAAACCAGTGCCGAGTCCTGGGGTACCGGCCGTGCCGTAGCACGTATACCCCGTGTCCGTGGTGGTGGTACCCACAGGTATATATAATTCTGTGTTATGATCTTTTACCAAGTTTTCTAAACTAGTGTGGATCAGCGGTTTAGCAACGTTAAAAACACACTATACAATATAAATGTAAGGAAAAAAACAACTCGGATAAAACACTTAAAAATAATATTATAAGCTTAAAAGTTGATTACTAAGATGAATAAGCTATATTACTGCCAACTTTCATCAAAATCCTTTCAGCCGTTTGCGCTTAAAGATAGAACAAACATAGATGTATTTTTTACTGTTATGCCGTAAACACAAATTTAATGCCGTTCGATTATGCCGTCAGGTCCACACAGCCGCTCTCTTCTTAACCTGAAATTCGTATGTCAGTTCTTAAGGAATTGAAACTAGCTTCGTAAATATGTTGTTTATCCCCGTTCAAAACTGTTACTGTACTATTATAGTGATGAGTTACAATGGCGGGGTACAGCGAATTTCTAGCAGTGCGGACGTCTGCTCCCTGTGGGTAGACGCATTCGATATGTTAGAATACACTGCAAATAAATTTATATAATACTAGCTGTTGCCCGCGACGTCCTCCGCGTGGGCATTAGGTGATTAAACATTCCCCCCCTCCCCGTAGTGATAGCGTGATAATATGTTGACCCGACCTCTTAGTTATATTCATTACAAATTTGAAGCAAATACATGTTGTACTTTTTGAGATTATCCCAGACATACATACAGACAAAAATTCTAAAAACTATATTTTTGGCTTCGAGATCGATTTAAGATCACGCCCCAATTATTCTTTTTTAAAAATATTCAATGTACAGTTTTGACTTTTCTACGATTTCATTTTATGTATAGATGTGTGGATACTGTGTTCACTAGATAATAATTACTTAAATTTTACCCCGTTGTCTTACCCAGGTCCGGTCAGGGAGCGTTCGGCAACATGTGTCGTGGAGGTCGCATGTTCGCCCCCACCAAGCCTTGGCGCCGTTGGCATCGCCGCATCAATCTACGTCAGAGGCGCGCTGCCGTCGCCGCTGCCGTAGCCGCCAGCGGTGTGCCCGCTCTTGTGCAGGCTAGAGGTAGGTTTTACTAAGAATTGTGAACCATTTTAGCTTACTATTCCAAAGAGTCAACGGCATGGACACGCTGCCGTAGCGACTAGCAGTGTTCCCTCTCTTGTGCAGGCTAGAGGTAGGTTTTATTGAGAATTGTGAACTTTGTTAGCCTACTATTTGAAATCGTCAACGGCATGGACGCGCTGCCGTAGCCGCTAGTGGTTGCCCGACCTTGTGCAGGCTAAAAGTAGGTTTTGCTAAGAATTGTGAAGTTTTTTAGCTTACTGTTTCAAAGCGTCAACGGCATGGACGAGCTGCCGTAGCGGCTAGTGGTTGTCCGACCTTGTGCAGGCTAGAGGTAGGTTTTATCAAGAATTGTGAAACTTAGCTTTCAAAGCGTCAACGGCATGAACGTGCTGTCGTAGCAGCTAGCGATTTGCAGGCTAGAGGTAGGTTTTACTAAAAATTATGTTATTATTTCAAAGCTTCAACGGCAGGGACGCGCTGCCGTAGTCTCTACCGATGTGCCCGACCTTGTGCATGCTAGAAGTAGGTTTAACTAAGAATTGTGAAGTTTTTAGCTGACTATTACAAAGCGTCAACGGCATGGACGCGCTGCCGTAGCTTGTATAGGGTAGAGGTAGGTTTGAAGATAATTTGTGAACGGTTTTAAGAAAATGCGTCAGAGGCGCATCGGTTATTACTAAGAATTATGAAGTTTTTTAGCTTACTGTTTTAAAGCGTCAACGGCATGGACTCGCTGCCGTAGCTTAAGTAGGATAGAGGTAGGTTTGAAGATAATTTGTGAACGATTTTAAGAAAATGCGTCAAAGGCGCGCAATGCCGTAGCCACTAGCAGTGTCCCAGCTAGGTCTATATTGATAACCAAGCCCCAAGTTTTGATATACGGCATGGAAAGGTCTTTAGCATACTTTTCTGTAGTAATATAATATGATGATTTTCTCCTTAAAAGCTAATTACAGATCTATATATCTGTCGTTATGTCTATGGAGAGATATTAAACTTCCAAGCCAACCATCCGGCTGAACGGTATTGTTTAGCGCGGACGTAAACTATGGAAAACATTGACATTATAATCAGAATCCCAATATAGCAGATGAAACTCCATTTTTAGATGAGCTCTCTCTTTGTTTAGGTGTATGTAGCTTGATCGGCTTCAGTACATCAGACGCCAAAGAATTTAACCTTTTGAGCGCTACGTCAAAAAAAAGAAAGACGTGCCCTCAGCGGCAATCTTTAAGTCTGTCATGTAGTCGTGACGGTGGCGTGCTGGGCACTTTTTTGCTTGTCATCTATACGTGACTGTAGGGACCAAAAGTAAAAAAAAAAAAAACATCTGTCAGTTTGACAGCTAAATAAAGTGACATTGACACAAGTGTATACATACTGACAGTCTCCTTATTCGTTATCCAGGACACATCATCGAGAAAGTACCAGAACTGCCCCTGGTGGTCTCCGACAAGGTCCAGGAGATCAACAAGACCAAACAGGCTGTCATCTTCCTGAGGCGCATCAAGGCCTGGTCTGATGTGCTCAAGGTAAGATAGATGATAATGTATACCAACGCTGGGTGCAACGTGGTTTGAGATCAAACTTTTAGTGTGCGGGTTCGATTCCAGGACAGCCATGTACAAGTTCGACGACCCCGATGGCGCAATGGTTACCACGCCGGACTGCCATTGTAAGGGTCCCGGGTTCGACTCCCGGCACTGTCGACATTAGTGTGATGAGCATGCTTGTTGGCTTTGGTCTGGATGTTATAATTTGTATTTATAAATATACTAGCAACCCGCCCCGGCTCCGCACGGGTGCAATGCTGATACTAAAATTATACATATAAACCTTCCTCTTGAATCACTCTATCTATTAAAAAAAACCGCATCAAAATCCGTTGCGTAGTTTCAAAGATTTAAGCGTACAAAGGGACATAGGGACAGAGAAAGCGACTTTGTTTTATACTATGTAGTGATAATATATGTAATTTATCAGTTGTGTTGGCACCCATAACACAAGCTAATCAATAGCTTACCATGGGGCCAACCGACCGTGTGTGAAAATATGTCCCGATATTATAAAAAAAGTTTTATGTACAGACGCCAGCACATCAAGCTACCCGAAACTGACAAATTTTCCCAATCAGCTTTTAAAGTTGAAAATCCATTAAGGAAATTTGACAGATTGTAGTAGCTTGATGTGCTGGCGTCTGTACTTTTTGAGTATATCTTGCACACCAATGACTGATTAAAATTACTGTTTAAATAGTAAAATATATTATTTTCTCCTTAAAAGCTAATTACAGATCTATATATCTGTCGTTATGTCTATGGAGAGATATTAAACTTCCAAGCCAACCATCCGGCTGGACGGTATTGTTTAGCGCGGACGTAAACTATGGAAAACATTATTATTATAATCAGAATCCCAATATAGCAGATGAAGTTCCATTTTTAAAAGCTTTTATTTAACTTGCCGTATATGTATGTTACGGTGGATTCTTTGAACTCAATTTTGAAGTAGATATCTTCAACCGATTGAGCTGAAATTTTGTATACACTTTCAGTTTGGATGACAATGCAAGATATGTTATATGACGTCATTCTAAATCCAATATGGCGGACCGTCCAAGATGGCGGAGTAGTTATTTTTAATGAATTTCAACAATATGGGTATCAAATGAAAGGGCTTATTGAGAGTGACTTAAAAAATAATTTGACGTTATTCTAAATCCAATATGGCGGAGTATAAAAGCTTTTTAAAAAAAGATTTATCTTTTAATTTATTAAATGTGCTCTCTCTTTGTTCAGGTGTACAAATCTCAGCGCCTGCGCGCTGGCAAGGGTAAGATGCGCAACCGCCGCCGCGTGCAGCGCAAAGGACCACTCATCATCTACCATAAGGACCAGGTAACAACATTTTTAGACAAGCTTCGGATAATAAGTAGCCTCCCTCTAACACTGAAAGAATTTCTCAAATCTGAATAATAGTTCCTGCGATTATTTCCGCGTTCAAGGAAACAAACAGCGGGATCAGCATGGCGATTCTATCTCTAGTCTACCAAGAAATGACAAAACTCTTTCTGTCAATGTCAACATGTCTTCTACCCGAGCATGGCGCGACCTGTCAACTCGCGTTTCTATGAAGACAAAAACATTCCATAGCGACGGAGAAGTAGATAGTGATGTAGTCATTCTACGTATACTATGACGAATTTACGTTTTGCCAAAAAAAATGTGTCAAATGCACTATTTTTAAAATCGGCATGCTCGGCGTTGTAGACTTATGTCGGTCAAAGAAAAATAACATTTCTTTTCTACATGTCAAAAGAAATCTTCAATCTGTCATTATGACCATTCTCCGGTAGACATTTGTTTCTACAGTTGTCATGCTGAGCCTGCAGGTCCCGGTGGAGTTAAGCTACAGTTTTCATAAACTTCAGCCCCGCCGCTGGGACATAGCGATGCGGCACAACCGAACTGCGCGCGTTTGTACGCATAGCGGATCATAAGTGTCGCTACAAAAGTATATAACACGCCAAACTTAATGGCGGCTCGCTATTACTTCACTTCTGAGCACAGTACGCCCTCTGAAGACAATATCTGACACGCGTCATGTCTATTACGTTATGAATGATGATGATAAATGTGGGATTAACTCAGACGATGAAATAAAGCCAATTTTAACCGCCACAGTCACATATAGATGACAAGCCAAAAAGTGCCCAGCACGCCACAGTCACGACTACATGACAGACTGTTAAAGTTCAAATAATAATAGTCAGTTTCAATCGATATAATTCCGAACTCACTACTATATTGTAGGTATTTATGGATGAATTCTTAGCTTGGCGCTGAGGGCACGTCTTTCTTTTTTAAAAGCTTTTATTTAACTTGCCGCGTATGTATGTTACGGTGGATTCTTTGAACTCAATTTTGAAGTAGATATCTTCAACCGATTGAGCTGAAATTTTGTATACACGTTCAGTTTGGATGACAATGCAAGATATGTTATGTGACGTTATTCTAAATCCAATATGGCGGAGTAGTTATTTTTAATGAATTTCAACAATATGGATATCAAATGAAAGGGCTTATTGAGAGTGACTTAAAAAACAATTTGACGTTATTCTAAATCCAATATGGCAGACTATAAAAGCTTTTTAAAAAAGATTTTTCTTTTAATTTATTTGAAGTGACGCTATAAAAAACAACAGCAATGCTAAATTGTTCCCCATTCCCATTGTTCCAATTCCATCATCATAAATATACGTCTTAATCGCGTTGTACCATCTCCAGGGTCTGACCCGCGCCTTCCGCAACATTCCTGGCATCGAGGTCCTGAACGTGGACAAGCTCAACCTCTTGAAGCTCGCTCCCGGTGGTCATCTCGGCCGCTTCTGCATCTGGACCCAGTCCGCCTTCGACAGGCTCGGTAAGTGGTCATACATACTTAGCCACAAGCTCCTTCAAGCCACTTCCATACAGCTTTAGCCATAAATAAACTTCAGGCAATTGGGATGACGACCAGGTCAAAAATAAAATACTTTATCATATTCGTTTTGTAAAGCATTTTAAAATAATGTCAGTTTAATTTTTTGTTTTGAAGCGAAAATTTTTTACATTTTTTTATCGATAATATAATCGAAATAAGTATACGGCTTGATGTTAAAAATCTGTAACGTCATAGTTTGTGTTTTCATACAAATTGTATAGTGAGTAACCGTTTTTGACAGTTCTATAAAAGTATTGAATTTGACTAGTTGTCGCCTACCGTATTATTAGGTTATACAATCACTTATCCCCAATAAGCCTTACTCGTCTCGTTTTCAATACGACTCGAGTTACGAATATCGAGGGGTATAGTAACTTTCCCTTAGGAAACATTGATTAAGACAACTAGTCTGTCAGTGTGTCGACGTGTGGAATACACTCATATTTAAAAAAAAATAGATCTAGATGCTTTAGGTACAAACGCCAGCATGTCAAGCTACACAAATTAAATTTTTTAGTTGCCTTACAAAAGCAGCCCAGTTCATGTATCCAATGACTAGTAAACATCTATGCATATAATAAAATCGTAGAAAAGTCAAAACTGTACATTGAATATTTTTTCAAAAGAACAATTGAAGCGTGATCTACAACCGATATACAAGACAAAAATATAGTTTTTAGAATTTTTGTCTGTTTGCCTGTATGTATGTCCGGGATAATCTCAAAAAGTACTGCATGGATTTGCTTCAAATTTGGCATGAATATAACTAAGAGGTCGGGTCAACGTATAGGCTACATATTATCACGCTATCACGTACGTGGGGAGGGGGGGGGGGTGAAGTGTGTAATCACCTAATGCCCACGCAGAGGACGTCGCCGGCAACAGCCAGTAGATCTATACAACCCCACCACAAATATTGTCATCATCACAGCCTTTTTTTTATCGTCCCACTGCTGGGCACAGGCCTCCTCTCACTAGGAGAAGGATATCGTCATAGTATCCCATAAGGGTGGAACTATATCTGGCAGCACGGAATCGCTTTTTTCCATCGCCTTTTCTCTTTCTGTCGCTTAGAACTGCCAT
Organism: Heliothis peltigera; assembly: GCA_958496145.1. Lineage (NCBI taxonomy): Eukaryota > Metazoa > Arthropoda > Insecta > Lepidoptera > Noctuidae > Heliothis > Heliothis peltigera. The sequence continues at coordinate 2,809,120 of OY292351.1, forward strand.
TTGCTAGACCGAGACAGCCGATCGCCTCAAGGATTCCGCTGCGTGCTATCGCATTATGCTTTCTGTCTCGTTCTAGCAAATGGCAGTTCTAAGCGACAGAAAGAGAAAGCGCGACGGAAAAGGCGATTCCGTGCTGCCAGATGTAGTTCAACCCTAAATTTATCAAATCAAATCATCTTTCACAGACTCCCTGTTCGGTTCATGGAAGACTCCCTCTAAGGAGAAGAAGAACTTCAATCTGCCCCAGCCCAAGATGGCCAACACCGACCTGAGCCGTCTCCTCAAGTCTGATGAGATCAGGAAGGTGCTGCGCGCGCCCAAGTATGTACTCTTTAACTTTGTTGTATGTTGCTAAAAAAAGTTGTGTAACCAAGATGGGATGTCCTAGATTTTTTTTTTGTTCAATTTATTTGAGATTGGATTTGTAGACAGATATGGGTTTCTTAAGAGGGTTAGCGCCACTTCTTTCCTACAAAAACACATAGGAAGTGGCGAAGGGTGGTCTTTTGGACGGACTGTCTTTTGTATTGACACACATTTTTTATAAAAAACGAGATGAGGCCGGCATTTCCTAACTTTTAGAGTCCAGATATAAAAATATTACCCATTTTCTAAATGATAAATGATATTTATTTTGCGAACACGTCAACACATTTTTAAAGAAAGAACGAGATGAGGTCGGCATTTCCTTACTGACCACCTAGACTGGTTGTCAGACTTTCCGTCTGCTGACTACCTGTAACGACTGCCAAAGACGTACAAATGACAGCCTGGACTAACCAATTTAACGTGTCTTCCGAAAAAAGCTTTTATAGTCCGCCATATTGGATATAGAATAACGTCAAATTATTTTTTTAGTCACTCTCAATAAGCCCTTTCATTTGATACCCATATTGTTGAAATTCAATAAAAATAACTACTCCGCCATCTTGGACGGTCCGCCATATTGGATTTAGAATAACGTCACATAACATATCTTGCATTGTCATCCAAACTGAACGTGTATACAAAATTTCAGCTCAATCGGTTGAAGATATCTACTTCAAAATTGAGTTCAAAGAATCCACCGTAACATACATACATTGCAAGTTAAATAAAAGCTTTTAAAAACAATTGACATGATGATACTCTCTTTCAGAGCATTGGGTTATGAGAACCATGATTACTCACACGTTGACAATTTCTGACCGTACTTAGTTACATAAACAAATCTATTATCAACAAGACATATCTAACCATCCCTCTCTATTACAGCAAGCGTGTGGTCCGTGCTACCAGGAAGCTGAACCCGCTGACCAACACCAAGGCCATGCTAAGATTGAACCCGTACTCGGCTGTGCTGAGGAGGAAGGCAGTTCTTGATCAGAACAGGAGGAATAATGCCAAGGCTTTGGCTCTCGCTGAGAAGCGTGGTGTAAGTATTATTGCAGGACTAGTTTTTGCTCGTGGTTTTGCCCGCATATCTATCGGCATACATAAAAATTAATCCCTTTTTCTCATGGTCATGCCATCCCGCGTGAATGGCTGGACCGATTTAATTTTTTTTTTTCAGTCAGGAGAAGAAATTTTTACTTTAAATTGTTTTTTGATCCTAATAAATAAACAGACCACGCTTCCTGCACCCAGCTTTAAAAGTAGCGTATGTCTTTTCTCCGTTTCTTAGACTATCTCTGTAATAAATTTCACGTACATCGGCCACCGACCAAAAAAAATTTTTACCCAAAATTTTACACTATCGTGATAAATAATGTTGAAATTCGGTAGATTGAGGTAGCTTGACGTGCTGACATCCGTACGAGTAGTTTTGGTGTAAAAGCGCGACACACAGACCGCTTTAGAATTCTTATAGACCTTCCTTGTTCCTAGTCCTTATAGAAGAAATATCTTCTTCGATAAGAACTAAGAACTAACCTTCAATGAAATGATGATACTCTCTTTCAGAGCATTGGGTTATGATAACCATGATTACTCACACGTTGACAATTTCTGATTGCACCCCCATAAGCAAGCAATCTACCCTATAACTTCCAGCAATAAAAATAATATGTCTTACAGATTAAGCTGCCCGAGTCTGACCCCGCGGTCAAGGCAGAAAAACTCCGCCTAAGAAGAGTGAAGCTGGCTAAAGCAGCAGCTGCCAAAAAGCCGAAGAAGCCAGCAGCCAAGAAGACCGCTCCCCCTCCCCCCAAGAAGGCGAAAGGCGTCAAGAAACCTACCCCCAAGAAGGTTTCCAAGCCCGCCGCTAAGTGAAGGAGTTAATAAATTTATATATTGACACACTATTTGTTTTTTATTTTTAGTACCACTTCCTGTATCTGGATAAAAATTAGGTTATATCCTTTCTCAGGCTTTAGACTAGCTGTGTCATCATTATCATCAGCCTTTTTATGGTCCCACTGCTGGGCTTCGTTCCGGGAATCGAACCCGGAACCCTTTTTTTTTCGTGGGAATTCATCAAATGTCTCCTCCCGCTGAGGGGTGCAGCTGGAGGGAGTCTGACTCTTACTGACTAAAACCCACTATGTCCCTTGTGGAGGTCCCTGTGTACCAGGGGCAAGGTAACTCTTTCGAACAACCGCAGCGCAGGCAGACCTTGGCCCAAAGGCCCTTCTTCGTTGCTGACATCTCTTCGAGGAGCGCGCGGAACAACGTGCCGCCGACACGGGCTCGTCGTAACCCGGGGGACTCTCAGATCGGCAGTCCGGCGTGGTTACCATTGCGCCAATGGAGTCGTCAGTAGTTTAGGTGTGAAAAGATGACAGACAAACTTTCACATTTTAATATTAGTAGAATTAAACCTATCTTGGACCCCACAGTTGGATGTACGATAGGATCTTGGACCCAGCAGGAATCCCTAGCTCTCATTTCTTTGACACAGCCAACTGGCTACTAACATGAAGGCTCTTAAGGCTTGACCCAGGGGATCAAAACGCCTGCCTAGCTCATAATATGATGGATCAAGAAGTACGGAAGGACAGGTAGTGAGTGACATTTCTCGCTGCACCTACAACTGGAAAAGTCATTTGATTACCTATCTACCTACTTCACATTTTTAGATCACGGATTAGTGTTATATACATTTGGGGGTATGTGTACGATCTTAGCGCATTTAACTTACAGGAAGCGCCATGAGCCTAAGTTTTATATTCGGAAAAGTGCCAATTGATTAATGATTGTTCACATCGTTAGCAAGTAAGAGGCGTTCTACACGATACAAACCGACAGCCACCAGCAGAGGTGACCTTGGTCGCGTCTCCCGTCGGCCGACAGCGTTCCACACGGTTGGGGCCGACCACGAAAAGCCCATCGCGATAGATGGGTTCAACCAAGGTCGTCTAAGACTCCGCCCACATCTGGTCGGCCAACCAACGTTTACACGGTAGATTTTCTCACCAACTGGACCAAGATGGCCTCAGAATAGAACGCCCCATCCTCTTGACTGTAATGGTCACGTATAAATGACAAGCCAAAAAGTGCCCAGCACGCCACTGTCACAACTACATGACAGACTTTTAAAGTTCATCATTAATAGTCAGTTTCAATCGAAATAATTCCGAACTCACTACTATATTGTAGGTATTTATGGGTGAATTCTTAGCTTGGTGCTGAAGGCACGTCTTTATTTTTTTGACGTGGCGGAAAATTAACAAAAGTAGGCATAAATTCTACTCACACCTACATACGAGTATGGGTTACGGGCGCTTTTTCTTGTGTAGCATATCTTTGAAAGAGGCGAAGGCACGCCAAAAGCGTCTCCAAATGTTTAAATTATCTAAGTGTGCGATATATTTAAGAATTGCATAGCACCGCCTAAAACAATTTGTTTTTATTTGCTTCAATAACTTTTGAACGATAAAAAAATGCAATAAAACTAAAATTGAAACGAAATACGTTTCTTTCCATATAAAGCGGTAGTGAGGGGCAATGTTGAAATTTTCACAATCTAGTTTTTTATTCTTTGTGTGTTTTATAGCAAAATGTTCGAGTCTCGACCAGCTTATGGATTCAAATCGTGAGTTTCTATGTGATTTATAGATAAATCATCATCATCATCAGCCTTTTTTTTATCGTCCCACTGCTGGGCACAGGCCTCCTTTCACACTGAGAATATAGATAAATAGATAGATAATACTTACATATATTTAGCACAAACAATAACAGACCCAAAAAAGTAGGTACTCTTGGGCACAGAAGAATTTTGGGGTCCTTTGGTTTGGAAAGTATAAAAAACAAATTATGGCACGCACATTAGCGCGGACACAGGTGCACTCTCTATTCCCTCAGTCTCATAGTCCTCAGGGACAGCAATCCGACACGACCGGAGAGAGACCAGGCACAGGACCGACATTTATGTGCTCTCCGATGCACGGGTGAATCAATCACCAACTTCCAGACTCGGGGCTGCTTTAGAAAAGTTTCTCAAAACCCACAAAGCGATTTCAGTCTGAGACCCCGTGCACAGCAGTCGCACCATAGAGACTACTAGACCAACGAGGCAGACAAAACCTTCCAAGTATGGTTTTAAGCTACCGAGAGAGTGGATCTTATACCTACACGGCAAACCCATCTCGTTGTCATTCCGAAAAGTCGACGCGGGTGAAGACGGACTACCTCGTATCATCTTCCCAGCGAGCACCGTAAATAGGATGGTGCCACCGGTGCCCAGGCACAGGGCGCAGGCCCTGGGGGGCGCAGAAATGACCAGACCAGACACGAGTATCTAGTTTTATTTCATGCAAGTTAGCTAGTAGTTTTCTGTCGGCTACCGTAAGCTAAGGACGCACGCTATAACAAACAATATGTCTCAAAAACATCCATCCGGTTCTGAATTTCGTAAGAGCCTGGTTTGAACATTATCAAGGGCGCAGTTTTGAAAACTCGCACCGAACTCATAATATATGGTTACGACACAGCTTCAGCACATTCTAGCAGACATTTAAAACTAATCAAACGTTTTATATTTCCAGTAATCACAACCAAAACGTTCATGTTTTGGCCAAATGCTACAGTGCCCTTTTATATAAACCCTGATCACTTCGGTAAGTGCAAAAATAAAGATTTACGGACGCGAACACGTCAAGCTAGTCGACACTGTAAATTTTTCCCAATCAACTTTGAACCATATGCTTCTGCGATCACCATCTCCCGAGCCTTTTCCCAACTATGTTGGGGTCGGCTTCCAGTATTAACCGGATTTAACTGAGTACCAGTGTTTTACAAGGAGCGACTGCCTATCTGACCTCCTCAACCCAATTACCCGGGCAACCCAATACCCCTTGGTAAGACTTACTGGCTTCTGACTACCCGTAACGACTGCCAAGGATGTTCAATGACAGCCAGAACCTACAGTTTAACGTGCCATCCGAAACACAGTCATTGGTGTCCAAGATATACTTAGAAAGTACATACAAACTTAGAAAAGTTGCATTGGTACTTGCCTGATCTGGAAGCGAACCCATGCCCTCATATTTTTTTATGTTTCTGCGATAAAGTTGAAAATCTATTACGGAGATTTGACAGATTGTTGTAGTTTGATGTGTTAGCATCTGTACCTTCTTTGCTTATATACCTCAGTCGATAAAAATACAGATTAACCCTTTGACCGTCAAAAAAGAAAGACGTGCCCCAGCGCCAAGCTAAGCATTCATCCATAAATACCTACAACATAGCAGTGACTTCGGAATTATATCGATTGAAACTGACTATTAATTTTGAACTTTAAAAGTCTGTCGTGTAGTCGTGACCGTGGCGTGCTGGGTACTTTTTGGCTTGTCATCTATATGTGAATTTGGCGGTCAAAAAGTTAAGGGTTGGACTCATCTGGCAGCACGGAATCGCTTTTTTCCATCGCCTTTTCTCTTTCTGTCGCTTAGAACTGCCATTTGCTAGACCGAGACAGCCGATCGCCTCAAGGATTCCGCCGCGTGCTATCGCATTATGCTTTCTGTCTCGTTCTAGCAAATGGCAGTTCTAAGCGACAGAAAGAGAAAACGCGACGGAAAAGGCGATTCCGTGCTGCCAGATGTAATTCAACCCTAATGGTTACATAACATAAACTGTTTTTCCCTCTCGAAATAGCTAAAGTATCTCTTCACTTCCAGACCATGAGCAATCTATGGCTATAATGACGGCATTGTCTATGTTCGCATTCAAAACGTGTTTGAAATTCGCGCCAATAATGGCGGCCCCGGACGAAAACCAGCATGTCTTAACCTTCATCAACCCTGAGGGAGTGAAGAGGTGCAGGATACAAGTAGAAGGTCATTCTAACTATCACCCACACGTAAGTTACTGCTCTCTTGGATAAAAACATGTTTCTCAGATTCTACACTGCTGTCCAACTTAATCAGGAGTAATTAATTTTACATACAATTAACATAAATATATACAGACTATATTTATAAATTAAAAAAAACTATATACAAAGAAAATAATAAAAAAGGACAAGACCGCGGAAAACCTCAAACGGCGCAAATACGTAAACCTAGTCGGCAATTACATGTTTGAACCGTTTGGGGTTGAAACACTGGGACCATGGGGCCCAAGTGCCCAAGGAAATAAGCATGCGCTTAGTGGAGTCTACTCGTGACCAAAGGGCTGGCCAATATCTTGGCCAACGAACATTCAGCGAACAGTCAGCATTGCCATCCAACGTGGCAATGCGGCCAGCATTTTGGGCACGATCCCCGCTGACAGCGATGCGGAAGAATTTTTTGATGCAATATTTTAATTTGTCCTTTTTTATTTTCTTTGTTGTCCAACCAAATAATGCACCAAATATCGGTTCAGTGGTAAACGCACGATATACTGCTTAACTGTCACATTTAAATTATTGGGTAATTAGGTAGGGTAATGATGATGATTGTCGGCTACGGCGGCCGTTCTCTTTTATGGAGATCAGCCAGCTGCGCATGACATATTATAGTGCACAAGATTCGCGCAGACACAGGTGCACTCTCTATTCCCTCACTCTCATAGTCCGATGGGACGGCAATCCGACACGACCGGAGAGAGATCACAAGCAGGACCGACTGCAACGTGCGACACGATGCACGGGTGAAGGGTATGTAGGGTAATAGGGAGGTAGGCAGCAGTTGAAACGAGGGCGGTTCCGTTTTATTTTCGTAGGAAATCATCAAATGATCTCTCTCGCTGTGGGTGTAGCTGGAGGGAGTGTCTTAGTTTTACTGACTAATCCCACTTTGTTCTTTCTGGAGGTCCCAGTGAGCCAGGGCCGCGGTAACTCGCGCCATTCTGTTTAAGTAACTACCCTCTAAAAGCAAATTACATTTTTGACATTTGCCTCATAACCGAAACAAAAAATAAAAAAATCGTAGTCAACTCTTAAAAGAAAAAAAAAGAAGTTTAAAAATGTTATTTGCATTGATGGGTATTGTTTTCAACTTGAATCGCCTCGTTTTATTTTAAAAGCTTTTATTTAACTTGCCGTGTATGTATGTTACGGTGGATTCTTTGAACTCAATTTTGAAGTAGATATCTTCAACCGATTGAGCTGAAATTTTGTATACACGTTCAGTTTGGATGACAATGCAAGATATATTATATGACGTTATTCTAAATCCAATATGGCGGACCGTCCAAGATGGCGGAGTAGTTATTTTTAATGAATTTCAACAATATGGGTATCAAATGAAAGGGCTTATTGAGAGTGACTAAAAAAATAATTTGACGTTATTCTAAATCCAATATGGCGGACTATAAAAGCTTTAAAAAAAAAAGATTTTTCTTTTAATTTATTAAATGTTAGCTTTTTGAGACTGGAGACGCGAATGGATTGAGTAAGAAATGAGTATATAGGAAGAAGTTTGAAAGTAGTACCGATAGCCGAAAACCTACGTGGAAACCGGCTATCGCGCTATGGGTAATGCGGAGGAATGAGGATCATGTTGTGAGGAAGGTTTTGAGCATGAACGTGGATGTATACAGAGGAAGGGGACGACAGAGGAAGGATTGTGTGAAAATCGTGACGGCAGACAGAAGAGCGTGGAAGAAGAAAACATTTTGCGTCGTCTCTAAATAAAATTTGGGATAAAAACAGGAGGTTGATGATATTTTTTCTTCCGTAGATGATTGTACTGGGGTACGAGTGTCTGCAGTCACCAGAAATCGACATGATAATCATGAGAGCTCTTGGTTTACCGTTTGAACACAATCGGATGAGCCGGGACCTCTATATTGACGTGCTGATTGAAAATATTGAACCAAGTAAGTTGTACATCATCATCATAATCAGCCTTTTTATCGTCCCACTGCTGGGCACAGGCCTCCTCTCACACAGAGAAGGATTGAGCGTTAATTACCACGCTCGCTCAATGCGTGTTGGTGATTTCAGACTGTATAATCCAGGTTTTCTCGAGATGTTTTCCTTCACCTTTAATCAGTCATTAGTGTCCAAGACATATTTAGAAAATATTTAGTCACTATTTCACGGACCGACCGCGCCAAGCGTTGCTTAACCTTATGATCGATCGACCCGTGCGGCTGTTGCTTAGCAACCAGGTACAGACGCCAGCACATCAAGCTACCGAAACTGTCAAATTTTCCCAATCAACTTTGAACCATATGCTTCAGCGATAAAGTTATAAATCTATTAAGAAAACTTGACAGAGTAGTAGCTTGATGCCAGTCTAACCAAGGGGTATTGGGGTGCCCGGATAACTGGGTTAAGGAGGTCAGATAGTCAGTCTCTCCTTGTAAAACAATGGTACTCAGCTGAATCCGGGTAGACTGGAAGCCGACATAGTTGGGAAAAGGCTCGGGAGATGATTTCTTGCTGGGGAGTTTGTTCCACCATTTCTTCTTCCCAGCGATAACACATAGGAAGTGGTGAAGGGCGGGCGTTTTGAGGGCTGTCTTTTGTAAAATTGACCTTCAAAAAGTGCTGATTTTCAGCCTACTTTGAATAAATGACTTTTTATCTTTTATCTTTTAGCTTGATGTGCTGGCGTCTTAAAGAACAAATTCAACCTTCAACGAAAAGAAATTCTCAACCATTATTATTTATAGATAACGCGAACAATATCTTCATAAATTACGTTGATAATAATATCGCAACAAGATAGGTAAATAAATATACTTAATCGCTCTGATAAACGCATTAATAATAATAAAACACAAAACAATCAGTATCGCGACAGCAGCGGAGAAAACAAAATGTCTGCGATAGAATTTAAACTTTACGAAAATGTTTTTATTGAAACAAATTTACAATCGGTTGATTATGACGCTGTGATCTTGATTTTGTATCCTGAAGATATCCAAGTGCCGTTACCAAGACATATACAAAGCTTTATCGATAAAATTGCCAAGGTCGATAAACATATTCTTAAGACAACGACTGTTTGGAATTGTGACTACGTGTCTGGAGAGAGATTAGTGCTGTCTCCTACGGGTAAGATCAGCCCGTATCATGATGCGAGGGTGGTGAAAGAAGCCGCTTACAAGGGCATGTTGAGAGCTCTAGATGCTGGCGCGAAAAAACCTTTGCTCGTCGTCCAAAATGTCGTGAACTTCCCAGATGGACAACTAGTCTGTATTTTGGGAGCCTTAGAAGCGCTTTACATACCTCTACAGACAAGAGAGAGAGAAACAACAAAGAATTTCTCATGGATCGGTCTACATTCGGAAGAAAAACTCAGCGAACAATTCGAGAAGACTGTTAGAAATGCTTTAGCTTTGGAAAAGTCTAGAATACTGGCTCGCGATATTGCCGGCGGTGATCCGGAGAGAATGACGCCAGTCAACATTGTCAATTATTTAAAATCATCCTTCAGCGGCGATAGTAATATTTTCATTAAAGTCATTGATGATGGCATAACTATAGCTGAGGAATATCCCCTGTTAGCCGCTGTGTCAAGAGCTGCAAGCCAAATTGACAGGCATAAGCCTAGAGTTGTTGAAATTGAGTATAGACCATCAGACCTTAGTAGGGTTACGCAAACTCTTTTACTCGTCGGTAAAGGAGTGACCTATGACACAGGCGGTGCCGATTTGAAGATTTCAGGGAAAATGGCAGGCATGTCTCGCGATAAAAGTGGAGCGGCAGCCGTCGCTGGCTTCCTAAAAGCCTGTTCCTTGCTAAAACCGCCACATTTGAAAGTAATTGGGGTTTTGTGTCTCTGTAGGAATTCTATAGGCGAAGATTCCTATGTACCTGATGAGTTACTCGTCTCGAAGAGCGGGAAAACAGTGAGGGTGACGAATACGGATGCTGAAGGAAGGTTCGCGATGGCAGATTCTTTATTCAAGATGGGTGAAATTGCTGTCAAGGAGCTGAATCCTCATTTATACACGATTGCTACTCTCACTGGGCACGCTAGACTGTGTTATGGGAACTATACAGCCGCTTTGGATAACCACAGTGCTAGAAGTACGAACCATTCCAACGCATTGCAATTCAGTGGGTCTCGAATTGGTGAGGGCTTCGAAGTTTCTGTCATACGCCCTGAAGATCTATCAGTCAATAATGGGAGAAGTAAGGGAGAGGATTTAGTTCAGGTTGATATGGAAGCTAAGGCTCGTCATCATCAGCTCGCTGCCGGTTTCCTAATCAAAGTTGGAGGGTTAGAAGACAAAAATGTCAAGTACACACATTTGGACATCGCTGGGGGAGCCGGGTCGCCTCCTTCAGAACCTACTGCTGTTCCAATTTTGACTCTATGTCATGTACATAAGGTTCTTATGTAATTTTTGTTGCTGATTGTGCTAAGATTAATTTGTGATAAGCGATTTGATTTTAACAAAGTGACAGATAAGCTTCAATTTCTTGGCTAATGTAGGCTTTATTTCAAGAACGGTAAATTGATAAGATAGGTATACATATGTATAATACGGTAGATGACAACTAGTCAAATTCATTATTTTTATTGAACTGTCAAAAACGGTTTTATTTTGTATGCAAATTATATTAAAATAAGAACTATGACGTCACATTTTTTTCAAATCAAGCCATGTACTTATTTTACTTAAACTATCAATTATTTTAAGAAGCTTTACCAAATTGTATCATAAAGGATTTTATTTTTGACCTAGTCAACTACCCAGTTGGATTTTTTGTTGAGATGTTTGAGACTTCAAATAGCAAGCTTCGTATTGAAATGAAGTGCCCTGTCAATTGTGTATATTTTTTATGTTCAGTTAACTTAATAAAGTTATGTTCTTAGTATTTACATTGTTTTATTTTTATGAATAGTGGTTTTAAGTGGTACGATACGATACGATCAAACCAATCGAATATAAAACGTGATAAGGTTGAAAATCTATTAAAGATATTTGACAGATTGAGGTAGGTTGATGTGCTGGCGTCTGTGCTTTCTTAATATCTTAGACACCAATGCGGCGACCAAATGGCGCGGTGGTTAGGGAACCTGCCTGCCACGCTATAGGTCGCGGGTTCGATTCCCGCATAAGTCAAACATTTGTGTGCATGAACATGGGTGTTTGACTTAGTCTGGGTGTTTCTATGTATAATATGTATTTACAAAAAAAAATATATATATATAAGTATGTTTATCAGTTGTCTAGTACCCATAGTACAAGCTCTGCTTAGTTTGGGGCTAGGTGACGTTGTGTGAATGTGTGAGGAATATTATATATTAATATTAATGACTGACTACCGGCCGATTTCAATAACCAATTTTTCTGTTGTTTTTCTTACTGTAGATATAATTTTGTTATTAACTTCATAAAAATAATGTCAAATGCCCATCTCTAGTAGGCGAATCAACAGATAGATAGGTTATTGAAATTCATCGTTAATGTATGGGAAAACATCTCGAGGAAACCTGGACTATAAAGTCTGAAATCACCAACCATATGTTGAAACAATACATTCTTATCCAGTGAGGTCAACTAATCTTGTTTATTTGAATTAATTGTGTATTATCGTTTAATGTTATCGAGTACAATGGTCGTTGGACATTGCACGGTCAAGATAAGCAGGATAAGTTCAGTTCCCCTCCCTTTTGATATAAGGGGGGGGACGTGAGGGACCTGCCTTAAAGCGGGAGGCTGCCGGCGGGGGACTGGATGCTATTGACTCCCAGGCCCCTTCACTCAGTCGAGATCGGAGTGCCGCTGAGTATTTTTAGCGGGAACAACTATACCGGGGAATCCCACATACCCCTCTTTCGTCCCCCGACGGGAAGGATGAGTAATAGCATTTTTTCAAAGCGACAAATAAAGGTTGAGTTTACAGAAGGACCCCTAATGATCCTTCTCGCTGAGGGTGTAGCTGGATAGACTATCGTCAGACTGTTACTGATTAAAACCCACTATGTTCCTTCCGGAGATCCTTGTGTGCCAGGGCCACTGTAACTCTTACGAACAACCCGCAGCCCAGGCAGACGCTGGCCCTAAAGGGCCACTCCTGTGTTGCTGACATCTCATCAATATTCGAGGAGCGCGTAGAACATCCGACCCCGTCGTGTCGACCAGTACCATCCCTGCCGCGGCGTAGCCTCCCCCTTTCATATATACATACATCTCCCGAGCCTTTTTCCCAACTATGTTGGGGTCGGCTTCCAGTCTAACCGGATTCAGCTTAGTACCAGTGTTTTACAGGGAGCGACTGCCTATCTGACCTCCTCAACCCAGTTACCCGGGCAACCCAATACCCCTTGGTTAGACTGGCGTCAGACTTACTGGCTTCTGACTACCCGTAACGACTGCCAAGGATGTTCAATGACAGCCGGGACCTACAGTTTAACGTGCCATCCGAAACACAGTCATTGGTGTCCAAGATATACTTAGAAAGTACATACAAACTTAGAAAAGTTGCATTGGTACTTGCCCGACCTGGAATCGAGCCCACGCCCTCACACTTGAGAGGTTGGCTCTTTAACCACTAGGCCACCACGACTTTTACCCTTTCATATATACATCCGTGCTAAATATCCAATTTTTCCTCCCATAGGTTACGTCACGCTGTTTACAAAAGACGGAGTGCTACCTTCAAGGCTCAGGTCTTTGCCATATGACGTGCATAGCGTCATGCACTTCGGAGAAAGAGATTACAGTAAGAATGGACACAGAACTATCATATTTAAGGTAACAATGACAACACGTCACACTCATATACAGGGTGTAACGGAAAGGTGGTGTACATCCGAAGGGAGGTCAATGAACTCGTACAACTGCACGTCGATTCTGTAAAATTCGAACAAGTACTCGCATCACTTCGCTATTCGCTCTCACTTCGCATAAGGTTCGAGACTTTTGATCGAGTTTGAGTGCGAAGTGACGGGGGAATATCTTACAGAATACCACTTTTTACGTCATCTCATCCTTTATCCGTCAAAATCTCGAAGACCATATAGTTCAACTCGCAAAACATCTCGCAAGAGTAGCGCTAGTGTAGATTCGGATTATGAAGAGAGCTTTAGTGCCAATCAAGAAAGAGCGGATTCAGATTCAAATTTTTGAATTTAGTCTTTCAGAATCACACCCCTGAACAACTTTCAACAGAAATAATCGGTGTACATACATAAAAAATAATAATAATAAAAAAAAAAACATAACGGCCGAATTGAGAACCTCCTTCTTTTTTTGGAAGTCGGTTAAAAAATATACGAAATTCGATTAAAAATATTACGACTCTCAATACAATATTTAGGCGGCAAGTTCAAACTTGAACTATGAAACGTACAATATTTTTATATCGAATTTCGATTTTCTTTTTCTTTCAAAAATTGTTCAGTTTTACTAGTATATTGACCTCTCTTCAGATGTATATCACCTTTCCGATACACCCTATATAAGGTCTAAAAAAACAAAATAGTGTTTATTCTAAATTTGCTTAAATTTTCCCCAGAATAACGTGAAACAAAATCGCAAAGGCCTATCACCTTTGGATCTAAAGAAAATCGAGTTTATTTACGGACCTGAATGCCGTGCAAGAGATCGACAAGAGAAATACGAACTTTGCCAGTCCTACCCTGGAGTAGCCAGGCGTAAGAGAGAGGTAGAACCACCAGCCAACAAGAGCTTAAGAGTCAACCCCGATATAACTCCACCACCAACATTGCTAGCTACAGAAAAAGAAATTGAGCCCGTAGCTTTAGCAGAAGCTGTACCTTTACAAGACAACGCAGAGCCTGATGGCTCAGAATATATAACTGCAAATCTCAACTCTTTAGGCATAGCAAATGAAACGGAAGAAATCATAGAACAAGTATACAAAGTATCCGCCCTCGCTTTAAAAAACGCTAGAGAGAAATACTGCAATAAAACAACAAACGTAACGATCGATTTCAATTATAAAAAACCAGATAACAACAAAAAACGATCGAATTCCTCAGACATTCTAGGGATTCTCGAAGTTATAGCTGATTACGCGAAATCTATGGTGGATACAGCTATAGGTAATCTGACAACTTTTTGCGAGAATTCAGAATCAATAGAAACGTACCAAAGGCAATGCAAGTTCGGATATGATTCTCGTTGCCCCAAAAGTTATAGGTCTACCAAATCTGGTGCTGTAAGATATTCGACGAACCACAGACCAGTAATCAAGCAACAGACGAGACACGAGGGTAGTGTTAACAAATATTCCTATGATAAGATGTTCAGGCGAGAAGGAGAAGACACAACACCATCTTTGACACCGAATAGAAGAAAAAGGGAGGCAACAGACACTGTAGGAATTTCTAAACCAGATGACGTTAAAGATAACAAGATTTTAACAGAGAAAACGGAAGCTACGAAGAAAGAAGTAACGGTAGTTCCAAAGGAGAATTTGACGACTACAGACAAGGGCTCGTCCACGATTCCAGCTATCGTTAAAGAAGATAAAAAGCCAGCTAGGAGATTCTTCTTTAAAGAGCAACGATATAAGTAAGTGGCCTATAGAATATTCCTCACACATTCACACAACGTCATCTAGTCCCTAACTAAGCAGAGCTTGTACTATGTGTACTAGACAACTGATAAACGTACTCTATACTTTTCTTTTGTGAGTACATACTACGTCAAACACCCATGTTCATCATCTCCGAAGCCTTTTCCCAACTATGTTGGAGTCGGCTTCCAGTCTAACCGGATTTAGCAATTATAACTGTTTAAATATCGAAAATTATTATTATTCTTTTAATTTAAAGTATTGATATTTTTTTGTATTTTAATATATTTATCAACTTATTTACAAATATGTACAATACTTACTATTATAAAAATAAAAAATACTTAAAACGAATTAACTATAACTAGTAAAAATAAATAACTAAAAAGCATCAAAAAACTCATCCCCATCGCTGTCTACCGGGAGCGTACCCAAGAGGCTGGCAGCTTTGCCACGTTGTATGGCAATGCTTATCCTCTGACCAAAGTAATAGCCAGCCTTTGGGGCACTGGAAGTGTCAACCAGCCGCTTAGATAACTCTTTAAAAAGACTTAGAGCATTCGGATTTAATTAAATTTAATTACATTTCCAGCAATAACAAGTAAGTACAGCAGATGAATGTTATACTGAACAGTTATCCTGATGTTTTTTGAATGGACATGATCAAAAGTCTCCTTAAACTTCTAAGTACAATATTGCACGGCGTTATATAGGGTGATACAAAACTAATGCACCATATTTTTACAGGTCATCTAGTACATGCTAAGGATCATGTTTACCACAAAAAAAGTTGAATGGCCAAAGGGTTAACGACCGAGCGCCTTCATAAAAACCCGCGTTATACGTACAATTTGGCGACTGAGATGATAAATTTAGTAAAAAAATGTTATTATTTTCATACCTTTTTTTTGTGGTAAACATGATCCTTAGCATGTACTAGATGACCTGTAAAAATATGGTGCACTAGTATTGTTAGACCTTATATTGACGCATAAGCTATTAACCTACTAGCTACCGCAAACGGTTACACCCATGTCCCTTTGTAATTAAATCACGCACCCGGACTCCTCGTCAAATGGGCTATCTAAAACTATTTTTCAAAACCGACCATACTTCTAAACTCTTCAGTTTTATAAAATAACTAGCGACCCGCCCCAGCTTCGCACGGGCGCAATGCTGATACTAAATACACTACAGAAAAACTGTGAACGTTGTTGTATATAAAAACATACCGGCCGGCCGGTACCGCTGCCAACGCTACGTCCCGCAATTATTAAATCTGTAATATCTTCGAAAATATTCACTTAAATCATACGGTGTGAAGGGCCATATACATAGATCTATATAAATGAACAATGTATTCAAGGAAATTAATTGGTTAAGGATTAATGCTGTATTGGTTAAAATAGCTTCGAAAATTAGCCACGAATGACAAAAAAAAGTTATTGTGTGTTATCCATAGAGAAAGCGACTTTGTTTTATACTATGTAGTGATAGTGATGATGATGATTTAATACTTTTCTTCAAATTTTTCAGATCGTGACCGTACCCACAATTCAGTGATTTGAGAAACCCCACAAGTAGCTTATATTGGAAACGAAGCTCTAAATAAATATGTATTATACGTTAAACGTTAAAATATATTTGATTAATAAATAATTAAAATATGATTTTAAAAAATATTTGTAGTTTAATTCCACTTATGGGGTTTTTCAATTCCCTTTTTAACCGACTTCCCAAAGAGACTCTCACTTTAACTGCGCGTATATACGGTCACAAAACTAGTGCACCATATTTTTACAGGTCATCTAGTACATGCTAAGGATCATGTTTACCAGAAAAAAGTTGAAATGATTGCGTTATGCGTAAGAACACAATTACAGTTTGGCGAATGTTATTGGGTTTTGGGCAATATTTCAATAAAAATCGTTAGATTTCTCAAGCACGATATTTATTCTTTGAGAGCACAACTGACAAGACATTTCAAAAATTTTCTAATTAAGAACAACAACGCCACAGTGTCTTAAAAAGGAAACTTAACCAAACATTCACAGAGGCACCCTCGAACAAAATGTTTACAAAGACACCTTATAAATTTATATTTATTCAATAATATAAATTTATAAGGTGTCAATAAATTTTATAAAATATGTTGTTTTTTTTCATGACTTTTTTGTGGTAAACATGATCCTTAGCATGTACTAGATGACCTGTAAAAATATGGTGAACTAGTATTGTTACACCTTATACTCGCATATTTGTTTATCCTATTTAATTACGCCAAGAGGTGACGTCTAACAAGTTTTATTAAAATCGCAAATATCGAATAATCCTACTAATATTAAACTTAAAAATTTTAAAGATATGGGATGTATGTTTATTATTCTTTCACGCAAAAAGCACGAGTGTGAATGTCAACGCAATACTTGTGCACTATAATACGTCCTGCGTAACTGGCTGATCTCCTTAGAGAGAACGGCCGCCGTGGCCAACTATCGGTCTGGACGACATTATTAGGTACTAACGCTTGAGTATACGTAGGAACATTCGTTTTATAGGCTAGGGAAGACCAGGTAATATAGGTTTTCTAACCCTAATGTAAAGGGAGGATCCTCCGACCAGACGGGTGTTTTGTCTGGGGGGCTACTGCCCCCACAGTTGTTGTCGGGTTCTTCTATATACGTTGAATGACATTGTAAACCCTGCTTGTGTGATGCAGGATTGTCGCATATTAGTACTGCCATGTGGGTATAGATGGCGATGTATGTAGTATCGCTACATTATTTAGTATCATACAAATGAAAACTTGTTGCTATACAACGCTGCTACTGGTAATAGCTGGTATTAAAAAGCAGATTTAGAAACGTTCTTGTTAAAGCGAGTAGGTAGCCAATATGTTCGTAATTTTAGGGATCCATCAGAATACCAGCGTCAGGTATTCTACCCGACACATGCTGAGCTGGACTCCCATTCTGTGCAAACTTAAGACACCGAACCACGTCGTTATCTATACTAATATTATAAAGCTGAAGAGTTTGTTTGTTTGAACGCGCTAATCTCCGAAACTACTGATTCGATTTGAAAAATTCTTACCATCACGCTAAGACACACGGGAGCGGAGCAGTAACCAAAGATGCGGGTGAAACCGATGGGGACAGCTAGTGATCATATATTTTCTCAATATCTTTTAGTCTTTTTTTTTACTGAATAAATGTTTTACCTATCCTTCTATCTAAGATAGATAACCCACCTAAATCACCTCCTGTCCCCAGAATAAAGTCTCGAAAAGACGGAGGTGGTCCAGACTGGGATGGCTCCGATGTCTCCTTAGACAACGGTGACAGAGAAGAACAAATAGACTCCAAAGAAGACAAAGACGGAGAAGAAACAATGAAAGAGATAGAAATAGCAGCAGAGAAGAGTATTGACAAAGAAGAATTAGTTAAAGAAGTTATCAATGAAGGACTGGATTCTATTTTAGACGCGCAAAAAGGTAAAATAAATAATGAAGAAGAGAAAGATAGTGGAACATCAGAATCAGGTACTGAACCTGAAAAGAAAGTAGTTGAAGTGCCCATAAAGAAGAAACCTCACAAAATCAGTGCGAAAAAGAAGGTCAGAAAAGTCTCCAAGACAGACCCTTCTAAGGATGATGAGTAAGTAATATTCATCTCCCGAGCCTTTTCCCAACTATGTTGGGGTCGGCTTCCAGTCTAACCGGATGCAGCTGAGTACCAGTGTTTTACAAGGAGCGACTGCCTATCTGACCTCCTCAACCCAGTTATCTGTTCAACCCCATACCCCTTGGTTAGACTGGCGTCAGACTTACTGGCTTCTGACTACCCGTAACGACTGCCAAGGATGTTCAATGACAGCCGGGACCTACAGTTTAACGTGCCATCCGAAACACAGTCATTGGTGTCCAAGATATACTTATAATGTACGTATAACTTAGAAAAGTTACCGCACCCTCATACTCGAAAGGCTGGTGCTTTAACCACTAGGCCACCACGACTTGATAAATCTTTTCATAGATCAATTTTGTTAATCTCTTCCAAAGGATTCCGAAGACAGGTGCGTTAGAGAAGCGAGATCGTTCCCACGATGGTCTTCCAAGAACCGTCCGGCTTAACAAACTGAACAGGGAATTCTACGCCGAAAGACGTTGGCCTGACAACATCGTCAGATATGTCATCAAAAAAATACCGGAATGTAAGTTTTTTTAAAAGCTTTTATTTAACTTGCAATGTATGTATGTTACGGTGGATTCTTTGAACTCAATTTTGAAGTAGATATCTTCATCCGATTGAGCTGAAATTTTGTATACACGTTCAGTTTGGATGACAATGCAAGATATGTTATATGACGTTATTTTAAATCCAATATGGCGGACCGTCCAAGATGGCGGAGTAGTTATTTTTAATGAATTTCAACAATATTTGATATACATATATATATATTTCATTTGATACCCAATCAAATGAAAGTGCTTATTGAGAGTGACTTAAAAAATAATTTGACGTTATTCTAAATCCAATATGGCGGACTATAAAAGCTTTTTAATAAAAGATTTTTCTTTTAATTTATTTTGTAAATTGTTAGGTTGGTAGAACTGAAAATCTATGTATTTTCATCTAAAATAGATTTTTAAAAATCTATATTTCCAAAGCAAATTATTAACAGGATTGCAATAAAATAATATAGCGACTATAAATTAAGATGTAAGCTATCCTATCTTTCAAGTTGGATCAAACTGCACACGGTGTGCAAACTAGATTAAAATCAGTTAATTGGTTTAGAAGTAAACATGTACTAGATGACCTGTAAAAATATGGCGCACTGTTCTTGTTAGACCTTGTGCATATTGAGAAGATTTTTAACTATAACATATTTTATTAAATTTATCATCACGTTCGCCAAATTGTAAGTGTTCTTGCGCATAACGCCGGTCTCTATAAACGCGCTCGATCGTTGACCTCAACTTTTTTTCTGGTAAACATGCATGATCCTTAGCATGTACTAGATGACCTGTAAAAATATGGTGCACTAGTTTTGTTAGACCTTATACATATTGCGAAGATTTTAAAACCTTAAGGCCCAGTTTCACAGTTTGCTGATAAGTTCCAGATAGTTTATCTGGCAGATAATTTCATACAAATTCTGTTCTATTTTTTATTTTAATTTGGTAGATAGTGGCTATCCGTAACCTGTGAAACTGGCCCTAACTTTTCTTTACCTGTTCCCAGTTGACCTAGAAGATCTCCGCAACAGATTAGCAGAAGTGAACAGCATTTTGCTTAAGAAAACTTGCGTGAAGCTGCATGAGGTTGACGCGAAGGAAGCCAGGGGTTATGACGACTACTTAGTTCTGGATACCAGTCCTGATTACGTCACAGGAAAAGTGGGAGGGAAACAGGTGAGTGAGGGAGACAGAACGTCTATTGGGTGTTTCTATGTATGTATGTACGAAAGAAAAGTATACACGGTGTAACTGGAAGGAGGTATACATCCCATGAGAGATCGAATGTAGGTACTCGTAAAACTAAACATCTTTGAACAGAAAAAAAAACTAAATTCTATCAAAACAAATTGCAAAAGTAATCAAATTTTTCTATGAAACGTCAGATACTTTTTTTATCGTATTTTGATTTTTTTTTTCTGTTGAAAGTTTTTCAGTGTTACGAGTACAATCGACCTCTCTTGGGATGTATACCCCTTTCAGATACACCCTGTATAAGACCGTTCATCAGTTGTCTAGTACACATAGTACAAGCTCTGCTTAGTTTGGGACTAGATGACGTTGTGTGAATGCGTAAAGACTATTATAAGTATTTTTCATTTATTAAATACTAGCTTCCGCCAGCGGTTTCACCCGCTTTCTGAGGGAAGTACTTTCCATACCCGGATAAAAAGTAGCCTATATGTTATTCTGATATATAAGCTATATTGTGGTAAAGTTTCATTCAAATCCATTCAGTAGTTTTTACGTGAAAGAGTAACAAACATCCATACATCTATACATCCATACATCCATACATCCATACTTACAAACTTTCGCCTTTATAATAGTAGTAGGATAAATAACATTTTTAATTTCTATCATAAAACAATCATACAGTTCAAAATGTATAGCTCCTTGTTTTGAGTCGGTTAAAACACTAAAACCTCGTGAATGTAGTGAGAACTTTTCCGAGAACCGCATCAAATTACATTCAGCCGAAAGCGTGGAAATCACAGGCAAACATCTATACTTACAGGTTCAGCCGAGAACGTCTTTTTTTTAACTCTACTAAAATCAATATTTGAGCTACAAATAGTTCTAGATTCCTATTAAATCATCAATTTAATATTTTGTTTATAAGCTTTTCAATTTATTGACTTGAAAGCGGTCTTCTAAATCAATTTAACTACCTATTACGTTATTACATGAATTGCAACTAGCTCCCCCTGTCTTTCATAATGCTAAACTATAGCACGCTAAGTAAAATAAAATAGAAAGCAGTTTATCACGCTCTTGTATTTAATTAACGTGAAATATCAACGCGATGCGGACATGATAATATTTCGTCAACAAATTCAAATTTAATTCATTCAAAATTTACTTTATATAACTCACAAATTCACGTGGTTAGCGTAAACATTAGAAAGAGACAACGCTACAATATTTTCTTAAGAATGCGAAGGATAGGAATATAAACAGTGAAAGAGATAGCAGAACTCTATATGGCTAAAGCAATAAGTGCGTAGAGGACGGAGAAATGGCTATCAGTGACGTGAATATGGGTTGAATGAACGGGGTGGCCAGGGTAAGAAAAAATACTTTTTATATCGGAAATTGATACTTGGCATAAATAGCGGAGCATATGTAATTCGGGTAACTAGTTTAATTTATTATGTGTATGCTTAAACTTAATCAGAATAATGAAACTAGTCAACTTATTGAGTAATACAAAGCTGCACGTCTCAATTTTTTGTATTAAAATCTTTGTAATCTTAATATGAATTTTATACAATCAGCAACTGGATTTAAATATTACGTAATTTAAATAATTATTTAAGCAAAATCTATTCATTTGATACGGCATCTAAAAATAGAGTCGCTGTTACTATTTCAGTCAAATGACACTAAAAATAGGTTAAATTCTATTTCGAGCACTTGCAACCCTGGTCCGGAAATTTCTTTCGTATCCGCTCTCTGATTGGTCGGTTACATGGAAATTTCTGGACACCCATTGGCCGAGACTATATATACAACCCGAAGCGCGGCAAAGTCAGTAATTTTCAAACGAAAATACAACGGGAGTATATTTTGTTGATAAATACAAGTTTCGCTTGTAAAATGGTTGCGATTGGCATCGATTTAGGAACAACGTACTCTTGTGTGGCCGTTTGGCATCATGGAAGTGTGGAAGTGATAGCGAACGAACAAGGAAACAGGACAACACCATCTTACGTCGCATTCACACCTACGGAGCGCCTCATAGGTGAGGAGGCGCGAAATCAAGCCGCTTTTAACCCTTGGAACACGATTTTTGGCGCGAAGCGTTTAATTGGAAGGCGTTACGACGATATTGGAGTTCAAATGGATTTGCGTCACTGGCCGTTTCGCGTTTGCAATCAAAATGGTAAGCCAATGATTTCAGTAGATTATAAAGGCGAAAAAAAGCTTTTCGCGCCTGAAGAAATAAGTAGTATGGTGCTTTTAAGATTAAAGGAGATAGCTGAAAAATATCTCGGTGCTAAAGTTTGTAAGGCTGTTATAACAGTTCCCGCTCATTTTAATGACAGTCAGAGGCAAGCTACACGGGCGGCTGGTTCTATAGCCGGGCTAGAAGTATTGCGAATTACTAATGAACCTACAGCCGCGGCTCTAGCTTACGGTTTAGACAGGAGAGGTGACAAAAACGTTCTTATTTACGATCTAGGTGGCGGCACTTTTGATGTTTCAATTCTTTCTATAAACGGTTCGGTTTACGAAGTGAAGTCTACTGCTGGACGCACAAGACTGGGCGGAGAAGACTTTGACAATCGCCTGGTCGCGTATTTCGCTGAAGATTTCCGTAAAAAGTACCATATAGATATTTTAGGCAACGTGAAAGTTTTGCGGCGATTAAAAACTGCTGCGGAGAGAGCAAAAAGGTTCTTATCTTCTTACAGCGAGGCTACAGTCCAAGTTGATGCATTGTGCAACGGCATAGACTACACAGGACGTATTTCAAGAGCTCTCTTCGAGGAGTTATGCTCAGATTTATTCAGAGACACGTTGGGACCAATTGAAAAAGCTATAACAGATGCCGGACTGAAAAAAGCTGATATACAAAAGATTATATTAGTTGGGGGTAGTACTAGAATACCTAAAATTCAATCTATGCTTAACGAATTCTTTGACGGAAAGAATTTGACGACTAGTTTGAATCCTGATGAAGCTGTCGCGTGTGGAGCTGCTATACAAGCCGCGATACTGAACGGCCAGCGACATGAAAAGATCAGAGACCTGTTACTAGTAGACGTTGTACCCCTCTCACTGGGAGTAGAAACAGCTAGAGGGATGATGTTTGTTGTAGTAGAAAAGAACACTCCAATACCTTGCGAGAAAACCAAAGAAATAACTACATTAGAAGACTATCAACACAGCATGACGATAGAAGTTTACGAAGGCGAAAGAACACTAACTAGAGACAATAATTTGCTAGGAGTAATAGAGTTGACTGGGATACCACCAGCACCGAGAGGCGTAGCAAAAATCGACGTGACTTTTGCTATAAAAGACAACGGAACACTGAATGTCTACGCTAGAGACCGAAGTACTGGCCACACAGAGAGTCTAGTCATAAAAAACGAACATAGACTTAACCAGATGCAAATAGGACAAATGATAGCCGACGCCGCAGCTTACAAAGAGAACGACATAGAAAACAAACGAAGATTGGAAGTAAGAAACCAGTTAGAATCTTATATATACGAAGTTAAAAGGAATGTAGAAGAAAAGGGGGCTTTGTTGACGGAGAAAGAGAAGGAATATATGAAAGGGGAGACGGAAAATGCAATGGAATGGTTGGATCTGAATATGGATTGTGTCAGGGAGGAGTTTGAGAGACAGATGACGGAGTTTATGAGGAGATGGTCCAGTGTCCTTCGAAAAATTTACGACCAGCCGTGGATGCATCGAGCTAAGCGCCAGAGAAGCGAGACTTATGAGGAATTGGAAGACCATGAATGTACAACGATAGAAGAAGTTCAGGATAACGAAGAATGAGATGGCAGAAGGCTCAGGATCTTGAAGCGTTCCTTGTAGAATATTCTAGAACGATTCCCTTGAAATGAGGTGTTAATAATACTTTTTAAATGGGAACTACAAGCTTATGTGATATTTTTTGTCAACCAAAGTACAGACAGCCAGCACATCAAGCTACCCGAACTGTCTAATTTTCCCAATAAACTTTGAACCATATACTTCAGCGATAAAGTTGAAAATCTATTTATTAAGGAAATTGTTTAGGTTGTAGTAGGTTGATGTGCTGGCGTTTATAGGTAGGTATTATATATGTAGCAGTAGAGACCAAATCTATACCTACTTATATTATAAAAGTTAAAGACTTTGTTTGTTTGAATGCTATAATCTCAGGAACTACTGGGTCGATTTGAAAAATTCTTGATTTGAGGATAATGGGTGTAAGGGACAGCCCTCCACAGACTGATGGGGTGAGTTCAGTATACCATACTAAGAAGACTGGTTCATGAAATTGTTTCAGTAACGTTATGGAAATCCAATAAAACTGATTTGTTTTAAAACCTCACAAAAATTTAACAACTCATTTCACGCGTCGATCGTCACGGTTATTTCAAAATCCATTGCTGGATTTTTTATTTTAGCGGTATTTAAAAAAATAAGTTCTGCTTGCAAAGAATGTAATTTTGCAATGAAAGAAAGAAAAAAATACCGAATAATCGGAAAAATAATAAAAATTCCAGTGGAATATGATTCAAAATAAGGAGCTGAATGCACCCTATCAGTTTGTGGAGGGCTGTCGCTTACACCCTGTATATAGTAGAATTTAAAATAAAGTTGTATGGATTATTATTATTCCTAAGTGCTATTGATCGTGCTTTAAATAGCTACGGGTGATGCCACAGGCAAAACTTAGTTAGAATTTAAAATTTAAATTTGCATGTTGAAGAAATAAGTCGCGAAACTAGTTTTTGGAACAACTTTTTATACCTCACCTAGCCAATTGGGATGATGACTGGGTCAAAAATAAAATACTTTATCATATTCATTTTGTAAAACATCTTAAAATAATGACAGTTTCATTTATAGTTTCGAACCGAAAATTGTTTACGTTTTTTAAATGATTATTCAACCGAAATAAGTATACGGCTTGATGTGAAAAATCTGTGACGTCAAATCTTAGTATTTTCGTACAAATTGCATACAAAGTTCAATAAAAGTAATGAATTTGACTAGTTGTCATCTACCGTATTATTGCTTGTTGTAGTTTACGATTATTAAAACGATTTTTTTTTGGTTACTAAGGGCCAGTTTCGCAATATCCGAATGACCACTATCTACCAGATAAATTCATAAATGTAACAGAATTTATATGAAATTATCTACCAAATAAACTAGCCGGAACTTATTCGTAGGTTGTGAAACAGGCCATTAATCTTTATGTCAATTATTTAGGTAATAATAATTGTTATCGCCATTTATATTGTTAAATTATATTTTTCTTTGTATCTTTTTTTAAATAAACGGATTACAATTCAAATTATTTTTTTTTATTTTTGAGTTTGACACAAAAAGTTTGACCGCTATGTGTGTCTGTCTATGGTAGGAGTAGAGGAAGTAGGAGTAGCTCATAATAAATTAAAAGAAAAAAAAAACTTGTTTTAAAAAGCATTTATTTGAATTAAGTCACTCTCAATAAGTCCTTTCATTTGGTACTCATATTATTGAAATTCATTAAAAATAACTACTCCGCCATCTTGGATTTAGAATAAAGTCATATAACATATCTTGCATCGTCATCCAAACGGAACGTGTGTACAAAATTTCAGCTCAATAAGTTGAAGATATCTGCTTAAAAATTGAGTTCAAAGAATCCACCGTAACATACATACACGGCAAGTTAAATAAAAGCTTTTTAAAAAAAAGATCTGCTAGACAATGATCTGCTAACTTCACTGACATCTCATAAAAGGATGACGCGATTTGGAGGCCAGTTTTTTTTTTAAAAAGGACTGAAGTTTCTATGGTGGTTCTGAGACATCATTCATCAAAATCGGCTCAGCTGCTTTAAAATTATAAGCGACTAGCTAACCCAACATCTTGTACCCTCCAGTGGGTTCGATTTCCGCATAAGTCAAACATTTATGTGCATGAACATGGGTGTTTGACTCAGTCTGGGTGTTTCTATGTATGTATTTACAAAAGAAATGTATATAAGTATGTTCATCAGTTGTCTAGTACCCATAGTACAAGCTCTGCTTAGTTTGGGACTAGATGACGTTGTGTGAATGTGTGAGGAATATTATGTTATTTTGTCTCCAGATCTTCGGCTGCGTGGAGCTGTTCCGAGGGGGGCAGCATCGCCAGCATACCGCTATGATGGTGATGGCCATGCTAGGGTTCTACTTCGAGGTCTCCCGCCATGATAGAGACAAGCATATCAGGGTTCATGTAAGGCATGTTAGACCAGGTAAGAATGTATATAAGGTCTAACAAAACTAGTGCACCATATTTTTACAGGTCATCTAGTACATGCTAAGGATCATGTTTACCACCTGCAAAAATATGGTGCACTACTATGAGAGTGAGGGAATAGAGAGTGCACCTGTGTCTGCGCTAATGTGCGTGCACTATAACATGTCCTGCGCAGCTGGCTGATCTTCTTAGAGAGAACACCCATGGCCAACAATCTGGACGCCATTATTAGAAGATATCACATTATTACAGCTGTCATTGAACATCCTTGGCAGTCGTTACGGGTATTCAGAAGCCAGTAAGTCTGACGCCAGTCTAACCAAGGGGTATTGGGTTGCCCGGGTAACTGGGTTGAGGAGGTCAGATAACCAGTCGCTCCTTGTAAAACTCTGGTACTCAGCGAAATCCGGTTAGACTGGAAGCTGACCCCAACATAGTTGGGAGGAGGCCTTTTCACTTATCATTTAACCACTAGGCCACCACGACTTTTTTTCCCAGACAAATTGCACCACTTCGAGAAGATTCGAGATGAAGCGACCCTGGACATACCATACGACTACAAGAGCGCCACTCACCCCGCTTGGCAGTTCTGGAGAAAAATTGGCAAGACAGGCATATCCACCGTCGCCACTTATAAGGAACTGGTATGACCTTCCACACAAGCTGTTGAAGTTATGTTCTTAGCGAACTACTTCCTACACATCTGGATAGAAGTTGCATGGGGCGACTGCTGAGCATGGGGTCTCGGGCTCGATTCCAATGTGGGTTTTAAAAAACTTTCACAAAAAAGCAGCCTGGATATTGGTGACCAGCGGTTTCACCCGTATCTTTGTTTACTGCTCCACGCCCGTGTGTCTTAGCGTGATAGTATATAGCCTATAGCCTTCCTCGATAAATGGGCTACCTAACACTGAAAGAATTTTTCAAATCGAACCAGTAGTTTCGGAGATTAGCGCGTTCAAACAAACAAACAAACTCTTCAGCTTTATAATATTAGTATAGATTGATAAAGCAGTGTGATACAGAGAGCACGTTGCAGTCGGTCCTGCTTGTGATCTCTCTCCGGTCGTGTCGGATTGCCGTCCCTGAGGACCCTGAGAGTGAGGGATTAGAGAGTGCACCTGTATCCGCGCAAATGCTTGTGCATTATAATATGTCGTGCGCAGCTGGCTGAGCTTCTTAGAGAATAGTCGCCATGGCCGATGGACGCTATGACTGATTGCATAACAAATTTCATCACAATCAGTTCACCGTTATACCTTGAAAGCGTTGAAGGAACTCTACCTATCGGCCTGCCGGGACTGAGGGTTGTACAGGACCCTAAAACCACCTTTACCCTTTTTTCTCGTGGTAAATCATCAAATTACCTCTCCCGCTGTGTGTGCAGCTGGAGGGAGTGT
Organism: Heliothis peltigera; assembly: GCA_958496145.1. NCBI lineage: Eukaryota > Metazoa > Arthropoda > Insecta > Lepidoptera > Noctuidae > Heliothis > Heliothis peltigera. Next base: position 2,837,081 of record OY292351.1, read on the forward strand.
CAGACTCTTACTGAAAACCCACTATGTTCCTTCTAGACGTCTTCGTCTACCAGGGCATCGGTAACTCTTACGAACAACCTGCAGCCCCGTGGATACTAACCCTAGAAACAATCTAAGTTCAGGCCACTTTATTTACAAAACTTAATTAAAATATTTACATAAAAATATATATATAATTAAAAAAAGGCTTCAAAAAATTTCTCCTCATCGCTGCTCACTGGGAGTGTACCCAATAGGCTGGCGGCATTGCCACGTTGGATGGCAATGCTTATCCGTTGACCGAAATAAAAGCCAGCCTTTGGGTCACGGGAAGTGTCAGCGAGTCTCTTCGAAATGTCCTTGAAAAGGAGGTGTGGACTCGGCCACTTTATTTCTGCCCTGGCACACAAAGACCTCCAGAAGGAACATAGCGGGTTTTAGTCAGTAAGAATCTGACACTGCCTCCAGCTACACCCACGGCGAGAGTGGTCATTTGTCGATTTCCCACGAAATAAATTAAAAGAAAAGTACTTTTTTTAAAAAGCCATACCCAAATTGTTGAAATTCATTAATAATAGCTACTCCGTCATTTTGTGTGGTCCACCATTTTGGATTTAGAATGACATCATATAACATATCGTGCATTGTCATCCAAACTGAACGTGTATACAAAATTTCAGCTCAATCGGTTGAAGACATCTACTTCATAATTGAGTTCAAAGAATCCACCGTAACATACATACACGGCAAGTTAAATAAAAGCTTTTGAAAAGGGCCAGCTTAATTTGTTCAAATCACTCCACCTATTTTCAGGATCCAGACGGCTCGATAATGAGGTCCTTAGGTCAAAATGAAGAGTTGCTTTCAGAATACGACATTATAAAGATTAACAGTGTGTATGGAGTCGATTGCTTCAAGAGCCACGCTTCGGAAGCAAAGAGAAAGAGACACCATGTAAAGTATAATAGGGAGGAATAAAATAAATTAATAAAAAAAATGTGTTTTTATTATCTACTAGCTTTTGCCCGCGCGGCTTCGCTCCCGTTCTTCCCTACTCTACCCTACTCTATACTACACTACTCTACCCTACTCTACACTACACTACTACCCTACTAACTTCTACACTACACTACTCTACCCTACTCTACACCACACTACCCTACCCTACTCTACACTACCCTACTCTACACTACACTACTCTACACTACTACCCTACTCACTTCTACACTATGTCCTTCGCCTGGATCTAAACTACCTCCCTGCAAATTTTCAGCTAAATCGGTTCAGCCGTTCTTGAGTTATAAGCGAAGTAACTAACACGACTTTCTTTTATACATATATGTATATTATTTATACATATATGTATATTACATAGACATGTCTTAGTGCCTTTGATTCTGCCGGGGCTGCGGGTTGTTCGCAAGAGTTACCGTGGCACTTGACACTTGGACGGAGAGACTTTCTCATCTCGAAGAAACGATAATTGAAGGAATATAAAACATTTCCCTCGTCTAAACATTTTCTCGCCCGTTGACATGGGCGACAAGCGGCGTGTCATTTCGCTAAATTCGTATATGTCATACACGAATCTCGCTGGCGACATTTTAGTTCTTGCCTGAATGTAAACATTTTGTTACGATTATGTTATGGCGATTATTGCTTGCGGTAGTCGCGGAGACATTCTCGTACCGAAACGTGCGAGAAACTCTCTCCATAGATGGAAATAGGCCTTAATAGTAGGTTAATTTTCAATTAAGTGGACAGAAATCAATAAAACAACATCTAATATAAAATTTAGTAATATATTAAAACATATTCCCTGAATTATATACAATTTTATTTCATTTAAAAAAATCACTTAAAATAAAAAAAATCCTATGAGTACTCAAAATTCTTAGTAAGACTTATATCGCTTTTGCTCATAATGTCGTAAACGCAAATGTCTCCGGTGTAAGCCCGCTTTTTAAACACACATTTTTCTGTAAATATCAACGCACTGACCGCTGAAAAGAAACAATTCAATTGATAAAAGTAATCTTTCTTTTTATACCTTGAATCATTCATTATCATTTCCTGAGCCTTTTCACAACTATGTATGTTGGGGTCGGCTTCCAGTCTAACCGGATTCAGCTGAGTACCAGTGTTTTACAAGGAGCGACTGCCTATCTGACCTCATCAACCCAGTTACCCGGGCAACCCAGTATCCCTTGGTTAGATTAGCGTCAGACTTACTGTCTTCTGACTAATCGATAACGACATAATTTATTTCTTTTACTTTGAACATTTAGTTTATATTTGGCGCTCTTTTTTTATAGACAACTTTCTGTTTCGTTGAAAAACAAAGCAGATAATAAATAGACAAAGGCATTACGTTATACAGCCAAAGGATTTCACCATGGGATTCATAATCCTCTGAGATACAGTTCCTATTCACGCTTTTGCTATTTGTGTCATCTTCATTTGGGATGAATAAACAGTAAGCAATAAACTCATTTTACTTACCCGGTCTGTCTACTGTAGCTTTTATCATTCTTTCAATCTTATGCTCCTCTTGCCAATGAAAAAACATCTTCCTTATGATGGCGATGACTAGAGCGATCAGAAATATACTTAAACCGAACAGTATTGTATAAAGAGCCATTTGGTAACGTTGGGATTATTTTTAAATACATTTTGTTGGTAAATATTGCACTATTATCGTTTATTGTTATTTATACTGACATGATTTTGACAAACTATTTCTAATGAAGTATTATGTGAAAAGGTTTTGGGTTTATAAAACCTTTTTAGATGATTGGAAATAAAGTCATTATAAGATTTTCCAATGTTATTTTATTTTTAACTAAACTGTGTTTTCACTCTTGGCTAGGAGTGATTTATTGTATTGCGTCTTATTTTTTAACAGTATTATTCAAATTATCGCCGCAAAGACAGAAATATAAAATTATAAGTTTTAGGCAGAATACCCAGAATACCAATGCGTTACCATGCAACTCAAAAAAAATGTTTTAATTCTGTGTCTTATTGTCTATGGTCATATAGTACGGTGGCGCGAAATTTTATATTTCATTGCAGAGAAATAATTATAATTATTTACATTATTTTTTATCCAAAATGAATATTGTAGTAAATACTAAAAGACAGGATGAGTTTTGATGATTATGGTAAGTACTTTTAAGTCTCTTTGGAAATTGGAAATTGGTTAGTAATCGACATATTTTTTTTTTTCTTACAAATAAATATTATATAAATTGAAATCCCGGTTACAAATTAATTTTGAGATAGATAGATAGATACACATTTATTTATGTGGCAGATATTTTTATAGCACCTTATAGGTACCTACCTATGTTATTTTCTTTTTACTAAACATATTTAACAGACAATAAGTTTACAGACTTTATGTTATAATCTAAATAAGCTAAAAAATAAAATAAAAATAAAAAAGGGCAAATTAAAATAGTACTGAGACGTTACTTTATTTATTTTTTTCTCATTATTATCATCACAGCCTTTTTTATCGTCCCACTGCTGGGCACAGAACTCCTCTCCAACGGAGAAGGATTGAGCGTTAATCACCACGCTTGCTCAATGCGGGTTGGTGATTTCAGACTTTTTAGTCCAGGTTTCCTCGAGATGTTTTCCTTCACCTTTAATCAGTCATTGGCATCCAAGATAAAATTAGAAAGTACGTATAACTAAGAAAAGTTACATTGGTACTTGCTTGACTTGGAATCGAACCCACACCCTCATACTCGAAAGGCTGGTGCTTTGACCACTAGGCCACCACGACTATCTCACTATAACTCTACAAAATCTATTTTCCAAATTTTCAGCAAAACATATTTATCAAAAACACCGTTTAGCAGTTGCAATCGCTATTTTAAAATTAAAACCGACAAATGTACAAACAACTGATTATTTAGAAGAATTAAAATCCAGAATTGATCACAAAATGGATGATGATGACGTCACAGTCTGCAGTGACGACTTTTTGATAAACGATGATGATGATATGAATGATAGTGTCACCATTTTGAAATACTTTGATGTTGAAGATAATGTGTTCAAAGTCTTTGATGTTGTCACCGAGGCTGATCTTACCAGGGAAAAGGTAAGCCTATACCTAGATTTTTACGAAAAAACCCCAATTATGTAAATTCCCCAATAAGTCCAACTGCCTCGTTGGTCTAGTAGCTGCAGCGCGACTGCTGTGTTCAGGGTCTCGGGTTCGATTCCCGGATCGGGCCTTGAATAGCTTTGTGGCTCTTAAGAGACTTTCATAAAGCAGCCCGCAGTTTGGAAGTTGGTTATTGATACACCCGTGCATCGGAGAGCACGTAAGTTATTGAGCATTAATCACCACGCTTGCTCAATGCGGGTTGGTGATTTCAGACTTTATAGTCCAGGTTTCATCGAGATGTTTTCCTCCACCTTTGATCAGTCATTGGTGTCCAAGATATACTTAGAAAGTACCACACTCTCATACTCGAAAGGCTGGTGCTTTAACTACTACGCCATCACGACTTTTTATAAAAACTCCTGTAAAACTATATTAACTTCTAATATTTTCAGCATCAAGACATATCTGAAGATAAGCTTTCACAAATCACATATTTTGACTCACAACTTACGCCTGAGGTGGCTGACACCCACGTAAACAATACAAATCCTACAAAAGATTCTAATACAACCCACAATATACCTATTGACACTAATACTAAAAATATATATGATAAAGATAACGATTTTAGCCATAAAATAAATTATTCTGATCATAATTATGCGAAACCTCATAACAATATATACATAGACAGACAACGTATGGATAAAGATGAAACATATTACGATTCACAAAATACCATACCGTACACACTGCATGGTTTTACTCAAAATTTCTCACACTATAGTGAAAGCCAAGCTATTTTGAAAATACCCACTAAATACATATATGGTAATAACAAAACTAATATAACACCTAATAATGTTGACGATAACAATAAAGAAAACATTAATTCTAATAATAATATTAAAACTGATAACAAATCTAATGAAAATATAGAAGATATTGAAGACACTTCTAAATTTAATGATAAAATATACGAGAGACATGAAGTAGATGAACCATTTGGATACAGTCAAACTATGAATATGTTTTCGCAAAATATTGACGATAATTTTGATGTAATACAAAACAAATTCGGTCAAACAGATACAGTCATGGATAATGGAGATGATAAAACTATAAAAGATTTCAATAAAAATCCTAAAAATGCAATTAACTATTCACAAAATTTTGATAAAGATTTTGATGCGATGCAAAGTATTGATAAGAATGAAAATATTATAACTGTAATAGATACAAATGACAACCCTTTAGAATTCAATAAAAATATAACCAAAAAAGACATGCACAATTTCACCAAACTCAACAATCAAAATTTCACTCCGAACCCCGAAAAACATAGTCAAATAAATAACACAGATCCTTCTGAAATTCAGAAGAGCGATAGCGAACTGTGTGCAATAACTTCTGAACATGACAGAAGCGCGTCAGAAGATAATGAATCAGAAGAAATTGTTTCTTATAAAGTACTTAAGGAGTTTAATAAAGTAAAAACTTTTTTGAATAAGCCTAATAGAAGAATGTCTTGTGATGGTTACTCTACTGATTCTGGGTATCGAAGCGATTCTCAAATCTGGAGCCGCAAAGGATGTATGTTTTTCTTTCTTTTTTATTATGCTACTAGCTGTCCTCAGCGGTTTCACCCGCATCTTTGGTTACTGCTCCGCTCCCGTGTTTCTTAGCGTGATGGTATATAGCCTATAGCCTTCCTCGATAAATGGGCTATCTAACACTGAAAGAATTTTTCAAATCGAACCAGTAGTTTCGGCGATTAGCGCGTTCAAACAAACAAACTCAACTTCAGCTTTATAATGCTAATCCTATCCTAATCCTAATCCTAATCCTATTATAAAGGCGAAAGTTTGTATGTATGGATGTATGTATGTATGGATGTATGGATGTTTGTTACTCTTTCACGTAAAAACTACTGAATGGATTTGAATGAAACTTTACCACAATATAGCTTATACGTCAGAATAACATATAGGCTACTTTTTATCCGGGTATGGACAGTACTTCCCTCAGAAAGCGGGTGAAACCGCTGGCGGAAGCTAGTATTAGTATAGATGTAATTGATCGATCATAAGGTTAAGCAATGCAAAATTTTGCTGGGGAGTTTGTTCCACCATTTCTTCTTCCCAGCGATAACACATAGGAAGTGGTGAAGGGCGGGCGTTTTTGGGGCTGTCTTTTGTAAAATTGATTGCTGACTTTCAGCCTACTTTGAATAAATGAATTGGTATTACGCTTGGCGCGGTCAGTCCGTGAGTGACCATCATATCATGACGAGTTCCTCCGTGTTTCGGAAGGCACGTTAAAATTGGTGGGTCCCGGCTGTCATTTGTACATCTTTGGCAGTCGTTATGAATAGACAGAAGCCAGAAAGTCTGACAACCAGTCTTATCAAGGGGTATCGAGTTGCCCAGGTAACTGGGTTGAGGAGGTCAGATAATCAATCGCTCCACGTAAGACACTGGTACTCAGCTGCATCAGGTTAAGATTGGAAGCCGACCCCAACATAGCTTGGGAAAAGGCTAGGCAGATGTACCGTGAAAGAGTTCCAAAAATAGGGAAGATGCAATATTTTTATTTTTGTTTTTATTTTAAAGAATTCCATGTAGAATAGACCACAAATATATAAAAAAATTTAAACACTGCAATTTATTGTAAAAAAATGCAATTTTAAATTGACAATTTAAATTTTCGCGCCAAAACGGGCCTACGGTTCCGATGACGTCATTCGCGTCTGACACTAGTCGTACTTGTTCGTTGCCGGCTTTCATTCATTTGCATTTTTCTCGACTTTCGAGATATTTTTCAGTAAAAATTTAAAATGGATTATCCGTCAACATCAGGGGATCATAACAATACCACCAATGCTCCGGAAAAAATCCGCGTTGACTCATGTTTTGTGTCCATCTACTTCAACAAAGTTTTGACTGGACCTTCTGACCCAAAACTAAGAAAAAAGTGGTTCCAATATATGGTGGTGGGTATGATAATTATTATTCTCCAAAAAAACGCGAAATTCTTGAGAGCATTTAATTCATTCCTTCAGATTTATCCTTATTATACTAGAGACAAACATTTAAACTTTCACATTTGTAATATTATTAAGATAGTACTTGCTGATGAAGAACTGAATTATTATTTCTTTCATGTTTCAGATTCATCTTTAGAGTGTTCATTAATCACAGAAACACATGATTCTGAAAATTTTCAAATATCCAATGATAAGAGGGTACAGGTGTCTATATGTCGCAGGGAAATGAAGATATCCGGTATTTCACGAAATCCCTAGGGATATCACGAAATTCCGGAAGATGTCGAATACTCTTGTTTTTTACATCTTCTTCCTAAAATTATCTAGTGAAATGACGAAACACCAATTTATCGACAGTGATATCGTCGTTTCACTAAACTTAATCTAGTGAAATGTCAGAAAAGCGGATACTGCCGAATAAAAATCGAGCCATGCATTTCTCTCGCTCGCTCTAATACCCGCACGGTTACAGTGGGAGCGAAACAAATGCATCGCTCGAGCTGGCGCGGCTCGTGTGATTTTAGTCGCGAAATTATTACGCTGCAGATAGCATGTGCGCACGTTCATCGCATGCTTTTGCGATTCTTTCGCATAACACAACTTTTATAGGTTCTCGATTATTTATTTTTGACTGCCTCGTCGGTCTAGTGGTCGCAAGGCGCGACTGCTGTGCACGGGGTCTCGGGTTCGAATCCCGGGTCGGGCCGAAATCGCTTTGTGGCTTTTGAGAAACTTTCATAAAGCAGCCTGGAGTCTAGAAGTTGGTGATTGATTCACCGTCGTGTCGGATTACCGTCCCATCAGACTATGAGAGTGAGGGAATAGAGAGTGCACCTGTGTCTGCGTGAATGTGCGTGCACTATAATATGTCATGCTCAGCTTGCTGATCTACATAAAAAAAGAGCACGGCCGCCGTAGCCGAAAATCGGCCTGGATGCCATCATGTAACAGATCTGGCCTTCCGCAGCTATGAACTTCCTAGGTGTATCAATTATATAAAAACCGGTGACAGTTCAGTGCGTAGGAGCACCCACCTCGGGCGAGGGGGAGGGAAGTTTGAATCTGTGCAAATCACTTTCCGTCCGCGTCCGTGTAGTATTCGTTCCGAAACTATATTTTTTTAATCAACTATGAACAACTTAATTTTATAATAAAATGCTCCAGAGTTTTGTTTTATTACTTCATTCCTCACCAGTATTCTTCATTTCACTAGATTAAGTTTAGTGAAACGACGATATCACTGACGATAAATTGGTGTTTCGCCATTTCACTAGATACTTTTAGGAAGAAGATGTAATAAACAAGAGTATTCGACATCTTCCGGATTTTCGTGATATCCCTAGGGATTTCGTGAAATACCGGATATCTTCATTTCCCTGCGACATATATATCCTCAGAAACGATCGAAACAAGCTCAAGTAGAAATGGAAATACCCCAAAAGACTGTAGCTTTATCACCTAAAAAAAATCAATAAATCCAACTTCCATTTTAATCTGAAAAACACAATTAATTTTCGCACAAACTAATTACATTAATGTTCACCTTTACAACTATCTATAACCTCAAATAAGTTGTCATAACGGGAGTGACGTCACTGAACGCTGATTGGTGTTTTGAAATACGTTTCGTTTCAAGTCACTTTAACTTTTAATTATTCGTAAAAATCAACATTATGTAAAATAAAAACGTTACAGTAGTCTTTCTTTTATACTTTTTTAAAATTTTAATGATAAAATTTTCAATAATATTACATTTGCATCTTCCCTATTATCAGAGCTTGTGAAACGGTGATAATATGTATCATCACATCACACTATAAAAAGTTTGCGAGTGTGTGTGTATGTTTGTTACCTCTTCATGCCCAAATGGCTGAACGAATTTTGGTGAAACTTGGCAGTGACATAGCTTGGACATCAGAATAACATATAGGCTACATTTTATCCATTAATTTTCACTCTTTTCAGCTTTACAACTATCAGGAAATTGGCTGAACCAATCTGGATGCTGTTTATTTAATTTCATAATGACGTGCCCTCTTGTTGAGAGTACGAGAGAAATTACGAATGAAATTGCTAAGGTAGGCAAACTCTTTTTTTTTAAAAGCTTTTATTTAACTTGCCGTGTATGTATGTTACGGTGGATTCTTTGAACACAATTTTGAAGTAGATATCTTCAACCGATTGAGCTGAAATTTTGTATACACGTTCAGTTTGGATGACAATGCAAGATATGTTATATGACGTTATTCTAAATCCAATATGGCGGACCGTCCAAGATGGCGGAGTAGTTATTTTTAATGAACTCAACAATATGGGTATCAAATGAAAGGGCTTATTGAGAGTGACTTAAAAAATAATCTGACGTTATTCTAAATCTAATATGGCGGACCATTAAAGCTTTTAAAAATAAGTTTTTTCTTTTAATTTATTGGCTTGTCATCTATACGTGACTGTGGCGGTCAAAAGGTGAATTAAATATTTTTTTCAGGTTTTAAGCCAACTTATTGAAAGATTGCATGAAGATGAGAAATATCCTTCTTTCTTGGAAGAAATACTTGAAGCTTTAGATTTGCTAATACGTCAAGTCTACGAGGGGATAAATAATGGAGATAATGAGGTACCCTAGTAATCCTTAGAAATCACCTCCCTAGTTCTTTTTTTTCGTGGGAAATCATCAAATGATGCTTCCCGCTGAGTGTGCAGCTGGAGGAAGTGTCAGACTCTTACTGACTAAAACCCACTATGTTCCTTCGGGAGGTCCTTGTGTGCCAGGGCCACGGTAACTTTTGCGAACAACCCACAGCTCAGGCAGAACCTGCCCAGTTCTTTCACCAACTATTTTGGTCTATAGACTACTCGTATATAGCATGTAGCTTCCAGTCTATATGCTGCGAGGTTGTTTGCGCGAATTACCGCGGCACACAGCCTCATACTCGAAAGGCTGGTGCTTTAACCACTAGGCTACCACGATTTGTAAGGGAGCTATAATTCTTGGGTCTGTGGGCGGTGAGTTTGGGTAGCTGATCATCCGTAACATAGTGGGTCTTAGTCAGGAAGAGTCTGACACTCCCTTCAGCTGCACCCTACTTTTTGATACCTCATTTGTCTAGTGGTCGCAAGGCGCGACTGCTGTTCACAGGGTCTCGGGTTCGAATCCCGAGTCGGGTAGAAATCGCTTTGTGGGTTTTGAGAAACTTTCATAAAGCAGCCTGGAGTCTGGAAGTTGGTGATTGATTCACCCGTGCATCGGAGAGCACGTAAATGTCGGTCCTGCGCCTGATCTCTCTCCGGTCCCATCGGACTATGAGAGTGAGGGAATAGAGAGTGCACCTGTATCTGCGCGAATGCTTGTGCACTATATGTCCTGCGCAGCTGGCTGATCTCCATAAAAAATAACGGCCTCCGTAGCCGACAATCGGCCTGGATGCCATCATTTTTGATGATTTCCCACGAAAAAAAGGGAGCGATATTTAACCAATAAATGGTGTAATATTTTCAGTTTCTTAAAAAAGACGAATACATCCAAAGAATATTACTGCTAAACAAATCCTACCATATACAACAACACAGCATAGAAAACATAACGAAAATTCTAGAAGATTTCCATACTAAAGTTACACAACCAAATTCCACATACGAACTAACAAATATAAACGAAATAGAAAACATATCATACATTTTCCACGTATTAGAAATTTTAATAAAAAAATATTTAAAAAACAAACAAAATTTTAGTCAAAACAGCACCCAATCACAGGGCAACGAGAATAATTTAAAAAAGAGTTCCTTAACGGATATTTGGCGAAAAAAATGGAATCCGAGGGAAAAAGTTTTGGAGGGAAATTGTGAAAGAAAGTGCGTTTTGAAGAATTGCAGCGATGTTTTGAACAGAATAGTTGTGGATTGTGTGACGAACTACAGCCTGGTCGCTTATTCCGCGCTAAAATGTTTCAATTCTATGCAATCTTAACAAGAAAACCGTAGGACAACTAGTCAAATTACATCTCCCGAGCCTTTCTCCTATGTTGGGGTCGGCTTCCAGTCTAACCGGATTCAGCTGAGTACCAGTGTTTAACAAGGAGCGACTGCCTATCTGACCTCCTCAACCCATTTACCCGGGTAACCCCATACCCTTTGGTTAGACTGGCGTCAGACTGAGTGGCTTCTGACTAACCCGTAACGACTGCCAAGGATGTTCAATGACAGCCGGGACCTACAGTTTAACGTGCCATCCGAAACACAGATCAAACACACGCAAATACCCAATTAAAAAGAAAAGGTAGTATTTCGGAAACGCATGCGTAAATACGCAGACTATCTTTCTAGGGTTGACGAATATTAAAAAAGTTCAGAGTGGGTCTGGTGACGTCATAATGATATGTGTACAATCAAAAGATTCTTTTAGTTCTAAAATTCTTTCTAAAGGGATCATGTAGGCAGATGTAAGTAATATATAAATAAAATATTGTATGATAATTTGTAGCAATAAATGATATGAGATACGCCTTATAGTTTGTTCATTTTATTTCTCCTCGCTTTTAAGTCCGTTCAAAATTGATAATCCTGAAAATTTGCTTAATATTGTGTCAAATCACACTTATTACTGGCCAGTTTCACAAATTCCGAAATAGCCACTATCTATGGAATAAATTAAAAAATTTACCAGAATTTGTATGCCACTATCTACCAAATAAACTAACTGGAACTTATTCGTAGGTGGTGAACAGGCCCTTAAAGCTGTGTACACATAAAAGTTCTGTACACACGCCAGCACATCAAGCTACTGTAAATTTTTCCCAACTTTGAACCATAAAGTGCTCCAGTGATAAAAGTTGCAAATCTATTAAGGAAATTCGACAGATTGTAGTAGCTTGATGTGCTGGCGTCTGTACACTGAAAACACGGAACAGATTTTAAGGATACGCACGCAGCGCACTCTTCGGTGTGTCACCACTTCAGGAATAGTTTTGAGGTACTCATAACCTTCCACCTGCAGGTTGTTCGCAAGAGTTACCAAGGCCCTGGCATACAGGGACCCCCAGAAGAAACATAGTGGGTCTCAGTCAGTAAGTGTCTGACACTCTCTCCAGCTGCACCCTTAGCGGGAGGGGTCATTTTGAAGATTTCCCACGAAAAAAAGTCCCCTGCCGGGGCTGCAGGTTGTTCGTAAGAGTTACCAAAGCCCTGGCATACCTTTAGAAGGAACATAGTGGGTTTCTAGTCAGTGAGAGCCTGACACCTCTCCAGCTACACCCTCAGCGGGAGGGGTCAATTGATTTCCCACGAAAAAAAGGATACATTATTCTTACCATATAAACTAGATATAACTGAATGCCGTAAGAAACACCTCTGGAAGACAAAACTGCCCTAAACATCAAGTAATTGAGAAAAATAAACAAACATACCTACTAATTACACTTTATTTTACATATATCTTACAAAACTTTCTTCTGTGGCAAGCCTAGAACCTTCCTAACGGCTTCTCCATAGTTCCTCACCGTGGCCTCACTTTCTCCATCGTTCATGTAGCTGGACACCGCATTCTTATATTCTTCTGCGCCATCAATACCAGAGATATCAAAACTTTTGTACTCGTCATCGCTTAACATTCTAAATTCATTTTTGGTACGCAAATGCCAATCCACCAAACTCTTCTTAGAAGCGTTATTATTCCATTCATAATATTCCATATCGTCCTCCGTTTTATCCTTTTCCCATTCTTCAACGTTCCACGCTTCGTGGTAGCATGCGGTTAGCAGATAATTCACGTAATCAAAATTCTGTGCTCTAACCGGACACCGATCAGCTGTTATAGTGACTAAATCTGTTTCTTTATCGTATCGGTCTCCGACCAAACGTATGAACTTGTCCTTAGAATGCTTGTCTAAGTTCAAATTTGACAGCTTAATGCGTAGTGTGACGATTCTAGCTAAAGGATTACGGATAGATGGACTAGCGTGACAGTAATCGGAAGTGATAATTTCTACTGGGTAATGTTTTTCGATCGCTTCTTCGGAGTTTAGAAGACTTGGCCATTCGGTACAATATTGTTTGATAGCTTCGCACTGGCTTTTGATGGCTGGAGGAGTGAGGTGTAAGAAGTTTGGTATCTTCATGAGTTCTGCGTTCGCTTTCTTGCCGGGCGGTGCTTGGCCTTTGGGTACGTATCCTTGGCGTACGGGAAGAGGTACTGAAGATGGATGGAAAGTCTTTGGTCCCGGCCACACGTTTGCCCAATTCTGGAATTATGATTTGGGTGATTAATTTTCAATTTTAATGCAGTTTTGACAACTTAAATGATTTTTTATTATTTGAAAATATTTACGTAAGGTTGCAACTTTGTGTGGGAATTTGCAAGAGATTTTTTTTTTTTAATTATAGCTGAGTATAGACTCATTTTTATCTAACTAGAGGTGGAGACAGTTGCGTGTTACAAATAATGTTTTCGTAATTATATATAAACAGACTTTTCAGGTTTATAATGTTAGTATTTTGAGATATATTAAGATCCCATAGCGGCTGAAAAAATTGATCTGACTCAAAATATTGTTTGATATCGATTATAAACTTCATGTATTCAGTCCACAATTGAAGAATTACCTGGTTTGGAGCCATCCTATCAGCTCTATCAGGCTGTATATCAGTTCTTCGAACGACTTTCCTTTGAAATCTATCCTTTTTCTTCAAAATATCAAGCACCCTAAACTCTTCTTCGTCCTCATTTTTTTTCAGGGCACTGTCGGCAGTTGTCGAGTTTAAACGCCATAATTTTGCGTTGTATACCGTAGCCAAGCTGTTGGGCTTGTAATTTCTAATAAATAAACTCATTTTTATTACTTTTTAAGTAATTAAGTATTCCCGAGGCTAAAATTCCATTTTGAGGTTATAGTACCACAGATGATAAAGAAAACACGACATGGGGAAAAAACAGGAAAATACAACGTTTCGTTAAACGGAAATTTTATTATAAATTGAGACGCACCTTTTCCCAACTATGTCGGAGTTGGCTTCCAGTCTAACTGAATGCATCTCAGTACTAGGTACTAGTGTTTTACACGGAGCGTCTGCCTATCTGACCTCTTTCACCCAGATACCTGGGCAGCCCATGAACCCAATAAATACCCCTTGGTAAGATTAATTGCCAGACTTGTTGGCTTCTGACTACCCGTAACGACTGCCAAAGATGTTCAAACGATAGTTGAGACCACCAATTCAACGTGCCTTCTGAAATACAGAGGAACTCATCAAGTTGGGATGGTCACCTATCCATGGACAAACCGCATCAAGCGTTGCCTATCCTTCTGGTGGATTGACCTATGCAGCTGCTACTTAGCACGAACGCGCCGACATATGTATGTATGTGTGGAAACACATAAAAACTAAAATAGAAATGATGGACAGATGGACTCTTATTATTACGTCAAAATATCCTGAAAACAAAGCATGAAATTGATAATATAAGATTCGAATTACAGTAATTAGATGAGTAAGCTTGTATACGGATACGGCCTAGCCAGACAAGCCGTTGATAGCATGCTTGGCCATGTCATCTTATAACAAACGATTTATATTACCTAATATTTCTTGTTCTCAGTATTGATACTTGATACAGAACATGGTCGCTTTGTTCGTTCATTGATCCAGATTCATGATCAGTTTGAGAAACACGATTTTAGATTCATTCAAATCCCTTTATGATACAATATAATGCATATTTCTTTAATTATAAGGAACTTTTAGCTCTAGTCCTCCGACTGATATTTCCTCGAAATAAGCAGGAAATAAAATTGAAAGTGAAACGGATCGTTCCGGTCAGTCGCCAACTACCCGACATGGTTGCAATCATAAAACTAACAAATAATATAACACGGATATAGTTATGTCAATGGCGTTAGTATCTATGAACAATCCCGCGAGTTAGAAAGAGAGATCCAATTAATTCACGATCTGTGTGTTGACATCTAAATTTGGCCGTAGTATTATTTTGGAAATTGTCGTATTTCGTGGTTCATTCATACTTCGCGTTATGTCCGTGGGAATTTGAACAGTTTTGTACTTAATAAATAGTGCATGTGGGATGTTTAAACAGTGAATATGACGGAAGAGTCTAGGAAAAGGTCTAGAAAGTCTAAAATAGTGCTGAGGGATTGCGCATTGGACGATGAAGATGATATTGAGTTGCAGGTAGGCCATTCTTAGTACCACCATTTTGATATAAAGTTTACATTCACATTGTAAAGTTCTATTGCGAGTTTTCCGCCTATTTTTACAAGCGGTCTTCTTTTAAAAATGTTGAAATGCTATCTTTCATTACGTTTCTTTACTTAAAAACTCTAATTATGGGTTATTTATTCTGTTATTTACTTAATTTGTGTGGGGGTAGATGAAAGTCATGCGCGTGTGGCTACCCCCGACATTTACTTATATTTTATTCTTTATCAACATATCTTTTATACAAAAATTATAGTAAAACAGTCGTCTATAATGTTGTTTATTGACATAAACATACAATAACTGCCATTATTCTATATTATTATTTGAACGTCATAACCAAGAATGCTGTATTCTGTTATGATTTAAAAGTTGTTATTATGATTACGAATTAATTATTATGTAATATATTAATTATAAGTATCTCATAAATGATCATCTCTTATGTCATTTAATTATAAAATAACTAATTGCATCATTAGTCTAGTGGTCACAAAAACCGACTGCTATACACGGGGTCGCGGGTTCGATTCCCAGGTCTTTGCGAAATCGCTTTGTAGGTGATATGAATCTTGAACACTACAGCCCGGAGTCTAGAAGTTGTTGGTGATATACTTATGCTCTAGAGTACCTATGTCTATGGTTTCTGGGCCTGATCTCTCCCTGTCCCTGTTAGATTGTCATCCCATGGGACTATAAGGGTGAGGGAATAGAGAGTGCACTTATGTCTGTGCAAATACTTGTGCACTAAATGTACTGCACAGCTGCAGTTGGTTGATCTCTTTCGAGAACAGACTGAGTCGTTGAAAATTGATCTGGACTTAGGTTCCACTTGTCTCACGATGAATGATAGTCTTCCTTGAAGACTACTCTATAACGCTGAAACAATTTTTCAAATTAGTACAGTAGTTCATCATTATCATCATCATCAACATCATCCTTCTGCCCTTATCCCAAGTTTTAGCTCCTATGTTACTATTGAGTTCAACGAAGACCGACAAATGCGTACCAGCTGATTGGACAGATCCATTCAAACTTGTATGACACTTTCCTCAAAAGGTCATTTCAGACACAAGCCTACATTGCTCATCCATTCTTTAGTATGTAATTTCTTTTTATGTCTGGACTTTAAAAGAGACTGTGACCCTTGAGTTTGTTTCGGCGTTTTTTCTCAAGGTAGTCAGTTTGGAAATGCCAACCTCGTCATCTCGTTTTTTTTATAAAAATGTGTTGACGTGTAAAAGTTTTGATTTCAACCTATTTGCAAAATAAATATTATTTATTATTAAAAAGACAAACTACTACTTAAAATGATGAAAAACAGTAATTCTTATAATTATATTAACAAGCTTCTTTACTTCATAATATTATTCTTAAACATGAGTTTTTAAATAATCAAGATGGTTTCCATTTAGTTAAGTTCGGAACTAAATGGGGGGAACTAAATACAAAGAAAATAAAAAAGAGACAAATTAAAATAATGCATCAAATAATTCATCCGCATCGCTGTCAGCGGGGATCGTGCCCAAAAGGCTGGCCGCATTGCCATATTATACATTATATTATATTGACCCACGCATTGACCCATTATTAGGTTTTTTTTTTCTATCTTGCCTTCATTTATGATCTTAGATCTAAAATACATATGCCTTAATTAATTTTCAGGTACAATCAAAATCAAGAAAAGTAATAAAAGGATCAAGCAAAAAGCCTCCAAAAAAACCTTCACCAAAATGTACAAAAATAACCGAAGACAACAACATAAGTCTATTGAATAAAATACGGGCTCGAGCGGACAAATATACTGAAGATACAACACCTAGATTCGATATCAACGTCGAAGTAGAAGTTGAGACGTGTGATGATGAACATTTAAACACTAATGATGAAAGCAATGCTGATGATCAACCAACAGACGAAGTACTACAATTAGAACCAGAACCAGAACCAATCACAAAGAAACATCCAAATAAACAAAAAAACAAACGGAACACAGAACCCATAGTTTTGGTCCGAGACAAAATACTTGAAGAAACAAAAAAGATTACAGAAACATCATCAGACATCGCTGATGGTATACTAGAAATTTGTGTAAAAAATACTATAGGTTTTTTTAAAGAGGAGCAGGTAAATTCTTGGTATGAGAAACAAATCCAGGAAGCGTTGACCACTTGGCAACGTTGGCAAGAAAAAAATGTTCATCGAGAAACTCCTCTTTTCTACAAATGTTATATTTGCAATCAATCTTGGTGGGACCTTTCTGGGTTCCGTGACCACATTTATGGACATACGGAACTCAAAGTGGACATTGAGAAATATACACAACACGAGTGTAACATTATAGCTTTTGAACCGAATAATAAACCGGATGAAATCAAAGATATTTTCACTAAGGGTTTATGTTACCGTTGCGGTGAAGATTATACAAAACATGAACTATCAGTCCGAGTATCTAAGAAACATTATTGGAATGTCGGCTGCATGAAGCGTTTCCCCACCTGTTCAGAACTTAAAGACCACGTAGTGGCCTGTGTAGTGTGTAGAGTTGAAAACAACTCGTATTATTGTGAAATTTGTACACTAAGCTTTGAAAAAATGGATAATTTGAATGATCATATGGTTTTAATGCATTTGGTGAGGTCAGATAGACCTATGTCGGCAAATTCTTCAAAATGCAACCTTTGTTCTGAGGTATATTCTTCAAATGTGTACCATTCGTGTGGCGCTGTAGAGTCTCATTCAGAATGTCCGTATTGCTTCAAGAGTTTTTCAAACAAGTCTTTAATCTTGGACCATATTAACCGGTCAAGTGAGTCCTGTGTCTGTGAAGTCTGCGGCTTGGAAATTAAATGGGGTTGTAAGAAATATGAACATTTATTAATGCACTCTAATAAATATAAGTTTGTTAAGATGTGTGACAAATGTGATGGGATTAATGTCTTCCTTGATGATAAGAGCGCTGAACAGCATGAGATTAAGAAACATAAGCGCAGGAATCGCAAACTTGAAGGATGTATGTATAAAGTAAGTATTTTTCTTTTTTGCTATCGGATGATAGTCCAACTTCTCATCTCCCGAGCCTTTTCCCATCTATGTTGGGGTCGGCTTCCAGTGTAGACGTGAATGGGTGACAAGATGGTCACCCATTCACGGAGCGGCCGCGCCAAGCGCTGCTTAACCTTATGATCGATCGACGCGTGCTGCTGTTACTTAGCCACGAGCTCCTCAAACAATATTTATAATTCACTTTAAGTAAATTTATCAGTTGTGTTGGCACCCATAACTCAAGCTAATCAATAGCTTACCTTGGGGCTAACCGAGCGTGTGTGAAAAAGGTGTCCCGATATGTCTCTTTTCGATCTCGGGACTATGGAGTCCCGGACTATTGGAAGGCGAACGTGGGGCCGAAGCCAACACGCTGAAGCCCTTTTGAGACAACTTTAATGTATGTAATGGTGACACAAAACCGACGATTATCCCTGTATACACTATAGAAATGTACCCAAGGACAAGCCCCGGTTTGTGCTAAACTATTGCTAAGTATAGAACTACTTGGGCTATTGTGATGGGATGCAAGTGGACTAGGGAAGGGAAAACTATGGGGACTGTGTCCCCTGCCGATGACAATGTAATGGATACATGTAAAAATGGCAGGAGGAGACTCGCCAGCTCACTTACCGGGCCCCCGGGAACTATTATTATATTACTTGAGATTTATATTCTAAATCCATAAATTTCAGATTCTAGTACCAGTGTCTTGCTTAAACCCGAGTGAAGAAAATCCCGAAAAAAATCCTCAATTACAATCAAAGAATAAAGAAGTACCTTTACCTAAAAAAGCGAAGCAAAATCAACAAACGCTAAGAGTGATAATACCAAACCCAAATTCGGTACTAAACCGCGTATCAATACTTAAACGATTATCGAATCGTAAGAAGAAAGGCTTGATTCTGAAGCCCGTAGAATCGACGATGAAACCACAGGGGCAAACAAACCAGTCAGTTGGAACTGAACAAGATTCCAAAACTAACAATTTGAAACCAGCTTTGGATGTCCAAAAATCTTTGGAAAATCAAAAGAATGTTACTGAGAATATGACAGATAGAATTAAAATAAAAGGTAATGATTTTCTTTATTTTGTTACTAGCTGTTGCCCGCAACATCGTCCGCGTGGGCATTAGGTCTAAACATTAACCCCCTTCCCCCCCGTAGTGCTAGCGTGATAATATGTAGCTTATATGTTGACCCGGCCTCTTAGTTATATTCATGCCGAATTTGAAGCAAATCCGTGCAGTACTTTTTGAGATTATCCCGGACATACATATAGACAAAATTTAAAACAAAAAATTATAAAAACTATGTTTTTGGCTTCGATATCGATTTTAGATCACGCCCTAATTATTCTTTTTAAAAAATATTCAATGTACAGTTTTGGCTTCTCTACGATTTTATTATATGTATAGATATTATTCCTAGCGCTCCTTAAAAAGTATATTACATTGCTTGTTTGAAATTTAAGGTAACGTCTGTCTAGCCTTTTCTTAAGCTTAGCTGGGGTCAGCTTCCAATCTTAAACGGATGCAGCTGAGTACCAGTGTTTTACGTGGAGCGACTGTCTATCTGACATCCTTAAACCAGTTACCTGGGCAACCCGATACCCCCTTGGTAAGACTGGTTGTCAGAGGTTCTGACTAGTAGTACCAACTGAAAAAAATGTACAATTAACAGCCGGGACCCACCAATTTAACCTTTAGACCGTCACAGTCACATATACATGACAAGCCAAAAAGTACCCAGCACGCCACGGTCACGACTACATGACAGATTTTTAGAGTTAAAACTTAAAACTGTTACTTTATCGTTGGTATTTAGGGATTAATTCTTATTTATTTTATTTTGGCTTATTTGTATCGGCCTTGCGGCCTTGTGGTCTTGCCGAGTGTATTCATTCTTAACTTGACGCTGAGGGCATGTCTTTCTTTTTTTGACGTAGTGGTTAAAAGGTTAGCGTGCCTTCTGAAACACGGAGGAACTCGTCATGACAACATCTCAAGTCACTCGCAGACCTCGCTAAGCGTTGCTTAACCTTCTGATCGACAGTTACTAATTAATATATCTTTAATTCACAGAAGAACCCAAAGATTTAGATGATACATCTGAATTTGTGATCAAGCAAGAACCAATAGATTATGACCTTCAAGACGAACTCATAATAGAAGAAAATTCTATACAATCCATTGAAACAAGAATCAAGCAAGAAAGCGAGGAAGAATACGAAGAAGACATTATCAAATTAAACATTAATATAGAAGACTTGTTAGCTAAGCAAGAATCAAGTCGAGTCTTTGCTTACAGTATTCATGAGCAGAATTCAGAATCGATTAGAGAATCACCCTTACAAATGACAGAGGCAACGGAAATGGTAGAAACAACGGAAATGGTAGAAACAACGGAGATGGTAGAAACAACGGAAATGGTAGAAACAACGGAGATGACCAAAGATTCAGTTTTGGAACCGGAAATAATCATTTCTCACGAAGACAATGCTAAGTTGTATCGTTGCAATAAATGTTCCTTCAAAGGTAGACACGATGGTTATTTGAGGCATGTGTCAATAAAATGTCCGTTTGCAACTATGGGTATGAGAAAGTATGTATGTACTAAAACAGGATATTTTTACAATACAATAAAGAAATATTTACAACATTTCTTGGAACATGGATTCGAAGCGTTGTCTTGTCCGGATTGCTCTAAACAATTTTATACGTATAGCAAACTGGGTCCACACGTCCTAGGTCATGTGAAACAGAATTTTATACGTATAAAGAAAATTAGTCATCGGTTGACAACAAATGTGAAACCGGAGTATCAATGCAGGAAGTGTATGAAGATGGTCGTCTTCGAAGAGTTCTTCCAGCATTGGGAGTCACATATCTGTGAGACGAAGAGTCCGGTGCAGACTATTGTGGTAACGGCTCCAAGGCTCGGTGACATTTCTGAAAGCGATATACAAGATTGCATAAGTAAGTATTTTAAAAGTTTTCATTTAACTTGCCGTGTATGTATGTTACGGTGGATTCTTTGAGCTCAATTTTGAAGTAGATATCTTCAACCGATTGAGCTGTTTTGTATACACGTTCAGTTTGGATGACAATGCAAGATATGTTATATGACGTTATTTTAAATCCAATATGGCGGACCCTCCAAGATGGCGGAATTTCAACAATATGGGTAGCAAATGAAAGGGCTTATTGAGATAATAATGTGTCGGATTACCGTCTCATTAGACTATAAGAGTGAGGGAATAGAGAGTGCACCTGTATCTGCGCGAATGCTTGTTCACTATAATATGTCCTGCGCAGCTGGCTGATCTCCATAAAAGAGAACGGCCTCCGTAGCCGACAATCTGCCTAAATGCCATCATCATCACTAAATTTTTAAATCTTTTTTCACAGAATGGATGCAGAGATCTCCGAAAGATTGCGTTTACTGCAAGCGGAAATTCCAAAGAGTGAACGAATGCAAACGGCATATCATCGAGCACCTATTGACAGATGCCTATGCCCAAAAGCAGGTTCTGGGTGTCCTAAAATGCCAGATTTGCCATGTCGGGTTCTCTGCCCCGGAAAAGTATAAGCAGCATATGCGAAATCATGCGTCTTTGCCCGTATACAAATGTGAAATATGCGATAAAACATTCAGTGATTCAAGTAATTTTACTAAACATAAAAAAGTGCATAATCTAAAAGTGATCATTTGTGATTTGTGCGGGAAGAAATTTCAGTCAAAGGTTACCCTGGCTAAGCATATACAGGTATGTGTATTATATACTAGCAGTCCCCAGCGGTTTCACCCGCATCTTTGGTTACTGCTCCGCTCCCGTGTGTCTTAGCGTGGTGATATATAGCATATAGCCTTCCTCGATAAATGGGCTATTTAACACTGAAAGAATTTTTCCAATCGAACTGGTAGTTTCGGAGATTAGCGCGTTCAAACAAACAAACTCTTCAGCTTTATAATATTAGTATAGATATTTTTTCCCGTCCCATCGGACTATGAGAGTGAGGGAGTAGAGACTGCACCTGTCTGCGCGAATGCTTGTGCACTATAATATGCTCTGCGCTGGCTGATCTCCTCCCCCTCGATAATATGTAGCCCATATGTTAACCCGACCTCTAAGCTATATTCATGCCAAATATGAAGCAAATCCATGTAGTACTTTTTCGAGATTATCCCGGACATACATACAGACAAACATTCAAAAAACTATTTTTGGATTCAATATCGATTGTAGATCACGCCCCAATTATTCTTTTAAAAAAATATTCCATGTATAGTTTTGACTTTTCTACGATTTTATTATAATTATGTATACTGGTTTAAAAAATATTAATAAGTATTTCCGTTTTATTTATCCACAGCAACACCAAGCCTCGACACCGGTGAATTGTGAAAAGTGTAACAAGATATTTTACTTCCAATCGGCATACAGGCGCCATATGAAAAGTAATCATGACAAAGTAGTCTTTGGGTATCGCTGTGTCATATGCAACATCCGTTTCCGTAGTCTAAAATTAAAATGGGATCATATGTGGGAAGTTCACAAGGAAAGAAAGTCTAATGCGGATTGCCCAATTTGTTTAAAATCGTTTAGAAAATACGCTGACGTTCGAGCCCACGCGAAACTAGATCATAATACCGAAGTGTCGGTTCTAAGTGTTAAGAACGCAACGCCATCTGTTGACGATATACAGAAGTATTTGAGTCTTTCTGATATTAAGATTGGGCAAGCCGAGACTTTAGTTGTGTATGAAGATATGGTGACGGTCGATTAGTTTCATAATTGGGATGCGGACTTGGTCAAAAATAAAATACTTTATCATATTCATTTTGTAAAGCATCTTAAAATAATGTCAGTTTAATTTATCGTTTTGAATCGAAAACTGTTTTTATTTTTTTATTGATAACTAGCGACCCGCCCCGGCTTCGCACGGGTGCAATGCTGATACTAAAATTATACACATAAACCTTCCTCTTGAATCACTCTATCTATTAAAAAAAACCGCATCAAAATCCGTTGCGTAGTTTCAAAGATTTAAGCATACAAAGGGACATAGGGACAGAGAAAGCGACTTCGTTTTATACTATGTAGTAATATAATCGAAATAAGTATATGGATTGATGTGAAAAATCTGTGACGTCATAGTTTGTGTTTTCATACAAATTGCATAGAGAGTAACCGTTTTTGACAGTTCTATAAAAGTATTGAATTTGACTAGTTGTCCGCATCCCTATTTTTTTACAACGGCACAGGGAGTTTAAATACTTTAATTTAATTTTAGAAATTTGAATAAATAAATTTGCCTGTGTTTGATTTTGTACAAAATTTTTAACAAAACAAATAAACGCACGCACAAGGAACATTTTTCTGAAAACAGCGTCAAAATTGGTTGATAAATGGAGCAGCAATCAACATTTTTTATATTCGTATGATGAAGAGTGGGATCATAGTGGGGACATCTTGCTATCTCTTTTGCACATGCGTGATCAAATAGCGTTGACGTCACAAGCTTGGGTATGCTGGTATATGTATATATTTTGAGAAGCCGACTCCATATATATTTTTTGTTAATTAAAAAATGATCTTTCGAAATATCCCTGTCTTATGTCACAAATTGTTATTGAAATAATTTAAGTCATAAGATTGCATGTATTGTAAGTATATAAGGTCTAACAAAAATAGTGCACAATAGTTTTACAGGTCATCTACTACATGCTAAAGATCATGTTTACCACAAAAAAACGTTGAATGACCTAGGGGTCAACGATCGAGCGCGATCATAGAGACCGGCGTTATGCGTGAGAACACAATTACAATTTGACGAACGTGATAATAAATTTAATACAATATGTTATTGTTTTCATGACTTTTTTATGGTAAACATGATCCTTAGCATGTACTACATGACCTGTAAAAATATTGTGCACTAGTTTTGTTAGACTTTATAGATAATTTCCTTTGTGTTAGCTGTTTAAGTTAGTTTTTACAATAATTATGTTATAATTAGAATTTAGTTAACCTTAGGTGCCTTAAAATATTGTTAAAAATTAAAATGAAATTGAAAATGAAATTAAATAACATACAGGCGTTTTCTTCTATTTAATTCAAGTGATTTCTTTTTGTATATATTTTGACATTTAAAAGTTAAAAATTATGGTAGTTGTTTATGGTTTAAATATTTTTGTAGTAATGAATACTCAAAACTATTAAAATGAGCAATAATAAAAAAATCCATCTTCGACATTTGGGTAAAAAGCATAATTTGTTTAAGATTTTTCACTGAGTATTAATAAAAACATTATAATGTTCAAATCAATTAAAGAAAATTGTTGTGAATATCATAAAATTTCACGTATTATAAAAAAAATTAAGAGTATATTATACATAGGTGATTTAAAAAGACAATAGTTAAGATTCCACCATTTAATGTTAGATTTACTAACAATTTATATTGGGTGACTGGTAATTAGTGACCGATATTTAAACACGTGATTGTACTCATGATTACAAACAACTTTCCCAAAGAAACTTTTTTTTTATCGCTATAGCAAAATTACTGAAAACGCGGGCGCGGGGCCTCGCCGCTAACAGCTGATCGGGCGACGGCGCGCGCGAAATTTTAATTTTGCTGTAATGATAAAAAAAATAACAAAAAAGTTTCTTTGGGAAAGTTGTTTGTAATCATGAGTACAATCACGTGTTTAAATATCGGTCACTAATTACCAGTCACCCTGTATACAAAGTTGATACGACAGAGGGGCTTTCCTTTTAACTACCTATACTAGGTACCATTTTCAAGCTCTGTACCAAAAATCAATTAAATAGGAGCAGTAGTTTAGTCGCAAATTATTTTTTTACTTTTTGCCCTGTTTGTTTGAATACGATGTATCTTTTCTAACAGCTGATTATGTCTAAACGCATAGGTCGTGCGACGTTGCCGCTTTATTACCTACCTAGGTATCTAAGGTCAGTAAAATTTATTTACAAAGGCTGGTTGCATTTTACTCTTATAGTAAGCTATTTAGTTTGTTTGAAAAAAAAAGTAATTATGTTTTATTGTATACAGTATAGAATTAATACTAAACACGTATAGTATACATAGTGTAATTTAATGCCCCTCTGTCATATCAACTCTGTATATAGGATGTAACAAAACTAGTGCAACATATTTTTACAGGTCATCTAGTACATGCTAAGAATCATGTTTACCGCAAAAAAGTTGAATGACCTAGGGGTCAACAGCCTGAAACCTCATGATCAAAATTATATTTTTGCATGACTTACATATTATCTAAATGAATTTTTGATAAAATTTAATTCATCGTTATTGTTATGTATTACAGGCAACACTTATATGTAGATGTTATAAAGTTTTTGAAATAAATATGTAAGTAATCTCATATGCTAGGCCAGCACATCAAGCTACTACAGTATGTCTGTCCCTAATAGATTTTCAACTTTATCACTGAAGCATATGGTTCAAAGTTGATTGGGAAAGTTTGACAGTTTCGGATAGCTTGATGTGCTTGTCTGTACATAATTTACAATTATAGCAAACCGTAGTAGGTATAACACTCGTCCAGTGCGAGCATCCCGCGGTCGCATTCCCCCGCGCTACCTCGATAGCGCAGGGTGCTGTTCACACATGTAGGTGAGACGTATTGACGTCTCACTCTCACTTCCCGCGCACTCGCGCCGCTCGTGCGCCGAGGCACCCGCGACCGTTGGCTGGTAGTCCGTTACCAAACCTTGTGCTGAACACTCGTGCGCGCCAGCCAACGGCCAAAGCGTAGTTTAGTATTTGTCTCGTGAAGGGTATTACGTTTAGTTATATTCGGGTTACAAACCTCCCCTAGAACTCATGTACATTTATTTCTTTTTTTACTTTTATTAATAATTCTTTTCATATGTGCTAAGTGTGTGTTTTGTGTTTATGATTATTATACTTTGTTCAATCAATCGCAGTGTATTACTGACTACACGAACCTCACTCCCATATGTGGCGCCCCAACGTTAATTTCGCGTGACAATATTATTTCACAATGCCGATAACAAGGAGCAGAGCGGCTAGTCTGACACGCAGGGATGATGCCCAGATAGAGGTATTCCCCGACCCCTCGCGCCCGACGACGCCGACCACGCCCGCTTTTCAACAAGATGGCGGCAACGTGTTTTCTTCGCCGCGCACCGACGCCATGACGGCCACGTTTTCTGGCGAGAACGTGGCGACTATTATTGCCTCTCTACAACGTTCACAGACAGAAGCGTTCAGAGAGCTGCTTGACTCGGTGAACCGCGCGAACGCATCGACTCCACTCGCATTAGTAGGGCAGAGCACCCTTACACGCTGCAAGGCCACCTTCTCCGGCCGACCGAAAGAATCGGTCGAAGCTTTTATTGACGCTGTCGAAGCATACAGCGAGTGCGCACAGGTAACGGATTCAAATATCCTGCGCGGTCTCGCTTACCTGTTCAAGGACGACGCCGCCACCTGGTGGCAGGGCATCAAAAGTTCCGTGTCCACCTGGAGCCAAGCAAAGGAAAACCTAGTGAGTGCTTACGGGGACCGACGGCCGCCGCCGCGTATTTATAGAGAGATCTTCTCCGCGCCGCAACAAGACGAGAACACAGACGTGTTTGTTGCACGTGTTCGCGCCCTGCTAGCCAGGTTGCCGAAGGGCGACGTATCAGAGTCGGCACAGATCGACATGACGTACGCTCTCCTACACAGCAGGATACGGAAAAGATTGCGTCGGGAAGAATGCAAATCTTTTACCGAATTACTCCGCCTAGCACGGAATATTGAAGACGCGTACGAAGAGAAAAGTACGACGCCGTTAATAAGTGATGAACGAGTGCCACAAAAGACGCACTCGCCATCCACATCCACACATCAGATTCATCACGTTTCACGCGCGCCGCCCGTGCCGTCGTCATATAACACGACGACGCGCGCGCCGCCGATTACGATCGACTCGAACGCGCGCGCGCCACCACCGCCGGACGCCAGGGCTCCCGCCGCCATCGCCGCGCGGCCCGCGGCGCCGCCGGTGCCTTCTCCGCCGACTCGCGACGCCTGTCAGCGGGCAGCCGCCACCAACAAGCAACGGCCTGCCTGCTCGTACTGCAAACGTTACGGTCACACTAGAGACCAGTGTCGTAAGTTGCAGTTTCCAGGTGAGTCCAATCAGTCACCTATTAACTCCGCGGAAGTACGTGATAGTGAACCGTTTTATTCTTTACAACTTGAAAATCAAAGTGTTCGTAAAGTTAATAATAAACGTGTTTTTATAACTGACAATAAACAATATGTGTGTGCAAACTTAAAATGTAATAATACTACTCATAAACAATGTAAATACTGTTCATTTAAAAAGCCAATTTCCAAACATCATTTTTTTCGTCAACGTAATTTGTGTAGACAAAAGAACATTGTTTCGAAAAACAAAAATGTACCTACACATGGTGAATCCTTTTGTTTAAATAATAAGTTAAGCAAAAATGTTTCTTTTGTTTGTAATACGAGTAGTAAAGATTGTAAAAAGTTAACTGTTCATCGTAAAAATATTCCAAAAAACGATTGTGTTGCAAATAAAAATGTTCCTTCTTTTTGTAATAATTTAGGTTTACAAATTGAAGATATTTCTTTAAATAATGCTGATGTTTGTGTACAAGATGTATGTAGCGATGCTACGGGACCCTCTATTGGACGCAGTTTACGGCCTATTTTTAAGATTAAAATTTTGAATTTTAATGGTTCTGCTTTAATTGATACGGCCGCAAAACATTGCATTGCGGGTCACTCGCTATATACTCTCCTTCTAGGTCAAGGACAGTCTTTCATACCATCTTCAAAGAACGTAAAACTCGCGGACGGTATTATCCGGAGTATGGACGTACTCACTACCACTTTAGAAGTGTGCTTAGAATCAAAAGTGATTACGATACCATTTATAATTTTTCCCGATGCTACCAATAATGAAACATTATTAGGTATTGATTTTATTACCGCCGCCGGAGTAGTTATAGACTTTAGTAAAGAATTATGGTATTTTAGTAATAACGATAGTGTAAAATATAACTTGTCCTTCGAACCTACGTCGCGTAGCGTGTCCTGCTCCTCTACAGATATACTTAGAGATGATGAGGGTATTCACCTTAAGCCAACTGAGCGACAGGCGCTCGCTGATGTCCTCATTCGACATGCACACGTTTTCAGAGCAGGGGGAGGCCCGACTCCATATGCTGAGCATCGCATAGAGACGGGAGACCATCCACCTATTGCTGTACCTCCATACCGCCTGAATCCAGCTAAAAAGCAGCTGATGAAGGCTGAAATTGATAAAATGTTGCAAGACGACATAATAGAAGAATGTGAATCGGCTTGGTGTTCACCGGCATTGATGGTGCCGAAGTCCAACGGTGGTATCCGTTTCTGCGTCGACTACAGGCGCTTAAACGCAGTCACCAAGGCCGACACATACCCGATGCCACGCATCGACGAGCTGCTGCAGAGCACGAAACGGGACTGCTACATGAGCACCTTGGACCTTCGTTCTTCCTACTGGCAGGTAAGTCTTAGGGAGGCCGATAGGGACAAGTCTGCTTTTGTCTGTCCGCTCGGCACTTACCGTTTCAAGAGAATGCCGTTTGGTCTTCGAAACGCGCCAGCGACATTCCAGCGTCTCATAGATCGTGTCCGCTCTTGTTCAGCTTTGCAGGATGTGACCTTGTTAGCCTATTTGGATGATCTTTTAGTGATTTCTCAAGGTTACCAGCAGCATTTAAAAGACCTCGAGGCAGTTTTCAAACGTCTGGCTGAATTTAACCTCCACGTAAACAGGGAGAAGTGCGCTTTCGCTAGGGGGAGCGTTCAGTATCTCGGCCACGTTATTACACAAGAAGGTGTTTCCACCGACCCTAGGAAGGTGAGTGCTGTGCTCGAGATGAAGGAACCAGATAATTTAAAACATCTGCGTACCTTTCTTCAAACATGTTCTTGGTTCAGGAAGTTCATACCTAATTTTTCTAAGGTAGCCGAACCATTAACGCGCTTGACAAGGAAGAGTCAAGTATGGTCTTGGGGCTCAGAGCAGTCTCAAGCTTTTGGTGAGCTGAAGCGTTTATTGACCACAGCTCCCATATTGATCCAAGCCGACTTCAGTCGTCCCTTCATTCTGCGTACAGACGCAAGTAACTACGCCTTAGGTGCAGTTTTATTACAGGGCGACGGAAATCAGGAAAGGCCTATCGAGTATGCCAGCCGACTTCTCAATGCAACAGAGCGCAACTACTCCACCACAGAGCGGGAAGCTCTTGCTGTAGTGTGGGCGGTGGAGCGTTTCCGGCCTTACCTAGACGGTCAACCGGTCGTAATCGGCAGCGATCATCAACCACTGCGTTGGCTGCTTTCACTAAAATCGCCAGCAGGTAGGTTAGTCCGTTGGGCTCTCAAGCTACAGTCTTTCGACATCCAATTTCAATATACACCAGGGAAGGCGAACGTCGTGGCAGACACGCTGAGCAGACCGATTTGTTCTAGCGACTCTCGTGACAGCTGCGGTATCTGCTCAGTCATCTGTGACTTGCCTACGAAGACGCCCAGCCAGCTTCGCGCGGAACAAAGTTCAGACCCTGAAGTGGAGAAGATTGTCAAGGAGCTTGAGGGACCTGATGATGTTGCGGCCCAGAGGTGGTTAGAAAGGGGTTACCTCATGGACCAAGGTGTCCTGTTCCGTTATAATCCGGACTCTGAGAGCGAATCACCGCAACTAGTCATCTCTGCCGGCCACGTTCCTGATATTTTAAGAGAGTTGCACGACTCTCCATCAGCCGGCCATCCTGGTATCGATAGAACATACCAAAGAGTAGCCCAGCTGTATTATTTTACAGGGATGCGGAGAATAATCACCGATTATGTCAAAGCCTGCATCCACTGCCAACGATATAAGGCCAATAACGCCAAACCACCAGGTCTACTCCAGACGCCAGTTATGAGCCAACGTAATGAGGTGTTGGCTATAGATTTGTTCGGCCCGCTACCGGAGGGTGACCAGGGGGAGCGATGGGTCTTACTCGTTGAAGATACAGCTACTCGATGGACCGAACTGTACCCACTTAAAGAAGCCACAGCAGAAGCCTGTGCTCATATTCTTATTGAAGAATATTTCATGCGCTTTGGTCTACCTCGCAGGATTATTTCAGATAACGGTGTCCAATTCGTTTCAGCCGTCATGCGCCAGTGTATGACAGTATTGGACATCAAACAGAACTTCATTCCTCTGTATCATCCAGAGTCGAATCCTGCAGAGAGAAAGAATCGTGACCTCAAAGCCATGCTAGCACATCTCGTGGAAGACGATCACACCTCTTGGCCAAAGAAGTTGCCGGTGATACGATTTGCCCTGAACAGCGCTAAGTGTCGTACTACAGGAAGGTCACCAGCTTATTTGTCCTTTGGCAGAGAAATGCGATCCCCCACAGAAGTCGTTCATGACTTTCGTGCTATTTCAAATAAAGAAAATTTCGTTCCTCAAATTACCCCTTATCTCAGGCAGTTCCTGAATTCGTTATCAGCTGTGCGAGAACGCGTGGAGATCCAACAGGATAAGGCAAAACGGTACGCTGACGCTTCGCGCCGACCGTCTGACTCCTTTCAGGTAGGTGATTTGGTCATGCTGAAGTCACACCTGCTTAGCAAAGGGTCCAAAGACCTAACTTCAAAGTTTTACCCACGTCGCGATGGACCGTATAGGATCGTAGAAGTAGTTAGTCCCACTACTTATAATATCGCCAGCACGGAACAACCTGATGTCGTTTTAGGGAGATACCATACGCAAGACATTACCCGTTACCAAGGTAACGACGACTCCTTACCTCAACCCGTGATTCCTAAGAGAAAACGCGGACGTCCAGCTAAGGCTGTTATAACACCAGTTCAGGAGCGGGGGCGTTCTCCAGAACTGGAGGGGGAGTATATAGCAAACCGTAGTAGGTATAACACTCGTCCAGTGCGAGCATCCCGCGGTCGCATTCCCCCGCGCTACCTCGATAGCGCAGGGTGCTGTTCACACATGTAGGTGAGACGTATTGACGTCTCACTCTCACTTCCCGCGCACTCGCGCCGCTCGTGCGCCGAGGCACCCGCGACCGTTGGCTGGTAGTCCGTTACCAAACCTTGTGCTGAACACTCGTGCGCGCCAGCCAACGGCCAAAGCGTAGTTTAGTATTTGTCTCGTGAAGGGTATTACGTTTAGTTATATTCGGGTTACAAACCTCCCCTAGAACTCATGTACATTTATTTCTTTTTTTACTTTTATTAATAATTCTTTTCATATGTGCTAAGTGTGTGTTTTGTGTTTATGATTATTATACTTTGTTCAATCAATCGCAGTGTATTACTGACTACACGAACCTCACTCCCATACAATGTATTTGTTATGTAAGTAATTAAAAGTATACTTTTGTGTATAATTTATTATTTTCCTCATTTCTCCTTTGTTCTTCATCCTTCCTTCTAGCAGTTAGAGGGAGTGTCAGACTCATACTGACTAAATCCCACTATGTCCCTTCTGGAGGTCCCTGTGTGCCAGGGCTGCGGTAACTAATAAAAATAATAAAAAAAAACAAGTATACTATTATAAACTTAATTTATTTAAGGTAGTATATATTTTAAATCACTGTATCACATTATCATAATAAGCTGACAATTCTTCTTCCAGTTTATCCTTTTCACAAACTTCTCGTAAATGCCTGTTCAGCTTACTTTTGCCCTGAAAAAGTAAATAAATACAATAAGGTAGTTGACAACTAGTCAAATTCAATACTTTGATTGTACTATCAAAATCGTTTGGATGATGACTAGGTCAAAAATAAAATACGTTATCATATTCAATTCGTAAAACATCTTTAAATAATGACAGTTTCATTAATCGTTTTGAACTGAAAATTGGTAACATTTTTATATTAAAAATATAACCGAAATAAGTATACGGCTTGATGTTAAAAATCTATGACGTCATAACTTAGTAGTTTCATACAAAATGCATACAAAGTAACCATTTTTGACAGTTCAATAAAAGTAATGACTTTGACTAGTTGTCATCTACCGTATTATAAGAGCAGATGTCACTACGAAGAACCGGACATTCAAATATATGTACATATAGATACACACAGCTACATAGAAGCTATACGAAGCCATTTTGTCTTGAACTTGCTATTTATGACCTTTCTACAAACGCAACGGTCAGCTTATACTAGTTTTGTATAGCTTGATGCGTAGACTTGGTTTTATGATAATTTACTTTTTTTTTTATATGGAAAATCATCAAATGGTACCACTGAGGGTGCAGCTGGAGGGAGTGTCAGAATCTTACTGACTAAAGCCCACTATGTTCCTTTTGGTGGTTTACCAGGGCCGCGGTAACTCTTACGAACAACATAAATTACCTTAAAACTAATAAATGTTAGAAAAGAATATCTAGTTTTAATTCCGCGAGACAAAAATCCAGCATTGGTTGCAGGATGCACATGCAATATCCCCCTCCCGCCCACTTACACAAGCACACGAAGGAAAGATACCACCCTCCCTCCCTCATGCACCTGGACACGGAGAAATGGCAGCAAGCCCTGCAACCAAGACGACTCGACACGTGTTTCGCCCCTCCCCGGGGCATCCTCAGGACGTCTTGACTCGACGACCGCTCGGGCGCGAATGAATGAAAATCCTGCACCCAATGCTGGATTTTCGTCTCGCGGAGTTAAAGCTAGATATTATTCTTTTCTAACATTTATTGTAATGGATTTCCGCAAAGTAACGCCTGATTCAATAAGTTACCTTTTTTTTTTTTTTTTTTTTTTTTTCGTGGGAAATCATCAAATGACCCCTCCCGCTGAGGGTGCAGCTGGAGGGAGTGTCAGACTCTTACTGACTAAAACCCACTATGTTCCTTCTGGAGGTCCCTGTGTGCCAGGGCCGCGGTATCTCTTACGAACAACCCGCAGCCCAAGCAGAATTCAATAAGTTACCTTAAAACTATTTCCGCAATGGTGACACACGGCTAGAGTGGGCTGCGCACGCGCCGTATGCGTGCCCGCATGTCTAACCAGAGATTTACGACTGCTATATTTGGCGCCACAATTGGAACAACAAAATTCCTTTGTTGTTGAGTGTACAGTTGATATATGATTGGTTAGCGAGCGCTTGTTCGGACATGCGCGGTTGCAGATAGGACAATCGTAGCTGAAAAGATGTTTTTTTCTGTTAAAATCTATACTAATATTATAAAGCTGAAGAGTTTGTTTGTTTGTTTGTTTGTTTGAACGCGCTAATCTCAGGAACTATTGGTTCGATTTGAAAAATTCTTTCAGTGTTAGATAGCCCATTTATCGAGGAAGGCTATAGGCTATATACCATCACGCTAAGACACACGGGAGCGGAGCAGTAACCAAAGATGCGGGTGAAACCGCTGGGGACAGCTTGTATAATATAGACTGCCTCGTTGGTCTAGTAGTCGCAAGGCAAGATTGCTGTGCACGGGGTCTCAGGTTTGATTATTCAGACATTTTTTTCTCGCCGAAGAATCATTCTTGTACTGACGCCAGCACATCAAGCTACCCGAAACTGTCAAATTTTCCCTAACAACTTTGAGCCATGTGCTTCAGAGATAAAGTTAGACAGATTACAGTAGCTTGATGTGCTGTCTGTATCATCCTTGTAATTAAAAAATATTCTTAAAAAAAAACGAGAAATCGGATCAGCTGATATTGATATTTGCGCTTAGCAACACATTACATTTTTTTTATAGTAAATACTAGTCGTTCTCCGCGGTTTTACCTGCGTCCAAATGGACTTATTACCCGCACCCGGTTAAAAATTAATGTTTAGTTACTTCTTGTTACATTGGCTATTTGACAATAATAGTCTCGTAAAAAAATAATATATTTCAAGTAATATAAGGATTCATAAAAGGAAATATATACAGACTATATTTATAAACTAAATAGAACTGTATACAAAGTAAATAAAAAAGAGACAAATTAAAATTAAAATATTGCATCAAAAAATTCGTCCGCATCGCTGTCAGCGGGGATCGTGCCCAAAACGCTGGCCGCTCGTCAAAATCGGTCCAGTTATTTCAGAAATGAATGATACCAAAAAATATTTATCAAAATCTCAATAAAACTTTACTATAATTAAATATATAAAGAATTACAGTTAGAATAAAATAAGTACGACCGAAAATTTTCTGAAAATATTTGCAAGATAAAAATTAATGAAAAAGCAAAAATTATCGCCCGAACAGGGACTTGAACCCTGGACCCTTGGATTAAAAGTCCAATGCTCTACCGACTGAGCTATCCGGGCCGTACAGAAATCTTCAAAACTAGTATTCGCCCGCGGAGTCACTTAAGTTCTATGAAAATTGATTATGATTTCCAAAATACAGCACCATTTAGACGCGGAGAGTTTCTCGTCTCGAAGATACGATAATTGAAGGGATATAAGGCAGTCCCTCCTTGTAAAACGCTGGTCATCTCCCGAGCCTTTTTCCCAACTATGTTGGGGTCGGCTTCCAGTCTAACCGGTTTCGGCTGAGTACTAGTGTTTTACAAGGAGCGACTGCCTATCTGACCTCCTCAACCCAGTTACCTGGGCAACCTAATACCCCTTGGTTAGACTGGCGTCAGACTTACTGGCTTCTGACTACCCGTAACAACTGCCAAGGATGTTCAATGACAGCCGGGACCTACAGTTTAACGTGCCATCCGAAACACAGTCGTTGGTGTCCAAGATATACTTAGAAAGTACATACAAACTTAGAAAAGTTGCATTGGTACTTGCCCGACCTGGAATCGAACCTGCGCCCTCACACTTGAGAGGTTGGCTCTTTAACCACTAGGCCACCACGACTACACGACCTTGTAAAACACTGGTACTCAGCTGAATCCGGTTAGACTGGAAGCCGACCCCAACATAGTTGGGAAAAGGCTCGGGAGATGGATAATGGAGTATATCAACGAACAACAAATCAACCTACTAGCTAACTTGCATGCAATAAAACTAGGGTCTGCGCCCTGTGTCTGGGCACCGCTCGCACCCAGGGCCGTCTTTAAACTATTTGAGGCCCTGGGCACATGAGGATCATGGGGCCCCTATGACCTAAAGAAAACACTATTTATTTATCTTTACAAAATAAAGGTCGCTATGCGCGTGTTTTTTTACTAGGCTAATATTAGTGACATCTAACTTCGCTAAGAGGTAAACAAAATAGTCCGAGCAAATAAGTAGGTATTAGATATACATCTATCGATTATGTATACGATTTGGTAATCTGGAAGGAACTAGGGGGCCCCATTCGAACGAGCAGGCTGCTCGCACCGCCCTATTTACGGCGCTGAGAAGGCCTATGCCCAGCAGTGGGATGATAAAGACTTACGATCTGTGCTGGTGGTTGACTGAGTTCCTCAAGTGGGCGAGTAAGCTTTTCCGTGTGGTATACCCAATCCCACATGTTGTGCAGTAGTGTTCTTTCAAGGGTTCGGTGATGGTATGTTTCTTTTTATGCTGGGTCAGGGTGTAGGGGCTGCTGAATACTGAGGGGCATTGGTCACAGCTGAATTGGCGATTGATGTGTGTTCTGGAATTGAAAAGAAACATAATTGGTTCTTTTGTTTTTATTTATACAGGGTGACTTAAAAATTATAAAGAATAATCCTACTACTATTATAAAGGCGAAAGTTTGTAAGTATGGATGTATGGATGTTTGTTACTCTTTCACGTAAAAACTACTGAATGGATTTGAATGAAACTTTACCACAATATAGCTTATACATCAGAATAACACATAGACTACTTTTTGTCGCGAAAACCGAAAACCACGCGGGCGGAGCCGCGGGCGACCGCTAGTGATCAATAAATTTATTTTATATACTATACTATACGACAGACGTTGTTCTGTTTTTTTTCAGTCATAAGAACCATCTCTTGATTATAACAAATAACAAGTAAACTACTGTATTTAATATCAATATGTACACGGTTATGCAATAAATGAATCGTTATCTTTAATGTGAAATCAGTCCAGCCATTGTGTGACTAGTAGGGACACACTGTGTCCAATGATTGTGTGACCAAGGGAAATAGGGACTCATTTTTCTATACATATGTATATAAATAATTTAAAAATTTCATCTTTTTATGTGTATAAATAAATAAATTATACAGGGTGATATGACAAACATGAGCACTTAAGGGCTTTAATGGCTCTTTAGAAAGAGACTATTTAATTATTGTATTTTTTAACGACAAAAAAAAATATTTTTTAACATTTCTCTTTTTAAAAGTAATGACCAGTTCCTCTGTGTTGTATAACACTGGTATGATCTGCATCCAAGAAGACTGCAAGATAGCTTCAGGAAAAGTCTAGTCGGATTTCTTTTAAATAATTTGACTTTTATACATATATATATATTTTTTGTATCACCCTGTATAATATAAAATTATTATTCAGAAATCCACTCACAACATATGAGTTCTGACAGCAGCCTGGTTCTTAAAGTTTTTTCCGCAAATATTACAAGAGTATGTCCGATTTGAATTAGTTTTACCATGAAATCTTTTCAGATGTTGTTGTAAGCCACTAGCGTCCCTGAAAATGTTAAAAAAATATATTACTTTACAAGTCAACCGCGTACTAAGTTTTAAATATTTTTTTGGATACATTTATAGATATAATATTTACAACTTATTTACAAACACTATTTACAATATTAAGGTAAAGAAAAAAAAATATGCATATAATACAAGTATTTACATAAAAAACTAAAAGGCGTCGAAAAATTCATCCCCATCGCTGTCTACTGGGAGCGTGCCCAAGAGGCTGGCAGCATTGCCACGTTGTATGGCAATGCTTATTCTCTGTCCAAAGTAATAGCCAGCCTTTTGGTCACGGGTAGCGTCAACCATCCGCTTAGACAACTCGTTGTATAGACTAAGAGCATTCGGACCCCACGATCCTAAGGTTTCGACCCCAAATGGTTCGAAAATATAGTTACGTACTATGGGACTAACTTCCCGCACCGGTTAAAACAGCCTAAGTTACTCCTTGTTTCAAATTCTCTTTGTTTCAGCTACCTGCCAATAAAAGTCCCATCCAAATCGGTCTAGTCATTTCAGAGTTTAGACGGAACAAACAGATAGACAGACAAAAATTAAAAAATATTATATTGGTGTATCATAAGTATGTAGTAAAAATCGGTTATTTAAATATAACAAACATACACTACAATTTTATTTATATGTATGTATTAATAAGTCAAAGTTTTTTTTTGTGAGAAGTCATCAAATGACCCCTCCCGCTGAGGGTGCAGCTGGGAGTGTCAGACGCTTATTGATTAAAACCCACTATGTTCCTTCGGGAGGTCCCTGTGTGCCAGGGCCACGGTAACTCTTGCGAACAATAGCACAACCCCGACACAATACATCAAAATACTTATGTAAGACAACTATACTTTTGAGCCGTTTGGGGTTGAAACTCTCGGGCCGTGGGGTCCGAGTGCACACCTCTTTTTCAAGGGCATCTCGAAGAGACTCGCTGACACTTCCCGGTAAGTATTTTAAAATCTGTGTTTCCCGTGACAAGAATGCTGGCTTTTATTTCGGCCAACGGATAAGTGTCATTGTTTTTTTTGTATTAACATTTGTAAATATGAATGATAAATATTTCAGCTCAATCGGTTGAAGATATCTACTTCAAAATTGAGTTCAAAGAATCCACCGTAACTTACATACACGGCAAGTTAAATAAAAGCTTTTAAAAGTACATAAGGTTATCTATTGACATATTTGGACAAATTTCTCGAAGCCCGGATAGCTCAGTCGGTAGAGCATTGGACTTTTAATCCAAGGGTCCAGGGTTCAAGTCCCTGTTCGGGCGATTATTTTTAATTTATCTAGATATTTTTTTAATAAAAGTATTTATATTTTGGTTAAATACTTTTCATTTTTTTTTATTTTAAAAATTAAGTAAAAGAATTTTAGTAAATTATCAAAATGGCTGTATCAATTTTAATAATCCGAGAGCTGGTTTTCCATATTTGAGACAGTAAAAAATTTGGATAATTTTTTTTTTCAAGGGCCAAGGTATGCCTGGGCTGCGGGTTGTTCGTAAGAGTTACCGTAGCCCTGGCACACAGGGACCTCCAGAAGGAACATAGTGGGTTTTAATCAGTAAGAGTCTGACACTCCCTCCAGCTGCACCCACAGCGAGATGAAGGTCATTTGATGATTTCCCACGAAAAAAAGGCTGTAGGCTACATTTTTTTTTGTGAAACCACAGACATAAGCTAGTCTAAACTAATATTATAAAGAGGAAACCTTTGTATGTTTGTATTGAATAGGCTCAAAAACTACTGGACCGATTTCAATATTTCTTTTACCATTACTTAGAGGGATTCTTCCGAATCCGTATAGGCTATATTTTATCCCGGAAAATAGATAAGATTTTTCGTGGTAGTGAAAATTGTGGAGTAAGGCGTCGAAAAAACTGCCGTACGTTTCTATACTAATATTATAAAGCTGAAGAAAATGTTTGTTTGTTTGAACGCGCTAATCTCCGAAACTACTGGTTCGATTTGAAAAATTCTTTCAGTGTAAGATAGCCCATTTATCGAGGAAGGCTATAGGCTATATACCATCACGCTAAGACACACGGGAGCGGAACAGTAACCAAAGATGCGGGTGAAACCGCTGGGGACAGCTAGTAAAATAAATTAAAAGAAAAATATTTTTTTAAAAAGCTTTTATAGTCCGCCATATTGGATTTAGAATAATGTCAAATTATTTTTTAAGTCACTCTCAATAAGCCCTTTCATTTGATACCCATATTGTTGAAATTCATTAAAAATAACTACTCCACCATCTTGGACGGTCCGCCATATTGGATTTAGAATAACGTCATGTAACATATCTTGCATCGTCATCCAAACTGAACGTGTATACAAAATTTCAGCTCAATCGGTTGAAGATATTCACTACAAAATTGAGTTCAAAGAATCCACCGTAACATACATACACGGCAAGTTAAATAAAAGCTTTTAAAAAATAAATGTCCACCCGTGCGAAGCCGGGGCGGGTCGCTACTTTCTTATATACTTACTGAAAAACCCTCCCACAAAGATGGCACGAGGCTGATGACGCACGATCGTGACACCTCTTAGCGTGAGTTTGTGTCTGTCTCGCGCGAATGTATGCTGAGCACACTGTACATTTGTATCGCGTTGAGTGAAGCGTACAGTGCGCTCGCAATACCGCACCGGTCGCAAACCGCAGCGAACATAGTGTGCAGACATATTCCCCGTTGGACTAAAAATATTGACGAATATATAAATTATATCATTTATTTTGTATGTCTGTTTAAGATATTATTATTTACTAGCTGTTGCCCGCGACGTCGTCCGCGTGGGCATTAGGATTAAACCCCCTCCCCCCGTAGTGATAGCGTGATAATATGTAGCCTATATGTTGACCCGACCTCTTAGTTATATTCATGCCAAGAAGCAAATCCATGCAGTACTTTTTGAGATTATCAAGGACATACATACAGACAAACAGACAAAAAATCTAAAAACTATATTTTTGGCTTCGATATCGATTTTAGATCACGTCCCAATAGGGAAGATGCAAATGTAATATTATTGAAAATTTTATCATTAAAATTTTAAAAAAGTATAAAAGAAAGACTACTGTAACGTTTTTATTTTACATAATGTTGATTTTTACGAATAATTAAAAATTAAAGTGACTTGAAACGAAACGTATTTCAAAACACCAATCAGCGTTCAGTGACGTCACTCCCGTTATGACAACTTATTTGAGGTTATAGATAGTTGTAAAGGTGAACATGAATGTAATTAGTTTGTGCGAAAATTAATTGTGTTTTTCAGATTAAAATGGAAGTTGGATTTATTGATTTTTTTTAGGTGAGAAAGCTACAGTCTTTTGGGGTATTTCCATTTCTACTTGAGCTTGTTTCGATCGTTTCTGAGGATATATAGACACCTGTACACTCTTATCATTGGATATTTGAAAATTTCCAGAATCATGTGTTTCTGTGATTAATGAACACTCTAAAGATGAATCTGAAAAATGAAAGAAATAATAATTCAGTTCTTTATCAGCAAGTACTATCTTAATAATATTACAAATGTGAAAGTTTAAATGTTTGTCTCTAGTATAATAAGGATAAATCTGAAGGAATGAATTAAATGCTCTCAAGAATTTCGCGTTTTTTTGGAGAATAATAATTATCCTTCCCATTCGCAGCTTGGAACCACTTTTTTCTTAGTTTTGGGTCAGAAGGTCCAGTCAAAACTTTGTTGAAGTAGATGGACACAAAACATGAGTCAACGCGGATTTTTTTCGGAGCATTGATGGTATTGTTATGATCCCCTGATGTTGACGGATAATCCATTTTAAATTTTTACTGAAAAATATCTCGAAAGTCGAGAAAAATGCAAATGAATGAAAGCCGGCAACGAACAAGTACGACTAGTGTCAGACGCGAATGACGTCATCGGAACCGTAGGCCCGTTTTGGCGCGAAAATTTAAATTGTCAATTTAAAACTGCATTTTTTTACAATAAATTGCAGTGTTTACATTTTTTTATATATTTGTGGTCTATTCTACATGGAATTCTTTAAAATAAAAACAAAAATAAAAATATTGCATCTTCCCTATTATTCTTTAAAAAAAATATTCAATGTACAGTTTTGACCTCTCTACGATTTTATTATATAGATCATTGGACATCCTTGGCAGTCGTTACGGGTAGTCAAGAAGCCACATATTATCACGCTAGCACTACGGGGGGGGAGGGAGGTGAATGTTTAATCCTAATGCCCACGCGGACGACGTCGCGGGCAACAGCTAGTATGATAAGTATAGATAGTGGACAATTACCTCCTCATGTCTCATCATATGAGCTTGGTATGTATCCTTAAAAAGAAACCCCAGGGCACAATTATGGCATTTAAATTCAGCTTCTAAATACTTCTTGCTCCTTCTCTGAGCTTCTAACTCTGTTCTTTGCTCTTCTAAAGTCATCAGTATCTTCTCAAAGTCTTTCTTCTTTGATTTCTTCGTTTTTGCTGTGT
Organism: Heliothis peltigera; assembly: GCA_958496145.1. Taxonomy (NCBI): domain Eukaryota; kingdom Metazoa; phylum Arthropoda; class Insecta; order Lepidoptera; family Noctuidae; genus Heliothis; species Heliothis peltigera. The sequence continues at coordinate 2,878,659 of OY292351.1, forward strand.
CTGAAATGGTGTCCAAACTGATTTTTGGATACGGCGACTGTTCTAAGGAGATCAGCCAGCTGCGCAGGACATATTATAGTGCACAAGCATTTGCGCAGACACAGGTGCACTCTCTATTCCCTCACTCTCATAGTCCTCAGGGACGGCAATCCGACACGACTGGAGAGAGATCACAAGCAGGACCGATATTTACGTGATCTCCGAAAAAAATTTACAGTGTCGGTGTAGTGTTTGTGATCTATAATCCTGTCAGAGTTGTCAATAACATGACGTTGTCGCGCACACGGGTAGTAGGCCCCACTACCCACTACCGCGCAGACAAACAGACATACAGACAAAAAGACAAAGCGGAATTAAAACTAGATATTCTTTCCTAACATTTATTGTAATGGATTTCCGTAAAGTAACGCCTGATTCAATAAGTTATCATTACTTATATTAAGGTTGTCTCAAAAGGGCTTCAGCGTGTTGGCTTCGGCCCCACGTTCGCCTTCCAAAAGTTCGGGACTCTGCACTCCCGTAACGTGACGTTGTCGCGCATCTTATTGACAACTCTGACAGGATTATAGATCACAAACACTACACCGACACTGTCAAATTTGTTCGGAGAGCACGTAAATGTCGGTCCTGCGCTGATCTCTCGTGGGGTGGTCAGTCACGTTAGAGCCACGGGCGAGCACGGATAACTATTGGCATACTGGTTTGGTAACAAGCCAATTACTTACTTATTGTATACTCGGAGCACTACAGTCGGGTAGCTTGATGCGCTAACGTCTGAGTAATTAATACATACCCTTCTCACCGCTTCCTCCTTCATTTCTAATCTCGTCCAAACATTCATTAGTCTCATCTTCATAGTATTCATAATTAATTTCATCATATTCGCGTTTCTCTTTAATTTCTGACTCATCTGTAGTTTCTTGTTTTACATCAAAATCATCATTATTTACATGTACTGAACCATTATCCTTATCATTGTAATTATCTTCACAAATTTCAGTATCGTCATCAACATTCTGAAAGATTTAGCAAAATATAAAACAACTAGCTGTCCCCAGCGGTTTCACCCGCATCTTTGGTTACTGCTCCGCTCCCGTGTGTCTTAGCGTGATGGTATATAGCCTATAGCCTTCCTCGATAAATGGGCTATCTAACACTGAAAGAATTTTTCAAATCGAACCAGTAGTTTCAGAGATTAGCGCGTTCAAACAAACAAACAAATTGTTCAGCTTCATAATATTAGTATAGATACTAAGATATGACGCATTAAAGTTTGGGAGTGGGGGCCTGTGACGTCACGTTTAACCTTCTGACCGCCACAGTCACGTATAGATGACAAGCCAAAAAGTGTCCAGCACGCCACGGTCACGACTACATGCCAGAATTTTAAAGTTAAAAATTAATAGTCAGTTTCAATCGATATAATTCCGAACTCACTACTATATTGTAGGTAATTATGGATGAATTCTTAGCTTGGCGCTGAGGGCACGTCTTTCTTTTTGACGGGGTCAAAAGATTAAGTAAAATTAGTGCCTAAAAGTGACGTAGGACGAAGGAAAACATCTCGAGGAAACCTGGACTATAAAGTGTGAAATCGCCAACCCGCATTGAGCAAGCGTATTGATTGACGCTCAATCCTTCTCCGTGTGAGAGGAAGCCTGTGCCCAGCTGTCGGACGATAAAAAGGCTGATGATGATGATGATACTAACCTGACATTCTTCATCACCTTTCCCAACATTGTCGTCTCCATGACCTTGGAAATAATCATCAAAGTCGTTTGGGTCGTCTTCTAGCTTCGTGTAGTCGTGGCTATGTGTACTCTGGTCTTTGTTGTCAATATATAGTTGTAATATACTTGTAGGTATACAATTTTCTTCAGAACAAATTATTGCAGTACCTATTTTACTTCTCTGTAAATTTATTGTACCTTTTTCACTGAAATTTAGAAAAGATAAGTGCTAAATTAATCGAACTTGTAGAAAAGTTGGTTTAAAAAGAATAATTTTTGAAATCGGTCCAGGCGTTTTTGAGAAATCGATTAACAAAAAATAGAGTAAATTGACAACCTCCTCCTTTTTTTGAAGTCGGTTAAAAAAGGCATTTGGCAAGCTCCCAAATGCTTTTTTTTAATGTAACACACTATATGGCAAAGGCTGACAAAGGCTTCCCCTAAGGTTTGCCACTTAGAGCGGTCTTCAACAACTCACATCCCCGGCGACCGTCCGACCACCTAGTGGGGGGTATACCCACGCTGCGTCTTCCGGGTCGTGGTCGCCATACAACTAGACTTTTAGGATACCCCATCTTTAATAAATTAAAAGAAAAAAAACTTTTTTTAAAAAGCTTTTATGGTCCGCCATATTGGATTTAGAATAACGTCAAATTATTTTTTAAGTCACTCTCAATAAGCCCTTTCATTTGAGACCCATATTGTTGAAGTTCATTAAAAATAACAACTCCGCCATCTTGTGTGGCCCGCCATATTGGATTTAAAATGACGTCATATAGCATATCTTGCATTGTCATCTAAACTGAACGTGTATACAAAATTTCAGCTCAATCGGTTGAAGATATCTACTTCAAAAATTGAGTTCAAAGAATCCACCGTAACATACATACATTGCAAGTTAAATAAAAGCTTTTAAAAACACAACATCTTTAAAAGAACAAATAGGTTCTTACTTACCTAAATAAAACAGGATACTCCAAACTTCTCTTCAGACAGATGGATTTAAATAGCCACAGCTTGAGGACCATGTGGCCGCAGATATAGCATAAGTGGGAGTCAGGACATAACTGAAAAGTATAGAGCAAGATACATGTTATTGTCTGCCGGGGTTGTGAGTTGTTCGAAAGAGTTACCGCGGCCCTGGCACACAGGGACCTCCAGAAGGTACATAGTGGGTTTTAGTCAGTAAGAGTCTGATACTCCCTCTAGCTTCTTTTGCTCTTTGGGGCACGAGAAGTGTCAGAGAGTCTCATTGTGAAGAGGAGGTGTGCACTCAGACCCCACAGCCCGAGAGTTTCGTCCCCAAATGGCTCAAAAGTATAAAAATATGCACACTTAAATGTTGACCGTTTTTTTTCGTATATCACACTAATTAATGTTATTGCTACTACTATACTAATTAATATTATATTAATTTATTATTAATTAATTGTTTATATATAAAGGCAAAAGTTTGCGACTGTGTGATTGTGTGTGTGTATGTTTGTTGCCTCTTCATGCTCAAACGGCTGAACGGATTTTGATGAAACTTTTCAGTAATATAGCTTAGACATCAGAGTAACATATAAGCTAAGTAGTTTTCTTAGGAAGCAGGAGAAACCGTGTGCCGGAGCTAGTTATTAATAAAGTTCTTACACTCATCCCAACAATTTCTCTGTATTTCTCTCGTAGATCCTCATTTGTATCCGCATTTACAGTGCTATGACAAATAAAACATAGAAACGAAGACATTTTTTCAATTTTGGTTCAAATATTTGTGAATTGTAAATTCCTTTGATTTACAGATTAAATTGTTGCTTTTATATTGTAGTAGGCTCTGAAGCTACAACTCCTGTGTCATTGTTAGACTATTATTTGATTATCAGCAGATTATTCAAACCTGGAAAAAATTTAAGGAATAATGTTTTTATTCAATTCTACAAATATTTTAGATGTAGGTGCGTTTTTTTTGTTTGTCAGTCTTTAAAGAAGCAGGGAGGCAACTAATTGAAAATATTTCACCGTAGCGAGTTAGCTAATAGGTAGTTAAGAGAATTATGCTAAGTTTTATGTAAATAAAACTACTAATAAACCGTCATATCTTTATACTTCCATTCTTTATATCCGTAAATATCTTTTCATTAGACTAAGTAAGGGTAATATAACAATGGCCCAGTCTTAGCGATATTGTTACCTCATAGAAGCATAATATAAGACTTGTATTTGGATTTATACCATCAAATCAAGTTATATTTGAATGTAATTTAATAACAAACAATTATCATAACAAACAAAAACCTAAACCAAATTCACAATTTGTTTGACAATATATATGGATGACAGTGACACTGACATTATGAGAAACTTCATTCAGGAGGATCACCTGATTTCTTCAAAAACACTTTATGGTTTTAGGGGTGCAATCACAAATAAAATAATCTTTCGCTTTCTTTACTTCCAGATTTGTAGAGCAACTACAGCTTTCTAGTTCTCTTGATTTCAGTAATAAAAGCTCAAGTGAGTGTAATAATTAAAAATGACGTCTAAACCAATCGTAATTCAATCATAATATTGCTCGTGGGGTTTTCTAACCACTTTTTCTTAACTCCTGCTTTACACCCCTTGCACTGTTTATTCTTCATATAAAAAATCTATATACCTCTTTCCTAAATCATGAATGCATTCAAATCTTTCCGGTGTAGTTTCTCTATGGAAATTGCGTCTTCTAAGGATGTACACTTGTGAAAGGTATTAGTCGAATACTTCTCTAGTCTACTAAATTTCCATAATAAATGCTTTTTCGGTATTACTCTCACACAGTTCATAACGTCATTAGTACCAAGGTGTATAAATATAGAATTGCATAATAATGAAAAATCTTTATACATTTCGAAGTAATTTAATTTTGCATTTGAAGTTTAAGCAATAGTACAAAATTGAAAATTACATTGATGAGATAATCGACTAAATATCAATAAAAACTAAAAAGGTACAGCGCCCACACGTCACGTCAGAATTAGAAAAAGGATAAATTTTGTGCCTTGAAGCATAATAGTTCAATAAAAATTAACATTTATTTCGACATAGTAATAAACAATACGGACACTGTAATTAGGGCAATAAACTGTGCATTCCCTGTAGAACTCTTGTGTTGTGTGTGCGTTTTTTCCGTTTTATTCTGTTCGAAAACGGCTTTGGTGTTTTACAAATAAGCGGTTGAATTGTATGAATTGGCATAGATCTTTATAATTAGCTGTTTGCGTCGCCTACTACATTGTGCGTGCGACAATTGCCGGACGTATTTTTCTCGAGACTGTTATTTATTAGTCGATCGTATCAAGAAATGTGCGGTGCCGTAGTAAAGCTAAATATATCGAGTCGAAACGATATTTGATGAACTGGGATATCAGTAAATTACACTGTGAGTATTCTTTATTTGAATATTAGTTTTTTTTTGGTGCAGTAAGGTTTTTTTTTTAATTTAATTAGCGGGGCGCTTGTGTTAGGTACTTATTGCTTAAGTCGAGTAGTTCATAGATAATATAATAAGATTCTAATAGGTGCGAACTTTTTATTATATTTAAAACTGTTTTTCGTCTTGCATGCATATTTGATTCGAAAATAAGCGGGGTTTTGCTATGCCAAGGTCTTGAAATGAATAAATAATAATCTAATACACTATTAACGGCGTTTGGCGTCGTTCGCTCTTTTAAGCTACAAAAAAACTTAGGGTCAGTTTATGGGTTACTGATAGCCACTATCTACAAGATAAATTAAAAAAATGCAACAGAATTTGTATGAAATTATCTGTCAGATAAACTACCTGGAACTTATCAGCAATCTGTGAAACTGGCCCTTAGACTTCTACTATTGGTTATATATTACAGGCAGTTTCACCCGTGTCTGCTGTGAACTACTCCTTGTATCTATATTAAAAGTATACATAGCCTTCCTTAGTTAATAAGCTATCTAACCCTGAAAGAATTTGCAAAAGAGACCAGTAGTCACCGAGATTACGGTGTTTACGCAACACACACTTTTCATTTTTCTAATATTATTATTGGAATTGCATTGGAAAATCCTGGTTGTCATTTGTAGATCTTTGGCAGACGTTACTGGTAGTCAGAAGCCAGAAAGTCCGACAACCAGTCTTACCAAGGGATATTGGGTTGTCCATGTAACTGGATTGAGGAAGTCAGATAGGTAGTTGCTCTGCCTAAAACTCAGCTACACCCGGTTAAGACTGGAAGCTGACCCCAACATAGCTTGGGAAATGGCTAGGCAGATGAGATTGCATTTGAAGATATTTAGTTATTTTAAGAGTTTATATTTGGTGCTATAGTTACTGAGATAAAAAGCTATATAATATTACAATTTTAACCTTTACATGATATTTAAAATAAAACTATTTTAATCTTCATTTAAAAACATTATATACTAGATTTAATCTCAACCGACCTCATCTTGTTTTTATTAAAAATGTGTTGAAGTGTAAAAGTGTTGAGTTCAACCTATTTGCAAAATAAATATCATTTACTATTTATTTTTTTTGTTGAAACCGATATGCAGTTTTTATCAATATTATCCTACTACTATTATAAAGGCGAAAGTTTGTAAATATGCTTATAATATAGCTTATACATCAGAATAAAATATAGGCTACTTTTTATCCGGGTATGGAAAGTACTTCCCTCAGAAAGCGGGTGAAACCGCTGGCGGAAGCTAGTCTGCTATAAATATTCAAATAATTAATGAATGCATTTTTAAGTGCAAATCTTGATAGCATCTGAATTGATTTAGCTAATAATATTTTTGAGAATATTCCTTGAGGTATGAGAATCATTCTTACGGACAGCGGCGTAGCGTGGGTATCTGCCGCCCGGGGCGGAAGACAATTTTGCCGCCCCCCTGTTTTGGCTTTTCAATATGTATTTTAGGTTTTTTCATTAGAATTTAACTAAAAAATATCTAAAACTTTTACAATCACATTAATGAAATTATCCAAAAAAAAAACTTAAAAAAAAACGTCTAGGGAGGTTTTTTTTGTTTTTTTTTTTAACTTTCACTTTTAGGTACCTACCAAGTTTTTTTTTATTTCTAGGAACAAATTAAAAAAAACAGGATTTTTTTTTTCATTGTAAATATTCGATAGTTTCGTTTATGAGACTCATAAACGTGGACTTTTGCCATATTACTAGCTTTCGCCAACAGTTTTACCCGCGTCTCGAGGGAACTACTTCCCGTACTCGGGGAGGGGATAAAAAGTAGCATCTGTAGAGCATACATTTTAAATGTTAAGTCTCTTACTTAAAAAACAAAGGACTTTCATACAAACTTCCAACGCTAGCGAAACTATATTTAAAAAACTTCTCTCGTAGCTGGCAGTGCTTTCCAACTTAGTTCTTCTCTTATCGGGAGTAGAACGGTCCATAGCCCTTTACCGGTGTGGGTTGACCCCGGTATGGGCGCGTTCAATGAAGCTGCGAGCCGCCCACTACGGAACGTGCCCCGAAGGTCATTTCCATAAGGCCCGGGGTACAATCTCCCGCGAGGTGGCAGGTCTTCTTTGAGATGGAAGCGAGAACCGAGGGTTCTCTCGCGCCTGTATGATTGCTGCGCAGCGGGCGGACTTCCTGCGCGATCTCATGGTGGTATGGAGAGATCGGATGTCGCAGCCCCGTGCAGGGCATGCCACAATTGTAGCACACGGTAGAATAGAAGTGTGCTCTGTTTGGGCGGCATTGTGCGGCAGCGACTTCTCGCATCCGGCCCTGGTGAAGGCCATGGTCCGGAACGAGGAAGAATGGGATGCCGTCGCCTCCTTCTACGAAGCTGTTGTGCTAGCGGAAGGAGCAGCTGAGAGACCGCACCGCTCATCCCAACCGCCGCGGCAGAGCTGAACCAGGTAGACGCCACGGGCGCAAGGTGTTGAGAGCTGATTCCCGGCCGCCGTAGGCGGTTAGTGTTGGGTGGCTCGCCGTCCATACGTTTCATGACGACAGGCTTGTGTCGGCGGCGCGTTCTGTTCCACGCACTCCTCGATGAGCTCAAACTCAAAATCATTTATTTAAACTTGGCTGCAAAACAGCACTTTCTGAACGTCAAAAATTACAAAAGACAGCCCCCAAAACGCCCACCTTTTACTAGTCGGCAGTCAGCCATATGGATCAGGACTGCGGGATTGTTGGCATGAGTCACCTGGAACCTGAAGGGCTCCAGAAAGAACATAAGACAGTTTAATCAGTAAGAGTTTGACACCAGTGACGCGCTGCACCCACAGCGGGGAGTGATCGGGAGTCATTAATTGATGATTTACCACTCAAAAAAAATTAATGCAGGTCCTTTGTTTTTAGATGATGGAAGATGGTATGGAGGCGTACTAAATATTTTTTATCGGATATTTTTCCCTCCCCGAGTACCAGTGCCGGATTTATATTTTTTATGAGTGTAGATCACTTTATTTCCGCCACCCCATTTTTTCCAAGTTCAAGTAAGCATTATGGCTTCTCTGTATTTCAGCTCTCAGTTTATCAAGAATGACCAAAAAGGTGTTAAATAATCTCTGGAACCGGAGGGTATTTCAGGTTCTTCATTCGTGGCTTCATCCGTCATTTTTTTTATTTATTTAAAAAAAAAACATGGAAATACTAGTGACCGTTCTCTGAAATCTGCCGCCCCTAGGACGCTGCCGCCCCTAGGCCGCGGCCCATACGGCCTATTTTCTAAATCCAGGACTGCCGAATACGGGAAGTAGTTCCGTCGGGACGCGGGTGAAGCTGATAGCGAAAGCTAGTAATATGGCAAAATTCCACGTTTATGACTCTCAAAAACGAAACGATCGAATATTTACAAAAAAAAACGACAGAGTTTTTAAGACTTGTTCCTAAAAAGCAAAAAGAAACTTACATACCTTTAACGAAAAGTTACTGTCACCAACCATGTTGTTAAAAATTATCTAGTTTCCGTTGAGATATCAACATGAAGTTTGGCTACAGGAACCTAGTTATACATATCTTACTGAAAACCATGAATATTTGTAGAAAAGTACGGAACCCTGAGTAAGTATCTGAAAATCCTATTTGGTCAGTTTTTAAGCCCGTTTATAATTATTTTAATAAATAAAAGCTTTAAGAACATCATCAGCTGGCGCTCGCATGCGCTGTTTTTTTTTTTATTTCAAAATGGTTTAAATTATTTTTACTAATTAATGTGAAATTTTGCCGCCCCCCAAAAAGTGCCGCCCGGGGCGGACCGCACCCCCCGCCCCCCCCACGCTACGCCACTGCTTACGGAGAGAAAAAATTAAAGAATCAACCATTATATGGTACAAAGTCTGTTTGGTAAATTATATTTATTTTGCAAATAGGTTGAAATCAACACTTTTACATATCAAATGTCACGTCGTACGGGTCCTGTAGTTTAAACTTATTTAATCGTAATGGTATTAATATTTTTCTTATCAAACATTTTTATTATTATATCCGGAATGCCTATTTAACATGCCTCCCGGAAAATGGAGGAATTTGTCATAACAAGCTGGTCACCCACACACCGATCGCACCAAGCGTTGTTTAACCTTATCATCAATTGACCTATATTAATATGTATCTGATAGATTTACAAAAATAAGAAATATTCTTTATCTTTTATTTATTTTTAACCAACTTTAAAAAACAGGAGGTTATCAATTCGATGGGATGTTGTCTTTTTTTTGTGTGTTTGTTACGCGATTACTCAGCCGATTGTAGACCGATTTTCAAAATTCTTTTTTTTAAATTGCTTACACCTACCACCTACTGTGTATAAGCAGGTGTACAATTGAATAAAAACACTTCAAGTGGTGGTAGTTCTTAAGTAAAGTGACCTCGTTGGCAACTATATTTTCGAACCGTTTGGGTATGAAACCCTCGGGTCGTGGTCGATTGAAGCGCCTCGTTGACACTTCCAGTGACCCAAAGGCTGGCTATTACTTTGGTCAGAGAATAAGCATTGCCATACAACGTGGCAATACTACCAACTACTACCTTTGTTTCGGCGTTTCTTCTCAAGGTAGTCAGTTAGGAAGTGCCGACCTTATCTCGTTCTTTCTATAAAAAATGTGTTTACGTGTAAAAGTGTTGATTTCAAACTATATTTGCAAAATATATATCATTTATCATTAAACACACAGGACAGGCCATTGCACGCCCACCCTTCACCACTTCCTATGTGTTCTCGCTAGGAAAGTAGTCAGTTAGGAAATGCCGACCTCATCTCGTTTTTTTTTTTTTAAATAGCCTTGACCCGTAAATGTGTTGATTTCAAACTATATTTGCAAAATAAATATCATTTATCACTTAACACACAGGACTGGCCATTGCACTCCCACCCTTCACCACTTCCTATGTGTTCTCGCTAGGAAGAAGTGACGCAACAAATTCCCCAAAAGATAACAAGGATAAATATAAACGTGACTCAGTAATTGTCTTTGGCCATCAAATCACTGTTGAAAAACCTTTATCAATAAAGATAATATATTTAGTTATCATACTATCAATTAAAGACATAATAGGATGACTAACTTCCAAATTCAATTAAAAAAAAGACATCCCAGGAAAATTACATTTAAAAAGTCAAAAATTATAGGCTCAACGCAAACCGGCGGAGCCGCGGCGAACATACTGAGAATTGACATATACTTTTTTTTTGTGGGATATCATCAAATGACCCCTCCCGCTGAGGCAGCTGGAGGGAGTGTCAGACTCTTACTGAGTAAAACCCACTATGTTCCTTCTGGTCCCTGTGTGCCAGGGCCACGGTAACTCTTGCGAACAACCTGGCCCTAAGGGTCCTAGCTATTAACTTTCATCATCATCATCCTCCTGCCGTCGTGTCGGCGCAGCATGTTTTTGTCTTCCACGCTCTTCTATCTGCCGTCATCTCACAAGTTACATTCTTTCTAGCCATATCAACTTTCACAATCCATCCACCGTTTCTTTGGTTGTCGCCTTCCTCTATATCCATCCACATTCATGTTCAAGACCTTCCTCACAACATGATCCTCATTCCTCCACATTACATGCCCATACCATGCTAGCCGGTTCCCACATAGTTTTTCGGTTACAGGTGCCACTTTTAAACTTCCCCTTATATACTCATTTCTTACTCTATCCATTCGCGTTACACCACACATTCCTCTTAACATTCTCATCTCTGCTGCATGCAGTTGTCTTTCATTCCTAGCTATTAACTTGTCCTTGAGTATTCATTGTTGTGTGAACAATGTGGCTTTTTCGTTTAGATTAAATTTTTTTTTCTCTTTAGAATATAATTCTGTCTGACAGTTTGAGTACTATAAGTGGCCTACCCAAATGTCCTTTCTGCTGTTATGTTCGTCGGATTGTTGAGCTCCTATGTTACTGTTGAGTTCAACGAAGACCGACAAATGCGTCAAGGGCGTCGCCAAGGGGGGGCAGGGAGGGGCAGCTGCCCCCCCCTAGAGATCCTAAAAAAGTTGCCAAATATAATGCAACCAAAGTTCTAAGTCTTTGAGTTGATTTATTGAACAATAATTCCCGTACGTCGAAACACGAATGAATTCACCAATTCCATTCCTAATATTCCGTACGCTCAACAACGCTCTGCACAACTCTATCGTTGAAGCGGGGGAGGGAGAGTGATACTATTGTTATTACAATCGCTGTAGATGCAAGGCTCGTAGTACAAGTGAAAAGCTTCATGTGCTGTCGACTTTACCTACAATTCATACCTTTGTAGTAGGTAAAGTCAACTTGCCCCCCCCTGGGCCATCGGCTGGCGACGCCCTTGAAATGCGTACCAGCTGATTGGACAGGTCCATTCAAACTTGTATGACACCTTCTTCAAAAGGTCATTTCAGACACAAGCCTACATTGCTCATCCATACTTTAGTATGTAATTTTTTTTTATGTCTGGACTTTAAAAGAGACTATGACCCTTGAGTTTGTTTCGGCGTTTCTTCTCAAGGTAGTCAGTTAGGAAATGCCGACCTCATCTCGTTTTTCATAAAAAATGTGTTGACGTGTAAAAGTGTTGATTTCAACCTATTTGCAAAATAAATATCATTTATCATTTATCAACTTTGCTACAACTACTGCGCAAGCGCAGCACGTCAAATTTTGGACTTTAAACACACGCTCGAAAAGTTTGTGTTAAAAACCCAAATTATATGTTCCCTAGTTAGATGATAACGCTAAAATATTTGAACTAAAAACACAATTGTACAAATTAACGTAATTAACTAAATTAGTGCAGTTAACAACGAAAAATTTTTGGCCGGTAATCAAACTTGACCTATCAATGAGTTGATCGTAGATGGAAATTGGTTCAGTATTAGTCATAATTAAGCCTACGAGTATACTGAGCATCGAAAACTAGATAATTATATTTCATCATCTCCCGAGCCTTTTCCCAACTATGTTGGGGTCGGCTTCCAGTCTAACCGGATTCAGCTGAGTACCAGTGTTTTACAAGAAGCGACTGCCTATCTGACCTCCTCAACCCAGTTACCCGGGCAACCCAATACCCCTTTGGTTACACTGGTGTAAGACTTACTAGCTTCTGACAACCCGTAACGACTGCCAAGGATGTTTAATGACAGCCGGGGCCTACAGTTTAACGTGCCATCCGAAACACAGTCATTGGTGTCCAAGATATACTAAGAAAGTACATACAAACTTAGAAAAGTTGCATTGGTACTTGCCTGACTTGGAATCGAACCCACGCCCTCACACTTGAGAGGTTGGCTCTTTAACCACTAGGCCACCACGACTTACTTGGATAACATAGCAAAAATGCAATGAACTGTTCCTATTCATACACGACCCCAACTCGCACTTGGCCGGGTTTTTTTTGTAAAGTTTACTAATACAATTCGTCAAAACTCATTATCTGAAACATGTCTCCTTGACCCGGGTTAGAGCGAGTTGCCTAATCTTATCGAATTGAGTTAAAATTATCATGTTTCACTCCGAAATAACATTCAATCATATTTTATTCAACAATTGTAACAGTAATTTAAATTTTGTATGTCTCTACTCGACCACGGGACTACAGAGTCCTGGATTTATAGGGTTGAACTACATCTGGCAGCACGGAATCGCATTTGTTCCGTCTGTGCTACCACGTGCTGCAGTATGCTGCCGTATGCGAACGCGCGCTGTCGAATTCCGCAGACAAAAAAGGCGATCGCACGCGTAGCAAGTGATAGGCGATAGCAAGTGATCGGCGATGAAAGGATGCGTTAGCATGCTATCGCGCGCTTCAGCGTTCCGGAGTCTCCCTGCCGACCATTGCATTTTGTCCGTGAAGCCGATCACCTCGAGGATTCTGCCGCGTGCTATCGCATTATGCTTTCTGTCTCGGTCTAGCAAATGTCAGTTCTAAGCGACAGAAAGAGAAAGGGCGACGGAAAAAGGCGATTCCGTGCTGCCAGATGTAGTTCAACCCTTAGATGGCAAACGTGGGGCCGGTCCCTACAAAAAGTTCGGAGTGTTTTCTTTTTGTGAAACAGTGAAAAGTATGTTTATAAAAGATCTAAGATACTAAGATCTTTAAGACGAAAATATTTATAAATTTACTGACTGATTGTTTGTAAACTTTAAAAGATGAAAGGCTTGTTTTTTTTTTCCAATTTTTAGGTATCTAAACTGTTTATGAAACACTTAGATAGATGTCTTTGATGTTGTAAATACCAACTATTAAAGTTAGCGTTAAAAGTCTTCAGAAGGTTCATCATCATCATCAGCCTTTTTATCTTCCCACTGCTGAACTGTGCTTTGCACAGGCCTCCTCTCACACGGAGAAGGATTGAGCGTTAAATGAGGTTGGTGATTACAGACTTCTTATAGTCCAGGTTTCCTCGAGATGTTTTCCTTCACCTTCATTCAGTCATTGGTGTCCAAGATAAACTTAGAAAGTACGTGTAACTAAGAAAAGTTACATTGGTACTTGCCTGACCTGGAATCGAACCCGCACCCTCTTAGGATGCTGATTCTTTAACCACTAAACCACCACGACTTTTCAGAAGGTTAATTCTGCTTAATGGTCACCTTTTTATCCTTTTTGCGAGTCTGCTTGCACATAAAACTATCGGTCTTGCATCTGATCTCTCTCCGGTCGTGTCGGATTGCCGTCCCATCGGACTAAGAGAGTGAGGGAATAGAGTGCACCTGTATGGCGTTTGTGCTGAGCGGCCATTTAACGTGCCTTCCGAAACACGGACGAACACGTCATGACAAGATGGTCACTCATCCACGGACTTAGTCAAGCGTTGATTGATCAATCAGTGCGTCTACTACTTAGCCACGAGCTCCTAATTTACTTAAAACGTCAGTTTTGTTTGCCACTCAACGACATCACAGCACAGGACTTAGTCTTTCTAAGTTCAGCACATCACATGGCATTGTTCAACTCCAAAAATAGTTGCCCTCAAGCGCTTTCACCAAACCCTTAAAGAAACGGTTCACATCTTAGACGAAAGGGCTAGAAAAACTAGCGTGCGCGAAGGTTATAAATACAGTCTAGCCTACGACTATGACCTACGTCGCAACCTTGGATGAAATCTTTATTTGTTAGCCATAAATAATTTTTAAGCATAAATAGTTTAATCCAAGAGAGGTTGGCTAAGCAATAGCCGCACGGGGCGATCGATCATAAGGTTAAGCAACGCTTGGCGTGGTCGGTCTGTGGATGGGTGATCATCTTCGTCATGACTAGTTCCTCCGTGTTTCGGAAGGCACGTTAAACTGGTGGGTCCCGACTGTCATTTGTACATCTTTGGCAGTCGGTAAGGCCTATTTAGATGGAGAGAGTTTCCCGCACGTTTCGGTACGAGAATGTCTCCGCCACTATCGCAAGCAATAATCGTCATAACATAATCGTAACAAAATGTTTACATTCAGGCAAGAACTGAAATATCGCCAGCGAGATTCGTATATGACATACGAATTAAGCGAAATGACACGCCGCTTGTCGCCCTATCAACGGGCGAAAAGAGTGAATGTTTAGACGAAGGAAATGTTTTATATTCCTTCTATTATCGTATCTTCTATCAGTCGCTCCTTGTAAAACACTGGTACTCAGCTGAATCCGGTTTGACTGGAAGCCGATCCCAACATAGTTGGGAAAAGGCTCAGGAGATGATGATATTATCGTATCTTCTAGATGAGAAACTCTCTCCATCTAAATATGGGCCTTTACGGGCGGAAGCCAGAAAGTCTGATAAGTTGTATGTATTTGTCATTATAAAACTCAAGGTTGCGGTCCAGTGTGCAATGTAGACGAGCAGTTATGCCGTCAATGAATTGAATTTATATAAATATTTGAACAAACACATTTCTCAGACTGTTTATCGATATATTTCTGTTGTCGAGGACATTGAAAATTGAAAAGATACTTGTATAATGACATGTTGACGATGCCAAAGCAAATAATGTTCTATACTTAAATTATATATATTTTTTTATTAACCTATACTGTCCCACTGCTTGGCAAAGGCCTCCCCCATATCTTTCCACTTATCTCTATGGCTAGCTTTATGTGGCCAGTCCTCGAGGAAACGGTCCAAATCGTCTCTCCAGCGCTTCCTCGGTCTTCCTCTCGATCGTCTGCCGTCATTTGGGTTCCAATGGGTGGTAATGCTAGGCCACTTATCAGGGTGCATTCGACAGATGTGACCCGAAAATTATAATTATGATGATTAAATTTTGTAAGGTTGTATGCGGTAATCTCTTTGAGGAGCTCGTGGCTAAGTAGCGGCACGGGTCGATCTATCATAAGGTTAAACAAAGCTTGCCGCGGTAGATCCGTGGATGGTGAGGATCTTGTCATGACTCCCATCCCCCCAGCCGAGGAAGGCAAGATTTTCCTGTTCTAATGACATAATAGGGTACTTGATTCTTTTTTTTAATTATTCATATCAAAAGTAACATTTTACAAAACCAAAAACAGAAATACTTTTTTTAATCCGTTGAGAAATAAGTAATTTATAAACCTTTCAAAAGTCAAACACTTAGATAACAGAAAAAGGATGCACATACAAGCTTGTGACGTCAACCAATTTTGACGCTGTTTTCAGAAAAATGTTCCTTGTGCGTGTGTTTATTTGTTTTGTTATTTTTTTTTTTACAAAATCAAACATAAGCAAATATCCTATTGTGGACTATAAAAGTCTCGCAAAGTTGGTTAATGTTTGAAAATTTACGTATAATTCGTGGACTCCGTTCGCTATAGAATCGTCAGTTTCCAACGTGTTATCAAATATGCATGCATTATCAATCATTTTCCATCTGACGTGCTGTATCTGTTATCATAATGTTATTTATCTCAGTGTAACCTACTTGAAAATTATGTGTCAGGCGACAAAAATTTAGATAATTATTTTTATATGTGATACCTGGTTCGTTTTTGGAGATGCTTCAGCTTCGAAGTGTCAGAATCATCAGCCTTTTTATCGTCCTACTGCTGGGCACAAGCCTCTTCTCACACGGAGAAGGATTGAGTGTTAATCACCACGTTAGCTCAATGCGGGTTAGTGATATCAGTCTTTATATGATATGATAGATAGATTCAAGATTCCAGGTCAGGCAAGTACCAATGTAACTTTTCTAAGTTATACGTACTTTGTAAGTGTATCTTGGACACCACAAAACTGATTAAAAGGTAAAAGAAAACATCTCGAGGAAACCTGGACTATAAAGTCTGAAATCACCAAGCCGCATTGAGCAAGCTTGGTGTTTAACGCTCGATCCTTCTCCGTAGCA
Organism: Heliothis peltigera; assembly: GCA_958496145.1. Classification (NCBI taxonomy): domain Eukaryota; kingdom Metazoa; phylum Arthropoda; class Insecta; order Lepidoptera; family Noctuidae; genus Heliothis; species Heliothis peltigera. Next base: position 2,895,148 of record OY292351.1, read on the forward strand.
GAGGAGGCCTGTGCCCAGCAGTGGGACGACAAAAAGGCTGTGATGATGATGATGATGATGATGATGATGAATACTGGAAGCCGACCCCAACAAAGCTTGGAAAAAGGTTAGGTAAATGATGAGATGCCTATGTTTGTGCGTATGGGTATGTGTGCGTGCTTGTATGTCGTTGTAGGGGTGTGTTTGTGTGTGGGTGTGTATGAGCGTGTATTTACTTGTTTTTGTTTTATTTATTTATTTATTCAGTAAGTCATAAGTGAACAGATAGTCCAAAGCACTTATATCATCAAAAATTCCGAAAAACCTTCATCATCATCATCACAGCCTTTTTATCGTCCCACTGCTGGGCACAAGCCTCCTTTCCCACGGAGAAGGATTGAGCGTTAATCACCACGCTTGCTCAATGCGGATTGGTGATTTCAGACTTAATAGTCCAGGTTTCCTCGAGATGTTTTCCCTCACCTTTAATCAGTCATTGGTGTCCAAGATAAACTTAGAAAGTACGTATAACTTAGAAAAGTTACATTGGTACGAACCCGCACCGTCATACTCGAAAGGCTGGTGCTTGAACCACTAGGCCACCACGACCGAAAAGCCTTATCTAAAATTAATTTAAATTTGTATGTAGAGGGTTTTTCCTTATAGCTTTATTTGTATAGTTTTTCTTATGTTTTTAAAAGCTTTTATTTAACTTGCAATGTATGTATGTTACGGTGGATTCTTGGAACTCAATTTTAAAGTAGAGTTCTTCAACCGATTGAGCTAAAATTTTGTATACACGTTCAGTTTGGATGACAATGCAAGATATGTTATATGACTTCATTCTAAATCCAATATGGCGGGCCACACAAGATGGCGGAGTACTTATTTTTAATGAATTTCAACAATATGGGTATCAAATGAAAGGCCTTATTGAGAGTGACTTAAAAAATAATTTGACGTTATTCTAAATCCAATATGGCGGACTATAAAAGTTTTAAAAAAAAGGATTTTTCTTTTAATTTATTCTTATGTTTTTTTTTATTTATCGTGTCTGTACCCTCTACTTTAGTGATGTTGATTTTGTTATCATCGAATCATACTGGATTACCGTTGATAAGTTTTGCCGAACCGTGTTAATCATGGCAATCTATTACAATCAATTGACACCGCTTATCGCTTTTATCAGAACTTGATACAGTTATTTTCATGACTAACGTGATAAGCTACGTATGTGGTTTGCGGCGTTCGCTTTTATCGTTCGGGATAACTTTAGGATTCCAGAGAAAAATAATTGTCCTTTTTTGTGGTACAGTATATGTTATAGAAAGTCTGGCCGGGCTGCTGGTTCGAAGAATTACTGCGGCCCTGGCACACAGGGACCTCTAGAAGGAACATAGTGGGTTTTAGTCAGTAAGAGTCTGACACTCCCTCCAGAGGGAGGGGTAATTTGATGATTTCCCGCGAAAAAAAAGTATATCTATTGTTTATATATTATGTAAAAATGTATCCTTATTTTCCTTGGTCACGCCATCACGCGTCAATCCGTTCAAGCAGTTTATAGAGAAATTCTCGTCATGTTAACCTCAGCTGTTAACAGTATTCTACAAACATTCCTCCATCGTAGGAGTGACTAACTAATAAACCCTCAAAGAAAGAAACAGAAAAAACATTCACACAAATAAATTAAAAGAAAATTCTTTTTTAAAAAAGCTTTTATAGTCCGCCATATTGGATTTAGAATAACGTCAAATTATTTTCTAAGTCACTCTCAATAAGCCCTTTCATTTGATACCCATATTGTTGAAATTCATTAAAAATATCTACTCCGCCATCTTGGACGGTCCGCCATATTGGATTTAGAATAACGTCATATAACATATCTTGCATTGTCATCCAAACTGAACGTGTATACAAAATTTCAGCTCAATCGGTTGAAGATATCTACTTCAAAATTGAGTTCAAAGAATCCACCGAAACATACATACACGGCAAGTTAAATAAAACCTTTTAAAAACCATATACGCTGCAAAAGACATAAAGGACTGCAGTTGCGTCACTTTTTGGAAAAGGGGCAGCGCTCACCATATGCTGTGTCTCTTCCTTGGCGCGAGACGACAGCGCTGGTATTCAGCGCTGAACCAAGTGTCCTTGCCTCGGAAATATGTATAACTAGCTTCCGCCAGCGGTTTCACCCGCTTTCTGAGGGAATTACTTTCCATACCCGGATAAAAAGTAGCCTATATGTTATTCTGATGTATAAGCTATATTGTGGTAAAGTTTCATTCAAATCCATTCAGTAGTTTTTACGTGAAAGAGTAACAAATATCCATACATCCATACATCCATACTTACAAACTTTCGCCTTTATAATAGTACTAGCTTCCGCCAGCGGTTTCACCCGCTTTCTGAGGGAAGTACTTTCCATACCCGGATAAAAAGTAGCCTATATGTTATTCTGATGTATAAGCTATATTGTGGTAAAGTTTCATTCAAATCCATTCAGTAGTTTTTACGTGAAAGAGTAACAAACATCCATACATCCATACATCCATACATCCATACATCCATACATCCATACTTACAAACTTTCGCCTTTATAATAGTATTAGGATTAGGATTAGGATTAGGATAGATTCCGAGGCAGCCCTGGAAACGGTCTGACGCTGTCTCGACAAGAGGCATACACTAATTAAATAATGCAGTTATGAAGACGATTGAAAACTCTACAATGTAAGGGACAGCCCTCCACAGACTGATGGGGTGAGTTCAGTATACCATACTAAGAAGACTGGTTCGTGGAATAATTTCAGGAACGTTATGGAAATCCAATAAAACTGATTTGTTTTAAAACCTCACAAAAATGTAACAGCTGATTTCACGCGTCGATCTTTACGATTATTTCAAAATTCGTTGCTGGATTTTTAATTTTAGCGGTATTTCAAAAAAAATAAGTTCTGTGTACAAATAATGTAATTTTGTATTGAAAGAAAGAAGAATTAGCTGAATAAACGGTAAAATAAAACAAAAAAATACTGAGAAAATTCCAGTGGAATATGATTCAAAATAAGGAGCTGAATGCACCCTATAAGTCTGTGGAGGGCTGTCCCTCACACCCTGTATAATCGATAATCGATTGATCGAGTGACTTTCTTAGCTAGGATATGCCGAATTGAATACCAGAACGCATCTATTTTTATAGCGCATGGAATTATCTGTTCGCTTAAGATAGATGTCACGCACGGCAGTGTCGTAAACTGCGCGATTATAGTCCACGAGCTCGGGACTACGAAACGGCAAGGTATCGAAAAACAATGTCTAGCGCAAATTGACGGATCGGCGGCGAAGATATTGAGAATGGATGAATCTATACATATAATAAAACAGTAAAAAATCCGTGTCTGTACAAATTATATATTGACAAAAATAATAACTGAGGGGGGTTTAGAAAAAGCAATAGAACACGAATCCGAAAAAAAAATTATGTCTGTTTGTCTGTTTGTCTGTATGTCTGTTTGTCTGTATGTCTGTTTGTCTGTTTGTTTGTACGCGCTAATCTTCGGAACCACTGGACAGATTTGAATGATTATTTTTTTGTTGTATAGGTGTTAGGTCGGGGCAACATATAGGCTATAAATTATCTTGGAAACTTGAACACCTGATGCAGAACAGCAACAGACCAGCTTAACTATAAGAGATAGAGAAATGCTGCCATAGCAAAAACTGTTCCACGTGATGAGCATTTTCTTCTGCGAGATAAAATTTGAAGATCTGGAACAGCTGTTTTGGACCTCTTAGAGCCCAGCTACACCATTACACATATAGAAATGGCGTCTTAGCAAAAGTTGTTCAGCCTGATGAGCACTCGCTGTTGACGTATAAAAATTGAAGATCTAGAATACCTTCTATGGAACTCTAAGAGCCCAGCTACACCATCAAACATATAGGTCTGACGTCTTAGAAAAAGTTGTTCGGTCTGATAGGCATTTCCGGTTGACTTATAAAAATCTAAGATCAGACACATTTGGTGAGAAGAACCTCCCTTTTTTGAAGTCGGTTAAAAACAACATCAGCTGAAAGTACCTCAGCGCGGTGAAAGCTGCAACAGTTTAGGACTGCGTTTCGTATAGACGCCAGCACATCAAGCTACCGAAACTGTAAATATTTTCCAATCAATTTTGAACCATATGCTTCAGCGATAAAGTTGAAATTCTATTTAGGAAATTTAACAGATTGGAAATTTTGACTTGGGTAGCTTAATGTGCTGCATCATTGAAGATTCCGGCCAAAACTCCCATTTCTTTTTATTTTATCGCGTTAATATTCCTTCGCATTTACGTTATTTCAGTTTTTAATTTTCTTTTGATTTTTTGAATTGACACGGTAGCCTGCCAGGTTGTGCAAGAGAGCAGACGTTTAGATTTTTAAGGATCAAGTATCTTCACAACAAAACTATAACTATGCTTACAAAAAGTTAAATTGTTTCCATTGTCCAAAGAAGCTAAGATTCATCGAATCGATAAGATCCCTAGAATCCAACGAGCTAATCTAAGTGTGGAGAGGCTAGATGCTGTTCGAGGACATAAGGCTGCAACTCGCACCGTTAACCCCTTTTCGGATCGGGAATTACGCCTGCCCAGCGTATTTACGTATTTACGCTTCCACATCCAGTTCTCTATATAGAGACCAAAGAAGGGTATGTTGCGCCACTGACCGCTGATTCGGAGAAACCGGAACAATTACCGATACAGAATCATGCTTGACTTCCCAGCGTATTCGTACATCTACTAACGCTTTTGAAACCAGTAATTAACCTAATGCACGACTAATTTCTGATCGAGATTATCATATATTGTCCAGAATGAGGCCATCCAGAGACAATCCAGGCCGATTGTCGGCTACGGCGGCCGTTCTCTTTTATGGAGATCAACCAGCTGCGCAGGACATTTATTATAGTGCTCAAGCATTCGCGCAGATACGGGTGCACTCTCTATTCCCTCACTCTCATAGTCCGCTGGGACGGCAATCCGACAGGACCGGAGAGAGATCAGGCGCAGGACCGAAATTTACGTGCTCTCCTATGCATGGGTGAATCAATCACCAACTTCCAGACTCCAGGCGGCTTTATGAAAGTTTCTCAAAACTCACAAATCGATTTCGACCCAGGAATCGAATCCGAAACCCCGTGCACAGCAGTCGCGCCTTGCGACTACTACATCAATGAGGTGTTCAGAATAAGCACATAACGAAATATTCATAAGCAGTTAGAAAGTGGAAGAGACGTATAAAATTGAAGATCTGGAACAACTGTTATGGTATTCCAAGCGCCCAGCTACACTGTTAACTATTGGGATTGACGTTAACAAAATGTTCAATTTGAGGCATTACAAAAAGAAATCGTCTCGCGCATCCTGTTGTTTTCCCGTCCCCGGACTCATAGAATTCGATATCAGACGTTTCAAATCTTCGATTTTGACGGCCCTGTAGTCGCTGGCATAAGCGACTGGATCCGCGTACGAAGTCGCGGGCAGAAGCTAGTTTAAAATAAACCTTAACTCCTATGACATTAGCTTGATGTGCTGGCGTCTGTATATTGGCAACTTTGACTGCCTCGTTGGTCTAGTGGTCGCAAGGCGCGACTGCTGTGCACGGGGTCTCGGGTTCGATTCCCGGTTCAGGCCGAAATCGCTTTGTGGGTTGTGAGAAACTTTCATAAAGCAGCCTGGAGTATGGAAGTTGGTGATTGATTCACTCGTGCATCGGAAAGCACGTAATCTCCATAAAAGAGAACGGCCGCCGTCGCCGACAATCGGCCTGGATTAGGGCTATCATATTGGCAACATTCCGCAAAATACACGTGTTTGCACTATTAGTTATCTGTGCCATACGGTAGAAAAAATGATGTAAAGATTCACCCCTCCAACTCTTAGACTATAAATTTATAGTTCAGTAGCAAGCGTGTCATAAAAGGTAGGTGATAAATCACCTGTTAATTAAATTACCTTGAAAACTATCAGTACTGTTTAGACTCTTGGTCTACATGCGTGGAAGATTTTCTATACGTCTTGTGAAAAAAATATTATAAGACTTACATTTGTGTGTGAAAAGTGACAGTGTTTCCAGAAGTTTCTTTGTTTTTCTAGTGCAATTTTGTTGTACTGTGTACAGTCTGATTAAGAATTTGAGGCTATTTGAAGCAATTGCTTATTTACGCTTGAGAAATTGCTAATTTCGATCGTGTTGTGAGTGTTTAGAAACCTGCATTTAACGTTCACAAATATTGTGAATCCCATCTCAGGGTTACGATTTACGAATCAAGACTACGTCTCTAGGTAGACGTCATTCCAACCCGAAATAAAAAAGAGGCTACATAACCTAGAAATGACAACTAAGGTTTTTAACCGCCTAGCCCAAATGGGGGTTGGTCTAGCCTTCGTAGGGGGTGTAGCCAATAACACTCTCTACAATGTAGACGGTGGACAAAGGGCGGTAATTTTTGACAGGTTCACAGGCGTCAAGAACTTAGTAGTAGGTGAAGGGACGCATTTTATCATACCATGGGTACAGAAACCGATAATATTTGATGTTAAATCCAATCCTAGGAACGTGTCTACTGTAACTGGCAGCAAGGACCTTCAGAGAGTCGAAGTAACGCTAAGAATACTATTCAGACCAGTAGCTGAAGAACTACCAAAGATATATACAATGCTAGGAGAGGATTTCGATCAAAGAGTACTGCCTTCGATTACAGGAGAAGTATTAAAAGCCGTGGTAGCCCAGTTTGATGCCAGCGAACTGATAACCCAAAGAGAAATGGTATCTTTTAAGGTGAACGAGAGTCTGACGGAGAGGGCTCGTCAATTTGGACTTATACTCGATGATATAGCGATCGTACATATAAGCTTTGGTCGAGAATTTCTCCAGGCGGTTGAGTTGAAGCAGATTGCGCAGTTAGATGCTGAGAAGGCAAGGTTCATGGTTGAAAAGGCTGAGCAAAAGAAGAAAGCGGCTGTCATATCCGCGGAGGGGGACACGCAGCAAGCTGTCCTATTAGCCAAGGCGTTTGGCAGTGCTGGTGAAGGTCTAGTGGAATTACGAAGGATCGAAGCGGCAGAGGATATAGCTTACCAGCTTTCTAAGTCCAAGAATGTTACATATCTGCCCGATGAAGGATTTGTTAATGTTAAGAATTAGTTTAGGTAATTATGTGATCATCATCATCTCCCGAGCCTTTTCCCAACTATGTTGGGTTCGGCTTCCAGTCTAACCGGTTACGGCTGAGTACCAGTGCTTTACAAGGAGCGACTGCCTATCTGACCTCCTCAACCCAGTTACCCGGGCAACCCAATACCCCTTGGTTAGACTGGCGTCAGACTTAATGGCTTCTGACTACCCGTAACGACTGCCAAGGATGATCAATGACAGCCGGGACCTACAGTTTAACGTGCCATCCGAAACACAGTCATTGGTGTCCAAGATATACTTAGAAAGTACATACAAACTTAGAAAAGTTGCATTGGTACTTGCTCGACCTGGAATCGAACCCACGCCCTCACACTTGAGAGGCTGGCTCTTTAACCACTAGGCCACCACGACTTTATTATGTGATCATCAGCCTTTTAATCGCACAAACAACGTGACCCGCAATTTATCTGTATTAATTTTTTTTTGGCTCTGGGAAAAAGTGCTATTACGCATCCCCTTCCTGTCGAGGGACGAAACGACTTTACCGGAGAGTCCCACATACCCCAGTTATGTGGGACTCTCCGGTAAAGTCGTTCCCGGTATACCTACTAAAAATACCCAGCGGCTCTCCGACCTTGCCTGAGTGGAGGGGGCCTGAGAGGCTATAGCGTCCAGTCTCCCGCCGGCGAACGCCCGCCTTACGGCAGGCCCCTCACGTCCCCTCCCAATAGGAAGGGACAGGTTTACTACATTGCCTTACGAACAAAAACTTTAAGCTTAGACGTAGAACGTCGAAATAGAGGTAGCGTACATGCCTTTATAATTTTTCATCGCAAATAAGACCCGTGTTTTGTTTATGTGTACAAGTCGCGAAAGTCTAAAAACATTAAAGATAAGAGTTTTTCTCTTGGCCTCCTATCATAAACGTAAGTTCGATTCGAGCTTTTAGAATTCTCCACATAAGTTTAGATCAGGCAAACGTATGTAGGTATGATCATTACCCATTTATCTGTCGGGCCGAAATTGCTTTGAAACAACCCGGAGTATGAAATGTGGTGATTGATACACTCGTGCATCGGAGAACACGTAAATGTCGGTACTGCGCCTGATCTCTCTCCGGTCGTGTCGGATTGCCGTCCCATCGGACTATGAGAGTGAGGGAATAGAGAGTGCACCTGTGTCCGCGCAAATGTGCGTGCACTATCATATGTCCTGCATAGATAAGCAGCCACCATGACCGGCAATCGGTTTGGACGCCATTATTAATTATATCGAACTAATTAAAATATTTTTGTTACAGATTTATCCTATAAACTATCCTTGACTATACTTCCTGTACCATTCCAAATATTAATGTAGCTAAAATTAGATAAAAATACTTCCAAAATAATAATATTATTATATGTAGCGAATAATGTATTAATTATATTTATTATCCTATTCCTTATTCATTCCAATTTTAATATAATAAAATAAACGAATGAATATTTTTAAATGTTGTAAATAGAATATATATTTTAATAGAATTTAATTCGATAAATAATTATTCAATTCGCCTTTTCATTGAATCACGATTATTATAATAACAACGACAAATTTTCTATCAATTATTATTGCTAGTTAATTATTCGAATAAATTTTATTCGCCTAATAAATCTCCAGTTCCCAAATGTCCTTTCTGTAGCGGGCGTGACCCCTTATCCCAGGATTTTCCATAATGTTCTGACCCCATTCCACGATGTCGTCCTCCCCAGCTGTGGAACCATCTTCTCCTTCCACCTCACCCTCGTCTCCTGCATTGAGAGCTGATTGCGCACAGTTCCAGACTTCGACACCTTATTACACTGGAAGGGTAAGTCATCATTTACTTATACTCTTAAAGACAGCGATATCTATCTATCATCATCATCATCATCTCAGCCATAGGACGTCCACTGCTGAATATAGGCCTCCCCTTTAGATCTCCACATACACCGGTTGGAAGCGACCTGCATCCAGCGTCTTCCGGCGACCTTTATAAGGTCGTCTGTCCATATAATAAAATCGTAGAAAAGTCAAAACTGTACATTGATTTTTTTTTTTAAAAGAACAATTGGGGCGTGATCTACAATCGATATCGAAGCCAAAAATATAGTTTTTAGAATTTTTGTCTGTCTGCATGTATGTCCGGGCTAATCTCAAAAAGTACTGCATGGATTTGCTTCAAATTTTAAATGAATATAACTAAGAGGTCGTGTCAACATATAGGTGAATGTCTAATCTCCTAATGCCTACACGGACGACGTCGCGGGCAACAGCTAGTACTACATAAAAAAAAGATATTTTAATGTCGTAGATATGATATTGTGGGCCCGTCGTGTCGGATTATCGTCCCATCGGACTATGAGAGTGAGGGAACAGAGAGCGCACCTGTATCTGCACAAATGCTTGTGCACTATAAGGGTTGGACCTCATCTAGCAGCACGGAATCGCTTTTTCCATCGCCTTTTCTCTTTCCGTTGTTTAGAACTGCCATTTGCTAGACCGAGACAGCCGATCGTCTCGAGGATTCCGCCGCGTGCTATCGCATTATGCTTTCTGTCTCGGTCTAGCAAATGGCAGTTCTAAGCGACAGAAAGAGAAAGGGCGACGGAAAAAGGCGATTCCGTGCTGCCAGATGTAGTTCAACCCTTATATGTCCTGCGCAGCTGGCTGATCTCCTTAGAGAGAACGGCTGCCGTGACCGGCAATCTGTCTGAACGCTATTATGAGCTTGGAGATGAGTAGGGAAAACTACAGGTGTTCTTGGTTTCAGAAGCAGCCCCAGCCGCCCCTGAACGTAGTGTTACCTGTCACTGCGCCGGCGACACCCCCTACTTACGGTAAGTTACCTTATTATTAAAATAAATTAAAAGAAAAATATTTTTTTAAAAAGCTTTTATAATCTGCCATACTGGATTTAGAATAAGGTCAAATTATTTTTTAAGTCACTCTCAATAAGCCCTTTCATTTGATATCCATATTGTTGAAATTCATTAAAAATAACTACTCCGCCATATTGGACGGTCCGCCATATTAGATTTAGAATGACGTCATATAACATATCTTGCATTGTCATCCAAACTGAAAGTGTATACAAAATTTCAGCTCAATCGGTTGAAGATATCTACTTCAAAATTGAGTTCAAAGAATCCACCGTAACATACATCACGGCAAGTTAAATAAAAGCTTTTAAAAAAAATGTTATGGTACCTAATGGCAAGTATACTGCATCAGAAAAAGAAACAAACTTATCTACTCAAGGGACCGTAGTCCCTTGAGTTTGTTTCGGCGTTTCTTCTCAAGGCAGTCAGTTAGGAAATGCCGACCTCATCTCGTTATTTTATAAAAAAATGTGTTGACGTTTAAAAGTGTTGATTTCAACCTATTTGCAAAATAAATATCATTTATCGGACAATCTCGGAGTACATACATAAAAAAAGAAGATACCGACCGAATTGAGAACTTCCTCCTTTTTTGCTGTCGGTTAATTTTAAAGTGAAAAGATTTGATTTTGTACTTGTTTGGAATGAATAGGCTCCAAAACTACTTGACCGATTTGAATAATTCTTTCACTGTTGGGAAGCTACACTATCCCCGGTGAACATGGGCTATGTTTTATCTGGGTGCGGGAAGAAGTTCCGCTGTGACATGGAAGAAACTGCTAGTTATAAGAACATTTTATTGGCATAATAAAATAAATTTAAAATAAATACACGAATATTTTAATAGACAATTAACTTACTTTGCTTACTTAAAAAGAGTATATTGTTTAGTTGGGGGGAGGGCGGGGGAACAAGAGAAGGAAAGGAATGCTACTTTCGCGTATAGATGACAAGCCAAAAAGTGCCCAGCACGCCACGGTCACGACTACATGACAGACTTTTATAGTTCAAAATTAATACTCAGATTCAATCGATGTAATTCCGAACTCACTACTATATTGTAGGTATTTATGGATGAATTCTTAGCTTGGCGCTGAAGGCACGATTTTTTTGATATTTTACATTCATTCTACATAATCCTTCATCACAATTTCAGGTGAGGCCACACTAACCCCTCCTCCAAGGTCGCCAGGAGTGCCTACCGTTGCGAGTCCAGCATCAGCGTCCGGGGACGGCAGATCCCATCCGCCGGACGGTACTTCCTCGGATAAGGTGAGCTATGAGATGGACCAATACGGTAGTTGACAACTAGTCAAATTCATTACTTTTATTGAACTGTCAAAAACGGTCACTCTCTATGCAATTTGTATGAAAGTAAGAACTATGACGTCACATTTTTTTCACATCAAGCCATATACTTCATCTCCCGAGCCTTTTCCCAACTATGTTGGGGTCGGCTTCCAGTCTAACCGGATTCAGCTGAGTACCAGTGATTTACAAGGAGCTACTGCCTATCTGACCTCCTCAACCCAGTTACCCGGGCAACCCAATACCCCTTGGTTAGACTGGGGCGTCAGACTTTCTGGCTTCTGAATACCCGTAACGACTGCCAAAGATGTAAAAAGGACAGCCGGGACCCACCAGTTTATCGTGCCTTCCGAAACACGGAGAAACTCGTCACGGACTGATCGCACCAAGAGTTGCTTAACCTTATACTCGATCGATCTGTGTGGCTTAAGTTTGATTCCTTAATATTAGTAATTCTATTTTCGCTAGGATTTTAATACAGGGTTTTCTGTTGGGTATTAGGAGTAGTTCCCTTGGGCAGAATAAAATATATGTTTGGGGTCATAGCGTATGCCTTTTAAGAGAAGGTTCATATCTGACGGAACGAAAAAAAGACACTATGACCCTTGAGTTTGTTTCGGCGTTTCTTCTCAAGGCAGTCAGTTAGGAAATGCCGACCTCATCTCGTTATTTTATAAAAAATGTGTCGACGTGTAAAAGTGTTGAGTTCAACCTATTTGCAAAATAAATCATTTATCGAACACGCGTTGCTTATTATCGGTCGCGTAACGCCAGAACAGACAAATGTATAGAAAACACTTGACCGTTCACACGAAGATACGCTCAGCTCCCTCGTATTTTACGTCAGATATGAACCTTCCCTATATTCGGTACATAGGCTATGTCTTTTAAGAGCACCACAGGTATATGATATTTCTTGGCTGAATTTTATCGAAATCGGTTTTCATGAAATTTAAACAGACAACTGGTTTCCCAAATTGAAATTTCAAGTTAGCATTCAACTTTTTATGGCTCCGAAGTCTATATAGACAGCGGAGGACAGCCGCCGGAATTGATAAAACTTGATAAGGGAGACTGGGTGAAAGGCCAGTTGTATTGTATTATATCGAGATAATTAAATTTATCGTGCCGTTGTAAATGAAGGGTTTTTTTTTTATACGAATTTCTGTAACAGACAGAACCAAAAGCGCCTTTATTGAATACACGCTATAGCTATTTTTTAAATAATAAATTAAAAGAAAAATCTGTTAAAAGTCATACAAAATATCTTGCATTACAATGCAAGATATTTTGTTTTTGGGATACATCCCAAACTGAACGTGTATACAAAATTTCAACTCAATCGGTTAAAGATATCTACTTCAAAATTGTAACTTACATACACGGCAAGTTAAATAAAAGCTTTTAAAATACGGTTGAATTGAGAAACCCCTTCTTCTTTTTGGGGAGTTGGTTAAAAATATTTGATTCTTGCGAAAATGTCAGCGTTTAGCATAAATGTTAGCAAGTAGCAGCTGCACGGATTGATCATATGGTTAAGCACCGCTTGGCATGATCGGGACGTCAATGGGCGACCATCTTGTCATGACGAGTTCCTCCATGATTCGAAAAGCACGTTTAATTGGTGGTTCCCGGCTGTCATTTGTAATCTTTGGCAGTCGTTACGGGTAGTCAGAAGCCAGAAAGTCTGAACAACCAGTCTTGCAGTGGTAAGTGTTTGCCCAGGTAACTGGGTTGAGGCGTTCAGATAAGCAGTCGCTCCATGTGGCACACTGGTACTCAACTGCATCGGATTAAACTGGAATCCAACCCCAACATAGGTTGAGAAAAGGCTAGGAAGTTGATGGTATATGGTAATTTTAAAAGCTTTTATTTAACTTGCCGCGTATGTATGTTACGGTGGATTCTTTGAACTCAATTTTGAAGTAGATATCTTCAACCGATTGAGCTGAAATTTTGTATACACGTTCAGTCTGGATGACAATGCAAGATATGTTATATGACTTTATTCTAAATCCAATATGGCGGACCGTCCAAGATGGCGGAGTAGTTATTTTTAATGAATTACAACAATATGGGTATCAAATGAAAGGGCTTATTGAGAGTGACTTAAAAAATAATTTGACGTTATTCTAAATCCAATATGGCGGACTATAAAAGCTTTTTAAAAAAAGATTTTTCTATTATTTTTTTCCTCTAAATCTCTTACTCTAATATCTCTTTCTTCCAGTCCTCAGAAACAGCAGTAGGCGGCATATCCCGTACAGCCAGCACGGCACTCTCTCGCAAAGAGAGTTACAAAGCCCAAAGACAGCACTACAGAAGAGAGAAGAAGAGAGCTGCCTCCGCTCTACTTCACTCTATTGAAGACCCGTCTGTAGTTGTGCTTGCTGATTGGCTAAAGGTAAGTTCCCTCGCCCACGGCAACTTTTTGTAGCGATACCGTCGCGACTGCATCGCTTCTAAGGTCCGCCGCTGATTGCAATTTTTTGTCACCGTGACTTATTGTTACTGTCACCTGCTGTCACCCACCATGCGCTCACTGAATCTGTTCTTGGGCAACAAATCGCGTTCATTTTTGTAATGGAATTCAATGAGGTGGCCCTGATTTGTGCTCTTGAAATACGTAGAAAAAAAATGAAATGGAAAAAAAGCTACTGGGTGCATTCTATATACACGGAAAGTAAAGGAAAATTCACCGGCCGATTCCTGCTTGTGATCTCTCTCCGGTCGTGTCGGATTGCCGTCCCTGAGGACTATGGGAGTGAGGGAATAGAGAGTGCACCTGTATCTGCGTGAATGTGCGTGCACTATAATATGTCATGCTCAGTTGGCTGATCTCCATAAAAGAGAACGGCCGCCGTAGCCGACAATCGGCCTGGATGCCATGCTCTTTTGTACATGCGTGATCAAATAGCGTTGACGTCACAAGCCTGTATGTGCATCCTTTTTCTGTTATTCAACTGTTTGACTTTTGAAAGGTTTATAAATTACTTATTTCTCAACGGATTCCAAAAATTATTTCTGTTTTTGGTTTTGTAAAATGTTACTTTTGTGTTGAATAATTAAAAAAAAGTCTAATACCGTATTCTGTGTTCAGGTTCGAGGCTCGCTCAAGTCATGGACAAAGCTATGGTGTGTCCTGAAGCCTGGCCTGCTGCTGCTCTATAAAAGCCCCAAAGCCAAGGTAAGACTTAGCGCCTGTTTCACCACCTACGAATAAGTTCCAGTTAGTTTATTTGGTAGATATATATAGTCGTGGTGGCCTAGTGGTTAAAGAGCCAACCTCTCAAGTGTGAGGGCGTGGGTTCGATTTCAGGTCAGGCAAGTACCAATGCAACTTTTCTAAGTTTGTATGTACTTTCTAAGTGTATCTTGGACACCAATGACTGTGTTTCGGATGGCACGTTAAACTGTAGGTCCCGGCTGTCATTGAACATCCTTGGCAGTCGTTGCGGGTAGTCAGAAGACAGTAAGTCTGACGCCAGTCTAACCAAGGAGTATTGGGTTGCCCAGGTAACTGGTTTGAGGAGGTCAGACAGGCAGTCGCTCCTTGTAAAACGCTGGTACTCAGCCGAATCCGGTTAGACTGGAAGCCAACCCCAACATAGTTGGGAAAAGGCTCGGGAGATGAGTTTATTTGGTAGATAATTCCATACAAATTCTGTTCAATTGTTGAATTTATTGGTTAGGTAGTGGCTATATGACTATTGACGATCCCGATGGCGCAATGGTTACCACGCCGGACTGCCGTGCTAAGGGTCCCGGGTTCGATTCCCGGCACGGTCGACATTTGTGTGATGAGCATGCTTTTGGCTGTCGTCTGGGTGAATATGTATTAATAAATATATAATACTAGCTGTCCCCAGCGGTTTCACCCGCATCTTTGGTTACTGCTCCGCTCCCGTGTGTCTTAGCGTGATGGTATATAGCCTATAGCCTTCCTCGATATATGGGCTATCTAACACTGAAAGAATTTTTCAAATCGAACCAGTAGTTCCTGAGATTAGCGCGTTCAAACAAACAAACAAACTCTTCAGCTTTATAATATTAGTATAGATTATTATATCTTTTTAAACAGAGCAGCCACTGGGTGGGTACGGTTCTGCTGACATCGTGCCAAGTGATAGAGCGTCCTAGCAAGAAGGACGGGTTCTGCTTCAAGTTGTATCACCCGCTCGAGCAGAGCATCTGGGCACCCAGGGGGCCGCACAACGAGACTATCGGTAAGTACTGCGCTTGTGTTGTCAGATGTACACTCGTTTTTGCCATATTTAGGGTCATTATTGCCATAATTGGGGCCATTTTGGCCAAATTCTGGGTCATTTTTGCCAAATTTAGGGTCATTTTTGCCACAGCGTTAGTCATTTTTGACAACGAAAATAAAGGAAAAAAAAGATAAAAGTCGTTTACTCGAAGTATTCTCAAATGAAGGTCGAGTTTACAAAAGACAGCCCCTGAAATTGTCGTTTTTGCTTAATTTATTGGCGTTTTTAGCCTTATTCAGATTATGTTATAGGAGGTTTATTGCCATATAAGTGAAGTAGTATCATGCTAAATGATTGAGCGTCCGAAATTTCTGCCATTTTTGGGGTAATTTTTCCCACTGCAAGGTTTATTTTTGCCAAAATATGGCAGTTTTGACCACTAATGGGGTCATTTTTGCCATTGCCAGGAGTAGTTTCTGTGACTTTCAACTACTTAGTTGTATGTTTTGCCAACAGGAGCGGTAGTCCAGCCACTGCCGACCGCGCACTTAATATTTAGGGCGCCATCGCAGGCGGCCGGCCACTGTTGGCTTGACGGACTTGAATTAGCTCTAAGATGCAGCAACGCTATGCTAAGGTGAGCTTTGTACTTTGTTAAAGTTTGACTGCCTCGTTGGTCTAGTAGTCGCAAGGCGCGACTGCTGTGCACGGGGTCTCGGGTTCGATTCCCGGATCAGGCCGAAATCGCTTTGTGGGTTTTGAGAAACTTTCATAAAGCAGCCTGGAGTCTGGAAGTTGGTGATTGATTCACCCGTGCATCGGAGAGCACGTTGCAGTGGGTCTTGCCAGTAGCGACAATCGACCTGGATGCCATCATCACTTTGTTAAAGCACCAGCCTCTCATGTATGAGTGTGGGGTTTCAATTCCAGACCTAGCACATCAAGCTACCCGAAACTGACTTTCCCCAATCAATTTTGAACTATATGCTTCAGCGATAAAGTTGAAAATCTATTAAGGAAATTTGACAGATTGTATTAGCTTGATGTGCTGGCGTCTTTCTCAAAATTTGCTATGAAATGTACAATATTTTTTGATCGAATTCGTATTCTTTTCTTTTTTACCTTTTTTTCTGGTAAACATGATCCTTAGCATGTACTAGATGACCTGTAAAAATATGGTGCACTAGTATTGTTAGAACTTATATAGGGTGACCGGTAATTAGTGACCGATATTTAAATACGTGATTGTACTCATGATTACAAACAACTTTCCCGAAGAAACTTTTTTGTTATTTTTTTTTTATTATAGCAAAATTACTGACAACGCGGTCGCGAGGCCTCGCCGCTAACAGCTGATCGGGCGACGGCGCGCGCGAAATTTGAATTTTGCTATAATGATAAAAAAAATAACAAAAAAGTTTCTTTGGGAAAGTTGTTTGTAGTCATGAGTACAATCACGTGTTTAAATATCGGTCACTAATACCAGTCACCCTGTATATGTACATAGATGAGAGGCTTTTTTTTTCTCGTGGGAAATCATCAAATGACCCCTCCCGCTGAGGGTGCAGCTGGAGGGAGTGTCAGACTCTTACTGACTAAAACCCACTATGTTCCTTCTGGTCCCTGTGTGCCAGGGCCACGGTAACTCTTGCGAACGACCCGCAGCATAGATCAGAGGCTAAGTTCTACTTGTCTGAATAGATGTTCCCGGTCCCGCCCCGAGCAGACGGTGGCGGCGGACTCACCGGCCACGCAGACGAATCTTTCGCATGAGGACTTGGAGAAACATTTCAATGAACACGGTATGTATAACAATATTTTTTTTTCAAATTATATCGTCTATAGAAACTTGGAACGATTGGTTTTGGGTGAAGGATTATGGGTAGTGCATTTTGGATGTTGATGTTAATATGGATATGGCCCGGGATCTCCGGGAATCATGTTTTCTACTGTCATAAATGTCGAAGCATCTTTTTAAGCGAATTCTGAAAAAGGAGCTTCTCAGTTTGACCTATAAGTATGTGTGTTTATCCGCGATTTTCTTGCGTTAAGCTGAACCGTTTTCGATGCGGTGTTCGGAAAAATATTTGTTATATTTAAGAGAAGGTTTTAGTGCTTTAACCGACTCAAAAGAAGCAGGCATTCGTATTGATCTACATGATTTTTTAAATTGAAAAAATACAGGATTTTTATTTAAAGATGAAAGAAATATGAATAACATGTATACAGTGTAGTTGACAGTGATTAAGTGATTTGTGCATACTGTAAGAGATTTCTTAAGAAATAAGCAGTGCCTTTGCATCTAAATGTTCTATTTTTCATGTTATCTTATAAACTGTGTACATAATTAAATAAATAAGTAGGTAGGTAACAAAAAGTATAGTACTACTACATATGCCGACAAAACACAAACCAGTTTAATAAGCTAATAAATAAGTTCCCGGGATTCGGAAGGCGTATCCATGTTAAGATAACGGTGTCTATAACTCTGAAATAGCACTATCCATACCAATCACTGGTTAAGACAAAACAATGTCATATATCAAACAGTGTCGAATTCAGGAAGCGAGGGACCCGTATCAAATATTATTTTTAAGATCTAGTTGTACGTAGCTCAGGATATTAAAAAAAAAACTACACCTCAAAGCTCACGATTGGAAGGGTTTGCAAGCAGTTACTACTCCTGCTAACTAAGAGCTCAATGGCATTTTTTGACAAAAATGCCCGTCGGTATAAATGTCAGTGATGGCATTTTTTGTCAAGAATTTCTTTTGGATATAGGTAAATTTTGTTTATGACATTTTTAGTCAGATATTAAATTTGCATAAAAATCTCGCTGATATTTGCTCAACTGAATGCATATTATAGGTACTTCTTTCGCTAAATGATCTTCGAGCCACGCGTCATACTATAACCTAATAAAGAAACAAGTATACCTACAAATAAAAACATATTTTATTGAAGCGATATGTTTCTTTGTAAGTTACGATATAAATAATTTATTTTTACTATTAATGATTAAAGCACCAACCTCTCAAGTATGAGTGTTTTATTTGCTGATCAATAGAAATAGTATGATTAATATACTTGGTTACTTAAAGACAAAATAGATTTTTAATAAATATGCTTTTAATTCTTTTACCTGTTTATTTTTATTACTTTAAAGTAGTATGCGTGCCAGGGACGTATCTCTTAGCGAAAAGAGTATAGTAAAAAAAAAGAAAACTTGATAGCGGTGATTAAATTTTTTGGTGGATATTTCCATCTGTTATAAATAGCTTTCAAAAATGTTGAAAAACAATTTATTTTTTTATTAATATTATAATAGTAACTTGTTTATTAATGGCAACTAGGCCCAAAATGTGTTTGTAACAATAAAACTTAAAATTATATTAGTAATCACAGCGACAATATATCAAATTACGATAATTAATTAATGATTGGTTTCAAAATTTTACTCATAAAATTTTGTTTGAAGCATCTATTTAGAAATTAGAAAGAGTCTTCAAAATGAGGTAATATTTCAATAATTTATATTATACGTTTTCCCCTTACCCTACCCTGCACCTTATTACGCTAAATAGTGCTAAAAGTATCCGAGCTATCTTCCTGTAGTTCACCTCTAATGTCGATATCGGATTACTCTCCTAAAAGGCAGGGTTGTATCGACAGAAAAGTTTCGTACCAAGTGCCGAAAAAACTAAAAACACGCAAAACTAAATGGGCTCAATTCATGGAGTCTATAGAGATGTTGTCCAAAGACCATGATTCTAGCGAGCCCCCGTCGCCAGAGAAGGATAGCAGATTCCTAGACTTCTTGAGAAAGAAAGAGACAGGTTTAGGTCGGCATACAGGGTCGACGTCTTCTATGAAAATGGAGAAAGAGCCTAAGATTAAGAGGCAGATGAGTAAGAGTCTCGCTTCCAGTCCTTATAAGATAGATCTGAAGAAATCTCCGATGCTTAAATGCCTTGAGCTGCCGAAGATGCCTTTGGGTGATAAAGCAAAGGAGAAGATGTCTACTGCTACGATGATAGAGGAGAATTTTATGAAATTCATGGCGACGTTCCCAAAGCGCAGAAGCTCGACCCCGTCAACTTTCACTCAGAAGAGAATCATTGAGTTACGCGAATCTGGGGTGAAAACAGATTCAGAAGATGATGTCTTCATAAAAGCTAAAAGGAAGTTGTATAAGGGCTCTGAAATCATTTGCGATACGCCTGAGAATTTAATTATTAAGACAGCGCCATCTGCTGAGAGGGTGCGGGAGTATTCTTCGTCTTCGACGGATGAAGCTAGGGATGAATATAGGTTGGTTTCACATCTGCGAGTCTTGAAATCTGGTTTTGCATACAGATGCCAGCATATCAAGCCACTACAATCTGTTAAATTTGTCAATTTTTCAGCTTTATCGCGGAAGCATATGGTTTCAAAATTATTGGGAAATTTTGTCAGTTTCGGGTAGCTTGATATTGTGGCGTCTCTCATTTTATAAATCACGATAAATGAGGCAGTATAGAATCTGCAACATCATGAATTTTATTCTGAACATTGGGGACATTTCTGGTCATTTTAGCAATAGTGACCAAAAATGCCCGATTAGTTTGACCTCATAACTTTGTTAACATAAAAAAAATATATTATAAAATTACGGAAATATGTACATGTCTCTAAATAGGAAATTTTTCGTCACATCAACATTTCTAACTTTTATAGGAAATCTCTATACCCGCAATTAATAACGACCCCCGACAAATACTCGGTGATAGACTATGATAAGCTGCCGTCAGCGAGTTTTAAAGCGAGCACCGCCGAGAGGCGAGACGATAGGTTCATATCGCAAAATGTTTATGTAGCCGGGAAGATTGTGAGAACTGGTGAGATTTTTATTTGCAGTAGTGCTATGGGCGTTTTTTGTCAGAGAATTTAATACTTGGGGCGTTTTGTTCAAATTTTTCCAAATAGTTTGGACATTTTTGTCATTGATTTTTGAGTGTATTTTTTTTGGGGAGTAATCATTGTAGTAGAAATATTAATAAGCCAGAGTATAAATTAATTTTGTGTTTTTTTTGAGCTAGTATACATATGTTTTGTTGCCGCTAGAATACAGCAATTATTTTATTCGTAACAGTCGCTAAATTTTCGTGGAAGTTCGTGTTTAAGTTGATCCACCTTGAATGGACAAAAATAATTCTTTAGTGGACAAATATTTCAAATTCATTACTTTTATTGAACTGTTAGTAACCATTTTTGACAGTTCAATAAAAGCAGTGAAATTGACTATGTCATCTACCGTATTCCCATGTCCCCATGAGCTCTTGTAACTTGTATCCCACTAAAAACATTAAATGTAAAAAGGTGCCAAGTCTCTCTATGCAATCTTTTCACCGTAAAAAGTTTTGAGATCGCATCGTAGCCAAATCCTTTTCACCTTAGTTGTTATAAATGTCAAACTTTTTTTTTCCGCGCTGGGAAAAAATCCTATTACGCATCCCCTCCCCATCGGGGGACGGGAGAGGGGTATGTGGGACTCCCCGGTAAAGTCACCGGTATACCTACTAAAAATACCCAGCGGCACTCCGACCTCGCCTGAGTGGAGGGGGCCTGGGAGTCTATGGCGTCCAGTCCCCCGCCGGCGAATGCCCGCCTTACGGTAGGCCCCTCACGTCCCCTCCCAACCTGCCCTGGTGCTAAATTTGAAGATTCTCAGTCTACTAGAAGTACCCTAGAATTTTGATGATCGGTCAGAGAGTCAGTGAGTGACAGAATGGTGTAACTTTGATCGACCGTAACTCGTAAACTATTTATTCAAATGTCATTTAATTTTGAGGATAAGCTTGTTATAATGCTTTCTCTCTGTCACCGAAAACCTAAAGCTCTAGCTTTATCCACATCGAAGATATAGGGGGTAGAAATAGCCGCGAATCGCTTCGAGAAAAGATGGTACGGCCGTGCCCGCTTTACTTGAGACTTGGCTGGGGCACTCCCGTGCCCTCAGATGTTATTTTTTACTTTCTTTTACACTATATATTATATTTTATGTATCGATCTAAGTATCTGCGTATTTCTTATTTGCGTCAAGCCCGAACATAACTTGAAATCTATAGTTGTATACCGAAATAGGGATGCGATCTGAAATGCTTGCGTTTGACAGCTGTCATTGTTGTTGGTACTGGTACAGAGCTATCTACGTACTACTTACTTGACGAGTTCAACGTTGGGTTGAATGTTTCCTATGAAAATGTATGTTTATTGAAATATTTTGTAATTATATCGGGGTCGGCTTTTTTTTAAGGAAATCGAATGACCCGGTCAGACTCTTACTAACTGAATATATATATATATATATACTAGCTTCCGCCAGCGGTTTCACCCGCTTTCTGAGGGAAGTACTTTCCATACCCGGATAAAAACTAGCCTATATGTTATTCTGATGTATAAGCTATATTATGGTAAAGTTTCATTCAAATCAATTTAGTCGTTTTTACGTGAAAGAGTAACAAACATCCATACATCCATACTTACAAACTTTCGCCTTTATAATAGTAGTAGGATGTATATATATTCCCTCACTCTCATAGTCATCAGAGACGGCAATCCGACACGGCCGGAGAGATATCACAAGCAGGACCGACTGCAACGTGCTGTCCGACGCACGGGTGTGTCAATCACCAACTACCAGACTAAGGGTTGCTTTTGTGATAGGTTTTTTTTAAACCCGCCCTCGGCCCGCACCGTGTATCGAACCCGAGACCTTGTGCTCAGCGATCACGCTATGCAACTACTAGATGTACGATATATAGACGAGGATATATAGGGTGACTGGTAATTAGTGACCGATATTTTAACACGTGACTGTACTCATGATTACAAACAACTTTCCCAAAGAAACTTTTTTTATCGTTATAGCAAAATTACTGAAAAACGCGGGTGCGGGCCTTCGCCGCCAACAGCTGATCGGGCGACGGCGTGCGCGAAACTTTAATTTTGCTGAAATTTAAAAAAAAAATAACAAAAAAAGTTTCTTCGGGAAAGTTGTTTGTAATCATGAGTACAATCACGTGTTTAAATATCGGTCACTAATTACCAGTCACCTTATATATAAATGCTCTCATTATAGTTAATGTCCATTGAAATTGTAATAACAGACTTCCTCTATTTAGAGGAAGTTAGTCTATTAGTCATATTATCGTTATTATTACACCAGTTTTCCCTGAAGTCTAAAATACAAAGTCTACCTATTTATATTCTCTGTTTATGAACCAAGTAAGGGCATCATCATCTCCCGAGCCTTTTCCCAACTATGTTGGGGTCGGCTTCCAGTCTAATCGGATTCAGCTGAGTACCAGTGTTTTACAAGGAGCTACTGCCTATCTGACCTCCTCAAACCAGTTACCCGGGCAACCCAATACCCCTTGCTTAGACTGGTGTCAGACTTACTGGCTTCTGACTACCCGTAACGACTGCCAAGGATGTTCAATGACAGCCGGGACCTACAGTTTAACGTGACATCCGAAACACAGGCATTGGTAGATATACTTGGAAGTACATATGTACATACAAACTTAGAAAAGTTGCATTGGTACTTGCCTGACTTGAGAGTTTGGCTCTTTACCCACTAGGCCACCATGGCTCGTGATCCAAGTTAGGGCGAACAGTCCATAAATATATGTTACGGCTAAGGCTCTTCGTCCACGGCGACTTTTTGTAGCGATACAGTCGCGCGTTTAGCAAATGCGCGACAGCATCGCTTCTAACGCGTGTTAGTCGCATATGCAACGCGCTACTACGTCGATAAAAATCGATACAAACGCGCGACAGCGTTGAACGACATCGGAGATAGAACAGGGAGGGGAGGGAGTGGGCCGAATATCAGTGTAACTGCTGTTTGCGTCGCGACTGAATCTGGTCCCGTGGGCGAGGGCACACAGCTAGCCACAGCTGCGCGTCTGTATCGATGCCTACGCGCGACAGTATCGCGACTACATCGCTACAAAAAGTCGCCGTGGGCGACGGGCCTAACACGAGACCCCGTGCACAGCAGTCGCGCTATGCGACTACTAGACCAACGAAGCAGATACTATCGCATAGGTATATAATATTACTCAGTTTATAGGTAGTAAGGAATTTGCACCTTAATCAGTATATTGAAGGTTGAATTTCGTTTAATAACACTTGTTATAAAATTAAAATGTCAGCGCAATATCATTGTACACTGATGACGTCATACATACCGTATATTAAGCGGTAGTAAGTTTGTATATGATTTAACACCTTACATGATAAATGTTAGTTCAAAAGGTTCACTATACCAAATAGGCTTAGGGTTGAACTACATCTGGCAGCACGGAATCGCTTTTTTCCATCGCCTTTTGTCTTTCTGTCGCTTAGAACTGCCATTAGCTAGACCGAGACAGCCGATCGCCTCAAGGATTCCGCCGCGTGCTATTGCATTATGCTTTCTGTCTCGTTCTAGCAAATGGCAGTTCTAAGCGACAGAAAGAGAAAGCGTGACGGAAAAGGCGATTCCGTGCTGCCAGATGTAGTTCAACCCTTAGGCATCGTCCTAATAGAAGGTGACTGCGAAGTCGCAGGTTCGCGCGAGCTTTACTCGTACAACTTGACTTCCTCGTTGGTCTAGTAGTTACAAGACGCGACTACTGTGCACGGGGCCTCAGGTTCGATTCCCGGGTCGGTCTGAAATAGCTTTGTGGGCTTTGAGAAACTTTCTGGCTGGTCTCAATAAAAAGTGCAGGCTACTTTTTAGCCGGGTGCGGGAAATTGTTCCCATGGGACGCGGGTAAAACAGCTGATTGGGTTTTTATTGAATCATATGTATAGAAATACTAGCGACCCGCCCCGGCTTCGCACGGGTGCAATGCTGATACTAAAATTATACATATAAACCTTCCTCTTGAATCACTCTATCTATTTAAAAAATCCGCATCAAAATCCGTTGCGTAGTTTCAAAGATTTAAGCATACAAAGGGACATAGGGACAGAGAAAGCGACTTTGTTTTATACTATGTAGTGATATGTATTCTTTACAAAATTTACTTCATCTTCGAAATTGCGATTTTTCATACGAAGGACTGTTCCAATTTGACCTTTTGTATTATTTTATCGTCTGACACTGCATACAGACATGCCATCTATGAGCAAGCTACGAGTATACAAAATATATGCAAATTGCTGAGTTTTGCGATGCTCGTATAAAATAAAGGTGACTCCATACAGACAACAAAAAAATATACAAAAAAAAAACGTAATATCACTACATAGTATAAAACAAAGTCGCTTTCTCTGTCCCTATGTCCCTTTGTATGCTTAAATCTCTGAAACTACGCAACGGATTTTGATGCGGTTTTTTTTAATAGATAGAGTGATTCAAGAGGAAGGTTTATATGCACAGTTTTTCTGTAGTGTATTTAGTATCAGCATTGCACCCGTGCGAAGCTGGGGCGGGTCGCTAGTTAATATATATTTTTTGGTGATGTGGGCAATAAATCTGCACAATTAAAGTGTGATTGGGCAGGTCATATCTGTCGGATGCACCCAGATAAGTGGGCCAAGATCACCACCCAATGGATCCCCGGGGATGGAAGACGGCCTAGAGGTAGACCAGAGAAGCGCTGGCGAGACGATTTAGACACTTTCCTCGCTGATTGGCCGCTGCACGCTTCAGATAGAGATAGATGGAAGGCTTTAGGGAGGCCTTTGCCCAGCAGTGGGACAGTATAGGATAAGGAAAAAAAAAATATATGTTTATCTGTGATGTTGTTACTTATCAAGCTACTACAATCTGTCAAATCTCCTTAATAGATTTTCAACTTTATCGCTGATGCATATATATCAGAGTTGATTGGGAAAAATTGACAGTTTTGAGTAGCTTGATGTGCTGGTCGTTACCGTTAGTCAGAAGCCAAAAAGCCTGACAACAATAGCAATTCATATTAATTTTTTAGTCTGCCTGGGCTGCGGGTTGTTCGCAAGAGTTACCGTGGCCCTGGTACACAGGGACCTCCAGAAGGAACATAGTGGGTTTTAGTCAGTAGAGTCTGACACTACCTCCAGCTGTACCCTCAGCGGGAGGGGTCATTTGAGTGCACTACAGAGCCATATTTCTTACTTTCATACAGTAAAATTGACAAATTAATAAAAAAACATGTAAATATTTGACATCTATTTGCGACGTTGTCAACTTTTGGAATACGCGCTCTTAAGGACATATCGCTATGATAATTACCTGAACAAATAAAATGATAAAATGTGTTTGGAACTCAAGTGCCTTATCGCTTATACGGATTTATGAATACACTCATAGAACTTCTTTTATGAGTAACTAGTTATTTCTATGAAAAGGAAATTAATGGCGTCCAGACCGATTGTCGAGCACGGCGGCTATTCTCTCTAAGGAGATCAGCCAGCGGCGCAGGATATATTATAGTGCACAAGCATTCGCGCAGACACAGGTGCACTCTCTATTCCTTCATTCTCATAGTCCTCAGAGACGGCAATCCGACACGACCGGAGAGAGATCAGGCGTAGGACCGACATTTACGTGCTGCCCGATCCACGGGTGTATCAATCACCACCTTCCAGACTCGGTTGCTTTGTAAAGTTCTCTTAAAACCCACAAAGCTATTTCGGCGCGAAACCTCGTGCACAGCAGTCGCGGTATGCGACTACCATACAAAGAGGCGGTTGGAATAGGAATTGCCGTCCCTGAGGACTATGAGAGTGAGGGAATAGAGAGTGCACCTGTATCTGCGCGAATGTGCGTGCATTTTAATATGTCCTGCGCAGCTGGCTGATCTCCATAAAAGAAAACGGCCGCCGTAGCCGGCAATCGGCCTGGTTGCCATCATTGGTGTCCGGTGCTTTATAATTTTAGCATAGACTAGCTGTCCCCAGCGGTTTCACCCGCATCTTTGGTTGCTGCTCCGCTCCCGTATGTCTTAGCGTGATGGTACATAGCCTATAGCCTTCCTCGATAAATGGGCTACCCAACACTGAAAGAATTTTTCAAATAGAACCGTTAGTTTCGGAGATTAGCGCGTTCAAACAAACAAACAAACTCTTCAGCTTTATAATATTAGTATAGATTACTAAATTTATGATATGAACGCACCTCTATACAAAATCATTTTTGCCTTCTCAGTCTGATAATAATTCCGGCGCGGTACGGTCGTGTTTCATAACAAACTAGTACGAACAAAAACTATGTATATTGTTGTTGCGATGATAACAGTCATAACGAATCGTGTTACAAGATAATTGTTGTTATCTTTTGTTTGTGTGTGTAGTTGTGTTTGTGTTAGTTTTTGTGTTTATAAAAGTGTTTTTGGAAATTCTGTGGTGGTGGTGTCTTGAAACTTAGGATTATGGCTGGAGTTGCAACCTTATCGCTGAAGCATATGGTTCAAAGTTGATTGGAACAATTTGACAGTGTCGGGTAGCTTGATGTGCTGGCGTCAGTACATAAGTGTTTTAGGAAATTTGAGGGATTTGAAGCTTAGAAACTAAGGATTATGGCTGGTGTTAAGAAGTGTCGGTTGCATAGGTTTCATACAACAATCTGTTTTTTTATTAGATTTTCAACTTTATCGCTGAAGCATATGGTTCAAAGTTGATTGGGAATGTTTGACAGTTTCGGGTAGCTTGATGTGCTGGCGTCAGTACTTACACAAGTGTTTTAGGAAATGTTGTGTGTCTTGATGCTTAGAAACTTAGGATTATGCCGGATTCTAACAAGTGTTGGTTGCATTGGTTTTATATTGAATAGAATAACAAATGATTTTGACTTTCAACCTTATAGCTGTAGCATATATAGTTCAAAGTTGATTGGGAAAGTTATCAGTTCTGTATAAAGTGTTTTAAGATATTTTGTGTCTTGAAGCTTAGCAACTGAGAATTATGCCGGAGTAGTATAAGCATTAATGGTTGCTTTTATTTTGATTAGAATATAACAAAACAAAATACTTATTTGCCTAAATATGTTGGTATAGACGCCATCATATCAATCTGCAACAATCTGTAAAATTTCCTTAATAGATTTTCAACTTTATCGCTGAAGCATATGGTTCAAAGTTGATTGGGAAAATTTGTCAGTTTCGCGTAGCTTGATGTGTTTTTTTTCTCATTTTTTTGTTATTTTTTATATACTTCTTGTCTTATTGTATACAAATATCCATGTGTTTGGTCGATGACGACGTAATAAACACAGCTGCAACCTCTAGACGCTGACTTCCAGTACATTGTACCTGTGTGACCTTATATATATTGTATACCTACATAGATCTTATGACGGGTTATTTAGTACATCTCGTTGGTCTAGTGGTCGCAAAGCGCGACTGCTGTGCACGGGGTCTCGGGTTCGAATCCCGGGTCGGGCCGAAATCGCTTTGTGGGTTTTGAGAAACTTTCATAAAGCAGCCTGGAGTCTGGAAGTTGGTGATTGATTCACCCGTGCATCGGAGAGCACGTTGCAGTCGGTCCTGCTTGTGATCTCTCTCCGGTCGTGTCGGATTGCCGTCCCTGAGGACTATGAGAGTGAGGGAATAGAGAGTGCACCTGTGTCCGCGCGAATGTGCGTTCACTATAATATGTCCTGCGCAGCTGGCTGATCTCCATAAGAGAGAACGGCCGCCGTAGCCGACAATCGGCCTGGATGCCATCACATTGTACTTTTTTTTTTGTCGCTGGGAAAAAATGCTGTTGCGCATCCCCTTCCGTATGTGGGACTCCCCGGTAAGATCGTTCACCGGTATACTCCGACCTCGCCTGAATAGTACATTATACCTGTGTGACCTTATATTGTACAGTCACCCGCGCATCAGTAGACTCACTTTGACCTTGAGACCGCCTCTATTTCCTACGACATAAGAGCTGTTTTCGCAGTTCAAATGTTTCCACTGATGTGCGGGTGACTGTACCTACACAGTTATACCTACATAGATCTTATTACGGGTTATGATGATGATGATGGCATCCAGGCCGATTGTCGGCTACGGCGGCCGTTCTCTCTTATGGAGATCAGCCAGCTGCGCAGGACATATTATAGTGCACAAGCATTCGCGCAGACACAGGTGCACTCTCTATTCCCTCACTCTCATAGTCCGATGGGACGGGTTATATATAGGGTGTAACAAAACTAGTGCACCATATTTTTACAGGTCATCTAGTACAGTAGCTAAGGATCATGTTTACCACAAATAATAAATTAAAAGAAAAATCTTTTTTTAAAAAGCTTTTACAGTCCGCCATATTGGATTTAGAATAACGTCAAATTGTTTTTAAGTCACTCTCAATAAGCCCTTTCATTTGATACCCATATTGTTGTAATTCATTAAAAATAACTATTCCGGCATCTTGGACAGTCCGCCATATTGGATTTAGAATAACGTCATATAATATATCTTGCATTGTCATCCAAACTGAACGTGTATACAAAATTTCAGCTCAATCGGTTGAAGATATCTACTTCAAAATTGAGTTCAAAGAATCCACCGTAACATACATGGCAAGTTAAATAAAAGCTTTTAAAAAAGTCATGAAAACAACATATTTTATTAAATTTATCACCATAGTCGCCAAATTGTACGCATAACGCCGGTCTCTATGAAGAAGCTCGGTCGTTGACCCCTTGGCCATTCAATCTTTTGAATCACCCTGCCATGCTAGAGGTAGCGGGTTCTATTCCCGCATAAGTCAAACAGTTCAGCACTGTATTTATATTTGTTGTCATAAATATTGGAAACAAGCCTTCATTTATTTATTTAACAACTAAGGTTATTAATATCGATTTCAAAGTAGGTATAGTATTCCTATATTTGTTTATCAAGTTTTCCTTATTTGTAAGGTAAACCACGAAAAACATTCAATGTAAAAAAGCCAAGTCTCTATGCAATCTTTCACCGTAAAAAGTTTTGAGATCGCATCGTAGCCAAATCCTCTTCACCTTATTTTGTAATGATAAATCAATATTTAGAGACTGTATCAATAGTTTTACTTACATTATCATAATAGGGACTTGGCAATGAGCACAGGTTAAAAGCTGTTTGCTGGAATTAATCTTTCTCTGTGATATTAAAGTTTAAGCTTAATAATTACTTTCAGCTCGTCCAATATGTTTTTATGTTTGTATCTTATTGTGCTCATTGCCAAGTCACTATTATTATAATGTAAGTAAAACTATTGATACAGTCTCTAAATATTGATTTATCATTACAAAATAAGGTGAAGAGGATTTGGCTACGATGCGATCTCAAAACTTTTTACGGTGAAAGATTGCATAGAGACTTGGCTTTTTTACATTGAATGTTTTTCGTGGGATCTCATTAATTTTTGTAGGTTTCTTTACTATTGCATCCATTAACCGGTCATAATAATATACAGAGATACATATGTACTATAATGTTGTTGCAATTAATTTTAGTTTCAGATTGGTTATTTCTTATATAGAGGGCGCTATCAGTGAAATCATAAGGAACATTTTAAGTACTACTAATAATAAGCTATGTAACGAAACCATAGCGCGATTTAGAAATGTACAACGCCATCTATCGAGCATGCATACATTATTTTTCGCATTGCATTGAACTTGAATTTTTAGTTTATGTATCGAGCTCTATGTATTATATTTAATACATAAAAAATCTATCTAATTATAAAATAAACCAATTCAATATTTTTTGTAGATACGTAAACAAAGAACAAAGTTAACAATGCAGTCGAAATTGATACAAAACACTCTAGCAAAACCGCAAATATAAAATTGTTTTCTATAGTTTTTTATTTTATAACGTTTTTATAATTTTCCCTTTGTATGTGGCTGAAAACCTGCACTGGTGCTAAATTTCAAGGTTCTAAGTCCACTAAAAGTACCTTAGAATTTTGATGATCGGTCAGTGAGTCAGTGAGTGACAGAATAGTGTAACTTTGATCGACCGTAACTCGTAAACTATTTATTCAATTATCATGAAATTTTAAGGATAAGCTTGTTGTAATGCTTTCTCTCGGTCACCGAAAACCCAACGCTCTAGCTTTGTCCGCATCGAAGATATAGGGGGCAGAAATAGCCGCGAATCGCTTCGAGAAAAGATGGTACGGCCGTGCCCGCTCTGCTTGAGACTTGGCTGGGGCACTCCCGTGCCCTCAGATAAATAAGAGAACAAAATTATATAATATTAATATAATAATATTCATCACACCTTGGCAGTCGTTACGGGTATTCAGAAGCTAGTAAGTCTGACTCCAGTCTAACCAAGGGGTATTGAGTTGCCCAGGTAACTGGGTTGAGGAGGTCAGATAGACAGTCGCTCCTTGTAAAACACTGGTACTCAGCTGAGTCCGGTTAGACTAGAAGCCGACCCCAACATAGTTGGGAAAAGGCTCGGGAGATGATGATACAAATGGATGACTATATGCATAAACAAGAATCAGAAAAGATTTTTTATAAGCTTTTATTTAACTTGCCGTGTATGTATGTTACGGTGGATTCTTTGAACTCAATTTTGAAGTAGATATCTTCAACCGCTAGCTGAAATTTTGTACACACGTTCAGTTTGGATGACAATGCAAGATATGTTATATGACGTTATTCTAAATCCAATATGGCGGACCGTCCAAGATGGCGGAGTAGTTATTTTTAATGAATTTCAACAATATGGGTATCAAATGAAAGGGCTTATTGAGAGTGACTTAAAAAATAATTTGACGTTATTCTAAATCCAATATGGCGGACTATAAAAGCTTTTTAAAAAAATATTTTTCTTTTAATTTATTTGAATAATATAATATGCCGAGACACCATTTACATGATCGTTTGACATCCATGCTGCTTTAAGAAAGTTTCTCAAAACCCACAAAGCGATTTCGGCCGGACCCGGGAATCGAACCCGAGACCCCGTGCGCCGCAGTCGCACCTTGCGACTACTATATCAACGAGGCAGGTATATACAAATAAAGAAACAAAATAATGTTTCATTTAATACGCAATTGGCTTTGAAGGGTATACGCCTTCAAAATGGCGCAAAGCAAGAAGGTCATGTTCATGCAGTCATTAAAAATATGCGCAGTAAAAGTACGTCAGTACCTACATTTAAAGTAGAATGCAGAATAATCAGCGGCAGATGATTATTCTGCATTCTACTTTAAATTTTTAATGACTGCATGAACATGACCTTTTTGCTTTGCGCATTTTGAAGGCTATTATATACCCTTCAAAGTAAATTGCGTATTTAATGAAACATTATTTTGTTTCTTTACTAGTATATACCTGCCTCATTGATCTAGTAGTCGCAACGCGCGAGTGCAGTGCCCGGGGTCTCGGGTTCAATATTTGAGGGGGGCTCCCATACAACAAACATGATTTTTTGTCCGTTTTATAAATAATGGTACGGAACCCTTCGTGCGCGAGTCCGACTCGCACTTGGCCGGTTTTTTGTTTTGCGCGTCAAACCAGCTGCGTTGGCCGTATCATCTATTAAAACAACTGAAGGTCTCTGATAAGGACTCAAGTCTAAAGTAAGACTGGTTCTACGTGGTATCTACTTCCCAGTGTACATATGACGTCACGATGACGTCAGTGATACTTACTGTAGAGTGAAGGATTTGTAAGTAATTTATCGCCATGTTGCGTTGT
Source organism: Heliothis peltigera (assembly GCA_958496145.1). Lineage (NCBI taxonomy): Eukaryota > Metazoa > Arthropoda > Insecta > Lepidoptera > Noctuidae > Heliothis > Heliothis peltigera. The sequence goes on from OY292351.1 coordinate 2,927,376, forward strand.
TAAGGCTCATTTAATAGGGGAGTTGTTTGTTTGTTTGAACGCGCTAATCTCCGAAACTACTGGTTCGATTTGAAAAATTCTTTCAGTGTTAGATAGCCCATTTATCGAGGAAGGCTATAGGCTATATACCATCATATATACCATACACACGGGAGCGGAGCAGTAACCAAAGATGCGGGTGAAACCGCTGGGGACAGCTAGTTTATTTATATAATATTCCTCACACATTCACACAGCGTCATCTAGTCCCAAACTAAGCAGAGCTCGTACTATGGGTACTAGACAACTGATAAACGTACTTATATACTTTTCTTTTGTAAATACATACGTATTATACATAGAAACACCCGGACTAAGTCAAACACCCATGTTCATGCACACAAATGTTTGACTTATGCGGGAATCGAACCCAATAGAAGGAATATAAAACATTTCCTTCGTCTAAACATTCATTCTTTTTACTCGTTGATAGATGAGTTGATTTAATCTTGGTGATAAGCTACTGCATAGCTTTCCAACTTCTTTCAAACTGTATTGTTTCTCCGATATTGTTAAATGTGATGATGATGGCATCCAGGCTGATTATCGGCTACGGCGGCCGTTCTCTTTAAAGGAGATCGGCCAACTGTGTGCTAGTGCACAAGCATTCGCGCAGATACAGGTGCACTCTCTATTCCCTCACTCTCATAGTCCGATGGGACGGCAATCCGAACGACCGGAGAGAGATCAGGCGTAGGACCGACATTTACGTGCTCTTCGATGCACGGGTTCCAGATTCCGGGTTGCTTTATGTAAGTTTCTCATAACCCACAAAGCGATTTCGGCCTCACCCGGGAATCGAACCCAAGACCCTGTGCACAGCAGTCGCGCCTTGCGACTACTAGACTAACGAGGCAGTCTCACCTGTATAACATATAGAATGCTAATAAAGAATTGAGTATTGATTGTTAAGTAAAAACAGCCTATGTCTCACCTCTAAGATACGGAATATTTGACTGAATCAATTATCTAAAAAACAAAACTAGACATTATGTAATTCTTTCAGCCTATAATATTATTAGACATTAATGATTTTGCTTGATAAAATTAATCCTATTATATGACTATCTTATCGTCGGATTTTCGATTTGGGAATTAACATTGCTTTTAATACTTAATTCACAAAACATTTATGAATTGAAAATATTATTACCATCGTCACCCTCTTGTAGGTAGGTCCCGGCTGTCATTGAACATCCTTGGCAGTCGTTACGGGTAGTCAGAAGCCAGTAAGTCTGACGCCAGTCTAAACAAGGGGTATTGGGTTGCCCGGCTAACTGGGTTGAGGAGGTTAGATAGGCAGTCGCTCCAAAACACTGGTGCTCAGCTGAATCCGATTAGATTGGAAGTCGACCCCAACATAGTTGGGAAAAGGCTCGGGAGATGTATCGTCATCCTCTTGTCTTTACACAAATTTTGTTTGTGGTCGGCGCAGTATGTTTTCTTCTTCCACACTCTTCTATCTGCCGTCATCTCACAAGTTACATTCTTTCTAGCCTCATCAACTTTCACACAATCCATATATCGTTTTTTTGGTCGTCCCCTTCTTCTATATCCATCCATGTTCATGCTCAAATGTTTCGTCACCAATTATTGTTCGTTCCATCGGGTAAAGTCTACACATACGGTTTAGAGCCGACCTGATGATGGAGACGACAGAGTAGAGGGAACTCCTCAACGGTATATAGTACCTACTTCGTGTTTGGGCTTATTTTACTCGTATTAATTAGAAAATTAACATCGAGATGCGTTTTGATTGCCATTTTTCTTCATTAGCTTATGCTCAGCTTATTTACTTAGGGCACTCCAACGACTTTTTCATTAGAACAAAGACTAACAGAAAGCTTATAGCCCAAACAATTTAACGTGAATACCGGTTTATTGATTTTCTTTAATCTACTGATCTTAAAAGGCTCTGGGGATATGTAATGAAAAATTAGATACTTGGAGGTTATTTGTCAAAAGCTACTTTGTAGATTTCCAATGTACGAGCAGTAGCGTTCTTCAAGTTCTTAGGGAATAGATGTATTTGTAATGGGTTTTGACAAGAATTGGTGGGATTTTCATACACTTTTATACATGTTTGACCAACCTTTTAGGGTTGAACTACATCTGGCAGCACGGAATCGCCTTTTTCCGTCGCCCTTTCTCTTTCTGTCGCTTAGAACTGCCATTTGCTAGACCGAGACAGAAAGCATAATGCGATAGCACGTGGCGGAATCCTCGAGGCGATCGGCTTCACGGACAAAATGCAATGGTCGGCAGGGAGACTCGGAACGCTGAAGCGCGCGATAGCATGCTAACGCATCCTTTAATCGCCGATCACTTGCTATCGCCTATCACTTGCTACGCGTGCGATCGCCTTTTTTGTCTGCGGAATTCGACAGCGCGCGTTCGCATACGGCAGCATACTGCAGCACGTGGTAGCACAGACGGAACAAATGCGATTCCGTGCTGCCAGATGTGGTTCAACCCTTATACGCCTTCGTCAGTGAAAGACTAACTTTTGTATATAATGAAAAAAAATAAACCCGTAGCTTTAGAAGCAGTTCTAATTAAAAAAAAAAATCTCCTCAGCGTCTTTTAAGAATTAAAAAAGAAAAAACAAAGACAGAAAATTAATAAACGGTATTTATTCCAGACCGTTTGCTGGAATACTTAGGGCTACGGAAAAAAATTACTTTGACGTCACCCTGGCGACGAGAAAGACCAAGCACCAGGCAGTTTGTGAGTGCCACAAGGATAGAGATGAGGCTAAAGACACTTGCAAGTCCCCACACTGTGAGGAGCCACTACAACCTGGCTTCGAAGAGTGCAATCAATTGTGTGATGTAGCGATCAACACTGATACAGGTATTATATACCACGTTACCTAAAAAAACCGGCCAAGTGCGAGTCGGACTCGCGCACGAAGGGTTCCGTACCATTATTTATAAAACGGACAAAATATCATGTCTGTTTAATGGGAGCTCCCCTCAAATATTAATTAAAATTTAATTTCAATGCGATTACTTATTTTTGAATTAAGTAATACATACACCTGTTGCCGTTATCGATGTCGAGCAAAAATTAACAAAAAATCACGTTTGTTGTATGGGAGCCCCGCAAAATATTTATTTTATTCTAGTTTTCAGTTAGTATTTGTTGTTATAGCGGCAACAGAAATACATCATCTGTGAAAATTTCAACTCTCTAACTATCACGGTTCATGAGATACAGCCTGGTGACAGACGGACGGACGGACCCTTTGGGTACGGAACCCTAAAAAGGGGTGTCCTGACGAAAATTTCCGTTTGTACATGTAGATAATATTTTCTCGAAGTTAGGGTCATTATCATCTTATATCTATAGCATAGCATAAATAAAGAGGGAGTTACTGCGCGCGGCTTGTATGTGTGCGACGGCGCACGCACACTTAAACGTCTGTCTATAGAGTCTGACAGCTAGTCTTAGCAAGGGGTTTTGAGTTCCACCATGTTTGTTCGGTTAGACTGGAAGCCGACCCCAACATAGCTAGGGAAAAGGACGATTATGAAGATGATTTTTGCTGAAAATGGTGATACATTTTATGATCACTTTTTATCATTAAACCTCCTTGGCAGTCGTTACGGGTAGTCAGAAGCTAGTAAGTTTGACGCCAGTCTAAACAAGGGGTATTGGGTTGCCCCGGTAACTGGGTTGAGGAGGTCAGATAGGCAGTCGCTCCTTGTAAAACACTGGTGCTCAGCTGAATCCGGTTAGACTGGAAGCCGACCCCAACATAGTTGGGAAAGGGCTCGGGAGATGATGACCATTTTATGAGCTTAACTAAGTATATATAATACTAGCACTTCTCACTTTTTCTCCCCTCGTCCCCGGGGATTTTTTTCCCGTACACGGATAAAACATAGCCTATGTTCACCGGGGATAGTGTAGCTTCCCAACAGTGGAAGAATTTTTCAAATTGTTCAAGTAGTTTCGGAGCATATTCCATTAAAAAAAAAAACACCTAAAACAAAAAAAGTTGAATAGACTTTTTTTTTCGTGGGCAATCATCAAATGACCCCTCCCGCTGAGGGTGCAGCTGGAGGGAGAATCAGACTCTTACTGACTAAAACCCACTATGTTCCTTCTGGAAGTCCCTGTGTACCAGGGCCACGGTAACTCTGGCGAACAACCCGCAGCAAGTTAAATGACCTAGGGATGGAACCATGCTCCATGGCTTGGCCTTCATAGAGACCGGCGTTATGCGCACAATTTGGCGACTGTGAAGATAAATTTAATGTAATATGTTGTTGTTTTTATGTCTTTTTATGTGGTAAACATGATCCTTAGCATGTACTAGATGATCTGTAAAAATATGGTGCACTAGTTTTGTTACACCCTATATGTAGATTAGTATCTACGAAAACACTAAAGGTTAACAAGTATAGTGACGTGTCTTCTGTCAATAGAATGTCTAACCTTCTTATGATAAGTTTTGAGGTCATGGTCTAGATTTTAAGGCTGTGTTTATATCTAGACTTGTTAGCGATATGTTTCGCCAACGATCAAGGCGCTAATCTATATATACGATATAATAAAATCGTAGGAAAGTCAAAACTGTATACAGAATATGTAAAGAAAATACTTGGGGCGTGATCTACAATCGATATTGAAGCCGAAAATATAGTTTTTAGAATGTTTGTCAGTAAAAGACCTAGTTTAAGCTGTCTTTTTGTTTACATTGCAACTTTGTCAAATTAAACTTTCTTTTGTATATTAAGGAGCAGTTTCTCATGGTTTCTCCCGCGTCCCCGGGGACTGTTTCCCGGATGAAACATAGCCTATGTTCACCGGGGATAGTGTAGCTTCCCAACAGTGCAAGAATTTTTCAAATCACTCAACTAATTTCGGAGCCAATCCAATACAAACAAACAATCTGATGTTTTTTCCTTATAATATTTATGTAGATGAATTGCTATTCGTTAGTCTTTCTATAACTCGTCAATGTTTGACTTATTTTGGTTTTAAAATGTTTGTAGAAATCCAGGAAAGGTTTGAACTATACGATGCGGTACTAAGATTATGAGGTTAGCTAGTTTAAGATCAAATGCTAAAATTAAATATAATGCAGCCATGCAATCGACACTTCAAACTCAGCATAATTCGATAAATTAAAGTGCTAATTAACAAAATATGACTTTTAAAGTCAGTGCCATACTAATCAAGTGCCAATAACCAACCAAGCCAAAATCGAACTTATGAAACATGAATAAAGAATACATTCCAAAAAAAGAGAAGGGAGAAGAGATATTAGCCGCGAAAATGAATTAAACGGATATGGAACTAGAGACAGACATAATATTGACAGCGAAAATGAAGGATAAGCCAGAAAGGAGGAGATCGAGTATATTCTCCCTACTGAGGAAGAAGAAGTTGACACGACAGTACTCCGAACCAGGGAACGGGAGCATCTTCGCGCTAAATCGGAAGTATTCGGTTGATTCCGCTATACTGTCGGATTTCACGAAGACAGAAGATGGGGGATACAAAATGTGTTTACATCAAGCAGATCATAGAGACGTGTTTGTTTCTAATGGAGGTTAGTTTTTTTGGGAATTTTTGTCATTTCAAAATAAAAATTATAAATTCTCTAAAAAAATTCGTGCTGGACTTGTGTGTGCTTGATTTAAGCAGCAACTTCTTAAGTATGAGTTTGCGGGCTCGATTCTAGGTCAGGCAAGTATCAATGTAACTTTTCTAAGTTATATGTGCTTTCTAAGTATATCTTGGATACCAATGACTGTTTTTCGGATGGCACGTTAAACCGTAGGTCCCGGTTGTCATTGAACATCCTTGGCAGTCGTTACTAGTAGTCAGAAGCCAGTAAGTCTGACGGCAGTCTAAGCAAGGGGTATTGGGTTGAGGAGGTCAGATAGGCAGTCGCTCCATGTAAAACACTGGTACTCAGCTACATCCAGTTAGATTGGAAGCCGACCCCAAGATATTTGGGAAAAGGCTCGGGACTCGGGAGATGAAGATGATTTAAAAAAAAGTTTCTTTGGGAAAGTTGTTTGTAATCATGAGTACAATCACGTGTTTAAATATCGGTCACTAATTACCAGTCACCCTATATACCTATATACATATAGATCTCTAAGAGCCAGAAAAAAAAATCTGGAGACCTGAAACAAAGTCTGTTCTCTGTTATCGCCCTTACATAAATTCGGTTAATGGAATCAAAATAAATCGTTTAGAGTTTATTTATAAAGTCAAGTAGAGTTCAATAAAAGTATGCTTAGTACAGAGTTCTTAAATTAGACTGGGAACCGCGGACGCTGGTGAATGACGCGTGCAATAATACATCTGTATTGAATTTTCTGTCGATTGTTCAATGATATATGATACTGAAGAAATACTTTGAAATAATGCTAGAGGGAAGGTAATAATAAAAATAAGCCCGTGAGGCATCTGAGGCGGATGTCGGGGAGTAGTAGTAGTACTCGGTACCCGTGAGGTCGACCGAGGTACCGAGTGCTCCAGGGAGAGGATATTGTCCTTGGGTACATTTCCATAGTGTATACAGGGATAATCGTCGATTGTGTCACCATTACATATATTAAAGTTGTCTCAAAAGGGCTTCAGCGTGTTGGCTTCGGCCCCACGTTCGCCTTCTAAAAATCCGGGACTCTGTAGTCCCGTGTATACTTAGCCTCTTTTTTATATATTTTTTTATATTATCTTTTTTATAAAATATTGCGACTATAAATTAAGATGTAAGGCTATCCTATCTTTCAAGTTGAATTAAACTGCACACGGTGTGCACATTTGATTAAAATCGATTAAGTACTTTAGAAGTCCATCGAAGACAAACAACGTCACACGTTTTTATATATTACGAAGAGCAGAAGATAATTGTAGCAAATATCTTCAACTATATTCAAGAACTGTACCTATATATCGACGCCTTAGAATAAAAACCTCGTAAGTCCAAATTCGTAACTTTTCAGGAGGAAGATTTTGGATGTGCCTTTCGATATTATCTTTATAGAAACGGAATAAAATAAATTTAGGCAAAAATGCATTTCCGAGGTTTTCATTCTAAGACGACGATATCCTATATACTTATGTATGTATAATCCACACTAAAATGTTTTTTATTCGAAGAAATCTTGCTTAGAGGTAAACGCGAATATTTTTAATGCACTGTATGTATTCTCTGTTTTAATTTTGAACCAGGCTACTCTCTTCTTGTTGTTTCGTTAAAAGCTAGCGTCTAAGTGTTCGAGGCTAATTCTACTTTAGATATTAAAAGTTGACCTTTCTCTCTCCTAATTGACTAGATGAACACCAAAACCGTTTTTAAAATGACAGATTTTTTAAATTGAAAATTAACTAGAACTACATATGTATTTAAAGTATTAAAAGCAATATACGAGTATCAATGTCTATAATTTAAAGTAAACCTTTTGGTCGCCACTGTCACTTATAGGTGACAAGCCAAAAAGTGTCCAGCACGACACGGTCACGATTACATGACAAACTTTTAAAGTGTAAAATTAATAGTCAGTTTCAATGAATATAATTCCGAAATCACTACTATATCAGCGTCAAGCTAAGAATTCCGCCGTAAATACGTACAATATAGTAGTGGGTTCGGAATTCTATCGACTATAACTGATGAACTTAAACTTAAAAGTCTTAAAGTCTGTCATGTAGTCGTGACCGTGGCGTGCTGGGCACTTTTTGGATTGTCATCTATACGTGACGATTAAAAAGTACTTCTCGGTTTTCACTGCACGCTATTTCTACGCAATTTTCTGTACCACACGTGTTACCGCTAGATGTCGCCACCTAACACCTCGTTAGTGCAGCTAACACACCCCTCCCCCCTCTCACACAGAGCTAGCCGGCGCCGCGTCCGATTCCGACAGCGAGGCGTCCCGGATAGGCATGCCGAACAGGCCGGACAAGAAACAGGAGATCATAGCCGAGATCGAGGCTAACTATGTTGCTGACACCAACTTTGATATTGGCGTGGTGAGTTTCAACTGATTATCTACTCAATTTTTAAGAAGAAGAAATGTGTGTGTTTTTGTGAGGGTGTGTGTGTGGGTTTGTGTGAGGGTGTGTTTGTGTGAGGGTGTGTGTATTTGTGTGAGGGTGTGTGTGTTTGTGTGAGGGTGTGTGTGTGTGTGTGTGTGGTTGACTGTGATTTTTTTTCGGACGATTAGAAGATGATTCAGTCGGTATGTCTGGAGTATTGTGAGATGAGTGTGTGGTGCGTTTGCGACAAAAACATGCTGGGCCGACCTCAAATAAAATTTGTGATAAAGACAGGAGGATGATGATGATGATGATAGAGGATATACTTTAAAGCGAAAGCAACTGGCCATGGTCATATTGCTGTTTAAATATAAAAGTTATTCAGTTGTTACATCTCATCATCTCCCGAGCCTTTTCCCAACTATGTTGGGGTCGGCTTCAGTTGTTACATCTGTAGGAGCTATGTGGGGCTTGCAAGGGTTCTGAAGCGGTTCCAACTTCTTAAATGAAAGCATATGCCAACTACATGTTCCTGTCCCCAGGCTGGCGAGCTAGTCGAAGAAGTAGCCGAAGAGAACAAGTCGCTGCTCTGGTTCCTACTGAAACAGGTGCGGCCTGGCATGGACCTCAGCAAGGTGGTGCTGCCGACCTTCATCCTGGAGCCGAGGTCGTTCCTCGACAAGCTGTCTGATAATTACTATCATGCTGACATATTGGCGCAGTGAGTGGGTTTGATTTCTTTAAGCTCCGTTGTCAAAATTGAAGAGATTCTCAATTTTTTAAATGAGCTCTCGAAAATGCTCGAGTAATGAGGGATGGGGATTGTTTTTTGAGTGTCGGCTACCTCTCTGATTGGCTCTGTCGGAAAAAAGACCACTTCTCAAAATGTCCCTTTTCCAGAATGTCCCTTTCGCTGGCATTTATTCCTTTCATTAGTAAAAAAAACTAGTCAAGAGCCAGTACACGTATAACATAGAGAAATAAATGCCTGTTTGAGGAAGGGGACATTTCGCGAAATAGGGACTTTCTGCAAAAGAGACATTCTGAGACAGGAACATTTCGCGAAAGGGACATTTTGCCAATTGTAGTAATTTTGAGAGGTGGTCATTTTGCGACGGAGCCAATCAGATTCTATTACAATTGGGACAAGTGTTTAGGTTATCTATACTATTCTATTATAAAACTAAAGAGTTGGTTGGAATGTGCTCATCGTAGGAAAAAGTTTACTCACTCAAATAAAAAGGAGCCTTTAGCATTCTTCTATAAGTGGCCTATCTAACACTGAACGAATTGTTCAAACTTCGCATTGTAATTCCTTACATTAGCGCGTTCATCCAATCAAAGACTTCAGCCTTATAATCTTAGTATCTTCTTCAAATTTCAAGAGCGCAACAAGTGGTCGACCCATACCAGCGATTCGTAGCGGTCGTTCGCTGGTACTTATCTGGCCTCTACCGCAAGCCCAAGGGCCTGAAGAAGCCTTACAACCCGGTGCTGGGCGAGACTTTCCGCTGTTGCTGGCGGCATAGCCAGGATTCCTATACTTATTACGTGGCGGAACAGGTGAGGGAACTTTGGTATTGTTCTAGATTGAAAATAGCGCCATCTAGTGTAATTTTTTGTAATTAAAGAACGCTAAATTAACCTTTTGACCGCCACGTCAAAAAAGAAAGACGTGCATTTAGCGCCAAGCTAAGAATTCATCCATTAATACCTACAATATACTAGTGATTAAAACTGACTAATTATTTAAATCTTTTAAAGTCTGTCATGTATGTATGTATGTGTGCTGGAAACTTTTTGGTTTGTCATCTATACGTGCCTGTGGCGGTCAAAAGGTTAAGAAATCAAATCAAAAATATTAAATGGTTTTGATTTTTTTCTTTAGGTAAAACATCAGTTTAACTAGTAGAACACTCACTTAAGCACAAATTAAAATTAATAAATCCCATGAAATAAAACACAGTTTTGGCTGTGACACCCAAAATATTCAAGTTTAAAATAGCGCCATCTAGTATCATATTATGACACAAAACTACCAGGCATAATAAAGTAAATTGTCAAAGCTCATTTTCGATAGATGTCGCACTTATCTCCCAATGTAATGCTAAACTTTTTACTCTATCTATAAAAATGACATTATGGTGTGTTTCTATGACTTTTGAAGGTATCCCATCACCCTCCTGTGTCAGCCTTCTATGTGACGAATCGGAAAGAGGGCTTCGTCATAGAAGGTAGTCTATTAGCTAGGTCCAAATTCTATGGTAAGTTTTTTTTTATCGTCATATATAACATAGGCTATGTCCCCAGTAGGCAAACTGTTAGCGGCCGACTGAGTTTGCGGCGTACCGATTTAGTACGCCCTTCCATATATTTGAAATGGAGTGTCCACAGTCTGCTAGTTTTGCGCTCACTATACGCAGTTTGCAGCGTTACGCGCGCTGACTATAGCAGTGAGCGGCCGACTCCCACAAACACCGGTTCTAGTCGCTTGCAACGCACGAAAATTGATTAGAGTTTGCAGCTAACTCAAATTTCAGTTTGCCACAAATTTGCGGCTAACTCAGGCGGCCGCTAACAGTTTGCCTACTGGGGACACGGCCTTAAACATACGTGGTGTAAGGGACAGCCCTCCACAGACTGATGGGGTGAGTTCAGTATACCATACTAAGAAGACTGGTTCATGAAATTGTTTCAGGAACGTAATGGAAATCCAATAAAACTGATTTGTTTTAAAACCTCACAAAAATTTAACAGCTGATTTCGCGCGTCGATCGTCATGTTTGATTTTTTAATTTTAGCGGTATTATTAAAAAAAATAAGCCAGTCTAACCAAGGGGTATTGGGTTGCCCCGGTAAGTAGGTCGAGGAGGTCAGACAAGCAGTCGCTCCCTGTAAAACACTGGTACTCAGCTAAATCCGGTTGGACTGGAAGCCGACCCCAACATAGTTGGGAAAAGGCTCGGGAGATGATGATTATAAAAAATAAGTTCTGCGTGCAAAGAATGTAATTTTGCATTGAAAGAAAGAAAAAAATACTGAGAAAAATTCCAGTGAAATATGATTCAAAATAAGGAGCTGAATGCAAATCAGTTTGTGGAGGGCTGTCCCTTACACCCTGTATTTTTCTAAATATACAAGAATTGACTGTTTAAAGGTACTAGTTTAGATATACTTGATATATTGCAGGTAATTCAACGTCAGCTATACTAGAGGGTTGCGCCCGGATTCACTTACTAAATTGGGGCGAGACATACGTCACTACCGCCCCCTACGCACACTGTAAGGGTATTGTCATCGGAACACTCAGCATGGAGCTAGGAGGGAAGGTGAGGATCTGTTAATCTGTCATTCCATCCTAGGCGACCCCGTCGGTGTGAAGGTGACTGCAGAGCTGAGGGTCCCGGATTCAATTCCCGGTACGGTCAACATTTGAATGATGATCATGCTTGTCATAATATGTACAGAGGCCAGCACATCAAAAATTTCAGTTTCGGGTAGCGTGATGTCACAGATTACTGAATAGTTACTACGTAACAGATACTTCACTCAGTAGAAAATTTCCAATACCTACTACGATAATTGCCTACTCCTTCGCGTCAACAACCACTGTATGCTAAAATGCGCCTAAATGCTCAAGCGTACAGCAGTGATTGCTTCGCACCGCGCGATTCCACAGTAATCGCAGGGCTGCCTCTTCGGTAAAATTAAATTAACATAACTTTTTATCTATGTTATTGAGAACTGTGAATATGTTCTGACTTTTATGTAGCAGTTAAAAATTTTATCGTTTATAAAATATTTAACCAACTTAAAAAAAGGAGGTGATCAGAAATAGGTACAGGCCAAACTGAGAAGTTTGACTTGTATGGTTTGTAGGTATGTATGTTTGTGCGCGATAATCTCGCGTTTGGCTAAACCGATATCGATGCGGTTTTCAGAAAAGGATTTGTTACATTTAGGAGAACGTTTTAAAATAAGTATAATACTTCTTAGTTTGATGATGATCTTCGGAGATGTTCACTAGAAATGAAAAAAAAAAGCCTTAAAAAAAGAGAACCTAATTCAAATAAGGCACTAAGCCGTAAGAAATAATTTGCTTTTTTTATGTTGGTGATAACAGCTGGTAATTATATTGGTGCTAACAGCTGGTAATTACGAATCGAAAAAGCACCGACATCAAAAAATAAATTATTTCTTAAGGTTTAGTGTTTTGAAGTCGGTTCTCTTTTTTTAAATTTGTTTTATTATATTTGTAAGTTTGTACAGCACATAAGGCACCACACGGCATCGTAATACGCGTACGAACGAACAGCACTATTAGAAGTCGGTTAAAAATTGAACGCGCTTCGCTTGCGAAAGCCGCACTGAATTTGCTCCGCCGGCGGACCGAGACCGCTCGGCTGGGCGGTAGGCACTTATAGCGCGCAAGTACATGGAGTGACGGAGGCCTGGTGATGTGCTAGCGTCTGTACGTATGAATATGTACATATGTGTATTGCAATATCATTTCATTGCAAATTATTTGTCTATAATAGGGATGCGGACTAGGTCATAAATAAAATACTTTATCATATTCATTTTGTAAAGCATCTTAAAATAATGTCAGTTTGATTTATCGTTTTGAATCGAAAACTGTTTTTATTTTTTTATTGATAAATTAATCGAAATAAGTATACGGCTTGATGCGAAAAATCTGTGACGTCATATGTGGTGTTTTCATACAAATTGCATAGAAACTAACCGTTTTTGACAGTTCTAAAAAAGTATTGAATTTGACTAGTTGTCCACATCCCTATTGTAACAAAAACCTTAGCCACAGTAACGCGTGGCCTTATTATGTATTTATTTAAGTCAGTTCCACCTGCGTCTACGGATAAAAAGCCGCTAATGTCCTTTCTCAAGCTTTGGACTATCTATGTGTCTCAGTCGCTCCATGTAGCACGCTGGTACTCTGCTGAATCTAGTTAGACAAGAAGACAACACAAACATAGTTGAGAAAAATCTAGACAGACGCTGACAGCACAATATTGCGGACAGCGCCATCTATGCATTGAAGTTGAAACTAAAATGACGTCGACTGACTCACAATATTGCGGACAACGCCATCTGTGTTTAAGTTGCAACAAAAATGACGTTGTTTTTTTATTATTTTCAGGTACACGTCATGTGTGCCGAAACTGGTTATCAGGCGGACGTAGAATTCAAATTAAGGGTGAGTAATCTATGTATATTTATAAGTTCTAACAAAACTAGTGCACCATATTTTTACAGGTCATCTAGTACATGTTAAGGATCATGTTTACCACAAAAAAAGTTGAATGACCTAGGGTCAACGATAGAGCGCGTTCATAGAGACCGCCGCGTATGCGCGTATTATGCGTAAGAACACAATTACAATTTTGCGAATATGATACAAAATTTAATAAAATGTTTTCATGATTTTTTTATGGAAAAATGATCCTTGGTATATTTCTATAAGTACACCATATTTTTAAGTTATACTTGTAAAAAAAATATTAACTCCGCCATCTTGAGGGGCCCGACATATTGGATTTAGAATAACGTCATGTAACATATCGTGCATTGTCATCCAAACTGAACGTGTATGCAAAATTTCAGCTCAATCGGATGAAGATATCTACTTCAAAATTGAGTTCAAAGAATCCACCGTAACATACATACACGGCAAGTTAAAATAAAAGCTTTTGAAAATATGTCATTTCATAGGAGTTAACGTTTATTTTAAATTGACTTCCCTTAGGCCTTTGAATATAAGCCAGCACCTATCAACAATATCTACGTCAATCTAACTAAACTTCTTCCTTGTACCAGTCATTCCTAGGAGGCGCAGATCAGACGAACTCTATCCAGGGCAGGATCAAACGCGGCAAGGAGACTGTTGCCGTTCTCGAAGGCTACTGGGACGGGAAGATCGATATCAAGGATAAGAAGACCGGGGTAAGTGCTGATTTGGACGTCGATACAAACTTATTGAATCAGGCATTACTTTGCGGAAATCCATTACAATAAATGTTAGGAAAGAATATCTAGCTTTAATTTCGCGATACAAAAACTCAGCGTTGGATGCAGGATGAACATGCAATACCATCCTCCCGCCCACGTACACAAGCACAGGAGGGAAAGATACCACCCTCCCGAACGATCTGATACCGCTTGGTAAGACTGGTTGTCAGATTTTCTGACTTCCGACTACCCGTAACGACTGCTAAAGCGGAGGAATCCATCCTCATCTGATGGTCCCTCCACGGATCTACCACTCTAAGCGTTGCTTAACCTTATGATCGATCGACCCGTGCGGCTGTTACTTAGCCACGAACCCTTACTTGAATCCATGTATTCATCGAAAATATTTTGTCTTTTTCAGGAAGAATCAAACCTGTTTGACGTGTCGCTGCTAAAGGAACAGCGGTTGCCTCGATACCTCATGAGTATGGAGAAACAGCAGGAGTTTGAGTCCGCTAAACTGTGGGTCAAAGTCTCCGAGGCCATACAGAGTGAGGACCAGGTATGGAATTCCATCATTTATCTAAACCGACGGTTTAGAAAGAAAAAGGTCATTGATACACTCAGTCTGGCACTCATTCGGTCACTCAGGCAGTCAGTCGGTCACTCGCTCTGTCAGTAACTCAGTAGGCCGTTCCAACACTCAGCCGCCTGCCCTTTGATAAAATCAACCTTTTGACCGCCACAGTCACGTATAGATGACAAGCCAAAAAAGTGCCCAGCACGCCGCTGTCACGACTACATGACAGACTTTTAAAGTTCAAAATTAATATTCAGTTTTAATCGATATAATTCCGAACTCACTACTATATTGTAGGTATTTATGGATGAATTCCTAGCTTGGCGCTGAGGGCACGTCTTTATTTTTATGACGTGACGATTTAAAGGTTAAGCTCTGAACTCAGGTATGATGTCGTTATCCACCAGATCGCAGCGACGGAGCAGAAGACTATAATCGAAGAGGCGCAGCGTGGCCGCGCGCGTAATCTCGTCGCCCCCTGGGTGCCCAGGCTATTCCATAGGAATCTGCAGCCCACGCCGCCTGAAGGTGAGCCTTACATTATCTATATAAGGTCTAACAAAACTAGTGCACCATATTTTTACAAGTCATCTAGTACATGCTAAGGATCATGTTTACCTAAAAAAAGTCATGAAAACAGTAACATATTTTATTAAATTTGTCATCACATTTGCAAAATTGAAATTGTGTTCTTACGCATAACGCCGCCCGGTCTCTGAACGCTCTCGATCGTTGACCCCTAGGTCATTCAACTTTTTTGTGGTAAACATGATCCTTAGCATGTACTAGATGACCTGTGAAAATATGGTGCACTATTTTTGTTAGACCTTATATATATTTAAAAAAAGCATACCAACCGAACCTCCTTTGAGAACCTACTCCTTTTTCGCAAGTCGGTTTAAAAATGAATCCCTATTTCCCTTGGTCACGTCTACACGCGTAAACGGCTGGACCAATTTCATTTTTTTATTTGGTGTTTTGTTTGTTATTGTCAGGAGAAGGTTTTTTGGTTATGTAAGAAAAAAATACAGGACAACGTCTGTTAGGTCATCTAGTCCTTGATAATAAAGAAATGAAGAATACTGTGTTCAGATATAACAAGCCATTTATTCAAAGTAGGCTGAAAATCAGCACATTTTTGAAGATCAATTTTACGAAATATGCTTTTTTCTGATATTCCAGGTATCATTGACCAAGGATGGGTGTATAATCATCTGAATACAACGTGAGTATAAGTAGTTTAAAAAAGTATATTTAACCATTATCTGCCTAGCGCGACTGCTACGCACAGGGTCCCGGGTTGGTCGCAATTGGGATGCGGTCTAGGTCATAAATAAAATACTTTATCATATTCATTTTGTAAAGCATCTTAAAATAATGTCAGTTTAATTTATCGTTTTGAACCGAAAACTGTTTTTTTTATTTTTTTTATTGATAATATAATCGAAATAAGTATACGCATTGATGTGAAAAATCTGTGACGTCATATGTGGTGTTTTCATACAAATCGCATAGAGAGTAACCGTTTTTGACAGTTCTATAAAAGTATTGAATTTGACTAGTTTTTAAAAAACTACTACAAGGTTAACTACTAGGTTTTAAAAAACTCACAAAAGCAGCCCGGAGTCTAAAAGTTGGTGATTGATACACCCGTGCATCGTGTCGCACGTTGCAGTCGGTCCTGCTTGTGATCTCTCTCCGGTCGTGTCGGATTGCCTCCCTGAGGACTATGAGAGTGAGGGAATAGAGAGTGCACCTGTGTCCACGTAAATGCGTGTGCACTATAATATGTCCTGCGCAGCTGGCTGATCTCCTTGGATAGAACGGCCGCCGTTGCCAATCGGTCTAGATATCATTATTATTTATAAATATACTAGCTGTCCCCAGCGGTTTCACCCGCATCTTTGGTTACTGCTCCGCTCCCGTGTGTCTTAGCGTGATGGTATATAGCCTATAGCCTTCCTCGATAAATAGGCTATCTAACACTGAAAGAATTTTTCAAATCGAACCAGTAGTTCCTGAGATTAGCGCGTTCAAACAAACAAACAAACTCTTCAGCTTTATAATATTAGTATAGATATGTGTAAAGTATATGTAGTTTATCAGTTGTGTTGGCACCCATGACACAAGCTAATCAATAGCTTACCATGGGGCTAACCGACCGTGTGTGAAAAAGGTGTCCCGATAATATATTAAGTCCTTTCTTTCCAGTCCTTGGCAAGCAGACGAGCTAATAGAATACGAAGAAGATTTCGTCATCAAAACACTGCGGGAAGGTCCCCCCCCTGTTAAGACGTCCGTGGAGCTGAGGAGGGACCTTGCCAGGCGGATGTCGGATTCTGACAGCCATGATGAACTGGCTCGGCCGAAGAGTTCCGCGTAAGTTGGAAAAAAATACTTTTTTTCCTTACATTTCAGCCTAGGAGGTATTTTTTGGCTGATGGTGCTACTAGACGTCATGATTCAGTATCTCCCTCTTTGTCATGTATCCTTATTTTATGTCCTAAGGCTAGTTTCACAGCTATTTGGGAGACCTATACCAGCTGTCCGTGCTGGTCGCGTGCGCACCTACCCTAGTCGCTGTCAAACTATGTTCTTTTTTTTTCGTGGGATATCATCAAATAACCCCTCCCGATGAGAATGACCCCTTGAGCTGAGAATGACCCCCTCAGCTGATAATGTCCCCCTCCCGCTGAGAATGACCCCTTTTGCTTTGAATGACCCCTCCCGATAAGAATGACCCCAGCCGCTGTGGTCAAACGATTTTTTAGCACCTAACATGTCTAAAGCTCACTCCGGCCGACCGTACTGACACGAGGCCCGTATATGGACGATATAGTCTGATCGTTGTGTATCGTTACGTTGAGTCTAACTCAAGTACCCTGAAACTACCAGGGTTGCGGGTGGTTCACAAGAGTTACCGCGGCCCTGGCACCCAAACACCTCCAGAACAAAGCAGGTTTTAGTCAGTATGAGTCTGACACTTCCACCAGCTGCACCCACAGCGGGAGGGGTCATGTGATGATTTCCCACGAAAAAAAGCACCCTGAAACTGTCCCTCCCCCCCATCCTTTGGAGTATACGAGGAAAATGGGTATTTTCAATTATTATAGCCCTCAAAATCCTGACGATTTTGTCAATTAACCAGAGTGCCTCGTCGCCGGGACACCGAGGAGAAGGAACCCGCGTCTCAGGACCGAGTATCGGGGTTCGTAACCTCTTACCTATTCAAATATAACTTGCATTTCAATTTAGACCGTATTCGATGTTAATAATGTATATTTTGGGTAATACGGGACCCTTTTTTCTAAGACTTCGCTGGTCGTCTGTGACCTTTACATTCGCAATTGGGTAGCAACGAGTCAAATTCATTACTTTTATTGAACTGTCAAAAACAGTTACTTTCTATGCGAGTTGTATGAAAGTTAGAATTATGACGTCACGACTTTTACACATCAAGCCATATACTTATTTAGCTTAAATAATCAATGAAAAAAATTAAACAGTTTTTCCTCATCATAATTCTTACTTTCATACAAATTGCATAGAGAGTACCCGTTTTTGATAGTTCAATTAAAGTCATGAATTTGACTAGTATTAAACTATTATAATGTAATCAAGGATTAAAAAAAAAGGCCAACATAATATAATAAAATTCATTTTCTAAGGGTAATTTTGGTTACCAAACCTGGTTAAAGAAAGGGATATCACACCCCAAAAACTTTTCGATAGGTTTTTGAGGTGTGATTTCCAACTACTTAGCTGTAACCCCCTCCTAAACTCCAATTCCCCCTCCACATCCCCCCATTTCGCAGGATAGACATGAAAGGCAGACCGTCGTCTGATACTTCAAAGCACGTCGCCATGACAGACAGCAGAACGGACCAAAGAAACAGGAATTTCACGTGAGATATATCGTCGTTAGTCGAATTCATTGCGTTGAAATTTGTAGATAGGGGTCAAGTAAAATGTGTGGCGTAGCTACCAAGGGGCTAGACGGGGTCTTTAAGCTTTTGACCCCCACAGTCACGTATAGATGACAAGACAAAAAGTGCCCGGCACAACACGGTCACGACTACATATCAGACATTTAAAGTTCAAAATTAATAGTCATTTTCAATCGATATAATTCCGAATGCACTACTATGTAGTGGGTATTTATGGATGAATTCTTAGCTTGGCGCTGAGGGTACGTCTTTCTTTTTTTGACGTGGCGGTCAAAAGCCTCCGAATTCTTCCCGGAAAATCTCGTTACAATCATTTTTAGAGTATTTGTATATTTTATATTTTTACTTGATAAAACTCAACTAGTTTGGATGGTAGTGAGACCTCATTTTTTTAATGACCCCGGGGCCCTTTGTTGCCTAGCTACGCTACCTTTGGTAGTGTAAGATTTTAATGTCATCATCATCATCATCATCAGCGTTTTTATCGTCCCACGGCACAGGGCTCCTCTCACACAGAAAAGGATTGAGCGTCAATCACCACGCTTGCTCAACGCGGGTTGGTGATTTCAGACTTTATATTCCAGGTTTCTACGAGATGTTTTCCTTCACCTTTAACTTGTGCTAGCTTCCTGGAGGAATTATTTCCCGCATCCGGATAAAAAGTAGCCTATATCTTACTCTGATGTATAAGCTGTATTACTACCAAGTTTCATCACAATCCATATAGTAGTTTTTGCTTCAGCAACCCGCATCCATTGCTTCCCGGCGACCTTGTCTAGATCGTCCGTCCACCTAGTAAGGGGGCCTACGTTGCGCCTTCCTGATCGTGGTCGCCACTCAAGAACTTTATTGCCCGTCAAATGAGGGTCCTGTGGGCAAGACCAGTCCCAGAGGGGACTAGAGGGGGACCAGAGGGGACTGGTCCTGCCCACGCTGCGTCTTCCGGGTCGCGTACGCCACTCAAAAACTGCCCTGTATTTAATTACAGATTAATATTCACAAATATTTTCTTTTACAGGCGAACACTGAAACAGAGCCTCTACGCCATAGACACAGCATTAAGAGAACAAACTTTAGCCATAGAACGCTTATCCAAATCTGTTGAAGTTATCAGTGAGGCCCAAAGACAAGCGGCCTCAATGAGGCCTCTAAACGTCGGCCGAGTACCCACTTCGAGCCACTCGTGGGACCTCTTCGGAGGTTTCGTACTAGCGATGGTGTTGCAAGCGTTATTAAATTGGGTTTTCTACCAAAAAGACTGAACAGTGTTGCCACTTAAAAAAAATTCAATGTGATTGATAGAAAATTTGAGTATTTTTGAATACTAAAGAGTTAGGAAATTTTTGACGCTTTGGTGATTATTGTTGCTTGGGTTTTTTACGCATTGTTCGCAAGAGGAATGGATAGAATATTACCTAGAGGTAGCCATTTCGATTTTATGTTAATTCGCTTACATTTTGTAGGTGTGAAAATATTATATTTAGTTCCTAAGGTTGGAGTAATTCAAATAAAATATTTGTCTTTTACAATTCCTCTTGCGAGGTGTGTCTGAAAGCCATTTTAATTTTATTCAGAATGGGACAAGTTCCACGGGGTCTTGTGAATTCACGAATTCGGATGGGGTCAAACTTGATTTTCCGTGTGAATTGTACCGTTTTGATGTGTGTATGCGTTTTTAGCGAAAATTAATTATTATATTATAATAATGAACAATGAATAAAATATTTGCAATTATAAAATGGACATATAAGGTCTAACAAAACTAGTGCACCATATTTTTACAAGTCATCTAGTACATGCTAAGGATCATGTTTACCACGAAAAAGTTGAATGACCCAGGGGTCATCGATCGAGCGCGTTCATAGAGATTGGCATATTTGTCGACTGATTAAACATATATTTAATAACATATGTTGTTGTTTTCATAACTTTTTATGGTAAACATGATCCTTAGCATGTACTAGATGACCTGTAAAAATATGGTGGACTATTTTTGTTAGACTTTATATAACTATTATTGATTATGATAAATTATAAATTATGTATCAAGTTTGGAAGAATATAATAAATAAATTTGCCAGTTAATCTTGTTTTAGCGTTGCAGTACATCGACCAATTATTTAGTTTTAATTGTATATTGATGATGTGTTTTTTTTATGTGTAAGTACGAGAAAGATAAAATTTTTACCCCTATTACGTTTTGCAAAGTACTATGTGCTGGACAGTAACGGATTCAGTTCGGAATGCAGTTCTCGTCAATTATCATCGCCGCTCCACTACTAGCGACGTCACTTTAGTTAAAATGTGTGAACAAAATACGCGTGCGCGAGACGCCGAATGTCTGATTCTTTATTAACAACTGATATGAGAGCTTCAATAGTGTTCTTTTGGCACATTAACCTTTTTTCGCGCTGTCACGTATAGATGACAAGCTAACAAGTGCCGAGAACGCCACTGTCACGAATACATGACAGACTGTTTTCTGACGTAAATACAACAGAAAAATGTTGCTATTGAATTTTGCAAAAAATATATATATATAATTGATCGTGACTGTACAATACCGTCATAGGTACGATTCAGACCAACCAGCTCCTATCGGGCTGGGTGGCATTTTAAAATGCGGTAAAGAATATTAAAATGTATCAACAGTAATTACAGTTCATATTTGCTTGCAACTTACGCAGTTAACGCCGACCGCCTCCAACCGGCGCCGTTGGCATCCAATCGATTGCCGTCATGTTTGCTCGGATCGCTCTTGGAGTGCATACGAATTCCAGCAGAGGCTGACGCGACAGCCGTGTTCCAATGCGGGCCGGTTGGTCCGAATCTTACCATAGGGGGTGAAATTTGGGATGTAAACTAAAAATGGCTGTTAAAAGACAATTTGTATTTATATTCATTAGTTAATTTTTTAAACATTGAAGTGATGCTTCTGTCCCTGGTTTTACTATCGTGGATTTATATTTCTTTTTATCGGGACATCTTTTTCACACACGGTCGGTTAGCCCCATGGTAAGCTATTGATTAGCTTGTGTTATGGGTGTTAACACAACTGATAAACTACATATAATTTATGCATATATAGAATTTATAAATACATATTATATATGGACTAGATTATCCGTAGAAACTACTCCTCGCACACAAATAAAAAAATTGCCTTCCTCGATAAGAGGGCTATCTAACACTGAAAGTTTTTTTTTTAATTGGTACACCTTTTTCCCCGAAATTTGCGCATTTAACCTTTTGATCGTCAGAGTCACGTACAGATGACAAGCCGAAAACTGATGTGTGTCATGATTACATGACAGATTTTTAAAGTTAAAAATTAATAGTCAGTTTTAATCTTTGTAAGGTTTCTTCTTCTTCCACGGGAAACTTCTTCCCGTACCCAGATAAAACATAGCCTATGTTCACCGGGGATAGTGTAGCTTCACAACAGTGAAAGAATTTTTCAAATCGGTCAAGAAGTTTTGGAGCTTATTAAAACAAGCAATCAAATCTTTCTTCCTTATAATATTAGTTTAGACATAAATCAGAAGTGTTGAAATTTTCTATCGACATAAAAATAATTTTGACTTTTTGTTGATATTTTAACCTACTATAGTAAAACCATGAGACGATATTATTGCCTAAAATTATCCAAATAATTGATAAAATATTTAGTAATTAATAAAAAAAAGCAAACGCTTGCTGACGTCATTATTTAATATGTAAACATTAATTAATTAATTAATAATTAAATACTGAACAAATAATATATTGATTGATGATTTTTGTGTGTGTTTTAGGAATAAAATATGAACAAAAAAATGTGGAAAACGTGATATAATAATAATAATGATCCTTATCGCCAGTGGTGTAACTGTAACACCTGTGGCTCATGGCTAAGTCCCTTAATGAGGCCCTATCAGTAAAACTCATCATCACAACAATCTAATAAATTGAAATTGTGTTATGGTCTTCAGTTTTGTCGCTTTAATGGGTTTTGAGAAGAACTAAAAAAAAAAAATATTCTGAGCTAGCAGCCTCAGGGGGTCGGGGTCCTCTGGGGTCATAAGGCTGGGGTCCACTGGGGTCAGAGGCCGGAGCCTTGTTACAGGAGGTCAGAGTCCTCTAGGTCCAGGGGGTCAGGCCACACATGGTACAGGGCGCCGGGGTCCTCTAGGTACAGGGGGGTCGGGGTCCTATAGGTACAGGGGGCCCGGGGTCCTCTTGGTACAGGGGGCTATGTCTTTTTGCCAGCTTATTGTTACGCCACTGTCCTTATCGGAAGTCGGGAAAAATGGGAAAAGGTACAGGAATTGATGTTTAAGGGATTTAAAAAATATATTACTTAATTTGTAATTTTGAATACTACGAGATATTTCTATTGCCATTTCGTATATTGATCGCAAAATGTGTGTGAATGCCTAATTTAGGTTAAAGCGCGATATAGGTCAGTGTGCGATACAATCTGATAGGGTAGTTGACTTTTTTCTTTTTAATTATTTAAAATCAAAAAATGACTATAAAGTACCAAATATAGATATAATTTTTGGATGCCATTGAGAAATAAATGAAATATTTTTTTAAATCAAGCAGAAGGTAAACTGTCTAAGAACGGAAAAGGGACGCCCTTAGCAACTTTATGACGTCACCGGTATTCGATTGCGCGTGTGCAATACAGAGCATTATTTCTTAATTTCATACAGTAAATTTGCCAAATTAACTTAAACTTATAAATAATTGACAGCTATTTGCGTCGTTGCCAACATTTGGAATAAGCGCTCTTGAAATCACACGCAAATAACTACCCTACTTGACATGAAAAGACATTATTTACGCGAATTGCGTTATATTTGTTCAAAGTTTGTACAGACGCCAGCACATCAAGCTACTAGAATCTGACAAATTTCCTTAACCTTTTAGGGATTCGTGGTTGGGCTAAATCCCTAATTGAGCACTGCCACTTCTTTTTTGCTTACCTTGCACTCTGCCATACATACTTACATGTGTCCCTACAACCTATTGACAGCGACTGTCACGTATAAATGACAAGCCAAAAAGTGATCAGCCCGCCACGGTCATGACTACATGACAGACTTAAAGATAAAAATAATAGGTTTAATCGATATGATTCGGAGCTCTATGCCTATTATAGGTATTTATGGATGATTTCTTAGCTTGGCGCTGAGGGCACGTCTTTTTTTGTTTTGACGTGGCGGTCAAAATGTTAATAGGTTCAGAGTTGATTGGGAAAATTTTACACTTTCGGGTAGCTTGATGTGCTGGCGTCTGTTTGCCCGGTTTGATTGATAAATTTATATTAACTTGTGAATATTATAATTTTTTTAATAAATAGCTAGACTTGTTAATATTGATCATTGTGTTTTGAGTAGGGTGAGAGGGATAGTTGACGTCCACGGTAATTTTATTGTTATTTTGTTTTTTGTAGATATCGCTTGATTTGTTTTTGTTATTATCCCACCGGGTGTAGTTTCCGGTTTTAAAATAATATTTCTATACGAAGATAGCTGTGAAAGACGATAATCAAAATATTTAGTTTTCTTAATCGATTTTCAGATATACAAAATAACGCCTTTGCTAAGAATATATACGTGCGATAAAAAAAAAAACAATGGTATTCGGTATAGTAAAACTTTTTTTTAAAAGCTTTTATTTAACTTGCCATGTATTTATGTTACGGTGGATTCTTTGAACTCAATTTTGAAGTAGATATCTTCAACCGATTGAGCTGAAATTTTGTATACACGTTCAGTTTGGATGACAATGCAAGATATGTTATATGACGTTATTCTAAATCCAATATGGCGGACCTTCCAAGATGGCGGAGTTGTTATTTTTAACGAATTTCAACAATGTGGGTATCAAATGAAAGGACTTATTGAGAGTGACTTAAAAAATAATGTGACCTTTTTCTAAATCCAATATGGCGGACCATAAAAGCTTTTTAAAAAAAGTTTTTTCTTTTAATTTATTATAAAACAATGTTGCCACCCTAAATATTTTAATGGAATCTCTGGAGGGTTTGTGAGTTCCGTTTCTATGCGTTGTTGCCATTCTCGTGAGTGCTATTTATCATCTTGTAGATATTTTTTTATTAATATAAGTCGTCTTGGAAATTACAGCTTAAAATTTTTTATGATTATTATTATTAAAAAAAAAACAATGTTTAACTACTATATTTTTACGTGCAATGTATCTGAATTGACTTATTTTTTTATTGAGAATATAATCGAAGTAAGTATACGGAATTATGTGAAAAAATTGTGATGTCATAGTTTGTGGTTTCATACTAATTGCATAGAGAGTAACCGTTTTTGACAGTTATATAAAAGGATTGAATTTGACTTGTTGTCAACTACCGTATTCTCTAGCCACTTCTACATGAACATATTAACCTTTTGACCGCCATCGTCACGTATAGATGACAAGCCCAAAAGTACCCAGCACGCCACGGTCACTTCTATATGACAGACTTTTTAAGTTTCAAATTAATAGTCAGTTTCAATTGATATAATTCCGACCTCACTACTATATTGTAGGTAGTATGGATGAATACTTAACTTGGCGCTGAGGGCACGAGTTTCTTTTTTTGACGTGACGGTCAAAATGTTCAATTGAAGTATGACGCTAAATTTATTAACACTGTTTTTGAGCTGTAATCTCCGAAATGATTATTTGTAATAATTGTAATAGATTATTAATAAATATGGAATTTTATTTGAAACAATTAAACTTTAATTATGTCGCGTAGATTGTTGATATTTTTGTGTTGTTAATATCCAGTGGAATTATATTATTATTTTCACCATTTTCTTGTTTTTTTTTCTTTATTTTTGCTATTTTTTTATCACCCTTCATCTAAGAACAGGTGGCGCTTTTGATACCTTTTTTTTCGTGGGAAATCATCAAATGACCCCTCCCGCTGTGTGTGCAGCTGGAGGGAATGTCAGACTCTTACTGACTAAAACCTACTATGTTCCTTCTGGAGGTCCCTGTGTGCCAGGGCCGCGGTAACTCTTGCGAACAACCCGCAGCCCTTCTAACACCTTCAAATAGGGTATTTGACTCTTTTTTTTTTAATTATTCATATAAAAGGTAACATATTAAAAAACCAAAAACATCACCACCAAAGACAGTCATATACATACCCAATAAAATCAATCGTTTTTGACAGTTGCTGGGGAGTTTGTTACACCATTTCTTGTTCCCAGCGATAACACTTAGGAAGTGGTGAAAGGCGGGCGTTTTGGGGGCTGTCTTTTGTAAAAATTGACCTTCAAAAAGTGCTGATTTTCAGCCTACTTTACCTAACTATAGCTGATTTTTAGCCTACCTACTAGACTTTGACTAGTTGTCAACTACCGCATGTACACAAAAAATAGCTTGTATTTCTATATTGATGATATGGAGGCACAATATTAATATAATCTAGTATATTCTAATGGGAAAGTTCCATCTTATGATATGCGCCTTTAATCAAAGTTATATCTAAGATAGTAATCTTTAAAAAAGTATTTTAATGATACCTAAATCGCTAGAAAATTTAGGGCCTGTTTCACCACTTACGAATAAGTTCCAGCTAGTTTATTTGGTAGATAATTTCATACAAATTCTGTTCCATTTTTTAATTTATTCAGTTGATAGTGGCTATTTGGACATTGTGAAATTGGCCCTTAGAATTTATCGTATTCTGTTAAAATAATCCTAAAAATGATGAAAAATGGAGTTATTTTCGGAAAATGTAAAAAAAAAGAATGCTTGAAATAAAAAATCTATTTCCCGCTCTAATCGGAATTTCAACGCTACAAGGAAAATTTTGTACTTGTAAAAGGAATTGTCAATATTTATAATGAATACCTAACTATTTTTAATTTGTATAAAACGATTGGTAATTGGATTTTAATAAATGTGTATATGAGGACTACAATTTACACGAAAAAACAATCATCAAATGACCCCTCCCGCTGTGGGTGCAGTTCGAGGGTGTTGCAAGCTTTTTCGACAACCGACGTCGATTTCAGCCGGTGCCGCAACGCGATTATGTGTTTCGGCGCTAAGAGACTGCTCAGAAGCGCTGCCTGTCACCCTGATTCCCAGCAAAGCGGCAGTGACGTCTGTCGCGGCGGTAGGGCGGTTATTTCGTAGTAAAACATACTGGAGCGCACAATGTACTGCGCGAGTGTATGACCTATGACGTCATCGCAACAAGCGCCGGCCGCATTCAACGTGTCTTAGCTCACGAATTCAATATTTCGAAATAATTTTTACACACACGATTTTTGTTTCATATGGAAACATAAACAATCGAAATTAGTGAGCATTCTTTCTTGTCTATGTAAAACTATCCTCAAATGTTTTGACCTAGGCAAAAAAAAACTAGCTTGAAATTATAGTGTACAATAAAATTACATTACCTAACCTTTTGACCGCCACAGTCACGTATAAATGACAAGCCAAAACGTGGCCAGCACGCCACGGTCACGACTACATGACATACTTTTAAAATTCGAACTTATTAGTCAGTTTCAATCGATATAATTCCGAACTCACTACTATATTGTAGGTATTTATGGATGAATTCTTAGCTTGGCGCTGAGGGCACGTCTTTCTTTTTTTGACGTGGCGGTCAAAAGGCTTATAGGTACCTAGCTAATAAAATTAAATTGTAAAATAAAGGAAAACTAAATTTATTTTTAAGCACTTGGATATTTACATGATAATAAAATTTATTAAACATTATAATTGAATTTTTATTTAGTCAGTTATTGAGTCCGATACAGTCGCGCGCGCGACTGTATTGCTACTGAATCGCTTCTAACGCGTGTTAGTCGCGTTTACAGCTTGCTTCTGCATCACGATTGTATCGATACAAACGCGCGACAGCGCTGGACGACATCGGAGAAAGAACAGAGGGGGAGGGAGTGTGCCGAACATCAGTGTAACTGCAGCGCGACCGAATCGCGTTTGCATCGCGACTGAATCTGGTCCCGTGGGCGAGGGCACACAGCTAGCCACAGCTGCGCGTCTATATCGATGCTAAGCGCGACAGTATCGCGTCTGCATCGCTACTAAGTCGCCGTGGGCGAGGGCCCTAAGTAGTATAAATAGGGAATTAATTAATGGAACTATGGGCAGTTTAAATTCTTTATTTCTTCTTATTGGACAATGGAGTCGGCCCAGGATATCTGCCTTTAGGCCCATTAAACCAATAATAACCCAAATCGTGTATTTCCGAAGCCTTCCAATGGTAGCGTTTTGGCAAAAAATGTTGTAACCGTCTCCGTCTGTCAATGTCACTTTTGACGTATTTCTTTGGCCTAAAAGCCCTTTTCGTGTGGTAAATTTTATTTCCTTGTAAAATTACATCGTCATTACCGAACGTTTTGCGTTTAGTTTCATCGGAATGATCAAATGTCTTTCTCTTTTTTTTTGTATAATCTTCAGCGCTATTTGAGTTTGATTCGTTATTTTGCTCGTATTCTTCGCTGTTAGACTCTGATTGTTTGTATTTTTTCGGTCGCCTCGTCGTGTATATTTCTTCTGAACTCGTTGAACTTGATTCGTAATATTTCTTCTTTTTACTTTCGTAACTTTCGCTGCTTCTCTGTTTGCTTTCATCACTCTCTTTTGTTTCTGAACTATTCTTTTCTCTGCTATCTTCAGATTCCTTTGTCTCTTTGCTTTCAGAAGAACTCGAATCAGAGTAGTATTTCTTTTGTTTTTTCTCACGCGACTCCTCGGACGATATGTATTTCTTTTTTTTTAGGGTTCTGTGTTTTTTAGTATTGTCTACGACTTGGAATCTTTTGTTGTGGCCTAGCGGCATTTTTTTCTTCTCCCAAATCAAGTCTTGTTCGCTGGGTACTTTGCTAAATTTCCTATAGTCATCATCTTCGCAATTTTTTTTATTGCATTCGTAACTCATTGTTCCTTTGGATAATATGTAAACATTTTTTCCTTGTTTATGTTTAGATCGGATGAGATCATTAATTAGGTCTACATAGCCATTAGATATGGGATCTGTATTTAGTTTTGCGAGTTTAGACCTTAGTTTTGAGAGGTCATTGAAACTGTCTAAATGGTATATATGTCGGCCATAGTGGATTACTGCGTTCTTAGGCTTGATTCTTTTTTGTTTGAAATTAAAGTTTGGATTGAATAGTTGGTTGTAGGCGCGCGCTTCTCTCTCGCTGTTTTCATAGTTAACGAAGACAGGCTCATCGTCATAATCTCGTAGAACTATTACTTTGCTCTCAGTAATATAGGCTGTAAATATAGATACAAAATAAATAAAATAATGTTTAATTACTAGGTAACTTTTATTTTCTAAGTATATCTTGGACACCAATGACGGCAATCGGATGGCACGTTAAACTGTAGGTCCCGGCTGTCATTGAACATCCTTGGCTGTCGTTACGGGTAGTCAGAAGCCAGTAAGTCTGACGCCAATCTAACCAAGGGGTATTGGGTTGCCCGGATAACTGGGTTGAGGAGATCAGATAGGCAGTCGCTCCTCGTAAAACACTAGTACTCAGCCGAATCCTGTTAGACTGGAAGCCGACCCCAACATAGTTGGGAAAAGGCTCGGGAGATGATGATGTATGCCCCTGTTACTTAGCCACTAATCTTTAGCGTTATTTTATAATAAAAAAAATACCTTACCATATAAAAAAACCATACAATAGAATTTAACATCGACAAAAAACATTTTCACAAAAAAAATATGTTTCGCGCTACAAAATTAAATTGTCATGCTGCCTGGTATTTAGCCGACGTAAGAGAGAAAGTATTACAACTATCCATAACAACAGATAAGCGCTGATATCAATTATCAAGCGTAAAATAGACTATGAGTATGACAAAGATAATAGAATTTTTAATTGATTGTCATTTTGTTATTTTAATTGGTTTGTAGTTTGGTTTTTGTAAATGTAATCGCTTGTCTAAGCTTTTTAAAAGTAAGGACGGCTTCTAGCGAGACCGGGACTGCATGCAGACAACCATAGTTCTCTTAAAACCTTTGATCCTTATGGAAGATCGCGCGAGAACATATTTTAGGTATGACCCAGTGCATTCAAGAAAGGAATCTTTAAACAACGGACAGACGCCAGCAGATCAAGCTACCTGAATTTTCACAATTAATTTTGAACCACATTCTTCAGCGAGGTGACCTTGGTCGCGTCTCTCGTCGGCCGACAGAGTTGCACACGGTTGGGGCCGACCACGGACGCAGCCTGTCGCGATGTATGCGCTCTCGACCAAGGTCGTCCAAAGTAGTTTGACTCCGCCCACATTTGGTCGGCCGACCAACGTCTACACGGTCATCTTTGTGGGCGGTTGGTTTGGGCCTTTAACATATAGGCTACATTTTTTCTGGATGCGAGAAGGCGGGAAGAAAATCCCTCAGGAAGCAAGTAAACCCGCTAAAAAAGGTTTGAAATTAAAAAATGCATGATTACAATGGGAAAATTTATTACAAAAGCGAATACAAAATGTCTACATAGTAGTCTTAAGATATATTATACAGACACACTCTGTCACTGAGCTGGCAATCTCTGTAATGTCGGCCATTTTGTGAAGCAACCAGTGTTGTAACCAGCCTTTAAGGGTTGAACTACATCTGGCAGCACGAAATCGCCTTTTCCATCGCCTTTTCTCTTTCCGTTGCTTAGAACTGCCATTTGCTAGACCGAGACAGCCGATCGCCTCGAGGATTCCGCCGCGTGCTATCGCATTATGCTTTCTGTCTCGGTCTAGCAAATGACAGTTCTAAGTAACGGAAAGAGAAAAGGCGATGGAAAAGGCGATTCCGTGCTGCCAGATGTAGTTCAACCCTAATGCGCCCTGCGCGAGTTTTCAAAACTGCGCCCTTGATAATGTTCTAACAAGGCTCTTCCGAAATTCAGAACAAGATGGATGTTTTTGAGACATATTGTTTGTTTTAGCGTGCGTCCTTAGCTTACGGTAACCGACAGGAAATATTTCCAAACAAGTGTATCAACGAACAACAAATCAACCCTACTAGCTAACTTGCATGAAATAAAACTAGATACTCGCGTCCCGTCTGCTCATTTCGGGTCAGGGCCACGGTAACTCTTGCGAAACACCCACAACCCCGGCAGATGACATTTCTAATGTTACAAATTAAGGAACACTTTTGAGTCAATTTATATCAATGTTAGCGATAGGACTTTTGAAAAATCTAGCTTTTATATTAGAAATCACGTTAAAAAGACAGTCTAAAGTAAAAAGTAGGAAGTCAAAATGTAGGTGTGTCAAGTTCGTTTCATAATTATTCAGATTATAATCATGTTTATGTAGTTTCTCCACATAATGTCGATATTACTTAAATTGCCAGCGAAAAAAAGTATTCTTTTACTTTGGAATCACTAGTAAGTACTTACAATGTGATTTAACAAATAGGAAGTTTCTATGGATTACGTTTGCCTCACTTTGACGTTTAATTTTGACAGATGTTTAAATTGACGTAAATATGACAGCTGTCAAAATATGGCGGGAAGCTGATCCTATTTGTATTACCACGTTGTAAATATTAATTAAAAATACTAGGTATGGAATGGAACTTAACAGACTAAATAATTTATTAAGTATCAATTTTATACTCATTTTATAAGGTACAGAATAATTAAATTTACACAATTTATAAAATACATTGACTTATTTTAGGTAATCATGTTAAATATCAGTTTATAGGCACAGACGTTAGCACATCAAGCTACTCGAAACTGTCAAATTTTCCCAATCAACTTAGAACCATGTGCTTCCGCGAGAAAGTTGAAAATCTATAAGGAAATTTGAAAGATTGTAGTACCTTGATGTGCTGGCGTCTATACGATTGGAAATACACGGATGTCGGACACACAGCATTGTCATCACACTTTGAGATCAATTTATTATTTAAATTAAAATCTAACTCTAAAATTTGAATACTATTTATAGACACAACGGAAAATATCCGGACAGATAAAAAAATTACATTTTAATTCCCTACCTCAAAATAATACTAAAACGACAAAAATAGTAGAACATTTTAGTCAAATATGGCAACACCAAACACACACAATCCATTTTATACAATCGCAACACTAACAATAATAAACTACTGGTCGGATCATTTTCCAAAATTATGAAAAAACATGTAAAAGTTTTTTATTCTAGAAAAATAGAAAATTATTTTCTTTATTAATTTTGGTCGAATGAAAATTTTAATGGACTTTTTCTACGTTCGAATATAGTCTGACGCCAGTCTAACGAAGGCGTATTGGGTTGCCCGGGTAACTGGGTTGAGGAGGTCAGATAGGCAGTCGCTCCTTGTAAAACACTGGTACTCAGCTGAATCCGGTTAGACTGGAAGCCGACCCCAACATAGTTGGGAAAAGGCTCGAGTTTTAGGTGGGAAAGATTGGTATTCTGAACAAGCCTACATACTCAGTCGGCTTAGATTTTTCAATGTTGGCCCGGCCGTACGCGGACGGCCGAGCAACAGTTGAGTGCAACATTTTTTCCGGACGAAGGAGGTCGGACAGCTGTCGACTGCTCTAGCGCAGACAACAGCCGGTGTATGCTTCGCGACCGCTCGAGCAGTTAACGGCTTGAAGGTGTCGGCAGTCGGTTTGGATTATGTAGATTGCCTTCTATTTTAGTTATAAATACTGCAATTTTTGGTTACAAATTAAGAGCGCGTATACCAAAAGTTGGCAACGTCGCAAATAGCTGTCAAATATTCACATGTTTTAATTCATTTGGCCAATTTGCTGTATGAAAGTAAGACATATGGCTCTGTAGTGCACTAAAACATTGAATAGGAATTGCAATTAAAACACTAAATTTGATGTTTTAAACGTTTTAGGTGTAAAAAAGGCACTTGGAAAGTTTCCAAATACGTTTTTAACATATAAAACTATATATTCGGTGTTACGATATTAATAATTGCATTCTCTATTAACTTTCTTAGTGCAATACAGTTGAGTACTAAAATGGAGAAATTAATTAAAACATGTAGATATTTGATAGCTATTTGCGACGTTGCCAGCTTTTGGAATACGCGCCCTTAAGGCTTTTAATACAAATACC
Source organism: Heliothis peltigera (assembly GCA_958496145.1). NCBI lineage: Eukaryota > Metazoa > Arthropoda > Insecta > Lepidoptera > Noctuidae > Heliothis > Heliothis peltigera. The sequence continues at coordinate 2,960,022 of OY292351.1, forward strand.
GTAGACTAGATGTCTTTGATCAAAGTGAAAAATGACGTTGCTTATAAAATAGGTATATATCGTTATAGAGATAAACTTTATAGGTACTGCACTCTACCGACTTTTTTGTACAGAAAGTTTATACGGATGCCAGCACATCAAACTACCCAAAACTGTCTAAATTTTCCAATCAACTTTGGACTATATGCTTCAGCGATAAAGTTGAAAATCTATAACCGTTACAGTCACGTATAAATGACAAGCTAAAAAGTACCCAGCACGCCACTGTCACGACTACATGATATACTTTTAAAGTTCAAAATTAATAGTCAGTCAATCGATATAATTCCGAACTCACTACTATATTGTAGGTATTTATGAATGAATTCTTAGCTTAGCGCTGAGGGTACGACTTTCTTTTTTTGACGTAACGGTCTAGAGGTTAAGGAAATTTTACAGATTTTAGTAGCTTGATGTGCTGGCGTCTGTATAATATTGTCTAATAACTAACGTTGACCGGTCATTTAAAATTACATATTTACATAGATCTATTAATATACTACACGCATTTTCTACGCCTATGAAATAATGATCCGAATTTTATTTTTGTACAAAATGTAGAAAAGATTTCATTTTTTTTTTTTCTATATATTTATGCGAATTCGAAGATACAGAGAATGAATCAATTTAAAATAAGCCTTAAACCCTATGACATGCGGTTGAAAATAGCATACCAAGTGAGTCGCTTGCGGTGAGCCACCAAGCTGGCACGAGAGCAGACGCGCTACTGCAGTTTTCAACCGTATGTCATAGAATTTAAGGTTTATTTTAAATTGATCTAGACTTTGTATCTTCGCTGCTCTTCCAACGGTTTGCTTTGGCTCTTACAAACCGACTTCGGTGGATTATCGTTTTTTTAAACGACTTCCAAAAAAAGGAAGAGGTTCTCAATTCGGCCGGTACGTTTTTTTTTTCAATAGAAAATAAACTGAGGTTTTGATAAGCGCATAAATTCAGTTTTGAGATCGTTTCATTTTGTTTCAATCTTCTCATTTTTTATTCAAACTGCAAAATAAATTAAAATTGAGGATATACATAGACTTATTGTAATTTTTTATTTAAATCTGCTATAAATATTTAAAGAAGCCGTCTTTTTATTTTTAATATTGATTTATTTTTAAATTATCCATCAATTTTGCAAGCAACAGTTGGCCGATTAAAAGTTGCCGGCTATAAATAAAATCAATATTAAAAATAAAATGACAAATAAATAAATTATTCTGTGCGCAATTAACTTTGTGAATATAATAATATGTATTAGAATTTATATATTTATTATATTGTATTAATACTGTTTTTTATTTTATTTCATATAGGAAACTTAAAACTATTATGGCGTTTTAGGATAATTATTTCATATAATAGCAATTCATATTACGTTACAGTAAATTATTGAAAGTTGTCACGCAATCGCCACGCAGTTGCGTCGCAGTCGCCACGCAGTTGCGACGCCGTTAAACCGCAATGACAAGAAATAAATTAAATAGTTTGTGCGATCAATGTTTGTCGGTTGACTCTCTCAAACATAAGAACACATTTCATATATAAGGTCTAACAAAACGAGTGCACCATATTTTTACAGGTCATCTAGTACATGCTAAGGATCATGTTTACCAGAAAAAAGTTTAATGGCCTAGGGGTCAACGGCCGAGCGCGTTCTTAGAGACTGGCGTTATGCGTATATTTTGGCGACTGTGATGATTAATTTAATAAAATATGTTATTGTTTTCATGACTCTTTTGTGGTAAACATGATCCTTAGCAAGTTCTAGATGACCTGTAAAAATATGGTGCACTAGTTTTGTTAGACCATTGATAATAAAATTAAAATAAGTATATACAGCTTGATGCAAAAAATCTGTGACACCATACTCGAAATCATCAATATCTATTGGTATCCTGAAATACCCGAGAGGATTAAAAAAAAATCTTTGATATAAGTTGACTAGCAGTGGCAACACTGTTGCGCCACTGTATCGCAACACGTGTTTGATAGACGACAATTCTAGTAATAGCAAAAGTTTAAAAGCTGTTTTTCAATTAACTTAGGGCTAGTTTCACAGGTTGCTGATAAGTTCCAGATAGTTTATCTGGCAGATAATTTCATACAAATTTTGTTCCATTTTTTAATTTATCTGGTAGATAGTGGCTATCCGTTATCTCTGAAACTGGCTCTTAGAGCGAGAAACTTTTTAGTCGGCCGATATTTTGATCTAGCTTATAAATCAGTATGGAGATGAATGATAGTGCGCATTTTACCGCGTTTACCGACATGTGTTGCTGGGGAGTTTGTTGCACCACTTCTTCTTCCCAGCGGAAACACATAGGAAGTGGTGAAGGGTGAGCGTTTTGGGGGCTGTCTTTTGTTATGACGAAGAAATTATTAAAACAACATATTTTCACAACGACTACTCAATAGTTGCGCCACAGTTGCGCAACAGTTGTGCCACAGTTGTGCCACATTTTTCTCAAAATTTTACAGTTTTATGTCTAATGCGCCAAAGCATTGAAGTATCGCAGCAGATCGCTGTCGGCACGTTGAACCCACGCTGCGTTTAGCGCGATCGTATCGAGAGCCGCCGATGTCCCACGGAAATCACCAAATAGCTCTTTGAACTGAGGAGAATAGAACGGATTTGTATTAAACTAGCTGTTTCCCTTACTTGACATTGAACATCCTTGGCAGTCGTTACGGGTAGTCAGAAGCCAGTAAGTCTGACGCCAGTCTAACCAAGGGGTATTGGGTTGCCCGGTAACTGGGTTTAGGAGGTCAGATAGGCAGTCGCTCCTTGTAAAACACTGGTACTCAGCTAAATCCGGTTAGACTGGAAGCCGACCCCAACATAGTTGGGAAAAGGCTCGGGAGATGATAGTTGTTTCCCTTGGTTTTAACCGCCGCCCGAGGGACCTTCTTCCCGTACCCGGTTAAAAAGTAGCCGATGCCCTTTCTAAGGCTCTAGACTGTGTGTGTACCAAATTTTGTTAAATTGGGTCCAGTAGTATTGGCTTGAAAGCCCGACAGACAGACAGACAGACAGAGTTACTTTTGCATTTGTAAGGAATTAAGGATTTGTATTTCTTGCGACTCTCGAATAATGTCATTTAGTATTGTAGTGTTAAGACTTTCTTCTTTTTTCATGGGAAATCATCAAATGACCCACTCCCACTGAGGGTGCAGCTGGAGGGAGTGTCAGACTCTTACTGACTAACACCCACTATGTTCCTTCTGGAGGTCCCTGTGTGCCAAGGACGCGGCAACTCTTGTGAACAACCCTTGCCCCGGCAGACCTTGGCTCTAAGGGCACTTACTGACTTCGGAAGAACGCTTGGAACAGAACGCGTCGCCGACATGGGCCTGTCGACGTAGGTACTAGATGTATAGAGAGACTTACCCGGTAGTAATCATAGGGTTGCGGTAAGCAGCGCGCGGCCGCCTGCAGCGCGGCGGGGGGCAGCGCCGGCGCAGCGCGCAGTATGCGCCACACTGATTCTGCGCCGCGCCATCTGTTATATAAGAGTTATTATTTAACCGCCAATTTTAATTATCTTTGCCAGCCTTTTGGGCACGATCCCCACTGTCAGCGATGCGGATGAGTTTTTTGACGCAATTATATCAACAGATTACCTGCAAGTGGCTGAAAATAGAGCTGTCACCCACATTCTCCACTCTCGACTGCGCTGCGCCTCGGTAGACAACGTAGAAAACGCGAACCTAGAACAAGAAATATAAAAGATAAAAGATAAAAGATAAAAGATAAAAGATAAAAGATAAAAGATAAAAGATAAAAGATAAAAGATAAAAGATAAAAGATAAAAGATAAAAGATAAAAGATAAAAGATAAAAGATAAAAGATAAAAGATAAAAGATAAAAGATAAAAGATAAAAGATAAAAGATAAAAGATAAAAGATAAAAGATAAAAGATAAAAGATAAAAGATAAAAGATAAAAGATAAAAGATAAAAGATAAAAGATAAAAGATAAAAGATAAAAGATAAAAGATAAAAGATAAAAGATAAAAGATAAAAGATAAAAGATAAAAGATAAAAGATAAAAGATAAAAGATAAAAGATCAAAGATCAAAGATCAAAGATCAAAGATCAAAGATCAAAGATCAAAGATCAAAGATAAAAGATAAAAGATAGACGTACCTATAGAACAGCCAGTCGTCTTTAGGAGAAGCGAGGGCGATGAGCAGTGCTCTGTGGGAATACAGAGGTCTGGGTGCCATGTAGGAGGCAGTTAGAGCCTTCCAGCATGCCTTCCACGCTGGCTCGCCGTGACTCCGAACACCGGCTGTGAACGCTGCCTAGAAAAAAAACATCATCACCATCAGCCTTTTTATCGTCCCACTGCTGGGCACAGGCCTCCTCTCACGCGGAGAAGGATTGAGCGTTAATCACCACGCTTGCTCAATGCGGGTTGGTGATTTCAGACTTTATAGTCCAGGTTTCCTCGAGATGTTTTCCTTTACCTTTAATCAGTCATTGGTGTCCAAGATATACTTATAAAGTACATAGTATATGTCATAAAAAAAATATATGTTATCTAGGATAAAACCCTTGAAAATACCTAGACAAGGCTACGAGACAAATTATATAGATTTTTCATCATCTCCCGAGCCTTTTCCCAACTATGTTGGGGTCGGCTTCCAGTCTAACCGGATTCAGCTGAGTACCAGTGTTTTACAAGGAGCGACTGCCTATCTGACCTCCTCAACCCAGTTACCCGGGCAACCCAATACCCCTTGGTTAGACTGGCGTCAGACTTACTGCAGGCTTAGCATGACAACCATAGAAACAAGTTTTGTTTACCGGAGAATGGACATAATGACAGAAAAGTGACAGATTGACGTAAGATTTCCTTTGACATTTTTTGAAGAAATTTTTCTTTTCTTCGATCGACATAAGTCTAGTAAGTGATTATATGCGAGTTGACAGGTCGCCCCATGCTCGGGCAGAAGGCATGTTGACATTGACAGAATAAGCTTTGTCTTTTCTTGACAGAATAGATAAGGAATCGCCATGCTGGAGTTTTATTCAATCGGTAAAATTAATTTTAGAGTATAATTCAACGGCATTGCAGTCCTAGGCTGTTTGTCACTTACCTCTTGGTATATATCAGGGATGGTTGTATTTGTGTCCAGCCAGGAATCGAACAGGCTCACCGCTTGCTTCGTCACTTTATCATTCTCCCACTCCACGCCAGCCGTCAAAAGTGCTCCACTTAACCATCTGAAATTATAACAATTTTTTTCTCGTAGTCAGATAAAACACAGCCTATGTTCACCGGGGATAGTGTAGCTTCCCAGCGGTGAAAGAAATTTTCAAATCTCTCCTTAGAGAGAACGGCCGCTGTGGCCGTTCCAGCCAGCTGCGCAGGACATATTATGCGCAGACACAGGTGCACTCTCTATTCCCTCACTCTCATAGTCCTCAGGGACGGCAATCCGACACGACCGGAGAGAGATCACAAGCAGGACCGACTGCAACGTGCGACACGATGCACGGGTGTAGTGTATCAATCACCAACTTCCAGACTCCGGGCTGCTTTATGAAAGTTAATTTCTCAAAACTCACAAAGCGACGCCATTTTTAACCTTTTGACCGCCACAGTCACGTATAGATGACAAGCCAAAAAGTGCCCAGCACGCCACTGACTACATGACAGACTTTTAAAGTTCAAAATTAATAATCAGTTTCAATCGATATAATTCCGAACTCACTACTATATTGTAGGTATTTATGGATGAATTCTTAGCTTGGCGCTGAGGGCACGTCTTTATTTTTTTGACGTGCGATCTAAAGGCCTATTACTACATAAATAAATGCACTTACAATAGGTCTTCTCCCAACCCTCCTGCCTGTATTTGTTCATTGGTGTATATGGTCACTTGCGCTGGGTGTAACGTCTTCAGCAAGCGGTTGAGATGAGGACCTGAGCTTGCTAGCCGGAGTAGTTCCCTCCACCAGGAGAGGTGAGTGAGGACTACCCGCCAGGGAGCCCAGTGGGTTTCTGTGCTTAGACGAGCTGGAAAAAAAATATAGTCAAATCATTTGCCTAACCTTTTCGCTTTTTCCCAAGCTATGTTGGGGTTAGTTTCCAGTCTTAACCGGATGCAGCTGAGTATCAGTGTGCCACATGGAGCGACTGCCTGTCTGACCTCCTCAACCCAGTTACTTGGGCAACACGATACCCCTTGGTAAGACTGGTTGTCAGACTTTCTTTCTTCTTCTTTCAAATGGGGGGTATGAAAATTAAATCTCCGCTAGGGGCGCTTGTGGGTTTTCTCGTAATCTCACTGTTTATGGGTTTTCTACGCGATTTTATTTCTTTTTCGATTAATTTGACGAAGAATTTCCTTGACAAATGGCACACACAAACACCTCTAGAAGAAACAAAGTAGGTTTTAGTATGTAAGTCTGACATTCCCTCCAGCTGCACCCTCATCAGGAGAGGTTATTAGATGGTTGCTCAAAAAGTGCAGAGATAACCAATCAGTTTTACTAACATACATATTTGCAAAATAAAATTCCCTTATATTCTAACAAATTAGCGTATAACGAAACGTTCAGCGGGTAAGGCTAGGCAGATAGTTACCGGCGGCGGCGATAGCGCGGCTGGCGGGCAGGCGGGCGGCGCGGCTGAGCACGAAGGCGTCATCCAGCAGCAGCGCGCGCTCGGCCGCCGCGCCGCTCGCGTACAGGGAAGCGTAGCGCTGGGCGGCTGATTCTGCTGACTGGGGAGATAAGGGGACGATAACGATCATCAGCCATATAGCTGAGGATAATTACTTTGGGCAATCGCCTAAGCCATCACTCCCGTTCCCGATATGGATGGTTGCCTTTTTTTAACCTTTTGAACGCCACGTCAAAAAGGAAAGACGTGCCCTCAGCGCCAAGCTAAGAATTCATCCATAAATACCTACAATATAGTAGTGAGTTCGGAATTATATCGATTGAAACTGACTATTAATTTTGAACTTTAAAATTCTGTCATGTAGTCGCGACTGTGGCGTGCTGGACACTTTTTAGTCTTGTCATCTATAATAGCAAAGTGGAATTGTAAAACTAACTTCTACAAAAGAAACTACCATTTTGGTAGGAAATAATTACCTCTCCATCAGTCCTGTCTTGAGGGGCGACGCGGTATAACCCTCGGGCTCCTACGTTGTACCTCACCCATTTATGTCTTCCAAGATCTGGTATTACCACTAGAAAAAAAAAACATATTATATGTACGAAGGTTTCCGAACAGTGTTCTTTTTACAAATGGTAACATCAGCAATGCTGACGTCACATTCCTCCTCATTCGTTTGGGGGTGTTTTTCCTTACTGATGCACATACAAGCCGCGCGCTTTGCGTTTGCCTGAAGACATTTTTTATGTAAGAATATCTGCAGTTCAGCCTAGGAGGCCGTGTTCTGCTTAACCGGACTTTCTTAAATAATTTTAGACCTCCAGACAGGGGCTTATGTGTATACTTAAAAACTAAACGACAGCGCTAAGGGCACCCCCTGTGGGGTTACGACCTCGGCTCAGGGCGTTGTTGGGGGGAGGACAGATAGACAATTACTGTCTGATTGACACGGCGGACCTCGGCGGCGAGGTTTGTACGAACGTGGTTAGCGTAACGAGCTGGTATGCTTACTACTCTCTTGGAAAAGGGTTATGGCATCATCGGGCATGAGGCATATGAAGATAATTTACTCCCTCTTTATTAGTACTATGTTGCTATGTTAACAGTCTCTCCCACCTGCACCCACAGCGTTCATTTGATAATTACCCACGGGAAAAGAGGTGGTATACTTACTTTCAGTATCGTTCATCCATATGAGATGCGTGACATTTTCCGCCCAGCGGGAGGCTTTAGTCTTATTCTCTGCGCTCACATCGTACCTAGATAGGAAAGAACAAATTAATTTGGTTTTCGCACAGCATAGATAGACCTAAAAAGATTGATGAGCTCGTGGCTAAGTAACAGCCGGGTGCCTGATGCTGCTAATTTAATATTATGTCAATTGAAACTTAATTGGATCTTAATAGCAATTTTTACCTTATGGGGTATTCTGTTACTAATTTAAGACCAATGGTCTATGTTTGAACTGCCACTGGTACGCAAAACGTTTATTAAAAACAATATATCATTCATCACTTAACTTTTGGTAGAATTAGAATAGCAACACCGATAACCGTTGAACTAAGACTCACATAACAATTCAATTACGACTTTATTGAGATTGAAAACAATTTTTTTCGGAATGCCCTATTTGTCTCAATCGATATGGAGTCGTGATTGAGTATCAGTTGAATATCAATTGCGTGTTCTTTAAACTAAATGAGCAGCATTAGGCCCCTTGGTCGATCGATCATAAGGTGAAGCATTTTCCCAAGCTATGTTGGGGTCAGCTTCCAGTCAAACCGGATGCAGCTGAGTACCAGTGTGCCACATGGAGCGACTAGTTACCTGGGCAACCCGATACCCCTTGGTAAGACTGGTTGGCTGACTGACTGGCTTCTGACTACCCGTAACGACTGCCACAGATGTACAAATGACAGCCGGGCCGGGACCAACTAATCTAAAGTCTCTTCCGAAACACGGAGGAACTCGTCATGACAAGATGGTCTCCCATCGACCGACCGCGCCCTGCGATTGATCGACCCGTGCGACGATTTTACTTTGCTACTTCACAACTTAATAGTATATTGACTGCCTCGTTGATCTTGTAATCGCATGGCACTGCTGTGCACGGGGTCTCAGGTTCGAATCCCGGGTCGGGCCGAAATCGCTTTGTGGGTTTTGAGAAACTTTCGTAAAGCAGCCTGGAATCTGGAAGTTGGTGATTGATTCACCCGTGCATCGGAGAGCACGTTGCAGTCGGTCCTGCTTGTGATCTCTCTCCGGTCGTGTCGGATTGCCGTCCCTGAGGACTATGAGAGTGAGGGAATAGAGAGTGCACCTGTGTCTGCGCAAATGCTTGTGAACTATAATATGTCCTGCGCAGCTGGCTGATCTCTATAAAAGAGAACGGCCTTCGTAGCCGACAATCGGCCTGGATGCCATCAATCATCATCATCAATGTATGTTTAAATATGTATATCAACTCACCATGTAGCATTATGATAATTCTGGGTGACATTCTTCCAAGCTGTTACATTTTCTTCTTCCTCCTCCAACGGCCCCACCACAAATGTGACTGGTATCACCCACTTATGTGGGGGTGGCTTCGTAGCCTTTGTGGGGGGGCGACGCGTGGTGGAGGGAAGGGGTGTGGTCGTGGTAGAATTTATGTCCTCTTCTGTGTCTGTGAAGTTTTCTGAAAGGGGAATAAATTATGCAGTTTCACAATAGGCGTCCATTCACCTATTTGAGGCCCTGGGCACATAGGGATAATGGGCCCCTATGACTCATAGTTTTTTTAGCGACAACAGAGGCACCCTCTTGCAATTTAAGAACAAAAATACGACATTGAATATGTTATTTACTCGATCATTTATTTACATTAATTATTACTAAAAATATACATATATATACATTAACTATACTAGGTATAAATATATACAAGCTTATACAAACTTACATTACATATTACATGACATTGAATATTAGTTTTTTTTTTATGTATCAAGTCGACACTACATGGCAGCACTTGGGATAACAGTATGAGAGGTTTGTCCGATGTGCCGGTAGATGGCGTGATTTATCAATATTATTTTCCAATTGAACAAGAAAACATTTCGCAGTCAGGTATTATTTGTATTTCAAGTACCATTCAATCATGTGCAATAAAATATGTTGATCAATAGTATTGTATGTCGACATATATTTACAAACTTAAAAAAAAAACTATATACAAAAAAAATTAAAAAGGACAAATTACAATAATGCATCAAAAAATTCATCCGCATTGCTGTCAGCGGGGATCGTGCCCAAAAGGCTGGCCGCATTGCCACGTTGGATGGCACTGCTGATTCGTTGGCATTTTTTATTGTATGTCTAGACATACTACTTGGCTACTTGACTAAAATCATCAACCAATAAATACGTAGTAATTTGTAGTAGCAAATTGAAGGTCATTTTCTCACTTACCAGGTTCATAAAACAGTTCGTCTAGATCAGCTCGTAGGTCCAAGGTAAGAAGGTAGTTCATCATCGGTGGATCCATTTCCGGTGGTTCAGCGGACATCACGAACCTGGTGATAAAGTTACATAATTTCTAATCCTTAATTCATGAAAAAATAATATTCAGGGTCGATATTTTTGTGAAGTACTAAAAATCAACCTATAATATTTATCTTTTCTAATTTCCATTAAAGATAAATGCTTCCAAAATAGAATTTTAAGGCCTTAATGTTATGCCTTTTTTGGAGCTCAACATTGAACCCATAATTTCCAGAGAGACCATTGAAGTCCCACGGTGGGCGCCAAAAACCAATTTGGCGCCCACCGTGGGACTAATTGATTTACAATATAATTGAGACACGAAGCAATAAAATAAAGTGGAATAGGTTATTCGTTTGTTTCGCTGGTATTTTTTGTCTGTATAACAAGAAACCCTTTGATAGTAGCATACCTTTCTTGTTTAAGTAGCACATCATTGCCTAGTGAAGACGCGCAGAGTAGAGGATAGCCGGGGCGTTCACACCAGCCGTCCCACGCGTTGCTCCCCACTCCATCGTCCTGCCCATCACGTTCTAGAGCTCGCCAGAGATCCCTGAGAGAAATTATGGATAGAGTTGTTGAAGCCAAGATGGAAGCGAAAGCAAGCGCCGCGCCTCTTGTAGAAAACGCTAGTTGGTGTGGAGCGTGTCCGTCTGTACTTGCGTGTTATACTCGTAGTCGCAGGCTTTGTTTTATTTGTAAATGATATACTCAACTGGAGTTAGGGCTCTGTTTTTTGGGGACGCCCCCTCCCCCGGTCAAAACTGCATCCGCGTTAAGGATTCTAACGACTTTTTATAGAAATATTACCGAAAATCAACAATAAGTTAGTTACCTGGCATCAGCGCTAGCGAAGCGATGGTCGCGTAACAGTCGCGCGAGTGCGGCGCGACCGGCTGCCTCGCCCGCTGCTTCTATAGCCATGCTCACTATTGCCGCACCCTACAAAGATATCAATTTAAGACATATTAGGTAAGTTTTCAATGTATACAGGGTGTAAGGGACAGCCCTCCACTACATAGCTTGGGATAATGCTAGGTAGACGGATTACCTTATGTAAAGAGAGTTCATCAATAGCGCTTTCTATATCAGCTCGCTCCAGTCGCGGCGAGGCGACCGCCCTCACCGAGTTGCTTGAATCCAACCTGCAATGCAAGAGTTTTTTTTGTGGGTAGATTTATATAAGGTCTAACAAATCTAGCGCACCATATTTTGCACATGCTAAGGATCATGTTTACCACAAAAAATTTTGAATGACCTAGGGGTCTAAGATCGAGCGCGTTCATAGAGACCGGCGTAATGCATAAGAACACAATTACAATTCGGCGAATCTGATGATAAAGTAAGTAAAATATGTTATTGTTTTTATGACGTTTTTAGGTAAACATGATCCTTAGCATGTACTAGATGACTTGTAAAAATATGGTGCAATAGTTTTGTTACACCTTGTATATTTTTAAATACATATGTAATTATAACACCCAGACCACAGGCAACAAGCATGCTCATCACACAAATGTCGACCGTACGGGGACTCGAACCCGGGACCCTATGCTCGCCAGTTCGGTGTTACCATACCTTAAAGCCGGTAGCACATGATCCAATAGCAACGCGTCTGCCGGCGTCTGCGCATCGCTGTGTGGAGGGGCTGGGACCTTCTCCGCTAGTACTGAAGTGAGAGCTTCTAGCAGCCACTGCGAAGACCACCAGCGCGGGGATACGGTACCTCCGAACCACTGAAGAAGAAAGGTTTAAGAATATCATGTACTAGCTGTTGCCCGCGACGTCCTCCGCGTGGGCATTAGGATTAAACATTCACCCCCTCCCGCCCGTAGTGATAGCGTGATAATATGTAGCCTATATGTTGACCCGACCTCTTAGTTATATTCATGCCAAATTTGCAGCAAATCCGTGTAATACTTTTTGGGACTATCCCGGACATACATACAGCCAGACAGACAAAAATCCTAAAAACTATATTTTTGGCTTCGAAATCGATTTTAGATCACGCCCCAATTATTCTTTTAAAAAAATATTCAATGTATTTACAGTTTTGATCTCTCTACGATTTTATTATATGTATAGATTTAGTTAACCACTTCTGGTTTGTAGTCGCGGTGGCCTAGTGGTTAAAGCAGTGGTAGTGGCTCTCTAGTATGAGGGTTTAACTCCTGGTCAAGTAATTACCAATGCAACTTTACTAAGTTATATGTGCTTTCTAAGTATGATTATGGCGTCCAGACCGATTTATCGTCTACGGCGGCCTAGAACTCTACGAATATCAGCCAGCTGCGCATGACATATTATACTGCACAAGCATTTGCCCAGATATAGGTGCACTCTCTATTCCCTCACTCTCATAGTCCTCAGGGACGGCAATCCGACACGACCGGAGAGAGATCAGGAGCAGGACCGACTGCAAAGTGCGACACGATACACAAGTGTATCAATCACCAACTTGTAGACTCCAGGCTGCTTTACGAAAACTTCTCAAAACCCTGAAACCTATTTCAGGCCGACCCGGGAATCGAACCCAAGAATCCGTGCACAGCAATCGCGCTAAGAGAATATTAGACCAACGAGGCAGTTTAAAGTTTAAGTTTGAAACTAACAGGCTGTTAAATATCTTACCTGTTGTGCTAGAAGTCTAGCAACTGTCTTGGTATCAGAAAGAGTGGCAGGCGATAATGTGATCAGCCCCCAACCTTCAGAATAAGGGTTCCCGCCTTCAACCACCACGATATCTGGAGGAAAACAATATTTAGTATTGGTCATGTCTGCGTGAAAGTCAGACAACCAGCCATACCATGGGGTATTGGGTTGCCCAGGTAACTGGGTTGAGGAGGTCAGATAGGCAGTCGTTCCACGTAAAACCTTGGTAGCTGCATCAGTTAAGACTGGAAGCCGACCCCAGCAAAGCTTGAGACAAACCAAAAAAAAAACCGACGTTTTCCAAAAGCATGTCCCAATTGTATCTCGATCAAAAAGAATTGGCTACGCTATATCATCACGCGATATCTAGTTGCCAGTTTTTGAAAGGCCGTAGGACCAAGGTCTGCCTGACTGAGTTGTTAATAAGAGTAAGGGTTATCGCGACCCTGGCACACAAAGACCTGTAGAAGGAACATAGTGGGTTTTCGTCGGTTATAAACACTCCCCCGCACCCATGTTGGGAGGGGTCATTTTTATGGAAGTCTGTTAAAACCCACTTAGCGATTTCAGTACGACCTATAAACAATCGAACCCGAGACCATGTGCACATCAGTGGCGCTATGCGAGTACTAGCTTTGGCACACAAAGACCAACATGGGTTGATTTTTACTGATAGACTCTTCCTTCAGCGGTTACAGTAAGCGAGGGCATTTGATGATGGCCCCAGATACAAAGATATATTTAGATGCCCAAAAATAAGTTCTGTGTGAGCGGAATTAAAAAAATTCTGACGTACCAAACTTCGGAAGTGGGTACGAGGTGTTCAGTTCGAAGGAGAAGTGCTGGATAGTCTTCTGCACCCACTCCAAAAGCGGTCTGTGAAAGAAGAAATAGAAAATTATAAATTTAATGTATTTACTATTATTCACATAAATATTTACAAATAAAATATAAATTAATATATACCTACAAGTAAAAAAAAAAAAATCCTTATTAATAAATTGCGTCAAAAAATTCTTTCTCATCGCTGCCCGCCGGGAGCGTACCCAAAAGGCTGGCAGCATTGCCACGTTGTATGGCAATGCTTAATCGTTGGCCGAAATAAAAGCCAGCCCTTGGGTCGCGGAAAGTGTCAGCGAGTCAAATTTAATTGTTCGGCAAATTCGCCATCATCAGCCTTCTTATCGTCCCACTGCTGGGCACAGGCCTCCTCCCCACAGAGAAGGATTGAGCGTTAATTACTTGCTCAATGCGGGTTGGTGATTTCAGACTTTATAGTCCAGGTTTCCTCGAGATGTTTTCCTTCACCTTTAATCAGTCATTGGTGTCCAAGATATACTTAAAAAGTTACAATGGTACTTGCCTGAACAGCAGGCTTAGCATGGCAACCGTAGAAACAAGCTTTGTTTACCGGAGAATGGATATAATGACAGAAAAGTGACAGATTGACGTAAGATTTCTTTTGACACGTAGCAAGGAATTTTCTCTTTTCTTCTATCGACATAAGTCTACAAGTGCGAGTTGACAGGTCGCGCCATGCTCGGGCAGAAGACATGTTGACATTGACAGAAAGAGCTTTGTCTTTTCTTGACAGAATAGATATATCGCCATGCTAAGCCTGCTGGAATCGAAACCGCGCACTCATACTTGAGAGGCTGGTGCTTTAACCACTAGACAACGTCATGATTTATTATTTCTCTCAAAAAGTATCTGTCTGTTTGCAAAAGCTTCGAAACTACTGAATCGATAGATTTTAACCAACAAACTCACCCAGACTCGTCCAAAATGACCTGTTGATCGCTATATAAGCTGATCTCGGGTGGTAATACTTCTTCTTCCGGGTCTGCTGTGCTTTCGGGCATCATCGTGGCCGCTTCGGTTATGTTCGGAGATGGTTCTGTAGGTATTACTGGCGCCGCTCGGCGTTGTAGCCGACAGACGGCTAGGGATACCATATGAGGGGGCATAGGAGGGGTCGTTGAGAATTCGTCTTGCAACTGTAGGGGGGTAAAGTGGTTTTTGGAAAATTTTATTATTTAGCTACGTAAAAAATGTTAGGTATTATTAAAAATTTTAATTAAATCTAGCTGATTCGATACCTTATTACATACATACAATAGATTGATGATAGTATTGCAGCATTATATTTGCAAAATAAATATATCATTGACTAGCTCGCCAGCGGTTTCACCCGCATCTTTGGTTACTGCTCCGCTCCCGTGTGTCTTAGCGTGATGGTATATAGCCTATAGCCTTTCTCGATAAATGGGCTATCTAACACTGAAAGAATTTTTCAAATCGAACCAGTAGTTCCTGAGATTAGCGCGTTCAAACAAACAAACAAACAAACAAACTCTTCAGCTTTATAATATTAGTATAGATCACTAACCAGTCTATGTCCAAGGTAGAATCCGGCTTCCTCTGTAGCCACAATTGGCATGTTCGTCAGAGACACGTGGAATCTGTGAAGTTAAGAAACACATTACTTGCTCGTAGTAAAAAAAATTAAGCATGAACCCTTCCGCTGTGGGTGCAGCTGGAGGGAGTGTCAGACTCTTACTGACTAAAACCCACATTTGTTCCTTCTGCAGGCTTAGCATGGCAACCGTAGAAACAAGTTCTGTCTACCGGAGAATGGATATAATGACAGAAAAGTGACAGATTGACGTAAGATTTTTTTTTACATTTTTTGAAGTAATTTTTCTTTTCTTCGATCGACATAAGGCTACAAGTGATTATATGCGAGTTGACAGGTCGCGCCATGCTCGGGCAGAAGACATGTTGACATTGAGAGAAAGAGCTTTGTCTTTTCTTGACAGAATAATATAAAATCGCCATGCTAAGCCTGCTGGTGGTCCCTGTATGCTAGGACTAAGGTAAGGAACGGGAATAATCCAGCTACCACGGCAGGGTATACGAAGATGAGGCGTCACATAAGACCTCCAGAAGAAACAAAAGTTTTAGGGCCAGTTACACAGGTTGCTGATAAGTTCCAGATAGTTTATTTGGCAGATAAATTCATACCAATACTGTTTCATTTTTTAATTTATCTGGTAGATAGTGGCTATCCGTAACCGGTGATACTAGCCCTTAGTCAGTTAAAGTCTGCGCTAGCTAAGCTGCGTAGGACGTGTAGATCCTCACCTGTCTCTCACGATGGTAATTTTGAAGGTTGCCCTGAAATGGGGCTCATCTAGACACGGGAACGCTGACCGCGCATGCGTCAGCCAGAAGCGGGAGACAGCACAACGACTGAAACAAACCTCTGCTTAAAAAACCTCTGCTTAGTTTGGGACTAGATAATAATTATAATAATATCGGGTCACCTTTTTCACACACAGTCGGTTAGCCCCATGGTAAGCTGTTGATTAGCTTGTGTTATGGGTGCCAACATAACTTATAAACTACATATATTTTACACAAATCACTACATAGTATAAAACAAAGTCGCTTTCTCTGTCCCTATGTCCCTTTGTATGCTTAAATCTTTGAAACTACGCAACGGATTTTGATGCGGTTATTTTTAATAAATAGAGTGATTCAAGAGGAAGGTTTATATGTATAATTTTAGTATCAGTATTGCACCCATGCGAAGCCGGGGCGGGTCGCTAGTATATTTATAAATACGTATTATAACATGGACAATGGTTTAATTTAGTAACTAATCCTTATTAATAGCCTAATTATCGAACATGATAAAGTTTGGAGACAGTTTTAAGCAATTTCTATTTTTGGCTATGAAGAAATTGTCAATTTGGGAGACGGGTAATTTAAGAAAGTTCTAGAAAGATTTATTGATTTAGAAACTCACTGCCGATGTGTGCCAGTCATAAAGAAACCCCGTTGCTTGTCACTTCTCTCCAATTTTGTGATGAACCGCAGACTCAGGGTGTAGTTGTATTTCCGTCGGAGTTTCTCCTATAAAAGAAGATTATAGGGTGTTACAAAATTAGTGCACCATATTTTTACAGGCCATCTAGTACATGCTAAGGATCATGTTTACCACATGGCAACCCAATACCCCTTGGTTAGACTGGCGTCAGACTTACTGGCTTCTGACTACCCGTAACGACTGCCAAGGATGTTCAATGTCTATGCAAATGCTTGTGCAATATAATATGTCTTGCGCAGCTGGCTAATCTCTTTCTTTTTAAAAGCTTTTATTTAACTTGCCGTGTATGTATGTTACGGTGGATTCTTTGAACTCAGTTTTGAAGTAGATATCTTCAACCGATTGAGCTGAAATTTTGTATACACGTTCAGTTTGGATGACAATGCAAGATATGTTATACGACGTTATTCTAAATCCAATATGGCGGGCCAAACAAGATGATGGAGCAGTTATTTTTAATGAATTTCAACAACATGGGTATCACATGAAAGGGCTTATTGAGAGTGACTTAAAAAATAATTTGATGTTATTCTAAATTCAATATGGCGGACTATAAAAGCTTTTTAAAAAAAGATTTTTCTTTTAATTTATTTTGAAACATTGTTTATTTGCTTAGTATACTATCCCCGCCAATTTTCTTCCATTTTGAACTTACCTTAAACTCAATATAGCTCTGATCCGCTTGAGGGTAGTCCAAAGTCTTCGCGACCTTCGGTCCGAGGGACCCTCCAGACTTGAAGAGAGCCCTCTCGGTGACATTCATGTCTCTCACGTTGAGGACCACGAAGGTTGTGTCTCTGTCCACTTTGAAGTCTATTGAGACTTCGCCTGGAAGAAATAACGGAATAGGGTATTTGACTCTTTTTTTTAAATGATTCATATCAAAAGTAACATTTTACAAAACCAAAAACAGAAATAATTTTTGGAATCCGAGATGAGAAATAAGTAATTTAAGAAACTTTCAAAAGTCAAACCGTTAAATAACAGAAAAAGGATGCACATACAAGCTTGTGACGTCAACGCTATTTGATCACGCATGTACAAAAGAGATAGCAAGATGTCCCCACTATGATCCCACTCTTCTTCATACGACAATAAAAAATGTTGATTTCTGCTCCATTTATCAACCAATTTTGACACTGTTTTCAGAAAAATGTTCCTTGTGCGTGCGTTTATTTGTTTTGTTAAAAATTTTGTACAAAATCAAACACAGGCAAATACCCTATTAAGAACAGAAATTTAGTTTATTGAAATAAGTACATACATTATTAGGCTATATACCAACACACTTAGGGCCTGTGTCCCCTCCACCTACTAATAAGTTCCAGTTAGTTTATTTGGTAGATAATTCTGACTGGAAAAAAAACACGGACTGCCTCATTGGTCTAGTAGTTACAACGTGCGACTGCTGTGCACGGGGTCTCGGGTTCGATTCGCGGGTCGGGCCCAAATCGCTTTGTGGGTTTAGATAAACTTTCATAAAGCAGCCTGGAGTCTGAAAGTTGGTTATTGTAACACCCGTGCATCGGAGAGCACGTTGCATTCGGTCCTGCCTGTGATCTCTCTCCGGTCGTGTCGGATTGCCGTCCCTGAGGACTATGACAGTGAGGGAATAGAGAGTGCACCTGTTTCTGCGCGAATGTGCGTGCACTATATAATATATCCTGCGCAGCTGGCTGATCTCCATAAAAGAGAACGGCCGCCGCCGCGCCGTAGCCGACAATCGGCCTGGTTACCATCATCAGATCTAGGCCTATATTATCAACAGCCTATACTCTCACCTCGTAATTCTCCAGTAGTCAAGTTAGGGTGCAGCCACAAACTATAATGTTTAGGTATGACGAAGGTAGGTAGACGAGCGCCTCGCCACGGGAATACCGCGCCGTTGCTTGCTATACGCTCTCTGCAACAAGCATAACAAAAAAGTATGAGCGGGTTCGATTCCAGGTCAGGCAAGTAACAATGCAACTTTTCTAAGTTATATCTTGGACACCAATGACTGATTACAGGTCTATATAGGTCTATACAGGGACTATAAAGTTTGAAATCACCAACCCGCATTCAGCAAGCGTGGTCATTAACGCTCAATCCTTGTCTGTGTGAGATTAGGTCTGTGCCCAGCAGTGGGACGATAAAAAGGCTGGTGATGACTAACAGTAAAGTATATTTACTTCATATTTATGTTAGTCTGTATTTATGTTAATCTATGAGCCAAGATGCATGAAAATAAATGGTTTATTATGTCTCTTCTAGACCACAAGACTACACAGTCCCGGATTTTTAGAAGGCGAAGCTAACACGCTGAAGCCCTTTTGAGACAACTGTAATATATGTAATGGTGACACAAAACCGACGATTATCCCTGTATACACTATGGAAATGTACCCAAGGACAACCCCTGGTTTGTGCTAAGCTATTGCTAAGTATGGAAGAAAAACTACTTCGGCTATTGTGATGGGATGCTAGTGTCAACACTGGTTGAACAATGGTTAACTAGTGGAACAATGGTTTATTATTATTATTAACTCACTTGTTAGAAGCCGCTACACTAGCTTCAGAATCCGTTGGAGGTTGTCCCGGTATTAACGTCGCCTCTCCCGCACATGGACAATCTGGAACAATATTCATTATCTATGAAGTTATCATCACTCCGCCGTCATCGACATTATTGTCTCATCCATACCTGGATTAAGACTTTTCCAATTATTATCGAAACCAAATCAGGTAAAACCATGTTATCTAATGCGTTTTTTATGGACATCCACAAGTGTAGTCCCATTAGGGCGCCAAAAAATAAATTTAGTCCCAGTCGGGCGCCAACACGATGACCAGATGGCGTGGTGGTTAGTGAACCTGCCTGCCACGCTATAGGTCGCGGGTTCGATTCCCGCATAAGTCAAACATTTGTGTGCATGAACATGGGTGTTTGACTTGGTCTGGGTGTTTCTATGTATAATATGTATGTATTTACAAAAAGAAAAGTATATAAGTATGTTTATCAGTTGTCTAGTACCCATAGTACAAGCTCTGCTTAGTTTGGGACTAGATGACGTTGTGTGAATGTGTGAGGGATATTATATTATATTATTATTATTATAACAAGAAACTGGTCCCATTTGGGAGCCAAAAAACGTATAAGCAAAATGCCTTATTGCAAATAAACTTACCTGGTTGTGGAGCAGCATACACAACTATGAGTGCTGTCGCGAACATAGCCGAGAATAGCACAGCTGTGAGACACAAGGCTCTTCTTTGTGAACATACCGCCACGGGAGCTTCGCGTAGCTCCCTAGCTTCCCTTGCTTTGTCCGTGTCTAGAAACAAGAACATATTAATTTCTCTATCCTTTGCATTATATGAGATGCACGTCTAAGTATTTTATTCAAATTCTGCTCTGTTAGTAAAGTGATATGTTAAAAACACTGCAACTCAGTAATCTATTGGCTTGTGAGAATAGAATAAAATGGACAGGTTCTACTCACCAGCTAAAAAAGCGACATCATCCAGATCTTGGTCCACCATGTTACGCCAGGCAGCTGCTAAACACAAACAATATTGTGCTGTAATACACTGTATATAAAGTCTACATTTGCAAAGATCAGAAGTACTATAAAGGTACAGGAACAGGTAAAAAATTACGACTGATTCTATTACCTACGGGATTATCTGAAAGAGTTCCTATGGCCTTAGAATACAACCAAGATCGGCGCTATAAAAAAGTTAGTCCCAGTTGAGCGCCAAATATATATATATATATATATATATATATATATATATATGTGTGTGTCCCAGTTGAGCGCCAAAAGTAAATTAGGCCCAGATGGGCGCCATAAAATCTTCTTTGTTAAAACCGTTGGAGCACAACGAGCTCTAGATGAAACAGGTGGGTTAAAGTCACTCAGAGTCTAACATTTCCTTCTGCTCCAGATGTAAGATGATTTTCCACTTCCCAAAAATAGAGATGGCTTTGAATTCCGAAACCTTCAAAAATACCATTTTTTATTTAGAATCAGCGAAGCATTTTTTTCTTCTTCCACACTCTTCTATCCACCATCATCTCACAAGTAACATACCTTTTAGCCATATCAACTTTCACACAATCCATCCATAGTTTCTTTGGTCGTCCGCTTCCTCTATATCCATCCACATTCATGCTCAAAACCTTCTTCACAACATGACCCTCATTCCTCCGCATAACATGCCCGTACTATGATAGCCGGATCCACATAGTTTTTTCGGCTATCGGTGCAAACCGCAAGGCGTCACTGTAACAATTACTCAGTAAATACATATATCAGAATCGTACCCTTAGCTGAACCGTTTCTATCGGCTTTGTATTTGCCGATTGGCTCCATCTGTATGCCGTCCATTTCACACCGAACCCGGCATGCCGAAGCTCACCTAGAACAGAACACGCAATGGATAAAGTGTTTACTATATACATAGGGTGACTGGTAATTAGTGACCGATATTTAAACACGTGATTGTACTCATGATTACAAACAACTTTCCCAAAGAAACTTTTTTTGTTATTTTTAGGGTTCCGTACCCAAAGGGTAAAACCGGAACCCTATTGTTTTCGCTCCTCTGTCCGTCCGTCCGTCTGTCACCAGGCTGTATCTCATGAACCGTGATAGTTAGACAGTTGAAGTAATACATTCCATACCATATTCTGTCAATATTTCAAGCAGCTACCTGTTGCCGTTATCGATATCGAGCAAAAATTAACAAAAAGATCACGTTTGTTGTATGGGAGCCCCCCAAAATATTTATTTTATTCTAGTTTTCAGTATTTGTTGTTATAGCGGCAATAGAAATACATCATCTGTGAAAATTTCAACTCTCTAACTATCACGGTTCATGAGATACAGCCTGGTGGCAGACGGACGGACAGAGGAGCGAAAACAATAGGGTTCCGTTTTACCCTTTGGGTACGGAACCCTAAAAAACTACCTTTACATTACGCTGTTTCAAATAAAAACGCGTTAAACTGAAAAATCATTCAACTTCTTAACAAAATAAAAACAAAAGCAAAAAAAAATCCGAGCGCCATTTTTAAGCACTACCAACCAACACTGAAAACTCTAAAAACTTTCACCATAAAAAATAAAAGTGACGAAGGCAAAAAATCCATTCAGTCTCCGCTTGAAAAAATTTCAAAGCGTGCAAAGTGCTGTATGAACACAAGGAGTCGTAAATAATCGACTAATTACTCCCCACTCTAGTTTGTCTGTGGTTTTAGTTCGCGCGTCATTTCCTGTTGATCTTAGTTTGAAAACAGAACGTTAGGGTGCGAAGTTGTGAACAGGAAAATGGGGGAAGTAATAAGGGAAAGGGGATATACCCAGTCATAATTTTGCCATACTCGACCTATTGTATTTCGTAGAAGAGTAGTGGTCTAGCCGGGCTATGTATGGGTATGAAAAATAAAACTTAGATTCAATCCGATCGCTGAAAGGTCCAGCGATTTTACCAGCGTCATTTGGGCAATTTGCTCCAGACATCGTGATAAAAGCTTAGCATAAGCATAAGCTAAGCTTTTATATTAATTAAGGCTATAAAGCCTTCCTTCATAAATAAACTTCTAAGCACTGAAATATTTTTGCAAATCGGGCCAGTAGTTCCAGAGATGAACGCGTTCAAGCAAAAATACAAACAAACTCTTATGTTGTATAAAATTTGTTATTATACATTCGTAAAACGAGACAAAGCGACGTTTATCCCAACACAAAACTATCTAACTAACGTAAAATTAACTATCTTTGGATTACCTACTTTCTGGGAAGGCTACTTTCTGAAATAATACAGTATTTATCCAAACATTTTAGACATAAATCAGTGTTTCAGAGCAAATTAAAGTATTTTTTCTTTTCTGTATTTAATTGAAATAAATAGGTAAAAAACTAAAAGGCGTCGAAAAATTCATCCCCATCGCTGTCTAACTTGTATTATATGTATATTTTTTATTTTTTATCTTTCTTTCCATTAATAATAAATAGGTAATGATTATTTTCTTTAAGTCAAAGAAGGCTTATACTTTTTACATTCATTAAGTTCTACGTATAATAAAAAATCGTAATCTAAAACAAACTCCCATTAAAAAGTATAAAGAGGCGATCGTATGGAACTCATTCAGCCAACCCTTGTGGCGCGTAAAAAACGCCGCCATTTTAAATCCTTTGCATTTTCCCGCGCTTTTTACACCCAAGCACGGTTCCCCGGTGCCCCATTAAACGCTCTTGTACGAACTAAATAATGGTTTTATAGTTGACGCAGGTTTTAGAGGACATTCTTTACTCTTAGGATACGGGACACGTAAAAAACTTTCTTTTTATTTTATGCGGTTTTTAGAGAGTTGATAAAGCACGCTGAAGAAAAAAAAACCGGCCAAGTGCGAGTCGGACTCCCGCACGAAGGGTTCCGTACCATTATTTATAAAACGAGCAAAAAATCGTGTTTGTTGTATGGGAGCCCCCTCAAATATTAATTTAACTTTAATAAAATTAATTATTTTTAAAGTAAGTAATACATTCCATATTCTGTGAATATTTCAAGCATCTACCTGTTGCCGTTATCGATATCGAGCAAAAATTAACAAAAACATCACGTTTGTTGTATGGGAGCCCCCCAAAATATTTATTTTATTCTAGTTTTCAGTATTTGTTGTTATAGCAGCAACAGAAATACATCATCTGTGAAAATTTCAACTCTCTAACTATCACGGTTCATGAGATACAGCCTGGTGACAGACGGACGGACGGACGGAGGAGCGAAAACAATAGGGTTCCGTTTTACCCTTTGGGTACGGAACCCTAAAAAAGAAAGAGAAGTTTTCAATTGGGTAGATGACTAGGCTAAAAGTAAAATACTTTATCATATTAATTTTGTAAAGCATATTTAAATGATTTCAGCTTAATTTATAATATAACTAGCGATCCGCCCCGGCTTCGCACGGGTGCAATGCATAAAATTATACATATAAACCTTCCTCTTGAATCACTCTATCTATTAAAAAAAACCGTATCAAAATCCGTTGCGTAGTTTCAAAGATTTAAGCATACAAAGGGACATAGGGACAGAGAAAGCGACTTTGTTTTATACTATGTAGTGATATATACACCTTACTAAAAGTAAAATAAGTGTATAGTTTGATGTGAAAAATCTTTGCCACCAACGCCATAGTTCTCATTTTCATACAAATTGCAAAAGAAGTAACCGTTTTTGACAGTTCAATAAAAGTATTGAATTTGACTAGTTGTCATCTACCGTATGTCTTAAAAAACGTGTGACTCTGCTGACATCTGTCGTACCTTGATGGTAGTTAGACATTTATATAGAAAATGAGTTTTACAACTGTTGAAAAACTTTATTTGTCGGTTGTTTTTATCTGATCTCCTCAACTCAGATACCTGGGCAACCCGATACCCCTTAGTAAGACTGGTTGTCACACTTTCTGGCTTCTGACTACCCGTAACGACTGCCAAAGATGTACAAATGACAGCTAGGACCCACCAATTTAGTTTGCCTTCCGAAACACGTAGGAAACTCGTCATGACAAGTTGAAAAGTAAAAAAGCCCGACAGACAGTCAACCTAACAGTTAAAAATCAATCGAGAGGTGTCTAAAATCAAATCGAATCAGATGCAACGAGGGAATTTAAATTGCCACCCGCCGTGCAATCTCCGTATGGCGAGACAGGAAATTGTCATTTTTAATCGCTTCCCGTGCATGAGACCTTTCCCAAGCCGTGTTGGGGTTGCTATGGGTTGTTCGCAAGAGTTACCGCGGCCCTGGCACTCAGGGACCTCCAGAAGGAACAAAGTGGGTTTAAGTCAGTAAGAGTCTGACACTCCCTCCAGCTGCACCCACAGCAGGAGGGTCATTTAAAGATCTAAAAAAAGCTGTGTTGGGGTCGGCTTCCAGTTTTAACCTATAGACCTAAGTCTTATTATATATATTAGTATACCTTTCTCATTGAAGCCAAGAACTCCCAAAGCTTATATCAGGCCACAATTGCAAGCAAAAATCATAATTTTCCTTCCTAACGCCTTGTAAATATCCAGATCTAGATTACTGCTTTTTGAAAAATGTATGCCCGAAAAATGTTTTGAGAATAATTGTCGTACCTTCGGGGCCCCTGGGAATGGGGGCCCTGGGCACGGGCCCCGTGTTATGTACGCAGCGTAGTTCAACTTAATTCATTTTAATTCCAATACTTGAGGACAGCTATCAATTGAGAACTAATCACTTAGTTTGTTTGTGGTTTTAGTAATGACTATCAACCTCCATATTATATCTACCTACTATAGGTAATACATTAGAACCTCTTGCTCTAATGAATTTTTGAAGCTGAATTTAGTCTATACTACGTTTCAATAATAGCTATCATTGGATAGATCTCAGTATATATACTTTTTATAAAAACTAACCATCATCTGCCTAGCCTTTCCCAAGCTATGTTGGGGTCGGCTTCCATTCTTAACCGGATGCAGCTGAGTACCAGTTTTACGTGGAGCGACTGCCTGTCTGATCTCCTCAAACCAGTTATCTGGGCAACCTAAATACCCCTTGGTAACTATAGATAAATAAATATTTATATACCTAGCTTTTCGTATTTTATTTAGATTTTGTAAGGAAAAGTAATTGTGTTTGTTTTTTTTTTATAAGTAGCTTTCATTCTGCACTTAATATTTTAAGCTTCGATCTCGACTATTCCATAAACAAGATAAAAACATCAAAAAATTCTTATTGAAATTGAAAACATACACGAATTCTTAATTCTAAAAAGCTTGAACCGAAAATTCGAATATAGAACACTCACCGTTTAGTTTTCGGCGGGAAATATCAGTTCCAACACTTATTTTTTTTGCCACAACACACAGAATACTAGATAATATTATTATTATACACAAAACAATAATATTCACAGGAATCGTTCACGTTGTATCGCCACGCGGGGATCCGGAAAAATAATGCCAGCGAAAATCGATTACAGGCAGGAGGCTAGCGGGGGAAAGAGACGGGGTGTATAAGAAAACTCACGCGTTAGAAAGAGGACGAGAATATATCTATGTGTGCGTTAGATGGAGGGTAAATTTGTTATTGTGTGAGTACATCTCGGTAAATAGGGTTCGTTTATGAAGGGGTACTATGTTGAGAGAATTCATCTTCCGAGTTTTTATTCATGTAATTTTCGTTTTGACTTGGAAACGATAAAAAGAAATGTTCAAGACTCGTTTCTCGAGGTTTTTCCCGCGTCGCCAGGGAACTTGTTCCCGTACCCGGATAAAACAAAGCCTATGCCTTTTTTTGTTGATTGCTATTATCAGGAAAAGGTTCTTACTTTTACTTACTAGAAAAATAAAACATGACAACTACCGTCGGGTCAGCTAATTTGTATGAAATTAAAAGAAAAATCTTTTTTTAAAAAGCTTTTATAGTCAGCCATATTGGATTTAGAATAACGTCAAATTATTTTTTAAGTCACTCTCAATAAATCCTTTCATTTGATACCCATATTGTTGAAATTCATTAAACATAACTACTCCGCCATCTTGGACGGTCCGCCATATTGGATTTAGAATAACGTCATATAACATATCTTACATTGTCATCCAAACTGACCGTGTATACAAAATTTCAGCTCAATCGGTTGAAGATATCTACTTCAAAATTGAGTTCAAAGAATCCACCGTAACATACATACACGGCAAGTTAAATAAAAGCTTTTAAAAAGTATGGGCTTAGGGCTACAATCTCCCCGTCTATTATTTCGTATTCTTTTCTGAAATACACAAAGGCAAGCGTTTTGATTCAATAGGTAATGCTTTCTTTAGCCGGGTGCGCGAATTAGTTCCCATGGGACGCGGGTGAAACCGCTGGCAGAGTTTAGTAGATACTATAGTTAATTTTAAAATTTCTCACACGATTCTCATTTAATTCTCGCTCGCGTCTACAGTCCAATAGTAGCACTCTTATCTTTATATGGAGCAGTAGGATGCAGGGGTGCAATATTACAAGTGCAGCGTGCATAGCCCTACACTGCATTGTTTTAATTTTATCTCGATTACTTGCAATTATAATTTTTAGTCATTGAACATCCTTGGCAGTCGTTACGGGTAGCCAGAAGCCACGAAGTCTGACGCCAGTCTAACCAAGGGGTATTGGGTTGCCCGGCTAACTGGGTTGAGGAGGTCAGATAGGCAGTCGCTCCTTGTAAAACACTGGTACTCAGCCGAATCCGGTTAGACTGGAAGTCGACCCCAACATAGTTGAGAAAAGGCTCGGGAGATAATGACTTGCAATTATAATTTATAAAAAAAGCTTGGTTCATTTTCTTCTTCATTAATTTAAACGTCATTAAATTAAGAGGGGCTCGTGGCTAAGTAACAGCCGCACGGGACGATCGATCATAAGGTTAAGCAACGCTTGGCGCGGTCGGTCCGTGAGTGACTGTCTTGTCGTGACGATATCCTCCGTGTTTCGGAAGGCACGCTAAATTGCCCGGCTGTCGTTTGTACATCTTTGGCAGTCGTTACGGGTAATTTGAGTAGTGCATTACTTCAATTATTTTTGTCCATGAATCTTCAAGTCATAATTTTCCGAAAACGACATGGAAATCTGTTCAGCCGAACGCGAGGAAGTCGCAGATAAACATACATACTTACAGAGCAATGGTGTGTTTCGGATGGCACATTAAACTGGCAATGCCAGCCTTTTGGGTACCCTACCGGGTGGCAACGATGAGGATGAGTTTTTTGACGCTATTTATTAGTTTTATATTAGTCGTAAGTTCTTTATAAGCGTGTATATATTTAATAATAATTAGTGTAAATACGTTTTATTCTGTTGTAGTAAATAAAAAAGTATAATTTAGCCATATTTGTGTGAATGGAGGTAATTAATAATTAATAACCACTTACAGAGCAAACTGAGAACCTTCTTTTTTTAAGTCTGTTAAAGCTGGTTAAAGCATTTTTCCCCTGAGTGCTAGAAATACTTTTGCGAAAACCGCATCGAAATCGGTTCAACTGGACGCGAGAAAATCGTAGCATCATACATACCTATAGGTTAAATTGAGAACCTGTTTTTTACAGTCGGTTGAGAAGACTGAAGTTCTCAGTACCGAATAAGATATAACTCTATCTCTCTATCTAGACGCAACACATCATCTCCCGAGCCTTTTCCCAACTATGTTGGGGTCGGCTTCCAGTCTAACCGGATTTAGCTGAGGACCAGTGTTTTACAAGGACCGACTGCCTATCTGACCTCCTCAACCCAGTTACCCGGGCAACCCAATAACCCCTTGGTTAGACTGGCGTCAGACTTATTGGCTTCTGACTACCCGTAACGACTGTCAAGGAAGTTCAATGACAGCCGAGACCTACAGTTTAACGTGCCATACGAAACACAGCCATTGGTATCCAAGATATACTATGAAAGTACATACAAACTTAGAAAAGTTGCATTGGTACTTGCCCGATCTAGAATCGAACCCACTCCCAACCCACGTCTCAAGTATGAGAGGTGGGCTCTTTAACCGCTAGGCCACCACGACAATAATATATCGATGCCAGACATTCTCACATAATCCTTTAAACATTTTAGAAAAAAAAGAGTGAATTCGCAATCTGATTTAACTATTTAAGTATAAACAATATACCTACTACTGACCACCTTTATTGTGGAACAAAGCCATTAATTTTGCAAAAGGTCTGTGGTAAATAAATTATGGCGCGGTTTAGGTACGGTATCCGATAATGAGACCCTATTTACTAATTTACGGATGAAAATGCTGGACGAACACCTCCGAAATTTCTTATAGGCATGATGACGGATATTATTAAGAATTCTGACATCCCTAATGGCCAGGACGTCGCGTGATATCCTACTAGATTTTGTCATCAAACGTCATCTGCCTAGCCTTTTCCTTTTGAGCTCCTCATTTTGTTAGGACTGGAATGACGACGGTAACAAAAGCGCAATATTGATATTTGCTTGCTGCACGATTACGATACTTACTACATTACCAGTTACCCAGGCAACCCATTAATTAAACGTGCCTTCCGAAACACAGTTATTGGTGTCCAAGTTATACTTAGAAAGTACATACAAACTTAGAAAAGTTGCATTGGTAGGATATAACGACTTTTTTGGGGCATGTGCAATAATAATTTCCAAACAGAATATTTGCTGTCAAATCACTGGAATCGATTCTCTCAATCTGTCATCTGTCAGTGTCATTGTCATTCATCGCGACAGCGTTCTTGTTTGGGTAGCGACGGACGGCGCGTTCTTTGTTTTACCACATTTTACCCTAAATAACAGTCAACAAACAAGAAACTAATATCTAAAAATGGCTGTAAGTACATTATCTCAAAACAAACTCTTTCACAAAAACAAAGCATCAAGCCGGCACACTAAAACTTAACCTCACTTTTCAAATTCATGTTTTCGCTAATTCAAACATGAATTTAGAAGTATTAAACTCTTAATTTCCTGGTCTAGTCGATAGCAGCCGCCCAGGTGCAGGAGGTGCGGTCCATCACGCGCATCGAACGCATTGGAGCTCACTCTCATATCCGAGGGTTGGGTCTTGATGACTCCTTGGAGCCTAGGGCCGTATCGCAGGGCATGGTGGGACAGAAGATGGCCCGGAAGGCCGCTGGCGTCGTCCTACAGATGATTCGAGAAGGTACTTATAGATTTAATAATAACTGTTGCTATGGCAACATGTATTTTAAAATGGGTGCTAATTAAACAGGCTTCTTTTTAATATCATTATTCGCCCCCAAAAATGTATTTTGTAATAATAATTTCCCTTTTAAATTATGTTTGACTGGCTTCTGCCTGCTCTTTAAGCTGCTTCCTGGAGGAACTATGTCTAGCATCCAGATTAAAAGTAGATATGTTATTCCGAGATAAAAGTGATATTGCTGGCATGTTCCATAAAAACACATGTTTAAGCTTTTAGGGTCCGTACGTAAATGTCGGTCTTGCGCCTGATCTCTCTCCGGTGGTGTCGGATTGCCGTCCCTGAGGACTATGAGAGTGAGGGAATAGAGTGTGCACCTGTGCCCGTGCAAATACTTGCGCACTATAATATGTCCTGCGCAGCTGTGTGGTCTCGTTAGAGAGAATAGCTAACATGGCCGATAATGAGTCTGGAGGCTATTAAAAATAAAATAAAAGAAAATCCATTAAAGTACATACAGACATCAGCACATCAAGCCACCCGAAACTATCAAATTTTCCAATCAAATGCTTAAGAGGGCTATCACCGAAAGTTGGCAACGTCGCAAATAGCTGTCAAATATTTACACGTTTTAATTAATTTGGCCATTTTACTATATGAAAGTAAGACATATGCTCAGGGAGCTCCCTAAAACATTGAATAAGAATTGCAATAAGCCACCACAACATATTCAACCAATTCCTACTTAATATGAGACGGCTTCCTTGCTGGGGGAACAGTTCTCTCCTGTCAACAAAGGGCTGGTCAAGCCAAGCAAGATATAAAGAGAAGAAAAAAAAAAAAGATTGTAGAAACTTGATTTGCTGGCATCTGTATATTATATAAGATGTTACTGGTTAGATCACAACACTTGTCTATCTTTCAAGGTAAAATCGCTGGCAGAGCAGTATTGCTGGCTGGTCAGCCGGGGACAGGCAAGACTGCTATCGCCATGGGCCTAGCCCAAGCCTTAGGACCTGACACTCCATTCACAAGCATGGCTGGTAAGTTATTGTTGTTTGTATTTCGTCCTGAGTGGCTACATTATTTACCGAAGAGGACAGCCATTTGTATATGTATTTCATCATCTCCCGAGCCTTTTCCCAACTATGTTGGGGTCGGCTTCCAGTCTAACCAGATTCAGCTGAGTACCAGTGTTTTACAAGGAGCTACTGCCTATCTGACCTCCTCAACCCAGTTACCCGGGTAACCCAATACCCCTTGGTTAGACTGGCGTCAGACTTATCGGCTTCTGACTACCCGTAAAGACAGCCAAGGATGTTCAATGACAGCCGGGACCTACAGTTTAACGTGCCATCCAAAACACAGACAAGACAGCCATTTGTATATGTATTTCATCATCTCCCAAGCCTTTTCCCAACTATGTTGGGGTCGGCTTCCAGTCTAACCGGATTCAGCTGAGTACCAGTGTTTTACAAGGAGCGACTGCCTATCTGACCTCCTCAACCCAGTTACCTGGGCAACCCAATACCCCTTGGTTAGACTGGGGTTAGACTTACTGGCTTCTGACTACCCGTAACGATTGCCAAGGATGTTCAATGACAGCCGGGACCTACAGTTTTACGTGCCATCCGAAACAGTCATTGGTGTCCAAGATATACTTAGAAAGTACATATAAACTTAGAAAAGTTGCATTACTTGCCTGACCTGGCATCGAACCCACGCCCTTATACTTGAGAGGTCGACTTTTTATAACTATAATACAAGGCTACTTAAATTTGTTTGTCCGTAGGTTCGGAAATATTCTCACTGGAGATGAGCAAGACAGAAGCACTCACCCAAGCTATCAGAAAGTCTATTGGTATCAGAATAAAGTGAGTATAATTGTAGTACCAACATTATAGTCTTATTTCCGGTTCCTTTAAACAACAAACGAGTCCTTTTTAGGGTTCCGTACCCAAAAGGTAAAACGGAACCCTATTGTTTTCGCTCCTCTGTCCGTCCGTCCGTCCGTCCGTCTGTCACCAGGCTGTATCTCATGAACCGTGATAGTTAGAGAGTTGAAATTTTCACAGATGATGTATTTCTGTTGCGGCTATAACAACAAATACTGAAAACTAGAATAAAATAAATATTTTGCGGGGGCTCCCATACAACAAACGTGATTTTTTTGTTCATTTTTGCTCTATATCGATAACGGCAACAGGTAGATGCTTGAAATATTCACAGAATATGGAATGTATTACTTACTTTAAAAATAAGTAATTTTATTAAAATTAAATTAATATTTGAGGGGTACCAAAAATTTTATCTCTACTTTTAATTATTTCAGAGAAGAATCCGAAATAATAGAAGGGGAGGTGGTAGAAGTGGTGGTAGAGCGAGCAGCGGGAGGTGGGGGGGCGAGGGTCGGCCGCCTGACCCTCAAGACTACCGACATGGAGACCAACTACGATATGGGAGCTAAGATGATCGACTCACTGCTTAAAGAGAAGGTAATCCATATTTTTATACTAATACTAGCTTCCGCCAGCGGTTTCGCCCGCTTTCTGAGGGAAATACTTTCCATACTCGGATAAAAAGTATTCTGATGTATAAGCTATATTGTGGTAAAGTTTCATTCAAATCCATTCAGTAGTTTTTACGTGAAAGAGTAACAAACATCCATACATCCATACTTACAAACTTTCGCCTTTATAATAGTATTAGGACTAGTTTCTGCTTAGGCTAAGTGTCTAAACACACTATGCCGAACGTACGCGACCGAAGTTCTGCGGCTGATTTTACGTTCCAGCGTATTCGGCTGATATGATACACCATAAGTGCCGAACTTACGCGGCAGAAAATCAATTGCGCAATTTTGTTTGTATATTCAGTGTTTCGAGTGCTGTCGTGGCGTCGTGTCGTGTTATCTAATCAGCCGGACAGACTAATGCAAAATATAATAGTCGCATATAATGTGTGTTCATGTACGCGACTATAATATATACAGAATACATAGTGTGTTTTAGACACTAAGTGTCTAAACACACTGAATACATAGTGTGTTTTAGACACTACGTGTCTAAACACACTGAATACATAGTGTGTTTTAGACACTAAGTGTCTAAGTAACCGAATTCAGCAGAAATTACGCGACAGAAATTTCGCGGCTCACAACTCATAAAATTACGCTCGTTTGGCTTCACCCTTATGGTGTGTCATATCAGCCGAATACGTTGGAACGTAAAATCAGCCGCAGAACTTATAGTGTATATATGCCCTGTTTTCTGTTCCCCCCCTTGTCAAAGCTAAAGCTACGTCCGTGCTGATCTCCTTAGATAGAGCAGCCGCTATGGTCCACAATGTATTATTATTATTATTTTGAAAATTATTTACAGGTGCAAGCTGGAGATGTGATAACAATAGACAAAGCTACCGGAAAGATCAATAAATTGGGTAGAAGCTTCGCTCGAGCTAGAGACTATGACGCTACTGGTATGTAATTAATGTTTTAGATAATATAACATAACTAGCTGTCCCCAGCGGTTTCACCCGCATCTTTGGTTACTGCTCCGCTCCCGTGTGTCTTAGCGTGACGGTATATAGCCTATAGCCTTCCTCGATAAATGGGCTATCTAACACTGAAAGAATTTTTCAAATCGAACCAGTAGTTTCGGAGATTAGCGCGTTCAAACAAACAAACAAACTTTTCAGCTTTATAATATTAGTAACATAATATTAGGACACCTTTTCACACACCGTCTATTATTTATTATATATTAGCACTTAGTACATGCTAAGGATCATCTTAACCAAAAAAAGTCATGAAAAGTAACAAAAACATATTTTATTAAATTTATCATCACATTCGCCAAATTGTAATTGTGTTCTTACGCATAACGCCGGTCTCTGAACGCGCTCGATCGTTGACCCCTAGGTCATTCAACTATTTTTATGGTAAACATGATCCTTAGCATGTACTAGATGACCTGTAAAAAAAAATTAAAAGAAAAAACTTTTTTTAAAAAGCTTTTATGGTTCGCCATATTGGATTTAGAATAACGTCAGATTATTTTTTAAGTCACTCTCAATAAGCCCTTTCATTTGATACGCATATTGTTGAAATTCATTAAAAATAACTACTCCGCCATCTTGGACGGTCCGCCATATTGGATTTAGAATAACGTCACATAACATATCTCGCATTGTCATCCAGACTGAACGTGTATACAAAATTTCAGCTCAATCGGTTGAAGATATCTACTTCAAAATTGAGTTCAAAGAATCCACCGTAACATACATACACGGCAAGTTAAATAAAAGCTTTTAAAATATGGTGCACTAGTTTTGTTACACCTTATATATAAGTGTGATGTGGTTTTTCCCAGGCCAGCAAGCTCGCTTCGTCCAATGCCCAGAAGGTGAGCTGCAGAAACGCAAAGAAGTGGTCCACACAGTTACTCTACATGAGATTGATGTCATCAACTCCAGGACTCATGGATTCCTCGCACTCTTCTCTGGTGAGTAAAGAAAAAACATAACACACTTTTACGGCAGTCGGTAAAAATATTTCAACTTCGAAGTTCCAATACTAACGTTGAGATTTATATAAATCATCATCTCCCGAGCCTTTTCCCAACTATGTTGGGGTCGGCTTCCAGTCTAACCGGATTCAGCTGAGTACCAGTGTTTTACAAGGAGCGACTGCCTATCTGACCTCCTCAACCCAGTTACCCGGGCAACCCAATACCCACCGGTTAGACTGGCGTCAGACTTACTGGCTTCTGACTACCCGTAACGACTGCCAAGGATGTTCAATGACAGCCGGGAGCTACAGTTTAACGTGCCATCCGAAACACAGTCATTGGTGTTCAAGATAAACTTAGAAAGTATGTATAACTTAGAAAAGTTACATTGGTACTTGCCTGACCTGGAATCGAAGCCACGCTCTCATACTCGAAAGGCTGGTGCTTTAACCACTAGGCCACCACGACTTACGGCCACGCGTCTGCCATGTACATTCCAACAATTTTTTTTTTATTTTTTCCACAGGCGACACTGGGGAAATTAAGTCCGAAATCAGAGAGCAAATAAATGGCAAAGTAGCTGAGTGGCGCGAGGAAGGCAAGGCTGAAATGATACCTGGGGTGCTGTTTATAGACGAGGTACTTTAATTTTTATTATTATTTTGTATGTCTCTACTAGACCACGGGACTATAGAGACACGGATTTTTAGAAGGCGAACGTGGGGCCTAAGCCAACACGCTGAAGCCCTTTTATTATTATACTTTATTGCACACATAAGCACATATAACATACAATTTGAAACATAATGTACAAAGGCGAGCTTAACCCAGAATTGGGTTCTCTAACAGCAAACCTTAGAGCGATAGAGAGATTTGGTAGGGTAAGTCATAAGTGCGCAACTTTAATGCATTAATTAATTAACAATAATACATATATGACAATAAACTAAACAAATACATGTAGCAAAGCTACACAATACTTAAACATAATACATACAATACATACTTTTGAGACAACTTTAATATAAGTAATGGTGACACAAAACCGACGATTATCCCTGTATACCCAAGGACAACCCCCGATTTGTGCTAAACTATTGCTAAGTATGGAAGAAAATCTACTTGGGTTATTGTGATGGGATGCTAGTGGACTAGGGAAGGGAAAACTATGGGGACTATGGTTATTTTCGAGACACGTTTTTCACACACGGTCGGTTAGCCCCATGGTAAGCTATTGATTAGCTTGTGTTATGGGTGCCAACACAACTGATAAACTACATATACTTTACACAGATATATCTTTATACATATAATAAAATCGTAGAAAAGTCAAATTATTTAATAATACTTGGGGCGTGTCAAAAATATAGATTTTAGAATTTTTGTCTGTATGTATGTCCGGGCTAATCTCAAATAAGAAAAATGCCTTAATTACTTAATTGACCTATTTTTCCAGGCTCATATGCTAGATATAGAGTGCTTCTCATACCTAAACCGTGCCTTGGAGTCTGAAACAGCCCCGGTGGTCATTATGGCGACAAACCGCGGTATAACCAGAATCCGCGGTACTAACTACCGATCACCCCACGGAATACCGTTGGACCTGCTCGACAGGATGATCATCGTTCCCACATCACCATATTCTCACCAGGAATTGAGAGAAATACTTAATATCAGGTACGTGCTTGGCATTTATAATAAATTTAAAGAAAAAAAACTTTTTTTAAAAAGCTTTTATGGTCCGCCATATTGGATTACGAATAACGTCAAATTAGTTTTTAAGTCACTCTCAATAAGTCCTTTCATTTGATACTCATATTGTTGAAATTCATCAAAAATAACTACTCCGCCATCTGGGACGGTCCCCCATATTAGATTTAGAATGACGTCATATAACATATCTTGCATTGTCATCCAAACTTAACGTGTACACAAAATTTCAGCTCAATCGTTTGAAGATATTTACTTCAAAATTGAGTGCAAAGAATCCACCGTAACATACATACACGGCAAGTTAAATAAAAGCTTTTAAAAAAAACACTAGTCTGAATATATAAGGTGTAACAAACTAGTGCACCACATTTTTACAGGTCATCTAGTACATGCTAAGATCATGTTTACTACAAAATAAGTTGAATGATGTAGGGGTCAACGATCGAGCGCGTTCATAGAGACCGGCGAATTGTAGCTTGATGTCTGTAACAATATTTGCGAAAAACTACTCAGTTTTTTTTTTATATTTTGTGATTATTTTAATTCAAATTTGTAAATGTGTATATAGGTACGGTGTAACAAAACTAGTGCACCATATTTTTACCACAAAAAAAGTTGAATGATCCAGGGGTCAACGATCGAGTGCCTTCATAGAGACCGGCGCTATGCGTACAATTTGGCGACTGTGATGATAAATTTAATAAAATATGTATATTGTTGTATTCATGACTTTTTGTGGTAAACATGATCCTTAGCATGTACTAGATGACCTTTAAAAATATGGTGCACTAGTTTTGTTAGACCTTATATAACAAAGAGTAAATAATAAAATATTTGCATTTATCTTTATGTTTTTTTCTTCACAGATGCGAAGAAGAAGATTGCGAGATGTCAGCTGACGCGTTGACAGTGCTAACGCGAGTGGCTACAGAAACCTCGCTTAGATATGCCATACAACTGATTACTACAGCTTCGCTCGTCGCCAAGCGTAGGAAGGCTACTGAGGTGCGTACTCATCATCATCTCCGGAGCCTTTCCCCAACTATGTTGGGGTCGGCTTCCAGTCTAACCGGATTCAGCTGAGTACCAGTGTTTTACAAGGAGCTACTGCCTATCTGACCTCCTCAACCCAGAAACCTGGGCGACCCAATATAATATATATAATATAATATTCCTCACACATTCACACAACGTCATTTAGTCCCAAACTAAGCTAACTACTTATATACTTTTTCTTTTGTAAATACATGCATATTATACATAGAAACACCCAGACTAAGTCAAACACCCATGTTCATGCACACAAATGTTTGACTTATACGGGAATCGAACCCGCGACCTATAATAGCGTGGCAGGCAGATGTAAAGAGGTTACATCTCTCCAGTACATCATCATCATCAGCCTTTTTATCGTCCCACTGCTGGGCACAGGCCTCCTCTCACACTGAGAAGGATTGAGCGTCAATCACTGTACTTATAATTTTTTATTTCTCATGCATACTTTAGCATGTAATCTCTTTTTATATCTTTACTCTAAAAGAGACTATGACCCTTGAGTTTGTTTCGGCGTTTCTTCTCAAGGTAGTCAGTTAGGAAATGCCGATCTCATCTTGTTTTTTATAAAAAATGTGTTGACTTGTAAAAGTGTTGATTTCAACCTATTTGCAAAATAAATATCATTTTTTTGACACACAGGTGAGCATGGAAGATGTGAAGAAGGTGTACTCTCTCTTCCTCGATGAGCATCGCTCGGAGCAGTTCCTGAAGGAATACCAAGACGAGTTTATGTTCAACGATGGCTCTGGTGGTGAGTGTTGCCCGGTCACAACATAAAAAAGGTGTAACAAAACTAGTGCACCATATTTTTACAGGTCATCTAGTACATGCTAAGGATCATATTTACTACAATAAATTAAAAGAAAACACTTTTTTTAAAAAGCTTTTATAGTCCGCCATATTGGATTTAGAATAACGTCAGATTATTTTTTGAGTCACTCTCAATAAGTCCTTTCATTTGATACCCATATTGTTGAAATTCATTAAAAATAACTACTCCGCCATCTTGGACGGTCCCCCATATTGGATTTAGAATAACGTCAGATTATTTTTTAAGTCACTCTCAATAAGCTATTTCATTTGATACCCATATCGTTGAAATTCATTAAAAATAACTGCTCCGCCATCTTGGACTGTCCGCCATATTGGATTTAGAAGAATGTCATATAACAAATCTTGCATTGTCATCCAAACTGAACGTGTATACAAAATTTCAGCTCAATCGGTTGAAGATATCTACTTCAAAATTGAGTTCAAAGAATCCACCGTAACATACATACACGGCAAGTTAAATAAAAGCTTTTAAAATATAATTATAAGGTCTAACAATACAAGTGCACCATATTTTTACAGGTCATCTAGTACATGCTAAGGATCATGTTTACTACAAAAAGTCATGAAAATAATAACATATTTTAAAAGCGTTTATTTTTAATATTACAAACAAACAGACATGAGTATTTAATTTATTTATATGTATTGTTATTTTCAGATGCCCCACAGCTAATGGAAGTCTCCCAGTAATTAACGAATTAGTTATTCCATTAAAAATTATCAATTGACGAGAAAAGTCGCTTTGGTTCTAAAAGAAGTCGTATTTTAAGTTATCTATAAGTTTTATTATGTAAGTTTATTAATAAATGTCTGAATATATAATTGCGTTATTTTTTTTATTGAGAGCCTATTTCACCACCTACGATTTTTTTTTCTTTTGCCCTTGGGGCAGGCTAAGGTCGTTCTTCGGCGCGCGCCTCTGAGGCGATGCGCGGGGTAGTTCAACACCTCACTAGCCCGTGCAGGAGGCGAGGCCCGGACAGCCGGGCCAGCACTAGTGCGGGGCTGCGGAATAATCTGGATTCCCGCGGCCGCGCGCGCACGTGCGAGGAGACACCGGGGTGGTTTTAGCCGGTAAGAGTCCGGCACACCTCTCCGCCTCTCCCCAGGCGGAGGATAGTCCATGAGGATTTCCCCCGAAAAAAAAAATAAGGCTAGGGTCGTTCTACCATACCGCCTAGTCTTTCGTCATGGCACCTACTACGAATAAGTTCCAGTTAGCTTATTTGGTAGATAATTTAAAACAAATTCTGTTCCATTTTTTAATTTATTCGGTAGATGATGGCTATTCGGACCATGGACACATTATTACTAGGTGTAAGAGTTCGCGCGAGCGGTCAGAGTGGACGTGTTTTTTGTTAATTTATTTTACCCAATTTCTTTTGGAGTAATAATGTATGCAAAAAGGACTCTTAATGTTAAAGAACAATAAGTAGTATTAAGACTAAAGTGCAGTGAAATAGTTGATTTGTGAGCGCGGCGTCGCGGAGTTCGCGTCACCTGAGGTACGCTCCTCCTCGCCTCGGGGGAAGGAGACAGGCTGCGAAAATAGACATTTTTCATCCTTGTCGCGCCACGGCTAACGCGAAGTGCACGGCGGTAATTTAGCGGATTGAACATTGATGTTTGGATTCTCAATAACCAAAATAATGCCTACGTGCGGGGCTTGCAGCTTGACAATAATGGATGACTACTATATGGAATGTTCCAATGGAAAGTGTAAGAAGCAATATGATATAGCATGTCTTGAAGTTAACATAAACGTATTTAAGTCATATACAGAACAATACAAAAGAACGTGGGTGTGCCCTGAGTGTACGTGCCTAATGCCTAAAAGAGGGAACGTTGATACCCCGATCGTTGTTAGGACACCCGCAGTTAAAAAGACCATCACCACCCCCCCTATAGATAACATAAATAAGCAGCGCGGCAGTCAGGCTCGTTTTTCACCAACCATGGATCCCGATTCAATGCTGCTTGAGGAATTACGGGAGTTTCGTGCCGAAATGATGGTCCGTATGGACAACCAGGCTGAAGCGATTAATCTCCTGTTGAATCAATTCACCCAAACAAGATCCGATTTGGATAATATAATAAAACTGATGCGGGTACTAGAAGAAAAAGTAGATGCTAAAAAAACCCCGGACATTATAACCGAAACGGTCAACCATCCTCCTTCTACATTCGCAGAAGTGACCAGCCAAAAGCAAAATTGTAATAGTCACACAGAACAGAAAATATCGAAATCTGCTACCACCAAAACGCAAAAGCATAACAAAGGTGGGGCCACGAAGGCTGCTGTATTACCGATAACGGAAACGGCTGGTATTATTACCTCACCAGCTAGCATGTCCTATGAACAAACGGATGTAGAGGAAGGCGATACTGGAATGGGATGGACAACAGTAACGAAGAAAAAAAATAACAGACCACCTAAAAATGTAGCAGTAGGAACTAATAAGGAACTGAAGGCCATTCAAGCAACGGAAAGAAAAAAGCACTTACATGTGTGGCGCTTGCATCCTGAGACTACTGTAGAAGCTTTAGTAGATCATGTCAAAAGTGTGTGTGGCCCAGAGGTGCTCTTAAAAGTTGATAAAATTATTCACAAGACTAAAAGAGATTACTCGTCATTTAAAATTGAAGTACCTGAAAACTGTTTCCAGAAATTGAATCAGCCCGAAATCTGGCCCATAAATACCGAGTTCAACGAGTGGATTTGGTTTCGAAACTCCACCAAAACAGGAACAGAGTAACACCATTGACATATACTACCAGAATGTTAGAGGGCTTCGAACAAAGCTAAACGACTTCAGAAGTAGCGTAGAATTAATGGATGCAGATATATACGCAATCACGGAATCGGGTTGCAACTCTTCAATACATGACGCAGAATTAATCCCACCAGGTTACAAAATACTTCGCTGCGACCGAGCGGACGGTCGTAAACAAGGAGGAGCGCTTTTAG
This sequence comes from Heliothis peltigera, assembly GCA_958496145.1. Classification (NCBI taxonomy): domain Eukaryota; kingdom Metazoa; phylum Arthropoda; class Insecta; order Lepidoptera; family Noctuidae; genus Heliothis; species Heliothis peltigera. The sequence goes on from OY292351.1 coordinate 3,000,536, forward strand.
TGGCCACACATCGGTTCGAGCTGCGACAAGTGTACGTGAGTGACGTATCTATAGACAGCTGTGTGTTTGAGTTAGTCAATGCAACGGTTTATTTAAATAGAAGATTTTTATTTTTATGTTCAGTGATTTATATTCCGCCTGGTAGTACTGAAAATGAATATATGGTTCTGTTTAGCATAATAGAGAAACTGTGTACTAAATATAAACAAATTATTGTTTTAGGTGATTTTAATCTGTATTCGTGTCCGATAAATGTGAGGAATTATTATGAATATTTTTTGTCCTATTGCGGATTCACACAAAACAACAATGTATCTAATTGTTTGAATAGACAACTAGATTTGATATTGAGTTCGAGTTTAAGCGAGGTGTCAGTAGTGAGGGCGGACGAGTCGCTCGTGCCCGTGGACGCACATCACCCGCCGCTCGTGGCGACCGTGCGGCTCGCGGGTGCTAGCACCCCGCGCCCCGCGCTCGCCAGCGCGGTCGGCACACGCAGTACTAGACCGAGTTGGAATTTTTATAAAGCGGATTATGAATTATTATACTCCATGTTAGGATCTACGGACTGGACGGATATGTTTGAGCTGAATGATTTAGAAGATATTTTGGATTTATTTTATAATAAAATTAACGAAATTTTAGATGCAAGTGTTCCTAAAAAAACATTAAGTATCAAGCAGCGATTTATTTACCCCAGATGGTACACGAGTGATATTATAAAAAATATAAAAATTAAAGCTAGACTACATAAAATTTACAAAACAACTAAATCGAGTAGGGATTACTATAAATATTCAAAACTTAGATCGCAGATTAAAAAAATGATAGAAAGTGCGCGCAAACAGCATGAAAATAACATTCAATGTCAGTTCGCGAAAGACCCTAAATCGTTTTGGCAATATATACGTTCACAGAAAACTACAGCGAGTAGACAGGACATTATAAAGGATGGTCGGTATCTTTCAGACGAGGAGTGTGCTGAACAGTTCGCGACTTACTTTAAATCGGTGTATAGTAAAGCACCGCCACGACTAGACCCAGAAGCGGCGGCAGCGGAAGCGGGGGACACTGGTAGCCAGTGTTTACGCATTAATAAGCTTAGTCTTAAGGACGTCAGAAGTGCTCTCGACCGCCTCAAGCCAAAGCGATCTGCAGGCCCAGATGGCTTACCAGCATTCCTTTTTAAAGACTGTAGTAGAGTACTCGCGGAACCTTTACTTTATATATTTAACACGTGTCTTCGATCCGCGAAGTTCCCAGATAGGTGGAAGATTACGCGAGTCATACCAGTGCCGAAGGGCAGAGCGGGAGCAGACATCAGTGGGTATAGGCCTGTGGCTGTGTTGTCGACGCCAGCAAAGGTATTCGAGTCTACTGTCCAGCGCTGTTTGCAAGAGCAAGTGCGCGGACAGTTATCGGATGCTCAGCACGGATTCCGCCCGGGGCGCAGCACCGCTACTAACCTCTTGGATTTCATGGGACGCGTGGTACCGGCAGTGGATGCTGGGGTGCAGATGGACGCAGCTTATTTTGACTTCAGGAAAGCTTTTGACACCGTCGATAATGACATCTTACTGCGGAAGTTAGCAGAGGTCGGATGCACCCGGCATCTGTTGCGGTTTCTCGCTAGTTACATGCAGGGCAGACAGCAGTATGTAGATTACAACGGATTTGAATCAGACTTGTATTACACCTGGTCGGGAGTAAGTCAGGGCAGCAACTTAGGGCCCCTCGAATTCATTATTATGATAAACAAGCTGCCGGAAGTAGTAAAGCATGGCGCTTGTTTATTATTTGCGGATGACCTTAAGTTGCTGCTGGAGATTAGGTCTGAGTCAGATTGCAGGCGGCTGCAGGATGACATCGATCGCATAGTACAGTGGAGTCATGAAAACAAGCTATACTTCAACGTATCCAAGTGCTCGTTGATGAGTTTCACCCGTGCTCGTGCACCTGTGCGCTATGATTATGTGGTGGACGCAGCGCCACTGCAACGAGTCATGGAAGTGCGAGACTTGGGTGTTTTCATGACTCCTGATCTGACATTCCGCGAGCATGTAACTAGAATCTGTAAGAAGGCGTACAGAAACTTAGGATTTGTGCTGAGGCAGACACAAAGCTTCACAAACATCGCAGCAGTTAGGGTCTTATATGACGCACTAGTCAGGAGTCATCTTGAACATAGTGCGGTCATATGGGCCCCACATGAAGCTAAGTACGCGGTAATGCTGGAGCGTGTCCAGAATAAGTTCACGCGTCATCTATACAAGAAACTGTATGGGGTATATCCGTTCTACCCACTGATGTATCCCACTTTGTTTGTTCTGGGCATGGTTGGTTATAACCAACTGCAGGTACGACGGGAGTTTGCACTGGTTGTCTACTTGGTGAAGGTGCTTCGTGGAGTGGAGAGTCACCCGGCAGTATTGCAGCGCTTGAGTCTGTGCGTGCCGGACCGCTACGTGTGGCGGCGGCGAAGCCCGCCTTTGCTACTGGTACCTACAGCGAGAACTAACTTGCTCGCCAAAGCACCGCTTACAAGAGCTATCCGCACCATCAATAGTCTCCAAACTCAGATTGATGTTTTTACATGTTGTTTTGGTGAATTCGCAAAGGTTTCACTATTTTTGTTGTGTTACAAACAGACGTAAATTTTAACTTTATTTTAGTAGTTACCTAACCATACCTTCTTACATATTGTTACCTAAACTGATTTTAATATTTAAATAATGTACCTAGATTTTAATATGTTTTGTGTTGTAAATAATTATTATTGTGTAGGTTAAGTTCTTAGCTGTCGCATTAGGTTTACCCTGTAAGGATAGCTTAAGGTTTTAAATAAATAAAATAAAAATAAAAAATAAAATGATGGACTTAGTATTTTTTTCAAAATATCTCGAAGAAATTATTGGTTAAAATAAACTGGCAACATTAAATTCCCGTTTCAGTTTTTAGCTCAGGTTTTTAGTAATTAGCAAATTATTAGTCGAATGTAACATACACAAAAGTATAGTAATACTTAAATTAAAAACCTTTATGAAACACCTTGATTCAAGAAAAATGGAATACAAGTAACTTTTTAATCATAATTAACATTTACTTTCATTATATTTCTAGTCTCAAATAAAATCTAAGTAATTTAATTAAGAATCAACTAAGACGAGTCACGTGAATCGCCTAAAAACCACGAACTAAGCACACCCATAAACTACGATTGATTTTTAAAACGTCAATCTGATTGTCACTTTTGTAGTGAAAATTTCTGATCGCGTTTTGTAAGATAAAAATTAAATAAAATCAAGATGTTCGCAGCCAGGAACCTTTTCAAAGCTAATGCCCAAATCCTCAAAAATGTGGCTCAGACCAGGAACATGAGCGTCATCGCTACTCCCGCCAGGAACAAGGTCTCAACAGGCGTAAGTATATTATTGCATTAACTCATATATAAGGCCTATATTTCTCCACTGAATATTAATTTTTAACGTCCAAAAAGAGTTATTCTTGTCTTTTATACACAAATTAAGCTATAAGAAGTTAAAATAAACAAATTTTTAATTACGTAATTCGTTCAAAAAAATATAGGTTATCTATGATAGCAAGGTGTAAACTAAGCCCTAATGAAATTAATCTAAATTGTCGCTGTTTTACTTAGTTCTGTATTCAAATTTGAAAAGCAGTTTAAATTTAGAATTAGGGCCTGTTTCACCACCTTTGAAAAGTTCTAATAGGGATGCGGACTAGGTCATAAATAAAATACTTTATCATATTCATTTTGTAAAGCATCTTAAAATAATGTCAGTTTAATTTATCGTTTTGAACCGAAAACTGGTTTTATTTTTTTATTGGTAATATAATCGAAATAAGTATACGTATTGATGTGAAAAATCTGTGACGTCATATGTGGTGTTTTCATACAAATTGCATAGAGAGTAACCGTTTTTGACAGTTCAATAAAAGTATTGAATTTGACTAGTTGTCCGCATCCCTATTAGTTTATTTAGTAGATAATTTCATACAAATTCTGTTCCATTTTTTAAATATATTCGGTAGATAGTGGCTATTCGGACATTGTGAAACTGGGCTATAGTTACGTTATTTTTTTAACAATACTTTTATAGTAAACAATTACAAAGTTGTTTTTTTTTTACCTAACTGATAAAAAAGGAGTGTTTCACATACATAGCGACTAATTTCTGATCGAGATTGTCATACATTGACCAGAATAAGCACACGACGAAATATTCATAAACAGTTAGAAAGTGCAAGAGACATATAAAATTGAAGATCTGGATCAACTTTTGTGGAAATCTTGTATGTATGGTTATAGAATAGAATATCGTTTATTTCTTAGTATATGTTAAATTACAGATGTTAAAATTATAGAATGATTCACATATATACTACCATATCTGGTGTAGAAATATTACAATTACATTTAACATTTTATAATACTTAATAATATATCTTTACATTTTTTTAATCATATATTTAAGGTTGTAAACATCTTTATTAGATACTTGAATAAAAACCATAGACAGTACCTATCAATACATTTTTATTGTGATTGGCATAACTTACATTCAAGTTTAAAATTTATACTCAATGGGAAGAACTATGGTGGAAAGCTAGTAGTTTGTACATACAGGGTGTAAGGGACAGCCCTCCATAAACTGATAGGGTGCATTCAGCTCCTTATTTTGAATCATATTCCATTGAAAATTTTCTCGGGATTTTTTTCCCCCATTATTCCATATTTTTTTCTTTCTTTCAATGCAAAATTACATTCTTTGCAAGCGGAACTATTTTTTTTTTTAATAATACTGTTAAAATATAAAATACAGCAATGGATTTGGAAATAATAGTGACGATTGACACATAAAACCCTGTAACGTTTTTTTTAGTTTTAAAACAAATCAGTTTTATTGGATTTCCATAACATTCCTGAAACAATTTCATGAACCAGTCTTCTTAGTATGGTATACTGAACTCACCCCATCAGTCTGTGGAGGGCTGTCCCTTACACCCTGTATATAGAAGAAGAAGAAGGTAGCTTGCCAGACAACACAGTTTTTTTTTTTATAGGTATGGGTAGAAAGATGTGTGTTAGCCAACATGGTTAGATATTTAGTGAATTTAATACTTCATGTATTGTTATGTATACTTTGTTTTATATAAATCGGTTCTTCAAACCATACAGACAGAATTGTGTTGCTGGGGAGTTTGTTCCACCATTTCTTCTTCCCAGCGATAACACATAGGAAGTGGTGAAGGGCGGGCGTTTTTGGGGCTGTCTTTTGTAGAATTGACCTTCGAAAAGTGCTGATTTTCAGCCTACTTTGAATAAATAACTTTAAAAAAATAAATTTTATCTTTATCTAAAAGAAGAAGAAGGTAGCCCGCCAGACATAACGCCCGTCTGATCGGAGGATCCTCCCCTTCCAGTAGGGTTAGAAGATTTATACTCTCTGGTCTTCTCTACCCCAAAATATAATTACAAAAGATTAACAGTATATTTTTTTTCCGTATTACAGGAGATGGCTGTCCTGATCAGCGCAATGGTCATTGGCTGGTCTGTGGTCCCCGCCTGGGTTCTGATGAACATCAAGAACTACAGGACCAAAGAATAAATACAACGCTAGCAAACTTCAATGTAGACACAGTGTGATAACAGTTATTATGTTAAGTAAACAGTTAATTTAACTTGAGCTGTGGGTTTTATTTCAACTACTACCTTTTGCTCGCGACGTCGTTCGCGTGGGCATTAGGTGATTAAACCTTCACCCCCTGTAGTGATAGCGGTATAATATGTAGCCTATATGTTGACCCGACCTCTTAGTTATATTCATGGCGAATTTGAAGCCAATCCATACAATACTTTTTGAGATTAGGCCGGATATACAAACAGACAAATATTCTAAAAACTATATTTTTGGATTCGATATCAATTGTAGATCACGCCGCAATTATTCTTTTAAAAAAATATTCAAAGTACAGTTTTGACTTTTTCACGATTTTATTATATGTATGTAAATAAAATTGGATTGTCTGTTTGTGTTATTAAAATAAACACTTGATTAAATGTGTATGGATGTATACACAATGAACGAATGTGTGGTGTTACGCGAATGGATAGAGTATATAAGAGTAAAAAGTGGCACCGGTAACCAAAAAACTATATGGGAACCGGCTAGCATGGTATGGGCATGTAATGCGGAGGAATGAGGATCATGTTGTGAGAAAGGTTTTGAACATGATGTAGAGGAAGGGGACGACTAAAGAAACGGATGGATGGATTGTGTGATTGGATGTATACACAGTAGGTATGCCAAAACAATATATTTTTCAGTTTCTTTTGGATATGGAACCCAAAATGAAATGAAAATAATAAAACTCAAGTAGTAGGTCATTCACACAGCACTTTAATCTCCAATGGTTTATCAAAATACGTTATATACAAAAAATGGTAGTACTTAAGTATAAATACAATAATATTATTTTAGTCATATTAAACCATAATTACACATTCATAAATATTATTCGGTTAGTTGATGATTTAGTTTTCTCTCTCCGGTGGTGTCGGATTGCCGTCCCTGAGGACTATGAGAGTGAGGGAATAGAGAGTGCACCTGTGTCCGCGCGAATGTGCGTGCACTATAATATGTCCTGCGCAGCTGGCTGATCTCTTTAACCTTTTGACCGCCACGTCAAGAAAAGAAAGTTGTGCCCTCAGCGCCAAGCTAAGAATTCATCTATAAATACCTACAATATAGTAGTGAGTTCAGAATTATATCGATTGAAACTGACTATTAATTTTTAACTTTAAATGTCTGTCATGTAGTCGTGACAGTGACATGCTGGGCACTTTTCGCTAGTCATCTATACGTGACAGTGGCGGTCAAAAGGTTAAGAGGAAACAACCATCAAGGCAAATGGATCTGAACGCAATAATTTTATTCACATCATGGTGACCCCAAATTTAGACCCCCTCTTTGCCCCCCCCCCTGAAATATTTTCTAAGCCTGACTGTCCCGTCCCTGGGGATGCAGGTTACGGCAGTGTCGAGACAGACAGGAGAGCCAGCTAAACCGGGCGCCGCACGACCCGCACGCGTACGAAGCCGCGCTGTGCCGAGCCAGGACGTGTACTCGAAGTTTACCTTGGTTCTGTGGACAAATAAAGAAATTTGTATATCTTACATCATCTCCCGAGCCTTTCCCCAACTATGTTGGGGTCGGCTTCCAGTCTAACCGGATTCGGCTGAGTACCAGTGTTTTACAAGGACCGACTGCCTATCTGACCTCCTCAACCCAGTTACCCGGGCAACCCAGTACCCCTTGGTTAGAGTGGCGTCAGACTTACTGGCTTCTGACTACCCGTAACGACTGCCAAGGATGTTCAATGACAGCCGGAACCTACAGTTTAACAACAACTACAAGAAGCTAGTATTATATAAAAATGAACCCCTTTGTCCCGCCATCCGAACACCGCGTGAACGGCTAGACCGACTTATATAAAACTTGGTATACACATAGTGGGAAAGGATATGGGTCTGTGAGAACTTATATAATACTTACCGGGAACGGTTTTCCGCAATGGTCACACAAGTGTTCGGCTTTATCCTTCTTGTGGACCACCTGTCTGTGGAGATACAGCGACGTGTGGCTTTTGAAAACCTGTTCCAACATGATACAATTAATATTAAAAAAAAAACAACTAATATTTCTATAAAAAAAACTTAGGACCGAAATTTGTACAACTCGGACCGACATTTGTACAACTCAGGCCGACATTTGTACAACTCGGACTAAAATAAGTACAGACGCCAGGAAATCAAGCTAACCGAAACAGTCAAATTTTCCAAATAATTTTGAACCGTATATATACTTCAGCGACAAAGTTGAACTATTCATATATTATGGGACAGATTGCTTGATAGCTTGATGTGCTGGCGTCTGCGCAATTCAGACAGATATGATTAAAACTCGGACCGAATTCAGTACAACTCGGTCCCAAATTAATATAACTCAGACCGAAACTAGTACAACTGGTCCCAAATTAATATAACTCGGACTGAAATTTGGTACAACTCGGTCCTAAATTATTGTAACTCAGACCGAAACTAGTACAACTCGGTCCCAAATTAATATAACTCGGACCGAAATTGGTACAACTCGGTCCTAAATTATTATAACTCAGACCGAAACTAGTACAACTCGGTCCCAAATTAATATAACTCGGACCGAAATTGGTGCAACTCCACTACACACATAATACAAACAAACCTTCTGACAAACATTACAGGTGTGTACATAGTTCTTGAGATGTTCCCAGTCCACGTGGTCTTTTAGGCGCGTCTTATTAGCGAAGCGTTTGCCGCAATCACTGCACATGTACCTGGTAATAATATGGGTTAATTTATACTACAATTCACTATCTATCGTATTAGTTTTAACTCTATCGCAAAATGAGGGGTTGTTTTAAGTTCTAGCGACATTTGTGTGTAGTCTCAAGTTTGAAAGTAACATAGTTCGGTATACAGAATAGTTTTTTTCATGGGCAATGTTCAAATTACTCCTTCTGCTGTGAGCAGTGCCGTAAATAGAGCGGTGCCCAGACACAGGGAGCAGACCCTGGGGGCGCAGAAATGGCCTGAGCGAACACCAGTATCTAGTTTCATTTCAAGCATGGTAGCTTAGGTACATTTTGTTGTGCGAAAATGGTGTAGACGCGCCCTACTGTGCTATACTAGGTATATCTATATCGCAATTTTGAAACCATCTTGTAACGACAACTTTTATAAATAACACAATTTTATTTACTAATATTACCTGTCATTGCTATAATTTTAGGGACGCATGCTATAAAAAACAACATGTCTCAAAAACAACCATTTTCAAGAGCGCAGTTTTGAAAGCTGGCATCGGGCGCGTTGCTGAAACCTTCAGACAGTTATACTTACTGACTAAATCCCACTTTGTTCCTTCTATTCCCCTTTGTGGGAAATCGTCAAATGGCCACTCCCCCTGTGTCCCCAACAGGGGTGGTGTCACTATTACTAAAGCCACTTTGTTTCTTTGAAATTTAAGGTTTGAATCCGATACTTACTTGAAATCATTCTCGCTAACATGTTTTCTGCTTATCTTCATATGTTGTTTGTATGTGGCTATAGACGAAAATGTTCTGTTGCATGGCTCACATACTAACTCGCCGTTTGCCCTAAAAATATACAATCCAATTTATACCAAATTAAAAAATAATGCTAAATTGCGTTTTTCGACAATCTTCACGACGCGGCCAAGTGCGAGTTGGACTCATGAACGAAGGTTTCCGTGCCTACAGAACGGCCAAAAACCATGATTGTTGCAGGAAAGCTCCAGTGAAATATTTGTATCATTTATTTTTAAAGTGACTAATATACTTAATATTCTGTGAATATTTTGAGCGTCTACTTTGTTACAGTTATGAATAACGAAAAAAATCTGCAAAATAATCACGCTAGCTATACGGGAATGTATATTTTATAAATGTATATTATGTCAACAAAAATACATCATGTGTACACAGCTTTCCATGTGCGCCTTTACGTCATACATCCTTTTTTTTTGTCGCTGGGAAAAAATGCTTTTACGCATCCCCTTCCCGTCGGGTGACGGGAGAGGGGTATGTGGGACTCCCTGGCAAAATCGTTCCCGGTATACCCACTAAAAATACCCAGCGGCACTCCGACCTCGCCAGGGAGTCTATTGCGTCCAGTCCCTCACCGGTATATGATACAGATGGACAGCGAAGTCTTAGTAATTCTTTTCTGTTAAATTATGAGTACAGAACCCCAAAAATGACAAAAACTTAACCTATTGAGCGCCACGTCAAAAAAAAAAGACGTGACCTCAGCGCCAAACTAAGAATTCATCATGAATACCTACAATATATGCAGTAGTGAGTTCGGAATTATATCGATCGAAATTCACTATTAATTTTAAACTTTTAAAGTCTGTCATGTAGTCGTGACAGTGGCGTGCTGGGCACTTTTTGGCAGTGTCATCTAAACGTGACAGTGGCGGTCAAAAGGTTAAACACTGTAATCGCTAAAGTAAATAAACCTAGAGTATCTTACCTAGCGACATGGCTATTTAAATGCCTCAATAAATTCCCCCGCCACTGGAATTTCTTGTCGCATTGAGGACAAGGGTATTTCTCCTTCGAAGAGTTCACTGAACATTTAATTTGTTCAACCCTCTGTTGATGCTTTTCAGGGTTTGCAGAATCGTCTGCCAGCGATTCGTTTAATTTTCTAAAAAATAATCAATTATAAAATCAATGTCGTGGTGGCCTGGTGGTTAAAGCACCAGCCTCTCAAGTATGGGTTCGATTCCAAGTCAGGAAAGTAACTTTTCTAAGTTAGATGTACTTTCTAAGTATATCTTGGACACCAATGACTGATTAAAGGTGAAGGAAAACATCTCGAAGAAACCTGGACTATAAAGTCTGAAATCACCAACACGCACTGAGCAAGCGTGGTGATTAACGCTCAATCTTTCTCCGTGTGAGAGGATGCCTGTGCCCAGAAGTGGGGCGATAAATCTGTGATAATGATGAATCAAATATCGTAATATGTATGTCTGAGAACAGGCGTAGCTTCTTACGTATAAAAAGTTAAAGCGATGCCGTACACGGACTGCTTCAAGCTGTTGAGACTGACTGCTCGAGCAGTCGCGACCGCTTCATGCTTTCAACAGCTCGATCGGTGGCGAAGCATTCACCGACTACTCTAGCCGTTGACTGCACTAGAGCAGTCGACAGCACTCCGACCTTGGTCCGGAAAAAAATCTTGCACTCGACTGTGGTAGAAAATCAACTGCTTGAGCGGTTGGTAGCGACAGCAGTCCGTGTACGGTCGTGTACGTTCCGAATTGAGAACCTCCTTTTTCTGGAAGTCGGTTAATAACTAAGTAAAGAGTTTTTTACTATTAAAGATCGCTTACCTAAGTTTTAACTGTATTTGATGTTTAGAACTTGTCTTAACATGTTTCTGTAGATTCGATGTGTTTGTGAACGATAACCTGTAAATGGAAGTTTAATTACGGATTTTTTTTATAATATTCCTCACACATTCACACATCGTCATCTAGTCCCAAACTAAGCGGAGCTTGTACTATGGGTACTAGACAACTGATAAACATACTTATATACTTTTCTTTTGTAAATACATACATATTATACATAGAAACACCCAGACTAAGTCAAACACCTATGTTCATGCACACAAAAGTTTGACTTTTGCGGGAATCGAACCCGCGACGTCCAGCGAGGCAGGCAGGTTCACTACCCACTGCGCCATCTGGTGGTCATTTGTTAATTATTTTCTTTTTTTCGTGCACGCACATTCGCGCAGACACAGGTGCACTCTCTATTCCCTCCCTCTCATAGTCCTCAGGGACGGCAATCCGACACGACCGGAGAGAGATCACAAGCAGGACCGACTGCAACGTGCGACACGATGCACGGGTGAATCAATCACCAACTTCCAGACTCCAGGCTGCTTTATGAAAGTTTCTCAAAACCCACAAAGCAATTTCGGCCCGACCCGGTTATCGAACCTGAGGCCCCGTGCACACCACCGTAGGCGCGGGTTTGTGGGCGGTGAGTGTGGGTAGCTCATCGTCCGTACGTCTAAGGACGACAGGCCCGTGTCGGCGGCGCGTTCTGTTCCACGCGCTCCTCGAAGAGATGTCAGCAACACAGGAGGGGCCCCTTTAGGGCCAGGGTCTGCTTGGGCTGCGGGTTGTTCGTAAGAGATACCGTGGCCATGGCACACAGGGACCTCCAGAAGGAACATAGTGGGTTTTGGTCAGTAAGAGTCTGACACTCCCTCCAGCTGCACCCTCAGCGGGAGGGGTTATTTGATGATTTCCCACGAAAAAAAAAAAGGCCCCGTGCACAGGAGTCGCGCCTTGCGACTACTAGACCAACGAGGCAGTAATAATGACGTAATACATAAAGTTTCGCCAGACCTGCAAGGCTCACAATACGGCTTCCGTTTCTGGCCGGTCTCAATTCTATGCGTCTCAATGTGTTTCCTCAAAGACGCCTTCCATCTAAAACTCTTGTCACAGAACTCGCAAGCGAAGGTACCTGAAGACTGCTTTGTGCTGAAAATGAGAGAAACTTAAGGGCAAGCAATATTTATTTATATATATTATATAAGCTTCCGCCAGCGGTTTCACCCGCTTTCTGAGGGAAGTACTTTCCATACCCGGATAAAAAGTAGCCTATATGTTATTCTGATGTATAAGCTATATTGTGGTAAAGTTTCATTCAAATCCATTCAGTAGTTTTTACGTGAAAGAGTAACAAACATCCATACATCCATACTTACAAACTTTCGCCTTTATAATAGTATTAGGATTAGGATACATATAATAAAATCGTAAAAAAGTCAAAACTGTACATTGAATATTTTTTAAAAGAATACCATAACTTTTGGCTTCTTAATCATATTTTTAGAAGCTAAAAGTTTTTAGATTTTTTTTTCTGTTTGTCTGTATAAAGTTGTAGTGGCCTAGTGGTTAAAGCACCAGCCTTTCGACAATGTGGGCGCGGGTTTGTTTCTAGGTCAGGCAAGTACCAATGTATCTTTTCTAAGATATAATGTACTTTCTAAGTTTATCTTGGACGCCAATGACTGATTAAAGGTGAAGGAAAACATCTCGAGGAAACCTGGACTATAAAGTCTGAAATTACCCCGCATTGAGCAAGCGTGGTGATTAACGCTCAATCCTTCTCTGTGTGAGAGGAGGCCTGTGCCTAGCAGTGGGACGGTAAAAAAGGCTGATCTTAAATGTCTTATAAATATATACTTACCTATTATCTACTGTAGTAACCGAATCGTCCGTATTTATCCCATTTTGTGAATTCTGAACTTCTATTTCTATTGATGGGCTGAAAAGCAAAAAAATATTTTATGATATGATATTTATTTTGCAAATAGGTTGAAATCAACACTATTACATGTCAACACATTTTTTATAAAAAACGAGGTGAGGTCGGCATTTCCTAACTGACTAGCTTGAGAAGAAACGCCGAAACAAACTCAAGTAGCCCGGGTTACTGGGTTGAGGAGGTGAGATAGGCAGTCACTCCATGTAAAACACTGGTACTGAGCTGAATCCGGTTAGACTGGAAGCCGACCCCAACATACTTGGGAAAAGGCTCGGGAGACGATCTCTCAGAAGAAGTTCTCCGAGGACGCAGGAGAAACTGCAAGAAATTGCTAGTTAATTAACATGAATATTTATAAGTAAACTTACCCATGATAATGCACAGTGTCATAATGTTTTATAACACCCCTCTTGCTAAAACACCTCTCGGAACAAGCGACACACTCATATCTCTTCTTATGTTTGTTCGTATGATAGACAAACGAAACCTCAGACGCGAATGAACACTCGCAAATATCGCATTTGTATTTAGAAGAATTCTGTAAAATAAATAAATTATTGCCATATTGGATTTCGAATAACGTCAGAGTATTTTTTAAGTCACTCTCAATAAGCCCTTTGATTTGATACCCTTATTGTTGAAATTCATTAAAAACAGCTACTACGCCATTTTGTGTGGCCCGCCATATTGGATTTAGAATGACGTCATATAACATATCGTGCATTGTCATCCAAACTAAACGTATATACAAAATTTCAGCTCAATCGGCTGAAGATGTCTACTTCAAAATTGAGTTCAAAGAATCATACATACACGGCAAGTTAAATAAAAGCTTTTAACTTTTAAAATACTTAGGGCCAGTTTCACAGGTTACCACTATATATATATATATATATATATCTACCAAATAACGTCAAAAATGGAACAGAATTTGTATGAAATTATCTGCCAGATAAACTATCTGGAACTTATCACCAACCTGTGAAGTTTCATAGGCCCAGTTGGGCCTAATTGATCAATGCGACATTTTGAAAAACTTGCAGGAGGACGGATCAAACGATGGAAAAAAAATTGCTGATTCTGAATATGTATATAACTCAATATCGCAAAAAATGTCGCTTAGAACAATTAGCCTTTCAACAGTCCCTAAATTTTTTGTTTGTCTTGTCAGACCGAGTTTTGTCGTAACGGTAAAATTGAATGGACAAAACTCGGTCTAAAATTAAAAAATACGGAATTCGGTCTGCAGAAAATAACAAAGACCGCTACGTCAAAAAAATAAATACGTGCCCTCAGCGCCACGCTACGCATTGATCCATAAATACCTACAATCATATGACCGCCACAGTCACGTATAGATGACAAGCCAAAAAATGCCCAGCACGCCACGGTCACGATTACATACGACTTTTAAAGTTCAAAATTAATAGTCAGTTTTAAACGATATATTTCCGACTCACTACTGTATTGTAGGTATTTATGGATGAACTCTTAGCTTAGCGCTGAGGGCACGTTTTTCGTTTTTTCTTTAAAAATATAATCTAATCTATACTATCTATACTAATATTATAAAGCTGAAGAGTTTGTTTGTTTGAACGCGATAATCTCAGGAACTACTGGTTTGATTTGAAAAATTATTTCAGTGTTAGATAGCCCATTTATCGAGGAAGGCTATAGGCTATATACCATCACGCTAAGACACACGGGAGCGGAGCAGTAACCAAAGATGCGGGTGAAACCGCTGGGGACAGCTAGTCAGCTGATAATATACTTAGATAAAATATTACAAGTAATGTTCTTACCAAATCATGTTTCATACTAATATGATCTTTCAAATCTTCAGCATTCGGAAAAGACACAATACACCGCTCACAACGGAACATAGCATTCACATAATCTTCTTTTAACATCGCTAATCTTCTCTCTTCCTCCAAATCTTCTTTACTCAACTCAATCTCTTTAAACAACTCAACTAATTCCAAATCTTTTTGCTTCTTTTTTTTCTTCTTTTTACTGGTAATTAACTTTCTTTTCTCCATTTTTATATTTATTAGTTTTTCATCGTCTGAGTTTGGGTCTGCTGTTTCTGTGTATTCTTCCTTGATATGTATTGGGGATGTCGGTTGCTTGTCGTTTGTTATAATTTGGAATGTTGTCTGTTCTGAGTTCTCTTGAAGGGTGAAATTGTGTAGTTTGTGCTCGGTCAATCTTGGTTGTGGTTGTAGTTTTTTTAGGTTGGTATTCTGGAAAAGATATGTTTTTTTTTTATTATAGCTGTGTTTTTTCTGGTAAATTCTTTATAATATGTATAATATTTCTCACACAACGTCATCTAGTCCCAAACTAAGCAGAGCTTGTACTATGGGTACTAGACAACTGATAAACGTACTTATATACTTTTCTTTTGTAAATACATACATATTATACATAGGTCAATTAACCCAAACTGCTATGCTAACTCTCATGCTAATTTATCTCCTATACTGTTGGAAATTTTTTGTGACTGCAGTTATTAAAAATTAATTGTTACCAGGGCACAAAGGTCCAGGAAATCCACTATGAAGATATAATGTGTTTTTATTTACTTTTACATAAAGCCCCTTATCAATAAAGTTAAATTTCAATTACATGAACGCCATGTCCGCTTATTAGTTCTAATAATTACTGCTCTACTGTTAAGATCATCATCTCCCGAGCCTTTTCCCAACTATGTTGGGGTCAGCTTCCAGTCTAACCGGATTCAGCCGAGTACCAGTGTTTTACAAGGAGCGACTGCCTATCTGATCTCCTCAACCCAGTTACCCGGGTAACCGAATATCCCTTGGTTAGACTGGCGTCAGACTTACTGGCTTCTGACTAACCCGTAACAACTGCCAAGGATGTTCAATGACAGCCGGGACGTACAGTTTAACAACAACTACAAGAACCTAGTATTATACAAAAATGAACCCCTATTTCCCCATGTCCCGCCATCCCGCGTGGACCGATTTATATAAAACTTGGTATACACATAGTGGGAAAGGCTATGGGTCTGTGAGAACTTTTTAGGGTTCCGTACCCAAAGGGTAAAACGGAACCCTATTGTTTTCGCTCTTCTGTCCGTCCGTCCGTCTGTCACCAGGCTGTATCTCATGAACCGTGATAGTTAGAGAGTTGAAATTTTCACAGATGACGTATTTCTGTTGCCGCTATAACAACAAATACTGAAAACTAGAATAAAATAAATATTTTGGGGGGCTCCCATACAACAAACATGATTTTTTTGTTAATTTTTGCTCAATATCGATAACGGCAACAGGTAGATGCTTGAAATATTCACAGAATATGGAATGTATTACTTAATTCAAAAATAAGTAATTGCATTAAAATTAAATTAATATTTGAGGGGGGCTGCCATTAAACAGACATGATTTTTTGACCGTTTTATAAATAATGGTACGGAACCCTTCGTGCGCGAGTCCGACTCGCACTTGGCCGGTTTTTTTTTAATACTTACTTACTATGTGACAATAAATTACCTGTTGAATATAATCATTGAACAGACAGTACGATGTCTTGACTTTCTGCTTGAACTTGGTGAAGTTGTTCATTTGGGCATCACATTCCCAACACAACCAGGTCGGCATGCTGTCGCCTTGTGATAGCTGTGAAGAGAAGAGCATTTTGTATGAATATACTAGACATGTCAGCTGAAGGCATCTAAAGAGGTGGGGCAATATTGTCGCCTAGTTGATACACCAAGACCGCAGGCAGATGGCAGGACGACCTCGATACCTACCACCGTGATTGATGGGCTAAAGATTGGGACGTGTGGAAACAAACTAGGGAGGCCATTGCCCTGCAGTGGGCCGGCAAACTAAAGAAATCAAACTAGCTGACCCGACAGATATTGTCCTGTCTTTCTGTTCTCCTGACAATAACAAAAAAAGTGAAATCGGTCCAGCCGTTTATATGTGACTAAAGGAAATAGAGATTTATATTTATATATTTGTATGGGTTCTTAAATAAATATGGAGAGAAAGAAAGCCAATCTTGTTTTCCCTTTATAATAAACCAATCTTTCAGTTTTTTGAGTTTTGGTCAACATATTTTATTAAGTTGTGTGTGTGTGTGTGATCTATCAATATATTATTTTATATTCTTTGCATCATCTACATATGGTTATCTAAGGGTACTTTATGGGTATGGTTGCCTAGCAACACGCCAAGGAGATACTGTATCCTTATTTTAACAATTATATTGGGAAAAAGTATTGAAATATTTTTTAAATAATTTTGATGGTTCCTCACATTTACGGATATATATTTATTAGTTTAAAACTATGTGATAAATCTGTATTGAAAACATTTTTTTTAAATCAGTTTTTTTTCTTTTTTTTAATCCACTTCTGTTATGAATGGTTTATAATCTGATATGAAAAGCAATTTCTGAAAGAATTTAACAAAACTTTGAGTCAGTGGGTAGTCATTCAAAGTTTTTATGAACACAAAATTACAAAAAATAGTCATCCATGTAAAAAAAACGTAAACATACCGGTATTTCACTAATAATTTGCAAGAAAGATTGTTTTTTCCAATATTCAACTAGTAATATCATTTTCCGGCCAGTGCTGAGGCATCCGCAACAAGTTATATCCTCTTCGGAATCCATTTTCACTGTTTTGTTAGTCACCTGACTTTCTATTCACGCTTCATTCAGAAAATGTAAATAAATAATAAAAATAAACATTGAGCGAAGGAAAAGGTACGCTCGCAACCAGCCATTGTGGGCTCTCCGAATCGAATGCCAAATACGTTTAATTAAAATAAAATTAAATGAAATGTACTTAAAAATATCTTAAAGAAACTAAATTTATCTTTTCATTGATAATTAATACGATTTGATTTGAGGGAAATTTGACCATAGGTGAAGTTATTTTAAATATAATATATTTTTCATGTAATTGTTTGTAGAATGATCTAAATGCATGAACAAAACGTATTTTATACACGTTCCATTCATCACATACGTGAAATTTAATACCGTTATAAACAAGATGCGTGGTTTAAAAGATCGTTCATTATCTTCTGATTATTATTTAATTTAGAATTTTTTAAGAATAATGTTTCATAAATGCTATAGTAAACGAAGCTTCTTTTTGTCTTTAAGAGAAACAGCGAAAGTTTATGCGAAAGTGAAAAGGAACGCTACAAACTTTTCTTTTTATTGATAAAAAAATTGTACAATGTATGTACAGTATTGGTGCCTAGAATAGAAAACATTTGTTAATTACTTAAAAATGACTTCATTTTCGCATCTAAACATGCAAGAATGCGTTTTTGTACCAGACATTGCTGATTTAAGTAGTGTATGTATTTGTTGCACTTCACAAAATACCATATTACTCAATTTGAGTTCTTGTAAACACAGTTCATTTTTGACGAATGAGTTCAAACTAGAGGTAAGTTTCATGATTATGTTTCTAATTATATCCTTTTAACCTTATTTTGATAGTAATAAGCTAGTTTAACTGTATAATAAGTGATAAATTCTTAACTATAGGAATGACGTTTCGTATTGGCTGTTGGCATCGTACGTAATGACGTTTAAGGAGAGTAAGATGGCTGACTAGCGTTTATATTTAGCAATGCAATAAATAAATATTACCATTGCTATTGTACATACGTAATTTAACTACTTAGTTCAACAAACATTTTCTTCGAGGTTTTTACGCATCATGTTGCGGACAACACTCGGCCCGTTCAGATGGTACTTAGCCACGAGCCACCTTTTATAACAACGCTTTAATTTGTAGTTGACTCATTTATATCCATAATCTCTGGAAATTGAACCAACTCCATAGACTTTAAATTATTTTAACTGGACCAAACTTATCTTCAAGCATTTTGAGGTGACGACTCAGCCCGTTTAGATGGTACTTAGCCACGAGCCCCTTTTTATAACAACGCTTTAATTTTTAGTTGACATTGACACATTTAGATCTATAACCTCTGGTTGGAAGTATAACCTCCTTATAAAATGTAATATAATTTTAGCTGGACCTTACAAAGGCGTACATATGTACAGTATGTCATCATATGCTAAAGAAGATAGAAGTATTCAAACAGCAAGTTGCTGAAAGCGTTGCCTTACTTCTAGATCAGGTAAGGATATAGATTCTACTTGTTTCTTGCGATTTACTTGCATCCTACTACTGATGTATGTTTAGTAACAAATCTCGCAAACTTACTTTGGATTTGGATGAAACTTGGCAATTAATATAGCTCGTTTATCACAACTTGCTTACTCCGACAAGACCGGTTTTCAGACTTCTGACTACCCGTAACGACTGCCAAAAATGCACGAATGATAGCTGGGACCCACGAATTTAACGTGCCTTCCGAAACACGAAGGATACACGTCAACAATTCACAGACCGGGCGCGCCAACCATTGCTTCACCAATCATTGATCGACCCGTGCAGTTGCTACTTAGCCACGAGCACCTATGTTGATCATATCAAGTAAAATAAATCAAACCTTCACTCTTTCCAGGCGTCCGTATTAAAAATAAACAAGCTACATAACTTGAAACAGTCACCAATGCAAATAAATGGTTCAGACCAAGAAGTCATCGATGTAAAAACCGAATTAGAATCATCAGACACTGAAAATATCCATGTAGAAGTGCTAACTAATGTCAAGATTGAACAGGAATCCAGCGATGAGACAGAAATACCTCTAGCCCAGTTAAAAAAGAAGAAAAGAGATGATAAATACGAAGGGAAGATTGCGGTTATTATTCTTAGTGAGGAAGAGTTGAGAGAAGAGAGGGATAGGATGTCTAAAAGTGAGAAATATTTAAAGCTACCTTACAAATGTGAGAATTGTATTGTTGGGTTTGATCATGAGTTGAGTTTGGCGAGTCATATGGAGAAGCGACATAAGAAGGTGAGTTAATATCATATTGCTAGCAGTTTCTCGCTGTTTCTCCATCTTCCCCGGGTAACTTCTTCCCGTACCCGGTTAAAACATAGCCTATGTTCACCGGGGATAGTCTAGCTTCCCAACAGTGAAGGTAGTTTCGGATTACAATTCAACTCGTCATGACAAACTGATCACATATCGAATGCGATATATACGCTTATAAACGATCCACCCGTGCGGCTGTTACTTAGCCACTTTAGCTCCTCATAGAAAGAGATAAAATATTTCCGTGCTCTAAAAATGTCTATCGTTGAAATCTTAAAGGCTTATGCCGATTATTAGAAATATTTCGAAAATGTTGAAGTGAATATACCACAGAATCGTAATTTAAATTTTTAAAGAAGTCGTTTGTTTTTCAGGTCAAGAAAAATAGTTTTCAGTGCGATATTTGCAAATCGATACTGAATACGAAGTTCTCTTACAATGAACATACCAGAAGACACGTCAGGAGGTATGTATCTTCTTTATTTTTAGCAAAGCTTTACCGTCTCGTCAGTGGAGCGTCCTAGTCCACGAGCTCCTCGAAGAGCGGTCGGTAAAATTGGCGGGGCTACCTATGGTCGAGGCCTGCCGGGGCTGCGGGTTATTTTAAAGAGTTTTCGCGTCACTGGCACACAAAAACCCCCAGAAGGAAAGGTTTTTAGTCAGTAAGAGTTCCTATAGCTGCACCTGTGTCTCGTATAATTGGGATGTGGACTAGGTCATAAATAAAATACTTTATCATATTCATTTTGTAAAGCATCTTAAAATAATGTCAGTTTAATTTATCGTTTTGAATCGAAAACTGTTTTTATTTTTTTATTGATAAATTAATCGAAATAAGTATACGACTTGATGCGAAAAATCTGTGACGTCATAAGTGGTGTTTTAGGGTGTTTTCATACATACATTACATAGAGAGTAACTGTTTTTGACAGTTCTAAAAAAGTATTGAATTTGACTAGTTGTCCGCTATTGGTTGGCATAAATGCTAAACTGGATTCTATTCTCTAGTCTTTCTTTTTTTGACGTGGCGGTCAAAAGGTAAATGATAAAACCTCCCCCTCCTATGTGTCACAGAATGGAGTGCCTGATATGCCATAAGAGGTACAACCACATGCAGTCAGCCGTACAGCATTATGACGAACAGCACGCTCCAGTCGGTGCTGGCATTCAGCAGGGGTACACGTGCAAGGAATGTGGGTTCACCACCACGTGAGTATATCAGTATAGTTAAGGTTAACTGCCTCGTTGGTCTAGTAGTCGCATAGTGCGACTGATGTGCACGGGGTCTCGGATTCCCGGGTCGGGCCGAAATCGCTTTGTGGGTTTTGAGAAACTTTCATAAAGCAGCCCGGAGTCTGGAAGTTGTCATATGGCGCGACTGCTCAGCACTAGGTTCTTGGATTCGATTCCCGGATGGGTTTAAAGAAACACATACACAAAAGCAGCCTGGAAGTTGGTGATTGATACACCCGTGCATCGGAGAGCACGTTAATGTCGGTCCTGCGTCTGATGAGAGTGGGCCTGTGTCTGCTCAAATGTGCGTGCACTATGTCCTGCGCAGCTGGCTGATCTCCTTACAGAGAATGGCCGTAGCCGAGAATCGGTCTGGACACATCGTAGTTAAGGTCGTCTCTCATCTATTAGAGGCCCAAGGGGATTAGCCAGTGGCGTAGGTAACATGGGTTGGTCTCACCTTAGTGCGGGTATTGTAGATGTCAACCCTAAAATCACACGGTGTGACATCCGGAGTGCGGTGTTCCACAGGGTGTTAGGATAATGTCTCCGACTACCCGTAACGACCTACCTTCTTACAGATCGAACCGCGCATACCGATACCATATGGATAAACACAAGGAGAAGCAAAGCTGTACTATATGTGGGAACACTTTTGTCAGCGCTAATGGACTAAAAGTTCATATGTTGTAAGTACTATCCTGCTAATATTATATTATACGTAAATTTGGCTTTGACTGCCTCGCTGGTCTAGTGGTCGCAATAGTTGGTCTAGTAGCCTTATAATTCGATAATTCCGTAAGGTTGCTACTTAGCCACGAGCTCTCTATTGATATAAAATGTTGTATTAAATTATTCTTTGATGTAAAGTACAGACGCCAGCACATTAAGCTACCCGAAACTGCAAATTTTCCTAATCAACTTTGAACCATATGCCTCAGCGATTAAGTTGAAAATCTATTAAGGAAAGACAGATTGTTGCACCTTGATGTGTTAGCGTCTGTACTTGTGTTATACTAAGGGCCAGTTTCACAGGTTGCTGATAAGTTCCAGATAGTTTATCTGGCAGATCATTACATACAAATTCTGTTCTATTTTTTAATTTATCTGGTAGTTAAACTGTAGGTGCCGGCTGTCATTAAACATCCTTGGCAGTCGTTACGGGTTAGTCAGAAGCCAGTCTAACCAAGGGGTATTGGGTTGCCCGGGTAACTGGGTTGACGAGGTCAGATAGACAGTCGCTTCTTGTAAAACACTGGTACTTAGCTAAATCCGGTTAGACTGGAAGCCGACCCCAACATAGTTGGGAAAAGGCTCGGGAGATGATGAGTGGCTATCCGTAACCTGTGAAACTGGTCCTAAAAATCGAGCTATATATCGTGTCTTAAGGTCAAATATACCTGTATTTAGTTTGGTTATATTCATGTCATTTTTTTGACAATCTTAATCGAAATCCTTTTAGAACGAGACAATATTTTAGACATGTGTAGTGATAGTGTGTAGTCGTGGTGGCCTAGGGGTTAAAGCACCAGCCTTTCGAGTATGAGGGTATGAGCTCGATTCCAGGTCGGGCAAGTACCAATGCAACTTTTCTAAGTTATACGTACTTTCTAAGTTTATCTTGTACACCAATGACTGATTAAAGGTGAAGGAAAACATCTCGAGGAAACCTGGACTATAAAGTCTGAAATCACCAACCCGCATTGAGCAAGCGTGGTGATTAACGCTCAATCCTTCTCCGTGGGAGAGGAGGCCAGTGGGACGATAAAAAAGGCTGTGATGATGAATATTTTAGACATTTTTTTTTTGTATTCACGATTATTTTTAGGCTTTTAATTATTAAAATGTACCACAGCACCGTCCACAAACAGTCTTCCCGCGTGTACCAATGCGAGTACTGCGACAAGCGGTACCGCGCGCGCTCGGGGTACGAGGCGCACCAGCGCAGCGCGCACGCCGCGCCCGACGAGCGCGCGTTTTGCGTCCAATGTAAGACCCACTATCGCACAAAAAAAGGATTGGCGCACCACATCAGCACGCATTCTAGGCATATCACGGAGAATGATAAGAGGTATGTATCATGGAAGAAGATATAGTTTTGACAAGGGGGTCTTCATAATAGGGGGTTATTTTTTTTGACCCCCTTTTTGTCATATGAGGCCTAACAATTTTTTTATGTATCATCATCGCCGGTATACAATTGTGTAGTATACTAGCTGTTGCCCGCGACGTCGTCCGCGTGGTGATTAAAATTTCACCCCCTCCCCCGGTAGGTGATAACAAAATAATTGATAAAATGTAGCCTATGTATTGACTATGTATCTTATATACATGCCAAATTTGAAGCAAATCCTTGGAGAATTTTTTGAAATTAGCCTACATACACACAAACAGACAAAAATTCTAAAAACTAAATTTTTTGCTTCGATATCGATTGTCGATCACGCCCCCGTAAAAAAAAGTCGAATGAACAGGGGTCAACGATCGACCGCGTTCATAGAGATAAATTTAATAAAATATTCTATTGTTTTTATTACTTTTATGAGGTAAACATGATCCTTAGCATGTATTAGATGACCTGTAAAAATATGGTGCACTAGTTTTGTTACACCCTATATATTTAGTAATATAATTATTCACAGGTTTATATGCGACGAGTGCGGCGCCAAATTTGTAACTAAAAGCAGTCTACAGGTTCATATCAACTGGGAGCATTTCAAAATTAACATACATAAGTGCATGAAGTGTACTAAGGTAAGTGAAATACATTGTGTGAATCAAATAACCAATCCTTGCTCATTTTAAAAGTGAGTTTATATATATATAGTTTGTAACACTTTAGGCTGTGTCCCTAGTAGGCAAACTGTTAGCGGCCGACTGAGTTTGCGGCGTACCGATTTAGTACGCCCTTCCATATATTTGAAATGGAGTATCCAGTCTGCTAGTTTTGCACTCACTATACGCAGTTTGCAGCGTTACGCGCGCTGACTATAGCAGTAAGCAGCCGACTCCCACCAAATCCGGTTCTAGTCCCTTGCGACGCACGAAAATTGATTAGAGTTTGCAGCTAACTCAAATTTCAGTTTGCCACAAATTTACGGCTAAATCAGTCGGCCGCTAACAGTTTGCCTAAATAGTGTATTTTGACTTTGTGTGATTTTGTACAAAAATTAAAAAAAAAAAAAACAAATAAACACACGCACAAGGAACATTTTTCTGAAAACGGCGTCAAAATTGGTTGATAAATGGAGCAGCAATCAACATTTTTTATATTCGTACGATGAAGAGTGGGATCATAGTGGGGACATCTTGTTATCTCTTTTGCATATGCCTGATCAAATAGCGTTGACGTCACAAGCTTGTATGTGCATTCGTTTTCTGTTATTTAACTGTTTGACTTTTGAAAGGTTTATAAATTACTTATTTCTCAACGGATTTCAAAAATTATTTCTGTTTGGTTGGTTTTGTAAAATGTTACTTTTGATATGAATTAAAAAAAAGAGTCAAATACCCTATTGTAACCAAGTGTTTCATCGCGCAGGTGTTCAAGAGCCGTACGGCCCTCAACCGGCACGTGGCATACGTACACCTGAAGAAACGTCCACCACGCAACAAGATCTGTGACTACTGTGGACGCGCTTTCACTGTAAGTACCTTAGTTTAGTAGACTTGGTAAATCACCAGATTTGCTTAGGGAAATGATAAAATTGTTTTGTAATTTTAACATCCTCCTTCATTTGATCAAATCTTATGATTGGATGTGGCCAAACCCCTGTTTTTCATAATCTCCCGAGCCTTTTCCCAACTATGTTGGGGTTGGCTTCCAGTCTAACCGGATTTAACTGAGTACCAGTGTTTTACAAGGAGCCACTGCCTATCTGATCTACTCAACCCAGTTACCTGGACAACCCAATACCCCTTGGTTAGACTGGCGTCAGACTTACTGGCTTCTGACTACCCGTAACGACTGCCAAGGATGTTCAATGACACCCGGGACCTACAGTTTAACGTGCCATCCGAAACACAATCATTGGTGTCCAAGATATACTTAGAAAGTACATACAAGTTGCATTGGTACTTGCCTGACCTGGAATCGAGCCCCCGCCCTCATATCATTTATCAATGCACCTAGGTAAATTCTAGCAAATAAAGAAATCAATATTTTTCTCCAATTTTCCGCATACACTAAATTATTATTTTTTTAATTTCAGACGCAATCAATACTCAAATGCCACATTCGCACACATACAGGGGAGCGTCCTCTACAGTGTTCGCAGTGCACGGCTACCTTCGCGCACGCCGCTGCACTCTACACACATAATAAACTAATACACGCTAGGAGATAGTGTGTGAAAATAACTTAAAAAAGGGTTTTTTAAATGTAAATAAAATAATTTGTAAGAAAAGTGTTCTTTTTTTAACCTTTTGACCGCCCCAGTCATGATAGATGACAAGCCAAAAAGTGCACAGCACGCCACTGTCACGAATACACGACAGACTTTTGAAGTTCAAAATTAATTGTAAAACTCAAACTCAAAATCATTTATTCAAACTTGGCTGCAAAACAGCACCTTTTGAACGTCAAAATTTACAAAAGACAGCCCCCAGAACGCCCACCCTTCACCACTTCCTATGTGTTTTTGCTGGGAAGAAGAAGTGGCGCAACAAACTCCCCAGCAACACATGTCTGTCTGTAGGTTTGAAGAACCTTTAAACATTATTACTCAGTCAGTTTTAATCGATATAATTCCGAACTCACTACCTCCTGCTCAGCATAACTGGAGGCTTCAGGATCTTCTTATTACCTTGAAAGTGTACAAAGAAAGAAATAAAGGGGTGTTCTCTGTGGGCCTCGTAAGTTTTCAAAACATAGGGGGTCTGCCGAGGCTGCGCGTTGTTCGTAAGAGTTAGCGCGGCCCTGGCACACAGGGTCCTCCATAAGGAACATAGTGGGTTTTACTGACTAAAAAGTCTGACTCTCCCTCCAGCTGCACCCTCAGCGGGAGGGGTCATTTGATGATTTCTCACGAAAAAGAACTTAGGGGGTCTACAAGTCCCTGCTACATAGCAATAAAAGTAGTCTGTGAAAGAAATTCAAGGTCAAACAGCGTGCAGACCAGCAATATGTGACATTGAATTTTCCCAAGGGCTCCTTGGGAAAATCATCAAATAACCCCCCCCCCCCATTGTGTGTCTAGCTGGAGTGTCAGACAGATTCTTACTGAGTAAAACCCACTTTGTTTCTTCTGGAGGTATTTGTTTACAAGGGCCACAGTATCTCTTGCGAACAACCCACAACCCCGGCAGGCCTCCACCCTATGGGGTCGATCCAATATTTGCAAACTGTTCTTGGAAGACGCAGCCAAAAGTGTAGGCTACTTGACACTTCAATTGTAGTGTGATTTATTAGGCGCGTGTTTTGAAGTTAGCATTACCTACATTTTTATGGGAAAATATTTTGTTCAATTCGATATCGAGGTAATAAATTGTGAACAATAAATTATATTACTTTATTTCGATCGTCTATCGTGAGTTCTTAACAAGGAAATGTGAAATGGAATCTAAAATATAAGAATGAAAATATCTATTGAAATCAATATGAAACTTTTAATACTTTTATCCTGTATTGTCTTGGGTAAGATTTATGTATGTTTAATATTCCTTATTTTTTTTCTAAAATACTCTACTTATTTCATTTTATACACAGTACAAATAAAAACTCGCAATATTTTTTTTTTTATCAATATACTATATTTTTTTTTTACTTGTAGGTATATATTAATTTATATTTTATTTGTAAATATATTGTAAATATTTATGTGAATAAATGGCTGATATACTATTAAAATTGGGTAGTTGACTAGGTCAAAATTAAAATACTTTTTTTATCATGGGGGTCAAGGTAAGCCAGGACTCTTCAACCAGGTCTCAATTGACGGTCCTTCAGATGTACTCAACCTTCAATTGTGGTAACATCTTAAAATAATGTCATTTTAATTTATCGTTTCTCACGAAAAATTGTTTTCATTTTTTATTGATAAGTAATATTATAATCGGGTTAATTATACAGCTCGATCAGATGTGAAAAATCTGTGACGTCATAGTTTGTGTTTTCATACAAATTGCATACAAAAGTTTTTGACAGTTCAATAAAAGTATTGAATTTAGCTGTCAACTGCCGTATTGGTTGATAAATGGCATATTCGTATATGCACCTATTTTCAAAAGCATACAAATATAAGACTTGTGCGACAACCTTAGGCGTAGCTGGTAGACTCTCTGATTACGCCACCTGGTTGTCAAATGCTTTCAATACATTGTTGAATGTTCCAGCTGCCTCCGTAGACCCCTCACCGAGGAGCGTCAACGTAGCTCTAGAAACTTCATTCCTCTTCGAACCAAAATCAGTAAACGAAAACATATCATTCATAAAGAACATAAAAGATTTTTTGGACAAACTCTACAAAATTTTGGAACCCCAAGCGAAGCTTATGCAAAATCAAAAATTTAGATCAGAAAGCGAAGTTAGCGAGCTGAAACCCGAACGAAAATTCGGGTTTTTCGATTGGCTAAAGAATGCTGGGCAGTCATTCTTGAATATGACTGGGAGTAAATTCGAGGAAGCGGCCTCCGTTATCAAGGAAGAGGTCAGTAAAGTCGCTGAAAAGGGAACAAATGCAATAAAGGACATATTACCTAACCCGATTCTAAAAGCGCGAATTGACGACTCAATGGAAGAGTTTTCGCAAATCAGCGCACACGACTTAAGAGAAATCATAGACATTATCTTGAAAGACGAAAATCTAGGTGAACTAGCTAAAAAAATGAACGCATATTACAATGATGAAGAAGTAAAAAAACTGCAGAAACTCTTACGCAAATTCACTAAATACATAGACGCGGGTATGGACACTTCGAAAATTGTTAAAGAAATATTCCAAGTCGTGTTGTTTGATAAATATAAAAGTCTCAATGAGACTGCTAAAGCTTTGTTCATAAAAGACTTTGAATTGGTAAGAGATTATGTGAAAGAAAACAAGAATATTAAACTTAAGTTTCTGAATCAGCAGTCGACGTCCGCAAAGCGAGTTGATATACCGACAGTTCAATTATTGTTTGGGGAAAAAGTGAATCCAACTGAAGACTCCAAATCAAAACAATTAGATACAAACAAAGACTACAGAAGAAATGAAAGAAAAAATGACAAAAAAGGTGAAAAGAAAAAAGGTTCCTACCCTAATGAAATTGTCGTTGACAACGTTGAACTTTTCGTGCAATCTCTAATACCTAAAATAAAGTAAATGTGTTTTATTTTTGAAAGTAGAAACCTCAATTCTGCGTGTTTTAATATTGCTTAATAAAAGGATGTCGCGAATCGCTATCGTGTATGAAATTTTCCCTAGGGGCGCTTATGTCGCTTGGTCCTATGGACGACAGGCCCGAGTCGGCGGCGTGTTCTGTTCCACGCGTTCCTCGAAGAGATGTCAGTAACACAGAACCCCTTAGGGCCAGGGTCTTCCTGGGCTGCGGGTTGTTCGCAAGAGTTTCCGTGGCCAGGGCCAGGGATCTCCAGAAGGAACATAGTGGGATTTAGTCAGTAAGAGTCTGACACTCCCTCCAGCTGCACCCACAGCGGGAGGTGTCAAATGATGATTTCCCGCGAAAAGAAAATGAAGGGGCGCTTATGCAGTATCAAATATCATTCTTTGTGGTAGTTACGCGGGGTTAATATGTATTTTTAATTAATCATGGTAAGTATTAGTTACAAATCTGTAAATGTGTGTGTTAGTTTTATCCAACGGAAAATTATGCCCTCTCCTGCTGTGGGTGCTGCTGAAGGAAATGTCAGACTTTTACTGACTAAAATCTACGTTTTGCTCAAATCGGACCATCAGTTCTTGAGTTTTGATGGATTTTAAAATTCTTTCAGTGTTAGATAGCCTTAAAAACTCAAACTTGATATATCAGCACTTTTGGAACGTCAAAACAAAAGACAGTTCCCAAAACGCCCACCCTTCACCACTTCCTATGTATTCTCGCTGGAAAGAAGTGGCGCAACAAACTCCCCAGCAAAACACGTCTTTTAACCCATTCATAGAGGAATGTTAGGCTACTTTTTATCCCAGTAGGTACGTGGACTAGTCCTCCCAGGACGCGGGTGAAGTAAGGGGTCTTTTTACAATCAGAGGGGTATTGCAATATTAATATCTTCGTGCACGGATGTATATAAGGGGGTGAATTGGGGTCCGGACCTCCCCCCCCCCCCCCACGCCCATTCATATCAATCAAATCCACCAAAATCATGGTCAAATATAAAATACTTCTTTATCATATGCATTTTGTTAGGCATCTTAAAATAGTGATAGTTTTAGGGCCAGTTTCACAGGTTGCTGATAAGTACCAGATAGTTTGTCTGGCAGATCATTTCATACGAATTCTGTTCCATTTTTTAATCTATCTGGTAGATAGTGGCTATCCTTATTTACGTTTTGAAAATTGTTTTCTTGATAATAAGTATCTAATCGAAATAATGGGCGTGAATGGGGGTCCGGATCCCCCCCCCCCCCCCATTCATATCTATCTTACTGATCGAAGAGAAAAACATTAATGCGCCGTACCTCTTATGGAACGATAGTTGCTGTGGAGCGGGTTTCCAAAATGTTCTAAGGGAAACAAAATGAAACAGTTTTTTTTTGTAATAAATAATTTAATTTCTACCAATTATAATGCAAAAAGCGTCCACGAAACAATAAATTAATGAGCATTTTTAATAATACTGCTTATTTTTTTTTATACAAATATTACAAGAATATAACCCAATCTTACCA
Organism: Heliothis peltigera; assembly: GCA_958496145.1. Taxonomy (NCBI): domain Eukaryota; kingdom Metazoa; phylum Arthropoda; class Insecta; order Lepidoptera; family Noctuidae; genus Heliothis; species Heliothis peltigera. The sequence continues at coordinate 3,030,489 of OY292351.1, forward strand.
AGGTGATCGAGTTGCCCAGGTAACTGGGTTGCCGAGATCATACAAGGTGTAACAAAACTAGTGCACCATATTTTTACAGGTCATCTAGTACATGCTAAGGATCATGTTTAGCACACAAAGTCATGAAAACAACAACATTTATTATTAAATTTATCATCACATTCACCAAATTGTAATTGTGTTCTTAGACATAACGCCGGTCTCTATGAACGCGCTCGATCGTTGACCCTAGGTCATTCAACTTTTTTGTGGTAAACATGATCCTTAGCATGTACTAGATGACCTGTAAAAATATGGTGCACTAGTTTTGCTAGACCTATATTAGAGGCAATCGCTCCACGTAAAACACTGGCATTCAGCTGCATCCGGTTAAGACTGGAAGCCGACCCCAACATAGTTTGGGAAAAGGAAAAATGTACAGACGCCTTCACATAAGCTAATCGAAACAGTCTTTCCCCAATCAACTTTGAACCATATGCTTCAAAGATAAAGTTGAAAATCTATTAAGGGAATTTGATGTATAAGGTGCTATAAAATATCTGCCACGGCTTTAATGGGAGACTGAAAATAAGATTATATACAGGGTGACTGATAATTAGTGACCGATATTTAAACACTTGATTGTACTCATGATTACAAACAACTTTCCCGAAGAAACTTTCTTGTTTTTTTTTTTTATCATTACAGCAAAATTCAATTTTCGCGCGTCGTCCGATGAGCTGCTAGCGGCGAGGCCCCGCGCCCGAGTTGTCAGTAATTTTGCTATAATGATTAAAAAAATAGTTTCTTCGGGAAAATTGTTTGTAATCATGAGTACAATCACGTGTTTAAATATCTGTCACTAATTACCAGTCACCCAATATAGTAGCTTAATGTGCTATCGTCTGCACTATATCAGTTGCTTTACTCAAGTAGCGTGATGGTCTTAGTGCCGGTGTAGATATTATGCACTCTCTTCCTGTGTGTGTACAATGAGGCACTCTGTCTAAAAGTACACCCGCATATCTCGCACGAGAGAGGTCGCTCGCCCGTATGTATCAATTCATGTTCTCGAAGACCTTTATTGTCCTGAAATATATTTTATTTTCATGAAACTATTATCGTCATCAAAGTATGTGCTTATAACCAAGTAAGCTAGCTTCACTTTTGGTTTGCTATTGATTAAAGCAAAATGATTGTTACACTGTAAAATTTTCAATATCTATATATTGCGAAGTCGTGGTGGCCTAGTGGGAAAAGCCCCAGCCTTTCGAGTATGAGGGTGCGGGTTCGATTCCAGGTCAGGCAAGTACCAATGTAACTTTTCTAAGTTATACGTAATTTCTAAGTTTATCTTGGACCAATGACTGATTAAAGGTGAAGGAAAACATCTCGAGGAAACCTGGACTATAAAGTCTGAAATCACCAACCCGCATTGAGCAAGCGTGGTGATTAACGCTCAATCCTTCTCCGTGGGAGAGGAGGCCTGTGCCCAGCAGTGGGACAATAAAAAAAAATGCTGTGATGATATATTGCGTAAACAATTATTGGTGAACCTATTATAATAAAAAATAAAAAAAAATATATCTTTACTGAACATTCTACACGCGACAAGCATTTGTTAACCTTTTGACCGCCACAGTCACGTATAGATGACAAGCCAAAAAGAGTCCAGCACTCCACTGTCACGAATACATGACAGACTTTCAAAGTCCAAAATTAAAAGTCAATTTCAATCGATATAATTCCGAACTCACTACTATATTGTAGGTATTTAGGGATGAATTCTTAGCTTGGCGCTGAGGGCACGATTTTCTTTTTTTGACGTGGCGGTCAAAAGCGAGCGAACTAGGACCAGCTTTAGTAGTCATAACATAGTGCTGATGCTACATCAAAGACATAGATAGGATCATGTTTATCACAAGAAAGTCATGTAAACAACAACATATTTTATTAAATCACATTCGCCAAATTGTATTTTTACGCATAACACTGGTCTCTATGAACGCGCTCGATCGTTGACCCCTAGGTCATTCAACTTTTTAGTGGTAAACATGATCCTTAGCATGTACTAGATGACCTGTAAAAATATGTTGCACTAGTATTGTTAGACCTTATATACAGGGTGTAAGGGACAGCCCTCCACAAACTGATAGGGTGCATTCAGCTCCTTATTTTGAATCATATTCCACTGAATTTTTTTTCAGGTTTATTTTTATACCGTTTATTCAGTATTTTTTTTTCTTTCTTACAATGCAAAATTATATTATTTGCATGCAGAACTTAATCTTTTTAATAATACCGCTAATGAATTTTGAAATAAATGTGTGAAATCAGCTGTTACATTTTTGTGAGGTTTTAAAACAAATCGGTTTTATTGGATTTCCATAACGTTCCTGAAACAATTTCATGAACCAGTCTTCTTAGTACGGTATACTGAACTCACCCCATCAGTCTGTGGAGGGCTGTCCCTTACACCCTGTATATAGATATAGTCTTACCCTAAAAGCCTTTCCACACTGTTGGCAGATCTTGTCGCGAGCGCTCTCTTTGACGCCATCATGAGCTCTGCGCACATGTCGCGTGATGCAGCGCCGAGTTGCTAAAGCCTATAAGTATAGAAAAATATATGGGCGGAATTAAACACCTTTGGACGACCTTGGTCGGGAGCTCATCCATTTTGACCCCATTTTGTATAGTATGATTTTTTAGGGTTCCGTACCCAAAGGGTATAACGGAACCCTATTGTTTTCGCTCCTCTGTCCGTCCGTCTGTCACCAGGCTGTATCTCATGAACCGTGATAGTTAGAGAGTTGAAATTTTTACAGATGATGTATTTCTGTTGCCGCTATAACAACAAATACTGAAAACTAGAATATTTTGGGGGGCTCCCATACAACAAACGTGATTTTTTTGTCCATTTTTGCTCGATATCGATAACGGCAACAGGTAGATGCTTGAAATATTCACAGAATATGGAATGTATTACTTAATTCAAAAATAAGTAATTGCATTAAAATTAAATTTATATTTGAGGGATCCCATTAAACAGACATGATTTTTTGCTCGTTTTATAAATAATGGTACGGAACCCTGTGCGCGAGTTCGACTCGCACTTGGCCGTTAGTTATAAAAACTCACCTTCCCACACACTGGGCACTTATGTTGCGTTTTGCCCATATGCTGATAATTGACGTGATCTCTCAACTCTCCGCGGGAACGGTAACCCTTGTCGCACATTGTACATTTGTATCTGAAGGGAAAAAAGAAAAATTTAAGAGCGCTATCACCGAAAGTTGGCAACGTCGCAAATAGCTGTCAATCAAATATTTACACGTTTTAATTAATTTGGCCATTTTACTATATGAAAGTAAGACATATGGCTCTGTAGCTCCCTAAGACATTGAATAGGAATTGCAATTATTAATATCGTAACACCGAATATATAGTTTTATGTAAAAAACGTATTTGGAAACTTTCCGAGTGCCTTTTTTACAAGTAAAACATTAAAAACATCAAATTTAGTGTTTCAATTGATTCAATTGATTTGACAGCTATTTGAGACGTTGCCAACTTTCGGTGATAGCGCTCTTAAACAATAAAAATTACAATTTAATTGGAGAATATATATCATGTTTCTGTAATACTGTTCACCAAGCTCATGGAATGAAGCGCGTCATGAGAGATTGACCCTTTGACCACCATCGTCACGTAAAGATGACAAGCCAAAAAGTGCCCAGCACGCCACGTCACGAATACATGACAGACTTTTTAAATTCAAAGTTAATAGTCAGTTTCAATCGATATAATGGGGAATATGCATGTAATTTTTATTCACTAAATTAATACACTTTCTTTTAGCTGTAATAAATAAAAGCTTCAAAACTGCTAATAAGAAAGAGAAGTCCGAGTGTAAAATTTACGTCACAACTACACTCGCCCGTAAGGCTGTCATTGAATATAGCGTTTTGGTGAGAGGGACAGGTATACTTGTTTAAAATTGTTATATCTCGTTTGTTTTTCTACTGATTTCGATATTTTTTTCGCAGTTAGTATTCTATTTTTGTATATTTATTTATAAACTGGTTAGATTGCAAATATTTTTTTCATGCATATTCCCTATTCCGAACTCTTTACTATATTGTAGGTATATAGATGAATTCTTAGTTTGGCGCAGTACATAGGCAGGCGTTTGACAGTACAATAAAAGTCATGAATTTGACTAGTTGTCATCTACCGTATTAGGAAATCTCTAGTGACTAACTTGAATTAAATAAAATATACATATATAAAACTTACTTGAGTATATCAATCAGCGCATGAGCTTTTGTATACTTCAAATGATGCTCATACGACGCCCGACTGACGAAGTTCTTTGCGCAGTGCACACATGTATGTGTCTGCCTGTGTGTGTGTGTCCGTGCGTGTACCTTCAGCAAGTCGACCCTCACTTGCTTGTGGCAAACTGGACATTGTTCGCGAGGAGGTCCACCGCGATGCAACCTGTGTACGTAACAGTCGATTATTGAGGTATATAGGTACATTTTTTATCGTCCCACTGCTGGGCACAGGCCTCCTTTCACATAGAGAAGGATTGAGCGTCAATCACCACGCTTGCTCAATGCGGGTTGGTGATTTCAGACTTTATATTCCAGGTTTTCTTGACATGTTTTCCTTCACCGTTAATCAGTCATTGGGGTCCAAGATATACCTACTTAGAAAGTATATATAACTTAGAAAAGTTGCATTGGTACTTGCCTGGCCTGGAATGGAACCTGCGCACTCATACTTGAGAGCCTGGCTCTTCACCCACTAGGCCACCACGACTTCGACTATTTTCGCTTACTAAAATGAAATATCGAAAATCAAAATAGCTTACAATTCATGTCTACTCAAGTTATTCTTGAACGCGAACTTTTTTCCACACGTATCGCACTTGTATCCTTCTCTGTGATGGCGCTGAACATGCTTCCACCTTTGATTCTTGTTGCTGCAACAAATATTTCATCATCATCATCTCAGCCATAGGACGTCCACTACTGAACATACGCCTCCCCTTTAGATCTCCACATATACCGGTTGGAAGCGACCTGCATCCAGCGTCTTCCGGCGACCTTTATAAGGTCGTCTGTCCATCTTGTTGGTGGACGTCCTACGCTGCGCTTGCTGGTCCGTGGTCTCCACTCTAGCACTTTTCGAACCCATCGGCCATCTGCTCTGCGAGCAATATGGCCTGCCCATTGCCACTTCAGCTTGCTAATCCGGTAGGCTATATCGGTGGCTTTAGTTCGTCTACGGATCTCCTCATTTCGGATTCGATCACGTAGAGAAACACGGAGCAGAAAAAAGTAGAGTCATCATCTCCCGAGCCTTTTCCCAACTATGTTGGGGTCAACTTCCAGTCTAACCGGATTTAGCTGAGTACCAGTGTTTTACAAGGAGCGACTGCCTATCTGACCTCCTCAACCCAGTTACCTGAGCAAGCCAATACTTCTAGGTCAGACATGCGTCAGACTTACTGGCTTCTGACTACCCGTAACAATTTACAAACCGTTGAATGTCAGCCGGGACCTACAGTTTAACGTGCCATCCGAAACACAGTCATTGGTGTCCAAGATATACTTAGAAAGTACATACAAACTTAGAAAACTTGCATTGGTACTTGCCTGATCTAGAATCGCGCCCACGCACTCATACTTAAGAGGTTGGCTCTTTAACCGCTAGGCCACCACGACATTTTCACAGGTCTGATCAACATATTGGCTACATATTATCACGCCTTATGCCCACGCGGACTACGTCGCGGGCAGCAGCTAGTATATTATATTACTAGCGACCCGCCCCGGCTTCGCACGGGTGCAATGCTGATACTAAATACACTACAGAAAAACTGTGAACGTTGTATTAAAAACCTACCGGCCGGCCGGTACCGCCGCAAACTCTACGTCCCGCACTTCTCCACTATTTAATGGATGTCATTATACATATAAACCTTCCTCTTGAATCACTCTACCTATTAAAAAAACCGCATCAAAATCCGTTGCGTAGTTTCAAAGATTTAAGCGTACAAAGGGACATAGGGACAGAGAAAGCGACTTTGTTTTATACTATGTAGTGATTATTAGTTGAGAAGAAGGCTGCCTCAACTGGTCTAAGCTGGTATTGATAGTCCCCAAATACTAGAGCGTGTCTGCATCTTGGTACCGACAAACTCGCAAGTACAAGTGGCCCCGCGGCTTCTGGAGTCCCCTCGCACACGTACCGAGCGAGCGCGCCAAGCGCCCACCTACCGTGCACTCCGCGCTATTGGGGACATACTTGCTCAGCACTATGAATTAGACCTATTTGCCGACGGATTGGTACACTTATATAATCAATTTAAATTAATTCTAGATAAGGCCTTTCGTATTTTTTGATGTTTATAAGTGCTTTGGATTATCTGTTAACTTATAACATACTAAATAAATAAATAAAATAAGCTGGTAAGACATCAAATTAAAGGGTACTTACTCAAAATATTTATTGCATTCCGTACATAGATATCCGTAAGGCGTACGTTTGTCTGTCATGGCGGGGTTCCGTCTCACTCTAGTCTCGAGTTTAGACGACTCTTCTGTTTTGTGACGACCCTGAAAAAAAAATCTTTTAGAGTTCTCGTCAACTAGATTAGTTAGTTTTTTTTTTTGCGCAACTGAAACTAGTCTGATTACAATTTGATGAAGAAACTAATTTAAAATAAATACTTTCAATTTTTTTATTTATTTAATATGACTACTAACGTGGTGGCCTAGTGGTGAAAGAGCCAACCTCTCAAGTATGAGTGCGTGAGTTCGATTCCAGGTCAGGCAAGTGTCAATGCAACTTTTCCAAGTTTGTATGTACTTTCTAAGTATATCTTGGACCAATAACTATGTTTCGGATGGCACGTTAAACTGTAGGTCCCGGCTGTCATTGAACATCCTTAGCACACGTTACGGGTAGTCAGAAGCTAGTAAGTCTGACGCCAGTCTAACCAAGGGGTATTGGGTTGCCCTGTTAACTGGGTTGAGGAGGTCAGACAGGCAGTCGCTCCTTGTAAAACACTGGTACTCAGCTCTGCAAAGCCGACCCCAACATAGTTGGGAAAAGGCTCGGGAGATGATGATGACTACATACCTTTTTCCTTTTATTAGTAGCTAAAACAATATCCTCTATTTTATGCTCAGTCCTCAAATGTGTTGCCATATCATTAATATTAAAGCTAGAGTACACACACAACTGACACATTTGTTTATGGTAGTGCCCTTGTCTATGGTCCTGGTATGCATTTATAGGAGTGTAGACTAAACATATATCGCATTGGAGATGATCTGGTTTCTGTAAAATAAGTTATTGTCTAGTTATGGTAAGAGCTAGCGTAGCTCCTACGCAAGGTACAACACGGTAGTGTGATTAGGTGACAAAGAAAAATATAACTTAAGTCCTTGACAATAAGGTACAAATTTTAATGGTAACGTTTGAAAATCCCTCTTAGTTGTTGAGTTCTAGCAAAAATGCCCGGTCTCGAAGTAAATTCCGAGTACAATTGGGTAGTTGACTAGGTCAAAAACAAAATCCTATACGATATTTATTTGGTAAAGCATCTTAATATAATGTCACATTCATTTATCGTTTTGAAGGAAATTTTACTGGATTTTTTTTATTGATAATTTAAGTAAAATAAGTATATGGCACGGAAAAGCTCATGGCTTGATGTGAAAAAATTGTGACGTGTCAATAAAAGTAATGAATTTGACTAGTTGTCAAGTACCCTATTACCCGCATGAGGTCAATACCCCTCCCGCACCTCCCCTGTCGTTGATACCAAAACTGGGGCTTTACAAACATTTTGGCGCGAATAATATTTAGAACTGCGGTCATTGAAATATGGAATTTATTTCCATACTATTAAGTTATATTTTATATGTTGGCTAAAAATACCTTGCTTTATTAACCCTTTGACCGCCACGTCAAAAAAAGAAAGTCGTACCCTCAGCGCCAAGCTAAGAATTCATCCATAAATACCTACAATACAGTAGTGAGTTCGGAATTATATCTATTTATACTGACTATTAATTTTGAACTTTAAGTCTGTCATGTATTCGTGACAGTGGCGTGCTGGTCACTTTTTGGCTTGTCATCTAAAAGTGACAGTTGCGGTCAAAGGGTTAATAAGGTTTCTTACAATGTATAAACTTACCTCTTTATGTAAAGAAGAATTATGTTCTTCTAAATCAGATAGACTTTTAAACACTTCAATACAACTGCTACATTTGAATTCGGCATTTACATAACCATCCTCCCCTCTACTTTGCAACCTTATTTTATCAAATTCACCATCATCAACCATAACCGTCGTAAAACACTTCCCCTTCCTCCCATTTTTAACTTTCTTTTTCTTCTTCAACTTAAAAATTATATCTTCATGATAATCTGTGTCATCTTTTGACAGTTCCTCTTTATAGTCTATGGTCTGTATAAGTACTACTGTTTCGTTGTCTGACACGCAGTTGGTGTGCAGCTCTGATAGAGGTATGTCCTCTTCACTTTCGCTTTTAACGTTTGCTGTGAGACCGCAGTCGATAAAATTATCTAATATGGTATTGTTTGAATTGAAAGTGATTTTTTGGTATGCTGTCTTGTGGTGGCTGGTTAGACGAGAAAGGCAGGTTGCTTGAATCTGGAATAGAAACTCAAACTCAAAATCATTTATTCAAACTTGGCTGTAAAACAGCACTTTTTGAACGTCAAATATTACAAAGACAGCCCCCAAAACGCTTCACCACTTCCTATGTGTTCTCACTGGGAAGAAGAAGTGGCGCAACAAACTCCCCAGCAACACATGTCTGTCTGTTGGTTTGAAGAACCTTTAAACAATATTTTTTCATACACAATTTGTATGATGTTATGTTATAATAGAATGAATAGTGTACGTTAAAATTGCATCATCATCTGCCTAGCTATTTCCCGGATATTTCAATGTAAACTGAGGGATTTCCTCTGGTCAGATACGCAGTCACACCATGTAAAGAGCTGTGTGGGTCAGCGCTGTTGTCTCGCGTCTGCAAGCACAAGACACAGTATTTACAAACTACCCCTTTTCCACATTTGTGAAGCAACTACAGCGTTTTTGTTTGAACTCATTATTGTTTGTTGTTTTTAGTGTCGGTTTATGAGTGAAATAAATGGTTTTTCTTTCTTTCTTTCACTGGTACTCAGCTGCATCAGGTTAGATTAGAAGCTAAGCCCGGCTACACACGGACTTGTCAAGCAGTTAGTGGATGAGCGACGGTTGGCATCAACTGCATGAGTGTTGGGTTATTGACTGCTTAAAAACATGATTGCTTTCATGATTTCTATTTCAATAGTGGTGAAGGGCGGGCGTTTTTGGGGCTGTCTTTTGTAGAATTGACCTTCGGAGAGTGCTGATTTTCAGCCTACTTTGAATAAATGACTTTTTATTTTTTATCTTTTTAGTTTAGACTCCAATCAATTAGACTACAATTTTACTATAATCGATACTAACATGACCTCTCCCGTCAGCGATGCTGGTTAACTGTTTCTGTGCAATGCAGGCTTGCTGCCGAAACCTCATGATCCTGCACATGACGGCTCTACATTCCCAGCAGACGTGGAGACTGGCCGTGTCTTTGTAGAAACCTTCCTGTAACCAGTACATTATCATGTTAATATTAGGATGGAAGTGTTTGTTAAGAAAGGATTTTGATGAAACTAGGTAATTAATGTAGATTACAGCATTTCTTAAACTTTTTTTTTGACGGCCTGGTTAAAGAGCCAACCTCTCAAGGATGAGGGTGTGGGTTTGGGCAAGCACCAATGCAACTTTTCTAAGTTTGTCTGTATTTTCTAAGTATATCTTGGACACCAACGACTGTGTTTCAGATGGCACGTTAAACTATAGGTCCCGACTGTCATTGAACATCGGGCAGTCATACGGGCAGTCAGAAACCAGTAAGTCTGTCGCCAGTCTAACCAAGGGGTATTGGGTTGCCGGGGTAAGTGGGTTGAGGAGGTTGGATAGGCAGTCGCTCCTTGTAAAACACTGGTACTCAGCTGAATCCGGTTACACTGGAAGCCGACCCCAACATAGTTGGGAAAAGGCTCGGGAGATGATGATATTGGGACGCATTTTAATACACATTTGGTTAGCCCCAAGGTAAGCTATTGATTAGCTTGGATAATGGGTGTTAACACAACTGATAAACTACATATAATTAACACACATTATAATATAAATACATATTATAATACCCAGACCACAGCCAACAATCAGATCAGCGGCAGCACACTTAATTAATCTATACTAATATTATAAAGAAGGGTTCGTTTGGTTGAACGCGCTAATCTCAGGAACTACTGGTCCGATTTTAAAAATTCTTTCAGTGTTAGATAGCCCATTTATCGAGGAAGGCTATAGACTACTTTTTATCCGGGTGCACGGAGTTGTTCCTACGAGTTAATCATATCTACCTACCCTGTAAGCTTCAGAATCGTAAGACAGCAACAAATATAAGTTATTAACCCCGTCTGGTATTCTACATAATTGAAATAACTTTCTATCCCTACTTAAACACGTACAACACACTTTCTTCAGTACTAGATCGGGATTGTCGTCCATTTTAATGTGATTTATTGGTATTTCCGTGTATAAAATTATTAAATTGTTTATTTATTTACAATATTTTGACTCGCAGAATGCAAAATAAATATTTCTGACATTTCTGTAATCTTGACATTTGGGGAGGGTTGCTATTGGTGCCCGATTTGCAATATTATTTTATTTTCTTTTGATCAACTATGTTTCGGCAGATTTTTGTCTTGGATTATGTATATCTTCTAAAAGTTGTTATGTATTCTCAATATATAACGAATAATACAAGAAGTGGACACAATTCTTGGTTTGGCTGTGGTTCCAAAAATTTATAACTGTCTGTAAACAAGAAAGTAATCAATAATTATAATCATTAAATAAAATTGGATGTTGAATAGTTGAAGTACTTAATTATTCAGTAATTTAAATCTTTTTTATTACATTTTCGTTTAAAGTTAACTAAAAAGAGCAAAGCTACTTATTATTTATACTTTAGAACTTTGTATTCTGTATTGTATCTGTCAGAACAAAACAAACAATTTCGTCTATGGTAGATAGACAATGGCCTATGGCTACCGTAATTGTTAATTTATTGTTTCTTTTGTGTATTTATTCGTAAATAAACACTAAACTATTACCTTTTGATAGGCAACAGTGTAAATAAAATTCACATTAATGTTGGAATTACATTTTATTGTTGTGAAACTCGTAAACTGCTTATAACGAAGATGAATATAAACGTCAACGTTTACGAGGTGCCTGTAGTTAGTGCAGTAATTATGCACCAGCAGCCACCTCAGGAGATACAGAATCACAACGTCCAGCAGCCCCAACCCCCAGTGCCCACCCAGGAACCGGAACCACCACACTTAGTCGAACGAAAACCGAAAATCGAGAAGAAAAAGAAAGAAGCTATAGAGGGGCAAGCTCGAGAAATAATTTTTAAGGTAATTAAGTTCTTTGAAAGTGAAAAACAGAATAGAGGCTACGCGTACCCGGTAGAAAACGTCGTTAAGAGAGCGTGTGCCGCCACAGGGTTGTCAGAAAGCACGATAAAGCGAATAAAAAGGGATGGTTTACGTGCCGAGGCTACACAGACAAAAATCGCGGGCCCGAAGAAGAAACGAGTGAGAAAAACTAAAGTACAGCTAGACTACTTCCAATTGTGCGCCTTAAGAGGCATCGTGAACAGCTACTCAGTCAGAAAAGAGGTTCCAACGCTGGGCAAAATATTAACTGCTGCGAAACACGAATTAAACTACCGGGGAGGAAAAGAGTCTTTAAGACTTATACTCTTGAATAAGCTCGGTATTAAGTTTAAGAAGTGCGAGAAGAAGAATAAGAAGCCTCCTGAACAGCCCCCACCACCGCCCCCACAGCCTCCAATGCAGAATATCATGCAGCATCATCAAATTCAACAGGTTATCAAACCAGTGGAGAATCAGTGTGTATACACTACTATGATGCCACACGTACCTCCCGTTTCATACTGAATAGGGTATATGACTCTTTTTTTTTATTAATTATATCAAAAGTAACATTTTACAAAACCAAAAACGGAAATAATTTTTGGAATCCGTTGTGGAATAAATAATTTATAAACCTTTCAAAAGTCAAACGGTTAAATAACAGGAAAAGTATGCACATACAAGCTTGTGACGTCAACGCTATTTGATCACGTATGTACAAAAGAGATAGCAAGATGTCCCCACTATGATCCCACTCGTCGTCATACGAATATAAAAATGTTGATTGCTGCTCTATTTATCAACCCATTTTGACACTGTTTTCAGAAAAATGTTTCTTGTGCTTGTGTTTATTTGTTTTGTTACAAAATTTGTACAAAATCAAACACAGGCAAATACCCTATTAGATTAAGAATTCAAATCAAAGATGATACTGTTTTTAATGAAATATGAACTATACTACTCTTCCTCAGAGAGCAGTGTGAAAGAGTTTTATCATACTCTTTCTAAATGTTGGGATGGATTAACAGGTTACTTGTTAACACTTCAGCAGGCTCAGTATGGCAACCGTAAAAACACGTTTTGTCAACTGGAGAATTGACATTGATTTCTTATGACATATTTTGAAAAAAAAATCTCTTCTGCGATCGACATAAGTCTACAAGTGATTATATCCGTGTTGACAGGTCACGCCATGCTCGGGCAGAAGACATGTTGACATTGACAGAAAGAGCTTTGTCTTTTCTTGATAGACTAGATATAGAATCGCCATACTAAGCCTGCTGCAGGCCTCTGCATCATACAAATTCAATTTTTAAAACATTAATTTTTAAATATAAAGAGTTCTTTAATAAATCATAGCAGGAAATACTCACAAGTCAAATTAAGCTGGTGCTGGCACTCCTTACTTAAAATTATCAATGCAAAAGTAACTCTCTCTGGCACGATTTCACGCAAACCCTACTGAACCAATTCAAAATTTGGTAGACGTTTAGTCTTATCTGAGAAAGGCCATAGGCTACTTGTAACTCGGTGCGGGAAATAAATCCCTCGGGCCATGGGTGGAACCGTAGAGACCAGCTAGTTATGCATATATTTTCTACTAGCTTCGGCCAGCGGTTTCACCGGCGATTTCATACAAATTCTGATCCATTTTTTAATTTATCTGGTAGATAGTGGCTATCCGTAACCTGTGAAACTGGCCCTTAATCTTTATCATTTAGTAAAAGCATTTTAAAATAATGTCAATTTCTTTATAGTTTTGACCAGATTTTTTTCCATTTTTTTTATTGATAATCGAAATAAGTATACGGCTTGATGTGAAAAATCTGTGACGTCATAGTTTGTGTTTTCATACAAATTGCATAGAGAGTAACCGTTTTTGACAGTACAATAAAAATATTGTATTTGACTAGTTGTCAACTACCGTATTTCGACTATAATATAATTTAAAACGAATATGTAGAAGAAGGAAGTGTCTTTGTAATTAAAAGAAAGAATATTTCTAAACCTAAGGAGGTATGTTGGGTTAGGTTCCTAGAGAAGATAGAATAAAAAAGGTTATACATAAAAAAAGTTAAGCGATAGACTAAAATAACAGCAGGGTTGTCAAGCATGCATAAAATTTTAAATGAGCAATAAAAAATATTTTTATGAATATATGATTTTACAAACACATGTTATTGACTATAGAAATACAATATGATAGAATTGTATGAAAAGTCTCTATATACAGACGCCAGCACATCAACTTACCTCAATCTGTGAAATTTCTTTAATAGATTTTCAACCTTATTACAATACTGGAAGGTTAATATTCGATTGGTAAAATTTACTGATTCCAAAACTACCTGAAACTGTCAAAATACTGCCAATCAACTTTATAAAGTTGAAAATCTATTAAGGAAATTTGACAAATTGTAGTAGCTTGATATGCTGGCGTCTCATACCCTGCAGCTATGGTAACTCTTGAATAAATATGCATGTTTGACAAGCTAGTAATCTCGAAAAATAAAAAACTAAAGGCCTTCATACAAAAAAGTTAGACACACGTTCGACACGACGACGTGTTTAAAATTGTTTTGCATACATTTTTTTCTCTAAACACGTGTCAAACGTCTGTCTAACTTATTTTAGCGAGGCCCTAAATGACTATTCTTATGTTTTAAATCTGTAAATATTTTCTTATATTGTATTTATAATAATTTTATTTACTTTACAAGAATTATTGATATGTCAAACAACCCCTTGCTAATATCTGGGGTCTAACAATACTAGTGCACAATATTTTTACAGGTCATCTAGTACATGCTAAGGATCATGTTTATCACAAAAAAGTTGAATGACCTAGGGGTCAACGAACGAGCGCGTTCATAGAGACCGGCGTTATGCGTACAATTTGGCGACTGTGTTTTCATGACTTTTTCGAGGTAAACATGATCCTTAGCATGTTCTAGATGACCTGTATGAATATGGTGCACTAGTTTTGTTAGACCTTATGCATTATTCTGTCTGAATACTTGTTATGTTTCTGTCTCCAAATTTTACAGACGCCAGCACATCAAGCTACTACAATCTGTCAAATTTCCTTTATCGCTAAAGCATATGGTTCAAAGTTAATTGGGAAATTTTGTCAGTTTCGGGTAGCTGGATGTGCTGCATCCTATGCGTTCTATAATTTCAAAACGACAGTTTCTGATTATCCTATAGATCTTATAATGTTATTTTCATTTGATTTACTTAGTTATTCTTCTATCTCTTTCTTTCTCTATAAGTAAGTGAGGCCGTACACGGACTGCTTCAAGCAGTTGAGGCCGACTGCTTGAAGCTGCGACCGCGCGTTGAACTATAATCTTTTATTCCCTGCCGTACACGACTTCTCAAGCAGTCGCGACCGCTTCAGGCCATCAACTGCTCGAGCGGTCGCGAAGCATACACCGACTGTTGTCTGCGCTAGAGCAGTCGAAAGCTCTCCGACCTCCTTCTTGCGGAAAAAATCTTGCACTCAACTGTGGTAGAAAATCAACGAGCGGTTGATATGGGCAGGTCGAGCCGTCAACAACCTACCGCTCGAGCAGTCGACGCCAACCGCTCGAGCGGTCCTTGTACACACGGCTACACACCAAACTATACAAAACCAGTATAAGCTGACCGTTCAATTAGTATAAAGACCATATAAAAGCGAGTCCAAGACAGGCTGCTTTTCTCCGGTTAAGCACTACACGGCTTTCCTAAGCTGAACTGCAAGAATCCATGTAAAAAAAACTGGTTTTGTATAGCTTGTAGCTAGGGTAGCCAACTTTTTTAGCAGAAACAAAGTAGGTATATCTGATTTTAAAGGAGGTGAATAAAGCGTACGGACTTAAGACGAAAAAAGAGTATAATTTATTTCTTACTTTTAAAAAGGTATTATTTTTTGTAATTCTTGCGGCACGCAGTACGTTTGGCAACCCTACTTGTGTGTACGTCGCTCACTACTCGAGCAGGCTGTGTACGGCCGGTCTAAGAGACAGTAATAAATTGTTTGCCGGAACCGCAGAAATTGTTATATTATATGTTTTGTATGTACAGTAAGTAATTCATCATTATATTAATGAGTATAATTTATAGAAATAAGGTAAGTAATATATCATAAGGCTGAGTATTACATTATTGTATTTTAAATCGAATAAAATGAGAATTAAGTTTTATGGTGTCGTTTTATTGATAGCACACACTTTCTACCGCGTCCCGAGAGACTTGCCAACGCGTTCTACTCGTAAATGGCCCAAAACTAGTGACCTTGGTCGTCCCCGTCGGCCGACAGCGTTCCACACGGTTGGGGCCGACTATGGATACTGTCGCGATGGGCTCCGTGCGCTCCCGACCAAGGTCGTCCAAAGTCGTTTGATTCCGCCCACATCTGGTCGGCCAATCAACGTCTATTATGCGGTAGATTTTCACACCAACTGGACCAAGGTGACCTCTATCGGCGAATGGTTTGGACCCTGTAGAAAGCCTTTTAACGTATATAGATAAAAAAAATGGTCTTGGTAATCTTTTCCCTTAATCAATACCGTGATTATCGCAGAATTCAGCCTAAGACAACCACGTTTGAACAATCATCATCATCAGCCCGTTTATCGTCCTGCCGGGCACAGGCCTCCTCTCACACAGACAAGGATTGAGCGTTAATCACTACGCTTGCTCAATGCGGGTTGGTGATTTTAGACTTTATAGTCCAGGTTTCCTCGAGATGTTTTCCTTCACCTTTAATCAGTCATTGATGTCCAAGATATACTTAGAAATTACATAGAACTTAGGTACCTAAGTTGCACTGGTACTTGCCTTGCCAGAAATCAAACCCGCGCACTCGTACTTGAGAGGCTGGTGCATTAACCATTAGGCCACCACGACTTTTTTAAGTGTGAACATACAGGTGTTAAATAAAACAAGATATAATAAAATAACTGAGTATTTTTTTTTATTTTCGTAACTACATTATAAATATCATCATCCAGTGAGAATTGTTTTATAATAACTTCAACATTCATACACGATTCATATTAAAATGACCGTTTATATGTCGGGATTTCGCATCAGAGGTTAAAAAAAACTACCATAGAAAAATGCATTTTAAAAAAAACCTTACAATATGATATAAAAAATAACATTTTTTTTTAATACGATCACATCATTCGACACGATACACACAGACGAACATACATACATATTTAGGATGTAACAAAACTAGTGCACCATATTTTTACAAGTCATCCAGTACATGCTAGGATCATGTTTACCACAAAAAAGTCATGAAAACAACAACATACTTAATTGCCAGCCGGTGTCTATGAGCCTTAGGTCATTCAACTTTTTTCGTGGTAAACATGATCCTTAGCATGTACTAGATGACTTGTAAAAATATGGTGCACTAGTTTTGTTAGACCTTCTATAAATTACATTTGTTGTCTAAACATAGCTGTTATTTCTTCGACTGTCTTATTTTTCGTTTCCGGAACTTTGAAGAAGATGAACAAAATAAACAGGAGTTGTAACACAGCGAATATTATGAACACGTTCGGTCCCAAGGCTGACTGTGAAAAGAAAAAACATTTTTAAAACTTTTATTGATATAAACTCAAACTCAAAATCATTTATTCAAACTTGGCTGCAAAACAGCACTTTTTGAACGTCAAAAATTATAAAAGACAGCCCCCAAAACGCCCACCCTTCACCACTTCGTGTGCGTTTTTGCTGGGAAGAAAAAAGTGGCGCAACAAACTCCCCAGTAACACATGTCTGTCGGTTGGTTTGAAGAACCTTTTTAAACATTATTTTTATACACAGTTTGTATAATTATAAAATATAAGGTATAGATTTTAGATAGGGTAAGGTATTTACCCTTTAAACTATTCAAGGGTAAACATGAACCTTAGCCACTTTGTTTGAATGGGCATGAAGACAAGGATAAAAAATACCAAATTCAATTACTCCGTATTTTAGATTAGTTTTAACAAAACTGAAAGAAAAATACTAGTATAAAATGTAAAGTGGGGGCTTCTGCCGTCACGTTTAATTAAAATTTGTGCGTAAAAGTGACGTAACACGAAATTTCAACTTGTTGTCTTTCTTAACTGGGGTGAGGTCAGCTAGGCAGTCGCTCCATGTAGCACACTGGTACTCAGCTGCATCCAGGCTAACTGGATGAAGACCCTAACTTAGCTTGGGAAGCAATTGACATACATTTTTTTAGGACAGCAAAGACTACAAATAGTTTATTTTTTTTTTGTCATTATTTTATTTATTACTTATGTACTTACGGAGAGCGGCAAAAAGCTGAGTCCTACAATAAAGTTGGCCGTCCAGTTGACTGTGACGGCTACAGATGTCGCCGCCGGTCTAGCTGACTGGTTGAATAACTCTGGGTAAGACACAACAGTGGATTCCTTTAGCACCAAATACTTTGTTCATCTAGTCTAGTGGAACCAAGATTTCTTGGGGCGTTAGAAGCTCTACATATATGCAAATAATGAAGTTATAAATGAAAAAAGAATACAAATACATAAAAATAAACCGGCTTCTAAAAACCCTGAATAGCAAAAAGTACATGCATTTAAGGGCATCGCTCTAGAAGTCTGTGTCTAGAGATCGTTGTGTTTATTTCGCTACTGACCTCAGGCCCCTCTCTCCCACTGGGCACTATGGGCACGTGCCCAGTGCCTTAGTTCCTGCCAGATTACCAAATCGTATAATCGTAATCGAACGTCAAACGTAATACCACAGATATTATAATACTTTACTAGACAGATGCCTCATCTCATACAACGAAATAAAATTTCCTATCCCTGTTGTTTGTTTGTTTGCTTTCTTTTATCTATTATAACTAGTGTTTTCTTTAGGTCATAGGGGCCCCATGATCCTAATGTGCCCAGGGCCTCAAATAGTTTAAAGACGGCCCTGACTGATCTTTAGAGCGATGAGTTTTTAAAGAATTTTTTGTATTTCGGTTTTTTTGTTCTTTGACAGTAGCGCAGCGGTGGAATTAAAAGGCTGTCGATGATAACGATTACAGTACTTAATTCCGGTGAGTTAGAACCCAGAAAATCTGACAACTAGTCTGACTTAGTCTGACCAAGGGGGTTGCCCTAGTAACTGGATTGATCAGGTCAGATAAGCAGTCACTCCGAATAAAAACACCGGTACTCAGGTACAACCACTTAATCCTATAAGCCGACCATCATATTTAACGAAACGGGTAGACAGATGAATAAACTTACCAGTAACTAAGAACCAGGGAATCGAACCAGGTCCAACGGCAAACATGACCACGAAGAGAATTACCAGAGCGATGCACAAGTACGATACCCATGTGATTTGAGCCTGAGAAACAAAGAAAACTGGTTAGATCTATACTGATATCATAAGTAGTAGTAGGCGGCCGTTCTCTCTAAGGCGATCAGCCAGCTGCGCAGGACATGTTATAGTGCACGCACATTCGCGCGGACACAGGTGCACTCTCTATTCCCTCACTCTCATTGTCCTCAGGGACGGCAATCCGACACGACCGGAGAGAGATCACAAGCAGGACCGACTGCAACGTGCGACACGATGCACGGGTGTATCAATCACCAACTTCCAGACTCTGGGCTGCTTTCAGGAAGTCCGTGGGTGAGTGACCTTGCCGTGACGAGTTCTTCCATGTTTCGGAAGGCACGTTAAATTGGTGGGTCCCGACTGTCATTTGTACATCTTTGGCCGTCGTTAGCCAGTCTTACCAAGGGGTATTGGGTTGCCCGGGTAACTGGGTTGAGGAGGTCAGATAGGCAATCGCTCTCTGTGGCACACTGATACTCAGCTGTATCCTAACATAGCTTGGGAAAAGGCTAGGTAGATGAAAGTAAATACTTACATAAATATTAGAGATACACAGGCCGACCGTACAAACAAACATTCCTGCGAATCCTGACAGGAGTAGGGTCTTGCGTCCTGCTACTTCCACTAGGAGCAGGCTTATAACTGTCATTACAACATTCATTGCGCCCATACCTTGAAGGAAAAATGTTTAATAAAAGATTATTTTTTTAGTTCTAGAGTTGAATAATACACTGTGAAATATATCGAATAATAATAGTGCACCATATTTTTACAGGTCATCTAGTATATGCTAAGGATCATGTTTACCACTTAAAAAGTTGAATGACTTAGGGGTCAACGATCGAGCGCGTTCATAGAGAGACCGGTGTACATTATGCGTACAATTTGGCGACTTTTTTTGTGGTAAACAGAATCCTTAGCAGTTAGCATGTACTAGATGACCTGTAAAAATATGGTGCACTAGTTTGGTTAGACCTTATCTATACTTATAATAAATCTGTAGAGAGGTCAATTCTGTACATTGAATATATTTTCAAAATAACTAACAGGGGGTGATAAGTGATCGATACTGATGCCAAAAATGCAATCAGTAAAATTTTTGTCTGTCTGTCTGTCTGTCTGTCTGTCTGTATGTTATTAATAGGAACAAAAACTACTGGACGGATTTTAATGAAACTTGGTACAATGATTCTTCATACTCCTGGGCAGGTTATAGGATACTTTTCATCACGCTACAATCAATAGGAGCAGAGCAGTGAAGGAAAATGTTGGGAAAACGGGAGAAGTTACACCATTTTTTAAGCTTTCGTCGCGTGTGCAGCCTTAATGGTTAAAGCTACATAGAAATCATGTATCACGGAAATGTTCTACCAACATATGTCTATCTTTAATGGTTGACTCACAATAACATGTATAACTCCCGATAGTTTACCAGTTCGGAGCTTTCTGATTATTGGTATTGATTTGTTTACTCTTATGTTTATAATAATATTCTCGCTCATCCCTAATTAACAAAAGATAACATTACATATTCTATAAAAAAAGAATCATAGAAATCGGTGTAGGAATACCAAACTTATACATAAAATACGATAATCAGCCATCGCCCCGTGTCGTTGCCGCGCTCGACGCGGGTCGGCTGG
The DNA here is from genome assembly GCA_958496145.1 of Heliothis peltigera. NCBI lineage: Eukaryota > Metazoa > Arthropoda > Insecta > Lepidoptera > Noctuidae > Heliothis > Heliothis peltigera. The sequence continues at coordinate 3,051,062 of OY292351.1, forward strand.
TAGGTATAATAAGGCGGGAGGTCCGAGCGCGAGCTTCTCATTCCGACAAAAGTTAGGCTTTGGTAGCGGTAATCGACATCCACACAGGCGTAGCCCCGGGGGTCCACTATAGGTTATACATATATCAGAACAACACACAGACTACTTTTTGTCGCGAAAACCGACATCCACGCGGGCGGAGCCGCGGGCGACCGCTAGTATGTATTAAACTTGTTTAAAAAACACTGTTTTAAAAACCGAACCTAGCCGAAAAACTATGAGGGAAACGGCTATCATGGAATTGGCATTAAATGCGGAGGAATGAGGATCATGTTGTGAGGAAGGTTATGAGCATGAATGCGGATGGAAAAGAGGAAGGGACCGCGCCCGGTGCGCCTTCTGCGGCCAGTGAAAATTTTTGTGTGCCAGAGCCAAGGTAAGGTAAGGAGCTTGCTACTTACCTAATGTGGCATATTGCGCCTGCGCAGTGGTCAACTGCACCTTATAGAATATTGTCGTGGAGTAGAATATGACGGCGTTGATCCCGGACAGCTGCTGCGCTATCATGACCACCATCGATATGAGGAGAGGTTGGCGTAGTTGACGGTTGCCAAATAGCTCGCGAAGCGTCACTTTTCGGGAGATTTTGTTCTTTTCAGCTTCCTAGGAAAGGGTTATTAATATTTTATTAATTTAAGTTTTTGATAAACGTGTTCATTATTTTTTTGATGATGATGATGATGATGAAATAAACAAAAGTATTTAGTTTAACTCTTTGGATGGGTAATGGCTAAATAGCAAGTGGCTTGTGACTAAATTAACGTCGCTAGTTATACGTCTGCAATTAAGTATCTAATATAACTCTTTAGGGGGATCGTGGCTAAATAGCAGGTACCTCGTGGCTAAGATTATAAGTTACCCTTGCCAGTTCTATCTCGCAAAAGTATTAAGTATTTAATATAAATCTTTAGGGGGCTAATGGCTAAATAGCAAGTATCTCGTGGCTAAGTTACCCTTGCTAGTTTTCTCTTTCTCTTACCTGATGCATTGCTTCCATTTCACCATGGACGGAAGCGTCGCCCCTTAGCCAATTGAGAGCTGAAATTTGAATAATTTATCCTGTCAAAAATAAAATGTAAAAAAGGGAAGCCAAGTTCAATACAAAAATTATGCTATGTACTTAAGTTGAGTATAATTTTTTTACCATCATAAGGGCCAGTTTCACAATATCCGAATAGCCACTATCTACCATATAAATTCAAAATCATCATAGCCTTTTTATCGTCCCACTGCTGGGCACAGGCCTCCTCTCACGCGGAGAAGGATTGAGCGTTAAACCACGCTTGCTCAATGCGGGTTGGATATTTCAGACTTTATAGTCCAGGTTTCCTCGACATGTTTTCCTTCACCTTTAATCAGTCATTGGTGTCCAAGATAAACGTAGAAAGTACATAAATAACTTAGAGAAGTTTAATTAGTACTTGCCTGACCTGGGGCCTAATGCTGCTAATTTAGTTTAAAGAACACGCAATTGATATTCAACTGATACTCAATCACGACTCCATGTCGATTGAGACAAATAGGGTATTCCGAAATATTTTATTTTCAATCTCAATAAAGTCGTAATTGAATTGTTATGTGAGTCTTAGTTCAATGGTTATCGGCGTTGCTATTCTAATTCTACCAAAAGCTAAGTGATGAATGATATATTATATTGTTTTTAATAAACGTTTTGCGTACCAGTGGCAGTTCAAACGTAGACCATTGGTCTTAAATTAGTAACAGAATACCCCATAAGGTAAAAATTGCTATTAAGATCCAATTAAGTTTCAATTGACACAATATTAAATTAGCAGCATCAGGCCCAGGCCCCTCTTTCCCACTGGGCACTCTGGGCACTTGCCCAGGGCCCCGCGTTCGAATGGGGCCCCCTAGTTCCTGCCAGATTACCAAATCGTATAATCGTAATCGAACATAATACCAAAGATATTATAATACTTTACTAGACAGATGCCTCATCTCAAACAACGAAATAAAATTTCCTATCCCTGTTGTTTGTCTATTATAACTAAATAGTGTTTTCTTTAGGTCATAGGGGTCCCCATGATCCTAATGTGCCCAGGGCCTCAAATAGTTTAAAGACGGCCCTGATCAGGCCCCTGGAATCGTACCAGCGCTCTCATACTTGAGAGGCTGGTGCTTTAACCACTAGGCCACCTCGACACACTCACCTCTCTGAGCGTGTAGTTCCTGTCCTTTATTCAGCAGAAGGTATTTGGGTGATTCCACACATAGGGGCAATGTGACCACCTGTATGAGTGCAGGCACAGCGCTGACCGCTAGTAGCCACGGCCAGCGCTCAGATGTGCCTAGCGCTGACTCCAGGCCCAGGACTTGGGATAGCAGTATCGTCATTGTGATTACGAGTTGGTATACTGTGCCTATCTGCAAAAAAAATTGGTTGCCTGTAAAGTCGGTATACGGGCGAAAGTTTTACGTGACAACGACTTTGAGTGGTAAAATAATTTTAATGTGAATATTGTCTGTCTCTCTCGCTCTTAGGCGGGCTAACCATGCCCGAGTGGAAGGGACGCGTGCCTCTCACTCGCTCTCATTGTGAGCGCATAACGTGAGCGGAGCGTAACGCAGTTTCTTGAAGTGTCACCCGGCAAACCAATTTATAAGACGTTGTCACGTCAAAAGAATATCATATTCCTCACAGTTCCTCATACATTCACACAACGTCATCTAGTCTCAAAGTAAGCAGAGCTTGTACTATAGGTAGGTACAACTGATAAACGTACTTTGTTTGACTGATGCGGGAATCGAACCCGTGACCTCTAGCGTGGCAGGCAGGTTCATTAACTACTACGAAGATGGAGAGAGTTCAGTAGGAGTCTAATTTGAGTCGGCCACGGCGGCCGTTCTCTCTAAGGAGATTAGCCAGCTGCGCAGGACATGTTATAGTGCACAATTTGCGCGGACACAGATTCTCTATTCCCTCACTCTCATAATCCGATGGGACGGCAACCCGACACGACCGGAGAGAGATCAGGCGCAGAAGCATATCAATCACCAACTTCCAGACTCAGGGCTTTATGAAAGTTTCTTAAAATCTATAAAGCTATTTCGGCCCAACCCGGGAATCGAACCCAAGACCCCGTGCACAGCAATCGCGCTATGCGACTACTAGAACAACGAGGCAGATAATATTATTAGTATAGATATGATACTCCATCATCTTCCCTGAGTCATTTTAATTTAATTCGAAGCTGTATCTAGCTCGATCCCAGATTAAGAAGAACTAACCATCATCTCATCTCCCGAGCCTTTTTCCCGACTATGTTGGGGTCGGCTTCCAGTCTAACCGGATTCAGCTGAGTACCAGTGTTTTACAAGGAGCGACTGCCTATCTGACCTCCTCAACCCAGTTACCCGGGCAACCCAATACCCCTTGGTAGCCAAGGGGTATTGGGTTGCTGGCGTCAGACTTACTGGCTTGCTGACTGCCCGTAACGACTGCCAAGGATGTTCAATGACAGCCGGGACCTACAGTTTAACGTGCCATCCGAAACACAGTCATTGGGTGTCCAAAATATATTTAGAAAGTACATACAAACTTAGAAAAGTTGCATTGGTACATGCCCTCATACTTGAGAGGTTGGCTCTTTAACCACTAGGCCACCACGACTTAAGAAGAACTCACCGATCCTCGTAAAGATACAGGGGATATTTCAGCAAGGTACAGCGGCGCTAGTCCGGCATTCAGTCCGCTGTTCACACCGATTAATAATCTGAAACAATAAGTGTTTGTATGTAATCAGAGACGAAATGCGAACTCGTAGTGGCGTTACTGTCAGACTATCGAAGTTTTGTGAATAACTATACAGCAGTTGACTACCTTTATAAATACGGTAGATGACAACTAGTCAAATTCCTTACTTTTATTGAACTTGACTGTCAAAAATGGTTACTTTGTATGCAATTTGTATGAAAATACTAAGTTATGACGTCACAGATTTTTCACATCAAGCCGTATACATATTTTCAACTAGCTGTCCCCAGCGGTTTCACCCGCATTTTTTGGTTACAGCTCCGCTCCCGTGTGTCTTAGCGTGATGGTATATAGCCTATAGCCTTCCTCGATAAATGGGCTATATAACACTGAAAGATTTTTTCAAATCGAACCAGTAGTTTCGGAGATTAGCGCGTTCAAACAAACAAACTCTTCAGCTTTATAATATTAGTAGAGATAAAAACAAGTAAACAATTTTCGGTTCAAAACGATAAATGAAACTGTCATTATTTTAAGATGTTTCACAAATTGAATATGATAAAGTATTTTATTTTTGACCTAGTCATCATCCCAATTACTATTTCCTCGATTAGATTCTGGGGAAAAAATATTACTAATGAATTCAATGTCAACTTTATATGTCACAGTAAAATTGTAATAGTTTAAATATTGTATTAATCGAAGATTATATGTAAACCCTTACGTACTGCTTACAGTTTAACGTATTATTATACGATTTAACGTACAATAATACGTAAAATTGTAATCTATCGAAGTGAAACCGTCAAATTACAAGCTCAAAAAGGGCCAACTGTCCGAAGGCTATCCCTGATTGGTCGGTTTTATTGGACCGTTTTAAAACAAATATGATAGCGCGGGGCGTATGCCGTTCAACCGTCCGTTTCACAATTTGACGGTTTCACTTCGTTAGATTACAAACTAACGAATTATAATATGTTGCATTGTATAAGTAACACACGTACGATAAAATCCTGGATTTTTTTTTAACGTGTTTCTATGTATATTTTAGGGTACAGATGGATGGACTTAATTAAACTGAGTTTGGAAAGGCTAGGCAGATGATTGAATGCTTATGATAAATGATATTTATTTTGCGAATAGGTTGAAATCAACACTTTTACACGTCAACACATTTTGACGTGACAACGTCTTATAAATTGGTTTGCCTGGTGACACTTCAAGAAACTGCGTTACGCTCCGCTCACGTTATGCGCTCACAGTGAGAGCGAGTGAGAGGCACGCGTCCCTTCCACCCGCCTAAGAGCGAGAGAGACAGACATAAAAAGTGAATTATTTCATCCTTCTTCCTACTATACGAATGAATATTCACATTAAAATTATTTTACCACTCAAAGTCGTTGTCACGTAAAACTTTCGCCCGTATACCGACTTTACAGGCAACCAATTTTTTTTATAGAAAGAACGAGATGAGGTCGGCATTTCCTAACTGACTGCCTTGAGAAGAAACGCCTTACCTTCCCAAAATGAGCATTTCAGCAGAATTCGCCAATTTGGAGGTGCTCTGGAGCGTCACTGCTGCGAATACCAACACGTTGTTCAGTAGCAGACCGCCTTTCCTGCCAAACCTGTAACAGCGCATAAATATTTTGTAAAAACTACAAGTCAAATTGTTTTTTTCCTTAGTACCTTAGATAGGTAATATTAATGGCATCCAGACCGATTGTCGGTAGCGGCTGTTATATCTAAGGAGATCAGCAAGCTGCGCAGGACATAAGCATTCGCGCAGACACAGGTGCACACTCTATTCCCTCACTCTCATAGTCCTCAGGGACGGCAATCTGACACGACCGGAGAGAGATCACAAGCAGGACCGACTGCAACGCGCTATCCAATGCACGGGTGTAGGTATTACCGGCTTCCATTCTCTGGTCTGCTTTTATATTCAATCAATCAAATACAATCTGTCAAATCTCCTTAATAGATTTTCAACTTTATCGCTGAAGCATATGGTTCAAAGTTAATTGGGAAAATTTTCGAGTAGAAGAATCTAGTCTTCTTGAATGAAAAACAAAATACTATCAGACAAAATTAAGCTAGACCCACCTGTCGGCTATAACCCCAGTGATGATGCCCCCTATCATCCCCCCCACGCAGTATATAGCGACAGCTATAGACATCGCCGTGGTCACTTTGGGATCATCCATAGCCGATATAGACGAATTCGTGTCAGCTAACGCGTCTTTCTGCAGCCAATCGGATATTATCTGTAAGAAAAAAAAAATCTTCAGACTTACTGGCTTCTGACTACCCGTAACGACTGCCAAGGATGTTCAATGACAGCCGGGACCTACAGTTTAACGTGCCATCCGAAACAAAGTAATAATAAGGAATCCAAAAACTATAAGCCGTAAGAACGAAAATAAAAAACCGGCCAATTGCGAGTCGGACTCGCGCACGAAGGGTTCCGTACCATTATTTATAAAACGGACAAAAAATCATGTCAGTTTAATGGGAGACAAATATTAATTTAATTTTAATGCAATTACTTATTTTTGAATTAAGTAATACATTCCATATTCTGTGAATATTTCAAGCATCTACCTGTTGCCGTTATCGATATCGAGCAAAAATTAACAAAAAAATCACGTTTGTTGTATTGGAGCCCCCCAAAATATTTATTTTATTCTAGTTTTCAGTATTTGTTGTTATAGCGGCAACAGAAATACATCATCTGTGAAAATTTCAACTCTCTAACTATTACGGTTCATGAGATACAGCCTTTTTTTTTTTGGCGCTGGGAAAAAATACTATTACGCATCCCCTCCCCATCGGGGGACGGGAGAGGGGTATGTGGGACTCCCCGGTAAAGTCACCGGTATACCCACTAAAAATACCCAGCGGCACTCCGACCTCGCCTGAGTGGAGGGGGCCTGGGAGTCTATGGCGTCCAGTCCCCCGCCGGCGAATATGAGATACAGCCTGGTGACAAGGACGGACGGAAAGAGGAGCGAAAACAATAGGGTTCCGTTTTACCCTTTGGGTACGGAACCCTAAAAAGACACTTACAGCTTGTGGTGCGTTCAGGACACCAGTGTTGTACCCATGCTGGAAGGCCGACCAGCATGCTGAGGATATTACAGCGAACGCCAGCCGAAGGTTTATGCCCTGTTGAAGAGATAATAATATATATGTAACTTGATTTTTTTTAATATACTAGCTGTCCCCAGCGGTTTCACCCGCATCTTTGGTTACTGCTCCGCTATATCCTCGATAAATGGGCTATCTAACACTGAAAGAATTTTTCAAATCGAACCAGCAGTTCCTGAGATTAGCGCGTTCAAACAAACAAACAAACAAACTCTTCAGCTTTATAATATTAGTTTAGATTAAAAGAAAAAAACTTTTTTTAGAAAGCTTTTATGGTCCGCTATATTGGATTTAGAATAACGTCAAATTATTTTTTAAGTCACTCTCAATAAGTCCTTTCATTTGATACCCATATTGTTGAAATTCATTAAAAATAACTACTCCGCCATCTTGTGTGGCCCGCCATATTGGATTTAGAATGAAGTCATATAACATATCTTGCATTGTCATCCAAACTGAACGTGTATACAAAATTTCAGCTCAATCGGTTGAAGATGTCTACTTCAAAATTGAGTTCAAAGAATCCACCGTAACATACATACACGGCAAGTTAAATAAAAGCTTTTAATTTAATAAAATACACCTTTCCTTACAATGTACAGTCGCCAGCACATCAAGCTACCTAATTGTAAAATTTCCCCAATCAACTTTGAACCATATGCTTCAGCGATAAAGTTGAAAATGTATTAAGAAAATTTGACAGTTTGTAGTAGTAGCTTGATGTGCTGACGTCTGTTACTACACATAATAATATTTATTTATAGAAAACGGCTTTACGGAAACCGATATTTACGTTCCCGTAGTTTTGTGCGAAAATAATACATATATGTTTGTTTTAAAGTTATATCACTACATAGTATAAAACAAAGTCGCTTTCTCTGTCCCTATGTCCCTTTGTATGCTTAAATCTTTGAAACTACGCAACGGATTTTAATGCGGTTTTTTTTAATAGATAGAGTGATTCAAGAGGAAGGTTTATATGTATAATTTTAGTATCAGCATTGCACCCGTGCGAAGCCGGGGCGGGTCACTAGTATGTATATAAATTAACTGAGAATGATTTTGTTCAAGGGATTTATGTGGTTTTCTTGCCAAAGAGCATAAATTCGTCTTTCAACAGATAATAATAATATTCCTCACACATTCACACAACGTCATCTAGTCCCAAACTAAGCGGAGTTTGTACTGTGGGTACTAGACAACTGATAAACGTACTTCATCGTCTCCCGAGCCTTTTCCCAACTACGTTGGGGTCGGCTTCCAGTCTAACCGGATTCAGCTGAGTACCTGTGTTTTACAAGGAGCGACTGCCTATCTGACGCTCTCAACCCAGTTACCTGGGCAACCCAATACCCCTTGGTTAGACTGGCGTCAGACTGGCTTCTGACACGTAACGACTGCCAAAGATATACAAATGACAGCCGGGACCCACCAATTTAACGTGCCTTCCGAAACAAGGAGGAACTCGTCATGATAAGACACCCATCTAAGGAACGATCGCGCCAAGCGTTGCTTAACCGTATGATCAATGGACCCGTGTGACTGTTACGTAGCCACGATCTCCTCTAGATATTGTTTATATATATATAAAAACTGTCTCGTTGGTCTATTAGTTACAAGGCGCGATTGCTGTGTACGGGGTCTGGGGTTCGATTCCCGGGTCGGGTCGAAATCGCTTTGTGGGTTTTGAGAAACTTTCATTAAGCAGCCTGGAGTCTGGAAGTTGGTGATTGTAACACCCATGCATCGGAGAGCACGTAAATGTCGGTCCTGCGTCTGATCTCTCTCCGGTCGTGTCGGATTGCCGTCCCTGAGGACTATGAGAGTGAGGGAATAGAGAGTGCACCTGTGTCTGCGCGAATGTGCGTGCACTATAATATGTCCTGCGCTTCTGGCTCCATAAAAGAGAACGGCCGCCGTAGCCGACAATCGGCCTGGATGCCATCATTTACAAAAAATATTATTCTAATATTCTGGCAACCGTGTATGATGAGGAACTGACCTAACCTAAACCAGCTCGATTTGGCTCCAATTTCTGGTAAAGCAAGCAAAGCTTATCATACTTTTAATCCCACGAAAAACATTCAATGTAAAAAAGCCAAGTCTCTATGCAATCTTTTCACCGTAAAAAGTTTTGAGATCGCATCGTAGCCAAGTCCTCTTCACCTTATTTTGTAATGATAAATCAATATTTAGAGACTGTATCAATAGTTTTACTTACATTATCATAATAGGGACTTGGCAATAAAAAAACCCAACGCTCTAGCTTTGTCCACATCGAAGATATAGGGGGGAGAAATAGCCGCGAATCGCTTCGAGAAAAGATGGTACGGCCGTGCCCGCTCTGCTTGAGACTTGGCTGGGGCACTCCCGTGCCCTCAGATGAAGGAGTTAATGACGAAAGCTTCTACGGTGGTCTACAACATATTTTTTTTCACGGTTAACTGAATTTAAGAGGTCATTCGACCGTTGCATTTTGGAGGGAAACTGGTTTTGTTCTTTTTCATTTTTTTACACGTAGTTCGAGCACAGATTACATCAACATTCCGTCATGCCTCGTTCAAAAAAGGTTTTTTATTGTTGCTCAAAGCTGTCAGTAGGTATGTTCGCTAGGATGAGTCAGGAACCGGTGTGAACGTGGACAAAGTTATCTATACATCCTACTACTATTATAAAGGCGAAAGTTTGTAAGTATGGATGTTTGTTACTCTTTCACGTAAAAACTACTGAATGGATTTGAATGAAACTTTACCACAATATAGCTTATACATCAGAAAAACACATAGACTATACTTTTTGTCGCGAAAACCGACATCCACGCGGGCGGAGCCGCGGGCGACCGCTAGTACATATAATAAAATCGTAGAAAAATCAAAACTGTACATTGAATATTTGAAAAATATAATTATTGGGGCGTGATCTAATATCAATATTCAAGCCAAAAATATAGTTTTTAGAATTTTTGTCTGTTTGTCTGTATGTATGTCTGGGATAATCTTAAAGAGTACTGTATTGATTTGCGTCAAATTTGGCATGAATATAACTAAGAGGTCGGGTCAACATATAGGCTATACATAATCACGCTATCGCATACGGGGAGGGCGTGAATGTTTAATCATCTAATGCCCACGCGGACGACGTCGCGGGCAACAGCTAGTATTATATAAACGGGTACAATAACAGTAAAGTTTTTGTACACTATTCTGATTTGGGTGAATAGATTCTAACTAGCATTGCGGTCTAGAATCTCCCGAGCCTTTTTCCAACTATGTTGGGGTCGGCTTCCAGTCTAACCGGATGCAGCTGAGTACCAGTGTTTTACACGGAGCGTTTGCCTGTCTGACCTCCTCAACCCAGTTACATGGGCAACCCGATACCCCTTGGTAATACTGGTTGCCAGACTTTCTGGGTTCTGACTACCCGTAACGACTGCCAAATATGTACAAATGACAGCCGGGAGGAACTCGTCATGACAAGATGGTCAGCCCTTCACGGACCGACCGCGCCAAGCGTTGCTTAACCTTATGTTCGATCGATCTGAGTGGCTTTTATTTAGCCACGAGCTCCTCCAATATGGTTCAAAGTTGATTGGGGAAATTTTACAGTTTCGGGTAGCTTGATGTGCTGGCGTCGTCTCTCATTACCATACCACGCGCCTGAGAAACGACATCTAGGTTTACTTTTTATCTTAGTGCGGGAAGTCTATTTGTCGGTGCGCGGTTGGAACCACGCGAAACGGCTGGGTAACTTAAATTGCAAATTATTATAAGCCAGCATCGACTTAAATGGCAAGACAAAAAAGTTATTATGTCATCAAGGTTGTTTAAGAATAAAAAGCCTTCTACACGATATAAAATAACCAGCGACAGAGGTCACGTTGGTCCAGCAGGCTTAGCATGACCACCGTAGAAACATGTTTTGTCTACCGGAGAATGGACATAATGACAGAAAAGTGACATATTGACGTAAGATTTCCTTTGACATTTTTTGAAGAAATTTTTCTTTTCTTCCAAGTAAGTTTTCTTAAGTTTACAAGTGATTATATGCGAGTTGACAGGTCGCGCTAGACATGTTGACATTGACAGAAAGAGCTTTGTCTTTTCTTGATGAAATAGATATAAAATCGCCATGCTAAGCTAAGTGTCAAAATCTATCAATTGGTATCTTTCGACGATCTTGTTCGGGAGCGCATCGCGATAGGCTGCGTCCGTGGTCGGTCCCAACCGTGTGTACCGCTGTCGGCCGACGGGAGACGCGATCAAGGTCAAGGTCACCTCTGTCGGCGGTCGGTTTGGAACGTGTAGAGCCTGACACTCCCTCCTTTAAAAGTCTGACACTCCCTCCATTAAAAGTACTCAATACTCAATTCTTTATTAGCTTTCCATATGTAATACAGATGTACATTTTATAATATAGAAGAAACAATATGGACCCGGTAGGGCACAGCTTAAAGAACTAGGAGAGCTATGCAGTAGCTTATTACTAAGATTATAATATTTTAATATTTAACAAATTTTGTGTGCATATACATATTTCTCTGTATCTGTATATGTGTGCGCGTGTTTGTATGTGTATATCTATACTTATAATAAATCTGTAGAGAGGTCAATTCTGTACATTGAATATATTTTCAAAATAACTATCAGGGGGTGATCAGTGATCGATACTGATGCCAAAAATGCAATCAGTAAAATTTTTGTCTGTCTGTCTGTCTTTCTGTCTGTCTGTCTGTCTGTCTGTCTGTCTGTCTGTCTGTATGTTATTAATAGGAACAAAAACTACTGGACGGATTTTAATGAAACTTGGTACAATTATTCTTCATACTCCTGGGCAGGTTATAGGATACTTTTCATCACGCTACAATCAATAGGAGCAGAGCAGTGAAGGAAAATGTTGGGAAAACGGGAGAAGTTACACCATTTTTTAAGCTTTCGTCGCGTATGCAGCCTTAATGGTTAAAGCTACATAGAAATCATGTATGACGGAAATGTTCTACATAAAATTATCTAAAAAATATTCCACAACAGCATATGTCTATCTTTAATGGTTGACTCAAAATAACACGTATAACTCCCGATAGTTTACCAGTTCGGAGCATTCTGATTATTTGTTATTGATTCTTTAACTCTTATGTTTATAATATTCTCGCTCATCCCTAATTAACAAAAGATGACATTATAACATATTCTATAAAAAAATAATCATAGAAATCGGTGTAGAAATACCAAACTTATACATAAAATACGATAATCAGCAGGTCGGTCGGTAGGTATAATAAGGCGGGAGTTCCGAGCGCGAGCTTCTCATCCCGACAAAAGTTAGGGTTTGGTAGCCGACATCCGCTAGTATATAAATATATATGTAAATGTGTTTGTGTGTGCGTGTGTATGTATTGTGTGTGTGTGTGTGTGTGTGTGTGTGTGTGTGTGTGTGTGTGTGTGTGTGTGTGTGTGTGTGTGTGTGTGTGTGTGTGTGTGTGAGTGCTTTTAATTCAATTTTGTTTCATTTCTTAAAAGATTTGTCTTCCATGTATTCTTTTATTGTGTAATAGCATTTGGTATTGAGAAATTGTTTTAATTTATTTATGAATATTGTACTTTTAGGTTCATCTTTAATATTTTTTGGTAGATTGTTATAGATCTGACGCTCCCTCCATTTGCTAGGAATCATTTGATGATTTCGCATTCAAAGGAATAGGGTAGGATAGGGTATACCTTCGTAGGTACACCGACTAATCAAAATATATATATATATTTAAATCAAATTATTGTCAACGTGCACACCTCCTTTTCAAGGACATTTCTAAGAGACTCGCTGACACTTCCCGTGACCCAAAAGCTGGCTTTTATTTCGATCAACGGATAAGCATTGCCATACAACGTAGCAATGCCGCCAGCCTATTGGGTACACTCCCAGTGAGTAGCGGTGAGGAGGAATTTTTTGACGCCATTTTTTAATTATAATTTTTTTTATGTAAATATTTTAATTAAGTTTTGTAAATATAAAAAAAAAATTAAACATGTGAACTCTGCATTGTCAACGTTGAAACGAACTTGAAAAAAACTACTTTCACAATAGCTGAGCTGCCAGTCTCCAACGTCAGCTAACTTGACAGAAATTTTATTAAAAACTGGTCAAGTACCAGTGGGCTTTGATATCCTAAGTTTTTAGATTCCTCATCATCTCCCGAGCCTGTTCCCAACTATGTTGGGGTCGGCTTCCAGTCTAACCGGATTCAGTTGAGTACCAGTGTTTTACAAGGAGCGACTTAACCTCCTCAACCCAGTTACCTGGGCAACCCAATACCCCTTGGTTAGACTGGCGTTAGACTTACTGGAGTTTTTAGATTCCTATATAGCTAAATTATTTACATTCCTAGATACTATATTTAAGTAGCTGACCCAGCGGACTTGGTATATATTATTCGTTATTTTTTTTAACCAACTTCAAAAAAGAGGAGTTTATCAATATAATACCAATAGTTCTAATTAAAATATTGTTTACAATAAAAATTCGTATGCCCTATTATGCCAGAGTATGGCTAGAACTGGAACGGAAAATAACCTTACAACCTATTTGTACCTATTCTTTTCAATTCGAAAGGAGATACTTCTTAATTTTTCTTTTGTTTTTTATTTATTGTTCAGGCAATTTTTTTTTTTTAAGTGAACGTTTTGATAGAATGTGTTGTTGGCGCTTATAGAGAAACATTTTCAGGGAATCCCTGACACGGATTAATTTAAAGTATAGGATTTTAACTCTTTACCTTTATGAAATGTAAAATAACAGTTTGAATTGGGTTTGATTTTGTTTGATTTTTTGTTTGATTTTGTATTTTTTTTTTAACAAAACAAATAAACACACGCACGGCACAAGGAACATTTTTCTGAAAACAGCTTCAAAATTGGTTGATAAATGGAGCAGCAATCAACATTTTTTATATTCGTATGATGAAGAGTGGGATCATAGTGGGGACATCTTGCTATCTCTTTTGCACATGCGTGATCAAATAGCGTTGACGTCACAAGCTTGTATGTGCATCCTTTTCTGTTATTTAACTGTTTGACTTTTGAAAGGTTTATAAATTACTTACTTCTCAACGGATTCCAAAAAATATTTCTGTTTTGTGTTTTGTAAAATGTTACTTTTTATATGAATAATTAAATAAAAAGAGTCAAATACCCTATTCTTTGAAGCACGAAAATGGTTCTCACACAGAGAAAAAATAAAAAAAATGGCTCAAAAAGAAAAAAAATAGAATTGACTGTTAGGCGGAACAAAGTTCGCTGGGACAACTGGTTTTTAATAAAATTCTAGATAATAAATCTACGTTGAGGTCACCGGTTACAAACTTGTTCGGTAGGTTTTATTTTTATATTAAATGCACATTTTTATAGCCTTGACAAAGTCTTCATTGACACGTGTTGTAACGGGATGGTTCAAATAGATCAGCCAGCTGCGCAGGACATATTATAGTGCACGCACATTCGCGCAGACACAGGTGCACTCTCTATTCCCTCACTCTCATAGTCCGATGGGACGGCAATCCGACACGACCGGAGAGAGATCAGGCGCAGGACCGACATTTACGTGCTCTCCGATGCACGGGTGAATCAATCACCAACTTCCAGACTCCAGGCTGCTTTATGAAAGTTTCTCAAAACCCACAAAGCGATTTTTAATATATATTAGACTAGCTTCCGCCAGCGGTTTCACCCGCTTTCTGAGGGAAGTACTTTCCATACCCGGATAAAAAGTAGCCTATATGTTATTCTGATGTATAAGCTATATTGTGGTAAAGTTTCATTCAAATCCATTCAGTAGTTTTTACGTGAAAGAGTAACAAACATCCATACATCCATACATCTATACATCCATACTTACAAACTTTCGCCTTTATAATAGTAGTAGGATTAGGATTAGATAGATTTCAAATACTGAAGCCCCCAATGGCGCAATGGTTACCACGCCTGACTGCTGACGGTCGCGGGTTCGATTCCCCTGCCGACATTTGTGTGATGAGCTTGCTTGTTGGCTGTGGTCTGGGTGTTATAATATGTATTTAAAAATATGTATACCTATGTGAAGTATATGTAGTTTATCAGTTGTGTTGGCACCCATAACACAAGCTAATCAATAGCTTACCATGGCTAACCGATCGTGTGTGAAAAAGATGTCCCGATATATGCAGCTGAGTACCAGTGTTTTACATGGACCGACTGAATGTCTGACCTCCTCGACCCAGTTACCTAGGCAACCCGATACCCCTTGGTAAGACTGGTGGTAAATTTTTCTAGCTTCTGACTACCCGTACCGCCAAAGATGTACAAATGACAGTCGGGACCCACCAATTTAGCGTGCCTTCCGAAACACGAAGGAACTGTCACCACGGACAGATCGCGCCAAGCGTTGCTTAACCTTATGATCGATCGACCCGTGTGGCTGTTACTTAGTCACGAGCTCACACGATATTAGCACGTCATCATCTCCCGAGCCTTTTCCCAACTATGTTGGGGTCGGCATCCAGTCTAACCGGATTCAGCTGAGTACCAGTGTTTTACATGGAGCGACTATCTGACCTCCTCAACCCAGTTACCCGGGCAACCCAATATCCTTTAATACCCAAACTTTCTGGCTTCTGACTGCCCGTAACGACTGCCAAAAATGTACAAATGATAGCCGGGATCCACCAATTAAGCGAGCCTTCGGAAACACGGAGGAATTCGTCATTACAAGATGGCCACCCATCGACAATCGCCCGCGCCAAGCGTTGCTTAACCTTATGATCGATCGACCCGTGTGGCTGTTAAGTCACGAGCTCACTCGATATTAGCTCGTCATCTCCCGAGCCTTTTCCCAACTATGTTGGGGTCAGCTTCCAGTCTAACCGGTTTCGGCTGAGTACCAGTGTTTTACAAGGAGCGACTGCCTATCTGATCTGCTCAACCCAGTTACCTGGGCAACCCTTGGATAGACTGGCGTCAGACTTACTGGCTTCTGACTACCCGTAACGACTGCCAAGGATGTTCAATGACAGCCGGGACCTACAGTTTAACGTGCCATCCGAAACACAGTCATTGGTGTCCAAGATATACTTAGACAGTACATACAAACTTAGAAAAGTTGCATTGGTACTTACCCGACCTGGTACTCGATATCAGCACGTACTAAGTGTATATTCTAAAATAGTTATTCGTTATCTTTTCCTAAACATTTTTTCTTTGTTGTATGGTGTGTAAGTGTTTAAATAATGAACTAAATTCAGCGCGTGACAAGTTAAGACTAGTTATTTATGGTTGAGTAAATATTTTGGTGATTTCTCTTTTATTTACAAATATGTACAATACTTACTATTAAAAAATAAAAAATACCTAAAACTAATTAACTATAACTAGTAAAAATAAATAACTAAAAAGCATAAAAAAATTCATCCCCATCGCTGTCTACTGGGAGCGTACCCAAGAGGCTGGCAGCATTGCCACGTTGTATGGCAATGCTTATCCTCTGAATTGATTTCTCTTTGAATAACAATGCGGCAATTTTTATGCGTACTGTTTACATCCCTAAGATGCCATTAAATGGCTGACTTGCATTACTTAATTTATGACATTTTAATAATAAACTTTGTACTACCGAGTACTCCAGGAAGAAGATACTGTCCCTCATCTCCGGCTCGCCGGAGTGAACCCTGAAGGGGTCAGGTCTCCAGCCTCTGGCTTGCCTTCATTGGCCGTCCAGAGTGGAGTCGCTAGAGCACTGCTCGGAGGGTGAATGCCTCAGTGGCGAGTGGGCACAGAGCTGCTTGACCCTGAATTAATGAATGTTCTGAAATGCTGAATGCTGGTTTTAAGGCGCGTGATCTGGGTAGAAAGTCGGCCGAGGCAACCTCACCCTTCAGCCGCTCACGTCCCCGTTGCCCCCTTGTTGCGACTTAGCGACTAGTTCCCGGGGGCCCGGTAAGTGAGCTGGCGAGTCTCCTCCTGCCATTTTTACATGTATTTATTACATTGTCATCGGCAGGGGTCATAGTTCCCATAGTTTTCCCTTCCCTAGTCCACTAGCATCCCATCACAATAGCCCAAGTAAATCGCTTTGTGGGTTTTGAGAAACTTTCATAAAGCAGCCTGGAGTCTGGAAGTTGGTGATTGATTCACCCGTGCATCGGAGAGCACGTAAATGTCGGTCCTGCGCCTGATCTCTCTCCGGTCGTGTCGGATTGCCGTCCCATCGGACTATGAGAATGAGGGAATAGAGAGTGCACCTGTATCTGCGCGAATGCGTGTGCACTATAATATGTCCTGAGCAACTGGCTGATCTCCTTAGAGAGAACGGCCGCCGTAGCCGACAATCGGCCTGGAAGCCATCATCATCATCTAGGTAGGATATGTACCCTGTTTATGTAACCCAAAATGCATGCTGACGAAATCGCAGGAGACTAGCGAATAGTTATAAAAACATGCAATTATGTGCATAATTATCGCATGTGACACTATCAGCAGGTCAGAGGGCACAGAACAACAATATTATCGGTTTATCTTGGACCTAAGAATAATAATCTATTGTTGAGTAAGGCGACTGCCTTCAATTATTTGCGAATAACTGTTTCGCGAAGTTTTGTCACCTCCTCTTTCTGAACTCTTTCTTCCAGAAACGACGAGGAATCGCCAACTTCTCTCCATCAACATCATATGTGGGTGTTCAGGAACGACAGATATCATCTGCTGCAGGCTATTATGATGGGGTAGGTTGCGGACAAGAGACGCGTGGCTCGCAGAGAGTCAGAGAGAACACCCTTGGCAGTCGTTACGGGTAGTCAGAAGCCAGTGAGTCTGACGCCAGTCTAACCAAGGGGTATTGGGTTGCCCAGGTAACTGGGTTGAGGAGGTCAGATAGGCAGTCGCTCCTTGTAAAACACTGGTACTCAGCCGAAACCGGTTAGACTGGAAGCCGATCCCAACATAGTTGGGAAAAGGCTCGGGAGATGATGATGAAAGATGGTCTTCCATCCACAGAACGGTGACCTTGAGCGTTCTTAAAAAAAAGTAAAAGTAATAAAGCCTTGTCAATTTAGGAATTTGTAGGCGTTGTCCGTTCTAATTCTTTTTATTCTATTCGGCTAGATAGAACCGGTTTTAACTAGCTACTAGGAAACCAGTATGGGCGGTCCTTAATACCATTTTATACCGGTAAGTCTTCAATATAATAGAATTATTCGACATATATCGATTTCTGTACTGATTTGTATCTATATAAAAATATATATGTAGGTATAACTCGAACTGACTGATTTGGTGACTGACTTGACACGCTTGCTTTGCAATGCGGGTTGGTGATTTCAGACTTTATAGTCTAGGTTTCCTGAAGACGTTTTCCTTTTTGACTTGGTGATCTATCAACGCACAGACCACGCCATGGATGGATCGGGCCGTTTGGCATGCAGGTATGTTATGACGTAGTCATCCGCTAAGAAAGAAATTTGATCAATTCGGGTAGAAACAAGGGGATAAAATAGAGGATGAAAGTGTTGGAATTGTATAATTTTTAGTAAACGCATCCTGCTAAGTCTTACCTCAATACATAACATTGAAATGTCAACTGACGAGTGTTCGGTGTCTCAACCCTCTCTGGTCTTTTCCCCTTCAAAAATCGTATTCTGTCTAGTGTGTGCCGTTCTGATTAAATGTAGCAATATCCATTCGAATCTTCGTCTTTCATTACTAAAAGGCAACCGATTTTCTCTAATACAAAGTGTGTATGAAACCAATTTTAAACTGATCGGGATAAGACTTTGTGTGCATAAAGCTACATTTCATCCCCTAAAATAGGGGATTAAATTTAAAACTATGTATACACAGAAAGCTCATGTAACTTAAAAGTTACATTGGCACTTGTCCGACCTCCAATCGAACCCGCAAACTTGTACTTAAGAGGCTGGTGCTTTAACCATTAGGCTGCCACGGTACGATTACACATCCTAACTTGCTCTCAAATGACGACACTTGACACGTCTAAAATATACTTTGAGTCATGTCGACCGTTTGCTTTGTTCGTTAGGGTTCCGTGCTAAGTGATCAGCAGGCTTAGCATGACAACCGTAGAAACAAGTTTTGTCTACCGGAGAACGGATAAGTGACAGATTGACGTAAGATTTCTTTTGACACGTAGAAAATATTTTTTTCTTTTCTTCGACCGACATAAGTCTACAAGTAATCATTTGCGAGTTGACAGGTCGCGCCATGCTCGGGCAGAAGACGTGTGGACATTAACAGAAAAACCTTTCTTTTCTTGATAGAAGAGAGAGATCAAAAAATGTGAATACGACGGGGCGCGAGTAAGCGGACAGAAATCTAATCTGCCTGGGCTGCGGGTTATTCGTAAGAGATACCTTGGCCCTGGCACACAGGGACCTCCAGAAGGAACATAGTGGGTTTTAGTCAGGAAGAGTCTGACATTCCCTCCAGCTGCACCCACAGCGGGAGGGGTCATTTGATGATTTCCCACGACAAAAAAGGGCTTCATTATCTTAAGGCGATCCGAGTTTTTCGGCTCGACATAAAGGTAATAAACCACTGTAACTTCATGTGCTGGCGCCTGTACAGTATCTTTTCCTGAAATCGTTTTGAAGGTCAAACATTACCAAAGACAATGCCCAAAACGTGCACCTTTCGCATTGATATTTTTTGTACACATTTAAAAAAAAAAAAGGTTTTTTATACATATTTTTTCGTTACACCCTGTAGTAGGTACTAATCTATTCAAAATATAAAGAGGTAAACATATTCTATTTCGTACACAAATTAAAATTAATTCACACACACAGAACCCTTTCTCTCAGCGCCCAACTCAAACTTACCAATTTTTTTTTGTTCATCTCATTATGCAAATAGTAGGTACTTAAAACCTTGTGTAGACTAACAATTACGTCATAATGTCTTGTGTGAATGATTTTTTATCTACTTCATGTTTTAAAGGAAACATGTGGTGAGTTCAAAGTCCCATAGAACATTATGTATGAAGAATTACTGTTGATATTGTGAGTCGTGGTGGCCTAGTGGTTAAAGAGCCAACCTCTCAAGTATGAGGGCGTGGGTTCGATTCCAGGTTGGGCAAGTACCAATACAACTTTTCTAAGTTTGTATGTACTTTCTAAGTATATCTTGGACACCAATGACTGTGATTCGGATGGCACGTTAAACTGTGGGTTCCGGCTGTCATTGAACATCCTTGGCAGTCGTTACGGGTGGTCAGAAGCCAGTAAGTCTGACGCCAGTCTAACCAAGGGGTATTGGGTTGCCCTGGTAGCTGGGTTGAGGTGGTCAGATAGGCAGTCGCTCCTTGTAAAACACTGGTACGCAGCTGAATCCGGTTAGACTAGAAGCCGACCCCAAAATAGTTGGGAAAAGGCTCGGGAGATGATGATGATGTGGTGAGCTCAAAGTCCCACAAAATATTGTGTGTGAAGAGTGACTCTGTCGATATTTGAAACGCAGTGGAAGATTGTCTAAGCATTTTAACATGAGTCACTTGCATGAGTTGGTAATAATGATGATGATGGCGTCCAGACCGATTGTCGGCTACGTGCTTTCCAAGTGCCTTTTTTACACCTAAAACGTTTAAAACATCAAATTTAGTGTTTTAATTGCAATTCCTATTCAATGTTTTAGTGCACTACAGAGCCATATGTCTTACTTTCATATAGTAAATTGGCCAAATTAATTGAAACATGTAAATATTTGACAGGTATTTGCGACGTTGCCAGCTTTTCGAACACGCGCCCTTAACAATCGATAGCAAGTATCGATAAAATTATAACGATTGTTTGTATTCCCGTTACGTCAGTTCCGTTAGATTATAACTGGACATGATGTTTTAATATGTGGTAACCGGTCAATGAATGAATACTTTACGAGTTAGCGAAGTGTGTCGGGAGTTCTAAGCGACTGCCAAAATGAAGGTTTTTATAAAGAAGGATAATGTGGCTATCTTGTGTTTGTATGTTTCTCACTTCGCCAAAGGAGCTAGTGGCTAAGAAATAGCGGCACGAGTCGATAGATCATAAGGTTAAGCAACGCATGGCACGGTCGGTCCGTGGGTGACTATTTTGTCATGACGAGCTCCAATAAATGTTAGAAAAGAATATCTAGTTTTAATTCCGCGAGACAAAAATCCAGCATTGGGTGCAGGATGCACATATACCGCCCTCCCGCCCACTTACACAAGCACAAGCATGGAAGGAAAGATACTAAAGAACTAGATATTCTTTTCTAACATTTATTGTAATGGATTGCCGCAAAGTAACGCCTGATTCAATAAGTTATGACGAGCTCCTCCGTGTTTCGGAAGGCACGTTAAATTTGTGGGTCCCGGCAGTCATCTGTACATCTTTGGCGGTCGTTACGGTTCATCAGGAGTCAGAAAGTTTGACAAATAGTCTTACAAAATGGGTTGCCCATGTAAATGGGTTGGGAGGTCGGACAGGCAATCGCTCCTTGTAAAACACTGGTACTCAGCTGCATCCGGTTAAGGCTGGAAGCCGACCCCAACACATCTTGGGAACAGACTAGGCAGATGAATATAGGGGATGATTAAAACGTTACCTAATCAATATTAATATTTCTGAACGCGAGCGAAGCCGTGAGCAAAATCTAATCTTAATATAGAATTGTATAAATATATACCTCTATACACAGCGTTCAGAAACGCATTACCGCCTCACTCCGATTAGCACATAAGTTCCGCTTAGTCATTCGTATATTTTTAAACGGTTACCTAGGGAGGTTATGGCCTATACGTGGTCATACGCACATGTTGCCTAGCTGACTAGGTTGTTCAGCCTTTTTTTTGTTATATCGGGTTGGAAAATCCTCATGGAGACCCTAAGCCTTGAGGGAAGGGCAAAAGGTACTGTCTGACTCTTACTGACTAAAAACCAAACCGTGTTCCTCATCTACCCATGTGTCGGAGGGGTGGGTATCGCTGAAGTATTCGTTGCTACACTCCGACAGGTATCGGTCCACCAGATGGTCAGGCGGGCCCCGTCACCCACTGCGGCCGTCACCCCGGCCGCAGGACTCCACTATGAGGCAACACAACGTAGTGGAGTCAACACAACGCCATCGCCTCGAGGCCTGCTGCTGGTCGGACGACTAGACGCCCCGAAAGGTTATTCAGCCTTGACAACCTCTTTGGTCTCAGGGCCTTCTTAAACTAGGCTGGGATCCTTAGACACATTAGAATTTGGGGCTCTTTTGGAGCATAAAAAGTAGTACCAAGTAAGACTAACGTATGTAGGTAGTCAAATAGGTACAGTATGATAATGATGATGATGGCGTCCAGACCGATAGTCGGCGTAGGCGGCAGTTCTCTCTAAGGAGATCAGACAGCTGCGCGAATTTTCGCAGACACAGGTGCACTCTCTATTCCCTCGCTCTCATAGTCCTCAGGGACGGCAATCCGACACGACCGGAGAGAGATCACAAGCAGGATCGACTGCAACGTGCTCTCCGATGCACGGGTGTATCAATCACCAACTATTTTGTTTAATTTTGAGGTTTCGGCAGTTTGGCGCCCTTAAAGGGTGGCGCTCGTGCGCACTGCACACTTTGCACATATGTATGGTAGCACCCTGGATACATCTACCATCGTGACAAAGAAGCTAACAGACAGACAATATCAGAACGTGTAACGCATAGACAATAGACAAGGCTCTACCAGACATGCCCCCGTTATATCTCGCGTGACCTTGAATTGACAATGACTTGGCGTGCGTGCAAGATGCCGCGTAACCAAGGCGAGAGGGTATCGTCATCTGAAATGACTTTTATCATGTCTCTCGTAGAAAGAATATCTAGTTCTTTAGTATCTTTCCTTCCATGCTTGTGCTTGTGTAAGTGGGCGGGAGGGCGGTATATGTGCATCCTGCACCCAATGCTGGATTTTTGTCTCGCGGAATTAAAACTAGATATTCTTTTCTAACATTTATTGGAGCTCGTCATGACAAAATAGTCACCCACGGACCGACCGTGCCATGCGTTGCTTAACCTTATGATCTATCGACTCGTGCCGCTATTTCTTAGCCACTAGCTCCTTTGGCGAAGTGAGAAACATACAAACACAAGATAGCCACATTATCCTTCTTTATAAAAACCTTCATTTTGGCAGTCGCTTAGAACTCCCGACACACTTCGCTAACTCGTAAAGTATTCATTCATTGACCGGTTACCACATATTAAAACATCATGTCCAGTTATAATCTAACGGAACTGACGTAACGGGAATACAAACAATCGTTATAATTTTATCGATACTTGCTATCGATTGTTAAGGGCGCGTGTTCGAAAAGCTGGCAACGTCGCAAATACCTGTCAAATATTTACATGTTTCAATTAATTTGGCCAATTTACTATATGAAAGTAAGACATATGGCTCTGTAGTGCACTAAAACATTGAATAGGAATTGCAATTAAAACACTAAATTTGATGTTTTAAACGTTTTAGGTGTAAAAAAGGCACTTGGAAAGCACGTAGCCGACAATCGGTCTGGACGCCATCATCATCATTATTACCAACTCATGCAAGTGACTCATGTTAAAATGCTTAGACAATCTTCCACTGCGTTTCAAATATCGACAGAGTCACTCTTCACACACAATATTTTGTGGGACTTTGAGCTCACCACATCATCATCATCTCCCGAGCCTTTTCCCAACTATTTTGGGGTCGGCTTCTAGTCTAACCGGATTCAGCTGCGTACCAGTGTTTTACAAGGAGCGACTGCCTATCTGACCACCTCAACCCAGCTACCAGGGCAACCCAATACCCCTTGGTTAGACTGGCGTCACGACTACCCGTAACGACTGCCAAGGATGTTCAATGACAGCCGGGACCTACATTTTAACGTTAACCTACATTTAAACATCCGAAACACAGTCATTGGTGTCCAAGATATACTTAGAAAGTACATACAAACTTAGAAAAGTTGCATTGGTACTTGCCCGACCTGGAATCGAACCCACGCCCTCACACTTGAGAGGTTGGCTCTTTAACCACTAGGCCACCACTAACACTAATGTAATGACAGACTAATGTCTAAGGATCGTATTATATAAGCTTCTAGGTAGTTCGGATAAGGTGTCTCATCTTATCATCATATTTATTATGCCGAAGTATTTAGATATTACTTATGTACCCTTATTTACCACCCATTGGAACCCAAATGACGGCAGACGATCGAGAGGAAGACCGAGGAAGCGCTGGAGAGAAGATTTGGACCGTTTCCTCGAGGACTGGACACATAGAGCCATAGATATAAATGGAAAGATATGGGGGAGGCCTTTGCCCAGCAGTGGGACAGTATAGGTTAATAAAAAGAATAGATATAGCATTTACACCATTTTTTGTTTTTTTTTTCGTGGGAAATCATCAAATGTCCCGCTGAGGGTGCAGCTGGAGGGAGTGTCAGACTTTTACTGACTAAAACCCTCTATGTTCCTTCTGGAGGTCCCTGTGTGCCAGGTCCACGGAAAGTCTTGCGAACAACCCGCAGCCCAGACAAACCCTGGCCCTAAGGGTCTTATGTTGCTGACATCTCTTCGCCGATAGGGGTCTGTCGTCCTTTATAAGGGGTCAAGTTAGGCATCTGACCTAACAAAAGAGTACTATGTAGATATTTCTGACTTCGTACTTGTATCATTGCTGACCCCCAGGCAGACCCTGGCTCTAGGGGGCTCCTATGTCACTGACAAACTCTTCGAGGAGCGCGTGGAACAGAACGCGCCGCCGGCACGGGCCTGTCGTCCTTAGACGTACGGCCAAACTAAATAACAGCCTCGAGACACCGACTTCTAGAGCTATGACGAAAGGATTTTTTTTTACTTTTTAGTGTATAGTAAGTACTAGCTATCCCCAGCGGTTTCACCCGCAGGGGATAGCTAGTGCTCCGCTCCCGTGTGTCTTAGCGTGATGGTATATAGCCTTCCTCGATAAATGGGCTATCTAACACTGAAAGATTTTTTCAAGTCGAACCAGTAGTTGCGGAGATTAGCGCATTCAAACAAACAAACAAACTCTTCAGCTTTATAATATGAGTATAGATTACTAAACACACATAGCGAATAATGTTCAGTATTATTAAATAACACCATTTGGAGCGTAAATAATTAAAATTAAGCATAGGTATGCGTAATAGCCGCGAACTACCTGAAACTAAAAAAAACCCAATCAACTTAGAACTATAATGCTTCAGCGATAAAGTTGAAAATCTATTAAGAAAATTTGACACGTAGTAGCTTGATGTGCTGGCGTCTGTACAAACGTATATATCTCAATTCAATAGATTTTCAACTTTATCACCAAAGGATATGGTTCAATTTGTTTGGGAAATTTTAACATGTTCGTCGGTAGCTTGATGTGCTGGCATGTGTACATAAGCAATTATGTATTTAGGCTAGTTGTAAGATAGAAAGAATAATGAAAATGTTTGCTTATCCACACACTTGACACACTATTGGCTTAGGTTAGCTTATTATTATTTTGTTTTGTATAAAACCGGTTCTTCAAACCATACAGACAGAATTGTGTTGCTGGGGAGTTTGTTCCACCATTTCTTCTTCCCAGCGATAACACATAGGAAGTGGTGAAAGGCGACCGTTCTTGGGGCTGTCTTTTATATAGAAAAGTGCTGATTTTCAGTCTACTTTTCCCGTAAAACCGATAACAAATGAGTCTAATTGCTACCTCTACTTGAAAGGCTAGGCAGACTGGGCTTTTTTAGGGAGATGAATGCCCCCTCCCACTGTGGCTGCCGCTAGATGGAGTGTCTCTGTGTAACTCTTACTGACTAAAACTGTGCTAAAACTCACTATGTTCCTTCTGGAGGTCCTTGTGTGCCAGGGCCATGGTAACTGTCTATTGATACCCTCAATTCCTAGCATAGAGATGCATATGTTCTCATATTGTTATCTATGATGGCATCCAGGCCGATTGTCGGTACGTCGGCCGTTCTCTTTTACCGAGATCAGCCAGCTACGCAGGACATATTATAGTGCACAAGCATTCGCGCAGATACAACTGCACTCTCTATTCCCTCACTCTCATAGTCCGATGGGACGGCAATCCGACACGACCGGAGAGAGATCACAAGCAGGACCGACTGCAACGTGCTCTCCGATGCACGGGTGAATCAATCCCCAACTTCCAGACACCAGGCTTCTTTATGAAAGTTTCTCATAACCCACCCACAAAGCGATTTCGGCCTGACCCGGGAATCCGAGACCCCGTTCACAGCAGTCGCGCCTTGCGACCACTAGACCAACAAGGCAGTCAATTGTTATTGACAGATTGTTATCTATGTATATCGATTCTCTCAGCTAAGAGAGCTACGTGCCGGTACGAACCTTAATAGATCGCGCTTTCATACATAAACATAGTCGAATACCGCAATAAAATCTACCGAGTACCGTTGGACTCGATTCTAAGGGTGAGTTATACAAACGAATATAATATTCCTCACACATTCCCAAAACGTCATCTAGCCCCAAACTAAGCAGAGCTCGTACTGTAGGTACTAGACAACTGATAAACGTACTTATATACTTTTCTTTTGTAAATAATACATATTATACATAGAAACACTGATGATGTATGATGCTCACTCTGTCCCCTTTGGAAGAGCTCGTGGCTAAGGCAGGAGCTCGTGGCTAAGGAATAGCCGCACGGGTCGATTGATCATAAGGTTAAGCAACGCTTAGCGCGGTCGGTCTTTGGATGGGTGACCATCTTGTAATGACGAGTTTTTCCGTGTTTCGGTAGGCACGTTGAATTGGTGGGTCCCGGTTGTCCTTTGTACCCCGCACGTTCGCCATAATTTCTGTGATGAACATGCTTGTTGGCTGTGGTCTGGGTGTTATAATATGTCATCATCTCCCGAGCCTTTTCCCAACTATGTTGGGGTCAGCTTCCAGTCTAACCGGATTTAGCTGAGTACCAGTGTTTTACAAGGAGCGACTGCCTATCTGACCTCCTCAACCCAGTTACCCGAGCAACCCAATACCCCTTGGTTAGACTGGCGTCAGACTTACTGGCTTCTGACTACCCGTAACGACTGTCAAGGATGTTCAATGACAGCCGGGACCTACAGTTTAACGTGCCAACCGAAACACAGTTATTGGTGTCCAAGATATACTTAGAAAGTACATACAAACTTAGAAAAGTTGCATTGGTACTTGCCTGACCTGGAATCGAACCCACGCCCTCACACTTGAGAGGTTGGCTCTTTAACCGCTAGGCCACCACTATGTTATAATATGTATTTATACATAAATATTTATGTGAAAAATATTATATGTAGTTTATCAGTGGTCTTGGCACATGTAACATACCGTGTGTGAAAAAGGTGTCCCGATATATAACTCAAGTTAGGGTCCCAGAGACAGAAACCTCCTCACAATACGAGTTAGTAATATTAGTAGGATATATAGCACGGAACAGAATAAAACAAAGAAAAGATGGAGATAGGGAAGCAATGCTTAGATGCTGCGAAAGAATGATTTTTCTTACTTTTGTTCTGATTCGTTTCGTCTAAACGCACCCTAAGGCATACGAAGGAATTTAACGGTAATACAGCGTAACTTTATGAATCGTATTTACGGTTCGCACTGCAGTGTGATTCTGTAAGTCTTCACTCTAAACTTCGAGTCTGAATCAAATGAATAAAATATTCCTGGCCAACTGAATGCGAAGATAATTCCGACTTACTTATTTTTTTTTACGTGATCAAAATTATTGACAACATTAGGTACCTAAATTAACTTTTACTTTACTGTAATGTACGAACAACCGGACAAAAGAACTTTTTCTTATTGATATCATTCATTAGATACTCTTTTCGACACTGTTATTTATACATATATGAACATTAATTTAAAAACATAAAAACACTTAAAAATTTATGCATGTAATATTCTCCAAATATGCAAAAAACAATACGAAGCCATAAGCAAACAAAATTTAAATTTATATGACAGAAATAAGGAGTAGGTATCTATCTTAATACGAGTATGTATCGGTCAGTTCAACGCAAGCACGCATGCGCGGGAACTTATTTTGGGAAACACAAATAAATATAATAAAACTTTACTTTACCGCCATAGTTGTGTATATCCAAGACTCCTTCCACTTATAACACTGAGAACAAACACCAAATACTATATTTTCATACAGTATTAACACTAATTACAATATAAAAAACAATAAAACAACAAATTCACTGTAGGAAATATTTTTTCCGTTCGCGGCAAATTAGTACACAGGGCGCATGCGCGGCGCTATTCAGCTCCGAATTTCGTATGAAGTGACGCGCGACGCGACTCGCTCTCCAGAGGAAGTGTTTGTCTGCGTGTGACGTCACGGAGAAACCGGTTGAACAAAGTTCTGTTTTTTTATAATTTAGCGCTTACATCGCTGTATAGTTAATAAGAAGCGGTGAGACTGTAAAATAGTGATGGTAATTACTAGGTACGTCTTTCAGATCAAAAAACATATTGGTTACTATTTTTATTTTAACAAAACTTTATTTTAATGATCGTAGTAACAAAACATGTAAAAAAATGCTAAAATTAAACGCCCTGGTTCGGTTTAGGGTCTGCGAAGGTTGCGGGTTGTTCGCAAGAGTTACAGTGGCCCTGGCACACAAGGAACTCCAGAAGGAACATAGTGGGTTTTAGTCAGTAAGAGTCTGACACTCGCACCAGCGGCATTCTCACCCGCTCCCGCTGTGGGTGCAGCTAGAGGGAGTGTCAGACTTACTCAAACTCAAAATCATTTATTCATTAAACTTGGCTGCAAAACAGCACTCATTACAAAAGACAGCACCCAAAACGCCTACCCTTCACCACTTCCTGTTTTTGCTGGGAAGAAGAAATTACCAAAACCGACTTTTGTTCCTTCTGGAGGTACCTAGAGTCTGGACCGCGGCCAGGCCCCTCTTTCCCACTGGGCACTATGGGCACGTGCCCAGGGCCCCACCAGTTCAAATGGGGCCCCCTAGTTCCTGCCAGATTACCAAATCGTATAATCATATCAAACGTCAAACGTATTACCACAGATATTATAATACTTTACTGGACAGATGCCTCATCATCTCATACAACGAAATAAAATTTCCTATCCCTGTTGTTTGTCTATTATAACTAAATAGTGTTTTCTTTAGGTCATAAGGGCCCCATAATCCTAATGTGCCCAGAGCCTCAAATAGTTTAAAGACGGCCCTGACCGCGGCAACTCTTGCGAACAACCCCGCAGCATAGGCAGACCTCCACCCTACGGGGCTTCTCCTGTGGTGACTATTCTTCGAAGAACGTATAGAAAAGAACTAGGCAACGTTGCAATAAGTTCTTACTTGGGTACCTACATTCAACGCATTTTCTTCTCCAATTAAATTGCATTTTTGATCCATGAGCTATTCTCTACCGCGGCATAAGCATACAAAATTTATAATCATCAACTGGCTAGCCTTTTCCCAAGCTATGTTGGGGTCGTCTACCAGTTTTAACCGGATGCTGCTGAGTACCAGTGTTTTACATGGAGTGACTGCTTGTCTGACCTCCTCAACCCAGTTACCTGGGCAACCCTATACCCCTTGGTAAAACTGGTGGTAAGACTTTCTGACTTTTGACCCGTAACGACTGTCAAAAATGTACAAATGACAGCCGGGACCCAACAATTTAGCGTGCCTTTCGAAGCACGGAGGAACTCGTCAAGACATGATGGTCACCCATCCAGGAAACGACCACGCCAAGCGTTGCTTAACCATATGATCGGCCAACAATTGCGGCGTTTACTTAGCCACGAGCTCCTCCGTATTAAATTTATAATATCAACATGAATTTTAAATTTGTTTAAGCGCTAAAGCGGCTTACAAACAAAAACTCGGAGGTGTGCGCAGGGGCTTGCCGTGTGACGTCACGTCTGTGTGCGTTTGACACTATCAATGTGTGCGTAAGCCTTGTAGCGTCCTCTCGTATTGTCTTTTTAATTTTCCACGGCGAGCCAAAGACAATGGATGCGTGACGTGGATATTGGCGGGAAAAAATGCAGGCCTCTTTTTTCATGATTAAAGATAAATTTATTCACATTTGTCTCTTTCAATATACTTACTTAGATTCTGCTTGATGCTTTTAAAGCCTAATCAAAATGTGCCACGGCAATGGCACACGAAGACCTCCAGAAGTAAAAAAAGTGGGTTTTGATTAGTACAGTCACCCGCACATCAGTAGACACACTTTGACCTTGAGACCGCCTCTATTTCCTACGACATAAGAGCTGTTTTCGCAGTTCAAATGTTTCCACTGATGTGCGGGTGACTGTACAAACCTGACATTCCCTCCAGCTGCACCCACAGCGGGACGGGTCATTTGATGATTTCCCACAAAAAAAAGAGTTCTCTTACCAGACTTAATTGATATATCTGCACATTCTTGATAAAAGACCCGTTTCGGAGTCAACTTCTGCTGAATTCGTCAACTTTGGCTATATTTCTTTTCCGAATTTAAAACCTCATATAAATCGTTTGTGTCCATCATAACAGACAGGGTGAAAAAAAAACCTTTTGATATAAAACATTTATTTAAGTACAAACACTTTTTCACGTTGT
The DNA here is from genome assembly GCA_958496145.1 of Heliothis peltigera. NCBI lineage: Eukaryota > Metazoa > Arthropoda > Insecta > Lepidoptera > Noctuidae > Heliothis > Heliothis peltigera. Next base: position 3,081,616 of record OY292351.1, read on the forward strand.
CTCCCGCGTCCCCGGAGAACTTCTTCCCGTACCCAGATAAAACATAGCCTATGTTCACCGGGGATAGTGTAGCTCCACAACAGTGAAAGAGTTTGTCAAATCGGTTAACTAGTTTTGGAGTCTATTAAATTTAAACACACAATCTAAGTCTTGTTTTAACCCTTTGACCGCCACTGTCACTTATAGATGACGTGCCAAAAAGTGCCCAGCACGTCACTGTCACGACTACATGACAGACTTTTAAATTCCAAAATTAATTGTCAGTTTTAATCAATATAATTTTTAACTTAGTACTATATTGTAGGTATTTATGGATGAATTCTTAGCTTGGCGCTGAGGGCACGTCTGTCTTTTTTGACGTGGCGGTCAAAAGGTTAATTAAGTATTGGATGTAATTGTTTATTTATTTATTTAACAACGATTTATTGTACAGCATGGATGCACTTCATATGTTTATTCAAGTTAGAATTGTTGGAAAATGTCTGAAACAATAAAAAAAAACAGTATCAGAGAAAGATTAGAAGTTTTTTTTTATCATAATGTTACAAACAAATGCATATTATATTAACTCTGTAGTTTTCTAATAGTCGTGGTGGCCTAGTGGGTAAAGAGCCAAATTCTCAAGTGTGAGGGCGTGGGTTCGATTCCAGGTCAGGCAAGTACCAATGAAACTGTTCTAAGTTTGTATGTACTTTCTAAGTATATCTTGGACACCAACGACTGTGTTCCGGATGGCACGTTAATCTGTAGGTCCCGGCTGTCATTGAACATTCTTGTCAGTCGTTACGGGTAGTCAGAAGCCAGTAAGTCTGACGCCAGTCTAACCAAGGGGTGTTGGGTTGTCCGGGTAACTGGGTGTAGGAGGTCAGATAGGCAGTCGCTCCTTGTAAAACACTGGTACTCAGCTAAATCCGGTTATACTGGAAGCCGACCCCAACATAGTTGGGAAAAGGCTCGGGGGATGGAGATGGATGAGTTTCTAATTCTAGCGTAGACTGCCTAGATCTAGTAGTCGCATAGCGCAACTGCTGAGCACGCAAAAAAATCGAAACAAACCTTATCGCAATGAGTACATCGGTGCTCCGTACCATGACGAGTGTCCATGTGACTTTTCAAAGACTTCTCATTTGAAAACTGTTTACTGCATTCCTTACACGAATACCTGCAAAAGTATTGTATTAAAGGCACTGAACATATCTGGGACTAGTGGCGTAGATAGAGAGGGGGGCCGCAGGCTAGAGGGGTGACACAGAGTGTCATAGAGTTCATTGAAACCGATGTTCCACAGATGACCCTATGGAACACCGCACGACATATATAAGGTCTAACAATACAAGTGCACCATATTTTATAGGTCACAAAAAAATTCTTGAAAACAATAACACCAACAAAACATGTAATACATAACAATAATATCACCAACCCGCATTGAGCAAGCGCTCATTATTTAAGCGCGATTAACGCTCAATCCTTCTCCGTGGGAGAAGAGGCCTGTGCCCAGCAGTGGGACGATAAAATAGGCTGTGATGATGATGATACTTCTACTTACATCTCACTATGCAGAGTAGCGTGTCTAACCGACTCCTTGAAATGTCGCTTCAAACTCTTCGCAGTCTTGTAGTACGAGTGACATTCCACACAATAGTACGGACTAGAGTGTTCATGTACAGAGCTATGAGCTCGCAAGTTGGACTTCGTAGAGAAGGATCGAGAACATTTGTCGCAAGTAAAAGGTTTTACGCCGGAGTGAGACCTGTTAATGACGAGGGAAGTGATTAACCTATTGACTCATCATATCTCGAGCCTTTTCCCAACTATGTTGGGGTCGGCTTCCAGTCTAACCGGATTCAGCTGAGTACCAGTGGTTTACAAGGAGCGACTGCCTATCTGACCCCCTCAACCCAGTTACCCGGGCAACCCAATACCCCTTGGTTAGACTTGCGTCAGACTTACTGGCTTCTGACTACCCGTAACGACTGCCAAGGATTTTCAATGACAGCCGGGACCTACAGTTTAACGTGCCATCCGAAACACAGTCAATGGTGTCCAAGATATACTTAGAAATTACATACAAACTTAGAAAAGTTGCATTGGTACTTGCCGGACCTGGAATCGAACCCACGCCCTCGTGCTTGAGGTTGGCTCTTTAACCACTAGGCCACCACGACTTACTACGACGATTAACCTTTTGAATATCACATCAAAAAAATCAAAGACGTGCCCTCAGCGCCAAGCGTAACTATTCAGTAATCTGTATCTGTGTGTCTGTGTGTATTCAGTAATCTGTGATATAGTATAGTGAGTTCGGAATTATATCGATTGAAACTGACTATTAATTTTGAACTTTAAAAATTTGTCATGTAGTCGTGACCGTGGCGTGCTGGGCACTTTTTGGCTTGTCATCTAAACGTGACTGTGGCGGTCTAATAGTTAAAAGGTTAAAATCCTGTCCAAGGATCTTTGTGATTAGAATGGGACTAAGTGGAGGCGAAAAGGGTGTTATCTGGCCATGTTGTTGCATAGACGCCAGCACATCAAGCTACCCGAAACTGACAAATTGCCCCAATCAACTTTGAACCATATTATTATGCTTCAGCGATAAAGTTGAAAATCTATTAAGGTTTTACGGATTGTAGTAGCTTGATGTGCTGGCTGTACATGTACTGAGTTATGAACTCGTAATGTTCATCTAGTGAATTAGATTGCAACTCACACTGGCCGAAAATGCGCGACAGATTATTTGCGGCGCGTAATCTCAGCAGAGCTAATACGCGCGGAAAAAACCGTTAGTGTATAAACGCTTTAAGAAGCAAATTAAAATCATTTTGGGAGTACCAGCCTTAATCACCAATGCAAATCTTCTATTTTATATGTACTTTCTAAGTATAATCTTGAACACCAATGACTGATTAAAGGTGAAGGAAAACATCTCGAGGAAACCTGGACTATAAAGTCTGAAATCACCAACCCGCATTGAGCAAGCGTGGTGATTAACGCTCAATCCTTCTACGTGTGAGAGGTGTCCTGTGCCCAGCAGTGGGACGATAAAAAGGCTGATGATGATCACTAAGAAGACTACTTACCTCATATGAACGGCCAACCTCTGTTTGCTAGCAAATTTTCTATCGCACTGATCACAACCATGCTGTTTTCCAATCTTATGCACTTTCAAGTGCATTTTCAATGAATGCTCATTGCTGCAACATGATATCTATAGTTATAATAAAATCGTAGAGAGGTCAAAACTGTACATTGAATATTTTTTTAAAGAATAATTGGGGTGTGATCTACAATCGATATCGAATCCAAAAATATAGTTTTTAGAATTTTTGTCTGTTTGTCTGTATGTATGTCCGGGATAATCTGGTTCGATTTGAAAAATTCTTTCAGTGTTAGATAGCCCATTTATGCTATATACCATCACGCTAAGACACACGGGAGCGGAGCAGTAACCAAAGATGCGGGTGAAACCGCTGGGGACAGCTAGTAAATAATATATGATTTCTCACCTAAACAGCTTAGAACATAATTCACAGGCGACAGGCTGTACCATACCACCACATTTGTATCTATGGACGATGCAATGTGACCATCTTTTAAAAACATAACCGCATAGCAGGCATTTGAACCTCCTCTTATGAGCCAAGATGTGCTGAGAGAGGACGTCCTGGGATTTAAACCGTAGAGAACATATCTTGCATTTATTTTCCCCGGAAGACTGGAAAAAACAATGTTATATATGTTACGCATGTTATATATGGTCGCAAGTCGCGACTGCTGTGCACGGGGTCTCGCCTTAGCCGTAACATATGATGGCATCCAGGCTGATTGTCGGCTACGGCGGCCGTTCTCTTTTAGGGAGATCAGCCAGCTGCGCAGGACATATTATAGTGCACAACCATTCGCGCAGACTCAGGTGAATTCTCTAATCCCTCACTCTCATAGTCCGATGGGACGGCAATCCGACACGACCGGAGAGAGATCAGGCGCAGGACCGACATTTACGTGCTCTCCGATGCACGGGTGAATCAATCACCAACTTCCAGACTCCAGGCTGCTTTATGAAAGTTTATTGAAACTTATATGGCTCATCATCATCTCCCGAGCCTTTTCCCAACTATGTTGGGGTCGGCTTCCAGTCTAACCGGTTTCGACTGAGTACCAGTGTTTTACAAGGAGCGACTGCCAATCTGACCTCCTCAACCCAGTTACCTGGGCAACCCAGTACCCCTTGGTTAGACTGGCGTCAGACTTACTGGCTTCTGACTACCCGTAACGACTGCCAAGGATGTTCAATGACAGCCGGGACCTACAGTTTAACGTGCCATCCGAAACACAGTCATTGGTGTCCAAGATATACTTAGAAAGTACATACAAACTTAGAAAAGTTGCATTGGTACTTGCCCGACCTGGAATCGAACCCACGCCCTCGCACTTGAGAGGTTGGCTCTTTAACCACTAGGCCACCACGACACACTATATGATACCGATATGGCTATTTCAGCCGATTACCGAGTAATCGAACCCGAGACCATGTGCTCAGCAGTCGCACCATGCGACTACTACACCAACAAAACCCACTACACTTACGTTTCTAAATCTAGAACCTTTAATATTTACTTACCTCAGAATGTCTGACTCTATGTTCATTAAAAACATCGCTAGTCAAAAACCCCACACCACACAAATCACACTGAAACTCAAAATCTTTATATTTCAAATTTTTCAATTCAACATCCTTCATTTGTTCTTCCAAATTCAAATATTCAACTTCGAAATCCAACTCATTGAATTCAAATTCTTTTTTATTCTTTCGTTCTTTTTTTGTGAAATATTCCGCTTCTATATTTGAATCATCATTTTTTATTTCAGCTAATTGTATTTCTTTTTCATTTATTTCTGTCTTGTATTGTTTTTTTATTGGAACAACAGTGTGGTCTAGGTTTTCAGTGACATTTTCATCTTGTATTTTAGATGGTGGTATATCAGTGTGAGAATTGTGTTTTATACTTAGATTGAACAGACTTTTATGCTTGTTAGAAAGTTCTGTAGCAATCTGAAAGTAAATTAAATAATTTTAAGGATTTTTGACTGGGTGGGACAAATGGGCATTATATAAGGTCTAACAATACTAGTGCACCATATTTTTACAGGTCATCTAGTACATGCTAAGTTGTATTGTTAGAACTTTATATATTATCACTAAAATACAAAATTACCTTATCATGTATATGTTTTTCTGATCCCTGTAACAAGGTTATAACAGCTACTGCCCTTTTCAAAGCAGTCTTGCACCATATGCAGAGAAGTAATTTTTCCTTCATATTCTGAAAAGAGATTTAATGGGTTCATTTATCATACTGATGGCCAGTTTCAAGATGTCATAGCCACCGAACAAATTCAAAAATGGAACAGAAGTCGTATGAAATATGAAATTATCTACCAAATAAACTAACTGGAACTTATTCGTAGGTGGTGAAACAGGCCCTTGAACTTGTTAATGCTAAATCAGCACTTTTCGAACGTCGAAACAAAAGACAGCCCATAAAACGCCCACCCTTTACCACTTCCTGTGTGTTCTTGCTGGGAAGAAGTGGCGCAACAAACTCCCCAGCAACACACGCCTGTCTGTCTGTTAGATTTGAAGAAACGGATTTATATAACAGAAACGGTAGGTAAAGTTTTACTCTCTATCACTCTTTTACACATTAATGTTTTTAATTGATGAGTTTCCAGAGAGAGTCCAGAAGGGTCCCTTCTGGACCAATTTTAATGAAACTCCTCAGTAATATAGCCTGCATATTAGAATCATTAATAAATTACTTTTTAGTACGATTAAGAGGTAATAATATAACAAAATAAAAGTTATAAATATCGACGTACTTTTAAACACGAAACTTGAATGAAAAATTCCATGTAACAGGACGCGTCGCTGATTAATCCTTTGTCATCGATAGTCAAACAAATTCGGCACCTTTTCAAGCTAGTTTCAGTCATTTTTATTTTTTAAATGTATTTTATTTATATTTTCTTCTGTATTGTTTACATAAACTAATCAGCTTTTTTGTTCGTGTCAAATTGACAGATTACGTAGAATGTTGCATGTATACAATAAAGATATTTTGTAAAAGTTTATTCTTTTTTACATTATTTAGGAGCCTAGAGCTTCTTGTTGGCGCAGCAGCTTCCATTTCTACCTATTACCTGCCAATTTTTGTACTTTATTATACGTGTTAACTTCACATTCTCTAAGTTAATAAGAAAACTTCATTACACTTATATGTTCTACGTTATTGAACTGAAAATACAATATATCAAACCAATTGCATTTATACGTCACTGTCAGAAATTAAAAATAAGGTTTGTTTTGATTAGCTGTCTGTTGTACTGTATTGTTTGTTTTGCGTAAAATTGTATTTATTTTTATGAAATATTAATAAAAATGAATGATTTAACAAATTTATGTTCGACATGCCTCAGTACGAATCGTCGCTTAGTTCCTTTACATGGAATAAAAGTGTTGCTACAAGATATAAACTTAGAGGTAAGCGAATTTATTTTTGTAGTATTAACAACAAACTAAATTAATTAAAAATATGCAGGGCCGTAACGTCCATACGATGAACGGAGCAGTAGTTCCAGGCGCCAAATGCTAAGAAGCGCCAAAATGGCAATGAAAAATATAAGTTTTGTTTTTCTATATTTATTTATAAACAAAAAAGGCGCCAGAATTATCTCGCTCCATTCTAAAATTTACTTCAGGCCAGCGCTGAATATATCTACACATTAAAAAGCGTACTTCTAAAATATTTTTGAATATAGGCCTTAAAAAATTGCCTAACAATGTGCAATATTTTTGTATATATTTATTAACATTATTATATTATTTATTTAACAGTGTATGTACACAGTAAATAAGACAAGAGGTAAAATAGAACAATCAAGTACAAAGGCACAACTTATTTCTTAAGAAATCTCTTCCACCATTAGTTTTAAGTGTTTTATCAGTTTGTATAAATTTTAATTTTAATTGCATGTACTTACATAATTATATAAAATATACCTAACTACACCTATTTGCAATATAATAAACTTTCTTTTTTTTTTCTTTTATTCATTTATATTTACAACTTATTTACAAACACTATTTACAATATTAATGGAAAGAAAAATAGAATTAGAAAAAAAATATACATATAATACAAGTATTTACATAAAAAATTAAAAGGCGTCGAAAAATTCATAATAAAAATACATAAAATACTTTCTTATAAATAGACTTTTTTAAATAAAATACTTTAATTATTTCAGTTAAAGGAGTCTGTAACCAAAGCGGTATGTTGGGAATGCTGGAGTATTCTATACAAGTTCAATAGGTTTAAGCAAAGAGTTCGCATAGCACAGGACATATTATCACAGAGTACACAGGTATTACATTTATACAGCCTACATAGTGTCTCTTAAGTTTTAAATTTAATAAGGATAATGGGCCAAGTGAGAGCTGGAGTCGCATGCAAAGGGTTCTGTTCCATTATCTATAAATTATCCATAAGAATGAGGTCTATTTTATGAAATCGCTTCTTGAATATTAATTTAATTTAATTATTTACTTTAGAGTAAATTATATACTCAATACTCTGAACATATTTTAAGTGTAGGTACCTGTTGGGACTATCAATATTGCGTTAAACTAGCAAAACATACACATTTGTTGTATTAGAGTCACCTTTAATACATATTTCTTTTATTCATAACGGCAACAGAACATTATGATCTTAGAAAATTTCAACTGTCTGACTCTCACTGTTTTAAGAAATACTAGTCTTGTGATAGACATACATCGAAGTCGTAGTAATTGCCTCCCATTTCACTGTTCGACTACAGAACCCTAAAAAACTAAGTAGTTATTTTTCATTCTTCGTTTCTATACTTCTAATACACTATACTTATAAATAGTATTATTAATAGTCGCTGGGGAGTTTATTGTGCCACTTCTTCTTCCCAGCAAAAACACATAGGAAGTGGTGAAGGGCGGGCGTTAGGGGGCTGTCTTTTGTAATTTTTGACCGTCAAAAAGTGCTGTTTTGCAGCCAAGTTTGAATAAATGATTTTGAGTTTGAGTATACTGAATATTATTTATTTTTTAGCACACAAATTTACAACCCCTAACAACGTTGACATTTCAAACGAAAGCCTCTTTTGATTATGAATACAATTTCAACACTGATCCGCTTAACAGATACGAAAACCAACCAAAATTAGAACCAGAATTGATAAAGCAAGAACTTTTAGATCAAAGCGATGACAACATAGAACATTTAGACACCAATGAAAAAGATCTGATTGAAAACATTTATGTAAAACAAATTGATATTAAAATTAAGAAAAACTTAAAATCAGTAGAAAGATCTGAGGAAGAACACTTAGATAAATTTAATCAAATAATTTTAAAAGAAGCTGATAATGACAGCAGCATTTTAAACAACGGTGTGCATACAGAGACTGTAGAAAGAAAACCCACCAAAGAGTTTGTAACAAACAAAACGAATCGATTAAAAAAAGGTTTTAACACTAAAAAGGTTTTACACAACCAAATAGACGAAAAAGAGTTTAAAGAGAAGTTCTTTAAAGTAGTTTTAAGTGAAGAAGAGATGGTGAGAGTAAGAGAGGAAAAGAGAAATCATCATAACTTTATGAAGTTGCCTTTTAAATGTGATTCTTGTGTCCTCGGTTTTACGAGGGAGGACACTTTTAATTTACATGTTAAGAAGAAACATGATCCGGTGAGTTCTGTATTGAATTTAACCTATTTAAGAATCATCATCAGCCTTTTCATCGTCCCACGGCTGGGCACAGGCCTCCTGTCATATCCTGGGCTGCAGGTTGTTCGCAAGAGTTACCGTGGCCCTGGCGCGGTCTGTTCCCTCACTCTCATAGTCCTCAGGGACGGCAATCCGACACGACCGGAGAGAGATCACAAGCAGGTCCGACATTTACGTGCTCTCCGATACACAGGTGTATCAATCACCAACTTACTCTGAGCTGTGTTTACTGAAGATTCTTAAAATTCCACAAACAATTGTGACGCAAGCCGCGAATCAAACCGGAGACCCCGTGCTCAGTGTCCCCAATATAAACAAATCTGATAATTTTACTGTTTCTTCTTCAGAATATTGGAGACTACATATGCAAAGTCTGCAGTGTCCGTTTCCCAAACAAGCTTGGATTAACGAAACACCATAGCACACACTACGTCCACTATAGGTGTCGGATATGCAATCACGAAGTACATGAACTGTGCGCCGCACTCAACCATTGTCATGTCAAACACGCTACCGACACCAGTGACAATATACATTGCCACCAGTGTCATGCAGTCGTCAGGTGAGTGGGCAAACAAATATGTAGGATATGTCGCGATGCAACTTCACATGTCACTGACATGACTGACACGACCGACATGTGTCGATTAACTTGACACGACACACGCTTTATGACACGTTCCCCCTTATTATAAAATGTAGTTTTAAAAGGTACTGGGTTTATTGCTAGGTTTGGACTATTAACTTTGTTCAAGATGGTGGTTAAAACCTAGTACTAAGGTTGGTGGGGTTAGGTAGGATGGTTATGTCTAAGATGACATGACCGACACGTTATGACTAACTTTATACAACAGAAATGTTTGGCCTTACTACAAAAAAGTTAGACAGACGTTTAACACGTGTTTAAAATAATTTTGTGTACAAGTTGTTATTTAAACACGTGTCAAACGTTTGTCCAAATTTTTTGTAGTAAGGCCCGTTATGTCTAAGTTGACATTACACACACGTTATAACTAACTTTACACAACATACACGACATGAACGACACGAGAGAGACTACTGAAATGACACCGCAAGCAGGCATGTCACAGAAAACACATGACTGCAGTTTCCCCTGTCCTGAGAATACTCCTTTTCACGTATGGATAAGAATTAGCATACTTATGTATGTTTATTCTTAACAAAGTATCTAATATTTATTTCAAGGAGCCCAAAAGAATTGGAAGACCATATGCAATCGGTGCATACACTATATTGCAACGAGTGTGGTGTTAAATTTAAAGCGAAAAACACATTGAGAAGACACAAGGCGTAAGTATTTTTATATTTTAACACAATACAGTCTACTTTATCTATACTAATATTATAAAGCTGAAGAGTTTGTTTGTTTGTTTGTTTGAACGCGCTAATCTCAGGAACTACTGGTTCGATTTTAAAAATCATTTCAGTGTTAGATAGCCCATTTATCGGGGAAGGCTATAGGCTATATACCATCACGCTAAGACACACGGGAGCGGAGCAGTAACCAAAGATGCGGGTGAAACCGCTGGGGACAGCTAGTTTAAGAAATACAACAGCCCAGATGTAGACCACAGAAGCGTTGGCGAGGCGATGTTTGACATTGACATGATGATGACATTTTTCTCGCTGGTTGGCCGTTGTTTCAGGCAGAGATTTATAAAAGGCTTTTGCCAAATTTGGGACAATACGGCTTGGGAAAATATTATATAATATGTCCCGATATTATATGTAAGGTCTAACAAAACTAGTGCACCATGTTTTTACAGGTCATCTAGTACATGCTAAATATGCCTGTGGTTGATCTTTGACCCCTAGGTCATCATCACAGCCTTTTTATCGTCCCACTGCTGGGCAGAGGCCTCCTCTGCCACGGAGAAGGATTGAGCGTTAATTCCTAACCCCTAGTCATTCAACTGTTCTTTTAGTAAACATGATCCTTAGCATGTACTAGATGACCTGTAAAAATATGGTGCACTAGTTTTGTTAGACTTTATATTTTATATGAACGTTATGAAATAATATATATGTATATTAAAAATCGTGTGTCATCTATTTTACAGTCGTATCCACTCCATAGTAAGAGAATACATTTGCGATATATGTAAGAAAACCTTCAATACTAAGACACGCTTAGAATCACACATGGTCAAACACAACGCGAGCATAGCCAAAAAGCTAGCATACTGCCATTTGTGCAAAATTCAATACAAAAATATTTACGTGTATAGAAATCATTTAAAGTCCAGTGCTAACCATACGGAGAATATGTAAGTATTTAATTATTATTATTTGTATGCATGTCTCTTTTAAACCACGGGACTATAGAATACCGGATTTTTGGAAGGCGAAAGTGGGGCCGAAGCCAACACGCTGAAGCCCTTTTGAGACAACTTTAATGTATGTAATGGTTACACAAAACCGACGATTATCCCTGTATACACTATAGAAATGTACCCAAGGACAACCCCCGGTTTGTGCTAAACTATTGCTAACTATCGAAGAAATACTACATGGGCTATGGTGATGGGATGCTAGTGGATTAAAAGGGGAAACTGTGGGGACTATGGACCCTGCCGATGACAATGTAATAAATACATGTAAAAATGGCAGGAGGAGACTCGCCAGCTCACTTACCGGGCCCCCGGGAACTAATAAATAACGCAACAAGGGGGCAACGGGGATAATTATTATTATAACTAGCTTTTTCGCCACCTGAAATAATATTGAACGTCCTGGCGTTGGTCTGTCGAATTGACAGGTCCTTTATTCTTCATTAAATGACGCCTCTGGCTGTGGGTGCAGCTGTAGGGAGAGTCAGACTCTTACTGACTAAATCCCAATATATTCCTTCTGGAGGTCCCTGTGTGAGCCCAGGCAAGCCTCGACATTTTGGTGATGCAATACAAAACTAGTGCACCATATTTTTACAGGTCATCTAGTACATGCTACAAAAAAAGACAACAAAAAAAAGTTGAATGACCTAGGGGTCAACGATCGAGCGCGTTTATAGAGACCGGCGTTATGCGTAAGAACACAATTACAATTTGGCGAATGTGATGATAAATTTAATGTATTTCATTATTGTTTTATGACTTTTTTGTGCTAACAAGATCCTTAGCATGTACTAGATGACCTGTAAAAATATGGTGAACTAGTTTTGTTGGACTTTATATAACATTTAACACGTGAATGTATTTTCAGGTACCCCTGTCCCGTGTGTAACAAGAAATTCGCATCTAAAGTGTATTGGACCAAACACTACAACTTCTATCATTTGCATAAATCGCAATATAAGTGCGAATTATGTAATAAGGTATTTTATTTTAAAAGCTTTTATTTAACTTGCCGTGTATGTATGTTACGGTGGATTCTTTGTACTCAATTTTGAAGTAGACCGATCTTCAACCGATTGAGCTGAAATTTTGTATACACGTTCAGTTTGGATGACAATGCAAGATATGTTATATGACGTTATTTTAAATCCAATATGGCGGACCGTCCAATATGGCGGAGTAGTTATTTTTAATGAATTTCAACAATATGGGTATCAAATGAAAGGGCTTATTGAAAGTGACTTAAAAAATAATTTGACGTTATTCTAAATCCAATATGGCGGACTATAAAAGCTTTTTAAAAAAAGATTTTTCTTTAAATTTATTTCTTTTAAACGTACTTATATACTTTTCTTTTGTAAATACATACATATTATACATAGACACACCCAGACAAAGTCAAACACCTATTTTCATGCACACAAATGTTTGACTTATGCGGGAATCGAACCCGCGACCTATAGCGTGGCAGGCAGGTTCACTGACCATCACGCCGTCTGGTCGTCTAAGCCAGTTTTTACATAATGTTGGACTATTTATCCAGATGCGGGATGTAGTTCCCATAGGACGCGGGTGCAACATCTATTCTCATTTTAGTAGAAGTAAATTTGACTAACCCCGATGGCGTGATGGTTACCACGCCAGACTGCCACGCTAAGGGTACCGGGTTCGATTCCCGGCACGGTCGACATTTGTGTGATGAGCATGCTTGTTGGCTGTCGTCTGGGTGTTATAATATGTATCCTACTACTATTAACTATATAACGAAAGTTTGTATGTATGGATGTATGGATGTTTGTTACTCTTTCACGTAAAAACTACTGAATGGATTTGAATGAAACTTTACCACAATATAGCTTATACATCAGAATAACATATAGACTACTTTTTGTCGCGAAAACCGACATCCACGCGGGCGGGGCCGCGGGCGACCGCTAGTTTATAAATATATATATAATTGATCAGTTGTGTTGGCACCCATAACACAAGGTAATTAATAGCTTACCATGGGGTCAACCGACCGTGTGTGAAAAAGGTGTCCCGATATATTAAAAAAAAATATCACAATTTGCTTTAGTGTTTTTTATTTAATATTTTTTACAGCTTTTCATATCAGATTGGCGTTTAAAGAACCATAAACAGAAACACCACGGTCTGAGCCGAACTAGAGACCACTCCTGCGATGTTTGTAACAAGAAATTCTTTGTAAGTATACACCTGTAGCGATAAACGCAAAAAATCTCATATATTGGGTGATTGGTAATTAGTGACCGATATTTAAACACGTGATTGTACTCATGATTACAAACAACTTTTCCGAAGAAACTTTTTTGATATTTTTTTTGTCATTACAGCAAAATTCAAATTTCGCGCGCGCCGTCGCCCGATCAGCTGTTAGCGGCGAGGCTAACAGTCAGTGATTTTGCTATAATAATAATAATAAAAAAAAAAACAAAAAAAAAGTCTTTGGGAAAGTTGTTTGTAATCATGAGTACAATCACGTGTTTAAATATCGGTCACTAATTACCAGTCACCCTATATAAGTTCTAACAAAACTAGTGCACCATATTTCTAAAGGTCATCTAGTACATGCTAAGGATCATGTTTACCACAAAAATTTTGAATGACCTAGGGGTCAACGATCAGGCGCGTTCATAGAGACAGAAAAAAAAAGACGTGCTCTCAGCGCCAAGCTAGGATTTCATCCATAAATACCTACAATATAGTAGTGAGTTTGGAATTATATCCATTGAAACTGACTATTAATTTTAAACTTTAAAAGTTTGTCATGTAGTCGTGACCGTGGCGTGCTGGGCATTTTGCCTTGTCATCTATAAGTGACTGTGGCGGTCAATAGGTTAAATATAGGCTTCCTTTTCACTCATTGTTTACGGAGTTCAATCTCTTGTTTCCATAAAAAGTTACTTATACTGGTTAGATTTTCTTTTCTTTAGCCTGTGTTGTCCCATCCCACTGCTGGGCAAAGGCCTTCCCACTTTGTTTCCACAGCTCTCGATCTTGAGGTTAGATTTATATTTTTTTTATTTTTCACAGACATTGGCGACACTTCGAAGTCACACATTAACTCATTCGGATCATCGGTCGTACATGTGTGAGGATTGCGGCGATACTTTCAAACAACGACCCGCTTTGTACACGCATACCAGACTTGTACATGGTGGGGGGCGGAAAAAGTAGTGAGGGAGTTGAAAAACTATTGCGCAACTCTGCGCAAAGATTTTGTGTTGTTGCGCAAATTTGCGCAAAGATTTTATGGTGTTGCGCAACTTTGCGCAGTAAAATAATTTATTTTATAATAAAAAAATGTGGATTTATATTTATGTAGTTTTATTTTTAACAAGGAAACTGTGGGAAGTTCCCGCTATTTTACACGAATTTTGATAGAGCTTCTTCGGCTATCCTAATGAAAACCCAAAGCCATTGTATGTTAATTTTAGCCAACTCCAATATTCCGCATAATAATAATACTCATACCCAATTCCACCGAAATCGGTTATTACAGTCAATTTACATATCATTATACTTAGATTAAAATTCTTTAACTTATAAGCACCCAAATAGCATTAGTTGAAATGTACCACAGGTAGTATCAACGGCTTTTTGTACGAGTAACACAAAAAGACATGTTTCATAGGACTAGAAGTCCAATAAGCAAGTATAGCAAAGATCATCACGTTTCTTGGTCTATTCATATCCCGATATCTTTCCTCTATGGGTTCATGTAACCAACAAGAGGAGAAAGCAAATATACCTTAGACGAGTCAGTGCATCTAAATCGTATAGAGTTACTAGGCGTCCCCAGCGGTTTCACCCGCATCTTTTGCTACTGCTCCGCTCCCGTGTGTCTTAGCGTGATGGTATATAGCCTTCCTCGATAAATGGGCTATCTAACACTGAAAGAATTTTTCAAATCGAACCAGTAGTTCCTGAGATTAGCGCGTTCAAACAAACAAACAAACTCTTCAGCTTTATAATATTATATAGAGTTATTTCATAAGGCTCCTGACTCCAACCCAAGAAAGACCCCGTACACATTAGTCCCGCTTAGCGACTACTAGACCAACAGAGCAGACATACTGTAGAAAAGGAACTTAATAGCCACCCGGCGGCGTAATTTATTTTAACCTCAATTTTATTTTAACTTCTATAGTGTTTATGTTGGTTTTTGTTTTTATCAATGGCAGCATCGCATGCTAATGTCAAACGTCCACCATATTACTAGTCTATGGTCCAATAAAAACCTTCCTATTTGTTTGTTTTTATAATGAGAAAACAATTTGCCATCTTGCCGAAATCAGTAATTATGACATAAAAAATATACTTTTTGTATATTTTCGTCCATTTAAGTTTAACATTTATGTAAATAAACATGTCTCAGTTATGTTCGACGTGTCTTAGCGTCGATCGCAAAGTGATCCCAATAAACAAAATACGAAACAAATCAATTTTCCTAGATTGGTTTGGTAAAGTAAGTGTTTTTTTTTTCTTGTATTTGAATTTCGAATTGCGAATATTACCCGCCATCTTTTGTTTTATGTGCCATAAATAAATAAAATAAACGATAATCGGCCTCCGCCCTCATCTTTAATGATCATCTCCCGAGCCTTTTCCCAACTATGTTGGGGTCGGCTTCCAGTCTAACCGGATTCGGCTGAGTACCACTGTTTTACAAGGAGCGACTGCCTATCGGACCTTCTCAACCCAGTTACCCAGGCAACCCAATACCCCTTGATTAGACTGTCGTCAGACTTACTGGCTTCTGACTACCCGTAACGACTACCAAGGATATACAATGACAGCCGGGACCTACAGTTTAACGTGCCATCCGAAACACAGTCATTGGTGTCCAAGATATACATAGAAAGTACATACAAAACTTAGAAAAGTTGCATTGGTACTTGCCTGACCTGGAATCGGACCCACACCCTCATACTTGAGAGGTTGGCTCTTTTCCCAATAGGCCACCTTCATCGCTCTCATCTTCAATCAATAAAATATTGCTGTATATACCAAAAAGCTTCATATATTACTTATACTGATGCTTTTTTGCCGAGCGCCTAGCGTTTAATGGCTTGTTTATTTTAAATATCGGCCTATTTGGTATAAATGCAAGTCCATAACTTGAAATAAATTATCTGAGGCTTGTCCTAAAGTACCTTCTGGAGGTGATAAATGATATTTATTTTGCAAAAAGGTTGAAATCAACACTTTTACACGTCAACACATTTTTTATAAAAACGAGATGAGGTCGGCATTTCCTAACCGACTACCTTGAGAAGAAACGCCGAAACAAACTCAAGGGTCACAGTCTCTTTTAGAGTCCAGACATAAAGAGATTACATACTAAAGTATGGATGAGCAATGTAGGCTTGTGTCTGAAATGACCTTTTGAGGAATGTGTCATACAAGTTTGAATGGTTTGTGTAGCAGGGCTGCGGTAACAACAAAAAACGGTCTTGTGAGCAACTCGCAGCCCCAAGCCAAGCCTGACAGGGCAATTACACAATAATATACATTAAACTACCTGTTCTCCACGGTTCCACCCCCCTCCCGAAGGAACTACTCCCCGCAACCGTATAAAAAGTAGCCTTTGTCCTTTCTTTGACTCTAGACTATGTGTCTAACAAATTTTATTGTATTCGGTCCAACCGTTCACCCATGATGGCATTACCGATGGAAATAGGAATTTTCTTTTTTATCATTTATTTATAATGGGTTCGCTCTTGATCTCAATCCAGCTCGGAGAGCAAGGATGGAATCTACGGTGGTACGAGCTTACCCAGAAGAAGCCTATTCACTCTTGCCTTAAAGTTCTATTTCGCTTCTCTTTCTAAAGGTCTTAAGCCTCTATTCATTTCTTCTTCCCAGCAAAAACACATAGGAAGTGGTGAAGGGTGGGCGTTTTGTCTGTCTTTTGTAATTCTTGACGTTCAAAAAGTGTTGTTTTACAGCCAAGTTTGAATAAATGATTTTGAGTTTGAGTTTTTATATCTAAAGATTAGGTGAAGTTTCTATCGTCTGTTTTATAATTTTAGATAAAATTGGAAAACCTCAAAATATGTTGGGAATGCAAGGCAATGTTTTCCAAGATATATAATTTTAGAAACCAAGTCTTTGTGGCCCAGAAAATTAGTTTTCAAGTAGCACACAAAAAGGTATAGGCCATGATATTATGATGTAGTTTGATATTGAACTGTAATATGTTAAAAATAGAGTTGATTTTGTTATGGCAGAATATGTTGGGAAGTTTGTTAAAGTGTTTTAGTAGCAAGGAAAATTGCATCGTTCGTTATAGGTTTACTTACGGCTGAAATGTCATTTTTATTTTTTTTGTTTGAAATGGCTTTGATTGTTAATGCATTGCGAATCTATACATATAATAAAATCGTAGAAAAGTTAAAACTGTACATTGAATATTTTTTTAAAAGAATAATTGGGGTCGTGATCTACAATCGATATCTAAGCCAAAAATATAGTTTTTAGAATTTTTGTCTGTTTGTCTGTATGTATGTCCGGGATAATCTCAAAAAGTACTGCATGGATTTGCTTCAAATTTGGCATGAATATAACTAAGAGGTAGGGTCAACATATAGGCTACATATTATGCTGTCACTACGGGGGGGGAGGAGGGTGAATATTTAATCCTAATGCCCACGCGGACGACGTCGCGGGCAACAGCTAGTAATATTTTAAGGGGCCTGTTTCACCACCTACGAATAAGTTCCAGTTAGTTTATTTGGTAGATAATTTCATACAAATTCTGTTACATTTTTTAATTTATTTAGTAGATAGTGGCTATGCGGACATTGTGGAACAGGCCCTTAATGTTGTATCTTCTGCATGATGCAAGCATATTATAATAGGTTATTAAATATGGCGACTGCTATTTTTGTGTTTGTTAACCTTTTGACCGCCACGTCAAAAAGAAAGACGCCCTCAGCGCCAAGCTAAGAATTCATCCATAAATACCTACAATGTAGTAGTGAGTTTGGAATTATATCGATTGAAACTGACTATTAATATTGAACTTTAAAAGTCTGTCATGTAGTCGTGACAGTGGCGTGCTGGGCACTTTTTCGCATGTCATCTAAAAGTGACAGTGGCGGTCAAAGGGTTAATAGTCAATTTTGGAAAATTTTAAAGCATGAACTATTATTTGGGCGATGTTGTAATAATATGTTTTGAAAATTTCATTGGACTATCATTATGAAGTAATAGATGAATAATATTTGTATATCTGTCCAGCCGTTATCTCATATCAGCTTGCATCTTTTTGTATTCTTAAATGGATGTTGGCATCATGGTTTGACTTAGACAAGCAGGCATAGGCATGGTTGCCATCTCAACATTGCATGAAGTATATTATACATATGAATGCTAATGAAACTACAAATGATACAGACGCCAGCAAGTCAACCTATCCGAATCTGTCAAATACCAATCGAATATTGACCTTCCGTTATTGTGATAAGGTTGAAAATATATTAATGAAATTTTGCATATTGAGGTAGGTTGATTTGCTGGGTTTGTACTTACCATAAAAATAAACTGTCGTCAATCTTAATTTCTATCTATGTATGAGGCATTTGCCCAGCAGTGGGGTATTCAGTATACAGACGATGCTCGAACTAAAATCAGCGTTAAACTTTACTGGCTTTGCCAGGGGTTTCACCCGCGTTACGTGCGAACTACTCCGCGCACCCGGATAAAAGCCTATAGCCTTCCCCATTATATGGGCTATGTGGCTCTAAAGTAATGTGCAAATCTGTCCAGTATTTCTTCAGATAAGCGCGTTCAAACAAGCAAACAAACAAGCTAGACAAATTTTCTATATTGTGTTCATAGCAAATTCATTTTTTTTATTTCAGCTAAGGGACATTATATCTTTAACAAATTTGAGTACATACACTAAAAAAACTTACGATAAAGTATTTAATCACGATACAGACATTTCTAATTCTAATGACGAAAATAAATTAATCACAAAAGAAGATTTGAAAAACGACGATGCCAATAACAACACGAGAATTTTGAAAAAGGAAGACAGTTCAAAACCCGAAATCGTTAAAGAAATAACAAAAATCAAAGACAAAATAAACAACAATAATAATGATGCGAAAAACAAAAATAAGAGGAAGTGTGACAATAATTCTGCTGACGCTGAATGCATTAAAAAGTCTAAACAAGATAAAGAAGAGAAAACCGCCAGCATTGGCCCAACCATTGGTGGCCAACAACCAACAGAAACAAATGACAATAACTCCAAAACTAGTGAAAAAAAATACTTGATTCTACGTTTGAGTGAAGAAAAAATGCTCAGAGCTAGGGAGAAAGACAGGAATGCAGAGAGATATAAAAGCCGAGCGTTTAAATGCGAAAAATGTATTCTAGGATACACGGAAAAGAAACAATTAGACAAACATTTGTTTGACAAACACACTGATGTAAGTATTTGTCGTTTCAATAAATATTTTTGGATAATTTTTACTGTCACGAACATCTAATGACATCATCTACTTAGCCTTTCCCAAGCTACGTTGGGGTCGGCTTCCAGTCTTAACCAGATGCAGCTGAGTACCAGTGTTTTACGTGGAGCGATTGACCTCCTCAATTTAGTTACCTGGGCAACCTGATACCCCTTGGTAAGACTGGCCATCTCTTCCTTGGTCTACCTCTGCCTCTCCATCTTCATTCACATTCATACTTAACGCACTCTTTGTACGCATTTCAAACCTAACCGCTCTTACCAACACAAATAGAAAAAGAGAAAAGAGTCTATTAACCTTTTGACCGCCACAGTCACGTATGGATGACAGGCCAAATAGTGCCCAGCACGCCACAGTCACGATTACATGACAAACTTATAAAGTTCAAAATTAATAGTCAAGTTTTAAAATAATTCCGAACTCACTACTATATTGTAGGTATTTATAGATGACTTCTTAGTTTGGTTCTGAGGGCACGTCTTTCTATTTTTGACGTGGCAGTCAAAAGGTTAAATTGTTCGATTTTAGTTCCCCGGCCAGCTAGTCTGTCCAATATGCGATGTCCGGTTCAGCCGGGAAGACTTCTTCAAACACCATCATGAGGGACACTATAGAAGCTATAAGTGCAAGGAGTGCCGGTTTGAGGACCACCGAAGGTATGTGATGGACGCTCACGTCGCTAAACACGATGAAGTTTCCGACGTCCCAGTGGTTTATGTTGATGGGTGAGTTGCCGTGCATCTTTATTTAATAGAATTTTTATTTTTAAGTGTCAAGGTCCAAATCTTGCTACGTCATACATTTATATAGTTTATTTATTTAAATAAATTACCTTCCGCTCATCTCATTTTCATTCAAAATTTGATACTGTATATAAATTGTTTGAATTTGATTTGAATTGTTTATTTATGTACACATTATTAATATATATTACAATTAAACTACTAACTACTACAACTACCATCTAAAATTAATTAAAAATTAAAAACAAAAGATATATATGTATCCTTCCGCTAGCGATTTCATCTGGCGTCCTGTGGGGACTATGTGAACTCGTAATCGGTAATTAGTGCATGGACCCCCACATGGACCATGGGAGTCATCTACCTAGCCTTTTCCCAAGCTATGTTGGTATCGGCTTCCAGTCTTAACCGGATGCAGCTGAGTACCAGTGTTTTACGTGGAGCGACTGCCTATCTTACCTCCTCAACCCACTTAGCTAGGCAACCCGATACTCTTTGGTAATACTGGTTGTCATACTTTCTGGCTTTTGACTACCCGTAACGACTACCAAAGATGTACAAATGACATCCGGGACCCGTCAATTTAACGTGCCTTCCGAAACAACAACAAAGTTTTTTATTGCAACAAAAAAGGTACACATCTCATTTGCAAACCTTGAAACACGGAGAAACTCGTCATGACAAGATTGTCACCACTGACCGACGGCGCCAAGCGTCTTAACCTTATGATCGATCGACCCGTGCGGCTGTTACTTAGCCACGAATTTGGTAATTTATTATTTGACTAATCGTTGTTTCAGTTCAAAATCTCCAGTGATATATTATCGACATGGCGTAGCTTATAAAGAGCTGCCAAAATGTGATGTATGTGGCGAAACTTTTACTAATATTAATAGTTTGAATGAACATGCCGCGTGAGTACCTACTATATACATACTTATCTTTAGTTTCATCTGTAA
The DNA here is from genome assembly GCA_958496145.1 of Heliothis peltigera. Lineage (NCBI taxonomy): Eukaryota > Metazoa > Arthropoda > Insecta > Lepidoptera > Noctuidae > Heliothis > Heliothis peltigera. The sequence goes on from OY292351.1 coordinate 3,103,001, forward strand.
CCTTTTGACCGCCACTGTCACGTATAAATGACAAGCCAGAAAGTGCCCAGCACGCCACTGTCACGATTACATGACAGACTTTTAACGTTTGAAATTAATAGTCAGTTTCAATCGATATAATTCTGAACTCACTACTATATTGTAGGTATTTATGGATGAATTCTTAGCTTGGCGCTGAGGGTACGTCTTTCTTTTGACGTGGCGGTGAAAAGGTTTATAACTTAGTTGGCAACGTCGCAAATAGTTGTCAAAACTGTACAGACGCCAGCACATCAGGCTACAACAATCAGTCAAATTTTTTTAATGAATTTTTAACCAAGCATAAAGTTCAAAGCTGATTGGGGAAATTTGACAGTTTCGGGTAGCCTGATGTGCTGGCGTCTGTACCTACACTTTGTGCACTAAAAAAAATAATATGAATTTCAATTAAAACCCAAAACTTTATGTTGCTAAAAAGTCATTTGGCAAGTTCCCAAAAACGGTTCCTACATCTAAAACTATACATTCGGTGTAACGATCTTAATTATTGCATTCCCTAATCTTTTTTTTAATGTACTACAAAATATTATTTCATATTTTCATACAATAAAATTACCAAATCAATTAAAACAAATTAAAATAAATTTTCAGTACACACGTTGAGAAAACGGAAGCATTTACATGTACGCTGTGCAATCGTTTATTCCAAGATAAGAGCAGTTTCCACGCTCATATGCAGTATGCACACCCTAAGCCTGAAGATTGCACTTACTGCTCGGAATGCAAAGTGCAATTTCCGGATCTCGATAAATACAGTCGTCATTTACAAGATAGTAAAACCCATTGCTTGTTCGAAGAGTTACCGTGAGTATATTTAGACACGTGGTTTAGACGACCAGCAGGCTTAGCATGGCAACCGTAGAAACAAGTCTTGTTTACCGGAAAATTGACATAATGACAGAAAAGTGACAGATTGACGTAAGATTTCTTTTGACATTTTTTTAAGAAATTTTTCTTTTCTTCTATTGACATAAGTCTACAAGTGATTATATGCGAGTTGACAGGTCGCTTCATGCTCGGGCAGAAGACATGTTGACATTGACAGAAAGAGCTTTGTCTTTAGATATAAAATCGCCATGCTAAGCCTGCTGATGGCGTGGTGGTTAGTGAACCTACCTGCCACGCTATAGGTCGCGGGGTTCGATTCCCGCGTAAGTCAAACACTTTGTGTGCATAAACATGGGTGTTTAACTTAGTCTGGGTGTTCCTATGTATAATATGTATGTATTTACAAAAGAAAAGTATATAAGTACGTTTATCAGTTGTCTAGTACCCATAGTACTAGCTCTGCTTAGTTTGGGACTAGATGACGTTGTGTGAATGTGTGAGGGGTATATGTATATATTATTATAAAAAAAAAGTGTGTCAAGCCAAGTTCCAGCAAAGGAACTGTCTAGCCGAGTGGAGTTGAAATACATCATCATCTCCCGAGCCTTTTCCCAACTATGTTGGGGTCGGCTTCCAGTCTAACCGGATTCAGCTGAGTACCAGTGTTTTACAAGGAGCGACTGCCTATCTGACCTCCTCAACCCAGTTACCTGGGCAACCCAATACGCCTAGGTTAGACTGGCGTCAGACTTACTGGCTTCTGACTACCTGTAACGACTGCCAACAATGGTCCTACATGGGACCTACAGTTTAACGTGCCATCCGAAACACAGTCATTAGCGTCCAAGATATACTTAGAAAGTACATACAAACTTAGAAAAGTTGCATTGGTACTTGCCTGACCTAGAATCACACTTGAGAGGTTGGCTCTTTAACCACTAGGCCACCACAGCAGACTTCGACCTATTTCATAGTAATATCATTTAATGTTTTGTAGGTTCGATTGCGATAAGTGCGAATGTAAGTTCGTTAACGAGGACTATCTGCAACGTCATAAAGCTCGCGCGCATGGAGTTACACATGCCTGCAAATTTTGCGAAAAGGTACCTTAATCTTATCTATACTAATATTATAAAGCTGAAGAGTTTGTTTGTTTGAACGCGCTAATCTCCGAAACTACTGGTTCGATTTGAAAAATTCTTTCAGTGTTAGATAGCCCATTTATCGAGGAAGGCTATAGGCTATATACCATCACGCTAAGACACACGGGAGCGGAGCAGTAACCAAAGATGCGGGTGAAACCGCTGGGGACAGCTAGTCACATTATAATCAGCCAAATTTTTGTCTACGGGGGCTGTTCTCTCTAAGGAGATCAGCCAGCTGCGCAGGATATATTATTCTGCACAAGCATTCGCGCGGGCATCTATTCCCCCAGTCTCCTAACCCCCTTTTTTTGTTGGGAAATCATCAAATGACTCCTCCTGCTGAGGGTGCAGCTGGAGGGAGTATCAGACTTACTGAGTAAAACCCACTATGTTCCTTCGGGAGGTCCCTGTGTGCCCAGGCCAAGGTATCTCTTACGAACAACCCGCAGCCCAGGCAGACTCTCCTAGCCCTTAGGACGGCAATTCAGAGATCAGGCACAGGATCGATATTTACATGTTCTCCGATGCACGGGTGTATCTATCACCAACTTCAAGACACCGACCTGCTTTTTGTGAAAGTCTCTTAAAACCCACAAAGCAATTTTGGGCACGACCTGGGGCCTGATGCTGCTAATTTAATATTGTGTCAATTGAAACTTAATTGGATCTGAATAGCAGTTTTTACCTTATGGGGTATTCTGTTACTAATTTAAGACCAATGGTCTACGTTTGAACTGCCACTGGTACGCAAAACGTTTATTAAAAACAATATAATATATCATTCATCACTTAGCTTTTGGTACAATTAGAATAGCAACACCGATAACCATTGAACTAAGACTCACAATAACAATTCTAATACGACTCTATTGAGATTGAAAACAAAATTTTTCGGAATGCCCTATTTGTCTCAATCGACATGGAGTCGTGATTGAGTATCAGTTGAATATCTTTAAACTAAATTAGCAGCATTAGGCCCCTGGAAATCGTACCGCAGTCCGCAAATCCATTAGATTATCGTTGACTTTCAGAATTTCTCGGAGCTGGCCACCTTCAAGACTCATCCAGAGAAGCATGATGGAGGTGGTCGGCCCAAAGACAAAATATGTCCATGTTGCAGCAAGGGGTTCCAGGTCAGTACTACCATCATCATCTCAGTCATAGGACGTCCACTGCTGAACATAGGCCTCCCCTTTAGATCTCCACACATACCGGTTGGAAGCGACCTGCATCCAGCGTCTTCCGGCGACCTTTATAAGGTCGTCTGTCCATCTTGTTATGTCAGTATAGCCATAGAATATCTATTTATACTAATATTATAAAGCTGAAGAGTTTGTTTGTTTGTTTGTTTGAACGCGTAAATAAATACATGTAAAAATGGCAGGAGGAGACTCGCCAGCTCACTTACCGGGCCCCCGGGAAATAGTCGCAACAAAGGGGGAAAGGGGGATTATTTTTATCATAACATGAATAAGCCTTTTGTCCGGGATATGTTCCGGGATTGAATCGAATATTGTTGATGATTTCCCACGAAAAAGAGGTACGGACACCTAATTCAAGACATGTATTTCTTTCATCCACAGTTCCGCAGTGCATTGCTAAGCCATATTCGCTCGCACACGGCCGAAAAGCCATTTCAATGCGCTCAGTGCAGCAAACGATTTGCCGTTAAATATACGCTCAAGAAACATGTTCAGCGCCGCCATTCGGCCGACGATAGCAACTAAATAAAGTCTGTTTCTAGACTGCTAACGGTTGGACCTCATCTGGCAGCACGGAAGCCTATTTCCGTCGCGCTTTCTCTTTCTGTCGCTTAGAACTGCCATTTGCTAGACCGAGACAGCCGATCGTCTCGAGGATTCCGCCGCGTGCTATCGCATTATGCTTTCTGTCTCGGTCTAGCAAATGGCAGTTCTAAGCGACAGAAAGAGAAAGGGCGACGGAAAAAGGCTTCCGTGCTGCCAGATGTAGTTCAACCCTAATCGTGCGTACAGAAGCCACCACATCAAGCTACCCGAAACTGTAAAATTTTCGTAATCAACTTTTGTAAGCTAGTTGAAAATCTATTAAGAAAATTGGACGGATTGTAGTAGCTTGATGTGCTGTTGTCTGTACTTAAAAAGTTAAATAACTTTGCCGTTCCCATAACACGGGTTTTAAATATATCTTACGATATATAAGGTTTTCTAAAAATATCTGCCACGTCTTTAATGTGAGGTAGTATTTAGTTTATAAATCACAACAGTAGAAATATACAAAAAAAAATCGTACGAAAGTTCTTCACTATTGTAATATACAGGGTGACTGGTAATTAGTGACCGATATTTAAACACGTGATTGTACTCATGATTACGAACAACCAACTTTTTTTGTTAACAGCTAATCAGGCGACGACGCGCGCGAGAATTGAACTTTGCACACAGTAATTTTGCTATAATGATAAAAAAAAGTTTCTTCGGGAAAGTTGTTTGTAATCATGAGTACAATCACGTGTTTAAATATTGGTCACTAATTACCAGTCACCCTGTATAAACACAATACTACCTCCCATTAAAGCCGTGGCAGATATTTTTAAAACACCTGATATACATACATGTATAAATAATTATCCAATAAGCTCAAATATCGTGTTCCTTAAATGTTTAAACCTTTCTGTCCATTTAGACAATGCTGTTCATGTATATATGTATTTGGTAGAAATGTTAAAAAAAATATTTCTATACCTACTTATTACGGGTTCGAATATGTTTGAATTTTTGTCAAAAAGATGCATGACTGGGTTGAAAAAAAATATAGTCATAAGTTAAATAGTGTAATTGGCTTCGGCCGTTCTGTTTAACGTTTTGACCGCCAGTGTCACGTATAGATGACAAGCCAAAAAGTGCCCAGCACGCCACGGTCACGTTTACATGACAGGCTTTTAAAGTTTAAAATTTAAAGTCTGTTTCAATCGATATGCTTCTGTACTCACTAATTTATGCATATATTGGAGGTATATATGGATGTATTTTTAGGTAGGCCCCGAGGGCACGTCTTTCTATTTTTGACGTGACTATTAAAAAACAAGAAAGGCACACAGCGCTAAGCTAAGAATTCATCTACAAATACATATAGTTTTGAATTCAGAATTATAACTATTAAAACTGACTATTAATTTAGAACTTTAAAAGTCTGTCATGTATTCGTGACCGTACCGTGCTGGGCACTTTATAGCTTGTCATCTATACGTGACACTGGCGGTCAAAAGGTTAAAATCAGTTAAAATACTATTGTAAAATTCAGACTTATATGGCGTACATGGTATAAATAATATTAGTTGAGCCTCGCTCATCTAGTAGTCGCATGACGCGACTCCTGAGCACGGGGTCGCTGGTTCGAGTCGGGCCGAAATTGCTTTGTTGGTTTCTAAGACACACAAAGCAGCCCGGAGTTAAGAAGTTGGTGATTGATACACCCGTGCATCGTGTCGCACGTTGCAGTCGGTCCTGCTTGTGATCTCTCTCCGGTCGTGTCGGATTGCCGTCCCTGAGGACTACGAGAGTGAGGGAAGACCAATGAATCGTGATGAAGATGGACTGGTTTTTTTTATACATTATAAATGTATTTTATATGTATTAAGGCATTGGAAAATATTGTGTTCAAATATTGAACGAAAAAATTTTAGACTATAATTCGATTTAGTAAAACACAGGCCCAGTTTCTCAGGTTGCTGATAAGTTCCAGATAGTTTATCTGGTAGATAGTGGGTATCAGTTACCTGTGAAACTGGCCCTTAACCTTTTTGTGTGTTATCTAGTTAATTAAGTAATTAAAAGCTGTTCCCTACGAGTTATCGAAGTATGAATGATTTTTAATATTGTTAAGGAAACATTTCTGAACATTGTTTTTTATCTAAAATTCTCTATTATCTATACATGTAAACAAAATTAGGAGTGTCTGTTTGTGATATTGAAATGACCAGTGTTTTACTATATGAAATTAATTTTGTTTGTCCGTCTGACTGTTTGTTCCGGCTAATCTCTGCAATGGCTACACCGATTTTGACTGGACTTTTGTTCGCATGTAGCTAATGTAATAAGGAATAACTTGGGCTTTTAACTTTTGTTTTTATTTTAATAGTGTTTTTATTATATATCTACATATTTTTTTTTATTTAATTACAAATTAATCGAAATAAGCTATATATATATATAGCAATAAAAAAAGGGCAAATTAAAACTCATCCGCATCGCTGTTGTTAACCTTTTGACAGCCACGATAAAAAAAGAAAGACGTGCCCTCAGCGCCAAGCTAAGAATTCATCCATAAATACTTACAATATTGAAATTCACTATTAATTTTTAACTTTTAAAGTTTGTCATGTATACGTGACAGTGTCGTGCTGGGCACTTTTTGGTTTGTCGTCTATACGTGACTATAGCGGTCAACAGGTTAAAGCAAGTTGTCTAATGTATGTAATTGGGATGCGGACTAGGTCAAAAATAAAATACTTTATCATATTCATTTTGTAAAGCATCTTAAAATAATGAGTTTAATTTATCGTTTTGAACCGAAAATTGTTTTCATTTTTTTATTGATAATATAATCGAAATAAATATACGGCTTGATGTGAAAAATCTGTGACGTCATATGTGGTGTTTTCATACAAATTGCATAGAGAGTAATCGTTTTTGACAGTTCTATAAAAGTATTGAATTTGACTAGTTGTCGCCTACCGTATTTTTTTCTTAATCTACTTATGTAGTCTCTAGTCTGACATCGCTCTTAAATGATATTGGCGTCATTAGCGTCTGGTTGTGATTAAACTTCCCGGGAGCTTTAAAATTGTGTCTGTCAATTTTCACGGACCACGATAATCTAAAACTTGAATAATATAAGGGCCAGTTTCAACAAATAAGTGTTTTACCAAATAAATTCAACAATGGAACAGAATTTGTATGAAATTATCTACCGAAGAAACTAACTGGAACTTATTTGTAGGTGGTGAAACAGGCCCTTAGGGCCTTACAACAAAGTAGTTAGACACACGTTTGACATGTTTTAAAGAAAAAATATTTGAACTCGTGTCGAACGTATGTCTAAGTTTTTTGTAGTGAGGCCCTATGTATTTTATTTTGATAATATATTTATACGACTGAATAAGTATCTATTATTTTCATTGTGTATTTAAGCTCTTGGATTTTACATAACAAGTTTTTAATTTACATACGCCATAACATCAAGCTACTACAATGTGTCAAATTTTCTTAATAGATTTTCAACTTTATAGCTAAACCATATGGTTCAAACTTGATAGGGAAAATTTTAAAGTTTCGGTTAGCTTGATGTGCTGGCGTCTGTACATGCATAGTAGATAAGTTGTAGTATACGAATTTCTGGATCACTCACTCTTTGAGATGTATAATATAAAAAGGAACTCGTTAGAATACATATTCATTTACGTAAGGTCTAACAAAACCAGTGCACCATATTTTTACAGGTCATCTAGTACATGCTATGGATCATGTTTACCACAAAAAAGTCATGAAAACCATAATTATATTTTATTAAATTTATCATCACATTCGCCAAATTGTAATTAGGTTCTTTCTCATAATGAAGGCGCTCGTTCGTTGACCCCTATGTAATTCAACTTTTTTTGTGGTAAACATGATCCTTAGCATGTACTAGATGACCTGTAAAAATATGGTGCACTATTTTTGTTAGACCTTACGTAAATTAATATGAATTCTAATGAGTTCCTTTTAATTAAGAAAACCGCGTTGTTTGTCATATCTGAAAGACATAACTGTAAATACCTATAAGTAATTAATCCACTAGTTTGTATAAATTCTTGGGATATTGAAATATCTCTTTGGGACGGAGTATTCTTAACCTTTTGACCGCCATTTCAGAAAAAGAAAGACGTGCCCTCAGCACCAAGCTAAGAATTCATCCATAAATACCTACAATACAGTAGTGATTTCGGAATTATATCGATTGAAACTGACCACTAATTTTGATCTTTCAAAGTCTGTCATGTATTCGTGACGGTGGCGTGCTGGGCACTTTTTGGCTTGTCATCTATACGTGACTGTGGCGGTCAAAAGGTTAAATTCTTAAATAAGGTCCTTATTTAAGTATTTATATATAATGTAAGAACACATCACTGAAGTTTAACTTTTCTCGTGAAGTTGTAACGGGTCATTGACCTTTCACTATCATACTACTATTATAAAGGCGAAAGTTTGTAAGTATGGATGTATGGATGTTTGTTACTCTTTCACGTAAAAACTACTGAATGGATTTGAATGAAACTTTACCACAATATAGCTTATACATCAGAATAACATATAGGCTACTTTTTATCCGGGTATGGAAAGTACTTCCCTCAGAAAGCGGGTGAAACCGCTGGCGGAAGCTAGTCTATAATATTAAGACAAGGTGTTCTAGTCTATGGTAATTGGCGCCAAAATGTTAAACGAATTTAATAAACCGAAGTTTTAAATAACGAATTTCGCTTTGTAAATTAATGTTCTAATTTTAAATTTGAAAATTGATGAAAAAATAACGTATTTATTAAAAAAAGTGATTTATTCGAATAGTGTGAATCGAATTTATGGCGCGAATTTAAGCATTTGTGATTGGAAGATAGAATTCGTAGCGTCATAAGACTTGTATATGATTGGTTGGCCTGTTCATGCCAAATTATATAAGGTCTAACAAATACTAGTGCACCATATTTTTACAGGTCATCTAGTACATGCTAAGGATCATATTTACCACATAGTCATGAAAACAACAACATATTTTGTTAAATTTATCATCACAGTCGCCAAATTGTACGCATAACGCGGTCTCTATGAACGCGCTCGATCATAGACCCATTGTTCATTCAACTTTTTTTGTGGTAAACATGATCCTTAGCATGTACTAGATGACCTGTAAAAAGATGGTGCACTAGTTTTGTTAGACCTTATGTATTAATACTTATATTCAGTAAGTTAAAATTGTATTTTCTATACAGGTCTATTAACGCCTGTAAAATATACCAACTAATGTTGATATACCGAGTTGATATGACAGAGGGGCATTAAATTACACTACGTATACTATACGTGTTTAGCATTAAATCTATACGGTATAGTATACAATAAAATACAATTATAAATGAGTTTCTTTTTCTATTCAAACGAACTGAATAGCTTACTATAAGAGTAAAACGCAACCACCCTTTGTAAATACATTTTACTGACCTTAGATACCTAGGTAGGTAATAAAGCGGCAACGTCGCACGACCTATGCGTTTAGACATAATCAGCTGTTAGAAAAGATACATCGTGTTTATACAGGGCAAAAACTTAAAAAAAATCATTTGCGACTAAACTACTGCTCCTATTTGATTGATTTTTGGTACAGAGCTTGAAAATGGTACCTAGTATAGGCAGTTAAAAGGAAAGCCCCTCTGTCGTATCAAATTTGTATGTGTTTTTAAAATAGTGTTATATAAGATTCTCCCGCCTCTCGAAAATCGAGAAATGAACTTCTTCAATTAAATGATGTCCAATGTATTCTAGTCATATAATATAGAAAAAGTCGTGGTGGCCTAGTGGTTAAAGAGCCAGCCTCTCAAGTATGAGGGCGTGGGTCAGGCAAGTACCAAAGCAACTTATCTAAGTTTGTATGTACTTTCTAAGTATTTCTTGGACACCAATGACTGTGTTTTTGGTGGCACGTTATACTGTAGGTCCCGACTGTCATTGAATATCCTTGGCAGACGTTACGTGTAGTCAGAAGCTAGTTAGTCGGACACCAGTCTAACCAAGGGGTATTGGGTTGCCCGGGTAACTGGGTTGAGGAGATCAGATAGGCAGTCGCTCCTTGTAAAACACTGGTACTCAGCTGAATCCGGTTAGACTGGAAGCTGAACCCAACATGGTTGGGAAAACGCTCGGGAGATGGAATGTATTCTAGTCATACATAAGTGTATTTTTCTGTAATATTCTCTTTAATGTTCACGTCTTTATTGAAATAAAATGACATTTTGATGTGTTCAATTGTTTTATTATACATACATTCCTTTCCTATCTTTATAAAGCCGCCAGCACATCATACTACTACAATCTGTCAATTTTTTTATAATTCTACAATGTGTCAAATTTCTTTAATAGATTTTCAACCTTATTACAATACCGGAAGGTTAATATTCGATTGGTAAGACAACAGATTCGGGTAGGTTGACCTGCTGGCCTGTCTTTACAATGAGCCAAAAGCGTAAATCTGTACTAGCATGTGGTGCACATCTAGCTTCCTGAAACTGACTTTTACTCAGCAACTTTGAACCAAATGCTTCAAAGATAAAGTTTAAAATCTTTTAAGGAAATTTGACACACTGTAGTAGCTTGATGTGCTGGCGAATGTACTAGTTTTTTTGAGTTGAGTTATTAACTTGTAGTATTTACTTGTTACATGATAGTCTCTTAGTTTTTTCCAAACTGTAAGGCGGCGCAGAACATTGCGCAATTACCATTTGTAGGTATCAGCGGGCGGCGCATGTGCGAGGAGTATGTGCTCGGAAGTTAGTTGCGAGCCGCCATTAAGTTTGGTGCAGCCTAAAAGGTCTTCTACACGATCCAAAACAACTGCCGACGGAGGTCGACGTTGTCCAGTTGGTGTGAAAATCTATCTTGAAGAGGTTGGTCGGCTGACTAGATGTGATGTGGGCTCATTCAAACGACTTCGGACGACCTTGGTTGGGAGCTCATACATCGCGTCAGGCTGCGTCCGTGGTCGGCCCCAACCGTGTGTACCGCTGTCGGCCGACGGGAGACGCGACCAAGGTCACCTCTATCGGCGGTCGGTTTCGATCGTGTACAACACTGAGACTCAGTTTCACAGGTCGCTGATAAGTTCCACATAGTTTATCTGGCAGATAATTTCATACAAATTCTGTTCCATTTTTGAATTTATATTAGATTGGGGAGTTTGTTGCGCCACTTCTTCTTCCCATCAAAAACACATAGGAAGTGGTGAAGGGTGGGCGTTTTGGGGGCTGTCTTTTGTAATTGCTTGAGTTTGTTTCGGCGTTTCTTCTCAAGGTAGTCAGTTAGGAAATGCCGATCTCATTTCGTTATTTTATAAAAAAATGTGTTGACGTGTAAAAGTGTTGATTTCAACCTATTTGCAAAATAAATATCATTTATAATATTTGACGTTCAAAAAGTGCTGTTTTACAGCCAAGTTTGAATAAATGATTTTTAGTTGGAGTTTGATAGTGGCTATCCGTAACCTGTGAAACTTGCCCTAAGCGCCTGTTTCATCACCTACGAATAAGTTCAAGTTTATTTGGTAGATAATTTCATACAAATTCTGTTCCATTGTTGAATTTATCTGGTAGATAGTGATTATCCGTAACCAGTGAAACTGGGCCTTAAAATATCAATGACGTCAGCGTTGTCGAGTATTGACATGTACACGCTTGACATGCGACAACATACATGTGCGTTGGGCGAACTGCGCCGCGCAGTACTCGCACGCATGCGGTCTCTCGCCCGAGTGGGTGCGCATATGGTTCGTCAGTGTACGGTTTGCCTGTAAAGGAAATAATTAAAAGAAAAATGTTTTTTAAAAAAGCTTTTACAGTCCACCATATTGGATTTAGAATAACGTCAAATATTTTTTTAAGTCACTCTCAATAAGCCCTTTCATTTGATACCCATATTGTTCAAATTCATTTAAAATAACTGCTCCGCCATCTTGTGTGGCCCGCCATATTGGATTTAAAAAGACGTCATATAACATATCTTGCATTGTCATCCAAACTGAACGTGTATACAAAATTTCAGCTCAATCGGTTGAAGATGTCTACTTCAAAATTGAGTTCAAAGAATCCACCGTAACATACATACACGGCAAGTTAAATAAGAGCTTTTAAAATTTTGTAAAAGAAACGTCAAATAATGCTTTAAAAGGACTTTATGCGTGTTTGCTACCGCGAGAAGGCCGTTTTCAACCTTATATCATACGTGTTAAGGTTTATTTTTAATTGATTTATTCCCGGTATCTTCGCAACGCCTTCGCCGGCTTGTTTCGGGCCTAAAACGCTTGCAAAGAGCAAACGGTAAATTGGTACTAGTTTATTTTCAAATTGCGCGACAAGCTTTCACTATAATATAAATTGTATATAATGAGGTTATATGCTGATAGTCAAATTTAAAGATAAAAATATTTTCTCCTTTTTAGAGCGTTTCAATAAAAGTTTTTTTTTTAAGTTTTTAGAAAACTAGTGCACCATATTTTTACAGGTCATCTAGTACATGCTAAGGATCATGTTTACCATAAAATAGTTGAAAGACTTTGGGGTCAACGATCGAGCGCTTTCATAAAGACCGGTTATGCGTCAAACACAATTACAATATGGCGAACGTGATGATAAATTTAAAAACATGTTATTGTTTTCATGACTTTTTTGTGGTAAACATGATCCTTAGCATGTACTAGATGACCTGTAATAATATGGTGCACTAGTTTTGTTACACCTTGTACATTAATATTGACTTACTGCAAATCCTCTGCCACATATATTGCATAATTTATTTTTCTCCTTCTTGACGCCTTCGTGGTTATATCTCACGTGGTCCACGTAACGAGTACGATTAAGAAAATGCTGAAAAAATATACGGGATTCTGTTAAATCTTCATCTACCTTTTCTCAACTATGTTGGGGTCGGCTTCCATTCTAACAGGCCTTACACGATCCAAACCAACAACCGACAGAGGTCACCATGTTGTTGTGAAAATCTACCATGGTGAGCCTTGAGGGAGGCCTTTGTCCAACAGTGGACGTCTGAAACGACGAGCGCCCGATTAACCGCATGCAGATGAGTGCTAGTGTGCCACATGGAGGGACTGCATATCTGGTCTCCTCAACCCAGTTGCTTAGGCAACCCGATACATCTTGGTTGACTGTCGTCAGACTTACTGGCTTCTGACTACCCGTAACGACTGCCAAGGATGTTCAATGACAGCCGGGACCTACAGTTTAACGTGCCATCCGAAACACAGTCATTGGTGTCCAAGATATAGGTACTTAGAAAGTACATACAAACTCAGAAAAGTTGCATTGGTACTTGCCTGACCTGGAATCGAGCCCACGCCCTCATACTTGAGAGGCTGGCTCTAACCACTAGGCCACCACGACTTTTTCTATATTATATGACTAGAATAAATTGGACATCATATAATTGAAGACGTTTATTTCTCGACTTTCGAGAGGCGGGAGAATGTTATTTAACACTATTTTAAACGCATATATCAACATTAGTATATTATACAGGTGTTTCGAAAACACGTAAGAGCGCGTATCTCAACCTGTTAGACTGGAAGCCGACCCCAACATAATGTCTAGTAGATACAAGACATATAACTTACCCGATCACACTGTACACAATAATATTTGGACTGGTTCATGTGCACATGTCTATAATGATTCATCATATAAGCCCGCCTCGAGTATGTGTTGGAACAATCCGGGCAAGGGAACTTTTTTTTAGCCCTGAAACGTAAATTTCTTAAAACCACTTAAGATCACATAGATATAATCAGTGATGACTAGATCAAACTTAAAACAGGGGCCTAATGCTGCTAATTTAGTTTAAAGAAATTCAACTGATACTCAATCACGACTCCATGTCGATTGAGACAAATAGGGCATTCCGAAAATTTTGTTTTCAATCTCAATTGAGTCGTAATAGAATTGTTATGTGAGTCTTAGTTCAATAGTTATCGGTGTTGCTATTCTAATTCTACCAAAAGCTAAGTGATGAATGATATATTATATTGTTTTTAATAAACGTTTTGCGTACCAGTGGCAGTTCAAACGTAGACCATTGGTCTTAAATTAGTAATAGAATACCCCATAAGGTAAAAATTGCTATTAAGATCCAATTAAGTTTCAATTGACACATTATTAAATTAGCAGCATCAGGCCCCAGGTACTTTATCATATTGATTTTGTAATCGTTGGGAGGGGGGATGCTATGAACTGCCAGGCCCCCTCCACTCAGGCGAGGTCGGAGTGCCGCTGGGTAGTTTTAGTGGGTATACCGGGAAAGATTTTACCGGGGAGTCCCACATACCCCTCTCCCGTCCCCCGACGGGAAGGGGATGCGTAACAGCATTTTTCCCAGCGACAAAAAAAAATGGCGGATTGCCGCTGGGTAGTTTTAGTGGGTATACCAGGAACGTCTTTACCGGGGAGTCCCACATATCCCTCACCCGTCCCCCGACGGATTAGTAATACCATTTTTTCCTAGCGCTTAAAAAAGGGCATCTTAAATCATCATAACACAAATGTCGACCGTACCGGGAATCGAACCCGGGATCCTCAATGCGGCAGTCCTGCAGGCTTAGCATGGCGATTTTATATCTATTCCATCAAGAAAAGACAAAGCTCTTTCTGTCAATGTCAACATATCTTCTGCACGAGCATGGCGCGACCTGTCAACTCGCATATAATCACTTGTAGACTTATGTCAATCGAAGAAAAGAAAAATTACTTCAAAAAATGTCAAAAGAAATCTTACGTCAATCTGTCACTTTTCTGTCATTATGTCCATTATACGGTAGACAAAATTTGTTTCTACGGTTGTCATGCTAAGCCTGCAGCAGGCTTAGCATGTCGATTTTATATCTATTCCATTAAAAAAAGACAAAGCTCTTTCTGTCAATGTCAACATGTCTTCTGCCCGAGCATGGCGCGACCTGTCAACTCGCATATAATCACTTGTAGACTTATGTCGATCGAGGAAAAGAAAAATTACTTAAAAAAATGTCAAAAGAAATCTTACGTCAATCTGTCACTTTTCTGTCATTATGTACATTCTCTGGTAGACAAAACTTGTTTCTACGGTTGTCATGCTAAGCCTGCTGGTTAAGTATCGCTGTGCCAACGGGGTCGTGAAATATGTGTGCTTGTAAAACTGTTACACTTACTGTATCCCCCTCTCGCTGCGATGCGCGGCGCTAGTCAGCACGTGTCGCCTATAGACTAGTGCGCTATCGAATTGTCGATCGCATTGTACACAGTAAGCCAGCTCAGATAAACACGAGCTATGTTTAAGAGACATGTGCTTGCGGAGCGCGGCTCGGGATTTGTAGCGACGGGAGCAAGTTGCGCATGTGTGCGTATCCAGATGACGGCTGGAAGATATATAGGGTGACTGGTAATTAGTGACCGATATTTAAACACGTGATTGTACTCATGATTACAAACAACTTTCCCAAATAAACTTTTTGTTTTATTTTTTTAACATTATAGCAAAATTACTGACAACGCGGGCGCGGGGCCTCGCCGCTAACAGCTGATCGGGCGACGGCGCGCGCGAAATTTGAATTTTTCTGTGAAGATAAAAAAAAAATATTTTCTTCGGGAAAGTTTTTTGTAATCATGAGTACAATCACGTGTTTAAATATCGGTCACTGATTACCAGTCACCCTATATTTTGTGTCATAAAACTAAAGAATGCGGAAAAACTAAATTTTTGCGCAAAGCGCTTGAGAGTTGTGCTAAATTAGTGGACAACATAGCACTCGGATAATATATTAATTATAATAAAGAAATAAAGCCAACAAAATCGAGTATGTATACCGCAAATAAACCTAAGAGTTGCTTAAAAGTGGTGGGAGTTTTGCGCAATGAGTGGTGGGAGTTTTGCGCAATAGTGGTGGTAGTTTTGCGCAATGAGTGGTGGGAGTTTTGCGCAATGAGTGGTGGGAGTTTTGCGCAATAGTGGTGGTAGTTTTGCGCAATGAGTGGTGGGAGTTTTGCGCAATGAGTGGTGGGAGTTTTGCGCAATGAGTGGTGGGAGTTTTGCGCAATGCGTGGTGGGAGTTTTGCGCAATGAGTGGTGGGAGTTTTGCGCAATAGTGGTTGTTGTTTTGCGCAAAAGTAATGGGAGTTTTGCGCAATAGTGGTGGGAGTTTCGCGCAATACTGGTGGGAGTTTTGCGCAATAGTGGTGGGAGTTTTGCGCAAAAATAATTAAGACAAATTAGGAAAGAACCAATAAATATGTTATGTTTTATCAATACAATTGTTAGTAGGAGAGTAGGTAGTTTCTAAATGACCATACCTCATATGTTTTTCTAATAGTCGTTTCGTTTTACATCGCTTCCCACAGTTGTCACATAAAAATACACTATGTAGAGCCTTGTAGTGAGAATAAAATGTTGCCAGGTCTCTGTAAAAGATACTATTTTAGAAACTACCGCCATATGCTCCCTCCAGCTGCACCCTCAGCAGGAGAAGGAGTCATTTGATGATTTCCCACGAAAAAAAGGTACGGAACCCTAATTCAAGACGTGTATTTCTTTCATCCACAGTTCCGCAGTGCATTGCTAAGTCATATTCGCTCGCACACGGCAGAAAAGCTATTTCAGTGCGCTCAGTGCAGCGAAAGACAACCCTCCCTGAGGCAATACAGGTAAAATATGTCAGAAAAAAAATAACGACCGAATCGAGAACCTCCTCTTTTTCTGAAGTAGGTTATCAGATAAAATATTGGACAGTCGGGTCTCTAAACCTACATAAATATAGTATTCCAGAAGGTACAGACGCCAGCACATCAAGCTAACCGAAACTGATTTTTTTCTCAATCAACTTTGAACCATATGCTTCAGCGATAAAGTTAAAAATTTATTAAGGACAAAAAAGATTGTAGTAGCTTGATTATGTGCGCTAAATTGGTGGATCCCAGCTGTCATATAGCAGTTACGGGAATTCAGAAGTCAGAAAGTCTGACCATCACTCTCATCAAGGCTTGTCGGGCTGCCCAGGTAACTGGGTTAAGGAGGTCAGATAGGTAGTCACTTCATGTGGCACACTGGTATTCTACTGCATCCGGTTAGACTGGAAGCCGACCCCAACATAGTTGGAAAAAGACTCGACAGATGCAACATTTTCTTTCTTGGGAAATTATCAAATGACCCCTCCCGCTGTGTGTGCAGCTGGAGGGAGTGTCAGACTCTTACTGACTAAAACCCACTATGTTCCTTCTGGAGGTGTGTCTGTGTGCCAGGGCCACGGTAACTCTTGCGAACAACCCACAGCCCGGATAGACCTTGGCCTTTATGTAACCTACATTCATCATCATCATCATCCTCCTGCCCTTATCCCAAGTTTTATTTGTGGTCGGCGCAGCATGTTTTTGTCTTCCACGCTCTTCTATCTGCCGTCATCTCACAAGTTACATTCTCTCTAGCCATATCAACTTTCACGCAATCCATCCATCGTTTCTTTGGTCGTCCCCTTCCTCTATATCCATCCACATTCATGTTCAAGACCTTTCTCACAACATGATCCCCATTCCACTGCATTACATGCCCATACCATGCTAGCCGGTTCCCACATAGTTTTTCATTAAAAAAATAATATACTTACTCAAATTCACCCTCACAATATTTACACTGCACGGCTCTATGTGTCTGTATGTGTGCGTTCAATCTCTTGACAGTGTAACATTGAAACCCACAGCGCGTACATTCCCAAGCATATTGATGCAACTGCATATGCCTTGTCAATTCCGATGCACTTTTAAAACGGGTATTACATGTTGAACATTTGTGAAGTCCTATGGCCTAAAAAAAAATGAATTTTATATAAGGCGTATCTTGGACACCGATGACTGATTAAAGGTGAAGGAAAACATCTCGAGGAAATATGGACTATAAAGTCTGAAATCACCAACCCGGATTGAGCAAGCGTGGTGATTAACGCTCAATCCTTCTCCGTGGGAGAGGAGGCCTGTGCCCAGCAGTGGGACGATAAAAAGGCTGTGTAATGATGATGAAAAGGCGGGATACACAATCCAAACCGACCGCCTAAAGAGGTGACCTAGGTCGCGTCTCCCGCGCGTCGGCCGACAGCGGTACACACGGTTGGGGCTGACCACGGACGCAGTCTGTCGCGATGGATGGGCTTCCGACCAAGGTCGTCCGAAGTAGTTTGAGTCCGCCGTTTTTATAACTAGATGTTGCCCGCGACGTCGTCCGCGTGGGCATTAGGATTAAACATTCACCCCCCTCCTCCCGTAGTGATAGCTTGATATTATGTAGCCTATATGTTGACCCGACCTCTTAGTTATATTCATGCCAAATTTGAAGCAAATACATGTAGTACTTTTTTAGTTTATCCCGGACATACATACAGACAAACTGACAAAAATTCTAAAAACTATATTTTTGGCTTCGATATCGATTGTAGATCACGCCCCAAATTGTTCTTTTAAAAAAAAATATTCAATGTACAGTTTTGACTTTTCTACAATTTTATTATATATGTACTAGCTGTCCCCAGCGGTTTCACCCGCATCTTTGGTTACTGCTCCGCTCCCGTGTGTCTTAGCGTGATGGTATATAGCCTATAGCCTTCCTCGATAAATGGGCTATCAAACACTGAAAGAATTTTTCAAATCGAACCAGTAGTTTCGGATATTAGCGCGTTCAAACAAACAAACAAACTCTTCAGCTTTATAATACAATTAGTATAGATAGATAGATACTTACTTCATCATGATATTTTAACAAATGCCTATTAAGCTTTTCTTTACAATAAAATCCCTTCACACATAACTTACACTTATACTTGAATTTCTTGTAGAAATCACTATTTCTTTCTCTTTCTAACCATTCCTTCACATCTTCGGAGATTAAAAACTTTTTTCTCAAATCTTTTTTGGCATTTTTTTCATAGACTATTCTATAGTGTAAGGATTTATTTGTTTTCTTTTCTATTTTTGAATTTGTTAAATTTTCTTTTTTTATTTCTTCTGAGATATCATTTTCTTCACTATTTTGGTAATAATTAAGATAATCTTCATTAATTTGTTCATTTTCTTGCTTTATTTCAATTTTTTGCTCATAAACATCGTTATTTTCATTGGATATGATATTTATAGTATGATCTGTATATGTTTTTGATAACGTTGATAATGTTGTCAGAAGAATCTTCTGAAAATGAAAAGAGTTGATGAACACGTCATTTCAGTAGCACTGTACATAAGTTGCATAAAAAGAAATCTCATATTGTAAGCACATTCATTGCATTGCTAATAAGTATTTTAATGTATATCATCAAATTTATTTACAATTTTCTTGAATAAAATTTTATTATTTTTAATAAGTATGAACGACTGTGTTTCGGATGGCACGTTAAACTGTAAGTCCCGGCTGTCATTGAACATCCTTGGCAGTCGTTACGGGTAGTCAGAAGCCAGTAAGTCTGACGCCAGTCTAACCAAGGGGTACTGGGTTGCCCAGGTAACTGGGTTGAGGAGGTCAGATAGGCAGTCGCTCCTTGTAAAACACTGGTACTCAGCTGAATCCAGTTAGACTGGAAGCCGATCCCAACATAGTTGAGAAAAGGCTCGGGAGATGATGATGATACCACTGGCCGAAGCTATTTTATTAAAAGCTTTTATTTAACTTGCCCTATATGTATGTTACGGTGGTGTACTTTGAACTCAAATTTGAAGTAGATATCTTCAACCGATTGAGCTGAAATTTTGTATACACATTCAGTTTGGATGACAGTGCAAAATATGTTATATGAAGTTATTCTAAATCCAATATGGCGGACCGTCCAAGATGGCGGAGTAGTCATTTTTAATGAATTTCAACAATATGGGTATCAAATGAAAGGGCTTATTGAGAGTGACTTAAGAAATAATTTGACGTTATTCTAAATCCAATATACGGCGGACTATAAAAGCTTTTAAAAATATTTTTCTTTTAATTTTTTATAATAACAAACCTGTTTCTTTTCATAGTGATAAATCAAAATCTTTTGAGCTTCCTCTAGTTTGGATTTGAAGAGTTTTAGTTTTTTCAGCACAGCTAAACATTCCCAGCAGAAGTATATGGGCTGATGCAGTATCTGTGAACAGGCATATAACATTAAATAGTCTACTGGAGAAGCATGTGGCTAAGTATTAGCCGCATTGGTTGAACAATCCTAAGGTTAAGCAATGCTTGGCGCCGTAGGTTCGTTAGAGACCATCATGTTATGACGAGTTCTCCCGTGTTTCGGAAGGCACATTCAATTGGTGGGTCCCGGCTGTCATTTGTACATTTTTGGCAGTCGTTATGGGTAGTCAGAACCCAGTAAGTCCGACAACCAGTCTTATCAAGGGGTATTGGGTAGCCCACATTCAATCGGTGGGTCCTGACAGTCATTTGTATGTCTTTGGCAGTCATTACAGGCAGAAACCAGATAGTCTGGCCTCCTATCGTAGCAAGTACTATTAGCTTGCTCAGGTAACTGGGTTGAGGAAGTCGATACGCAGATTACAAGCATCCGCCCCTTAAATAACCTAAACTAAACTGACTAAAAGCGTTTCTAGGATACCATAAAACTCCATACCAAATTTCATCGCAATCGGCTTAGCCGTTTACCATGAAAGCATAACAACAAAGTCACTTTCAAATTTATTAATAAGTATACGAAACTTCAATAAATTAAATATTAACACAGGTAGACTCGTTATATTTAGGTTGAATTTCATTGATAACTTACGTTGTTCGTGTTAGAAGGAAAAATATTTTTAATAATATCGTAATATTCGCCAATAATTGGTGAAACACTACGGTTCGAACTTAAACAGGCCTGGCAGAAAAGACCTTGAATGTAACTATACTTCATTCCCTCCATTTCATACACTTTAATTAATCATATAATTATTGTACATAATATATTTGTTATTTTCGTTAAAAATAAATAAATACAACAAAAACATCTGTGTATGCGAATTTATGACATTGACGTGTACAATAAACAAACTGTCAATGTCACCACGTTACGTTTCTTTTATGCCTTTACACTTTACGATTTATGGGAATTGGAATGTTGGAATTGGAATTTGTACTTAGTTATAAAATGTATTACTTAACAGGCTTTTCAAAATTGAGAAGATTAAATGCTATTTCATCGATGATATTTTTATATGACGTTAAACCAATATCTCTTTCGTTAATCTGATTCTTTTTCGACTTCTGATCATTACAATTTGGTTTTTTAGGATAATATAACACACGATCAATATATTATTGTTATTTCTATCTTAAAATAATAACATTTATTTGTATATTTGTACCGTTACAAAACTCAAACCAATAAAAAAACAAATTTCGTTTACGGCAACACTTGGTAAGGAAGCCATTTTGTGGTGTCGCAGTGCAGTGAATCGTTCTTCATCAATTTTCGTCAATTTTACATGGGAGTATAACTTTTTGTTATGATACCAAAGTTAATCACAACAAATAAACACTTTTGATTTAGTTTAATTTAAAGTTTTAAACTAATTAAAATGGAGCAGGACGTTGATACTGGATTTAGAACTGTATGCGGCACTTGCTTGAGTGCTGATCGGGATTTATTTGATATAAATAATTCGCCGCAAGTTTATCAAATATTTCGATTATTGATGTACGATTTCGCGGGCGATAGGGTAAGTTTAAACATTGTTAACTTCATTTTATACGTAGTTTTAATTGAAAGTAGATGTTACGTAAAAATAAGGTCACAATTTGTATATATTTATGGCTTACTTAATGAATATTATTTTGGTTACTTTCATAGATTCCTTGGTATGTGGCGTTTCAAAACTTTTCGCGTGTAAGTCCACTGTTGGACTATGGGGTCAGAGTGTAGCATAGACAAAAAGTTTCCAAATGTTTTCCGCCTTATTTATAGGCATTCTATACAATGCAAATGAAAAACTAGACATTTATAAAAGTTTTTATTTTTGATTAAAATATAAAAGTCCCAAAAACCTTGCACACCCTTTGCTAAAGTCCAACACTGATTAAAGGTGAAGGAAAACATCTTGAGGAAACCTGGACTATAAAGTCTGAAATCATCAACCCGCATTTAGCAAGCGTGGTGGTTGACGCTCAATACTTCTCTGTGTGAGAGGCCTGTGTCCAGCAGTGGGACAATAAACTGTTAATGATGATGATGATGATTATAATAAATTATATATATATGTAAGCTTCTGACTACTGTAATATTATATTGTTGTTTATCTACTTAGAATAAATTGACTTCTATTCCTTATCTCTTACAGTTTGTAGACTCGTTGCCAGAAATGGACCAGTTTATTTGCTGGGAATGTCTAGCCATGATGAAGCGCTTCTACAAGTTCAAATGGCAAGTCCACAGCGCCCAGGAGCACATCCGAGTGTTGTCACTGAGCAGGTCACAGGAGGTATGTGTATTTAATAGGCACATTATATAATTTTATCTACACCAACATTGACTAATGTACACCAATAAAAAGTTGGGGTGGCCTAGTGGTTAAAGCACCAGCCTCTAAAGTATGAGTGTGCGGGTTTGATTCTAGGTCAGGCATGTACCAATGCAACTTTTCTAAGTTGCATATACTTTCTAAGTAAATCTTGGACGACGTTGTAGGTCCCGGCTGTCATTGAACATTAGAGGTAGTCAGAAGCCGGTAAGTCTGGTGCCAGTCTAACCAAGGGGTATTGGGTTGCCCGGGTAACTGCGTTGAGGTGATCAGATAGGCAGTCGCACCTTGTAAAACACTGGTACTCAGCTGAATCCGGTTAGACTGGAAGCCGACCCCAACATATTATTATTATTATTATACTTTATTGCACACATAAGTACACATAACACATACAATTTGAAATTTAATGTACAAAGGCGAGCTTAACCCAGAATTGGGTTCTCTAACAGCAAACCTTAGAGCGATAGAGAGATTTGGTAGGGTAAGTCATAAGTGCGCAACTTTAAATGCATTAATTAGTTAACAATAATACATATGACAATAAACTAAACAAATACATGTAGCAAAGCTACACAATACTTAAACATAATACATACAATAGAATATATCATTAATATATATATATATAATATACAAATACATATATAAACATAATGTTCATGTTGATAAGAAATGTTCCCTAGTACGTCTCTTGAAAACATCCAGCGATGAGCTCTCGCGTATAGTGTGAGGAAGAGAATTCCAAAGCCTCACGGCACGAACAGTGAAAGATCCATCATATATATAACATATATATAACATAGTTGGGAAAAGGCTCGGGAGATAATGATGACTTATGAAATAGGTTGAAATGAACACTAGGGACACATGTAAGTATATATGGCAGAGTGTAAAGCAAGCGAAAATGTATGAGAACGCAAGGCATGCCAGTTACTGCTGTCTGAGTGAACGGCTCTCAAGGGTTCTCAACGGTGTCAAGGGTATGGTAAAGGGTATGGGAATGTATGGTTTTACAAAAAGAATCATTGAATTTCAGACCATGGATCACACATACATGTCACAATCTCTATCGAGCTTAGAAATGGCAACCAAGACTGAGTATGACAAGGTCTACTTCGAGTATTCACCGTCTCCCGAAGACCAGGCTTACATCATCTCTACACCAACCCATAGCGTCAAGAGAGAAAGTTACGAAGTAGCTCAGATTGTGAGAGACAGCAATATATTGGATATCGAAGATCACATTCTTGAAGGTAATTTTTTTTTTATTTTTGACCACCGCAGTCACGTTGCTTATCCATTGTTTAGTGTGTAATCTCTTTTTAGGGTTCCGTACCCAAAGGGTAAAACGGAACCCTATTGTTTTCGCTCCTCTGTCCGTCCGTCCGTCCGTCTGTCACCAGGCTGTATCTCATGAACCGTGATAGTTAGAGAGTTGAAATTTTCACAGATGATGTATTTCTGTTGCCGCTATAACAACAAATACTGAAAACTAGAATAAAATAAATATTTTGGGGGGCTCCCATACAACAACCGCGATTTTTTTGTTCATTTTTGCTCGATATCGATAACGGCAACAGGTAGATGCTTGAAATATTCACAGAATATGGAATGTATTACTTAACTCAAAAATAAGTAATTGCATTAAAATTAAATTAATATTTGAGGGGGGCTCCCTTTAAACAGACATGACTTTTTGTCCGTTTTATAAATAATGGTACGGAACCCTTCGTGCGCGAGTCCGACTCGCACTTGGCCGGTTTTTTTTAACTTTTGACCACCACAGTCACGTTGCTCATCCATTCTTTAGTATGTAATTTCTTTTTATGTCTGGTGTCTAAAAGAGACTATGACCCTTGAGTTTGTTTCGGCGTTTCTTCTCAAGGTAGTCAGTTAGGAAATGCCGATTTCATCTCATTCTATAAAAAATGTGTTGACGTGTAAAAGTGTTGATTTCAAGCCGTTTGCAAAATAAATATCATTTATCATGTATAGATGACAAGCCAAAAAGTGCCCAGCACGCCACTGTCACGACTACTACGACATACTTTTAAAGTACAAAATTAATAGTCAGTTTTAATCGATATAATTCCGAACTCACTGCTATATTGTAGGTATTTATGGATGAATTCTTAGCTTGGCGCTGAGGGCACGTGTTTCTTTTTTTTTACGTGGCGGTCAAAAGTTTAACCTACTTCAAAGAAGGGGAAGGTTCTCTATTCTGTCGGTTTTTATTGTCTATGTACACCTTTTACTATGTTTCTCGTCCGATTAGTTTGATTTTTTTTTGATGCAGTGTACTTGCCATTTTTTTACAGGTCATCTAGTACATGCTAAGGATCATGTTTACCACAAAAAATGTTGAATGACCAAGGGGTCAACGATCGAGCGCGTTCATAAAGACCGGCGTTATGCGTAAGAACACAATTACAATTTGGCGAATGTGATGATGAAAAAATTTTTTTTTCATGACTTTTTTCTGGTAAACATGATCCTTAGCATGTACTAGATGACCTACAAAAATATGGTGCACTACTTTGTTTGAACTTGCATCAATTTTATTTCAGTGCCTCAGATTATGTTAGAGAACCCGGTGACGGGGGTTATGTCCCATATCGTAGTGGGGACGGACCCCCTCGTGGCTTCCGATCCCCTTACCCACAATATAAGGGAAGATATGCCGCATCTTACTGTCGGGTGAGTTTTATATGATAATCTACTAGCGACCCGCCCCGGCTTCGCACGGGTGCAATGCTGATACTAAATACACTACAGAAAAACTGTAAAACTGAAAAAATGTTATTATTTACGACATCACATTAGAAACCTCAAAAATAACAGTACTTTTGCACTATTTAATGGATGTTATTATACATATAAACCTTCCCCTTGAATCACTATCTATTAAAAAAAAACGCATCAAAATCCGTTGCGTAGTTTCAAAGATTTAAGCATACAAAGGGACATAGGGACAGAGAAAGCGACTTTGTTTTATATTATGTAGTGATAGTGATACTAATATTATAAAGAGGAAACCTTTGTATTTTTGTATTGAATAGGCTCAAAAACTACTGGACAGATTTCAAAATTTCTTTTACCATTACTTAGAGGGATTCTCCCGAATCAGTATAGGCTATATTTTATCCCGGAAAATAGATAGGATTTTTCGTGGTAGTGAAAATTGTGGAGTAAGGCGTCGAAAAAACTGCCGTACGTTTTAAAAAGAAATGTCCACCCGTTCGAAGCCGGGGCGGGTCGCTAGTCCTTTATAATAATAATAATGGTGTCCAGATTATGTCCCGTCAAAGTTGTCTCAAAAGGGCTTCAGCGTGTTGGCTTCGGCCCCACGTTCGCCTTCTAAAAATCCGGTACCCTATAGTCCCGTGGTCTAGTAGAGACATACAAAAATAATGGCGTCCATATTATCAGCAATGGCAGCTGTTACAAAGAGATCAGCCAGCTGCGCGCAGACACAGGTGCACTCTCTATTCCCTCACTCTTATAGTCCGATGGATATAGAGGAAGGAACGACTAAAGAAATGATGGATGGATTGTGTGAAGGTCGACGGCAGTTGGAAGAGTATATGTGTTGAGAGGTTGTTCGTAAGAGTTACCGCGGCCCTGGCATACAGAAACCTCCAGAAGGAACATAGTGAGTTTTACTCAGTAAGGGTTTGACACTGCCTCCAGCTGCACCCACAGCGGGAGGGGTCATTTGATGATTTAGCATGAAGAAAAAGATAGAAGAAAACATTCCGCGCTGGCCACAAATAAAATTTTGTGTAAGAGCAGTAGAATGTGATATAGATTTTTTTCATAATTTCAGGCCAATAACTTCAGCGAAAATAGAAACAGTCATAATGTGTCAGGAGAGGAAGCCGAAGACAGAAAAACCTGAACCACAGCTGGGATACGTCTCGGAGTACATGAGCGAAACGGAAATGCTGGCTTACAGGTAATAAGGTCTAACAAAACTAGTGCACCATATTTTTACAGGTCATCTAGTACATGCTAAGGGTCATGTTTACTACAAAAAAGTTGAATGACCTAGGGGTCAACGATCGAGAGCGTTCATAGAGACCCGCGTAATGCGTAAGAACACAATTACAATTTGCGTTATGCTTACAATTTGGCGAATGTGATGATAAATTTAATAAAATATGTTGGTGTTTTCATGACTTTTTGTGGTAAACATGATCCTTAGCATGTACTAGATGACCTGTAAAAATATGGTGCATTAGTATTGATAATTATGAGCTTTTTCAGGGAGGAAGCTAAGCAGAAAGTGCAGTATGCAAGTTCTGTATACAAATGTGAACTGTGTATCATCGGCTTCTACACTCAGCAGCAAGTTGAAGATCATTTCGTGTCTGCGCATAGAGCAGTAAGTTTTTTTTTTCTAATACGGTAGTTGACAACTGGCCAAGGGGTATTGTGTTGCCCAGGTAACTGGGTTGAGGAGGCCAGTCGCTCCTTGTGTGTGTTTCGGATGGCACGTTAAACTGTAGGTCCCGGCTGTCATTGAACATCCTTCGCAGTCGTTACGGGTAGTCAGAAGCCAGTAAGTCTGACGCCAGTCTAACCAATGGGTATTGGGTTGCCCGGGTTACGGTGTTGAGGAGCTCAGATAGGCAGTCGCTCCTTGTAAAACACTGGTACTCAGCTGAATCCGGTTAGACTGGAAGCCGACCCCAACATAGTTGGGAAAAGGCTCGGGAGATGATAACGGTAGTTGACAACTAGTCAAATTCATTACTTTTATTAAAATGTCTAAATTGGTTACTTTCTATGCAATTTGTATGAAAGTAAGAACTATGACGTCACAGATTTTAAGCCGTATACTTATTTTAATCCGTTCCGAATCCGTTGAGAAATAAGTAGTTTATAAACCTTTCAAAACCAGTATAAAGTCAAACAGTAAAATAACAGAGGATGCACATACAAGCTTGTGACGTCAACGCTATTTGATCACGCATGTGCAAAAGAGATAGCAAGATGTCCCCACTATGGTCCCACTCTTCATCATACGAATATAAAAAATGTTGATTGCTGCTCCATTTATCAACCAACTAGCTTCCGCCAGCGGTTTCACCCGCTTTCTGAGGGAAGTACTTTCCATACCCGGATAAAAAGTAGCCTATATGTTATTCTGATGTATAAGCTATATTGTGGTAAAGTTTCATTCAAATCCATTCAGTAGTTTTTACGTGAAAGAGTAACAAACATCCATACATCCATACTTACAAACTTTCGCCTTTATAATAGTATTAGGATGTATAGGATTCTGACGCTGTTTTCAGAAAAATGTTCCTTGTGTTTTGTTTGTTAAAAATTTTGTACAAAATCAAACACAGTCAAATACCCAGCTGTTTTCTATCCACAGAAACCAAATCAAGTAGCCTGCAAAGTCTGCTATGTTTATATAGCCGAAGAGAATATGGCTGTCCATACGCAGTCACACTATCTTCGGTACCGGTGCAAGATGTGTTCACATCTGGAGTATAGCACCAAGCTTATACAGAACCACGTCGCTACCCATCTGTCAAGGCAGGCCAATAATGCTACAATTAAGATTGGAGATATCCGGAGTGCCAAGGTTGGTGGCTAAAGATATTGTTGCGAACTCTTTATTTATTTATATAAAACCTTTTTAAAAGCTTTTATTTAACTTGCCGTGTATGTATGTTACGGTGGATTCTTTGAACTCAATTTTGAAGTAGATATCTTCAACCGATTGAGCTGAAATTTTGTATACACGTTCAGTCTGGATGACAATGCAAGATATGTTATATGACGTTATTCTAAATCCAATATGGCGGACCTTCCAAGATGGCGGAGTAGTTATTTGTAATGAATTTCAATAAAATGGGTATCAAATGAAAGGTTGGGTTATTCTAAATCCAATATGGCGGACCATAAAAGCTTTTTAAAAAAAGTTTTTTCTTTTAATTTATTTTTAATAAGTTTGTTTTTTTATACTTTTTTTATTTATCAAAAAATATAAAATTATTATTAAAGTTTAAGCTTAATAATTACTTTCAACTCGTCTAATATGTTTTTATGTTTGTATCTTATCGTGCTCATTGCCAAGTCCCTATTATGATAATGTAAGTAAAACTATTGATACAGTCTCTAAATATTGATTTATCATTACAAAATAAGGTGAAGAGGACTTGGCTACGATGCGATCTCAAAACTTTTTACGGTGAAAAGATTGCACAGAGAGACTTGGCTTTTTTACATTGAATGTTTTTCGTGGGATTGTCATTAAAACAACAGAATAAATTTTCTTTCCTTACGGTAACCAGCTTTTCTTTTTCTTGTATTTTTCATAATCATATTACAGGAAATTAATAATAGATAGAAGGCTCGGACCGTAATGGATATAATTACCTTTTTTTTGGCAGTCGGTTATTATATATATCGGAACACCTTTTCATTAAAAAGATATGTAAGGTCTAACAAAACTAGTGCACCATATTTTAACAGGTCATCTAGTACATGCTAAGGATCATGTTTACCACAAAAAAGTCATGAAAACAACAACATATTTTATTAAATTTATCATCACAGTCGCCAAATTTTACGCATAATGCCGGTCTATATGAACGCGCTCGATCGTTGACCCCTAGGTCATTCAACTTTTTTTGTAGTAAACATGATCCTTAGCATGTACTAGATGACCTATAGAAATATGGTGCACTAGTATTGTTAGACCTTGTATATAGTATACCTTTTGTTCCAGGGTAAAAAGAAGAAAGATAAAGAGGCTGTGACCACTCCGCCCAAACCTGGTGATCTTCGGAAGCTGTTATCCAAGACATCTATAGAGGGGTACCAGTGCTTAGAGTGTGATATGTTCTTCAAGTAAGTGGTTCATTTATTAGCCTTTTGACCGCCACGTCAAAAGAAAGACGTGCCCTCAGCGCCAAGCTAAGAATTCATCCATAGATACCTACAATATAGTAGTGAGTTCGGAATTATATCGATTGAAACTGTCTGAAATTTTGAACTTTAAAAGTCTGTCATGTAGTCGTGACCGTGGCGTGCTGGGCACTTTTTGGCTTGTCGTCTTTACGTGACTGTGGTGGTCAAAAGGTAAAAAAAATAATACGTGTACAAGTCGCGAAAATGTTAAAAAAATGTTTAATAGTATACGTTGTTAATTTATATCTATGCTAATATTATAAAGTAGAAGAGTTTGTTTGTTTTGTTAAACGCCCTGGTCCGATTTGAAAAATTAGTTCAGAAGGCTACACGCTACTTGCTGTGGGTTGTTCACTAGAGTTACCCTGGCACACAGGGACCTCCAGAAGGAACATAGTGGGTTTAGTCAGTAAGAGTCTGACACTCCCTCCAGCTGCACCCTCATCGGGAGTGGTCATTTGATGATTTCTCACGAAAAAAGGCCGTAGGCTACTTTTCATCCAGGTGCGCGGAGTTGTTCCTACCGGACGCGGGTGTAACCGCTGGCTGAAGATAGTTTTTATATTATACTAGCTGCTGCCCGCGACGTCATTGCGTGGGCATTAGGATTAAACATTCACCCCCTCCCCCCGTAGTGATAGCATGATAATATGTAGCCTATATGTTGACCCGACCTCTTAGTTATATTCATGCCAAATTTGAAGCAAATCCATGCAGTACCTTTTGAGATTATCCCGGACATACATACAGACAAACAGACAAAAATTCTAAAAACTATATTTTTGGCTTCGATATCGATTGTAGATCACGCCCCAATTATTATTTAAAAAAAATATCCAATGTACAGTTTTGACTTTTCTACGATTTTATTATATGTATAGACCAGCGGTTTCACCCGCATCTTTGGTTACTGCTCCGCTCCCGTGTGTCTTAGCGTGATGGTATATAGCCTATAGCCTTCCTCGATAAACGGGCTATCTAACACTGAAAGAATTTTTCAAATCGAACCAGTAGTTTCGGAGATTAGCGCGTCCAAACACACAAACAAACAAACTCTTCAGCTTTAAAATATTAGTATAGATTATATTTTGTTTCAGGAACTCTCGCGCCCGTAAGAATCACGTCGCTCGATTCCACAGAGAGGGATTACAGTGTGACCATTGCAAGAAGCGATTTGTTAACAGGACTACGTTGGCCACGCATCTCAAGTAATTACTACAATACTTTCTACTACTTACTACAATTACAATTTGTATGAAAGCACTAAGATTTGACGTCACACATTTTTCACATCAAGCCGTACACTTATTTTACTCAAATTATCAATGAAAACAGTTTTCGGTTCAAAACTATAACTAAAATAATAAATCTACATTTACAATTTAATAACTCCTGATGGCATCGTGGTTAAAGCACCAGCCTCTTAAGTATGAGTGTGTGGGTGCTATTCCTAGTCAGGCAAGTACCAATGCAATTATTTTAAGTTATATGTTTTTTCTAAGTACATCTTGAACACAAATGACTGATTAAAGGTGAAGGAAAACATCTCGAGGAAACCTGGACTATAAAGTCTGAAATCACCAACCCGCATTGAGCAAGCGTGGTGATTAAAGCTCAATCCTTCTCTGTGTGAGAGGAGGCATGTGCCCAGCTGGACGATGAAAAGGCTTATGATGATAGTCAACTACACAATTTATCAAAAGTAATTTCTTTTTCAGATTACACGAAGGTCCACTACCAAGAGCCGAGTGTACGATATGCCACAAGATGGTTCGAGTGATTCAACTCAAATATCACATACGGAGACATCAGAACAAAAGTAGATACGAATGCGAGGAGTGTAACAAGACATTCTCGCATTTAGCGACGTACCAAGCGCATCTCAAGTACTCTAGGGCACATGCCAGCGAAAATGTCTTCAAGTAAGTATATTTCCCACCATTAGCTGCCTCGTTGGTCTAGTGGTCGCAAGGCGCGATTGCTGTGCACGGGGTCTCGGGTTGTGAAATCGCTTTGTGGGTTTTGAGAAACTTTCATAAAGCAGCCTGGAGTTTGGAAGTTGGTGATTGATACACCCGTGCATCGTGTCGCACGTTGCAGTCGGTCCTGCTTGTGATCTCTCTCCGGTCGTGTCGGATTGCCGTCCCTGAGGACTATGAGAGTGAGGGAATAGAGAGTGCACCTGTGTCTGCGCGAATGTGCGTGCACTATAATATGTCCTGCGCAGCTGGCTGATCTCCATAAAAGAGAACGGCCGCCGTAGCCGACAATCGGCCTGGATGCCATCATCATCACCATCATTTCCCACCATTATTACTAGTTGATGTAGGTAGATTGTCGGGTGTCGGCGCGCGCTTCTGAGATGATGCACGGGGTAGTTCAACACCTCACTAGCAGGAGGCGAGGCCCGGACAGCCGGGCCAGCGCTAGCGCGGGGCTGCGGAAGAATCTGGATTCCCGCGGACCCGCGCGCATCTGCAAGGAGACACCGGGGTGATTTTAGGGTTGGACATCATCTGGCAGCAAGGAATCGCCTTTTCTCTTTCCGATGCTTAGAACTGCCATTTGCTAGACCGAGACAGCCGATCGTCTCGAGGATTCCGCCGCGTGCTATCGCATTATGCTTTCTGTCTCGGTCTAGCAATTGGCAGTTCTAAGCGACAGAAAGAGAAAGGGCAACGGAAAAAGGCGATTCCGTGCTGCCAGATGTAGTTCAACCCTTATTTGGTAAGAGTCCGGCACACCCCTCCGTCTCTCCCCAGGCGGAGGATGTCCATGAGGATTTCCCCTCGATAAAAAAGTTAGATTGAATTGGGGTCCTGGGAACTGACACGGTCTAACAATACTAGTGCACCATATTCTTACAGGTCATCTAGTACATGCTAAGGATCATGTTTACCACAAAAAAGTTAAATAACCTAGGGGTCAACGATCGAGCGCGTTAATAAAGACCGGCGTTATGCGTACAATTTGGCGACTGTGATGATAAATTTAATAACATATGTTGTTGTTTTCATGACTTTTTGTAGTAAACATGATCCTTAGCATGTACTAGATGACCTGTAAAAATATGGTGCACTGGTTTTGTTAGACTCTATATAATGCTATTGTATTTGTTCACAGATTTCCATGTCCCATGTGCAATAAAGGCTATCCATCTAAGGAAGCCATGCAGGATCATTTTAATTACCAACATCTGGGAAAAACGGTGCACAAGTGTCCTATTTGTGAAAAGGTAAGTTTATTTTGTAACCGACTTCAATGAAAGGATAATAAATAGTTATTATAACTACTCGGCCTATCATCATCATCACAGCCTTTTTATCGTCCCACTGCTGGGCACAGGCCTCCTCTCACACGGAGAAGGATTGAGCGTTAATCACCACGCTTGCTCAATGCGGGTTGGTGATTTCAGACTTTATAGTCCAGATTTCCTCGAGATGTTTTCCTTCACCTTTTAATCAGTCATTGGTGTCCAAAATAAACTTAGAAAAGTTACATTGGTACTTGCCTGACCTGGATTCGAACAAGCACCCTCATACTCGAAAGGCTGGTGCTTTAACCACTAGGCCACCACGACTCGACCTATATTGTGGTAATTTTATTTTTATTTCACATTTAAATATACATAGTAACAAATTATTATATAAGGTCAAACTCAAATAGTATATAATATAATATATTATTTATTTTCCAGCCGATAGCGTCGAGAGCGAACGTAGAAAAACATTTGATGCGAGTTCACGGACAGAAGAAAGAGAAGCCGAGGAATCATACATGTCAAGAATGTGGGAAGGCTTTCACTGTAAGTATAAAAAAATCATCATCATCATCTCCCGAGCCTTTTCCCAACTATGTTGGAGTCGGCTTCCAGTCTAACCGAATTCAGCTGAGTACCAGTGTTTTACAAGGAGCGACTGCCTATCTGACCTCCTTAACCCAGTAACCCGGGCAACCCAATACCCCTTGGTTAGACTGGCGTCAGACTTACGGGCTTCTGACTACCCGTAACGACTGCCAAGGATGTTCAATGACAGCCGGGACCTACAGTTTAACGTGCCATCCGAAACACAGTCATTGGTGTCCAAGATATACTTAGAAAGTACATACAAACTTAGAAAAGTTGCATTGGTACTTGCCCAACTCGCCCTCATATTTGAGAAGTTGGCTCTTTAACCACTAGCTCACGACGTCTTTATTATATATATGTATAGATTATTATTTCTTTTATTACAGGACAAAAAAGCGCTAACACAACACGAAGTCATCCACTCGGCTGACCGTCCTCTCTCCTGTGATATTTGCCAGCAGACATTTAAGCAGAAAGCCTCTCTCTACACACACAGGAAGCGAGTCCACAAGGTGTTTCCAGCTAAGCGAAACGTTGAGTACATGCCAGACAGTGTGCAGAATTGTAAGATAGAGAAGATTGTCTGAAAGACATGGCGATGAGGTACGGGAGAATTTTTATATAGAGTGTTTTCTTTAATTTACACTTGAAATGATATCTTCATCATCATCTCAGCCATAGGACGTCCACTGCTGAACATAGGCCTCTCCTTTAGATCTCCACATACACCGGTTGGAAGCGACCTGCATCCAGCGTCTTCCGGCGACCTTTATAAGGTCGTCTGTCCATGATAAATGATATGGTAATGAAATGATAAATGATATTTATTTTGGAAATAGGTTGAACTCAATACTTTTACAGGTCAACACATTTTTTATAAAAACGAGATGAGGCAAGCTAAGAATTCATCCATAAATACCTACAATTACAATATAGTAGCGAGTTCGGAATTATATCGATTAAAACTGACTATAAACTTTAAAATTTCGTCATCTATACGTGACAGTGGCGGTCAAAAGGTTTAGCTTAGAGGGCTTCCCACAAGAAAATCTCGTTAAATAATTTTTAGAGCTATTTATTACACTTGTAACTGTGTATATTAAGAAAATCTTGGAATCTTAATTTGTTCCAATTCCCGGTATTCGATTAGGATGAAACTTGGCGCACGCTCTGAGTTCTAATGACAATACATGATTAGCTAAGAAATGTCGTTACAAATCCAATATGACAGCCTTTAAAAGCTTCTAAAATTTTTAAACTCAAATTCAAAATCATTTATTAGTTTCATGATGTAAATTTGTATGAAATTATCTGTCAAATAAACTGGAACTTATTCCTAGGTGGTGAAACAGTTCCTAAAACTAGTTTATGCAAATTACGCTGTTAAATCAGTACTTTTTGAACGTCATAAATTACAAAAGACAGCCCCCAAAACGCCCACCCTTCACCACTTCCTATGTGTTTTTGCTGGGAAGAAGAAGTGGCGCAACAAACTCCCCAGCAACGTCTTAACGATTACTTGATAAAACTCTACCAGTTTGGATAGCAATGGAGTTACAGTTTTTTGTTTGCCCCTGGACCCTTGGATACTTAACTATGCTACTGGACATAGCAATGCGTGGCCGGGTCTTGCTATTTCTCAATAAAAAAGAACGTATGAACGACTGTCATTGTAAATATTTCTAAATGTTTGTGTTTTTTGTATTAATAGTGTAAGATTTTTTTATATATAAAGGTGTAACAAAAATAGTGCTCCATATTTTTACAGGTCATCTAGTACATGCTAAGGATCATGTTTACCACAAAAAAAGTCATGAAAACAACAACATATTTTATTAAATTTATCATCACAGTCGCCAAATTGTACGCATAACGCAGGTCTGTATGACCCCTAGATCATTCAACTTTTTTGTGGTAAACATGATCCTTAGCATGTACTAGATGACCTGTAAAAATATGGTGCACTAGTATTGTTACACCTTATATATTTGTTAACTGTATTTATTTGAGAGGCAGTTTTCTTATAAAATTTAGCTAAATTATTCATGTCTTCCAAGTTATTTCCAAGAAATCTGATTTTATATTTAACTAGCTACGGCAAGCGGTTTGATCCACGTCCCGGATAAAAGGTAGCCTATAGCCTGTCTCGATAAATGGGCTATGTAACACTGAAATAAACTCAAAATCATTTATTCAAACATGTATGTGTGTATATGTTAATGAAATATTATATTTTTTTTATGAGTAATCTATACTAATATTATAAAAAGGAAACCTTTGTATTTTTAAAAGCTTTTATTTAACTTGCCGTGTATGTATGTTACGGTGGATTCTTTGAACTCAATTTTGAAGTAGATATCTTCAACCGATTGAGCTGAAATTTTGTATACGCGTTCAGTTTGGATGACAATGCACGATATGTTATATGACGTCATTCTAAATCCAAAATGGTGGACCACACAAAATGGCGAAGTAGCTATTTTTTATAAATTTCAACAATATGGGTATCAAATGAAAGGGTTTATTGAGAGTGACTTAAAAGAATATTTGACGTTATTCTAAATCCAATATGGCTGACAATAAAAGCTTTTTAAAAAAGTATTTTTCTTTTAATTTATTATTATTTGTATTGAATAGGCTCAAAAGAACGCTGCCTAAATGGTTAGGGATGTAAAATAAATGTCCACCCGTCCGAAGCCGGGGCGGACCGCTAGTTATGTACAATTACTTGAATTGAATCTCATCTACATACTTAATAATACATTCAAGGGTCGCTCGGGGTTTATCAAATTGTATAGAATTGTCCATCTGCCTAGCCTTTTCCCAGGTCAGCTTGCAGCCTTAAACTGCCAAAGATGTACAAATGACAGCCGGGACCCACCAATTTAACGTGCCTTCCGTAACACGGAGGAACTCGTCATGACAAGATGGTCACCCATCCGCGGACCGACCGCGCCAAGCGTTGCTTAACCTAGCTCTTTTATATTTCAATGTATAGAATTGTCTCTCAAATAAATTTAATCTTAGATAATTATTCCTATGTAAATAAATGTCTCGATTTTATATAAAAACAATATATTTCAAAGCTAACATTGTAAGTACATACGCCAGCACATCAAGCTACTACAATCTGTTATAGATTAAGCCATATGCTTCAACGATAAAGTTTAAAATCAATTAAATAAATTTGTTAGATTGTAGTAGCTTGATGTGCCGGCGTCTGTACAGAACTAGCCCATTTTATTGAGGGATAAAGCCTTAATAAACTAATACTGTAGAATACTAATGTAAAGGTTTTGCCCAACAGTGGGACAGGCTAAGAAAAAAAAGAATATTAATCCATAGAATATATTTAATAAATCAAGTGCAACTTATGACATTATTATATATAAATAAATATATATTATATAAATTATATTATATTATTGACAAATAAATAATTATTATAGACTTCTTGATTTTTTTTATTGTCTTTCCTATATTCTAGGGCCTCATGGCATCAGTTAATCAGGTATCTGACACATTGTTTCTTAATTTGCAAGGCTCCTTACCGTGGCACACAGCGAACTCCAGAAGGAACATAGTGGGTTTTAGTCAGTAAAAGTCTGACACTCCCTCCAGCTGCACCCGCAGCGGGATCATTTGACGAATCCCATAAAAATAGGTCATCATCTCCCGAGCCTTTTCCCAACTATGTTGGGGTCGGCTTCCAGTCTAACCGGATACAGCTGAGTACCAGTGTTTTACAAGGAGCGACTGCCTATCTGACCTCCTCAACCCAGTTACCCGGGCAACCCAATACCCCTTGGTTAGACTGGCGTCAGACGTACTGGCTTCTGACTACCCGTAACGACTGCCAAGGATGTTCAATGACAGCCGGGACCCACAGTTTAACGTGCCATCCGAAACACAGTCATCCTAAAAATAGGTATTAAAAAAAAAACACAAAAAAATAATGTAAAAATTTATTGAAAATTTAAACAATTTTATAATTATAATTATGACATATTATTTCATAAACTTACTTAATAACATGCAATCCGGTTGCATTCATTAAAATTGAACAATATTTATTAGTTACATCAAATAATTATTTATACCAACTATTTACAACATATAGTGAATAATAAGAACTGTGGTTTTTAAATTGTAACGAAAACTATGTAATATACTAATACTATGTAGTTTTTGCGAACGGCCAGCAACCCATATCCCAAGGCTACTTTTCTTTTCAGCACTTTGACAGCGTAGGTATATCATCATCATCATCCTCCTGCCCTTATCCTAAGTTTTATTTGTGGTCGGCGCAGCATGTTTTTGTCTTCCACGCTCTTCTATCTGCCGTCATCTCACAAGTTACATTCTTTCTAGCCATATCAACTTTCACGCAATCCATACATCGTTTCTTTGGTCGTCCCCTTCCTCTATATCCATCCACATTCATGTTCAAAACTTTCCTCATAACATGATCAACCTTTGTTAGCGTATATGTTATTCTGATATATAAGGTGTAACAATACTAGTGCACCATATTTTTACAGGTCATCTAGTACATGCTAAGGATCATGTTTATCACAATAAAAGTTGAATGGCCTAGGGGTCAACGATCGAACGCGTTCATAGTGACTGGCGTTACGCGTAAGAACACAATTACAATTTGCCGAATGTGATGATAAATTTAATTAAATATGTTATTGTTTTCATGACTTTTTTGTAGTCAACATGATCCTTAGCATGTACTAGATGACCTGTAAAAATATGGTGCACTAGTTTTGTTAGACCTATATTGCCAGCTATACAACAAACTTTCCATTTAGTAGTTTTTGTGTGATACTTAAAAATTATAAAATGCAATAAGGTTTTTAGGGTCTATGCCTGCAAGATTGTTCGCGCAAGTTGCGGCTCTGACCGACCTTATTTTCTCGGAGTCAATATAAAAACCACAGTTCACAATATTTGACCTTATATTCTAAGCAATATGGTCCATTATCCGTAGACATAACTAAGGCACTATTATTGCTAATCAATTAATTCTATACAACCCGGTTCATTGAAGAAAGGAATTTAAAATGGCGGCGAACACGGACGCAGCTATAGCTTTGACAAGGGAAAAACCCCAAAAAACAGAGCCCTAACTCAAGTTAAGTAGGTATATCATTTACAAACAAAACAATGCCTGCGACTACGAGTATAACACGCAAGTACAGACGGACACGCTCCACACCAACTAGCGTTTTCTACAAGAGGCGCGGCGCATGTATTTTTTTAAAAGCTTTTATTTAACTTGCCGTGTATGTATGTTACGGTGGATTCTTTGAACTCAATTTTGAATTAGATATCTTCAACCGATTGAGCTGAAATTTTGTATACACGTTCAGTCTGGATGACAATGCAAGATATGTTATATGACGTCATTCTAAATCCAATATGGCGGACCGTCCAAGATGACGGAGTAGTTATTTTTAATGAATTTCAACAATATGGGTATCAAATGAAAGCGACTTATTGAGAGTGACTTAATAAATAATTTGACGTTATTCTAAATCCAATATGGCGGACTATAAAAGCTTTTTAAAAAAAGTTGTTTCTTTTAATTTATTAATTTTATTTCTGTTGGACAAGTAAGATAGATACGAATGGGGGGTGGGGGGGGGGGGGGGGGTAGATTCGTCACGTTTGTCGTGATTCATACACATACAATAAAACACTGAAAAACTAAATTATTTTTGCTAATGAAAATATTAGGTATTTTTTTAGGTAGTTGGCTTGTACTATGCCTGATTTATGATTTTAGGTAATTTGCTGCTACCTTGAACCCCGGGCGAGTCCGTCTCGCATATGGTTGGTTTTAACTTTTTTTAAACTGAATAACTTTCACTTCTAATTTTATATGCTAACTCTACTATGTACAGACAGCACATCATGCTACCCGAAACTGTAATTTTTTTTCAATCAACTTTAAACTTTATGCTTCAGCGATAAGGTTGAAAATCCATCATCCATCCATTAAAGAAATTTGACAGATTGTGGTAGCCTGATGTGCTGGCGTCTGTACTGTCAAAATGTCGCGCTTTAAGATTGCTTTCTTAACCGGGTTATACAATAAAAATCAATGTTTTTTATACTTTATTTATCACAGAAAATAACCTTTTACTGTCAATTCTTATTAGCTGTCATAAGGTGATGTTTCATTATTTTGGTAAACCCAATCTCTAAATATGGGTATACTAGCTTCCGCCAGCGGTTTCACCCGCTTTCTGAGGGAAGTACTTTCCATACCCGGATAAAAAGTAGCCTATATGTTATTCTGATGTATAAGCTATATTGTGGTAAAGTTTCATTCAAATCCATTCAGTAGTTTTTACTTGAAAGAGTAACAAACATCCATACATCCATACTTACAAATTTTCGCCTTTATAATAGTATATTAGGATTATTAACATCTCGAATAAAATTGACCTTGATTCAATTATTAAATTCACACAAATAATCTATTTTATTTTATGTAAAAGTTATCAAATGGATATATTCATTTAGTACTCAAATGTCTATATTTATACAAAAAACTTTAATTTTTATACAGGGTGTAAGGGACAGCCCTCCACAAACTGATAGGGTGCATTCAGCTCCTTATTTTGAATCATATTTCACTGGAATTTTTCTTAGGTTTTTTTTTCCGATTATTCCGTTTTTTGTTTCCACCACATTACATTCTTTGAACTGAGAATATTTTACGCTAAAATAAAAAATCCAGCAATGGATTTTGAAATAATCGTGACGATCGACGCGTGAAATCAGCTGTTATATTTTTGTGAGGTTTTAAAACAAATCAGTTTTATTGGATTTCCATAACGTTCCTGAAACAATTTCATGAACCAGTCTTCTTAGTATGGTATACTGAACTCACCCCATCAGTCTGTGGAGGGCTGTCCCTTACACCCTGTATTTCATTGATGATAAAGGTTATTTATACAGGTGTTCCAAAAATAAGCATAAAGTTGCTAATACACTCATACTTTAACCAACTAGGCCAAAGATAAAAATTAATTTATTCATAATAGACTGAAAATCCGAATTTTCAGGCAACCGATTTTTTTTTTCTATTTTTGTAACACCCTGTATGATTAGAATATCAAAATTAACGATATGACAATTGATATGGAAGAACATCCATATACAGAGACGCCAGCACATCAAGCTACTCGAAACTGTCAAATTATCCCAATCAACTTTGAACTAATCAATTAATTACTTCTATACAACCCGGTTCATTGAAGAAAGGAATCTAAAATGGCGGCGAACACGGACATAGCTATAGCTTTGACAAGGGAAAAACCCTAAAAAACAGAGCCCTAACTCCAGTTGAGTATATCATTTACAAACAAAACAATGCCTGCGACTACGAGTATAACACGCAAGTACGCGCTCCACACCAGCTATCGTTTTCTACAAGAGGCGCGGCGCATGTATTTTTCTGTTGGACAAATAAGATAGATATGAATGGGGGGGGCGTAGATTCGTCACGTCAGTCTTTAACTAAATTATTTTTGCCAATGAAAATATTTAGATATTTTTCGTAGGTTGACTGTGCCTGATTTATGATTTTAGGTAACTTGCTGCTACGGACCCCTTCATGGGCGACTGCGTCTCGCATATGGCCGGTTTTAATTATTTTTTAATTGAAAAACTTTCACTTCAAATTTTATATGCTAACTCTACTATGTAGAGACAACACATCATGCTACCCGAAACTGACAATTTTTTTCCAAATCAACTTTGAACTTTATGCTTTAGCGATATGGTTGCAAATCCATTAAATTTGACAGATTGTGGTAGCCTGATGTGCTGGCGTCTGTACTGTCAAAATGTCGCGCTTTAAAATTGCTTTCTAAACCGGGTTATACAATAAAAATCAATGTTTTTATACTTTATTTATCACAGAACCTTTAACTGTCAATTCTTATTAGCTGTCATAAGGTAATGTTTCATTATTTTGGTAAACCCAATCTCTAAATATGGGTATACTAGCTTCCGCCAGCGGTTTCACCCGCTTTCTGAAGGAAGTACTTTCCATACCCGGATAAAAAGTAGCCTATATGTTATTCTGATGTATAAGCTATATTGTGGTAAAGTTTCATTCAAATCCATTCAGTAGTTTTTACGTGAAAGAGTAACAAACATCCATACATCCACACATCCATACATCCATACTTACAAACTTTCGCCTTTATAATAGTAGTAGGATTATTAACATCTCGGATTGACCTTGACACAATTATTAAATTCACACAAATAATCTATTTTATTTTATGTAAAAGTTATCAAATGGATATATTCATTTAATACTCAAATGTCTATATTTATACGATAAACTTTTATTATAATACAGGGTGTAAGGGACAGCCCTCCACAAACTGATAGGGTGCATTCAGCTCCTTATTTTGAATCATATTCCACTGGAATTTAGCTTAGGTTTTTTTTTTCGATTATTCCGTTTTTTGTTTCCACCACATTACATTCTTTGAACTGAGAATATTTTACGCTAAAATAAAAAATCCAGCAATGGATTTTGAAATAATAGTGACGATCGACACGTGAAATCAGCTGTTACATTTTTGTGAGGTTTTAAAACAAATCAGTTTTATTGGATTTCCATAACGTTCCTGAAACAATTTCATGAGCCAGTCTTCTTAGTATGGTATACTGAACTCACCCCATCAGTCTGCGGAGGGCTGTCCCTTACACCCTATATTTCATTGATGATAAAGGTTATTTATACAGGTGTTCCAAAAATACTCATAAAGTTGCTAATACACTCATACTTGGCCAAAGATAAAAATTAATTTATTCATAATAGGCTGAAAATCCGAATTTTCAGGCAACCGATTTTTTTTCTATTTTTGTAACACCCTGTATAATTGAAATATCAAAATTAACGATATGACAATTGATATGGAAGAACACCCATATACAGAGACGCCAGCACATCAAGCTACTCGAAACTGTCAAATGATCCCAATCAACTTTGAACCAAATACTTCAGCGATAAAATTGAAAATCGGTTAAGAAAATTTGACTGTTGTATCTTGATGTGCTGGCATCCGTACTTATAGATAACCTAATAATTTGAAATTGCTTATTGCCGAAAAAAAGCTTAAATTAAATATAATTAATTAATAATAAACAATATATTGTTCTATTTTAAACAACATAACTATAACATACAAGCTTTGTACCTTATTTAAATGCAAAATTATTTTATGTGACGAACTAAGCACCTAAATATAGACGCCAGCATATCAAGCTACTGTCAAATTTTCTTAACATATTGACCGCCATGTCAAAAAACGAAAGACGTGCCCTCAGCGCCAAGCTAAGAATTCATCCATAAATACCTACAATATAGTAGTGAGTTCGGAATTATATCTATTAAAATTGATTATAAATTTTGAACTTTAAGTCTGTCATGTAGTCGTGACAGTGGCGTGCTGGGCACTTTTTGGTTTGTCATCATCTATACGTGACTGTGGCGGTCAAAAGGTTTAGATTTTCAACCTTATCGCTGAAGCATATAGCTCAAAATTGATTGGAAAATTTTACGGGTAGCTTGATGTGCTGGCGTCTGTGCGTGAAAATAACTGACTTCTAGCTGCATGCCTAAAAATAAAACGAAAAAAAAATATCTATCTTTGATAGGATTAAAATCAAAAATTGAAATCATTTAATTTTATAACTAACATTCAAATTCATTAAAAAAATGTTAAGGCCACAAGTGAAATTTCAATTATAGACTATAAAATGCATAAACAGCACAGCGCATTTAAAATCTAGCTGCAATTTGAACTATTTCATAAATCATAATGTTCTAATAGTACGAAAATAAGGTCTCACAATACTAGTGCACCTTATTTTTACAGGTCATCTAGTACATGCTAAGGATCATGTTTACCACAAAAAAGTCATGAAAACAACAACATATTTTATTAAATTTATCAGCACAGTCGCCAAATTGTACGCACAACGCCGGTCTCTATGAAGGCGCTCGGCCGTTGACCCCTAGGTCATTCAACTTTTTTTGTGGTAAACATGATCCTTAGCATGTACTAGATGACCTGTGAAAATATGGTGCACTAGTATTGTTAGACCTTATGTTAACAACTATTGTAATAACGACCATATAACAGTGAGCTTATATAATTAATTAAATTTGTACAAAATATGTATATCAATTCCACAGAATTAAAAACATGTAATATAATAGACACACTCAAAAATACTCTCCCGAGCCAACTATGTTGGGGTCGGCTTGTAGTCTAACCGGATGCAGCTGAGTACCAGTGTTTTACAAGGAGCGACTGCCTGTCTGACCTCCTTAAACATTTACCGGGTAGAACAACAAAATTTAGTAGATATTAAGTCTTTTTGTATTAATTTTAGACTTGTTTTAAACATTTTACACACTCAAAAAAGTATTTAGATTCTATAATGACGTCAATAGTGGCAATGGCTGGCGTTCTCTCTAAGGAGATCAGCCAGCTGCGCCGGACATATTATAGTGCACGTACATTCGCGCGGACACAGGTGCACTCTCTATTCCCTCGCTCTCATAGTCCAATGGGACGGCAATCCGACACGACTGGAGAGAGATCACATTATTACATTACATGTCGTAAATAAGGCACTTAGAAAACTTGCCTTTTCTTGTCTAAACATGTAGTAAAAACAACTACGTAGACAAATTTGTACTACAATTATCACACGTCTTCACTTGGGCTTCGAGTTGAGCCAATCTCTTCTGCAAATGTATTATCGTCGCATCCTTCTGTTTCAACTGCATTTTCAGAGTTGTTATAGAATCTTCGAGAGCCCCATACACCGCTTGGACTTCGGGCTGGTAGGAAAAAACTTGAGGAGGCTCATCGAGGCAAAAAAATTCCCTCACAACCGGATGGTTAGGTAATTTACTCAATATGGCGTTCACAAAAATTTGTAAACCCCTCACTCTGTCTTCTAGAAATGCTGGCTCAAAATTATCTCTAAACCACCTCTTTCCGGGCAACGGAAGGTTCAAATTCGGTTGTTCAGCCTTTATCCTGGAATACAGTCTCACAAAATCCGTGTATCGACGGAAAACCAGCCAGGATTGATTGCTATTATCATCTTCAACTTTTAGCTTGTAAATTGTAAATCTGGCTCTTTCTTCCATAATCTCATACCCTACAATAGGAATTTGTAGCGATTCATACTTCCTAATTTCATCACTGTGTAAGCTTAAATCGATATTGCTTATACTATTCTGTATCGTGCGAAAATCTCTGTAACCTTCATTCAAATTTCCTGTGCTTTTGTAATGGTTTCGCGTCTGCATGTTATTTCTTCGAGGCTCGAGTTCATTATCAGACATAGCTGTGTCGTTTTTATAATGTTTCTTGTACAGTTTTGTGAATCTTTTCACGGGTACATGTGTGTCTTCGCTCGATGTTGATGACACTTCATTGTTCATACCATCTATTTTATTCGGTGTTTGTACTAAATCCATTTTGTACTGTTTACCTGAAATTTAGAAGTTGATAATTAAAAACAAATGCTAGCAAATCTATACCTATACATAATGGCGGGCGTTCTCTTTAACTTTTTGATCGCCACGTCAAAAAAAGAAAGAAGTGCCCTCAACGACAGGCTTAGAATTCATCCATAAATACCTACAATATAGTACTGAGTTCGGAATTATATTGATTTTGAACTTTAAAAGTCTGTCATGTAGTCGTGACCATTGGCT
This sequence comes from Heliothis peltigera, assembly GCA_958496145.1. NCBI lineage: Eukaryota > Metazoa > Arthropoda > Insecta > Lepidoptera > Noctuidae > Heliothis > Heliothis peltigera. The sequence continues at coordinate 3,147,850 of OY292351.1, forward strand.
GGTCATCTATACGTGACTGTGGCGGTCAAAAGGTTAAGAAGATTAGCCAGCTGCCGCAGGACATAAAATAGTGCACAAGCATTCGCGCAGATACAGGTGCATTCTCTATTCCCTCACTCTCATAGTCCGACGGGACGGCAATCCGACACGACCGGAGAGAGATCAGGCGCAGGACCGACATTTACGTGCTCTCCGATGCACGGGTGAATCAATCACCAACTTCCAGACTCCAGGCTGCTTTATGAAAGTTTCTCAAAACCCGAATCGAACCCGAGACCCCGTGCACAGCAGTCGCGCCTTGCGACTACTAGACCAACGAGGCAGTCTTCATAATATTGACTGCATAGATGTAAATAAATATAACCATAACTAGCTTTTGCCCGCGCGGCTTCGCTCCCGTTCTACCCTACTCTACCTTTTAAACCTTCCCTAGACCTCCACGAACATTTCAAGACCAAGATAAGATCAGATTCAGCCGTCCTCGAGTTTTAGCGAGACTAACGAATAGCAATTCATTTTTATATATATAGATATTTAGTTACAATTGGCTGCACTCGAGATGAAAGTACTATACCAACATATTTTAATTAATTAAAAAAAAGACTATGTAGGTCATTGTTGTAAGAAGAAAGTGTAACATGTTTAAATGCTAAGTTAGTCTAAAATCAGATCTCTGTTAAGTATACAATTAAATATTTTATTTCGTGGGATATCATCAAATGCCCCCCCAGCTGTGGGGGCAGCTGGAGGGAGTGTCAGACTCTTACTGACTAAAACCCACTTTTGACTGCCTTGGTCTAGTACCTAGTCTAGTAGGTATCGACTGCTGTGCAAAAGGTCTCGGGTTCGATTCCCGGGTTGGGCCGAAATCGCTTTGTCGGTTTTGAGAAACTTTCATAAAGCAGCCTGGAGTCTGGAAGTTGCTGAATGATACACCCATGCATCGGAGAGCACGTAAATGTCGGTCCTGCGTCTGATCTCTCTCCGGTTGTGTCGGATTGCCGTCAGAATTTTTTCAAAAGTCGGGTGCCAAGTTCACACAGCCATTTTATACACATTTAGGTCAAATTCCCAATGCTGGCTATCTCTCAGGTAGTCCGGCATTTAACACATACAACTCGATTATATCAGCATGATAATTAATACATTAGTTTAGACTAGAAATATCAATAACATACATAATTATTATTATGTAAACAACAGCAACGATGTTATTTGAGATAAGTTAATGTCATAGCTTACATAAATATGTATAAAACTGGTTTTTTGTTATGGCTAATGTTTTAATTGAATATGACATTTGTAATATGGTAACAATTCCACAACAATTTATCTAAAACTAGCTTTTGCCCGCCTGCTTTGCTCCCGTTCGTCCCTACTCCACCCTACTCTACTCTACCCTATGCTACCCTACTACACTACTCTACCATAAAAAATAAACCATAAAAAGTATCCTATATCCTTCTCCTGGGTCTAAACTACCTCCCTGCCAATTTTCAGCTAAATTGGTTCAGCTATTCTTGAGTTATAAGCGAAGTAACTAACACCACTTTCTTTTATATATATAGATTTGGTAAATATACAGAGATTCGGAAAGCACCAGCCTCTCAAGTGTGAGTGTGCGGGTTTGGTTCCAGGTTTGGCAAGTACTAATGCAATTTTTCTAAATTGCACGTACTTTCTTAGTATATATAGACACCAATGACTAATTAAAGGTGAAGGAAAACATCTCAAGGAAACCTGGACCTATAAAGTCTGAAATCACCAACCCGTATTGAGCAAGCGTGGTGATTAACACTCAATCCTTCTCTAAGTTCCAGTTCTTAACCAGTTCTACTAACTAACTAATAAAATTGTTAGTCAACAACAAGGAGAATATTTTACTAATCTCCAGCGACACCCAATTTGTAGGCATTCTATGCGATGGAAATGAAAAACTAGGCATTTGGAACATTTTTTATTTTTGATGAAAATTTTTCTGCCTCAAAAACCTTTGACAATCTTTGCTACACTTTGAGCGTCAATTTCTATAATAAAGTAACTTTTGTTGTTTAAAATACATTATAATTATCATCATCTCCCGAGCCTTTTCCCAACTATGTTGGGGTCGGCTTCCAGTCTAACCGGATTTAGCTGAGTACCAGTGTTTTACAAGCAGCGACTGCCTATCTGACCTCCTCAACCCAGTTAGCCGAGCAACCCAACACCCCTTGGTTAGACTGGCTTCTGACTACCTGTAACAACTGCCAAGGATGTTCAACGACAGCCGGGACCTACAGTTTAACGTGCCAACCGAAACACAGTCATTGGTGTCCAAGATATACTTAGAAAGTACATACAAACTTAGAAAAGTTGCATTGGTACTTGGCTGACCTGGAATCAAACCCACGCCCTCATACTTGAGAGGCTGGCTCTTTAGCCACTAGGCCTCCACGACTTTTTTAATACATTATAATTATAAGTAACATAAATTAACTGGGTATTATTCAAATTTAAATTGAATGTCAAAAAAACTTTGTAAACTTAAGACTTCTTTGTATGTTTTGAAATACGTATTTCGCTAAATAAGGTTTACAACAAACTTTATTTTTATGTGACAAACATTAGTCACCAGTACTAGGCGTCAGAATACACTGAACTATATTCAACCTTCAAGCCAATTAAAATACAATGTACTCACTGCGATTTTACGAGAAACAATTTCTTTACCATATCGTGGAAAACAAAGATGGATAAGTCAATAAAATCATAATAAATTTATGTCAAGCTACTTCCTTCGTCAATTTAATTGAGCAATCAATAACTTGGAAACGTAGTTTTAACTTTAAAACAGTAGAAGTTTGTCAAATAAATGAATTTTTATATAAAATACAACGTATGTCGATGAATATCGAAAAATTACTAATTTTTTGACAGTCTTCTATGCTCTTCTATTGGGAGTTTGCTTTCACTGATGGAAAAAGACGTATAGCATTTTCTTATATTGCTATCTCATATATTACCCTAAGAGAAACTGAGACAACGATATACAAAAAAAAAATGTAGTTATCTGAATCTGGAACTCGATAACACGTTTCTTTACTCACAGAATTTCAACCTTACTTGTTGTTTCTTTCAATAGTTATTTATTGAATAGCAATAAATAAAATGCTTTTGAAATAATCTTCTTCGGGCCTTACCTACCTAAATTACTTTTACTAGAATCTTTAAGATGAAAATAATAGTATTCTTTATTTTGTATATTTAACCTGTGGTTTAGTTTAAAAATAAACTCATAGTTATTGAATGAAGTTGTTTTATTTACATTATTGTCCTAAAATTTATAAACAATAATATTCTTTTTGATTATATATGGATAGTTACGATAAGGTGAGAATTCTTTCTTTTGTATAACATTTACTACATGTCTGCCTTAATTGCTGTATTTATAATGTATTTTATTTATTAATCCACACCATAAGTTCGACTTGTAATTTTGCACTATTTATTGTACTACATCATGAACAATTGCTAATAAATTATGGTAATCAATATAATTAATGACAACAGTTCATCTAGCCATCAATATATCACGTCTCTTTAAGATGTTAAAACAATACTTATAGAATTTTCTTGTATTTCAGATTTTCGAAGATAAAATTGCATTGAAAACGGATGAAGTGACGAAAATGCCGCTTCCAGCATTTTGTATAAGCTGTTTAGAAAAACAAACCGCTTATATCGATTTGCAGACGTGTTCACATGCTGATTTTCTTAATAACCATCCAATAATACAGGTAATAATAATACAAAGTTGTGTTGTGGTGGCCTAGTGGTTAAATAGCCAACCGCTTAATTATGAGGGCGTGGGTTCGATTCCAGGTCAGGCAAGTACCAATGCAACTTTTCTAAGTTTGTATGTACTTTCTAAGTATATCTTGGACACCAATGACTTTTTGCGTGTTAAACTGTACGTCCCGGCTGTCATTGAACATCCTTGGTAGTTGTTACGGGTAGTCAGAAGCCAGTAAGTCTGACACCAGTCTAACTAAGGCGTATTGGATTGCCCGGGTAACTGGGTTGAGGAGGTCAGATAGGTAGTCACTTCTTGTAAAACACTGGTACTCAGCTGAATCCGGTTAGACTGGAAGCCGACCCCAACATAGTTGCAAAAAGGCTCGGGAGATGATGATGAATACAGGTAATTACAATTGAGGAGCTCGTGGCTAAGGAACAGCCGCACAGGTCGATCAGTCATAAGATTAAGCAATGTTTGGCGCGGTCGGTGGAAGGGTGACTGTGTCATGACGTGTTTCTCCATGTTTTGGAAGGCATATTAAATTAGTGGGCCCGGTTATCATTTGTACATATTTGGCAGTTGTTACGGGTAGTCAGAAGGTAGAAAGTCTGACAATCAGTCTTACTCTGGGGTATTGTGTTGCCCAGGTAACTGGGTTGAGGAGGTAAGACAGGCAGTCGCTCCACGTAAAACACTGGTACTCAACTGTATCTGGTTACCCAACATAGTTGGCAAAAGGTTATGCATAGTCTAGGTAGGGGATGAAAATCAATCTAATGTGCCATTAGAAATCTTAATACAATATTTATTGAGTATAAAAATAAAAGATTTTTGTTTTCTTTTCACCCGCTGAGCGAATAATTCTGAAATATGTATAAGCTATAGTACTGCCAAGTTTTATCAAAAATGTTTGTGTAATTCTCCAATTCATAATGTTAGTAAGACTTAACACTTATCACATGCAGTTCATGTATTAATTGTGAAAAACCACTAAAAATAAAACTACTGTACTTATTATATATAACACCTGTACATATTTACCAATTAAAGAACAATTATTGTACATTTTCAGTTTGTTATTAGTTTTGTGTATCATTTGTTTCAGATAAACCCAGAAAATCAAGTAATATGTTACCAGTGCCATGATATGCTGAAAAAAATAAAAAAGTTTAAGCTGCAGGTTGATGAAAGCTATAAGCTATTATCTAGTCAAGTAAGTTTCAGTTATCTGAAAAAAATCCATCTCTTTTCTCTTCTTTTTGGGGTTGGTTGACTTTTTCATACCTTTTTTTAATTACAATTATTTTTTTGCAATGACAACTTGAACGATCATCGGTGATGTTAGATACGCGTCCAGGCTGATTCTCGGCCGGAGATCAACCAGCTTAAAACTTATAAAGCGAGCTTATCGAGTTAGTCAAGGGGTTTATTATAAGCAGTATAATTACTATGATGTAAGCTAAACCTAGTATTTTTTTTTTCAGGAAATATCATCAAAATCTACTAAAAGAAAACCTATATTAAAAGTTTACAAAATGGAAAACATTGATACAACAGATAATTTAAAAGATAATAGTATAATTGTATTAGAAAACACAATAATTTCACAAAATTCTAATACAGAAAAAAATACTTCAGAAAATTCTACCACTGGCAACACAAATACAAATAATTCTACCATTGGAAGAAATCTACCAGAAGAAACTACCAAATCGTCAAAATTAAAAAATATTGAAAATGCATTAAAAATTATTAACAGCAATCAAAATGATGCTTGCATGAATTTTTTGGCCGCCTCTTTACAGAATATATCACAGTCACTTTTAAGTGACAGTTTAAATAATATGAAATTATTAGGTAAAAATCTTACGCGTTTAAGCCAAAGAAATAATTTGATAGTAGATACTACGAAATTGAAACTAGATAGTGCTCAAAATAATTTTAATACTGCAAACAATATTTTGAAAAATACATTTCCTATGAAAGATAACAATGCTTATAAAATTGCAAGAAACAGATTTAAAAGTGAGTATTTGTTTTATTAATGAAACTATTTAACCTTTTGACCGCCACCGTCACGTATAGATGACAAGCCAAAAAGTGCCCAGCACGCCACTGTCACGACTACATGACAGACTTTAAAGTTCATAATTAATAGTCAGTTTCAATTCGATATAAATCCGAACTCACTACTGTATTGTATGTATTTATGGATGAATTTTTAGCTTGGCGCTGAGGGCACGTCTTTCTTTTTTTGACGTGGCGGTCAAAAGGTTAAAAAAGCGGCGAAGATCCGCCTAGCCTTTTCTCAAGCTATGTTGAGGTCGACTTCCAGACTTAGTGTTATACGTGGAGCGACTGCCTGTCTGACCTCCTCAACCCAGTTACCTGGGCAACCCAATACCCCTTGGTTAGACTGGCGTCAGACTTACTGGCTTCTGACTACCCGTAACGACTGCCAAGGATGTTCAATGACAGCCGGGACCTACAGTTTAACGTGCCATCCGAAACACAGTCATCGGTGTCCAAGATATGTGTACTTAGAAAGTACATACAAACTGGTACTCAGCCAAATCCGGTTAGAATGGAAACCGACCCCAACATGGTTGAGAAAAAGGCTCGGGAGATGAATAATAATTACTAACAAATCCAGCCTGTCCCTTTCCTATTCTTGCCTCCCCCCAACTGAGGTCCTATCCCCCTAAGCCCCTGGCTGGAGGCCTGACTATCGTGAATCCACAAGTAGAAAACTTTAGAACTACATAGTTAGGTATTTAACGAAAGCTGTATATATAAGGTGTAACAAAACTAGTGCACCATATTTTTACAGGTCATCTAGTACATGCTAAGGATCATGTTTACCACAAATAATAAATTAAAAGAAAAAAACTTTTCTTAAAAAGCTTTTATGGTCCGCCATATTGGATTTAGAATAACGTCAAATTATTTTTTAAGTCACTCTCAATAAGTCCTTTCATTTGATACCCATATTGTTGAAATTCATTAAAAATAACTACTCCGCCATCTTGGAAGGTACGCCATATTGGATTTAGAATAACGTCATATAACATATCTTGCATTGTCATCCAAACTGAACGTGTATACAAAATTTCAGCTCAATCGGTTGAAGATATCTACTTCAAAATTGAGTTCAAAGAATCCACCGTAACATACATACACGGCAAGTTAAATAAAAGCTTTTAAAAAAGTTGTTAAACAACATTTTTTATTAAATTTTCCATCACAGTCGCCAAATTGTATGCATAACGCCGGTCTCTATGAAGGCGCTTGTTCGTTGACCCCTTGGCTATTCAACTTTTTTTGTGGTAAACATGATCCTTAGCATGTACTAGATGACCTGTAAAAATATGGTGCACTAGTATTGTAACACCCTATATTTATTTTAAAAGCTTTTATTTAACTTGCCGTGTATGTATGTTACGGTGGATTGTTTGAACTCAATTTTGAAGTAGATATCTTCAACCGATTGAGCTGAAATTTTGTATACACGTTCAGTTTGGATGACAATGCAAGATATGTTATATGACGTTATTCTAAATCCAATATGGCGAACTATAAAAGCTTTTTAAAAAAAGATTTTCTTTTAATATTTATTTATTGCAGAGTCCAAAACGTCGCTACCTCCAAAAATAAAGAAAATTACATTATCTAGAGATGAACTATTGCAACTGAGATCGGAAACTGCAAACTCTCAAACATACGTGAACTCTTTATATCGCTGCGAAAATTGCCTCGTCGGTTTCTTTTATGCGGAGAATTTGGAAGATCATATTAGCAGGAAACATAGTCCGGTGAGTTGTAAAATGTATTTTTAGGGTTCCGTACCCAAAGGGTAAAACCGGAACCCTATTGTTTTCGCTCCTCTGTCCGTCCGTCCGTCCGTCTGTCACCAGGCTGTATCTCATGAACCGTGATAGTTAGAGAGTTGAAATTTTCACAGATGATGTATTTCTGTTGCCGCTATAACAACAAATACTAAAAACTAGAATAAAATAAATATTTTTGGGGGCTCCCATACAACAAACGTGATTTTTTTGTTCATTTTTGCTCGATATCGATAACGGCAACAGGTAGATGCTTGAAATATTCACAGAATATGGAATGTATTTCTTACTTTAAAAATAAGTAATTTTATTAAAATTAAATTAATATTTGAGGGGGGCTCCCATACAACAAACATGATTTTTTGCTCGTTTTTTACTCGATATTGATAACGGCAAGAGGCAGACGCTTGTAATATTCCCTGAATATTGAGTTTATATAAATAATGGTACGGAACCCTTCGTGCGCGAGTCCGACTCGCACTTGGCCGGTTTTTTAAAAGCTTTTATTTAACTTGCCGTGTTGTAACAGACAAAAATTTTACTGATTGCATTTTTGGCATCAGTATCGATCACTTATCACCCCCTGATAGTTATTTTGAAAATATATTCAATGTACAGAATTGACCTCTCTACAGATTTATTATAAGTATAGATTAGACAATAGACAAATATAACATAACGAGCGCGAGCTTCTCATCCCGACAAAAGTTAGGCTTTGGTAGCGGTAATCGACATCCTGGCGTAGCCGCGGGGGACCTCTATGGGTTATATATCAGAACAACGCATAGACTACTTTTTATCGCGAAAACCGACATCCAAAAACGGGCGACCGCTAGTTATTTCATAATATTATTCAATCCTTTATCCAGGATCATAATATGTCCTGTTCGTATTGAAAATTTATAAAATATTACTTCTTTTAACACAGTATGATAAAAAACAAAAACAGCTGAAGTTTTTAAAATTAGCATTTAAAATATCAAAGTCACTTTCTGACCCCGTACTCAAGACACCGATGCCATGCACTCGTGCGCTAATATACTTATGGGCGGCGGGCGCCGGCGCGTCGCGATGATAACGTGTGACGCGATTCGCGGTGACGTCACTCGTAGCAATACGTCATGTTTACGTGAAGGTTATAGAGAGACAGACTGCGGTTTGTATATAATTCATTCCCTGTGTTGAACTCTTAAGAAGAGTTAGTACATCAAGCAATTTATAATTTACCGTTTTGTTATAAGCTACAAATAAATAAATTCAAACTCAACAATACTTTTATTACAAGAACTATGTATTTAGTTAGTTCATTTGTTTAGACTCTTCGATGCTACACGAAAATCTAGGATTCAAACTATACGTATTTCTAGCCAAACTTCCACCGACTAATTGGGCGTTTTTCCACTCACCGGCCCGGCACCGGCCCGGCACCGGCACCGGCACCGGCACCGGCCCGGCACCGGCACCGGCACCGGCACCGGCACCGTCACGGTGTAAGCAAAAATGTACAGAAAAGTATGGCGGCCGGGTCGGCGCCGGCGCCGGCAAGTGTAAAAACGAGCCATAGGGCGTTTTTCCACTCACCGGCCCGGCACCGGCACCGGCACCGGCACCGGCACGGTGTAAGCAAAAATGTACAGAAAAGTATGGCGGCCGGGTCGGCGCCGGCGCCGGCAAGTGTAAAAACGAGCCATACTGTTCTGAACATTTTTGCTTCCCCGGCACCGGCACGGTGCCGGTGCCGGTGCCGGGCCGGTGAGTGGAAAAACGCTCATACTTTTCCGGCCTTCCCGGCACCGGCACGGTGCCGGTGCCGGTGCCGGGCCGGTGAGTGGAATAACGCCCATTCAGCCACTTAATGCCGGTCGATCAATTCGCAAACCAAATAAATAATAACCTCTACAGCGAAGATGGACTGTATAGACTTCAGTTTAATATACTCTTAACAACAACGACAGAATCAAGATTTTAAATTTAAGAAAATATCTTAATTCTATTTCTAGCATTAATGAGTAAAAAGTAAAACGGAAGTATTAAAAAAGCTGAGCTTTTAAAGTTATTTTTTCTATTGACCCCGTACTCTAGACACCGATGCCATGTACTCGTGCGGATACATACTTAGGACCGGCGGCGAGCAGGGCGCGCCGCGCGCTCGCCGGGGTTATGCGCCGCGATAACGAGTGACGTATACTCGGTGTGACGTCACGCGTTTGGTTACAATCTCCTAAATGATTTTGAATTGCGGCCGCAAAATGAACCTTTTAATATTATTATTTTAATGTTCAGCTATCTGCCGTCCGTAGTTTTCTATACGATAAATCACTTATGAGATTGAATATCGGTGCTTTGTATGCAATACTATGTACCTTTGGATCTATTAAAATAATATTAGCAATATTAGTTTAGTAGACCCAAACGTACATAGTATTGCATATACAATTTATTACACGAAGAGCGTCAAACAAATCCGTCTCCACTGATCCCATCCTCGATCGTGTTGGATGGTCTGTTGCTGAATTTCAAAAGGCGCATTGAGTAACATGGCTAGTTGCTATAAAATAAAACCCAGCACTTATGATTCTATGACCGATCGCGTTTTGCTGTCTCTCGAATCAACGGCACCGCAAAGAGCTGGCTCGCATTCGCGTCTAACATTGAACATGATAGCGGCCATCGTCCGCGTCTCGATGACCATTCCTCGATCCATCTTTATGAATCTAAATAATTATTACTCGTAGATGGACGAGAATGCTAACATGCATTAACGATTGAGTCTCGATTACTCGTTGGTAGTATTATGAATGTTTGTCGAAGGCACAAGAGGAGCCAAGCCGCGGTCCGCCGGTCGATGTCAAAAATAAAACCAAATCGGTGGTACTCTGAAATACTGATGGTATACAAATGATGTATTGTATAAGGGAGAATATTAATTATGGATTCTGTATGTCGCACAATCATCTTGACCGTTGAGAGCGTATGGCATCAAGCGTGTAGGATTTTTTGGTACATAACAGTCACTCTGAGTTGGACAGGCACGCCTTCTACGTAGAAGACTATCGGAGACTGTGGCCGAACTATGTGAATTGTACACAAACAGTTGAAATGTAGGCTAGCTAGCTCTGTATAAATAATAGCCTGCCATAATCCTAGCAAAATTAAAGCAAAACGTACTGGAATTACAATTGCTTACTGAAATATAGTATTGCAGTTATGCCAACTCCGTTTTATATAAGGGAGAAATAAAAACATGAGTTCCATGCGCAATCGCATCGTCGCTTTTGTTGAGTTCGTGCGTCGGCTTGCGCGCAGGATGTTAGCGCTTCAAGCCACCACAGCTACGAGCGCGTATTATATTGAAGACTATCGCTCGCTCTTCCCCAACTATGTAAAACAATCCGACAGGCCACAGAGCGTCTGCCGACTGCCCATACAGAGCAGCTGAGATGTGAATCTTAATTGCCTGAGAGGGCAGGAGACTGACAAATCTGAAGAATGGGAACTGTTTTCCAGAGCCGAATCGACTCTTAGAGTATGTTGAGATTGTGAGCTAAAACGATTATGCTATATGGCTATAATGACAATGCGAGTTATATATAAGGGAGAAATAAAATCATGGATTCCATCCGCAAATATATTGGCGCTCTGTATGAGATTTTATGTTGCCTAGCGCGTCAGGCTACCGCACACACGAGCGCGTTCCACATACAAGACCACCACTCGCTCTACCCCCGCTATGAAAAACAGTCTCACAGTCAACAGAGCGGCCGCCCGCTTGCGATACAGCAATCTGCGATATTATGGCGAAGACGAAGTGACGAAGATATATTGGAACTATAATATACTAGCTTCCGCCAGCGGTTTCACCCGCTTTCTGAGGGAAGTACTTTCCATACCCGGATAAAAAGTAGCCTATATGTTATTCTGATGTATAAGCTATATTGTGGTAAAGTTTCATTCAAATCCATTCAGTAGTTTTTACGTGAAAGAGTAACAAACATCCATACATCCATACATCCATACTTACAAACTTTCGCCTTTATAATAGTATTAGGATTGGAACTGAGCTGCCGAGCCTGCCAACCGTACTTTAGACTCCTCTGCTCTCTCTGCTGAATGAAGGAATAAAAACAAAGACAAAAAAAAAAACATATGTAACACAAGTTGATTTTGGTTTACAATCCAAATCAACAAAGTGTTACATATGTTTTTTTTTGTCGATCACGTATAGCTCTTGATGGCGATGCTCACATCGTTGTATCGATCATGTTATTGTCTTGCGGGAGTGTTCAGCTGATGCGAACGTTGACATAGTCTATAGCTCAGTTCCAAGACATTTGATCGTAGCTTCGGCATGGTGCTACTGTCTGCTGTATCGGCATTTGGCAGACGCTCTGAGGCCCGTCGGATTGTTTTTCATAGCGGGGGCAGAGCGAGTGGTAGTCTTGAATGTGGAACGCGCGCGTGCCTGCGGCTGTCTCACGCGCTAACATCCTACGCGCTAGGCAACACAAATACTCAAAAAGAACGCCAATATATTTGCGGATGGAATCCATGATTTTATTTCTCCCTTATATAAAACTGAGTTTACATAATTGCAATACTATATTTAGGTAAATGTTTATAATAGGGTATTTGACTGTGTTTGATTTTGTACAAATTTTTTAACGAAACAAATAAACACATGCACAAGGAACATTTTTCTGAAAACAGCGCCAAAATTGGTTACCACATTTTAATATCCGTACGATGAAAAGTGGGATCATAGTGGGGACATCTTGCTATCTCTTTTGCACATCCGTGATCTAATGGCGTTGACGTCACAAGCTTGTATATGCATCCTTTTTCTGTTATTAAACTGTTTGACTTTTGAAAGGTTTATAAATTACTTATTTCTCAACGGATTCCAAAAATTATTTCTGTTTTTGGTTTTGTAAAATGTTACTTTTGATATGAATAATTAAAAAAAAAGAGTCAAATACCCTATTCCAATACATTTCATAAGTCGCTTTTATTTAGATTTTGCTCAAAATCTAATGAATCCTTTATACACTAAGACGGTGTGCCCTTGTTTGCGGAGTCGATCGGTGAATTGTATAACAACTATACGATCCTTAGCTTCGACACACAATCATCATGGAATTAACAACTTTGCCAGTGATTAGAAGCTTAGCTTGCCTACTTATTAGAATCAGAGTAACGCAATGTATCATAATGATCGCAGATTTTGTAATGTATAAGGGAGAATTAAAACGATGGATCATATTCTACGTTCAATATCCACATACGTTGAGAGCGTGTGGCGTATGTTGTGTCGTAGCCTGTTTTTGTTCCATAAAAGTCACTCTGAGCTGGCTACGAGCGCCTTCTACGTGGAAGATTATCGGAGTCTTTGTCCTAACTATTGTGCGGAGCTCTCAGACTGGTGAATTTTGAGTCAACATCACCCGAGTGACGACAAGCAGATATTTGCTGATTTTCTGCATATTTTGATCAAAAACAGCTCTTGTAATGTATTGAAATTGTACGCGATAACTAGTATGCCGTATTGCGATTATAACAATGCAAGTTATATATAAGGGAAAAATAAAATCATGGATTCCATCCGCAAATGTGTTGGAGCTCTGTATGAGACTTTATGTTGCCTAGCGCGTAGGATGTTAGCGCCTGAGACAGCCGCAGGCACGCGCGCGTACTACATCGAAGACTATCGTTCGCTCTACCCCCGCTATGTAAAACAATCTTACGGTCAACAGAGCGTCTGCCATCTGGGGATACAGCAGACAGCGACAGCATGCCGAAGCTATGATCAAATATATTGGAACTGAGCTGTAGACTACATATGTCAACGTTCGCATCAGCTGAACACTCCTGCAAGACAATAACATGATCGATACAACGATGTGAGCATCGCCATCAAGAGCTATACGGGATCGACAAAAAAAAACATATGTAACACTTTGTTGATTTGGATTGTAAACCAAAATCAACTTGTATTACATATGTTTTTTTTTTGTGTTTGTAATTATTCTTCCATTCAGCGGAGAGGAGTCTAAAATACGGTTATCAGGCTCGGCAGCTCAGTTCCAATATATATCTTCGTCACTTGGTCTTCGCCATAATGTCGCAGTTTGCTGTATCACTAGCGGGCGGCCGCTCTGTTGACTGTGAGATGGTTTTTCATAGCGGGGGTAGAGCGAGTGGTGGTCTTGTATGTGGAACGCGCGCGTGTGTGCGGTAGCCTGACGCGCTAGGCAACATAAAATCTCATACAGAGCGCCAATATATTTGCGGATGGAATCCATGATTTTATTTCTCCCTTATATATAACTCGCATTGTCATTATAGCCATATAGCATAATCGTTTTAGCTCACAATCTCAATATATTCTAAGAGTCGTTTTGGCTCTAGGAAACAGTTCATATTCTTCAGATTTGTCAGTTCCCTCTCAGGCAATTAAGATTCATATCTCAGCTGCTCTGTATGGGCAGTCGGCAGACGCTCTGTGACCTGTCGGATTGTTTTACATAGTTGGGGAAGAGCGAGCGATAGTCTTCAATATAATACGCGCTCGTAGCTGTGGTGGCTTGAAGCGCTAACATCCTGCGCGCAAACCTAGGCACGGACTCAACAAAAGCGACGGTGCGATTGCGCATGGAACTCATGTTTTTATTTCTCCCTTATATAAAACGGAGTTGGCATAACTGCAATACTATATTTCAGTAAGCAATTGTAATTCCAATACATTTTTGCTTTAATTTTGCTAGGATTATGGCAGGCTATTATTTATACAGAGCTAGCTAGCCTACATTTCAACTGTTTGTGTACAATTCACATAGTTCGGCCACAGTCTCCGATAGTCTTCAACGTAGAAGGCGTGCCTGTCCAACTCTAGAGTGACTGTTATGAAGCAAAAAATCCTACACGCTTGATGCCACACGATCTCAACGCCTATGATGATTGTACGACGTACAGAATCCATAATTTATATTCTCCCTTATACAATACATCGTCAATATACCGTCAGTATTTCAGAGTACCACCGATTTGGTTTTATTTTTGACATCGATCGGCGGACCGCGGCCTCATCCTGTCTTCAACAAGCATTCATTAACCTCGCAATAAGTAATTGAGACTCAGTCGTTATTGCATGTTAGCGTTGTTGTTCATCTACGAATAATAACTATTTAGATTCATAAAGATGGATATCGAGGCATGGTCGTCGACACGCGACGATGGCCGCTATCATGTTCGATGCCAGACGCGAATGCGAGCCAGCTCTTGCCGGTGCCGTCGCGTGCCAACTAGCCATGTTACTCAATGCGCCTTTTAAAATTCATCATTAGACCATCCAACACGATCGAGGATGGGATCAGTTAAGACTTATTTGTTTGACGCTCTTCGTGTAATAAATTGTATATGCAATACTATATACGTTTGGAGCTACTAAATTAATATCACAAATATTATTTTAGTAGATCCAAAGGTACATAGGGCGTTTTTCCACTCACCGGCACGGTATAAGCAAAAATGTACAGAAAAGTATGGCGGCCGGATCGGCGCCGGCAAGTGAAAAAACGAGCCATACTTTTCTGTACATTTTTGCTGCGTACCGTGCCGGTGCCGGGCCGGTGATGAGTGGAAAAACGCCCATAGTATTGCATACAAAGCACCGATACTGAACATTAAAATAATAATATTAAAAGGTTCATTTGCGGCCACGTGACGTCATACCGGGTACACGTCACTCGTTATCGCGGCGCGTAATCCCGGCGAGCGCGAGGCACGCCGCTCGCCGGTCTTAAGTATGTATCCGCACGAGTGCATGGCATCGGTGTTTAGAGTACAGAGCCAATAGAAAGAATGATTCAGCTATTTTAATACTTCTGTTTTGTTTTTTTACTAAATTATGCTAAAAATAAAATTAAGATATTATTTTCTTAAATTTAAAATCTCTCGCTCTTTCGATGGCACTAGGCGCCGGATAAAAATGCTTACTAACGTTGATACCTAATGATGAATTGTAAGCGATAACTGTAATACCATATTGCGATTATAACAATGCGAGTTATATATAAGGGAGAAATAAAATCATGAATTCCATCCGCAAATGTGTTGGCGCTCTGAAAGAGTTTTTATTATGTTACCTAGCGCGTAGGATGTTAACGCGTCAGGCTACCACAGACACGAGCGCGTCAGCTGAACACTCCTGCAAGACAACATGTGATGTGACCATCGCCATCAAGAGCTATACGTGATTGACAAAAAGCCGCTTTGTTGACTGTGAGATGGTTTTTCATAGCGGGGGTAGAGCGAGTGGTAGTCTTGAATGTGGAACGCGTGCGTGCCTGCGGCTGTCTCACGCGTTAACATCCTACGCGCTAGGCAACACAAATACTCAAAAAGAACGCCAAAGTGTTTGGGGATCGGATCCATGATTTTATTTCTCCCTTATATAAAACTCGCATTGTTATAATCGCAATACGGCATACTAGTTATCGCGTACAATTTCAATACATTACAAGAGCCGTTTTTGATCAAAATAGGCAGAAAATCAGCACGTATCTGCCAGCCGTCACTCAGGAAATGTTGACTCAAAATTCAACTGTCTGTGAGCTCCGCATATAGTTAGGACAAAGACTCCGATAATCTTCCACGTAGAAGGCGCTCGTAGCCAGCTCAGAGTGACTTTTATGGAACAAAAACAGGCTACGACACAACATACGCCATACGCTCTCAACGTATGTGGATATTGAACGTGGAATATGACCCATCTTTTTATTTCTCCCTTATACATTAGAAATTCTGCGATCATAATGATACATTGCGTTACTCTGATTCTAATAAGTAGTCAAGCTAAGCTTGTTATCACTGGCAAAGTTGTTAATTCCAGGATGATTGTGTGTCGAAGCTAAGGATCGTATAGTTGTTATACAATTCACCGATCAACTCCTCTAACAAAGGTACACCGTTCATGTGTCTTAGTGTATAAAGGATTCATAAGATTTTGAGCAAAATCTAAGTAAAAAGCGACTCATAAAATGTATGGGAATTATAAACATTTACCTAAATATAGTATTGCATTTTTGTCAACTCAGTTTTATATAAGGGAGAAATAAAATCATGGATTCCATCCACAAATGTGTTAGCGCTCTTATTAAGTCTGTGTATTGCCTAGCGCGTAGGATGTTAGCGCGTCAGGCTACCGCACACACGAGCGCGTACTACATTCAAGACTATCGCTCGCTCTACCCCCGCTATGAAAAACAATCCGACAGGCCACAGAGCGTCTGCCAAATGCATACAACAGACAGTGGCACCATGCCGAACTTACGATCAAATATATTGGAACTAAGCTATAGACTATGTCAACATTCGCATCAGCTGAACACTTCCGCAAGACAATAACATGATCGATACAATGATGTGAGCATCGCCATCAAGAGCTATACGTGATCGACAAAAAAAAACATATGTAACACTTTGTTGATTTGGATTGTAAACCAAAATCAACAACCAAAAAGAACTTTGTATTTAGTTAATTAATTTGTTTAGACTTTTCGATGCTATACGAAATCTAGGATTCAATCTAAATACATATGTATGTGTTTGTAGCCGAACTTCCACCGACTAATTCAGCCACTTAATGCCGGTCGATCAATTCGCAAACCAAATAAATAATAACCTCTACAGCGAAGATGGAACTGTATAGACTTCAGTTTAATATACTCTTAACAACAACGACAGAATCTTTCTTTCTTTGACCCCGTACTTTAGACACCGATGCCATGTACTCGTGCGGATACATACTTAGGACCGGCGGCGAGCGGGGCGCGCCGCGCGCTCGCCGGGGTTATGCGCCGCGATCGAGTGACGTGTACCCTGTGTGACGTCACGCGTTTGGTTACAATCTCCTAAATCATTTTGAATTGCGGCCGCAAATGAACCCCTTAATATTATTATTTTAATGTTCAGCTCTCTGCCGTCCGTAGTTTTCTATACGATAAATCACTTATGAGATGGAATAACGGTGCTTTGTATGCAATACTATGTACCTTTGGATCTACTAAAATAATATTAGCAATATTAGTTTAGTAGACCCAAACGTACATAGTATTGCATATACAATTTATTACACGAAGAGCGTCAAACAAATCCGTCTCCACTGATCCCATCCTCGATCGTGTTGGATGGTCTGTTGCAGAATTTCAAAAGGCGCATTGAGTAACATGGCTAGTTGCTATAAAATAAAACCCAGCACCTATGATTCTATGACCGATCGCGTTTTGCTGTCTCTCGAATCAACGGCACCGCAAAGAGCTGGCTCGCATTCGCGTCTAACATTGAACATGATAGCGGCCATCGTCCGCGTGTGGACGACCATGCCTCGATATCCATCTTTATGAATCTAAATAGTTATTATTCGTAGATGAACAACAACGCTAACATGCAATAACGACTGAGTCTCAATTACTTTTTGCGAGGTTGATGAATGCTTGTTGAAGAAGAAGACAGGATGAGGCCGCGGTCCGCCGGTCGATGTCAAAAATAAAACCAAATCGGTGGTACTCTGAAATACTGACGGTATATTGACGATGTATTGTATAAGGGAGAAAATAAATTATGAATTCTGTACGTCGTACAATCATCATAGGCGTTGAGAGCGTGTGGCATCAAGCGTGTAGGATTTTTTGCTTCATAACAGTCACTCTAGAGTTGGATAGGCAAGCCTTCTACGTTGAAGACTATCGGAGACTGTGGCCGAACTATGTGAATTGTACACAAACAGTTGAAATGTAGGCTAGCTAGCTCTGTATAAATAATAGCCTGCCATAATCCTAGCAAAATTAAAGCAAAAATGTACTGGAATTACAATTGCCTACTGAAACATAGTATTGCAGTTTTGCCAACTCCGTTTTATATAAGGGAGAAATAAAAACATGAGTTCCATGCGCTATCGCATCGTCGCTTTTGTTGAGTCCATGCTAGGTTTGCGCGCAGGATGTTAGCGCTTCAAGCCACCACAGCTACGAGCGCGTATTATATTGAAGACTATCGCTCGCTCTTCCCCAACTATGTAAAACAATCCGACAGGCCACAGAGCGTCTGCCGACTGCCCATACAGAGCAGCTGAGATGTGAGTCTTAATTGCCTCAGAGAGAACTGACATATATGAAGAGGTAGGAGATATAGGAACTATTTTCCAGAGCCGAATCGACTCTTAGAGTATATTGAGATTGTGAGCTAAAACGATTATGCTATATGGCTATAATGACAATGCGAGTTATATATAAGGGAGAAATAAAATCATGGATTCAATCCGCAAATATATTGGCGCTCCGTATGAGATTTTATGTTGCCTAGCGCGTAGGATGTTAGCGCGTGAGACAGCCGCAGGCACGAGCGCGTTCCACATACAAGACTACCACTCGCTCTACCCCCGCTATGAAAAACAGTCTCACAGTCAACAGAGCGGCCGCCCGCTTGCGATACAGCAAACTGCGACATTATGGCGAAGACCAAGTGACGAAGATATATATTGGAACTGAGCTTCAGAGCCTGGCAACCGTACTTTAGACTCCTCTGCGCTCTCTGTTGAATGGAGGAATAATAACACAAAAAAAAAACATATGTAACACAAGTTGATTTTGATTTACAATCCAAATCAACAAAGTGTTACGTATGTTTTTTTTTGTCGACCACGTATAGCTCTTGATGGCGATGCTCACATCATTGTATCGATCATGTTATTGTCTTGCGGGAGTGTTCAGCTGACCCGCACGTTGACATAGTCTATAGCTCAGTTCCAATATATTTGATCGTTGTTTCGGCATGGTGCCACTGTCTGTTGTATCCCCAGTTGGCAGACGCTCTGTGACCTGTCAGATTGTTTTTCATAGCGGGGGTAGAGTGAGTGGTAGTCTTGAATGTCGAACGCGCGCGTGCCTGCGGCTGTCTCCCGCGCTAACATCCTACGCGCTAGGCAACACAAATACTCAAAAAGAACGCCAATATATTTGCGGATGGAATCCATGATTTTATTTCTCCCTTATATATAACTTGCATTGTTATAATCGCAATACGGCATACTAGTTATCGCGTACAATTTCAATACATTATAAAAACCGTTTTTGATCAAAATATGCAGAAAATCAGCACATATCTGCCAGCCGTCACTCGGGTGATGTTGACTCAAAATTCAACTGCCTGAGAGCTCCGCACAATAGTTAGGACAAAGACTCCGATAATCTTCCACGTAGAAGGCGCTCGTAGCCAGCTCAGAGTGACTCTGATTGAACAAAAACAGGCTACGACACAACATACGCCATACGCTCTCAACGTATGTGGATATTGAACGTAGAATATGATCCATCTTTTTATTTCTCCCTTATACATTAGAAATTCTGCGATCATAATGGTACATTACGTTACTCTGATTCTAATAAGTAGGCAAGCTAAGCTTGTTATCACTGGCAAAGTTGTTAATTCCAGGATGATTGTGTGACGAAGCTAAGGATCGTATAGTTGTTATACAATTCACCGATCAACTCCTCTAACAAAGGTACACCGTTCATGTGTCTTAGTGTATAAAGGATTCATTAGATTTTGAGCAAAATCCAAGTAAAAAGCGACTCATAAAATGTATTGGAATTATAAACATTTACCTAAATATAGTATTGCATTTATGTCAACTCAGTTTTATATAAGGGAGAAATAAAATCATGGATTCCATCCACAAATGTGTTAGCGCTCTTATTGAGTCTGTGTATTGCCTAGCGCGTAGGATGTTAGCGCGTCAGGCTACCGCACACACGAGCGCGTACTACATTGAAGACTATCGCTCGCTCTACCCCCGCTATGTAAAACAATCCGACAGGCCACAGAGCGTCTGCCAAATGCCGATACAACAGACAGTGGCACCATGCCGAACCTACGATCAAATATATTGGAACTGAGCTATAGACTATGTCAACGTTCGCATCAGCTGAACACTCCCGCAAGACAATAACATGATCGATACAACGATGTGAGCATCGCCATCAAGAGCTATACGGGATCGACAAAAAAAAACATATGTAACACTTTGTTGATTTGGCTTGTAAACCAAAATCAACTTGTGTTACAAATGTTTTTTTTTTGTCTTTGATTTTATTCCTTCATTCAGCGGAGAGAGCAGAGGAGTCTAAAGTACGGTTGGCAGGCTCAGCAGCTCAGTTCCAATATATATCTTCGTCACTTGGTCTTCGCCATAATGTCGCAGTTTGCTGTATCGCAAGCGGGCGGCCGCTCTGTTGACTGTGAGATTGTTTTTCATAGCGGGGGTAGAGCGAGTGGTAGTCTTGTATGTGGAACGCGCGCGTGCCTGCGGCCGTCTCACGCGCTAACATCCTATGCGCTAGGCAACACAAATACTCAAAAAGAACGCCAGTATATTTGCGAATGGAATCCATGATTTTATTTCTCCCTTATATATAACTCGCATTGTCATTATAGCCATATAGCATAATCGTTTTAGCTCACAATCTCAATATACTCTAAGAGTCGATTCGGCTCTGGAAAACAGTTCCCATTCTTCAGATTTGTCAGTTCCCTCTCAGGCAATTAAGATTCACATCTCAGCTGCTCTGTATGGGCAGTCGGCAGACGCTCTGTGGCCTGTCGGATTGTTTTACATAGTTGGGGAAGAGCGAGCGATAGTCTTCAATATAATACGCGCCCGTAGCTGTGGTGGCTTGAAGCGCTAACATCCTGCGCGCAAGCCGACGCACGAACTCAACAAAAGCGTCGATGCGATTGCGTATGGAACTCATGTTTTTATTTCTCCCTTATATAAAACGGAGTTGGCATAACTGCAATACTATATTTTAGTAAGCAATTGTAATTCCAGTACATTTTTGCTTTAATTTTGCTAGGATTATGGCAGGCTATTATTTATACAGAGCTAGCTAGCCTACATTTCAACTGTTTGTGTACAATTCACATAGTTCGGCCACAGTCTCCGATAGTCTTCTACGTAGAAGGCGTGCCTGTCCAACTCTAGAGTGACTGTTATGAAGCAAAAAATCCTACACGCTTGATGCCACACGATCTCAACGCCTATGATTGTACGACGTACAGAATTCATAATTTATTTTCTCCCTTATACAATACATCGTCAATATACCGTCAGTATTTCAGAGTACCACCGATTTGGTTTTATTTTTGACATCGACCGGCGGACCGTGGCATTATCCTGTCTTCTTCAACAAGCATTCATCAACCTCGCAATAAGTAATTGAGACTCAGTCGTTATTGCATGTTAGCGTTGTTGTTCATCTACGAATAATAACTATTTAGATTCATAAAGATGGATCGAGGCATGGTCATCGAGACGCGGACGATGGCCGCTATCATGTTCGATGCAAGACGCGAATGCGAGCCAGCTCTTCGCGGTGCCGTTGATTCGAGAGACAGCAAAACGCGATCGATCTAAGAATCATAGGTGCTGGGTTTTATTTTATAGTTACTTAAGCTGATACTTAATACGCGTTTGGAAATGCGGACGAATCCGATATGTGAAAGAGATGGTCATCCTAACAGACCATCCAACACGATCGAGGATGGTATGAGTGGTGACTGATTCGTTTGACCTTCATTATGAACGATGGACCCCTACTTGTTAAAGAATTAGCTCTTCGTGTAATAAACTATAAACTATTAATAATAAACTGAACGTAAAAATCGTACAATTTCATATTAATTAAATACTAATATTGATAACTTGATTGTGGTCATATAAACGGAAATCATTTCAATCGTCACATTAACGTGACGTAATCGCGTGACGTCACACCGGGGACACATCACTCGTTATCGCGGCGCGTAATCCCGGCGAGCGCGAGGCGCGCGCTCGCCGGTCCTAAGTATGTATCCGCACGAGTGCATGGCATCGGTGTCTAGCGCACGGGGTCAAGAGAAAAGATTTAAATACTGCATTTTCGATTTTAAACTTTTTCTGTTTTATTTCTTACCCGATTATGCTAGAAAGAAGTTATGATATTTTTATAAAAATCAGAACTTTTTGAAATTGATGTTTTTTTTCGAATATTTTGTTTCAGAAGGAAGGTACAATAAATTGCGATGTGTGCTTTCAATCGCTATACCCAGGACCCAATTACGATGATCATGTTGTGAGGCATTATACAAGGTAAAAATAAATAATTAAAAAAATAAAATCTTACCCCAAAATTAATATTGAATCGAAATTATTATACCTTAGTCTGGGTGTTTCTATATATAACATGTATGTATTTACAAAAGAAAACTATATAAGTACGTTTATCAGTTGTCTAGTACCCATAGTACAAGCTCTGCTTAGTTTGGGACTAGATGACGTTGTGTCAATGTGTGAGGAATTAAGTAATTCTACAATAATTGTTTGGGTTAAAAATATAATACTTTTTCATATTCATTTTGTAAATTATCTTAAAATATTTTTGTTTTTTTTTTGAAGCGTTACTTGTTTTTCATTTTTTTTAATGATATCATAATTGAAATAAGTACACGGCTTGATGTGAAAAATCAAATACGGTAGATGACAACTAGTCAAATTCATTACTTTTATTGAACTGTCAAAAATGGTTACTTTGTATGCAAATAAAACAATCGTTTTGACGCTGATCTCTATAAAAGAGAACGGCCGCCGTAGCCGACAATCGGCCTGGATGCCATAATCATATTGTTTTCATTACAGATATGGTTGTCTCGAGTGTGGGCGCCGATTTTCTTCGTACGAAGTTGCGGTATTTCACTTTAAAAGAAGACATTGTCTATCTGTATTCTATAAGTGTAAAAACTGTCCCTATATCACTCCGTAAGTCAAAAACTTTGGGAACATAATCATCATCATCTCCCGAGCCTTTTCCCAACTATTGGGGTCGGCTTCCAGTCTAAACGGATTCAGCTGAGAACCAGTGTTTTACAAGGAGCAACTGCCTATCTGACCTCCTCAACCCAGTTACCCGGGCAACCCAATACCCCTTGGTTAGACTGGCGTCAGACTTACTGGCTTCTGACTACCCTTAACGACTGCCAAGGATTTTCAATGACAGCCGGGACCTACAGTTTAACGTGCCATCCAAATAAAATTTAATAAAAAATGTTATTGTTTTCATGACTTTTTCTGGTAAACATGATCCTTAGCATGTACTAGATGACCTGTAAAAATATGGTGCTTTAGTTTTGTTAGACCTTATATGTATATGTAATTATTTTTAGAATCAAAAACAATTTGAGGAATCATTTCGAAAGTCATAGAGAAAGAAAAATAACGTAAGTATAATATATTTATACAAATACATAGGTAGGGTGGAGGAAACTCGATGGCCTAGTGGTTATAGCACCAGCCTCTCAAGTACAAGTGTTCGGGTTCAATTCCCTAATCGGACCAAAATCGCTTTGTGGGTTTTAAGAGACTTAAATAAAAACAGCCCCAGAAGTTGGAGATTGATAGATCCGTGCATCGGAGAGCACGTAAATGTCGGTCCTGCTTGTGATCTCTCTCCGGTCGTGTCGGATTGCCGTCCCTGAGGACTATGAGAGTGAGGGAATAGAGAATGCACCTGTGTCTGCTTTTACAGCTTTTATTATCATAAAAATTGTATATGTATAATGAGGTTATAAGTTGATAGTCAACATTTTTAAGAAACGCATTTTCTCTTTTTTTAGACTGTTCAAATAAAACCTTTTTATTTAGTTTTCTCTTTAAATTTATTTTATTAATTTACAGGTCTGTGAAAAGATATAAAAGGATTAATAAATAAATGATTTTTAATCTTTTTTGTGCTTTATTTCTTAAAAAAATCCAATGTTAAATTATATTTATTTTACAAATAGGTTAAAATCAACACTTTTACACGTCAGCACATCTATACATATAAAAATGAATTGCTGTTCGTTAGTCTCGCTAAAACTCGAGAACGGCTGAACGGATTTATCTTATCTTGGTCTTGAAATGTTCGTGGAGGTCTAGGGAAGGTTTAAAAGGTGAGAAGAGTAGGATAGAGTAGGGTAGAGTAGAGTAGAGTAGAGTAGGGAAGAACGCGAGCGAAGCCGCGCGGCCAAAAGCTAGTTTTTAGGGTTCCGTACCCAAAGGGTAAAACGGAACCCTATTGTTTTCGCTCCTCTGCCCGTCCGTCTGTCACCAGGCTGTATCTCATGAACCGTGATAGTTAGAGAGTTGAAATTTTCACAGATGATGTATTTCTGTTGCCGCTATAACAACAAATACTGAAAACTAGAATATAATAAATATTTTGGGGGGGCTCCCATACAACAAACGTGATTTTTTTGTTCATTTTTGCTCGATATCGATAACGGCAACAGGTAGATGCTTGAAATATTCACAGAATATGGAATGTATTACTTACTTT
Organism: Heliothis peltigera; assembly: GCA_958496145.1. NCBI lineage: Eukaryota > Metazoa > Arthropoda > Insecta > Lepidoptera > Noctuidae > Heliothis > Heliothis peltigera. Next base: position 3,172,878 of record OY292351.1, read on the forward strand.
AAGAATAAGTAATTTTATTAAAATTTAATTAATATTTGAGAGGGGCTCCCATACAACAAACATGATTTTTTGTCCGTTGTATAAATAATGGTACGGAACCCTTCGTGCGCGAGTCCGACTCGCACTTGGCCGGTTTTTTATAAAAACGAGATGAGGTCGGCATTTCCTAACCGACTGCCTTGAGAAGAAACGCCGAAACAAACTCAAGGGTCATAGTCTCTTTTAGAGTCCAGACATAAAAAGAGATTACATACTAAAGTATGGATGAGCAATGTAGGCTGGTGTCATTATATCAAAATTATCTGTTTTTAACCGACTTCCAAAAAAAGGAGGAGGTTCTCAATTCGGCCGGTATGTGTATGTACACCGATTACTCCGAGGTTTCTGGTCCGATTAGTGTAATTTTTTGTTCGATGCAGTATACTTGCCATTTGGTCCCATAAAAATTTCATCCAATTTGGTTCAGTACTTTTTATTTTATGATCATTTGTTTGATTTATGTGGATGATGTGTATGTGGATGATTTTATAATCTTCTACGGTCGGTTAATGAGAATTTCCCACAAACTTAAGTTATGATAGCTATTATAGAAGGTATGGAGTGTATAAATGGATGACGAAACACGATTTTGGACCTGATACTAAAAAGATAAAAATAGAAACTACAAAAACAAAAAAACTAGAAGTCGGTGTCAAGAAGTTGCAGCTGTATTTATTTGGTCACCGACTTCTAGAGCGATGTATGTACTTAAATGTTTTATTTTTCCACTTTTCAATATAATATATAATATAATATCCCTCACACATTCACACAACGTCATCTAGTCCCAAACTAAGCAGAGCTTGTACTATGGGTACTAGTCAACTGATAAACATACTTATATACTTTTCTTTTTTGTAAATACATACATATTATACATAGAAATACCCAGACTAAGTCAAACACCCATGTTCATGCACACAAATGTTTGACTTATGCGGGAATCGAACCCGCGACCTATAGCGTGGCAGGCAGGTTCACTAACCACCATGCCATCTGGTCAATGTTTTAGAAGTCGGTTTTTTTTTTTTTGTAAAAACTTTTTTTAGCTAAAAATTAATAAACTGTTGTTTACCGGTAATATCGTTCGATAGACGGCAGATAATATAGTCTGTTTATGACATGTTCTTATGTTATTAAATTGATACTGTTGACGTGCATAGATTAGACAATATTGCAGTTAGGACAACAACTATGCCTACGCGCGATAGCATCGCGACTGTATCGCTACAAAAAGTCGCCGAGGGCAGGGGCCATGCGATTACGCGCGCATTCGTGCGTCTATACAGGCCCCTCTTTCCCACTAGGCACTATGGGCACGTGCCCAGGGCCCCGCGTTCGAATGGGGCCCCCTAGTTCCTCCCAGATTACCAAATTGTATAATCGATACGAGTATATCTACGAGACCTTATACCTTACTTATTTACCTCTTAGCGAAGTTAGATGTCATTGTCACTAATATTATGTACAAAAACACGCGCATAGCGACCTCTATTTTGTATAGATAAATAAATAGTGTTTTCTTTAGGTCATAGGGGCCCCATGATCCTAATGTGCCTAGGGCCTCAAATAGTTTAAAGACGGCCCTGCGTCTATATTAGTTGTAGCGAAACTACATAGATAGATAGATAGATACTCTTTATTATGAACACCAATTTAAATTACAAAGAAAACAAAACATTAAGAGAAGGTAGCAGTGACACAATGGGCGGTCTTATCGCTAAAAGCGATACATACAAAGCCATCTAGCTCAACGTGGAAGTAAAGACGCCAGCACACCAGGCTACAACAATCTGTCAAATTTCCTGAATGGCTTTTCAACCTTATTGCTGAAGTTCAAAGTTGATCGGAAAATTTGACAGTTCCGAAGAACCCAACAACAACTGTCGGGGTAGTAGCCCGCCAGACAAAATACCCTGGTCAGGGGATCTTCCCTTTAAAACGATTATTTTCTATGGAATTTGTATGAAATTAAGAATTATGACATCACATTTTTAGCCACATACTTATTTACTTTAAATATCAATAAAAAAAAACAAATAGTTTTTCCTTCAAAACGATAAATAAAAGTGACATTATTTTAAGACGCTATGTCCAATTGAAATCAATGGTTACCACGCCGGAATGCCGAGCTGAGGGTCCCGGGTTCGATTCCCGTTACGGTCGACATTTGTGCGATAAACATGCTTGTTGGCTGTGGTCTGTATAAATATATAAACATATCTGTAAAGTATATGTATAAAGTATATATATAGTTTATCAGTTGTGTTGGCACCCATACATAACACAAGCTAATCAATAGCTTACCATGGGGCTAATCGACCGTGTGTGAAAAAGGTGTCCCGATAAAAAAAGGATTTTATTTTCGACCTTGTAAACTACCAACTACCCAATACGGTAGTTGACAACTAGTCAAATTCATTACTTTTATTGAACTGTCAAAAACGGTTACTTTGTGTGCAATTTGTATGAAAATACTAAGTTGTGACGTCACAGATTTATCACATCAAGCCGTATACTTATTTCGGTTATACTATCAATAAAAAAAAATGTAAACCATTTTCGGTTCAAAACGTTAAATGAAACTGTCATTATTTTAACATGTTTTACAAATTGAATATTGATAAAGTATTTTTGGCCTAGTCATCTTCCCAATTCATACGCTTTGTGTTGTTTTCTGCCTAACTAGCGCTCTGCTATACGTTATCAATGACACATAGCGGTATATTGTTATCACTTAATAATATACCTCTACTTTAGTTTTACCCTTGACAGCTACATAGACGGTTGTGCCCACTCGTTTCACCAAAATTATTTGTTTATTTAATGAGTAAAATGCAAGAATTTATATCTACGGGTGAGTCAAGTTGGTCACATGAGATATTTCTTAGACTATATTGTTTAAATTATAAATTAACATATTGTTTTTTCCGTGTTAATTATACTGTTTTAATTAATAAAGCGAGCTGGTGTTTGCATTGAGTGTTGTTTCAAAATTTTAGGTTATTTGCGCTGTGTATGACTTTTAAATGCTGTCAAATTTACTTAATAGATTTTCAACTTAATCGCTTAAGCATACGGTTCAAAGTGGATTGGGAAAATTTGACAGTTTCGGGTAGCTTGATGTGCTGGTGTCCGTTCATGTTTGCAATTATTGCGAACAATTATTCAAATATGACTTACTTATTGGTATAAATGCAAAGCAGGGGTCATTTTTCTGCCGGATTGACCCCTTCAACTGCACCCACAGCAGGTGGGGTCATTTGATGATTATACCCACTCATAGAAAAAGGTGTCTTATTATTGGAAAGTAAATTTAGTTATCTTCTAGCCATAGTCTACTACAAGAGTGCAGTAGTTCATGAGATAAGCTAAAGAATTCAGATGATGAAGGCATCTAGGCCGATTGTCGGCTACGACGGCCGTTCTCTTTTATGGAGATCAGCCAGCTGCGCGGGGCATATTATAGTGCACGCACATTCGCGCAGACACAGGTGCACTCTCTATTCCCTCACTCTCATAGTCCTCAGGGACGGCAATCCGACACAACCGGAGAGAGATCACAAGCAGGACCGACTGCAACGTGCGACACGATGCACGGATGAATCATTCACCAACTTCCATACTCCAGGCTGCTTTATGAAAGTCTCTCAAAACCCACAAAGCGATTTCGGCCTGACCCGGGAATCGAACCCGAGACCCTGTGCACAGCAGTCGCGCCTTGCGTCTTCTAGACCAACGAGGTAGTCGGAAAGAAAACAGATATATTTTTGATGAAGAAGAATCTAGATATTCTTCTACCATCTTATTATACACTTGGACGGTGTATGCTAAGTAGGTATATATACATTGACATTTGTTTGTAGTTTATCAATAAATGTCAATCACTATCTAATTACACTAATCAGAGCAAAATGAGACGTAAATAAGGAACGTTTAAGTAAAATTAAATTTTTCCGCGACCCGAGGAAACTTCTACTCGTATCCGGGTAAAAATGTAGCCTTAGGGTTGGACCTCATCTGACAGCATAAATCGCCTTTTCCATCGCCTTTTCTCTTTCCGTTGTTTAGAACTGCCATTTGCTAGACCGGTAGAGTAGGGAAGAACGGGAGCGAAGCCGCGCGGGCAAAAGCTAGTTATTTAAATAAGGTAACCTTTAATCCAAGCTAAGAATACTTCTCATGATTTTTCAGAACATCAGCATGTGCGATACAACCCTCTCAAAGACGAATGGGTGCTTGTCTCCCCTCATCGTTGCCTTCGACCCTGGAGCGGACAGAAGGAGGCTGAGCCTGAGGAACAGCCCCCGGATCCGATGAACCCTCTTCTGCCTGGAGCTACAAGGTCTAGTGGACAGGTGAATTAAAATCTATACTAATATAATAAAGCTGAAGAGTTTGTTTGTTTGTTTGTTTGAACGCGCTAATCTTCGAGACTACTGGTTCGATTTGAAAAATTCTTTCAGTGTTAGATAGCCCATTTATCGAGGAAGGCTATAGGCTATATACAATCACGCTAAGACACACGGGAGCGGAGCAGTAACCAAAGATGCGGGTGAAACCGCTGGGGACAGCTAGTAAGTGTTAGATAGCCCATTTATCGAGGAAGGGTATAGGCTATATACCATCACGCTAAGACACACGGGAGCGGAGCAGTAACCAAAGATGCGGGTGAAACCGCTGGGGACAGCTAGTCAGTGTTAGATAGCCCATTTATCGAGGAAGGCTATATACCATCACGCTAAGACACACGGGAGCGGAGCAGTAACCAAAGATGCGGGTGAAACCGCTGGGGACAGCTAGTCAGTGTTAGATAGCCTATTTTTCGAGGAAGGCTATAGACTGTATACCATCACGCTAAGACACACGGGAGCGGAGCAGTAACCAAAGATGCGGGTGAAACCGCTGGGGACAGCTAGTACCTATATTATAGTCTCATCATCACAGAGGAGCTCGTGGCTAAGTAAAAGCCACACAGGACGATCGATCATAACATTAAGCAAAGCTTGGCGCGTTCGGTCCGTGGGTGACCATCTTGTCATGACGAGTTCCTCCGTGTTTCAGAAGGCACGTTAAATTGGTGGGACCCGGCTGTCATTTGTACATCTTTGGAAGTCGTTACGTGTCTGACAGCAACAATATATTTTATTAAATTTATCATCACAGTCGCCAAAATTGTACACGACGTATAACGCCGGTCTCTATAAAGGCGCTCGGCCGTTGACCCCTTGGCCATTCAACTTTTTTTGTGGTAATGATCCTTAGCCTGTACTAGATGACCTGTAAAAATATGGTGCACTAGTTTTGTTAGACCTTATATACTGTTGTAAATAATATTGTTAATTTTTATTTTCAGCGCAACCCAGTATATACATCAACATACGTGTTTCCGAACGACTTCCCAGCTCTACTGGAGAGAGTGCCGGAGCCTCCGCCTTCAGAACACCCTCTCTTCCGTTCTTCAGCTGCTAAAGGGACCTGCAGGTACTCAAGGCACCTATGATCTGTCCAACCTTTTGCTAACTATCGAGGCGTCAACTTCCAATGTTACGGGGTGCAGCTGAGTACTAGTGTTTTGTATGGAGCGACCGCCTATCTGATCTCCTCAACCCAGTTACCCGGGCAACCATTGATTAGACTGGCGTCAGACTTACTGGCTAAAACTAAAACGTGTAAATATTTGACAGCTATTTGTGACATTGCCAACTTATAGCTCATCATCAAATATTTTATGTTTCAGAGTGATGTGTTTCCATCCGGATTCTACAATGACAATACCCCTCATGTCTGTGGACGAAATTCTCGCTGTCATTAATGAGTAAGTTCTGTAATTAATTATTGCTGACTCTGACTACAAGATCTTGACTGTTAGGCTGCGGGTTGTTCGTAAGAGATACCGTGGCCCTGGCACACAGGGACCTCCAGAAGGAACATAGTGGGTTTTAGTCAGTAAGAGCCTGACACTCCCTCCAGCTGCACCCTCAGCGGGAGGGGTCATTTGATGATTTCCCACGAAAAAAAAAAAAAAGTTCCCCTGACTGGGGCCTTAAACCCCCGGATTGAGACCTTAAGCCACTGTTTGGAGGCCGTAAACCTCTAGCTGGAGGTCTAAGACCCCTGGCTGGGACCCCAAAGCTTCTTGCTGGTGGCCCTAAGCCTCTGATTGCAGTTGCTAAGTCCCTAGCTGTAGGCGTTAATCCTTCTAGCTGGTGGCCTGCCTGGAGTCCGTAAACCCCTGTTTGAAGATCTTTATTCCCTAGCTAAAGGGCCTAAGCCCCTGGCTAAAGGGCCTGGCTAGAGGTGCAAAGCCTCTGGCTGGAGACCCTAAGCCCCTGCCTGGAGACCCAAAGCCTCTGGCTGGAGACCCAAAGCCTCTGGCTGGAGACCCAAAGCCTCTGGCTGGAGACCCAAAGCCTCTGGCTGGAGGCCCAAAGCCTCTGGCTGGAGGCCCAAAGCCTCTGGCTGGAGGCCTTAAGGCCTTGGATGGAGGCCCTAAACGCCTGGCTGGGGGCCCTAAACACCTGGCCTTAAGCCCCTTTCTATTTATCTAATTAAGACAGTAACGTCAAAATTAAATATAATATAATATGTATAATATCCCTCACACATTCACACAACGTCATCTAGTCCCAAACTAAGCAGAGCTTGTACTATGGGTACTAGACAAGTTTTTTTTTGTAAATACATACATATTATACATAGAAACACCCAGACTAAGACAAACACCCATGTTCATGCACACAAATGTTTGACTTATGCGGGAATCGAACCCGCGACCTATAGCGTGGCAGGTAGGTTCACTAACCACCACGCCATCTGGTCGTCGTATATCAAATTATGCTTTTCTTTCCTCATTAACTTTTCTATAAATGTTCCAGGTGGATCAACCAGTTGACAGAGTTGGGTCGAAAGTACACCTGGGTGCAAATATTTGAGAACAAAGGCGCCATCATGGGTTGTTCTAATCCCCATCCACATTGTCAGATTTGGGCGTCTAGTTTCCTGCCTAATGAGCCTAGAGTTAAGGAGAGGTGAGGAATATATTTATAAGTAGCTATTGCCCCCGACTTACCTCTTAGAAAACGTCTTTGCGCATGGACGTATATATAAGGGGGTTTAATGGGGGTCGTTTGGACCCCCTCACCCCCTTTTTTCATATCTATCTTACTTGTCCAACAAAAACTTGCTTCCACTATGTCTTGACGCGCTTAGTGATCCTTTTTACGAATAGGTATCTTGTGCTTGTTTTCTGCTAGTTAAAAATATATAAAGTCTATAGAAATATCTGCCACGGCTTCAATGGGAGGTAGTATTGTGTTTATAGATTACAGTAGTGAAGAACTTTCGTGCCCCGGAGCAGTTAATTCATATTAATATTGGCTCTACGCTGCATAACGTGGTTCACAACTTATACCTACATTTTACTGTATAAATAAAAAAATATGGCAAATAATATCTAATTTATCTTCATTATTGCAATCTATAAAAACAACACTACCTCTCATTAAAGCCGTGGCAGATATTTTTATAGCACCTTAAATGTTGTTGTTTTCAGATGCCAAAAGGAATATTATATCAAATTTAAGCGTCCAATGCTGTTCGACTATGTACAGCAAGAATTAATTAATAAGGTAACGTCACTTTATTAATTTTCCCGCCTTTTTTAACCACAACTTGAAATGACAGATGTCAGATTTTTTGGCAAACTAAACACTAAAGAGAGAGATAGATACTAAATGTTAATCCTATTTTAACATAATCTGTCTAGCCTTTTCCTAGCTATATTGATGTCAGCTTCCAGCCTAACCGGATTAAGCTGAGTACCAGTGTTTTACGTGGAGCGGCTGCCTGACTGACCTCCTCAATCTAGTTACCGAAGCAACCCAATAGCCCTTGGTTGTCTGACTTCCACTTCTGAGTACCCGTAACGACTGCCAACGATGTTCAACGACAGCCGGGACCTGCAGTTTAACGTGCCATCCGAAACACAGTCATTGGTGTCCAAGATATACTTAGAAAGTACATACATACAAACTCAGAAAAGTTGCATTGGCACTTGCCTGACCTGAAATCGAACTCACGCCCTCACACTGTAGAGGTTGGCTCTTTAACCGCTAGGCTACCACGAATTTAGTAGTACAGCCGGGACCCACCAATTTAGCGTGCCATCCGAAACACCAATTTCTAGACAAATATTAATTTTTTATATTTTTGTTTCTTCTAAATTCTAGGATCGCATAGTAGTCAAAAACACGGAATGGGTAGCCCTAGTACCGTATTGGGCAGTGTGGCCATATGAAACTATGGTGTTGCCAATAAATGGAAAACCGCAGCGTTTGACAGATTTAAATGATGACCAGAAAAGAGGTCTAGCTGAGATAATGAAACAGTTAACTATAAAATACGACAATTTGTTTAAATGTAGTTTTCCATATAGCATGGGTTGGCATGGTAAGTTTTATTTCAATACTTAATTTCGTTAAGTTAGGTTAAGTGACATTTTTTTAAAAGCTTTTATTTAACTTGCCGTGTATGTATGTTACGGTGGATACTTTGAACTCAATTTTGAAACACATAACACCCGCTGTGGGTGCAGCAGTGAGGGACCAGCTGCACCCACAGCGGGTGTTATCATTTGATGATTTCCCACGAAAAAAAGGCTACCACGACATGATTTCTATGATCACAGCCTTTTTTATCGTCCCACTGCTGGGCCCAGGCCTCCTCTCCCACGAAGAAGGATTGAGCGTTAATCATCACGCTTGCTCAATGCGGGTTGGTGATTTCAGACCTTATAGTCTAGGTTTCCTCGAGATGTTTTCCTTCATCTTTAATCAGTCCAAGATAATCTTAGAAAGTACGTATAACTTAGAAAAATTACATTGATACTTGCCTGACCTGGAATTGAACACGCACACTCAAACTTGAGCTTTAACTACTAGGCCACCATGACTGATATACTCACAACATATTTGAATGTACCTAGTCGTTAAAGCACCAGCCTTTCGAGTATGAGGCTGCGGGTTCGATTCCATGTCAGGCAAGTACCAATGTAACTTTTCTAAATTTATCTTGGACCAATTACTGATTAAAGGTGAAGGAAAACATCTCGAGGAAACCTGGACTATAAAGTCTGAAATCACCAACCCGCATTGAGCAAGCGTGGTGATTCACGCTCAATCCTTTTCCGTGGGAGAGGAAGCCTGTGCCCAGCAGTGGGACGATATAAAGGCTGTGATGATTTGAATGTGTCATTTTTCCAGGTGCACCAACGGGGGCATCGAAAACTGCTGGCGATTCCCCACATTGGCTTCTCCATGCCATATACCTACCACCCCTTCTACGATCGGCAACTGTCAAAAAGTTCATGGTTGGATACGAAATGTTGGCGCAGTCCCAAAGGGATTTGACTCCTGAACAAGCAGCTCAAAGATTGAGGGAATGTGACGATCAACATTATAAGAACAGGAAATAAAAAAAAAATTACAAAAAAAAACCGACTTCAAAAACACTGAAAAGTGAAAGAAAAAGCTTTTAAGTACATCGCTCTAGAGAGAAATTTTTATTTTTATCTTTTTAGTATCAGGTCCAAAATCTTGTTTTGTCATCCATTTATACACTCCATACCTTCTATACTAGCTATCATAACTCAAGTTTGTGGGAAATTCTCATTAACCGGCCCTTTATAACATCATCCACATACACATCATCCACATAAATCAAACAAACGCTCATAAAATAAAAAGTACTGAACCAAATTGGATGAAATTTTTATGGGACCAAATGACAAGTATACTGCCTCGAACAAAAAAAGAATTACACAAATCGGACTACAGACCTCGGAGTAATCGTTGTACATACATAAAAAAAAAACACATACCGGCCGAATTGAGAACCTCCTCCTTTTTTTGGAAGTCGGTTAAAAACATTTACAGCCAGTTTCAGCGGTTGCTTATAAGTTCCAGGGGCCTAATGCTGCTAATTTAGTTTAAAGAACACGCAATTGATATTCAACTGATACTCAATCACGACTCCATGTCGATTGAGACAAATGGCATTCCGAAAAAAAATGTTTTCAATCTCAATAAAGTCGTAATAGAATTGTTATGTGAGCCTTAGTTCGATGGTTATCGGTGTCGCTATTCTAATTCTAGCAAAAGTGATGAATGATTTATAATATTGTTTTTAATAAACGTTTTGCGTGCCAGTGGCAGTTCAAACGTAGACCATTGGTCTTAAATTAGTAACAGAATACCTCATAAGGTAAAAATTGCTATTAAGATCCAATTAAGTTTCAATTGACACAATATTAAATTAGCAGCATCAGGCCCCAGTTCGTTTGTCATCATCATCTCCCGAGCCTTTTCCCAACTATGTTGGGGTCGACTTCCAGACTAACCGGATTCAGCTGAGTACCAGTGTTTTACAAGGAGCGACTGCCTATCTGACCTCCTCAACCCAGTTACCCGGGCAACCCAATACCCCTTGGTTAGACTGGCGTCAGACTTACTGGCTTCTGACTACCCGTAACGACTGTCAAGGATGTTCAATGACACCCGGGACCTACAGTTTAACGTGCCATCCGAAACACAGTCATTGGTGTCCAAGATATACTTAGAAAGTACATACAAACTTAGAAAAGTTGCATTGGTACTTGACTGACCTGGAATCGAACCCACGCACTCATACTTGAGAGGTTGGCTCTTTACCCACTAGGCCACCACGACTTTTGTTCCAGATAGTCTATATGGCAGATAATTTAATTTCATACAAATTCTGTTACATTTTTTAATTTATCTGGCAGATAGTGGCCATCCGTAACCTGTGAAACTGGCCTTAAAATAGATATAAATACTTTTTAGTTTCGTTGCTTAGCCAATTTTTTTCCGCCAAAAATTTACTCCTATAGGAGGTACTATTTTGTATGAAATAGTAGGTATAATATTTGTTGGTTCCTAAATAAAAATTATTAAATTAAAACCTTATTTTTAATGACCTGCTTTTAACCTCTTTTTCAACTCTTCTCGTAGAAAAAGGTTGTGAAAAAAAAAACAGGAATGGGCTTGTAGATTTTTTTCGTTTTTTTTTTGTTTCACCTTTAGCCTAAGATAAGCCTATGTCAATTTTGAAATAAGTAATGCAGATGACCAATTATTACTTTTTCCTGGAATCAAAACCGCTTACTCACTAGGAACGACCATAATTTGTAATATTATAATCTTTGCGTCTCCACCGAATTATTATACTAGTGTGAGATTGAATATTTATAGACTGCATTCATCGTAATTTTATTTCTTTGAAAACAAGCTTAAATCGAGTAGAATGGAACGTTGAAAGTCGTGTTCCAATTCTAATTTCATTTCAAATTCAGCATCATTGCAAAATCACCATTCCTTTCACTCTTTTGCAAAAACATATTGTTTCTCCCTTTTTCTGAATTCTAACGCTGACACTATCACCAGCTGTCACTGTCATTTGTCAAAGTACAATTTGTCATTCTGTCACGCACGTAAAGTTTACTTTGATCTTCGCTTGTTGTGTTGGTGGTGTACGCATGCGGTGTTGTTACTAACATAATTTTATCGCTATTTAAGTGCTTATTTTTGTTGCTTTTTGTGTGTCTTTTGCGTATTGGTGTTCGTTTAATGTTTATCTTTTTGTTTGTGGCACTAATCTTAAGCTTGTAAGTTTTATTAGTATATAATATTACCACGGCGTATCATCCGCCATATTTGCTCGGCGCAAATATGGCGGATGAAAAGCGGCCTGCAGGCCGTCCTCCAGACCCTCCTTCTCCACCTTCCCAAGAATTTCATGATGCATTCACCCATGAGTCTGTACTAACGGTTCCACTGTCTCAGTTTGAGGCTATGGAGTCTGTAGTTACTTCTCAAAAACGAAAACACAGTGACCCGGTTAATCACAATGATGAGAACACGATAGATGAGAACACTACCGCTTCCAAACGAGATCGTACTACCCCCCCATCGTTGATTTCACGATCGAAGTACACTAATTTGGATAGGGAACCATTCTTGGTATATACTTCTCTGAATGATTCAGAAAATTCTGGCACTACCCTTCACCCAATTAAGTTTGGCCAACTTCTGCAAAAACTTAATATAAAGAATATTCTACAAGGTGGTATTAAAAGGTTAGGACGGAATAGAGTGTCTATTGAATTTAAGAGCCCAGACGATGCCAATGCCTATATTGATAATTCTTCACTTAAAGAAAAAGGATACTCTTCTATCATTCCTACTTTCAATATCACCAGGATGGGTGTGGTGAAGGATGTCCCAACTGATTGGACCGAGTTAGAGGTCATGGATAATCTCAAGTCCCCATTCGGTAATATATTGAAGGTTAGACGTCTCAATCGCAAGTCCATTAATGATGGTAGGACTGAATGGATACCTACATCAAGTGTAGTTCTTACATTCGACGGTCAAGTCCTCCCCGAACGAATCTTTTGCTGCTTCAACTCCCTTCCGGTTGAAGTTTACAATTTTCCCACTGTCCAGTGTTTTGGATGCTGCAAGTATGGACACACCAAAACCAATTGCCGGTCTAAGCCTCGGTGCTATCGCTGTGGCGGTGACCACTTTGGTGATGGTTGCTCTATTGACGAGCCTAAATGTTTTTACTGTACGGGTGCTCATCCAGCTAATAGCAGGCTTTGCCCAGAATATATAAGACAGCGGAATATCAAAGCCTCCATGGCCAAGGATAACATTTCTTATTCTGAAGCAGCCAAAATTCATGCTCCTGCCTATCGGTCCTTTGCTGATGTTCTTGCATCGACTCCTCCATCACAATCTGTCTATCAAGCCATTACACATGAACCTCGCCGTCCCCGCCCGCCTCCTCCTAACTACATTTCCCATTCCCAACCATCCTCTTCTTCCACTACTAGGAAAATCATTACATCCCGTTCTAAACCTCACTCCCCCCTTCACCCTGGATATGACCGTAAAGCTCACCAGGAAATAATCAATAGCTACTCATTCCCCTCTTCTCCCAATGGTTGTGCCTTAATGGATAATCCCCGTGCTACTACCGAGAATTCCTCAACCATACAGACTATCATCCTCCTTCTCTCCACCTTACTCTCATCCTACCCATTACCAGACCACGTTGCTAATAACCTTGTCAAAACAATCCAATCGCGTCACATTCAATCTCCTACAGTGGAACACCAGAAGCATCCTTCCCAAAAGACATGAAATATCCCACATTATAAACCAGTACACTCCAGCTTTATTTGCTGTTTCTGAGACATGGCTAAGGCCACATCTCAATTTTAATGTAAGTGGATATAGCATGCTCCGGGATGACCGATCAGACGGTTATGGCGGAGCTGCTTTACTAATAAATAATGTTCTTCCCTTCTCCTCTTTATCCCTACCTCCCCATGGTGATGAGATTAATGCTGTCGGCTTAAACTCCCTCGGTATTAATTTTATATCTGTGTATATCCCCTCCCCAACTCCCTCTGTTTTCCAATATATTCGTAGTATATGTAATTCACATTCTCCTGTTATATTTTTGGGTGATTTTAATTGTCACCATTCTCTGTGGGGATCTGACTTTTCCGATAGTGCAGGTTTGGAGTTAGTCGACCTTTTGAATGACTTCAACCTATGTGTAATCAACGATGGTTCCTTTACTCGCCTTCCTAGACCTGGTCAGAGTAGAAGCTGCGTAGACCTCACCCTGTGCTCAGCTAGCTTGACCGGCCAGTTGGACTGGAAGCGACTGAGCCTTACATATGGCAGTGACCACTACCCAATTTGCACTACTCTGACCACAAGATCCTTACCTCGCAAGGAAAATCAGCCACTCCTGAAATATAGACTTTCCAGTGCTAAATGGGAGCTATACACTCAAGTCCTTGAAACTATGGTCCCCACTCTACCTCAAATTTCTTCTACCAACCTAGACGCCTGTATAGCGCAACTTTCTGGTGCCATTTCAAGAGCAGCCGATGAGAGCATTCCTTTTAAAAATTCATCTTCCGGAAAAGTAGCGTCTCCTCCCTGGTGGGATCGCGAGTGCACCAGTATGATTAAGTCCCGTAATGAAGCTGAACAAAAGTATGTCGTAGACATGACCGTCGAAAATCTTATTGAATACAACCGAACTGTTGCGAAATCCAGGCGTCTATTTAGAAAAAAAAAATATGAAAGTTGGAAGAAATTCTGTTCCTCACTTTCTCCTTCAACTCCCTCTTCTCTAGTCTGGCAAAATTTCAAACGTTTTAAACGTGGCTGCTCTGTCCAAAATTCTCCCTCTATTCCTAAGGACTTAGCAGATCCCTTTCTTATGAAATTAGCCCCCCCGTTTGTCCCTGGTATGGATGAAAGCCTTTTAGCCTTTGATAATAGGTCTACCTTTAATGACCCTCTTGACAATCCTTTCTCGACAGGTGAATTGGATGCGGTACTTAGGAATTCACATGACTCTGCCCCTGGCATAGACGGTCACCCATACTCTTTTTTTAAAAAACTTGGTCCCAGCGGTCGACAATACCTCTTGGCTGTTCTTAACGCTTGTTTCGAACAATCGCATATCCCCGACAGTTGGAAATCTCAGGTAATCATCCCTATATTGAAGCCGGGTAAAACTCCAGACTGTGTAGACCACTTCCGCCCGATTGCTCTCTCGCCGGTTATAGCTAAAATATTTGAGCGACTAATAAAAAACAGGCTGGAATGGTTCGTCGAAAGCAGAGGCCTTCTTGCTAAATCCCAGTTTGGTTTCCGAAAGGGAGCTAGTACTATGGACAGCATTGGCATTTTAACCACTGACATCCGAATTGCCTTAAGCAAAAATGAATCTGTTCTGGCGGTTTTTCTTGACATCTCAGCGGCTTATGATAATGTTCTTCTTTCCGTGCTCAGGAGTAAATTACGCCAGCTGAGTATTCCGGTAAGGATAATTAACTGCATATCTAATCTGCTGTCAGGTCGTTGTGTTAACATTCACATCCCAGGCGAGATTACTGAATCCAGAACAGTTTGGCGAGGCCTTCCTCAAGGCTCAGTGCTAAGCCCCCTCCTTTATAGCATTTATACTGCGGACCTTCATGAGTCACTTAACGCGGATTGCCAAATCTTGCAATATGCTGATGATTTGTGCCTATACATTCCGACACCATCTATAGAACAAGCTAAGGGTTCCATGCAAATATCGCTCAATTCCCTTATCCAGTGGTTAATTTCTCATGGCCTTAACCTATCAGCCCCTAAAAGCTCCACTGTCATATTCTCACGTAAACGTGTTACTCCAAATGTCGTTCTGGAAATTGAAGGATCTCCTATTAAAGTTGAAGATAATGTGAAATTTTTAGGCGTCATTTTGGACTCTAAACTATCAGGTGTTTTCCATCTCGCCTATATAGAAAGGAAGTGCGAAAAAAAACTTAATATGTTACGCGCACTAGCGGGTGTTTGGTGGGGTGCTCACCCATTCACCCTTAAACTGATATATAATGCTACAATAAGAAGTTTACTGGATTATGGTTCTTTTTTACTTGAACCATGCAGTAAGGTAGCACTCGCAAAACTTGAGTCCATTCAGGCAAAATCACTTCGCATTATATTAGGGTGCATGAGGTCCACCCCTAAAAACGCTCTGCAGGTTGAGAGTGGAGACCCCCCTCTTCTTCTTCGTAGGCAATTCCTAGCAGACAAATTTCTCTACAAGTCCTTTTTCCTCCGTGACCACATGCTTCTGCCTAGATTGTCAACGTTGGATAGTTTATGCAGACAGAGTGATTATTGGAGACACAAGGACCCCCCTCTGTTGGTTAAGTCTTTTAGAAAAGTCCGTAGTATAGAATCAAGTGCTCAAATTCTCCAACTAAATAAATTCCCCCTCTTTATGTGCCCATACGAAATTTTAAACTTTATCCCTAATATCACATATATGGGTTTCAATAAGGACACCATAAATACTAATATCCGTTTCCTTTCAGCTGTTAACGAAAGGTGGCCTAATCACTATAAATTCTTCACTGATGCGTCGAAATTAACCACTGATGGTAAAACTGGCATAGCAGTTTATCACTCTAATTCCCAAATATTCCTCCAATATCAATGCCCTCCTGAGTCATCGGTGTTCACCGGAGAGTGCATTGGGATCCTCGAGGCATGCATATTCATATCTTCTCATACTGTTATTACAAAAGCAGTTGTCTTCTCAGATTCCAGAAGTGCCCTGGAAGCCATACGTAAAAATTCCTTCAAGGACAATCTCCGCAGTCCAATTATTATGGATATTAAAAGAATACTATTTTCATGCTTTAAAAATAGCGTTGAGATCGAATTAGTATGGATCCCTAGCCATGTTGGCATAAGGGGCAATGAACTTGCTGATAGAGCAGCCAAGAGTGCGATTGACAGCCATGTGGCGGACAGGAAGCATTACTTGGTACAAATTTATGACCTTTTGCATAAGGCTAAATCGGACCTCTTCCAGTCTTGGCAAATAGATTGGTCCGAATCAAGTAAGAGAAAAGGTAGTTTGTTTGCCTCAATACAACCCTCCATCCCCTCAAAGCCCTGGTTTTATAAATTCAAGAATGCTTCCAAGTCCGTCACATCTGTCATTTGTAGGATCCGCATTGGACACTGCTGCACACCGGTATTTTTAAATAAAATCAGAGTACGAGACAGTTCGCTTTGCGAGTGTGGTCTGGACGAAGGAACTTTGGACCACATATTCCTTAATTGTAACCGTTTCGATTCCTCTATTTTTGAGCAGGTTATATCTAAATTCAAAATTCAAAAGCCTGTTAATGTTCGTCACCTTCTATCATTTTTTCCCAATCCCTTAATGATTTGTGCTTTTATTAAATTTATATCTATCAATAATATTAAACTTTAACGCCATTCTATTTACTCATTGATATTATATACTAATAAATACTTGCCATCTTATGTTTACCATTTTATGTTTGTGTGTTGTTTCTCACCAAGTTCGCCACAAAAAGAAACTGTTAACTTATTATATTTTCTCTTCAAATCAAATTGAGTGAAACCCATGAGTCATCACTACACTTAATTGCGAGTCTGCAGTGTTGCCAACTATATTTTAAGGAATCCACAAATTGCAGTACCATAATCCACCAGAAAACCACTAACTTAGATGATCCCTCAAACCACCAGAAAACCACTTACACTTTACCTATTATGCTACATATTATATGAAATAAAAAAAAATTGTTATATTATAAACTTTTTATTTATTATGATAAATTAAAAAATATATATATTAAAGACTGTCATCTTCGGAAGAATCAACCTTTTCTGATGTGGCAGAATACATTTCTTTTGTTCCAATTTTTCTGATTACGCTATTTGGTAAAACCTTCAATGATACATCGCCCATCACTAACTAGGTCGGCATGCCCATGAAATATGACATTGAGAGGCACTGTCAGTACAGGTAATAACTATTAAAAAATTCAGGACTTCATAGACGTGATTTTACTGACCGCTGTCACAGATCAAGCTATATTTTATGAAGTATAGTGCTGCAAATACATATGTAAATCATTTAAGTGGTTGGATTTCGTACCTATCCACTAATGGAAACAACTGTAGCCACTAACAAAATCCACTAGCCACTAAAACCAAAATTTGACCACTAAAAGGTAAGTCTAAACCACCAGATTTAGTGGAAATTCCACTAAGTTGGCAACACTGCGAGTCTGGCATAAATTGCCGTAGTCTTCGGCAGATTGCCATTAAAAAAAAAAAAAAAAAAAAAAGTTTACTTTTTCGTTTCTGTTTTTACTTTATTTTGCTTGTAATAATTTAGTTAGCAAAACATCTTTTTTCTTTAAAAAAAAAAACATGAGCACCAAAACTAAACCAGTGAAAACTTCTAAAAAGAGAAACCAATGCAATATTTGTAGCAAAATGATTATCGGAAGTTCTTTTAAGTTCAAATCTCATATGTATCAGCATAAAGCTGTGAATTCTAGATTCAAATGTGAATATTGTTCCAATGAATACTTCAGAAAAGACGTGTACGAAAATCACGTCCGAGCTCATACAGGCAAACATAAAATGTACATATGTGATCATTGCGAGCGCGGTTTCGTAGACAAACGCAATCTCACAATACATCTAAAAGTCCACGACGAATATTACGATACGAACAAGTTCCAATACAAATGTATAGCTTGCGGCACTAGTTTTTGCGAAGAAAGACTTTTAAAATACCATATCCGTAAAAAACACTTCAACTTTTATGAAAATGAACCTGAATTCGTGCAAAAACAAATGAACGAAACTTGGGTAGAACGTGTTTTGGAATCCGAAGTTTGCGTCGAAATAACGAAAATCAACAACAATATCATTAACATAAAAAAGAGTGAAAACAACAAAGAGGTTGAACCTAAAGAAAATGCAGAAAAATCTAGATTCAAAGAGTATATGTACTCTGTTATAGCTAGCAAAGACAAGTCGCAATATTCCAAAGCTGTGTGTGATTATTGTAAGAAGGAAATGCTTAAAAAAAGTTTGTTAGCGCATATCAGAGAGAGACATTTGAGAATAAAAAAGTTTTCTTGTGAACAGTGTAAGCAAGGTTTCAGTCGACATTATCAATTGGTCGATCATATTTGCGGAAAATATAAGAGTAGGGTGAAAAAGTAATATAATATTTGTTACGGTGGATTTCAATATCTATCTGTTAATTTGCTTACTAGAGATCGGAATTTGACACAACTTATATAAGGTGTAACAAAACTAGTGCACCATATTTTTACAGGTCATCTAGAACATGCTAAGGATCATGTAACTACAAAAAAAGTCTTGAAAACAACAACATATATTATTAAATTTATCATCACAGTCGCCAAATTGTAGGTATAATGCCTCTATATGAACGCTTGATCGTTGACCCCTAGGTCATTCAACTTTTTTTCTGGTAAACAAGATCCTTAGCATGTACTAGATGACCTGTAAAAATATGGTGCACTAGTTTTGTTAGACCTTATACAGGGCTAATGTAAAAATTCTGTTTCTAGTAAGCAAAACAATGGATAGATACATTATTGGAATTCCTAGTTAGAGAGATATTTTTATATAAGAGAAACATATATTTTTATAAATGGTTGGTAAATTACGGAGTTATGTGTGTACTAACATTATTAAAAATATGATAAATATCATAATAATAAGAAGATTCTCTTTTTTGGGAAATCGGTTAACTATTTAGAATTTTAATATTTACCATAGTGCATGTCTTGGAATGTAAATACTACTCAGAACTAGGTTTAACCTTTTGACCGCCAGTCACGTATAGATGACAGGCCAAAAAGTGTCCAGCACGCCACGGTCACGACTACATGACAGACTTTTATAGTTTAGTTTCAATTTATATATTTCCGAGCTCAATATTTTATAGTCGGTATTTATGAATGAATTCTCAGCTTAACGCTGAAGAAACATCTTTATTTTATAGAGGTGGCGGTCAAGAGGTTAAAAATTTTTTAAAGGAAGACCCCTAAATGTGACTTTTAAATGTGAAATTTTTGTAAAATCTAAATTATATGACTGTTATACTTTGTTAATTGACTAAACGAAAACAAGTCTTCCAATAAAATGTGTAATTTACTATATTAATAAGTATACTTAGTTGAGTTTATATAAAATTAATTATTGCCTTGAAAATTTTCTTGCTCTTGTACCTAGTTTAATAGAATTGGGATGATGACTAGATCAAAAATAAAATACTTTATCATATTCGATCAATTTGTAAAACATCATAAAATAATGACAGTTTCATGTATCGTTTTGAACCGAAAATTGTTATTTTTTTTTTTTTATTGATAATGTAATGGCTTGATGTGAAAAATCTGTGACGTCAGAACTTAGTATTTTCATACAAATTACATACAAAGTAACCGTTTTTGACAGTTCAATAAAAGTAATGAATTTGACTAGTTGTCATCTACTGTGTTGAATATGTTAAAATATTACTTATGTATATTAATATAAGTTAATCTTCTTAAAACTTGGTAAAGTAAGTTAGTTTTTTTTTTTATAATTGATCGAGGGATATGGGCAGTGTATTATTATATTATATAATTATAAGATGTAGACAATTGATTAGATTCTAAGCATCAGAATTAATAAGACTGATACCATACCGATCTGCCTTATCCATATTTGTATTTTAAAAATTGAAAAAATTGTGCATGTTGGTTGCCTTAATTTAGCATGAAAATTGACTATTTAAGGGATTTTTTTTAACGGAAATCTTGACTCATTCATATTCATTCATTCATTCTGGATTCATTCATAAACAAATGTATGTATCTAAAAAATCTATTTGGAACCTTCTTACTTATCTAGAAGGTAAATAAAAAAATTGTGTCAAGTACCTACACCTAATTGGGTAGATAACTAGGTCAAAAATAAAATACTTTATCATATTCATTTTGTAAAGCATCTTAAAATAATGACAGTTTCATTTATCGTTTTGAACTCTAAAATCGTTTTTATATTTTTATTGATAACAGAATAGAAATAAGTATACGGCTTGATGTGAAAAATCTGTGACGTCATAGTTTGTGTTTTCGTACAAATTACATAGAGAGTAACCGTTTTTGACAGTTCTATAAAAGTATTGAATTTGACTCGTTCGTAACTTCGTAAGTAAAGCGACATAAATGCTTAAGGCCTGTTTCAACACCTACTACGAATAAGTTCTAGATTATTTTGTAGGTAACTAGCGACCCGCCCCGGCTTCGCACGGGTGCAATGCTGATACTAAAATTATACATATAAACCTTCCTCTTGAATCACTCTATCTATTAAAAAAAACCGCATCAAAATCCGTTGCGTAGCTTCAAAGATTTAAGCATACAAAGGGACATAGGGACAGAGAAAGCGACTTTGTTTTATATTTATTTTGTAGATAATTTCATACAAATTCTGTTACTTACATCGTTAAATTCGTTTGGTAGATAGTGGCTATTCGGATATTGTAAAAATGGCCCTTAAATGTGTAGCATGTTATCTATGTGAGCTCCAAACGATATTTCTACTATTGTGCCTTAAACGTAATAAATTTACATAAAGTTAAAAAGGTGTTGTTTTAATTAAACCTATTTATGTAATAATTTTTATGTTCATCATCTCCCGAGCCTTTTCCCAACTATGTTGGGGTCGGCTTCCAGTCTAACCGGATTCAGCTGAGTACCAGTGTTTTACAAGGAGCGACTGACTGCCTATCTGACCTCCTCAACCCAGTTACCCGGGCAACCCAATACCCCTTGGTTAGACTGGCTTCTGACTACCCGTAACGACTGCCAAGGATGTTCAATGATAGCCGGGACCTACAGTTTAACGTGCCATCCGAAACACAATAATTTTTATGTTCGTTATTAAATAAATAAAACTTTATTTCAGACCGCATAGTCCATGTAAAAAAGCACTGTCTCATAAAATATCAAATAAAAAGGGCAGTTGTGGGAATGAGGATATTATAGGAAAGATATTACGATTTTAATGGCTGCTCCGTTTCACCATCATAAAGGCAGAGTTACAACACATTTATTTGAGAAAGTTAAGTTTTTAAGATGGTTTTGTCAGAAGATATTTAATTGGATAGACGTCCTTATAAAGTTCGCTGGAAGACGCTGGACGCAGGTCGCTTCCAACCGGTATATGTGGAGATCTAAAGGAGAGGCCCATCGATATAGGAAAGACTAGATGGAGTGTTCAGTACAAAACGGAACGTTCATATTGACAGCATGTTTGACGCGCGTGTGAGTGCCGAAAGTGTATGATTATCGCGTCTGCATTTGTGTGCGTGTCATTCTAATATACCAGCGCAAAGTGATTACCCCCAAAATGTGGGAAAATTAAAATTTGTGCAGTTTTATTCACATTGACATAGGTGATAAAATTATCTTATAAATATAAATATAAATATAAATATAAATATAAATATAAATATAAATATAAATATAAATATAAATATAAATATAAATATAAATATAAATATAAATATAAATATAAATATAAATATAAATATAAATATAAATATAAATATAAATATAAATATAAATATAAATATAAATATAAATATAAATATAAATATAAATATAAATATAAATATAAATATAAATATAAATATAAATATAAATATAAATATAAATATAAATATAATGACTGGATGTCACAGGATCAGTCGGAAATCTATTGAAGAAATAAACTTATGTATTATCAATAAGTATCTTACTAAATTACAATAAAATAATAATGTTGATTTCGTAATACCATTTTACAATATTAATCGCAGCATCAAAAAAGAAGGTAAAAATATTTCATACCTTGGCAATACTCAAACAATATGGAGTCGTTTTGTTGTTATTTTCCCGTCGTAATATTTTCAAAGAAATGCATAGATATCTATACATATTTATCATAAAATTGCAAACTTACTTATGAAAAGTGATGTTTGTATGCTTATTTTTTCTTGGAGTGTAGTTTTTATATCATTTCGCTGCACAAACGGTCATTTTTGCATTTTTTTATGAAATATTTACGACGTAAACACGCGACAAACGTCTGTCGCGTAATGGCGGCCTGTGGGTGGGGATAAGCCAAATTGGTGTCTCTGATCATAATGCATTTTGACAGCGCGTACTAGGCATCTAGACATTTCTTATATCGATGGAGAGGCCTATGTTCAGCAGTGGACGTCCTATGGCTGAGATGATGACGATTTAATTTATTTTATATATATTGATGTGTTTCAGGAAAACATACAGCATTGTTAATGAAGAAGCAGTGTGCATATTATAGCCATTACCTTCGGTCCAACTTACAACCTCCTTTGAACTTTGAACTTGGTACATAGTTCAAAATAATAAGACAAGATGGCTTAATAAATATAATTACCTATAATCGGTTTTATTTTTATGTAAAACCGTTATATTGTGACGAATATTTCTTAAAATCTGAGTTAGTTAAGTGCCTTTTCATTACTCGCGACTTAACTTTATGCCCGCCCATATTCTCATTTAAATCTAGATCATTCCCGCCAATATTTGACACTGACGTCTTCATTGTATCTAAAGACGGTACAGATAAAATAGATTCTGTTACGAATGGTACACCATCGATCATTTCGTTCAACGGCTCTTCCGGATTAGATTTGCCAAGAGAAAATAGGTTTAATTTTAGAGGTTTATCGCTTTTTGCTACTCTTCTAGTGTTGGGATTTAATCGTCCGCAGTCATCGATACATATATAGTTAATTTTGTTCGGTTTCATAATTCTTGAGTATATGACATCGTTTGTGGAGTTTATTATTCGGAATATTACTTGCTGAGGGTTTATCTGAAAGGAGAAGAAAATTACATTAGGCATTTCTTTATACTAATCATTATGTGCCTTTTCCCAGTTATGTTGGGGTCGGTCGGCTTCCAGTGATCGGAGTGTCTAGTTAACTATATTTATTGCCTCGTTGGTCTAGTAGTCGTATGTAGTAGTTGGTCTAGTAGTGGCCTTGGGTTTTTTTCCCGGGTCAAGACGAAATCGCATTTTGGATTTAAGATACTTTCAAAAAAATAGTCAGAGTCTGGAAGGTGGAGATTGTTATAACCGTGCCTCGAGCACGTAAATGTCCAGTGCCTGATGTCTCTCCGGTCGTGTGGGATTGCCGAACCATCGGACTAGGAGAGTTAGAGTATAGAGAATGGACATGTGTCTCCGCAAATGCTTGAGCTGGCTGATCTCCTTAGAGGTAACTACCAGCAAGGCTAACAATCTCTCTGAACGCCATTATTATCATATTACTGCAAAATACCTACATGTAAATAATAAAAAACCCTAAATCTCACCTCATAGATAGTAAAAATCTCACAATAATCTTTCCCATTACAAATTATACTTTCATAATTGTCCGTGACACCATACATCTTAGTAAACTGATATTCCGTCTCAATAGGGTTGTCGCAAGTAGCTGTCAGATCAGAGAACTGGAAGACTGAAGGGCAAGCGCTCGTCAGATCCGAGTACTGTGTGTATTTGACCCCACATATGTCGGAGTCCGATATTATGGAGTAAAACTCGTACGGACACGGTGGAGGCCGCTCTTCAATCGTCTACTGGAAGATAGAGGGGTTTTAGTGAACACAATTATGGAATACTAGCGGTCGCCCGCGGCTCCGCCCGCGTGGATGTCGGTTTTCGCGACAAAAAGTAGTTCAGTTATTCTGATGTATAAGCTATATTGTGGTAAAGTTTCATTCAAATCCATTCAGTAGTTTTTAAGTGAAAGAGTAACAAACATCCATACTTACAAACTTTCGCCTTTATAACAGTAGTAGGATATAGGGCGTTAAAAAACTAATGCACACTATTTTTTAAAGGTCATTTAGTACCTGCTAAGGATCATGTTTACCATAAAAAAGTTGAATGGCCAAAGGGTTAACGACCGAGCGCCTTCATAAAGACCGGCGTTATACGTACAATTTGGCGACTGAGATGATAAATTTAGTAAAAATGTTATTATTTACATAACTTTCTTGTGATAAACATGATCCTTATCATGGACAAATGACCTGTAAAAATAGTGTACATAAGTTTTGTAACACCTTATATAGATTATCATAGTTTGCATTTTTGAACGGTAATGTTATCTAGTCTTTTCCCAAGCTATGTTTGAGTCGCCTTCCAGTTAAACCAGATGCAGCTAAGTACACAGGGCTACACATCAAGTTATACAAAACCAGTTTGTCTTGGACTCGCTTTATATGGTCTTTCTACAAATTGCACGGTCAGCTTATACTAGT
Source organism: Heliothis peltigera (assembly GCA_958496145.1). Classification (NCBI taxonomy): domain Eukaryota; kingdom Metazoa; phylum Arthropoda; class Insecta; order Lepidoptera; family Noctuidae; genus Heliothis; species Heliothis peltigera. The sequence goes on from OY292351.1 coordinate 3,197,743, forward strand.
TTTGTATAGCCGTATGTACAGTCACATCACACATCAGTGGAAACATTTGAACTGCGAAAACAGCTCTTATGTCGTAGGAAATAGAGGCGGTCTCAAGGTCAAAGTGTGTTTACTGATGTGCGGGTGACTGTACCAGTGTGCCACATGGAGTGACTGCCTGTCTGGCTGTCATGTCCTGTGAGACTGGTTAACAGACTCCCTGGCTTCTGACTACCCGTAATGACTGCCTAAAATGTACAGATGCTAGTACATCAAGCTACCTGAAACTGTCAAAATATTCCCAATCAACTTCGAACCATATGCGTCAGCGGTAAAGTTGAAAACCTGTTAAGGAAATTTGACAGATTGTAGTAGGTCGATGTGCTGGCTTCTGTACATATTGTGTATTTGAGATTGAACAGAGTGGAGACAGAAGAGATTGTAGCTCCTGGATCTCCCTGGATGCTCTGATCGGCTATCCATAGCCTTCAGCCACTATTGCTTATACGATTCTAGTTATATGCGCTCTTCACGATCCTAACCGACCGCCGACAGAAGTGACCTTGGTCGCATCGGCCGACAGCGTTCCACTCGGTTGGGGCTGTCACTGTCGCGATGCGCTCCCGACCAAAGTGGTTAGACCACGTCCGTATCTAATCGGCCGACCAACGTCTACACGGTAGATTTTCACACCAACTGGACCAAGATGACCTCTGTAGGACGTTGGTTTGGATCCTGTAAAAGGCCTATAATGCAATTGGGATGCGCACTAGGTCATAATAAAATACTTTACCATATTCATTTTGTAAAGCATCTTAAAATAATGTCAGTTTAATTTATCGTTTTGAATCGAAAACTGTTTTTATTTTTTTATTGATAATTTAATCGAAATAAGTATACGGCTTGATGCGAAAAATCTGTGACGTCATATGTGGTGTTTTTATACAAATTGCATACAAAGTAACCGTTTTTGACAGTTCTAAAAAAGTATTGAATTTGACTACTTGTCCGCATCCCTATTCACAAAATACCTTCAAGGTTTAAGATCAGACTTACCCACATCCCACAGTTATGGCATCCCGTCCCATTAACAATTTGGAAATTATTACATTTATAGCTAACAATTTTATTAGTACTGCCAATGGCCACACTTCTCCACGTCCGCCAATGCATGTCCCTTTTATAATTATACTTCATGTCATTCATGGCGAGCAAGCGGCGAAAATCCTTTTCAATCGATTTAATTTTCAACCATTTGTTCGACGAACTGTCTATCTGTCTATGGTGTATAATATCGTCTAGGATTTCGATATTTTTTACTGTAGCCTCTTTTTCCACCACTAATTTCCGGTCCTTTATTTGACGTTGTCTCTGCCTTTCTAGAAATCTCTCTCTGAAATCTACATGCCTTTTTATAAGTATATGCGACATAACTATTGATGTACATTGTATTGTTATGAATATAATATGTATAATTGAGATCATTTTGAATTGATACGCGACCACTTTCAATGATTAACTAGTTCTTAATGTCGTGTGAAATGAATAAAAAGAGTACAGTCCTTTGTTATCGATTTTAATGACTCGTTTTTAGGGTTCCGTACCCAAAGGGTAAAACGGAACCCTATTGTTTTCGCTCCTCTGTCCGTGCGTCTGTCACCAGGCTGTATCTCATGAACCGTGATAGTTAGAGAGTTGAAATTTTCACAGATGATGTATTTCTGTTGCCGCTATAACAATAAATACTGAAAATGAAAACTAGAATAAAATAAATATTTTGGGGGGCTCCCATACAACAAACGTGATTTTTTTGTTAATTTTTGCTCGATATCGATAACGGCAACAGGTAGATGCTTGAAATATTCACAGAATATGGAATGTCTTACTTAATTCAAAAATAAGTAATTTTATTAAAATTAAATTAATATTTGAGGGGGGCTCCCATACAACAAACATGATTTTTTGCTCGTTTTTTACTCGATATTGATAACGGCAAAAGGCAGACGCTTGAAATCTTCCCTGAATATTAATTCGTACAATAGTACGAATGGTACGGAACCCTTCGTGCGCGAGTCCGACTCTTGGCCGGTTTTTTTTTGTTTTATTTGTAGATATCAGATGTACAGGCCTGTTTACCTACTTGACTTAGTTTTACAATGACGGTGTTTTGCTCTCGGTTGTCAGATAAAAAGAATATGTAGTCATACAAAACCTTTTGTCTAACTAAACAGTATTTTTTATGACGTATGTATCATGAAATGCCGTATTTAGAGTTTTTTTTTATCTCCAGACGAAAAATGAGGATTAGTTTGATCATTATGCGTGTATCTGTCTTTTCGTGGGAAATCATCAAATGAACCCTCCCTCTGAGGGTGCAGCTGGAGGGAGTGTCACACTCTTACTGACTAAAACCCACTATGTTCTCTCTGGAGGTGCCTGTGTGCCAGGGCCAAAGTAACTCTTGCGAACAAGCCGCAGAACAACCATAGGTCTTAAACAAATGACTCGTTTCGGAGTTTCTTGTGATGAGACGCGTTTCATAAAAATCGGCTCAGCTGATTTAAAATTACAAGTTGATTGTTTTTTAAGTAATAGGTATGTTGTCTTTTATTTGAAGTACTAGTGACTTGTAGTTTAAAATGACAAGATAACCACTAGAAAAAAAACACCATTGCAAATGTTATTATTTGAAAAGTAAAAAATATGAGGCTACCGCTAGGTACCGATTTCATTTTAAGCTATTAAGTAGTGCTACTTGATCGCTTTAAAGATTTAAAACGAAAGTTTTAAGCCGTTCTTCCAAATGTATTTATGTTACTATGTGTCAATAGTAATAGTAGTATGGACATATTATATTAATTTGTCTGCAAGGATTTTGTTTGCTTTAATATAATGAGGCGTTTATAGGATCTTCTATGGCAGCTGATGTTAAAACTGCATGAATATTTCGCTGGAACGCGCCAATGAATGGCGAAAAAATCTCATATTCTTGATGGACGATTCATTCATTCAATGTCGTTCATTTCATTCCTCATAAAATAATGGGAGATGACGGGTGTCTATCGTAATTTTACAAAAATACCCATTTTGTTCTACTATTTTAGTTACGATAACGTTTTGTGACAAGACTTTGTGAGTTCGCGCGTGTGTCTGTGTACAATTTGTGTGTTTTTATTCATTTAGAACTACGTTTTTCATCTTATCCGCTGCTCAACGTAATTTGGTATGTATTTTATTTGAGTAACTGTGTGCCTTCTCTTTGTTTTAATTAATATTCTTGATAGTAAATGGAAAGTTAGTTTCGCGTATTATTATTCACAGAACTATGGTTGGGCAAAGATCATTTTGTAATTATACAATCCGTATTTTGTATACAGTATACCACGCCCGTACTATTAAGCTGTAAATGGGATGCCTTTGCCTCTTTTGGAAGTATTTTAAAACTATATTAATGTTTGGTGTACGGTTGACATATTTTTACGAACAAATTTACGTGAAATTATTAAAATGTGAAGTTATCTAACAAAGTTTCTTAAAAGTAATTGAGTCGCTATGCAATGGAAATTCCTTTTTTAATATCTGTATTAATTTACAAGTTGTATTTGTCACTGCTAACAACTTCGCAACTGCAATGATTTCACAATATATTTCTTTGTATCTTTTCTGAGGGTTGGAGTGTAGCAAAGGGTGTGCAAGGTTTTTGGGACTTAGAAATTTTTTCAACAAAAATGAAAATTCTTATAAATGCCTAGTTTTTCATTTCCATCGCATAGAATACCTATTTATAAGGCGAAAAGCATCTGGGCACTTTTTGTCTAGGACTTCAGGTTAGCCTGAAAATGAGCACTGAAGGTCAGTCGCCAATGTACGCAAAAACACTTAGAAAAATTTTTGAGAAAATTTTTTGAGCAAAATTTCTTTTTTTTAGAAATTTACCCCCCTACACAATAGAAACGAAAAAAAAAACAATTTCTAAAAAAAAAATTTTGCTCAAAAATTTTTCTAAGTGTTTTTGCGTACATTGGCGACTGACCTTCAGTGCTCATTTTCAGGCTAACCTGAAGTCCTAGACAAAAAGTGCCCAGATGCTTTTCGCCTTATAAATAGGTATTCTATGCGATGGAAATGAAAAACTAGGCATTTATAAGAATTTTCATTTTTGTTGAAAAAATTTCTAAGTCCCAAAAACCTTGCACACCCTTTGCTACACTCCGACCTTTCTGAGACTGTAGGCTGTAGGAATGTAAACTTTATTGTTCTAAAAACTCTATACATTATAAGTTACAGAACAACTTTCATTGTTTTATTCATTACAAGCTACAAATGTATCAATAAATATAATGAGAACATACATTGGGTTAAAACCTCCATGGTAACTCTTTGGTAGTATTGTTTTTTTAAAACACAAGCAAAATAAGTTATACAGCCTGGGTAAAAACTTCTTTATTCTAGTTTCTTTTTTGAATTCACATTTCTGGGTTATAATAATGTGACTAAAATGAAATTTGGCATTTATCCAATCCTTTGTAAATTGCAAATATAAGTGGATGAATAATATGGCAATAATGTTTTACTCTAAATACATATAATACAAGCCATATGTTGAAACATCATTATTTGAACAAGTTCTATGCTCTCTGGTCATTCACCTGTCTAGATTCAGAGATAATTAATAAATTATTTTTAGTATCTGGCTGTATACTTAACAATTTTAAAGATTTGATTGTTTTATAAGATAATAATAATTTTATTTTAGTTATGTGAGATAGGATACTTTTTTTGTTTTAAATATTTTCATGTGATCTTATATATCTTTAAGTTATGAGTTGGCCAAGGTATTATAATATAATATTCTTCACACATTCACACAACGTCATCTAGTCCCAAACTAAGCAGAGCTTGTACTATGTGTACTAGACAACTGATAATAAACATACTTTATATACTTTTATTTTGTAAATTTATACATAGGAACACCCAGACTAAGTCAAACACCCATGTTCTTGCTCACATATATTTGTCTAATGCAGGAATTCAACCTGTGACCTCCGTCATGGCAGATTTTTTTGCTACTATGCTACCTGGTTGTCCCAGATATGCATTCTGCCACCGTCATCCTCTCCCAAGCCTTTTCCCAACTATGTTGGGGTCGGCTTCTAGTTTAACTGGATTCAGCTGAGTACCAGTGTTTTACATGGAGCAACTGCCTATCTGACCTCCTCAACCCGGGCAACCCAATACCCCTTGGTTAGATTGGCTTCTGACTATTGGTAAGAGCAAGCGTAGTGATTAATGGTCAATCCTTCTCCGTGGGAAATGGGGCATGTGCCCATCAGTGGGACAATAAAAGGTTGATGTGATGATGAAGTTTATCACTAAAACTCACTATTGAATGCAGCTATTTACAGCCAATAAAGATAATAATTTTCTATATAACTAAAATACCTCATTTGCTAATATTTATTGGTAATAAGGCTCATTAATTTATGGTTATTTAAATTAGATAATTTGTTAATTAATAAAATTTAATTCTACAATTCTAAAAGTCTTGGTGGCTTAGTGGTTCAAGCACCAGCTTTTCAAGTATGAGGGTGCGGGTTCGATTCCAGGTCAGGCAAGTACCAATGTAACTTTTCTAAGTTATATGTACTTTCTAAGTTATATGTACTTTCTAAGTTTATCTTGGACACCAATGACTGATTAAAGGTGAAGGAAAACATCTCGAGGAAACCTGGACTATAAAGTGTGAAATCACCAACCCGCATTGAGCAAGCGTGGTGATTAATGCTCAATCCTTCTCCTTGGGAGAGCAGGCCTGTGCTCAGCAGTGGGACGATAAATAAGCTGTGATGATGATGAATTTTAACTGTGATGAAAGCAATCTGTGTATTGGTGTTTCGACGAGTTCCTCTGTGTTTCGGAAGGTACGTCAAAATTAGTGGGTCCCGGCTGACATTTGTACATGTTTGGCAGTTGTTACGGGTAGTCAGAAGCCAGAAAGTGCTACAGCCAGTATTATCAAGAGGTATGGGGTTGCCCAGATAACTCGGTTGAGGAGACTATTCAACACACTGGTTATCAGCTGCTCTGATTAGGTTGCAAGCCGATCTCAGCATAGCTTGCTCAGAGTAGGCAGATGATGCATGAACTATCTAAAGTAACACACATTGGTTATTATTATTATTTTGTATGTCTCTACTAGACCTAGTGTCGTGGTGGCCTAGTGGTTAAAGAGCCAACCTCTCAAGTATGAAGGCGTGGGTTCGATTCCAGGTCGGGCAAGTACCAATGCAACTTTTCAATGTTTGTATGTGCTTTCTAAGTATATCTTGGACAGCAATGACTGTGTTTCGGATGGCACGTTAAACTGTAGGTCCCGGCTGTCATTGAACATCCTTGACAGTCGTTACGGGTAGTCAGAAGCCAGTAAGTCTGACGCCAGTCTAACCAAGGGGTATTGGGTTGCCTGGGTAACATTATTTCTTTAATGGCGTGTCATTTCAAATTAAAAGTGACGTAATCTCGATACCGACAGATGGCTATCTATCACAACACTTGAGGAAATCAACAGTTTTTTTTATATGTCTCCTTTAACAAAGAAAATATACTTTATTTCTCCACTGTTAAGGTTGGATTTCGCTTAAACACTTAAACCCATACATTGACAGATGTCATACGTGTCTGGTCGTCGTTTATTTGAGAAAAGACTTTAGCGTTCTGTATTTAAGGTCGGATTTAGCAAATCTATGTTTTCTTTGCTCCGGTTATTGACAGGTGAAAATGAGCTCTATGTCAAGGTGATTTGAGCTTTTTTTTGTTCAATGTAAGTGTTTTAGTAAAGTTTATTTACCTCTGGTTGAACAAAAGATTTAGCGAGAAGTTTACTATGTATAGAAAAAATACGATCTTGTTTTGTTTAGTGGTAAGTAAAGGCCTTGTCTGATTGTAAAGTATCATCATTAGGCTCTTTAGGCCTGGCGCCCACTATCGGTCGGCATCGGTGCGGCTCGGTAGAGCTCGAGCGCTTTACGCCGGCTTCGGGCGGCTTGGGGCGCCTTAGAGCGCCTTAGGGCGCCTTAGAGCGCCGTAGGGCGCTTTAAAGCGGCTTTGGGCCCCTGAGAGCTGCTTGGCAGACCGTCGGTCCGTGGATGGGCGACCATCTTGTCATGACCAGTTTTTCCGTGTTTCGGAAGGCACGTTAAGTCGGTGGGTCCCCGTTGTCATTTGAATATCTACAGCAGTTACATGTAGTCAGCAGCCAGAAAGTCTGACAATCAGTCTTACCAAAGGGTATCGGATTGCCCAGGTAATTGGTTGGTAGAGGTGAGGAAAATTTTTTAACCTCGTCGCCACGCCTATAGCTTTGAGGAAAAAAACAAAATAGATGGGTTTGACAATCGCAATGGTATATTATGACATAGGTCATGTATCATGCTGAGTAGCAAATGACGTCATACGGACAAACAAAACAATACATTGTATGTATTATGAAACACTAATGTCTGAGGCTGTTGTCGGGGTCGGCTTCCAGTCTTAACTGGACGCAGCTGAGTACCAGTGTTTTACAAGAAGCGACTTCCTATCTGATCTCCTCAACCCAGTTACCTGGGCAACCCAATACCCTTGGTTAGACTGTCGTCGTTAGAGTTTCTAGCTTCTGAGTACCCGTAACGACTGCCAAGGATGTTCAATGACAACCGGGGCTCGGATTGTCTGTACCTAGTTCTAGCCGGAATGATATCGGATAGACCTAGTTTTATCCAACAGCGAATAGCTGGACCTAGTTGTAGCCGGCACGATGAAGGGTATAACTAGTTTTACCTGACAAGTGTAAGTGGCTACACCTAGTTCTAACCGGCTAAAACTAGATGTAGCTGCACTTAGGGTTTTAGCCGTAACATATATAACATACAGGCTATTTTCTATCCATGTGCTGGGAATAGTTCTCTTGAGAAGACGGTGAAACTGCGCGCGGTAATTTCTAATAAATAGTACTACATGTTTTATCAAAACGTGTCCTCGGCTACAATCGAGTATGTATGTTGATTATGTATATGTGTATGTATGTATGTGTGTATGTAACAACATTCTCATTGTAATGAGTTTGTACACGATAACGCGTGATGTATGACTCATAGTACGAGATGAACGTCAATAGATTACATCTGTTAGTTACAGGCGCCAGCATATCAAGCTACTAGAATCTTGTTGAATGGGCGGTCAAGTAATCGATCAAACGGAGGTCAAAAATTATTTCCCATCGACAATTAAGGGAAGGTAGCCAGCACATCAAGCTACTACAGTCTGTCACATTTCCTTAATAGATTTTCAACTTTATCACTGAAACATTACGGTTAAAAGTTGATTGGGAAAATTTGATTTCGGATGGCTTAATGTGCTGGCGCCTGTACTATCTACATGTACATACATATAATAAAATCGTAGAAAAGTCCAAACTGTACATTGAATATTTTTTTTAAAAGAACGATTGGGGCGTGATCTACAATCGATAGCGAAGCCAAAAATATAGTTTTCAGAATTTTTGTCTGTATGTATGTCTGGGCTAATCTCTCGCTATCACGTACCGGGGGCGGGGTGGGGGGGGGCGTACTAAATATCAACCCAAGAACCGTACCCTAGGGTAAAACTGAAAGAATATTTTTGAAATACGGTAGATGACAACTAGTCAAATTCATTACTTTTATTTAACTGTCAAAAAATGGTTACTTTCTATGTAGTCTAAGGGCCAGTTTCACAGGTCACGGATAGCCACTATCTACCAGATAAATTAAAAAATAGAACAGAATTTGTATGAAATTATCTGCCAGATAAGCTATCTGATTTATATTAGAACAGATTCAGTGAGCGCATGGTGGGTGACAGTAATAATAAGTCAACTTTCATAAAGCAGCCAGGAGTCTGGAAGTTGGTGATTGATTCACCCGTGCATCGGAGAGCACGCAAATGTCGGTCCTGCGCCTGATCTCTCCGGTCGAGTCGGATTGCCGTCCCTGAGGACTATGAGAGTGAGGGAATAGAGAGTGCACCAGTGTCTGCGCGAATGTGCGTGCACTATAATATGTCCTGCTCAGCTGGCTGATCTCCATAAAAGAGAACGGCCGCCGTAGCCGATAATCGGCCTTGGATGCCATCATCATCATCATCAAATCTTCTTCTTCTTCTTCCTGCCCTGTTCCCAATTCTTTTTGGGGGTCGGCGCAGTGTGTTTTCCGCTTCCACTCATTTCGGTCAGACGTCATACTACTATCCACTCCCTTCTTAATCATATCCTCTTTCAAGCAATCAATCCATCTCTTCCTTGGTCTACCTCTATCTCTCCATCCATTCACATTCATACTTAAGACACGCCTTGTAGCATGTGTCTCACATCTTCTCATGACATGCCCATACATCATCAGTCACTCTGACAAAAAATTGCAGTCAGCGGCGGGCCTAAGTACGCTGATATTCTCAGAGTACGAATGCCACGATGCGTAGCAAACCGAAATAGGTCGGAACATTTAAAATGATGACTAAGTATCATAACGGTCAATTTTGTCCAATTGACTTGTTGTCTTGTGGTGAAAACATGTTGGGACAATTCCATAAAGGCTCCTACACACAGTACCGGCGGCAGGGCCGTCGGGTAAGCCGCGGTATTCCAAGCCGCCGCCGGCCACCACACAAAGGAGTATAGCAAAGGAGCACAGCCGCTCGGCAAAAACCCGGCGGCTTGTGTGTAGGAGCCTTAACGTTGCCTCGTTGGTCTAGTAGTTGTGTAGCGAGCCTGCTCTGCACGGGGTCTCGGCTTCGATTTCATGTTATCCCTCAACCGACTTATTAGAAGACAGGTATCCGATCACGTGTAGTGTAGTGTGATTGGGTATTTAACTCTTTTTTGTTTAATTATTCATATCAAAAGTAACGTTATATAAAACCTAAAACAGAAATAACTTTTGGAATCCGTTGAGAAATAAGTAATTTATAAACCTTTCAAAACCAGTAGAAAGTCAAATAGTTAAATTACAGAAAAAGGATGCACATACAAGCTTGTGACGTCAACGCTATTTGATCCCACTCTTCATCATACGAATATAAAAAATGCTGATTGCTGCTCCATTTATCAACCAATTTTGACGCTGTTTTCAGAAAAATGTTCCTTGTGCGCGTGTTTATAAAAAAAATGTACAAAATCAAACACAGGCGAATACCCTGTTATAATATTTCATCAAAATAAATTAAAAGAAAAAACTTTTTTTAAAAAGATTTTATAGTCCTCCATATTGGATTTAGAATAACGTCAAATTATATTTTAAGTCGCTCTCAATAAGCCCTTTCATTTGATACCCATATTGTTGAAATTCATTAAAAATAACTACTCCGCCATCTTGGACGGTCCGCCATATAGGATTTAGAATAACGTCATATAACATATCTTGCATTGTCATCCAAACTGAACGTGTATACAAAATTTCAGCTCAATCGGTTGAAGATATCTACTTCAAAATTGAGTTCAAAGAATCCACCGTAACATACACACATACACGGCAAGTTAAATAAAAGCTTTTAAAAATAAACTTCTAATCAAAATTCCTAGTAATGTTGCCTAGCGGAACAACAAAGGAGAGATAATGTCAGTAATTTATACAAACATCTGATATTTGCTCGTCTAACTGTGTCACATGACGTCACGCTAATAAATGATAAACCCGTAATAGACTGTGTCCTTCATATTAACATTCTGCTCGGTACACACAGGAATTATATACGAGAGACATGGAATGTGATAATGTACTTTTTACTCGACTTTTAAAAAGGGTTATTACTATCATTTTATATAATAAACTGCCTCGTTGGTTTAGTAGTCGCATGGCGCGACTGCTGTGCATGGGGTCTCGGGTTCGATTCCCGGTTTTGAGAAACTTTCATAATTTAAGCCCGGAGCCTGGCAGTTGGTGATGGATTCACCCGTGCATCGGAGAGCACGTTGCAGTTGGTCCTGCTTGTGATCTCTCTCCGGTCTTGTCGGATTACCGTCCCTGAGGTCTATGAGAGTGAGGGATTAGAGAGTGCACCTGTATCTGCGCGAGTGCTTGTACACTAGAATATGTCCTGCGCAGCTGGCTGATCTCCATAAAAGAGAACGGCTGCCGTAGCCGACAATCGGCCTGGATGCCATTATCATCAATATCACAATTAAAAACATCTGCCTAGCCTTTTCCCAAGCTATGTTGGGGTCGTCCAGCCTTGACCGGATGCAGCTGAGTACCAGTGCTTTACGTGAAGCGACTGCCTGTCTGACCCCCTATTACTTAGACAACCTGTTGTTGCTGGGGAGTTTGTTGCGCCACTTCTTCTTCCCAGCAAAAACACAGGAAGTGGTGAAGAGTGGGCGTTTTAGGGGCTGTCTTTTGTAATTTTTGACATTCAAAAAGTGCTGTTTTACAGCCAAGTTTGAATAGATGATTTTGAGTTTTTTTTGAGTTTTGACCCCTTGGTAAGACTGGTTGTCAGACTTTGTGCCTTCTGACTACTCGGGAAGTCTGTGACGGGCTTAAAATAAGAGTATTTCTTCAAATTCTTTGAGATATATCACGTAGAATGTTCCTTGAACGACCGGTGTCAACTATCCCACTACATGAGTACATGACATTGATACGCTTCGTCACCTTCATATCAAGTTATCCTCAACCGACTTATTAGAAAACAGGTATCCGATCACGTGACTGCGTGCCATGTCACCGTTTTATTGTACAGGCACGCGAAGCTACTACAATCTGTCAAAGTTTTAACATTTTCTACTCGTGTGACGTGGCTATGTAACAGCTGCACAGTCCTACTATTATTATAAAGGCGAAAGTTTGTAAGTATGGATGTATGGATGTATGGATGTTTGTTACTCTTTCACGTAAAAACTACTGAATGGATTTGAATGAAACTTTACCACAATATAGCTTACTAGCGACCCGCCCCGGCTTCGCTCGGGTGCAATGCTGATACTAAATACACTACAGAAAAACTGTGAACGTTGTATATAAAAAAATAGCGGCCCGCTCCGATGTTATTATGCATATAAACCTTCCTCTTGAATCACTCTATCTATAAAAAAAAACCGCATCACAATCCGTTGCGTAGTTGCAAAGATTTAAGCATACAAAGGGACATAGGGACAGAGAAAGCGACTTTGTTTTATACTATGTAGTGATACATCAGAATAACATATAGGCTACTTTTTATCCGGGTATGGAAAGTACTTCCCTCAGAAAGCGGGTGAAACCGCTGGTTCAAAATAATCGGCACCGCGTGTCGGGGTAGGTCCGCGAATGGGTGACCATCTTGTCATGACGAGTTCCTCCGTGTTCCGGCTGTCATTTGTACAGACGCCAGCAAATCAAGCAATCCGAAACTGTGATAAAGTTGAAAATCTATTATAGAAATTTGACAGATTGTAGTAGTTTGATGTGCTGGCGCCTGTACATCTTTGGCAGTCGTTACGGGTAGGTAGAAGCGAAAACTTATTTTATAATATATCATCATCATCTTCCGAGCCTTTTCCCAACTAAGTATGTTGGGGTAGTCTTCCAGTCTAACCGGATTCAGCTGAGTACCAGGTTTTTACAAGGAGCGACTGCCTATCTGACTTCCTCAACCCAGTTACCCGGGCAACCCAATGCCCCTTGGTTAGACTGGCCTCAGACTTACTGGCTTCTGACTACCGGTAACGGCTACCACGGATGTTCAATGACAGCCGGTACCTACAGTTTTTATGATAATTAATAACCTTTTTTTATAATAATTAAAATTAAATATTCTTCGTTACAGTTATTGTCATGGATTTTCGCAAAGTGACGCTTGATTTAATTATTTATATTACGGAAGCTTGAAACAAGCACCGAAGTGGTTCTTAAGAAAAATATTTACTTCAAACGAGTCTTTCTCAGAATCTGTTGTTTTTAAACTAAATCTGTATGCGTGAGATATTCTCGAAATTATTTCTCCGGTTGTTTAAACAATCGATCAGTCTGATTCTTGTTGATACTGTTCAATTTTAAAAGCTTTTATTTAACTTGCCGTGTATGTATGTTACGGTGGATTCTTTGAACTCAATTTTGAAGTAGATATCTTCAACCGATTGAGCTGAAATTTTGTATACACGTTCAGTCTGGATGACAATGCAAGATATGTTATATGACGTTATTCTAAATCCAATATGGCGGACCGTCCAAGATGGCGGAGTGGTTATTTTTAATGAATTTCAACAATATGGGTATCAAATGAAAGGGCTTATTGAGAGTGACTTAAAAAATAATCTGATGTTATTCTAAATCCAATATGGCGGACCATAAAAGCTTTTTAAAAAAAGGTTTTTCTTTTAATTTATTATTAACTGTTCGTGGTTTCTACTTCGTCCGTTCGAAGTAGTGGTAGCCTAGTGGTTAAAGAGCCAGCACTTATAAGTCAAACACCCAAGTTCATGCACACAAATGTTTGACTTAAGCGGGAATCGGACCCGCGACCTATAGCGTGGCAGGCAGGTTCACTAAGTCTAACCAAGGGGTATTGGGTTGCCCGGGTAACTGGGTTGACATCTCCCGAGCCTTTTCCCAACTATGTTGGGGTCGGCTTCCAGTCCAACCGGATTCAGCCGAGTTTTACAAGGAGCGACTGCCTATCGGACCTCCTCAACCCAGTTACCCGGGCAACCCAATGTACCTTATAGATTGGCGTCATACTTACTGGCTTCTGACTACCCGTAACGACTGCCAATGATGTTCAATGACAGCCGGGACCTACAGTTTAACGTGCCATCTAAAACAGTTATAACACATCAAACACGTTATCAAAGCTGTTTGTTTGTAAAGATTTAGTCGCTGTCAGATGTGTGATGAGTGATACAGATAAACTGGAGTACTAACGCTAAGCTAATGCTGATTTGATTATAGAAATTATTTGATAAGAGCCGTTTCACTGATAACATGAGTGAAGGTTTGTGAAATTCCGTTGCTATTAGAAAATGATGATGATAATATTTATTTATTTATTTATTTACCACACATATTTTTATTTACTTTGCCATTACAGATTAACTTAACCGAATTCGACAAAGTAACTTAAATAAAATTAAAGAAAAAAACTTTTTTTTAAAAGCTTTTATGGTCCGCCATATTGGATTTAGAATAACGTCATATAACATATCTTGCATTGTCATCCAAACTGAACGTGTATACAAAATTTCAGCTCAATCGGTTGAAGATATCTACTACAAAATTTTGTTCAAGGAATCCACCGTAACATACATACACGGCAAGTTAAATACAAGCTTTTAAAAAGTAAAATGACTTCCAAAAACATTAAAAAAAAACTTAAGTACAAACGCCAGCACATCAGACTACCCGAAATTGTAAAATTTTCCCAATCCATTTTGAACCATACGCTTAAGCGATATAGTTTATAATCTATTAAGGAAATTTGACAGGTAGCTTGATATGGTGGCGTCTGTCTGTACATCGCTCTAGAAGTCAGTGTCTAGAGGTTGCTGCGGGTTGTTCGTAAGAGTTACCGTGGCCCTGGCACACAGGGATCTCCAGAAGGAACATAGTGGGTTTTAGTCAGTAAGAGTCTGACACTCCCTCCAGCTGCACAAAAAAAAGTGTCTAGAGGTTGCAGCTGTGTTTATTTCGCCACCGATTTCTGGAGCGATGTATACCTCCATTTTTGTCCCTGTGTTTTTTTTTATTTATTTTATTTTTATTTCTTTTGTAAAAATGTTTTAAATATATTATGATTCGATTCCAAATGATTAAACTTTAAATGAAGCGTAATAAACGATATAGTAAGTTAATCATACTCTCCACCTTGATAAGATATCATGTGTTATCTTGTAGTAAGGGTATACTATAGTATTATTTATCTTTATCGTCCTACTGCTGGGCACATGCCTCCTCTCACACAGAGAACGACTGAGCGTCAATCAACACGCTTACTCAATGCGGGTTGGTTTTTACTCTTTATAGTCCAGGTTTCCTCGAGATGTTTTCCTTCACCTTTAATCAGTCATTGGTGTCCAAGATACTCTTAGAAAGTACATATAACTTAGAAATGTTGCATATTGGTACTTGCCTGACCTTTTCCCGCTGTGGGTGCAGCTGGAGGGAGTGTCAGACTCTTACTGACTAAAACCCACTATGTTCCTTCTGGAGGTTCCTGTGTGCCAGGGCCGTGGTAACTCTTATGAACAACCCGCCGCCTAGGCAGACCCTGGACCTAAGGGACCCCTCCTATGTTGCTGACATCTCTTCTAGAATAAGGAGTACATGCCTGACCTGGAAACGTATCCTCACATTCATACTTGAGAGGCGGGTGTTTTAACCACTAGGCCACTACGATTTAATCAAAATAACTTGATATCTTTACGGCAAAAATCTATCTATTCGTAAAAGTATTATCTAATCATACTCAAGCCTACTTTTTTATAATTATCTCTGAACGGTGTTATTAATACGGTTACGGTTGTTGATGGATCGAGCTGTTAATAACAACCGTTCGAGCAGTTGATTTTCTATCACAGTTCATCATCTCCCGAACCTTTTCCGAACTATGTTGGGGTCGGCTTCCAGTCTAACCGGATTCAGCTGAGTACCAGAGTTTTACAAGGAGCGAATGCCTATCTGACCTCCTCAACCCAGTAACCCGGGCAACCCAATACCCCTTGGTTAGACAGGCGTCAGACTTACTGGCTTCTGACTACCCGTAACGACTGCCAAGGGTCTTCAATAACAGCCGGGACCTACAGTTTAACGTGGCATCCGAAACACAGTCATTGGTGTCCAAGATATACTTAGAAAGTACATACAAACTTAGAAAAGTTACATTGGTACCTATATTGCCTGACGTGCAGGCTTAGCATGACAACCGTAGAAACAAGTTTTGTTTACCGGATAATGGAAATAATGACAGAAAAGTGACAGATTGACGTAAGATTTCTTTTGACATTTATTGAAGAAATTTTTCTTCGATCGACATAAGTTTACAAGATTATATGCGAGTTGACAGGTCGCGCCATGCTCGGGCAGAAGACATCTTGACATTGAGAGAAACAGCTTTGTCTTGACAGAATAGATATAGAATCGCCATGCTAAGCCTGCTGGAATCGATCCCACGCACTCATACTTGAGAGGTTGGCTTTATCCACTAGGCCACCACGACTTACTTTTTAAGACCACGTTTTGTAATTAAGGGGAATTTTGTTCCACTGTAAAACTTACCCGCAATAACTTAATTTCCTTATTGAGACTAATCAATTTAATTGGCCACTGTTTCCTTTTGTTTTTAAGGTCTCTGAACAGGAAACTGTGAACTTGGACATTAAATAAGACTGTTCAGTAAAAAAATGCGTTATTTCTATTCCGTTTGTAGTCGTTCTTTAAGAATTGAATATATTTATCTGTATTCAACATATTTACAAATATGTACAATACTTACTAGTATAAAAATAAAAAATACATGAAACTAATTAACTATAACTGGTAAAAATAAATGAGACTTGGCTGGGGCACCCCCGTGCCCTCAGATAACTAAAAAGCATCAAAAAACTCATCCCCATCGCTGTCTACCGGGAGCGTACCCAAGAGGCTGGCAGCATTGCCACGTTGGATGGCAATGCTTATCCTCTGACCAAAGTAATAGCCAGCCTTTGGGTCACTGGAAGCGTCAACCAGCCGCTTAGATAACTCTTTAAAAAGACTTATATCTGTACATATAATAAAAGTCGTGGTGGCCTAGTGGTTAAAACACCAGCCTTTCGAGTATGAGGGTGCGGGTTCGATTCCAGGTCAGACAAGTACCAATGTAACTTTTTTAAGTTGTACGTACTTTCTAAGTTTATCTTGGACACCAATGACTGATTAAAAGGTGAAGGAAAACATCTCGAGAAAACCTGGATTATAAAGTCTGAAATCACTAACCGGCATTGAGCAAGCGTGGTGATTAACGCTCAATCTTTTCTCCGTGGGAGAGGAGGCCTGTGCCCAGCAGTGGGACGATAAAAAAAGTCTGTGATGATGATGATAATAAAATCGTAGAAAAGTCAAAACTGTACATTGAATATTTTTTTTTTAAAGAATAATTGGGGCGTGATCTACAATCGATATCGAATCCAAAAATATTATATTATTTATTTATTAGTTATACATTTATACCATTTATACTTATGCGAAATCATAAAGCTTTCATTTTTTTTTTAAGTGTGCTAGGCCAATGCCTATGTCTGCGAGTTATTTACTGCAGGTTTATATGTATAGAATTTGGTTCGGAAACTGATCAAAACTAAACAAATATAATTTAGAACTTTTGTCTGTTTGTCTGTTATTGATAATTTGAGTGTGGTGCGAATTTGAGAGTGTCATTCACGACCTTGACCTTGAAAGCACTTGTTACTTAGTTGTTACTGTTGCCTCACCGTAAACCATCAATTAATGATTATTCACACAGCGCATAGCATTTGTTTTTATAGCCATTTTCATGGCTCCTAAACTATGTTGGTCGATGATTAAAATCTGCAGTTGGTAACCATTTTATTTTCTTACCAAGCTATACAATACAAGGAGATCTTTATATGTAGGAAATCAGCCAATGACCCATCCCGCTGTGAGTGCAGCTGGAGGGAGTGTCAGACTCTTAGGGCTCTCGCCCACGGCGAGTTTTTGTAGCGATGCAGTCGCGATACTGTCGCGCGTAGGCATCGATACAGACGCGCAGCTATCGCTAGCTGTGTGCCCTCGCCCACGGGACCAGATTCAGTCGCGATGCAAACGCGATTCGGTCATGATGCAGTTACACTGATGTTCGGCACACTCCCTCCCCCTCTGTTCTTTCTCCGATGTCGTCCAACGCTGTCGCGCGTTTGTATCGATACAATCGCGATGCAGTAGCGCGTTGTATACGCGACTGGCACAAAATTCCAACAAAAGGAAAATGTATGGTCATCCTTACCTTTTTTTTATCGTCCCACTGCTGGGCACGGGCCCTCTCCCACGGAGAAGGATTGAGCGTTAATCACCACGCTTGCTCAATGCGGGTTGGTGATTTCAGACTTTATAGTCCAGGTTTCCTCGAGATGTTTTCCTTCACCTTTAGTCAGTCGTTGGTGTCCAAGATAAACTTAGAAAGTACGTATAGCTTAGAAAAGTTACCTGAATCGAACCCGCACCCTCATACTCGAAAGGCTGATGCTTTAACCACTAGGCGACCACGACTTTTAACCTTACCAATTTGTTAATATATTCTTTTTTTCATTTGTTTCAGATCAAAACCAGCCAATAACATAAGACTGATGTACTACATAGAATTATGTAGACAAGTATACAAGAATAAATAGTTTTAACATTCCACTTTTCAAGCTAGTACCTACATTTTGTAGTATGAAAACTGGGAATCATTTTGCGTAGAACGAAGAAAACAAGATGGCGACGCCTGTCAAAACTGTCAAGGAAGAGAATGAGGGCGATGAAGCGAACGAGAAGCTTCTAGAAGAGAACCAGGTGTTAATTGTACCGGCTCAACAGAATCAAGATGGCGGACTAGTTGCTGTCAAGTCTTCGAAAAAAGGTGAGTGATTGTAAATTTTCTCTAATTTTAAGAGCGCGTGTTCCAAAAGCTGGCAACGTCGCATATAGCTGTCAAATGTTTACATGTTTTAATAATTTTTTCAATTTTACTGTACGAAAATTAGAAATATTGCTCTGTAGTGCACTTAAAAATTAATAGGGAATGCAATAATTAATATCGTAACACCAAATATATAGTTTTATATGTAAAAAACGTATTTGGAAACTTTCCAAGTGCCTTTTTTCACCTTAAACGTTTAAAATATCAAATTTAGTGTTTTAATTGCAATTCCTATTCAATGTTTTAGTGCACTACAGAGCTATATTTCTTATTGTCATATAGTAATAGTCAGAAGCCAGTAAGTCTGACGCCAGTCTAACCAAGGGATATTGGGTTACCCGGGTAACTGGGTTGATGAGGTCAGATAGACAGTCCCTCCTTGTAAAACACTGGTACTCAGCTAAATCCGGTTAGACTGGAAGCCGACCCCAACATAGTTGGGAAAAGGCTCGGGAGATGATGATGATATAGTAAATTGGCCAAATTAATTAAAACGTGTGTAAATATTTGACAGCTATATGCGACGTTGCCAACTTTCGGTATACGCGCTCTTAACTTTTTCATCGCCACGTCAAAAAAATATACGTGCCCTCATCGCCAAGCTAAGAATTCATCCATAAATTCGTTTGCTAAACGCGCGACTGTATCGGTACAGTCACCCGCACATCAGTGGAAACATTTGAACTGCGAAAACAGCTCTTATGTCGTAGGGAATAGAGACGGTCTCAAGGTCAAAGTGTGTCTACTGATGTGCGGGTGACTATACAAAAAGTCGCTTGTTTTCTAACAGACTGTTAATAAATAAAGTAATTTTACAAGTAAACAACTCGGTTAGTCATTGTTTGAATTAATTCTAGTTGTCAACAAACACGTGATTTATATAATTTTCTGGAACAAAGCGCTTAACGACATGACTTTGTTTGTTAGTCACGGAGACATTTTTGTTGATTTAAAATATGGAGTTTGGACTCTTTGTCACAATAAATGATGCTATGAAGATGATTTTTCCTTTGTATAGATGCCAGCACATCAAGCTACCCGAAACTGTCACATTTTCCCAATCAACTTTGAACCATATGCTTCGGCAATAGAGTTGAAATTCTTGTCAGTCTTTTACGAGAAGCGATTGCCTATCTGACCTCCTCACCCAGTTACCCAGGCAACCCAATAACCTTTGGTTAGACTGGCGTCAGACTTACAGGCTTCTGACTACCCGTAACGACTGCCAAGGATGTTCAATGACAGCCGGGACCTACAGTTTAACGTGCCATCCGAAACACAGTCATTGGTGTCCAAAATATGCTTAAAAGTACATACAAACCTAGAAAAGTTGCATTAGTACTTGCCTGACTTGGAATCGAACCCACGCCCTCACACTTGAGAGGTTGGCTCTTTAACCACTAGGCCACCACGACGACCACGTCAACAAACACGTGATTTATATAATTTTCTGGAACAAAGCGCTTCAAGACATGACTTTGTTTGTTAGTCATAGAAACAATTTTGTTGACTTAAAACATGGAGTTTGGAATCTTTGTCACAATTAACGATTGTAGTACAGACGCCAGCACATCAGGCTACCACAATCTGTCAAATTTCCTAAATAGATTTTCAACTTTATCGCTAAAGCATTATGGTTCAAAGTTGATTGGGAAACTTTGTCAGTTTCGGGTAGCCTGATGTGCTGGCGTCTGTATATAGATGGGTGACCGAGCGGTCGGTTTTTTTGGTGAACTTGAAAAAAAAGGAAAATGATAGTTGAAAAAGGAGCTTCAAATTTTTTTTTTAACCATTTTCCATTTTTTTTCTTTCTTTCTTTCAATATACAATTACATTCTTTGTACGCAGAACTTCATTTTTTTTAATACCACTAAAAATCCAGCAATGGATTTGGAAATAATACGTACGTAACGGTCGACACGTTTCTGCTGTTACATTTTTGTGAGGTTTAAAAAAAAATGCAGTTTTATTGTATTTCCATAACGTTCCTGAAACAATTTCATGAACCAGTCTTCTTAGTATGGTATACTGAACTCAACCCATCAGTTTGTGGGAGGGCTGTCCCATTACACCCTGTATTATAACACTTTTATACACAGAAGATGTTGCTAAAACCCAAATAAATAAATGGTCGAGGAAACTATGGATTAAAAGACTAATGTCCCAATTAGTTAATTATAAAATTATGTGGGTACATAATTTTTTTCTTTTCTTAAACCCACGTCTTTGGGAGACGACATTAAAGTCTTAGTTCTTCGGTGCTTAGTTAGTGGTGTCGCGTTAAAAATGCCCAAAGGCAGGTATAAGAAGCTAAAAGGTGAGTTTTGAACCCATTTGTGTTGATACAACATCATCCTCCTGCCCTTATCCCAAGTTTTATTTGGGATCAGCATGTTTTTGTTATGATGTGGTCCTAATTTGCTAGATTGACGGCTCATGTTGTACATTATGGTTACAACAGACTAGCACATGTAGGTGGGCACTCCCTTATCTCCTATTAGCATCATATAATTGGAGGCAGTGGTTTTGTTTAGTTTTGGTTTTATTTATTGCAAATTTTTAGACGCCCCTAAGACGACCCACTGACCGAGTTTTGTCTTCCACGCTCTTCTATCTGCCGTCATCTCACAAGTAACATTCTGTCTAGCCATATCAACTTTCACGCAATCCATCCATCGTTTCTTTGGTCGTCCCCTTCCTCTTTATCCATCCACATTCATGTTTATTCGTTGGAAATAAATTGACAGGAATCCGGTACCCCTTTTTTGTGGGAAATCATCAAATAACCCCTTCCGCTGAGGGTGCAGTTGGAGGGAGTGTCAGACTTACTGACTAAAACCCACTATGTTCCTTCCTTAAGGTCACTGTGTGCCAGGGCCATGGTAGCTTTTGCGAACAACCCACAGCCCAGACCCGATACCCCGATTAGACTGGTAGTCAGACTCACAGGCTTCTGAATACCAGTAACGACTTCCAAAGATGTACAAATGACAGCCGGGACCCACCAATTTAGCGTGCCTTTCGAAACACGGAGGAACTCGTCATGACAAGATGGTCACCCATCCACGGGCCGACCGCACCAAGCGTTTTTTAACCTTATGATCGATCGACCGTGCGGCGGTTACTTAGCCACGAGCACATAGATAATATCCATTTAGCCGGAAATTATCCATACTATCCTCATCCAGGCCGATTGTCGGCTACGGCGGCCGTTCTCTTTTATGGAGATCAGCCAGCTGCGCAGGACATATTATAGATACAGATACAGGTGCACTCTCTATTCCGTCACTCTCATAGTCCTCAGGGACGCCAATCCGACACGACCGGAGAGAGATCAGGCGCAGGACCGACATTTACGTGCTCTCCTATGCACGGGTGAATCAATAACCAACTTCCAGACTCCGGGCTGCTTTATGAAAGTTTCTCAAAACCCACAAAGCGATTGCGGCCCGACCCGGGAATCGAACCCGAGACCCGTGCACAGCAGTCGGGCCTTGCGACTACTATACCAACGATGCAGTTATTCTATCCTACATATATAATCAATTTCTATACTAGTTTCATTCCTACTGATATGCCTACAAAATTCTCAAGAACAACCCGCTAATGACTTGTTCACACGTCATTAGCGACTTGCTAACTTCACTCGATTGTGTGAATACGTTGGTAAACATTAATATTTTCGAAGTTTCACGTGTTCTATGTCTGGTAGGTGGCATTTGGATACGTGATTTATTGTCATTATCATGTCATCATCATCTGCCTAGCCTTTTCCCAAGCTATGATGGGGTTACCTTCCAGTCTTAAACGGATTTTCATTGTACGTTCCTTTTCGCTCGTAGAATTGGTTACCTACATACGTCATCTATCATCTCCCTAGCTTTTTCCCAAGCTATGTTGGGGTCGGCTTCCAGTCTTAACCCGATGCAGCTTAGTACCAGTGTTTTAAGTGGAGCGACTGTCTATATGAACTCCTCAACCCAGTTACCTGGGTAACCCGATACCCCTTGGTGAGGCTGACACTTTCTGGCTTCTGACTGTCTGTTTGACCCGTAACGACTACCAAAGATATATACAAATGATAGCTGGAACCCACCAAGTCTGTCTGTTTGTTCCGGCTAATCTCTGAAATGGCTGGACCGATTTTGACGGGGGCATTTATTGGCAGACTAGCCGTTCCACGTGGTTTGAAGGAACTACTTCACGCACATAAAAAGTAGCCGTCCTTTCTCTGACTCTGGACTTTATGTTTCATCATCATCATCATCAGCCTTTTTTATCGTCCCACTGCTGGGCACAGGCCTCCTCTCACACAGAGTAGGATTGAGCGTTAATCACCACGCTTGCTCAATGCGGTTTGGTAATTTCAGACTTTATAGTTCAGGTTTCCTCGAGATATTTTCCTTCACCTTTAATCAGTTATTGGTGTCCAAGATATACTTAGAAAGTACATATTACTTAGAAAAGTTGTATTGGTACTTGCCTGACCTGGAATTGAACTCGGCTCTTAACACTAGACATACGTTTAAGTATCTAACTTCATTACATCTGCCTAGCCTTTTCTCAAGCTATGTTGGGGTCGGCTTCCAGTCCTAACCGGATGCAGCTGAGTATCAGTGTTTACGTGGAGCGATTGATTATCCGACCTCCATAACCCAGTTACCTGGGCAACCCGATACCCCTTGGTAAGACTGGTTGTTATACTAGCTTCTGACTACCCGTAACGACTGCCAAAGATGTACAAATGACAGCCGGAACCCACCAATTTAACGTGCCTTCCGAAACACGGAGGAACTCCTCATTACAAAATAGTCAACCATCCACGGACCGACCGCGCCAAGCGTTGCTTAACCATATAAACGATCTACTTAGCCACGAGCTCCCCAAGTGTCTAACTTCATCCGTCTAGACGACTATATTATGCACACATATGTCAGATTGAGTTGGTTGATTTACAAGTCTAGACTTCGGTAAGTCTATTCAGGACATTGGCCTACATTTCTCGGACAAAGCGATATAGGTACCTACTCGTAGATGTGAAAGCCTCGAATAAAAAAAACAGCCAAGTTCACGCTTAACAAAAAAAAAACAAGCTTAGGGAAAAAAACAAAAATTTCAATGAATTTTGAGAATTTTATTTCATTAATTTAATTAAGTCTTTCGCTTTTTAAGTGTTTAAATTCGTTTCTAATCTAAACTTAATATACAAAGAAAATGAAGTTCAAATAAATTAAAAGAAAAATCTTTTTTTAAAAAGCTTTTATAAACCCCCCCCCCCCCCCCCCGTAAGCTATGTTATATTTATCCAGGTACGCGAAGAAGTTCGTAGGAGACGCGGAGATTGCTAGATTAAATTATAAGCTTGTTCCATCTGAACTGGCCCTTAGATATAGCGTGCAAGGATATTACATAAAATTGTTTGCACACACGCGATATTTAGCACTTATTTCTATTAGATTTCATCGGAATATGCTCAGTTTTATCTAGAACATTGCTATGTGTGATAATATTTTTGATGAAAAGAATGGTATGTGAACTTTTTTTTTATCGCGGATGTAAGAAGCAATTTTAATTGTCATGTCTATTTGTTTGCGTGTCTGTGGTGACTGGATAGTTAGTGAGCGGATGAAAATTGTTGAATGCGTTATTTTTACGAGGACGTGGGTTCGATTTCAGGTCAGGCAAGTACCAATGCAACTTTTCTAAGTTTGTATGTACTTTCTAAGTATATCTTGGATACCAATGACTGTGTTTCGGATGGCACGTTAAACTGTAGGTCCCGGCTGTCATTGAACATCCTTGGCAGTCGTTACGGGTAGTCAGAAGCCAGTCTAACCAGTGGTATTGGGTAGTCCGGGTAACTGGGTTGAGAAGGTCAGATAGGCAGTCGCTCGAGATGATGATGATGTCTATTTGTGTGCGAGTCTGTGGTTGGACACTCATAGTTAGTGAACGGATGAAAATTGTTGAATGTGTTATTTTTAATTGATTGGGATTTTTCTTAATTATGAAGAAGCGGTTATTGTGTTACGAGTTTAAAATTTAAGGCAAGATATTTTCTTCTTATATTATTGCAATCATCTGCCTAGCCTTTTCCCAGGCTATGTTGATGTCGGCTTCCAGTCTTAACCGGATGCAGCTGAGTACCAGTGTTTTACATGAAGCGAATGCCTATCTGACCTCCTCAACCCAGTTACCTAGGCAACCCTTAGTTATACTGGCGTCAGACTTACTGGCTTCTGACTAACCGTAACGACTGCCAAGGATATTCAATGACAGCCGGGACCTGCAGTTTAGACTTACAGTAGGTCATCATCCTCCTGCCCTTATACCAAGTTTTATTTGTGGTCGGCGCAGCATGTTTTTGTCTTCCACGCTCTTCTATCTGACGTCATCTCACAAGTAACATTCTCTCTAGCCATATCAACTTTCACGCAATCCATCCATCGTTTCTTTGGTCGTCCCCTTCCTCTATATCCACATTTATGTTCAAGACCTACCTTCTGTCCGAAACAAAAAGTAGGTACTGGACCAAGTTGGACGAAATTGATGCACTCCCGACAATGGTAGTCCGAAGTCATTTGACTCTATTCGACCAACGTCTACACGGTAGATTTTCACACCAACTGGACCAAGGTCACCTCTCTTGGCTTTTGGTTTGGATAGTAAAGAAAATATACGATTTTAGTCTATCTTCAGTTGTTTGTCTTCACGGTCGCATGTTACAGTACTATATCGCTGGAGGTCAGATCTTAGATTGTCTAAATTTATTGCAACGGTACACCTGTAAATGGAATCTGATTTCTTCGTGACCTTGAGCACCAAACTTTAAGCAATTTTAAGAAGCAATTTTAAGCAAGAACGACCAGCAGGCTTAGCATGGCGATTTTATATCTATTCTGCCAAGAAAAGACAAAGCTCTTTCTGTCAATGTCGACATGTCTTCTGCCCGAGCGTGGCGCGACCTGTCAACTCGCATATAATCACTTGTAGACTTATGTCGATCGAAGAAAAGAAAAATTACTTCAAAAGAAATCTTACGTCAATCTGTCACTTTTCTGTCATTATGTCCATACTGCGGTAGATAAAAATTGTTTCTACGGTTGCCATGCTAAGCCTGCAGGTGTTATGAGTTTGACATGTCTCTGTGTGTATGTCTATGTGTCTGTCTGCGGCATCGTAGCTCCCAAAAGGATGATCCGATTATAATGCGTTTTTTTTTCTATAATATCGTCAGAAACTGTTAAGAGAAATTATACAAACATAGTACTCTGTTCCCTGGATAATGGGGACTTACTAGGGGTTCCTGTGTGTAGAAGGAACATAGTGGGTTTTAGTCAGTAAGACTCTGCTGTCATTGAACATCCTTGGCAGTCGTTACGGGTAGTCAGAAGCCAGTAAGTCTGACGCCAGTCTAACCAAGGGGTATTGGGTTGCCCGGGTAACTGGGTTGAGGAGGTCAGATAGGCAGTCGCTCCTGGTAAAACACTGGTACTCAGCCGAATCCGGTTAGACTGGAAGCCGACCCCAACATAGTTGGGAAAAGGCTCGGGAGATGATGGTAGTTTAAAGCTAGTAGTAAAGGTGGTACATTTTTAACATCACGTTTTATAATAAGTGGGAGTGGGTTTTTAATTAGTAAGACTCTTAACACTCCCTCCAGCTGCACCCACAGCGGGAGGGGAGTCTTTATTGATAAGTCTTTTAATTCGTCTAAGATCCCGATAACGGTACCCGAAAACCTGTACCTTCACAAATAGAAGATTCGGTTTCTCCAGCACCTTTAGTAACACTGTTCTCAAGTGTAATAATTTCCGCCATTTACAAAATTCTGATTAATTCAATTAAGTGCAAACCATTCGCAATGAAAATGAATACAATTTGTAATTAAGTTTTTATGGCTTTGATAGTTGCGTCGTGAAGTCGTGGTGGACTAGTGGTTAAAGAGCCAACCTCTCAAGTATGGGGGCGTGGGTTCGATTCCAGGTCAGGCAAGTACCAATGCATCTTTTCTAAGTTTGTATGTACTTTCTAAGTATATCTTGGACACCAATGACTGTGTTTCGGATGGCACGTTAAACTGTAGGTCCCGGCTGTCCTTGAACATCCTTGGCGGTCGTTACGGGTTAGTCAGCAGCCAGCAAGTCTGACGCCAGTCTAACCAAGGGGTATTGGGTTGCCCGGTTAACTGGGTTGAGAAGGTCAGATAGGCAGTAGCTCCTTGTAAAACCGACCCTGATCCCAACATGGTTGGTAAAAGGCTCGGGAGATGATGAGTTAGTACTATTGAGGCGTGCCGCTCTCTCTATTAACAATGAAAATAAAGATCAGAAATGGCGTCCAGACCGATTATCGGCTACAGCGGCCGTTCTCTCTAATGAGATCAGCCAGGTGCGCAGGATATATTGAGCATTTGAGTAGACACAGGTGCACTCTCTATTCCCTCACTCTCATAATCCGATGGGCTGGCAATCCGAAAGAACAGAAGAGATATCGTTCTTTAGGTGCAAACAAGTTTTAACCAATCGAATATTAACCTTCCGGCATTGTTATAAAGACGAAAATCTATATACCTACATATATAAAACAAAGTCGGGTTTGTTACAACACTTATAACTCGAGATCTGCTGAACCAATTTTCATGGTTATTGATTCGTTGGATTTGTCTCCGCCGCGAATAGCAGAATAGTAGAGGCCTCGAGGCGGCGGCGTCGTGTTCCGCGCGCGCCTCTTAGTGGAGTCCTGCGGCCGGGTGACGGCCGCAGTGGGTAACGGGGCCCGCCTGACTATCTGGTGGGCCAATACCCGTCGGGGGGTTGCGACGAATGCTTCGGCGATACCCGCCCCTCCGACACATGGGTAGACGAGGAACACGGGTTGGTTTTTAGTCAGTAAGTGTCTGACAGTACCCTTTACCCTTCCCCCAGGGCTTAGGGTCTCCATGAGAGTTTTCCAACCTGAGATAAAAAAAGGGTAGAGTAGTGTAGAGAAGAATTATAAAAATTTGACTGTTTGAGGCAGATTGATGAGCTCTCGTCTGCACGCATCCGAATATACGATCACTACTTATGACACAATTTTTTCCGAATGTTAATAAATATTGCGCATGACCCGATTCGCATTTAGCCAGATTTCTTTAAAACGGTAATGAAATTGGATCACAGCCAAGCTGCAGGATACAAATGCCGTAAAAGTATATAAGATACCTACAACTATTTATTATAGCTATTAAACTTTTTAATTGCCTTTAAAACGAAGGTTTAAGTTGAAGATACGATTTTTATCGATCATCTGAGTTTCCGCGCGCTCCGGTCGTGTCGGATTGCCGGCTTATCAACAGCTTGAGAAGAGTCGAGAGTGAATCTTTGTCTACGCAAATGCTTGTGCACTATAATATGACCCTGACTGGGTTCTGACTACGCGTAACGACTGCCAAGGATGCTCAATGACAGCCGGGACCTACAGTTTAACGTGCCATGTGAATCACAGTCGTTGGTGTCCAAGATATACTTAGAAAGTATATACAAACTTAGAAAAGTTGCATTGGTACTTCCTGATCTGCAGGCTTAGCATGGGGATTCTATATCTATTCTATCAACAACAGACAAAGCTCTTTCTTCTCTCTGAAAGATCTGTCAACTCGCATATAATCACTTGTAGACTTATGTCGATCGAAGAAAAGAAAAATTTCTTCAAAATATGTCAAAAGAAATTTTACGTCTATCTGTCATTATGTCCATTCTCCGGTAGACAAAACTTGTTTCTACGGTTGTCACGCTGAGCCTGCTGGAATGGAAACCACGCCCTCATACTTACCATCAAGACTAATCAAAAAGTACTAACTCATCATCATCTCCCGAGCCTTTTCCCAACTATGTTGGGTTCGGCTTTCAGTCTAACCGGATTCAGCTGACTACCAGTGTTTTACAAGGAGCGACTGCCTATCTGATCTCCTCAACCCAGTTACCCGGGCAACCCGATACCCCTTGGTTAGACTGGCGTCAGAATTACTGGCTTCTGACTACCCGTAACGACTGCCAAGGATGTTCAACGACAGCCGGGACCTACAGTTTAACGTGCCATCCGAAACACAGTCATTGGTGTTCAAGATATAGTTAGAAAGCACATACAAACTTAGAAAAATTGCATTGGTATTTGCCCGACCTGGAATGGAAACCACGCCCTCATACTTACCATCAAGACTAATCAAAAAGTACTAACTAATGAGTCGAAATATTCTCCCGTATATTTCTTGCTTCCAGTTCCAAAATTGGCGTCTCTCCAACCAGTGTGGGGGCGCAAACGTCTATAAATATAACGTTTTTAACTTGGGCTAATAACCGTGCCTTTGTTGAATACTGATTTATAGACTAGGCAAGCCTCGCGGTGGCACTCGTTTTTTTTTGAAGGAACTGCGTTGTTGTATCCTGAAAATAAGCAACCATTTAGATTGAAATACAGTATGAACATTTGAAAAAATATATCTTTGAATCAATACAATTGTTAGTTACTATCTGACCCGGCAAATTACTTTTATTTTTTAAGAATGGATGGTTACGAATGCGTCCACCGACACCAGTAAAATTTTATGGACCCCCTTTTTGCGGGAAATCATAAAATGACCCCTTCAAATATGTACATATGTCTATCAGTTATCAGTTATCTATAGTACAAGCTCTGTAAGGAATGTTTAGCTTTTGCCCGCGACGTCGTCTGCATGGGCATTAGGATTAAACATTCACCCCGCTCCCCCCCGTAGTGATAGCGTGATAATATGTATCCTATATGTTGACCCGACCTCTTAGTTATATTCATGCCAAATTTGAAGCAAATCCATGCAGTACTATTTGCGATTAGCCCGGACATGCATACAGACAAACATACAAAAGTTCTAAAAACTATATTTTGGCTTCAATATTGACTGTAGATCCTAATACTATTAAAAAGGCGAAAGTTTGTAAGTATGGATGTATGGATGTTTTTTACTCTTTCACGTAAAAACTACTGAATGGATTTGAATGAAACTTTACCACAATATAGCTAATACATCAGAATAACATATAGGCTACTTTTTATCCGGGTATGGAAAGTACTTCCTTCAAAAAGCGGGTGAAACCGCTGGCGGAAGCTAGTGTATAGATATAGATATAATACTGAGTCTAAAACCCACCCTTACAAGATTGAAAGTATTCCAACAAATGCCTAACGTGTATTTTTCTTTGTCCCACAGTAAAGTTGCCGGAGGACGCCAATGCGGTCGGCGGCGGTCGCTTCACTATCGGTCCGGCGCCGGAACGGGATTGGGAGATGGTGCCTCCAGACGGGAAATGGGGATGGTGTGTTCTCGTAGGTAATCTGCCACCAGTGGCGTTTGTTAACATAAATTTGGAGTAGATGGTGTTGGTTTGTCAGGATCCTTTGTAGGCCAAAGTTACACCCGTAAGGGACAACATTCTGGACCATAATTAGCAGTAGTTACGGTTAGTCAAAAGCCAGAAAATCTGACAGTCTTACCAAGGGGTATTGAGTTGATCAGGTAACTGGCTGGAGCAGGTCAGTTAGGCAGTCGCTCCATTTGGTAGACTGGTACTCAGCTGCATCCCGGAAGCCGACCCCAACATAGCTTAGAAAAAAAATGATATTAACCTTTTGACAGCCTGGTTAAAAAAGAAAGACGTGCCCTCAGCGTCAAGCTAAGAATTCATCCATAAATACCTACAATATAGTAGTGAGTTCGCAATTATATCCATCAAAACTGACTATTAATTTTGAACTTTTAAAGTCTGTCATGTAATCGTGACCGTGGCGTGCTGGGCACTTTTTGGCTTGTCATCTATGCAAACCTATATAGACCTTCCCGTTTTACAGGTGCGACGCTCGTCAACATACTGATACCTGGTACCATCAAGTCTTTCGGTGTGCTCCTGGTGGAATTTAACGATGTCTTTCATTCGAGCGCGTCTGCATCGTCGGGAATCGTCGCGCTCTGTTACTTCTTGTACAGTAGTTTGGGTAAGTTTATAAAACAATACATAAGTATCAATAATTAGGGACTATTTTCACTAACAAGTGTAATCTGAAATATTTGGTAGTTGAACATTTTATTGTGGGACTTTTCTCAGTTTAATTGACCCTTAACATATGTACATATAACAAGAAAGATTAAAATGGACAAAAAAAAGTGTAATACTCTCTCCCCTTCGTCTTTCTTATGCCATTATTTCCTCTCTGTCTTCCTTCCTCTCTCTACCCTTTATTGTTTCTTATGCAATGATTTCCTCTCTGTCTTCCTTCCTCTCTCTCCACTTTCGTATTTTTTATGCAATGATTTCCTCTGTCTTCTCCCTCTCTCTCCCCTTCACTCTCCGTACCTCTATCCTACCCTCGCCAACCCTCTCGCCCATCTCTCTCTTCTTCCCTACCCTTCCCTGCTTACCCTTTTCTCTTTTCCTCTCACTCTGTCTCTCCCCGACTACCCTTCCCCACTCTGCCCCCATCTTATTCTCTAAGTCTTCCCCTCTCTCTGCCTTCTCTCTCCATCAGTTTTCTTCCTCTTCTCTTATTTACGTTTGTATGTTGATTTGCAGGTCCTCTGTCATCGATATTGTCAGTGAAATGGTCATACCGGACGGTGACGCTCATAGGCGGCAGTTTCGCCGCATTCGGCATGATATTCAGCAGTTGCGCGTTCTCCATCACTTACCTGTATTTTAGGTGAGTAAATACTGTTTTTTTTTGTCGAAATCATCATCATCATCATCACAGCCTTTTTATCGTCCCACTGCTGGGCACAGGCCTCCTCTCACACGGAGAAGGATTGAGCGTTAATCGCCACGCTAGCTCAATGCGGGTTGGTGATTTCAGACTATAGTCCTGGCCACCACGGCTTCGAAATAACAAAACTAAACACGATACATACAACTAGTCACTACATAAATCATTTATTAAAATTAGGCTGATTAATCACAGCCCCTTCCTATTGGGAGGGGACGTGAGAGGCCTGCCGCAAGGCGGACATTCGCCGGCGGGGGACTGGACGCCATAGACTCCCAGACCCCTTCCACTCAGGCGACGTCGGAGTGCCGCTGGGTATTTTTAGTGGGTATACCGGGAACGACTTTACCGGGGAGTCCCGCATACCCCTGTCCCGTCCCCCGACGGGAAGGGGATGCGTAATAACATTTTTTCCAAGCGCCATAAAAATAAAGGCTGATTAATCAGCACTAATGTCAAAACGAGAGACAGCCCCCAAAACACCCTTCACCCTTCAACCGATTGAGCTGTAATTTTGTATACACGTTCAGTTTGGATGACAATGCAAGATATGTTATATGACGTTATTCTAAATCCAAAATGGCGGACCCTCCATGATGGCAGTGTAGTAATTTTTAATGAACTTCAACAATATGGGTATCAAATGAAAAGACTTATTGAGAGCGACTTAAAAAATAATTTGACGTTATTCTAAATCCAAAATGGCGGACCATAAAAGCTTTTTAAATAAAGTTTTTTCTTTTAATTTTTTAATAGTTTTATTTATATTGTTTTCAGTTTCGGCGCAATGGTGGGCACAGGCGCTGGGCTAGCCTTCCCCCCTACAGTGTATATAGTGACGTCATACTTCGTGCGTCTGAGAGGCCTCGCTAATGGCATTTGCATGTCTGGTAGCGCCTTCGGCAGCATCATACTACCTCCCGTGTTGAGGTACCTCCTTGAGGAATATGGTTATAAGTGAGTATAACATACATATAAGGTCTAACAAAACTAGTGCACCATATTTTTACAGGTCATCTAGTACATGCTAAGGATCATGTTTACCACAAAAAAGACATGAAAACAACAACATATTTTACTAAATTTATCATCATATTCTCCAAATTGTAATTGTGATCTTACGCATAACGCCAGTCTCTGCGAACGCGGTCTGTCGTTGACCCCTAGGACTTTCAACATTTTTTTGTTGGTAGTCATGATCCTTAGCGTATACTTGCGTGGGAAATCAGCGAATGACCCCGCTGTGGGTGCAGCTGGAGGGAGTGTCAGACACTTACTTTCATATAGTAGCCCGGAATTTGGAAATTGGTGATTGATACACCCGTGCATCGTGTCGCACGTTGCAGTCGGTCCTGCTTGTGATCTCTCTCCGGTCGTGTCGGATTGCCGTCCCATCGGACTATGAGAGTGAGGGAATAGAGAGTGCACCAGTGTCCGCGCGAATGCTTGTGCACTGTAATATGTCTTGCGCAGCTGGCTAACTCCTTAGAGAACGGCCACCATTTTATGACCCAAATTTTGGCAAATAAAGGATTTGATTTCTTCTGGTTTAAGATATTTATTTCTCATAAAAAGAATACAATTCACTTAAATACTATGAGAAAACAAGTTAACTTTATAATAAGTACAAAATGAGCATGCGGGCGGTACAATTAGAAAAATATTAAAGCAAAAATTAATCTAAACAGGCTCAACATTAATCTAAAATTAATCAAAACAATTTTTTAGGGGCGCTGTACTTATCCTGGGTGGTATAATGCTGAATGTCTGGGCAGCAGCTCTGCTCTTCCAACCGGTCGAGGAACACATGGTGAGGAAGTACAAGGAACCCGAAGAAGACGAGGACGGTCCACAGGTTAGTTTGATGAGTTTGATGAACTTGGCGAAACTTTTGATGAAGCTGGAAAGTATTCCAGTCTCATCAAATGTTCTGGAATTGATGGATATGGCGTTTTTAGGGTGTAGGCTCTGGTTTTGATGACTTTGATGAAGTTTCCAGTATTGTCAAATAGTTTCCAGCTTTGTCAAAAGTTTTGTAGAGGTATTGGAATATGAGAATGGCAATAGTTCTTAAGTTACGGATTTTATCAATTACTGGGTTATTTTATTTCAGCCATATTTTTTGACTGTATGGCATTGTTTGTTTATCAAATTTAAAGAGTTTAAAAGAAAAATATTCAGCATATACCTAGATTAACTTTATATTTAATATTTGTGTTAAAATAATTATTATAGTTAATTGTTGCCGCATATGAAACAAATCTTATTTTTCATTGTAAAAAATACGATATTTTACAAAAAAATTAATTCCTTTACAAAAAGTTAGATGTTACATGAATAAAATAATTTTATTTTATTATCGTTGGTTATGTAATATTCATTATAGACAATATATTCGTTACACATGAAAATTGCGTGCAATTAAAACGGAAAAAAACATTTTTGAGGTTAAAAAAAATAAGGTGTTTTTTTTTTGAAAATGAAACTTATGCTCATGCGAGCTCATGGTGACATCAAAGCGTAAAGTAAGCAATATCCATTTTATTATATGTTCCTTTGCTAATATATATAAATGCGAAAGTAATTCTGTCTGTCTGTCTCGCTTTCACGCCAGATTCGATTTTATAGCAACTTGGTACAAACACCTGCAGGCTTAGTATGGCGATTCTATGTCCATTCTATCAAGGAAAGACAAAGCTCTTTCTGTCAATGTCAACATGTCTTCTGCCCGAGCATAGCGCGACCTGTCAACTCGCATATAATCACTTGTAGACTTATGTCGATCGAGGAGAAGAAAATTTTCTTTTCTACTTGTCAAAAGAAATCTGATCCATTCTCCGGTAGAAAAAACTTGTTTCTACGGTTGCCATGCTGAGCCTGCAGCACGTCGTCAAACTACAATCTGTCAAATTTTCTCAATAGATTTTCAACTTTATCGCTGAAGCATATGCTTCAAAGTTGATTGGGGAAATTTGTCAGTTTCTGTTAGCTTGATGTGCTGTCTGTACTGACATAGTCTAGAGTCTAAGGCCCAACTCAAATCGGTGGTTGAAAACGCCATGCAAATCGAGTCGCTTGCAGTCAGCCCCCAAGCTGGCACAAGAGCAGACGCGCGACTGGCGATTTCAACCGTATGCCATACGAGATAGGGTTTATTTTAAATTGATTTATTGTCAGTATCTTCCGCGCCTCCGCGCGTTTTGCGTTGGGCCTAAGAAAGGATATAGGCTATAATCGGCTATAATCGGGTGCGGGACGTGGGTGGAACCGATGGGTACAACTTATATATGTGTATATAATTCGGTCACGGTTTCCCTGTAGTGAGCGGGTCTAACATGCTTAATATACAAAATATAATTCATTTAGAATAAATTTTTAAAAATATTTCACACTCTTTTTGCAGCTTATTCAACCTTATATTTACAGGTAATAAATAAAAAATATCACAAATATATAAGGTCTAATCAAAATAGTGCACCATATTTTTACAAGTCATCTAGTACATGCTAAGGAGCATGTTTACCACAAAAACAAGTTGAATGACTAACAAGTAGGTCAACGATCGAGCGCGTTCATAGAGACCGGCGTTGAACACAATTACAATTTGGCGAATGTGATGATAAATTTAATAAAATATCTTATTCTTTTCATGACTTTTTGTGGTAAACATGATCCTTAGCATGTACAAGATGACCTGTAAAAATATGGTGCACTAGACTCAAACTCAAACTCAAACTCAAAATCATTTATTCAAACTTGGCTGTAAAACAGCACTTTTTGAACGTCAAATATTACAAAAGACAGCCCCCAAAACGCCCACCCTTCACCACTTCCTATGTGTTTTTGCTGGGAAGAAGAAGTGGCGCAACAAACTCCCCAGCAACACATGTCTGTCTGTTGGTTTGAGGAACCTTTAAACAATATTTTTCATACACAATTTGTATGTAATTAAATAAAGAAATTTAAATACTTATGTAACACACGCCGGCTAACACTCAACCTTACACCTACATACCTTTATGTAACTCAAGCATTAAATATATTTTATAAAAATGTGCAATAAATAAAACCAAAACTAAACAAAATCACAGCCTCCAATTATATGATGCTAATAGGAGATAAGGGAGTGTCCACCTACATGTGCTAGTCTGTTGTAACCATGATATACAACATAAGCCGCCAATCTAGCAAATTAGGACCACAGTATAGAAAATAAATAAATAAAAGAACAACAATACTACTCTGTATATAGTCAGTGAGACGACCTGGCACCACAAGCAGCACCCGTTCACGGGCATAACGCGAGGATCAGCCATCGCCCCCCTCGCACATTTTTGAGGGAGGGAGGCAACCCGACCGCCGACGCTACCGCAAGCAATGCCGTCTAAGGGAGCATGACGTTCTCACTGCCAAACAACTCAACAACATCCAGTTACACTTAATCAGTTCTCACAAACTAGTGGACCTTATTTACTATATTGTAAAGCAGAAAAATAAATAATAAAATACATATAAATACAATGTATGTATCTTGTCAATAATGGAGAATTCATTTATCATTAATTATTATTACAATGATAACAAGAATGAGCCGTCTTGCGTTCAACTTAACGACCAACTATTTCCATCATTTAAATAATCATTAATGCTGTAATAAGCCTTCTTTGAAAGAATAGACTTAACTTGTAATTTAAATGCATTAAAGGGTAATTCTATTAAAGGCTAGTATTGTTAGACCTTATATAGGTGGAAATTGATTGAAGAAGTTGCAAACGGAGTGTTTTTTTTTTGTTAATTTATTAACTTATTTTAAACAAATTACTATTATTTAGTTATTTTGAAAGTTTTTTTTTTGTTCGCTTTTGCTTCGTCATTATAATTTGATATCTGAACAAATAGATTATAATATTTTTATTTATTTAAATATTAACAAAATTGCCTTCTAAGTAAATTAAATAAAAGCCATGTTAGACTTAATTTTTGATGTATTAGTTTTTCTTAATTATGGGATAACCTTTGGGTTTTGTTTCCAATATTGAAACATATAATAGAAGTTTTATATGTTTTAGTAGATATGAGAAACTATGACATTAAAATTGATCTAGATTTGTATGTTCGTCCGTCCTGTTTTTCGTAGTTTGCTTACTGTTATATGTTTTACTAACACGTAGATTTCATGTGTATGTTCTTGGAATTTAGTGGCTTTTAAATAAATTAAAAGAAAAAATCTTTTTTTTAAAAGCTTTTATGGTCCGCCATATTGGATTTAGAATAACGTCAGATTATTTTTAACGTCACTCTCAATAAGCCCTTTAATTTGATGCCCATATTGTTGAAATTCATTAAAAATAACTACTCCGCCATCTTAGAAGATCCGCCATATTGGATTTAGAATAACGTCTTATAACATATCTTGCATTGTCATCCAGACTGAACGTGTATACAAAATTTCAGCTCAATCGGTTGAAGATATCTACTTCAAAATTGAGTTCAAAGAATCTACCGTAACATACATACACGGCAAGTTAAATAAAAGCTTTTAAAATACTATTATATAATAATATTTCAAAATCCCGGGGGCCCGGTAAGTGAGCTGGCGAGTCTCCTCCTGCCATTTTGACATGTATTTATTATATTGTCATCGGCAGGGGCCATAGTCCCCATAGTTTTCCTTTCCCTAGTCCACTAGCATCCCATCACAATAGCCCAAGTAGTATTTCTTCCATACTTAGCAATAGTTTAGCACAAACCGGGGGTTGTCCTTACATTTCCGTAGTGTATACAGGGATAACCGTCGGTTTTGTGTCACCATTACATTACATATATTAAAGTTGTCTCAAAAGGGGCTCCAGCGTGTTGGCTTCGGCCCCACGTTCGCCTCCTAAAAATCCGAGTATCTATAATATCGTGGTCTAGTAGAGACATAAAAATTTTAAAGTCCAGCCCCTATTTCCCTTGGTCACGTGAGATCGGCTGGACCGATTTAAATAAAATAAGGTAGACACATAGTCTAGAGCCAGAGAAAGGACATAGGCAACTTTTTATCCCGGGTGCGGGAAGTTTTTCAATCGGGAAGCGGTTATAAAGAGGGAACATTTGATTGATTGTTTGAATAGGCTCCTAAACTACTTGAAGGATTCGAAAAATTCTTTCCATCTCGAGGAAACCTGGACTGTAAAGTAATCACCAACCCGTCTTGAGCAAGCGTGGTGATTAACGATCATTCCTTCTCTGTGGGAGAAGAATCCTGTGCCCTGTTGTGGGATGATAAAAATGCTGATTATAAAGAAGAAAGAGACACCAAATATTATTTTCTTTCTCTGACTTACTAATCTTTATTAGTCTCAATACATAGTTTTTATTTACTTTTCAATAAGGTCTGACTGAAGCCTGAGACCTTCATTCTTGTTCAGTGTTCATCTCCCGAGCCTTTTCCCAACTATGTTGGGGTCGGCTTCCTGTCTAACCGGATTCAGCTGAGTACCAGTGTTTTACAAGGAGCGACTGCCTATCTGACCTCATCAACCCAGTTACCCGGGCAACCCAATACCCCTTGGTTAGACTGGCGTCAGACTTACAGGCTTCTGACTACCCGTAACGACTGCCAAGGATGTTCAATGACAGCCGGGACCTACAGTTTAACGTGCCGTCTATTATTCTTGTTCAGTGCATAATAAAATTTCGTTGTGTTTTAGGTAAAGTACATATTTTAAGTAGACTATTATTCTTTTATGTTTAGCTTTTGTAGACATATTTAGTTAGATTGGTCAATAGTAATTATCTATAAACAAAAATAGTACAAGATGAGATATTTTTTCACACTAACTTTTATATATTTTCTGAACTTTATGAAAAAAGTATTGAAACTTACAGTGTTGATGACAGAACATTTCGAAAAACAAATAAAATCTCAGTCACAAATTCTACAAAAAGTTTTTAAATTTTAACTATCTACAATATTTGAGGTGAAAAAAAATCTGTTTCCTAGCATTACCTAAATCGTAATATCTTAAAAGTGCGTACAAAGATTAAGCGTGTCTCCCGCTAGCTTCATGCCTTCATGCGCAAATATTTGCTCAGTATCAAATACCAAACTTTATATAGGGTTATATAGGGTTTTTGTGGTAAACATGATCCTTAGCATGTTCTAGATGACCTGTAAAAATATGGTGCACTAGTTTTGTTAGACCCTTATACATATATTACTAGCTGTTGCCCTATATATCAAATTATAACACATTCCTTACGGCGGCGGGCGGCGAAATTATTTTCTGCCGATGCTGCGTGTCGCTAGCGCGCTCTTGCCGCTGAATATTTTGGCCGCACCTTTAGGAAGTTCATTCTGTGTAAAAAAATATTCTCGCTCTGTACAAGAACAAATAATCTGATTTGACAAGATTATCCAAAGCTATAGCTTTGTACTCATCTGTGCTTCGCTTTGAAATTCACTAACATTTTCGTTAAATCAAGAAATAATCACTTTCTTTCTTCACCTGTATTCAATTACATAGACAAGTCTATTATGAACTCAAACTCAAAATCATTTATTCAAACTTGGCTGTAAAACAGCGCTTTTTGAACGTCCCCATAAGATATACATAAGACAGTCCCCAAAACGCTCTTCACCACTTCCTATGTGTTTTTGCTGGAAAGAAGAAGTGGCGCAACAAACTCCCCAGCAAAATATACATACATTATTATATTTTAATTAGACAAGACAGAATTAACCCGTAACGACTGCCAAAGATGTTCAATGACAGCCGGGACCTACAGTTTAAAGTGCACACAGTCATTGGTGTCCAAGATATACATAGAAAGTACATACAAACTTAGAAAAGTTGCATTGGTACTTGCTTGACATGAAATCGAACCCACGCCCTCATACTTGAGAGGTTGGCTCTTTAACCACTAGGCCACCACGACTGACATCCAATATTAACAATAAAATCTAATAGTTTGTAGTTCATATCGTAAGTAACTGAATACAGGGACATTTTTCATAACACATTCGAGTTTTTGTTTCATTTTCAAAAATATGCATTTTATTTATATAATGAGTTAAAATAACCGTTACTGTGCTAACGCTTAAAATAACGTGTTAAATAACAGGTTGATAACGAAAGTGATTATACGTTAATATTAGTTGATGGTGTTGCCAGAGCTTAATATTATTTACCCTGTATGATGTGACTTGGGGCTAATACCCACTAGTGCGTTCCGCTGTGTTGCCTCGCGTCGTCGCAACGGAAAAAGGCGTTGTATGCTACACCTGCGTTGCGTTGGCACACCGTCGCAGCTGCGTCTCAGTTCTGTCGCAGCCTGTATGTGTGGATCGCTGTCCGTCGTCGCAGCGGAGCTCCGACAACGCAGCGCATACCCTCCCCCCCTCTCCGTCTCTTGTCCGTCGATCCGTTGAAACGTAGCGCGCGACGACGCATCGGTCTAATGGGGCATGTCCTAAAAAATGTATGGAGCACGACGCAGAGACGACGCTGCTACGACGCAACGCACTAGTGGGGTTTCGCCCTTAGTTGCACATATTTTGGGTGTAGCGTATTTGTAATTAAAATTAGTGCATGTTTAATCTGTGGTCTTTGGGATATTTAAAGAATAATTATTCTCTTTTGTTTAGATAAAGTTGATATATAAGGTGTAACAAAACTAGTGCACAATATTTTAACAGGTCATCTAGTACATGCTAAAGATCATATTTACCACAAAAAATAACATTTTATTAAATTGATCACCCATCGCGTAAATCCGGTCGTTGACCCCTAGGTTTAATCAACTGTTTTGTGGTAAACATGATCCTTAGCATGTACTAGATGACCTGTAAAAATATGGTGCACTAGTTTGGTTAGACCTTATATTTTTTAACTATTATTTTATGAATAGTGGGGACTTGGTTCAGGCTATAACACTCTCGTTCGTATGTTATTTGGGCAACACCATATTAGTTTCTTTGTAAAATGGCTTATCAATGAGTATCATCATATCCCGAGCGTTTTCCCAACTATGTTGGGGTTGGCTTCCAGTCTAACCAGATTCAGCTGAGTACCAGTGTTTTACAAGGAGCGACTGCCTATCTGACCTCCTCAACCTAGTTACCCGGACAATCCCTTAGTTAGACTGGCGTCAGACTTATCAATACTTAGGCTTATCAATGAGTATAAACGCAAAAATTCATATAATTTTTATTTTAAATAAATACATGAGCCATTTTGCAGAAAATAACTCGTAAATAAAATATTTAACATTGGTATCTAATAAACAATATACATATAGTATATTTAAATTATGCATGTAAATATAGAAAATTTGTTTTTATTACAAATACATGCAAGCTTGCTGGCGTTTTTATTACACTTTGTATATATAATATCGTTAAAAACAGCCTATATAATGTATTTGTTATATTAGTATGTGTGTATGACTAAAATTTATATAAATATGTGTACTAATATTTCAAAATCTCTAATCATTTTAGTCAATTGATTATTCTTTTGACCGCCACGTCAAAAAAAGATAGACGTGCTCTCAGCGCCAAGCTAAGAATTCATCCATAAATACCTACAATACATATAGTAGTGAATTTGGAATTATATCGATTGAAATTGACTATTAATTTTGAACTTTAAAAGTCTGTCATGTAGTCGTGACCGTGGTGAGCTGGGCACTTTTTGGCTTGTCACCTATACGTGACTGTGGCGGTTAAAAGGTTAAGGGCCAGTTTCACAGGTTGCTGATAAGCTTCAGATAGTTTATCTGGCAGATAATTTCATACAAATTCCGTTCCATTTTTGGGTAAAAATTTATCTGGTAGATTGTGGCTATCCGTAACCTGTGAAACTGTCTTAAAAGTATTTTCACTTAAAATTAAATCTCCAAAATTTGTTTGAATTATCTATAAGAACAGTACCCATACATATATATATATATATCACTAACAACTTTTAAAAATAATACCAGCATTAATTATCAAAGCCAATAATTTTTCAGGATGACATCCTATTCGAGGAGGAAGAACCAGTTGAATCTTTCCAAATGACCGTAACTCCACCGGAATTAATCGAAAACGGTCACACACCGGACAAAAAACCGTCCATAACCAACATACAGAGTATGACGTCATCACAGCAATTGCGTCACAACCCTTCGAAGCGCAAGCTGTCTTACACACGACCTATACCAAAAACAACTTACAGCTCATCTTCTATAAGCGATGGGGTTATGAAGAAGTTGGGATCCCAAGAAGGTTTTAGTAGGAAGCTGAGTACAGCCACCGCGGGTCCGAAGAGGAACTTTTCTACGTCGAGTTTCGCTCATGTGTCAGCCACGCCTTTTCATGGGTCCACCCTTTCAGCATTTGAACAGCCGAACGAATTCGCTTCGCAATTCTCTTTAAGGTCTGTCACTGAAAGCGTAGCCGATGTAGCTTACTGCTGTTTTTGCTGCAAGAAGAAGAAATCTACAAAGAAGACTGAAGGGAACAAATTCTTTGATTTAACTCTTCTTAAAGATCCGACTTATTTAGTTATATTAATATCCAGCAGTACTGTAGCTATTTCTTGCACAAATTTTATAATTCTTCTACCTTCACACGCTCAAAATATAGGATTTGATAAGGCTCGTGGTGCTTATCTCCTCAGTACAGTTTCAGCTTTGGATTTAGTAGGTCGTATTGGTGGATCCGCACTCTGTGATTTGAATTTAATCCCAAAAAGCTTCTATTTTGTAGGCGGGCTACTATTCTCCGGTATAACTTTGGCTATTATACCGTTTTTGCAATCTTATGTGGCTATAAGCGTCTTTTGCGCGTTATTCGGATTAGCTTCAGGGGTGAACAACAGTGTAACAACTTTGGTTATGGCTGAAATTTTGGGTGTAGAAAGACTTATGTCTACTTATGGTATAAGTTTATTTGTTAACGGCTTGCTTCAGTTAGTTGGACCTCCGATTTGTGGCCTCTGGTTTGAAAGAGATAGGAATTTCACGAAAATGTTTTTGACTTTTGGTCTGATTTTCATTTGTGGGGCTTCGCTTTGGCTGTTGATGCCTTTAATTAATAAGCATAAGCAGGAGAAAGCTAGGAAGGAGGGATTGCAAGCACAAAAAGTATAGTTCATCCCTCTATAATACTTAAGTTTATTACTTACAAAAATTATATTTTTAAGGACATGGTATTTAGTAAATGTCAGACCTTTATGAAAATTCAGAACGGTCAAAAGGTGTGTACAAGTATTTACCTACTATTAAAAAAATGCCGATTATTTAAATACACTTCGTTTAAATATGTCAGACGTTTTTGAAAAGTCAGAACGGCCATATAACTGAACGTAGATTAAAGCTGCTGCCATTTTTGGGTTGAAAGAGCTCAACAAACGAATATTATTCGTACCTTGGAGGTATGCCATTTTTTTTTTTCTAATAGAAGTTGGAGGTATCTAATTTTTTTTTTTCTAATTTCCGTTCTTGTCAGAATATTCTGAAAAGTACGAACGACGCTTTCCGATGCCAGTTGACTTAGAAATACATTTAAAACCACGGTGCTTATAATAGTTAATAATATTTAGCTAATATAACTTCAATCGTTACTTATATGTATCTTAAGTTAACTGATATTTTTTCCTAATAATAAGATTTCTTTTCAAAACCTTATTAAAAAAGAGGCTTATTTCGTATTTTGAAATATACATTTGACAAATATTTTGACGCACATTTTTTATAATTTGTATTATATAAGGTGTAACAATACTAGTTCACCATATTTTTACAGGTCATCTAGTACATGCTAAGGATCATGTTTACCATAAAAAAAGTGATGAAAATAAAAATTTTTTTTACTAAATTTATCATCTCAGTCGACAAATTGTAAGTATAACGCCGGTCTTTATGAAGGCGCTCGGTCGTTAACCCTTTGGCCATTCAACTTTTTTGTGGTAAACATGATCCTTAGCATGTACTAAATGACCTGTAAAAATAGTGTGCATTAGTTTTGTAACACCCTATATTGTAACCTTAAAATTAACATATAGAAACTAACTCACTGATCAATCTATGTACATTTGGAACCTCTAGGTCTAAAAAAAATACAATTCTAGAGTCCGCAACGCAGGTGACGAGAGAAAATTGGGATGATGACTAGGTCAAAAATAAAATACTTTATCATATTCAATTTGTTAAACATCTTAAAATAATGACAGTTTCATTTATCATTATGAACCGAAAATGTTTTTTTTTTTTTTGAAAATATAACCGAAATAAGTATACGGCTTGATGTGAAAAATCTGTGACGTCATAACTTAGTAATTCTAAGGTATTTTCATACAAATTGCATACAAAGTAATCGTTTTT
Organism: Heliothis peltigera; assembly: GCA_958496145.1. Taxonomy (NCBI): domain Eukaryota; kingdom Metazoa; phylum Arthropoda; class Insecta; order Lepidoptera; family Noctuidae; genus Heliothis; species Heliothis peltigera. The sequence goes on from OY292351.1 coordinate 3,241,516, forward strand.
GACAGTGCAATAAAAGTAATGAATTTGACTAGTTGTCATCTACCGTATTGTTGATAATTCTACAGCAAAAAAAAATTGTAAGAATGAATATTAGTTTTAATTATATTTTACAATGATCGAGTATTTTTTTTTTATAATTTGACAGTTGACATTTCGAATTTATGAATTAAAAAACCTTCTTCATCCGAATTATTAGTACTTATATGAGTTTTTTTATTTCATTTTAAATAGGAATGAAACGACGGACGAAGACTTTATATCCGGGTAGAGTAGAAACCTCGGTATACGAGGGAATCCGCAGGAAACAGATATCTATACCAATATTATAAAGCTGAAGGGTTTGTTTGTTTGTTTGAACGCGCTTATCTCCGAAACTACTGGTTCGATTTGAAAAATGCTTTCAGTGTTAGATAGCCCATTTATCGAGGAAGGCCATAGGCTATATACCATCACGCTAAGACACACGGGAGCGGAGCAGTAACCAAAGATGCGGGTGAAACCGCTGGGGACAGCTAGTTTAATATAAAGAAGTTCAATTGTGCCCGAATTTGATTGAAATAGTATAAAATAATATTACATTTTTCACGCAATGCCATGAATAATTATTTTGTGTGTATATTTTAAATTGACTTTTTTAATTATTATAAAATTATGTATTTACAGTGGCCAACATATCAAGCTACCTTACCTTAAACCTTAAGATTTCCCCAATCAACTTTGAACCATATGCTTCAGCCATCGATATAGGAAAGACTAGATGGAGTGTTCAGTACAAAACGGAACGTTCATATTGACAGCATGTTTGATGCGCGTGTGAGTGCCGAAAGTGTATGATTATCGCGTCTGCATTTGTGTGCGTGTCATTCTAATATACCAGCGCAAAGTGATTACCCCAAATATAAATATAAGTATAAATATAAATAAAAATATAAATATAATGACTGGATGTCACAGGATCAGTCGGAAATCTATTGAAGAAATAAACTTATGTATTATCAATAAGTATCTTACTAAATTACAATAAAATAATAATGTTGATTTCGTAATACCATTTTACAATATTAATCGCAGTATAAAAAAGAAGGTAAAAATATTTCATACCTTGGCAATACTCAAACAATATGGAGTCGTTTTGTTGTTATTTTGCCGTCGTAATATTTTCAAAGAAATGCATAGATATCTATACATATTTATCATAAAATTGCAAACTTACTTATGAAAAGTGATGTTTGTATGCTTATTTTTTCTTGGAGTGTAGTTTTTATATCATTTCGCTGCACAAACGGTCATTTTTGCAATTTTTTATGAAATATTTACGACGTAAACACGCGACAAACGTCTGTCGCGTAATGGCGGCCTGTGGGTGGGGATAAGCCACATTGGTGTCTCTGATCATAATGCATTTTGACAGCGCGTACTAGGCATCTAGACATTTCTTATATCGATGGCTTCAGCGATAAAGTTGAAAATCATTAAGGAAATTTGACAAATTGTAGTGGCTTGATGTCCTGACGCCTGTAAGATTAATTTTCTTTTAAATAATTAATAGATAAAATATAAATTGTTATTAAGAAAAAGTTACTTTACATTGATATAATTATTTTTCCTGATCATGGTGGCCTAGTGGTTGAAGTACCAGCCTCTAAAGTGCGAGTGCTGGTTCAATTCAGGTCCGGCAAGTACCAATGCAACTTTTCTAAGTTATACGTACTTTCTAAGTATATCTTGGACACCAATGACTGAGTAAAGGTGAAGGAAAACATCTCGAGGAAACCTGGACTTTGAAGTCTGAAATCACCAACCCGCATTGAGCAAGCGTGGTGATTAACGCTCAATCCTTATCTGTGTGAGAAGAGGCCTGTGCCCAGCAGTGGGACAATGAAAAGGCTGATGATGATGATGAAATATATAAGGTCTAACAAAACTAGTGCACCATATTTTTACAGGTCATCTAGTACATGCTAAGGATCATGTTTACCACAAAAAAAAGTCATGAAAACAATAACATATGTATTTTATTGAATTTATAATCACGGTCGTTAAATTGTACGCATAACGCTGGTCTGTATGGAGGCGCTCGGTCGTTGACCCCTAGGTCATTCTACTTTTTTTGTGGTAAACATGATCCTTAGCATGTACTAGATGACCTGTAAAAATATGGTGCAGTAGTTTTGTTAGACCTTATTTTGTGTAGTATTAATTAATGAACAAGAGTTACCTTAGGAGGCTTTGCAAGTAAATAATTAGTTTTTTTTTATGGGCACCGATTATTTAATTTAAATTGACCTTTTTCTTATATTTGTAGGATAATTCTTTGAAATAATATTTTGTTTGCGAATTCAACAGTGATCGAAAAAAAGGGTCAGTCCACACTGAGACGCGACGCTGCGCGCGAAAGAAAGAAATAAACATTTATTCACATAAACGTGCAGCGCATCGCGAAATCACTGGCCTCTTCTAGTATCGTTTATTTATTAACCTGTTGACCGCCAAGTCAAAAAAACAGAGACATGCCCTCAGCGCCAAGCTAAGAATTCATCCATAAATATCTACAATATAGTAGTGAGTTCGGAATTATATTGAGCAAAACTGATTATTAATTTTGAACTTTAAAAGTCTGTCATGTAGTCGTGCCCGTGGCGTGCTGGGTACTTTTTGGCTTGTCGTCTATACGTGACTGGCGTTCAAAAGGTTAAATATCAAGTGTAGACCAGTGCAAATCGTCGCGTCGCGTTTCGGCGTGTGTGCTGAGCCTTCGTTAGTCTGAAGAACAGTTCAAAGTAACTAATATTTGATGTCTTTTTAAAATTACAAAAGATGTATAGTTTATTTAAAGCTCATTTTCTTTTAATAGACGCAATAGTATGTGACCATCGGACTATGAGAGTGAGGGTATAGAGAGTGCACCTGTATCTGCGCGAATGTGCGTGCACTATAATATGTCCTGCGCAGCTGGCTGATCTCCATAAAAGAGAACGGCCGCCGTAGCCGACAATCGGCCAGGGATGCCATCAGTATGTGAAATACTATCATATATCCTACTCTTATCTACATTTGAAATCTTGCCACATTATTTTTTCTTCTTTATTATTTTGTTTATCTTTAATTTAAGTAGTTTCTTCTTTATTAATAGCCAGTTTGAATATTTTGGGATAAATGTGTGTTAAATGTATGTATCTATAAAAAAATATGTCATTATAATTCCTGGCAAATATTACAAATGCGAAAGTATTTCTGTCGCGTTTTCTCGCCTAAACTACTGAATAGATTTAACCTATTGACCGCCACGTCAAAAAAAGAAAGACGTGCCCTCAGCGCCAAGTTTAGAGCTCATCCATAAATACCTACAATATAGTAGTGAGTTCGGAATTATATCGATTGAGACTGACTATTAATTTTGAACTTTAAAAGTCTCTCATGCAGTCGTGACCGTGGCGTGCTGGGCACTTTGGCTTGTCATCTATATCTACGTGGCTGGCGGTCATAAGGATAAATTACATTTGATACTTAAAAAGTCTAACAAAACTAGTGCACCATATTTTTACAGGTCATCTAGTACATGCTAAGGATGATGTTTATCATAAAAAAAAATGATGAATAGGGGTCAACGACTGAGCTCTTTCGTAGAGATCGGCGTTATGCGTAAGAACGGTAACAATTTGGTGAATTTGATGAAAAATTTAATAAAATATGTTATTGTTTTCATGATTTTTTTGTGGTAAACATGATTCTTAGCATGTACTAGATGACCTGTAAAAATATGGTGCACTGGTGGTGAACAGCATAAAAAAAAACATGCATATAAGTTTAGCTAAAAGCTTAAAGGCCGGTTTCACAGGTTGCTGGTAAGTTCCAGATAGTTTATCTGGCAGATAATATTATACAAATTCTGTTACATTTTTTAATTTATCTGGTAGATAGTGGCTATCCGTAAGCTGTGAAACTGGCCCTTAATGTTTTAAGTATTTCTTAATTCAATCTTGAACCTTCATTCCTAAATTCATTCCCTTCGGTTTCGAAAATATGAAAAAAAAAAACAAATTTTCTTAAACATTACTTGTTTTATGTTAAATTTGTATTAAGTAGCAAATGTTAGTTGGTAAGTTACTAAAAATGTATTTTTATTGAAATAAATTATGTATTTTTTTGTACAAAATAAATTGTTTTATTTCTTAGTGCGTAGGTTTTTTGAGCAATTTTCCTTTCTTATTTTTTCTTTAATGTAGGAAATAGCTTATAATTTTAGTAGTATTTTTTTTTTTTACATTGACACTACATAGTAAAAAAGCATACTAACTCGACACACATTACCTGCCTCGTTGATGCAGTAGTTGAATAGCGACTGCGGTGCACGGGGTCTCGGGTTCGATTCCTGGGTCGAGCCGATCTAGCTTTGTGGGTTTTGAGATATTATCATAGAACACGTAAATGTCAGTCCTTCTTGTGATCTATCCGGTGGTGTCGGATTGCCGTCCCTGAGGACTATGAGAGTGAGGGAATAGAGAATGCACCTGTGTCCGCGCAAATGTGCGTGCACTATAATATGTCCTGCGCAGTTGGCTGATCTCCTTTGAGAGAATGGCCGCGGTGACCGGTAATCGGTCTGGACGACATTATACACTTTTACCATTAACGTAAAATTTCAAAAGAAGATTATTCCTTTCTTTTATGATGATAACGCAGAGATAAGCAAATTTCTTACCTATTTGTAAGTAATACCATAATGCGAGTAAATCCGCAGGAAAAATATAGTTACTAAAATCTTCTGATTTTCCAGGCCTCTCATATAGTATTTAAATTGTAAAAGTAATATCATCTGAAGAGGCTCTCGTTAGGCAGCTGGATCAAGGGACTGATTCAGAAGGCGCTACTCCTTGAAACGGCACGTATTGTGAGGAGGTTTCTGTCTCTGGGACCCTAACCACCGGTAGCTTGGACCCTGTTCCCGATATTGTTGGACACAACCACTATTTTTGTACTGTAAATAATATGTTTAAAAAAAATGAGAAAAATATCAAAAATATTTCTGTTTCAGCTGGAACCGTTTATAGAAGAAGACGCCGGCGAATTAGAAGATTCAGAGAACCCCAAATTAACATTCACCCCTGAAGACCCCACTCCGACACCAACAGCCGAAAAGCACCCCAACGGTTCACCCCCAATCTTCAAAAACGACTCCAACATCAACTTAGATGACCCCAAGACCTTTGCGCGGTCAGCCAGCGCTGTCCAAGTCGCCTTGAACCGGAAAACAACTTCAAGACCCGCTCTGCAGCAGATTTCTAGTAAAAACCATTTACCTTCGAACCCATCTTTATTGGAATCCGTTCCTGAAGGTAAGGGGAGTCGCGTCAATTCTCAGGAAACGTTCGGAAAGAAGTTAGGGGTCCCTAAGACCCCCAAGAGGAGTCCGTCAACCTCCAGTTTTCAGTACATGTCTACCCCTTTTCACGGTTCGACGCTATCAGCGTTTGAGAAACCCAGTGAGTTTGCTTCTCAATTTAGCCTCAAATCTGTGACAGACAGCCTAGCACCCATTAGTTACTGTTGCGGTTGCAAAAAGCGATCGAAAGACGACGATTCTAAAAAAGAACCAAACAAATACTTCGATATAAATCTACTTAAAGACCCAATATACTTAGTTATCTTAATATCCAACTGTACGTCAGCGATTTCTTATACAAACTTCATTATTTTAGTACCTTCATACGCTAAAGAGTGCGGTTTTGACAAGTCTTTAGGCGCGTATCTTCTATCAATAATTTCCGCTCTTGACTTAGTCGGCCGTATTGGCGGTTCAGCGCTATCCGACATAGTTTTAACACCAAAACGATATTTCTTTATATTTGGTCTTTTACTATCAGGCATTAGTCTCGCGATGATACCTTTAGTTACGAGTTATTCAGCAATTTCAGTGTTCTGTTCGATATTTGGATTAGCTTCTGGTATTAACGTGGGTGTCACAGCCTTGGTTATGACGGAGATGCTTGGTACTGAAAGACTAATGTCTTCTTATGGGATAAGCTTATTTGTTAATGGTATTTTGCAATTAATAGGACCTCCGATATGTGGGTTCTGGTTTGAGTATACAAAGTCTTATAAATCGCTGTTTATTACTTTAGGTTTTGTATTGGTTTTCGGAGCGGCTTTGTGGGGCTTTGTTCCTTTTATTAATAGGAGGAGGCGAATGGCGGCAAAAAATAAGGATGGTGGTGAAGCGTAATGGTGAAGGTTTTGTGTTTGTGTCGCGAATTCTTTGATAGAACTCTCGGGTTTTTTGTTTGAAATTACTTGAGAATCTTTTGAGATCTTCAGCAGGCTCAGCATGGCGATTCTATGTCTATTCTATCAAGATAAAGCTCTTTCTGTCAATGTCAACATGTCTTCTGCCCGAGCATGGCGCGACCTGTCAACTCGCATATAATCACTTGTAGACTTATGTCGATCGAACAAAAGAAAAAATCTTCAAAAAATGTTAAAGAAATTTTACGTCAATTTGTCACTTATCTGTCATTATGTCCATTCTCCGATAGAGAAAACTTGTTTCTACGGTTGTCATGCTAAGCCTGCAGACCATAGTTTGTAGAAGTGAACAGTAATTTATATATCATGATTAGAGATTGGATATTCGGATGCATATTATTGCATTTTTTGCACATTGCAAAAAGAAAGACGTGCCCTCAGCGCCAAGCTAAGAATTCATCCATAAATACCTACAATATAGTAGTGAGTTCAGTAGTATACGAATTAAAACTGACTATTAATTTTAGACGTTTGTCACGTAGTCGTGACAGTGACGTGCTGGGCACTTCTTGCTGTGTCATCTATACGTGACTATGGCGGTCAAAAGGTTAAACTTGCCGGATATACACTGATGATAATACTAACTTTGATTGACAAAAGAGTTCTTAAAAATAGTTCGCGACACAAAAAACAAAATGGCGAGTTTGTCACTTGATCATAAAATTGCCCAATATGTCTTAGATTTCTTATACCTAGTATTTTTATACCAGTATTATTTCAAATACAGAAAAGAATATATAAAATAATTAATATCGGCCCTCCCTCCCCCCTATTCATATCTATCTTACTTGTCCAACAGAAAAAAAATACATGTGCCGCGCCTCTTGTAGAAAACGATAGTTGATGTGGAGCGTGTCCGTCTGTACTTGCGTGTTATACTCGTAGTCGCAGGCATTGTTTTGTTTGTTAATGATATACTCAACTGGAGTTAGGGCTCTGGTTTTTGGGGACAAGGGGGCCCTTGCCAAGCTGTGTATTTTTTTTTCAATATCCCGTTAAGATGTATTGGGCAGTGCATAAACTAAAAAAGGGTATATTTTTATAATTAAGATAATTATATTAATTATTGGCTAATTACTTCCAAATAGTATTTAGTCTATATGTATGTAAAACTATTTTAAGGCAACCGTTACCTAATTTTCATTTAACCAACTTCATAAATAGGTTATAATTTCAACGAATTATTAATTTAGCTTCATATATTAACGAGTACTCTTTATTGCAAAAGTTAATGTTTAGGCTTTTATAGTACTGAATACTTACTTATAGAACTGCTGGACCAGTTTCGATGAAATTTGTGTTGGATATAGTTCAAGTAATACCTCAATAGTTTGTTGTAAGCAACCTTCTGAAATCATACTATCGGATCTCTTACTTAACCGCCACGTCAAAAAAGGAAAGACGTGCCCTCAGCGCCAAGCTAAGAATTCATCCATAAGTACCTATAATATAGTAGTGAGTTCGGAATTATATCGATCAAAACTGACTATAAATTTTTAACTTAAAAAGTCTGTCATGTATTCGTGACCTTGGCATGCTGGGCACTTTTTGACCTGTCATCTATACGTGACAGTGGCGGTCAAAACGTTAATATCATATCAATTTTCTGTAATTTTGGTCTCAATTTTAAAGTAACTACGGTGATACTTGTCAGTCGCAAAAATATTACTTATTTGTAGCGAAATTTTACATTTCCTAAACTACTTCTAATTTTATTCCTGTATAGACGCTAGCACATGAATCGACACTGTCAATTTTTCCCAATTGGAACCATATGCTTCAGCGATAAAGTTGAAAATCTATTAAGGAAATTTGTCAGATCGTAGTAGCTTGTTGTGATGGGGTCTATACCATATTTTTAAATATCATCGAATAAATACCTAATTTAATTTAGAACAATCTAATTTTTCGTATTTTCGCATCTTGCTTACATATTATGTAAAATCACAAATTTAATTTATTTTTTTATATCACCCCTAAAGAAAATAAGGTATGTGACAAAAATTAATAAGTTTTTCTTTATACAATGATTTTGTCAGTCGTTACGGTTAGTCAGAAGTCAGACAGTCTGATAACCAGTCTTACCAATGTACCGGGTTGCCCTGGTAACTGGGTTGAAGAGGTCAGGCAGGTAAAACACTGGCACTCATCTGCATCCGGTTAAGACTGGAAGCCGACCCTAACATAGCTTGGGAAAAGGCTAGGCAGATAATATTAATAGCTAAAAGCGTTGGAATAAAAATTGTATACTAATTAAATAATATTAAAAACAAATACTTCCGTATTTGTTAATGAACATGTATGTAATATATATTGTATATAATATAAAAAATATAATTATTATATTTATAATTATCACGATTTTTATCAATGATATAATTTTTTAATTCTGGATTTTTTGTTAGTTTGAAATCTATTCGGTTGTATTTCTTGCAAATATTTTTAACTTTAAAAATTATATCCATGTAATACATTCATATATGTATGATTACCATAAATTTTGATATGCCTGGAAGGCCACAAGTAGATAAGCCGCTCTTCTCACACAGAGAAGGATTGAGCGTTAATCGCCACGCTTGCTCAATGCGGGTTGGTGATTTCAGACTTTATAGTCCAGGTTTCCTCGAGATATTTTCCTTCACCTTTAATCAGTCATTGGTGTCCAAGATATACTTAAAAAGTACTTATAACTTGGAAAAGTTATATTGGTACTTGCCTGACCTGGAATCGAGCCCGCACACTCGTACTTAAAGAGCGCATAATATACTAAAAGTTGTTGTTTCTTTCTTTCAAAATGAATTGATTTTATAAAACTCTAATTTCGATTGTTGTAAAGGTTTCAGATATAAAAAAAGGCATTTGGCAAGTTCCCAAATAATATTTTTTACATCTCAAACTATATATTCGGTGTTAAGATATTAATTATTGCATTCTCTAATCAATTTTCAGTGCCCTAACGAGCATTATTTCTTATTTTCCATACAGTAAAATTGCCAAAATAATTAAAACATGTAAATATTTGACAGCAATTTGCGATGTTGCCAACTTTTGGTATACGCGCTCTTTAGAGGCGGGTGTTTTAAACTCTAGGTCAGGCTGTGTGTAGAAAAAATATCGCTTAAAATGAAAGTAATTTACTTAATTCATATTATTAAATATATACAGGGAATCTATATTGAGACCACGATTGTATCTTATTGAAGACAATTTTTGTATCGTATCAAAAATTTTTCATACTTGTAAGTCATCTTAAAATCATGTTTATACTCCATTTCGTTAATTATTTAACTAAAAAAAAAAACAATTTCAATATGATTTTTCATGTAAAAATTATAATTATGCATCTAAAAATCAATGTAAATACAATAATAAAATTCTACTTAATTAATACGGTAGTTGACAACTATATAGTCAAATTCAATACTTTTATTGAACTGTCAAAAATGGTTACTTTATATGCAATTTGTATGATAACACAAAGTATAACATAACAGATTTTTAATATCTTAAAATAATGTCAGTTTAATTTACCGATTTTATTGAACAATTCTTTCTTTTTTTTATTGATAATATAAACAAAAAATAAGTATACACCTTGATGTGAAAAATCTGTGACAGTCTAGTTTGTGTTTTCTTCATACAAATTGCATACAAAGTAATCGTTTTTGACAGTTCAATAAAAGTATTGAATTTAACTAGTTGTCAAGTACCGTAATGTTTATCTTTAGTTAAATACTTAATCAAATTAAGTATAAAGGCCAATTTAGATGGAGAGAGTTCCTCACACGTTTCGGTACGAGAATGTCTCCGCGACTATCGCAAGCAATAATCGCCATAACATAATCGTAACAAAATGTTTACATTCAGGCAACAACTAAAATGTCGCCAGCGAGATTCGTATATGACATACGAATTAAGCGAAATGACACGCCGCTTGTCGCCTATGTCAACGGGCGAGAAGAGTGAATGTTTAGACAAATGAAATGTTTTATATTCCTTTCCATTATCGTATCTTCGAGACGAGAAACTCTCCCCGTCTGAATAGACCATGATATTCATATGAAAATAGTACAAATTTCCTTTGCATCGCTTTTTTTATTGTCACAAACCAATTTTGTATGGATACAAAAATTGTCTCTTTATACTATTTTAAGGTGTAAGTTTTTCTACAAAATAAAAAAAATAATATACATTCTAATGTATTTAAAATTATAGTTTTAAGTTTTTTTTATTATTATCTATCAATAGAAAACAATTATCGCTTACAGTTGTCAATTGAGTGACAGTGCCATTTTGAAAAAAAAAACAATCAATTTTGCCTTACTTAGGAAGTTATTTCATAAATATATCTAATAATAAATATAATTTTGTATTATATTTTGTTTTTTATTGTATACAACCCTGTTCCTAAACTCATAATAACTTATTTCTTTTTTAGCGATACAGACCGCCACATCAAAAAGACGTGCCCTCAGCGCCAAGCTAAGAATTCATCCATAAATACCTACAATATAGTAGTGAGTTCGGAATTATATCGATTGAAACTGACTTTTAATATTGAACTTTTAAAGTCCGTCATGTAGTCGTGACAGTGGCGTGCTGGGCACTTTTTGGCCTGTCGTCTATACGTGACTGTGGCGGTCAAAAGGTAAGGTAATGATCGTGGTGTGCACAGGCCCTTTTATAATAATACTTTTAACTCGAAAAAACTACTGCTATCCATAAGTTATCCTTTAAAATATTTTTTTATATAAATGCAAATTTAATTCTGTCTGTCGCACTTTCACACCAAAACACACACGAATACTCTGGAGCCTGAAGAAGGCTATAAGACTACTTTTTGTAAATATACATAGGGACATCTTTTCACACACGGTCGTTTGCCTAGCTTGATTGATTAGCTTGTGTTATAGACGCCAACACAACTGATAATCTACATATACTTTACACATTATTATTTATAAATACATACAACACCCAGACCACAGCCAACAAGCATGCTCATCACACAAATGACGACCGTGCCGGTAAGCGAACCCGGGACCCACAGCTTGGCAGCCCGGCGTGATAACCATTGCGTTATCGGGGTTCTCAAACGTTTGTACGGAAAGAAATTCCCACAAGACAAGGATGAAAATAATAAAACAAGATATGGCATAATAAAATTTATTGTACTTCATACAAAATGATAGCATACATATGAATAACTTTTATGTATATGTTACACTTTTGGTGTCCATGATCTGAAAACAGAAAATATATAAATCAGTTCCAATATTAATTTGGTAAAGCGTCTTAAAATAATGTGTCACTTTCATTTACAGTTTTAAAGAAAAAATAGTTTTTTTTTATTGATTATTCAAATAAAATAAGTATACAGCTTGATGTGAAAAAATTGTGACGTCACAGTTATAATTTTCATACAAATTGCATACATAGTAACTGTTTTTGACAGTTCAATAAAAAATCTTTTTTAAAAAAGCTTTTATAGTCCGCCATATTGGATTTAGAATAACGTCAAATTATTTTTTAAGTCACTCTCAATAAGCCCTTTCATTTGATACCCATATTGTTGAAATTCATTAAAAATAACTACTCCGCCATCTTGGACGGTCCGCCATATTGGATTTAGAATAACGTCATATAACATATATTGCATTGTCATCCAAACTGAACGTGTATACAAAATGTCATCTCAATCGGTTGAAGATATCTACTTCAAAATTGAGTTCAAAGAATCCACCGTAACATACATACACGGCAAGTTAAATAAAAGCTTTTAAGAAACGAATTTTACTAGTTGTCAACTATCCAATTGCCAGTGACAGTTCAAAAATAAACCTTGTCTACATAGAAATAGGGTTCAAAATACAATACTGACAATTCCTTACCATATTTATCCTCTTGTCATTGGCGCACATTCGCGTTGCAACCACTGGTGTTCATTATTGAGACCTCGCTGTTTCAAAATAGGTCCCAAAGTGTCAAAAACACGTTTGTGATACGCATTTATGTAGGACAGCTGAAATGAATAATCACTACATAGTATAAAACAAAGTCGCTTTCTCTGTCCCTATGTCCCTTTGTATGCTTAAATCTTTGAAACTACGCAACGGATTTTGATGCGGTTTTTCTTAATAGATAGAGTAATTCAAGAGGAAGATTTATATGTATAATTTTAGTATTAGCATTGCACCCGTGCGAAGCCGGGGCGGGTCGCTAGTATTTATATAAAATAATATGTAAATACCGCCATGTGGTAGTCAAATAAAAATATATCGCTATATATAGGGTCTAACAAAACTAGTGCACCATATCTTTACAGGTCATCTAGTACATGCTAAGGATCATGTTTACCACAAAAAAAAAGTTTAATGACCTAGGGGTCAACGACCGAGCGCGTTTGTAAAGACCGGCGTTATGCGTAAGAACACAATTACAGTTTGGTACATGTGATGATACATTTAATAAAATGTGATTTTGTTGTCATGACTTTTTTGTGGTAAACATGATCCTTAGCATGTACTAGATGACCTGTAAAAATATGGTGCACTAGTTTTGCTAGCCCCTCAAAAAGCCAAAGTTTGTGAGTATGTGTATGTTGTATATTTGTCACCTCTTCACGACCAAACAGCTGTATGGATTTTGATGAAACTTGGCAGTAATATAGCTTAGGAATTATTTGGGAATAAACTATCTAAGTTTTAATTTGTACTTAAAATAATTACTTCGAAATCCGACAACATGCCGACATCGATACATTCCCTCTGATGCGGTACCAGGGTTAGGGTGTTGAAGCCGAGCACACCGCGACCGTCATAATCTCCCTGCAGACCGCTAGCCTGAAAAAAAGGTATAAAATTGAAAAAAAAAAAAATTGTACTTTTGTCAGCCACATCCAAAAAAGAAAGACGTGCCCTCAGCGCCAAGCTAAGACTTCATCCATAAATACCTACAATATAAGGAATTATATCGATTGATTGACTGTTAATTTTGAACTTAAAGTCTGTCAAGTAGTCGTGACAGTGGCGTGCTGGGCAATTTTTTGCTTGTCATTTATACGTGACTGGACACTTTTTGGCTTGTCATTTATACGTGACGGTGGCGGTCAAAAGGTTAAAACTGGATCAATTTTCCACACGATTGGGGCCGACCACGGACGCAGACTGTCGCGATGGATGCGCTCCCTAACAAGATCGTCCAAAGTCGTTTGACTCTGCCCACATCTGGTCGGCCGACCAACGTCTACACGGTAGGTTTTCACACCAACTGGACCAAGGTCGCCTCAGTCGGTGGTTGTGTTGGTGTAGAGCCTTTCAATAATAAACTTCCGTTTTACTTGGAACGCTGTCATTGAACATCCTTGGCAGTCGTTACGGGTAATCAGAAGCCAGTAAGTCTGACGCCAGTCTAACCAAAGGGTATTGGGTTGCCCGGGTAACTGGGTTGAGGAGGTCAGATAGGCAGTCGCTCCTTGTAAAACACTGGTACTCAGCTGCATCCGGTTAAACTGGAAGCCGACCCCAACATAGTCGGGAAAAGGCTCGGGAGATATGATTTTGTAAGTCTTACCCTGGGATGGTTGGTGTCCTTGGTGACCCTGATGGTCTCCACTAGATCCTCGTGACGTATGCCGAAAGACCCCACCTTATAATAACCGGGCTCTGTAATAAAGTTGTGTCATTCATATAATTATACATACTTAATATATTAATCTCTATATATATACCTAATAGGGCATTTAACTCTTTTTTTTTTCATTATTCATATCAAAAGTAACATTTTACAAAACCAAAACTAGCAAGATATTTTTTGGAATCCGTTGAGAAGTAAGTAATTTATAAACCTTTCAAAACCATTAGAAAGTCAAACAGTTAAATAACAGAAAAAGGATGCACATACAAGCTTGTGACGTCAACGCTATTTGATCACGCGTGTGATCTCGAAAATCCTTTCACCATTGTAATTGTACATTATCTATACTATTATATGTCCTGCAGAACTGGCTGGTTTCCTTAGAGAAAACTGCCGCCGTCACTAGCAATCACCACTTTAAAAACTCACCATTGCTAAGTATCTGTCCGGGTTTGAGTCCAGGGTCATGAGGGTATGGTCTCCACGAGACTCCCGAAGGTCCCTCGTGCACGTTGAGGAAGTGTCCCACTCCATGACCGGTTCCGTGGGCATAGTCCAAGCCGACCTCCCATAGCGAGTGACGAGCGAAGCTATCTAGTACATTACCCTACAGGGGTAATAGATAAAAGAGAAATAAATTTTAAAAAATATCGGGATGCCACATAAATCATTCATCAATTACCCTCAAGCGGTTACCACCCTAAAGCGGTTGTCACCCTAAAGCGGTTGTCACCCTCAAGCGGTTGTCACCTTCAAGCGGTTACCACCCTAAAGCGGTTGTCACCCTAAACCGGTTGTCACCCTCAAGCGGTTACCACCCTAAAGCGGTTGTCACCCTCAAGCGGTTGTCACCTTCAAGCGGTTGTCACCCTCAAGCGGTTAACACTCTAAAGCGGTTGTAACCCTCAAGCGGTTATCACCCTCAAGCGGTTGTCACCCTCAAGCGGTTGTCATCCTCAAGCGGTTGTCACCCTCAAGCGGTTGTCACCTTCAAGCGGTTACCACCCTAAAGGGGTTGTCACCCTCAAACGGTTGTCACCCTAAACCGGTTGTCACCCTCAAGCGGCTGTCCCCCTCAAGCGGTTATCACCCTCAAGCGGTTACCACCCTAAAGGGCTTGTCACCCTCAAGCGGTTGTCACCCTCAAGCGGTTGTCACGCTCAAGCGATTACCACCCTAAAGCGGTTGTCACCCTCAAGCGGTTGTCACCCTCAAGCGGTTGTCGCCCTCAAGCGGTTGTTACCCCCAAGCGGGTGACAACCGGTGCGAGCCATTGAACGTAAATAAATAAAGTTCTTACCTTAACCCCCTGTGGGAACAAAGCGCTTCCGACCATAATTTGACCCTTAAGTACACGTGTAAAAGCCGACTTCTGTTCGGGTGTCGGCGAGCGAGACATGTGTCGAGTGCGGGTTATATCCGTTGTACCATCCCTGGTCGGAAACATAGATATAAATATGGCTAAATTTGATTAAAATCGTTTAAGAGCGCTATCACCGAAAGTTGGCAACGTCGCAAATAGCTGTCAAATATTTACACGTTTTAATTAATTTGGCCCTTTTACTATATGAAAGTTAGACATCGACATAAGCTCAGGGAGCTCCCTAAAACATTGAATAGGAATTGCAATTAAAACACTAAATTTGATGTTTTTAACGTTGAACTTGTAAAAAAGGCACTTGGGAAGTTTCCAACTACCTGAGCATATGTCTTACTTTCATATAGTAAATTGGCCAAATTAATTAAAACGTGTAAATATTTGACAGCTATTTGCGACGTTGCCAACTTTCGGTGATAGCTCTCTTAAGTAGTTCACATGTAAAAATATGGTGCACTAGTTTTGTTACACCCTATATTTTCAATACTCAAAACTCAACATTTTATTCCACTGTTTTTGTGTGATCATCATCATCAGCCTTTTTATCGTCCCACTGCTGGGCACAGGCCTCCTCTCACACAGAGAACGATTGAAAATTAATCACCACGCTTGCTCAATGCGGGTTGGTGATTTCAGACTTTTTAGTCCAAGTTTCCTCGAGATGTTTTCCTTCACTTTTACTCAGTCATTGGTGTCCAAGATATACTTAGAAAGTACATACAAACATAGAAAAGTTGCATTGGTACTTGCCCGACCTGGAATCGAACCCACGCACTCATACTTAAGAAGTCGGCTCTTTACCCACTAGGCCACTAGACTTAAAGACAGACAGACAAAAGATAATATATTTTTTTCCAAAATAAAAAAGATTACCTATACTGTCCACCGGAGTCTAGAAGAAAAATTTCGGTCTTCTCAATAAGTTTTTGTACGCCATCCCTGGACGGACTGTAATGTATAATAGCGCCATTCGGACCCGCCCCGGGAATGGTCTCAAAAGATGGTCCCATGAAGTCGGCTTCATCCCTGAAATTTTTAATATAAGGTGACTGGTAATTAGTGACCGATATTTAAACACGTGATTGTACTCATGATTACAAACAATTTTCCCAAAGAAACTTTTTTTTTATCATTATAGTAAAATTACTGACAACGCGGGCGCGGGGCCTCGCCGCTAACAGCTGATCGAGCGACGGCGCGCGAAATTTGAATTTTGCTGTAATGATAAAAAAATAACAAAAAAAGTTTCTTCGGGAAAGTTGTTTGTAATCATGAGTACAATCACGTGTTTAAATATCGATCACTAATTACCAGTCACCCTATATAATACTAGCAGTCGTCTGCGGCTCCGTCCGCGTCGAAGACGGTTGGTTCTCACAACAAAATTAGCCTATATGTTATTCTATTTATTTAACCTTTTGACCGCCACGTCAAAAAAGGAAAGACGTGCCCTCAGCGCCAAGCTAACAATTGACCCATAAATACCTACAATACAGTAGTGAGTTCGGAATTATATCGATTGAAACTGACTATTAATTTTGAACTTTAAAAGTCTGTCATGTAGTCGTGACATTGGCGTGCTGGGCACTTTTTGGCTGTCATCTATAAGTGACTGTGGCGGTCAAAAGGTTAAATAAGTGTTCTGCATTTTTTTTTGCTTATAAAATGAAATATATTAGAAAAAGAGGAGAATATGAAAAAAATAAGAGTTCGGGAAAAGTGGGGGGGGGGGAGGAGAAGGGGGAGAGGGATTGGTGAGTATTTCTTTCTTTATCGGCACTGGTCTTATAATATGGAATCTCACTTGCGAAACTCAAGAAGTTTGTCAGCGGCTTGTATTTCGGTGACTAGATTCCCAGCGTCTATCTGATCATGCAGCCACTTGAGGAGTCTGCTAACTGCTATACCATCACGAATGTGGCATTGTCTGAAACCCTGGAGACAAGAGGCTCATTACTATAAAGGAATAACAAAACTAGTGTACCATATTTTTACAGGTCATTTAGTACATGCTAAGGATCATGTTTACCACAAAAAAATCATGAAAACAATAACAGATTTTATTAAATTTATCATCACATGCGCCAAATTGTACGCATGACGCCGGTGAACGCGCTCGATCGTTGACACCTAGGTCATACAACTTTTTTGTGGTATTCCCTCACTCTCATAGTCCTCAGGGAGGCAATCCGACACGACCGGAGAGAGATCACAAGCAGGACCGACTGCAACATGCTCCGATACACGGGTGTATCAATCACCAACTTCCAGACTCCAGGCTGCTTTAGCAAATTCTCTTAAAACCCACAAAGCAATAGCGGCCCGACCCGTGAATCGAACCCGAGACCACAGCAGTAGCACCATGCGACTACCAAAGGAATTATCAAATATTACGCTAAATTCGTATATGTCATATACGAATCTCGCTGGCGACATTTCAGTTCTTGCCTGAATGTAAACATTTTGTTACGATTATGTTATGACGATTATTGCTTGCGATAGTCGCGGAGACATTCTCGTACCGAAACGTGCGAGAAACTCTCTCCATCTAACTGGACCTTTGGGCTGGTTTTATACTTACTTCCAATTCCACATCATTCTTGATAAGCTTCATCAGAGCAACTGGAGATATCTCCGATATCAGGGTCAGGGGGGCTTTGAGCACATCCAACTGAAAAAAGGGTAACCTCTCTTTATTAACCAACTTCAAAAAAGGAGGTTCTCATTTTGACCCGTAATTATGTACATTGGTTCGGCTGGACCGATTTAGATGAGGTTTTCGTTTTTTTTTTAGTTTTAGAGTTGAAACCTTGTGACCGCCACTGTCACGTATAGATGACAAGTCCAAGAAGTGTCCAGCTCGCTACAGTCACGACGAACGTCCTCAAGGAACTACCTTCAGAAGATGTCTATTGCTGGACAAAAGCCTCCCCTAAAGTACACCACTTTGTGCGGTTTTTTGGAACCACCACCACTGTTTCCCGGAGTTTTTGAAAATACCCACTTATTTTTTCGTGTAAAATCATCAAATGACCCCTCCCACTGTGGGTGCAGCTGGAGGGAGTGTCAGAGTCTTACTGAATAAAACCCACTATGTTCCTTCTGGAGTTCCTTGTATGCCAGGGCTAAGGTAACTCGCGCGAATAACCCCGGCAGGCCCCAACCCCTGACTTTTATCATCATCATCATCATCATCATCCTGCCCTTATCCCAAATTTTATTTAGCGTCGGCACAGTATATTTTTGTCTTCCACACTCATCGCGCAGATAGAATCTGCCGACCGACTTTAACATAGGAAATGGCTAGGCAGATAAGGACTTACCCCAGCGGCAGCTCTATGAATAGCCTCACTGCCGTCGCTAGACAGCCAAACAGAATGTTTCTCATCACCCTTTTGAGACAACTCCTTCTGCAAAAATCAAAAAACACGGAAAAGTTGGAAAATGGAAGTCGGTGTCTGCAAGTTGCTGCTGTTTATCTTGCCACCGACTTTTAGAGCGAAGTAGTATTTCATTTAGAACAATTTTATAAAGACACAGTGCACCATATTTTTACAGGTCATCTAGTACATGCTAAGGATCATGTTTACCACAAAAAAAGTTGAATGACCTAGGGGTCAACGATCGAGCGTCTTCATAGAGACCGGCGGAATTTGGCGACTGTGATGACAAATTCAATAAAATATGTTGTTGTTTTCATGACTTTTTTGTAGTAAACATGATCCTTAGCATGTACTAGATGACCTGTAAAAATATGGCGCACCAGTTTTGTTAGACCTTATATAGGGTGACTGGTAATTAGTGACCGATATTTAAACACGTGATTGTACTCATGATTACAAACAACTTTCCCGAAGAAACTTATTTTGCTATTTTTTATATCATTACAGCAAAATTTAAACTTCGCGCGCGCCGTCGCCCGATCAGATGTTAGCGGCGAGGCCCCGTGCCCGCGTTGTCTGTAATTTTGCTATAATAATAAAAAAATACAAAAAAAGTTTCTTCGGGAAAGTTGTTTGTAATCATGAGTACAATCACGTGTTTAAATATCGGTCACTAATTACCAGTCACCCTATATTTATGTAACGATGGCTTGCATTCCATGCATATGCCGTGGGATACTCACCGCCATCTCCCTGAGATGTACTTCAACATCGCTAAGCGGGTATCTCTGCAGCACCACCTTCTCATCGGAGAGATGGTCACACACTTCCTGGGACAGCTCCGAAGCGGTGAACAGGAGAACAGCCTTGGGGGTGATGATTAGGTAGGCAAAGAAGACGGGGTTGTATTGTATATCACTACCCCGTAGGTTTAGCGTGTCTGGATAAATGATAAATGATATTTATTTTGCAAATAGGTTGAAATCAACACTTTTACACGTCAACACATTTTTTATAAAATAACGAGATTTTTCAAATCGGTCAAGTAGTTTCGGAGCCTATTCAAGACAAACAAACAATCAAATCATTCCTCTTATTAACCGACTTACAAAAAAGGAGGTTCTCAATTCGGCCGGTATGTTTTTGTTATGTATGTACACCGATTACTCCGAGGTTTCTAGTCCGATTAGTGTTATTCTTTTTTTGTTCGATGCAGTATACTTGCCATTTGGTCTCATAAAAATTTCATCTAATTTGGTTAAGAGCGCTATCACCGAAAGTTGGCATCGTCGCAAATAGCTGTCAAATATTTACACGTTTTAATTCATTTGTCCAATTTACTATATGAAAGTAAGACATATGGCTCTGTAGTGCACTAAAACATTGAATAGAAATTGTAATTATTAATATCGTAACACAGAATAAATAGTTTTATATGTAAAAAACGTAGTTGGAAACTTCTCAAGTGCCTTTTTTACAAGTAAAACGTTAAAAACATCAAATTTAGTGTTTTAATTGCAATTCCTATTCAATGTTTTAGTGCACTACAGAGCCATATGTCTTACTTTCATATAGTAAAATGGCCAAATTAATTAAAACGTGTAAATATTTGACAGCTATTTGCGACGTTGCCAACTTTCGGTGATAGCGCTCTTAAGTACTTTTGATCTTATAAGCATTTGTGTTTTCCTTATATTAGTATAGATAGCTAAACTCACAAGCCACTTCATCCAACGCTGTGATGACGAGCGCCGAAGCCTTCTTCTCGGCCATCTTCTGACGAAGTTCTGTAATCTTCTGACCAGCGGTCTTACCTTTGACGAACATAGAAAAATATCAATTAACACCAATGCGATTAAGAGATATTCATAAAGCAGCCTGGAGTCTGGAAGTTGGTGATTGATTCACCCGTGCATCGTGTCGCACGTTGCAGTCGGTCCTGCTTGTGATCTCTCTCCGGCCGTGTCGGATTGCCGTCCCTGAGGACTGTGAGAGTGAGAGAGTGCACCTGTGTCAACGCTAGTTTATTTTCTACGTGTCGGAAGAAATCTTACGTCAATCTGTTACTTATAGTCCGATAGACAAAACTTGTTTCTACGGTTGTTATATGAGCTTGCTTATTAAATTATATCGCTAACTCGGACGACCAGATGGCGTGGTGGTTAGTGAACCTGCCTACCATGCTACAGGTCGCGGGTTTGATTCCCGCATAAGTCAAACATTTGTGTGCACGAACATGGGTGTTTGACTTAGTCTATGTGTTTCTATGTATAATATGTATGTATTTACATAAGAAAAGTATATAAGTATGTTTATCAGTCTAGTACACATAGTACAAGCTCTGCTTAGTTTGGGACTAGATGACGTTGTGTGAATGTGTGAGGAATATATTATATATATTATAACTCACCAGTGTATTTAACAGGTAGTGGTATGATAGTGTTGTTGGGACGCTTTGGCGGAGGATCACCGAGCTGGCATCGCACTTCGTCCACCAAGTTCACGGCGACTGGTATCAGTTGCATGTTGTGTTTTGTTAGCGCCGTCTGTGACAAGAAAGTAAAAGTATATTATACTTTTATTTATTCAACAAAAACTTACACTATTATTACAGGCTTCGCCTAATGCAATAGGTAGTTATGTTCCAAAACAATTCACAATTTTACAAACATCTTATAAACATCAAAAACTATGAAAGGCCTTATCTAGTATTAATTTAAATTTCTTAACAGCCTTGTTGGTCTAGCAGCCACATAAGGCAACTGCTGAGCACGGGGTTTCGTCCAATAGGGATGCAGACTAGGTCATAAATAAAATACTTTATCATATTCATTTTGTAAACCATCTTAAAATAATGTCAGTTTAATTTATCGTCTTGATACGAAACCTGTTTTTATTTTTTTCATTGATAATATAATCGAAATAAGTTTATGCTTGATGTGAAAAATCTGTGACGTCATATGTGGTGTTTTCATACAAATTGCATAGAGAGTAACCGTTTTTGACAGTTCTATAAAAGAATGGAATTTGACTAGTTGTCCGCATCCCTATCCAAATCGCTTTGTGGGTTTTAAGAAACTTGTATAAATCAGCCCGGAGTCTGGAAGTTAGTGATTGATTCACCCGTGCATCGTGTCGCACGTTGCAGTCGGTCCTGCTTGTGATCTCTCTCCGGTCGTGTGGGAGTGCCATCCTTGAGGACTATGAGAGTGCACCTGTGTCCCCGCAATTTTTTGTGCACTATAATATGTCATGAGCAGTTGGCTGACCTCCTAGAGAACGGCCGCCATGGCCGACGATCGGTCTGAACGTCATCATACTTATCTGATGACAAGCAGACACTTATCATCGAAGAGAAGTCCACTGTAACCCAGTGTAGGAACTATTTCATACACTGTAACCCAGTGTAGGAACTATTTCATACACTGTAACCCAGTGTAGGAACTATTTCATACACTGTAACCCAATGTAGGAACTATTTCATAAAGTGTAACCCAGTGTAGGAACTATTTCATAAAGTGTAACCCAGTGTGGGAACTATTTCATACACTGTAACCCAGTGTAGGAACTATTTCATACACTGTAACCCAGTGTAGGAACTATTTCATACACTCTAACACAGTGTAGGAACTATTTCATACACTGTAACCCAGTGTAGGAACTATTTCTTACACTGTAACCCAGGGTAGGAACTATTTCATACGCTGTAACCCAGTGTAGGAACTATTTCATACACTGTAACCCAGTGTAGGAACTATTTCATACACTGTAACCCAGGGTAGGAACTATTTCATACACTGTAACCCAGTGTATGAACTATTTCTTACAATGTAACCCAGTGTAGGAACTATTTCATACATTATAACCCAGTGTAGGAACTATTTCATATACTGTAACCCAGTGTATGAACTATTTCTTACAATGTAACCCAGTGTAGGAACTATTTCATACATTATAACCCAGTGTAGGAACTATTTCATATACTGTAACCCAGTGTAGGAACTATTTCTTATAATGTAACCCAGTGTAGGAAATACTGTAAGTTAACCATTTTGCCTAGCATTGAATCTTTCTTACAATAGTATTGTCTTTAGACCCTGGTCTAAAGGTACTGTACCTGCAATGGACTCCACTCTTCCCTCGTGAAGGTGTGAGGGTCGACGCCCACAGCCGCGCCCTCTGAGAGGTTGCTGGTCAGCCACTTCTCCAGGGTAGGCGTCTCTGTTAGTGCTAGAATAAATACAGTGAATTGTGGACTAATAGACAAATTTACCGTTCCCCGGGAAAACTTCTTCCCGTACCCAGATAAAACTAAGCCTATGTTCACTGGGGATAGTGTAGCTTCACAACAGTAAAAGAATTTTTCAAATCAGTCAAGTAGCTTCAGAGCCTAGTCAATACAAACAAACAATCATATCTTTCCTCTTTATAATATTACTAGATGTCCCCAGCGGTTTCACCCGCATCTTTGGTTACTGCTCCGCTCCCGTGTGTCTTAGCGTGATGGTATATAGCCAGATGGTATATGGCTATGTTTTATCCGGGTTCAACATCCGGAACAAGTTCCCGGGGAAGCGAGAGAAACCGCGAAGAACTGCTAGCATTGTACACACGGCTATATACCAGTTTGTTTTGGACTCGCTTTATGTTATCTTTCTACAAGTTGAAAGGTCAGCTTATACTAGTTTTGTATAGCCGTCTGTTATACTTACATTGCTTCATCAACGTCCATAGCGTCAAGTCGGCTTCTTTTTCGAATTGCGTGTAGTATCTGCCGTCAGTCCATACTAGGGCTGCTGATGACGTCACAACAGCCGTGCCCGCTGATCCAGTGAACCCTGATATCCATTCGCGCCTAGCATCTACTGGGGCTATGTATTCAGACTGGAAAAAAAAAACATTAAAACGTTCTTTGAAATACATACATATAGGGTGACTGGTAATTAGTGACCGATATTTAAACACGTGATTGTACTCATGATTACAAACAACTTTCCCGAAGAAACTTTTTTTGTTATTTTTTTATCATTATAGCAAAATTCAAATTTCGCGCGCGCCGTCACCCGATCAGCTGTTAGCGGCGAGGCCCCGCGCCCGCGTTGTCAGTAATTTTGCTATAATGAAAAAAAAAAAACAAAACGCTACACAAAAAAACACTGGTACTCAGCTGCATTCGATTAAGAATAATAGAGGTAGCCGACACCAACATAGCTTGGGAAAAGGCTAGGCAGATGAATTAAGAAAATTTTGTGTACCGGCGGCGCCCACGCATAGGGCGCAGACCCTGGAGGGAGAGGGGGGGGCGCAGAAATGACCAGACCAGACACGAGTATCTAGTTTTATTTCATGCAAGTTAGCTAGTAGGTTGATTTGTTGTTCGTTGATACACTCGTTTGGAGATATTGCCTGTCGGTTACCGTAAGCTAAGAACTCACGCTATAACCAAGGTGTCTCAAAAACACCCATCCGGTTCTGAATTTCGTAAGAGCCTGGTTAGAATATTTTCAAGGGCTTCTTGGTTTCCCAAATAAATAAATACTCACATTATGCGCGTCAGCAGTGGGTATAATATACGCGGACAGAGCTTTAGGCTGGCTGGCCATTAGCGCTCGGAGCGCGGTCAGACGCTGCACGGACATCTTGTGGAAGACTGAAAGAAATAAACACAAATATACAGGGTGTAAGGGACAGCCCTCCGCAAACTGATAGGGTGCATTGAGCTCCTTATTTTGAATCATATTTCACTGGAATTTTCCTCAAATTGTTTTTTTACCGATTATTCAATATTTTTTTTTTCTTTCAATACAAAATTACATTCTTTGTACGCAGAACTTAATTTTTTTTTATAAACCGCTAAAATTGAAAATCAAGCAATGGATTTTGAAACAATCGTGACGATCGACGCGTGATATCAGCTGTAGATTTTTTTGTGAGGTTTTAAAACAAATGAGTTTTGTTGGATTTCCATAACGTTCCTGAAGCCGGAAATCTGACAACCATTTCGAAAAATCACGTCCTCGGCAGTCGCGCTTAAAGTGTTACTAGACCAATCGATCGACCGTCAATCGACGCCATCGATCGGTGGTAGAATGAATCGGGCGACGTGTGATGAGTATGGTGGAAACTATCGATCGACATCGACCATCGATTTTAGTATCGATTCATGGCATCTATGGACAGTCGATCGATTGGTCTGGTAACACCATCTCCCGAGCCTTTTCGCAACTATGTTGGGGTCGGCTTCCAGTCTAACCAGATTCTGCCGAGTACCAGTGTTTTACAAGGAGCGACTGCCTATCTGACCTCCTCAACCCAGTTACCCGGGCAGCCCAATACCCCTTGGTTAGACTGACGTCAGACTTACTGGCTTCTGACTACCCGTAACGACTGCCAAACCTACAGTTTAACATGCCATCCGAAACACAGTCATTGGTGTCCAAGATATACTTAGAAAGTACATACAAACTTAGAAAAGTTGCATTGGTACTTGCCTGACCTGGAATCGAACCACATACTTGAGAGGTTGGCTCTTAAGACACTAGGTCACGCACGACTTCTCTTTAATTAACTAATGAATCATTCAAATATAATTGCAATGATCTATGCCGATGCAATTAACAAAGAACAATGCAACTTACCTTTAACTCCAGCCGGTCCTTCATGCGTTTTCAAATGTGACTGAACGCCTAAACTGCAACAAACAATAGAAATACTTTCAGCCATTGTTGACGACCAGATAGTGTGGTGGATCATGAACCTGCCTGCCACGGTACAGGTCGCGGGTTCGATTCCCGCATAAGTCAAACATTTGTGTGCATGAACATGAGTGTTTGATTTAGTCTGGGTGTTTCTATGTATAATATGTATGCATTTACAAAAGAAAAGTATATAAGTACGTTTATCAGTTGTCTAGTACCCATAGTACAAGCTCTGCTTAGTTTGGGACTAGATGACGTTGTGTGAATGTGTGAGGAATATTATATTACATTTAAAAAAATCATCATCATCATCATCATCCTCCTGCCCTTATCCCAAGTTTTATTTGGGGTCGGCGCAGCATGTTTTTGTCTTCCACGCTCTTCTATCTGCCGTCATCTCACAAGTTACATTCTTTCTAGCCATATCAACCTTCACACAATCCATCCATCGTTTCTTTGGTCGTTCCCTTCCTCTATGTCCATCCACATTCATGTTCAAGACCATTTTTAAACAGATCAAAATTACTGATAGGATTTTGTTGAAGCCATAAAGTTAGCGGCAAATGCATCTGTTTTTCGCGTGATATCATCAAATGACACCTCCCGTTGAGGGCGCAGTTTGAGGGAGTGTCAGACTCTTACTGACTAAAACCCACTATGTTCCTTTTGGTGGTCCCTGTATGCCAGGGCTAAGGTAAATCTTGCAAGCCACCAGCCCGGGCACCGCAAAGTGCCCCTACTGCTTTTTATCGTCCCACTGCTGGGCACGAGACCCCTCTTACACTGTTACTGATTGAGCGTGAATCCATAACAATTTATTAAAAAAAAACACTTATAATATAAGCGGGGGATCTACATTTTGAGGATTATGAAAATAATAAGATACCGATACGTAAATAAAAAAAAAATATATGGGGTTTAACAAAACTAGTGCACCAAATTTTTACAGGTCATATTTTATTAAATTTATCATCACAGTAATATGAAATTATCTGCCAGATAAACTATCTGGAACTTATCAGCAACCTATGAAACTGGCCCACAAGGGTCCCGATATATTATATTAACCCCTAAATATTACTTACACTGTCAAAGATAGTATTAAGAAAACACACTTTTTACACATAATTAATTAAATATTAAAAAAACACGTATAAAAATACTAGAGTTCACTTATTGAAACATATATATTATAATTTAAGAATATCATTACAAATTCACAAATATTTTCGTAACAAGCGCCATTTTCAATGACATATACCAATGACAGCTAGCTTTCAACTCGTTCGAAAACTATACACGCAGAACTAACGAGGTTCGATATTATAAGCGTGGGGTCCCATTGCGAGCGATCCAATAGGGAATATGCATGAAAAAAGTATTTGCAATCTAACTAGTTTATCATTAATATACAAAAATAGAATACTAACTGTGAAAAAAATATCGAAATCAGTAGATAAACAAACGAGATATATAACAATTTTAAACAGGTATACCTGTCCCTCTCACCAAAACGCTATATTCAATGACAGCCTTACTCATGTGTGTAGTTGTGACGTAAATTTTACACTCGGACTTCTCTTTCTTATTAGTAGTTTTGAAGCTTTATAACTTCTTGTCGATAAATTGTATTTTAAAAATTCTTTCATATTTATTTATTACAGCTAAAAGTGTATTAATTTAGTGAATAAAAAAATTACATGCATATTCCCTATTGAAGCATTTTTAACGTAATAAACGATCAGATGGCGTAGTAGTTAGTGAATCTGCCTTTCATGCCAGATGTCGCAGGTTCAATTCCTGCATAATCCAAATAATATTTATCTGTGTGTTTGAACATGGTGATTGATTTTTTCTTTGTTATTCTATGTTATAGCATCCAGACCGATTGCCGGCCACGGCGGCCATTCTCTCTAAGGAGATCAGCCAGCTGCGCAGGATATATTATAGTGCACAAGCATTTGCGCGGATATAAGTGCACTCTCTATTCCTTCACTCTCATAGTCCTCACGACGGCAATCCGACACCACCGGAGAGATATCAGGCGCAAGACCGACATACAATGATTTTGCTAAAACGGTAAAAATGAGGGTACGATATCTGTACTCTTCTTCTTCTTCAACCACGAAGTCTGTACTAGATAAATGACATTTATTTTGCAAATAGGTTAAAATCAACACTTTTACACGTCAACACATTTTTTATAAAAAAAAAGATGAGGTCGGCATTTCCTAACTGACTACCTTGAGAAGAAACGCCGAAACAAACTCAAGGGTCACAGTCTCTTTTAGAGTCCAGACATAAAAAGAGATTACATACTAAAGTATGGATGAGCAATGTAGGCTTGTGTCTGGAATGACCTTTCGAGGAAAGTGTCATACGAGTTTGAATGGACCTGTCCAATCAGCTGGTAAGCATTTGTTGGCTTTATCTAGCTGTCAGTGGGACCATGCCTCAAAGATACAATTCAGAAAACACAATAGAGACATTGTGTAACGGTGGACGTGAGATATTATATTCATTTTAACGAAGGACAGGCGCGTTCGGTTCCACGCGCTCCTCGAAGAGAAGTCGGCAACATCAGGGGCCCGTCAGGGGCAAGGTCTGCCTGGGAGTTGTTCGCAAGAGTTACCGCGGCCCTGGCATACAGGGACCTCCAGAAGGAACGTAGTGGGTTTTAGTCAGTAGGAGCCTGACTATCCCTCGAGCTGCAGCGGGAGGGTTATTTAATGGTTTCACACGAAAAAGAAGGACAATTTAAACCTACAAATATTAGTAATAGCTTACATGACATAAATAAAAATAAGAATAATAAAATAAAAACAAAGAACGTAATAAAACATAACCTGTCATTGAGGTGAGATATCAATAAATGACCTCTCCGGCTTGGATGCAGCCGGAGGGAGTATCACTCTTAAAGACTAAAACTCACTATGTACTGTAGAGATGTAACCTCTTACGTTATATTTTATGTCTGGCCGAAACATCAATTAAATAAAGAATCTAAATAAAAACAAGTAGCTAGATTTAAATTAGTAGATAGTCGTTCGCCAGCCCTCAAACCGAAAATAAACACTTTAAGTACGCCCGGAGTTTTCTTGGAATAATTGGATACCTCGTAAAGCAGCCAACGCAGTGCACTACAGTACCTTCTGGAGGTCCCTGTGTGCCAGGGCCGCGGTAACTCGCGCGATCAACCCCGCACCCTCGGCAGACGCGTAAAATACCCTTCTTAAGAGGTCAATGAACTATACGAAAGGCAATAAAAATAGTAGGTCCAGACCGGCACATCAAGCTACCCGACACTGTCAAATATTCCCAATTAACTTTGAACTTTATGTTTCAGCGATAAAGTTGAAAATCTATTAAAGAAATTCGACAGATTGTAGTAGCTTCATGTGTTGGCACGTGTACAACAACTCATCATCTCAAGAGCCTTTTCCCAACTATGTTGGGGTCGGCTTCCAGTCTCACCGGATTCAGCTGAGTACCAGTGTTTTACAAGGAGCGACTGCCTATCTGACCTCCTCAACCCAGTTACCCGGGCAACCCAATACCCTTTGGTTAGACTGTTGTCAGATTTACTGGCTTCTGACTGACGTTAATGTAAGAAAAGAATATCTAGTTTTAATTCCGCGAGACAAAAACCTAGCATTGGGTGCAGGATGCACATGCAATACCGCCCTCCCGTCCACTTACACAAGCACAGGAAGGAAAGATACCACCCTCCCTAGTCGGCTTGGTTGCAGGCAGCGCCGGCCCGAAGTAAATTTTAGAATGGAGCGAGATCAAATTATGGCGCCCCTTTTTTTGTGGATGCCTAAAAGTTAAGGCCTCTAGGAGGGGGGGGGGGGGTTGATCAGAACGCGACGGTTCGGAACGACTGCGATCTGTATATGTTTACTAAAGTGCTGGTTTCCCTACGACTCTCTTGGAGTACGAAGATAGGGGACGGTGAGAGTGCTCCGGGAACGTACGCTTCTCATCTTCCCCCAGGGGATAGCTATGCCATTCGGCAGGAAGCGTGCATTCGTTGTCAAGTTTTTCGTACTCGTAAACTTACGGGGACGTGGCTTTTGGTGTGACACTTTTCTAAGTCACGTATCAAACCGTCCTATTTCAATATTATCTTGTTTTGCTAAAATTTTCGAATCTCTTATTTGCCCAGTAATTACTCGCCACATTGACAGAATTATTTCACCGTGTCAGCATGGCTTCAAAGCTGGACGCAACGTAGAAACAAACCTCATGGAATTTGTTTCCGATGTAACTTTAGCTCTTGATAAAAGACTAGAAGTAGATGCTGTATACACGGACTTCAGCAGTGCGTTCGATAAAGTTGATCACTTTTTATTACTGTCCAAGTTAGAGTATAATGGCATACACGGCTCGCTTCTAAACTGGTTCAAATCATATATGTGTCGTAGATCGCAAACTATTGTTGTTAATGGTTACGAATCTTACCCGTATTATGCCGACTCAGGAGTTCCCCAGGGCTCTCATCTTGCACCGGTTTTGTTCTCTTTGTTTATTAACGATATTATTACCCATATCCGTCATTGTAAATATCTAATGTTCGCTGATGATCTCAAAATTTACAAAATTATAAATTCAAACGAAGATACTACCTTAGTTCAGGATGATTTGGATAGCATACAACACTGGTGTAACCTCAACCACATGAAACTCAATATACATAAATG
This sequence comes from Heliothis peltigera, assembly GCA_958496145.1. Taxonomy (NCBI): domain Eukaryota; kingdom Metazoa; phylum Arthropoda; class Insecta; order Lepidoptera; family Noctuidae; genus Heliothis; species Heliothis peltigera. Next base: position 3,271,616 of record OY292351.1, read on the forward strand.
TAACCACATACGTTTCACGAGGAAAAAACATTCACATGTCGTATCTTATAATATAAACGGATTGTTATTAGATACCGTCAATGAGGTTCGCGATCTTGGCGTTACTATGGACAGTAAAATGAATTTCATAAGCCATATAGACAAAATCGTTACAAAATCAGCACGATTACTGGGATTTCTCACGAGAAATACTAAAGGTTTTAAATTAGTAAGAACAAAAATTGTACTATATAACGCTTTAGTTCGGAGCCAGCTTGAATTTGCCAGCGTAGTGTGGAACCCATACTACGCAGTACACTCACAAAGAGCAGAAAGCATCCAAAGGGCCTTCACAAAACACCTAGCTTATACCTTCGGTGATATATCTCCCCGGTGTCCATATACACAACGTATTCTACAGTATAAAATGATATCACTGCGCAACCGTCGGCTTATACAAGATCTTATGTTTTTTTACAAATTGGTTAACAATAAATTAGACTGTTTTAGATTGATTGAACAAATAGGTATAAAAGTCCCCAATAAAGTTCCCAGATATCCCATTACCCATTTATTTCATACTAAAGCTTCAAACACAAATATAGGAGAAAATTCACCACTCAATAGGCTCAGCAAAGAGATGAATCGTTTTATAAAATCAAACCCACATGTTGACATATACCATAATTCTATGAACATCTTTAAAACCCATATTATAAGTCATATCTCTACATGACTTTAATTGTATTTACTACTTGTTTGTGTCTTTATTTATCTCGTTTTTATTATACTGTAAGTTTTTTGATTAATTATATATAAGTTTCATCTCATTTCATTTTAACTCTATTCCATCATTATTGTTCCCCACTCTGTATTAGTTATTTCTCTTTAGTTAAAGTTATCACTTATATCTATGAATGTTGGTTCACCTATAATTGGCAACTGTATAAGTCCATTTTTAAGTCTTTATTATTTTTATCTAATTTTTATACAGAAGCTGTTGGTGTACCTTTTTAAATTAAATAAATAAATAAATAAACTCTTTTCGGTCGGCATTAGATCACACTTACATTTAAAAATATAAAATTACCACCGATATTGGGAATAGGGTCCAAGCTGTGCAGCAGGTGGTGGACTCCAGAGACAGTAGAGTAGTACGATACTTCAAGATCCACAAGTTCGTATTGCAGAGGAAGCTGCTGGTCGATAATCTTGGCCACTTGGTTATGTCTGTGCAAGTATTCCCCGCTAGCCAGCCAAGAATTGATTTCCTCGTATGGTGACATGCCCAACATTTGTTAACCGTCCCATCTATCATTACATATCTCCGGTAGTTATTAGTTAAGATAAATTCGTCCATAATTGTATAGACATACCCTTCGGTTTCTCCAAAAAGATAATTGAATCATAGCCAAGAAACGGATGCTTTGAAGTCTACCTCGGGGCCATGAAGAGCTCCGAAAAAGTGTCCGTGTAGCTGCTTTCTTTGCTCATTGGTTATTAGTACCACAGTTTTTCGCCACTCTCATTACCCAAAGATAGCGGGGTGAGCCCTTTGTCCACTGCTACCACATCTCGATGCAGATCATCGTCGTTTTTAAGGAAATATTCCCTGATATTGTAAACCTCACGGTTGTGGAGCGTCTTAGCATTAAAAACGCCTGGTCCTCCACAATTCCGTGGGATGTACAATCTCACCACCGACTATCGTGGGTGATGCATTCGTTCTTATCAGGACGCTTACCGGCTAAAACTCCGCGGGCCGCGGGAATCCAGATTATTCCGCAGCCCCCCCGCACTAGTGCTGGCCCGGTAGTGAGGTTTTGAACTACCCCGTGCTTCGCCTCAGAGGTGCGCGCCGACACCTGCGCTCTCCTCCGCCTCGGATCCATCGAATAGGGGCGGGGAGTTTCCCAAGATCTTCACCCCTGGACCCATTCATAGGGGGCGCTCCTGGACCCATTCATAGGGGGCGCTCCTGCGCCCAGTGCTCTTCTTCGGCCAAGGAAGGGGAGTCAAAATCTCCCTCCCCCGTTCCGCAGATTCCTTCTGTGACATCACGTCCTCGCAGAAGGACACCACCGCGTCCCACGACTCTGCGCTACCGACCATCCTCCGCAGCACGACCAACAATGCACGACCGGCAGCAAATCAGGACTGGTATGACACAACCATTAAAGGCCTTGTTACCACCTGACAAGAAACTTTTAGGCCCGGCGCCCACTATCGGTCGGCATCGGTGCGGCTCGGTAGAGCTCGAGCGCTTTACGCCGGCTTCGGGCGGCTTTGGGCGCCTTAGGGCTCCGTAGAGCGCCTTAGGGCGCTTTAAAGCAGCTTTGGGCGCCTGAGAGCTGCCTCGGCAGTCGTAAACACGCCTAAGGACGCCGTAGCTGACAAAGAAACGCTTCTGTGATGTTTATTTCATGTCAGCCCCTCTGCAATACCCATGCATCTGGAGGTATCATATCATACAACTCACGTGTGTCTACACCAAATTCCATCCTGATGGAGCCAGCTAACTTGCGAGGTTAGCGTGGGGTGAGGTTAGTAGGGTTATCTGGTGCCCGGCGCCGCCCCGCGCCACCCGCGCGCATTCTATTCGCACGCGTAAAATAAATATCATGTCTTCGCATAAAATAAATAGAAAAAAAAAAAAAAATCCTTTGCCATTTTGGCGCCCCCTAGGATTTGGCGCCTGGAGCGGCTGCTCCGTTTGCCGTATGGACGGGCCGGCCCTGGTTGCAGGGCTTGCTGCCATTTCTCCGTGTCCAGGTGCATGAGGGAGGGAGGGTGGTATCTTTCCTTCCTGTGCTTGTGTAAGTGGGCGGGAGTGCACCCAATGCTAGATTTTTGTCTTGCGGAATTAAAGCTAGATATTCTTTTCTAACATTAATTGTAATGGATTTCCGCAAAGTAACGCCTGATTCAATAAGTTATTCTGACTGACGTGTACAACTAACTAACTTACCTTATAGACTAGATATATTATTATACACAACCGCACTAACCTATAGATTCAATAAAACTAAAGAATAAATGAACAAGACTGCAATGAATCTTATGTCAATAGTATATAATAGTATGTTAACTCTAATAGTTAACATATTTACTAAAGATTAATTATCTTGATATGACGTCTTATTTACCAGTCGTGGTGGCCTAGTGGTTAAAGAGCCAACCTCTCAAGTGTGTGCAACTTTTCTAAGTTTGTATGTACTTTCTAAGTACATCTTGGATACCAATGACTGTGTTTCGGATGGCACGTTAAACTGTAGGTTCCGGATGTCATTGAACATCCTTGGCAGTCGTTACGGGTAGTCAGAAGCCAGTAAGTCTAACGCCAGTCTAACTTAGGGGTATTGGGTTGCACGGGTAACTGGGTTGAGGAGGTCAGATAGGCAGTCGCTATATATATATCATCATCATCATCATCACAGCCTTTTATCATCCCACTGCTGGGCACAGGCCTCCTCTCCCACGGAGAAGGATGACGTTGATCACCACGCTTGCTCAATGCGGGTTGGTGATTTCAGACTTTATAGTCCTTCACCTTTAATCAGTCATTGGTGTCCAAGATATACTTAGAAAGAACGCATAACTTAGATAAGTTACATTGGTACTTGCCTGACCTGGAATCGAACCCGCACCCTCATACTCGAAAGGCTGGTGCTTTAACCACTAGGCCACCACGACTTCTGTGATAGTGTGTCGAGTGATAACAATAAGATAATAATAAACTTATTTATTTTATTATCTACTAGCGGTCGCCCGCGGCTCCGCCCGCGTGGATGTCGGTTTTCGCGACAAAAAGTAGTCTATGTGTTGTTCTGATGTATAACCTATAGAGGGCCTCCGCGGCTACGCCAGTGTGGATGTCGATTACCGCTACCAATGCCTAACTTTTGTCGGGATGAGAAGCTCGCGCTCGGACCTCCCGTCTTATTATACCTACCGACCGACCTGCTGATTATCGTATTTTATGTATAAGTTTGGTACTTCTACACCGATTTCTAGGATTCTTTTTTTATAGAATATGTTATAATGTTATCCTTTGTTAATTAGGCATGAGCGAGAATATTATAAGCACAAGAGTAAACAAATCAATAACAAATAATCAGAAAGCTCCGAACTGGTAAACTATCGGGAGTTATACGTGTTATTGTGAGTCAACCATTAAAGATATACATATGCTGTTGTGGATTTTTTTTTAGATAATTTTATGTAGAATATTTCCGTCATACATGATTTCTATGTAGCTTTAACCATTAAGGCTGCACACGCGACGAAAGCTTAAAAAATGGTGTAACTTCTCCCGTTTTCCCAACATTTTCCTTCACTGCTCTGCACCTATTGATTGTAGCGTGATGAAAAGTATCCTATAACCTGCCCAGGAGTATGAAGAATAATTGTACCAAGTTTCATTAAAATCCGTCCAGTAGTTTTTGTTCCTATTAATAACATACAGACAGACAGACAGACAGACAGACAGACAGACAGAAAGACAGACAGACAGACAAAAATTTTACTGATTGCATTTTTGGCATCAGTATCGATCACTGATCACCCCCTGATAGTTATTTTGAAAATATATTCAATGTACAGAATTGACCTCTCTACAGATTTATTATAAGTATAGATATTGTTATTGACTCTATTCACTCGAGGTTTATAGGACATTGTTACAGACAAGAATATCGTTTGCTACAAGATAATTAGCCAGAAGCCAGTAAGTCTGACGCCAGTCTAACCAAGGGGTACTGGGTTGCCCGGGTAACTGGGTTGAGGAGGTCAGATAGGCAGTCGCTCCTTGTAAAACACTGGTACTCAGCTGAATCCGGTTAGACTGGAAGCCGACCCCAACATTGTTTGGAAAAGGCTCGGGAGATGATGATACTGAATTGGTTTAAAACTTCAGACCTTAGAACCCTCAATGAATATTTCAACGTACACGTGGTGGCTATTTTTAACGTACCCACGTGTATCTAAATATATACGTATACCTACGTATAAAATAATTTAAGCCCCTCACCCTTTGTAGCGAACAGTAGCACGTTCAACAAATGTGCGACAGCATCGCTTCTAACGCGTATTAGTCGCATTTGCAACGCGCTACTACGTCGCGATTGTATCGACACAAACGCGCGACAGCGTCGGACGACATCGGAGAAAGAACAGAGGGGGGAGGGAGTGTGCCGAACATCAGTGTAACTGCATCGCGTTTACATCGCGACTGAATATGGTACCGTGGGCGAGGGCACACAGCTAGCGACAGTTTCGCGTCTGTATCGATGCCCACGCGAGACAACATCGCTACAAAAGACGCCGTGGGAGGGGGCCATTTTTTTTAAAATGGGAAATCATCAAATGACCCCTCCCGCTGAGGGTGCAGCTGGAGGGAGTGTCAGACTCTTACTGACTAAAACCCACTATGTTCCTTCTGGAGGTCCCTGTGTGCCAGGGCCGCGGTATCTCTTACGAAAACTCGCAGCCCAGGCAGACCCTGGCCCTAAAGGGCCCCTCCCATGTTGCTGACATCTCTTCGAGGAGCGCGCGGAACAGAACGCGCCGCCGACACGGGCCTGTCGTCCTTAGACGTACGTCGCAGTCGTGGGCGAGGGGGCTTTAGGTATATATAATAAGTGGGTGAGAATCATGGACCATACGACTGAAAGGTCAAACCTTAAGCTTTACGGATCAAGACACACGCAGGCTTAGCATGGCGATTCTCTGAGGCGATTCTATATCTATTCTGTCAAGAAAAGACAAAGCTCTTTCTGTCAATGTCAACATGTCTTCTGCCCAAGCATGGCGCGACCTGTCAACTCGCATATAATCACTTGTAAACTTATCGAATCGAAGAAAAGAAAAATTTCTTCAAAAAATTACAAAAGAAATCTTACGTCAATCAATCACTTTTCTGTCATTATGTCCATTCTCCGGTAGACAAAATTTGTTTCTACGATTGCCGTGCTGAGCCTGCAGATGTGAACGTATTAACAGATTACCAAATGCCATATTACATTTATTTATTTACCTTCCGCCAGCATCCTGAGGCGACTTCTTCCCGGATATGGAGAACAATTAGCCTTGATATTATTCTGATGTACTACTATCACAATCACGTATAGATGACAAGTCAAAAAGTGCCCAGCACGCCACGGTCACGGCTACAAGACACTTGGGAAGTTTGTTGAGCCACTTCTTCCTAGCGAGAACACATAGGAAGTGGTGAAGGGTGGCCGTTTTGGGGACTGTCTTTTGTAATTTTTGACGTTGAAAAAGTGCTGTTTTGCAGCCAAGACAGCCTTTCAAAGTTAAAAACTAATAGTCAGTAGTTTTAATCGATATAATTCCGAACTCACTACTATATTGTAGGTGTTTATGGATGAATTCTTAGCTCAGCGCTTAAGACACGTCTTTCTTTTTTTGACGTGGCGGTCAAAAGGTTAACGTCGTAGGCGTGAGCTACCCACAAAAATCACAAACCTACCCTCATTTTAAACAGATCAATATAACCCACATGTATCAGAATGATAGATTAATTTTTAAAACGTGTTGACCTTTTAGAAACACGAGCGTAGCGTGGGTTTTACTGGGGTTGTGTTGGAATAAATATAAATATTGAATTTGTTTTACGAAAATGAGGGTAGGTGAGCATCCTTATTATTTGTGGAAAGGTAATAAATTATGGGTTACTGAGGTACAGACGCCAGCGCATCAAGCTACTACACAGTCTGTCGGATTTCCTTAAGAGCGCGTGTATCGAAAGTTGGCAACGTCGCAAATAGCTGTCAAATATTTACACGCTTTAATTAATTTGGCCAATTTACTATATGAAAGTAAGACATAAGGCTCTGTAGTGCACTAAAACATTGAATAGGAATTGCAATTAAAACACTAAATTTGATGTTTTAAACGTTTTACTTGTAAAAAAGGCACTTGTAAAGTTTCCAAATAAGTTTTTTACATATAAAACTATATATTCAGTGTTACGATATTAATAATTGCATTCTCTATTAACTTTCTTAGTGCACTACTCAGCTTTATTTTATGTTTTGATAAAATAAAATTGAGAAATTAATCAAAACATGTAAATATCTGAAAGCTGTTTGCGACGTTGCCAGCTTTTGGAACACGCGCCCTTAATAGATTTTCAACTTTATTGCTGAAGCATTTGGTTCAAAGTTGATTGAGGAAATTTGACAGTTTCTATAGTTTGATGTGCTGGCGTCTGTACATTTATTTTTATACGAAAAGTAAAATGGAACGTAAATTATACTGAAATTGCTTTTTTTATTCATTGTAGGTGATAAGTTAGGATAACTGTACTTCAAAGAACATAATTAAAAAACCCATGTTAATTATCACAACTATTTTATTAGAACTAGGTATTTGAATTTATAAACTAAAACACTTTTTATACATTGAGATTTTATTTACATATACAGTATGTTAGGTGAACCTTTTGACCGCCACAGTCACGTATAAATGACAAGCCAAAAAGTGCCCAGCACGCCACGGTCACGACTACGCGACAGACTTTTAAAGTTCAAAATTAATAGTCAGTTTTAATCGATATAAATATTATTCCGACGTCATTACTAAATTTTACGTATTTATGGATGAATTCTTAGCTCGGCGCTGTGGGCACGTCTTTCTTTTTTAAACGTGGCGGTCAAAAGGTATTTAAGGACATGGGTCCTGGATTCCCAGTACGGTCGACATTTGTGTGATGAGCATGCCTGTTGGCTGCAGTGGTCTGGGTGTTATAATATGTTAAGTATTTGTAGTTTATCAGTTGTGTTGGCACCCATGACACAAGCTAATCAATAACTTACCAAGGGGCTAACCGACCGTGTGAAAAGGTGTTCCGATATTATTTTTATATAGGTACTATTGTAGGTTTGAACATTGCCTCAATTAAAGCTAACACACTGTGTAAAAATGTTTGCATTGTAGTAAGCAACCCATATAAATATGATTACTAGCTGATGCGACTGATTTCGTAACGTCTCATCATATTCATACCTCCCTAGCGGGGTTAGCCAAGAGGTATGATATATATTATTAAGCCTTCGTAGAAATGAAAAATATGTATGGAAATATCTTTACCATTCTATACAGGGTGTTAAGGACAGCCCTCCCACAGACTGATGGGGTGAGTTCAGTATACCATACTAAGAAGACTGGTTCATGTAATTGTTTCGGGAACGTTATGGAAATCCAATAAAACTGATTTGTTTTAAAACCGCACATAAATTTAACAGCTGATTTCACGCTTCGATCTTGACGATTATTTCAAAATCCATTGCTGGATTTTTTATTTTAGCGGTAATATTAAAAAAAAAATGAAGTTCTGCATGCAAAGAATGTAATTTTGCATTGAAAGAAAGAAAAAAATACGGAATAATCGGAAAAAAAATAAAAAAATCCCGAGAAAAATTCCATTGAAATATGATTCAAAATAAGGAACTGAATGCACCCTATCAGTCTGTGGAGGGCCGTCCCTTAGGCCTCGTTTACGGAGACGCGGGGCGTCCCGCGTCGCGTGTGGCGTGGCGTCTCGCGGCGCGTCGGACGTTTCTTCTGTTTACGGTGGGGCGACGCGTGAAGCGGCACGCATCATCGCACGCGTAAACACAAACATATGATAACTAGTGGTTTCGTTTATGAAGGAGCGGGGCATACGGATTAGTGGTTTACGGCGATGCGCCCGCCGCGTAGTCCGCAGCGGCGCACGCGGCGTCGTCCGCTGCGGCGCCCGCTGCGGCTACCGCACCCGCACCTCTCCTTCCCCTTCCTTGCCGCGTCCTTCGCGGCGTCAACCGTCGCTTTAATCCGCCGCGTAGGACGCGGCGTCACCCGTCGCTTCATCCGCTGCGTCCTTCGCGGCGTCGCCCGTCGCTTCATCCGCCGCGTCCTACGCGGCGTTGCCCGTCTCATGCGACGCTACAATTCAAACAAACGCGAGCAAAAACGCTTCTCCTTGTGTTACCGGCGGCCCGCTTCGCGCACCGCGCCGCGTGACGCGTCGCGTCTCCTTAAACGAGGCCTTACACCCTGTATAGGGTCATAGAGCCGGCTAGCCGCAGTGCAAGCTTAGTAAGCAAGGACTATCATTATTTTTTAATATAACATCATCATCAGCCTTTTATCGTCCCACTGCTGGGCACAGGCCTCCTCTCACACAGAGAGGGATTGAGCGACAATCACGCTTGCTCAATGCGGGTTGGTGATTTCAGACTATATAGTCCAGGTTTCATCCAAATATTTTCCTTGATCTTTAGGCATTGGACTACTTAGAAAGTACATATAATTTAGAAAAAGTTGCATTGATACCTGCCTGACCTGGAATTGCACCCTCATACTTGAGAGGCTGGTGCTTTAACCACTAGGCCACCACGAATTGACAGCTCGCGGTAACGACTAAATAAATAATTACATCTTGGCAAACCCCGCTACCCCTCTACAAACATTTTAAAAAAGAAAATAAGGTAAATCGGTCCAGCCATTCTCGAGTTTTAGTGTGACAAACGAACCGCAATTCATATTTACATCTATATATATAACAAAGAGATTATTTGTTAAATATCAATCACTATTATTAACAAGCTGTTCCCCGTCGTTTCACCCGCATCTCGAAGTAATTATTTTTCTGATACACATAGAAAGAATTGCCTGATCCCCAAACTGAATTTTTAAAAGCTTTTATTTAACTTGCCGTGTATGTATGTTACGGTGGATTCTTTGAACTCAATTTTGAAGTAGATATCTTCAACCGATTGAGCTGAAATTTTGTATACACGTTCAGTTTGGATGACAATGCAAGATATGTTATATGACGCTATTCTAAATCCAAAATGGCGGACCACACAAAATGGCGGACCACACAAAATGGCGGAGTAGTTATTTATAACGAATTTCAACAATATGGGTATCAAATGAAAGGGCTTATTGAGAGTGACTTAAAAAATAATTTGACGTTATTCTAAATCCAATATGGCGGACTATAAAAGCTTTTTAAAAAAAGGTTTTTCTTTTAATTTATTATCTCTCATAGTTTGACAAACAAACAAACTTCTACAATTAAAATGTTAGTTAGGAAAATCACCTTTATTTTGTTTTATATAGGTACTGTTTAATCATAGTTATACATATTTTATATTTATATAAAAGGTCTAACAAAACTAGTGCACCATATTTTTACAGGTCATCTAGTACATGCTAAGGATCATGTTTACCACAAAAGTCATGAAAACAACAACATATTTTATTAAATTTATCATCTCAGTCGCCAAATTGTACGCATAACGCCGGTCTGTATTAAGGCGCCCAATCGTTGACCCCTAAGTCATTCAACTTTTGTAGTAAACATGAACCTTAGCATGTACTAGATGACCTGTAAAAATATGGTGCACTAGTATTTAGTCCTTATATACTGCTTAATCATAATTTTACACATATACATAATCGGATTATTGCCTTGTCACAGTTTTTCTGTAAGATTTCTCCTCTTGTCTATTTTTTTAGGTATATCTTGCATAAGGTTGGTGTTCATAACATAAGCGGAGCGATAAGCAATTTATTATAAACTAGCGACCCGCCCTGGCTTCGCACGGGTGCAATGCTGATACAAAAATTATACATATAAACCATCCTCTTGAATCACTCTATCTATTAAAAAAAAACCGCATCAAAATCCGTTTCGTAGTTTCAAAGATTTAAGCATACAAAGGGACAGAGAAAGCGACTTTTTTTTATACTATGTAGTGACAAAACACATTGAATTTGTACTGTATTGCATAGTTCTAATAGAACGCGATTGCGCGATCGTCGCAGATTAGCGCGAAGTAGACAGCGATGGGGATGAATTTTTTGAGGCTTTTCTTATGTAAATACTTGTAATATATACAGGGTGTTACAAAACTAACGCACACTATTTTTTAAAGTCATCTAGTACATGCTAAGGATCATGTTTACCACAAAAAAAGTTGAATGGCCAAAGGGTTAACGACCGAGCGCCTTCATAAAGACCGGCATTATACGTACAATTTTGGCGACTGAGATGATAAATTTAATAAAATATGTTGTTGTTTTCATGACTTTTGTGGTAAACATGATCCTTAGCATGTACTTAATGACCTGTGAAAATATGGTGCACTAGTTTTGTTAGACCTTATATATATATTTCTTTCTTCTTATAGCTTTGTTAATAAGTAATTAGTATTCTAATTCAAGTAGATTTTTCAATTAAATCTGCAGATAAACTTTTCGCTCCGCTTAGCTTACAACCTACTACATATTTATAATTCCCTAATGCACTAATAAATAAAGTTAAAAATAACTCCTAATTACATTATCAGCTTAAACACAAAAATACAAATTCTTTAAACAGTCACTTAAAATTACTATTTAACAAAAACTTTGCAAATGAAGGTAACTATTGAAAAAATATAATACAATATATGGTGTTCAAATTATGAAACTCAAAGACAAGATAAAGTTGCCAGCCTGCTGTATAAAATATGGAATTTAAAATCTGTAACTCAATTTTTTTAAGCAAAAATGGTAACTTTTATTAATATTTTTGACATTACAAATAATCAAAGTTGAGTATTATAATTTGAACCACCATTGCACTAGTTAAGTCAATCAAAAATTCGGACATCTAAAACCAAAGACCCTTAGAAAGATAAGACATAACACAGGAATATAGCATATAAATACAGAAATCGGAAGTCAATTTAAAGTTTCACTTGGATCTTACGGCGCGATACCACCAGTATGCAGCATTGTGATGAAACAAATGATTTTTCTAGATTACTCGCTCTAGCAAACAGTAACTAATTGCGTGCGAACACATGCCAGCAGTGGACTCGCGCAAACGGGAAGAATTTTGGTGAAATCACACCTAAAGTTTTTGACCGCCACTGTCACTTATAGATGACAAGCTAAAAAGTACATGACAGACTTTTAAAGTCCAAAATTAATAGTCAGTTTCAATCGATATAATTTCGAACTCACTACTATATTGTAGGTATTTATGGATGAATTCTTAGCTTGGCGCTGAGGGCACGTTTTTTTTTATGACGTGGCGGTCAAAAGGTTTAAGCAATATTTGAAACTTAAAATTAAGTAACATATAAGTTGGAAAAATAAACGATAGACAACATTAACTAGAAGTTTTCTATTAAATAGTAATTTTAGACTGTCTAAACTTGTCAGTCCATTATTGTTCACTATACAAAGTTAAGAGTCCAATCACAAATTGTACAGTCACTTCATCTTCCACAGATATTCAATCAGCTCTAGTATTTGGTAATCTGAAATAAAAAATAAAGGATGAATTAACTCTAATATTAATAGGGATGCGGACAACTAGTCAAATTCAATACTTTTATTGAGCTGTCAAAAACGGTTACCCTCTATGCAATTTGTATGAAAACCCCACATATGACGTCACAGATTTTTCACATCAATCCGTATACTTATTTCGATTATATTATCAATAAAAAAATAATAACAGTTTTTGATTCAAAACAATAAATTAAACTGTCATTATTTTAAGATGCTTGACAAAATGAATATGATAAAGTATTTTATTTATGACCTAGTCCGCATCCCTATTATGTTGTGAAAAACACATAGGAAGTGGTGAAGGGTGGGCGTTTTGGGGGCTGTCTTTTGTAAATTTTGACGTTCAAAAAGTTCTGTTTTGCAGTCAAGGAGTTTGAAACGTGTATGTATAATGAATTTTATTATTATTTATTTATTTATTTATTACTGGTTAACACAAAATAAATGATGGTAACAAAAAGGAGAATATAAGAATATAATCCTACTACTATTATAAAGGCGAAAGTTTGTAAGTATGGATGTATGGATGTTTGTTACTCTTTCACGTAAAAACTACTGAATGGATTTGAATGAAACTTTACCACAATATAGCTTATACATCAGAATAACATATAGGCTACTTTTTATCCGGGTATGGAAAGTACTTCCCTCAGAAAGCGGGTGAAACCGCTGGCGGAAGCTAGTGTTAAATATAGACCACCAAAGACACAGCTACATAGTTGACTAGGTCAAACAAAATAATTTATGATATCACTTTCATTTATCGCAATGCCTGAAAAACTGGTAATTTTTTTATATTAAAAATATAAGCAAGATTTTCCGCTGTTTTTAGCAACTCATTATCAAAAATGCGATTCTTATTTGAAAAATATTCAAAGGAGATCCATTATCAACTTAAAAAGAGTATTATACTTGTCTATGACCCTTTGAAAGCCTCATGTTTTATTAACCTTTATATGATACTGTTATTGCTATTTTTAAACTTAGAGGTAGCTATTTATATAGATGATTGAAAATGCCATGAACAGAATCCATATGTCAATACTTGACATTATTTTCCTTACATACTTAAGGAAACAATTATGGCATCCAGGCCGATTGTCGGGTACGGCGGCCGTTCTCTTTATGGAGATCAGCCAGCTGCGCATGACATATTATAGTGCGCAAACACAGGTGCACTCTCTATTCCCTCACTCTCATAGTCCGATGGGATGGCAATCCGACACGACCGGAGAGAGATCACAAGCAGGACCGACATTTACGTGCTCTCCGATGCACGGGTGAATCAATCACCAACTACCAGACTCCAGGCTGCTTTATGAAAGTTTCTCAAAACCCACAAAGCGATTCCGACCCGAGACCCCGTGCACAACCGTCGCGCCTTGCGACCACTAGACCAAAGAGGCAGTAAATAATATGTATTTCCTAACATTATCTGCTAACTAAAGCAGAGTATTAGTGTTTTATATGGAGTGAATATCTGACCTTCTCGACTCATTTACCAGGGCAACCAAATATCCTTTAGTTAGACAGGTTGACAGACTTTCTGTCTTCTGACTACCAGTCACAACTGCCAATTTTGAGCATCTTCCAGTACATGGCGGAACTTGTCACATCATGACAAAAAGAATACCCCTCCATGTACCGACTGTCCCAAGTGTTACTTAGCTATATAATCGATTAACCCGTGTAGATATTACTTAGCAACAAGTTTCTATGTCAGGTTTACAACTATATTACTTCTATTCATTCAGATCAGACATTTATGAAGTACAAGCTTCCGCCAGTGGTTTTAGCGATATACTGAACTTATTTGATAGAACAGAAGTTTAGGACGATTCGAAGAGCAGTTAGCAACATAGTTGTGCAGTTTGACTGTGTAAGAATAAAAAATATAAGTTGAACATATTATGTTTACAACTAGCAATTAAAGTTTAAAGATGAACTTGATGACTTTTACAAATGACTCATTATTTAATTATGGATGGAAAAATTAATGATGAAATAAACAGGTTGTAACATGTCTACAAAATAATTTCTCACTATAGAAAAGAGCTTAAGACTGCCTTGGCTGCGGGTAGTTCGTAAGAGTTAGCATGGCTCTGGCACACAGGGACCCCCTGAAGGAACAAAGTGGGTTTTAGTAAGAGTCTGACACTCCCTCCAGCTGCACACACAGCGGGACGGATCATTTGATGATTTTAAACAAATTTAAAAAAAGTATCAGTTGTGTTGGCACCCATAACACAAGCTAATCAATGGCTTACCATGGGGCTAACCAATTGTGTGAAAAGGTGTCCCAATATATTTAAAAAAAAAGCTGAAGTCTTCCATAGATAGTAATATACTAGCTTCCGCCAGCGGTTTCACCCGCTTTCTGAGGGAAGTACTTTCCATACCCAGATAAAAAGTAGCCTATATGTTATTCTGATGTATAAGCTATATTGTGGTAAAGTTTCATTCAAATCCATTCAGTAGTTTTTACGTGAAAGAGTAACAAACATCCATACATCCATACATCTATACATCCATACATCTATACATCCATACATCCATACTTACAAACTTTCGCCTTTATAATAGTATATTAGGAAGGATTAGGATATTAGGATTAGGATAAATTAACTAAGGTTTTAAGTTGATTTTCCATACATTTTAGTTTAATACCCTTCTTTTTCATACTATCAATTATTTTGTGAACGCTGGTTAACCAGTATTTGGCGACTATGTAAGTCTAAGACACAATAATCCACACATAAACTCTACTATACTCAGAAGTTGTTGGTAAACTTTAATAAATAAATAACTAGACATATTTGAAGACAAAATATGTGTAAAAATCTCACCTCAGCATTCCATGGGAGCTATAGAATTCGAATTATCTCCATATCCACTCAAACTACCTTGGAACTCAATACCACTGATCTGACTGTCAGCATTAAACGATGCCCCATAAGAATCATTGCTAGGTGTATGCGTTGTCTCCAGATTCCCGTCTCCCGAGTCCGTAGCGGCCGCTGCGTCAGGCTCCGCCCAATTAATCTTGAATCTCGTCACACGGGGCTCAGAAGCGAGGATATTCCTCACTACCTTGTCAAACTGAGGTTTCGCTGGTGGATTTTCACGTAATTCAGGTTCAGATTCTGAATACTCGTTATTTATGAAATAGCCTACTCTGACGAACTCTTGTCCTCTGTATGAACACGTTAGAAGCACTACTGTGACCCCTAGAGCGTCGTTTTCAGGAATCCTCGTCACGTCTGGTGGTGGTGCTTGGAATACAAACATGTGCCGACCTTCAGGGATAGGTCCTACGTAAATTGTGTCTAATACTTGATCGTGTTCTTCCGTCTCTGCTGAACCTACGTATATCATCTTCCATTCTAAATCTTCTTTTAATTCTTCAATACATTCGAAGGTTAACTCGAATTGAAAAGGGTTGAGAAAAGGACTGGGATTGTCCAACACAACAACATTGGTTATGTGCACTTTTGCCATGATTGTACGATTTTAATCTTGTATCACTTCAAACAAATGTCTAGCACGCGTTTTCGAGCACTTCTAGCGCGAATTAGAACAAAAAGATTGTGGAAAATAACCGTTTTCTCGTAACGACGGTAAATTCTGTGGGTCGGCGAAAAAGTGACAATTATTTTGGCGGTTGAAAATGGTCACGTGATCAAAATAACTATAGAAGGCAGCGCCGCGGTGGAAATGACACGTACTAAAATTAAAAAGTTGAAGAACTTTGACAGCGAAGATGATAATCAAAAATTAAGGCTTAAATATTAATACCTTTTGTTTGGCGAAGTGATTAAAAAGGGCAGTTCACACAAGCCACTTGTTGCTAATACAATAAATAAATAAAAACTTACATATTCTGTAGTTTTCCTATTTGTTTTTCATCAATTCAGCACTAACAAAATGACAAATAGACTGCCATTGACAAAGATAAATTTTGATAAATGTTGCCATTTTCGGTATCTTCATTCTTATCTTCAAACACTTTGTCTATGTCTGGACGTGAATATGAATGGAAATTACATATAAATGAATTGTCCTCTATATATACAGATTATTCAAAAATAAAATGAGATCGTCAAAACTATGATAAAAAAATATTCACAGCACACCGTATCAAAGTAATAAAATTTTTATACCGGCTACATTTTTGTTGCAAATGTCATAAATAATAAATATGGCGTCTCTGCTATGTGTTCATTGTGCATGTTTTCAACAAATATTTGTTTAAATGTGGTATTGTGATCTAAAACAAAAGGCTATTAATATCGCAACAACACAATCATACCTTCCACCATCGCAACAGCAATATAACATGAAGGTCAAACGATAAAATCAAGCCATAAACCGAAGAGAAAGGTGCAAGTATCACAGTACTAAAAAGGTAATAATTTTTTGCTCTCTCTTATGCATTTGTGCACATAATTGTTATTTAACGGCTGCATTACAACCTTGTCTACGTCATACGTGTGTGAATATCCGGGTTACATACGTATATTGTGTGTAAATCGAAAGTTTTCATAGCATTCCTTTTACGACAGTTCGCTGACAATCATGGCTCTTTAAGGATGTGTATGCATATTTGTGGCCTGAGTCATAGTTCGCGGAGTCCCGTATGCCCTCCGCTATTAATTTGAGTGTCAATTGTTGATTATAGCCTGCACATACGCCTATAAACACTCGCGCTATTACTCAATTAGTTTAGAATTTATTAACTGTAGTTCATTAACCCGTACTCGCTGCTACAAGTACTGTTCTAAGTAAAACTCTTTGTTTTTAACATCAAGGTAACAGGAATAATTAATTTGAGTATGTTAAACTGCTCATTGGCATACAAATTGACTAATTATTTACTATGTGTACAAGTTAAAAACCTTAATGAACTCACTTACGCAGTCTGTACACTGTTTCGCCCGCGTTCCGAGGGATCTAATTCCCGCATCATCATCTCCCGAGCCTTTTACCAACTATTTTGGGGTTGGCTTCCAGTCTAACAGGATTCAAGAAGTTTCATCAAAATTTATCTAATAGTTTTAGGGTTAAAGAGTTACATACATACATCTATTCATTTTGACAAATATTTCTATTTTGTTAAACAACCAGATATATCCCTCACACATTCACACAACGTCATCTAGTCCCAAACTAAGCAGAGCTTGTACTATGGGTACTAGACAACTAATAAACATACTTATATACTTTTCTTTTGTAAATACATACATATTATACATAGAAACTCCCAGACTAAGTCAAACACTCATGTTCATGCACACAAATGTTTGACTTATGCGGGAATCGAACCCACGACCTATAGCGTGGCAGGCAGGTTCACTAACCACCACGCTATCTGGTCGTCGTAGATGGCGTAGTAATTAATGAACCTGACTTCCACGCTAGAGGTTGCGCGTTCAATTCCTGCATAAGTTAT
The DNA here is from genome assembly GCA_958496145.1 of Heliothis peltigera. Classification (NCBI taxonomy): domain Eukaryota; kingdom Metazoa; phylum Arthropoda; class Insecta; order Lepidoptera; family Noctuidae; genus Heliothis; species Heliothis peltigera. The sequence goes on from OY292351.1 coordinate 3,289,401, forward strand.
ACATTGTGTGCACGAACATGGGTGTTTCACTTAGTCTGGGTGCTTCTATGTATAACATGTATGTATTTATAAAAGAAAAGTATATAAGTATGTTTAACAATTGTCTAGTACACATAGTACAAGCTCTGCATAGTTTGGGACTAGATGACGTTGTGTGTATGGGTGAGGAATATTATACTATATTTATGTATCAATTTTCAGCAGCTGAATGACAATTAAACCAATATGGCGGCCAGAGATGAGAGAGAAGGCCCGGTATATTACAGGGAAATACAAAAGAATGCATATCTCAAACGGATACCGAACGACACAGGCGGTAGTAAGCTTAGACCTTTAGGTAGCAAGGTATGTCACTATCATTCTCTATGAATTCACCGCTTCTCCCTTACTGTTGTAATTACTTTCATCATACCAATTGTGTATGAAGAAAATATTGTTTAAAGGTTCTTCAAACTAACAGACAGACATGTGTTGCTGGGGAGTTTGTTACACCACTTCTTCTTCCCAGCAAAAACACATAGGAAGTGGTGAAGGGTGGCTGTCTATTGTAATTTTTGACGTTCAAAAAGTGCTGTTTACAGCCAAGTTTGACTAATATTTTGAGTTTGAGTTGCCCCTGGGGGGAGGCCTTGAGTTCTAGGCAGTCACAGGGATTGACAAGTTAAACTGTAAACAGCCTAACTGTGAGATGCCATATAAAAAAGTCAAAAGTCAAAATTGGTTACTTAACCTTTTGACCGCCACAGTCACGTATAGATGACAAGCCAAACTGTGCCCAGCACGCCCCGGTCACGACTACATGACAGACTTTTAAAGTTTAAAATTAATATTCAGTTTTATTGACTTTCTGCTCTTTAGAAATGTTATTTATATTTATTTACAGGTTATACATAACACACACATCTAAAATAAGAATCAACCCATTTTAATTTCAGAAAGTGCCTTTAAAACCGATGTGGACCCAACTTTGTGTACACAACGGCCGAACCCCATACTTGGAACAGTACCCTGAGGCCAGTTGTCCGGCCACCATCAGCCATGCACCGGTAGTTATGGAATTAGCTGGATTTTATTATTTTTTGTATGTCTCTACTAGACCACGGGACTATAGAGTACCGGATTTTTAGAAGGCGAACGTGGGGCCGAAGGCAACACGCTGAAGCCCTTTTGAGACAACTTTAATATATGTAATGGTGACACAAAACCGACGGTTGTCCCTGTATACACTATGGAAATGTACCCAAGGACAACCCCCGGTTTGTGCTAACTAAGTATGGATAAAAAACTACTTGGGTTATTGTGATGGGATGCTAGTGGACTAGGGAAGGGAAAAACTATGGGGACTATGACCCTGCCGATGACAATGTAATAAATACATGTCAAAATGGCAGGAGGAGACTCGCCAGCTCACTTACCGGGCCCCCGGGAACTAGTTGCTAAGTCGCAACAAGGGGGCAACGGGGTTATTATTTTTTATTATTAACTAGATTTTGCCACCAGCTTTGCTTCCCTTAAGAGGTATTATTATTGATTACGTATAGTTTTAAGTTTCATCCCCTATTTTATACCCTTAGGGGTGAAATTTATCAAAATCCTTTCTAAGGGTATGCTTACGTCATAGTAGCTATGTACATGCAAAATCTCAGTCTCATCATCTGCCTAGCCTTTTCCCAATCTATGTTGGGGTCGGCTTCCAATCTTAACCACAAGCAGCTGAGTAACAGTGTTTTACGTGGCGCTACTGCCTGTCTGACCTCCTCAACCCAGTTACCAGGGCAATCCGATACCCCTTGGTAAGACTGGTCCTCAGACTGTCTGACTTCTGACTACCCGTAACGACTGTCAAAGATATACAAATGACAGCCGGGACCCACCAATTTAGCCTTCCTAAACATGGAGGAACTCGTCATGACAAGATGGTCGCTCACGGGCCGACTGCGCCAAGCGTTGCTTAACCTTATGATCGATCGACCCGTGCGGCTGTTACCACTGAGTTGATCGTCTACGAACGTGTGACAGGTATGGCGCGCGTGTCTCAGCGGCGCTCGCCACGTGACCGCGAGCGTGACTCCTCGCGCCGGAGACCAGTACGATTTCCTAGTGGATACAGACACTGGTGCTGTGAGGATGCTGGCGCCTGACTGGTGAGTAGCGTCGCCAGTAGTAAAATATAGTCGTGGTGGCCTAGTGAAAGTGTTGGTGGCCTAGTGGAAGTCGTGGTGGCCTAGTGGTTAAAGCACCAGCCTTTCGAGTATGAGGGTGCGGGTTCGATTCCAGGTCGGGCAAGTACCAATGTAACTTTTCTAAGTTATACGTACTTTCTAAGTTTATCTTGGACACCAATGATTGATTAAAGGTGTTATGTCTGGCGGGCTGTTGTCGGGTTCTTCTATACTGGTTGTAAGGGACAGCCCTCCACAGACTGAGTAGGTGAGTTTAGTACACCTAATCTGGTCAAGACATGAAGACATGAAATTGTTTCAGGAACGTTATGGAAATCCAATAAAACTGATTTGTTACGATTATTTCAAAATCCATTGCTGGATTTTTTATTTCATTGCGGTATTATTAAAAAAATAATAGGAAGCCGACCCCAACATAGTTGGGAAAAGGCTCGGGAGATGATGATGATTATTAAAAAAATAATGTAATTTTACATTGAAAAAAAAAAGACAAAAATACTGAATAATCGGAAAAAAAAATCCTGAGAAAAATTCCAATGAAGTATGATAATATATTAAGGAGCTGAATGCACCCTATCAGTCTATGGAGGGTTGCTCCCTACACCCTGTATACGAAGAATGTTTTTGTAAACTCTGCTTGTGTGATGAAGGACTGTCGTATGTTATTATTTCCATTATGTATGTAGTGTTGCTACAATATAGGTACAATAATACTTGCTGGGGAGTTTGTTGAGCCACTTCTTCTTCCCAGCAAAAACACATAGGAAGTGGTGAAGGGTGGGAGTTTCGGGGGCTGTCTTTGTAATATTTTACGTTCAAAAAATGCTGTTTTACAGCCAAGTTTGAATAAATGATTTTGAGTTTGAGTTTGAGATATACATCTTTGTGTATCAGGGAATCCATGCAAGATTGGGTGACGACCTTGCGCAACACGCTGCACGAGCTGAAGATAGTGGGTCGCGGAGAGAACGTGTACATGGCGGCGCCCGCCCCCCCACCTGCGCCGCGCGCGCCCGCACGCGACCCCACCTCGCCACTACCGCCCACGCCGCCAACACCTCCTGACAGGTAAACTGTACCATTTTTTCTAAATGACTACTCCCGTTTAAACGCAGATAGCAGAATGTTCTAGATGAAGGGTTTCAGGTTCTAGAATACTGATGCGTGGTTCATTACGCTCAAAAATTTTGAAGACTGGAACCCTTTTTGTTGAGTTGGTTATCATCAAATGACCCGTAGTCGTGCTGGCCTAGTGGTTAAAGCACCAGCCTTTCGAGTATGAGGGTGCGGGTTCGATTCCAGGTCGGGCAAGTACCAATGTAACTTTTCTAAGTTTATCTTGGACACCAATGACTGATTAAAGTTGAAGGAAATCATCTCGAGGAAACCTGGACTATAAAGTCTGAAATCACCAACCCGCATTGAGCAAGCGTGGTGATTAACGCTCAATCCTTCTCTGTGTGAGAGGAGGCCTGTGCCCAACTGTGGGACGATAAATAAGACTGTGATGATGATGATAATGAAATGACCCCTCCCGCTGAGGGTGCAGCTGGAGGAAAGCTAATGACAAAATCCACTTACTTAATACTTTTTCCTTTTTCAGAGTACCGGGCATAGAATTAACAACAAGAGCAGCTCCAGAACCGTCCCGTATCGAACCAACTCGAATAGAACCCAATCGAGTCGAACCAACTCGAATAGAACCCAACCGTGTCGAACCAACTCGCATAGAACCCAACCGGGTCGAACCAACCCGAATAGAACCCAACCGCGTCGAACCAAGTCGAATAGAACCCAATCGGGGCGAACCAACTAGAATAGAACCCAACAGGCCCGAACCAACTCGAATAGAACCCAACCGGGTCGAACCAACCCGAATAGAACCCAACCGAGTCGAACCAACCCGAATAGAACCCAACCGGGTCGAACAACCAGAACTCGCGCTCAATCAAAATGAAAATATAGATATATCAAATTGGGATTCCTCATTTTCTTCTATACCTGGCACTAGTCAGGCTAAAGTTGAACCGAGGCATAGTGTAGCAAAAATTTGTGGTCAAAATATTTGTTTAGATAACTCTTTATTTAGTAGAAAGGGTGTGACGGATAGTGATGAAGAGTTTTTTGCTGAGATCGATCGGATGTGTGACGAAGATGGCGATTATAAACAGACCGTTTTAGTCAGTAATGGAGACAAGGATGGATTGGCTGATAGTAGCAGGTTTGTTTTAAAAGCTTTTATTTAACTTGCCGTGTATGTATGTTGTGGATTCTTTGAACTCAATTTTGAAGTAGATATCTTCAACCGATTGAGCTGAAATTTTGTAAACACGTTCAGTTTGGATGACAATGCACGATATGTTATTTGACTTCATTCTAAATCCAATATGGCGGACCGTCCAAGATGGCGGAGTAGTTATTTTTAATGAATTTCAACAATATGGGTATCAAATGAAAGGGGTTATTGAGAGTGACTTAAAAATAATTTGACGTTATTCTAAATCCAATATGGCGGGCTATAAACAGACCGTTTTAGTCAGTAATGGAGACAAGGATGGCTTGGCTGATAGTAGCAGGTTTGTTTTCTATTCATTTATCTTTATTAGGGCTAGTTTCACAGGTTGCTGTTAAGTTCAAGATAGTTTATCTGGCAGATATATATCATACATTTTCTGTTTCATTATTTAACAGACCCGACCTCTTAGTTATATTCATACCGAATTTGAAGCAAATCCATGCAGTACTTTTTGAGATTATCCCGGACATACATGCCGAGAAACAGACAAAAATTCTAAAAACTATATTTTTGGATTCGCTATCGATTGTAGATCACGCCCCAATTGTTCTTTAAAAAAATATTCAATGTACAGTTTTGGCTTTTCTACGATTTTATTATATGTATATGCATAGATGTCATAAGTTAACAGAAAATTATCTAAAACACTTATAACATCAAACATTCTGCAAGTTTGTCTGTATGTATGTATAATAGTAATAGTATAATCTCAAAAAGTACTGTACGAATTTGCTGCAAATTCGGCATGAATATAACTAAGAGGTCGGGTCAACATACAGGCTACATATTATCACGCTATCACTAGAGGGGTGAATGTTTAATCCTAATGCCCACGCGGACGACGTCGCGTGCAACAGCTAGTACTAAATAAATAAATAATGAGACACGAAGCCGATCCCAACAAGCGCGGATCCAGCCCTCAAAAAAGGTTGTGGTCACAGCTACTAGAAAATCGGCTAAGTACGAGTCGGAGCATGAACATGCTCATTAACAATCATGCAATTCGTTGATGAACCTTTGAATTAGATTGTTTGACTCTTCCCGCTGAGGGTGCAGCTGGAGAGAGTGTCAGACTCTTACTAACTAAAACCCACTATGTGCCTTCTGGAGGTCCCTATGTGCCAGGGCCACGGTAACTCTCGAACAACCTAAGGCCCTAAGGGGTCTCCCATGTTACTGACATCACTTCGAGGAGCACGTGGAACAGAACGCGCCGCCGACACGGGCCTGTCGTCCTTAGACGGTCGGACGGTGAGCTACCCAAACTCACCGCCCACAGACCCGCGCCTACGGTGGTCGGGAGTCATCCCTCGACACCCGGCGCCCGTGGTATCGACCAGTACCAGCCCTTTTTTTTTGGAGCTGGGAAAAAACTCTTTTACGCATCCCCTTCCTGTCGGGGGATGGGACAGGGGTATGTGGGACCCCGGGAATGTCGTTCCGATATACACACTAAAAATACCCAGCGGCACTCCGACCTCGCCTGAGTGGAGGGGGCCTGGGAATTTAAAGCGTCCAGTCCCCCGCCGGCGAATGATCGCCGGCGGGCCCGGCAAGCCCCTCACGTCTCCTCCCAATAGGATAGGAAGGGGCTTTAATAACGGCCAGAGTACAGGGGGTGGATCCTGTGATGCCGACGAAGGCGCCCCTGCGCCTGTCACTGCTGATCATCTCCAGGGGCGGATGATGACGGGCGTTGTGGTCGCCATCTTCCGCCTCTTCTACGTCTGCGAAGCGGCGCTGTGAGAGGGTCGTCCTCGCGCATGCGCTCCGCCGCCTCCTTCTGTGACATGACGTCCTCACAAAAGGATGCTACTGTCGCCCATATTTCCTCACTTCCCAGCATGGCGGCAATCACGCTGTGAAGCGAGAGGTCAGCCCCGACCACTGCCACCAGGGCCCGGCGTGTATCAGCCCACGCTGGGTACATCTCCAACGTGTGCTCCGCCGTATCCACCTCGCCTTCGCAGTGGTGGCACTTCGGCGTCCTCCCTTCTAATCCGGTGCAGGTACGATCCGAAGCAGCCGTGCCCGGACAGCACCTGCACCAGACGCAGGGAGAGGCAGCCATGCTGCTGATCGAGCCAATCTCTCAATATTAGCCCGATGGCATCCAGCGTCCGACGGCCAAATGTTGCGGAGGTAAGGTCCTCGGCCCAGTGCCGAGTTATCGCCTCCCTCGCCTCCTCCCGCACTTCCTCCCGTTCCAATGGGTCCGGGCGCCCGTTCAGCGCCCTCTGCCGTCCAATCGTACACTCTGGTGAGCACCCAAGCCTCGATTTCCCTCCAGAGCGCACGCCACCGCAAATCTCACAGTGCGGTGCGCCCTCACCACCCGCTGTGCAAAGACCCTTTGTGGCCTGCGGATGGCAGCAGCGTTTCTCCGTCTGCACAGTGAGACCGCCCAGATTGGGGCCCCGTATAGGGCCATTTCTTCAGTATATAGCGACCAATGCAATATAGACGCCGGCATTGGTCGCCGGGCCTCCCGATGTTAGGGAGGAGCCATGAGAGAGCGCCCGCGGTCTTCAGCAAGCGCGTCGACAGCTCACTGAAGTGTGCGCTGAAACGCCACTTGCTGTCGAGCGCTAGACCCAGATATTTCATCTGGGCCTGCACCGCAATCCGGACACCCTCTACAATGGATACGGGCGTCGACAGGTTGGTGCTGCCAAGGCCCATGGAAAAACACGGCCTCGGTCTTGTGCAGCGCCACCGTCAGCCCTAGGCGGAAGATTCGGTCCACCACTCGCGAACCACCCGCCGAGGCCAAGCTGGCCGCCTCTTCAAAGTTTCTCCCCCGGGCAGTCACGCACCGCCGCCTCCTTCGCTAGCATAACTGCTTCACAGAAAGAGGCGACGGCATCCCATTCTCTCTCGCTCCGGACCATGGCCCGGATCAGGGCCGGAAGCGAGAGGCCGCCGCCAGGACTTTGGCCTTACGAATGGAAATAAACTTAGGAGGAAGTTGGTCCCGATTTCTTCAAATTAAATAGTCAGTTTCGATCCGAACCTATTTCAATCAATAACTTATATTTTTCTTTTTTATAGTAGCCAGTAAGTCAATATAGGGACACTGGGACTGGGTAAATAGGTATCTTGACGTTGTTTCAGGAGTAGCGTTAGTGAAATCAGCAAGTGAGATCCAATTCCACCAGGCGAGATTTTGATTATTTTTTTAATTTTCTAATAATATCAAATGAAATTAAATTCTAGGTACATTTTACATTATCATTATCATCGATCTCAATAGACCGTAAAAGTGTGACGTCACAAGTCTATTAAGGTTGTGGGCATGCCCATCGTGCCCACAACGGTGCATCCGCGCTTGGATCCCAACATAGCTTAGGAAAAGGCTAGGCAAATAATAAATTTTTTTTTTTTCTTTTTCAGCAATCATCAAGCGACGAACATAACAGTGATACAGGTTTCAAATAAAGAACCTCCGCACACCGCTATACCCGTTATGGGCGCGGAAACGGATATATTTGATTTCGAATTTAAACAAAACGTCACTATAAACGATCCTAATTTTGTTAATATAGTGAACACAGAAGAAAATCAATATGGTACGACATTTTCGAAAAATGACTCGGAATATGGACATTTGAGTCTAACAACAACAGTCAATCTCACAGGCACGAATGACACGGAATTTCCGAGTTTTTCGACTCATCCGACTAACGGAAGTCAGAAGTCGGAAGACTTGTACGAAAGATTGTGCATGGCTTCGACTTCTAATACGAAACCGTCACCTTTACCGGTGAAGAAGTTGAAAAGTGTCGAAAAAAGTCGAAAGTCGTCGTTGCCGAATTTGGAAGTCGGCGAGTCGACTTACGAGTACTTGTTTTTAAGTAATAATAATGCGAATGCGGTTAATTTGAATCCGGAAGTTAATTGTAATGGCGATTCAAGTAGGGTTCAGGTTATAAGTGAACCCTTGAACCGATTGAGATCAGTAGAACGCTCTCGAAGTCAAAATGCATACGATACCAATGTAAGAACGAGAGAGACCGCGCCTAGAAGAGTACAGAATTCTAGTCCGAAGAGAGAAATTAAAATCGGTAAGTATTAAAAAAATATTATTCTCATAGCTAACAATGTTAGGTAAAGTCGTGGTGGCCTAGTGGTTAAAGCACCAGCCTTTCGAGTATGAGGGTGCGGGTTCGATTCCAGGTCAGGCAAGTACCAATGTAACTTTTCTAAGTTATAAGTACTTTTTCAAGACACCAATGACTGATTAAAGGTGAAGGAAAACATCTCGAGGAAACCTGGACTATATAGTCTGCAATCACCAACCCGCATTGAGCAAGCGTGGTGATAACGCTCAATCCTTCTTCTTGGGAGAGGAGGCCTGTGCCCAGCAGTGGGACGATAAAAAGGCTGTGATGATGATATAGTGTAATTAGCTTTGGCCATTCTATTTAATAATAAATAAATAACATACATAATTATTATTGACTCAAAGATTTTTTATTCTTTTTTATTTTTAACCGACTTCCCAAAAAGGGGAGGTTCTCAATTCGACACCTTTCTATTTAATGATTTTATAAAATATTTTTCACATATTTCTGTTTCAGAGAACACAGAACAAATTAATAGTCAGAACAAGCCGATATGGAAGCGGGGTCTAACTGAGTTGTCCCTGCTAACTAGACTCAAATCTATCGGATTGAAGAAAGAAAGTCCAACTAGACAACATGATAACCAGGACAGGTATTCTATTAAGAATTCTTTCACTGCTGTGAAGCTAGACTATCCCCGGTGAACATAGGCTGTGTTTTATCTGGGTACTACTCATCATCTCCCGAGCCTTTTTCCCAACTATGTTGGGGTCGGCTTCCAGTCTAACCGGATTCAGCTGAGTACCAGTGTTTTACAAGGAGCGACTGCCTATCTGACCTCCTCAACCCAGTTACCCGGGCAACCCAATACCCCTTGGTTAGACTGGCGTCAGACTTGCTGGCTTCTGACCCAATACCCGTGACGACTGCCAAAGATGTACAAATGACAGCCGGGACCTACAGTTTAACGTGCCATCCGAAACACAGTCATTGGTGTCCAAGATATACTTAGAAAGTACATACAAACTTAGAAAAGTTGCATTGGTACTTGCCCGACCTGGAATCGAATCCACGCCCTCATACTTGAGAGGTAGGCTCTTTAACCACTGGGCCACCACGACAGCTAGTCAATAAATATATATTTTTTTTTCTGTAGGAGTTCTTCAAATGTGACGTCTCCAGTCAAAGTGGTGCATAGATCGAGACCCGAAGTCAGAGTTGACTCCGCTAGAAGAAGAAGTAGCTCTCTAAGCAACGGTGAGTATCGTCATCATCATCAGCCTTTTTATTGTCCCACTGCTGGGCACAGGGCTCCTCTCACACGGAGAAGGATTGAGCGTTAATCACCACGCTTGCTCAATGCGGGTTCGTGATTTCAGACTTTACAGTCCAGGTTTCCTCGAGATGTTTTCCTTCGCTTTTACTCAGTCCAAGATAAACTTAGAAAAAACGTATAACTTAAAAAAGTACTTGTCTGACCTGAAATCGAACCCTCACCCTCATATTCGAAAGGGTGATTCTTTAACCACTAAGTACATTGACCTCCCTTCGGATGTACCTATATCCCTTTTCCGCTACACCCTGTACAAATTTTCTTTTTTTTTTCTCTTTTGGTAATTTAATTTATTGATCACCAGACACATGGCAACACTACGCCGGCCCCACGCACACAGACGCGCGGCTGACGCCCCTGCGCACGCGCCAGGCCGCCGCCTTACGCGCGGAACAACGGCGCGGAGCGGCGCTGCCTGCTACTGTGTCCACTAGTAGTCGACCAATATTTGTTGATTATGCTAATCAAGTATGGTGAGTGTTTATAATAATATATAAAGTCTAACAATACTAGTGCACCATATTTTTACAGGTCATCTAGTACATGCTAAGGATCATGTTTATAACAAAAAGTCATGAAAACAATAACATATTTTATTAAATTATCATCATATATGCCAAATTGCAATTGTGTTTGGTTGTTCGTTACCGCGGCCCTAATAATAATATTATAAAGCTTAAGAGTTTGTTTGTTTGAACGCGCTAATCTCCGAAACTACTGTTTCGATTTGATTCTTTCAGTGTTAGATAGCCCATTTATCGAGGAAGGCTATAGGCTATATACCATCACGCTAAGACACACGGGAGCGGAGCAGTAACCAAAAAGATGCGGGTGAAACCGCTGGGGACAGCTAGTTGGATATATAAATAGATAGTGATTTTTAAAATTGTAGTAACTTTGAATGAACCATTGGATGGTTTTCGTTCAATTCTAAATATGAATATCCTGTTGGTGGCCAGGGTGGCGTGGTGGGGTGCGGGCGGCGCCCGAGTGGGGGGTCGCGCGGGGGACCGCGTGGCCGCGCTGGGGGGGCGCGCGCCCCGACACGCCGCGCACGCTGCCCTCGTGCTCACTGCCGCCAACGCGCACACGGTAACACACCTTCTACACCACCCTCACCCACCTGCAGGCTTAGCATGGCGATTCTATCTATTCTATCAAGAAAAGACAAAGCTCTTTCTGTCAATGTCAACATGTCTTCTGCCCGAGCATGGCGCGACCTGTCAACTCGCATATAATCACTTGTAAACTTATATCGATCGAAGAAAAGAACAATTTATTCAAAAAAATTCATAAGAAATCTTACGTCAATATGTCACTTTTCTGTCACTATGATTAGAAATTTTAAGTACATATAACTTAGAAAACTTGCATTGGTACTTGCCTGACCAGGAATCGAACCCACACACTCATACTTGAGAGGTTGGCTCTTTAACCACTAGGCCACCACGACTATTTTGATAAGCTAATAAGAATTAATTATAATGTTTGGTTCCAGGTTGATATTTTATTCCATAGAGTACCGCTTGCTAAAATTTACGTCATCAACAAACGGGACCAGGAACCTTTAGGTATGTATGAATTACAGGTTACGCTACTATTGATTGTTGCATGATGAAAAGTATCCTATAACCTGCCCAGGAGTATGAAGAATAATTGTACCAAGTTTCATTAAAATCCGTCCAGTAGTTTTTGTTCCTATTAATAACATACAGACAGACAGACAGACAGACAGACAGACAAAAATTTTACTGATTGCATTTTTGGCATCAGTATCGATCACTTATCACCCCCTGATAGTTATTTTGAAAATATATTCAACGTACAGAATTGACCTCTCAACATATTTATTATAAGTATACATTAATATTGTCTACAGGGTTGCGCTTGGACAATGAATGCAATATAACGCAGGCTATAGCTGGTGGCGCCTGCAGCCGCGCCGGCCTGCCGCCCCCCGGCGCCTGGGCAGTCACAGAGATCAACAACAGGCCTATCAACTTAATCAGTGTATGTACTTCTAATTACTTAACCGATTTTAATGAAATTCGCACACCCTGTGCAGTTGGATCCAACTTGAAAGATAGGTTAGCATCTTAATTTATTGAAGCATATGCTAAAAAAGCATGTATTAATTTATTGCAAACCATTTTTTTTCATATTTTTGTATTATTCTTTTTTCATATAAGGTTTTTTTTATTAAGTGAATCATATTTTTACATGCTAAGGATCATGTTTACCACAAAAAAAGTTGAATGACCTAGGGGTCAACGATCGAGCGCCTTCATAGAGACCGGCGTTATGCGTAAAAACAGTAACAATTTAGGTATTTTTCTGGTAAACATGATCCTTAGCATGTACTAGATGACCTGTAAAAATATGGTGCACTAGTTTTGTTAGACCTTATATACTAATATTTAAAAATATGTTTAAATAAATTATGTTTCGTGTTGCCAGGGCGGAGAGGAAGATATGAACCGTCTTAGCAAGAATGGAACCGAAGTATCGATATTAATACAGCCTACAGCGTTTGTGAAAAAACTCCGATCGGCACTCAAAGCTAATAAAAGCTTATTGGGAATGAGATAAGGTTCAATTTAGATAACAAACCCGTCTTATAGAAAACCTTAAAAAAATTAGAGTATTTATTAACCTTTTGACCGCTACGTCAAAAAAAGAAAAACGTGCCCTCAGCGCCAAGCTAAGAATTCATCCATAAATACCTACAATATAATAGTGAGTTCGGAATTATATCTATTGAATCTGACTATTAATTTGGAACTTTTAAAGTCTGTCATGTAGTCGTGACAGTGGCGTGCTGGGCACTTTTTGGCTTGTCATTTATACGTGACTGTGGCGGTCAAAATGTTAATCCCCCGTGACTCTATGCTATAAATAATGTCTCAGCTCTATGAATAAGTTTCTCTAACTTTGTAATTCATCACAGCCTTTTTATCGTCCCACTGCTGGGCACAGGCCTCCGCTCCCACTGACAAGGATTCAGCGTTAATCACCACGCTTGCTCAATGCGGGTTGGTGATTTCAGACTTTATAGTCCAGGTTTCCTCGAGATGTTTTCCTTCACCTTTTATCAGTCATTGGTGACCAAGATATACTTAGAAAGTACATATAACTTGGAAAAGTTAAATTGGTACTTGCCTGATCTGGAATCGAACCCGCACACTCATACTTGAGACGCTGGTGCTTTAACCACTAGGCCAACACAACTCATAATTGTTGATATTCGTTGTTATGGCAACAGAATTACATTATCACTACATAGTATAAAACAAAGTCGCTGTCTCTGTCCCTATGTCCCTTTGTATGCTTAAATCTTTGAAACTACGCAACGGATTTTGATGCGGTTTTTTTTAATAGATAGAGTGATTTATGAGGAAGGTTTATATGTATAATAACATCCATTGCACCCGTGCGAAGCCGGGGCGGGTCGCTAGTTTTTAAATATATCTATTGCAACCCGCATTGAGCAAGCGTGCTGATTAACGCTCAATCTTTCTCTGTGTGAGAGGAGGCCTGTGCCCAGCAGTGGGACGATAAAAAGGCTGAGAATGATGATCTATCGTAATAATGTCCATATCGCTAAAAATAATGTGATAATTAGAATCTACTTTGACTGATTGAGACAGCTTATATCTTTAAATAATACATGGGAGCAATTTTTATATAAACACGTCTTTATAAATATAATATTTTACCTTGTAGTTTGTAGTTTTAGTCAAATAACTTCGCTGGTCCAAAATTGACTGCTTTAGGCTGTTTTTTTAACCGACTTCTAAAAACAGGAGGTTCGTGATTCGACGGGCGTATTCAATTCAATCAAACAATGAAATTTTTCCCCTTTAGGGCCCTCGCCCACGACGACCTTTTGTAGCGATACTTGCCCGACCTGGAACCGAACCCGCACCCTCATACTCGAGAGGCTGGTGCTTTAACCACTAGGCCACCACGACATTTTTTTTTTTAATACTGGAAATGTGAGAGTGTATAATCAGTATTAGTTTGTTAAAAAAAAAAACAGGCTATAGTAACTTCTCGATAGTCAAAATAAGTCGGTTGAAAATGGCTTCAGACGGGCAAAATTCGAGAATTTTAGCCCGGCCGTACACGGACCGGCTCAAACGGTCATTTCTTGACTGCTTGAGCCGTCGCTACCAACCCCTCGAGCCGTTGATTTTTTACCACAGTTGAGTGCAATATTTTTTTCCGGACGAAGGAGGTCGTTGAGCCGTGGACTGCGCTAGAGCAGTCTTGAAGCGGTTGCGACTCTGCTCGATTAGGCTGTTGATGACCAGGGAGTAAAGGTCTTCATATCCCACAGTAAAGGGAGGATCCTTCGATCAGATGGGTGTTTTGTCTGGCGGGCTACTGCCTCCATAGATGTTGTCGGGTCCTTCTATATAGGGTGACTGGTAATAAGTGACCGATATTTAAACACGTGATTGTACTCATGATTACAAACAACTTTCCCGAAGAAACTTTTTTTTTATTATTATTATTCATCATCATCATCATCTCAGCCATAAGACGTCCACTGCTGAACATAGGCCTCCCCTTTAGATCTCCACATACACCGGTTGGAAGCGACCTGCATCTATCGTTTTTATTATTATTATAGCAAAATTACTGACAACGCGGGCGCGGGGCCTCGCCGCTAACAGCTGATCGGGCGACGGCGAAATTTGAATTTTGCTGTAATGATAAAATAAAAGAAACAAAAGTTTCTTTGGGAAAGTTGTTTGTAATCATGAGTACAATCACGTGTTTAAATATCGGTCATTAATTACCAGTCACCCTATATATGTTGAATGAAGTTGAAAACTGCTTGTGCGATGCAGGTTAGATTCCATATTGAACTAGATGGCGTTCTATGTAGTGTCGCTACAGGTGTGTACAGTAGTGAATGAATGACTATAGTTGACCGCGCGGTCGTGGCTTTAAGCAGTCGGTCTTAACTGCTTGAAGCAGTCCGCGTGCGGCCTCGCTTAGGTAGTGGCACAAAATAATACTTTTTAATATTTACATTTTTACACTTTTTTTAGACTATACAGATTTTGATAGAACTGTTTTTAAGAAGTTGATAATAATATAAGCGTTTTGATGTGTTTTTTTTTTTCAATTTCTTATTAACCTTTTGATTTCTACGTCAAAAAAGAAAGATGTGCCCTCAGCGCCAAGCTAAGAATTCATCCATAAATACCTACAATATAGTAGTGAGTTCGGAATTATGTCTAATAAACTGACTTTTAGGTTTGGACTTTAGAAGTCTGTCATGTAGTCGTGACCGTGGCGTGCTGGGTACTTTTTGGCTTGTCATCTATACGTGACTGTGGCGGTCAAAAGTTTAATAATAATATAAAGATCATTTATTTCATTGCAATTAAGGTTCGTGGCTGATTTGTCTATCTGTTGACGATCAAGAGCGCTTATTCCAAAAGTTGACAAAGTCGAAAATAACTGTCAAATATTTGCATATTTAATTAATTTGATAATTTTAGTTCCAGTTTCACAGAATACAGATAGCCACTATCTGCCAGATAAATTTAAAAATGGTACAGAATTTTGTATGAAATTATCTGCCAGATAAACTATCTGGTACATATCAGCAAGTTGTTAAATTGGCCCTTACTTGAATTAAAATAAGAAATATGGCTCTGTAGTGCACTAAAAATGTATAAAACCGATTTGTATAATTTTCGAAAATTTTATATATGAAAGCAATGTTTAATGTGATATCATGTATATATGTATTATAAATAATATTATTATAGGTATTTTATATGATCTTTTTATTGTGTAATTAAATTAACTTTATTGTATACATAATAATGTAAAGTTTTCCTTAATCTTGAGAATTTCAGCAGTTTTTTTTACACACAGAGGATCGAGCGTTAATCACCACTCTTGCTCATGGGGTTGGTGATTGTGGTTATTTTTTTTGTGAAATACATATAATTTTTAAATTATGCAATTCAATATAGGGTCTAACCAAACTAGTGCACCATATTTTTACAGGTCATCTAGTCCGTGCTAAGGATCATGTTTACCACAAAAAAGTGGAATGACCTAGGGGTCAACGATCGAGCGCCTTCATAGAGACCGCTATTACGCGTACAGTTCGGCGACTGTGATGATAAACTTAATAAAATATGTTGTTGTTTTCATGACGTTTTTTTTTTCTGGTAAACATGATCCTTAGCATGTAAAAGGTGACCTGTAAAAATATGGTGTACTAGTTTTGTTAAACCTTATAATTATATTGAATAAGTTTATTGAAGAGAATATTGTAACTGATTTATGTACCTATAACAATGTTTGATATGGTGTTGTTAAGTAATCGCTATTATTGTGATTTAAGTTTACATAATTATGTAACTATTATTTACAGTGTATACATATCTTGATGTGATCTGATCGACTCGTCTATTAGTCTGCAATAAATTTTTAATAGGTAAATATCTGTTTTTTTATAGATGATAGCACGGGCGTATATAAGAGGGGGGATCTTGGGCGTCCCCCCCCCCCATTTATTTATTTATTTAATGTAACAGCAAAAACGGCCGTAGCCAATAACATTTGCTCTAAAATTATATATTTACAGATATATACAATGAAACATTCACACGCTCATGATATAATAATAACTTGTCAAACTGAAAAAAATACATCATCAAAAATAATCATCATCATCACAGCCTTTTTATCGTCCCACTGCTGGGCACAGGCCTCAGGCATATAATCTGTTTTCTCCTAACGATTTTTACCAAGTTACGTTCCGGGGTCTATATCATTGGTAAGATTTCGTGGTCAGCGTATAATAAATAAAAAATGAAGTAAATTTAAGAAAATAGTTTTATTATAAAAGAAAAGAGTAAACAATCAAAGCTTTAATTAAAATTATATTAAAAACTATAATTACCGCCACGCCAAAAAATGAAAGATGTGCCCTCAGCGCCAAGCTAAGAATTCATCCATAAATACCTACAATATAGTAGTGAGTTGGGAATTATGTCCATAAAAATTTACAATTCATTTTAACTTTTAAAAGCCTGTCATGTAGTCGTGACCGTGGCGTGCTGGGCACTTTTTGGCTTGTCATCTATACGTGACAGTGGCGGTCATAAGGTTAAGTAAATTTAACAAAAGTAAGAGACTCCTTAAACGTAGAAGTCGTTCATTTGTTTCGACAGACAAAAGAAAAAAATGCTTAACTAAGGTATAACTCAAAATCACATTTAACACAATAAAAAACAAAAGTTCTAAATAAAATCAACTAATCGGACCGCATTTATACACAGTTAACGTAAAGAGGGTGTACCTACGTCCGAGGAGAGGTCAATGTGATCGTAAAACTAAATAATTTTCAACATAAAAAATATAAAATTTTTCAAGAAATATTAGGGAATATGCATGAAAAAAATATTTGCAATCTAACTAGTTTATCAATAAATATACAAAAATAGAATACTAACTGTGAAAAAAATATCGAAATCAGTAGAAAAACAAACGAGATATAACAATTTCAAACAAGTATACCTGTCCCTCTCACCAAAACGCTATATTCAATGACAGCCTTACGGGAGTGTGTAGTTGTGACGTAAATTTTACAGTCGGACTTCTCTTTCTTATTAGCAGTTTTGAAGCTTTATAACTTCTTGTCGATAAATATTATTTTAAAAATTCTTTTATATTTATTTATTTATTACAGCTAAAAGTGTATTAATTTAGTGAATAAAAAAATTACATGCATATTCCCTATTGCAACTCTCCATACAATATTTAGGCGGTAAGTTCGAATTTCGTATTTTTTTCTGTTATTGTTCACTTTTACGAGTACATTGACTTCCCTTTCCGTTACACGCAGTATGAATCACTAAGAACCACAATAGAATAAAATAGACATCAAAAAAGCAACTTACTTAAAAATTAACTCCTAAGTTGCAAAAGCAAAACTAATAAGGGAAATTTTATATGAGACATATTATATTTATTTTATTTCTCAGTAGGGTATTTGCCTGTGTTTGATTTTGTACAACATTTTTAACAAAACTAATAAACACACGCACAAGGAACATTTTTCTGAAAACAGCGTCAAAATTGGTTGATAAATGGAGCAGAAATCAACATTTATTATATTCGTATGATGAAGAGTGGGATCATAGTGGGGACATCTTGCTGTCTCTTTAGCGTTGACGTCACAAGCTTGTATGTGCAACCCTTTTCTGTTATTTAACTGTTTGACTTTATACTGGTTTAAGTTTAATAAACCCTTCAAGGTTTATAAATTACTTATTTTTCAACGGATTCCAAAAAATATTTCCGTTTTTGGTTTTGTAAAATGCTACTTTTGATATGAATAATTAAAAACGAGAGTCAAATACCCTGTTCACAGTTCAACAATTGCTCGCGATTTCTCGCTTGTCCCCGGGGAACTGTTTCCCGTACCCAGATAAAACATAGCCTATGTTCACCGGGGATAGTGTAGCTTCCCAACAGTGAAAGAAGTTTTCAAATCATTCAAGTAGTTTCGGAGCAAACAAACAAACAAATATTTCCTCTTTATAATATTAGTTTAGATTAATATTATAATAATATTATTGACTGCCCCGTTGGTCTAGTGGTCGCAAGGCGCGACTGCTGTGCACGGGGTCTCGGGTTCGAATCCCGGGTCGGGCCGAAATCGCTTTATGGGTTTTGAGAAACTTTCACAAAGCAGCCTGGAGTCTGGAAGTTGGTGATTGATTCACCCGTGCATCGGAGAGCACGTAAATGTCGGTCCTGCGCCTGATCTCTCTCCGGTCGTGTCGGATTGCCGTCCCATCGGATTATGAGAGTGAGGGAATAGAGAGTGCACCTGTGTCTGCGCGAATGCTTGTGCACTATAATATGTCCTGCGCAGCTGGCTGATCTCCATAAATGAGAACGGCCGCCGTAGCCGACAATCGGCCTGGATGCCATCAGATTAATATTATAATTAATCTATTAATAAAACATACCTACTTACATGTTGCATGGTTAAATAACACGTCTATGCTTTAAATATAATTATTATAAGCGTAGCTACATATTATTTACCTATGTATTATTTATAGTAAGGATTAGCTAAGCTAAGTAACAAAGCTAGCTAAGTCTAAACTTATCAGCAGCCGAAATATTTAACAAGAAATACATTTTTGTATGTAAAGGCGCAAGCAAATCAAGCTACCCGAAACTGTCAAACTTTCCCAATCAACTTTGAATCATAATGCTTTAGCGATAAATTTGAAAAACTATTAAGAAAGTTTGACAGATTTCACTCTTTTCACTCGGACAAAAACTTTGAAAAATTATGCAAAAACATATTTTCTAGACTATCGTGACAAATTGAATCCAAAATTGCGACCAGTTTTGTGTGTCAGTCGTTTCGATTATGATTTCTCACCAGTGTGTGTACGAATGTGTCTTATTAAATTACCCTTTTGATTAAAACGACTCGGACAAATATCACATTTATAAGGTTTCTCACCAGTGTGTGTACGAATATGTGCTATTAAACTATTCTTATGACTAAAACGACTCGGACAAATATCACATTTATAAGGTTTCTCACCTGTGTGTGTACGAATGTGTTTTATTAAATGACCCTTTTGATTAAAACGACTCCGACAAATATCACATTTATAAGGTTTCTCACCAGTGTGTGTACGAATGTGTTTTATTAAATCACTCTTTTGAATAAAACGACTCGGACAAATATCACATTTATAAGGTTTCTCACCTGTGTGTGTACGAATGTGTTTTGTTAAATCACTCTTTTGACTAAAACGGCTCGGACAAATATCACATTTATAAGGTTTCTCACCAGTGTGTGTACGAATATGTGCTATTAAACTATTCTTATGACTAAAACGACTCGGACAAATATCACATTTATAAGGTTTCTCACCAGTGTGTGTACGAATGTGTTTTGTTAAAACACCCTTTTCAGTAAAACGACTCTGACAAATATCACATTTATAAGGTTTCTCACCAGTGTGTGTACGAATGTGTGCTATTAAATTACTCTTTTGACTAAAACGACTCGGACAAATATCACATTTATAAGGTTTCTCACCTGTGTGTGTACGAATGTGTCTTATTAAATGACCCTTTTCATTAAAACGACTCGGACAAATATCACATTTATAAGGTTTCTGACCAGTGTGTGTACGAAGGTGTGTTATTAAACTAATCTTTTGATTAAAACCCTGACAACCATCAAGATTGCTTTTAGCACTAATATTTTTGTGTCTCAAGCTATGTCTTTCTAAATCGCTACCATTTACACCTTTATAATTACATAACTGACATTTGAATTTATCTCTATTTACATAATTATGAGACTGAATTGGAATTTCTTTACTATTTGAGGGTTCAACATTTTCTTTAACATCAACGGTTTTAAGCTTTATATCGGGTTTATCCTTTGTAACATTGACGTGTGAAATAGATTTTTTCCTTCTACTGGTAGGTTTAAACTTACTTTCTTTAGTTATATCAGCACTATTATTTTGTTTTTCTTTATTTTTCTTAAATTTTGACGATTTTGGTATTTCTTGTTTTTCATTCTGTGGATCTTGCTTTGGTTTCTTTGCAGCCGGCGCACCTATGGGAAAAAGTAAGCCATTTCTTAGAATCCTGTGGTTTCTTCAGTAAAATGCAATATTCGAAATTAATCCATCAATATCCGTTAAAGATAAGATAAAGTAGATACTTTATTCAAAGTAGGCTGAAAAAAGCACTCTATGAAGGTCAATTTTACAAAAGACAGCCCTATAAACGCCCGCCCTTCACCACTTGCTATGTGTTGTCGCTGGGAAGAAGAAATGGTGGAACAAACTCCCCAGCAACACCTTTCTTTCTGTATGAAGAACTAGAGAAGAGATGGGTTTCTAGAACCAGCTGTTACACTTATCAGTTCGTTATTTCCTATTTTACGTATAAATATTTATATTATTAGATATTAGATAATACCGAATTTCTGAGCATATCCGGGCGGCGCGTTATACTTGCTAAGGTTTATATGCAGCGTGTTCGCGAACTCGCTGCCGTAGAACACTAGAAGCTCCGTGAAACGAGGGATTATTTTGATTGTCCTGAAACAGTTCATAGTAAAAATACATCTCCCTTCCTTACCCCATTGATAGAGTAGGTAATAAATATTATGGTTTTATTTATTTATTTAAAAACCTTAAGCTATCCTTACAGGGTAAACCTAATGCGAGAGCTAAGAACTTAACCTACACAATAATTACAACATAAAAACATATTAAAATCAAGGTAACTACTAAACACAAATGAACAGAGATGCCTGCACATTAGGTTACTCGAATCTGTCAAATTTTCGCAATCAACTTTGAACCATAATGCTTGTGCGATAAAGTTGAAAATATATTGATGAAATTTTACTGATGTAGTAGCCTGATGTGCTGGCGTCTGTAGTACCTAATATTCTTATTTGACCTAATAAATCTAAATAAAAGCGTATTAAACGATCCAACCCGACCGCCGACAGAGCTGACCTTGGTCGCGTCTCCCGTCGGCCGACAGCGGTACACACGGTTGGAGCCGACCACGGACACTGTCGGATGCGCTGCCGACCAAGGTCGTCCGAAGCCTTTTGACTCCCCCACATCTGGTCGGCCGACCAACCTCTTCTAGACAGATTTTCACACCAACTGGACCAAGTCGACCTCCGTCGGCGGTTGGTTTGGATCTTTTAGAAAGCCTTTAAGTAGTGCTAACAAAACTAGTGCACTATATTTTAACAGGTCATCTAGTACATGCTAAGGATCGTGTTTACCACAAAAAGTCAGGAAAATAACAACATATTTCATTGAATTTATCATCATCGTCGCAAAATTGCAATTTTGTTCTTACGAATAACACCATTCTCTATGAACGCGTTCGATCGTTGACCCCTGGGTCATTTAACTTCTTTTGTGATAAACATGATCCTTAGCATGTACAAGATGACCTGTAAAAATATGGTGCTCTAGTTTTGTTAGAACTTATATAGGGTGTTACTAAACTATTGCACACTATTTTTCCAGGTTATATAGTACATGCTAAGGATCATGTTTACAACAAATAAAAGTTGAATGGCCAAAGGCCAAATGGCCAAACGATCGAGCGCCTTCATAAAGACCGACGTTATACGTACAATTTGGCGACTGAGATGATAAATTTAGTAAAAAAAATATTATTTTCATAACTTTTTTTGTGATAAACATGATCCTTAGCATGTACTTGATGACCTGTAAAAATATGGTGCACTAGTTTTGTTAGACCTTATACATATGTCTATAAGAGTTTAAATATAAACATACCTATAATAGAGCTGTCCTTGATATTGGTAAGCCAAGAGGTTTTGTTCCCGCCAGTTGCGCGCGCAGTTGACAAAGCGCATCCAGTTGGACCGATTACCGTCCGCCGCGTCCACTACGTGTGATCTTTTGCCATTGCTATCGTAAATCTAATAGATATTTTTTTATGAATATACATTATACAAAAAAGATCTTTTTTGTTTATTAACCTGCGTTTCTAAGGGCTGCTATCATGGATATGAAAGAAATAAACTTAGTTTTAAATAAAATTTGTTTTAAAATGTCTCCAGCCTTTGTATTGCCGTACAAATAAATAGTACACTATTTATTTGATATTATTATAATAATATTGCTCACACATTCACACAACAACAAAAAAACAAAAGTCCTTTAAAAAGCCCTGATTTCCATTGAAAACTCTTGATATTTTTTACATTTTGAGAATTTACGCTCAAAAACCAATTATTATTTATATTACTCTGGATAAATCTTGAGATATGGCAACCCTAGTCCCTACCCCTATCGTTCGGTTGGGATCATGTAGAGTGCGTTTAAAGCAACAAAATATAAAAAGAAAAATAATTGAATTACCTGCCAACAATACATGGAGTCGACATTTTGAGTGCGAACTCCGCAGTACGGACCGAAGCGAACCCCGCGCGGTAGTGTCAAGGAACTAAATATACCCAGACCAGCGCCTATAAGATATTATCACGATATATTACACGATACTGAATATAATAAATAAGGGACGATATATAATATATCGGGACACCTTTTTCACACAAGGTCGGTTAACTCCATGGTAAGCTATTGATTACCTTGTGTTATGGGTGCTAACACAACTGATAAACTACATATTATAACACACAGCCAACAGGCGTTGACTGTACCAGGAATCGAACCCGGGACCCTAAACTCGGCAGTCCGGTCTGATTACTATTGCGGCAACGGGGTCGTCTATTACATAGTCTGCCAGTTGAACGAGAAAGAAAAATATGAGGAAAATATTTATTGTATGTAGTCTAGTCCTGCATTGTCATGAGAACTCGGAGCGCATCCTAATCGAAGACCGGAAAGTGGGTCACATTAAGATTCCAAGATTTTCTTCCATACCTTATAGTTACAAGTGAAGCTAATAAAAGCGTGTTAATAATATATTATTAACTTTTTGACCGCCACAGTCACGTATACCTGACAAGCCAAAAGAGCCCAGCACGCCACGGTCACGACTACATGACAGACTTTTAAAGTTCAAAATGAATAGTCAGTTTCAATCGATTTAATTCCGAACTCACTACTATATTGTAGGTATTTATGGATGAATTCTTAGAATGGCGCTGAGGGCACATTATTAGATTTTTGACGAGGCAGTCAAAAGGTTAATAATCAGTTTCAATCGATATAATTCCGAACTCACTACTATATTGTAGGTATTTATAAATGAATTCTCAGCTTGACACTGAGGGCACGTCTTTCTTTTTTTGACGTGGCGGTCAAAAGGTTGAATATACAAACATACCTGGTATAATAGAGGGCGCTATATGTAGGAAAACGTGCGGGATTGTTAGCGCGGCACGAGGAACGTAGTCTGGGAAAGGACTTTTGGAAGGAACCTTGGGAATTTTGGAAAAAAAAAACAGGACGCGTATTGTTAAATATTAAAATTTGTTATCTCCAAAACATGACCTAGGTACAACGCCAGCACATCAAGCTACAACAATGTGTCAAATTTCCTTAATGGATTTTCAACCTTATCGCTAAAACATAAAGTTCAAAGTTGATTGGAATAATGGGAAATTTGACAGTTTCGGATAGCCTGATGTGCTGGCGTCTGCACTTTTAATAAAATGTTAAAAGTGGTCGAGATTTCTACCATTGTCTTTTATTACATTGGAATTTTAATAACAAATTGTCTTGTTAAGAGCGCGTATTCCAAGGGTTGGCAACGTCGCAAATAGCTGTCAAATATTTTAATTAATTCGGCAATTTTAGTGTAGTGCAGGAAAGGTTAGCCCCAAGGTAAGCTATTGATTAGCTCGTGTTATGGGTGCCAACACAACTGATAAACTACATATATACGTACATATTATAACACTCAGACCACAGCCAACAAGCATGCTCATCAATGTCAACTATACCGGGAATCGAACCCGGGACCCTCAGCTCGGCAGTCTGGCGTGGTTACCATTGCGCCAACAGGATCGTCTATGTTCGAATCATAAAAAAATGTAGGTAGCTAATTTATTGATATAGGTAGGTGGTGGTGGCATCCAGGCCGAGTCAGCCAGCTGAATCAGAGAGATCAGCCAGCTGCGCAGGACATATTATAGTGCACGAACATTCGCGCAAATACAGGTGCACTCTCTATTCCCTCACTCTCATAGTCCTCAGGACGGCAATCCGACACGACCGGAGAGAGATCACAAGCAGGACCGACTGCAACGTGCGACACGATGCACGGGTGTTCACAATCACCAACTTCCAGACTCCAGGCTGCTTTATGAAAGTTTTTCAAAATCCACAAAGCGATTTCGGCCCGACCCGGGAATCGAACCCGAGAACCCGTGCACAGCAGTCGCGCATTGCGACTACTAGACCAAGGAGGCAATCAAATAGGTAGGTACTCGTTATATATAATGTTTATTTGCTTACCTTATCATCTGGAATGACAAGTAGAGGTCCGTGAATAGCGCAGTATTCGTACACAAAATCCATGCACTCATCGCAATCTGAAATCAAAGAATAAAACCCCTTTCTTTGACATTGGTTAAGACGGATCGTCATTATTATGTACTATATATGGTAGGTATGAAACCAGTCTCGTGGCTAAGTAAAAGCCGCACGGGTCGATCGATCATAAGGTTAAGCAACGCTTGACGCGTTCAGTCTGTGGATGTATGAACATCTTGTCATGACGAGTTCCTCCGCGTTTCGGAAGGCACGCTAAATTGGTGGGTCCCGGCTGTCATTTGTACATCTTTGGCAGTAGTTACTGGTAGTCAGAAGCCAGACGGTCTGACAACCAGTCTTACAAAGGGGGTTTTGGGTTGTGCTAGGCGGATGATGATCTACGGAAGAATTTGTATACCCGCGGCCTCGCGCGCACGTGCGAGGAGACACCAGGGTGGTTTTAGCCGGTAAGAGTCCGGCACACCCCTCCGCGGCGAAAAAAAAAAGGGAGATAATGATGAAACCAGTCATTTCTGATATTTTTATCACTAAGATTAGTATTAAAGGCATTTAAAGATCTAAAATCTTAATTCATAAACTTTACAAACAAAAAACAGTACAAAATAACATGTTACTCAAAACATATTTGTTGAGGGAGGTAAAATAGACAGTCGCTCTATTAAGTAGGTAAGTACCTACGCAATAATGCTATAAAATCCTCATCAATATGATTATTTTGCTTAATATAATAAAATGTATGTGCTAGCCAGCGAAGCTACTTACAAATGTATTCGTCCAAACTCGGTTCTTCAGGTTCATAGTAACTAATTCGCGGCCTTTGCCGTAAATTACGACGATTCATCTAAAATAGGTACAAATAAGCATGTAGGTATAAACTCATACTGTTAAAAATAGCAGTTATTAACGTTGTTTGTCGTTGTTTATCGAATAAGTCATTTATAGGGTCATTATAATATTTAAGTTGCAATTTTCGGCACGAAACGAAACCACAAAATCCAGTATCAAATCAAAACATAACAAGAAGATGCATCTGACACAATTTCCATACAATTACGATTAACGTAAGTAAATATCATTTAAAATTACCTTGTTTTAAAAGTTTCTTCTATTCTTCTTTTGTGATGGTTGTTCACTGTAAAAAAATCGAAGAAGAATGACGGAGAATTGCACATTTGCCGCCGATTTTGGAACTCATCATCAAAAGCCGGTTTGGCGCCTTTTTGTCAACGTTCGAAACCACAGAGTTTAAATTAAAATACGAATGTGAATACTTGTACTTTCAGCCAGCTGTGGTTGTGACAATAGAATAGTCATTAAGATAATACGTATTACAATAAAATAGTCGTTAAAAATAGTCATAAAATAGTCATTTTTTTTTAAGAAATCTTGAATTAAGCTACCGAAATTGATTTTAATTTGCATTAATATAAAACAATTGCATTTAATAAAAAATCGTTACTCGATCATAGCCAACCGAAATTATTCTTCTGATGACTGGTTTTGTCTAAAGTCCAATACATATAATAATGTACTCTGTGGTCCCTACCTAATAAACTGCCGGGCTAATTTCGTTATTTAAATTCATTTTTTTACTTGCTGAAATGGCAGTTCGTACAAGTTTTTGATCTATTCATCATTTTAATTATTTTTGTATACATTTTAGCGTATGATCCACTAAACTTATTCACAGAAATTGCGTTTTCGTAATTTACTAAAAAGCTAATAGGAAATCGTAAACTATGACATCGTATTAATTTGTATTAAGCTTACTCATGTTAGATTTAGTAGTATTTTAAATAATCCGCTACTTAATTTCATAGAATTAATGGTTTTTAAAAAGTAAAAGTAAGATGTTCTATGGATTTGGATATATGGAGAATGGCGGGATTCTGAGCTGAATTTAAATCCAATACCAGTCTAACCAAGGGGTATTGGGTTGCCCGGGTAACTGGGTTGAGGAGGTCAGACAGGCAGTCGCTCCTTGTAAAACACTGGTACTCAGCTGAATCCGGTTAGAATGAAAGCCGACCCCAACATAGTTGGGAAAAAGGCTCGGGAGATGATGATGATGATGGAAGGAAAGATTGTACAAAAAAGGGAATATTATTCTATCTAAGCAATAAATTATTCTTATTATAGGAGGTACAGATTGAAGGAATATGATGGTCTACCGACACTCTTGGTGTTGTCTTGAAAGTGGTAGCTTACACACTACTATAAGAAACTATTTAGACTATTTTGGTCAAAAATCAACACAATACAATTTACGAGGTTTATTTTATTCAGTGTGAAATAATGTCGATGCTAGCACAAATGAGGTAGGTAGGTAGTTATCTATGAGGTATAGGTATGGTACAGTGATCAATTTCAAACTAAGGGGATACTGACGTTGCTGTATAAGGCGCAGGCCACACCGCCGAAGGAAACTATACAAACAACGCATACCGGCGCGGAGGTGCGGTTTTCGAGCAAGCAAAGCGAAGTTTTAGCGACTTTAAGCGCTCTCAAGAGACAGCAGCGTAGCGTGGGTTTCCGCCGCCCGGGGCGGAAGACAATTTTGCCGCCCCCCTGTTTTGGCTTTTCAATATGTATTTTTAGGTTTTTTCATTAGAATTTAACTAAAAAATATCTAAAACTTTTACAATTATCCTAAAAAAAAATCTTTTATAAAAGAAATAAACGTCTAGGTAGGTACTTTTGTCCACATCACAACCGTTTATATATTTCACCATAAATGTCTAAGGCATATTTTCTATCTCATTATTTTATATGTATAAATAAACAGACAGTAAACTTTCACTTAAAGGTACCAAGTTTTTTTTATTTCTAGGAACAAATCATTAAAAACAGGATTTTTTTCATTGTAATATTCGATAGTTTCGTTTATGAGACTCATAAACGTGGACTTTTGCCATATTACTAGCTTTCGCCAACAGTTTTACCCGCGTCTCGAGGGAACTACTTCCCGTACTCGGGGAGGGGATAAAAAGTAGCATCTGTAGAGCATACATTTTAAATGTTAAGTCTCTTACTTAAAAAACAAAGGACTTTCATACAAACTTCCAACGCTAGCGAAACTATATTTAAAAAACTTCACTCGTAGCTGGCAGTGCTTTCCAACTTAGTTCTTCTCTTATCGGGAGTAGAACGGTCCATAGCCCTTTACCGGTGTGGGTTGACCCCGGTATGGGCGCGTTCAATGAAGCTGCGAGCCGCCCACTACCGGAACGTGCCCCGAAGGTCATTTCCATAAGGCCCGGGGTACCGCACAACCTGCCACCGCGAGGTGGGAGGTCTTATTTGAGATGGAAGCGAGAAGGTTCGAGTTCGAGGTTCTCTCGCGCCTGTATGATTGCTGCGCAGTGGGCGGACTTCCAGCGCGATCTCATGGTGGTATAGAGAGATCGGATGTCGCAGCCGTGCAGGGCACGCCACAATTGTAGCACACGGTAGAATAGAAGTGTGCTCTGTTTGGGCGGCAATGTGTGGCAGCGACTTCTCGCGTCCGGCCCTGGTGAAGGCCATGGTCCGGAACGAGGAAGAATGGGATGCCGTCGCCTCCTTCTACGAAGCTGTTGTGCTAGCGGAAGAAGCAGCTGAGAGACCGCACCGCTCATCCCAACCGCCGCGGGAGAGCTGAACCAGGCAGACGCCACGGGCGCAAGGTGGTGAGAGCTGATTCCCGGCCGCCGTAGTTGGTTAGTGTTGGGTGGCTCGCCGTCCGTACGTTTCATGACGACAGGCTTGTGTCGGCGGCGCGTTCTGTTCCACGCACTCCTCGATGAGCTCAAACTCAAAATCATTTATTTAAACTTGGCTGCAAAACAGCACTTTTTGAACGTCAAAAATTTCAAAAGACAGCCCCCAAAACGCCCACCTTTCACCAGTTCGGCAGTCAGCCATATGGATCAGGACTGCGGCATTGTTCGCATGAGTCACCTGGAACCTGAAGGGCTCCAGAAAGAACATAAGACAGTTTAATCAGTAAGAGTTTGAGTTTGTAGTTTACCAGTGACCAGCGGGAGGAGTGATCGGGAGTCATTGATGATTTACCACTCAAAAAAAACTTTATGCAGGTCCTTTGTTTTTAGATGATGGAAGATGTTACTAAATATTTTTTATCCGATATTTTCCCCTCCCCGAGTACCAGTGCCGGATTTATATTTTTTCTGAGTGTAGACCACTGTATTTCCGCCACCCCATGTCCAGTAGGCTTCTTTTTTCCAAGTTCGAGTAAGCATTATGGCTTCT
Source organism: Heliothis peltigera (assembly GCA_958496145.1). Taxonomy (NCBI): domain Eukaryota; kingdom Metazoa; phylum Arthropoda; class Insecta; order Lepidoptera; family Noctuidae; genus Heliothis; species Heliothis peltigera. The sequence continues at coordinate 3,318,584 of OY292351.1, forward strand.
CTGTATTTCAGCTCTCAGTTTATCAAGAATGGCCAAAAAGGTGTTCACTCTGAAATAATCTCTGGCTGGCTTCATCCGTCATTTTTTTTTATTTATATAAACCATGAAAATACTAGTGACAGTTCTCTGAAATCTGCCGCCCCTAGGACGCTGCCGCCCCTAGGCCGCGGCCCATACGGCCTATTTATAAATCCAGGACTGCCGAGTACGGGAAGTAGGGACGCGGGTGAAGCTGATTGCGAAAGCTAGTAATATGGCAAAAGTCCACGTTTATGACTGTCATAAACGAAAAGATCGAATATTTACAAAAAAAAACGACAGAGCTTTACAGAAAATGAATGTTTTTTTTAAGACTTGTTCCTAAAAAGCAAAAAGAAACTTACCTTTAACGGAAAGTTACTGTCACCAACCGTTCAGATATCAACATGAAATTTGGCTACAGGAACCTAGAATCTACTAGGTACTTTACCTACTGAAAACCGTGAATATTTGTAGAAAAGTACGGAACCCTACGGAAAAATATGTACGTTGCCTGGCGCTCGCATGAGCTGTTTTTTTTTTTTATTTCAAAATGGTTTAAATTATTTTTACTAATTAATGTGAAATTTTGCCGCCCCCCAAAAAGTGCCGCCCGGGGCGGACCGCACCCCCCGCCCCCCCCCACGCTACGCCACTGTCAAGAGAACCACACGTCGAAGCGCCAGCTTAAAAATGGATGCAAGAAACGAGAGTTTGAAATAATATAAGAAATAGCGGGACACCTTTTTCACACACGGTCGGTTAGCCCCACGGTAAGCTACTGATTAGCTTGTGTTATATAGGTGTAACACAACTGATAAATTACATATACCTTACACATATATTAAAATGAATACCTACTGGACCGATTTCGCTAATTCTTAGGTATTTGTTCTGTTCGTTATTATCAGGAGAAGGTTCTAGGGTAGAGTAGTGTAGAGTAGGGTGGAGTAGGGAAGAACGGAAGCGAAGCCGCGCGGGCAAACCGAACAAAAAAATGAAACAAAGTTAATCAATACGCATTTTATTACAACTCGTTCCAATAAATATCATCCACGAACACACCACACTATTATAAATACACGCCAAACTACATCTTATCTATGATTATAGAAACATGAAATTATTTCTGTTGCCAGCACATCAAGGTACTTTTAATGTCTATAATATTCCTCACACATTTACACAATGTCATTCAACATTTTTTTAAATTTAGTTTGGGCCTGTGAAAAAAATGTGGGCTTCCAGTCTTACCAGATTCAGCTGAGTACCAGTGTTTTACAAGGAGCGACTGCCTATCTGACCTCCTCAACCCAGTTACCCAGGCAACTAAATACTCCTTGATTAGACTGGCGTCAGACTTACTAGCTTCTGACTACCCGTAAAGACTGCCAAGGATGTTCAATGACAGCCGGTACCCACAGTTTAACGTGCCATCCGAAACACAGTCATTGGTGTCCAAGATATACTTAGAAAGTACATACAAACATATAAAAGTTGCATTGGTACTTGCCTGACCTGTAATCGAACCCACACCCTCATACCTGAGAGGTTGGTTCTTTACCCACTAGGCCACCACGTCTTCGGCAATAAGATCTCTTTTCATGTTTCCATAATCAATTGAATTGAAGCCTCTCTTATCACTAATTACTCCATTACAATTAAAATATTCAAAATAATATCTAGCCTGTCATCTATTCATAAATAATATCTTAAAAAAAACCTTAATATCAATTGTCATGTTCTAAAAACCATATCTATTGAGTATTTTCGTGATATCATTAACATACATTTTGTTATTCTTTTAAAATATTTACTATCTCACTATAATATAATTATATAAGGTCTAGCAAAAATAGTGCACCACATTTTTACAAGTCATCTAGTACATGCTAAGGATCATGTACACCACAAAAAAGTTCAATGACCTAGGGGTCAACGACTGAGTGCGTTATGAGTAAGCACACAATTACAATTTGGCGAATGTGATAATTAATTTCATAAAATATGTTATTGTTTTCATGACCTTTTTGTGGTAAACATGATCCTTAGCATGTACTAGATGACCTGTAAAAATATGGTGCACTAGTTTTGTTAAGACGGATTTCTAACATATTCGTGTTTCTGTTACATTTAAGGCGAATGCTAGTTTTATACCTTATTTTTTAAGTTTCAACCTTTTGACCGCCACGCCAATAAAATAAAGACATGCCCTCAGCGCCAAGCTAGGAATTTATCTATAAATACCTACAATATAGTAGAGAGTTCGGAATTATATCGATTAAAACTGACTATTAATTTTAAACTTTAATATTCTGTCATGTAGTCGTGACCGTGGCGTGCTGTGCACTTTTTGTCTTGTCATCTATTAACTGACTTTGGCGGTCAAAAGATTAAAAAAACAAAACTTGTTATCTTGAAAATTATTTAAAAAATGGCATATTTTCTTGTAAACTGTTTGTTTTTACTATAAGGCATGTTCTTTAGTTCAAATAACTATTGTCCTACTTGTACCAAGCTATGTTTTGACTACACCAGATATCGCGGTATATATTTTTTTACATATCGAGGACAATCATCAAACGGGAGTCTTTTTCATAAGTCGGTAATTCTTGTTTTCATACAAATTGGGCACTTGACAACTAGTCAAATTTCCTATTTAATAAGGCGCTATGATTTCAATAAAAATAGTCCGGTATATATGTTATTTCTATACTAAGGGACAGTTTCACAATGTCCGAAGAGCCACTATCTACCAAATAATCTATCTGGAACTTATCTGTAACCAATGAAACTGGCCCTAAATATTATAAAGCTAAAGATTTGTTTGTTTCTTAGCTTATCTTGGGAACTACTAGTTCGATTTAAAAAAATATTTAAATTTTAGATAACCCGTTGATCAAGGAAGGCTATTAGTTAACATTTATTGTAAAAATATGGGTACAATAGGTTGTAAGGTTTCTTTCGTATCCAATTCTAGCCATACTGTGGCATGATGGCATCCAGGCCGATTGTCGGCTACGGCGGCCGTTCTCTTTTATGGAGATCAGCCAGCTGCGCAGGACATATTATAGTGCACGCACATTCACGCAGACACAGGTGCATTCTCTATTCCCTCACTCTCATAGTCCGATGGGACGGCAATCCGACACGACCGGAGAGAGATCAGGCGCAGGACCGACATTTACGTGCTCTCCGATGCACGGGTGAATCAATCTCCAACTTCCAGACTCCAGGCTGCTTTATGAAAGTTTCTCAAAACCCACAAAGCGATTTCGGCCCGACCCGGGATTCGAACCCGAGACCCCGTGCACAGCAGTCGCGCCTTGCGACCACTAGACCAACAAGGCAGTCACTGTGGCATAATAGGGAAGTAGTTCCAATGGAACGCGATTGAAACCACTAACGGAGGCTAGTATCAATAGTATATTTGTAGGCCCTTCATATTGAGATCAAAATCAAAACTAACTACTTATAATACGTAAAGCTACATATATTTTTAATATAAGGAAGCCATATTTCACTTTCAACGTAATTTAGTTCACATTATGTATGTTTATTTTAGCAAAAAAAAAAATGTGAGAGAAAGAAGTGGTTGGGGGGAAGAGTAGGGGGCGGTGTGAGAGGGCAAATGGATGAGGGGCTTATTGTCGGGATCCGGTATCAATGGCTTAGTCTTTAGAAAGCACTCAATCAACAAACATGAGAAACAGGCTAAAGAATGTAAGGCCTTGTGGGGGAAGATAAGGGGGCAGTAGGGAGAGGAAGGCAAAAGGCTGAGGGGGCTTATTGCCTGGATCCAAGAATCGATGGCTGTCTTGAGCACTTACCCAACACATAGTGGAAGGCAAAAGAAAGTGGGGGAGGGGGTCAAAGAAGTTGTGGAGGGGGGGGGTTACTGTTGGGGTCTTCAGTGAACTCTTACTAAACACATAAGCGGGGCCTGTATAGTATACACTTAATCCTCGTTGCCGACGTCCGCGCACTTCCAGTCGTGCGGGCGGTGTCGCGCGCGCTTAGGCCAGGGCTTCTTGAGGTGCACGTGTTCTACGTGCGCTCGCTGCTCGCCGGATGTCGTGAAGCATTTGCCGCACGTGTCACATTTGAACGGCTTCAGGCCAGTGTGGATCTGACAGAGAGAGTGCAGTAATAATTATAAGAAGGGGAAGTAGACCCCCTGTCTACTTCCCAAGGGGGTCAATGTACTCGTAAAAAAAATACAAAATTCAAATTGCTCTACTGTTCTATTGTATGAAATGTGATTAGTAACTATTTTTGTTTTGGTTCATCTAAAAATAATCTTTAACTGCAGTACATTAGGTACTTAACCTCACTCTACAATTGCACCATCAGCAGGCTTAGCATGGCGATTCTATATCTATTCTGTGCCAACCTCTCAAGTGTGAGGGCGTGGGTTTGATTCTAGATCGGGCAAGTACCAATGCCACTTTTCTAAGTTTGTATATACTTTCTAAGTATATCTTGAACACCAATGACTGTGTTTCGGATGGCACGTTAAACTGTAGGTCGCGGCTGTCATTGAACATCCTTGGCAGTCGTTACGGGTAGTCAGAAGCCAGTAAGTCTGACACCAGTCTAACCAAGGGTTGCACGGGTATTGTGTTGAGTTTTTTTTTTTTTTTTTGAGATAGACAGTCGCTCCTTGTAAAACACTGGTACTGAGCTAAATCCGGTTATACTGGAAGCCGACCCGAACATAGTTGGGAAAAGGCTCGGGAGATGATAATGATGACTCACAAACATATGCCTCCTCCTATTATTGAAGAAAGCGAAATGTTTTCCACACAGCGGACACTCGTAGCTCGGTCGCGTGGCGCTGTGTACGCGCATGTGGAACACCAAGTTCGTCTTCTGTGTAAAGCTCTTTGTACAACGATCACACTTGAAGCGCTTTTCCCCGGTGTGGACCCACATGTGGTCTTTTAGCAGTGCCATGCTCTATGGAAGAAGAAAAAATATCTTTTATAAGCTATATATTATAAAGCTCATAATTGGAATGATGACTAGGTTAAAAATAAAATACTTTATCATATTCAATTTGTAAAACATCTTTAAATAATGACAGTTTCATTTATCGTTTTGAACCGAAAATTGTTTTCAATAAAAGTAATGAATTTGACTAGTTGTCATCTACCGTATTATATACAGGGTGTAAGGGACAGCCCTCCACAAACTGATGGGGCGAGTTCAGTATACCATATTAAGAAGACTGGTTCATGAAATTGTTTCAGTAACGTTATGGAAATACAATAAAACTGATTTGTTTTAAAACCTCACAAAATTGAACAGCTTATTTTACGCGTCAATCGTCAAGATAATTTCAAAATCCATTGCTGCATTTTTTATTTTAGCGGTATTATTAAGAAAAAATAAAAAATAATGTGTGCAAAGAATGTAATTTTGCATTGAAAGAAAGAAAAACATACGGATTAATCGAAAAAAATAATTTAAAAAAAAAACCTGAGAAAACCGACCCGGGATTCGAGCCCGAGACCCTGTGCACAGCAGTCGCGCCTTGCGGCCACAAGACCAACAAGGCAGTCAAGACCAGTATAAATAGTAGCCACTTGACCACTCGTTTAAGTACTAAAGATTATAATCTCACCTGGAATATCTTTCCACACTGTTCGCACATACAGGGCGTCTTCATCGCAGGGTACTTGGTTCGGTTCTTGTCGGGATGAGCCCGCCTGAAGTGTTGGGCATACACTCTAAGATCACGGAGTTGTATGCCACACTATACAAACAAAAATGGCGTCCTATTAACCTTTTGACCGCCACAGTCATGTATAGATGACAAGCCAAAAAGAGCCCAGCACGCCGCTGTCACGACTACATGACAGACTTTTAAAGTTAAAAAATAATAGTCAGTTTCAATCGATATAATTCCGAACTCACTACTATATTGTAGGTATTTATGGATGAATTCTTAGCTTGGCTCTGAGAGGTCATCTAGTACGTGCTAAGGATCATGTTTACCATAAATATTTTTTTCGTATTTTTTGATGTTTATAAGTGCTTTGGATTATATGTTAACTTATAGCATACTAAATAAATACATAAAAAAAGTTGAATGACCTTAGGGGTCAACGAGTGAGCGCGTTCATAGAGACTGGCGTCGCAAGAACACAAGTACAATTTGGCTAATGTGATGATAAATGAAATAAAATATGTTATTATTTTCATGACTTTTTGTGGTAAACATGATCCTTAGCATGTACTAGATGACCTGTAAAAATATGGTGCACTATTTTGGTTAGACCTTATATTGATGACTGGTAATTAGTGACCGATATTTAAACACGTGATTGTACTCATGATTACAAATGACTTTCCCAAAGAAACTTTTTTGTTTTTCGTTTTATCATTATAGCAAAAGTCCTGAAAATTTATTTGGGAAAGTTGTTTGTAATCATGACTACAATCACGTGTTTAAATATCGGTCACTAATTACCAGTAACCCAATATAAGGTCTAACCAAACTAGTGCACCATATTTTTACAGGTCATCTAGTACATACATGCTAAGGATCACATTTTACTGTCACCCTATATTATTACCTGTTCACAGTTGACGGGTTCGTGTGGTTCGCGGTCGAGAATCGGTCGGGGGTGAATGACCGGCCGCCTCTCTATGCGCCGCATAACCCTGCCGTTGCGCTCCGCGTTCATGCTTTGCGAATCATTTCGGATTCTATTCCTGTTTAAACAAGATTTTTTTTTCTAGCCTAATATTATAAAAAGACATAAGAAAAATTACCGACTAAGATAAAGTATGATGGAGAAACATATAATTTAAATTGGGATTATACAGAAACTAATGAAATTATTGTTTAAGGAACCATTATTACCATTTCCCGTTCGGAAAAGGCTAGAAAGATAATGAAAAACTTACGGATCATGATCGCTGCTGTGTCTCGCAGAAAGCTTCAGATGTCTTTCATGAGCTTCTTCAGATATAAATCTGACGTCACACATCTCACAATAAGGCCCCTCCAGAGTTAACTACAAACATATATAACATATACAAGTCGTAACAATACTAGTGCACCATATTTTTACAGGTCATCTAGTACATGCTAAGGATCATGTTTACCACAAAAAAGTCATGAAAACAACAACATATTTTATAAAATTTATCATCACATTCGCCAAATTGTAATTGTGTTCTTATGCATAACGGCGGTCTCTATAAACGCGCTCGGTCGTTGACCCCTAGGTCATTGAACTTTTTTTGTGGTAAACATGATCCTTAGCATGTACTAGATGACCTGTAAAAATATGGTGCACTAGTTTTGTTAGACATTGTATACATTTAGGGTGTTTCTATGTATGCATATAACATAAGCAATTCATCTAATATAATAAACGCAAAAATAATAGTCCAACTAGTAGTAAAACTAAAATAATAGTCGTGGTGGCCTAGTGGTTAAAGCACCAGCCTTTCGAGTATGAGGGTGCGGGTTCGATTCCAGGTCAGGCAAGTACCAATGTAACTTTTCTAAGTTATACGTACTATCTAAGCATATCTTGGACACCAATGACTGTTAAAGGTGAAGGAAAACATCTCGAGGAAACCTGGACTATAAAGTCTGAAATCACCAACCCGCATTGAGCAAGCGTGGTGATTAACGCTCAATCCTTCTCCTTGGGAGAGGAGCCCAGAGCCCAGTAGTGGGACGATAAAAACGCAAAAATTTGGCTGGTGATATAACCACTAGGCTACCAAGACTTTAACGTTGTTACAATATAACTCACCGTCTTATCGACAAGTCGATGCTTTTTCTTCTTGTGGACATCGATACCTTTTTTACTGACAAACGTGTACCCACACAACTCGCACACGAAGTCCGAGACATGTTTTATTCGTATATGTCCCATATATGTTGTTAATTTACTGCGAAAAAAAATAAACATAGAGAAAAAACTTCATTTATTCAAAGTAATAATCAGCTCTTTTTAAAAGCTTTTATTTAACTTGCCGTGTATGTATGTTACGGTGGATTCTTTGAACTCAATTTTGAAGTAGATATCTTCAACCGATTGAGCTGAAATTTTGTATACATGTTCAGTTTATATGACAATGCAAGATATGTTATATGACGTTATTCTAAATCCAATATGGCGGACCGTCTAAGATGGCGGAGTAGTTATTTTTAATGAATTTCAACAATATTGGTATCAAATGAAAGGGCTTATTGAGAGTGACTTAAAAAATAATTTGACGTTATTCTAAAGCCAATATGGCGGACTATAAAAGCTTTTTTAAAAAAGATTTTTCTTTTAATTTATTAAACGTCAATTTTATAAAAGACAGCCCCCTAAAACGGCCACCCTTCACCACTTCCTATGTGTTGTAATTGACCAAATTTTTGTTAGATAACTGTTTTTATTGTGCCAATGATTTTCTATCAAAATAATTTGCCCTTATTATATAGATATTAAATTAAGGTAATTGTTAGTTAATAAGTACTATATTTCTATGCCCCATGTGGCAGATCACGGCATGAGAATGTTATATTTTTAAGATCTTTCTACTACCTGTGTGTCACAAATAAACTATTTGAATTTGAATTTATCAAAATTACGGTCGAAAATAAAACACTTTATGACATTCATTTTGTAAAGCATCTTAAAATAATGTCAGTTTAATTAATCGTAATAAGTATACGGCTTGATGTGAAAAATCTATGACGTCATAGCTCATGTTTTCATACAAATTGCATAGAGAGTAACCGTTTTTGACAGTTCAATAAAAGTATTGAATTTGACTAATTGTCCGCAGCCCTATACTCACTCAAATTCGCTTGCACAATGCGGACATTGGTATTTTGTACCAGCATGCCACTTTTCATGTTCCCTCGCAACACCCCTGTAAAAAAAAAAACATCCAGTTAGACCGGAAGGAAACCAAGACAGGTATATTATAAGGTCTAACAAAACTAGTGCACCATATTTTTACTGGTCATCTAGTACATGCTAAGGATCATGTATACCAAAAAAAGTTGAATGACCTAGGGGTCAGCGATCGAGCGCGTTCAGAGACCGGCATTATGCGTAAGAACAAAATTACAATTTGGCGAATGTGATGATAAATTTAATAAAATATGTTATTGTTTTCATGACTTTTGTAGTAAACATGATCCTTAGCATGTACTAGATGACCTGTAAAAATATGGTGCAGTAGTTTTGTTAGACCTTATATGTTAGTATAGATAAAATTGTCTTATATACCTATTTCTCGTGACAAACGGACATCCTTTACAACTGTATTGTTCTGTGTGCTGAGCTGTCAAATGCTTTCTCAATGCGCGACTGGTTTTCAGCCTCGTTTTACATATAAAGCATTCATACGCCCCACTTTGCTGAAACAAATCACTACATAGTATAAAACAAAGTCGCTTTCTCTGTCCCTATGTCCCTTTGTATGCTTAAATCTTTGAAACTACGCAACGGATTTTGATGCGGTTTTTGTTTAATAGATAGAGTGATTCAAGAGGAAGGTTTATATGTATAATAACATCGGAGCGGGCCGCTTTGTTTTTATATACAACGTTCACAGTTTTCCTGTAGTGCATTTAGTATCAGCATTGCACCCGTGCGAAGCCGGGGCGGGTCGCTAGTAAACTTATATATTCATCATCATTATTATTGTCCCACTGCTGGGCACAGGCATCTTCTCAAAGAGAAAAGGATTGAGATCATTACAGCAAAATTTAAATTTCGCGCGCGCCGTCGCCCGATCAGCTGTTAGCGGCGAGGTCCCGCGCCCACGTTGTTGTAATTTTGCTATAATGACAAAAACAAAAGGTTGAATCGAACCTCTTTAACCACCAGCAGGCTTAGCATGGCAACCGTAGAAACTAATTTTGTTTACCGGAGAATGGACATAATGACAGAAAAGTGACAAATTGACGTAAGATTTCTTTTGACAAATTTTGAAGAAATTTTTCTTTTCTTCGATCAACATAAGTCTACAAGTGATTATATTCGAGTTGACAGGTCGAGCCATGCTCGGGCAGAAGACATGTTGACATTGACAGAAAGAGCTTTGTCTTTTCTCGACAGAAGAGATATGGAATCGCCATGCTAAGCCTGGAGGCCACCACGACTTTTTCTTACCTACCTTCTGCCTACCCTAAAAGAGAGTAATTTGTTAAGAAACCATAGAATCTTACCTCGCTATGTCTAACAGCATGCGCCGTGAACCTATCCTTGATCAAAAACCCTCTGTAACACACGGTACACTTATAAGGCGCACTCATATAGTTAGTACTTTCTTGTCTTTTGAGTATTTCTTCGATTTGTTGGTCGTATGTCAAAGGGGTTATCGTGAACAAAGATTCGTCTAAAGCTTCGTTTGTACGGCGGCGTTTCACATCTGTTTTCTTGTATCTGGAATGGGTAAAATTTATTTATTGCTAGCTTCGGAAACTTTCACCCGCTTCTTCCGGCACCTGGTTAAAAATGAGCCTCTTACTGCCAAGTTTTGGCGTGAAGTGGTAACAATCATACAAACAAACACACACACTTTCACCTTTAACAAAAATAGTGCACCATATTTTTACAGGTCATCTAGTACATGCTAAGGATCATGTTTACCACAAAAAAAGTTGAATGACCTAGGGATCAACGATCGAGCGCCTTCATAGAGACCGGCGTTATATGACCTGTAAAAATTGCAGGGCTTGCTGCCTTTTCTCCGTGTGCAAGGTGCATGAGGGCGGGAGGATGGTACCTTTCCTTCCTGTGCTTGTGTACGTGGGCGGGAGGGCGGTATTGCACGTGCATCCTGCACCCAATGCTGGATTTATTGTTATGGATTCCAGCAAAGTAACGCCTGATTCAATAATTCAAATTGATTCTCAGTATCTCGCTTGGTTTGCGTTGTGAGCCTAATACCTTACCTATCGCTAGTCATATCCGGGTCATCTTCTTCATCAATCTTTTTCTTCACCTTCTTAATGACTTTCTCTTTTTTCTTCTTCACTTTTGGCTTCACCTTTTTCTCCAGACAGACTTCACTCAAAACCTTATCATCATCATCGTCAAAATTATCATATTCGTCAAAAAATATACCGTTACTACTCTCATCTTTGATTTCTACTTCTGCTATAGGCGCTAGACTCTTGACTTCAAGATCTAAATTCTCACTAATACTAATAATATTATCGTCTGTCTGTTCACTGATATCTGGTATATCAGTAAGACTATCTTCAGTTTTGATACTAAGATCTATATGTAAGTCATAGTCTGTATTTTCATATATTTTCTGTATCAAGTTAGATGTTAAGCCATTGTGTGTACGATTTATCGATTTTATATCACGGATTTTTATCTGAAAACATAAGAAAAAAAATACGATAATAGTGAAAAAGTGTTGTATTTTTATTGCAATTTTAACCGACTTAAAAAAGGAGGAGGTTCTTAATTCTGTCGTCTGTACGTCATTGAAGGGATCCAGCAGAATACCAGGGTCAGGTGATTAAACATTCACCCCACCTCCCCCCATACTTGAAAGCGTGATAATATGTAGCCTATACGTTGACCCGACCTCTTAGTTATATTCAATTTGAAGTAAATCCATGCTGTACTTTTTGAGATTATCCCGGACATACATACAGACAAAGAGACAAAAATTCTAAAAACTATATTTTTGACTTCAACATCGATTGTAGATCACGCCCCAAATATTCTTTAAAAAAAATATTCAATGTACAGTTTTAACTTTTCTACGATTTTATTATATCTATATCGGATAGTATTTTAAATATTTTATCTATCTATCTACATAGCCTGGGAAAAGGTTAGGCAGATGATGTGGGTGTCACCAGGGGCCTAATGCTGCTAATTTAGTTTAAAGAACACGCAATTGATATTCAATTGATACTCAATCACGACTCCATGTCGATTGAGACAAATAGGGCATTCCGAAAAATTTTGTTTTCAATCTCAATAGAGTCGTAATTGAATTGTTATGTGAGTCTTAGTTCAATGGTTATCGGTGTTGCTATTCTAATTGTACCAAAAGCTAAGTGATGAATGATATATTATATTGTTTTTAATAAACGTTTTGCGTACCAGTGGCAGTTCAAACGTAGACCATTGGTCTTAAATTAGTAACAGAATACCCCATAAGGTAAAATTGCTATTAAGATCCAATTAAGTTTCAATTGACACAATATTAAATTAGCAGCATCAGGCCCCAAGGTGTCATCTATGCTAGCTACGCTTACGTCACTGGCTAGTACTCACATAAGTATCAGTCTGCAATAGGTCATGTAGCAAGGCATCGCTCCGTATAGCTTTGTTCTTGAAGCGATATGCCGCTAGCAATCTCGCTCCACATTCCCAACATACACGCTGAGGTAACCTCTCTTCTGAACTAGCCTGGAAATAAAGAATAAATATATTTGACGACACCGATGGCAATGATCAAAAAGTCGTAGTGGCTTAGTGGTTAAAGCACCAGCCTTTCGAGTATGAGGGTGCGGGTTCGATTCCAGCAGGCTTAGCATGGCTATTTTATATCAGTTATTCTATCAAGAAAAGACAAAGCTCTTTCTGTCAATGTCAACATGTCTTCTTGCCCGAGCATGGCGCGACCTGTCAACTCGCATATAATCACTTGTAGACTTATGTCGATCGAAGAAAAGAAAAATTACTTCAAAAGAAATCTTACGTCAATCTGTCACTTTTCTGTCATTATGTCCATTCTCCGGTAGACAAAACTTGTTTCTACGGTTGTCATGCTAAGCCTGCTGGTCAGGCAAGTACCAATGTAACTTTTCTAAGTTATACTTACTTTCTTAGTTTATCTTGGACACCAAATGACTGATTAAAGGTGAAGGAAAACATCTCGAGGAAACCTGGACTATAAAGTCTGAAATCACCAACCCGCATTGAGCAAGCGTGGTGATTAACGCTCAATCCTTCTCCGTGCGATAGGAGGCCTGTGCCCAGCAGTGGGACGATAAAATGGCAGTGATGATGGCAATGGTTACCACACCAGACTGCTGAGCTGAGGGTCCAGGGTTAGATTCCCGGCACGGTCGATATTTGTGTGGTGAGCATGCTTATTGCCTGTGGTCTGGGTGTTATAATACGTAGTTTATCAGTTGTGTTGGCCTCTCACTCATCATCATCTCCCGAGCCTTTTCCTAACTATGTTGGGGTCGGCTTCCAGTCTAACCGGATTCAGCTGAGTACCAGTGTTTTACAAAGAGAGACCGCCTATTTGACCTCCTCAACCCAGTTACCCGGGCAACCCAATACCCCTTGGTTAGACTGGCGTCAGACTTACTGGCTTATGACTACCCGTAACGACTGCCAAGGATGTTCAATGACAGCCGGGACCTACAGTTTAACGTGCCATCCGAAACACAGTCATTGGTGTCCAAGATATACTTAGAAAGTACATACAACTTACTTAGAAAAGTTGCATCTAACCCACGCCCTCATACTTGAGAGGTTGGCTCTTTACCCACTAGGCCACGACCACGACTTGTTTATTTCTTGTAACTCACCATCAATCCAGTGATTTCTTCGTACATCTGATCAAGTTTAAATTCCCTTATGTGATACATTTTAGCATCCATCACTAAGCAAATACGGCACACCTGGAAATTATAATATTTATAAGTATTTTTAACCGCCACAGTCACGTATAGATGACAAAGCCAAAAAGTGCCCAGCACGCCACGGTCACGACTACATGACAGACTTTTAAAGTTCAAAATTAATAGTCAGTTTCAATCGATATAATTCCGAAGTCACTACTACACACCGTAAGATTGGTATTCCGATATAGAGGAAGGGGACGACCAAAGAAACGATGGATGGATTGCGTGAAAGTTGATATGGCTAGAAAGAATGTAACTTGTGAGATGATGGCAGATAGAAGAGCGTGGAAGACAAAAACATGCTGCGCCGACCACAAAACTTGGGATAAGGGCAGGAGGATGAGGATGATGATTATGATATTTACCCTCAGAGCGGCCGGAGCGTCCAAATCATTCGCCGTATCCTGAAACGACAAACACAGTATTAAAAAAATAACTAAACAGTATTTTTCACAAATCATATATTACTGCCTCGTTGGTCTAGTAGCCGCAAGGCGCGACTGCTGTGCATGGGGTCTCGGGTTCAATTCCCGGGTCGGGCTAAAATTGATTTGTAGGTGTTGAGAAACTTTCATAAAGCAGCCTGGAGTCTGGAAGTTGGAGATTGTAACACCCGTACATCGGCGAGCACGTAAATGTCGGTCCTGCGCCTGACAATTGGCCTGGATGCCATCATCATGCATGTGTGTCTATGTTTGTGTGTGTGTGTGTGTGAGTATCGTGTATGTGTGTGAGTGAGTGAGTATCGTGTGTGTGTGTGTGTGGGTGTGTGTCTGAGCGTGTGGGTGTGTGTCTGAGCGTGTGCGTGTGAGTGTATTGTGTGTGTGTGTGTGTGAGTATTGTGTGTGTGTGTGAGAGTATTGTGTGTGTGAGAGTCAGTGTGTGTGTGTGTGAGAGTGAGTATGTGTGTGTGTGTGTGTGTGAGAGTATGTGTGTGTGTGTGTGTGTATGTGTGTACGTTGATTTATTACTTTAGTTAGCTACATTAAACAATGGACATTTGCAGTAAATCTTCAGTTTTATCATATGTAAATGTCGATACTAACTTGCATGATAACGGGTACAGCTCCACACTTGATCCGACGCAGCCCTCTCTTGGTTAGATAGAAATCATCGTTCCTAAAGTGTTCAGAGCAGACCGTACTTCTGTCTTTCGGCTCCCAGTCCGACATGCCGAGAGCCTCAACCCAAGCCGAACGAAGACTCAGCTGCTTTGGAAACCTAGAATTTAAAGGGAAATTATTTTATTAATCATCATCATCATCATCACACTCTTTATTGTCCCACTGCTGGGCACAGGCCTCCTCTCACGCTGAGAAGGATTGAGAGTTAATCACCACGCAAATTGGAAAAAATGTTAAATATTTTTTTTGTGAGAATATGTTGGAGGATTTAATTTTATTGGGAGAATATGTTGGAGGAAATAACTTTATTGGGAGAATATGTTGGAGGAAATAATTTTATTGGGATAATATGTTGGCGGAAATAATATTATTCGGAGAATATGAAGGGTGAAATAATTTTATTGGAAGAATTGACTTCGAAAAATGGAAGAGGTTATAAATTTACTTATAACAAGACACCGATTTCTAGAGCCATGGGAAAAGTAACTCCCTTAGGAGTGAGAATTGGCACTTGTTTCACATCATCATGCTGCATCCTATGGAATCTATTTCCCAAATATGGATAAAATATAGACTATGTCACCAGGGGACAGTGTAGCTTTCCTATTGGTTCAGTAGTTTCCTAGTTTTTAGGGTACAAGTAAACCAGTAATATTTTAGTCTATATAATATTAGTTCAAATTCCCAACTAGAATATTATTTCAATTAGATCCCAGTTGGAAGTTAATTCTCTCTGGGCACATATCCAACAATGTTTTTTTTTTTACTAATATTAAAATATTTTATTAGTAATTTTGATGAAGAAGAAGAGATTCAACTTAATAATATTTATTTGATTTTATCGTTGTACTTAAATGATTCACAGGTATATGTACAATGTATAGTTTTATTAGAAAATAATATTCAAATCGAATAAACAAAAATTGCGAAATTTGTAACATTATTAATATCCTAAATTTTGAAAGTTTATGTCAAGATGCTTGATTTATTTCACACAAAAACTACTGAAAAAATGTTAAAGAAACTTTATCGTAATATAGCTTATACATCTGAATAATAAAAAGGTACTTTTCACAGGGTATCGGAAGCAGTTGCCTGCGGAAAGGCTTAAAAATACGGACAACTCAATAATATATTTTATACGTAATACTTACATATGAAATGTGATTCCATGGCTTTTGGTAGTTCTCTTAGTGTCATTAGAACAGTTCTGCACACTGCACCTCATTCTTCTACTCTAATATTTATAAAAATGCGATTTTATTAGACATAAACATAGCTTAGTTTGCGAACCAATTTTTATGCTTATTTTATAAGTAGACTACAACTTTATCAGCATGAAAGTATTGGAAAAATAGTGACCAGTTTATATTGTGTCTTTTTAGTCATCCTTTTATAGTTTATTTCAAATAAATTGGATAATATTTTTCCAAACACAACATTAACTGTCAAACATGTATCGTCCACCATGTTTAATATTTTTCTTTTTAATTTTTTGCCGAAATGTTACCATTTTAGTATTAAGTCTTTTAGGTGTTTTAGTTTTAGATAATTATCATATTTGAATGGTTGTATCAACTAACTGCATAATATAGAGTAAATAAATGTAAGCTTTTATGGCTTTTTTTGTCAAAGCTGTACCCATATTGTACCTATATTAATTAATTAACCTTTCAGCCTGTTGTAAATAAAATTGCAAAAAATAAAGACATGCTCGCACTGAGATTGGATATTAGTCCCCGCTCTACATGTCTATGGTTCATTCGAGTTGCTCAAGACTTGCCACTCCACTCCACTCCATTTTGTATTTCTGTGACGCATTACTTGATTTGTAGAAAAAAATGGAAATAGCTGTGAATTTTCCTTGGCTATCGAATCAAAATAAATAAATAACCTCTAATTTAATGGTAATTTAGCGTAATAAGTAAATAATAAGATAACTCAAAGCAGTAAAATGGTGAAAACGTGCTGTGTACCGTCCTGCAGACAAGAAAGTTATCGTGGATGTGGACTTTCGTTTCACTTGTGAGTAAAAACTTATTTTAAGAAATTCATTCTTAATTTCTATCTGAATTCTTATTTACACATAATTTTCAATACGTAATAAATAAATAAATGTACGACTCGTAAGCCTGAGTTCATTAAAAAGTTTTCAACAATGCTTAAGTGTTTTTCCCGCTGTTTTTCTAAATCGGGACTTGGCTTTCAACTCTATGTATCTAAATATGTTTAATGCCTGAAATTTCCTAGAATATTTCAATATATCTATACTCTAGACATGTATAAATCATCAAATTTCATTTAAATCGTAGTAATAATGTAGGTAGTTATCGTGAACGCGCGGTAAAACCCAGAACTCAGAATTATAAAGACATTTATATGATATATATACAACCCCCAAAACCGTCACCCTTCACCACTTCCTTAATGTTCTCGCTGGGGAAGAATTGGCGTGACAAAACAAACTCCCCAGCAACTAGGGCCGTTTTAAACTAGGCTTGGACCCTTGGGCACACAGGAAGGGCCCTATTGGAAAGTAAAAAAGCTAATTATAATTATTATATGCTAATTTATTATAGGTAGACAAATAATTTATGATAAAATGCCTTCTGATAAGATTACAGATTATTGGAAAAGGTGATCCCAAAAAAATGTTTTGAGATTAATTTGTTTTTCTACGGGACTCTGTACACGAGCCCCATGTTGCCATATTGTGAAGATGGCATTCCCAGCAACACATGTCTGTCTAGCAGACACTTTTTTTTTTGCTTTTCTTTATCGGCCTATGTATTGCCGATTACTATGCCAGTGTCATATGCACGACTTTAGCACTTATATATAAGTAAGCATTGTCTATTTCAGATTCCCAACGGACCCCAAGCTAAAACAAGCATGGTTGAAAGCTTTAAACCGCGTCAGAGCATCCAAGACTACCGTAGTTTGTAGTCGGCACTTCAAATTCGATGATTATATCGGTCCGTATACAAGTAAACTCAAGCCTTCAGTTGTTCCCTTCTTGGAACCTATTGATTTGGATAAGGAAGTCACCGTCTCCAAGGTATGCTTGTAATCTTCCAAAAGCAGTTTTAGCAGCATCCAGTAAAACTATTCACATTTATTATCAACAAAAAGGCTTTATAACATTGAACAAATTTTTCAAATTGGAGCAGTACTTGAGATTATCATGTTAAACGAATGCCCAGGTAACTGGGTTGAGTAGCTAATATAGGCAGTCGCTCCAAGACAATCACTGATACTGGGCTGCATCTAGTTAAACTGGAAGCCGACCCTTGTTGGCAAAAGGCTGGGCAAATGCATTGGTTTTTCTTTTTTTATCAATGCAATGAGCACAGTTGTCTAATAATAGTAGGACAGTGTTCGATCCTAATATCATAAAGAGGAAAGACTTGATTGTTTGTTCGGATTGAATAGGGTAAAACTGGTTCCACTGTTGGGAAGGTACACTTTTAAATGGCTGTCATTGAACATCCTTGGCAGTCGTTACGGGTAGTCAGAAGCCAGTAAGTCTGACGCCAGTCTAACCAAGGGGTATAGAGTTGCCCGGCTAACTGGGTTGAGGAGGTCACATAGGTCGCTCCTTATAAAACACTGGTACTCAGCTAAATCCGGTTAGACTGGAAGCCGACCCCAACACAGTTGGGAAAAGGCTCGGGAGATGATGATGATGTTGTAAAGCTACACTATCCTAGGTGAACATAGGCTAAGTTTTATCCTGGTACGGGATGAAGTTCACCAATGACTATCTGCTAGTATTGAATATATTCCTGTTTACAGATCTGCCGAGTTTGCCTGTCCTCAGATGTGAAAATGTATGAAATAAATGAGTTCAATTTAAAAGAAATGTACGAGAGTATCACTGGAATTGCGGTAAGTATCTATAGGGTGACTGGTAATTAGTGACCGATATTTAAACATGTGATTGTACTCATGATTACAAACAACTTTCCCGAAGAAACTTTTATGTTTTTTTTTTTTTATTATATCAAAAACAGTTGAATGGCCAAAGGGTTAACGACCAAGCGCCTTAAAAGAGACCGGCGCTATACGTACCATTTGGCGACTGAGATAATAAATTTAGTAAAAAATGTTATTATGTATTTTCATAACTTTTTTGTGATAAACATGATCTTTAGCATGTACTAAATGACCTGTAAAAATAGTATGCACTAGTTTTGTTACACATTATATATGTGTCAAGTATATGTAGTTCATAAGTCTTGTTGGCACCCATAACACAAGCTAATCAGTAGCCTACCTTGGGGCTAACCGACTGTGTTTGAAAGTGTCCCGATATATTATTATATCATATAGGGTGTTACAAAACTAGTGCATCATATTTTTTGTGGTAAACATGATCCTTACCATGTACTAGATGACCTGTAAAAATATGGTGCACTAGTTACACCCTGTATATTGTTTTGTTCTAGGATGAGGATCAAAAACACTCAATATATCAATACTTGTGCTGGGAATGTGCAGCGAGGCTGTCCGCAGCTTCTACATTCAGAGATAAGGCTCTATTAGCTGATGCACTGCTCCAGGGTCTTTTGGAGAATGGAGCAGATCTCGTAAGTTGAACTTTCTGCCATCTGTTTGGTGTTTCCCAAACTATATTGGAGATGGCTTGCAGTCTATAAACACTGCTGAGTACCAATATGCTACATGGAACAACTGTCTATCTGACAGTCCCAAACGGTTCACCTGGGCAACACGATCATCTCACAAGCCTTTTCCCAACTATGTTGGGGTCGGCTTCCAGTCTATCCGGATTCAGCTGAGTACCAGTTTTGTACAAGGAGCGAATGCCTATCTGACCTCCTCAACCCAGTTACCCAGGCAACCCAATACCCCTTGATTAGACTGACTTCAGACTTACTGGCTTCTGACTAACCCGTAACGACTGCCAAGGATGTTCAATGACAGCCGGGACCTACAATTTAACGGGCCATCTGAAACACAGTCATTGGTGTCCAAGATATACTTAGAAAGTACATACAAACTTAGAGATGTTGCATTGGTAGTTGCCTGACCTGGGATCGAACCCATGCCCTCATACTTGAGAGGTTGGCTCTTTAACTACTAGGCCACCACGACTCCTGGGCAACCCAATATGCCTTGAAGGTACTGGTCCTCAAACTTACTTAATAATTTAAATGCATCTCCGCTCCTCTATCTATCTTTCTGCTGTCATTTGTACATGTTTGGCAGTCGTTACGGGTTGTCAGACGCCAGAAAGTCTGACAACCAGTCTTACCAAGGCAGCTTGGGTTGGCCAGGTAACTGAGTTGAGGAGATCAGACAGGCAGTCGCTCCATGTAAAACACTGTTACTCAGCTGCATCCGGTTAAGACTGGTAGCCGACCCCAACATAGTTGGGAAAAGCTCCCATCTGCGTTGGTAGAGTTACCTTCTTTAAAAAGTTGCTGAATTTACAAATTCTAATTAAACCTCTTATATTCTAGGTCAAAGCGAAACACTTAAAAACAATAAAAGATAACTATAACAACCTCAATTCGAATTTAGCCGTTGAAAGAGTCTACAACTCTGTAGACCATTATAAGGAGCTAACAAGTAAAAGAAATATCAAAATAGAGTACGTTGACCATGAAAAAATACAAGCTAACATCGAAGAATTAAACGATATAGAAGCCACACCCCCTAAAGAGCATAGAAATACAAAAGCAAGTGTAAAAATTAAAAAGGGACATATTGAAACGATAAATTCGCTTAATGATGATGATGATGTCTCAGATAACGATAGCGAGTTTTACGAATATGAATTTTTAGAAGACGAGCAAGCTACAGCTTTAGACTACATCAATTTAAATAATAATAAAAAACAAACAAATGAGAAACGCGATTTAAATACCAATGATACTAATATGACATGCATTAAAATAGAAGAAGAAGGAAGCATAAAGATCGAGACAGATTACTCTGAAGAAGAGAATTTATATAACGATAATACTTTTGGTGATAATTCTGATAATTATGAAGATGATGATGATGTTATAGGTAAAACGTATTTGACTGTTGATAATTACAGTCTTACAGATGATGAAACGGAATTAGATAATTATGATATGAAAGTCGAAAAGTTAGAAATCGTTGAAGATGATCTGTTTTCTGAGCCATTGAATACTCTACATCCACATTTGGGAGATGATAGTTATGGAGTAGTAGAATACAATATCAAACATGATCACACTACAGCTAATAATACAAAAACAGTCATAAAACATAAAACAAATACAAAGAATGTAATTGTTATAGATAAGGGAAATATAAAAAATGCAAAAAAAAATATAGTTAATAAAACTAAAAAGGTTATGAATGATAAAAAAAAATTACTAATTACATTGAATCAAAGAGGTGACAATATAACAGAAGAGTATATTAAATCAGTCAAATTTCAAATTGGGATTTTGAATAAGTAAGTATCTATACTAATATTATAAAGCTGAAGAGTTTGTTTGTTTGAACGCGCTAATCTCCGAAACTACTGGTTCGATTTGAAAAATTCTTTCAGTTTTAGATAGCCCATTTATCGAGGAAGGCTATATACCATCACGCTAAGACACGGGAGCGGAGCGGTAACCAAAGATGCGGGTGAAACCGCTGGGGATAGCTAGTGGCTTATATGGGATGTAACAAAACTAGTTCACCATATGTTTACAGGTCATCTGGTACATGCTAAGGATCATGTTTACCACAAAAAGTTGAATGACCTAGGGGTCAACGATCGAGCGCTTTCATAGAGACCGGCATACAATTTGGCGACTGTGATGATAAAGTTAATAAAATATGTTGTTGTTTTCATGACTTTTTTGTGGTAAACATGATCCTTAGCATGTTCTGGATGACCTGTAAAAATATGGTGCACTAGTATTGTTAGACCCTATATATCTTACACTCAATGACTAATTAAAGGTGAAGGAAAACATCTCGAGGAAACCTGGACTATAAAGTCTGAAACCACTAACCCGCATTGAGAAGAGTGGTGATTGACGCTCAATACTCTGTGTGAGAGGAGGCCTGTGCCCAGCAGTGGGACGATAAAAAGGCTGATGCTAAATTTCAAGGGTCAAGATTACCCAACATCGACTTTTCGTATTTTTTTTTTGTTTCCGTGATTGTACTCATGATTAAAAACTACTTTCCCGAAGAAACTTTTTTTGTTATTTTTTTATTATTACAACGAAATTCAAATTTCGCGCGCCCCGTCGCCCGATCAGCTGTAAAAGAGCGGCGAGGCCCCGCGCCCGCTTTGTCAGTAATTTTGCTATAATAATAAAAATAAACAGAAAAGTTTCTTTGGGAAAGTTGTTTGTAATCATGAGTACAATCACGTGTTTAAATATCGGTCACTAATTACCAGTCACTCTATATATTATTTCCAGTAGTACAGATGCCAAAAGGAGAAATGATCCGGATATTGATTTGTCCCTATTCACCGTGTCTCGGAGATCTTATGACGAACAGATACAAGATATAGAAAAGCGTAAAGACACTGCGCAATACAAGGAAGCTCCATACAGATGCGATGTATGTCATTTACATTATTACAAAGTTCGAGCTCTGGACGTTCATAAAGAAAGACACACTGATGTAAGTATAGCCAATAAAAAAACTTTAGTGTAAAACGGGGCCAAGTTCAATAGTAATATTGTGCTTGGCTGTTGGTTTCGTCGCGAAAAAAATTGATCTTATTGAGTGCTAAGTTCTATGCAAACGTAAAAATGGGAGATATTAGATTAGATTTGACTTTTTATTCTGTGCTAGCATACAATTAAGGAGCTGGGTTCCAAATTTTATCTTTCTAGGTCACCTGGAGGTACTGTAGAGATGTAACCTCATTACATCTTACATTATATTTTATAACAGGCCGGAACATCAATTAAATATAGAATAGTTTTAAGAATAAAGTAGTTAGTCTTTAGTTTGACACAAAGTCGCCCGTCAGCTCCCAAAACAACGAATACAGCTTGAAGTTAAATATTAATCTTTTATTTATACTGAAGATCCCAAAGCGGTACCTAGAAGCCTATATCTTCACAAGAAGAAGATAGGTTTCCACAGTACCTAGTTTAGGGTATTATTTTCCAGTCAGTCAAGTATGTAAGTATAACCTACAAAAAAGTTAGTGTAAAACAGAGCCAAGTTCAATAGAAATATTGTGCTTGGCTGTTGAAAAAAAATTGTTCTTATTGAGTGCTAAGTTCTATGCAAACGTAAAAATGGGAGATCTTAGATTAGATTTGACTTTTTTTTTCCTGTACTATTATGAAGCTAGGTTCCAAATTTTATCCTTCTAGGTCATCTGGAAGTATTTTCTAGTCAGTCAATACCAAAATTGACGACATTTTGACCTTTATATTTTTATAACCGTTTAAGCTAGCTTCAAGCTTCTAGTGTCCTTATAGATATAATTAAACACACGTAGTTTTATGTGTTTTTACGCTAAAGAGAATTTGAATTATAGAAGGGTCAAAACTGACACCAAGTGATTTATGTAATGATAGATTTGGTGCTGGCTAGTCACTTCTTTAGTTTGAACTTGGCTTGACACTCTGCCATATATTGTCTAGATATATTGAAGAACGAAGTTTCTTATTGTTCATTACATTAAATAAATATATGTAAGGTCTAACAATACTAGTGCACCATATTTTTACAGGTCATAAGGATCATGTTTACTACAAAAAAGTTTAATAAATAGGGGTCAGCGCGTTCATAGAAACCGCCGTGATAATAAATTTATTAAAATACTAGCTTCCGCCAGCGGTTTCACCCGCTTTCTGAGGGAAGTACTTTCCATACCCGGATAAAAAGTAGCCTATATGTTATTCTGATGTATAAGCTATATTGTGGTAAAGTTTCATTCAAATCCATTCAGTAGTTTTTACGTGAAAGAGTAACAAACATCCATACATCTATACATCCATACATCCATACTTACAAACTTTCGCCTTTATAATAGTATTAGGATTAGGATATTAGGATATTATTATTTTCATGACTTTTTGTATTAAACATGATCCTTAGCATGTACTAGATGACCTGTAAAAATATGGTGCACTAGTTTTGTTAGACCTCATTTTTTTTTCTCCTATTTCAGGTGTGGGGTAAATTCGAATGTTTCATATGTAAGTTGAGACATAAAAACAGAAAAGGTCTGCATCAACATTTGACAGACAAACATGTAATATATTACAAGTGCAACAAATGTTCCTTTGGTACCATGCTAAGGTAATTTCTCACTATTATTAAAACTTCAACAAACTCAAAATCATTTATTCAAACTTGGCTGTAAAACAGCACTTTTTGACGTCAAATATTACACAATTTTACTATATGACTGGTTTATTAATCTTAAGCGACACTACATACATCCCCATCTGGTTAAATATTGTTGCTGGGGAGTTTGTTGCACCACTTCTTCTTCCCAGCAAAAACACATAGGAAGTGGTGAAGGGTGGGCGTTTTGGGGGCAGTCTTTTGCAATTTTTGATCTTCAAAAAGTGCTGTTTTACAGCCAAGTTTGACTGAATAAATGATTTTGAGTTTGAGTGTGAAAAAAATAAGGAAGAACAATGTGACAATCCTGCATCGCACAAGCAGAGTTTACAACGTCATTCGGTATATATAGAAGAACCCGACAATAACGGTCGGGCCTAGCACGTCGAGCCAGCCCGCGAGCTGAGCCAGTAGCTTTAAAAAGTCCCGATAATAATAATAATAGTCAGATCCTGCCTGTCCCTTGCTGTTTTTCCCAGCGATGACCTAAGCCGTGGTCCGTACCCCACAGGGGGTGCCCTTAGCGATGCTGTCGCGCTTAGCATCGATACAGACGCGCAGCTGTGGCTAGCTGTGTGCCCTCGCCCACGGGACCAGATTCAGTCGCGATGTAAACGCGATTCGGCACACTCCTTCAACTGTCGACTCCACGGTCCACTAGTTCCTAAAATTAGCATGTTAGCAGTTAGATTAGCATGCAAACTAACTCTTAAGTTTTATCATATTATTAATAAAAATCTAAACTTATTTCAGATCCGCCCTACGCCGTCACGTGGAGTACCATAATGGGATGAAGTTCGAGTGTCCGCATTGTGATCAAGTATTTACGTAAGTCATCATTGTCAGGCGAAGTCGTGGTGCTGAATAATCATAATGGCTTTGAAATATAACCGCTTTGTGGGTTTTGAGAAACTTTCCTAAAGCAGCCTGGAGTTGAGAGAGTGGAAGTTGGTGATTGATACCAGCGCTGGCTTAAAATTTTTAGAATGGAGCGAGATCCAATTCTGGCGTCTTTTTTGTGAATTATTACATATAGAAAAACAAAACATATTTTTCATTGCCATTTTGGCGCTCCTTAGTATTTGGCGCATGGAGCTGCTGCTCCGTTCGTCATATGGACGGGCCGCCCCTGATTGGTACACCCGTGCATCGTGTCGCACGTTGCAATCGGTCCTGCTTGTGATCTCTCTCCGGTCGTGTCGGATTGCCTCCCTGAGGACTGTGAGAGTGAGGCAATAGAGAGTGCGCTTGTATCTGCGCGAATGTGCGTGCACTATAATATGTCCTGCGCAGCTGGCTGATCTCCATAAAAGAGAACGGCCGCCGTAGCCAACAATCGGCCTGGATGCCATAATCGACATATTTATTTTTATTATTGTAGCGACACTACATACAACGCCATCTACTTCAACATGGAAAAGCTAACCAGCATCGCACAAGCAGAGTTTCAACGCTATTCAACATATTATGATGGCATCCAAGCCGATTGTCGGCTACGGCGACCGTTCTCTTTTAGAGAGATCAACCAGCTGCGCAGGACATATTATAGTGCAGACCAACATATATAGAAGAACCCGGCAACAACTGTCTGGGCAGTAGCCCGCCAGACATAACACCCGTCTGGTTGGAGGATCCTCCCTTTACTGCGGGATATGAAGACCTTTACTCACTGGACTTCATCAGCCCCAAATTATTGTTTCCATCTCCCGAGCCTTTCCCCAACTATGTTGGGGTCGGCTTCCAGTCTAACCGGATTCAGCTGAGTACCAGTGTTTTACAAGGAGCGACTGCCTATCTGACTTCCTCAACCCAGTTACCCGGGCAACCCAATACCCCTTGGTTAGACTGGCGTCAGACTTACTGGCTTCTGACTACCCGTAACGACTGCCAAGGATGTTCAATGACAGCCGGGACCTACAGTTTAACATGCCATCCGAAACACAGTCATTGGTGTCCAAGATATACTTAGAAGTACATACAAACTTAGAAAAGTTGCATTGGTACTTGCCTGACCTGGAATCGAACCCACGCACTCATACTTGAGAGGTTGGCCCTTTAACAGCTAGGCCACCACGACTTTTTTACCCCAACTTATTGTTTGTTTTCAGAAAATCAACTACTTATATGGGTCATCTTAGATTGAAACATTTGTGTGATTTCGTTTGTGAGATATGTGGTTATATGTTTTTAAGTAAACATGGCGTCGCTACCCACAAGTGTTTGAAGCATGCCAGCGAAATTAATGTAAGTATTCATGTATAGAAGCCAGCCATTTAAACTCGTGATTGTACTCATGATTACAAACAACTTTCCCGAAGAAATTTCATTGTTTTTTTATTATTATTATAGCAAAATCCGGGCGACAGGGCGCGCAATGATAAAAAAAAAAGTTTCTTCGGGAAAGTAGTTTGTAATCATGAGTACAATCACGTGTTTAAATATCGGTCACTAATTACCTGTCACCCTATATATTTTATATAATTATTGTATTTATCATTTTTACAGAAGAAACTGGAAGGTCCTTATTGTGATGTGTGCCAGGTCACCTTCGCGTCCCAGGAGGCACACGACAGACATCTCCGGTTATCTCCAAAGCATATATATGAATCTGACCCGTGAGTATCATTTCGACCTATTTAACCAACTTCAAGTCGACAAGTCGTGGTGGCCTAGTGGTTAAAGCACCAGCCTTTCGAGTATGAGGGTGCTGGTTCGATTCCAGGTCAGACAAGTACCAATGTAACTTTTCTAAGTTATATGTGCTGTCTAAGTTTATCTTGGACACCAATGACTGATTAAAGGTGAAAGGAAAACATCTCGAGGAAACCTGGACTATAGTCTGAAATTAACGCTCAATCCTTCTCCGTGGGAGAGGAGGTCTGTGCCCAGCAGTGGGACGATAAAAATGAGATGATGATGATGATGAACCGACTTCAAAAAAAGGAAGTATGTTCTAAATTGGCTTGGTTCTTTTTTATTTGTGTATTCAGATGCCAGCACATCAATCTACTACGATCTCTCAAATTTCCTTAATAAATTTTCAACTTTATTTTTGAAGCATATGGTTCAAAGTTGATTGGGAAAGACAGTTTCGGGTACCTTGATGTGCTGGCGTCTGTACACCGATTACGCCGAAGTTTCTAGTAGGATTAGTGTGATTCTTTTTTTTTCGATGCAGTATACTTGCCATTTGGTCCCATAAAAAAGTTATAAAAGTCATGAAAACAACAACATATTGTATTACATTTATAATCACAGTCGCTAAATTGTACACAAAACGACCGTCTCTATGAACACGCTCGATCATTGACCCCTAGGTCATTCAACTTTATTTGTGGTAAACATGATCCTTAGCATGTACTAGATGACCTGTAAAAATATGGTGCACTAGTATTGTTAGACCTTATACACCGTGACTTTTTAGTCGTCTTACAAAAGCAGCCCTGTTCATGTATCCAATGACTAGTAAACGTTCATAATAAAAAAATATGAATTCATGAGATTTGAATAATAATAAAAAAATCATTATTATGACGCAAGACGTAGTTAGAAACTCCCTTGTTTTCTGATAAAAGGAGATGATGTAGGTATACTCTACCGTTTGATACGTTAACATTTTTAATAGGGTGTTTCATATTTCTAATTTACCTGCCTACTTATCGATTATTAAAATTATTATTAATGATACAAAAATCCCCGTCACCCCCTTGTTGCGACTTAGCGACTAGTTCCCGGGGGCCCGGTAAGTGAGCTGGCGAGTCTCCTCCTGCCATTTTTACATGTATTTATTACATTGTCATCGGCAGGGGTCATAGTCATCACAATAGCCCAAGTAGTTTTTCTTCCATAGTTAGCAATAGTTTAGCACAAACCGGGGGTTGTCCTTGGGTACATTTCTATAGTGTATACAGGGATAATCGTCGGTTTTGTGTCACCATTACATAATATATTAAAGTTGTCTCAAAAGGGCTTCAGCATGTTGGCTTCGGCCCCACGTTCGCCTTCTAAAAATCCGAGACTCTGTAGTCCCGTGGTCTAGTAGAGACATACAAAAATAATAATCGCGCCTAAACATATTTTATGTCGGATACATTGAGTGGAACATATTTGTAAGACGACTAAAATGTCACGGTGTATAAAATGTATTTTTATTGTTTCAGCAATCGGCTACGCAATGAATATAAGAATAAACCCGGTAAGGTTGTCGAGAGGCCATATGCTGAGTACGAGAGACCCGCCAAGAAATGTGAATATGTAAGTTAAATACAGGCGCGAGCACATCAAGCTACCCTAAACTGTCAAATTTTCCCAATCAACTTTGTATCATCTGTTAGAGTCGTGGTGACCCAGTGGTTAAAGAGCCAACCTCTCAAGTGTGAGGGCGTGGGTTCGATTCCAGGTCAGGCAACTACCAATGCAACTTTTCTAAGTTTGTATGTACTTTCTAAGTATATCTTGGACGCCAATGACTGTGTTTCGGATGGCACGGTAAACTGTAGGTCCCGGCTGTCATTGAACATCCTTGGCAGTCATTACGGGTAGTCAGAAGCCAGTAAGTCTGACGCCAGTCTAACCAAGGGGTATTGGGTTGCCCGCGTAACTGGATTGAGGAGGTCAGATAGACAGTCGCTCCTTTTAAACCACTGGTACTCAGCTGAATCCGGTTAGACTGGAAGCCGACCCCAACATAGTAGGGAAAAGGCTCGGGAGATAATGATGACTACTCTATAAATGCCTTTATAGGGGTTAAGTTATATTGTTTAAAGGTTCTTCAAACCAACAGACAGACATGTGTTGCTGGGGAGTTTGTTGCGCCACTTCTTCCCAGCGACAACACATAGGAAGTGGTGAAGGGTGGGCGCTTTGGGTGCTGTCTTTTGTAATATTTGACGTTCAAAAAGTGCTGTTATGCAGCCAAGTTTGAATAAAATGTTAGAGTTTTTTTTGAAATGTCTATCTAAACTGTCAGATTTTCCCAATCAACTTGGAAGCGTAAGCTTCAGCGATAAAATGGAAAATCTATTGATTAAATTTGACAGATTGTTAGTAGCTTGATGTGCTGGCGTCTTACATGAGGTGTTATTTTGTGCACTATAATACGTCCTGCGCAGCTGGCTGATCTCCATAAAAGGGAACGGCCGCCGTAGCCGACAATCAGCCTGGATGCCATCATCATCATGTTTTTTTCCAGTGCAATAAGCGGTTACCGAATCGACGGTACTATGGTCAGCATATACGGCGCTTGCATCCAGATATACATAGAGCCAAAATGTTAGCGAATAAAGGTCGAAAAACTAAATACCAACCGGACAATATGTGTGAACATTGTGGAAAATTATTTGCTGTGAGTATCTCAAACTTTTGAAGTCGTGGTGGCCTAGTGGTTAAAGCACCAGGCCTTCGAATATGAGGGTGCGGGTTCGATTCCAGCAGGCTCAGCATGACAACCGTAGAAACAAGTTTTGTTTACCGGAGAATGGACATAATGACAGAAAAGTGACAGGTTGACGTAAGATTTGTTTTGAAATTTTTTGAAGAAATTTTTCTTTTGTTCGACCGACATTTAAGTCTACAAGTGATTATATGCGAGTTAACAGGTCGCGCCGTGCTCGGGCAGAAGACATGTTGACATTGACAGAAAGAGTTTTGTATTTTCTTGATAGAATAGATATAGAATCCCCATGCTAAGCCTGCTGGTCAAACAAGTACCAATGTAACTTTTCTAAGTTATACGTACTTTCTAAGTTTGTTTTGGACACCAATGACTGATTAAAGGTGAAGGAAAACATCTCGAGGAAACCTGGACTATAAAGTCTGAAATCACCAACCTGCATTGAGCAAGCGTGGTGATTAAATCCTTCTCTGTGGGAGAGGAGGCCTGTGCCCAGCAGTGGGACGATAAAAAGGCTGATGATGATGATTTCATACTTTAGCGAGGGGCCCGTTGCTAAGTAAACGCCGCACGGGTCGATCGATCATAGGGTTAAGCAACTATTGGCGCGGTCGGTCCGTGGATAGGTGACCATCTTGTCATGACGAGTTCCGCCGTGTTTCGGAAGGCACGTTAAATTGGTCCTGGCTGTCATTTGTAATTTTTTTTCAGTCTTTACGCGTAGTCAGAAGCCAGAAAGTCTCACAACTGGGTCTGGTAACTGGGACGAGGTGCTGAGTGTCCCGGGTTCGATTCCCGGCACAGTCCAAATTTTTTGTGATGAGCATACTTGATGTTTACAGTCTGAGTTTCATAATATGTATTTATAAATAAGGTCTAACCAAAATAGTGCACCATATTTTGACAGGTCATCTAGTACATGCTAAGGATCATGTTTACCACAAAAAGTGATGAAAACAATAATGTATTTTATTAAATTTATCACCACACTCGCCAAATTGTAATTGTGTTTTGACGCATAACGCCGGTCTCTATGAACACGCTCGTACGTTGACCCCTAGTTCGTTCTTTTGTTTCGTTATCTACCTACTAGCTTCCGCCAGCGGTTTCACCCGCTTTCTGAGGGAAGTACTTTCCATACCCGGATAAAAAGTAGCCTATATGTTATTCTGATGTATAAGCTATATTGTGGTAAAGTTTCATTCAAATCCATTCAGTAGTTTTTACGTGAAAGAGTAACAAACATCCATACATCCATACTTACAAACTTTCGCCTTTATAAAAATAGTAGGATTTATTCTGTTAAACCCAGAGACCCCAATTACAATTTGGTAAATGTGATGATAAATTTTATTAAAATTGATATTTATTATTTTCTCGACTCCCTCATGCCCATCGGACTATGAGAGTGAGGGAATAAAGAGTGCACCTGTGTCTGCGCGAATGTGCGTGCACTATAATATGTCCTGCGCAACTGGCTGATCTCCTTAGAACGGCCGCCGTAACCGACAATGTATGGACGTAATAATTATTTTTAAAAGGTTTATTTAACTTGCCGTGTATGTATGTTACGGTGGATTCTTTGAACTCAATTTTGAAGTAGATATCTTCAACCGATTGAGCTGAAATTTTGTATACACTTTCATTTTGGATGACAATGCAAGATATGTTATATGACGTCATTCTAAATCCAATATGGCGGACCCTCCAAGATAGCGGAGTATGTAGTTATTTTTAATGAATTTCAACAATATGGGTATCAAATGAAAGGACTTAGAAAATAATTTGACGTTATTCTAAATCCAAAATGGCGGACCATAAAAGCTTTTTAAAAAAATATTTTTTCTTTTAATTTATTTTCAGTCCAAAGTTTACTTGCGCGACCATATGTGGGTACACACTGGTGTCAAGTTTTATAAATGCGATAAGTGCCCCAAATCGTTTTCAACGAAGCAAGCTCTTAAGAGCCACGTGCTGTACCAACATCAGGGCGTGAAAGGGAATGCTGTCTGTCCTGTATGTGGGAAGACGTTGCTACATCACAGTAATCTGAAGAAACATTTATTCGTAAGTACTGGCGTTTTTTTTAGGGTTCCGCACCCAAAGGGTAAAACGGAACCCTATTGCTTTCGCTCCTCCGTCCGTCCGTCTGTCACCAGGCTGTATCTCATGAACCGTGATAGTTACAGAGTTGAAATTGTCACAGATGATGTATTTCTGTTGCCGCTATAACAGCAAATACTGAAAACTAGAATAAAATAAATATTTTGGGGGGCTCCCATACAACAAACGTGATTTTTTTGTTCATTTTTACTCGATATCGATAACGGCAACAGGTAGATGCTTGAAATATTCACAGAATATGGAATGTATTTCTTACTTTAAAAATAAGTAATTTTATTAAAATTAAATTAATATTTGAGGGGGACTCCCATACAACAAACATGATTTTTTGTCCGTTTTATAAATAATGGTACGGAACCCTTCGTGCGCGAGTCCGACTCGCACTTGGCCGGTTTCTTTTAACTAGTCGTGGTGGCCTAGTGGTTAAAGCACCAGTCTTTCGAGTATGAGGATCAAGCAAGTACCAATGTAACTTTTCTAAGTTATACGTACTTTCTAAGTTTATCTTGGACACCAATGACTGATTAAAGGTGAAGGAAAACATCTCGAGGAAACCTGGACTATAAAGTCTGAAATCACCAACCCGCATTGAGCAAGCGTGGTTTAACGCTCAATCCTCAATCTGCTGTAATGATTAAAAAAAAGTTTCTTTGAGAAAGTTGTTTGTAATCATGAGTACAATCATGTGTTTAAATATCGGTCACTAATAGGGATGCGGACAACTAGTCAAATTCAATACTTTTTTAGAACTGTCAAAAACGGTTACTCTCTATGCAATTTGTATGAAAACACCACATATGACGTCACAGATTTTTCGCATCGAGCCGTATACTTATTTGGATTAAATTATCAATAAAAAAATAAAAACAGTTTTCGATTCAAAACGATAAATGAAACTGACATTATTTTAAGATGCTTTACAAAATGAATATGATAAAGTATTTTATTTATGACCTAGTCCGCATCCCTATTACCAGTCACCGTATATATTTTTTTCATCATTCTTACAGAGTCACACAGGATTGAAGCCGCACTCTTGTTCAGTTTGCAACAAGAAGTTCGCTTGGAGCCACGAACTTAGAAGCCATGTTAATCACGTCCATCTCAACAAACCCTGGCCTAAAAGAGTACGTCAAAGGCGGAAAGCGCCGAAGAAACCTGAAGGGGAAACCGAAGAATAATAATAAATGATATTTTTGGATAATAAAATTTTAAATACAATAATATTTTTTCATTTTTCGAAATATGTACTTTCCAATCATAATTTTAAGTTTGAAATTCGGTGTATCTAAAAAGACTAAGTGTCAAATGACTTCACACACGGTGGAATGGCGATAAAACCTTTGCTTAACTGAGATACGTAAAAAACCTGGTAGATGTCAGTGTCACTGTCATTGACAGCTTGTCAAACTCGTTGCGTGGTTGTGTTTGTTTGATTTTATTGACGAAATAATGTCAGTAAACAGTTGTGAATAATAACAGTAAGCAGTGTGTAGGGTTGATATCCGCCCCTAAGACTACCCACTGACCAGATATTGTGCAAAATCAATTTCGATTAAATATTTTCAAGTTTCAACTTTGATACTTGATGTTTTCATGTAAAATGTTGCAATGCTTGGACATTAGCGTATTTAAACATTCCCCCCCGTACGTGATAGCGTGATAATATGTAGCCTATATGTTGACCCGACCTCTTAGTTATATTCATGCCGAATTTGAAACAAATCCATGCAGTACTTTTTGACATTATCCCTGAGATATATACAGACAAAAATTCTAAAAACTATATTTTTGGCTTTGGTATTGATTGTAGATCACGCCTCAATTATTATTATTTTATAAATATTCAATGTACAGTTTTGACTTTTCTACGATTTTATTATATGTATAGATAAATTACATACACACACAAAACAAATAATCGTGCTCATCACACAAACATTTGTCCTGTGTGGGAATTGTACCCACTACCTCCGGCATAGCAGTAAGGGTCACTAACCACTAGACCAACAGGCCTGATTCGACGAAATTTTCAAAATGCCGAAAAAGTCGGCCATTAAATGTTATTTTGGATGTATCCCTTACAAAGGTATGTTTAACGTAATCCTATATACTATTATAAAGGCGAAAGTTTGTAAGTATGGATGTATGGATGTTTGTTACTCTTTCACGTAAAAACTACTGAATATATTTGAATGAAACTACCACAATATAGCTTATACATCAGAATAACATATAGGCTATATCCGGGTATGGAAAGTACTTCCCTCAGAAAGCGGGTGAAACCGCTGGCGGAAGCTAGTTATTAATATCTTACTAAATCTTCTTAGTTAAAGTTGTGGTGGCCTAGTGGTTAAAGTACCAGCCTTTCAAGTATGAGGGTGCCGGTTCAATTCCAGGTCAGGCAAGTACCAATGTAACTTTTCTAAGTTATACATACTTTCTAAGTATATCTTGGACACCAATGACTGATTAAAGGTGAAGGAAAACATCTTCAGGAAACCTGGACTATAAAGTCTGAAATCACCAACCCTCATTGAGCAGTGTGGTGATTAACGCTCAATCCTTCTCCGTGGTAGAGGATGCCTGTGCCCAGCAGTGGGACGATAAAAAGGCTGTGATGATGATGATGATGAAATTCTCTTAGTAACAATATTTATTTCCTTTTATTTTTTTACAGTACATGTAAAAGTACACTGTTTTACGTGGTGATATGATCTTTCAGGAGCGATTCACCGCTTTCCACCAAATGTCTACCCCCATACAGAAAAATTTGATCAGTGGAAAAATGTGTTAAGAGAGATAGATCGAGAGAGGGGCGATAATTACATATACAACAACATACGTATATGTGATTACCATTTTGAAGAGTATTATCGTTCAGCCAGTGGTCGTCTTACCAAGAATGCGGTCCCAACATTGAATATTGGTAAATACCTCCTGCATTGTCATCTTGTGTATAAACAATACATTCTAGCAAATACAGACTAGTTCTAATAATCTATCTATACATATAATAAAATCGTAGAAAAGTCAAAACTGTACATTTCATATCTTTTAAAGATAAAGATAAAAACTCATTTATTCAAAGTAGGCTGAAATTCAGCGATTTTTAAAGGTCAGTTCTACAAAAGACAGCCCCCAAAATGGCCGCCCTTCACCACTTCCTATGTGTTATCGCTGGGAAGAAGAAATGGTGGAACACACTTAAAACTAAGAACAATTGGGGCGTGATCTACAATCGATATTGAATCCAAATCATCATCATCACAGCCTTTGTCGTCCCACTGCTGGGCACAGGCCTCCTCTCCCCCGGAGAAGGATTGAGCGTTAATCACCAATCGCCTGCTCAATGCGAGTTGGTGTATTAAAAAATATGTTTTTTTAAATTTTTGTCTGTTTGTCGGTATGTATGTCCGGGGTAATCTCAAAAAGTACTGCATGGATTTGCTTAAAATTTTGCATGAATATAACTAAGAGGTTGAGTCAACATATAGGCTATATATTATCACGCTATGACGTACGGGGGGAAGGGGGTGAATGTTAGAGTAGGCAAACTATTAAAGTTTGCAGCTAACTCAAATTTCAGTTTGCCACAAATTTGCGGCTAACTCAGTCGGCCGCTACTAGTTTGCCTACTGTGGACACGGCCTAACTATAAGTCACGGTGACAAACAATAGGGATGCGGACTAGGTCATAAATAAAATACTTTATCATATTCATTTTGTAAAGCATCTTAAAATAATGTCAGTTTTATTCATCGTTTTGAACCGAAAACTGTTTTTATTTTTTTATTGGTAATGTAATCGAAATAAGTATATGGATTGATGTGAAAAATCTGTGACGTCATAATATGTGGTTTTTTCATACAAATTTCATAGAGACGTTTTTGACAGTTCTATAAAAGTATTTAATTTGACAGGTTGTCCGCATCCCTATTGCAATCAGCGCCGGGCCCAAGAGTAGTTCTGCATAGAGTAGGACTGCCCCGTTGGTCTAGTGGTCGCAAGGCGCGACTGCTGTGTACGGGGTCTCGGGTTCGAATCCCGGGTCGGGCCGAAATCGCTTTGTGGGTTTTGAGAAACTTTCATAAAAAGCAGCCTGGAGTCTGGAAGTTGGTGATTGCTTCACCCGTGCATCGGAGAGCACGTAAATGTCGGTCCTGCGCCTGATCTCTCTCCGGTCGTGTCGGATTGCCGTCCCATCGGATTATGAGAGTGAGGGAATAGAGAGTGCACCTGTGTCTGCGCGAATGCTTGTGCACTATAATATGTCCTGCGCAGCTGGCTGATCTCCATAAATGAGAACGGCCGCCGTAGCCGACAATCGGCCTGGATGCCATCATCAGTTCTGCATTCTGGTATTGGTAACAATTTAAAAGCTTATACAGCACACAGTTATAAAGAGTGCATAGTGTATCATCTATGATTGTTTCGATTGAATGAGATAGACATATACTCTTGCGAGAAAGTGACTATTGTGTAGTGTTTATCGTTTTTATTGGATACCATGGAAGACAGAAGGAAATGTTTTAAGTGTGGCGGCTCACCGGCAAATGACGGCGTTAAGTTGTTTCGATTTCCTAAACCTGGCTTAACTAACCTAATTCGGTAAGTAACATTCAGATTTATATATAAAAGTACTCTGTGGTAACGTTACCCATTTCTAATTTTGCCTATTCATATTAAGAGCGCTTGCACCGAAAGTTGGCAACGTCGCAAATAGCTGTCAAATATTTACACATTTTAATTAATTTGGCCATTTTACTATATGAAAGTAAGACATATGGCTCTGTAGTGCACTAAAACATTGAATAGGAATTGCAATTAAAACACTAAATTTGATGTTTTTAACGTTTTACTTGTAAAAAAGGCACTTAAAAAGTTTCCAACTACGTTTTCACTACATAGTATAAAACAAAGTCGCTTTCTCTGTCCCTATGTCCCTTTGTATGCTTAAATCTTTGAAACTACGCAACGGATTTCGATGCGGTTTTTTTTAATAGATAGAGTGATTCAAGAGGAAGGTTTTCATACCAGTATTGCACCCGTGCGAAGCCGGGGCGGGTCGCTAGTTTACATATAAAACTATAATATTCTGTGTTACGATATTAATAATTGCATTCTCCATTAACTTTCCTAGTGCACTATAGAGCATTATTTTATGATTTCATAAAATAAAATTGAGAAATTAATAAAAACATGTAAATATCTGACAGCTATTTGCGACGTTGCCAGATTTTCGAACACGCGCCCTTAAGGTACCTACTTCAAAGTCGTGGTGGCCTAGTGGTTAAAGAGCCAACCTCTCAAGTAAGAGGGCGTGGGTTCGATTCCAGGTCAGGCAAGTACCAATGCAACTTTTCTAAGTTTATATGTACTTTCTAAGTATATCTTGGACACCAATGACTGTGTTTCAAAGCTATAACCAATTAAATTTACTGAGGAAATTATGAATTAAGGGCGCGTATTCCAAAAGCTTGCAACGTCGCAAATAGCTGTCAAATATTTACATGTTTTAATTAATTTCTCAATCTTATTTTAAATGGTGAAAGGGACGGGTATACTTGTTTAAAATTGTTATATCTCGTTTGTTTTTCTATTGATTTCGATATTTTTTTCACAGTTAGTATTCAATTTTTGTATATTTATTGATAAACTATTTGGATTGCAAATATTTTTTTCATGCATATTCCCTATTCTATGCATGCTTTGTTTTACAGCTGCTTGCTATGGGCGAAGTATATTTTCCCTGAAAAGGATTATGCATCATTAACTATTCACAAAAAACTGCATAGCGAGCACAGAATGTTATGTCAGCGACATTTTAAGAATACAGATTTTGCTGATAATTCAAAAACTAAGCTTCTAAGAACTGCTGTGCCGAATGACGTTGAGTGTCTTGATGTAAGTGTCTGCGCCATTCATTTTTTAGGGTTCCGTACCCAAAGGGTAAAACGGAACCCTATTGTTTTCGCTCTTCTGTCCGTCCGTCCGTCTGTCACCAGGCTGTATCTCATGAACCGTGATAGTTAGAAAGTTGAAATTTTCACAGATGATGTATTTCTGTTGCCGCTATAACAACAAATACTGAAAACTATAATAAAATAAATATTTTGGGGGGCTCCCATACAACAAACGTGATTTTTTCGTTCATTTGCTTCATTCATTCTAATGCTACGGAACCCTTCGTGCGCGAGTCCGACTCGCACTTGGCCGGTTTTTTATTAACCGACTAGTTGTCCCCAGCGGTTTCACCCGCATCTTTGGTTACTGCTCCGCTCCCGTGTGTCTTAGCGTGATGGTATATAGCCTATAGCCTTCCTCGATAAATGGGCTATCTAACACTGAAAGAATTTTTCAAATCGAACCAGTAGTTTCGGAGATTAGCGCGTTCAAACAAACCCTTCAGCTTTATAATATTACTATAGATTTCCAAAAAAAATGAGAAGTTTCTCAATTCGGCCGGTATGTTTTTTTTTATGTATGTACGTACCCCTATTACTCCGTGGTTTCTAGTCCGATTAGTGTAATTCTTTCCATTTCAGGGAGAATCTGATATGCAAACGTATTCCTCTGTTGGACAACAGAAGCCCTTTAGCGACGTAGATTTGCAGAATACTGAGACTGGACTAGAACAGAAAACAGAAGTTTGTGAGCCAGTCACCAGACTATCATCTGTGACCTATAACACTATATTTCCTGTTGTAGGTAGGTAATGAAAAGGTTACAACAGACGCAAGCACATCAGGCTACCCGAAACTGTCATATTTTCCCAATCAACTTTGAACTTTATGCTTCAGCGATAAGGTTGAAAATCCATTAAGGGAATTTTACAGATTGTTGTAGCTTGATGTGCTGGCGTCTGTACATACTAGCTGTTGCCATGACGTCGTCCGCGTGCGCATTAGGTGATTAAACCTTCACCCCCCACTCCGTACGTGATAGCGTGATAATATGTAGCCTATATGTTGACCGGACCTCTTAGTTATATTCATGCCGAATTTGAAGCAAATCCATGAAGTACTTTTTGAGTTTAGCCCGGATATACATACAGACAAAAACTCTTAAACTATATTTTTGGCTTCGATATCGATTTTAGATCACGGCCCAATTATTGATTAAAAAAATATTCAATGTACAGTTTTGACTTTTCTACGATTTTATTATATGTTAAGATTTGGTAAATCAATAATCATCATCATCTCCCGAGCCTTTTCCCAACTATGTTGGGGTCGGCTTCCAGTCTAACCGGATTCAGCTGAGTACCAGTGTTTTACAAGGAGCGACTGCCTATCTGACCTCCTCAACCCAGTTACCCGGGCAACCCAATACCCCTTGGTTAGACTGGCGTCAGACTTACTGGCTTCTGACTACCCTAACGACT
Source organism: Heliothis peltigera (assembly GCA_958496145.1). Lineage (NCBI taxonomy): Eukaryota > Metazoa > Arthropoda > Insecta > Lepidoptera > Noctuidae > Heliothis > Heliothis peltigera. The sequence goes on from OY292351.1 coordinate 3,357,589, forward strand.
GCCAAATTCAATGACAGCCGGGACCTACAGTTTAACGTGCCATCCGAAACACAGTCATTGGTGTCCAAGATATACTTAGAAAGTACATACAAACTTAGAAAAGTTGCATTGGTACTTGCCTGACCTGGAATCGAACCCACGCCCTCATGCTTGAGACTATTGGTAAATCAATAATACCTACACTATTTAGAAAATGCTTTTTTTCAGAACAACGACATACTGAATCTGCAACCCTGCCTGATCTTGCTTCAACATCTGGATATCAAAGTATTCCTGCTGATATTCTCATGAGTGGTATGTACATATAAAGTTTATCATCCGTACCCAAAGGGTAAAACGGAACCCTATTATTTTCGCTCCTCTGTCCGTCCGTCCGTCTGTCACCAGGCTGTATCTCATGAACCGTGATAGTTAGAGAGTTGAAATTTTCACAGATGATGTACATATTTCTGTTGTCGCTATAATAACATATACTGAAAACTACAATAAAATAAATATTTTGGGGGGCTCCCATACAACAAACGTGATTTTTTTGTTCATTTTTGCTCGATATCGATAACGGCAACAGGTGGATGCTTGAAATATTCACAGAATATGGAATGTATTACTTACTTTAAAAATAAGTAATTTTATTAAAATTAAATTAATATTTGAGGGGGGCATCCCATGAAACAGACATGATTTTTTGGCCGTTTTATAAATAATGGTACGGAACCCTTCGTGCGCGAGTCCGACTCGCACGTGTTCTAAAATGTTTGGAATCTTTTTGCGCTCTTTATTGAAGACCGATTACAAAATATTATATGCTAACTGACCCGACAGACTTCGCGCTGCCTCGTCGATAAATAAAAAACCTAATACTTTTGTAAAAAAATATTTTTAGTTCCCCAATTGTTACCCTTCTATTCTGTATCGAGAACGGCTGAACGGATTTAGCCTACGGTATTTTGATCCATTAATTATTTATTTGTAGCCCAAAATACTGCACCATCTCATTATGTAGCGCACTCAAAATGCGCTAAACACTAAACTATTGGAGTCTATTTTTTCAAGCATACAATAAAACTAGTACTTTAATTGCCGAAGTAAAAATCCTACTACTATTATAAAGGCGAAAGTTTGTAAGTATGGATGTATGGATGTTTGTTACTCTTTCATTAAAAACTACTGAATGGATTTGAATGAAACTTTACCACAATATAGCTTATACATCAGAATAACATATAGGCTACTTTTTATCCGGGTATGGAAAGTACTTCCCTCAGAAAGCGGGTGAAACCGCTGGCGGAAGCTAGTCATCGATAAATTCTATCGAAAAAAAATAATTATATCCTGACAAGTCCAGGAATGTCAATTTGACATATGTCACTGAGATCAGCTAGCTAGCTTATGCCGCCATATTGTTTTAGTGTTACATGACATACCTATCCAAGGTTGCGATAATGTCAACATTTTAACCTTTTAATATGTCAATTTAAAATGTAAAGTAGGTAAATAATAATACAACAAATTCAAAACTTATGTGTCGATGAAGTGCAAGTGTATATATCAACTCTCCACTCAATTAAAACACAAAAAAAATAATAATAATTTATTAAGTCAAGCAATAAAAACTCACATGTGTATAAAAATATAAATATATAAAAACAGTTTTTTTTTAAATTATAGTTGTGTAGAATTATTAAAATGTATTACGAGTGCTGCATATGTAAAGCAACGCGAAAGGAAGCGCTTTTATTTCGTTTTCCGATCTCGGAATATAGATGCAAGACGTGGTTGAAGTCTTTACCTTCGAATTGGGACGATTCGCGCCAAAAACCGCTGACAAAGAAGCAGCTATTGTGTTCAAAACATTTCGAGAATAGGTTTATCACGCAGAGAGGCAGATTGTTAGGAACGGCTTATCCTACACTCTTCAGCGCCGACGAGATTTCAAGCGGAATACCCTCTCGAAGAGACTTTGGCATAGGTATCTTATAACTATCTATACTAATATTATAAAGCTGAAGAGTTTGTTTGTTTGAACGCGCTAATCTCCGAAACTACTGGTTCGATTTGAAAAATTCTTTCAGTGTTAGATAGCCCATTTATCGAGGAAGGCTATAGGCTATATACCACCACGCTAAGACACACGGGAGCGGAGCAGTAACCAAAGATGCGGGTGAACCCCCTGGGGACAGCTAGTCTATTATATAGTGTCTTAAACCTTTTGACCGCCGAAGTCACATATAGAAATCGAGCCAATTAGTGACATACATGACAGACTTTTAAAGTTTAAATTTTATCAGAAGATGTAAGACACATGCTACTAAGCGTGCTTTAAGTAAGACTGTGAATGGATGGAGAGGTAGAGGTAGACCAAGGAAGAGAAAGATTGATTGCCTGAAAGACGATATGATTAAGAAGGGAGTATGACGGCTGACAGAGACGAATGGAAGCAGAAAACATATTGCACCAACATCAAATAGAACTGGGCAGAGGGCAGGAAGAAGAAGATCCAATATAAGTCTATTTAGTTTTAGTTACCACTTAGGTTTGTGAAGGTTGGCTCACAGGCCTCCTGTCAGACAGAGAAGGATTGAGCGTTAATCTCCTTGCTTGTTGTGGGTGTTGGTTTTCATAGTCCAGGTTTCTTCAAGACGTTTCCTTCACCTTTAAGAGCGCGTGCACCGAAAGTTGGCAACGTCGCAAATAGCTGTCAAATATTTACATGTTTTAATTAATTTGGCCAATTTACTATATGAAAGTAAGGCATATGGCTCTGTAGTGCACTAAAACATTGAATAGGAATTGCAATTGAAACACTAAATAATGTTTTAAACATTAGTTACCAAGTACGTTTTTTAAATCTAAAACGATATATTCGGTGTTACAATATTAATAATTGCATTCTCTATTAACTGTCTTAGTGCACTACGGAGCCTTAGTTTAATTTTTTCATAAAATAAAATTTAAACATGTAAATATCTGACAGCTATTTGCGACGTTGCCAGATTTTCGAACACGCGCCATTAATCAGTTAGGTGTTGGTTTTTATAGTCCAAGTTTCTTCAAGACATTTTCCTTCACCTTTAATCAGTCATTGGTGTCCGAGATATACTTAGAAAGTACATATATATGAGAAAAGTTACATTGCTAAAAGCGTGGAATTGAACCTATATGCTCATACTTGACAGACTAGTGCTTTAACCATAGGTCACTGCGACTTTATACAAGGCTACCATTTTTTTCTTATTTTTCAGAGACTGTGGATTCACAGGCTGATCACAGATATTCCAAGAGAAGACACATTGACCATACTTATACAAAAGACAAACCAATTACAGGTAAAGTTGTTTTTTTTCCTGTATTTATTTATTTAACACTAGCTGTCCCCAGCGGTTTCACCCGCATCTTTGGTTACTGCTCCGCTCTGGCGTGTCTTAGCGTGATGGTATATAGCCTATAGCCTTCCTCGATAAATGGGCTATCTGACACTGAAAGAATTTTTCAAATCGGACCAGTAGTTTCGGAGATTAGCGCGTTCAAACAAACAAACTCTTCAGCTTTATAATATTAGTATAGATATTATTACATTTTTAAATATTCTGTATTAAAAAAAAAAAAAACATTTAAAAATATAAAAATAGTGTCACACCGGTATTGGGAACATGGTCCAAGCTACCGGCGGTCAGGGCTCCACAGAGAGAAAACCTCCAACACAACCACAAGGTGCCAACACAACTGATAACTAGATCTGATACATAGACTGTGCACAAATATATTTATCAATATACAACACCCAGACGATTATACTCATCAGAGATATGTTGAGCATACCGGGAATCTAACCTGAGACCCTCAGTGACCGTGATTTTATATGTTTTCTAACCTACTATTTGTCAAGTTTTCGTTGAGAATTTTAAATATCAACATTATTTCTTTATGTTGGTAACAATTTTAACCCTTTGGCAGCCACGTCAAAAGTCGTGCCCTCAGCGCTAAGCTAAGAATTCATCCATAAATACCTACAATATAGTAGTGAGTTCGGAATTATATCGATTGGAACTGACTATTAATTTTGAACTTTCTAAGTCTGTCATGTAGTCGTGACAGTGTCGTGCTGTGCTCTTTTTGGCTTGTCACCTATACGTGACAGTGGCTTTCAAAAGGTCACTTGAACTGCGAAAGCTTTTAATTTGAAGTTTTTTATTTTCTATTATTTCAGATAGTGTCATAAGTGAGGTTTCTGAACAAATGGCGTCACCACGTCCCGCTGAAGAGGATACAGGTCAATCTTATTCCATATTTCTGTCTTCAAGATTATAAAGTAAAATATGTCATATACAGGGTGTAAGGGACAGCCCTCCGCAGACTCGTAGGGTGCTTTCAGCTCCTTAGTTTGAATCAACTTCTTCCTCTTTTTTTATTGTACAGACGCCTGCACATCAAGCTACCAGAAACTGTGAATTTTGCCAAACAACTTTCTACCATATCCATCAGCGATAAAGTTGAAAATCTATTAAGGAAATTTGACAGGTTGTAGTAGCTTGATGTGCTGGCGTCTGTACATGAATAATACACTCTTATTATCATGCCGTTTGTGTGTGGCATTATTCTAAACTGCTGTTTCTCTTTTTCAGATACACCAATCGAACTTCAGGTAAGAATCACACACTTAATATGACTTGACAACGCTTACGAGGCCGCGGAAGAACTGGTTATGATATACATGGCCACCCATCCACGGACAGACCGCAACAAGAGTTGCTTAACATGAGACGTTTGGTTGGGACGCCTAGCGTCTTAACGCCTAGCGTCATAACGCCTAGCGATGTGGCGCCTGGCATCATGGCGTCGTGATGCCTAGTGTTAGGGTGCCAGGCGTCGGGACGCCTAGCGTCGGGACGCCTAGCGTCGGGGCGCCTGGCATCATGGCCCCTAGCGTCGGGACGCTTATCGTCGGAGTACATGGCGTCGTGATGCCTAGTGTTAGGGTGCCAGGCGTCGGGACGCCTAGCGTCGGGGCGCCTGGCATCATGGCCCCTAGCGTCGGGACGCTTATCGTCGGAGTACATGGCGTCGTGATGCCTAGTGTTAGGGTGCCAGGCGTCGGGACGCCTAGCGTCGGGACGCCTAGCGTCGGGGCGCCTGGCATCATGGCCCCTAGCGTCGGGACGCTTATCGTCGGAGTACATGGCGTCGTGATGCCTAGTGTTAGAGTGCCAGGCGTCGGGACGCATAGCGTCGGGGCGCCTGGCATCATGGCCCCTAGCGTCGGGACGCTTATCGTCGGAGTACATGGCGTCGTGACGCCTAGTGTTGGCGTGCCAGGCGTCGGGACGCATAGCGCCGGGGCGTCTGGTGTCGTGACACCTAGCTTTTGAATGTTGATGCGATGTGTACTGATGACGTGGAATTCATATTATTACACCCAAACCATGGCAAACAAGCATGCTCATCACACAAACGTCGACAGCACCGGGAATCGAACCCGAGGCTCTCAGCTAGATAGTCCAGTTCGCTGACTGCTCTTGTACAATTTCAGGAGGTGTGTCGCGTGTGCCTCGCGTACAACGTGAAGATGTATCGCGTACAGGAATATAATTTGTGCCAAATGCTCTATGACGTCACCGGGCTCAAGGTAAGAAAAAAATCAGCTTTTTAGTTCTATTCGCGTCGCAAAGACATTTTTTCCTGAACCTGTGGTATTAGGATTGGCTAAATTCGAAAAAAATCTATTAACCTTTTGACCGCCACAGTCACGTATAGACGACAAACAAAAAAGTGCCCAGCACGCCACCGTCACGTATACATGACAGACTTTACAAGTTTAATATTAATGGTGAATTTCAGTCGATATAACTCCGAACTCATTACTAAATTGTAGGTATTTATGGATGAATTCTTAGCTTGGCGCTGAGGGCACGTCTTTCTTTTTTTGACGTGGCGGTCAAAAGGTTAATAGATTTTTTTTATTTTTAGGTTAATTGATTTTTTTAAACCTGGTTCTTCTTTTTTTACATTTATTATGTTTCTTTTTCTCAGGTTGGTGAAAACGAGGGTATTTTCCAAAACGTGTGTTTCGAGTGTGCCGCGCGGCTGTCGGCGGCCGCGGCGTTCAGGGACAAAGCGCTCACGAGCTACGCCATACTGCGGCGGCTGTTGAACTCCATCGACGCTGTGAGTTATATATTATTCTCTACCTATTAGCTGACCCAGAGAACTTCGTAACAGGCGATTCTATTAAAAATATCTTTGTACCCGGTTTATATAGCCTAAGATACTCATCATCACAGCCTTTATATCATCCCACTGCTGGGCGCAGGCCTCCTCTCACACTGAGGATTGAGCGTTAATCACCTGGCTTGCTCAATGCGGGTTGGTGATTTCAGACTTTACAGTCTAGGTTTCCTCGAGATGTTTTCCTTCACCTTTAATCAGTCATTGGTGTCCAAGATAAACTTAGAAAGTAAATATAACTTAGAAATGTTACATTGGTACTTGCCTGACCTGATATCGAATCCGCGCTCTCATACTCGAAATAAAGTCTTGTCATGTAGTCGTGACAGTGGCGTTCTGGGAACTTTTTGGCTTGTCATCTATACATGACTGTGGCGGTCAAAAGGTTCATCAGAGCGACACACACAAAACGTTTTGAAGACCTTAGACACCAATGACTGATTAAAGGTGAAGGAAAACATCTCGAGAAAACCTGGACTATAAAGTCTGAAATCATCAACCCGCATTGAGCAAGCGTGGTAACGCTCAATCCTTCTCTGTGCGAGAAGAGCCAGCCCAGCAGTGTGACGATAAAAAAGGCTGATGATGATAATGATCTATTGAAATCTCCGCCTTTTATTATTAGAAAACAGCTGATATCCTCTAACGAAGGTATCATTCTTTTTTCAGATAACATCACACGACATAGAACATCTAAAAGAAAATTTGGAAATTCTAAAACCTACACTAACTGTCCAAGAAGTTTTTTATACAGCTAATATCGAGCCAAGCGAGCCAGATAATATAAATCATGATAATATGGACATTCAAAATGAAGATATAGACCAAGATGACGTACAACCAATGAATTGTTCTAATGAATTTGTTTCTACAAAAACTGTTGGGGCTATTTATGATAAACACAAAGATCTAGTCAAAACATATTGTGACGTAGAAACTATAGACAATTTTAATATAACACAGAGATGTATAAGCATGAACGATGATGGTAGTGTTGCTATTGAGAATATTGCCATTAATGATGGAAATATTGCAATAGGTGATAAAAATATCGCAATAAGTGATGAAAATATCGCAATTAATGATAAAAATATTACATTCGGTGATGAAAATATCACAATGAATGATGAAAATATTGCAATAGGTGATGAAAATATCGCAATGAATGATGAAAATATTAATAATTTTAATAATATATTTGATCCAGTTGTACATGAGACAGATAACACAAGTGTAGATGAGCAAAATTCTAGTAAAGATGACAGTTCAAATTTGATTAATACAAAAGAAGAATTGACCACAACAGTCATAGAGAGACTAAAAAAAATGAAGTGTTCTAAACTTAGCAGAAAAATGAAGAAAGATTTGGCAGAAGAGTTTAATTTGACCCCTGAAATGGTACAAAATATATTTGATAATGCTGAAATTAAAAAACCGTCCAAGGACAAACAAGATAAAGAGAGAAAAAATGTCATAAACAGGTAATTTTGTATATCTTAGCTTTGAGGAGCTCGGGGCCTAGTGGTTAAAGAGCCAACCTCTCAAGTGTGAGGGCGTGGGTTCGATTCCAGGTCGGGCAAGTACCAATGCAACTTTTCTAAGTTTGTATGTACTTTCTTAGTATATCTTGGACACCAATGACTGTGTTTCGGATGGCACGTTAAACTGTAGGTCCCGGCTGTTATTGAACATCCTTGGCAGTCGTTACGGGTAGTCAGAAGCCAGTAAGTCTGACGCCTGTCTAACCAAGGTGTATTGGGTTGCCCGGGTAACTGGGTTGAGGAGGTCAGATAGGCGCTCGCTCCACATAAAACACTGGTACTCAGCTGCATCCGGTTAAGACTGGAAGCCTACCCCAACAGAGCTTGTCAAAAGTCCAGGCAGATCATGGTTAAGCCATTTTATTAAGAAAATATTGCCAAAAATTACTTGTTTGCGGACATATAATAATGTATTTTCAAAAATGATTACAGGATCAGTGAAGAACAGAAAAAGGAAGTGATATCTTTGCGAAAGGATGGAGTCATTATTTCTGACATAGTCAAGCAGACCGGGGTATCGGTGAGTTCAATAATAATAGGGATGTGGACTAGGTCATAAATAAAATACTTTATCATATTCATTTCGTAAAACATCTTAAAATAATGACAGTTTCATTTATCGTTTTGAACTGAAAACTGTTTTTATTTTTTTATTGGTAATATAATCGAAATAAGTATATGGATTGATGTGAAAATTCTGTGACGTCATATGTGGGGTTTTCATACAAATTGCATAGAGAGTAACCGTTTTTGACAGTTCCATAAAAGTATTGAATTTGACTAGTTGTCCGCATCCCTATTCATTGCATTTCCATCACACTTATCGTCATGAACGTAGAATAATGTCGGTTTTGAAAAAAAAATACGAAAATCACTTTTTACCATGTTTGGATACAATATATTATTGAAATTTTGACTGTCTCGTTAGTCTAGAGGTCGCAAGGTACGACTGCTGTGCACGGGGTCTCGGGTTCGAATCCCGGGTCGGGCCGAAATCGCTTTGTGGGTTTTGAGAAACTTTCACAAAGCAGCCTGGAGTCTGGAAGTTGGTGAATGTTTCACCCGTGCATCGTGTCGCACGTTGCAGTCGGTCCTGCTTGTGATCTCTCTCCGGTCGTGTCGGATTGCCGTCCCATCGGACTATGGGAGTGAGGGAATAGAGAGTGCACCTGTGTCTGCGCGAATGTGCGTGCACTGTAATATGTCCTGCGCTCCTAAGGATCATGCTTACCACAAAAAAGTTGAATGACCTAGGGGTCAACGATCGAGCGTGTTCATAGAGACCGGCGTTATGCGTAAGAACACAATAATAATGTGATTATAAATTTTATGAGGTATGTTGTTGTTTTCATGACTTTTTTGTGGTAAATTATCCTTAGCATGTACTATACCCTATTCACCGAGCTTTGAGCCAAAAGGTAAACAAACAATAAAAAGAGTTCTTTAAAATGTCACGATTGACGTAGTGAACATATTTTATAAAAATAACTACGGAATTAACACAATGACAACATTAGAAATTATATTTTAGAATGATGTCTGTAGAACTTCTGATATCCTTTCAGATTTATTTGAAATCAAACATCAAACATTATAAATGCCCTAAAATTATTTTCTTAAGTTTTATTAATTATATATTAAACAGTTTACATGTAAAAGAACCTAAAAAAGACGCGATCCTCAAACTTGGAACGTATTTTAATACTACTAAATTATAGACCACAGACACTGCGAACATTTTACATTAAAATGTGACGTTTTGTCATCGGTCGGGTTATACCCGCCATCTTTACTAATCGATCAACTTGTTGATGCGAGAAGTGCCACTGCAGATATTTTCGTTAAATTCGTTTTACTTTGTTGTTACTTTTATTATTTTCATTAAGTTTATTGTAAAAAGGAGGAGGTTCTCAATTCGGCCGTTTTTTTTAATGTATGTACACCGATTACTCCGAGGTTTCTAGTCCGATTTGTGTAATTGCATTTACTAAATGCAGTATACTTGCCATTAGGTCCCATAAAAATTTCATCCAATTTGGTTCAGTACTTTTTATTTTATGAGCATTTGTTTGATTTATGTGGATGATGTCTATGTGGATGATGTTATAATCGGCCGGTTAATGAGAATTTCCCACAAACTTGAGTTATGATAGCTATTATAGAAGGTATGGAGTGTATAAATGGATGACGAAACAAGATTTTGGACCTGATACTAAAAAGATTAAAATATTTTTTTTTTACAAAACGGACTTCAAAAACACTGAAAAGTGAAAAAAAAGCTTTTAAGTACATCGCTCTAGAAGTCGGTGTCCAAATAAATACAATATTACAGTTGCAACTTCTTGATACCGACTTCTAGAGCGATGTACTTAAAAGCTTTTTTTTCACTTTTCAATGTTTTTGAAGTCGGTTTTATTTTTTTGTTATATTGACTAGTTCGCGTGTAATAACACGAGTGAACCCAAACCTGGGCCAAGCAACGCTTGCACATTTTCTTCGCCGAAGAAAAAGCGAGCTAAGAAATCTCCAATGGATTCAGTGGAAAAGATGGCTGTTATTAATATGTTTAAACACGTAGAAGAAACATGGCCGAAAGATTCATATCCGTATAAAACCGATATTATTAATAAGACAGCTGATATCGTGGGAATATCTCGAGCAACTGTAAAAAGGTTTATTAAAGAATATAAAACAACAGGCTGTCTGAGATCACCAAAACCACCGCAGAGATTATTAAAGATTGACACTTTGGATGATATAGATTTGGAAGCAATACGTCGTAAACTGCATACGTTTTATTCTAACAATGAACCGCCTACCATTGATAAGCTGCTGGAGGCTGTAAATTCCGATGATACTCTGCCCAGTTTTAAAAGGACAACTTTCTATAAGTTATTAAATAAACTACAATTTAAATATGTCAAACGCAATCGCAAGAGTGCACTCATTGATAGAGAAGACATTGTGTAAAATTAAGGAGTGAAGGCAGAAAGATTATTGCACGGATGAAACTTGGTTTAATGAAGGTTAGTAATTTTCACAGATGATGTATTTCTGTTGCCGCTATAACAACAAATACTGAAAACTAGAATAAAATAATTATTTTGGGGGGCTCCCATACAACAAACGTGATTTTTTTGTTCATTTTTGCTCGATATCGATAACGGCAACAGGTAGATGCTTGAAATATTGACAGAATATGGAATGTATTACTTACTTAAAAAATAAGTTATTTTATTAAAATTAAATTAATATTTGAGGAGGGCTCCCATACAAAAAACATGATTTTTTGCTCGTTTTATAAATAATGGTACGGAACCCTTCGTGCGCGAGTCCGACTCGCACTTGGTCGGTTTTTAGGTTCTTTTACATGTAAACTACTTTATATTATCTATACTTATAATAAATCTGTAGAGAGGTCAATTCTGTACATTGAATATATTTTCAAAATAACTATCAGGGGGTGATAAGTGATCGATACTGATGCCAAAAATGCAATCAGTAAAATTTTTGTCTGTCTGTCTGTCTGTCCGTCTGTCTGTCTGTCTGTATGTTATTAATAGGAACAAAAACTACTGGACGGATTTTAATGAAACTTGGTACAATTATTCTTCATACTCCTGGGCAGGTTATAGGATACTTTTCATCACGCTACAATCAAAAGGAGCAGAGCAGTGAAGGAAAATGTTGGGAAAACGGGAAAAGTTACACCATTTTTTAAGCTTTCGTCGCGTGTGCAGCCTTAATGGTTAAAGCTACATAGAAATCATGTATGACGGAAATGTTCTACATAAAATTATCTAAAAAATATTCCATATGTCTATCTTTAATGGTTGACTCACAATACCACGTATAACTGCCAATAGTTTATCAGTTCGGAGCTTTCTGATTATTTGTTATCGATTTGTTTACTCTTATGTTTATAATATTCTCGCTCATCCCTAATTAACAAAAGATAACATTATTACATATTTTACAAAAAAAGAACCATAGAAATCGGTATAGAAATACCAAACTTATACATGAAATACGATAATCAGCCATCGCCACGTGTCGTTGCCGCGCTCGACGCAGGTCGGCTGGTAGGTATAATATAAGGCGGGAGGTCCGAGCGCGAGCTTCTCATCCCGACAAAAGTTAGGCTTTGGTAGTGGTAATCGACATCCACACTGGCGTAGCCGCGGGGGTCCTCTATAGGTTATATATCAGAACAACACAAAGACTACTTTTTGTCGCGAAAACCGACATCCACGCGGGCGGAGCCGCGGGCGACCGCTAGTAATTAATAAAACTTAAGGAAATGATTTAAATCATTTATAACGTTTGATTTCAAATAAATCTGAAAGGATACCAGAAGTTCCACAGACATCATTCTAAAATATAATTTCTAATGTTGTCAGTGTGTTAATTCCGTAGTTATTTTTATAAAATATCTTCACTACGTCAATCGTGACATTTTAAAGAACTCTTTTTATTGTTTGTTTACCTTTTGGCTCAAGGCTCGGTGAATAGGGTATAGATGATGATAGATTGACTGCCTGCCTCGCTCTAGTAGTCGCAAGGCTTGACTGCTGGGCACGGGGTCGAGGGTTCGAATCCCGGGTCGGGCCGAAATCGCTTTGTGGGTTTTGAGAAACTTTCATGAAGCAGCCTGGAGTCTGGAAGTTGGTGATTGATTCACCCGTGCATCGTGTCGCACGTTGCAGTCGGTCCTGCTTGTGATCTCTCTCCGGTCGTGTCGGATTGCCGTCCCTGAGGACTATGAGAGTGAGGGAATAGAGAGTGCACGTGTGTCTGCGCGAATGTGCGTGCACTATAATATGTCCTGCGCAGCTGGCTAATCTCCATAAAAAAGAACGGCCGCCGTAGCCGACAATCGGCCTGGATGCCATCAGACAATTTCATACAAATTCTGTCCCATTTTTGTATTTATTCGGTAGATAGTGGCTATTCGGACATTTTGAAGCTTACCTTATTATTATTTTTTACAGAGAGCCTCAATATACGGGATATGGAGAAATTGGTGTAAGGAAAATAACGACATGCCAGCTGTTAACACTGTCAGAAAAGATGATATTTCAGACCAAGATTTAAATATTAGCACTGATTTATTATCACAAGATTATATTGAATATTGGTGATTAAAGGTGAAGGAAAACATCTCGAGGAAACCTGGACCATAAAGTCTGAAATCACCAACCCGCATTGAGCAAGCGTGGTGATTGACGCTCAATCCTTCTCTGTAGGAGAGGAGGCCTGTGCCCAGCGGTGGGACAATAACAAGGCTGATTATGATATTATAATGTAAATGGCACTTTCTTGTCGCCATTTTGAATTGGGATGTGGACTAGGTCAAAAATAAAATAACTTATCATATTCATTTTGTAAAGCATCTTAAAATAATGTCAGTTTAATTTATCGTTTTGAATCGAAAATTGGTTTCATTTTTTCTTATAATGTAATCGAAATAAGTATACGGCTTGATGTGAAAAATCTGTGACGTCATAGCTTGTGTTTTCATACAAATTGCATAGAGAGTAACCGTTTTTGACAGTTCTATAAAAGTATTGAATAGGGTATCTGCCTGTGTTTGATTTTGTACAAAATTTTTAACAAAACAAATAAACACACGCACAAGGAAAATTTTTCTGAAAACAGCGTCCAAATTGGTTGATAAATGGAGCAGCAATCAACATTTTTTATATTCGTGTGATGAAGAGTGAGATCATAGTGGGTACATCCTGCTATCTCTTTTGCACATGCGTGATGAAATGGCGTTGACGTCACAAGCCTGTATGTGCATCCTTTTTCTGTTATTTAACTGTTTGACTATTGAAAGGTTTATAAATTACTTATTTCTCAACGGATTCCAAAAATTTTTCTGTTTTTGGTTTTGTAAAATGTTACTTTTGATATGGAATAATTAACAAAATATATAATATAATGAGTCAAATACCCTATTTGACTAGTTGTCCACATTCCTATTATTACGTGATTTGGTTGAATTGTTTACCAAATGATAAGTGTATGCGCTATGCGTAGAATGTATATAAGTGTTAATTGATCTCTTTAATTAATAGTAATTAATACAAAATTGTAATAAATATTGTTGATTTTTATATTGCATTTGGTTTTATTTAGGTGGTACCTATGGATTTTCAATTCGCTGTTGATGACGGCAGCACATCAAGCTACCCGAAACTGGCAAATTTTGCCAATCAATTTTGAATTATATGCTTCAGTGATTGTTAAAAATACTAAGGAAATTTGACATATTTTTAGCAGCTTGATGTGCTGGCATCTGTACCTAGGAAATCAAGATCATGTTGTGAGGAAGGTTTTGAGTATGAATGTGGATGTGTATAGAGGAAGGGGACGACCAAAGAAACGATGGATGGATTGCGTGAAAGTTGATATAGCTAGACAGAATGTAACTTGTGAGATGACGGCAGATAGAAGAGCGTGGAAGAAGAAAACATGCTGCGCCGACCACAACTAAAGGTAGGTAATAGTAAAGAAAAACAAAGGTTATTTATGAAATATATATTTCTTTTTCGCAATCACAGTATATCCACCATATTATGGACTACCTAAGTAGGTATTCATTTATACAAAAACAATGTAGGTAGGTAGTTACGAATTTAATTCTGTCAAAAGTTTTAGTTCCCTCATTCTGAGACTGGCCGAGAATGGGGTCTCGGGTTCGATTCCCGAATAGGGCCAAAATTGCTTTGTGGATTTTAAAAAACTCACACAAGCAGCCCGGAGTCTGGAAGTTGGTGATTGATTCACCCGTGCATCATGTCGCACGTTGCAGTCGGTCCTGCTTGTGATCTCTCTCCGGTCGTGTCGGATTGCCGTCCCTGAGGACTATGAGAGTGAGAGAATAGAGAGTGCACCTGTGTCTGCGCGAATTTGCGTGCATTATTATATATTCGGTCGGCAAATTCCGGTATTATGATACTTTCATTCTTTTCAATAATAATGTTGCTTGACGTTTCTCCTTCATTTTCATTGCACCATCTTCGCCATATTGTGAACACCGATCCTCACTGGAAATAACAAAAAAAAATGAAAAAAACTCAAACTCAAAATCATTTATGACATAATTCCGAACTCACTACTATATTGTAGGTATTTATGGATGAATTCTTAGCTTGGCGCTGAGGGCACATCTTTTTAACGTGGCGGTCAAAAAATTAAGTAGAGCTTTCTGAAACCATCTACATGAGATATCAGGACTGCACCGTTAGGTCCGGATCAGGGGCGGCCCGTCCATATGGCGAACGGAGCAGCAGCTCCAGGCGCCAAATGCTAAGAGGCGCCGAAATGGCAATGAAAAATATAAGTTTTGGTTTTCTATATGTATTTGTTCACAAAAAAGGCGCCAGAATTGGATCTCGCCAGTCTAAAATTTACTTCAGGCCAGCGCTAGTCCGGATAACCTATAGCCTTGCTCGATAAATGGGTTATCAGGCAGGCCACACCGCCAGCTGGCGGGCGGGCGCACGAAGCGAACGAATGAAACTATACATCATCGTCATCATCATCACAGCCTATTTATCGTCCCACTGCTGGGCACAGGCCTCTCAGTGAAGGACTGCCCTTACATCCAGTATATGAATTTTATCTATACTAATATTATAAAGCTAAAGAGTTTGTTTGTTTGAACGCGTTAATCTCCGAAACTACTGGTTCGATTTGAAAAATTCTTTCAGTGTTAGATAGCCCATTTATCGAGGAAGGCTATGGCTATATACCATCACGCTAAGACACACGGGAGCGGAGCAGTAACCAAAGATGCGGGTGAAACCGCTGGGGACAGCTAGTTATTATAATAACACTCACCGACACTCCTGTCTGTTTAACAATTTCAGACGCCATCTTTTCTCAGCGAAATTATTCTTTTTTTCTGTTCTGCAATGATCCTGAAGAGATATTTAAATATATATATATATATATAGTCAGTAAGTTTTTTGCTGAGTTAAAATAGCTTGAATCCATGGATAAATTGAGCATAGAATGTAATTCGACCCGATTTAACCTTTTGACCGCCACGTCAAAAAAAAGACGTGCCCTCAGCGCCAAGTTAAGAATTCAGCCATAAATACCTACAATATAGTAGTGAGTTCGGAATTATATCGATTGAAACTTACTATTAATTTTGTACTTTAAAAGTCTGTCACGTAGTCGTGACAGTGGGGTGCTGGGCACTTTTTGGCCTGTCATCTATACGTGACAGTGGCGGTCAAAAGGTTAAATACATAATTACCTGGGTATATGCATTCCTTTTCTTTTTTGGGGTCTCTTGTTAGATAGACCGGAAGTATCAAATATGCTCTGAACATCTTTAGCGGTGACACCAAACTCTTCAGCCAAATCTCTCTTCAAATTCTTATCAAGATTAGAACAATTTAGTGCTTTTAATCTCTCTGTCACTTTTCTAGTTAAATTTTCGTTTACATTAATCACATTTAAACTGTTATCTCTACTTGTACTTTGTTCATCTATAATTATATTATCTTTATCATGTACAACTAAATTATATCTATCATTCAATTTCTTAATATTTTCATCACTTATTGCGATATTTTCATCACTTATTGCAATATTATTATCACTTATTGCGATATTTTCACCACTTATTGCGATATTTTCACCACTTATTGCAATATTTTCACCACTTATTGCAATATTTTCATCACTTATTGCGATAGTTTCACCACTTATTGCGATATTTTCACCACTTATTGCAATATTTTCACCACTTATTGCGATATTGCCATCATTCATTGCAATATTTTCAACAGACACGTCTAGACATCTTCTCTCCCTTTGTGTTATATTAAAATTGTCTATAGTTTCTACATCACAATATGTTTTGACTATATCTTTATATTTATCATTGATAGTATCAAAAGTATGTTTGGGAACAGGTTTCTTTAGACCGTATGAATTTTGTGATGTATCAAAGTCGCTGACTGATTCTTGGTCAATATTGTCAATAGTATTGTGTTCATTATCATTATTGATATCAACAGTATAGAAAACTTCTTGAACAGTTAGTGCAGGTTTTAAAATGTCATGTGTTTCTCTAATATTTTCAATATCGTCGGTTGTTATCTGAAAACAAAAAAGTTTAATATTTATTTATCTATACTAATATTATAAAGCTGAAGAATTTGTTTGTTTGTTTGTTTGAACGCGTTAATCTCAGGAACTACTGGTTTGATTTGAAAAATTCTTTCAGTGTTAGATAGCCCATTTATCGAGGAAGGCTATAGGCTATATACCATCACGCTAAGACACACGGGAGCGGAGCAGTAACCAAAGATGCGGGTGAAACCGCTGGGGACAGCTAGTATTTTATAAATGATAGATAGATATTGTGGTGGCCTAGTGGTTAAAGAGCCAGCCACTCAAGTGTGAGGGCGTGGGTTCGATTCCAGATCGGGCAAGTACCAATGCAACTTTTTTAAGTTTGTATGTACTTTCTAAGGTTATCATGGATACCAATGACTGATTAAAAGGTGAAGGAAAACATCTCGAGAAAACCTGGATTATAAAGTCTGAAATCTAACTAACTACATATAAGGTCTAACAAAACCAGTGCAAAATATTTTTAGAAGTCATCTAGTTCATGCTAAGGATCATGTTTACCAAAAAAGAAGTCTTGAAAACAATGACATATTTTATTAAACCGCGCCGGACTCAATGAACGCGTTTGACCGTTGACCCCTAGGTCATTCAACTTTTTTTGTGGTAAACATGATCCTTAGCATGTACTAGATGACCTGTAAAAATATGGTGCACTAGTTTTGTTTTTGTTAGACCTTATATAAAATTAAAGTGTCTCTTTGTAATATTGAAAACAAACATTTTTACTATATACATAACGAATGTATTTATATATATTTTGATATGTTTTTACAATTTTTGTCTGTCTGTTTATGCCAGTTAATCTCCGTAATGTCTAGAACGATTTTGACAAAATTAGATTAGAAGGAGTAACTTAGGCTACCTTTTAACCGGTTACAAAGATATTTTTAATAGAATCGCCTGTTACGACATTCGCTGGGTCAGCTAACAGGTAGGTAATAATATAACTCACAGCATCGATCGAGTTCAACAGCCGCCGCAGTATGGCGTAGCTCGTGAGCGCTTTGTCTCTGAACGCCGCGGCCGCCGACAGACGCGCGGCACACTCGAAACACACGTTTTGGAAAATACCCTCGTTTTCACCAACCTGAAGACATGTCTGAAGTTAGCCGACATAAATTATGAAAGCACCACCTTTTTTTAGGATGGTTAAAGTATTTTTTTCTTTTTTAGACACTGCAAGACCGCCACGTCATAAAAAAAGAGTGCCCTTAGCGCCAAACTAAGAATTCATCAATACATACCTACAATATGTGTAGTAGTGAGTTCGGAATTATATCGATTGAAATTCACCATTAATTTTAAACTTTTAAAGTTTGTCATGTATACGTGACAGTGGCGTGCTGGGCACTTTTTAGTTTGTCGTCTATACGTGACTGTGGCGGTCAAAAGGTTAATAGATTTTTTAGCGAATTCTAGTACCACAGGTAACTAAAAAGCCTATTCTTACCTTGAGCCCGGTGACGTCATACAGCATTTGGCACAAATTATATTCCTGTACGCGATACATCTTCACGTTGTACGCGAGGCACACGCGACACACCTCCTGAAATTGTACAAGAGCAGTCAGCGAACTGGACTATCAATGGCAAGCTGGACTGGCGAGCTGAGGGTCCCGGGTCCGATTCCCGGTGAATGAGCATACTTGTTGGCTGTCTACTGTCTACTTGTCTGGGTGTTATAATATGTGTTTATCACTACATAGTATAAAACAAAGTCGCTTTCTCTGTCCCTATGTCCCTTTGTATGCTTAAATCTTTGAAACTATGCAACGGATTTTGATGCGGTTTTTTTTACTAGACAGAGTGATTCAAGAGGAAGGTATGTATAATAACATGCATTAAATAGTGGAAAAGTACTGTTATTTTTGAGGTTTCTAATGTGATGTCGTATATAATTTCATTTTTCCCGCTTACATTACCAGTGCGAAGCCGGGGCGGGTCGCTAGTAAAAATATATAAGGTGCTATAAAAATATCTGTCACGGCTTTAATGGGAGATAGTATTGTGTTTATAGATTACAATAGTGAAGATAAATTAGAGATTATTTGTCATATTTTTTTTCCCACAAACAGATGTAGGTATGTGTAAATTGTGAACCACGTTATGCAGCGTAGAACCAATGTTACATTGAATTAACTGCTCCGGGGTACGAAAGTTCTTCACTATTGTAATCTATAATCACAATACAACCTCCCATTAAAGCCGTGGCAGATATTTTTATAGCACCTTATATACTTGTGTGTAAAGTGACGATGAAGGAGATCAGCCAGCTGCGCAGGACATATTATAGTGCACGCACATTCGCGCAGACACAGGTGCACTCTCTATTCCCTCACTCTCATAGTCCGATGGGACCGGAGAGAGATCACAAGCAGGACCGACTGCAACGTGCGACACGATGCACGGGTGTGTCAATCACCAACTTCTAAACTCCAGGCTGCTTCATGAAAGTTTCTCAAAACCCACAAAGCGATTACGGCCCGACCCGGGAATCAAACCCAAGACCCCGTGCACAGCAGTCGCGCCTTGTGACTACTAGACCAACGAGGCAGTCACCAATATACAACGTGTAACGTTAAATGCGCAAAACCTGTCTATTAAATTGTATATCAAGCCATTAGCTGCTCAAACCCAATAAAATAGGTAAACAAACACAAATTGTTGTTAACCAATTTATTTTTTCCCATCCGCGGGACAATAATAGCTCTTATTTCAATGCCAATACGAATCTTCCATGCAGTAAATACCATGAATTAGTTGAAGTGAACAATATTTTTTCTCTGGAATAGGTCAATTACATTAAAATCAGTTGGGGTGTCTGAGGTTTTGCGCATTTAACGTTACACGAAATCCTACTACTATTATAAAGGCGAAAGTTTGTAAGTATGGATGTATGGATGTGTAGATGTATGGATGTTTGTTACTCTTTCACGTAAAAACTACTGAATGGATTTGAATGAAACTTTACCACAATATAGCTTATACATCAGAATAACATATAGGCTACTTTTTATCCGGGTATGGAAAGTACTTCTCTCAGAAAGCGGGTGAAACCGCTGGCGGAAGCTAGTATACTAATATGTGAGGTCAGATAATTAATTACCTTGGCCGGTACTGGGCTTTCAGGAAGACAGTCATCCTGAATATTTGAGTCCTCAATGGACTCGGAATGCTGAGATGGACTGGGAATAGGTTCTAATTGGGTATGATCTGTTGGCTTTGGATCCTGAAACATAATATACAACTCCATTACTATATTTTATATTTGAAAAGTCGTGGTAGCCTAATGGTTAAAGAGCCAACCTCTCAAGTATGAGGACGTGGTTTCGATTCCAAGTTGGGCAAGTACCAATGCAACTTTTCTAAGTTTGTATGTACTTTCTAAGTATATCTTGGACACCAATGACTGTGTTTCGGATGGCACGTTAAACTGTAGGTCCCGGCTGTCATTGAACATCCTTGGCAGTCGTTACTTGGCAGACGTTTTCCTTCACCTTTAATCAGTCATTGGTGTCCAAGATATACTTAGAAAAGTTATATTGGTACTTGCCTGACCTGAAATTGAACACGCACCCTCATACTTAAGAGGCTCGTGTGATCAGGCGACTTATTTTGTTACTTATATGACTAAAGGTATTTCTCAAAAGGGCTTCAACCTGTAGCTTCGGCCCCACGTTCACCTTCCAAAAATCCGGGACTCCATAGTCCCGTGGTCTAGTATAGACATCTATCTATATATATAAAAGAAAGTCGTGTTAGTTACTCCGCTTATAACTCAAGAACGGCTGAACCGATTTAGCTGAAAATTGTCAGGGAGGTAGTTTAGAGCCAGGAGAAGGACATAGTGTAGAAGTGAGTAGGGTAGGGTAGAGTAGGGTGGAGTAGGGTAGAGTAGTGTAGAGTAGGGTGGAGTAGGGTAGAGTAGGGTGGAGTAGTGTAGAGTAGTGTAGAGTAGGGTAGAGTAGTGTAGTGTAGAGTAGGGTAGAGTAGGGAAGAACGGGCGCAAGCCGCGCGGGCAAAAGCCAGTACAAAAATAAATAACTTACTTTAGTTTCTTGCGTGTTAGATGCATTACACTGTTTAGCTCGCAACTGCGCCAATATACCGTGAGCTTCAGTGGGAATGGCAAATGTGTTCAGTCTATTGCCGGTAAGACATGAGTCATCAAAATGTCTACCACAAAGCATCTTACGCTGGGCATACAGCTTTTGTAACGACTCATTGGAACTCCAATCATCGTTGGGATAACAATATATGGCCCAAACTTGAGCTCTGAAAAAAAAAATAGACACATTATCACTACATAGTATATTTTGACTGCCTCGTTGGTCTAGTGGTTGCAAGGCGCGACTGCTGTGCACGGGGTCTCGGGTTCGAATCCCGGGTCGGGCCGAAATCGCTTTGTGGGTTTTGAGAAACTTTCATAAAGCAGCCTGGAGTCTGGAAGTTTGATTCACCCGTGCATCGGAGAGCACGTAAATGTCGGTCCTGCGCCTGATCTCTCTCCGGTCGTGTCGGATTGTCGTCCCATCGGACTATGAGAGTGAGGGAATAGAGAGTGCACCTGTGTCCGCGCTAATGTGCGTGCACTATAATATGTCCTGCGCAGCTGGCTGATCTCCATAAGAGAGAACGGCCGCCGTAGCCGACAATCGGCCTGGATGCCATCATCAACATCATCATCATCATCACATAGTATATATATAAAATAGTATAAAACAAAGTCGCCTTCTCTGTCCCTATGTCCCTTTGTATGCTTAAATCTTTGAAACTACGCAACGGATTTTGATGCGTTTTTTTTAATAGATAGAGTGATTCAAGAGGAATGTTTATATGTATAATTTTAGTATCAGCATTGCACCCGTGCGAAGCCGGGGCGGGTCGCTAGTTTTATCTAAATTAAGTATATTATTTAGTAAGTCTGACGCCAGTCTAACCAAGGGGTATTGCTCAAAAGTAGAGCATCATATTTTTACAGGTCATCTAGTACATGCTAAGGATCATGTTTACCTCAAAAAGTCATGAAAACAACAATATATTTGACTAATTTTATCATCTCAGTCGCCAAATTGTACGCATAACGCCGGTCTCTATGAACGCGCTCGATCGTTGCCCTGGGTCATTCAACTTATTTATGGTAAACATGATCCTTAGCATGTACTAGATGACCTGTGAAAATATGGTGCACTAGTATTGTTACACCTTATATATGTATGTAAGCCTTTTTTTTCGTGGGAAATCATCAAATGACCCCTCCCGCTGAGGGTGCAGCTGGAGGGAGTGTCAGAGTCTTACTGACTAAAACCCACTATGTTCCTTCTGGAGATCCCTGTGTGCCAGGGCCACGGTATCTCTTACGAACAACCCGCAGCCCATTTATGTAAGCCTGTAATTTACTTACTTGAGAGGCTCATGCTTTGATGGTTGTGGAAACCTGTGGAAGCTCAATGAAGGGTCTTCCTTTGGAGTAATGCCACATTTTGCGCATTTCACACTTCCATCTCCCGCTGTGGTGAGAAAATACAATAGTTAGTTCATATCCATAGTCCGTATTTCATTCCATATTGTACAGTCACCCGCACATCAGTAGACACACTTTAAAATCGCTTTGTGGGTTTTGAGAAACTTTCATAAAGCAGCCTGGAGTCTGGAAGTTGGTGATTGATTCACCCGTGCATCGGAGAGCACGCAAATGTCGGTCCTGCGCCTGATCTCTCTCCGGTCATGTCGGATTGCCGTCCCTGAGGACTATGAGAGTGAGGGAATAGAGAGTGCACCTGTGTCTGCGCGAATGCTTGTGCACTATAATATGTCCTGCGCAGCTTGCTGATCTCCATAAAAGAGAACGGCCGCCGTAGCCGACAATCGGCCTGGATGCCATCATCATCATCATCAGACACACGTTGACCTTGAGACCGCCTCTATATCCTACGACATAAGAGCTGTTTTCGCAGTTCAAATGTTTCCACTGATGTGCGGGTGACTGTACATTAGGTGGAAAATTAAAATAAATGGCATCATGGCCGTTTGTCGGCTACGGCGGCCGTTCTCTTTTATAGAGATCAGCCAGCTGCGCAGGACATATTATAGTGCACGAACATTAGCGCAGATACAGATGCACTCTCTATTCCCTCGCTCTCATAGTCCGGTGGGACGGCAATCCGACACGACCGGAGAGAGATCACAAGCAGGACCGACTGCAACGTGCGACACGATGCACGGGTGAATCAATCACCAACTTCCACCAACGGCCCGACCCAGGAATTGAACCCAAGACCCAGTGCACAGCAGACGCGCCTTGCGACTACTGGACCAACATGGACCAAGGTGGAAAATTATAAAATTATTGAAACAATATGGACCCCGACAGATGGGCACAGCAACTCAGAAAAAAGGCGTTTAAGAGCGCTTGTTCCAAAAGCTGTCAACGTCGCAAATAGCTGTCAAATATTTACATGTTTTAATTAATGTACATTTTACCGTGTGAAAATAAGAGAAAAATCTCTGTAGTGCATAAAAAAAAATACGGAATGCAATAATCAATATCGTAACACCGAATATGTATTTTTATATGGCACTTGGAAAGTTTCCAAATACGTTTTTTACACCTAAAACGTTTACAACATTAGGGTATTTGACTCTTTTTTTTATTATTCATATCAAAAGTAACATTTTACAAAGCAAAAAAACACAAATAATTGTTGGAATCCATTGAGAAATAAGTAATTTATAAACCTTTCAAAGACAAACAGTTAAATAACAGAAAAAGGATGCACATACAAGCTTGTGACGTCAATCCACTCTTCATCATACGAATGTAAAAAATGTTGATTGCTGCTCCATTTATCGACCAATTTTGAAGCTGTTTTTCAGCACATTTTGAGATTAAACCGGACATACATACAGACAAACAGTAAAAAATTCTAAAAACATTATTTTTGGCTTCTATATCGATTGTAGATGACGCCCCAAGTATTCTTTTATAAAAATATAAAATGTACAGTTTTGACCTTCCTACAATTTTATTATATGTATAGATAAATAACAAATAAGAAGTGTCGTGGTGGCCTAGTGGTTAAAGAGCCAACCTCTCAAGTGTGAGGGCGTGGGTTCCATTCCAGGTCGGGCAAGTACCAATGCAACTTTTCTAAGTTTGTATGTACTTTCTAAGGATATCTTGGACACCAAAGACTGTGTTTCGGATGGCACGTTAAACTGTAGGTCCCGGCTGTCATTGAACATCCTTGGCAGTCGTTACGGGTAGTCAGAAGCCAGTAAGTCTGACGCCAGTCTAACCAAGGGGTATTGGGTTGCCCGGGTAACAGTGTTGAGAAGGTCAGATAGGCAGTCGCTCCTTGTAAAACACTGGTACTCAGCTGAATCCGGTTAGACTGGAAGCCGACCCCAACATAGTTGGGAAAAGGCTCGAGAGATGATGATGATTTGCTGGGAAGTTTGTTGCGCCACTGCTTCCCAGCAAAAACACATAGGAAGTGGTGAAGGGTGGGTGTTTTTGGGGACTGTCTTTTGTAATATTTGACGTTCAAAAAGTGCTGTTTTACAGCCAAGTTTGAATAAATGAGTTTGATGATATATGTATAGATTATAAATAATAAATAAGACCTAAACTCTTTTCAGGTAGATGAAGCGATGGCACCGCAAGACAATTCAACCGATTATTACGGTTTCTGTCTTTTGCTGTGAAATGTATATCACAGATGATCTTCTTGCTATAGAGCTCATAATCATCAGGACCGTCCAACTTCCCACCAGCTACGTTGACCCAGGCCTTGAAACGTTCCGGGTTCCTTACAGGATGTGGAAACCTATGGTACGAGTTCACTGTAAAGAGAGAAATAACACTGTTTCTTTAAAATAGCTATGACACTCGAGTTTGTTTCGGCGTTTCTTCTCAAGGCAGTTAAGTCAGTTAGGAAATGCCGACCTCATCCGTTATTTTATGAAAAATGTGTTGATGTGTAAAAGTGTTGATTTCAACCTATTTGCAAAATAAATATCATTTATCATTTGTTTACTGGATATATAGTCGTAATTTTAATTAGACGAAGCTAGCTGACGTTTACTGTGTTGTCAGTTTTTGATGAAATAAAAATAGTGTTGCGACAAAGTGAATGAAAGAAAAAGTTTTTGAATTAACCCCTCGACTGTCTAAAGAACACCATGTATACATAAGAAAAAAAAAGAAAAAATCTCCACTTGTCCTATGAATAATGAAAAATAAATTTTATATATTATAGATAAAAAACTTAAGTATTTAGGTAATTTTCATTTGAAATTGTGAATATTTTCAAATTAAATTGGGAAATGTCTTATCTCATTTGTTTTTTATTACTTAAGACATTTGAGGGGTTAATAAAATTGCCTCAATTGTCTAGTCAATAGTTGCATGTTGTGTTTATTTGTTTTGTTAAAAATTTTGTACAAAATCAAACACAGGCAAATACCCTATTGTGATTTGGGAACTGGCATTTTTAAAATTAACATTAATGATGTAAATAAGTAGGTGTTTGTAAATATTAGATGGTTAAAATAATAAAAAACATACAATATAATATGAGGTAATAAAATTGTAATAGATGAATTGGGATGTGGACTAGGTCATAAATAAAATACTTTATCATATTCATTTTGTATAACATCTTAAAATAATGTCAGTTTAATTTATCGTTTTGAACCGAAAACTGATTTTATTTTTTTTACTGGTAATATAATCGAAATAAGTGTATGGATTGATGTGAAAAATCTGTGACGTCATATGTGGTGTTTTCATACAAATTGCATAGAGGGTAACCGTTTTTGACAGTTCTATAAAAGTATTGAATTTGACTAGTTGTCCGCATCCCTATTTACTATGTACATCGCTGCTGTAAAATTCGTATTTTCAATAAATCTTTTCTTACAGAGAAACTCAATAAAATTGTGTTTGACTTAGTGTGTCGTCCTAATCACAAAATTATCTTATATAGTTATTTACTCTTTGAACATCCTAGGCATGATCGCGACAAAACAACACAAACGTAACAGCAAAATGATTGCACTATAAATTTAATTCACACAATAACTTCGGATAAGTCATACACTTCACTACGGAGGATTCAACTCAACGTGTATCGGCATATAAATTTGATTAAGAAAAGCACTTATAATGGAACGAAAACAACGAACAAAATGTAGAAACGACGGAAAATATAACAACAAAACAAATGTCAGAAAAATGACCCGCCAATTCCGCTATGAAAAGAATTGTGTCGCGTTCCGAATTGCGCCTATGGCACTGTTTGCGTTGTGAGCGCCAAAAGCCGTTCCGTTTTGATTATCGCGCTTACAACGCTGTTGACGCGATTTCAATTCGGAACGGTTTAAAACGCACGCGATTTGCGATTGTCATTTGTTAAGTTTTGACTGGTTATTCAATTATGGATAATAAAGTACTATGTGGATGTATGTATGTGCTGTTAGATAGGAATTGATAGTACAAATGTGTAAGCTTCGTATACTGTAGATTGTGTACGCAGCTCAATATACGAGTATGTGAACGCCGCCTAACAGTTATGACGTGACACACGAATGACAGTGACAGATAGCACACCCCATATAGAAAATTGAAGCCTGCTCGTGAAGCGATCTATTTTTCATTGTAAAATATTAATAAGGGAAAGTACATGTTATAAAATTGCTAATCCAAAATACCTTTAGTTAAATAGTGTCGATCTACTTAAATACTGGAAGTAAAACCTTTAATTGTCGATTTTTCTATTTTTTAGGTTAGTAAACAATGTGTTAATATTTCATCTTGATTAATTTTTGTGTGGTAGTTTGTAATTTTATAATAACATTAAATATTTCTATTTTTTAGATAAATCAAAATTGTGCTTTATTCACCAGTACCATCTAACATATCACAAATCGACAATTGTCAGAGTTTGATTGGATAATAGTAGATCATGGCAAGATTACAATTTGAAGTTGAACTGGCAGCGGATGAAGACCCGAAGAATAACATCATAATTATAAAATCAATAACAAAAGAAGATGGAATAACATATCTCATACCTCCATGTTTTCAAGCAGCAAAACATCACCTTCAATTGACAAAGTTACCAGAATTTTTGAAAATAAAGAAAACATTACAGAGAAGAGGTCATAATAGAAAGGTGTGGATGTCTGTACCAAGTGAGATTTTAGCATTATATGAAGATGAAGCTGGAAATATGGCGTTTAATGATTATCTATTACAAGAAATATCACAAGTCACTAGCCAGTCTATTACAGATGGAAAATTACTGGAAATTTTAGAGAAACTAAGTGATAAATCCAATGTCAGCAAAGAAAAACATAACAACTTAAGCAAATTAAATGAAAAGTTTGTTTTGAAGAAGTTTGATAACAAGATCACTAATGCCAAACAATGGTTGCAAAGTTTTGAAAGTGAATGTGCAAGATTTGATTTAAATAGTGATACAGACAAAATTAGTGCCTTGAGATTATTTTTGAATGACTCAGAAAGTGACTGGTATGAGGCTATGTTAATTAAACATAGTTTAAACTCACTATGGAAAATATGGCAAGAAAGTTTTCTAAACACATTTGCAGATAAAAGTTGGTCCTCTATAATGTATGCACTGAGTTTCAAACATTTAAATGGCTCTCTACTTGAATATGCATTAAAAAAGCAGAGATTGTTACTAGAATACAATAGTGATATAGATACCAGAACTCTTACTGACTTAATTGTCGCAGGATTACCAACTTATATTACTAGTAAACTAGATAGACAAGAGGTGACAGACCCAACTCTTCTGTTTAATGCCCTACGGATGCATGAAAATCAGATAAAAAATGTACAAAAACATTTCACTGAGAAGAAAAGCTCCACCAAATCAGAAATGGAATATAAAAAAAAAACACCTTGTCAAATATGTTACAAAATGGGAAAGAAAAACAGATTTCACTCTGAAGATTTGTGTTGGTTCAAAGAAGACAAGAACAGTAGTGACGGTGTAAAACACTGCAAAAACTTGGTGTTGGAGATTGATCAATTTCAAGATACAAAAAACTAAATATTCCCCCACTAATAGAAGTTGAGGTTATACTGAACGATAAACTGAAGTGCACAGGTATTTATGACCCTGGCTCAAATATAACCTTAATAAATTCTAAATTAATAAAAGTAACAAATTCAAAGAAAAATTATTTTGAAAATAAATTCAACACAATTGGTGGTGGGGGAAAAACAACAGGTTTAATAAAATTAAATGGAAAAATACTGAATATTGAAGAGAAAATAAATGCATTTATTTGCAGTGATAAAAACTTCACTCATGATTTGCTTTTGGGACTGGATACAATAAAGAGGTTTGGGTTGACCCATGACGGGAATTTAAACATCCAACTTCAGGAGAATGCCAACCCAAGTGCAAATAAATATATTAGCCCCATTGAAAACAAAAAATATAGTAATCAAGAAATTGAAACCAGGGAGTTTAAGTCAGAAATATGTGATTATGAAATAAATTTCAACGAGGGTATAGATGTGAATAAATTTGATATTGATACTACTTATTTAGAACAGGACCAAATAGGTAAAATTTGTGCATTATTAAATAA
Organism: Heliothis peltigera; assembly: GCA_958496145.1. Taxonomy (NCBI): domain Eukaryota; kingdom Metazoa; phylum Arthropoda; class Insecta; order Lepidoptera; family Noctuidae; genus Heliothis; species Heliothis peltigera. Next base: position 3,386,141 of record OY292351.1, read on the forward strand.
CTATAAAAACATATTTGCCAAAGATAAATACGATGTAGGTCAAGTGAAAAACTATGAAGCATTTATAGACCTTCAAGTTGAGAAATATTGCTCAAAACGACCATATAGATGCTCCTTAGATGATAAAGAAGAAATCGAGAAGCAAATTGGACAGTTGCTAAAGAATCAATTAATCGAAGAATCCTATAGCCCATTTGCAGCACCAGTAACATTGGCATTCAAACGAGATGAAGGAAAAAAATCAAGACTATGTATTGACTTTAGAGATCTTAATAAGATTATTATGCCACAGCCACAGCCGTTTCCTCTAATAGAAGATCTAATGGTAAAAACTATAAACTGTAAGTATTTCACTACTCTCGATATTAATTCTGCTTTTTGGTCGATACCATTGAGGATCAGCGACAGAGAAAAGACAGGCTTTGTTACACAGGAAGGTCATTATCAATGGACTTGCCTTCCTTTTGGGCTGAAAACATCTCCGGCAATTTTCCAAAGAATCCTAACTAATATAATAAGAAAACATAACCTGTCAAACTCGGTGATGAACTATATTGATGATATTATGGTCTTTTCAAAGAGTTTTGATGAACATATGGACCATTTATCAAAACTACTGGATGCAATTGCTGAAGAAGGGTTCCGTCTAAAATTAACAAAATGTAAGTTTGCAGCACAGTCAGTAAGATTCTTGGGACATATAGTAAAAGGTAATACAATCACGCCTTTAAAAGATAACCTCAAATCTATAGCAGAATTTGCAGCACCGCAAAACAAGAAACAAATAAGACAATTTCTAGGTAAAGTAAATTTTTATAATAAATATATTCCTAATGCCGCTATAACTCTTGACCCTATACATAATTTGCTTCGAAAAAACGTCAATTTCGATTGGTCAGCTGATTGTGAAAAAGCTTTTCAAACAATAAAAAAATATTTATGCTCTGCCCCAATTCTGGCTATTTTTGACCGAGAAGCGCCAACTTTTATTTACACTGATGCAAGTATAAAAGGAATTGGTGCGATACTAAAACAAACACAGAAGTCTGGAGAAATCAAACCAGTGGCGTACTTTTCAAAGAAGTTGAATGAATCCCAAAAAAAAAAGAAAGCCATATTTTTAGAATGCTTAGCCATAAAAGAAAGCTTAAAATTTTGGCAACACTGGCTGATAGGAAACTCATTCACAATTTATACAGACCACAAACCGCTAGAAAATTTAAACATAAAAAACAGAACTGATGATGAACTGGGAGACATGACTCATTACTTATCACAATACAACTTTATAATAAAATACAACCCAGGTAGAAACAATACAGAAGCTGACTGCTTAAGCAGAAATCCGGTGTATGAAAGCCACGAAAACGAAGAAGATAACTTAAAAACAGTAAATATTGTAAGGATTGAAGAAATATTGGAAGACCAGAACAAAAATCTAAACATAAAGAACAAACATAGTTATATTAGAGAAAATGGTATATATTACAAACTGAACAACAAGAAAAAGAAAATCGTTTTGTCCGAAGAATATAGTAAGATATTAATTAAAAAGGTACATGAGCATTTCTGTCATGTAGGAATAAATCAGATCGAGTCAAAACTAAGACCTTTCTACACAGCACCAAACCTACTGGATAATATAAAGTTGGTTTGCCGTCAATGTGAAGTTTGTATAAAAAACAAATCACGATTAAATAGAAACTATGGACTGATGTCCCGGTTAGGACCGGCAGAAAAACCTTTTCAAATCATGTCCATAGACACAGTAGGAGGATTTGGTGGAAACAGGTCTTCAAAAAAGTATCTACACTTGTTAATGGATCATTTTACACGTTACGCTTACATTTTATGTTCAAAGACACAACTGACTAAGGATTTTATAAAACTGGTGGATCACGTAATCAAAGACAATGATGTTGAGATACTGCTCTCCGATCAATATCCAGCACTGAACTCAAAAGAGTTTAAAAAATATTTAAGTGACCACTCTGTTAATTTAATATTTACAGCAGTGGATGCTCCCTTTTCGAATGGCCATATTGAGAGATTAAACCAGACGCTGGTAAACAGGATTAGATGTGCCTTGAATAGCAAAGAAAAAAGAACAGCCTGGACAACCGTGGCAATGGATTGTGTGAAAGCCTACAACTCAACAAACCATACAGTGACAGGTTATTCACCTCTTTACCTTTTAAGTGGAGAACCAACCGATGTGCTACCAATGGACCTAAAAAAAAGACAGATTGAACCTGGAGAACTGGAAAAAGACCGACATACAGCATTTCTCAGATCAAAAAAATCACATGAATTAAACAAGGCCATTTTTGACAAAAATAGAATTGATTACAAGTTCCAAAAAGGTGATATGGTTTACATAATGGACTGTAATAAGTTAAACAGATCTAAAATGGATGAAATTAGGATTGGTCCCTTTGAAATCGGAGAAATGATATCAGAATCACTATGCAGAATTAACACTGGAAAGACTAAAAGGTCCTTGGGATTGTACCATGTGACAAAGCTCATTCCCCAGGTTGACGATCCAAATTAACCCCAGCTAATTTGCACTTTTGAGGGGGGGAGATGTAAGCTTCGTATACTGTAGATTGTGTACGCAGCTCAATATACGAGTATGTGAACGCCGCCTAACAGTTATGACGTGACACACGAATGACAGTGACAGATAGCACACCCCATATAGAAAATTGAAGCCTGCTCGTGAAGCGATCTATTTTTCATTGTAAAATATTAATAAGGGAAAGTACATGTTATAAAATTGCTAATCCAAAATACCTTTAGTTAAATAGTGTCGATCTACTTAAATACTGGAAGTAAAACCTTTAATTGTCGATTTTTCTATTTTTTAGGTTAGTAAACAATGTGTTAATATTTCATCTTGATTAATTTTTGTGTGGTAGTTTGTAATTTTATAATAACATTAAATATTTCTATTTTTTAGATAAATCAAAATTGTGCTTTATTCACCAGTACCATCTAACATATCACAAATGTATACGCAAAGTAGAGGAAAATTGGAACTAATACCTACAATAAAAGGGTCATATTTAGTCTTTTTGTTAAATTTTCTGTTCAAATCGAACAACTCGGGTCCATAACATGTCAAATGTACCTACATGTGACAAGGCGCTCACAGTGCTAACGCACGTGAACGATATTACCGTGAACGCAAGATGGCGACGGTAGTGACGTCATCCGTGACGTGTGCTGCGACCGTTTGCGTGCTAACATACAAAATCGGAGCGGTAAGTGATGTTATCGCTGTTAGCGCATTTCGGAACTCGCCCTTGACAATTTGACGTTGACTTTGACGTTTTGTTTATTGAGTTATGACCTCAGATGAAAATTTATCATGGCCGCCACATGTCCAGCACAGTTAAAAAAAAACTGAGAATAATATTCCAGAAATAAAATATTAATAAATTGTTTTAATGCAAAAAACACAACCTTTAGTTGAAAATTGTTTACTTATAAGCTACCATAAAAAATATATTTCATATTTTATTGCGACAACTGTCTAATACCCAATTGATTGAGTCATCACTACACTTAATTGCGAGTCTGGCATAAATTGCCGTAGTCTTCGGCAGATTGCCATTAAAAAAAAAATAAAAAAAAAAACTGTACTCACCGCTATTGCTTAAGATACAGCATTAAAAAAATATATCTATACTAACATTATAAAGCTGAAGAGTTTGTTTGTTTGTTTGTTTGAACGCGCTAATCTAAGGAACTACTGGTTTGATTCGAAAATTTCTTACAGTATTAGATAGCCCATTTATCGAGGAAGGCTATAGGCTCTATACCATCACGCTAAGACACACGGGAGCGGAGCAGTAACCAAAGATGCGGGTGAAACCGCTGGGGACAGCTAGTACTCAGCTGAATCCGGTTAGACTGGAAGCCGACCCCAACATAGTTGGGGAAAGGCTCGGGAGATGATGACTCACCGCTATTGCTTGTTGATGGCATTTCCTTAGAAAATAATTCTTCTAATATGTCCCTACGTTGCCTTTTGCTTACAACTGATTGTGGCCGTGGAGGTCCGGTCCGTTTTATTCTGTCGGGTTGGCAATGAAATTTGGATGGCAAACAGTCTGGTTTCATTCTTATTTGACTAACAGAACCCATTATACTGTATTGGATGCCTATCTGACCTCCTCAACCCAGTTACCCGGGCAACCCAATACCTCTTGGTTAGACTGGCGTCAGACTTACTGGCTTCTGACTACCCGTAACGACTGCCAAGGATGTTCAATGACAGCCGGGACCTACAGTTTAACGTGCCATCCGAAACACAGTCATTGGTGTCCAAGATATACTTAGAAAGTACATACAAACTTAGAATATTGTAATACCGTCAGGTGTTTATGCAATATATATACTTTACATTGTTTTTTTGTATCAATCTAACCGTGTAGGATTTAAAGCTTATTTTTGACTAAAATTTGACCGCCAATCAATCGACTTTTCGTTTTGTATGGTATAATATGATTATCGGTGCATTTGTGTGTGTGTGGCGACACCGGTTCCCGTAGTAATTTTGTTATATGCCATTTCCACTTTATTCTCTGTTCCGTGAAACGAAACGTATTTCAAAACACCAATCAGCGTTAAGTGACGTCGCTCCTGTTATGACAACTTATTTGAGGTTCTAATTGATGATGAATTAAAATTATACCTGGCGTAATTTCAATGCTCTCAAGAATTTCGCGTCTTTTCCTTTTCATTATTACTGATCTAGGTTTCAACGGCAGCATTCTATTTTGGCATTCGAAAATGTGAGGTACCACATCTTTTTTCAGAAAAAGTTTTCCCCCACACATTTTAAACTTCATCCAATTTTGGACGTCGTTCTCCAACTGTAAGATAAAAAATATAATATGTCATTGACAAATTTGGTAAGTATTAGCTAGGTAACTAATGTTTCTTTTGTGTACAAGCGGATTAACTGAGTGTATTAATAAGTATATTCACCGACTTACGTCAAAGTGATCTTCACAGCATCGAATGGTGGTCTTTGGAGAATAATGATCCATCCTCTTCGCAGCTTGGAACCACTTTTTTCTTAGTTTTGGGTCAGATGGCCCAGTCAAAAACAATTTATTTGCAAACTTTGTTGAAGTAGATGGACACATTGGCACAAAACATGAGTCGACGCGGCTTTTTATCGGAGCATTGGTGGTATTGTTATGATCCCCTGATGTTGCTAGATAATCCATTTTAATTTTTTAGGGAAAAATAGCTCGAAAGTCGAGAAAAATACAAATGAATGAAAACCAGTGACACTGACAGACAGGAATGACCGTGAATGACGTCTCGGAACCGTAAGCCCGTTTACGCGCGAAAATTCAAATTGTGAATTTAAAACTGCATACTTTACAATAAATTATCAAATTTTTATTGCTTAGTAATTCAGCAACAGCTTATAATTTTAACATTATGAGCAAAAAAGTACGACTTTTCATTTAAAAAGTACAAAATACGAAATATTTTACGAATCTATATTCGTTAAAAGAACATATATTTCTGCGTTAAATGAAAAAAAGGCCTAAAGGTGTAAAGATGTCTCAGTCCTGTTTTATCGACACTTACTACTGCCATCTGGTATAAAAAAGAACAAAAACAGTTGCGACCAGGCGATAGATGTCACTATTTTCAATGTAGAGTTTCAAACCCCTGTTGTCAATGTCAAAACTAGATTTGTTAATATTTTTTGTTGTAGTTTAAAAAGCGCTTTGTGGAGACAAAATTGAAAATTCACCATAAAAATACACATTGAGGAATTACTTTTATTCACTTAAATATAAAATATGAAGTGTTGCGTGCCAGACTGTGGTAATATCGGTAGAATACGAGATACAAACCGTCAAAACGATGTTACATTACATTCGTTAGTAATCTTAATTTCTCTTTATTTATAATAACAACTAGCCGTTTCCCGCGGTTAAACCTGCCGCTCGAGGGATCTGCTTCCCGCACACGAATAAAAATTAGCCTAAATTTTATTTTCTATTGAATAGAACTTACTATACAGAGTTGGTATAACAGAGGGGCATTAAATTACACTACGTATACTATACGTGTTTAGTATTCATTCTATAAGGTATAGGTACAGTAAAATATAATTATTATAGATGAGTTTCTTTTTTTTCAAACAAACTAAATAGCTTACTATAAGAGTAAAAGGCAACTACCCTTTGTAAATAAATTTTACTGACCTTAGATACCTAGGTAGGTAAAAAAATTGCATGCGTGACCTATGCGTTTAGACATAATCAGCTGTTAGAAAAGATACATCATGTTTAAACAGGGCAAAAACTTAAAAAAACATTTGCGACTAAACTACTTGGCCTAATGCTGCTTATTTATTATTTGTTATAATATCCATATTTGCCAATTAATTTATCCTTTTCTTAATTTCAGGTTTCCAAAAGATCCTAAGTATCGTGCGGAGTGGCTGGAGGCTCTATCCATACCAAATTATGAGCCAAACTGTAGAAGTTTTGTGTGCTCCCAACATTTTAAAGACACAGACATACATGTTACTAAGAACGGACGCAAAAGAATTAAATATGGCGCTGTACCTTATATAGTAAGTTTGTAAGGGATTGCATCCTAATATCCTACTACTATTATAAAGGCGAAAGTTTGTAAGTATGGATGTATGGATGTTTGTTACTCTTTCACGTAAAAACTACTGAATGGATTTGAATGAAACTTTACCACAATATAGCTTATACATCAGAATAACATATAGGCTACTTTTTATCCGGGTATGGAAAGTACTTCCCTCAGAAAGCGGGTGAAACCGCTGGCGGAAGCTAGTTACTTTATAATTTACTAGCTGTTGCCCGCGACGTCGTGGGCATTATGATTAAACATTCACTACCCATCCCCCGTAATGATAGCGTGATGCTTTGTAGCCTATATGTTTACCCGACCTCTTAGTTATATTCATGTCAAATTTGAAGCAAATCCATGCAGTACTTTTTGAGATTATCCCGGACATACATACAGACAAACAGACAAAAATTCTAAAAACTATATTTTTGGCTTTGATATCGATTGTAGATCACGCCCCAATTATTCTTTTAGAAAAATATTCATTGTACAGTTTTGAATCTTCTACGATTTTATTATATGTATAGATACATATGTATAATAATCCGACAATCCAACAAAATCACAAAATCAAAGCCGGCAATCGGCCTGGATGCCATCATGTCGTGTTATTCCAAAATTAAAGGTTCATTTATGAAAAAATTTTGTTTCAGGATGAATCTGAGGCACCGGCTCATACAAGGGTAAGATTTGAATTTCTTCCTATTAAATTAGAACTAACAAAACTCGTGCCCCATATTTTTACAAGTCATCTAGTACATGCTAAGGATCATGTATGCTGAATTTGAAGCGAATCCATGCAGTACTTTTTGAGATTATCTCGGACATACATACATACCAACAGAAAAAAATTCTAAAAACTATATTTATGGATTCGATATCGACTGTAGATCACGTCAGAAGTATTCTTTAAAAAAAAATATTCAATGTACAGACGCCAGCACTGACAGCAGAAACTGTCAAATTTTCCCAATCAACTTTGAACTTTATGCTTCAGCGATAAGGTTGAAAATCCATTAAGGAATATTTGACAGATTGTAGTAGCCTGATGTGCTGGCGTCTGTACAGTTTTGGCTATAGATATTATAAGGAGGAAATATGTGATTGTTTGTTTGTTTGGATTTGAAATAAATTAAAAGAAAAAAACTTTTTTTAAAAAAGCTTTCATGGTCCGTCATATTGGATTTAGAATAACGTCAAATTATTATTTAAGTCACTCTCAATAAGCCCTTTCATTTGATACCCATATTGTTGAAATTCATTTAAAATAACTGCTTTTTTTTTAATTGGATTTAGAATGACGTCATATAACATATCGTGCATTGTCATCAAAACTGAACGTGTATACAAAATTTCAGCTCAATCGGTTGAAGATATCTACTTCAAAATTGAGTTCAAAGAATCCACCGTAACATACATACACGGCAAGTTAAATAAAAGCTTTTAAAATACTAATCTTTTCCAGGTTTGTAAGCTATGCTTAACTTTGGATGCTAGAATGTTCCAATTAAGCAATAAGAAACTGAGTATTATGTACAGAGATGTAATAGGTATGATGGTAAGTAAATACTTATTGCTTAAGTTAATTTTGAACCCCGGACGCAAAAAGATGGATGTTTTAACTAGTCACGGACGTAGCTATAGCATTGACAAGGGGGGGTCCCCAAAAACTAGAGCATTCTCCCGAGCCTTTTTCCCAACTATGTTGGGGTCGGCTTCCAGTCTAACCGGATTCAGCTGAGTACCAGTGTTTTACAAGGAGCGACTGCCTATCTGATCTCCTCAACCCAGTTACCCGGGCAACCCAATACCCCTTGGTTAGACTAGTGTCAGATTTACTGGCTTCTGACTATCCGTAATGACGGCCAAGGATGTTCAAGGATAGCCGGGACCTACTTGAGGTATGACTTACATGATGTATATACCTACACTTATTCCAGTTGAGTATATCATTCATAAATAAAACAATGCCTGCGACTACGAGTATAACACGCAAGTACAGACGGACACGCTCCACACCAACTAGCGTTTTCTACAAGAGGCGCGGCGCATGTTTTTTTTAAAAGCTTTATTCTGTTGGAAAAGTAAGATAGATATGACTAGGGGGTGTCCGGGGCCCCAAGACCCCCTTATGTAGAACTGTCAATATATTCTATAGATGCATATTTTCCTAAAATGTGAAAAGTTGACTGAGAATAAGGTTCTAATCATTTAATTGAGATTATCCCGGACATACATACAGACAAAAGTTCTAAAAACTTTGTTTTTCTCTTCTGTATCGATCGTAGATCACGCCTCAAGTATTATTTAAAAAAAATATTCAATGTACAGTTTATGTGTAGAAAATCCGGCTTCTGATCCTAAAAATACAATCTATTTCAGCCGAATAATAATGTGAACGATAGACTACCAATGGGAATATGTTTTGAGTGCGCTGCGAAGCTGCAGGCAGCCTCAGCGTTTAGATGTAAAGCGCTAATCAGCGATACATTGTTAAAAGAGCATTTTTTGACTAATGAATACGTAAGTACTTATGTTTTTTCCCTCAAACAGCAGTTAGCGAAATTTTAGGAGCGCCGTAGTGCCCAGGCCTTCCGGGGCTTTTTTTTTCGTGGGAAATCTTCAAATGACCCCTCTCGCTTAGGGTGCAGCTGGAGGGAGTGTCGGGCTCTTACTGGCTAAAACCCTGCTCCTTCTGGAGGTCCCAGTGTACAGACGCCAGCACATCAAGCTACTACAATCTGTCAAATTTCCTCAATAGATTTTCAACTTTATCGCTGAAGGATATGATTCAAAATTGATTGAGAAAATTTGACAGTTTTGGGTAGTCTGTAAGTCCGCGGTAACTCTTGCGAACAACCCGCAGCACTCGCAGAATTTGGCCCTAAGGGGCCCCTCCTATGTTGCTGAAGAATGCCGGGGCTGCGGTATTTATCGCGCTCCTCACCGCGGCCCTGGCACACAAAAGGGTCCAGAAGGAACAAAAACGGGTTTTAGTCAGTAAGAGTTTGACACTCCCTCCAGATGCACCCATAGCGAGAGGTCTTATAATAACTTCCCATTCAAAAAAAAAAAAAATTAGGCCCAAAGTCTAGACTAACCAAAGCAAAGAGCGCAGAAATCGTCAAATGACCCCTCCCGCTTTGTTTGCTGTTGAGGGGTCATTAGGTCAAATATTTTATATTGTTATATTTTGAGTGGGATACCATCAAATGACCCCTCCCGCTGTTGGGGAGGGGGGAGGAGGGAGGATCTTTTGATGATTACCCACCCAAAACAAAACCGTTTAATATTTTTAACTGATCCTTAAATTTCAGCTTACATTAGCCGATGTTCGGAGGTTTTACAAAAAACATCCCAATTTGAAGACAACGTTGACAAAAAAAGACCTTTTCAAATTTGACAACAGTAACATTTCAACCGACTTCATGACTGAACCGTTTGTTAAAATTGAAAGTATACCCCACAATGATGTTAAAGAAATTGAGATTATCAATTTAGTTGAAAATACTAGCGCTGTTAAAGACGAGTCAAAAAATACTGTCAAGAGTGAAATAGATATTTTATCAGTAGATGATAATAAGTCGGAATATATGGACGATGATGATTGTGATGAAAGATCGAAGATTGATTTCTTAGATAATATCGTGTACGTCAAAAGTCAAATAGATATTAATATCGAAAATACCCAAAATGTTGATGATTCAATAGATTTGACTACATCCGTTGAGACTGATAATGCTTTTGGATATGGAGTTGAGAAACAAACGAATGAGGATGGTATGCAAAGTCTAGTGTTAATAGAAGATGGAACTTCTGGTATTGAGAAGCAAAGGAAGGTTGTTAAAAGAAGTAGAGCTAAGAAGACTGAAGAAGATCAACCTGCACGAAAGAGGTAAGTAGTTTGTTCCACAGGTCACAGGCCTCTTCTGATAAAGAGAATGTATGAACGTTGATATAAATATAATTAGTATATATTAATTAACTATCTGTGTCGAAAGATTTTGAATCTCAAAGTACTGTTTACAATTTAACGCATTATTATTCGTTAGATTGTCATCCAATCTAACCAAGGGGTACTGGGTTGCCCGGGTAACTGGGTTGAGGAGGTCAGATAGGCAGTCGCTCCTTGTAAAACACTGGTACTCAGCCTACATCTGCCTAGCCTTTTTCCAAGCTCTGTTGGGGTAGGCTTCCAGTCTTAACCGAATGCAGCTGAGTACCAGTGTTTTACGTGGAGCGATTGCCTGTATGATCTCCGCAACCCAGTTACCTAGGCAACACGATACCCCTTTGTAAGACTGGTTGTCAGATTTTCTGGCTTCTAACTACCCGTAACGACTGCCAAAGATGAACAAACGACAGCCGGGACCCACCAATTTAGCGTGCCTTCCGAAACACGGAGGAACTCGTCTGACCGCGCCAAGCATTGCTTAACCTTATGACCGATCGACCCGTGCTACTGTTGCTTAGCCACGAGCTCCTCAATCACCTTATTTTCAGACGCAAAAAGAAACCCTACGTTCGCCCGTCCATCGCTATAGATGAAAATGTGATTACTATAACCAAGCTGGACCATGAACAGTTAAAAAAAGAGGTAATGGAGCGAAAAGATTCACAAAGATACATACAGTCTCCTTTTAAATGTACAGTATGTTACAAATGGTTCCCAACACAAGATAAGCTGGAAAGACATGCTTACAAACATAGCGAGGTAAGATTTTCATTCATCAGCCTTTTTATCGTCCCACTGCTGGGCACAGGCCTCCTCTCACACAGAGAAGGATTGAGCAATGAAGTTGCAAATCTATTCAGGAAATTGAAAGATTGTAGTAAGTTTATGTGTTGGCGTCTGGACACCGATTTAATACCTACGACATCAAATTTAGGATTTTGATTGCAATTCATTAATCATACAATCATTAATTAATTTAACCTTTTGAGTCACGTATAGATGACAAGCCAAAAAGTGCCCAGCACGCCACGGTCACGACTACATGACAGACTTATAAACTTCAAAATCAATAGTCAGTTTCAATCGATATAATTCCGAACTCACTACTATATTGTAGGTATTGGCGCTGAGGGCACGTCTTTTTGTTGACGTGGCGGTTAAAAGGTTAAACTTGTAAATATTTGACAGCTATTAGAGATGTTGCCAACTTTTGGTATATGCGTTTTTAATAGTGATAAAAGTTTTTTTTTTCATGGGTAATTTAAATTTTTTTATTGATAATATAATTTATTTACAAAACTTCATTAAAAAAATATAATTAAAAAATGGCATCAAAAATTCCTCCTTATCGCTGCTCACTGGGAGTGTACCCAATAGGCTGGCGGCATTGCCACATTGGATGGCAATGCTTATCCGTTGACCGAAATAAAAGCCAGCCTTTGGGTCACGGGAAGTGTCAGCGAGTCTCTCCGAGATATACTATATATATTCCTCACACATTCACACAACGTCATCTAGTCCCCAAACTAAGCAGAGCTTGTACTATGGGTACTAGACAACTGATAAACATATGTACTTTATAATTTTGTAAATACATACATATTATACAAAGAAACACCCAGACTAAGTCAAACAGCCATGTTCATGCACACAAATGTTTGACTTGTGCTGGAATCGAACCCGCGACCTATAGCGTGGCAGGCAGGTTCACTAACCACCACGCCATCTGGTCGTCAATACTTGAAAAGGAGGTGTGCACTAATCATCATCAACATTACATCATTATCACTACATAGTATAAAACAAAGTCGCTTTCTCTGTCCCTATGTCCCTTTGTATGCTTAAATCTTTGAAACTACGCAACGGATTTAGATGCGGTTTTTTTTTATAGATAGAGTGATTCGAGAGGAAGGTTTATATGTATAATTTTAGTATCAGCATTGCACCCGTGCGAAGCCGGGGCGGGTCGCTAGTTAAATTCTAAATAATGTAATCATTTTTACAGGAGTGCGGTCCTCTAGTCTGCGCGATATGTCACGTCAGAACGAAGTCGGCGCGACATATGAGGGAGCACGTCAAACATCAGCACACAAACGAGTTTGCATGTAAACTGTGCCCCCTTGTGACTAGAAATAGGTTTGTATGTATTCTATACTAATACCTGTATACATGACTGCCTCGTTGGTCTAGTAGTCGCAAGGCGCGACTGCTGTGCACGGGGTCCCGGGTCGGCCCGAAATCTTTTGTGGGTTTTGAGAAACTTTCATAAAGCAGCCCGGAGTCTGGAAGTTGGTGATTGATACACCCGTGCATCGGAGAGCACGTTGCAGTCGGTCCTGCTTGTGATCTCTCTCCGGTCGTGTCGGATTGCCGTCCCTGAGGACTGTGAGAGAGAGGGAATAGAGTGTGCACTATAATATGTCCCTCTTATATGTTCTAATATGATCTTATATGTTCTCTTCTATCCAATATTAGTACTATATAGGGTGTAACAACACTAGTGCACCATATTTTTACAGGTCATCTAGTACATGCTAAGGATCGTGTTTCCAACAAAAAAAGTCATGAAAACGACAATATATTTCGCCGGTCTGTATGAAGGCGCTCGATCGTTGACCCCTAGGTCATTCAACTTTTTTGTGGTAAACATGATCCTTAGCATGTACTAGATGACCTGTAGAAATATGGTGCACTAGTTTTGTTACACCCTATATTTTTTTTTGTTTGTTTGTTTTAGAAGTGTTGCATTAGGACATGTCAGGTTCCATGCCGGCAACAAGTACTCTTGTCCTCGATGCTCTATGGAATTTGAGTGAGTATACTAATATCGTAATATTCATAATTAAAACATAATTAAACTGCCTCGTTGGTCTAGTGGTCGCAAGGCGCGACTGCTGTGCACGGGGTCTCGGTCTCGAAATCGCTTTGTGGGTTTTGAGAAAATTTCATAAAGCAGACTGGAGTCTGGAAGTTGGTGATTGATTCACCCGTGCATCGGAGAGCATGTAAATGTCTGTCCTGCGCCTTATCTCTCTCCGGTCGTGTCGGATTACCGTCCCATCGGACTATGAGAGTGAGGGAATAGAGATTGCACCTGTATCTGTGCGAATGTGCGTGCACTATAATATGTCCTGCGCAGCTGGCTGATCTCCATAAAAGAGAATGGCCGCCGTAGCATTTTCTCATTTTGCAAAATAAGTTGATCCCTCAATCTCATTTTAAAATGAGAGTTAGAGTTACACATCACTAGACTTAGATGATAAACGATTTACCTTAAGTAGAACGAAATTTTACCGTAACGAGAGCCGCGACACATTTTTCCCCATTTCAAACGCATTTTTTTTCCTTTCACAGGAAACAAACTACATATTTAAACCATTTACGTTTGAAACACATGTCTGATTGTGTTTGTGAACTTTGTGGGTACACTTTTATAAGTAAAAAGGGGGTAACTGCTCACAAACAAATAAAACACAGGTCCTCTAATGACAGTGTGAGTATTCTTAAAGGCGCGTGTTCCAAAAGCTGGCAACGTCACAAATAGCTGTCAAATATTTACACGTTTTAATTAATTTGGCCAATTTACTATATGAAAGTAAGACATATGGCTCTGTAGTGGACTAAAACATTGAATAGGAATTGCAATTAAAACACAAAATTTGATGTTTTGAACGTTTTACTTGTAAAAAAGGCACTTGGAAGGTTTCCAAATACGTTTTTTAACATATAAAACTATATATTCGGTGTTACGATATTAATAATTGCATTCTCTATTAACTTTCCTAGTGCACTATAGAGCATTATTTTATGATTTGATAAAATAAAATTGAGAAATTAATTAAAACATGTAGATATCTGACAGCTATTTGCGACGTTGCCAGATTTTCGAATACGCGCCCTTAAACCGAATCTATATTTCTTCAATAAAGCTAAATCCGGTTAGACTGGAAGCCGACCCCAACATAGTTGGGAAAAGGCTCGGGAGATGATGACAATTTTTTTTTTTCAGGATATATTACAAGGACCTTATTGTACAATTTGTGATATTAAATTCTTTAATGAAAAAGCCTACGACAGACATCTCAGACTGTCTTCAAAGCACATTAAGAATGAAAATGATCCGTAAGTAAATTTTATTTACCTTGTCTTTATAATGTACTAGCTGTTGCCCGCGACGTCGTCCGCGTAGGCATTAGGCGATTAAACATTCCCCTCCTCCGTAGTGCTAGTGTGATAATATGTAGCCTATATGTTGACCCGACCCCTTAGTTATATTCATGCCAAATTTGAAGCAAATCCATGCAGTACTTTTTGAGATTATCTCGGACATACATACAGACAAACAGACAAAAATTCTAAAAAGTAGGTATATTTTTTGCTTCGATATCAATTGTAGATCACACCACAATTGTTATTTTAAAAAAATATTCAATGTACAGTTTTGACTTTTCTACGATTTTATTATATGTATAGATAGATATAGATATGTGTAATGTAAAGTAATATGTAGTTTATCATATGTGTTGGCACCCATAACACGAACTAATCAATAGCTTACCATGGGGCTAACCAACCGTGTGTGAAAAAGGTGTCCCGATAGATTCTTGCGTGTTAAAATAGACAAATAATTTGCAATTTAAATATATTTCAAATATATGTGCCAAAACGGGAAGCGAACCAAGTATGATAAGGAACCTTCTTGCGCAAATCCGACTTATTTTTTTTTACAGCCACCGTCTAAGTAATGATCCCTCAATAAAGTCAAGGAGAGTTGCAGGCCACTGGGAGAAGGCGGTCAGGAGGCCTATGATACGACGTCGCGATGTCAACTTGGCAGTCGACTCTGGACCTATCACTTGTGAACAGGTAAGAGGGTATAGCGACACTACATACAGCGCAAAAAAAATAACAAAATAGTTTCTTCGGGAAAGTTGTTTGTAATCATGAGTACAATCACGTGTTTAAATATCGGTCACTAATTACCAGTGACCTTATATACAAGAACCCGACAACGATTGTCGGGACAGTAACCCGCCAAACAAAACACTCTCTGGTCCTCCTCTGGACCCTCTCTGGTCGGAGAATCCTCCCTTTACTGCGGGATATGAAGACCTTTACTCCCTGGTCATCATCAGCCCCAAAAGGGTACCAGAAGATGGCGCAACTGTAGAGTTGCGTCCTGCGGAAGGTCTTTGGTGGGCTTCCCATTTTCCATGGCATTATGGACATCCCATCGGGTTGCTTAACCTTATGATCGATCGACCGTGCAGCTGTTAGACACGAGCTCTTCTTTAGAGTTATGTGTGTATGAGTTTAGAGACTATGTATGTTACTTTAATATTAAACATCCTTGGCAGTCATTACGGGTATTCAGAAGCCAGTAAGTCTGACGCCAGTCTAACCAAGGGGTATTAGGTTGCCCGGGTAACTGGGTTGAGGAGTTCAGATAGGCAGTCCCTCCTTGTAAAACACTGGTACTCAGCTAAATCCGGTTAGACTGTAAGCCAACCCCAACATAGTTGGGAAAAGGCTCGGGAGATGATGTATGTTACTTTAATAACATTTATTTATTACAGTGTGGGGTCGTGTTGGCGAATTTTAGAATGTACGCATCGCATTTTAAGTATTCCCATCCGGGGAGCAACCGCACACAGCATACGATGGCTAACATACCTTACATGTGTGAAAAGTGTGGAAAAATGTTTAATGTAAGTAGTTTCATTTAAAAATCTATGATTATAAAGGTCGCCGGAAGACGCTGCATGCAGGTCGCTTCCAACCGGTGTATGTGGAGATCTAAAGGGGAGGCCTATGTTCGGCAGTGGACGTCCTATGGCTGAGATGATGACGATTCCCTCTCACGACGTTCCCTCTTAGGAGATCAGTCAGCTGCGCAGGGCATATAATAGTGCACGCACATTCGCGCAGATACAGGTCCACTATCTATTCCCTCACTCTCATAGTCCGATGGGACGGCAATCTGACACAATCTATACTAATATTATGGAGCAGAAGAGTTTGTTTGGTTGGTGATTAGCGCATTCTACCAAACAAACTCTTCTGCTTTTCAATATTAGTATAGATATTAAAAAATATTGGTTGACTGGTAATTAGTGATCGATATTTAAACACGTGATTGTACTCATGATTACAGACAACTTTCCCAAAGAAACATTTTTGTTTTTTTTTTTATCATTATAGCAAAACTAGCTTCCGCCAGCGGTTTCACCCGCTCTCTGAGGGAAGTACTTCCATACCCGGATAAAAAGTAGCCTATATGTTATTCTGATGTATAAGCTATATTGTGGTAAAGTTTCATTCGAATCCATTCAGTAGTTTTTACGTGAAAGAGTAACAAACATCCATACATCCATACATCCATACATCCATACTTACAAACTTTCGCCTTTATAATAGTAGTAGGATTACTGAAAACGCGGGCGCGGGGCCTCGCCACTAACAGCTGATCGCGCGAAATTTTAATTTTTCTGTAATTATAAAAAAAAAAATAACAAAAAAAGTCTCTTCGGGAAAGTTGTTTGTAATCATGAGTACAATCACGTGTTTAAATATCGGTCACTAATTACCGGTCACCCTATATATTACTACCCAACTAACATAAAATATTCCTTATTAATCCACAGAACACCACAACTCTAGAATGCCATATGTGGGTCCATACCAGCCAGAAACGATTCCAGTGTGACAACTGCAATAAAACTTTCAGCATGAAGGGCAGTTTAGCTGGGCATATGAAGATTCATGAGTCCGTGAGAAAGCTGTTCGAGTGTAACATATGTGGGAAGCAGTTCTCCTTCAATTTCAACTTGACTAGGCATATGATTGTGAGTATTATTATTACTAGCTTTTGCCCGCGCGGTTTCGCTCCCGCTCTTCCCTACTCTACCCTTTTTTTTTATATCGTGTTGGAAAATCCTCATGGAGACCCTAAGCCCTGGGGGAAGGGCAAAGGGTACTGTCAGACTCTTACTGACTAAAAACCAACCCGTGTTCCTCATCTACCTATGTGTCGGAGGGGCGGGTATCGCCGAAGCATTCGTCGCAACCCCCCGACGGGTATTGGCCCGCCAGATAGTCAGGCGGGCCCCGTCACCCACTGCGGCCGTCACCCCGGCTGCAGGACTCCACTAAGAGGCGACCCTACTCTACCCTACTCTACTCTACTACCCTACTACTCTTCTCACCTTTTAAACCTTCCCTAGACCTCCACGAACATTTCAAGACCAAGATAAGATAAATCCGTTCAGCCGTTCTCGAGTTTTAGCGAGACTAACGAACAGCAATTCATTTTTATATATGTAGATATGTTACTAGACCACGGGACTACAGAGTTCCGGATTTTTAGAAGGCGAACGTGGGGCCGAAGCCAACACGCTGAAGCCCTTTTGAGACAACTTTAATAATATGTAATGGTGACACAAAACCGACGATTATCACTGTATGCACTATGGAAATGTACCCAAGGACAACCCCCGGTTTGTGCTAAACTATTGCTAACTATGGAAGAAAATCTACTTGGGTTATTGTGATGGGATGCTAGTGGACTAGGGAAGGGAAAACTATGGGGACTATGACCCCTGCCGATAACAATGTAATAAATACATGTAAAAATGGCAGGAGGAGACTCGCCAGCTCACTTACCGGGCCCCCGGGAACTAGTCGCTAAGTCGCAACAAGGGGGCAACGGGGACGTGAGCGGCTGAAGGGTGAGGTTGCCCCGGCCGGCTTTCTACCCAGATCACGCGCCTTAAAACCGGCATCAAGCCAGGGTCCGGCATCTCTGTGCCCACTCGCCACTTACCCGAGGCATTCACCCTCCGAGCATTGCTCTAGCGACTCCACTCTGGACGGCCAATGAAGGCAAGCCAGAGGCGGGAGACCTATCCCCCTTCAGGGTTCACTCCGGCAAGCCGGAGGTGAGGGACAGTATCCTCTCCCTGGAGTGAGTATTATTATTATTAACTAGCTGTTGCCCGTTACAGAAAGCAGAAGTTAATGAGCCAGTCACCAGACTTTCAGCTGTACCCTATAAAACTATATTTCCTATTGTGGGTAGGTAAAGTTTAATACATACTAGCTGTTCCCCGCGACGTCGTGCGCGTGAGCATTAGGTGATTAAATATTCACCCCCACTCCGTACGTGTTAGCGTAGCCTATATGTTGACCCGACCTCTTAGTTATATTCATGCCAAATTTGAAGCAAATCCATGAAGTACTCTTTGAGATTATCCAGGACATTCATACAGACAAACAGAGAAAAATTCTAAAAACTATACGAAGATCACGCCCCAATTGTTATTTTAAAAAAATATTCATTGTACAGTTTTGACTTTGCTACGATTCTATTATATGTATAGATAATAATATCGTCCTGGCTGATTGTCGGCCAAGGCTGGCTGATCCCTCGAAGATCAGAACATGTTAACAGTCTCCTAGCCCGATGCGTCGGCACAACTTAAAAAAGTTTGCTTTCTATATCTAATCTGTCAAGAAAACACGAAGCGCTTGCTGTCAATGTCAACATGTCTTCTGCCCGCGCATGGCGCGACCTGTCAACTCACATATAATCACTTGTAGACTTATGTCGATCAAGGAAAAGAAAAATTTCTTCAAAAAATGTAACGTCAATCAATCACTTTTCTGTCATTATGTCCATTCTCCGGTAGACAAAACTTGTTTCTACGGTTGCCATGCTACGCCTGGTGCACTCTCGTACTTGAAAAGCTGGTGCTGTAACCACTACTTGATGACCCCGATGGCGCAATTGTTACCACACCGGACTGCCATGCTAAGGGTCCAGGGTTGTATTCCTGGCACGGTCGACATTTGTGTGTTGAGCATGCTTGTTGGCTGTGGTCTGGGTGCTATAATATGTATTTATAAATATATAATATATGTATGTTTAAATATATGTAATTTATCAGTAGTGTTGGCACCCATAACACAAGCTAATTAATAGCTTACCGTGGGGCTAACCGACCGAGTGTGAAAAAGGTGTCCCGATATATACTGTGGACGGCTGTCCCTTACACCCTGTAGATTAATTCATCAATATTTTCTTCACAGATTCACACAGGCTTAAGGCCGTTCAAATGTGACGCTTGCGAGAAAGCCTTCCGTACTTCAGGCGAACTCCGAGCTCATGTAGACCACGTGCATTTAAAGAAACCTAGGCCGAAACGAATCAGGCGTAAAGCTAAAAAACTAGATCAACCTAGCTTAGAATATTAAGACTAAAAAAATTATGTAAAACAGTACCTATATAAGGTCTAACAATACTAGTGCACCATATTTTTAAAAGCTTTTATTTAACTTACCGTGTATGTATGTTACGGTGGATTCTTTGAACTCAATTTTGAAGTAGATATCTTCAACCGATTGAGCTGAAATTTTGTATACACGTTCAGTTTGGATGACAATGCACGATATGTTATATGACGTCATTCTAAATCCAATATGGCGGACCATAAAGGCTTTTTAAAAAAAAGCTTTTTTCTCTTAATTTATTACAGGTCATCTAGTACATGCTAAGGATCATGTTTACCACAAAAAAAGTAATCTAAAAAAATAATATATTTTATTAAATTTATCATCACAGTCGCCAAATTGTATCAATTGTATTGTATCTCTATGAAGGCGCTCGATCGTTGAACCCTGGGTCATTAGTTTTGTTAGACCTTATTTAGGGTGTAACAATACTAGTGCACCATATTTTTACAGGTCATCTAGTACATGCTAAGGATCATGTTTACCTCAAAAAAAGTTGAATGACCTAGTGGTCAACGATCGAGTGTCTTCATATAAGTGACCTGTGAAAATATGATGCACTATTTTTGTTAGACCTTATTTTAAAATTGTATTGTAATTAAAATATTAATTTATAAACAGCGAGATCTGCTTATTACTTATATTTAAGAGGCGCGGAAATTGTGTAGTATAAAAAAATATTATGTAATAATAATATATTGTATCCTTAAGGTAGTAAGTAATAAATAATTAAACTGATACTTTGTATTATTTGGTATTTTACAATAAAAAATTAGAATTGCGAATTCGCTGATAATAATAATGGCGTCCGGTCCGATTGCCGTCTACAGCGGCCTTTCTTACTAAGGAGATCAGCTAGCTGTGCAAGACATAATTATTATGGTGCACAAGCATTCGCGCAGACACAGGTGCACTCTCTATTCCCTCACTCTCATAGTCCGATGGGACGGCAATCCGACACGACCGGACAGAGATCACAAGCAGGACCGACTGCAACGTGCGACACGATGCACGGGTGTAGCAATCACCAACTTCCAGATTCTAGGCTGCTTATTGTGTTAGTTTTCCTTTAAGTTGTGGGGGATTAATACATAAAATTGTGTTTGGAATCCACACGAAAAAAAAAATATAGCCTTATATTAGAGAAAGTTCAAAGGACATACCTTAGTTAGATATATATATGTATATAAGCGTTTATATGGACACTATCCGTACATGTACAGTCACCCGCACATCAGTAGACACACTGACCTTGAGACCGCCTCTATTTCCTACGACATAAGAGCTGTTTTCGCAATTCAAATGTTTCCACTGATGTGCGGGTGACTGTAGCCTACAAAGATCATGTGTAGGGTAGAATTCATTAGAAGTAAAAAGGAAATACGACCAGTTTGCAATAATGTGCTAGATTTTGCGAACTGGGGCCTGATGCTGCTAATTTAATATTATGTCAATTGAAACTTAATTGGATCTTAATAGCAATTTTTACCTTATGGGGTATTCTGTTACTAATTTAAGACCAATGGTCTACGTTTGCACTGCCATTGGTATGCAAAACGTTTATTAAAAACAATATAATATATCATTCATCACTTAGCTTTTGGTAGAATTAGAATAGCAACACCGATGGTTATGATAACCAATGGTTATCCATTGAACTAAGACTCGCATAAATCATGTAATGAGCTAAATTCATCTCCCGAGCCTTTTCCCAACTATGTTGGGGTCGGCTTCCAGTCTAACCGGTTTCGACTGAGTACCAGTGTTTTATAAGGAGCGACTGCCTATCTGACCTCCTCAACCCAGTTACCTGGGCAACCCAGTACCCCTTGGTTAGACTGGCGTCAGACTTACTGGCTTCTGACTACCCGTAACGACTGCCAAGGATGTTCAATGACAGCCGGGACCTACAGTTTAACGTGCCATCCGAAACACAGTCATTGGTGTCCAAGATAGACTTAGAAAGTACATAAAAACTTAGAAAAGTTGCATTGGTACTTGCCCGACCTGGAATCAAACCCACGCCCTCACACTTGAGAGGTTGGCTCTTTAACCACTAGGCCACCACGACACCAATATATAACCAATAGATAATGAGCTAGACCCACAATATAATGGAAGCAGGTCCAAAGATGTATATGTATAGTTTGGTCTTATTGTGCTCATTTAGAGATCCTATATTACCTGACTGGGTTGGTAAGTAATTTCCGGAGTGAGATGATTCCCTGGCCTCTTGAACTATATCCTGTCTTTGTGTCAGAGTACAGGATAATAATCTGGATGGAATGGCTCCAGGTTTCATTTTTATTTGTTTCACAGCCCCCAGTAATTTGTATTCCATGTAATTTTCCATATCTTCTTCCATCTGAAATATAATAATATCCCTCACACATTCACACAACGTCATCTAGTCCCAAACTAAGCATAGCTTGTACTATGGGTACTAGACAACTGATAAACATACTTATATACTTTTCTTTTTGTAAATACATACATATTATACATAGAAACACCCAGACTAAGTCAAACACCCATGTTCATGCACACAAATGTTTGACTATATGTTATGCGGGAATTGAACCCGCTATCATCACTACATAGTATAAAACAAAGTCGCTTTCTCTGTCAACAACAAAGTCCCTTTGTACGCTTAAATCTTTGAAACTACGCAACGGATTTTGATGCGGTTTTTTTTATTAGATAGAGTGATTCAAGAGGAAGGTTTATATGAATAATTTTAGTATCAGCATTGCACCCGTGCGAAGCCGGGGCGGGTCGCTAGTTGTAAATAAAGTGTATTCAATTTATTGACTTATTAAATAAATGTTTATTTCTGTAAATGGTAGTGGTTACATTCTCTTTGAATCAGATTTGTAGGTATTTAATAAAACGGTACCTAAGTAGTGGTTATATCAAGGAATTTCATATGGACATACCTACATAGCATAGAAGAAGTAAAACAGTCAAAGAGAATATAATCACTACTTATCATCACTACATAGTATAAAACAAAGTCGCTTTCTCTGTCCCTATGTCCCTTTGTATGCTTAAATCTTTGAAACTACGCAACGGATTTTGATGCGGTTTTTTTTAATATATAGAGTGATTTAAAGTAAGAGTATTATAGTAATATTATGTTATAAGCTAGATTAGGCTTATTACTGTTTTGTTTTTTATGTTATTTAATTTTTTCAAATTCTTATTGTTATATTTTTAATTGTAATTTAATAGGTTTTAATATGTCTGTTTTATTTTTTTTTGGTTATTTAGTTAAATGCCTCACTAACGCATTAGGTTATAAGTACCTGTAATGTTAGTGATAAGGTTGTAAATAAATAAATAAATAAAGAGGAAGGTTTATATGTATAATAACATCCATTAAGTAGTGGAGAAGTACTGTTACTTTTGAGTTTGAGTTTTTCTGTAGTGTATTTAGTATCAGCATTGCACCCGTGCGAAGCCGGGCCGGGTCGCTAGTAAATTATAAAGAGATTGGAAGAGGTACATACAAGGTAGTAACGTTAATCATCACAGTTATTTAACTGACAGGCAAAGTATAGAGAGAGAGAGAGTGCAGAGACCTCCAAACGGCGAAAATATAGTAATCTCGTTGGTAACTATACTTTTGAGCCGTTTGGAGTCGAAACACTTGGACCATGGGGTCCGAGTACACAACTACTTTTTAAGGAAATCACCAAAAGGCTGATTGACGCTTCGCGTGACCAGAGGGCTGGCTTGTTCTTTGGACAAAGAGTAAGCATTGCCATCCAAAGTGGCAATGCAGCCAGTCTTCTGGGCACGTTTCCGAATGACAGCGACGCGGAGGAATACTTCGCCTGACGTGTATGTATATTTGTGTAATTATGTTAATTTAGATATATATATTTTTTTGTAATTATAGATAGTAGTTTTTAGTTAAGTTTTATCCTAATCCTAATCCTAATACTATTATAATCCTAATCCTAATCCTAATACTATTATAAAGGTGAAAGTTTGTAAGTATGGATGTATAGATGTATGGATGTTTGTTACTATTTCACGTAAAAACTACTGAATGGATTTGAATGAAACTTTACCACAATATAGCTTATACATCAGAATAACATATAGGCTACTTTTTATCCGGGTATGGAAAGTACTTCCCTCAGAAAGCGGGTGAAACCGCTGGCGGAAGCTAGTTCTAGCATAATGTATGATTTAAACTGTACAAATAAATATTTTTTGAATAAAGGAAATTTTAAAGGAAACGTTTACTTACATTAAAGTGGTCTTCACAAAGATGCAATCGACTTTTAGTGGATAATGATTTAGGATCTCTGTTTGCAAGTTCCAACCAAATATTTCTCATTTTTAAATCATCTGGCACTTTAACAAATAACTTTTTTGGAGCAGTTTTTCTTGTGCTTTTGCAGCTTGGAACCACACACCAACGATAGCGATTGTAATTCATATTGAATCAAATAATATTTACAAAACTTGTTTGGAAATAGAGGTTAGGCGCGCGCGGTGCTTAGCTTAGCCATCTGTCAGTTTTGTTTACATCGTAGTATATTGTATACTCTTTGGTTTACATACCATGATGACGTCATGTAATGGCGAACGTCGTTTACACGGGAAAATAAAAAGTTAGAATTTCAAATAATTTTTTTTAGGAAGAAAGCGTGTGTATTTTTCCAAAATATTTTTTTTATTGCTTCTTATTTCGAAATCAATATTTTGAAGTATTTTCTTTAATTAAGTATAATACCCTATTCAATTACGACTTTATTGAGATTGAAAACAAAAATTTTCGGAATGCCATGTTTGTCTCAATAGACATGGAGTTGTGATTGAGTATCAGTTAAATATCAATTGCGTGTTTTTTAAACTAAATTAGCAGCATTAGGCCCCTGCATGACGAAATATTCCATCGTTTTGCTCCGCTAAACTACAGCCTTTGCAGTTCCTGTGAGCCACACCGTCGCTCATTCCCAGTCCCCAATTCCAAGCACCCTGTCCGCGCTCAATGCACTCTTGGACGCCAAGCCTGACTGAGATATGTTTGCAGACGACTGGAAGACGATTCTGTCGTACCTACTTTAAATTAGAAGTATGTACCATCAGCAATTATGTATATTAAAATACGGTTGGTGGCAGCGAAAAGCAGCGAAGAAATTAAAATTTCGCGCGGTTTATACTGTGTTGCCAGAAGCATCGTAAACAAAGGTGTAATTTGAACCAATTAATTTAGTTCTTGAAATTGCAAATTAGTATTATACTACAAGGTCAACTCTAAAAAGCTACTAAAGCTTTGTTTTCTGTTTCGTTTTAGCTTACCATCTATACTGTGTGAATGAGCAAGACAAAACAGCGTAAGTATACTTATGTTTACATACATTGTTATTGTAATGCTGTTAAATTGAAAAGTAGCTGGTGTGACAATCAGATACGGCTATCTCTTTTCTTCATTGTATCAGTGAGGTAAGTTAGAACGGATAAGACAGAAAAATGGCTGTAATGACATTAAAATTAAATTTAGTAAAATAACGTTTGTCGGCTAGGAATATGACAGTCAATTAGTTTACGATTTTTACTTAATTATTATCTAATCCTCATAAAATAAACAAAGTTCTATTAATGAATGTGATTGTTAAATATAAAATGCAAGTGTTTCAGCTAAAACTTTTCAAAAAAATGCTTTCTACATAGAAGAAATTATGTCGGTGCTGAGCGCCTTGCGTTCCTACTTGAATCGCATAATTATTGTGTTTATTGTGATAAATATATAATTAAAATGAGGTGCTGCGTGCCGACATGCAAGAATGATTCGAGACACATATCTAAATCGCAAGGAATTACTTTCCATGTGTAAATATATGCTTTTATTTATCATTATTCATCTTGATCCTCCTCGCCTACACAAAATTCAACTTAATATATCGTATTTAATATTGTTGTTACTGTTTATTAGTTACTTATTAAGATACAGGCATATAGCAATTAATAACTACGGTCAATATTTTAAGTTAGTTTCCATTTAAAACATCAAAATCCCCAATTATACTTAATTTCTCTGCTCGAAAACATGAAATCGATGTTTATTTTCAAATAATTCATTTTGTAGCTTCCCCAACGAGGCGTCACTGCGGTCGGCATGGCTCAAAGCCCTGGGTAAAGAGACCTGGGAGCCAAAAGAGCGAAGTGCAGTGTGCTCCGAGCATTTTCTATGCGAAGACTTGTATGAAACTAAAAGTGGTCTCAGAAAAGTGCGAGCGGGAGCTGTGCCTTTCATAGTACAGGTAAATATAATACACTAGCTGTTTCCTCAATAAAGGGGCTTTGTAGCACTGAAAATTTTTTTCAAATCAGACTTGTAGTTCTCTAGATAAGTGCATTCAAACATAATTCTGGCTTAATTTGACGGAGCTGTGGGTTGTTTGCGAGAATTATCGCGGCCCTGGCATACAAAGATCTCTAGAATGAACATAGTGGGTTTTAGTCAGTAAGAGTCTGACACTCCCTCCAGCTGCACACTGCACACTGCCACAGCAGGACCATTTGATTATTTTCCACAGTATAAGAAGGCTTAATATAGTTATTATACTGTATATAAAGGATTTACCAGAGTATTTTTGAGGAGTATGTATATATAAAATATTGAAATCTCATCTAAGTATTTATAATACCTTCATGAATTTGAAAAAAACTGTCTTGTTGTGCCCAACAGGGTCTGTAATTGTTTATTTTTTATTTTACTTACCAGCCTCTATTTACATTATGGGATGCAATACAGTCATTGAGTATATACTAAATGGTTGTAATAATATGTCGTAGATATAATTTTTCAGTAAATATTTTTATTTTTTCAGGATTTCACTAGCTGTGATTATGGAGAACCGGCCACCTTGAAGGTATTCTTTTTATACATAATTTTATAAAAATAAATTTATTATATAAAATTTATTTATAAAGAAAATAAAAAGGACAAATTAAAATATGCATCAAAATTCTTCCGTATTGCTGTCAGCGGGGATCATGTCCAAAAAACTGGCCGCATTGCCACGTTGGATGGCAATGCTGATTCGTTGGCCAAGGTATTGGCCAGCCCTTTACGTGTTGGCTCCACTTACATAATATAATCGAAATAAGTATACGGCTTAATGTGAAAACTCTGTGATGTCATAGTTTGTGTTTTCACACAAATTGCATAGAGAGTAACCGTTTTTGATAGTTCAATAAAAGTATTGAATTTGACTAGTTGTCAACTACCATATTATTGTTTTAGGTTTGCAGAATTTGTTTAGTTATGGACGTGAAGCTAATACCAATAAAAATTTGTAATTTGGATCAAGCTTACGAAAATCTCACTGGGATTTTGGTAAGATGGATTTTTTAATGTTTATTTTACATTTAACGGACTTGTTGGTCTAGTAGTGGCATAGCGCGACTGCTGTGCACGTGGTCTCGGGTTCGATTCCCGGGTCGGACCACTATCATTTTGTTGATTCTAAACTATTACAAAAGCAGCCCAGAGTCAGAGAGCATGTTGCAGTCGGTCCTGCTTGTGATCTCTCTCCGGTCGTGTCGGATTGCCGTCCCTGAGGACTATGAGAGTGAGGGAGTAGAGAGTGCACCTGTGTCTGCGAAATAATTTTGGTGGGAATACCGCCTTTACCACATATATAAACCTTTTGACCGCCACGTAAAAAAAAGAAAGACGTGCCCTCAACACCAAGCTAAGAATTCATACCTACAATATAGTAGTGAGTTCGGAATTATATCGATTGAAACTGACTATTAACTGTAAAATTTAAAAGTTTGTCATGTATACGTGACAGTGGCGTGCTGAGTACTTTTTGGCTTGTCATTTATTCGTGACTGTGGCGGTCAAAAGGTTTTTGAAACGAAAAAACATATTTTAGTTTTTTTATTGAAAGTAAAATCGGAATGAGTATACGGCTTGATGTGAAAAAAATCTTTTGCTTGTCATGGCTTTGGCATGTAATAACAATTTTTGATTTTCATATTTTTTTGTTTATTCACAGCTAGGCGAAGAAGATAAATTACCACAGAAGCTATGTGTGGAATGTGTACAAAGGTTGATAAACTGCAGTCAGTTTAGACTGAAGAGTTTGCGAGCAAATTCATTGATGTTAGAAGTTATTAAGAAGCAAAATATTGTAAGTACTTCACTGACTTTCTTAATTGATATGTATATAAAGTCTAATAAAACAAGTGCACCATATTTATACAGGTCATCTAGTACATGCTAAGGATCATGTTTACCACAAAAAAGTCATGAAAACATCAATATATTTTATTAAGGGCCAGTTTCACAAGTTGCTGATAAGTTCCAGATAGTTTATCTGGCAGATTATTTCATACAAATTCTGTTCCATTTTTTTAATTTGTCTGGTAGATAGTGGCTATCCGTAGTCTGTGAAAGTGGCCGTAAATTTATCATCTCAGTCGCCAAATTGTACGCATGACGCCGGTCTGAATGAAGTCTGTATGAATGCGCTCGATCGTTGACCCCTAGGCCATTCAACTTTTTTTTGTGGTAAACATGATCCTTAGCATGTACTAGATGACCTGTAAAAATATGGGAGTAAGGGAATGGAGAGTCTACTATGTCCTGCGACGCTGACTGATCTCCTTAAAGAAAACGGCCGCCGTAACAGACAATCAGTTTGGACGCCATTTTTATGTATTTTTTTATTATTTTTTCCCAGTTAACAGTACAAAATATAGGAACGATTAATCGCGAAAATAATCAGCTCGCTTCTACGTTAGCCCATAAGAGTTTCGAAGTCAACCATTACGACTGTCACTTTGAATACACTGAACCAATTTGGATAGAAGAAAAATCACCAAACACCAACGTCGAGGTAAAACTAGAAAACGAAATTTTCCTCCCGGACGATTTAACGGACAAAATTAACGAGGAGGGAATTAACGTGCCCGGAATTAACGCGGCGGGGATTAACGATCACGGATTTGACGACGTTCTATCCGATAACGATGTTTCGGACAAGGAATTCGTTATAGTTTCCGATAAGGAGTATTCTTCGGATGATAGTTTGCCGTTGGAGAAGTGTAGAGCAAAAAAATCTAGGAAAAGAAAGGATAGAGATGATAAGCCTGTTAAATCCGTTAAGAAGGTGAAAAAGGTCAAAGAGCCTGTCGAGCCGAAGATCGATAGGCGAAGGAAACCGTTCTTAAATGATGATCTGAATGAAACGCTGTTTACTATCACGGATTTGACGATAGAAGAGCAAATAGCTGAGATTTTGAAGAGACAAGACAGTTCTAATTATAAGAATTCCGTGTTCAAATGCACGGCTTGTTTTAAAGGGTTTTTGGATGAAGACGCTTATAACAGTCATATGACCAGACATACAGATGTGAGTGTTTATTGTTATATTAGCTTTTCCGCTTATAACCGACTAGCTGTCCCCAGCGGTTTCACCCGCATCTTTGGTTACTGCTCCGCTCCTGGTATATAGCCTATAGCCTTCCTCGATAAATGGGCTGTCTAACACTGAAAGAATTTTTCAAATCGAACCAGTAGTTTCGGAGATTAGCTCGTTCAAACAAACAAATTCTTCAGCTTTATAATATAAGTATAGATAAAACGTAGTTCTAGTAATCTAGGCTACTTGTGAATGAAATTTCATTCAAATCGGTTTGTCAGTATTGGTGTGAATTTATAATATTAGTATTGCGAGATCTAGTAGTCGCATGGCGTGACTGCTGAGTAAAAAGTCTCGGGTTCGATTCCCGGGTCCGGCCGAAATTGCTTTGTGAGTTTTAAGATACTTCTGGAAGTTGATGATTGATATACCGGTGCATCGGAGAGCACGAAATGTCGGTCCTGTGATTTCTCTCCGGTCGTGTCGGATTGCCGTCTCATCGGACTATGAGAGTGAGGGAATAGAGAGTGCACCTGTGTCCCCGCGAGGAAACCTGGACTATAAAGTCTGAAATCACCAACCCGCATTGAGCAAGCGTGGTGATAACGCTCAATCCTTCTCCGTGAGAGAGGAGGCCTGTGCCCAGCAGTGGGACGATAAAAAGGCTGTGATGATGATGATGATGATGAGGAAAAGGTTCACAACGTCTGTCCGGTCAGACAGTCATCAATAAATACTGTTTTTTTTTTATAGCAATGCGGAGAACATGAATGCGGTGTATGTAAAACACATTTCAAGCATCCCCATGCCTTAAGGAAGCATATAACGGCCCACCATACTCAAAGGTTTAGCTGCAAACAGTGTACATACGTGACTACACACAGACAGACAGCGAGACTACATGAGAGATGGCATAAGGGGACGAAATATAAATGCCCGCATTGTCAAGACGAGTTTGTGTAAGTAAAAATCACTTTTTATAACTTGATCGCCACCGTCACGTATAGATGACAGGAGAAAAAGTGCCCAACATGCCTTTGTCACGAATACATGACAGACTTTTAAAGCTTAAAATACGGTAGATGACAACTAGTCAATTTCCTTACTTTTATTGAACTGTCAAAAACGGTTACTTTGTATACAATTTGTATGAAAATACTAAGATTTGACGTCACCGATTTTTCACATCAAGCCGTATACTTATTTCGGTTATATTATCAATAATAAAATGTTATCAATTTTTGGTTCAAAACGATAAATGAAACTGTCATTATTTTATGAAGTTTCACAAATTGAATATGGTATTTTAGTTAAGTATTTTATTTTTGACCTAGTCATCCAAATTGATAAACAGTTTTTAATCGTTATAATTCTGAACCACTACTATATTGTAGGTATTTATGGATGAATTCTTAGCTTGGCGATGAGGGCACGTCTTTATTTTTTTGACGTGGCGGTCAAAAGGTTGAAGGCGAGATTCCGTTGACATACATATGTACATAGGAAGTGCTCTTAGCTAAGAACTGATGATGAGATGTATTTTAACAGGAAATTCACTACATACATGGGACATATTCGTATTAAGCATCCTTCGGACTTCGTGTGCGGGCTGTGCGGGTACTCCTTTGTGAGTGCGAAAGGGATAGAACTACATAAGAAGCTCAAGCATAGACTGGAGAATTCACAAGTATGTATTGTTTTGTTTGTGGTACAGACGCCAGCACATCAAGCTGTACCATCTGTCATTATCAACTTTATCGTTGAAGCATAATGGTTCAAAGTTGATTGGGGAAATTTGACAGTTTCGGGTGGCTAAAAATTTCGCCAGCACATCAGTGCGAAATTTTTTAAGTACTTTACTGTTTGGGTACTTTCCATTTTAAGTACTGTACTATTTGAGTACTTTCCATTTTAAGTACTATTTGGGTATTTTCCATTTTAAGTACTTCCTTATTTGGGTATTTTCCATTTTAGCTACTTTACTATTTGGGTATTTTCCATTTTAGCTACTTTACTATTTGAGTACTTTCTATTTTAAGTACTATACTATTTGGTTACTTTCCATTTTAAGTACTTTAATATTTGAGTACTTTCCATTTTAAGTACTTTACTATTTGAATACTTTCCATTTTAAATACTTAACTGTACTAGATGACCTGTAAAAATATGAGAGTAAGGGAATGGAGAGTACCATGTTCTGCACAGCTGAGTGTTCCTCATATTGAGAACTGCCGCCGTGACAGACAATCAGCCTGGACGCCATTTTTATGTATTTTTTTATTATTTTTTCCCCAGTTAACAGTACAAAATATAGGAACGATTAATAACGAAAATAATCATCTCGCTTCTACGTTATCATATAAGAGTTTCGAAGCCAACCACTTTGACTGTCACTTTGAATACACTGAACCAATTTGGATAGAATTTTTTTAAGTACTTTACTGTTTGGGTACTTTCCATTTTAAATACTTTACTATTTGAATACTTTCCATTTTAAGTACTTTACTATTTGGGTATTTTCTATTTTAAGTACTTTACTATTTGGGTACTTTCCATTTTAAGTACTTTACTATCTGGGTATTTTCCATTTTAGCTACTTTACTATCTGAGTACTTTCTATTTTAAGTACTATACTATTTGGTTACTTTCCATTTTAAGAACTTTACTATTTGGGTATTTTCCATTTTAAGTACTTTACTATATGGGTATTTTCCATTTTAAGTACTTTACTATTTGTGTATTTTCCATTTTAAGTACTTTACTATTTGTGTATTTTCCATTTTAGGTACTTTATTGGTAGTTTACATTTTTCAGGTACCTGAAGATGGTCCCTTTTGCGAACAATGTAACGTACGTTTTGTTTCATCTGAAGCTTACAGAAGACATCTAAGCGTTTCCGCAAGGCATAATGCAGGTAAATACTAGTCTAGCTATGTCTCGTGGCTTCACCCACGTCCTTGATTCAAATGAAAAAACAATCTAATTAAAATTAATTAGATTGTTTGTTTTGTATTTTTAAAAAGTCGTAGTGTCCTAGTGGTTAAAGAGCCAACCTCTCAAGTATGAGGGCGTGGGTTCGATTCCCGGTCGGGCAAGTACCAATGCAACTTTTCTAAGTTTGTATGTACTTTCTAAGTATATCTTGGACACCAATGACTGTGTTTCGCACGTTAAACTGTTGGTCCCGGCTGTCATTGAACATCCTTGGCAGTCGTTACGGGTAGTCAGAAGCCAGTAAGTCTGACGCCAGTCTAAGCTAAGGTATTGGGTTGCCCGGGTAACTGGGTTGAGGAGGTCAGATAGGCAGTCGCTCCTTGTAAAACACTGGTACTCAGCTAAATCCGGTTAGACTGGAAGCCGACCCCAACATAATTGGGAAAAGGCTCGGGAGATGATGATTTTGATTAGTATAAATCGGGCCATAAGGTTAAGCAACGCTTGGCGCGTTTAGTCCGTGGATGGGTGACCATCTTGTCATGACGAGTTCCTCCGTATTTCGGAAGGCACACTAAATTGGTGGGTCCTTCTGTCATTTGTGCATCTTCAGTCTGGCAGTCGTCACGGGTAGTCAGGAGTCTGACAACTAGTCTTATCAAGTTGTATCGGATTGCTCAGTTAACTGGGTTGAGGCGGTCAGATTGTCTGTGTCAACTCAGCTGCCTCCAGTTAGACTGGAAGCTAACCCCAACATAGTTAAGGAAATGCTTAGTTATTTTATCCTTTTCTTACTTATAGATGCAGGTACGGATAAGAGAGAGAGAAATAAGCCTAAAAAAGGTCGCAAAACTAAAGAGTCTAAGGAATTGGAGCGACGAGCGAGGGATAAGGACAGCGATACTGATGAAAAGAGACGCGTATACCCTAGTCAGATGCGTAAGGCTGAGGGGCCCATACCTTGTGAACAGGTGAGAGAATATAGCTCGTTGTCTTAGATTAATCATATATTTTTAGCCTTTTGACTGCCACGCCAAAAAAAGAAAGACGTGCCCTCAGCGCCAAGCTAAGAATTTATCCATATACCTACAGTATAGTAGTGAGTTCGCAATTATATCGATTGAAACTGACTATTAATTTTGAACTTAAAGTCTGTCATCTAGTCGTGACCGTGGCGTGCTGGGCACTTTTTGGCTTGTCATCTTAACGTGACAGTGGCGGTCAAAAGGTTAAATAAACTTTTAACGTATTTTTTCTTCAACTAATACATTTTTTAATATAATTTCAGTGTGGCCTCCAGTTAGAAGATTCTAGAGCTTATCACGGTCACTTCAGACGGATGCATCCAGACAAGAATCGAACCAACTACCCTTCAATGAAGTCACCTTGTATGTGCGAAGTCTGTGGACGCATGTTCCAAGTGAGTACCGATATTTCGTTAATGCGTAGTTCAACTTATGTAATTTTTCCCTGGAAGTAAAGGTCAAAATTATCCTAATTATTCATATCAAAAGTAACATTTTAAAAAACCAAAAACAGAAATAATTTTTGAAATCCATTGAGAAATAAGTAATTTATAAACCTTTCAAAAGTCAAACAGTTAGATAACAGAAAAGGATGCAAATACAAGCTTGTGACGTCAACGCTATTTGGTCACGCATTTGTGTTTGTGATTGATACACCCGTGCATCGTGTCGCACGTTGCAGTCGGTCCTGCTTGTGATCTCTCTCCGGTCGTGTCGGATTGCCGTCCCATCGGACTATGAGAGTGAGGGAATAGAGAGTGCACCTGTATCTGCGCTAATGTGCGTGCACTATAATATGTCCGGCGCAGCTGGCTGATCTCCATAAAAGAGAACGGCCGCCGTAGCCGACAGCCTGGATGCCATCATCAGTATCATTTATATGTATATGGAAGCTTTTTAGGGTTCCATACCCAAAGGGTAAAACCGGAACCCTATTGTTTTCGCTCCTCTGTCCGTCCGTCCGTCTGTCACCAGGCTGTATCTCATGAACCGTGTTAGTTAGAGAGTTGAAATTTTCACAGATGATGTATTTCTGTTGCCGCTATAACAACAAATACTGAAAACTAGAATAAAATAAATATTTTGGGGGGCTCCCATACAACAAACGTGATTTTTTTGTTCATTTTTGCTCGATATCGATAACGGCAACAGGTAGATGCTTGAAATATACACAGAATATGGAATGTATTACTTAATTCAAAAATAAGTAATTGCATTAAAATTAAATTAATATTCGAGGGGGGCTCCCATACAACAAACATGATTTTTTGCTAGTTTTTTACTCGATATTGATAACGGCAAGAGGCAGACGCTTGAAATCTTCCCTGAATATTGAGTTTATATAAATAATGGTACGGAACCCTTCGTGCGCGAGTCCGACTCGCACTTGGCCGGTTTTTTTCCTTATTTAAATAAATTTATCTTCATTTTCACAGAGTTACGCCTTGCTAAAAGATCACACGTTCGTACATACGGACGAGCGGCCGTTCAAATGCGACATATGCGGCAAGTGTTTCCGCATGAAGCAGCGGCTGGTGGCGCACCGGCGCGTGCACAGCGACGTGCGCGCCAGCTACGTGTGCAAGCTGTGTGGGAAGCAGTTCTCTACCCACAGCAATCGGCAGAGACATATGTTTGTGAGTCTTTCTTTTTATTTTAAACCAGCGGTTTCACCCGCTTTCTAAGGAAAGTACTTTCCATACCCGGATAAAAAGTAGCCTATATGTTATTCTGATGTATAAGCTATATTGTGGTAAAGTTTCATTCGAATCCATTCAGTAGTTTTTACGTGAAAGAGTAACAAACATCCATACATCCATACATCCATCCATCCATACATACAAACTTTCGCCTTTATAATAGTAGTAGGATAATATAAGGTGTAACAAAACTAGTGCACCATATTTTTACATGTCATCTAGTACATGCTAAGGATCGTGTTTACCACAAAAGAAGTTGTCTGACTGACCTAGGGGTCAATAATCGAGCGTAGAGACCGGCGTTATGCATACAATTTGGCGACTGTGATGATAAATTTAATAAAATATGTTGTTGTTTTCATGACTTTTTTCTGGTAAACATGATCCTTAGCATGTACTAGATGACCTGTAAAAATATGCTGCACTAGTTTTGTTAGACCTTATATATCTCTAAGCGCCGACGCAAACATTTAAATAAACGCCATCTAACGTTGTTTATAAGAACTAATTCGAGAACAACAGTCATGGTTGGCAATCCGTCTGGTCCCAAAGGCATAAAGGTGTACTTTTTTTAAGTTCCACGCACTCCTAAAAGAGCGGTTAATAAAGTAATTGGTCAAAAATAAAATACTTTATCATATTCATTTTGTAAAACATCTTAAAATAATTTCAGTTTAACCTTTTGACCGCCACGTCAAAAAAAGACGTGCCCTCAGCGCCAAGCTAAGAATTCATCCTTAAATACCTACAATATAGTAGTGAGTTCGGAATTATATCGATTGAAACTGACTATTAATTTTGAACTTAGAAAGTCTCTCATATAGTCGTGACCGTGGCGTGCTGGGCACTTTTTGGCTTGTCATCTATACGTGACAGTGGCGGACAAAAGGTTTTGAACCGCAATTTTTTTATTTTTTTATTGATAGTGACGTAATAGTTTATGTTTTCATACAAATTTCATACAAAGTAACCGTTTTTGTCAGTTCAATAAAAAGTATTGAATTTGACTAGTTGTCAACTACCACGTTACAGATTCACACCGGATTGAAGCCATTTAAATGCGAGATGTGTGGAAAAGGCTTCAAGCATGCCAGCGAGAAGCGAGCTCACATAACCTACGTGCATCTGAAGAAACCATGGCCGAAGCGAGCTAGAGGCAAGCGGAGACCGGAGACGAGACAGGTATGTACGGTCATCATCTCCCGAGCCTTTTCCCAACTATGTTGGGGTCGGCTTCCAGTCTAACCGGATTCAGCTGAGTACCAGTGTTTTACAAGGAGCGACTGCCTATCTGATCTCCTCAACCCAGTTACCCGGGCAACCCAATACCTTAGCTTAGACTGGCGTCAGACTTACTGGCTCCTGACTACCCGTAACGACTGCCAAGGATGTTCAATGACAGCCGGGACCTACAGTTTAACGTGCCATCCGAAACACAGTCATTGGTGTCCAAGATATACTTAGAAAGTACATACAAACTTAGAAAAGTTGCATTGGTACTTGCCCGACCTGGAATCGAACCCACGCCCTCATACTTGAGAGGTTGGCTCTTTAACCACTAGGCCACCTAGGGAAATGGCTCGGGAGAACGTATTTTTTCGTTGTAGCAAAACAGAAATGCTCAGAAAATAAAAAGCACTAAATTGGATGAAATTTTTATAGGAACCAAATGACAAGTATACTGCATCGAACAAAAAAATAATCACACTAACTAAATACCATCTGTCAAATTTCTTCAATAGATTTTCAACTTTATCGCTAAAGCATTTTGGTTCAAAGTTGATTTGGAAAATTTTACAGATTCGGGTAGCCTAATGTGCAGGTGTCTGTACATACATAACAAAATCACACCGACCGACTAGATAACCTCCTCCTTTTTTGGAAGTCGGTTAAAAAGAACTACACGGGCTACTGCCTATGCGCGTGCGCAAGTAACCAGTTATATGTGTATTTATGTACTTTCAGGGTCAGATACCTCCTCAAGGTCAAGGTGAAATGGAGATGGCGCCCCCAATGTGGACCTGTGACCCCAAAATGGCGGATATGGGCCCCATGATTGAAGATAAACCGGTTTATTATAATTTGAAGATATAATTGTATGATGGAGGTATATTTTTCTTGTATCAAAATTATTAAGGGCGGTTTCACCACCTACGAATAAGTTCCAGTTAGTTTCATCATCATCATCACAGCCTTTTGATCGTCCCACTGCTGGGCACAGACCTCCTCTCCCACGGAGAAGGATTGAGCGTTAATCACCACGCTTGCTCAATGCGGGTTGGTGATATCAGACTTTATAGTCCAGGTTTCCTCGAGATGTTTTCCTTCACCTTTAATCAGTCATTGGTGTCCAAGATAAACTTAGAAAGTGCGTATAACTTAGAAAAGTTACATTGGTACTTGCCTGACCTGGAATCGAACCCGCACCCTCATACTCGAAAGGCTGGTGCTTTTACCACTTAGTTTACAACAGTTAGTTTATTTGTACTCAATACGGCAGTAGATAACTAGTCAAATTCAATACTTTTATAGAACTGTCAAAAACGGTTACTCTCTATGCGATTTGTATGAAAACACAAACTATGACGTCACAGATATTTCACATCAAGCCGTATACTTATTTCGATTACATTATCAATAAATAAATTAAAAAAATTTTCGGTATAAAACGATAAACTGTCATTATTTTAACATTTTTTACAAATTGAATATGATAAAGTATTGTATTTTTGACCTAGTCATCATCCTAACTGGTTTTAAGGTTCAGAACAGAATTTGTATGAAATGATCTACCAAATAAACTAACTGGAACTTATTGGTAGGTGGTGAAACAGGCTCATAGTATAATAGTGTGTGATATAGTTGAGTAATTAAAAGATCTGAAATCATAATTTGCCAGCACATCAAGCTACTACAACGATGAGGTCGAGGCTAAGTAACAGCCGCACGGATCGATCATAAGGGTAAGCAACGCTTGGCGCGGTCGGTCCGTGGATGGGTGACCATCTTGTCATGACGAGTTCCTCCGTGTTTCGGAAGGCACGTTAAATTGTTGTGTCCCGGCTGTCATTTGTACATCTTTGGCAGTCATTACGGGTAGTCAGAAGCCAGAAAGTGTGACGCCAGGCTAACCAAGGGGTACTGGGTTGCCCAGGTAACTGGGTTGAGGAGGTCAGATAGGCAGTCGCTCCTTGTAAAACACTGGTACTCAGTCGAAACCGGTTAGACTGGAAGCCGACCCCAACATAGCTTGGGAAAAGGCTCGGGAGATCTGTAAAATTTCCTTAATAGATTTTCAACTTTATCGCTGAAGCATATGGTTCAAAGTTGATTGGGAAAATTTAACAGTTTCGGATAGCTTGATGTGCTGTACTGGTATCTGTAAAATTTTACCTATAGAATATTATTATCTTTCCGGTATTGTGATAAGATTGAAAATCAATTTAAAAAAATTGACAGATTGAGGCAGGTTGATGTGCTGGCGTCTATACCTACATAAAAATGTTCATATTTAGAAAGCTAGAATTACTATTTAGTAATTTTCTCAAAATATTAGCTTTTATTTATTTTTTAAAGAGATTGAACCTGAAAATATATGTATTCATAGTTGCTACATAAGAAAATGTGTAGTTTGTATTTTTTTTTCAATACAAAATACATCGCGATCAAATACTTATGTAAGTCAATAATAATTTTAGCATAATACTAGAGATTTGTGTATGAATCTTGTTTTAACTATAGCCAATACACATTTGTATGTTATTATTTAATTATTAAAAACAATTGATCGCCACGTCAAAAAAAGAAAGACGTGCCCTCAGCGCCAAGCTAAGAATTCATCCATAAATACCTACAATATGGTAGTGAGTTCGGAATTAGGTATATCGATTAAAACTGATTATTAATTTTGAACTTTAAAAGTCTGTCATATAGTCGTGACAGTGGCGTGCTGGGCACTTTTTGGCTTGTCATCTGTAGGTGACGTGGCGGTCAAAAGTGTTATTAATGATCGGAATTAGAAATTTCATTTTTGTATTTCATACATGTGAACGAGATTTTTGTCTTTCGGTTTGAGTTTTTTGCTAAACTTTTCACCGCTAGAAGTGTTAAAAGATATATAAAGTCTAACAAAACTAGTGCACCATATTTTTACAGGTCATCTAGTACATGCTAAGGATCATGTTTACCACAAAAAAGTTGAATGACCTAGGGGTCATCGATCGAGCACTTTCATAGAGACCGGCATTATGCGTACAATTTGTCGACTATGATGATAAATTTAATAAAATATGCTGTTGTTTTCATGATTTTTTTGTGATAAACATGATCCTTAGCATGTACTAGATGACCTGTAAAAATATGGTGCTCTAGTATTGTTAGACCTTTAATTTTCAAGATGGCTGCTAATATTAAGTAAGAATGTAAATAAATAGTTGTGTGTAAAAATAATAATGTGAATAAATAATGCATTTGTAGACAATATTTTATTATTCGATTAATTAATTAAATTATTTAATAAACGCATGTAATCTGAATTTGTTGTTTTATTTAAGTAAATAAAAACTTGGTCTAAGACGGGCATAGTTTAAGAGTAACCGTGGCCCTGGCACACAGGGACCTCCAGAAGGGACATAGTGGGTTTTAGTCAGTAAGAGTCTGACACTCCCTCCTGCTGCACCCACAGCGGGAGGGGTCATTTGATGATGTCCCACGAAAAAAAAGTGACGGGCATAGTCGATGTGGGCAATAAGTCTGCAAAGTTGAAGTGGGATTGGGCGGGTCACATCTGTCGAATGCACCCTGATAAGTGGGCTAGCATTACCACGAATTGGAACCCAGATGATGGCAGACGATCGAGAGGAAGACCGAGGAAACGCTGGAGAGACGATTTGGACCGGTTTCTCGAAGACTGGCCACATAAAGCTAAGAGGAAAGATATGGGGGAGGCCTTTGCCTAGCAGTGGGACAGTACAGGCTAATAATAAAAAAAAATGGAGTCACTTTTTTGGCGCCAATATTATGCAATGTTGACATTTAGGCTACGTCAAAATCTATAGCTAATTATTATATTAAAAATCTACAGAGTTCTTTTGCTAGAACGTGCTAATCTCCTAACCTAGAGTATGAGGGTGCGGGTTCGATTCCAAATCAGGCAATTACCAATGTAACTTTTCT
Source organism: Heliothis peltigera (assembly GCA_958496145.1). NCBI lineage: Eukaryota > Metazoa > Arthropoda > Insecta > Lepidoptera > Noctuidae > Heliothis > Heliothis peltigera. Next base: position 3,426,255 of record OY292351.1, read on the forward strand.
AAGTTATACGGTCTTTTTACTTTTATTCACATAAATATTTACACTATATTTACAAATAAAATATAAATTAATATATACAAGTAAAAAAAAAAAAAGTTATACGTACTTTCTAAGTATATCTTGGACACCAATGACTGTGTTTCGGATGACACGTTAAACTGTAGGTCCCGGCTGTCATTGAACATCCTTGGCAGTCGTTAAGGGTAGTCAGAAGCCAGTAAGTCTGACGCCAGTCTAACCAAGGGGTATTGGGTTGTCCGGGTAACTGGGTTGAGAAGGTCCGATAGGCAGTCGCTCCTTGTAAAACACTGGTACTCATCTGCATCCGGTTAGACTGGAAGCCGACCCTAACATAGTTGGGAAAAGGCTCGGGAGATGTAGATTCATTACAAATAAATGATTTATTTCTTTCTTTTTTATTATAATATGTACATAGTTGGGTATTTTGTCTAATTTTGGCGGAAATAAAAGGAGTTTAATTATGGTGGAAAAAAGTAAGTAATTTATTTTCCTAAATCGTCATAGTATGACCATGCGATGTTATCACTGTCCTTGGTTATCCTTCTCTTTTTACCAGTTATCGGCTTCTTAGAAAACAAACGATGTAGTACTCTCAACATTTCGGACAAAAATACATCGGCATTTTTTACCTGAAAATATATAAATGTATTGTAAAAATATCTGCCACGGCTTTAATGGGAGGTAGTATTGTGTTTATAGATTAGGTAGTTAGGTACATAAAATAGTGAAGATAAATTAATAATTATTTGTACTAGTTTTTTTCATAGAACATGTTTAGGTACGTCTAAATTGTGAACCACATTATACATATACATATGTATATAGCCAAAAAGAATTAACCTTTTGACCACCACGTCAAAATAATAAAGTCGTGCCCTCTGTGCCAATATAGTCGAGTAGAATAGAGAGAAAAATATAGTAGAAAATACCTATAATATAGTTGACATCGGAATTTAGAGGTGGAATCGGAATAGAATAGAATCTACTGAAACTGCCTATTAATTTTGACCTTTAAAAGTCTGTCATGTAGTCGTGACGGTTGCTTGCTGGGCACTTTTTGGCTTGTCATCTATGTATACGGACGGTGGCGGTCAAAAGTTAAGGAAAAGGCTAGATATATAATATGTAGCATTTAGTAACAAAAACATCACCTCTTTATTATCCTCCGTAACGAATGTCAATATTTTATCTTTTTTATTTTGTTGTAATTTGTCTTCCATAAAGTTCGTTCTGTCGGCCAATTTAGATCCGGTATATGGCAATCCCAATTCTATGTAGTCGTAGAAAGGTGACTCTTGATCAGATTCCTCCCATAAGTCGACGTATCTTGCCGAAAATGCTGGCGTAATAAATACCAGGAGATAAAGAGCGTCTGAAAAGGTAATGGTAAAAGGAGAAAATTGAATTAAAAAAAAAATTTCTTATGCATAGACCTTAACCTATAATAGTTGCCAATTCTGTCTGTTGTCTGTCTCGTGTGATCTAGTTTGATTCCCGGGTCGGGGCGAAATCGCTTTGTGGGTTTTGAGAAACTTTCATTAAGCAGCCTGGAGTCTGGAAGTTGGTGATTGATTCACCCGTGCATCGGAGAGCACGTAAATGTCGGTCCTGCTTGTGATCTCTCTCCAGTCGTGTCGGATTGCCGTCCCATCGGACTATGAGAGTGAGGGAATAGAGAGTGCACCTGTATCCGCGCGAATGCTTGTGCACTATAATATGTCCTGCGCAGCTGGCTGATCTACATAAAAAAGAACGGCCGCCGTAGCCGACAATCGGCCTGGATGCCATCATCAGTTGCCTATTAATAGGCCAACCCAACCGCCGATAGAGGTCACCGTGGTCCAGTTGGTGTGAAAATCTACCGTGTAGACGTTGGTCGGCCGACCAGGTGTGGGCGGAGTCAAACGACTTTGGACGACCTTGGTCGGAAGCGCATCCATCGCGACAGTGTCCGTGGTCGGCCCCAACCGTGTGGAACGCTGTCGGCCGACGGGAGACGCGACCAAGGTCACCTCTGTCGGCGGTCAGTCTAGTATAATATCCCTCTCACATTCACACAACGTCATCTAGTCCCAAACTAAGCAGAGCTTGTACTATGGGTACTAGACAACTGATAAACATACTTATATGCTTGTCTTTTGTAAATACATACATATTATACATAGAAACACCCAGACTAAGTTAAACACTCATGTTCATGCACACAAATGTTTGACTTACGCGTGAGTCGAACCCGCGGCCTATAGCGTGGCAGGTAGGTTCACTATCTACCACGCTATCTGGTCGTCATAGATCGTGTAGACATTTTAATGAAGTAAGGGTCAATGTTACGTCGGAGCTGCGGGTTGTTCGCGCTCCTTACCTTAGCCCTGGCACATAAAGACCTCCAGAAGGAACAAAATTGGGTTTTATTCACTAAGAATCTGACACTTCCTCCAGCTGCACTCACAGCGAGATTGATAGATTGATTTTATGATTTTCCATCACCGGTTTTTTGAAGACCTACTGTGTTTTTCGACGAAACGGGTATTTTTATGAAATTTTATTTCTTGTCTAACCTTGCTTAAAGGAATCAAATGATAAGACCACTCTCGAATTAATCATTTAGGTATATGTTTTTTTCAAACATAACATTCTAAATCAATATCAGTTCATCCTTTCTCTATACGACAATCATCATCATCTTCCGAGCCTTTTCCCAACTATGTTGGGGTCGGCTTCCAGTCTAACCGGATTTAGCTGAGTACCAGTGTTTTACAAGGAGCAACACAGTTACCCGGGCAACCCAATACTCCTTAGTTAGACTGGCGTCAGAGTTACTAGCTTCTGACTACCCGTAACGACTGCCAAGGATGTTCAATGACAGCCGATACGATCCTTTCTCGATACCACAAACACACAAGGTTAAAAGTTAAAAAATATACTCACAAATAAAAAAAAATGAAACCATCTTGTTTATTCTCCGATTTAAAAAGCGAAATACCAAGCACAGAGCTAAGGCGTTAATAAATTGATAATTATAAACTACACTTGAATCAAATTGAAACATTTTCTCAAAGTTACATGAAATTAATTAAATATCGTCGCTAATTCTTGTGTTGTTTAGTCAAACTTATTAATTTTTCTGCTATAAATGCAATAAAATTTAGCATAACGGTATTTCATATCGATGCTCGTGGATAAGTAAAAGCCGCACGGGTCGATCGATCATAAGGTTAAGCAACGCTTGGCGTTGTCGATCCGTGGATGAATTTACCATCTTGTCATGACGAGTTCCTCCGTGTTTTGGAAGGCACGCTAAATTGGTGGGTCCCGGCTGTCATTTATACATCTTTGGCTGTCGTTACGGGTAGTTAGAAGCCCAGAAAGTCTGACAAACAATCTTAGCAAGGGTATAAGGTTGCCCAGGTAACTGGGTTGAGGAGGTCAGATAGGCAGTCGCTCCTTGTAAAACACTGGTACTCAGCTGAATCCGGTTAGACTAGAAGCCGACCCCAACATAGTTGGGAAAAGGCTCGGGAGATGATGCAGATGATAACGGTATTTCGTACATTTGACGTAAAATCATAAGTCGTCTTTTTTTCGTGGGAAATCATCGAATGATTCATCTCACTGTGGGTGCAGTTGGAGGGAGTGTCAGACTCTTACTGACTAAAACCCACTATGTTCCTTCAGTAGGTAACAAGGACCTCCGTAATAGATTTTCAACTTTATCGCTGAAGCATATGGTTCAAAGTTGATTGAGACAATTTGACAATTTCGGGTAGCTTTTCGTGTTGGCGTCTGCACATATTTAAAATGTATGTAGGTAATTATTAAATTTATTTAACTTAATTACTTACGTAATTAGTCATTTATATTCACCGATAAGTTTAATATATGTAGCTACATACACGTGAGCGTAATAATGTGTAAATGGATTGATTGCCTTGTTGGTCTAGTAGCCGCATGGCGCGACTGCTGAGCGGGGCGCAATTGCTTTGTCAGTTTTGAGAGTTTTATAAAGCAGCCTGGAGTCTGGAAGTTGGTGATTGATACACCCGTGCATCGGAGAGCACGTAAGTCGGTCCTGCGCCTGATCTCAAAATCAGATAAAGTTCAAAATTAAAAGTCAGTTTCAATCGATATAATTCCGAACTCACTACTATATTGTAGGTAGGTATTTATGGATGAATTCTTAGCTGGGCGCTGAGGGCACGTCTTTCTTTTTTGACGTGGCGGTCAAAAGGTAATTAAAAAAACAGCGTTTATTATACAATTAAATATGATTTATTATTAAAAAATATATATAACATGTTAGCGTCACCTCAATGCTTAGCATCGCTCAACAAACGATAGCTTAACAAATAAAACTTATAAATGGCTTTTCCTAATAACAGTGTTTTTATTCTAAAAGACACTGTCTTTTTTTTCCGGCTGTCATTGAACATCCTTGGCAGTCGTTACGGGTAGTCAGAAGCCAGTAAGTCTGACGCCAGTCTAACCAGGTATTGGGTTGCCTGGGTAACTGTGTTGAGGAGGTCAGATAGGCAGTCGCTCCTTGTAAAACACTGGTACTCAGCTAAATCCGGTTAGACTGGAAGCCGACCCCAACATAGTTGGGAATAGGCTCGGGAGATGATGTTGAATTGCAAAAAAATGGTGCCTTCTAAAAACAACCTGTACCTATTTTAATTTACTAAGCTTGATATGATACTAAGAAAATTACGCTTAAAATAATGTTGAAATCAAAACAAATTATTTAATTCAATGTGAGTTCTTTGGGATTTCACTGTCTCACTACTGGACAAAATCTCATACAGAGAAGGATTGAGCGTTATAAGCCTTCTGCACGATCCAAACCAACCATCGACGGAGGCGACCTTGGTCCAGTCGGTGTGAAAATCTACCGTGTAGACATTGGTCGGCCGACCAGATATGGGCGGAGTCAAATGACTTTGGACGACCTTGTTAGGGAGCGCATCCATCGCGACAGAGTCCGTGGTCGGTCCCAACCGTGTGGAACGCTGTCGGCCGACGGGAGACGCCAAGGTCACCTCTGTCAGCGGTCGGTTTGGACCACGCTTGCTGAAGGCGAAGAAGATTTCAGACTTTTAAAGTCCAGGTTTCCTCAAGATATCTTCCTTCACAGTTAATATCTAAACTACACAGACTTTGAAATAAATGCCAGCCACTGGTATTTCACAAATATTTTTGACCTCTCAAGCTATTAAGACCACGGAACAGAGAATAAAGTGGAAATGGCATAGAACAAAATTACTACACGAACCGGTGTCGCCACACTCAAACAAATGCACCGATAATCATATTATACCACACAAAACGAAAAGTCGTTTGATTGGCGGTCAAATTTTAGTCAAAAATAAGCTTTAAATCCTACACGGTTAGATTGATTTTGCTTTAACGCACAAACTATTTGCAACAGGACGTCAATGATCGACACTTTACGAGTTGAGGGCGGGTGTTCGAAAAGTTGGCAACGTCGCAAATAGCTGTCAGATATTTAAATCATAAAATAATGCTCTGTAGTGCACTAAGAAAGTTAATAGAGAATGCAATTATTAATATCGTTACACCGAATATATAGTTTCCAAGTGCCTTTTTTACAAGTAAAACGTTTAAAACATCAAATTTAGTGTTTTAATTGCAATTCATATTCAATGTTTTAGGGAGCTACAGAGCCATATATCTTACTTTCATATAGTAAAATGGCCAAATTAATTAAAATGTGTAAATATTTGACAGCTATTTGCGACGTTGCCAACTTTCGGTGAACACGCTCCTTAATTCCGGTACTCGACCAGAGATGGCGTTATTCCCAGTGGTAACAATTATAAGCTTAACTGCTTGAAGCATAAGGTTGACATTCCTGTTATAGGTATCCACCTATCTCACGACCTTTTCGCAGCGATTTTAGTACACGACTGAGATCAAGGTATACGTTACAGCGCCTACTTCGACGGCTCCTAAGTATACTGAGTCTCAACTATACTTATAAAGATTTTATTTTTTTCCTTTACATGGAAATAGAAAATGATTTAATTATCACTACATAGTATAAAACAAAGTCGCTTTCTCTGTCCCTATGTCCCTTTGTACGCTTAAATCTTTGAAACTACGCAACGGATTTTGATGCGGTTTTTTTTAATAGATAGACTGATTCAAGAGGAAGGTTTGTATGTATAATAACATCCATTAAATAGTGAAGAAGTACTGTTATTTTTGAGTTTTTCTGTAGTGTATTTAGTATCAGCATTGCACCCGTGCGAAGCCGGGGCGGGTCGCTAGTTGTTAATACACAAAAAAGTGCAATTTTCAAAATTTGTTAGTTGACTCAGTATACTTAGGAGCCGTCGACTTGTGTCAAGCGTGCCACACCTACTTATCACTTTCACTTTATTTCTCTATTCCATGATAACGACAGACATTATCTTTGGAAATATTTAACTCAAAATAATTAAAATGCTTTCGTAACATTATTTATTTCAAAGCTACTATCTAAAAGTACATTTTTATTCTTGATATGAAAAATCACATTTAATTGACTTTTTGATTGATATATTTTACAATTAGCAAAATTGACGGAAATCTTTGCTATGCTACTAAACAAGTATTTTTTATACATAATCATATAAAAAAAATACACTAAAAAGCTCTGCTTTTAGCATAGACAAAAAATATGTTTAGGAATATCAAAACGCTTGATGGCAAATTAAAAAAAAAACGCAATACCTATAAACTAAAAAAAACACGGATTTTTAATTTACACAAAAAACAATTGGAATTTTTTAATTGTAATAATAAAAATATAAAACACGATTGCTTAAATAATAATAATGGTGATACAAAAACAATAATTATTAAATCGACCTTTTGATCGTCACGTATAGATGACAAGGCAAAAAGTGCCCAGCACGCCACTGTCACGAATAAACGACAGACTTTTAAACTTAAAAATTAGTACTCAGTTTCAATCGATATAATTCCGAACTCACTACTATATTGTAGGTATTTATGGACGAATTCTTAGCTTGGCGCTGAGGGCACGTCTTTTTTTTGACGTGGCGGTCAAAAGGTTGAAAATAGTAAAAAGGCCGTATTTTTTATTTGTTGCTTATATCATTTCCATGGTATTATTGGTGGGTTCCATTCGGTATTCCTCTGGAGCCTCTTCTTCTTCATCAAAAACATCTTCATCATCGATACTCGCCTCCTAAAAAAGAATAAATAACAATAATAATATCGGGACACCTTTTCACAAACGGTCGGTTAGCCTCAAGGTAAGCTATTGATTAGCTTGTGTTATGGGTGCCGACACAACTGATAAACTACGTATACTTTACACATACATATTATAAGACCTAAACCACAGCCAACAAATAATCCTACTACTATTATAAAGGCGAAAGTTTGTATGTATGGATGTATGGATGTTTGTTACTCTTTCACGTAAAAACTACTGAATGGATTTGAATGAAACTTTACCACAATATAGCTTATACATCAGAATAACATATAGGCTACTTTTTATCCGGGTATGGAAAGTACTTCCCTCAGAAAGCGGGTGAAACCGCTGGCGGAAGCTAGTCCTATCATAAAAATGTCGACCGTGCCAGGAATCGAACCCGTAGCTACGGGTAGTTCGAAGCCAGAAAGTCTGATAACCACTCTTACAAAGGGGTAAGGGGTAAGGGGTTGCCTAGATAACTGTGTTGAGGAGGTCAGATAGGCAGTCGCTCTACATAAACATTGGTTCTCATCTGCATCCGGTTAAGACTGGAAGCTGACCCCAACATAGCTTGGGAAAAGGCTAGGCAAATGAATTACTAACTAACGAAACTATTTGGTGCCGAGAAGTCCAGAGAGTAAAGGTCTTCATATCCCACAGTAAAGGGAGGAGATCCCCCGACCAGACGAGTATTTTGTCTGGTGGGCTACTGCCCCGACTGTTGTTGTTTTTTTTTTGATACTGGCAACTCGCAGTTCAGCCTAAGAGTGCTTCTATGTAGAACTAGATGGCGATGTATGTAGTGTCGCTACAATAATTTACGCTAAGAACTCTTTTCTTCCTAATAATAAGAAGAAAATTAAAGGTTTCCTGTCTACAACGTGAACAACATACCTGGTATTGCTGATATTCAGAAATAAGATCCGCCATGTTGCTCGCTGCTTCTGTGAATTCCATCTCATCCATGCCTTCTCCCGTGTACCAGTGGAGGAAAGCCTGCGGACAATATATATGTATGTTAAATAAAGAGAGGTAAATGTGTGGGTGAGTAGGTGAGAAAATGAGTGTGTGTATGTGAAATGATGAGTGGGTGAGTAGGTAAGAGAATGGGTAAGGGCAAGGGATGATGAGTTAGGGGGTAAGTAGGTGGAAAAATGAGTGAGGGCGAGGGATGATGGGTTAGTGAGTGAGTGGGATGATGAGTGGGTGAGTGGTTGAGAGAAGTTTGGCCAAGTAGCTAGATGTTATGGTGACTATGCCTATTCTAATAATTTATGAATATAAAGGTAGGTTATGCGATGGCATTATTAGATGTTCAAATGACAGAAATTAAATACGTAATATAAGGTAACGACTAGACAAGCCGGTTTAGTTGACTAAATTTTAAGAAGGTCAGAGGGCGAAAGAGTGAGTGGGGATAAGTTGGGAGAAGTATGGCAAAGTGGCTGGGTGATATGGTGAATGTGTAGATTATTAAAATAAAGTAGGTTCGGTAGTTGAATGGTTGGTTAATATAAGTTAACGGATAGACAAACCGGTTTATTTGATTTTTTTTTTTCATTTTATTGTGTATTCATTTCTTTCATGATTATAAATGTGTTGTTAGTCAAATACATATGTAGTATATCAAATTTAAAATTAATAAATAACAGCAAAATATCCTCACCTTCCTTCTAAACATGGCAGTGAACTGTTCCGATATCCGTTTGAATATCTCCTGTATCGCTGTGCTGTTCCCTATGAAGGTGGCGGACATCTTCAGCCCTCGGGGCGGGATGTCACACACGGCAACCTTCAGGTTATTGGGAATCCATTCCACGAAGTAGCTGTAGAAGGGATAGAAGTACTGATGTAGTATTCTGCCTGGGCTGCGGGTTGTTCGCAAGAGTTACCGTAGCCCTGGCACACAGGGACCTCCAGAAGGAACATAGTGGGTTTTTAGTCAGTAAGAGTCTGACACTCCCTCCAGCTGCACCCTCAGCGGGAGGGGTCATTTTATGATTTCCCACGAAAAAAGTACTGATGTAGTATTTATTTGTATATGATGGCATCCAGACCGATTGCTGGCTACGACTCTCTAAGGAGATCAGCCAGCTGCGCAGGACATGTTATAGTGCACAAGCATTCGCGCAGATACAGCTGCTCTCTCTATTCCCTCACTCTCATAGTCCTCAGGGACGGCAATCCGACACGACCGGAGAGAGATCACAAGCAGGACCGACTGCAACGTGCTCTCCGATGCACGGGTGTGTCAATCACCAACTTCCAGATTCCGGGCTGTTTATGTGAAAGTTTTTTAAAACCCATACAACTATTTCGGCCTAATTCGGGAATCGAATCCGAGACCGTGCACAGCAGTCGGTATGCGACTACCTCTTTTAACCAATTCGGGGAAACGCTGTGGGGCTTGACAAAATTTCCATGTAAATCGTTACTCTTACCTGGAATTTTTATTCTGTATAGCAAGGATCTGTTCGTCGACTTCCTTCATGGACATCCTGCCTCGGAAGATGGTGGCTACAGTCAGGTAGCGGCCGTGGCGAGGGTCGGCAGCTGTCATCATGTTCCCGGAGTTGAACATCTGAGTACAGAATGAAATCTGTGTTTAACGCCATCTAGTGTGTGTGGTAAAAGGTTTTGAGTTGCAAGAAGTTGGGTGAACGCCATCTATAGTCGTATTTTTATTTAAACGATACAAAATGACAGTAGCTAATGTCACTTTGTAAAATAATGTGGCCACATTTAAAGTAATAGTGATGGGTTCAGTTCTCGTTCAATCAGATGAATGAACTATGAGTGAACCATAATTATACATTTGAAAATTTTAAAGAATATCATGTGTAAGATAAAATAGTGAAAAAGTGCTCTGATATAAGTTACTAGTAGTCAGGGGCGTGCGCTCTATATAGGCCCATAGGCTAAGCCTACCCTACCAAAACAACGGATAAATAAAACAAATGCATTTTCTACAATTATATAATAACAAAACACAACATATTGAAAAATAAAAAATGCCTACTAAAATGCTCATAGCAATAGCAACAGCGCGTCGCGTCGCGCTCGAGTAACTCACACTGTGAACACAGTAAACATAACTAAATCTTAGAAAGTTGTAAAGTGCGGCTAGATAGTATTTGCTTGATCCATCATGAATATCCATTCATAAATTTATGCATATGTGTGTTCATGTTTTCGTGTATATGAACGGCACACATGTAAAAAAATAGGCGCTCGGGAGATGGCCGTGCATGACCATTGACCAATCACGGCCCGTGATTGGTCAATGGTCATGCCACAAATTTTAAATGAATGAAAGTGAAGAGCTTTGCAGAATGACGAATGTTGCCAATTTCATAAATAAAAACCCACAGAATATAAACGATAATTTCCTTATAACAAATAAATAAAAACCATATTAAAAATATGAAAATAATTATAAAACATACCACAAAAATTGTCTCAATAGTCATACCTATTTCGTAGTTCCAATAATTATTATAATAATAATAAATATTTATTTCCAAAATGACCACCGGGTCTAATAAGTTTGCGGCAGTTTTTATTTATTTAGTGTCGGCAACTCCGTGTGTTTTGTTTGTCAGTGTTTAGTATTTGTATAGGTTATCCGAAAAATATTGTAAACATCATTTTTGAATATGACATTATGCAATGATGGAAATTTAATTTAGAAGTATTTTATCGGGGCGTTTGTTTATTATTATTTTTTTCAAAGATGCCATATTGTTTCTGTGACTAGCGATCATCGCGCGAATATTTTTAAACAGTGATTGTTTTGTATTTTTAAATTACTCGTAGTGAGTTTTAAGTAATTCGTTTTTCAAGTAGTGTAAATATTAAAGTTTATTTGTTTGTTTACGTAACAATGGTCCTAGATTGTGAAGTTTGTGCTGACAATGTGTGTTTGTTAGAGATTAAAAGCAGTAAGTTTTCACAGCTAACGTATAATGATAAGATTCAAGTTGTGTCTAAAGGTAGATGTGTACCGGAGTTACGAGAGCTAATTCAGAAATACAATAATTCATCTCGTACTCGTCATTTCAATCCTCAGAGTTATGAGACAGTTCACTGGCTGTGTGGTATACACACAAATAAATTGAAAGATATTTGAGGTGGCCAAATCTTTCTTCCATAACTAACATTTGCCTGGACGGAATAATAATCGTGTTTTGAATCTTACGTTAACTGGTAAGTTTTTGAAGTGAAGTGGACGAAAACTCTCATCGTGATTTGAACACTGAATAATTTGGTGAGTTTTTTTTTTTACATTTATAGCCTGGCCTACCCTTACTCAGAACCCACTGCACGCCACTGCTAGTAGTATATTATGTAACTACAATCCGTTTTAGGTCGGCTTATTAAAAAGCGCAGCTTATTAAAAATAATTTATGTAATAAGCCTTGTTTTTTATTTTTATTGTCTTCCTAGTATCTATAATTGATATATTTTATACATCTATTGTTTCAACTACATGATTTACTGAAAATAGGACAATCCTACAAGTTTCCTCGCATTGTTTTCATTATTTTTTGTGAAAACAATCTATTCAATATAGGTAGTATTCAGAATACTATAGAAACATATAGTGGTCTAAAACTCATTGGTACGTACTAAGCACCTATCCTAACCTAAGATATCAGTAGGTTGGCACACTAATTATTCACTAATCAATCTAAGTAATTTCATTAATTCAGGAACTTTTCCATTCAATCACTTTTTCGCAACACTATTTTTATTTCATCAAAAACTGACAACACAGTAAACGTCATTTTGTATCGTTTAAATAAAAATACGACTGTAGTTCAGAAAGTCTCAAACTATTTTGTATCTTTCACGTCAAAAAAATAAAGACGTGCCCTCAGCGCCAAGCTAAGAATTCATCCATAAATACCTACAATATAGTAGTGAGTTTGGAATTATATCGATTGAAACTGACTATTAATTTTAAACTTTAAAAATCTGTCATGTAGTCGTGACCGTGGCGTGCTGGGCACTTTTTGGCTTGTCATCTATACGTGATTGTGGCGGTCAAAAAGTTAACGCCATCTAGTGTTGTGTAGTCACCAGGGAAAGTTTTTTGAGCTACGGAGTTTGGGTAAACGCCATCTATTATACACAAAATCCCGTCTTATTCTCGTCCCGTCTTTAACAGCCATGCCATCCTATAGTTCCATCACTGCTTTTGACTCGTACGGCGTGGACATATGACACAGAATGACAATAAATAGATTTACTAACTGACCTGGCTCATAAGCTCTGGTACGGATTGTGCGCGGAAGTTGAAAGCGTTTCTTGCCGTTAACGGAGCGAAACCTGTTGAAGAAAATACATTATTAGAAATATAAGGAGATAAATCATGTTCTTATTTTTATGGCTAGCTGCAATGCTTGGCGCGGTCCGTCCGGCGATGGGTGGCCATTTTGTTATAACGAGTTCCTCCGTGTTTTGGAAGGCACGTTAATTTGTTGGATCCGGCTGTCGTTTGTACATCTTTGGCAGGCGTTACGGTTACAAGAACCAAAAAGTCTAACAACCAGTCTTACCACGGTGTATCGGGTTGTGCAGGTAACTGGGTTGTGGAGATCAGACAGGCAGTCGCTCCACGTAAAACACTGGTACTCAGCTGCATCCGGTTAAGACTGAAAGCCGACCCCAACATAGCTTGGGAAAAGGCTCGGGAGACGATACCTGGCATGAAGAAGTGTAACCGAGGGAATGGCACCATGTTCACAGCCAATTTCCTGAGGTCAGCGTTTAATTGTCCCGGGAAACGTAGACATGTCGTTACTCCAGACATTGTGAGCTAGAAATAAAAAGGATTTTTTTTTCATACTAAAGTATATGTATACAAGCGCCATCTATGCCAACAATGAAGCACTACCGAAATCCTGCATCGCGCAAGTAAAGGATTCTAAAAAGTGCACCATATTTTTACAGGTCATCTAGCACATGCTAAGGATCATGTATACCCCAAAATAGTCATGAAAACAATAACATACATATTTTATTAAATTTATCATCACATTCGCCAAATTGTAATTGTGTTCTTACGCATAACGCCGGTCTCTATGAACGCGCTCGATCGTTGACGTCTAGGTCATTCAACTTTTTTGTGGTAAACATGATCCTTAGCATGTACTAGATGACCTGTAAAATATGGTGCACTAGTAATGTAACACCTTATATGTAAACATATATGAACCCGACACCAACGGGCCTTTTGTTGACATGTAGCTGATGTTACAAGGACAAAGCGGACAACCTTTGTTTTGGCCGGACAAGCAATCAAAAAGCCTACCTATATCCGTCTTCTCTATCCGGACGCCAGGCAACACTATACCCCAAATAGGACAATGATAAGACATCATCATCATCCTCCTGCCCTTATCCCAAGTTTTATTCGTAGTCGGCGCAGCATGTTTTTGTCTTCCACGCTCTTCTATCTGCCGTCATCTCACAAGTTACATTCTTTCTAGCCATATCAACCTTCACACAATCCATCGATCGTTTCTTTGGTCGTCCCCTTCCTCTATATCCATCCACATTCATGTTCAAGACCTTCCTCACAACATGATCCTCATTCCTCCTTATTACATGCCCATACCATGCTAGCCGGTTCAATGATAAGACATGATGATGATATTGCTGAATGAAAAAAAACTCACCGAAATTAAATGATTAAGGTCTCCATAGCTAGGGCTGGCCAACTTCAAGGTTCTGAAGCATATGTTGTACAGCGCCTCGTTGTCGATACAGAATGACATATCCGTGTTCTCAACCAGCTGATGCACGGACAGTGTCGCGTTGTAAGGCTCTAGTACCACTTCGCTTACCTACAACACGAAGAATGAAAAATGAAAATGAAAAATGCTTTATTAGTTCTAACAAGTAAATCTTAACAACTAGGGGTAGGAGCCTCCTTTAAGCCTGTGTAAGGAGACTCCGCTCTTCCGTAATTTAATGACACGTCAAAAAAAAGATGTGCCCTCAGCGCCAAGCTAAGAATTCATCTATAAATACCTACAATATAGTAGTAAGTTCGGAATTATATCGATTGAAACTGACTATTAATTTTTAATTTTAAAAGTATGTCAGTTATTGGTGACAGTGTTTGGCTTGTCATGTTTAAGTGACGGTGGCGGTCAAAAGGTTAATAAATATTTTTTTAAGCGTTGAAGTCAGGGTTGCACGTAAATAAATCGCAATGATACAAAACTTCAAATTCAAAATTATTCAAACTTGGCTGCAAAACAGCACTTTTTGAACGTCAAAAATTACAAAAGACAGCCAAAACCCTTCACCACTTCCCATGTGTTTTTGCTGATTTGATCGCATTATAGATATAAATATTCTATAAATAAAATTTTCTTCATATTTTCATTTAACTAATAAATTATAGATATACATAAATATTCTATAAATAATTTTTTCTTAATATTTTCTTTTAAAAACCTTATTCCCTTACCTTAGGAGAAGGTACCACACTGAAGGTATTCATGATCCGGTCTGGGAATTCTTCGCGAATTTTGCTGAGCAGCAGTGTGCCCATACCTGAACCAGTACCTCCACCAAGAGAGTGAGTCAGCTGGAATCCTGGAAGAAAGGAGATTTTGTATAAGAATTCAGTCTGCAGTCACTCAGGAGCTCGTGGCTAAGTAACAGCCGCACGGATCGATCGATCATAAGGTTAAGCAACGCTTGGCGCGGCCCATACCGGTGACCATTTATTCATGACGAGTTCCTCCGTGTTTCGGAAGGCTCGCTAAATTGGTCGGTCCCGGCTGTCATTTGTACATCTTTGGCAGTCGTTACAGGTAGTCAGAAGCCAGAAAATCTGACGACCAGTCTTACCAAGAGGTATCGGGTTGACCAGGTAATTAAGTTGAGGAGGTCAGACAGGCAGTCGCTCCACGTAAAAGACTGGTACTCAGCTGCATCCTGTCAAGACTGGAAGCCGACCCCAACATAGCTTGGGAAAGGGCTAGGCAAATGATAACGGTATAATATACAAGCCAGCCAGCACATAAAGCTACTACAATCTCTTAAATTTCTTTAATAGATTTTCATCTCTACCGCTGAAGCATATGGTTCAAAGTTGATTGAGATAAATCATGTTACCTTGTAAGCAGTCGCAGCCTTCAGCCTCCTTCCTGATGACGTCCATAACAGCGTCAACGAGCTCAGCACCCTCTGTGTAGTGTCCCTTCGCCCAGTTGTTACCTATAACCAAGAAACTACACTTAAAATCTGACTAGTGCGAGCCAAACTCTAGCATTGAAGGGTACCATACAACTATATATGATGACATCCAGACCGATTGTCGGCTATGGCGGCCGTTCTCTCTAAGGAGATCAGCCAGCTGCGCAGGACATATTATAGTGCACGCGGATTTGCGCGGACACAGGTGCACTCTCTATTCCCTCCCTCTCATAGTCCTCAGGGACGGCAATCCGACACGACCGGAGAGAGATCACAAGCAGGACCGACATTTAGGTGCTCTCCGATGCGCGGGTGTATCAATCACCCACTTCCCCCGACCCCGTGCACAGCAGTCGCACAAAAGACGTGCCCTCAGCGCCAAGCTAAGAATTCATCCATAAATACCTACAATATAGTAGTGAGTTTGGAATTATATCGATTGAAACTGACTATTAACTCTTAACTTTAAAAGTCTGTTATATATTCGTGACCGTGGCGTGCTGGGCACTATTTGGCGTGTCATCTATACGTGACAGTGGCGGTCAAAGGGTTAAAATCAAAAAATTGAAGTTCCATTACTACTTACCGGCTCCACTTTGTCCGAACACGAAGTTGTCCGGTCTGAACAGCTGTCCGTATTCCCCGGACCGGACGGAGTCCATTGTCCCGGGTTCGAGGTCCACCAGCACAGCACGGGGTACATATTTGCCTAAAACAAATAATATAATATTAATATTCCTCACCCAACGTCATCTAGTCCCAAACTAAGCAGAGCTTGTACTGCGGGCACTAGACAACTGATAAACATACTTATATACTTTTCTTTTGTAAATACATACATGTTATACATAGAAACACCCATGTTCGTGCACACAAATGTTTGACTTATGCGGGAATTGAACTACTACACTACGCCGTCTGGTCGTCTTATAAATAGGAATTAATGTGTTAGCCTTTTCAGCCTTTTTATCGTCCCACTGCTGGGCACAGGCCTCCTCTCACACAGAGAAGGATTAAGCGTTAATCACTACGCTTGCTCAATGCGGGGTAGTAATAAGGGGCTAATAAAATCGTAAAAAAGTCAAAACTGTACATTGAATATTTTTTTAAAAGAATAATTGGGGTGTGATCTACAATTGATATCGAATCCAAATAATATATAGTTTTTAGAATTTTTGTCTGTATGTATGTCTGGGATAATCTCAAAAAGTACTGCATGGATTTGCTTCAAATTCTGCAAGAATATAACTAAGAGGTCGGGTCAACATATAAGCTACATATTATCACGCTATCACTACGGGGCGGAGGGGGGTAAATGTTTAATCCTAATGCCCACGCGGACGACGTCGCGGGCAACAGCTAGTGTATAATAGTTCCTGGTTCAGCTGTTTTTATATACTGAGCTTAGCAACGCAATAGCGATGTTTTAGTTTATTCTGATGACAGGGGGATGACGTTGCCTAGCAACGGGTTGTTTACGTCATGGCGATGATGCAGAATTCACGTGAGTTCTCAAACTTAAGTATTGTTTTTTTTATATAAGGTCGAACAATACTAGTGCACCATATTTTTACAGGTCATCTAGTACATGCTAAGGATCATGTTTACCACAAAAAGTCATGAAAACAACAACATATTTTATTCAATTTATCATCACAGTCGCCAAATTGTGCGCATAGCGCCGGTCTCTATGAAGGCGCTCGATCGTTGACCCCTAGGTCATTCAACTTTTTTCGTGGTTTCCTTAGCATGTACTAGATGACCTGTTTGTAAAGCATCTTAAAACAATGTCAGTTTAATTTATCGTTTTGAACCGAAAACTGATTTTATTTTTTATTGATAATATAATCGAAATAAGTTTACGGATTGATGTGAAAAATCTGTGACGTCATAGGTTGCGTTTTCATACAAATCGCATAGAGAGTAACCGTTTTTGACAGTTCTACAAAAGTATTGAATATGACTAGTTGTCCACATCCCTATTACATGATAAATGGTGTCAATTGGGTTCAAGGTCGCACCTTCGTAGTACATCTAATTGGATTTGACGACACGCTCGTTCTAATAACGTGGGTGCAAAAATACGCGTCTCAAATGTCTGAAATAGTTAATTGCCCTAATTCAAGATAGCCGACGCGTCTTGTGCTGGAGGTATCAAATCAAAATCTTTATTTGCTCGTTAAGTCTAGAGTTTACTAAACTGTGTTTCGGATGGCACGTTAAACTGTAGGTCCCGGCTGTCATTGAACATCCTTGGCAGTCGTTACGGGTAGTCAGAAGCCAGTAAGTCTGACGCCAGTCTAACCAAGGGGTATTGGGTTGCCCGGGTAACTGGGTTGAGGAGGCCAGATAGGCAGTCGCTCGTTGTAAAACACTGGTACTCAGCTGAATCCGGTTAGACTGGAAGCCGACCCCAACATAGTACCCAGTTACCCGGGCAACCTAATACCCCTTGGTTAGACTGGCTTCTGACTACCCGTAATGACTGCCAAGGATGTTCAATGACAGCCGGGACCTACAGTTTAACGTGCCATCCGAAACACAGTCATTGGTGTCCAAGATATACTTAGAAAGTACACACAAACTTAGAAAAGTTGCATTGGTACTTGTCTGATCTGGAATCTAACCCACGCTTGTCTGTTTGTCTGTATGTTAACCCGACGTTCATGCTAAATTTGAAGCAAATCCATGCTGTACTTTTTGAGATTATCCCGATATATTATAGGCTACATATTATCACGGTATCACCTACGGCGGTGTGGATGTTTAATCATCTAATGCCCACGCGGACGACGTCGCGGGCAACAGCTAGTACCGAATATAATTCCTTACCTGTGCCAGCTTCATTGTAGTATACACTTATTCTCTCCAGCTGTAGGTCGCTTTCTCCTTTGTAATATCCGTTGGGGTCGACGCCATGTTCATCCGAAATTATCTCCCAAAACTGTTGAACATGTACAAACAAGTTATCAAAAAATGCTCACAAAATAAAAAGTACTGAAACAATTCGAAGTTCCCTACGTATATAACATGTTTATGTCTTTGGCTTTCATAAAAAGTATGTCAATTGATTGTTTATTCTTTTAATTTATTCAACAAAAGTGCGTCAATTGACTGTTAACTGTCAAATAAAAATACTATTTTGACAATTGAAGTCAATTGATATACTTATTATTTGTAAAAATGTTCTCTATTTAAGGGAATTTGTACTAAAGTTTATCAATTTGTTTGACCTAACTATATGTAGGTATTAAATCCATATACAAAATTACAAATATGTCCATCCGTTTAAAAAGTAAGCTGACACAGAGACGCACATAGCCCTCTTTATATCACCCTTCTTTTTAGCGCCAAGGGTAAAAAAAACTGGTTTTATTAGATTGAAGAAATATCTCGCATTTTTGTTTGGTTCCAGCCAGCTACGTACTCAATTTCTACTTAAAAATACACCTTTAGTCAGGTAAATTCAATGATATTGTCTATTCACGCTTATAAGTTCCAATGACTGTGCCGAATTGTATTATGTTTCTTATTCCCACGACAATAAGGTTGAAGTTTAAGAGTTTTATTTCCCGCGTTTTCACGTACTTTATAATTACAGTAACAAATTGATAATTACTGTCTATAATGACTATAAATAAAGCTATGAAATGCAGTAAAACAAACCCTAAGCACAAAAAAAAAAACTTAAAAATATACTTCTAATCGTTCTAGACGTTACACAAAATATAGTTCGGCTACTCGATAATAGATGGCGTTGCACTCAATTTGACTGCAACTCGCCGTATTGCGACATGAAAGCAGTCAGTTTTATGCAATCTCGCTAACTAGGTCAACCGATTATAATCGGGGTGCATTTTATTTGTTAAATTACATCATTGACAGAAAGTTAATTTTATTTGAGGTTATTAAAAAATACTTTTCTTAAAACCGAAGGTAGACAAATAAAAATGACCTTGATATTTAAAATTTTAATTATATGCCATTTAAGATAGCAGAGCGAAGCCCTATATTAACGTGATGCTTAAGGATTCGCGACGTAAAACCATCGTTTTTAAAACATGCCGGACACACAATAGCCGTTTACAACCAAAAAACACGTTATTTTTCGTGAATTAAGTCGTATTTGCAATGTAAAATTAAAATTAAGAACGTTAAAAATTCATTTTCTTATCTCAAACGACAGATAGCGCTACTAACCACTTTGTTTTAAGAAAATAATGAAAAAACCCGACTGACCTTGGATCCGATCTGATTTCCACATTGCCCGGCCTGAACGTGTACTATTTCACGCATTTTTGTTATATTTCAATAAACTTTTAAAGAACCTTTTTAGAAATACAGGTTCAACTGCACGTAGAACAAACACGGAATGATTTTTCACAAACTTATCTCATATCTCGTTCCGAGTAAAACTTGCTTGATTGTCGAATGATAATGTTGCCAGTTTATAAATTTACACAATTCTAGGGAGACATTTCTTGGTAGTAGCCAGGTGTAATATTTTATTAAATTTGTATTAAAATCGACTAAGATTTAAAAGTTTGTGTTGGTTTTTAGTAGATTTATTTATAAAGGAGTGTTAAGTGTTCATTTCTTTAACATTGCAACGTTGAGTGCTAAGATTTTCCTTACATAGATTTACGAAGATGAAATTTCATAATGGTGAAACATTTAATGTAGATACCACTTTTGACCTATTAAAATGATAATGAACATATTTTTTAAAATAAAAATGACAATTATTTGTTTGTATAAATTATTTTAATATACAACCTGGCTTATACGCTAATAAGTAGTGTGTTAATTTGTTTTGTCTAGTTAGCAACCCCACAGATAGCCAATGTAACAACTGATAATGATAAACGATAAGGTTTCAGGTAACACGCTAATAACCAATGATTAAGACCTATAAATACCAAGAAAATATATGACTCAACAGTTTATTTTATACCAGTGAACATGACCAATGTCTTGGACCCCTATGTGTATACAAAAATGTTCCTAAACGAAGGTCCAATTATATTGGCGGTAATCCTTATTAGATCAACATGTCAATAAGTATTTAAGGTGTGGCATTGTTTAAATATTTTCTTTATCTATTTTTTATGTAAAAAGGATTAGCTTCGAAATTTGAATTTGAATATCGTATGCAACTCTTTTGCGTTTTCGCGGCTTTTTTTAATAAATATGGCGACTGGGAGCGTTAGCTAAGTTAAAAAATGAGGCGGGCTTTTATTATTTGCGCCAATAATAATCTATATTCTTCTATATAATTTATACCTCAAAGTAATGTGTAAGTCCTAAAGTTGTTAAAATTCAAATGTTTTTCGAAATTGCTTTAATTATTTTCATGTATCGAGTAACTTTTTTAATTGTAAGAACTTTCGAAGTAGGTTAAATGTCAAAAAGTCTTTATTTTTTTCCCGCCAGCAGACGTCGCATTCACCAAAACTAGTGTAAGCGCAAGAGTTGTTTAAAGCTACTTTTTAAAGTGTCACATATATATAGTTTGTAATAGAACAGATGTGTATCTTACGGAAGAATGCATGTATTAATTTTCCAGAGGAATAATATCCTATGTAGGTATAGATCGGATTCTTGCAACTTCAAGGACTGACCTATGCAGTAGTTCACAACTGGGCTGCACTGTTATCTAATTTTAGGTAAATATAAGTTATTAAGTACTGACTTCTATATCCTGAGTTCTTGTACATACATACTAGAAAGAAAAAATAATAATTTATAAACTAAAACTAAGAATTGGCTGATTAAATTGCCGCCTCTGCCGAAAATGGGGGGGTGAAAAATAAAAAGAACTGTCAACTCCTTCATAATTGGTACGTTCAATAACCAAACTGATAAATATTGTTTCCAGTGTTTAATGTACGAAATGCTTATGAGATTTTGTCAAATTGATTTTTAAACTAGTAATGACTTTATTTTGTATCGTTTACACTTTGATTTGTTGAAATCTTTCAATTTATAGTTCGATCTGTAATCCGACATCTTCGAATCCGGATATTTTGGTTTGTAATTTTGTTGAAAGCATTAGGTATTCGAACGATAAAAATAATGTCAATGTCAAATCAAAGTCATTCAAGTTTTTGTAAACAAGTAGCCGTAGCTTGCTACTTATACTGTGTTAACAAGAAATTTAATTAAACAAAGCCTAATTAACCATTAAGCTATGTTATAAAAACAGTAAAATGTATTAAAACACAAAAACATAACCCCAAACAATGAAAAAAGAAGAAACATGAGATTTTTAAAAGCCATTTTGACTATCGCTATAATCTTAACAGCGTATATTGGAGATTATGTTGTTTTTAGATCGAAGTATTCAACCTCTTTAGCGTTTCGCGCCATAACTGACAGTATGGTGCACGCAAGTATTGGATTTTTGTCGTCTCTGGTATTTTTCAGCCATGAACATAATTTAAATTTGGAAGTTCGCGCTATAAATATAAGTTGTTGCACATTATTTTCGTCTCTCATCGATATTGACCATGCTTTTCTAGCTAGGTCTGTTTATTTGAAGGTAAGTTAATAATATTATAATATCGAGACACCTTTTTCACACACAGTCGGCTCATCAACATCACAGCCTTTTTATCGTACCACTGCTGGGCACAGACCTCTTCCACGGAGAAGGATTGAGCGTTAATCACCACGCTTGCTCAATGCAGGTTTGTGATTTCACACTTTATAGTCCAGGTTTCCTCGAGATGTTTTCCTTCACCGTTAATCAGTCATTGGTGTCCAAGATAGACTTAGAAAGCACTTATAACTCAACTTGCTTGACCTGGAATCGAACCTGCACCCTCATACTCGAAAGGCTGGTGCTTTAAACACTGGGCCCCCACGACATCAAAGTGTAACAAAACTAGGGCACCATATTTCTACAGGTCATTTAATACATGCTAAGGATCATGTTTACCACAAAAAAGTGAAAGAAAACAACAACATATTTTATTAAATTTATCATCACAGTCGCCAAATTGTACTAATGTTTATGAAGGCGCTCAATCGTTGACCCCTACGACATTCAACTTTTTTTCTGGTAAACATGATCCTTAGCATGTACTAGATGACCTGTAAAAATATGGTGCACTAGTATTGTTAGACCCTATATACATAAAACTTTAGCATTTATTATATAGGTAGGAATAAGAAGATGTTTTTTTGTTACAGGATATGACAAATTTAAAAGGTCGAGGAATATTCCATTGCACGACATTTTGGCTGTTTTTGACATCCATATTATTATTATACAGTTATATAGAAAAGAAATTAAATATATATTTATTATCATTTATGCTTATATTGGCTTATACCAGCCATCATTTAAGAGATGGAAACAGGAGAGGTCTATGGTTGTATCCGTTCGGTAGCTCGCCACCCATAGACAAGAATTTGTATCTTTTTCTTTTAGCGGTGTTGCCACATGTAATAGCTTGTGTCTATCAAATGTTTAAAGAAGGTTTTATTAAGAACTCTGTGATAGATTATACTATGGCTGTTTAGGCTTTTTAATTTGTGAATTAAATTTTGTGATATTAAATGTGATAGCCGTTTTTGGGATTTATTTTGTACTAGATTCATTCATTCATCTCCCGAGCCTTTTGCCCAGATATGTTGGGGTCGGCTTCCAGTCTATCCGGATTCAGCTGAGTACCAGTGTTTTACAAGGAGCGATTGCCCATCTGACCTTCTCAACCCAGTTACCCGGGCAACCCAATACCCCTTGGTTAGACTGGCGTCAAGCTTACTTGCTTCTGACTACCTGTAACGACGGCCAAGGATGTTCAATGACAGCCGGGACCTACAGTTTAACGTGCCATCCGAAACAGTCATTGGTGTTCAAGATTTACTTAGAAACTACATACAAACATAGAAAAGTTGCAAGTTCCAATACTTGCCCGACCTGGAATCGGACCCACGCCGTCAGACTTGAGAGATTGGCTCTTAACCACTAGGCCACCACGACTTTTTTTTACACGTATGTAGTTATAAATACATATTATAACACCCAGACCACAGCCAATAATCATGCTCATCACACAAATGTCGACCATGCCGGGAATCGAACCCGGGACCCTCAGCTCGGCAGTCCGTCGTGGTTACCATTGCGCCATCAGTGTCATATTATACGTAATTAATAACAAGCGAAGACGCGGATAAAAGCTAGTAAACAATAACTAAAATAAATCACACATGTAATTATTTATAATACTGTATATTTAATTTATTCGCCTGGCCACACAACACTCTCGATCCAATCTATATAGCTGGCAACCCTAGTATACACAGCGGGTCGACCTTTTTCCGCGCAATTTCTTCCGAATGACGTCACTCCTATTATACGAAAGATGCACGAGTTTTCTTTGGACGCTATCTGTAGAGGAGAGCCCGAATCACCCTAGAAATAAAACAGACACATGTATTTAATTGTTAACAACACTCCTTTTGTTTAGATAAATCATTTTAAACCATTTATTTTTGTTACAAGCATAAATAAAATACACACATAAGTGAAATCTCACAGAGTATAAAAAAATTACAGGTTATTAAAACTAAATTACATTATTCAATTTGTGTAACAAGGATCCATCTCAGTATAAGCTGTGCAAGAACACAGCACTGATTTTCGATGGCCCCTGACTATTGCAATAGGTATTTAAAGGTCTTTAAACTATTGACCGCCACAGTCAAGTATAGATGACAAGCCAAAAAGTGCCCAGCACGCCACGGTCACGACTACATGACAGACTTTAAGTTCAAAATTCGCCACAGTCAAGTATAGATCATCATCATCATCCTCCTGCCCTTATCCCAAGTTTTATTTGGGGTCGGCGCAGCATGTTTTTGTCTTCCACGCTCTTCTATCTGCCGTCATCTCACAAGTTACATTCTTTCTAGCCATATCATAACAGTCTAGTATAGATGATAAGCCAAAAAGTGTCCAGCAAGCCACGGTCACGACTATATGACAGACTTTTAAAGTAAAAAATGAATAGTCAGTTTCAATCGATATAATAGGGTATTTGACTGTGTTTGATTTTGTACAATATTTTTAACAAAACAAATAAACATATGCACAAGGAACATTTTTCTGAAAACAGCGTCAAAATTGGTTGATAAAGTGGGATCATAGTGGGGACATCTTGCTATTTCTTTTGCACATGCGTGATCAAATAGCGTTGACGTCACAAGCTTGTATGTGCATCCTTTTTCTGTTATTTAAGAGCTCGTTTACCGAAAGTTGGCAACGTCGCAAATAGCTGTCAAATATTTACACCTTTTAATTAATTTGTCCAATTTACTACATATATCATCATCTCCCGAGCCTTTTCCCAACTATGTTGGGGTCGGCTTCCAGTCTAACCGGTTTCGGCTGGGTACCAGTGTTTTACAAGGAGCGACTGCCTATCTGACCTCCTCAACCCAGTTACCTGGGCAACCCAGTACCCCTTGGTTAGACTGGCGTCAGACTTACTGGCTTCTGACTACCCGTAACGACTGCCAAGGATGTTCAATGACAGCCGGGACCTACAGTTTAACGTGCCATCCGAAACACAGTCATTGGTGTCCAAGATATACTTAGAAAGTACATACAAACTTAGAAAAGTTGCATTGGTACTTGCCAGACCTGGAATCGAACCCACGCCCTCACACTTGAGAGGTTGGCTCTTTAACCACTAGGCCACCACGACTTTTTTTTGTCCAATTTACTATATGAAAATAAGAAATATGGCTCTACTAGCTTCCGCCAGCGGTTTCACCCGCTTTCTGAGGGAAGTACTTTCCATACCCGGATAAAAAGTAGCCTATATGTTATTCTGATGTATAAGCTATATTGTGGTAAAGTTTCATTCAAATCCATTCAGTAGTTTTTACGTGAAAGAGTAACAAACATCCATACATCCATACATCCATCCATCCATACTTACAAACTTTCGCCTTTATAATAGTATTAGGATTAGGATTAGGATTAGGATAGTGACCAACGAGGCAGTCGAAGGCTAGTAGAGTTGGACAAGTAAGATAGATATGAATGGATCCGGACCCTCAAAACCCTCCCCTTTTATATAGGGTGACTGGTAATTAGTGACCGATATTTAAACACGTGATTGTACTCATGATTACAAACAACTTTCCCGAAGAAACCTTTTTTGTTATTTTTTTATCATTACAGTAAAATTCAAATCTCGCGCGCGCCGTCGCCCGATCAGCTGTTAGCAGCGAGGCCCCGCGCCCGCTTTGTCAGTAATTTTGCTATAATGATAAAAACAATAAAAAAGTTTCTTTGGGAAAGTTGTTTGTAATCATGAGTACAATCACGTGTTTAAATATCGGTCACTAATTACCAGTCACCCAATATATACGTCTATGGCTCTGTGTATCACGGGTACAGAAGAAAAGAGGTAACAAACCTGACAGGTATCCTTTCCCCCTCTCAGCTCGCCAGCACACAGCTGTGTTGGCTCAAAGCCGTGCCAATTGCGATTGAAGAACAAAGCGAGGGTGTCATTACAGAATGCGTTGTCCAAGATCGATAACGACACTTTTTGCAACTCCTTGGCAGTTTGTTTAGTTCCTGGGGACAAGAAATAGAAGTTAAAAATATAATATAATATCCCTCACACATTCACACAACGTCATCTAGTCCCAAACTAAGCAGAGCTTGTACTATGGATACTAGACTACTGATAAACTTATTTATATACTTTTTCTTTTGTAAATACATACATATTATACATAGAAACACCCAGACTAAGTCAAACACCCATGTTCATGCACACAAATGTTTGACTTATACGGGAATCGAACCCGCGACCTATAGCGTGGCAGGCAGGTTCACTAACCACGTCAAAATAAAAGATAAAAGTCATTTATTCAAAGTAGGCTGAAAATCAGCACTTTTTGAAGGTCAATTTTACAAAAGACAGCCCCCAAAACGGCCACCCTTCACCACTTCCTATGTGTTATCGCTGGGAAGGAGAAATGGTTAGGCTGAGGTTACATTATGCCGCGACGCGACCAGTGTTTCCCGCTTTTTTTTCATATTCATTATACGAGTATGTTATTCTGAATCTTATGTATCAGGTAGGTATATTAAATTAAAAAAAGAAATAAATAAAATAAAAAAGAAATAAATTCAAATTGTTTGTTAAGCAGTCGTTGTTATGCAAGGCTTATTATTCAGTTAAAGACTATCTAGGAGATAAAAAGGCTTGGGAGTAAGCTGTTCCAAGAAAAAAAAAGAAGAAAAAAAAAATCTACAAATGCTACTGTTGTTTCCTAATTTTATTGAACAAAATTATCGACATGTTACAATTCTATCGGATAATCCACATAGTTTTTTTTTTTATTTATTTATATGCTATATATTGCTGACATGTAAACCTACTGTTAAAGTAGATGCTCTTTCCTTTTTTTTTGTGAGTGTGTGAACAATGTGGGTTTTTCATTTAGTTTAATTTTTTTTTTCTTTTTTCTTTAGAATATAATTCTGTCTGACAGTTTGAGTACTATAAGTGGCCTACCCAAATGTCCTTTCTGCTGTTATGTTCGTCGGATTGTTGAGCTCCTATGTTACTGTTGAGTTCAACGAAGACCGACAAATGCGTACCAGCTGATTGGACAGGTCCATTCAAACTTGTATGACACTTTCTTCAAAAGGTCATTGCAGACACAAGCCTACATTGCTCATCCATACTTAAGTATGTAATTTATTTTTATGTCTGGACTTTAAAAGAGACTGTGACCCTTGAGTTTGTTTCGGCGTTTCTTCTCAAGGCAGTCAGTTAGGAAATGCCGACCTCATCTCGTTATTTTATAAAAAATGTGTTGACGTGTAAAAGCGTTGATTTCAACCTATTTGCAAAATAAATATCATTTATCATTCATTTATCATTTATCATTATCATTTATTACTGACAAGTTTAGTAGTTCATTTCGTTTTTACGTAAAAGAATAGCAGGACTCTTCAGGATAGGTACATTTTCCCGCTAATTTTTAAAGGTTTTTTTTACTTTTGGTAGACCGATTTTCACGGAATCTAAATGCACAGTGCCAATTAGTACGCTGGATCCAGGATGTTCATTTTTTGGAGACGAGAAATAATGGAGTGGCTTAGCGTGAAACAAGATGATATGGCAGTATAACTAGTCACAGTACCTATATATGTCACTTATATCTACTTATATATAATTTTTATCCGGATGCGAGCAGTAGTTCCCATGGGAAGCGAATGACTGGTAGTCGAGGCAAGTAAATTATACTTACGTGTATCTACGACGCCCCATCCTGTAGCTATGGCTTTGTCTATTCCGTTCAAATCCGGTTTCACCCACAAGCAAGCAGGCCGTATAGCCGATCTGAATTTGACGTCTGTCACTAGTTCCAAAAGTGCCAAATCATTGTACACCCGGGGTGGATCGTAATCCGGGTATTTGTGGATATTTCTAATGGCTACCTGGGAAATAAAGCATAATAATTGTAATAGAATAGTATCTTTTTAATTTCGTAGACAATCCTACAAATATTATAAAGGCCAATGTTTTTAATTATAGAAAATGTTTGTTACTTTTTAAGCAACAATCACACACAATAACATACGCAACTGGATTGATTTTGATGATACTTATTGTGAGTAATATAACTTACATCGGAGTTAGATATATGTATATAGATTTTTATCTGGTGCGAACAGTAGTTCCCTTAGGAAGCAAGTGAAACTACTGGCAGAAGCTGTATGACAATCATGGTAGAAATAAACAAAAAAATAAAGGAAATTATTACTCAGTATAGATAGAGGTTCATATAATTGCCGACTATGATGTATAACTATATGGATATTCTGATTCTTAGCTTGAGGCAATCAAGCGTTCCCATAGGGCCGAGGCCTGCCGGGGCTGCGGCTTGTTCGCAAGAGTTACCTTAGCTCCGGCACATAAAGACCTCCAGAAGGAACAAAGTGGGTTTTAGTCAGTAAAAGTCTCACACTCCCTCCAGCTGCACCCTCAGCGGGAGGGGATCATCATTTGATGATTTCCCACGATAAAAAAGGAAAAAAATCCCTGGCACACAAAGACCTTCAGAAGAAACAAAGTGGGTTTTAGTCAGTAAAAGTCTCACACTCCCTCCAGGTGCACCCATAGCAGCAGGCTTAGCATGGCAAGCGTACCCTCCGGTAGACAAAACTTGTTTCTAAACTGGTGGGTCCCGGCTGTCATTTGTACGTACATATCAGCAGGATTAGCATGGCAACCGTAGAAACAAGTTTGTCTACCGGAGAATGGACATAATGACAGAAAAGTGACAGATTGACATAAGATTTCTTTTGAGATTTTATAAAGATTTTTTTCTTTTCTACGATCGACATAAGTCTACAAGTGATTATATGCGAGTTGACTGCTCAGGCAGAAGACATGTTGACATTGATAGAAAGAGCTTTGTCTTTTCTTAATAGAATAGATATAGAATCGCCATGCTAAGCCTGCAGGAGGAGTCATTGCGTCATTAAGCATCACAGCACATTAAAATACTTACATCAACAGGATCAGCGCCGTCGTAAACGTTGTTGTCAATGTTCTGATCTCCTAGCCTTACAATCACAGGTTCAGGGTTCTGGGCATTCGGGTCTCGAATACAATGTCCAGCTGTCAACACGAACCGAGGACTGATGAGACTGCCCCCGCAGCTAAATTTGTAGGTACCACCAAAATCTGCCCAGCCTATAGCTGCCTGAATAAGAGGAGAGAAAGTATTAAGAATGTAATAAGAATATACAATTCTTCTACAGTTAAACTCCATCCAAAGGTTGTCTGGAAGAAATTGCTTTTTAGCGATAAGACCGCCAATTGTACTGTTTTTTGTGTTTGTTGTTTCTTGTATTTTTATGATTATTATGGCGTACAATAAAGCATACTCTATCTATCTATCTAAGAAATTCAATTCAATATCTTTATTGTGGGTCATAGGCAGGTACATAATACAGGTCTTAAATAAAAAAAAATATGGTCATAATATAATCATCATCAAAAATGTGACCAATAAGTACCTAATAAGACCAAATAAGTTAAAAGAAATTACATTTTTACATTTACAGTGCAAATATTTGGTTTTAAAAATTAGAGAATCGAGTAGTGTTATTTCGTAGAAGTGCTTTAGCATCTTCAGCCTTTTTCGTCCCACTGCTGGACACAGGCCTCCTCTCACAGAGAGAGTTTGGCTACAGAAGGACATACACATGAGCCATCGCCCACTTACAGGCACAGGAAGGGAAGATACCACCCTCCCTCCCTCATGCACCTGGACACGGAGAAATGGCAGCAAGCCCTGCAACCAAGTGTTCTCCGTTTCCAGGTGCATGAGGGAGGGAGGGTGGTATCTTCCCTTCCTGTGCTTGTGCAAGTGGGCGGGAGGGCGGTATTGCATGTGCATCCTGCACCCAATGCTGGATTTTTGTCTCGCGGAATTAAAGATAGATATTATTCTTGTCTAACATTTAATTTCGATAATATCATCAATAAAAAAATTATAACAATTTTCAATGTGACATTATTTTGAGATGCTTTGACAAAGGGAATATGATAAAGTATTTTATTTTTGACATAGTCCACATACCAATTCCACTCACCATATGCGGAAATTCTCCAGGGTTTGCGTTTTCACCTCCCACTATGAGTTCGACTCCAGTGTAATCACACTTCGCTGACGACACAGAAAAGGGTTCGGGGTCCGGTATAAGCGGTATATAGGGAACTTTTTCTACAACACCACGACTGTATTCCTCGCATTCTGTAAGAAATAATTTATATTTAATTAACAACTAACAATTTCTCGCGTTTTTTCCCGCGTCCCCAGGAAACTTCTTCTCGTACCCAGATAAAACATAGCCTATGTTCACCGGGGATAGTGTAGCTTCCCAACAGTGAAAGAATTTTTCAAATCGGTCAAGTACACTCGCCCACGGGACCAGCTACAGTCGCGATGCAAACGCGATGCCAAATGATGAATAAAAATCGCCTTGGGTGAGGGGCCTTGATAATATTAGTATAAGCGAGAACGGCACCATTCGTTTGTGTATGACAAGTACTAGGTAGGCACTTACTTCTTTCGGAGATTCTTCTACCGTCATTCGCATCGTTCGTAGTCCCCCAAATAGGCCTTTGACTGTAAAATAGAGATTTATACTTAAAGCAGCTTCTTCTAGCGATTTCTCCCGCTTCCTAAGGGAACTACTTACCACACCTGGATAAAAAGTAGCCAGACATTCAGTAGTACCTATTCCTGTGAGAGTATTCGCGTTTAATAATATTGTTAGGCTATATTTTATCAGAACTACTTTTTATACATCTGTAGTAAGTAGTTCCGTCTGGAAGCGAGTGAAGCACGGAAAACATCTAAGTCCTCATCATCTCCCGAACCTTTTTCCCCACTATGTTGGGGTCGGCTTCCAGTCTAACCGGATTCAGCTGAGTACCAGTGTTTTACAAGGAGCAACTGCCTATCTGACCTCCTCAACCCAGTTCCTCGAGCAACCCAATACCACTTGGTTAGACTGGCGTCAGACTTACTGGCTTCTGACTACCCGTAACGACTGCCAAGGATGTTCAATGACAGCCGGGACCTACAGTTTAACGTGCCATCCGAAACACAGTCATTGGTGTCCAAGATATACTTAGAAAGTACATACAAACTTAGAAAAGTTGCATTGGTACTTGCCTGACGCGCCCTCATACTTGAGAGGTTAGCTCTTTACTCACTAGGCCACCACATATTGCGGATAACATCTAAGTATTGCATATAAATGTAGATAATAAATGCTTACTCTCCATCTCTAGTGGTTGCTGACTGAAGAATTGTGGAGCCATCACGGCAGCAAACCACCGCTGCCCCAAAAGTAGTATACGAGCAGAAAGTAGGCCGAATGCCGCTCAACCTGATACACAAACGAAATAGGTTAGGTTTTAAAAGGTACCGGCGGGGGACTGGACACAATAGACTCCCAGGCCACTTTCACTCAGGCGAGGTCGGAGTGCCGCTGGGTATTTTTAGTGGGTATACCAGGAACGACTTTACCGGGGAGTCCCACATACCCCTGTCCCGTCCCCCGACGGGAAGGGGATGCGTAATAGCATTTTTTCCCAGCGCCAAAAAAAAAAGGTTTTAAAAGGTAAGTATATAACGTCTAACAAAAATATTGCACCATATTTCTACAGGTCATCTAATACATGCTAAGGATCATGATCATTTACCTACCACAAAAAAAGTTGAATGACAGGGGTCAACGATCGAGCGCGTTCATAGAGACCGGCGTTATGTGTAAGAACACAATTAAAATCTGGCGATTGTGATTATAAATTTCATGACATACAAAGGTAAGGTAAGAAGGCTGATAATCTATATATGTATATATAAGAAGGAATCCCTATTTACCATGGTCACGGCATCACGCATGAACGGTTGGACCGATTTCGCTAATTCTTTTTTTGTTCTGTTCGTTATTATCAGGAGAAGGTTCTAGGGTAGAGTAGAGTAGAGTAGAGTAGGGAGCGAAGCCGCGCGGATAAAAGCTAGTATATGTATAAACAAAAAAAGTATAAACCTTACTGAAAGTCATTTTTTGCAGATTCACATTGATCAGCGACGGTACAGCGACCGACCGTGTTCACATACTGGTCAACACATACTTCTCCCTCTGAAAACAAACAAACACAACATATACCTACTAAACAATAAAAAAAAATAGATTTAAAAAATTAAAAGAAAAGTACTTTTTTTAAAAAGCTTTTATTGGATTTAGAATAACGTCAAATTATTTTTTAAGTCACTCTCAATAAGCCCTTTCATTTGATACCCATATTGTTGAAATTCATTAAAAATAGCTACTCCGCCATTTTGTGTGGTCCACCATTTTGGATTTATCATATAACATATTGTGCATTGTCATCCAAACTGAACGTGTATACAAAATTTCAGCTCAATCGGTTGAAGAAATCTACTTCAAAATTGAATTCAAAGAATCCACCGTAACATACATACACGGCAAGTTAAATAAAAGCTTTTAAAAAGGAGCTCGTGGCTAAGTAACAGCCCTACGGGTCGATCGATCATAAGGTTAAGCAACGCTTGGCGCGGTCGGTCCGCGGGTGACCATCTTGTCATGACGAGTTCCTCCGTGGTTCGGAAGGCACGTTAAATTGGTGGGTCCCGGCTGTCATTTGTACATCTTTGGCAGTCGTTACGGGTAGTCAGAAGGCAGAAAGTCAAACAAACGGTCTTAGCAAGGACTATTGGATTGCCCAGGTAACTGGGTTGAGGAGGTCAGAAAGGCAGTCGCTCCATGTGGTACACTGGTACTCAGCTAAATCCGGTTAGACTGGAAGCCGACCCCAACATAATTGGGAAAAGGCTCGGGAGATGATGATTTGTAATGTTAGGACCTGTAGCAAAAATCGTTCATTCTGATAAAAAAAGAATTACTAGCTTTAATGCGCTGTAGTCCCCTAAGAAAAAAAGTGCCTTTTTGATAGAACTACATTGAAAAAATAGAACAGTCGATAGCCGGTGAATTATCAGTGTATATATAAAAAAAAACAATTTTTAAATCAATATAAAAAGCATTATATAGGGTGACTGCTAATTAGTGACCGATATTTATATTAACAAAAAAAGTATCTTTGGGAAAGTTGTCTGTAATCATGAGTACAATCACGTGTTTAAATATCGGTCACTCTTACCAGTCACCCTATATACTATATGTAGGTGTAGATAATGTTTATATAAATATGTAAAAAGAAACAGACCTCTTTGCGCGGTACAGAACACCACCAATAATAAAAACACCAAATATTGAAGCATGTTGTCTCTGTCTGTCAACTCAACATAATAATGCGTCCGATCTGAAAATAAACAAATCAAAACTTGTTAATTATTAAAGGTTTACGAAATAATACATCCATATTCAGTTTAAATTTTGACGACCACATAGCGTAGTGGGTAGTGAATATGCCTGCCACGAATCGAACCTCCAGGGTTCGATTCCTGCATAAGTCAAACATTTGTGTGCATGAACATGGGTGTTTGATTTAGTCTGGGTGTTTCTATGTATAATATGTACGTATTTATAAAAGTATATAAGTACGTTAACAGTTGTCTAGTAACCATACGTGATAGCGTCATAATATGTAGCCTATATGTTGACCCGACCTCTTAGTTATATTCATGCCGAATTTGAAGCAAATCCGTGCAGTACTTTTTGAGATTAGCCCGGACATACATACAGACAAACAGAATTTATATACTTCTTGGTGTTCTTGGAAGACTCGGCAACTAAATACTTGTTGAGACGCCAGCACATCAAGCTACCCTAAAATGTCATACTGTCCCAATCAACTTTGAACCATACATGCTTCAGCGATAAAGTTGAAAATCTATTAAGGAAAATTGACAGATTGTGCTTAGTAGCTTGATGTGTTGGCATCGGTACTTAGGCTGGCGTGATAATCAAGCTACTTAGCTTTATTTTTAGATCTAGTAACATCAAAGTTTGTTGTCAAGGCGGGTTATTGCAAAATCAGGTTTAAAAAGAATGCGGTCTAACCTAGTATACATATTTTAAAAGTTAAAAGCTTTTATTTAACTTGCAATGTATGTATGTTACGGTGGATTCTTTGAACTCAATTTTGGAGTAGATATCTTCAACCGATTGAGCTGAAATTTTGTATACACGTTCAGTTTGGATGACAATGCACGATATGTTATATGACGTCATTCTAAATCCAATATGGCGGACCGTCCAAGATGGCGGAGTAGTTATTTTTAATGAATTTCAACAATATGGGTATCAAATGAAAGGACTTATTGAGAGTGACTTAAGAATAATTTGACGTTATTCTAAATCAAATATGGCGGACTATAAAAGCTTTTTAAAAAAAGATTTTTCTTTTAATTTATTTTAACTCGTGGGACTGAAAATAAGCATGTAAAATTTATGAACCTAAAGTAACAGCCGCATAAAATGGATAGGATAGAATCTAGGTATACTAAAACTGGCTGGTCCGGTCGCCGCGCGAAGCAGTGGTAGTGAAGTAGAAAGAACTGCCTCGTTGGTCTAGTAGTCGCAAGGCGCGACTGCTGTGCACGCGGCCTCAAATCCCGGCTCGGGCCGAAATCACTTTGTGGGTTTTGAGAAACTTTCATAAAGCAGCCTGGAGTCTGGAAGTTGGTGATTGATACACTCGTGCATCGGAGAGCACGTTGCAGTCGGTCCTGCGCCTGATCTCTCTCCGGTGGTGTCGGATTGCCGTCCCATCGGACTATGAGAGTGAGGGAATAGAGAGTGCACCTGTGTCCGCGCAAATGTGCGTGCACTATAACATGTCCTGCGCAGCTGGCTGATCTCCTTAGAGAGAACGGCCGCCTTATCCGGTCGGTCTCGATGCCGTTATTGTTTGTAAAACATGAAAAAGATAACAAATAAAGAAAAACTTTTTCCTCGTTACGAGGAAAACCTTTTAAAAATACCTGCTTCTAAAAAAACCGCACCGTATTAACTAAACAGCAAGCTGTTAGATAGGTCTACCAAAAAAGCTGATGAATAAACCTTGTATAAAAAAACTAGCGGTTCCTCGCAATTTCTCCCTTGTCCCCAGAGAACTTCTCCCCGTACCCAAATAAAACATAGCCTATGTTCACCGGGGATAGTGTAGCTTCCCAACAGTGAAAGAATTTCTCAAATCTATCAAGTAGTTTCGGAGCCTATTCAATTTAAGCAAATAATCAAACCTTCTCTTAATAATATAAGTATAGATACGGCCGAAATTAATAATCTATCTATCCGTTGTTTTTGCTTACTAGAGATAGGAATTTGACACAAATTATATGGGGCTAATGTCAAAATTCAGTCTCTAGTAAGCGAAACGACGGATAGATAGGTTTCATTTCGGCCGTTAGGCAATAGACAGCGATGGGGATGAGTTTTTTGATGCTTTTTAGTTATTTATGTTTACTAGTTATAGTTCATTAGTTTTAAGTATTTTTTTAATAATAAGTGTTGTATAGTATATTTTAAAATGTTGTACAATAATGTATTTATTACATTGTCATCGGCAGGGGTCAAAGTCCCCATAGTTTTCCCTTCCCTAGTCCACTAGCATCCCATCACAATAACCCGAGTAGTTTTTCTTCCATACTTAGCAATAGTTTAGCACAAACCGGGGGTTGTCCTTGGGTATATTTCTATAGTGTATACAGGGATAATCGCCGGTTTTGTGTCACCATTACATACAAGTTGCCTCAAAAGGGCTTTAGCGTGTTTAACGTGCCATCCGAAACACAGTCATTAAAAAGTAAATAAAATAAGTAATTATATTAACTTACCTGTTATTGAGATATATAGTTTTATAAACACAATTTTAACTTATGAAAGTCAAGCACGTCTCGTTTTGGCAAAGCTTGGTAGCTGACTAACTTGTCTTCATGCCAAACCGGATTCTTCGAGGATCATAATGATGTAAATATATTTATAAAGCGGCAGACATATTGAAAAAAAAAACACTCTTGACTAGCCTTTTTCCAAGCTATGTTGGGGTCGGCTTCTAGTGTTAACCGGATGCAGCTGAGTACTAGTGTTTTATGTGGAGCGATTGCCTGTCTGATATACTCAACCCAGTTACACGAACAAGCCAATACCCTTTTGTAAGACTGGTTGTCAGACTTACTGGCTTCTGGCTACCCGTAACAGTCGTTACGCCAAAGATGTACAAATGACAGCCGGGACACAACAATTTAGCGTCCCTTCCGAAACACGGAGAAACTCGTCATGACAAGATGGTCACCTATCCACGGACCGACCGCGCCAAGCGTTGCTTAACTTTATGATCGATCGACCCGTGCGGCTGTTACTTAGCCACGAGCTCCTCAGAGTCTGTAGTATAAGTATAAAGTCCTGTGTAGAAGTTGCAGCTGTGTTTATTGCGTCACAGACTTCTACAGCAATGTACTTAATATATTTTTTTTTGCTTTTTAGTCTTTTTAGAAGTCGGTTTTACTTTTTTTTGAAAAAAAAAAAAAATTTATCTTTTTAGTGCCAAAATTCTAAAATAGTCTTTTTTATCGATACGTATATCTGTAGTGTACTAAAAATTTTTATTAAAACTCTTAATTAAATTTGATGTTGTACACGTTTCACCAGTCTCCGGTGTTGCCTGCCGCTGCAACTATTTTTCACCGTATTATCACGTCACCATAATGAGCGCACTCAATACAGTTTTCATTGCACTTGACTAAGAGAAAAGAAATTGCAATCAGCGCGGGCCTTAAAAGTTAAATGTAATTTCCAACTGCAATGTGGACTAGCCCTAACACATTACTTATTCATACAAATATATAATATTGTATCATTTGCCGACAGAACGGGTTTCCCCGTAGTATTTACAAAACATATGTTTTTTAACTAGGTATAGGAAGTTAAGATCTGCATAGTCGTGGTGGCTTAGTGGTTAAAGCACCAGCCTTTCGAGTATGAGGGTGCGGGTACGATTCCAGGTCGGGCAAGAAATTCGCTGGACCGACATTTACGTGCTCTCCGATGATGGCATCCAGGCCGATTGTCGGCTACGGCGGCCGTTCTCTCTTATGGAGATCAGCCAGCTGCGTAGGACATATTATAGTGCACAAGCATTCGCGCAGACACAGGTTCACTCTCTATTCCCTCACTCTCATAGTCCGATGGGACGGCAATCCGACACGACCGGAGAGAGATCAGGCGCAGGACCGACATTTACGTGCTCTCCGATACACGGGTGAATCAATCACCAACTTCCAGAATCCGGGCTGCTTTATGAAAATTTCTCAAAATTCACAAAGCGATTTCGGCCCGACTCGGGATTCGAACTCGAGACCCCGTGCACAGCAGTCACGCCTTGCGACTACTAGACCAACTTCCAGCAAAAACACATAGGAAGTGGTGAAGGGTGGGCGTTTTGGGGGCTGTCTTTTGTAATATTTGACGTTCAAAAAGTGCTGTTTTGCAGCCAAGTTTGAATAAATGATTTTGAGTTTGAGTTCCCTGCAGTAGATTGTTAACTAAAAAGGTTAGATATGACAATAAATATGTTGAAAAACTGTAAGGAAAATTGTTAAAACTAAATTAGATTTTTAAAAAACCCCGAACAATAATAATTTTAATTAAAAAGGATAAGAATTGAGGAAATATTTTCTGTTGTTGCATCTTAATATGGTCGTATAATTTTTATGACGGCTTTTTTTATGAATTAGGTAAACGACCAATGAAATATATGGTCCCTTTTACACCTCGGCACTATAGAATCCCGGATTTTTGGAAGGCGAACGTGGGGCCGAAGCCAACACGCTGAAGCCCTTTTGAGACAACTTTAATATTATGTAATGGTGACACAAAACCGACGATTATCCCTGTATACACTATGGAAATGTACCCAAGGAAAACCCCTGGTTTGTGCTAAACTATTGCTAAGTGTGGAAGAAAAACTACTTGGGCTACTGTGCTGGGATGCTAGTGGACTAGGGAAGGAAACTACGGTAGTCCCATTATTAATAAAACTATTATAAAAAATGAGTTATTTACACCACGCTACTCAACTTTTCGAGCTCTATCTACAGATAAAAATGATTTTTCGATACGATGCATATTTTCAGAGATCAGGACCATTTATGAAATTACCACTTTCAAAAACAAAAAAAAAATTCAATTCATGTGGTAAACGAAGGGGATAGTCGTGAATAAACTTAAAAAAAATATTATATAAACATGTCGAACTTTCTACTTCTTGGGAAGTCGGTTAAAATTATAGTATTTCTTAAACACAAAAATAGCTGTTTGGACTGTAAAGATTGGCAAAAAGATGTGATTCCGGCCAGGATCGAACTGGCGGCCTTCTGCGTGTAAAGCAGATGTGATAACCACTACACCACGGAACCCGCTTGTAGATATTGTCGAAATTACGATTCAGTTTCTGAAGAGCACAATACTTAGTCAAAGAATATTTTTGTGACGTCATAGGAAAAAAAATCCACAATATTGTAGATTTAAAACGTCATCACTACATAGTATAAAACAAAGTCGCTTTCTCTGTCCCTATGTCCCTTTGTATGCTTAAATCTTTGAAACTACGCAACGGATTTAGATGCGGTTTTTTTTAATAGATAGAGTGATTCAAGAGGAGGGTTTATATGTTTAATAACATCCATTAAATAGTGGAGAAGTACTGTTATTTTTGAGTTTGAGTTTTCCTGCAGTGTATTTAGTATCAGCATTGCACCCGTGCGAAGCCGGGGCGGGTCACTAGTTATTATTAAAATTTGTGATGTTATTTAATTTTACTATAAGATTTAGGTATTTACAGACTTAATAATTTAAATGAGAAAAAAATAAAATAAAAATAAGAAAGGGTAAATTAAAATAATGCATCAAAAACTCATCATGATACAAATTGTGTATGAAATTGATTATTACGTAATGAGTTGAAAGATAAATATATTGTTACAGCACCATACTGGATTTTGCGTTGTTTTTCTTCAAATCAAATCAAAACTAGTATAAGCTGACCGTTCAATTTATAGAAAGACCATATAAAGCGAGTCCAAGAGAAACTGGTTTTGTATAGCTTTATGTGTACCCGTGTGTACTCGGACCGTCGAAGCATGTTTTCTTCTCTTTTTTACCGTGGTTAATTGAATCAATAAAGTTGTTGATAGTGACATCTGTTGATTTCTACTAACAAAGCTTCATACACTTTGATTAAACTTAATTCTGCTACTCAACACGAGCTGGCGCTGTTATCAATAGTCATAACGATGAAAAAATTACTTTTGCGGTGCTGTAAAATAAATTGAAAGTCAAAATTAATAACGCCATTTTAAAAGATAGGTTAGTATAATTTTCGATTTTCAATAATTACCTTATGTTAATGTTTCAGAATAGAATTTAATATTATTTTGCAAATATGGTTAGTTCTTAAAAAGTATAAATTAGGTAAGCCATATTTTGACGTCATATTTTGTCAATCAGCAGGTATACTCGCCAGCTACCCGAAACTGTCAAATATTCCCAATCAACTTTGAACCATATGCTTCAGCGATAAAGTTGAAAATCTATTAAGGAAATTTGCCAGATTGTAGTAGCTTTATGTGCTGGCGTCGGTACCAATAACCAGCTTATGAGGAGAACTATCTTTATAAGTTATTATTTTTGTATTACCACGTACTTTTATAATAATTGATACATTAATAGGGAAATAAAACGACCAAATAGCTTTTAAAATTCTTTATTTTAATTCTGATCTCAAACATTTTACTAAATAATTATTTTCTAAAAATTTAACTACATCTTCAATCATTATAATTACTTATAATTTTTGTTTTAATCTGAGATTTTTCTATTATTTAATTTACAATAAATATCTAAAATAGCATGGAGTATTATTTATTTTAATATAATCAAAATATTTATTTTGTTAATTACTATTTATTTCTTAAAATTAATTAAATAAATAATGCATGATTAGTTTTATAGTAAATATTTTTATTCTTATAATAATAATAAAAAAATAAGCTGTTGAGGTAGGGTAACCATATAGAAAGGACATTTATTTAGGACAGTTTTTTTAATCATATTTTTTTTTATTTTGTGCACAATAAAATTATGACTAAATTATTAAAAAAAAAAACAAATAAATTGAGCATTTTTTTTGACAAATTATATTAAACTATGAACTAAATATTTATTAATAATGTTACAAGCAAGCCTGTCTTATATTTAGATGCTACATACTATATTTTTAAAAAAGTAAATAAAAATCAATGATTTTGCTCGTTCTAATTATGCAGTAAAATTATTTAATTAAATAAGCTTTTTTAACAGAATGAACAGTTTTTTTTTGTTATATCTTTTATATAATATGTATTTTTTAAAGTTTTGGTTTGTCGACCAGATATTATGGAAGATACATCTAGTCATTACTTTTATTGAACTGTCAAAAACGGTTACTTTGTATGCAATTTGTGTGAAAATACTAAGATTTGACGTCACAGATTTTTCACATCAAGCCGTATACTTATTTCGATTATATCATCAATAAAAAAATCGAACAAATTTCTGTGAAAAATGAAACTGTCATTATTTTAAGATTAGATTATTTTAAGAGAAAGCTTTTTTTGTTCATTCTGTTAAAAACACAAAAATGTGATTCTTAATTTAAATGTCAAAATTAATCCTATTTACATTTAAGTACCTTAAAATTAATGGACGTATTTAATAATTCATTTTCTTTATTGAGATTTTAGTATTTTATTTCTAAGCGTTTATTTTTTTTTTAGTTTTTATTCGAAAGCTTAAATATTTAGTGTATTTGTACTAAATTTTCGAGTGAATAAATAAATAAATTCGCCGATACATATGTTTTTAGCTTTATTTACTTGCTAATTATTTTTATTGTAAAATTTAATTTTACATATATCTCTTTAGTTAAGTTACTACTAAAAACCCGTGGAATTACATACTAAAGGAAAATTTTGGAAAATCCTGGACCAAGGGAATATTGAAGAATGATTTTTTTACTTATGTATTCTATAAGTTTAGAATAGATAACATATGGTACACAGTTTTCGCAGGACTAAAACCTCTCCCTCACCTCCGCCACCCGCTAATACCTTTTTTTTCGTGGGAAATCATCAAATGCCTCCTCCCGCTGTGTGTGCAGCTAGAGGGAGTGTCAGACTCTTACTGACTAAAACCCACTATGTTCCTTCTGGAGGTCCCTGTGTGCCAGGGCCATGGTACAGCACGCGTCACGTAAAAAGAACGCTGGAAGAAAGTGGTGGGAGTGTGTTTGCGCATGCGTACAGTCTCGTACGAAAGTTATGTGCCTATTAATTTTGTTTTGAACTAGGCTTTCGCTCGCGAGTCGTGGCTTCGTACCTACATACCTACTTTTTTTATGTTTGTTTATTTTATCCTCTGACATTAGTATGACACTTATTCTGAATTTGTTATAACTAGCTTTTTTTGTTTTACGAGCAGGATAATTATGTAATTTTGTAAAGGATAGTAATGTTATTTGAAAAATTATATCGCCTACGGATAAGATAAATATTTGCACATCTAATTAGGTAATGATACAGTGCACTCTATATCTGTTTGTAATATCTTTCATACCTGTATTATGCAAATAAATGATTTGATTTAATTACATATTTGTTATTCTTAAAATTCACCTATGCGTAGCTCGAGCGCCAGCGTTCTTGTTACATGACGCGTACTGTAACTCTTACGAACAACCCGCAGCTCAAACAGCACCCGCTAATACCTAAAAACCAGTTTCTGCGACGAACCGTAACGACAAAATCTAGGCGCGAATTTTATCACGTTCTAAGCTCCATTCTGGAATCCAGGATTTTCCAAAATTAAAAAAAAGAATGTGATGATAACAAAATGATAGTGGAATTACTAGTAACGTTAAAAAATTAGTTAGTTAAGATTTTTCTTATGCAAGAGACAATAAAAATAGCTAGTAGAGATGTCTTCAGTATTTCCGCATCTGAAAAAGTAATAAATAAACATTTTATTGTCAAATAACACAAGTCTTGGTTGCCTAGTGGTTAAGGAGCCAATCTCTCAAGTATGAGTGCTTCTGTTCGATTCCAGGTCAGGCAAGTACCAATGCAACTTTTCTAAGTTTGTATGTACTTTCTAAAGTATATCTTGGACACCAATCACTGTGTTTCGGATGGCACGTTAAACTGTAGGTCCCGGCTGTCATGGAACATCCTTGGCAGTCGTGACGGGTAGTCAGAAGCCAGTTAGTTTGACGCCAGTCCAACCAAGGGGTATTGGGTTGCGTGGGTAACTGGGTTAAGGAGATCAGATAGGCAGTCGCTCCTTGTAAAACACTGGTACTCAGCTGAATCCGGTTAGACTGGAAGCAGACCCCAACATTGTTGGGAAAAGGCTCGGGAGATGATGATGAATGTCAATATAACACACCTACTTTTCAGGGACGTCAGTAGTCCAGTCTATTATAATATAATATTCCTCACACATTCACACAACATCATCTAGTCACAAACCAAGCAGAGCTCGTACTGTGGATATTGATTGCGTCCAGACCGACTGCTAGCCGGCAATTCTCTCTCTAAGAAGATCAGCCATCATACTAAAGAAATTTGAGAGATTGAGGCACTTGTCTCACCGGCAACGATTAGCGAGTAACGAGTAGAG
The DNA here is from genome assembly GCA_958496145.1 of Heliothis peltigera. NCBI lineage: Eukaryota > Metazoa > Arthropoda > Insecta > Lepidoptera > Noctuidae > Heliothis > Heliothis peltigera. Next base: position 3,468,992 of record OY292351.1, read on the forward strand.
CTAGAACTAGAATCGAGTTAGCGAGACGCGGGGAGCGAGTGCGTAGTTCCGATATTTGTGTGTACCTCGGCTATAAGCGAGTGTGCGAGTGAGTCGGGCGATTACTCGCATCACTACGCGATACGATACGCACTGTAGAGATATGACCACTGGTTGCTCTCTCGGCGTGAATTCTAGTCGCTTGGCGAGTATCGCCGAGCGAGTGTTACCTTTCATAGCTCTTGTCGCTCAGCGACAAACTAGTGAAGAGAGTGCTCGCCGGCAGTGTGAACAGTCAGCGATCAACTGTTTGTATATGCATCTCTTTTGTTCACACGAAAAGTATATCTATTGTACGTTTCTTGAGCGAGAAAATACCCGATAGTTAGTCGTTTTCTCGTCGTTGGTGGGACAACTGCCTGAGATAGGTTGATTTGCTGGGGTCTCTACTAACCGTTACAAGTATGTTCCTTCTCAGTGAACCCAGTTTCCGCGTCACAGAGGCAGATCTTGTCCGTGGGGGCGTGGACCCTCAGGTGGAGAGGTGCTGTGCCGGTGATGTTCGGAGTGCCACAGATCAGCCCGTCGTTACACTCGTCACTGTTCGCGCAGACGTGGTAGAGAGCTGGGGAAGACGATAGGTATATTTATTTATTCAACAAAAACTTACACTATTATTACAGACTTCACCTAATGCAATAGGTAGTTATGTTCCAAAACAATTCACAATTTTACAAACATCTTATAAACATCAAAAACTATGAAAGGCCTTATCTAGTATTAATTTAAATTTCTTATATAAATGTACCAATCCGTCGGCAAATAGGTCTAATTCATTGTGCTGAGCAAGTATGTCCCCAATAGCGCGGAGTGCACGGTTGGTGGGCGCTTGGCGCGCTCGCTCGGTACGTGTGCGAGGGGTTTCCAGAAGCCGCGGGCGACGCCGCGGGGCCACTTGTACTTGCGAGTTTGTCGGTACCAAGATGCGGACACGCTCTAGTATTTGGGGACTATCAATACAATTACAAATTATGGATAGATATTGCACGACTTCAGAAATTTCTCTTCTGAATTTTAGCGCTTCCATGCCCATGGTATATTATTATGTATACAGTAATACATACCTCGCTTAACGCGAGAGATACTTAAACATTCAGAAAACTACACATTATTACTGGCTCATGCGATCGCGCCACTCGCGGACCAATCAGGACATTCGCATAAAGCGAGGTAAATTAACGCGAATTTTAAAAATCGCGTTATAACGAAATCGCGCTAAGCGAGGTCGCGTTAAGCGAGGTATTACTTACTCTGCAAACTCAAAATCATTTATTCAAACTTGGCTGTAAAACAGCACTTTTTGACGTCAAATATTACAAAAGACAGCCCCCAAAACGCCCACTCTTCACCACTTCCTATGTGTTTTTGCTGGGAAGAAGTGGCGCAACAAACTCCCCAGCAACACATGTCTGTCTGTTGGTTGCCATATACGCAGTTGATACGACAGAGGGGCTTTCCTTTTAACTGCCTATGCTAGGTACCATTTCCAAGCTCTGTACCAAAAATCTATCAAATAGGAGCAGTAGTTTAGTTGCGAATGATTTTTTAAGTTTTTGCCCTGGTTGAACACGATGTATCTTTTCTAACAGCTGATTATGTCTAAACGCATAGATCACGCATAGGTCGTGCGACGTTGCTACTTTATTACTTACCTAGGGATCTAAGGTCAGTAAAATATATTTACTGAGAGTGGTTGCGGTTTACTCTTATAGTATTTATTTGGAAAAAAATTAAACTCATATTGTATTGTATACCGCATAGAATTAATACTAAACACGTATAGTATACGTAGTGCAATTTAATGCCCCTCTGTCATATCAACTGTGTGTAATAAGTTGACCTACCTAAAGTGTAAAAAAATACAGTAACCTATCCTTCATGCTTCAAAAGCTTAACCTTAAAAGAAAGTACAATAAATAATACACGATTTACCTAAATACATTCAGGATTAAGCTCACATAAAACCAAGATATGGTTACCTTACAAAATTAACGTCAACCGTTATAAAATAAAGAACCTTGAATCTTATCGGGACCAAATTAAAAAGCTGTTTTATACCAAATTGGTGGCATAGCAAAGCTTACGTGCTAAACACAAATAAGGGATTGGAATCTTTTTACTAAGTGCTAAGTAAAAGTTATATTTTAACTTATAATTTGGTTTGAGTACACGATTATGAATTCTCAACACGAAACTTCATGAAATGTTGCCTTTTGACATGTAAGCACATTGTTTCAGTTTTGGGGAGACTAGGGTTAGTTAATAAAAAAAAGTCGTGGTGGCCTAGCGGTTAAAGCACCAGCTTTTCGAGTATGAGGGTGGTTGTTCGATTCCAGGTCAGGCAAGTACCAATGTAATTTTTCTAAGTTATATGTACTTTCTAAGTTCATCTTGGACACCAATGACTGATAAAGGTGAAGGAAAACATCTCGAGGAAACCTGGATTATAGAGTCTGAAATTACCAACCCGCATTGAGCAAGCGTGGTGACTTCTCCGTGTGAGAGGAAGCCTATGCCCAGCAGTGGGACGATTAAAAGCCTGTGATGATGATGATGATGAGTGTTAGTTAATAATAATATCGGGACACCTTTTCACACACGGTCGGTTAGCCCCACGGTAAGCTATTGATTCGCTTGTGTTATGGGAGCCAACACAACTGATAAACTACATTTACTTTACAAATATATATTTTAAATACATATTATAACACCCAGACTGCCTCGTTGGTCTAGTGGTCGCAAGGCGCGACTGCTGTGCACTGGGTCTCGGGTTCGATTCCCGGGTCGAGCCGAAATCGCTTTGTGAGTTTTGAGAAACTTTCATAAAGCAGCCTGGAGTCTGGAAGTTGGTGATTGATTCACCCGTGCATCGGAGAGCACGTAAATGTCGATCCCTGATCACTCATCGGTCGTGTCGGATTGCCGTCCCGTCGGACTATGAGACTGAGAGAATAGAGAGTGCACCTGTGTCTGCGCGAATGCTTGTGCACTATAATATGTCCTGCGCAGTTGGCTGATCTCCATTAAAGAGAACGGCAGCCGTAGCCGACCATTATGATGCCATGGAATAGAGTGAATGTTTACCTTTAGTTTGCGAATCACATTGGCCGTTCACAGGAGGCTGGTTGTCTCCACAGAGGCAGCGAGTCACAGGGTCATAGTGAGTGCGTACACATGAGCTGCTGCTGATGCCAGCGCACTCTGCTTGACGGGAGCATGGTCGAGCTGCAATATTAGAAGGGTATAGTTAAAAATAATGAAATTGGCGAAGTATAATTAGGACATGTATTATAACTGTCGTAAAGAAGTCGTGGTGACCTAGTGGTTAAAGCACCAGCCTTTCGAGTATGAGGGTGCTTGTTCGATTCCAGGTCAGGCAAGTATCAATGTAACTTTTCTAAGTTGTATGTACTTTCTAAGTTTATCTTGGACACCAACAACTGTGTTTCGGATGGCACGTTAAACTGCCCGGGTAACTGGGCTGAGGAGGTCAGATAGGCAGTCGCTCCTTGTAATACCCTGGTACTCAGCTGAATCCGGTTAGACTGGAAGCCGACACCAACGTAGTTGGGAAAAGGCTCGGGAGATGATGATGACGTTCATAGTATAGATTAATTTCTACTCGATATTCTGTTCGTACGGGGGTAACTTGTAATGACTGTGATTACCCGAGATTTTGCTTTGTCTCCTTGAATGTAGGACCAGGCTGAAGGGGACCCAGTTTATAGATATTACGAAACAACGTGTGAAATCTACATAAGAAAGCCTACATTAATTTTAGACGCATCGCAAGGTGAGACTTCTATCTGTCTCGAACACGAGACGAGACGCACGATAGCCGCATGGCAGCTGTCGGAAACGAATCCAATTTGAAACAACCCTTAGAATATATGTAGAAGGCTTCATGATTAGACCTAAAAGCGCAACAGACATACAGTAACTTTAGTATTAACAATACTAAAAAAGATTAAGTGAAGCAAGTTTTTTGTTTCTTTATAATTTGACCTATGAATAATACTTAGTAATAGCCTCCAGAACGATTGTTAAGTTAGAAAAGGCGGCTGTTCTCTCTAAAGAGATCAGCCAGCTGCGCAGGACATACTATAGTGCACGCACATTCGCGCAGACACAGGTGCACTCTCTAGTCCCTCACTCTCATAGTCCGATGGGACGGCAATCCGACACGACCGGAGAGAGATCAGGCGCAGGACCGACATTTACGTGCTCTCCGATGCACGGGTGTATCAATCACCAACTTCTAAAATCCAGGCTGCTTTTGTGAAAGTTTCTTAAAACTCACAAAGCAATTTCGGGCTGACCGAACCCCAGACCCAGAGCTCAGCAGTCGCGTTATGCGACTACTAGACCAGCGAGTACACTTGACCTATAACCAACCTTCCTTCAACACACCACTCACATTCTAAATACCACTTCCGATACACCACATATTAATCCCAAGATACTGTCGGCCATATTTATGTGAAAGAGCCTACCAACATTTGTCACCAACAGCCAACAGGCCAATAGGCCAACATCGCGTGCCAAGATATGCAAATCGCTAGAGCATAACATTATATATGACACTGGTTTGTAAAGGTTAGTAGGGGGGCCTGAAACGTCGGTAGACTGTCCCGTTTTTATATTCGTTTTTTTAACAAGGTTATGTGGGCATTGGCTAAAAATAATATTGTTACTTAGAACAGAAATAAACACTTTTATGCGAATATTAAGGCTATTAAGGCCGGAAGACGCTGGATGCAGGTCGCTTCCAACCGGTATATGTGGAGATCTAAAGGGGAGGCCTATGTTCAGCAGTGGACGTCCTATGGCTGAGATGATGATGATTAAGGCTATTTAAGTTTATTACTGTTTAAGGAGTCTTCAAGTTGATGTTTGTACACCCGTGCATCATGTCGCACGTTGCAGTCGGTCCTGCTTGTGATCTCTCTCTCCGGTCGGGTCAGATTGCCGTCCCATCGGACTATGAGAGTGAGGGAATAGAGAGTGCACCTGTGTCTGGCGAATGCTTGTGTGTTGGGGATGGCTTCCAGTCTTAAGCGGATGCAGCTGAGTATCAGTGTTTGACGTGGAGTGACTGCCTGCCTGACTTCCTCAACCCAGTTACCTTAGCAACCCGATACCCCTTGGTAAGACTGGTTGTCAGAATTTCTGGCTTCTGACTACCCGTAACGACTGCCAAAGATGTCCAAATGACAGCCGGGACACAACAATTTAACGTGCCTTCCGAAACACGGAGGAACTCGTCATGACTAGATAGATGGTCATACATCCACGGATCGACCGCGCTAAGCATTGCTTAACCTTATGATCGATCGACCCGTGCGGCTGTTACTTAGCCACGACCTTCTAATAATACGATATAAAAAAAAATGTTCCAAAAAATTGTCCGGCTATCATGGTCAACCTATCCAAAATCGCGTTTTAAGAATAGCTTTGATTTTTTCTAGGTACACCGTAGGTAATGTAGGCCTTAAGTTGAAACTAGTCATTTATTATATCAAAATAGGCGCTGTTTTAGGTGCTTGGATGTTTTTGTGAACAACCCTGATAGCGTCAATGGGATACTTGGCAACTAGTCAAATAGGGTATTTGTATATAGGCCTGTGTTTGATTTTGTACAAAAATTTTAACAAAACAAATAAACACACACACAAGGAACATTTTTCTGAAAACAGCGTCAAAATTGGTTGATAAATGGAGCAGCAATCAACATTTTTTACATTCGTATGATGAAGAGTGGGATCATAGTGGGGACATCTTGCTATCTCTTTTGCACATGCGTGATCAAATAGCGTTGACGTCACAAGCTTGTATGTGCATTCTTTTTCTGTTATTTAACTGTTTGACTTTTGAAAGGTTTATAATTACTTATTTCTCAACGGATTCCAAACATTATTTCTGTTTTTGGTTTTGTAAAATGTTACTTTTGATATGAATGATGAAAAAAAGAGTCAAATACCCTATTCAATACTTTTATAGAACTGTCAAAAACGGTTACTCTCTATGCAAATGCAATTTGTATGAAAACGTAACCTATGACGTCACAGATTTTTCACATCAAGCCGTATACTTATTTCGGTTATATTATCAATAAAAAAAATCAAACAGTTTTTCCTACAAAACTTTAAAATGAAATTGACATTATTTTAAGATGTTTTACCAAATGAATATCATAAAGTATTTTATTTTTGACCTAGTTAACTATGCAATTGGTTAGTTATATATACTAATATAACAAGTTTGTTTGTTTGTTTGAATGAGCTAATCTCATGAACTACAAGGGGCACGGAACGCCGGTGAAGCCGCGGGCGTAAGCTAGTATCGAAAATGCAAATTACATTATTAAGAGTCTAACAACTAGATTAGAGAACTCCCCTTTCACTCTAGCTCACGAAAATATACCTTATAACGACTACATTAGAGTCGAATTTACTAAACACTGCAACATTCAACGTCCGATTAAAATTTCAAATCACCAAGATACAGTGGCCGCCTGCAACCACAAATCCATTTTAAACTGACCTCGCATTCCATTACACGAACGCATTTCAAGAGATCAAGATAAACCGGTGATTGCTACGTGTAAATCTAAAACGCTTCCGACTGTTATCAGCGCCATCTGTTATTGAATAGCGGAACTAGGTTGCTGAATATTTTAACCCCAAGGACGTTTTTGTAGAAAATTGATCTGTTTTTTTATTGTGTCGTAAATATTGCGTGATGTTCGAATTTTAGGTCAAGTTGGTAGCGAAAAGGTTATCTTGTAAAATGTATGGCTTTTTTTGTATATGTGAAAAGTATTTTTACGATTGTAACGGATTTTCTAAAAGGGAGAAGGGTAAAATTTGGGTCCTTTTTTTTTTATAATTTGTTAAACGTAATTTCCTTGTTTATCAACTGTTTTGAAATATTCTTTTTTTGATTTTAAGAATGAAATTAAAACCTTTTTCTGATTTTAGGGCAATTAATCTATGGATTTTTCGCTTAGTCAGTAACAATGGGAAATCATCTAATGACCCCCTCCCGCTGAGGGTGCAGCTGGAGGGAGTGTCAGACTCTTACTGACTAAAACCCACTATGTTCCTTCTGGAGGTCCCTGTCTGCCAGGGCCGCGGGAACTCGTGCGAACAACCCGCAGCGCAAACATAGATATTTACAACGAAATTTCATTTGCTTTTTCAAAACTGACATTGAATATTCTTTTAAAAGAACAATTGGGGCGTAATCTACAATTGATATCGAAGCCAAAAATATAGTTTTTAGAATTTTTGTCTGTTTGTCTGTATGTCCGGGCTAATCTCAAAAAGTACTTCATGGATTTGCTTCAAATTGGGCATGAATATAACTAAGAGGTCGGGTCAACATATAGGCTGCATATTATCACGCTAGCACTACGGGGGGAGGGCAGATGTTTAATCGCCTAATGCACACGCGGACGACGTCGCGGGCAACAGCTATTCTCTATAAAACATTATTACCGTTCACCATGACGCGGCATTATTTGGCACGTAAAAATTCAAGTTTCTACATTTAAACACAATTTATCTGCATAATAGCACTCACAAAGAATATAATTTTAGTTTATCTGATCAAGAGCTGTCAAGTAAGGTTTTAAAAAGATATAATTTGCAGTACCTATGTATGTGTTACCGTGTGAGAAGAGGCCTGTGCCCAGCAGTGGGACGATAAAAAGGCTGATGATGATGATATGTTACAATCTAGAAGAATTTACGAAAAGTTACCTTGTGCCTGTTACAGACACCAGCACATCAAGCTACCTGAAATTGAATTTTTTTACCAATCAACTTTGAACCATATGCTTCAGCGATTGAGTTGAAAATCTATTAATGAAAGGTAACAAATTGTTACAATTGATAACTTGGTGTCACAGTAATCTGTGAAACCGGCCCTGCATTTTTTTTCAAATCGGACCAAGTAATAAGGAACGATATGAAGAAATATTTTTTTCCCACTACGCCTACAGCGGGTGAATGCCTACGCCGTAGTAGGTTAAGCTACGTCGTAGCAGGGACTACGAACAAAATTCATTTTGACGCGACTGTCAAAGCTACAGATTTCAATGACATTACGCATAGACTTTCCTAAGTCGAAAAGTATTTTTTTTCGAGATGATAAATATAAAATTTAATATCATCATCAGCCTTTTTATCGTCCCACTGCTGGGCACAGGCCTCCTCTCACACGGAGAAGGATTGAGCGTTAATCACCACGCTTTCTCAATGCGGGTTGGTGATTTCAGACTTTATAGTCCAGGTTTCCTCGAGATGTTTTCCTTCACCTTTAATCAGTCATTGGTGTCCAAGATATGTATACTTAGAAAGTACGAATAAAAAAATACGAAATTCTTTCTATTCTTTCTAGCTTACATTTTTCAAATCTAATAAAAGTCTAACTACAAGAAATGCGTTTACAAGCCTTGTTCCAAATACAAATTACAACCATAAACTTTGAGTACTCGTATCTTTTATTATCTATGGATTACTGATGAGTGGTACACTATGGTACAAAGGCTATAAAAAAAAGTTTGCATGTCAAATAAATATATTTATGTATTCGTAAGTTATGTGATCGGCCTTGGAATTTATGTGACAAACGAACCAATATATGTACTTGTATGTACCTACGAGTGTTCTAGTAGTTTAATTTCCGTGTTTATTCAATTCTCAATTTATTCGTATTTCAATTCTCGTCTACACCTGTAATAATAAATTCGTAGAAAAGTCAAAACTGTACATTGAATATTTTTTTATAGAATAATTGGGGCTTGATCTAAAATCGATATCGAAGCCAAAAATATAGTTTTTAGAATTTTTGTCTGTTTGTCTGTGTGTATGTCCGGGCTAATCTCAAAAAGTACAGCATGGATTTGCTTCAAATTCGTCATGAATATAACTAAGAGGTCGGGTCAATATATAGGATACATATTATCACGCTATCACGTACGGGGAGGGTGAAGGTTTAATCACCTAATGCCCACGCGGACGACGTCGGTCGCGGGCTAGTGAATATTATATTTCAAATTTGACGTAACATATTATTGTTTTATGCCGACATTATTAAATATGGCAACGATCATTTGTCAAAATGACATTCCCTATGTATGTATTTAATTAAATATGAATTAGAGAAATATTAATGACAATACGAATATAACAAGGTTTGTATGTATGTCTGTTGCGTGTTCACGTTTGTTTTTGGATTCTCGAGTATATAGGGTGTAACAATACTAGTGCACCATATTTTTACAGGTCATCTAGTACATGCTAAGGATCATGTTTACCACAAAAAAAGTCATGAAAACAACAACATATTTTATTAAATAAATAATCATAGTCGCCAAATTGTACGCATAACGCCAGGTCATTCAATTTTTTTGTGGTAAACATGATCCTTAGCATATACTAGATGACCTGTAATAATATGGTGCACTAGTTTTGTTACACCTTATATAATTCGATATACATATACAAAATTATTCGGATGGCACGTTAAACTGTAGGTCCCGGCTGTCATTGAACATCCTTGGCAGTCGTTACGGGTAGTCAGAAGCCAGGAAGTCTGATGCCAGTCTAACCAAGGGGTATGTACCCATAAGTATATTTTTGCTTTATATAACTGTTAAGATCCAATTTATTAACTTAATACGGTAAATGACAACTGATCAAATTCAATACTTATAGAACTGTCAAAAACGGTTACTCTCTATGCTATTTGTATGAAAATACTAAGATTTGACGTCACAGATTTTTCACATTAAGCCGTATACATATTTCGGTTATATTATCAAGAAAAAACAGAAAAAAAAAACGGTTTAAAACGATAAATTAAACTGACATTATTTTAAGATGCTTTATAAAATGAACATGATAAAATATTTTATTTTTGACATATGTAGTCATCATTCCAATTGTTATATTATGTAATTATAATTATAATACTTACGTTAGCTGGAAAAATACAATAAAAATAATGTTACCCATTAGAAAAACGAATTTCTGTGAAAAACATGCAATAATGATTTACACACCGTAATTATTTTTAGTCGTGTGAAATTGTGTGAGTGTGACAGTTAATAAGCATTATAAATAAACGTATAACAATAAAATGAGACATTAATTCGATTAAATAATTAAAATCAATCATTACAAATGTTTTTCTATTAAAAGAAAGTGACATATTTACATATATAGTGTGACTGGTAATTAGTGACCGATATTTAAACACGTGATTGTACTCATGATTACAAACAACTTTCCCAAAGAAACTTTTTTGTTGTTTTTTATCATTATAGCAAAATTACTGACAATATGGGCGCCGCCGCCCTTGCCGTTAACAGCTGATAGGGCGAAGGCGCGCGCGAAATTTGAATTTTGCTATAATGATAAAAAAATACCAAAAAAAGTATCTTCGGGAAAGTTGTTTGTAATCATGAGTACAATCACGTGTTTAAATATCGGTCACTAATTACCAGTCACCCTATATATACAACCATTTTGTACCAACTTAATTATTATTTTCGAACTAACGTCTCAATGAACTTACCCGGTACGGAAGTCGGTGCTACGGTGGGCCCCGCTGTATTACTTTTCCCAAAAGTAGTGAGACCCTCACAGGGCCCAATCTTCCAGCTTATTATAAACATCATAAAAATGGCTACCACAGCCTCACGCCGACACCACATCTTAACGCGGGAGAATATATACATCCTTTTTACCTGGAACTTTTTTTGCACGCTTCTATTTTGTCTATGGTTATTTTAGCGGGAAAATCTTGAACGATGACGTTTTGTTTTTAGTTTTGAATTTGGAATTTTATTGCAAATTATCTAATTGTGAACTAATTGTTTCCAAATCTATAATTTAGCTAAATAATCTAATCTACAATTGAAGGAATTGAGTTTATTTATGTAATATTGTAATCTAACTACTTTAAGAATCGAGTTATGTATGTTTTAATGACAGTTGCACCGATATATGATATGAAACAATAAGTATAATAAATATTAAGAGCACACAGCAATCTTTACAATTCCAGGGATGTGGACAACTAGTCAAATTCAATACTTTTATAGAACTGTCAAAAACGGTTACTCTCTATGCAATTTGTATGAAAACGCAAACTATGACGTCACAGATTTTTCACATCAAGCCGTATACTTATTTCAATTAGATTATCTATAAAAAAATTAAAACAATTCTCGGTTCAAAACTATAAATTAAACTGACATTATATAAAGATATTTAAAGATGCTTTACAAAATGAATATGATAAATTATTTTATTTTTGACCTAGTCCACATCCCAATTGCTTGAGTTTGTTTCGGCGTTTCTTCTCAAGGTAGTCAGTTAGGAAATGCCGACCTCATCTCTTTTTGATAAAAAATGTGTTGACGTGTGTCGAAGTCGTATCATTTATCATTTCCATTAGATGCCGCGTACCTCCGAAAAGAAAATATAGTATTTTGATATTTTTAGGGTTCCGTACCCAAAGGGTAAAACGGAACCCTATTGTTTTCGCTCCTCTGTCCGTCCGTCTGTCACCAGGCTGTATCTCATGATGTATTTATAAGATGATGTATTTCTGTTGCCGCTATAACAACAAATACTGAAAACTAGAATAGAATAAATATTTTGGGGGGCTCCCATACAACAAACGTGATTTTTTTGTTCATTTTTGCTCGATGTCGATAACGGCAACAGGTAGATGCTTGAAATATTCACAGAATATGGAATGTATTACTTAATTCAAAAATAAGTAAATGCACTAAAATTAAATTAATATTTTAGGGGGGCTCCCATTAAACAGACATGATTTTTTGTCCGTTTTATATATAATGGTACGGAACCCTTCGTGCGCGAGTCCGACTCGCACTTGGCCGGTTTTAATTTTTATTTTATGTAATTTTTTTATTACTTTTATGTAGTATGCGTGTCTCGAAGGATTGAGAACTGTTATGATATTCCTAATGTCGCGAAAGAAGTATCCTATCCTAATCCTAATCCTAATACTATTATAAAGGCGAAAGTTTGTAAGTATGGATGTATGGATGTATGGATGTTTGTTACTCTTTCACGTAAAAACTACTGAATGGATTTGAATGAAACTTTACCACAATATAGCTTATACATCAGAATAACATATAAGCTACTTTTTATCCGGGTATGGAAAGTACTTCCCTCAGAAAGCGGCTGAAACCGCTGGCGGAAGCTAGTAGGTAAATATTTCGGCAGTAAGATGTGGTGTGGTTACATATGTACATGTGTGATTATTGAGTATCATCTGCACAGGGGCTCGTGGCTAAGTAACAGCCGCACGGATCGATCAATCGTAAAGTTAAGCAACGGTTGGCGCTTGGCAAAAAGGCTTGACTAACGAGATGTGTGGTGAATCTGTGTAGTCCTTTAAATGTCCTTTCTGCTGGTATGTTCGTCGGATTGTTGAGCTCCTATGTTACTGTTGAGTTCAACGAAGACCGACAAATGCGTACCAGCTGATTGGACAGGTCTATTCAAACTTGTATGACACTTTCTTCAAAAGGTCATTTCAAACACAAGCCTACATTGCTCATCCATACTTTAGTATGTAATTTCTTTTTATGTCTGGAATTTAAAAGAGACTGTGACCCTTGAGTTTGTTTCGGCGTTTCTTCTCAAGGTAGTCAGTTAGGAAATGCCGACCTCATCTCGTTTTTAATAAAAAAATGTGTTGACGTGTAAAATTGTTGAGTTCAACCTATTTGCAGAATAAATATCATTTATCATTTATAAGAGTGCCTAGAACTGCTTACCTTGGCCTCATTTAGGTTATCCTAAAAGCTAGATTAAGAAAATAGACACAGTATTGTCTGTCAAAACACCAAGTGAGAGTCAAAGCGAGGCGTGAGCCTAAGCTTCTAGATCATTCTATACTTTTGACGTGTTTTTCTTGATCTGACTGGTTTAATTCATTGTATGTATATGTCGCTGGTTTTTTATCAAAAACCTAGAGATGACATATTGAAAACTCAACTTAATCACAAAACTGTAAAGTCCATAATATGTTTTGATTAAAAATTTGAACTTGTTTGGGTCGATGATAAAGTCTTGTCAATGTTACAGGGTTTGTGTTGTAGTCTGTATTTTAAAATCTGTGGCTATGATCATAAACCCAAACTAGTTCAAGTTTTTAATAAAAATGTTTTTGTAATGTGTGTAATCTTTCAGCTTATCATCAAAAACCTTATTTTATAAAAAACTTGCGACATATATTGGGTGACTAGTAATTAGAGAAGGATATTTAAACACTTCATTGTACTCATGATTACAAACAACTTTCCCAATGAAACGTTTTTTTGTTATTTTTTTATCATTACAGCAAAATTCAAATGTCGCGCGCGCCGTCGCCCGATCAGCTGTTAGCGGCGAGGCCCCGCGCCCGCGTTGTCAGTCATTTTGCTATAATGATAAAAAAAAAGTTTCTTCGGGAAAGTTGTTTGTAATCATGAGTACAATCACGTGTTTAAATATCGGTCACTAATTACCAGTCACCCTATATATTACACATTTACCAGTGAAATTGTCAGATAGAAAACCGCACGGTTGTTTCGTCTCTCCATAAAGAATGTATAATGCCTGTCGTTTCTTTATATATGTAATGCCTAAACACATATATCAAGCGTAAGGCATCGTCCTAGTATATCCTGCGACGATCGTGCATTTTGATGCCCTAAACACATGCTTTGATAATTGGCTTGTGTACAGGGTGTAAGGGACAGCCCTCCGCAGACTGATGGGGTGAGTTCAGTAAACCATACTAAGAAGACTTGTTCATGAAATTGTTTCAGGAACGTTATAGAAATCCAATAAAACTGATTTGTTTTGAAACCTCACAAATGTTTGACAGCTGATTTCACGTCTCGATCGTTACGATTATTTCAAAATCCATTGCTGGATTTTTTGTTTTAGCGGTATTATTAAAAAACGAAGTTCTGCGTGCAAAGAATTTATTTTTGTATTAAAAGAAAGAAAAATTCCAGTGAAATATGATTCAAAATAAGGAGCTGAATGGACCCTATCAGTCTGGGGAGGGCTGTCCCTTACAACCTGTATATTATGTGTATGTATGTTTGTATGATAGTATGGTAAGCAAGTATCTGTATAAAATATAGTGTTTTGAATTCTTACCCGGCGCAGCGGAGGTGGTAGCTGGCTTTGGTGGATCTGTATTCGCTTTTCCAAAAGATGAGATGCCGAACGCATTTGTACACTGTATATTTAGCCATCCGATTAAAATTATAGGTAAAATGGCCGCCAAATGCTTTTTGCACCACATTTTTTACACTGACTATACCTTGTATAAATACTTTTTTATAAAAATAAGTTTTGTAACAGTATTCTATAAGAAAGAGTTTATGTCTGTAGTATAATGTTGTCTATGGAATCAAAATGGCCGAGTTTTGCCGCCAATTTGGTTGTCAGTTTGACAGTTCCTAGTTGTGATTGTAAGCAGTGTTTTTTTTTTGAGCGACATGGCAAAAATTCTTGTTATGTGTTAGCCTAGAGTAGGTATATAATATTTTTTTGTTTGTTGACAGGCACTAGTTGTGTAGCTGTGTGTTTGTTTTTATTCCTCTGAATTATAATAAAAGTTATTTGAAATAAACATGACATAACATGAAAAAAAAGATAAAAAAAATACATATTTTTTATCTTTTATGAAAGTAAAAAAATGTGTATTAATTAAAAAATATGTAATATTATAGTAGTAGTATATAGAATTTTCTATTTTTTTCATGTTATGTAAATAATATATTTGCAAGTATCCAAATATTCAGAGGAATATTATGAGTTTTATATGTATCTAGATTTAAGAAGAAATGTATGTGATTGATAAATGATATGTCTATTTTTCTTTGGTACCTATGTTTTGCCAAAGCATCAAGTACCTATTTATATAATGAGACAATTAAAACAATAATAAAAATACTCTTAAATTCATTGTCTCTAAACCAATGAGTTCAAAAAGTAATAAAAAAAGGTATATTTTTTTCCTTACTATTAAAAAAAGCATTTATAATAAGTAATATGTACATACAAAAAATATGCAAATATTTACAAAAAATTTAAAATCTTAAATTAATTATTTAATCTGTACATGTTTGATTTTTAATAAAATTTTTGTTAATTTTTTGTTAAAAAATAATAAAAAGAGGTCCCATTATATAAAAAAATGGCTTACCCGACGGTGGCGTTGGAGAGGGTATTTTGATGGGATTTTCAGTTTTAATAACGCCAAAAACTGGACTAAAAGCTCCAAAACATTGTCCAATCATCCAGGTAAACACGAAAATTGGTAAAAATATACCATATTTCACTCGCCACATATTTTTTTCTTATTTTTTTACCAATACTGTCAATATCTTATGTAGTTATGTAGTTCTTTTTTTATTTTGACTTTATTTATTTGTTCAGTGATATACACCGTGATTTTTTAGTCCTCTTACAAAAGCAGCCCAGTTCATGTATCCAATGACTAGTAAACGTTCATAATAAAAAAATGAAAATTTATGAGATTTGAATGATAATAAAAAACATTATTATGACGCAAGACGTAGTTAGAAACTCTCTTGTCTTCTGATAAATGGAGATGAAATGATCTGCTCGACTCGTGCACTGGGTAGGTATACCCTACCGTTTGATACGTTAACATTTTTAATAGGGTGTTTCATATTTCTAATGTGTACCTATTTATCGATTTATTAATGATACAAAAATAATAATCGCATCTAAAGGTATTTTATGTCGGATACATTGAGTGGAACGCTTTTGTTAGACGACTAAAATGTCACGGTGTATAAGAAAGTGGGAAGTGTCAAAATTGTATGTATGTACAATATTTACAAGATTGTTCAGTGTTTAACGTTATTATGTGGTAGCTTTGTAATATTTTTCAAACAAAGGGCAAACATTTCTTTTTTATATAATGGGACAGAATCCTCTGTTTTGTACCTGTAATCGTCAAAAAAAACAACTCATGCGTCACTAAGTATATAACAGTCAAAAAAAACAACCACACAACCGACTGCTTAGGTAAAAGTAAAAAAAAAAATGTGTCACAAATTTTTCTGTTCATTTTTTAAAAAACAGTGAAAAGAATTTGGTGTTTTTTTTTGTAAATTAAATATTGGTCTAATTTTGTTAAAAAAAGTTCGTGTTATGTGCAGTGTAAAATGTCCCATTATATAAAAAAAAATATATTTACCCGGTGGGGCCGTTGGCGCGGCAGAGGGCGGCTTGGTGTTTGATACCCCGAATGTGCTGAGCGCTTCCGACGAATAACCGGTCAGCGAGGCCAACACGAGAGGCAGAATGAGTGCGGCGACTTGTTTCCGGCACATCTCGAAAATTCCAAACATTTCCGTTTTTTTATATTGTTCGTTTTTTGAAACGAAGCTTACGTTCACGGTAATCGGATGAGCGACGAATGGTTATGTTCTATCCTTTATGGTATGGCTGTTCGAAATTTGAATCTGACGTTTTGTTTTCTATGCGTCAAAAAACGTTAGTTGTGTATTTTTACAAAAAGATTTTTTTGTATTGAATAAGTTTGAAATCTATAAAGAAAATACGTAATAAAAAGTAATTTGACGCATTTTATTGAAAGCAACTCGTACTAAAAAAGAAAAGTACATTTCTTCGATTGATATTTTAGTACTTATTGCTTAAGTAATTATTTTATTCTGCTAGCTAAAACATACAATAAGTCAATGACTCGCGCATTTTGAAAGTCGAACCGAGGTCTGCAATTATTAAAATGGCCACTCCATTCTTTTTACGTCGGCCTTTTTACAAATAATGGCGGTATAACAATATGGCGTCCATTTTGAATTTCATTAGCTGTCAGAATATAAATTATTGTACGTAACAGAATATTAAAATGGTGTATGAAGGTGATATTTTTGTTAAATTGTTATATTAAGTTTAGGAAATATATTTATAGAATTTTTTAAGGCTAATACGCAGACCGTGTTAGTATTTTTTTGTATTGTGTCTAGTTTTGTTCTATTTTTAAAAAGGTACGCGACTTAGGGCTAGTTTCACAGGTTACGGATAGCCACTATATAATATAATATCCCTCACACATTCACACAACGTCATCTAGTCCCAAACTAAGCAGAGCTTGTACTATATGTACTAGACAACTGATAAACATACTTATATACTTTTCTTTTGTAAATACATACACATTATACATAGAAACACCCAGACTAATTCAAACACCCATGTTCATGCACACAAATGTTTGACTTATGCGGGAATCGAACCCGCGACCTATAGCGTGGCAGGCAGGTTCTCTAACCACCACGCCATCTGGTCGTCAACTATCAACCAGATGAATTAAAAAATGGAACAGAATTTGTATGTATAATTATCTGGCAGATATTAACTGCCAGATAAAATATCTGGAACTTATCAGCAACCTGTGAAACTGGCCCTTAGTAATTTTTGTTACTGACACTACAAATAATAACCTTGTCTGTAATGAACTAGACTTGAGCTTTGTGTTTTTTTTTGTGTACTGACGCGAACCAATCAAGCTACACGAAACTGTCAAATTTTCCCAATCAACTTTGAACCATATACTTCAGCGATAAAGTTGAAAATCTATTAAGGAAAGACAGATTGCTACTACAATCTGTCTTGCTATGCTAACGTCTGTATTTTGGCAATTGTTTTTTATAATAAATACATAAACGGCCTGAATATTAGCTGAACTCAATATGTTTGATCAATATTTAAATAAAAAAAAAAACTATCGTTCTAATTAAGCTTCGGATACAATAAGCAAGTTGCCTTTTCTAAGTTTGTATGTACTTTCTAAGTATATCTTGGACACCAATGACTGTGTTTCCGATGGCACGTTAAACTATAGGTCCCGGCTGTTATTGAACATCCTTGGCAGTCGTTACGGGTAGTCAGAAGCCAGTAAGTGTGACGCCAGTCTAACCATGGGGTATTGGGTTGCCCAGGTAACTGGGTTGAGGAGGTCAGATAGACAGTCGCTCCTTGTAAAACACTGGTACTCAGCTGAATCCGGTTAGACTGGAAGCCGACCCCAACATAGTTGGGAAAAGGCTCGGGAGATGATGAGTCGTATTTTTATGACGAGAACTTTTCTCAAGCTGAAGGCTGTTCTTTTGTTTTAACAAAGGTCTGTTTCGGACCTCATTGTTTTAAATATTGATCAAACATCTTCCAAATAAAAAGAGATTATATTTAAAATTACGTGTTTACCACACTCATGTCAGACTTCCGTTGTCTTTGATTGGATATAAAATAAGTGATGGCATCCAAGCCGATTGTCGGCTACGGCGGCCGTTCTCTTTTAAGGAGATCAGCCAGCTGCGCAGGACATATTATAGTGCACAAGCATTCGCGCGGTCACAGGTGCACTCTCTATTCCCTCACTCTCATAGTCCGATGGGACCGGAGAGAGATCAGGCGCAGGACCGACATTTACGTGCTCTCCGATGCACGGGATGAAAGTTGGTCTCGTAGCCGCATGGCGCGACTGCTGTGCACGGGGTCTCGGGTTCAATTCCCGGGTCGGGCCGAAATCGCTTTGTGGGTTTTGAGAAACTTTCATAAAGCAGCCTGGAGTCTGGAAGTTCATCGGAGAGCACGTAAATGTCGATCCTGCTTGTGATCTCTCTCCGGTGGTGTCGGATTGCCGTCCCATCGTACTATGAGAGTGAGGGAATAGAGAGTGCACCTGTGTCTGCGCGAATGTGCGTGCACTATAATATGTCCTGCGCAGCTGGCTGATCTCCTTAGCCGACAATCGGCCTGGACGCCATCATGTGTCCTAGTTCTGACACTAGAGCTTGTTAGTTGATTAAACCAGTCGAGAAAGTGGTGGGTCGATGGTATTAAAAAAAAGCTTATTGATTCCTCTAATAACGTTATCTGACATTCGTGTGGTATTTAAAGAAAAGAGGTTCGTTTTAAATCGCCATTTTGTTAAACAATTTCAAGTTTTCCTTCTCTGTTTGAACAACTATGAACGAATAATGTATGTTTTATTTAATTAAGAAAAATGGCTATTCAAAGTGGATAAGACTATAATAAAACACCATTCCTTTAACTAAAGTTATCTCAAAAGGGTTTTAGCGTGTAGGCTTCGGCCCCACGTTCGCCTTCCAAAAATCCGGGACTCTATAGTCCCGTGGTCTAGAAGAGATATACAAATAATAAATACCTATTATTATTTATCAAGAATTACTTTACCACAATTAATACTCATTATTAGTATTCTAATAATATTAGCAAATAGGATGCTGGAGACCCGGCTACGATGGCATGACCACGTAAAAGGGAGACCACCAGCAAACTCAGCATGACAACCATAGAAACAAGTTTTGTCTACCGGAAAATGGGCGTAATGACAGAAAGGTAAGTGACAGATAGACGTAAGATTTCTTTGGACACGTAGAAAAGAATTTTTTTCTTTTCTTCGATCGACAAAGTCTACAAGTGATTATATGCGAGTTGACAGGTCGCGCCATGCTCGGGCAGAAGACATGTTGACATTGACAGAAAGAGCTTTGTCTTTTCTTGATAGAATAGACATAGAATCGCCATGCTGAGCCTGCAGACTACATCGTTGGCGCGGGAGGCGCCGAGGGAACTAGTCCCTAGTAATAGAACTACGGTCTACGGTCCTGATTTATGTGAAATTTGAAAGAGTGGTAATCGGTTATTCCGATGCATATAGCTAACCGGTTCATCTTGCAACGACCATCCAAATTTTCAGAAATGATTCCTAACGTGTCGAATAAAACGATTTTAGTAGATACATATGTAGATAGATACATAGATGCATTTATTTGCTTACTTTGCTTTTGACTGCCCCGTTGGTCTAGTGGTCGCAAGGCGCGACTGCTGTGCACGGGGTCTCGGGTTCGAATCCCGGGTCGGGCCGAAATCGCTTTGTGGGTTTTGAGAAACTTTCACAAAGCAGCCTGGAGTCTGGAAGTTGGTGATTGATTCACCCGTGCATCGGAGAGCACATTAATGTCGGTCCTGCGCCTGATCTCTCTCCGGTCGTGTCGGATTGCCGTCCCATCGGACTATGAGAGTGAGGGAATAGAGAGTGCACCTGTGTCTGCGCGAATGCTTGTGCACTATAATATGTCCTGCGCAGCTGGCTGATCTCCATAAATGAGAACGGCCGCCGTAGCCGACAATCGGCCTGGATGCCATCATATTTGCTTAGTAGCGGACAATGGCGAAAATCATGTCATTTTTTAAAATCTCTTTTAAGTAAGGGTTATTGATTCTAAATCGGTTCTGAAAATTTTGATGGTGATCGCAAAATACGGGTTATTTTATGCGTTTCGTTAAAATAATTTGGAAACGGCTCCTTAATATATATATTTTTTATATAGGTAAATCGCGTTATTCTAGAGAATTCGGGAATACAAAACTAATCTATAACATAGTGAGAAGATATTCAAATAATTATGAGTATTATTTGTGGTTTTCTTATATCCAGCCAACACCAAAATATTATTTAAAAAAAAATAACATAGTTGAACAATCAGAGAAGGAAAAATCATTCAGTGATTTTTTAAATATTTACATTTGAATATAAAATGTTAATGGCGGATTGTCGCCACTTCTGAATTGACAGTTAATAAAACTTATATGTCAAATAATTCCACAAGAAATTAATATTTAATTCAATATGGTAGTAAATGTGTCATTCAGAAGTAGAGTAATAAGATAATTTTGCACTAAGCAGCTGTGACATCTAAATACAACTAACAAACCAAAGGATTTTCTTTAAAAATGTTAATCAATTTTTAAAGATTATTCTATTAAAATATGATCCTATTTTAATAAGAATAATTGACGCTAGAATTTGACAAATATTACAAAATAATATAGCAAGCTTTAGAATTTGAAATAGTACTCATTTTGACTTTTAAGAAATGTCAAATTTACCTTGATTAAATCTAGCGTCAATTAAACGTAATAAAATTGTTTGGCATAATAAAACAATGTAAGCTTTAGCGAGAATCCTGCTTATTGAATTACAAATTAATAGATTTTTGGTTAACCCACTGTATTAAATTATATAAAATTAATTGATAAAACACACACAAAAAACCCTCAAAAAGCAGAATCCAAACTTAAAAAAGAAAACATCAAGTGCAAAAGCGTGCGTTCGCATTTTAAAATACTCGATTTAAATTTGAATTTTAGAATTCCATTTTTTTAATAGATGGTAGAGACAAACGTTTTTTTCTTTCGTTGTATTTAAAAGTTCTTAGTTATAAAAATGTCTTTATAATCACGGTTAGACTATGTGGGGTCTAGATATAGACTGAGTTATTTAATAGTTACTGTGGGTGGTCTGGGTCGCACGATGCTTGCCGCGGTACTACCAAGCAAGGTAGTTTAGCAAGGTTGTAGTTTCTTCATATACAGGCTGAAGCAAAGAGGCCGTATAGGCTTTATTTACGTTGCTTTTTTTTTGTTTGATATGACTTTTACGTAGACAACCTCCTTTGAACTTTTCATGTCTTTCAAGCAGGTTGGTTAACGTTATTATCCTACTACTATTATAAAGGCGAAAGTTTGTATGTATGGATATATGGATGTTTGTTACTCTTTCACGTAAAAACTACTGAATGGATTTGAATGAAACTTTACCACAATATAGCTTATACATCAGAATAACATATAGGCTACTTTTTATCCGGGTATGGAAAGTACTTCCCTCAGAAAGCGGGTGAAACCGCTGGCGGAAGCTAGTCCTAATACTATTATAAAGGCGAAAGTTTGTAAGTATGGCTGTATGGATGTTTGTTACTCTTTCACGTAAAAACTACTGAATGGATTTGAATGAAACTTTACCACAATATAGCTTATACATCAGAATAACATATAGGCTACTTTTTATCCGGGTATGGAAAGTACTTCCCTCAGAAAGCGGGTGAAACCGCTGGCGGAAGCTAGTATTATATAATTAATTTCTGTAAAGGTTTTTTATGTGAATTGTATTTGATACAATATACAATACAGATGCGATATAAACCGCTTCTGAATAACTGTTCTATGAAAAGATAAGGACGGTGTTTGTGTAGACATGTTGTAATAATAAACAAGTACAATTTTAATGACATTATGTATAGACGTCAGCACATCAAGCTATCCGAAACTGTCAAATTTCCCCAATAAATTTTGAACCATATGCATGAGTGATAAAGTTGAAAATCTTTTGAGGAAACAATTCAGTTTTCAATTTTCCGCTCCGCTTCTGTGGAGTCTGGGCCTTTGTCCACGCAAACGAAGTCGCGTCAAGATCTAGTAATCAGTAAAAGCCAACATTTCGACGCCACATCGAAGGGTGAAGAAAAATGCAGCGTTAGCGCAATGGTAATCACGCTGGACTGCCGAGCTAAGGGTCCGGGGTTCAATTCCCGGTGCATTCGACATTTGTGTGATAAGCATACTTGTTGGCTATGGTATAATATGTACCTATTTATAGACAATATATGTGTAAAGTATATGTAGTTTATTAGTTGTGTTGGCACCCATAACACAAGCTAATCAATAACTTACCTTGAGGCTAACCGACCGTGTGTCAAAAAGAATATGTCAAAAGAAATCCTGGACTATAGAGTCTGAAATCACCAACCCGCATTGAGCAACTGCGGTGATTAGCGCTCATGTGGCCTAGGACTACCAACCTACATACAACCTACACCCACAGCGAAAATTAAAATCATAGGCCAGCTTTATTTCTGAACACCCTGTATACAGTATTAGATTAGGGTTCGCCCCACCGCTGTATATTATAACAGAGTACATTTCGGGGTCAGGAGGGGTTTGCTTTTATACTATCGTACATATATATACATATATATGTAAATATAAATACACTAGCGACCCGCCCCGGCTTCGCACGCGTGCAATGCTGGTACTAAATACAGTACAGAAAAACTTATATATTATACGTATAAACCTTTCTCTTGAATCACTCTATCTATTAAAAAAAACCGCATCAAAATCCGTTGCGTAGTTTCAAAGATTTAAGCATACAAAGGGACATAGGGACAGAGAAAGCGACTTTGTTTTATACTATGTAGTGATGTAGTGATATATATATACTCTCTTTGTTACGAAACTAGCTGCGTAAAACGAGAAAGGTTATGTTTTAAACGGCTTTGAACATGTTAAGGAGCTCGTGGCTAAGTAAAAGCCACACCGGTCGATCGATCATAAAGTTAAGCAACGCTTGGCGCGGTCGGTCCGTGAGAGACCATCTTGTCATGACGAGTTCCTCCGTGTTTCGGAAGGCACGCTAAATTGTTGTGTCCCGGCTGTCATTTGTACATCTTTGGCAGTCGTTACTGGTAGTTGGAAGCTAGAAAGCCTGACAACCAGTCTTATCAAGGGTCTCGGGTTGCCCAGGTAACTGGGATGAGGAGATCAGATAGGCAGTCGCTCCTTGTAAAACACTGGTACTCAGCTGCATCCGGTTAGACTAGAAGCCGACCCCAATAAGTCTTGTCAAGAGGTATCGGGTTGCCCAGATAACTGGGATGTGGAGATCAGATAGGCAGTCGCTCCTTGTAAAACACTGGTACTCAGCTGCATCCGGTTAAAACTGGAAGTCGACCCCAACTTAGCTTGGGAAAAGGCTAGGCAAATGATATTTATAGCACAGCACACTCCAATTATAGCTGACTGCTATAGCAACAGTGTTATAGCTTCAGGGGTCAAGATTGGTAGCAAAGTGTACGTTGTATAACTTGGAACGGGGCTACGAAAAATTATGCACGAAGAAGCTTTAAAAAATATTATGTTTTTATACAAGAAAACCGTTATTTTTTCACCGGGGATAGTGTGATAGACGACCAGATGGCGTGGTGGTTAGTGAACCTACCTGCCACGCTGTAGGTCGCGGGTTCGATTCCCGCCCGTCAAACATTTGTGTGCATGAACATGAGTGTTTGACTTAGTCTGGGTGTTTCTATGTACAATATGTATGTATTTACAAAAGAAAAGTATATAAGTATGTTTATCAGTTGTCTAGTACCCACAGTACGAGCTCTGCTTAGTTTGGGACTAGATGACGTTGTGTGAATGTGTGAGGAATATTATATACTAGCTGCTACCCGCGACGTCGTCCGCGTGGCCATTAGAGTTCTGTGGCTGATTTTACTTTGCAAAGTTTGGCGGACATTTGACTTATGTTTTCATATCACAACAATACACACGCGTCGTTTACTAAAACTGGACATGCAGGTGTGGCCTCCCGCTGCTTCTCGCTCTGGTCTTTGTCTTAGATTGAACTGAACTTCGAAGGTACAAAATGTGTATATTGTTGCGGAATACATTCTGAACCTATGCTCGTATATAATAATGTACATATTATATGTCGTCACTACTTCAAATAATATTGTAGTCACTTCGAACTTACATTGCAGGTCGATCACGTCGAGGTCGATAAAGTTGGTTTAGGCACTAAGTATGCGCTCTTTATCGCTAGTCTAGTAGTTGCATAACGCAACTGCTGTACACGACGTGGTATCGGGTTCGATTTGGTCGAACCAGGTCGGACCAAAATCGCTTTGTGAGTGTTAGGAAACTGAAAAAGCAGCCCGGGGACTGGAAGTTGGTAAAGGATACGGTGGAGCAAACGGTGGGGATGCGCTCTGCTTGGGCGGAGCACCACCGTGTCCTTACAGCGGCGAGCTTTCGCATTCGGCCCTGGTCCAGGCCATGGTCCGGAGCATGAAAGAATGGGAGCGGCCGCCTCCTTCTGCGAAGCAATTATGCTAGCGAAGGAGGCGGCGGAGTGGTTTAGAAACAGCACCGCTCATTCCAGCCGAAGCGGAAAAGCTGGTACTGGTCGACACCGCGGGCGCCGAGTGTCGAGGGACGACTTCCAGTATTAGTGTTTAATCTATGACTCCCGACCATCGTAGGCGTGGGTCTGTGAGCGGTGGGTTTTGGTTGGTTCACCGTCCGTACGTCTAAGGACGACAGCCCGTGTCGGCGGCGCGTTCTATTCCACACGCTCCTCGAAGATATGTCAGCAACATGGGCCTCTTAGTTACCGTGGCCCTGGAATACAGGGATCTCCAGAACGCATATAGTAGGTTTTAATCAGTAAGAGTGACACTTCCTCCAGCTGCATCCTTAGCTGGACAGGTTATTTTACGACATCCCACCAAAAAAGACCGAAAGTTGGTGATTGATATATCCGTGCATCGGAGAATACGTAAACAAACATCGTAGTCAATCCTTAGATTATTACTTATTCCCTTTCCTTTTACGACCACTTAGAGTCGGAACAGCAGCCAACCCTATTCGAAGAGATCTGTTCTTTTCTGAATCGTTTCCAAGAGATTGACCTTTTCTCTAGAATTATTTAGTCATACATATGTATGTATTTTTGATCAGTAATCGTTCGTAAAAATCAAATAAAAATATTGATAAGCCATGCTGCTTTGTTACGTGTGGTATACTGGAAGCTTAGCTAACATAACCCCAGACTGATATTGTATGAAGAAAGTACAGCACTCCTTCTTTGATCTTAAATGACTAACTTACCCAAAGAAGGATTTTTTTCTCTCATCCTCTGTCCCCGATTTTGAGTGTTATCTTGGAACTTGAATAATCAAAATTAATACTTACTTGTGACTACGATTGTAGACTGGAAGACACCCCAGTATAATTTAATTTTATGAAAATAAAACTATGAACTCCATCTATGATCAGCTATAATTACTAACAATGTCAGATATTCAAATTAGATTGTTTTGAAAAGCTAAAGATGGCGTTAGGTTGAAACTTGCCTTAATACTCTTGTCTTTAAATTATTTTTATCTGTCGAAATAACATATGTAGCATGTTTAGGTATATACTTTGAACTGAAAAATAAATTTAAAAATTTTTAGCCCGGTTTAATTGTATGAAAAGCTTAACTCCATCTATGACAGTAGGTAATAACTATTTACCCAGCTGGTACTGTCAAATTTGCTAAATGTGTTGTTATTAAAAAGATATAGATGGCGTCTAGTTAAAACTGACCAAAAATGCTTTATTGCTCATCCCCCTTAGTTAATAGCGTTATAATATATAGCCTATGTGTTATTCTGATGTATAAGCTATATTGTGGTAAAGTGTCATTCAAATCCGTTCAGTAGTTTTTACGTGAAAGAGTAACAAACATCCATACATCCATACATCCATACATCCATACTTACAAACTTTCGCCTTTATAATAGTAAGTAGGATATTAGTGTAACTTCACAACAGTGAAAGTTTTACAAATCAGTCAAGTAGTTACCCCTGAGAAGATAACTGCTTTCATCATCATCATCATCATCATCTCCCGAGCCTTTTCCCAACTATGTTGGGGTCGGCTTCCAGTCTAACCGGATTCAGCTGAGTACCAGTGTTTTACAAAGCGCGACTGCCTATCTCATCTCATCAACCCAGTTACCCGGGCAACCCCTTGGTTAGATTGGCGTTAGACTTACTGGCCTCTGACTACCCGTAACGACTGCCAAGGATGTTCAATGACAGCCGGGACCTACTAATTCTCGAAACTCACCATGACAAGATGGTCCACGGAGGAGATCAGTATGTATACAATCAAAAAATCCTTTATTTGCTTTCGAATTGCTTAAAGAAACTTTCATAAAGCAGCCCGAGAGTCTGGAAGTTGGTGATTGATTCACCCGTGCATCGGAGAGCACGTTGCAGTCGGTCCTGCTTGCGATCCCTCTCCGGTCGTGTCGGATTGCCGTCCCATCGGACTATGAGTGTGAGGGAATAGATTGGTAGCGACAGCTCGAGCTTCTAACTGCTAGTGCACGGGCGGGCTTAGAAACAGCACAAGTGTAGCACTTAAAATAATTGAGCCTCAACCTTTCTTTTCTACTCAAAGCGCGCGAAACTTGACAGCTTGATCTGTTTACAAATCCAATATAGCGGGCTGTTCTATGCGATTTTATGTGAGAAAGCTATTTTTCACGGATTTACTTGGTTACTAAAGAAATACAAATTAGAATAGAACCCAGGAAAGACGGGGATACAGTTAGTAGATATATAATAAATAAATTATCCTCTTTGGTCTAGTACTAGTCGCATGGCGCGACTGCGCTCGGGTCGGGCCGAAATCGCTTTGTGGGTTTTCAGAAACTTTCATAAAGCAGCCCGGAGTCTGGAAGTTGGTGATTGATACACCCGTGCATCGGAGAGCACGTTGCAGTCGGTCCTACTTGTGATCTCTCTCCGGTCGTGTCGAATTGCCGTCCCATCGGAATATGAGAGTGAGGGAATAGAGAATGCACCTGTATCTGCGCGAATGTTTGTGCACTATAATATGTCCGGCGCAGCTGGCTGATCTCCTTAAAGAAAACGGCCGCCGTAGCCGACAATCGGCCTGGAAGCCATCATCAATAATTTTGAATTCTTATAGTATTTTTCTAACGACCCCAAGAAGGTCTTCAAACCTTAAATGTCATAGAAACTTTAATACGATAGCGTTAGGTAGGTATTGTTACAAAAATCGCCGCTCGTTTGTCATAATGATTTAGGTAATACAAGCCATTTGTAGTGTTCTACAGGTCTTTAGGTCTTTATTCTAGGAAAATACTGAAGTCTAGTCTAGGTACCAACCCGCATTGAGCAAGCGTGGTGATTAACGCTCAATGCTTCTCTGTGTGAGAGGAGGCCTGTGCCCAGCAGGGGGACGGACGGTCTAAAAGGCTGATGATTCTAGTTGCCCGGGTAACTGGGTTGAGGAAGCCAGACAGGCAGTCGCTCCACGTAAAACACTCATATTCAGCTGCATTATCCGGTTAAGACTGGAAGCCGACCCCAACATAGCTTGGGAAAAGGTTAGGCAGATGATGAAGGTTAAAAATATCCATGCATACATTAATATTACAGTGTAGAAGCCGAAAATAAAGTTAGTTTTATATTACAATATTTTTTGAATGTAAGTAATATTCATTTGAAATAGAAAAAAGAAAAAGGACCAAACATTAATATAACATCATCATCTCCCGAGCCTTTTCCCAACTATGTTGGGGTCGGCTTCCATTCTAACCGGATTTAGCTGAGTACCAGTGTTTTACAAGGAGCTACTGCCAAACATTAATATATACAGACATGAAAATGCATCAGAATATTCGTTTCCATAACCAGGAACAACGTCATTCCAATTAAAGTCGAACAAAGCGCTTAAACTGTTAAAAATTCATTCCCCTCACTGAAGAAAGAAGGTAAGGGCATATTACGCCTAACAATCTGACCTTTGGCATAACACGACACATGCTTTGCACTAATTTAAAAAAATAAACGCTACCAACCTTCCGCGCGCAACTGTCAAACTTACCACAGACTGCATAGGGTTTATTTTCGCGCCACACTTGCCGTACAAAGGAGGTTTTCCTTACTACAACTAACCTTCTTTCGTGCCGCGATATGCGTGCTTGCCCTTTAGTAGGTAATTAGGAATTTCGGAGTTATATTACAGCGCTAACTTACTAGCAGTAATGTAAGGAATGAAGTAAATATCAAAAGAAATAAAGAAAAACAATTTCAAGCCTCGATTTTGTTGGATTTAGAGATTAGGGGCGTATTTTTGATGACTCTATTTTGTAAAGACTACGAAATGGCGAAGAAATTTAGAGTTAATTGATTGTAATGACTTTATTGTCGTGGTGGCTTAGTGGTTAAAGCACCAGCCTCTCAAGTATGAGTGTGGGTTCGATTAGGTCGGGCAGGTACCATTGGTTTTATGTACTTTCTAAGTATGTCTTGGACACCAATGACTGATTAAAGGTGAAGGAAAACATCTCGAGGAAACCTGGACTATAAAGTCTGAAATCACCAACCCGCATTGAGCAAGCGTGGTGATTAACGCTCAATCCTTCTCTGTGTGAGAGGAGGCCTGTGCCCAGCAGTGAGACAATAAAAAGGCTGATGATGATGATGAATGACTTTATTAACGAACGCGGATTTGTTACTGTGTCATATAATTGTAATAACTGTAAAAAATCATATAATTGTAAAAATACTGTTTAGCGATTAATGGACAAGATTGGGAAAAATTAGGCAAGCATTTGTATAACACTTTTACTATGAATATAATGAGGACCTCGTGGCTAATTAACAGCCGCTCGTGGATAGGTGACCAACTTCTCAAGACGGGTTCTTCTGTCTTCCGGACGGCACGCTAAATTGGTGGGTCCCGGCTGTCAGTTGTACATCTTTGGCAGTCGTTAGGAGTAGTTAGAAAGTCTGACAACTTGTCTTAATAAGGGGGTTACCTAGGTCACTGGGTTGAGGAGGTCAGATATGTAGACTCTCCATATAAAAACAGTGGTGCTCGGCTGCATCCGATAAGACTTGAAGCCGACCCCAACTAAGCTTGGGAAAAGGGTCTAGGTGACGGTAACACCAGATACAAATCTTCAAAAAAAAAGCCAATCACTGAAGGCCAGAAACACCCAGTTTTATTTAATTGTAAATTATTATCATTGTTGTTGTTACTTCTAAATCAGTTATGTTCAATAATAAGACATAATTTAGGCCTTAAAATCACATAGTTAGTCAACAATATTGTGTTTGCATTTGTATATTTTGACAGCTCATTAAAAATATGTCAAGATGTCAAGCGATTTATGTCAACTGATCGATTAAGAGAACTTCTTATTGCTTTACTAGCTTCTGCCCGCAACTTCGTATGCGGATAGCGACTACGGGGTCATCAAAATCGAAGATTTGAAATGTCTTATTCTCGCAGCAGAAAATGCTCATCATGTGGAACAGTTTTTGCTATGGCAGCATTTTTGTATCTCTTATAGTTTAGCTAGTCTGTTGCGGTTCTTCACCAGGTGTTCAAGTTTCCAAAATAATTTATAGCCTATATGTTGCCCAGACCTAACACCTATACAACAAAAAAATAATCATTCAAATATGTCCAGTGGTTCCGAAGATTAGCGCGTACAAACACGGTTTTTTTACTGTTTTATTATATGTATAGATAACTAACGAATAAAAAGCCATAAATAAAAAAATAATCCTTCATTTATCGCAGCTTTTAACTTTGTTTATTTTTATTTATTTATTTGACTTTAAAACCGCTTCGCGGCTCACCGCAAGCGACTCGAATTGCAAGGCGTTTTCAACCTCATATCATAGCAGTTAAGGTTTATTTTAAATTGATATTGATATACTCTCAGTATCTTCACCGCGCATCCGCAGGTTTGCATAGTGCCATACATACCATCATACATACCATACATATATACCATCGGACTATGACAGTGAGGGAATAGAGAGTGCACCTGTATCTACGCGAATGTGCGTGCACTATAATATGTCCTGCGCAGCTGGCTGATCTCCATCCTGGCCTGGATGCCATCAATACAAAAACGGTACTACCAACCTAAGAATACTCTAGTAAAATGCTACAAACAAGCTAACTCGTTGATAAGCAGTAGCTAAGCTCAAAACTTCCGGCTGTATCGATTTGAGTAAGATTTCTATCACACGCAAGCTCGTGTAGTCACAATGGTCAGATTTTTCATAAGCCTTCGGTTTTTATAAAAAAAGGAAAAGTTGTAGTGAGTGGCCAGGTGGTTAAAGAGCCAACCACTCAATTATGAGGGCGTGGGTTTGATTGCAAATTTTCGGGAGCACATACAAACTTCGAAAAGTTTATATATAGCCCCCGGGAACTAATCGCTAAGTCGCAACAAGGGGGCAACGGGGACGTCAGGGGCTGAAGGGTGAGGCTACCTCGGTGGACTTCAAACGCAGATCACTCGCTCCCTGTGGGTAAAGCATCACCGGCCCACTCGCCACTTACCACGAGGCATTCATTATTGTACTATTAATACCGCACGTTAGCAAAATTCTTCGTTTCTTATTTCAAATATGGTTGGTACCTCGTTAATTGAGAAACTCTGAGCACATACCAAAGCCCCATTTAGACGGGACGAGTTTCTCGTCTCGAAGATACAATAATTGAAAGGAATATAAAACAATTCCTTCGTCTAATTCACTCACATAACATGGGCGACAAGCGGCGTGTCATTTAATTCGTAAGCTGGGTACTCACTTAGCAGCGTAACACGTAACGTATCAGATATATCAACCTGCAAGTGAGTACAGCTCGTCCACGGTCCTCTGCGTATCTAGCTACGAGCTGCCGGATCTGCAGTGCTCGCAACGACGTCACGCCGACAACATGTCTCAAATGGTGGCTAGTATTGCGTTCATATTCATGTATAATATTTTAGAAAGCCCACGTCGATTTTGGCAAAGTGAAATGTTGAAAGATAGAAATTGTTCGAACAATTAAGTAATGGATATGAAGTCTCAAGAGATTAGTGGAAGAAAATATTAACGTATCAAACAGTATAGTATACCTACCCAGTGCACGAGTCGAGCAGATCATTTCATCTCCATTTATCAGAAGACAAGGGAGTTTCTAACTACGTCTTGCGTCATAATGTTTTTTTTATTGTTCAAATCTCATAAATTCATATTTTTTTATTACGAACGTTTACTAGTCATTGGATACATGAACTGGGCTTCTTTTGTAAGACGACTAAAAAATCGCGGTGTATACTTAAAGACGAATTGTATTATAAGGCAAACTTAATTGATTTTTAAATATATGTTAACACGAACATGTCAAATTAGGAGTCATTTTAGAATTAATTGCTACACCAAAAGGATATTAAAAATATATTATGATTGGCGAACATGATAACAATGTATAATAAGGTTTGACCGACTTAAAAAAAAGCAAACGACGATGACCTAATTCAATAGGGAATTTGACTCTTTTTTTTTAATTTTTCATATCAAAAGTAACATTTTACAAAACCAAAAACAGAAATATTTTTTGGAATCCGTTGAGAAATAAGTAATTTATAAACCTTTCAAAAGTCAAACAGAAAAAGGATGCACATACAAGCTTGTGACGTCAACGCTATTTGATCACGCATGTGCAAAAGAGATAGCAAGATGTCCCCACTATGATCCTACACAACCAGTTTAACGTGCCATCCGAAACACAGTCAAAAACCTAGATACCAGAAATATAAGAAATTTTATATTATTTTATTGTGAGATTGCTAAAGCAAGCTTTCTTTTGTTTTTATATGTGAGAAGCTCGTGGCTAAGTAACAGCCGCACGGGTCGATCGATCATAAGGTTAAGCAACGCTTGGCGCGGTCGGTCCGTGGATGTGTGACCATCTTGTCGTGACGAGTTCCTCTGTGTTTCGGAAGGCACGTTAAATTGGTGGGTCCCGGCTGTCATTTGTACGTCTTTGGCAATATACACATCATCAAAATATTCACCGTGCGCGTGGGGAAAGGTGAGGTTTTTATCTTCTTTAACTTTTATGATTTGAGAGGATTTCAAAGAAATAAAACACAAAATCTTATAAATAAATAAAAAAAAATATTGAGTATATTTATTTACAATTTAAATTAATATAAAGAACTCCGTGTGAGAAGAGGCCTGTGCCCAGCAGTGGGACAATGAAAAGGCTGATGATAATGAAGGTTTGTACACAAAACTGCGATGCGACTTCGCATCAAAAAAGCATGTCGGTGTCAAGAAGTTGCAGTTGTATTTATTTGGACACCGACTTCTAGAGCGATGTACTTAAAAGTTTTTTTTTCGCTTTTTAATGTTTTAGAAGTCGGTTTTCTTTTTTGTGAAAAGCTTTTTATTTTTAGCTTTTTAGTGTCAAGGTGCAAAATCGTGTGTCGTCATCCATTTATAAACTCCATATCTTTCAAAGCTATCATAGCTCAAGTAAGTGGTAAAATTCTCATTAACCAGCCATAAACCGTTCAAGAGTTCCCTGAACTGTATTTCATCCCCATCATCAAACCCACAATTGCGATTAAAACCCATCTCTGTGTAAAGTTCTCGTCAATACGAATAATACAATCCCAATCACAAGGTGGTTTGTATATATACCTTTGAGAAGTTCCCCTAATTCTTTGCCGTCTCCGTCATCAGGTCAGCATGGTAATCAAAACTTATCTTGGTGTATGCAGAGACGTTTCATAAAGCTAATTCGCAATTTCTTTGTGTACAATTAAACCATAATTTTAACACAATATGTTACACAGCGCAAAAGTCGCGAAAGTTTAAAAACATCTTATTTACAACGCTTTGTATATTAATTTAATATTATATAACATAAAGCTATTAGAATGGCAAAGATGCTACTCGTCGCCGACGACGCAGAAGCTGTCACTGAAAAAAAAAAAGAATATGGATGTCAAAAAAAATAATACTTTATCATATTACTAGCTGTCCCCAGCGGTTTCACCCGCATCTTTGGTTACTGCTCCGCTCCCGTGTGTCTTAGCGTGATGGTATATAGCTTATAGCCTTCCTCGATAAATGGGCTATCTAACACTGAAAGAATTTTTCAAATCGAACCAGTAGTTTTGGAGATTAGCGCGTTCAAACAAACAAACAAACTAACAAACAAACTCTTCAGCTTTATAATATAAGTATAGATTCATTTTGTAAAACATCTTAAAATGGGGAGTTTGTTCCACCATTTCTTCTTCCCAGCGATAACACATAGGAAGTGGTGAAGGGTGGCCGTTTGGGAGCTGTCTTTTGTAGAATTGACCTTCAAAAAGTGCTGATGTTTACCACAAAAAAAGTTGAATGACAATGAATGACCGGCGTTATGCGTAAGAAAACAAAATATGTTATTGTTTACATGACTTTTTTGTGGTAAACATGATCCTTAGCATGTACTAGATGACCTGTAAAAATATGGTGCACTAGTTTTGTTACACCTTACATAACAAAATACATATCTCCCATATTATTGCTACAATAAAATACTTACAGCATGTATTCAACTCCTCTGAATAAGGGTAATCAAACGAACACTGGCACATACTGTTTCTACATTGAACTCTGTCGGAGATATCGTTCAGGTAACACTCACTGCTACGTGAACATCCGCCGAAAAGACCTGGAATCAGATACATACAAGGTGTAAGGGACAGCCCTCCGCAGACTGATGGGGTGAGTTTAGTATACCATACTAAGAAGACTGGTTCATGTAATTGTTTCAGTAACGTTATGGAAATACAATAAAACTGATTTGTTTTAAAACCACACAAAAATGTAACAACTGATTTCACGCGTCGATCGTTACGATTATTTCAAAATCCTTTGCTGGATTTTTTATACTAGCGGTATTATTAAAAAAATGAAGTTCTGCGTACAAAGAATGTAATTTTATGAATGGAATAATCAGAGAAAAATTAAAAAATCCTGAGCAAAATTCCAGTGAAATATGATTCAAAATAAGGAGCTGAATGCACCCTATCAGTCTGCGGAGGGCTGTCCCTTACACCCAGTATAAGAAATTTTACATTAGTTAATTGTGAATAGCTAATGATAAATTTCTTTCGTTTTTAATATGTAAGAAGCTCGTAGCTAAGTAACAGCCGCACGGGTCGATCGATCATAAGGTTAAGCAACGCTTGGCGCGGTCGGTCCGTGGATGTGTGACCATCTTGTCATGACGAGTTCCTCCGAGTTTCGGAAGGCACGTTAAATTGGTGGGTCCCGGCTGTCATTTGTACATTTTTGGCAGTCGTTACGGGTAGTTAGAAGCCAGAAAGTGGGACAACCAGTCTAAGCAAGGGGTATCAGGTTGCCCGGGTACTGGGTTAAGGAGGCCAGATAGTCAGTCGCTCCACGTGGCACACTGGTACTCAGCTGCATCCAGTTAAGACTGGAAGCCGACCCCAACATAGCTTTCTCAAAACCACAAGGAAATCGATTCAGCCGAAGGCGAGAAAGTCGCGTCCAAAAACATACAAACAAACTCACAGGTTTAAATAAGAACCTCCTTCTTTAGAAGTCGGTTAAAAATAATCATTAACTCACCAATTTGCGGCCAACACCGCCCATCTCGTAGATGATATCCAGGGTTACATTGACATGCGTTCTCCACACAGCTGCTGGAGTTACCAAGAAGAGCGGTACACTGTGCTGATACGGTGCATGATGATGAGGAACTTAGAAGCTCTGGAATATGGAGTGGAATTTTAGATACGGACTTAACTGCCTCGTTGGTCTAGCGGTCGCATGGCGCGACTGCTGTGCACGGGACCTCGGTTTCGATCCCCATGTCGGGTTGATATTGATTTTTGAATTTTAATAAGAAATTTCATATAGTCGTGGTGGCCTAGTGGTTAAAGCACCAGTCTTTCGAATGTGAGGGTGCGAGTTCGATTCCTGGTTAGGCAAGTACCAATGTAACTTTTCTAAGTTATATATGTACTGTCTAAGTTTATCTTGGACACCAATGACTGATTAAAGGTGAAGGAAAACATCTCGAGGAAACCTGGACAATAAAGTCTGAAATCACCAACCCGCATTGAGCAAGCGTGGTGATTAACGCTCAATCCTTCTCTGTGTGAGAGGAGGCCTGGCCCAGCAGTGGGATGATATAAAGGCTGTGATGATGAATTAGAAATTTTATCAAATAGTCTGGAAGTTGGTGAATAATACACCCGTGCATCGGAGAGCACGTAAATGTCGGTCCTGCACCTCATCTCTCTCCGGTCGTGTCGGATTGCCGTCCCTGAGGACTATGAGAGTGAGGGAATAGAGAGTGCACCTGTGTCCGCGCAAATCTGCGGCTACGGCGGCCGTTCTCTCTAAGGAGATCAGCCAACTGCGCAGGACATATTATAGTGCACGCACATTCGCGCAGATACAGGTGCACTCTCTATTCCCTCGCTCACATAGTCTCATAGACCAAAGAGAGATCAGGCGCACGACCGACATTTACGTGCTCTCCGATACACGGGTGAATCAACCACCAGCTTCCAGACTCCAGGCTGCTTTATGAAAGTTTCTCAAAACCCACAAAGCGATTTCGGTCTGACCCCGTGCACAGCAGTCGCGCCTAGCGACTACTAGACCAACGAGGCAATCAAAAAAAAAATCGGTTAAAATAAAAATTAATACTACTCACCGGGCCAGCATAAGTCGTTGTGTTCCAAGTATCTGAGCCCACACTGGCAGGTCCAAGAGTTGGTGTAACATACAGTGTGCTCTATGGTACAATCTGAATCTCTGGCGCATGACCCTCCGATAGCTTAAAAGGAACAAAAGAATCTCTTAACTAAAGTTGTTATAAAGCAACCAGCACCTTAGAGGAGGTCGTGGCTAAGTAGCAGCCACACGGATCCAGGGTCCAAGAGTGATAGACTATTTTGTCATAAAAAACAGAAGGTAAGTTGTCTTTTGAACATCTTTGGTAATCGTTACTGGTCTAGACAGAAAGTCTGAGCACAGTCTAACCAAGGTGATCCAGGTAGGTTGAGGAGATCATAGTCGCTTCATCTAGCACACTGGTACTCAGCTGCGGTTTGACAGGAGAACAAAGCTAGGCTGAAGATGATAAAAATATCAAAATTCATTTCCACTGCGGTGGATGTTGGAAGCGTGGAACTACATACATTCTGACTTAGCAAAAGCATATTTGAAATTAATCTTTTGACTTAATTTGTAAATATACTATCACCTTAAAAAGAAGACTAGTCAATACGTAAATATAAAAAAAAATGCTTTGCATTCCAACACGCAGGCATAACTACATCTTTCTATTCCACGCGCTGCTCGAAGAGCAGTCAGCAACATTGGAGAGGCCCCATAGGGCCGAAGCCAGACCTCTCCCGCTGAGGGTGCAGCTGTAGGGAGTGTCAGACTCTTACAGACTAAAACCCACTATGTTCCTTCTGGAGGTCCCTGTGTGCCAGGGCCACGGTAACCCTTGCGAACAACCAGCAGCCTTTCCGAAGGAAAAATGAAAATGAAAAAGAAAATCTTTATTTGTAAACATAGGTTTAAGAAGGTGGTTCCAAAAGTACATATATAAGGAAGGCAGAAGGTTTTAGTCAGTAACAGTCTGACACTCCCTCCAGCACACACAGCGGGAGGGGTCACTTAATAATCTCCCACTGAAAATAACTCAAAAATATCTATGCGTATATTAGGTACTTACTAGGAGCGCAGATGCCATTAAGAGCTTGATAGCCAACATCACAGGAGCATACCCCTCCAGTACACACGGTATTAGGAGTACCCGTGCACTCCTGGGTAGCTTGACATTCCTGGCCCAGTTCTGTAAGCAAACAAACCTATATTATCTACTGACTGTTACCCGCGACGTCGTCCTCGCCATTAAGGAAGCAAGATCTACTAATATTATAAAGCTGAAGAGTTTGTTTGTTTGAACGCGCTAATCTCAGGAACTACTGGGTCGATTTGAAAATTTCTTTCAGTGTTAGATAGCCCATTTATCGAGGAAGGCTATTGTCTATGTACCGTCACGCTAAGACACACGGCAGCGGAGCAGTAACCAAAGATGCGGGTGAAACCGCTAGGGACAGCTAGTAATAGGATAAAGATTTACAGCTGCTCCCCTGTAGGTGATAGCGTGATAATATGTAGCCTATATGTTGACTCAACCTCTTAGTTATATTCATGCCAAATTTAAAGCAAATCCATGCAGTACTTTTTGAGATTAGCCCGGACATACATACAGACAAACAGACAAAAATTCTAAAAACTATATTTTTGGCTTCGATATCGATTGTAGATTACGCCCCAATTGTTCTTTTAAGAAATATTCAATGTACAGTTTTGACTTTTCTACGATTTTATTATATGTATAGATGTATAGACTATAGATTTGTGACTTACCAAGTCCACTGGTTAGGCATAGTCCGTCTATATTAGTCAGACCTTCGGGGCAGGTGCAGACTCCCTGACCCTCGTCGTTTAAGACACACTCGATCTCCAAAACCCCAGCGAGACAATCGCTGTTCACCTCACAATATTCGCCAACACCTAGAAGACAAATTTAGAGTTATAAAAGTCCGTATGTCGTGGTGGCCTAGTGGTTAAAGAGCCAACCTCTCAAGTCTGAGGGCATGGGTTCGATTCCAGGTAGGGCAAGTACCAATGCAACTTTTCTAAGTTTGTATGTACTTTCTAAGTATATCTTGGACACCAATGACTGTGTTTCGGATGGCACGTTAAACTGTAGGTCCCGGCTGTCATTGAACATCCTTGGCAGTCGTTACGGGTAGTCAGAAGCCAGTAAATCTGACGCCAGTCTAACCAAGGGGTATTGGGTTGCCCGGGTAACTGGGTTGAGGAGGTTAGATAGGCAGTCGCTCCTTGTAAAACACTGGTACTCAGCTGAATCCGGTTAGACTGGAAGCCGACCCCAACATAGTTGGGAAAAGGCTCGGGAGATGATGAAAAGTCCGCATGTCATCCGAGTTAAGGTTTATTTTAAATAGGGTATTTACGTGTGTTTGATTTTGTGCAAAATTTTAACAAAACAAAATAAACACACGCACAAGGAAATTTTTTCTGAAAACACCGTCAAAATTGGTTGATAAATGGAACAGCAATCAACATTTTTTATATTCGTATGATGAAGAGTGGGATCATAGTGGGGACATCTTGCTGTCTCTTTTGCACATGCGTGATCAAATAGCGTTGACGTCACAAGCTTGTATCTGCATCCTTTTTCTGTTATTTAACTGTTTGACTTTTGAAAGGTTTATAAATTACTTATTTCTCAACGGATTCCAAAAAATATTTCTGTTTTTGGTTTCGTAAAATATTACTTTTGAGATGAATAATTAAAAAAAAAGAGTCAAATCAAATACCCTATTGAAATATTCTCCGTATCTTCGCCGCGCTAACACAAGTTCGCGTTGCGCTTAAGGCATAGAAAAATAACGGGAGACTCACCAGCGAATAGCCGACACATAGATCTAGACTGGTCCCAGACCGCATCCTCGGGTATGCACTCGCAATTCCTGAAACCCCAGGGCTCCTGGGGCGGTCCACAACGGGAGGCTGCTCCAAACGTATGACACATCTCATCTGTGACGCATGCGTCTGTGAGACGGCGAGTGGCTGGAAGGAGCAAAAATTACAAGTTCAATAAATATAACTAAGATATGCCTAAGAATTCCAAGGCGACTGTTCTCTCTAAGGAGATCAGCCAGCTGCGCAGGACATATTATAGTGCACGCACATTCGCGCAGATACAGGTGCACTCTCTATTCCCTCACTCTCATAGTCCATTATAAATACACAGACCACAGATCGCACAAATGTCGACCGTGCCGGGAATCGAACCCGGGACCCTCAGCTCGGCAGTCCGGCGTGGTAACCATTGCGCCATCGGGGTCGTTAAAAAACTTTCACTGTTGGGAAGCTACACTATCCCCGGTGAACATAGGCTATGTTTTATCCGGGTACGGGAAGAAGTACCCTTAAAACGTGGGAGAAACTGCCAGAAAGTGCTAGTATGTTCTATATTAATAGCGTACCTTTGACACAGTCCCTCATATTCTCATCAAAGTACACATTTGGGGGACAGGTACAAATCCCATCGATGACTTCTGCCAAGAATCCCACGCAGGTCGCTGCAGTCGCTGGCGATCCAAGTTCTGCAGGAAGATAATATATAGGGTGATAGGGATGCGGACAACTAGTCAAATTCGATACTTTTATAGAAATGTCAAAAACGGTTACTCTCTATGAAATTTGTATGAAAACACCACATATGACGTCACAGATTTTTCACATCAATCCGTATACTTATTTCGATTATATTACCAATAAAAAAATAAAAACAGTTTTCGGTTCAAAACGATAAATTAAACTGACATTATTTTTAGATGCTTTACAAAATGAATATGATAAAGTATTTTATTTATGACCTAGTCCGCATCCTAATTAGTGACCGATATTTAAACACGTGATTGTACTCATGATTACAAACAACTTTCCCGAAGAAACTTTTTTGTTTTTTTTTTTTATCATTATAGCAAAATTCAAATTTCGCGCGCTGTCGCCTGCATTGTCAGTCATTTGTTGAGTTGAGAAGAAACGCCGAAACAAACTAAGGGTCATTCTCTTTTAGAGTCCAGACATAAAGAGATTACATACTTAAGTATGGATGAGCAATGTAGGCTTGCGTCTGAAATGACCTTTTGAGGAAAGTGTCATACAAATTTGAATGGACCTGTCCAATCAGCTGGTTATAATCAATAATAATGATGGCATCCAGGCCGATTTCGGCTACGGCGGCAGTTCTCTTTTATGGAGATCAGCCAGCTGCGCAGGACATATTAAAGTGCACAAGGTGGACGCGCAGACACAGGTGCACTCTCTATTCCCTCACTCTCATAGTCCGATGGGACAGCAATCCGCCACGACCGGAGAGAGATTACAAGCAGGACCGACATTTACGTGCTCTCCGATGCACGGGTGTATCAATCACGAACTTCCAGACTCCGGGCTGCTTTATGAAAGTTTCTCAAAACCCACAAAGCGATTTCGGCCCGACCCGGGATTCGAACCCGAGACCCCGTGCACAGCAGTCGCGCCTTGCGACTACTAGACCAACGAGGCAGTCGAGTCCAATAATAATACGCATAACGCGAGCGAAGCCCCGGCTTCGCTAGCAAGTTTTAAAATAAAATATTTCTTACGTGCAAGACACACGCTGCCGTCCGGACTAGCGTAGTACCCGCTAGGACAAACACAGACCCCCAAAGAGGAACACTGGAAGGGCGAAGGACAAGGGTTGGTTGCACCACAGATAGCGCCGTGCGACCTGAGGCCAGATCTTGCAGTCACGTTGTAGGGAACTATATCTGCGAGGGTTTCCGCTGAAAAGAAAATAACATAATATTATAGTTACATATTATATAGGATGTCGTGGTGGCCTAGTGGGTAAAGCGCCAACCTCTCAAGTATGAGGGCGTGGGTGCGATTCCAGGTCAAGCAAAGTACCAATGCAACTTTTCTAAGCTTGTATGTACTTTCCAAGTATATCTTGGATACCAATGTCTGTGTTTCGGATGGCACGTTAAACTGTAGGTCTCGGCTGTTATTGAACATCCTTGGCAGTCGTTACGGGTAGTCAGAAGCCAGTAAGTATGACGCCAGAGTCTAACCAAGGGGTATTGGGTTGCCCGGGTAACTGGGTTGAGGAGGTCAGATAGGCAGTCGCTCCTTGTAAAACACTGGTGCTCAGCTGAATCCGGTTAGACTGGAAGTTGACCCCAACATAGCTGGGAAAGGGGTCGGGAGATGATGATGATGAGAATCTAATAGCTTTTAGCTTGAAGGAGACACATACATGCATCCATTCTTAGGGCCGAAACACATAACCGCGTTGCGTCGCCGCGCCGCTTAAATCAGCAGTCTGCGTTGCGTCGCAAAATAGATCGTTGATATCAATATTAGAAATTTTAAGACTTCTTCCAGGTCACGCGTGTTGTTTGCAAGAGTGTAGAAAAAAACAGAATCATTGGCAAGTACTATGACGTCATAACGCTGGAATTAGCGGCATAACGCTGGAGCCAAGCTAGGGTTTCGCGTCGCTGAAATCTGCGATGAAGCAAACACGCAATTTCAGCGGCGCGACACTGCACCGGTTATGTGTTTTGGCCCTTAGAAACTTACACATTATAGTATTTTAAAAGCTTTTATTTAACTTGCCGTGTATGTATGTTACGGTGGATTCTTTGAACTCAATTTTGAAGTAGATATCTCCAACCGATTGAGCTGAAATTTTTGTATACACGTTCAGTTTGGATGACAATGCAAGATATGTTATATGACGTTATTCTAAATCCAATATGACGGACCCCACAAGATGGCGGAGCAGTTATTTTTAATGAATTTCAACGGGGGTATCAAATGAAAGGGCTTATCGAGAGTGACTTAAAAAATATATAAAATATAAAAGCTTTTTAAAAAAAGTTGTTTCCTTTTAATTTAAATAGGACTAGCTTCCGCCAGCGGTTTCACCCGCTTTCTGAGGGAAGTACTTTCCATACCCGGATAAAAAGTAGCCTATATGTTATTCTGATGTATAAGCTATATTGTGGTAAAGTTTCATTCAAATCCATTCAGTAGTTTTTACGTGAAAGAGTAACAAACATCCATACATCCATACATCCATACTTACAAACTTTCGCCTTTATTATTAGGATTTAGTATTAGGATTAGGATTAGGATGTGCACACTTACGGCTATTTTCCACAATGCATCGGAAGCTGCTTGGATCGCAGACTCCATTTTCGAATCGACAATCCTCATTGATAATGCAGCCATCCCCGACAGCTACAAAAAAAAAAAACCTAAATTTATTACATCCTTCTTCGTGGGAGAGGAGGCCTGTGCCCAGCAGTGGGACGATAAAAGGCTGTGATGATGATGATGATGAAGTATATCTACTGACATACAGACGCCAGCACATCAAGTTACCAACTGCAAAATTTTCCCAATCAAAGAACCATATGCTTCAGCGATAAAGTTGAATATCTATAGAGAGAGATTAATAGATTGTAGTAGCTTGAAGTGCTAGCGTCTGTGTATCATTGATTGATAATTTATAATCTTCAGACTAAGCTTTTACATTACAACGCTCTATAAAAATTAACAAGGAAAGTCGTGGTGGCCTAGTGATTAAAGCACTCAAGTATGACTACGCGAGTTCGATTCCAGGACAGGCAAGTACCAATGTAACTTTTCTAAGTTATATGTACTTTCTAAGTATTTCTTGGACACCAATAACCGATTAAAGGTGAAGGAAAACATCTCGAGGAAACCTGGACTATAAAGTCTGGAATCACCAACCCGCATTGAGCAAGCGTGGTGATTAACGCTCAATCCTTCTCTATGTGAGAGGAGGCCTATGCCCAGCAGTGGGACAATAAAAAGGCTGATGATGATGATGATAAAGCTTTTGCATAAAAAACATACCCGCTCCAATCCTCCTGCATTCTCCCCTCTGCCTTTCATAATATCCGTCGGCGCAGACGCAGGTATTTTCCCTACAGGCCAAGTTGTAGGGGTCCCTGAGTACACCCATACAGTCCTCATCTCTTGAACAAGTGCCTCCGAAGTCCACGGACCTCCAGCAACGGCCCAGGAAGAAATGGAAGCCGGCTTGGCAAAAACAATTGCCTTCTTGAACTGAAAAGGAATTATATAGCTTTAAATCTATAAAAGGTCTAACAAAACTAGTGCACCATATGTTTACAGGTCATCTAGTACATGCTAAGGATCATGTTTACCACAAAAAAGTCATGAAAACAATAATATATTTCATTAAAATCATTACAGTCGCCATATTGTACGCATACCGCCGGTCTTTATGAAGGCGCTCGATCGTTGCCTCCTAGGTCATTCCACTATTTTTGTGGTAAACATGATCCTTAGCATGTTCTAGATGACTTGTAAAAATATGGTGCACTAGTTTTGTTACACCCTATAGAGGACAAGCCAAAAAGTGCACAGCACGCCACGGTCACGACTACATGACAGACTTTTAAAGTTCATTCAACTTATTTTAAACTAGATGTTGCCCGCGACGTCGTCCGCGTGGGCATTAGGTGATTAAACATTCCCCCCCCACCCCCATACGTGATAGCGTGATAATATGTAGCCTATATGTTGACCCGACCTCTTAGTTATATTTACGCCAAATTTGTAGCAAATCCATGCAGTACTTTTTGAGATTATCCCGGACATGCGTACAGAAAAACAGACAAAAAATCTAAAAAGTATATTTTTGGCTTCGATATCAATAATTATAGATCACGCCCCAATTATTCTTTTTAAAAAAATATTCAATGTACAGTTTTGACTTTTCTACGATTTTATTATATGTATAGATTATTAAAGTTCTCTCAATAATAATGTAGGTACCTGCACTTTGTGTGCCATCTTCGGATTCCACTCCAGCGCCCCCTGTCGACTCATCCTCAGTTTCGACAACAGGTTTGCGGCAATGGAAGTTAGTTATCAGGTTGGAACATTGGAAGTCTTCGAAGCATGGTGATGTGAAGTACGGAGCAGCTGTTGAAAGAGAAATAAATGAAATAATAATATTCCTCACACATTCACACATCGTCATCTAGTCCCAAACTAAGCAGAGCTCGTACTGTGGGTACTAGACAACTGATAAACTTACTTATATACTTTTCTTTTGTAAATACATACATGATGATGGCATCCAGGCCGATTGTCGGCTACGGCGGCCGTTCTCTCTAATAGAAATCAGCCAGCTACGCAGGACATACATATTATAGTGCACAAGCATTCGCGCTGATACTGACGCACTCTCTATTCCCTCACTGTCATAGTCCGATGGGACGGCAATCCGCCACGACCGGAGAGAGATCAGGCGCAGGACC
This sequence comes from Heliothis peltigera, assembly GCA_958496145.1. Taxonomy (NCBI): domain Eukaryota; kingdom Metazoa; phylum Arthropoda; class Insecta; order Lepidoptera; family Noctuidae; genus Heliothis; species Heliothis peltigera. The sequence goes on from OY292351.1 coordinate 3,513,411, forward strand.
GACATTTACGTGCTCTCCGATGCACGGGTGTATCAATCACCAACTTCCAGACTCCAGGCTGCTTTATGAAAGTTTCTCAAAACCCACAAAGCGATTTCGGCCCGAGACCCCGTGCACAGCAGTCGCGCCTTGCGACTACTAGACCAACGAGGCAGTCAGTAACAAATCAGTGTAGAGTGTTAGTGTTAGTGTGTATAATCATGTACCTATTTACATATGTGTGTAACCGTTAATAAAATAAACCTGTAATTGAATATCTTATTAATAAAGTATTAGTATTGTCGTAGATCTCTGTCTTTAATTTCTCTCTTCACGCTACGCCTTATATGGCGACCCTGCCGACCGCATGGCAGCGGACCACCGTGGTTGTTTAAAATTCCGTGCCCATATACGTTATTAGGTCAATCATGGACATGTAAGATAGGTATGTGTTCGTGATGAACTTACACTCAGCGCATTTGGTACCGCTTAACACCAGCTGCTGCCCAGCAGGACACACGCAGGTACCACCAGAACACACAGAACCCTCAGTGTCTGAGCAATCGACGTCTTCTGAACATGACCAAACGGCTAATGCTGTGTGACTGGCGAGGACGCAACCTGGGAAAGAATATACATACTTAAAAGAAATACCATCATCTCCCGAGCCTTTTCCCAACTATGTTGGGGTCGGCTTACAGTCTAACCGGATTCGGCTGAGTACCAGTGTTTTACAAGAAGCGACTGCTTATCTAACCTCAACCCAGTTACCCGGGCAACCCAATACCTTAGCTTAGACTGGCATCAGACTTACTGGCTTCTGACTACCCGTAACGACTGCCAAGGAGGTTCAATGACAGCCGGGACCTACAGTTTAACGTGCCATCCGAAACACAGTCATTGGTGTCCAAGATATTCTTAGAAAGTATATACAAACTTAGAAAAATTGCATTGGTACTTGCCCGACCTGGAATCGAACCTATGCCCTCATACTTGAGAGCTTGGCTCTTAACCACTAGGCCACCACGACTTTTTAGAAATACTTAAAAGAAATACCATGCTTTATTTATTTATCATCATCTCAGCCATAGGACGTCCACTGCTGAATATAGGCCTCCCCTTTAGATCTCCACATACACCGGTTGGAAGCGACCTGCATCTAGCGTCTTCCGGCGACCTTTATAAGGTCGTCTGTCCATCTTGTTGGTGGACGTCCTACGCTGCGCTTGCTGGTCCATGGTCTCCACTCTAGCGCTATCATTTTTATATTATTTATCAAACAAATTTACAATTTATTTACAAATTTTAATTAAAATATTCACATAAAAAAAATGGCGTCAAAAAATTCTTCCTTATCGCTGCTCACTGGGAGTGTACCCAGGCTGGCGGCATTGCTGCTGGCATTGCATCTTGTCATGACGAGTTCCTCCGTGTTTCGGAAGGCACGCTAAATTGGTGGGTCCGGCTGTCATTTGTACATCTTTGGCAGTCGTTACGGGTAGTCAGAATCCAGAAAGTCTGACAACCAGTCTTGGCAAGCGGTGTCGGGTTGCCTAGGTAACTGAGTTGAGGAGATCAGACAGGCAGTAGCTCCGCGTAAAACACTGGTACTCAGCTGCATCCGTTTAAGACTGGAAGTCGACCCCAACATGGCTTGGGAAAAGGCTACACAGATGGAGTCAATAATGTCATTGATTACCGCAAAATAATTATTAAGTGTCCAAATAAAAGTTAATAACACTTACCTAAGATAAAAAATAAATATCCCGTCCCCATTTTTATTAATTAAAACTTATTTAAATAAATCTAATACACACTAAACACAACGTGGGTCGGCCACGGCCAAACGCGCTAACAACGCGAAGTAAAAGAACAAATTATATCGTTAATGTAGATAAAAGTAAAATTTTTGATGATAGGCTCGTAATTTGTTATAGACATCGTTATTTATAGACTTTCCTCTTCTCATACCTATTAATGGAACTTTTTTTTATCGTGGGAAAGCCCCCGAAATTCCCTCTTATGGTGCAGCTGGCGTGGTTTTTAAAAGTACTGGGTTTAGCTAGGTCATCATCATCATCTCCCGAGCCTTTTCCCAACTATGTTGGGGTCGGCTTCCAGTCTAACCCGTTTCGGCTGAGTACCAGTGTTTTACAAGGAGCGTCTGCCTATATCACCTCCTCAACCCAGTTACCTGAACAACCCAATACCCCTTGGTTAGTCTGGCGTCAGACTTACTGGCTTCTGATTACCCGTAATGACTGCCAAGGATGTTCAATGACAGCCGGGACCTACAGTTTAACGTGCCATCCGAAACACAGTCATTGGTGTCCAAGATACACTTAGAAAGTACATACAAACTTAGAAAAGTTGCATTGGTACTTGCCCGACCTGGAATCGAACAGATGCCCTCATACTTGAGAGGTTGGCTCTTTAACCACTAGGCCACCACGACTTCGGGTTGACAGTGGACATTATTGTTACGAGCTAGGGGTTCTAGATAAATTATACTCGATAACTTTTATCAAACGATACTTTAATTAAACAGAAACAATCACAACAATCAAATAAAAGTAAATAAGTCGTGGTGGCCTAGTGGTTAAAGAGCCAACCTCTCAAGTATGAGGGCGTGGGTTCGATTCCAGGTCGGGCAAGTACAGTCACCCGCACATCAGTGGAAACATTTGAACTGCGAAAACAGCTCTTATGTCGTAGGAAATAGAGGCGGTCTCAAGGTCAAAGTGTGTCTACTGATGTGCGGGTGACTGTACCAATGCAACTTTTCTTCAACTTTTACATACAAACTTAGAAAAGGCAGGCATATTAAACCGATTAAACCTAATCCGGTCCTGTCTACATGTTCGTAAGTCTACAACTGATGTCAACATGCAGGTGTTACAGATTATCGTCCAACATTTTGGTCGCAGCTGGCAGATAAGATAACTATATATCTAAAATAATACAATGTATTAAAGATAAGTATATAATAAAGAAAATTATTGCAATGAATCATATTTTTAGCTGTTAAAAAGTTGTGGTGGCCTAGTGGGTAAAGAGCCAACCTCTCGAGTATGAGGGCGTGGGTTAGATTCTAGTACCAATGCAACTTTTCTAAGTTTGTATGTACTTTCTAAGTATATCTTGGACACCAATGACTGTGTTTCGGATGGCACGTTAAACTGTAGGTCCCGGCTGTCATTGAACATCCTTGGCAGTCGTTACGGGTTGTCAGAAGCCAGTCTAACCAAGGGGTATTGGGTTGCCCGGGTAACTGGGTTGAAGAGGTCAGATAGGCAGTCGCTCCTTGTAAAACACTGGTACTCAGCTGAATCCGGTTAGACTGGAAGCCGACCCCAACATAGTTGGGAAAAGGCTCGGGAGATGATGATGATGAGGCTTATTAGCTGTTCTTCGCGGTTCTACCCACAGCCCAAGGCAACTCGCGCGGTTCTGTGGGCGGTGAGTTTTGGGTACCGTGATGGTGTCCAGGCCGATTGTCGGCTACGGCGTGGCGGCGGCCGTTCTCTTTAAGGAGATCATCCAGCTGTGCAGGTCATATTATAGTGCACGCACATTCGCGCAGATACAGCTGCATGCTCTATTCCCTCATTCTCATAGTCCAATGGGACGGCAATCCGACACGACCGGAGAGAGATCACAAGCAGGACCGACATTCACGTGTTCTCCGATGCACGGGTGACTAAATCACCAACTCCGGGCTGCTTTATGAAAGTTTCTCAAAACCCACAAAGCGATTTCGGCCCGACCCGGGAATCGAACCCGAGACCCTCTGCACAGCAGTCGCGCCTTGCGACTACTAGACCAACGAGACAGTCAAACTGCTAGTAGAAAATAATTGATAGTACTAACTGAAAAAAAATCCTTACCACGCCGTGTCTTATCGTGAATCTATGTAAAAATAACTCAAGGTGAAATTATGACCTTTGTCCTTAGTAACTACGTCACTTGACGTCATTTTAGCGGTCTGTGACGTCATTTTACGTCATCACTTTATATTCGACACGAAAGAAAATTTTTTTAGAGCCAAATTGGGTATTTGAGCCTTTTTTTAATTATTCATATCAAAAGTAACATTTTACAAAACTAAAAACACAAATAATTTTTGGAATCCGTTGAGAAATACGTAATTTATAAACCTTTCAAAAGTCAAACAGTTAAATAACAGAAAAAGGATGCACATACAAGCTTGTGACGTCAACGCTATTTGATCACGCATGTGCAAAAGAGATAGCAATATGTCCCCACTATGATCCCACTCTTCATCATACGAATATAAAAAATGTTGATTGCTGCTCCATTTATCAACCAATTTTGACACTGTTCCGAAAAATTCCTTGTGCGTGTGTTTATTTGTTTTGTTAAAAAAATTGTACAAAATCAAACACAGGTAAATACCTTATTGTGGTTTACTAGGTCCAAAATAAAATCCTTTATGATATTAATTTGGTAAAGCATCTTAAAATATTGTTACTCTCATTTATCGTTTTGAAGGAAAAGTTATTTGATTTTTTTATTAATGGTCGACATTTGTGTGATGAGCATGATTGTTGGCTGTGGTCTGGGTGTTATAATGTGCATTTATAAATCTAATCAATAGCTTACCATGGGGCTAACAGACCGTGTATGAAAAAGGTGTTCTGATATATTATTATACATATTATATTATAGCTTGATGAATGGCCGTGTGTACTTATTTTGTTACTAGCGACCCGCACCGGCTTCGCACGGGTATAGAATATACAGTACATTATTTTGATAAAACTCGTAGGGTTCAGCCTGCGTTTGCAATGTAAGCGGGAAAAATGTAATTATTTACGACATCACATTAGAAACCTCAAAAATAACGGTACTTCTCCACTGTTTAATGAATGTTATTAGAAATACAAACCTTCCTCTTGAATCACTCTATCTATTGAAAAAAACAGCATCAAAATCCGTTGCGCATTTTCAAAGATTCAAGCATACAAAGGGACATAGGGACAGAGAAAGCGACTTTGTTTTATACTATGTAGTGATGATTGTGCTACTCGAGAGGTCCAAGTATAGACGCCAGCACATCAAGCTACTACAATCTGTCAGATTTCCATAACAGATTCTCAACTTTATCGCTGAAGCATACGGAGCAAAGTTGATTGGTAACATTTGACAGTTTGTTAAAAAACAGTAATCAATAGCAGTGCATCTAGAACTTCTGAGCTACCTATACTTAGTACCTCGGTTATTCAGGGAGGGTAAATCAAACAGTTGACCAGTAAATACTATAATAATCATAAGGTCGTTATTTTACACTGATATATAATCACAGTACAACTAATTCTTTTTTTTGTTTCACTTACACACAACCTAACAAATTTAATAATTACAAAACTGCAAGACGATTATAGGAGATGTGTTTGTGGCGAAGGCTCGAAACAGAAGACAGCCCGAGTCAGCCATCTTGCACTCGACGTCGTCCGCTGGGGTGGGGAGCATCGCATCCGGGATTGCAAGCCCGCCATCCGGTAGTGACGTCACCCCGACATTTAGTTGCCATAGGCGATAACAAGTTTCGGGTAGCTTGATGTGCTGGCGTCTGTACGGCCAGGCTTATAGTTAACCTTTCGGTAGCAACCCAGATAGGTATAATTTACCCAGAAGGTAGAGTTTAACTCTGATATAATCACGCTAAACTACATAGTTAAACTTAATCGATCAAGATAATAGTTTACAAGTAAAAAGCGAAGCTTTATCGTGAAAAACGAAAGGGTAATGGCACGCAAGCACTTTTGTTGTTAACTAACCTGTTTCTCGCGGTACCACTCGTAATATTTAGCGAATTGACAGCCACGTCAAGAAATAAAGACGTGCCCTCAGCGCCAAGCTAAGAATTCATCCATAAATACCTACAATATTGTAGTGAGTTCGGAATTATGTCGGTTGAAACTGACTATTAATTTTGAACTTTAAGTCTGTCATGTAGTCGTGATCGTGGCTTAATTACTCTAAGGATCGTGGCGTGCTGGGCACTTTTTGGCTTGTCATCTAGACCAAAATTACTATGAAAAAAGTTTTTATTCTCTGTTCCCAGGGCCGTCTTTAAACCATTTGAGGCCCTGGGCACATTAGGATCATGGGGCCCCTATGACCTAAAGAAAACACTATTTAGTTATAATAGATAAAGAAAGTAGACAAACAAGGTTCTAATTTTTTTATCACCTTAATGTTAAGAATAATATAATTTAACTAATGTTTGTTGCAAAACCAAAGATATCAATCACTTTTTCAAGAATTAAATCCAAGTAAACCAATAAAACCAAGTTTTCTTAGTATTCGATTGTTTTATATCAACAAAAAGGCTCCAAATAGTCTTTTGTTTCTTTAAATTCTGTGTTCGAAATTCAAAAAAAGACTATTGAACGAAATTGTGAATGTGCCAGGTTCAAGGGAAAAAGGAACTAGGGGGCCCCATTCGAACGCGGGGCCCTGGGCAAGTGCCCATAGTGCCCAGTGGGAAAGAGGGGCCTGTCTGTTCCGTATACGTGACTATGGCGATCATAAGTTTAAAGTTATCAACGGAGGAGCTCGTGGCTAAATAACAAAGGTAAGGTTCGATCAACCATAAGGGTTAAGCAACGCTTGGCGAGATCGGTCCGTAGGTGACCATCTTGTCATGACGAGTTCCTCCGTGGTTCGGAAGGCACGTTAAATTGGTGGGTCCCGGCTGTCATTTGTACATCTTCGGCAGTTGATAAACCTGTAATGACAGTCAGCAGAAGCAGAGCAGCATTCTTCTCATTAGCCAAAAATAGCGGGTTGAGCCCTTTGCCACCACTATCTTTATGCATGGGTAGTTGGGTACGCACGTCTCTTTTAAGGAAATATTCCCTGAAATTGTACACCTCATTCGTATTTACACTTATTATAATATAATAAGTAGGTTAACATAATGTAATTATCAATAATGTGCAGAAAATAGTTTATTTTTCATTCAATAATAATTGTGCTTAAAGTTAGGTTACAAATTGGAATGTAGTGCCATCTATCGATGTTACTTGACATTAATTTTGAGTAAGTTTTGTGTTCTGCTACTCAATACTAGAGTCATATATTTGTGTTCATATTTATTATAATAATAACACTGTATTTTTTGTTAACAAATTCTTCTTAGACAGGTAATTAAGTACTTTTAAAAATACACATATTTTTGTAATCGATCCTCAGAGAAACTAAAAAGAACTAAACGCTAATACACATGTCTGTCAAAGTGTCAAGTAAATTGACGTATGTTATCAAAATAAAACGCATTGTGTAGAAGTGAGATTTCCCGAATTTGCAAATTAAAACAATGGCAGCGGAACCACTAGACGAAATACTGCAATTCTTGCAGCCTGAATCACGGATAGATCTGAAACACATAGCCGTGGACCACTTGGTAGGACTATCAGGCACAGAAGATGGTATAAACACACTGTTGTCACACGCGAAGATAATGCAAAGTATACTCAAGTTAACAGACGATAAAGTAGAAGAAGTCGCTAAAAACGCTTTATTAATACTTGTAAACATCACGGCGACTCCAAAGGGAGTCATAGAGCTACTTAAATACAAGTCTGAAGACGAAAAACACATAGTGAAATTATTTATAGGTTATATATTGAATCCTGAAAAAAAAGATGCTGATGCAGCCGCTATGATTTTATCAAACATAACCAGAGTAGAAACAGAGCTAGAACCTCTTTTAGACGTATTCCTACCGCACTTAAACGACATTTTGAATGTCTATGTGAATATAAACTTTAATAAAAAAGGTTCTAATCTAAACTTTATTGGCCCTATGATTTCAAACCTATCGTGTTGTCACCGAATAAGAAAATGGCTGACGGAAGAAAATCCACACATTCCATTAATAAAATTACTACCGTTTTGTAGTTATGAGCCTTCAAATATACGTAGAGGTGCCGCGATGGGTACATTAAGAAACTTGTCCTTTGACCCGGAATTCCATGATTTTCTTTTAAGCAACGATTTAGAAGTACTAACTTACCTTTTAAACCCTATAATGGGTGGAGAAGAGTACATTGATGAAGAAATGGATCTTCTACCAATATCGTTGCAATATTTGCCTAAAGAAAAACAAAGGGACGCAGACATAGATATACGTAAGATGATACTGGAGACATTAAATAAGTTATGTATGAAACGTAAAGGGAGGGAGGTTTTAAGAGATAACGGAGTGTATTATGTGTTACGGGAGTATCATAAATGGGAGAAGGATCCTAAAGTCCGTCTCGCTTGTGAGAATGTTGTCGATATTCTTATACAGAAGGAGGACGAGGTTGGGGCCGAAGATTTGTCGACCGTAGAGGTTCCAGACGATATGAAGGATAAATTTGAGCAGATGGATAATGATTATATACAAGATTCATGAATAAATATTTATATACTTATAAAAAAAAATCTGCTCTGAGTTTTTTTTTGATGCGGTCTCCTGTACAAACACGTTAATTCAATAGGGAATATGCATGAAAAACATATTTGCAATCTAACTAGTTTCTCAATAAATATACAAAAATAGAATGCTAACTGAAAAAAAATTAAAAGAAAAAACTTTTTTAAAAAGCTTTTATAGTCCACCATATTGGATTTCGAATAAGGTCAAATTGTTTTTTAAGTCCCTCTCAATAAGCCCTTTCATTTGATACCAATATTGTTGAAATTCATTAAAAATAACTACTCTGCCATCTTGGACGGTCCGACATATTGGATTTAGAATAACGTCATATAACATATCGTGCATTGTCATCCAAACTGAACGTGTATACAAAATTTCAGCTCAATCGGTTAAAGATATCTACTTCAAAATTGAGTTCAAAGAATCCACCGTAACATACATAAATTGCAAGTTAAATAAAAGCTTTTAAAAATATCGAAATCAGTAGAAAAACAAACAAGATATAACAATTTTAAACAATACACCTGTCCCTCTCACCAAAACGCTAACTTCTTGTCGATAAATTGTATTTAAAAGTTTTTTTCATATTTATTTATTATGAGCTAAAAGTGTATTAATTTAGTGAATAAAAAAATTACATGCATATTCCCTATTGCAACATTGATCATCATCATCTGCCTAGCTATTTCCCAACTAGATATGTTGGGGTCGGCTTCTAGTCTAACCAGATTACGTAGTTTTTATTTCACACATTCAAATGAAACTGTAGGTCCCGGCTGTCATAGAACATCCTTGGCAGTCGTTACGGGTAGTCAGAAGCCAGTAAGTCTGACGCCTAACTGGGTTGAGGAGGTCAGATAGGCAGTCGCTCCTGGTAAAACACTGGTACTCAGCTGAATCCGGTTAGACTGCAAGCAGACCCCAAAATAGTTGGGAAAAGGCTCGGGAGATGATGATTCTAATTAAATAAATAAAACAGTCCTTACAATTAAATGGTTTCCGAATTATTGAATTTGCATTAAAAACTTTCTGAACGAACTTCTTGGGTAAAAATTAAATAAAATACATTTGATAATTGAATTCTCAGCTTTTAATATCTTTTAATAAAATAAGTACCTATCAATCTAGTTTTACATACATAATATATAACAAGGTTTGTAATTTACAATTGGGATGTGGACTAGGTCAAAATTAAAATACTTTATCATATTCATTTTGTAAAGCATCTTAGAAATAATGTCAGTTTAATTTATCGTTTTGAACAGAAAATTGTTTTTATTGATAATATAATCGAAATAAGTATACAGCTTGATGTGAAAAATCTGTGACGTCATAGTTTGTGTTTTCACACAAATTGCATAGAGAGTAACCGTTTTTGACAGTTCTATAAAAGTATTGAATTTGACTAGTTGTCCGCATCCCTAGTATTTATAATACTTACATTAACTGTTACTTTCTATCAGAAATAATAGTCACATTGAATATAAGAATTTCAGGCATGAATAGAACAAAAAAATAAGTTTCTTTTTACTTGGACACCTTATTACAGCCCGGCACAGACTTAGCTATAATATATATTAATATACCGTACTATAATGTATATTATAGCAAGCTACCACACACTGTGAAATATATAGGGTGACTGGTAATTAGTGACCGATATTTAAAGGCGTGATTGTACTCATGATTACAAACAACAGCAAAATTCAAATTTTGCGCGCGCCGTCTCCCGATCAGCTGTTAGCGGCGAGGCCCCGCGCCCGCGTTGTCAGTAATTTTGCTATAATGATAAAAAATAGTTTCTTTGGGAAAGTTGTATGTAATCATGAGTACAATCACGTGTTTAAATATCGGTCACTAATTACCAGTCACCCTACCTAAACCCCTTGTTTGTTTTAAAGAAATAGAAAAATAAACATTAAACATAATATTTATTGTAGTGGTCTATAATTTTTTATATTTTCCATGCGTGCCTTGCGCCTTTCTGATGGGGTGGCGCCCTTAATTTTCTGTATAACATGAGGCGCCTTATTGGAATAATCCGGCTTATATGACATAGTATGGCAATCCTGGAAAAATAAAATACAAATTTAAGGGCGCGTGTTCCAAAAGCTGGCAACGTCGCAAATAGCTGTCAAATATTTACATGTTTTAATTAATTTCTCAATTTTATTTTATGAAATCATAAAATAATGCTCTGTTGTGTCTGTACTAGGAAAGTTAATAGAGAATGCAATTATTAATATCGTAACACCGAATGCAACATGCACGATGGGACGGCAATCCGACACGACGGGAGAGAGATCACAAGCAGGACCGACATTTACGTGCTCTTAATGCTAGTATATGTAAAACTCTTGACTGCCTCGTTGGTCTAGTAGTCGCAAGGCGCGACTGCTGTGCACGGGGTCTCGGGTTCGATTCCCGGGTCGGGCCGAAATCGCTTTGTGGGTTTTGAGAAACTTTCATAAAGCAGCCTGGAGTCTGGTAGTTGATGATTGATTCACCCGTGCATCGGAGAGCACGTAAATGTCGGCCCTGCGCCTGATCTCTCTCCGGTCGTGTTGGATTGCCGTCCCATCGGACTATGAGAGTGAGGGGATAGAGTGCGCACCTGTGTCTGCGCGAATGATTGTGCACTATAAAATGTCCTGTGCAGCTGGCTGATCTCCATAAGAGAGAACGGCCGCCGTAGCCGACAATCAGCCTGGATGCCATCATGTAACACTAAGTAAGGACTTAAAGGAGACTCACAGATTCCCAGTCTTCCGAGGTGTCGGGGGCGGATTGCGAGACGACCGGCACCACGGGTCGATGGTCCTCGTCCATCACGTATAGCTGTGTGTCCAGCATGTGTCGCTTGGGGCAGGTCGTCACATGGTACTGGGGACAACATACACCCCTTTTTAGTAAATCTACCCAAGTGGATACAATTTTTTCAGAGACAATTCTAACTCAATATAATTTATCCAAATTAGGCTGGGAAGTCGTGATGGCCTGGTGGTTAAAGAGCCAACCTCTCAAGTATGAGGGCGTGAGTTCGATTCCAGGTCGGGCAAGTACCAATGCAACTTTTCTAAATTTGTATGTATTTTCTAAGTATATCTTGGACAACAATGACTGTGTTTTGGATGGCACATTAAACTGTAGGTCCCGGCTGTCATTGAACATCCTTGGCAGTCGTTACGGGTAGTCAGAAGCCAGTAAGTCTGACGCCAGTGTATTGGGTTGCCCGGAGGTCAACCAGGCAATCGCACCACGTAAAACACTGGTACACAACTGCATCCGGTTAAGACGTGGAAGCTAACCCTAACAAAGCTTAAGAAAAGGCTAGGCAGATGATATTAAAAGTACTTATGCTGGGGAGTTTGTTCCACCATTTCTTCTTCGCAGCGATAACACAAAGTGGTGAAGGGTGGGCGTTTTTGGGGCTGTCTTTTATAGAATTGACCTTCGAAAAGTGCTGATTTTCAACCTACTTTGAATAAATGACTTTTTATCTTTTATCTTCATCATCACAACCTTCTCATCGTCCCACTGCTGGGCACAGGCCTCCTCTCCGACGGAGAAGGATTGAGCGTTAATCACCACGCTTGCTCAATGCGGGTTGGTGATTTCAGACTTTATAGTCCAGGTTTCCTCGAGATGTTTTCCTTCACCTTTAATCAGTCAATCTTTTATCTTACTTACATCTAATTCAACTTCATTAATCACATGAGTAGAGTCGAATGGACAAGTAACTTTTCCGCTGTTCGGATGTTGTTTTCTGCACTTTTGTAAATGTATGTGCATACGGTAGTGCTCAACCTGATGGGCCATGTTGTAGGGGCAGGTGATGAGGTCATGAGGCTGGGGCTCCATCGTCACTGGAAGTTGAGAAAATTTTATTGATCAAAACATTTTATACAGGTACTAGCTGTTCCCAGCGGTTTCACCCGCATCCTTGGTTACTGCTCCGCTCCCGTGTGTCTTAGCGTGACGGTATATAGCCTATAGCCTTCCTCGATAAATAGGCTATCTAACACTGAAAGAATTTTTCAAATCGAACCAGTAGTTTCTGAGATTAGCGCGTTCAAACAAACAAACTCTTCAGCTTTATAATATAAGTATAGATATTGCTTAAGTTTTTAAATTTTATTTAGGTGTAAGTTTAAAATATGTTCCTGTATCTTGAGAATGTGTTTTCTAAGTTTTGTTTTTATTTTTGTGTGGAGAAGTTAGATTATACAGTGGCACATATAGTGGTGAATGGAAAAAGAAACGATTCCAGGTCAGGCAAGTACCAATGCAACTTTTCTAAGTTTGTATGTACTTTCTAAGTATATCTTGGACACCAATGACTGTGTTTCGGATGGCACGTTAAACTGTAGGTCCTGGCTGTCATTGAACATCCTTGGCAGTCGTTACGGGTAGTCAGAAGCCAGTAAGTCTGACGCCAGTCTAACCAAGGGGTATTGGGTTGCCCAGGTAACTGGGTTGAGAAGGTCAGATAGGCAGTCGCTCCTTGTAAAACACTGGTACTCTGCCGAAACCGATTAGACTGGAAGCCGACCCCAACATAGTTGGGAAAAGGCTCGGGAGATGATGACATATAGTGGTGAATGGCGGGCGTTTTGGTGCCTGTTTTTTGTTTTGACGTTCGAAAAGTATTAATTTATCTGCGTTATTTGAATATTAAGGAGTTTGACTTAGTTTCGTTACATTTTCGGACTGTGACGCGACGAAAATTCACTCTAACGCAAATTAAATTTAAGGTCTAGGAATTTTTACCTGACTAAGCTGTCGATCTCTGCAATGTGGCGTGGTAGATGATGGGAGAGAGAAACTACGCGGCGTGGCAATTAAGACAATAGTGAGCCAAATCAAGGCCAAATGCGAACAATTTTAATAAGTAGGTAGGTCAAGTATTCGACTTTCGAATAATAATGAAATTATCTCAACTTTTTTCTGCGATTTTAAACTTATACCCGCCAAAGTGAACAATGAACGCAACACATTGTCACAATGTTTTTGCAATATCGAAATTCGGAAATTGAAGTGAAATATTTTTACTTACGTGTTTATTAGCAGGTTAATGAAGAATAGGAGACGAATCTTACAAATTGAGGATGATTTTAATTATCCTTTTTTCGTAAATGCACACTTTTGTTTATTTGTCACTTTGGCACACAGATTACTAATAGAAACAAAATATGTACAGAGTTATGGAATGAGATGGAATGAGCTGGAACGAGATACGCGTCTTTTGGGCCCGTCAATACAAACTTTTTTAAACATAATATGCTCAAAATAAAAAGCAGGCTAAAATAATATAACATGTTTGTTTGTTGTTATAGCATAGAAAACATACAACAAGCTCAGTTATTTTCTTCAGTGGAATTTAGTCATTAAATATACACACCTACTTTTATATGCCTTCTTAAACATGGAGGATCCCGTCACGATCACCTTGAGACGTTGCAGACGTTGCTTAACTTTATGACCGAACGAATCTGTTACCAAGCCAAGAGCTCCTCCATGGAATATAGATACAAAAATTTTTATTACGTAAACTTTCCCTTCTTACTCCAGAAACTTGTGATATTGGGTCATTATGATGATGATGAAATACTGTTATCCCTCATCAGGGACATAGGGCTCGCAGATTTTTCCACTCTTTTCGATCTTGAGCAGCAAGTTTGATGTCTTTGCAGCCTAGACCAGTTGAGGCAGCCTCCTTCTCAACTGAACGTTTCCAAGTGGTATGGGGGCGACCCGGCCGTCCCCTTTTTTATGTTCACTAGAAAAAATGATTTTGTTTGCATGGGACATGCATGACTCATTAATCTAAGGACATTATACCTACGCTTTAAATGAAAACAACAGCATACAAATCAAAATATTTATTTAGAAAAAATAAAAAAAAAGCTATCAACTTACAACTAAATACTGAAACGCCACTCCATTTTAGGAAGGTACTCCTTAAACATCATCCTATCTCTGTCTGACTTGAGTAGATTTCTGAGACATAATTAGTTTCAATCGTTTTGAGCTAAGTGCAATAACGGGCGCGGGAAATTCAAATTTTAAAAAGTTTTTCAATATTTTATCTAAGTTAAAATCAGATAATTAAGAGACGTGATTTAAATAAAATAATGTATGTAAATTTGATTTACTACTCGATAAACCTTTTATTTCGAAAAATATTGAATTTTGACCCCTTTTAGTTGAGAGCTACAAGGACGTAAAAATTACTGTCATTGAACATCCTTGGCAGTCGTTACGGGTAGTCAGAAGCCAGTAAGTCTGACAACCAGTCTTACCAAGGATACCCCTTACCGGGTAACTGGATGAGGAGGTCAGATACGCAGTCGCTCCTTGTAAAACACTGGTACTCAGCTGGATCCGGATTCAGCAGAGTTACCCAGGCAACCCAATACCCCTGGTTAAACTTAATTTTTTAAGTACAATATACATACAAAATGTACGGACGCCAGATTTTCAACCTTATCGCTGAAGCATAAAGTTCAGTTTGAATTTCCCGTCCCAGTCGTGGCATCCATCTTAAAAATAGAGCTTTAGCGATAATTCGCAAGTTTAGATATCATCATCATCATCATCTTCCGAGCCTTTTTCCCAACTATGTTGGGGTCGGCTTCCAGTCTAGCAAGTTTAGATATACAATACCTATATATTTAATAAAAAAACATGAACATTTCTTAACAACTATAGTTTTTTCTCTTATTTTAACAATACATATGTATTTGGCATGTAATTCTTAACATACAATCAACTTATTAAGGGTCAGTTTCACCGGTTGCTGATAAGTTCCAGATAGATTATCTGCCAGATCATTTTATACAAATTCTGTTCCATTTTAAAATTTATCTGGTAGATAGTGACTATCCGTAACCTGTAAAACTGGCCCTAAGTCATAGAAAAATACGAGACTCTTAATACAAAAATAATGGCATCCAGACCGATTTTCGGCCAGTTTTTTTTACATATTTGGTAGGAGAATAGAATACTGCTAGTACTAATCCTCTTTTCCATAATGTCTGTTTTTTAACCTAACAGATTATACTAATTTGTCTTTTATTAAGAGCGCTTGCACCGAAAGTTGGCAACGTCGCAAATAGCTGTCAAATATTTACACGTTTTAATTAATTTGGCCGATTTACTATATGAAAGTAAGACATATGGCTCTGTAGCTCCCTAAAACATTGAATAGGAATTGCAATTAAAACACTAAATTTGATGTTTTTCACGTTTTACTTGTAAAAAAGGCACTTGGGAAGTTTCCAATTACGTTTTTTACATATAAAACTACCTATATATTCTGTGTTACGATATTAATAATTGCAATTCCTATCCAATGTTTTAGTGCACTACAGAGCCATATGTCTTACTTTCACATAGTAAATTGGCCAAATTAATTAAAACGTGTAAATATTTGACAGCTATTTGCGACGTTGCCAGATTTTCGTACACGCGCCCTTAATCTGAGGTAAGGAAAATATGAGTATAATAAACAATTATTTTACTTATTCTAAGAATTTTAACGTCAAAATCAGAATAATTTTGACGGTTCTCTATGAGACTTGAATTCTCAATTTAGGCGTAACTATGTAATATAAGGTTATCTTTCTTTACATAAATAAATAGCTCTGTTGAAAGGTTGTATGTAAGAGATCGCTTTTAGCGATAAGACCGCCCATTGTGTCACTGTTACCTTTTCATTTAATGTTTAGTTTTCTTTGTTATTTAAATTGGTGTACTTATGTTAGGAGTATTATTTATCTATCTCAATAGGTAACTCAGTAAATTTTAAGGAAGCCCCCAGAAAATTTATATCACGAAGAAAATGTAGTTTTTTTTCAATACAATGCATAATAAGAACATTATAAAGGCATTTTTCTTATCAATATATAAGGTGTTATCATACTTAACTAGTGCACACTATTTTTACAGGTCATTTAGTACATGCTAAGGATCATGTTTACCACAAAAAAGTTGAATGGCCAAAGGGTTAACGCCCGAGCGCCTTCATAGAGACCGGCGTTATATGTACAATTTGGCGACTGAGATGATAAATTTAGTAAAAATGTTATGTATTTTCATAACTTTTTTTTGTGATAAACATGATCCTTAGCATGTACAGTCACCCGCACATCAGTGGAAACATTTGAACTGCGAAAACACCTCTTATGTCGTAGGAAATAGAGGCGGTCTCGAGGTCAAAGTATGTCTACTGATGTGCGGTTGACTGTACTAAATGACCTGTAAAAATAGTGTGCACTAGTTTTGTTACACCTTATATAATTTATAAAACCTTTTTAATGATAGAAACTTTCTTTTTCTTCCCATCCCCATCTTCCTGGACCGTTAAACTATCAAATTTGCGAGTCAAATCTTTAATGCAAACAATTTCATCTTTCGTCAATCCCATGGGCAGATCGAATTTTGCATAATCGCTCCTTCCCGCCAATTCCTGACACATGTCAGCGACGCCATTTTTAAAATCTTCGTCAACATCATAGACTAACTTTTGTTCTTCTAAGGGCGCATTACATAAAGCCTTACGCCACATAACCTTTTCGTTAATGGCGGACTTTTTATTTTTTTCATCTAAATCCGCCAAAATCTGACCGATCTCTTTATTTTTCGGTTCTAATTTTAGAGCTTTTTTGTAACAAACTATAGCCTCGTCTATCCTACCTAAAAGTTCGTACGCTCGTCCGTAATAAAATATTGCTTTACAATGTTTATTGATATCAATAATGCGATCGATATGTTCACACATACCAATAATATATTTAGGTTTATTTATTTTATAATAACAAATAGCTAAGTTGACATAAATTTTGACTTTCAAATCTTTTATTTCATCTTCTTCCTTCTTATTTTGAGGCTGTGAGAGCGAGAGGACCGACATAGCTTGCTGGTAGCTTCTTATAGCTTGAACATATTTGTGTCTTTCGAACAGATCTTTAGCTTCGGCGCGTATATCTTTGATAGTTTTGACTGTTGTTTCAAATTTTGCTTGTTCAGCTGTTGGGAGGTCGTTGAACCTGGAAATGTTATATTTTTTGTTCAAAGTTGAGCACAGTCAAATATTCCATGTTCGTATTAGCTTCAAGTGTAACCGGTTGCATCTGATATAGTTCATCTCCAAACTTTACGGTGTTTCAGAACATAGCAAGACGTGAGCGGGGGGAGTGCGTGAGGCGTATGACGGTATGATAAGCGTGATAAGCGTGAACTTATGTTCGGGAATTAAATGCGAGGCGCTATCATGTATGGCGAAAAGCACATCAGTGTTTTACATGGAGCGACTGTCTATCTGACCTGTCCATAACTCTGGGGCCTTAGCCAAGATGTCATCCTAGAATCGTAAGAGCTAGTAAAAACGAGAAAAATGTATGGAAAGGACATTTTGACTGACCACATGATCTATCCAATATGTTGGCATCCATCCTCTTTTAAGGAGATCAGCCAGCTGCGCAGGACCTATTATAGTGCACGCACATTCGCGCGGACACAGGTGCACTCTCTATTCCCTCACTCTCATAGTCCGATGGGACGGCAATCCGACACGACCGGAGAGAGATCAGGCGCAAGACCGACATTTACGTGCTCTCCGATGCACGGGTGAATTAATCACCAACTTCCAGACTCCAGGCTGCTTTATGAAAGTTTCTCAAAACCCATAAAGCGATTTCGGCCTGACCCGGGATTTGAACCCGAGACCCCGTGCACAGCAGTCGCGCCTTGCGACTACTAGACCAACGAGGCGGTCATCTAATATACACCATGGCAAGACCCCTAAAGCCTAAAGTGTCACAGATCTACAAATATAACTTACCTAGAAGCAGCAGCGACGCATCTGACATCGTATAACGATATAACAAAGAGGACCGGCTTGGGCTGTATCCTTGGCAAAATGCCTCTAGGTCCCCATGCCACCGCTGGTTGAAGAAGAAGGTGGAACCTGGCCGTGGGCCCTTTTACATGGGTTATACCTATTTCTAGTCCAGGCAACATCTTGCCTATACCTAGGCGAATACGCTGGGAAAGATAGAAAACACTAATCAACTACAAATCTTATTATTTTTGTTAATAGGTTCCAAAAAACGAGGTCAAGTTTTTCATACGTGGTTGGTGTTTATTTTTAAACAAAATCAAAGCGCGATCAATCGAAATTTTTAAGTTTAACCTCGAATTCCCTAGATGGCGTTAGGATCGAGTTAGATCGCGCTATGGTTTCGTTACCGCTGTTTGGGTATATCATTTTGTATTTTTTTTATTTGTGTGAACTTAATGTATGAAATATACTCTATTTGCCCGCACTAATAGTTGTATATTCATTAACTCCTCGCCAATTAAAGGACCCTCTGTGGTAATACAGTTGGAGAGCACTTTTTGATGGGAAATCATCAAATGACCCCTACCGCTATGTGTGCAGCTGGAGGGAGTGTCAGACTCTTACTGAGTAAAATCGTGTTGGTACCCATAACACAAGCTAATGAACAGCTTACTTTGGGGTTAACCAACCGTGTGTGAAAGGTGTCCCGATATATAAGGTCTAACAATACTAATGCACCATATTTTTACAGGTCATCTAGTACATGCTAAGGATCATGTTAACCACAAAAGAAGTTATGAAAACAGTAACGTATTTTATTAAATTTATCATCACATTCGCCAAATTGTACGCATAACGCCGGTTTCTATGAACGTGCTTGATCGTTGACCCCTAGGTCATTCAACTTTTTATATGGTAAACATGATCCTTAGCATGTACTAGATGACCTGTAAAAATATGGTGCACTAGTTTTTTTAATATTCTCAATTCTTGATTGCGTGTCATAATGACGTGTACAGGTTGTTGATATCTAGATTTCTTTTTTATTTATTATTATTTATTTTGTTTATTTATTTAATATCTTAGGTTTATTAATCGGACGGACCGGCGAATCGGAGTTTGGTTAGACCTTGTGTACTATGGTTTGGAAAATCATTACTTAATAAATACTCACCAATGGCTGCCCTTTATTCATTGTCAAAGTTGTATCAAATGGTATATCGCACCGCTCATAGTAAGCTGCATGGTGTATCAATATTTCTGCGTCAGGTGGAACTAGAGGTCCATCCCCTGTAAAGAATTAAGACCCATTTTGAAGATCTTCACTTAAATGTAGATGAAGAGATTATACAGGGTGACTGGTAATTAGTGACCGATATTTAAACACGTGATTGTACTCATGATTACAAACAACTTTCCCGAAGAAACTTTTTTGTTATTTTTTTTATCATTACAGCAAAATTAAAATTTCGCGCGCGCCGTCGCCCGATCAGCTGTTAGCGGGGAGGCCCCGCGCCCGCGTTTTCAGTAATTTAGCTATAATTATAAAAAAAAGTTTCTTAGGGAAAGTTGTTTGTAATCATGAGTACAATCACGTGTTTAAATATCGGTCACTAATTTCCAGTCACCCTATATAAGTTTAATTTATATAGTTATGTGTAGTAGATATTAAGTTTGTATACACCGTGATTTTTTAATCGTCTTTCAAAAGCAGCCCAGTTCATGTATCCAATGACTAGTAAACATTCATAATAAAAAAATATGACAAACATACATAGTTAGAAACTACCCTGTCTTCTGATAAATGGAGAAAGAATGATCTGCTCGACTCGTGCACACACGGTACTGCCGTTTGATACGATAAAATTTTTAGGGTGTTTCATATTTCTAATATATTAATTTTTATTAATTATATAAAAATAATAATCGAATCTAAAGGTATTTTATGTCGGATACTTTAGGTGGACTACTTTTGTAAGACGACTAAAAAGTCATGGTATATAAAGTACTCTTTTCAAATAAATATATTTTATATTACAGATATATATAAAAATGAATTGCTGTTCGTCAGTCTCGCTAAAACTCGAGAACGGCTGAACGGATTTATCTTATCTTAGTCTTGAAATGTTCGTGGAGGTCTGGGGAAGGTTTAAAAGGTGAGAAGAGTAGGGTAGAGTAATGTAGAGTAGGGTAGAGTAGTGTAGTGTAGATTAGGGTAGAAGAACGGGAGCGAAGCCGCGCGGGCAAAAGCTAAAGTGGACTACTTTTGTAAGACGAATAAAAAGTCATGGTTTATAAAGTAATTTTTTCATATAAAAAAATTATACATCAAGAATAAAACTCACCTTCTTCAATGATCAATAGTTTCACATCACCACTTGGGAGGCAGTCCACCATCTTGGCAGCGAGTTGATCAAACGAGTGGTACTCCGGTGATGCCAGCAGCTTCTTTTCAGCAGACTCTTCAACGGTTTTGAGAGCATCATCCGGGTCACTAGAGAAAAGATTACATTTTTGTATCAATAACTAGCTGTGGCCCGCGACGTCGTCCGCGTGGGCATTAGGTGATTAAACATCCACCTTCGCCCCCTCCGTACATGATAGCGTGATAATATGTAGCCTATATGTTGACCCGATCTCTTAGCTATATTCATGCCAAATTTTTAGCAAATCCATGCAGTACTTTTTGGGATTAGCCCGGTCATACATACAGACAAAAATTCTAAAAAATATATTTTTGGCTTCAATATCGATTGTAGATCAGGTCCCAATTATTATTATTTTTTTTTATATTTGGTGTACAGTATTGACTTTTCTACAAGTTTACTATATATATAGATATAGATGGCATCCAGACGAATTGTCAGCCATAACGGCTGTTACAAGGTGATCAGCCAGCTGTGAAGAACATATTATAGTGAACAAATATTATTTGTTGTGCAGATACAGGTGCACTCTCTATTCCCTCAATCTCCTAGCCGATGGGTTGGCAATACGCTAAGACTGGAGAGATAAGGGGCAGGATCGACATTTAGGTGTTCTCTGACACATGGGTTTAGCAATCACCAACTTTCATACTCTGGGCTGTTTTTGTGAAAGTCTGTTAAAAGTCACAATGCAATTGGATGAAGTTGACCCAAGCATCTAACCCAAGATCCTGTGAGTTATAAACAGTCGTATTGAGTGATGACTAGACCAACAAGGCAGTTTATAAGTCTTGTAGAGTTTATAAGTCAGTTTATAAGTCTTTAAAAGCAATAATGTGGTTGTCAAACTTACCTATCTTCATCGTCCATATCAGGAAATAGGTCCTCGTCAAAAGAAGGGCTTATCATTGCATTCTTCTTCTTCTTAAAATCTAAATCTATAGAAAATTCCACAGATTTATTCTCCATAAGTTTTCTGAAACCAAAGAGGTTTATATTAACAAAAAAATATCCAGTTTAATTTAATGTATTTGCGAAGTTTACTTGGTTAAAAAAATATTTTATGAAAATACTTTAAAAAGAAATAAAAACATTAATAAAATTAAAGTATATTCGGTTAGTGGGTCGTCTTAGAATCCCTGATGCTTATGATGGAGAAAAAAATGTTTTGCTTATAGACATGGGAACTCTCGATGACCAGAAAGCAGCCGTGTTTGTACAATGAATTTTTTTGGTATATCTAAATGGCTGAATGAATTGTGATGAAATTCGGTTTGGAACTTCGTGTGAGAGCGGAAAAGTGTGTTTAGTTCCCCCGAGAAGGATGCAATTCTACGGAAAACTGCTAACATTTCAATAACAAAGACTTTAAGATCCTAAAACAATGCGGTTCTCAATAAACTCGTATCGTATTACTGAAAAACTGTTTTTTTACCTCATATTAATCCCGTCAGCCAAATGCACGGGATCCTTGTAGATATCCTCCATTCCCTCCATTTTCACAATACTTTTAAAGTTGGTAAATCACTAAAAAAGCCGAAATATACGGCACTGAAAAGAAAGTACCTAACACATCAATTTTTGAATTTGCAGTCAAACAAAACTATTGAATGACAGCTATGCTTTTTTAGTGAGCGAGCCTCTTATTACAGCTTCCTGTCTATTCAGTTGGTATAATTAAAAGCGAAAAAAAATATATATAGGTATATACCGTTTTCACGCCATAATCATCCCTGAGCCCTGAGTAGACATAATTTTTATACAGTATAAATCTAACTCTGAAAGATTGTAGTAGCCTGATGTGCTGTACATTGCCGAATACTATATTGTCTTTAATATTGTGAATTGTGATTACCAAATTATACTGGTCATTTATTTATGTTTTAAACATATTATTTACATTTTTAAATATTAATATAAAAAAATTGTGATTACCAAATATTATTATAGTGTTGATTATATTTAAAATCGATATTTTTAACACAAGTTCAAGAACACATGGTCTTTTTTTTTGTACTTTGAGGAGAGGGGGTAACATTTATGGTATGTCTGCACCCCTCTCCTGAATGGTTTTGGGTTGGGAAGGAAGAACACATGGTCAGGTCATTAAACTATAGTCGTGAACTGAAAAGACCAGGTGCTAAACTAAACTTGGTGTATTTTGGATATGGACCACGAATTCTGAAAGAATCTTAGAAAAAGGAGTAAATCTATATGTAAATTACTAATATATGATTATTTTGAATTAGTTTACTGAATTAAAATAAACTATGTACAAAATATTTATATTTTAGATTAAAACGAACACTGAAAATATAACGTGAAAAGAAACACGAACGTCAATGTCAAAACGTAAATGACGTGACGTGTAGGTCCCAGAGTTTTTTGAAAACGTTTGCGAAATATCTCGACATACGGATAAAATAGCGTAATAATAAATTATCAATACAGTGATTCGATAACGATATTATCATCCATATTCCACGTCACAAGTTTACGTTAACAGGTATAATTAATTTTCCGTACATTACTTACACATTGGTTTTAAGATTAAAAAAAAGAACACTAGATTTTTATAGCTATTTGCCTGTGCCTGCCGCGGTAAATGTTAATTTAAAAAAGTTGTTTGGTAACTTTTTGGCATATTTGTTCATGTGGTGTTTAAATTTCAGATATTAAAATGTTGAGATTATTATTCTTGGCTGCATTGCTGCATTGTACGATTTCTCAACAATATCAGCAGAAAGTGGCTCCGGGAGTCCCACCGCAGAACTATCAGGTTGGTCACTAAAAAGTTTTTAATACTCAACTATATATCATTAGGTTAGGCTGAATGAGTAAAAGTGTTGTCTTTCTGTAATAGAAAAAAGTGAAAGTTGGTATGTCACATATGAGCAAGTAACTACCTACCGAAAATGAATCGGCCTATGAAATTATAATTTGACCACCCAATGTGTACCTATGGGTTTGATTCCCGTATAAGTCAAACATATAAATAAGAAACATACAATATAAGTTGTAGTGGCCTAGTGGTTAAAGCACCAGCCTTTTGAGTATGAGGGTGCGGGTTCGATTCTAGGTCAGGCAAGTACCAATGTAACTTTTCTAAGTTATACATACTTTCTAAAGTTTATCTTGGACAGTAATTACTGATTAAATGTGAAGGAAAACATCTTGAGGAAACCTGGACTATAAAGTCTGAAATCACCAACCCGCATTGAGCAAGCATGGAGATTAACGCTCAATCCTTCTCTGTGTGAGAGGAGGCCGGCACCCAGCAGTGGGACGATAAAAAGGCTGTGATGATAAGTCAAACATTTGTGTGCATGAACATGGGTGTTTGACTTAGTCTGGGTGTTTCCATGTATAATATGTATGTATTTACAAATGAAAAGTATATAAGTATGTTTATCAGTTGTCTAGTACCCATAATACCCATACAAGCTCTGCTTAGTTTGGGACTAGATGACATTGTGTGAATGTGTGAGGGATATTATATTATAATTAAGAAATGCACTACCTTTTTATGATATTACAGTTTTAAAATTCAAACAGGAAAAATCTCTATAGTGAATTAAGAATCCTTATTAATCATGGAACTGATTTTCCTTATAGTATTTTATGTAGGTTTTGTAATTATTATTATACATGTATGTATTATGAGTATATTGGGCCAATGCCATCGCGAACGAGCAGGGAGTTATAATACCACCAATTACTTGAAAACTTATGTTGACAAACACAGTTACAAATAATTTCGCATTGAGGGTCATCAAATTGCCAAAATCTGAATGATAATGACATCCAGGCCAATTGTCTGCTACGGCGGCCGTTCTTTCTCTCCGATGCACAAGTGAATCAATCACCAACTTCCAAACTCCAGGCTGCTTTATGAAAGTATATCAAAACCCACAAAGCGTTTTCGGCCCGACCCGGGAATTGAACCCGAGACCCCGTGCACAGCAGTCGCATCAGGCTACTACTAGATCAACGAGGCAGTCAAAAATACCTTAATACCGCAATGTTAAAAAAATAGGAATTAAATTCACGAAATTAACTTATAATTTATAATAAAAGTATGTTCTTTTAAACATTATAAAATCTACTATCAGTTCATAGATAATTCATGGTGAAAAAAAAGCTCCCATAACCATGCTTATGGGACAAAACCACAGACTTATTGAAAATTCATGATATCATCTCCCGAGCCTTTTCCCAACTATGTTGGGGTCAGCTTCCAGTCTAACCGGATTCAGCTGAGTACCAGTGTTTTACAAGGAGCGACTGCCTATCTGACCTCCTCAACCCAGTTACAAGGCAACTCAATACCTCTTGATTAGACTGGGCCTCAGACTTACTGGCTTCAGACTACCCGTAACAACTGCCAAGGATGTTCAATGACAGCCGGGACCTACAGTTTAACGTGCCATCCGAAACACAGTCATTTTTGTCCAAGATATAGTTAGAAAGTACATACGAAATTCGAAAAGTTGCATCGGTACTTGCCTGACCTGGAATCGAACCCACGCCCTCATACTTGAGGTGTTGGCTCTTTACCCACTAGGCCACCACGTCACGAAAATTCATGATAATTACCATGAATGTGCCATGGAGCCTCATATTATATTTTAGCCTTGTAAGTATTAGTTCCAACTGATAAGCCCGTAGTAGCGTTATTGATTTTCTATTGATAACATCTATGTACATATAATAAAATCGTAGAAAACTCAAAACTGTACATTGAATACTTTTTTTAAAAGAACAATTGGGGCGTGATCTACAATCGATATCGAAGCCAAAAATATAGATTTTGGAATTTTTGTCTGTTTGTCTATATGTATGTCCGGGCTAATCTCAAAAAGTACTGCATGGATTTGCTTCAAATTCAGCACGAATATAACTAAGAGGTCGAGTCAACATATAGGCTACATATTATCACGCTATTACTATGGGTGGAGGGGGTAGAATAAAAAATTAAATAAAATAAATAAAATAAAATAAAATTTATTTAAAACATAAATCACAAAAATAAGTAACTGGCTCAGATGTTGAGGTAAACAATTAGTCTTAATAATAAAAACGATAATAATTGGAAAAACTAAATTAATCTAGGCTATTACATACAGGCTATAATAAAACAGTTATAATATTAAACATGGGGACCACCCGAACTAGGTTTATTTAAACCTGTGTGAATGTTTAATCCTAATGCCCCCGCGGACGACGTCGCGGGCAACAGCTAGTATTTTATATTATCGAGAGCTCGTGGCTAAGTAACAGCCACACGGGTCGATCGATCATAAGGTTAAGCAACGCTTGGCACTGTTACTCCGTGTATGACCATCTTGTCATGATGAGTTCCTCCGTGTTTCGGAAGGCACGTTATATTGGTGGGTCCCGGCTGTCATTTGTACATCTTTGGCAGTCGTTACGGGTAGTCAGCAGAAGCCAGAAAGTCTGGCAACCAGTCTTAAATAAACCGCGTTCTACATGATCCAAACCAACCACCGACGGAGGCGACCTTGGTCTAGTTGGTGTGAAAATCTACCGTGTAGACGTTGGTCGGCCGACCAGATGTGGGCGGAGCCAAACGACTTTGGACGACCTTGGTCGGGAGCGCATCCATCGCGACAGGCTGCGTCCGTAGTCAGCCCCAACCTTATGATGATGGCATCCAGGCCGATTGTCGGCTACGGCGGCCGTTCTCTTTTATAGAGATCAGCCAGCTGCGCAGTACATATTATAGTGCACAAGCATTCGCGCAGATACAGGTGCGCTCTCTATTCCCTTACTCTCATAGTGATGATGCCGATGGGACGGCAATCCGACACCGGAGAGAGATCAGGCCAACCGACCAACCGTGTGGAACACTGTCGTCCGACGGGAGACGCGACCAAAGTCACCTAAGGTTGAATCGTGTTGAACGTCTTTAAAGAGTAAAGGCCCATTTAGATGGAGAGAGTATCTCGCACGTTTCGGTACGAGAATGTCTCCGCGACTATCGCAAGCAATAATCTCCATAACATAATCGTAACAAAATGTTTACATTCAGGCAAGAACTAAAATGTCAACAGCGAGATTTGTATATGACATATACGATAGCGAAATGACACGCCGCTTGTCGCCCATGTCAACGGGCGAGAAGAGTGAATGTTTAGACGAAGGAAATCTATACTAATATTATAAAGCTGAAGAGTTTGTTTGTTTGTTTGAACGCGCTAATCTCCGAAATTACTGGTTCGATTTGAAAAATTATCTCAGTGTTAGATAGCCCATTTATCGAGGAAGGCTATAGGCTATATACCATCACGCTAAGACACACGGGAGCGGAGCAGTAACCAAAGATGCGGGTGAAACCGCTGGGGACAGCTAGTGTTTTATATTCCTTCAATTATCGTATCTTCGAGACGAGAAATTCTCCCCGTCTCGATGTGCCAAAGACAGGGCACATTCCTCAATATAACCTTCAGATAATACGTGACAAAATAAGAAACAAACCATCTCGTTTGTATATATTGAAATAATGCTGATCATGTACATTTTTACACGAAGATAATTAGCATATGTTAAATACGTGACGACGTGACGTCAGAAGCCATAGAAACATTGTTTTAACTAACTCGATGTTATTTTTTTTTACAGAATTATCAACAGCCTCCGCCCCCTCCGCCCCCGCAACAGGTATGTCCAAATTTTGTTAATACTTATCAAGTAAAATAAAGAGATTGGTAAACTAAAATTACGTTGCAAATTATTTTTCGCAACCGCATGAAAAGTAACCTATACAGGGTGTAAGGGACAGCCCTCCACAAACTGATAGGGTGCATTCAGCTCCTTATTTTGAATCATATTCCACAGGAATTTTTCACAGGATTTTTTTTTATTTATTTACCGATTATTCAGTATCTTTTTCTTTCTTTCACTACAAAATTACATTCTTTGCACGCAGAACTATTTTTTTTTAATAATACCGAATAAATCCTGAAACTATTTCATGTACCAGTCGTCTTAGTATGGTATACTGAACTCACCCCATCAGTCTGCGGAGAGCTGTCACTTACACCCTGTATATTGATGGCATCCAGACCGATTGTCGGCTACGGCAGCCGTTCTCTTTTAAGGAGATCAGCCAGCTGCGCAGGACATATTATAGTGCAGGCACATTCGCGCGGACACAGGTGCACTCTCATAGTCCGATGGGACGGCAATCCGACACGACCGGAGAGAGATCACAAGCAGGACCGACTGCAACGTGCGACACGATGCACGGGTGTATCAATCACCAACTTCCAGACTCCAGGCTGCTTTATGAAAGTTTACCTTTATGTTGAGATAGATAAGATAAAAGTTATTTATTCAAAGTAGGCTGAAAATCAGCACTGTTTGAAGGTCAATATTAGAAAAGATAGCCTCCAAAACGCCCGCCCTTCACCACTTCCTATGTGTTATCGCTGTGCCAGAATTGTAGACTAGAATAGACTATAAATTCAATTTCAGCAACAATACCAGCCGCCTTCTCAACAACAACAGCAGTACCAGCCCCCACCACCTCAGCAACAATTCCAACAACAGCCACAGGCCCAACAGCAACAGTTTCAGCAACAGGCGCCGGCGCAACAACAGTTCCAGCAACCCCAGCAGCAACAGCATGGACATGCTCATCATGGCGGTAAGATATATAAGATCTAACAAAACTATTGCACCATGGCTTTTATTTAACTTGCCGTGTATGTATGTTACGGTGGATTCTTTGAACTCAATTTTGAAGTAGATATCTTCAATCGATTGAGCTGAAATTTTGTATACACGTTCAGTTTGGATGACAATGCAAGATAAATGTTATATGACGTTATTCTAAATCCAATATGGCGGACCGTCCAAGATGGCGCAGTAGCTATTTTTAATGAATTTCAACAATATGGATATCAAATGAAAGGGCTTATTGAGAGTGACTTAAAAAATAATCTGACGTTATTCTAAATCCAATATGGCAGACCATAAAAGCTTTTAAAAAATAGTTTTTTCTTTTAATTAATTACAGGTCATCTAGTAAATGCTAAGGATCATGTTTACCACACAAAAGTTGAATGTTTGTTACGCGTACAGTAAGCCGACTGTGATGATAAGTTTAATAAAATATGTTGTGGTTTTCATGACTTTTTCTGTGGTGAACATGATCCTTAGCATGTACTAGATGACCTGTAAAAATATGGTGCACTAGTTTTGTTACACCCTATATAACATAGCCTATGATAAAAATGTATTTATGTTGTAAAGTAAAACACAGTCTATGTTCACCGGGGATAGTGTAGCTTCCCAACAGTGAAAGAATTTTTCTAACCGGTCAAGTAGTTTTGGAGCCTACTCAATACAAACAAACAATGAAATCTTTCCTATTTTCTGATATTAGTATAGATGCTACTTGTATGATTTTTATTAACCTTTTGACCTCCACGTCAAAAAAAGAAAGACGTGCCCTCCACGCCAAGCTAAGAATTCATCCATAAATACCTACAATATATTAGTGAGTTCGGATTATATCAATTGAAACTGACTGTCAATATTGAACTTTAAAAGTCTGTCATGTAGTCGTGACCGTGTCGAGCTGGGCACTTTCTGGCTTGTCGTCTATACGTGACTGCCGGTCAAAAGATTAAAAATGTTTTTTTTTTTCAGATCCCCAACTCCTGAACCCCGCGAATATTGCGCAGGAAAGAGAGTAAGTCTCATTTATAGTTTTTCTTCAACACTTGTGGTTTTTATCGCGCGTATAATATATTCCGGTTTTTCCGTGAGCCACATATGTCGCGTAGCTAAAAATCGTCTTAGCGAGGCCGTACATAGATTGTTTACATATTTTATAAACTATAAGAGATACAAAAATGCCGCCATAGCAGAAACTGTTCCACTTGATGAGCATTTTCTGCTGCGCGAATAAGACGTTTCAAATCTTCGATTTTGACGATCCCGTAGTCGCTGGCAAGTGGCATATGCGATAGGATCCGCATACAAAGTTGCGGGCAGAAGCTAGTTAATTAATATATCTTATTTTCTCCAATTATTACAGCCACATTCAGGAGCATATGGAAGTGCCGATAGATACATCGAAAATGTCAGAGCAGGAGCTGCAGTTTCATTATTTCAAGATGCATGACGCTGACAATAACAACAAGCTTGATGGTTGTGAGCTCATCAAGTCTTTAATACATTGGCACGGTAAGTTGTATACATTTGCATTATGGTATAAGGTGTAACAAAACTAGTGCACCATATTTTTACAGGTCATCTAGTACATGCTAAGGATCATGTTTATCACAAATAAACGTTGAATGACGAAAAGAGACCGGCGTTATGCATAAGAACACAATTACAATTTGGCGAATTTGATGATAAATTTAATAAAATATATTGTTGTTTTCATAACTTTTTTGTTGTAAATATGATCCTTGGCATGTACTAGATGACCTGTAAAAATATGGAGCACTATTTTTGTTAGACCTTATTATTCTTTTTGGAAAAAAATAGTTTATTTTTTTGAGTTGTTTTTTTTTTGTTAAGGCGTTAATGAGGGTTTTGGTTGTTATAACAAAATGGAGATTTTAAATAGGAAGTTATTTCTTGGTATAGTTTTTGATTATTCTACAGTGTTATTTAATTTTATCAAATTAAAATGAGTTCTTTTTTTGATATTGATGATTGAGATGGATTTTTTTATTACGAGTTGTAATTTTGGGTTTTGGTATTATATAATGGTTGAAAAAAGGTGTTTATATTATGTTTAAATGTGGTTAAAATGTGTTGTTTGGTTTAAATGATGGTGAACAATAATATTCATTTTTTGTAAGACAAGAAATAAAAATACTTTTTTTTGCTTTAAGTAGCTAACTAGATTATTGCCATGTTATAAATCTAAATATGTTAATGCAATATGTTTTTATAATATTTTTTTTCTTTTATGGGGTCGAACAATACTAGTGCACCATATTTTTACAGGTCATCTAGTACATGCTAAGGATCATGTTTACCACAAAAAAGTTGAATGTATGTTGTACTTACAATTTGGCGACTGTGATGATAAATCTAATAAAAAATGTTGTGGTTTTCATGACTCTTTTGTGGTAAACATGATCCTTAGCATGTACTAGATGACTTGTAAAAATATAGTGCACTAGTATTGTTAGACCTAATTTTTTTCTGTTAATTTTGGAAACTGGCAAGAATCTAGTAATAAGTGTATGTATATCTATATAAAAATACTTATATGTTTGTTTGTCTCCTTTTCTATGTGTGTCGTCGCCGCCGCTTGGACATGCGTTGGATCTGCGTTTTGGTAAACGATATTATGGGTATAATTTTATTTATATATCGTACCTTTTTTAATATAATCTATAAAAATAAACGAAAATATTCACGAAAAAAAAATCCGCCATCTTAAAAATTTTCGCGCCAAACGCAACTGTCACTTTTGACGTTTGAACTTTTTAAATTGTGAATTAAAGAGCAAGGCCATAAACAAGCGCCCCAAGGAGGCGCGCCGCCCGTAGGCGAAAAGATTTTCGGTGACGACGAATTAGTGAATTTAATTGATCCCATTTTAAATATGGACGACCATAACAGGGACGGATATATAGACTATCCTGAATTTGTTAGAGCGCAGCAAAAAAGTCAACAGAAGCAAGGACAGTAATATTTTAACGTTATATATTATATATAAAGAAGAATAAAGCAGAACTAGATATGATAGGTGACAAAATTTTGTGATAAATAAATAAAAAAACTATTTTTAAAAACGTTTAAAAATGTCTGATTTACTTACGCCAGTACGTCAACCTACCTCAATCTGTGAAAATTCTTCAATAGATTTTCAACCTTATCACAAATTTGGAAGGTTAATATTCGATTGGTAAAATTTGACAGATTCGGGAAAGTTGACGGGATATCATCTGTAATTTTTTATTCTTATTACGAATAGCAGCGTCGTCGAAGAAAATATTGCGCTGTTATTATTTTCTTCAGTGTTGTATGCGAATATTAAATATAATTTTTGTATCAATAAAAATCAATACAAAGACATGACCATAACAACATGAATTGAAAAAAAAAACACGAAGCACAGACGGCAGCACATCAAGCTACCCGAAATTAATCTGTAAAATTTTCCCAACCAACGTTAAACCATATGCTTCAGCGATAAAGTTGAAAATCTATTAAGGAAATTAGACAGATTGTAGTAAATAGACGCTGATGGATCTACGTATAACTGTCACAGCATTTTAAATGTCGCATTTTCGAAAAAAAAATTACATTCCAATTTTAATATTTTGTCACTATAGTATCTAGCTGCTACTTTAAAGACGCCAATTCTGTTATAAACTTAGGATTATTTAAATTCCGGATTTGTTCGCATTTTGTATCTCTAATAATAAATCGGGACACCTTTTTCACACACGGTCGGTTAGCCCCAAGGTAAGCTATCGATTAGCTTGTGTTATGGGTGATAACACAACTGATAAACTACGTACACTTTACACATATATATTTATAAATACATTATAAAGTCGTGGTGGCTTGTAGCAAGTACCAATGCCACTTTTCTAAGTTTGTATGTACTTTGCTAAGTATATCTTGGACACCAATGACTGTGTTTCGGATGGCACCTTAAACTGTAGGTCCCGGCTGTCATTGAACATCCTGGGCATTCTTGGTAGTCAGAAGCTAGTAAGTCTGGGTTGCTACCGGGTTGCTCGAGTAACTTGGTTGAGGAGGTCAGATAGGCAGTCGCTCCTTGTAAAACACTGGTACTCAGCTGAATGCGGTTAGACTGGAAGCCGACCCCAACATAGTTGGGAAAAGGCTCAGGAGATGATTTAATATGTAATGTGATATTTCTTATCTTAAATTTTAATGAAATATTTTTATAATATTGATGATGTTTGAGATTTTAATGCGAATGAATCCTAAATTTAAATACAGAAAGGAAAAATGTACTGAATAAGATATGAAAATATATAAAATACTTTTTGATGCAATTTTTTGAAATTTTCAATGTTAAAGAATTTTAAAATATGGTGTAAATAAAAGACCACGAATCTTAAATGTTGAGTTTGACTGGAGACCATCGTTAGGAACAATTTTATGTTTTAATAACTACTCTGATATCTTGGAGGGTCGCCATATTGGATTTAGAATAACGTCAAATTATTTTTAAGTCACTCTCGATAAGTCTTTTCATTTGATACCCATATTTTTGAAATTCATTAATAATAACTACTCCGCCATCTTGTGTGGCCCACCATATTGGATTTAGGATGACGTCATATAACATATCGTGCATTGTCATCCAAACTGAACGTGTATACAAAATTTCAGCTCAATCGGTTGAAGATATCTACTTCAAAATTGAGTTCAAAGAATCCACCGTAACATACATACACGGCAAGTTAAAAAAAAGTTAAAAAATTAAAAACAAAATTAAAAATTTATAAGTACTATAAAAAAACAGCCTATACATATCTTCTTCCTGCCCTCTTCCCGAGTTACTTGAGATCGGCGCAATATGTTTTCCGCTTCCATTCGTCTCTGTTAGCCGTCATACTACTATCCACTCCCTTCTTAATCATATCGTCTTTCAGGCAATCAATCCATATCTACCTCGGTCCATATAAAATATCATTATAATATTTATACATAGTTTCTAGTTTGACGTTTATCGTTGGCGGTTCGACCAATGCCGGACGTTGGCCTCCAGTCATCCTTTTATCTTCTTGGATAAGACTATCTCGCAGGTGACAATTAAAAATACGACCCCTATCGTCCATTATGCGTATTTTTTTTCTCTTTTTTTTTTAATTCGAATCGTTAATTTGTGTATATTTTGAGATCTTTCTTCTATTCTCGAATAAACCTATAAATAAATTTAATTTGTGTATATTTTGTTTTCTATATTAACCTGCTCAAATAATATTCTTCCAGTATTTTTGTAAAAACAAGATTGCCTGCCAATTTTTTTTTTAATAAAAAATATTTTGATTCTCATATTTTTTTATACAAAATTAAGATCTGTTTTTTTTAAGCGTCTTAAGTAATTGTTATTATCTTAGTTAAGTATAGTAGATATAAAAGTTCTTTTTTTTTCAGTTTTTCTTATGATTATCTCAAACTTAAACTCTTTATTTATTTTCACTTAATTTTCTACAACCTTTCTATAAAGAAGAAAGTAATTCATGACAATTGGGATGTGGACTAGGTCAAAAATAAAATACTTTATCACATTCATTTTGTAAAGCATCTTAAAATAATGTCAGTTTAATTTATCGTTTTGAACCGAAAATTGTTTTCATTTTTTTTATTGATACTATAATCGAAATACATAAGTATACGGCTTGATGTGAAAAATCTGTGACGTCATAGGTTGCGTTTTCATACAAATTGCATAGAGAGTAACCGTTTTTGACAGTTCTATAAAAGTATTGAATTTGACTAGTTGTCCGCATCCCTATTATAATCACACATCTAATGTGTATTTGAATAAAAATTTGGCTCAAAAATAGCTTTTGTGATTTTTTTTCTTATTTTTTTTTACTTTAAGAAGTCCTTGGTCTTTATAGAGTAAGTTTAATAAACTTGATGGTCGTTATTTTCTGAACTTTATTGCTTTAGATATAAAGTTGTTAATATATCAATCAGTTGATGGTCCAGCGCAAACCGGTGTAGGCGCGGCGAAGATACTGGCAATAAATCAATTTAAAATAAACCTCGTATGATCTAACAGTAAAAAAGGATGCACATACAGGATTGTGACGTCACCGCTATTAGATCACGCATGTGCAAAAGAGATAACAAGATGTCCCCATTCTTCATCACACGAATATAAAAAATGTTAATTGCTGCTCCATTTATCAACCGATTTTGACGCTGTTTTCAGAAAAAATGCTCCTTGCGTGTGTTTGTATTGTAAAAAAATTTGGAAAAAATCAAACACAGGCAACTACCCTATTCTGTCTGTATGGTTTGAAGAACCGGTTTTATACAAAAATGTGTCCATGGCATACGTGTTAAGGTTTGTTTTAAATTGATTTATTGTTAGTATGTATCTTCGCCGCGCATCCGCCGGTTTGCGTTGCAACCATAGGTGTACATAGATATATAAAAATTATGCAGAAAATATTTTCTCTATAAAAAAAATGATGTTTATATATTTTTTTCCCGGCTAAAAGGGTGTTACGATTTTGTTTTCTTAATTTCTCTTTAGTCTTTGGTTGTGTAAGTCATATATTAAGGAACACTTGACATTAATAAAAACTTTTTATTAATAAAGAGATTATTTTATTTTGGATTAGTTGTACGAGACGACGCGGGAGAAATCGCGTGAAACTTGTAGTATCATAGAAGGTCTAACAATACTAGTGCACCAAATTTTTACAGGTCATCTAGAACATGCTAAGGATCATGGTTACCACGAAAAAAGTTGAATGACCTAGGGGTCAACGATCGAGCGTTGTGTAGACAATTTGCCGACTGTGATGATACATTTAATCAAATATGTTGTTGTTTTTCTGTCTCTTTTTGTGGTAAACATGATCCTTAGCATGTATTAGATGACCTGTAAAAATATGGTGCTCTAGTTTTGTTAGACCCTATGTATGAAATATATAGTCATCTTGTCCCGAATTTAGAGAGTTACAAATAATATAATACTATATGGGTTTTTCGTTCGGAAGTTTTGGTAGTTAATAAATTTCTATTTTAAAATTAGTTGGTGGGTTATGGAGATCAGATAAAGAATTGCTATATTGTTACGGTGGAGTGATGACTTTCGCAAGACGGCTGGCAGGAGCTGGATGCGAGAAGCCGAAAATCGATCTCAGTGGCGTGCACTTGGAGAGGCCTATGTCCAGCAGTGGACTGCGATAGGCTGATGATGAGATGATGATGATGATGATGATTATATTGTTACGTTTGTTAAGATAAGTCAAATATTTTGACGTAGTCGGGAAATTGATATGTATACTAATTATTATATAAAGATGGGCTTTTTAAACTAGTTTTTTTTTTACATAAGTTAATGGTTCAATAAATACTTATTTGGTTTTTTATTTAATACTTCAGGCACACGTAAGTAATTTTATTTGATGTTATTTTTTTTATTTTCGACTCTGACCTTAGTGGTTTCAGACTAGCGTATTATACGCGTGTTTTAAGCGCGTATGTGCGCGACTTATCGCAGGAGCGCTGACACTTTTATACGTAAACCTACGTTGTTCACCATTACCGTTCCACGTTCGTGGGAACTCCCGTGAAACTCGAAATATCGTCACTTTTTTTAAGCTCACGTTATCGCGCGTGCATTAAGACGTACTGTTGCTGGGGAGTTTGTTGCGCCACTTCTTCTTCCCAGCAAAAACACAGGAAGTGGTGAAGGGTGGGCGTTTTGGGGGCTGTCTTTTGTAATATTTGACGTTCAAAAAGTGCTGTTTTACAGCCAAGTTTGAATAAATGATTTTGAGTTTGAGTACGTATACGCGCGAAAAAAACGCTAGTCTGTAATTACTATCATTGCTTTACTTACATAACGATAGTTTTATTCTTTAAACAATAACTCTGGTTCTTTTTATAACATAGCCACGAAACTTAGAGGATAAATAAAATATAAAGAGACTAGCTTTTGCCCGCGCGGCTTCGCTCCCGTTCATACCTACTCTACCTACTCCACTCTACTCTACACTACTCTACCATACCCTACTCTACTATTTGGCTATTCTGCTATTCGGGGCGGAGACAAATCCAACGAATCAATAACCATGAAAATTGGTTCAGCAGATCTCGAGTTATAAGTTTTGTTACAAATCCGACTTTGTTATAAAACATGAATTGCTGTTCGTTAGTCTCGCTAAAACTCGAGAACGGCTGAACGGATTTATCTTATCTTGGTCTTGAAATGTTCGTGGAGATCATGTGGAGATCTAGGGAAGGTTAAGGGTTGAACTACATCTGGCAGCACGGAATCGCCTTTTCCGTCGCGCTTTCTCTTTCTGTCGCTTAGAACTTCCATTTGCTAGACGGAGACAGAAAATGCGATAGCACGCGGCGGAATCCTTGAGGCGATCGGCTGTCTCGGTCTAGCAAATGGCAGTTCTAAGCGACAGAAAGAGAAAGCGCGACCGAAAAGGCGATTCCGTGCTGCCAGATGTAGTTCAACCCTTAAAAGGTGAGAAGAGTAGGGTAGAGTAGAAGAACGGGAGCGAAGCCGCGCGGGCTAAAGCTAGTATAGATATAAAATTTTCAGTTCTTGAAAATACCGACATACCCGCGTTCAAAGACATTGATCTGGAGTCCATGACAGATAGCACGATGACGCATATGGACGTCGACAATGATGGCTACATATCGTGGGAGGAATACCAGAAACGCAATGCTGAATTACATAAATAAGATAAATATTTACAAAAAAGACATGTTAATAAAATCTACTTAGGTAGTTGCGTAGTTATCACTTTCTGCACGAATAAATGGTAGTTTTTTATTTTTTATTTTTTTTTATTAGCCTGTACTGTCCCACTGCTGGGCAAAGGCCTCCCTTATGTCTTTCCACTTATCGCTATGGCTAGCTTTATGTGGCCAGTCCTCGAGGAAACGGTCTAAATCGTCTCTCCAGCGCTTCCTCCGTCTTCCTCTCGATCGTCTGACGTCATTTGGATTCCAATGGGTGCATTCGACAGATGTAACCCGGCCAATCCCACTTCAACTTTTCGCAGATTAACGCTAACCCATATACGTAAGCAAAAACGCGTATACGCGCCTGCACGCGTATAAAAAACCGTGAAGAGAATACTATGAAACCAATCTCAAAAACAAAATTAAAACGCAAAATTTGCGGTGGTGGGCTTATGTGTTTAAATTGTTTGTTTAAATACTATATATGGATTTATTTTTTACTTGCGATTTATACTTGCGCGATGTAGGATACGTTATACAAGTACGTCATTTCTTACATAGATGGCGTTATTTGTAGTGTAACAAAACTAGTGCACTTTGACTTGTGACTTTTGTGGCAAACATGATACTTAGCATGTACTAGATGACCTGTAAAAATATGCTGCACTAGTTTTGTTACACCCTATATAAGATAATAATTCGTTTCAAACTATAAAATATGGTGCTGGGGGTTGTTATTTATGACAGGCGTCTATTATCTGTCAAAACATGAATATGACATGAGACAGAATTGTGTTTTGTCGGTGTGATTGTCAAATTAAAGCCCTATTTGAAACTGGGGTAAGTAATTTTTATCAATATTTTATAATTTTTACCTTTTTTTATCACTAGCTCTTGTGTTATCATGTAGGTACACATGTCTACATATCAAGCTATATAAAACCAGTGTGTTTTGGACTTGCTTTATATGGTCATCTCCCGAAACTTTTCCCAACTATGTTGGGTTCGGCTTCCAGTCTAACCGGATTCAGCTGAGTACCAGTGTTTTTACAAGGATTGACTGCCTGTCTGATCTCCTCAACCCAGTTACCCCGGGCAACCCAATACCCCTTGGTTAGACTGGCGTCAGACTTACTAGCTTCTGACTACCTGTAACGACTGCTAATCATGTTCAATGACAGCCGGGACCTACAGTTTAAAGTGCCATCCGAAACACAGTCATTGGTGTCCAAGATATACTAAGAAATACATACAAACTTGTATTGGTACTTGCCTGACATGGAATCGAACCCACGAACTTATACTTGAGAGGTTGACTCTTTAACCACTAGGCCACCACGACTCTTTTTTTCATTTATCATTATAACATTTAGCGGAAAACAGAGTGAACTTGATAAACATAATAAATTAAAAGAAAAGTATTTTTTTAAAAAGCTTTTATATATTGGATTTAAAATAACGTCAAATTATTTTTAAGTGACTCTCAATAAGCCCACTCATTTGATACACATATTGTTGAAATTCATTAAAAATAACTACTCCGACATTTTGTGTGGTCCGCCATTTTGGATTTAGAATAACGTCATATAACATATCTTGCATTGTCATCCAAACTGAACGTGTATACAAAATTTCAGCTCAATCGGTTGAAAATATCTACTTCAAAATTGAGTTCAAAGAATCCACCGTAACATACATACACGGCAAGTTAAATAAAAGCTTTTAAAAAAATACAGTAATTTCCAAAGACAATGTGCTTATGGTTATTTTGTCCAATATTTCAGGTCAAGTTGACAAGAATCATCACACATACACTGACGAACAATTGGAACAACTACTTGAACATGTATTTAAACATACCGACATCAATAAAGATGGGTATATAGATTACTTAGAATATCGGATCAGTGACTTCAAGGCGAAGAAGGCTGAAAAGGAGAAGGAGCTATCTGGAGCCAAATAATTGACTAGAATAATAGACAAGTCTGTTTTTTAATCTCATAGACCAAATTGACACATGCAAATGTCAAATCTATACGTAATATTATAAAGGTGAAGAGTTTGTTTGTTTGAACGCGCTAATCTCCGAAACTACTGGTTCGATTTGAAAAATTCTTTCAGTGTTAGATAGCCTATTTATCGAGGAAGGCTATAGGCTATATACCATCACGCTAAGACACACGGGAGCGGAGCAGTAACCAAAGATGCGGGTGAAACCGCTGAGGACAGCATATAACTATTTAAGAATTGCAATAAACTGACAACACTTGTAATGTCAATTTAGTCTACGAGATTATAAAAACAGACTTTAGTTCACTAGATTAAAAATAAAATCCTTTATCGTATTCATTCGAACAACACAATCCATCCTCCTGTCTGTATCATCTGCCTAACCTTTTCCCAAACTATGTTGGGGTCGGCTTCCAGTCTTAACCGGATTCAGCTGAGTACCAGTGTTTTACACGGAGCGACTGCCTATCTGCCCTCCTCAACCCAGTAACCTGGGCAACTCGATACCCCTTGGTAAGATTGGTTGTCAGATTTTCTGGCTTCTGACTACCCGTAACAACTGCCAAAGATGTGCATATGACAGCCGGGACACACCAATTTAACGTGCCTTCCGAAACACGGAGGAACTCGTCATGACAAGATGGTCACACATTTACAAACCAACCGCGCCAAGCGTTGCTTAACCTTATGATCGATCGACCCGTGCGGCTGTTACTTAGCCACAAGCCCCTCCTGTCCTTATCCCAAATTTTAGTCGTGTTCGGCGCAGCATGTTTTCTTCTTCCACGCTCTTCTATCTGCCGTCATCTCACAAGTTACATTCTTTCTAGCCATATCAACTTTCACGCAATCCATCCATCGTTTCTTTGGTCGTCCCCTTCCTCTATATCCATCCACATTCATGCTCAAAACCTTCCTCACAACATGATCCTTGGTTACGCATCTTAAAATAATGTCACTTTCATTTATGGTTTTGAAGGAAAAACTGTTTGAATTTTTTGTATGTACTTATTGTTGT
Source organism: Heliothis peltigera (assembly GCA_958496145.1). Lineage (NCBI taxonomy): Eukaryota > Metazoa > Arthropoda > Insecta > Lepidoptera > Noctuidae > Heliothis > Heliothis peltigera. The sequence continues at coordinate 3,553,574 of OY292351.1, forward strand.
TTTCTATAAATATTTTAATAAAAGAAAATTTGTTTTATTTCGAAATTCATTTACAGAATGAATGAGGCGTTTTTTGGTAAGTACGTATTTTATTGAATATTCTTTTAAATGTTAATCAACGTTCATAATTCAAGTTGTATTTTAATGCTATTTGAGATATCATTAACAGTTTGACCGCCACAGTCACGTATAGATGACAAGCCAAAAAGTGCCCAGCACGCCACGATCACGACTACATGACAGACTTTTAAAGTTCAAAATTAATAGTCAGTTTCAATCGATATAATTCCAAACTCACTACTATATTGTAGGTATTTATGGATGAATTCTTAGCTTATCGCTGACGGCGCGTCTTTCTTTTTTTAACGTGGCGTCCAAAATGTTAAAGGTGACACTAGCCTCTGCCGGGGCTGTTGTTTGTTCGCAAGAGTTACCTTAGCCCTGGCACACAAAGACCTCCAGAAGGAACAAAAGTGGGTTTTAGCAAGTCATCATCAGCCTTTTTATCGTCCCACTGCTGGGTACAGGCCTCCTCCCATTCAGTACAGGATTGAGCGCTAATCGCCACGTCTGGCACGGTTTTATTAAAATTCTGACACTCCCTCCAGTTGCACCCAAAGCGGAAAGGGGCATTAGACGACTTTCAGAGCGCGTGCACCGAAAGTTGGCAACGTCGCAAATAGCTGTCAAATATTTACACGTTTTAAGTAATTTGGCCAATTTACTATATCTATGAAAGTAAGACATATGGCTCTGTAGTGCACTAAAACATTGAATAGGAATTGCAATTAAAACACTAAATTTGATGTTTTAAACGTTTTACTTGTAGAAAAGGCACTTGGAAAGTTTCCAAATACGTTTTTTACCTATAAAACTATACATTCGGTGTTACGATATTAATAATTGCATTCTCTATTAACTTTCTTAGTGCACTACAGAGCATTATTTTATGATTTCTTAAACGCTCAAAAAAGAAAGAAAACTAATTTCATAACTTCAGTAGCATAATATGTATTATCTTCTATTTCAGAGAAAGACAAAGACAGCACTATCAAGTATAAAGACGAGGACCTACAAGAGATGGTGGAGGGAGCCCTAAAACAGAGCGATAAAAATAATGATGGGTATATTGAGTACTCGGAATTCAGGGCTGCCACTGATGTCAACGTAGTTAACAATTAAACTTCTAATAATAATACCGGGACACTCAAACCCAAAATCATTTATTCAAACTTGGCTGCAAAACAGCACTTTTTGACGGTCAAAAATTGCTATACACTATAATAAAAGACCCGCCGCTAATTGCAACATTTGTCACACAATAAAACATATACGGCAGTTGACAACTAGTCAAATTCATTACTTTACATTATTAAACTGTCAAAAACTGTAATTTGTATGAAAGTTAGGATTAAAATTAAAAGAAATAACTTTTTTTATAAAGCTTTTATATTTTATACATTTTTTAAGTCACTCTCGATAAGTCCTTTCATTTGATACCCATATTGTTGAAATTCATTAAAAATAACTGCTCCGCCATCTTGTGGGGCCCGCCATATTGGATTTAGAATAACGTCAAATAACATATCTTGTATTGTCATCCAAACTGAACGTGTACACAACATTTCAGCTCAATCGATTGAAGATATCTACTTCAAAATTGAGTTCAAAGAATCCACCGTAACATACACACACGGCAAGTTAAATAAAAGCTTTAAAAAAAAGAATTAAATAACAATTTTGAACCCAACCAGTGGGCGAAGTGTCGTCGAGTTGTAATATTGAATGTGTGATTGATAAGCTTTGTTTATTAAAAAGACTAGCTGTTTGTTTAATTGGTTATTTTAATCTACAACAAATCTACAAGGTATGGCCAGACTTATAAATCAATACAACAGACTTAATTTCATACATTTATATTTTATTTTGTAATAAATAAACCATAAACAATATAAGCATGGGTTTTATTTCATGACAACATTGCTAAGACATATTTTGTAACTTAAATAACATACCGGGTGTAAGGGACAGCCCTCCACAAACTGATAGGGTGCATTCAGCTCCTTATTTTGAATCATATTTCACTGGAATTTTTCTCAGGATTTTTTTTTTCCGATTATTCAGTGTTTTTTTCTTTCTTTCAATGCAAAATTATATTCTTTGTACGCAGAACTACATTTTTTCTATACTACCCTTAAAATAAAAAAAATCCAGCAATGGGCTTTGAAATAATCGTAACGATCGACGCGTGAAATCAGCTGTTAAATTTTTGTGAGGTTTTAAAACAATTCAGTTTTATTGTATTTCCATAACGTTACTGAAACAATTTCATGAACCAGTCTTCTTAGTATGGTATACTGAACTCACCCCATCAGTCTGCGGAGGGCTGTCCCTTACACCCTGTATACCTAAATAAGCTTTACATAATTATACAGCTTCTAGATTCATATCGGAGAGTTACCTTAGCCCTGGCACACAGGGACCTCCCGAAGGAACATAGTGGGTTTTAGTCAGTAAGAGTCTGACAATCCCTGCAGCTGCACACACAGCGGGAGGGGTCATATATCACACTCAACAAACAAAAAAAAACAGTTATGGAACAGATGTTTTATTTTATTTTATTTCTATACAAAAATCGTTCGCGCGCCTCATCCGTAGCCTAGAATCAAGTTGGATTAACTGGAGTGCAAAGTAAGATAAACTTTGAAGATTTCACATCAAAGAATAAAAGACAGATGTGATGTTTTTAACCCTATTCCATGACAATACTATACATTTTGTGATTTTTATATTTTCAAAACACACAAATCTTTTTTACATTAGTCTCCAGTCTTCAACATATAAGCTTCCTGACTCAAACATTCTAGTCCCAAAAAATAGTTTCGCTACTCGACAACAGATGGCGCTTATCCAAACTTTTAGCTTAGGAACTAGAAATGACTGTTACCAGTCTAGTGTATTTTGATTGGCGTCCCTAAAGCTTATGCTATGTTCGCTATAAAACTGTGAGAACCAATTCCTGAAGGCGCGTATCGTCTTGTCAGTTTTAACGTACGCGGGAGCAGAAACGAAACGCTTGCTGTTCCATATCGTAACGTCGCGTTCGAACTGTGGAAGAAAAAATGAGGTTATGTATGAAAAATGTGTTATATTGTCACAATTTGTCAAGTATCCTTTAATTTTCAACTTTATCACTGAAGAATTTGGTTCAAAGTTGATTGGGAAAATATGACAGTTTAAGTTAGCTTGATGTGCTGTCTGCCATCTGTATATATTAATGCTATAAATGGCAAGGTTTGTCGTGCCTACAATGTAGGAGCTCGTGGCTAAGTAACAACCGCACGAATTGATCTATTATAAGGTTAAGCAACGCTTGGCGGTCGGTCCGTCGATGGGTGATCATCTTTTACGACGAGTTCCTCCGTGTTTGTCCCCGGTTGTCATTTGTACATCTTTGGCAGTCGTTACGGGTAGTCAGAAGCCAGAACGTCTGACAACCAATCTTAGTAAGGGTTGCCCAGATAACTGGGTTGAAGAGATCAGACAGGCAGTCGCTCCATGTGGCACACTGGTACTCAACTGCTTCCAGTTAGACTGGAAGCCGACCCCAACATAGCTCGGAAAAAAGACTAGGCAGATGATGTTGAATCCTTACCATAGCCCCTTCAGATTTAACGAGCAACGCCGCGAGAGGAGCGTTGTGTGCCGGTGAGTACATCCGATGTACGACACGCTGCAGCGATGGCGCCAGCGGTGTTACTGACTGCGAGACTAGTATCGGGCCTACTGGAGATTGCATGAATAAACGCACATGGCCTGGACCTATCTGGAAGAAGGCAAATTCATTATTAACCCCATTGACCGCCATAGTGGAGACCACGGACCAGCAAGCGCAGCGTACGACGTCCACCAATGAGATGGACAGACGACCTTTAAAGGTCGCCGGAAGACGCTTGATGCAGGTCGCTTTCAACCGGTGTATGTGGAGATCTAAAGGGGAGGCCTATGTTCAGCAGTGGACGTCCTATGGCTGAGATGATGATGATAATGATGACCGCCACAGTCACGTATAGATGACAAGCCAAGCCAAGTTCAAAATTACTAGTCAGTTTCAATCGATATAATTCCGAACTCACTACTATATTGTAGGTATTTATGGATGAATTCTTAGCTTGGCGCTGAGGGTACGGCTTTAATTTTTTGAAGTGGAAGTTAAAAGGTTTAACTAGTTTAATTGCTAAGGAGCTCGTGGCTAAGTAACAGCTGCACGGGTCGATGGATTATAAGGATCCGGAACCCCTCCCTTCCAATCATGTATAATTTGTCCAACAGAAATAAATACACGCGCCGGGTCTTTTGTAGAAAACGCTAGTTGGTGTGGAGCGCGTCCGTCTGTACTTGCGTGTTATACTCGTAGTCGCAGGCATTGTTTTATTTGTTAATGATATACTCAACTGGAGTTAGGGCTCTGTTTTTTGAGGACCCTTGTCAAAGCGATAGCTACGTCCGTGCGGCCGAGGTAAGTCTTGCGAACAACCCGCACCCTCAGTAGTGCCTGCACAGCTGGTACTATACCAACTTACCAACTTACCTGGGTAACTTTGACATCTATATGACAAAGATGACACTTCATTATCTTGTAGTCATGCGTCAAGGTCATGGATGCTGTGTGGTCATCTCCCTTCGTCCAGTTGGCTGACCAAACGTGACACCCTGAAAATCGTGAAATAAGGTCTAACAAAACTAGTGCATCATATTTTTACAGGTCATCTAGTACATGCTAAGGATCATGTTTACCTCAAAAAAGTTGAATGACTTAGGGGTCAACGATCGAGCGCGTTCATAGAGACCGGCGTTATTCGTAAGAACACAATAAAAATTCGACGAATCTGATAACTTCTGTAGTGGTAAACATGATCCTTAGCATGTACTAGATGACCTGTAAAAATATGGTGCACTAGTCTTGTTACACCCTATACAGATATTGAGTATAAATCCATTCTTTAGATTGTTTTAAACTGGTAATGGTGACTTAGTAACAGCCGCACGCGTCGATCAATGACGAGGTTAAGCTATGCTATGCTCCCTGTTTCGGAAGGCACGTTATATTGGTGGGTCCAAGCTAGAAAGTCTGTCAACCAGTTTTATTAAGAGGTATTGGGTTGCACAGGTAACTGGCTTGAGGAGATCACATAATTCAGAGCCTCCATGTGACACACTGGTACTCAGCTGCATCCAGTTAGACTGGAAGCCGACCTCAACATAGCTTGGGAGAGGTTCTGTTAGTTGGTATTTCAAAATTGATTTTGCTGTTGATAACTCATCAAGTTTTGGGTCAGAGACGTAAGTATGGTTAAAAAAGATATTGTTTAAAATTAGACTTACCTATAAAGTCATACAAAAGTGGATATTTCTCTCCTAAACTCGAAACTAAAGACGGGGAGTGGACCGCATTTAAATGCGCTACATCGGCGCCATTTTCTGGTATCTCCTGAAATTTTTAAAAATTACTTCATGTTAGAAACATAAAAACAGATAATACATTTATTTAGCCCAAACAATAACAGATCTTTGGACGGTGAGTTTTGGGTGGCTCACCGTCTGTACGTCTACGGACAGTGGCGCGTTCTGTTCCACGCGCTCCTCGAATAGATGTCAGCAACTTGTCAGGGACCCCTTAGGGCCACGATCTGTCGGAGCTGCGAGTTGTTCGCAAGAGTTACCGTGGCCCTGGTACACAAGGACCTCCAGAAGGAAAATGTCTTGTGGGTTTTAGTCAGTAAGAGTCTGACACTCCCTCCAGCTGCACCCTCAGCCGGGGTGGGGGGGTTTGGGTGTCTTTAAATCGAGTATTTAATATGTTCAAGTGTAATCAACTAATGTTACTTAGTATATTATGGTATACTGAACTGACCCTATCAGTCTACGGAGGGCTGTCCCTTACACCCTGTATATTAATTAAGACAAACTTACTTGTATGTGCGCACTGACGATAAACTCATTCCGTCCCCTGTATCCCCAGTACTCAAGTTCGGGTACTTCGTCTATAGTCCATAGAGGGGGTCTGTTCTCTGCGTCATACCAGATCCAAATGGCTCCATCCCTTTCCACCGTCTGCCACTGTTTGATTGAAACGCCTTTCGGAGCTGTTGAGTAAGAGAATATTCGTCATCTATACAATGGGGTCCAGACCGATAGCCAGCTAAGGCGGCCGTTCTCTTTTAAGGAGATCAGCCATCTGCGTAGGACATATTATAGAGAAGAAGCGCCGACACAGGTGCACTCTCTATTCCCTCACTCTCATAGTCCGATGGGACGGCAATCCGACACGACCGGAGAGAGATCAGGCGCAGGACCGACATTTACGTGCTCTCCGATGCACGGGTGTATCAATCACCAACTTCCAGACTCCGGGCTGCTTTATGCAAGTCTCTTAAAACCCACAAAGGGTATTGAACCTGATACCCCGATTACTACATATAATATTATAAGGCTGAAGGTTTTGTTTGTTTGTTTAATCTTAATCTTAGGAATTACTGGTGAGATTTGAAAATTATTTTAGTGCAGATGCCCCGTTTATCCAGGGACGCTTTAGGCTAGTTTAGTCTAGTATTATTATATTAAACATTTAAAAGTTTACCGAGTTATATACGAACTGTAAGAACACACTTTTAAGATATGAATTTAAAAAAATATGAATTACGAAAAAATAATGAATTTCCCGCCACTAAGCGACGCCTTTACTTTAAGAAGTTACTATACCAAAAATATACCTTATTACCTACCATTTTCGACCCCTGGCACGCTAACACAAGCGCCATTTTCTCCAAACCGCCATTTATGGAAGGGGCACTCAATACAATTGCCACAAACATTGCCCCCGACGGCCAAGTTTGCCCCCAGATGAGGGCAATACGCGTCAACACAGCGGGCAATGCCATCTTCTCCACGGTACACGCAAAGATTTTGACCTGGAATGATTTTAATACAAATATTGAAAGCGAGTTTATCGCTCAATATATCAATTTGTTTGTTGGCTTGTATATCAAACACTATTGGACCAATTTGAAAAAATCCTTCGATATTACATACACTACATATAGAGAAAAAGTTAGTCATTTAAAACATACTGGAAATAAAAAGTTTTTGCTACTCGGCAATAGATGGCGATACTAAAACTGTTTGTTTTAAATGGACAAGTTTAAGGGACGTTTGTTAAATTATGAATAGGAGGGTAAAAAATAACGACACTATCACTTTAAAAAATATTGAAAATGAAAAAAATATTGTTATCATTATCTACAAATTATCTCAACATAAATAAAACACCAGCACCACGACCATTCATAAAATCATCTCTAGAAACTTCCGCTACTCAACAACAGATGGCGCTTACCTAAAGCATCAACAGCAGTAACGCCACCAATTTTAAGCTCCCTGCTCTCTCCGACTGCGAACCATCCGTTAGGATATGGTGGCGGTACCTTGTTCCCCAGACGTCTGGAGGCCTGAGCTCTAGATATCCGCCTATCTCTATCTGGACCTTTAGCGATATGCTCAAAACCAATTTCTGTTAATTCCTGTTGACAAATAAAATATAAAATGAATGTTTTGAAATAAGAATCGGTCGAATTGAGACAAATGACTCTCAAAAGGAGGAAACGAGATGTATTTTTTTTGAGCTTGCAACTTTTGCCGCCTTTTGCTGACAATCCAACATGAGCGAGCGTGGGCGATCGATTTAATAGGGTACCTATTTGACTCTTTTTTATTTAATTATTCATATCAAAAGTAACATCTTACAAAACCAAAAACAGAAATAATTTTTGGAATCTGTTGAGAAATAAGTAATAAAAACCTTTCAAAACCATTATAAACTAGAACAGTTAAATAACAGAAAAAGGATGCAAATACAAGCTTGTGACGTCAACGCTATTTGATCACGCATGTGCAAAAGAGATAGCAAGATGTCCCCACTATGATCCCACTCTTCATCATACGAATATAAAAACGTGGATTGATGCTCCATTTAACAACCAATTTTGACGCTGTTTTCAGAAATATGTGTTTGTTTTGTTAAAATTTTTGTACAAAATCAAACACGGGCAAAGTTGGCCAGGTAACTGGGTTGAGGAGGTCAGACAGGCAGTCGTTCCACGTAAAACACTGGTACTCAGCTGCATCCGGTTAAGACTAGAAGCTGACCCCAACATAGCTTGGGAAAAGGCTAAGCAGATGATGAATAATTTAAATAGATAGGTAAATTGCAATTTAACTTACTTTTTTATACAATAGTGGATTGACGTAGCTTTTGTACACAACGAATAAAATAAAATATACAACAATACAAAAAATTATACATCCGCCATTTTCTGTAACGAATTCAAATATCGTTCTTAGAACGTTCCAAATTATATTCAAATTGAATAAAAGAAAATCTTTAGAGAAATCTTTGGATCTCATCGCGTTGTGACATTCGGCAAATGTTAATTCCTTTTTCAAAATGCTGTCAACGTCATTCGAGCAGTAGGACGCCATTTTAGTTTTGAGGTTTTGTGATGTTTGATTGAAGAATTACATCTGAAAAGAAATAAATGATCTTTATAATAAAACATTAAAGGTAAAAGTTACGAAAAAAGTCATTTATTCAAATTAGGCTGAAAATCAGCACTTTTTTAAGGTCAATTTTACTAAAGAAAGACAGCCCCCAAAACGGCCGCCCTTCACCACTTCCTATGTGTTATCGCTGGGAAGAATAAATGGTGGAACAAACTCCCCAGCAACACAATTCTTAATTCCAATCGTAATAAAAGACTTAATTAAGAAATATGTATATAAGTCTCGGTTGTTCCGTGGATGGATGGGCTTTCTTATCATCGCGATTCCCAAAATTGTTGCTAATTTTCACCACGGCGAGCGTTACTATCGTCTTCGCTTGTCATCTAGTCCCAAACTAAGCAGAGCTTTTAGACAACTGATAAACGTATGTACATTAAAATACTTTTCTTTTGTAAATCACTACATAGTATAAAACAAAGTCGCTTTCTCTGTCCCTATGTCCCTTTGTATGCTTAAATCTTTGAAACTACGCAACGGGTTTTGATGCGGTCTTTTTTAATAGATAGAGTGATTCAAGAGGAAGGTTTATATGTACAATTTTAGTATTAGCATTGCACCCGTGCGAAGCCGGGGCGGGTCGCTAGTACATACATATTATACATTTGAACAGCATGTTCATGCACACAAAAATTTAAAGATAGTGGTTAAAACCCACAAAGCAATTTTGGAACAATCCCGACCCGGGAATCGAATATGAGACTACAGACTATCGCATGAAAAATATCTTTATTTAATGAATATAATCTTATTATTACCATAGCTAAATACTTCCATCGCGATTCGGATTAAATGTATGCATGCAGAGATTGACAATGTTATCGTCTATATAGAGAAATCTAATTCATTATGGTTAATTACATGTTATTTTATACGCAAATATCAAACAAATAAACTTTGTACGCGTTTTTCGTAGTTACGTAGGAAAATGTACGCCAAAGCATAAAATAAACTCTCTTCGACGACCAGATGGCGTAGTAGTAAGTGAATCTGTCTGCCACGCCAGAGGTCGCGGGTTAGATTCCCCTCATCATTATCATCATTTTTTTTTGTCGTCCCACTGCTGGGCACAGGCCTCCTCTCCCACGGAGAAGCATTGAGCGTTAATCACCACGCTTGCTCAATGCGGGTTGGTGATTTCAGACTAAGTCCAGGTTTACTCGAGATGTTTTCCTTCACCTTTGGTGTCCAAGATATACTTAGAAAGTACATACAAACTTAGAAAAGTTACATTGGTACTTGCCCGACCTGAAATCAAACCCGCACCCTCATACTCGGAAGGCTGGTGCTTTGACCACTAGGCCACCACGACTTAAGCTAAAAAATACCATTATACAATAATTCAAACATGGCAATTTTATTAAAGGAAGCTTATAGACTCCCAACTCATCATATTTGACACGCGTGCAGGCATCAAATGACATACCAATGCCAGTACACACTTCCCCGACCTTGCTTCATCAGCGTATCCACATAACAACAAAATATAGGTCATTTTTGTCAAACCGAACGCAGTTTTTTGTGTAAGTGCGTCGAAATGTACGCAACTAGTATAAGCTGACCGTTCAATTTGTAGGAAGACCATATAAAAGCGAGTCCAAGACAAACAGGTTATGTATAGCTTTATTTTTAGCCGTGTGTACAAGCTGCTAAAATCTGTCAAATTTGCTTAATAGATTTTCAACTTTATCGCTGAAGTATTATGGTTCAAAGTTGTTTGGGGAAATTTTGCTATCAGGGTAGCTTGATGTGTTTGCGTCTGTACTACTAATTTCTCAAAATCTATCTATGATGGCATCCAGGCCGATTGTCGGCTACGGCGGCCGATCTCTTTTATGGAGATACTGGAGAGTCTCTCCAGGGAGGTGATACTGTCTCTCACCTCCAGGCGGCCAGGCCCAACCATGACGAGGGACAGGTCTCCCGCCTCTGGCTTGCCTTCATTGGCCGTCCAGAGTGGAGTCGCTAGAGCACTGCTCGGAGGGTGAATGCCTCGTGGTAAGTGGCGACTGGGCACAGATATGCTGGACCCTAGGGTTTTAAGGCGCGTGATCTGAGTAGTGTGTAGTGGTGGCTTAGTGGTTAAAGCACCAGCCTTTCGGGTATGAGGGTTAGGGTTCGATACCAGGTCAGGCAAGTACCAATGTAACTTTTCTAAGTTATACGTACTTTCTAAGTTTATCTTGGACACCAATGACTCATTAAAGGTGAAGGAAAACATCTCGAGGAAACCTGGACTATAAAGTTTGAAATCACCAACCCGAATTGAGCAAGCGTGGTGATTAACGCTTAATCCTTCTCTGTGGGAGAGGAGACCTGTGCCCAGCAGTCGGATGATAAAAAGGCTGTGATGATGATGATGATGATCTGAGTAGAAAGCCGGCCGAGGCAACCTCACCCTTCAGCCGCTCACGTCCCCGTTGCCCCCTTGTTGCGACTTAGCGACTAGTTCCCGGGGACCCGGTAAGAGAGCGTACCAATATTAAAAAAATGTGCCAGCTTGGTGCGGTCGGTCCGTGGATAGAGGAGCTCGTGGCTAAGTAACAGCCACACGGGTCGATCGATCATAAGGTTAAGCAACTCTTGGCGCGGTCGGTCCGTGGATTGGTGACTATTTTGTCATGACGAGTTCCTCCGTGTTTCGGAAGGCAATTGTTGTGTCCCGGCTGTCATTTGTACATCTTTGGCAGTCGTTACGGGTAGTTAGAAGCTAACAGCTGATAACCAGTCTTACCAAGGGGTATCGTGTTGCCCAGGTAACTGGGTTGAGGAGGTCAGATAGGCAGTCGTTCAAACATTCGGTTTGACTGGAAACCTACTCCAATATAGTTGGAAATATCAGTGGTGCGATGTACAGACGCCAGCACATCAAGCTACAACAATCTGTCGAATATCCTTAATAGATTTTCAACTTTATTGCTGACTAGCGACCCGCCCCGGCTTCGCACGGGTGCAATGCTGATACTAAAATTATACATATAAACATTCCTCTTGATCACTCTATCTATTAAAAAAACCGCATCAAAATCCGTTGTGTAGTTTCAAAGATTTAAGCATACAAAGGGACATAGGGACAGAGAAAGCGACTTTGTTTTATACTATGTAGTCACTATGTAGTGAAGCATATGGTTCAAAGCTTCACTTAGTAGCTTGATGTGCTGGTGTCTGTACCTATGTATATACATATTTTTAATTTAGGTATATATTTAGTTTTTTCATTTGTAAATAAGTTGTAAATAAAATTCCCATAAACCAGCAAAAAAGTTAGTTGTAAGTACTTATATCGATATAATAATATTATTATCATAAACTTGTAGGTAAATAAGGTGAATTAGTATTATAAGGTCCAGTTTCATAGGTTACGGATAGCCACTATCTACCAGATAAACTATCTGGAACTTATCAGCAACATGTGAAACTGGCCTTAAAATTTTCATCAAAAAAAAATGACAGCGATGCGGATGAGTTTTAGGACGCAATATTTTAATTTGCCCTTTTTTGTTTTGATTTTATTTTCAGCATATTTAGATTATTAATTAAGTATATAAAAATTATGTTATAGGGAATATGCATGTAATTTTTTTATTCACTAAATTAATACACTCTTAGCTGTAATAAATAAATATGAAAGAATTTTTAAAATATTATTTATCGACAAGAAAGCTTCAAAACTGCTAATAAGAAAGAGAAGTCCGAGTGTAAAATTTACGTCACAACTACACACGCCCGTAAGGCTGTCATTGAATATAGCGTTTTGGTGAGAGGGACAGGTATACTTGTTTAAAATTGTTATATCTCGTTTGTTTTTCTACTGATTTCGATATTTTTTTCAAAGTTAGTATTCTATTTTTGTATATTTATTGATAAACTAGTTAGATTGCAAATATTTTTTTTCATGCATATTCCCTATTAAATTGTAAATATAATATGTTACAAAAAAAAACAAAACAAAAACAATCTCACCTGCTAAAATGTCATATCGAAAAAAGCGCGCGCGAACTTTGACAGAACGAAAATAGGGCACAGGAAACGTGTGCATTCGGCCAAGCGTGGCGTGCTACTGCATACATCCTTAAATTTTAATCTGATTTATATTCGATAGACATTTTTTTACTGTTTCCGTGAGCCTAGAACGTATTGTTTTTCGAAAAAAGTTTGTCACGTAGGCCTATTAGGCCGTAGGAGGCTGTAAGTAACAGCCCCACGGGTCGATCGATCATAAGGTTAAGCAACGCTTGGCGCGGTCGGTCTGTGGATGGAGACCATCTTGTCATGACGAGTTCCTCCGTGTTTCGGAAGGCACGCTAAATTGGTGGGTCCCGGCTGTCATTTGTACATCTTTGGCACTCGTTACGGGTTATCAGAAGCCAGAAAATCTAACAACCAGTCTTACTAAGGAGTATCGGGTGGCCCAGGCATCTGGGTTGAGGAGGTCAGATAGGCAGTCGCTCCACGTAAAACACTGGTACTCAGCTGCATTCGGTTAAGACTGGAAGCCGACCCCAACATAGCTTGGGAAAAGGCTAGACAGAAGCCGTAGGCCCATAGACGGGATAGCCTGCACCTCGAGAAGTTATCTCAAGAAGTTAAAATTTCAATATAAAAAAGTTAAAAACTATTACCACGTTAGGCACAACTTTTGTTTTGATCTATTATTTATAAGTGAACTAGCCTTTGCTCACGGGTTCGCTCGCGTTAAGAAGTATTATTATTGATTAAGTATAGTTATAACTTTCATAAATTCTATATATAAGATAAATTCCACCTCTAAAGGGATAAAATAGGGGATTTTATCCCTTTAGAGGTGGAATTTATCGAAATCCATTCTTAGGTTGTGCTTAGGTCATAGTTTAAAATTGACAAAGTTTCATACAAATTTCCATCCCTTATTTTACCCCATTTTTTTCGTCGGAAATCATCAAATGACCCCTCCCGCTGAGGGTGCAGCTGGAGGGAGTGTCAGACTCTTACTGACTAAAACCCACTATGTTCCTTCGGGAGGTCCCTTAGTGCCAGGGTAACTCTTGGGAACAACCCGCAGCCCAGGCAGACCCTGGCCCTAATGGGCCCCTCCTATGTTGCTGACATTTCTTCGAGAGGCGCGTGGAACAAAAGTCGTCCTTCGACGTATGGACGATGAGCTACCCAGTCTCACCGCCCACAGACCCACGCCCTATTTTACCCCCTTGGGGGTGGAATTCGTCAAAATTCATTCTTAGCAGATACTTACTTCATAACATCTACCTAAATGCCAAATATCAGCCAAATCCGACCAGTGGTTTGGGCTGTACGTTGACAGATCACTATGTCAGTCCGTGGAATTATATAATGTTTTCCTCGTTGGTCTAGTGGTCGCAAGGCTCGTCTGCTGTGCACGGTGTCTCGGGTTCGAATCCCGGGTCGGGCCGAAATTAATTTGTGGGTTTTGAGAAACTTTCATAAAGCAGCCTGGAGTTTGGAAGTTGGTGATTGATTCACCCGTGCATCGGAGAGCACGTAAATGTCGGTCCTGCTTGTGATCTCTCTCCGGTCGTGTCGGATTGCCGTCCCATCAGACTATAAGAGTGCACCTGTGTCTGCGCGAATGCTTGTGCACTATAATATGTCCTGCGCAGCTGGCTGATCTCCATAAAAGAGAACGGCCGCCATAGCCGACAATCGGCCTGGATGCCATCATCATAATGTTTTGATTATTTGTTGAGGAGTTTGTTACGTATGTGCCATATTTCATATAAAACGGTAAAGTAGTTTGGCTTAAACTTAAAATATTTGTGAGAAAGTCATCATCATCTCCCGAGCCTTTTCCCAACTATGTTGGGGTCGGCTTCCAGTCTAACCGGATTCAGCTGAGTACTAGTGTTCTACAAGGAGCGACTGCCTATCTGACCTCCTCAACCCAGTTACCCGGGCAATCGGCAATATTTGTGAGGAAATCAGGACTTTTAATGCGAAAAGTGAATTTTTGCGGTAAACGGATAAAGCCGTAGGAAAATAAATACTTTTAAAAGTAAAATTTTCCTAAACTATTGTAAAAATATATTTTCCTTATAAGCGTTTAATTATCGCTCTAGGCTAATTATTTTTATTTTAACTAATAGGCTATTATTTATCGTCCTCTAGGCATATAGCTATATTCTATATACATATAATAAAATCGTAGAAAAGTCAAAACTGTACATTGAATATTTTTTTAAAGAACAATTGGGGCGTGATCTACAATCGATATCGAAGCCAAAAATATAGTTTTTAGAATTTTTAGCTGTATGTCCGGGATAATCTCAAAAAGTACAGCATAGATAGAATATAACTAAGAGATCGGGTCAACATATAGGCTACATATTATCACGCTCATCACTACGGGGGGGGGGGGGGGGGAGGGAGGTGAATGTTTAATCGCCTAATGCCCACGCGGACGACGTCGCGGGCAACAGATAGTATATTTTAATAAAATTGGATTATCTGCTTGTAATATACTGTAAAGTTTATCTGGTAGATAATGTCATACAAATTCTGTTCCATTTCTTGAATTTATTCGGTAGACAGTGGCTATTCGGACATCGTGAAACTGGCCCTTAATTTCATTTCATAATTTTTAGATATCAAGCCAGTACATCAAGCTACCGAAACTGTCAGTTGTCTTTTAGTCAGTCACTGATAGATTGATAAATAATAAGTTGTTGACACATACAAATATCGATTTTCCTTATCTTGCACTCAAATGTCCCATCGGCAATATGACGTCAAAATAGATGAAATTGATAGATTGACTAGGTCATACAAAAATATAATACAATATATAATATTCCTCACACATTCACACAACGTCATCTAGTCCCAAACTAAGCAGAGCTCGTACTGTGGGTACTAGACAACTGATAAACGTAGTTATATACTTTTCTTTTGTAAACACATAGGTACATGTTATACATAGAAACACCCAGACTAAGTCAAACACCCATGTTCATGCACACTAATGTTTGACTTATGCGGGAATCGAACCCGCGACCTCCAGCGTGGCAGGTAGATTCGCCATATACTACGCCATCTGCAGGCTTAGCATGACAACCGTAGAAACAAGTTCTGCCTACCGGAGAATGTATATAATGACAGATAAGTGGCAGATTGACGTAAGATTTCTTTTGACATTTTTCCTTTTTTTTCGATCGACATAAGTCTACAAGTGATTATATGCGAGTTGACAGGTCGCGCCATGCTCGGGCAGAAGACATGTTGACATTGACAGAAAAAGTCAGCTTTGTCATTTTTTGATAGAATAGATATAGAATCGCCATGCTAAGCCTGCTGGTCGTCCTTGATCATATACATTTGGTAAAGCATTTTAAAATAATGTCACTTTCATTTATCGTTTTGAAGAAAAAAAATATTTTAATTTTTTATAAGAAAAATAAGTATACGGCTTGATGTGAAAAATCTGTGACATCATAGTTTGTGTTTTCACACAAATTGCATAGAGAGTAACCGTTTTTGACAGTTCTATAAAAGTTATCAATTGAATTATGATTAGTTTAAATTCTCGAAAGAGAAATAAGAAAATAATAATTTAAAATTTGTTATTCTTTCGTTTGTAAAACGAATGCAAATGTCGGCTAACGGTAGGTTTCAAAACAGACTCGGGCAAATTCAAGATGGCGTCAAAATATTCATATATACGGGACCCGTGTGGGGAGATACAGTTAGTTAATTTAACATAATTTCTGTATTGAGATGTTATTTTTGATTTTCTGCGTTTTAACTTGATTTTTAAGTTGGTACGCTAGTTGACAACTAGTCAAATTCATGGAACAAACTCCCCAGCAACCTTTCATTACCATACTACTCAATACTCATATTATAATCGCGAAAGTTTGCAAGGATAGATGGAAGAAACTACCGAACGGATTTTGATGATACTTGGCAGTAATATATGTAGCTCATACATCATCAGAATAATGACCGCCTTGTTGATTAAGTGGTCGCAAGGCGCGAATACTGTGCACGGGGTCTCGGGTCGGGCCGAAATCACTTTGTGGGTTTTGAGAAACTTTCATAAAAGCAGCATGGAAAAATGGAATGGAGTCTGGAAGATGGTGATTGATACATCCGGTCTTGCGCCTGATCTCTCTCCGGTCGTGTCGGATTGCCGTCCCATCGGACTATGAGAGTGCACCTGTGTCTGCGCGAATGCTTGTGCACTATAATATGTCCTGCGCAGATCACTGTTCTCCTTAAAAGAGAACGGCTGCCGTAGCCAACAATCGGACTAGATGCAATCATCATCATCATATCAGAAGAACATATAGTTAAAAAGAAGTTCCTTCAAAAAGCGGGCGGAACCGCTGACGGAAGCTAGTATTTTGTTAAAAACATAACAGTATGCGTGAAACAGAGAAATTATAAAAAAAAAACAAAACACAAAATTCACGGTCAAAACTTACTGGCAGTGTACAAACGTCAGTGCGCGTTCTAAATTCAAAAAGATACAGATTAAATAATTCATTGCGATCCGTTTGACGCACGAGTTTCATCAATATTGTATTGAGGTGCCTTCTCGTGACTAATGCATTTAATCTTTGTAGGTAAGTAATTTACTTTAGCAAAGTTTTATAAGTATTTGAAGTAAAGACGCCAGCACATCAAGTTACTACTCATATAATTTGTCAAATTTCCTTAATCAATTTTCAACTCATCATCACAGCCTTTTTATCGTCCCCACTGCTCCACTGCTGGGCACAGGCCTCCTCTCCCACGGAGAAGGATTGAGCGTTAATTACCACGCTTGCTCAATGCGAGTTGGTGATTTCACACTTTATAGTCTAGGTTTCCTCGAGATGTTTTCCTTCACCTTTAATCAGTCATTTGATTGGTGTCCAAGATAAACTTAGAAAGTACGTGTATAACTTAGAAAAGTTACATTGGTACTTGCCTGGCGTGGAATTGTAACCGTACCCTTATACTCGAAAGGCTGTTGCTTTAACCACTAGGCCACCACGACTTTATCGCTAGGGCATAGTATGGTTCAAACTTGATTGTGGAAATTTTTACCATTTCTTGTTTCTTGATGGGTTGGCATCTGTATCAATAATTTCCATCGATTCCCAAAACTCATTTATACAAATTAGGCTGATAAACAAACCAGCACATTTCTAACGTCAAACTAAAGACAGTCCCCAAAACGCCTGCTCCTCGAAAAGAAGACAGCAACATTAGAGATCAGCCGGGGCTGCGGGTTGTTCGCAAGAGTTTGAGGTTGAGATATCAACCCTGGCACACAAAGACCTCTAGAAGGAACATAGTGGGTTTTAGTCAGTAAGAGTCTGACACTCCCTCCAGCTGCAAACACAGCAGGAGTGGTCATTTGATGATTTCCCACGAAAAAGGGTAAACCCTGTAATGAAAGTTTAAGTTTAAAAAAAAAATAAACACATTTTCAGTCGAGGACATACGCCTGAAGGCGAACTATGTATGACGGCCGCAGTGGGTGACGGGGCCCGCCTGACCATCTGGCGGGCCAATACCCGTCGGGGGGTAGCGACGAATGCTTCGGCGATACCCGCCCCTCCGACACATGGGTAGATGAGGTACACGGGTTGATTTTTAGTCAGTAAGAGTCTGACAGTACCCTTCGCCCTTCCCCCAGGGCTTAGATCTCCATGAGAATTTTCCATCCCGATATCAAAGAAAAAAAATCGGACTATTCTATTTTCTCTGGTTTTTTTTTTTCATATTTCTCATGACGTAGGTATTAAAGATTATACGTTCTAGTCCTTGACTTTGAATAAAATCTTGATACTCGTACATGTTTTATGTTTGGTAACAAACGGAGATACTAAATTATTAACTCTGTTTTTTCTTATCTATACTAATATTATAAAGCTGAAGAGTTTGTTTGTTTGTTTGTTTGTTTGAACGCGCTAATCTCCGAAACTACTGGTTCGATTTGAAAAATTCTTTCAGTGTTAAATAGCCCATTTATCTAGGAAGGCTATAAGCTATATACCATCACGCTAAGACACACGGGAGAGGAGCAGTAAACAAAGATGCGGGTGAAACCGCTGGGGACAGCTAGTATCTATTATATACTACTATACTGGGTGTAAGGGACAGCCCTCCACAAACTGATAGGGTGCATTCAGCTCCTTATTTTGAATCATATTCCACAGGATTTTTTTTTTTCATATTTTTTTTTATTTTTTTTAGCTATTACTTAGCTGTTACTTTTCCACTTTTCCGAACGCGGCGAGAAAACATAGCCTTTTTTCGGCGGCAGTCAGGTAAAAATATAAGTTTAAACATTATTCAGGACATCATAAAAACTGAACGTGATAAGATTTTGTATTCCCCACGTTTCAAAACCAAAAAATACATTTCCATACATTGCAAATATACCTACATAAATAAATACATCAGCTGTTTATGTTTTTGAAAATCTTTCTGCGACGCAAAAATTCAAGTTTGCGTCTGAAATTGTTTGAACGAATTCTTATTTTTTTGTTTTTTTTTTTGTCATCTATACTAATATTATAAAGCTGAAGAGTTTGTTTGTTTGTTTGAACGCGCTAATCTCCGAAACTACTGGTTCGATTTGAAAAATTATTTCAGTGTTAAATAGCCCATTTATCGAGGAAGGCTATAGGCTATATACCATCACGCTAAGACACACGGGAGCGGAGCAGTAACCAAAGATGCGGGTGAAACCGCTGGGGACAGCTAGTAGAAATAATATAATATAGTACTTTGCAAAAACAAAACGAATACGGTAGATGAGAACTTGTCAAATTCATTATTTTTATAGAACTGTCAAAAACGGTTACTCTCTATGCAATATGTATGAAAATAAGAACAGTGACGTCATAATTTTCCAAGTCAAGCCATATACTTATTTCACCTAAATTATCAATATAAAAATACCAATAGTTTTTCCTTCAAAACGATAAATGAAAGTGATATTATTTAAGATGCTTTACCAAATTAATATCGTAACGGATTTTGCTTTTTAAGCGACTTCTAAAAAAGGAGCTTCTCAGTCTTCTTTTGGATTTTATTTATATAAAAATCCTTTATGATATTAATTTGGTAAAGTATCTTAATGTAATGTCACTTTCATTAATCGTTTTGAAGGAAATCTATTGGATTTTTTTATTGTCAATTTAAGTTAAATAAGTATACGGCTTGACGTGGAAAATTACGACGTCATAATTCTTACTTTCATACAAATTGCATAGAGAGTAACCGTTTTTGACAGTTCTATAAAAATAATGAATTTGACTAGTTGTCAACTGCCGTATTGAATAGGGATGCGGACTAGGCCATAAATTGTCATTTTGTAAAGCATCTTAAAATAATGTCAGATTTATTCATCTTTTTGAACCGAAAATAGTTTTTATTTTTTTATTGGTAAAATAATCGAAATAAGTATATGGATTGATGTGAAAAATCTGTGACGTCATATGTGGTTTTTTCATACAAACATAGAGAGTAACCGTTTTTGACAGTTCTATAAAAGTATTGAATTTGACTAGTTGTCCGCATCCCTGTTGAATATTTTCGCTAAGCAACAAACCATAGAGATCACACCAAAAAAAAAAAATAGTAAAACACCAAAAAGTTTTTAATCCAAAGCAAAAAAAAGGAAATGAATAAAGCATAAAACGCCAAAAAAGAAGGAAAAAAAAAAACAGTTTAACATAATTCCCGCCTTCCTCAAAAATTGATTACATAAACGTATATTCGGGCGACATTTTTTTCCCGCCTTTTTTTGTATACTCGCTGTCCAGGGTCGCTCATGTTAGCATATGCATACATTTCAGACATGATTTCCGCGATTTTTTGGGGTTCCTTTGAAGAATAGGCTCTACTTATGACGGAGGAATGAGGATCATGTTGTGAGGAAGGACTTGGAATTATCTGCGTAGCCTTTTCCCAAGCTATGTTGGTGTCGGCTTCCAGTCTTAACCGGATGTAGGTGAGTACCAGTGTGCTACGTGGAGCGACTGCCTGTCTGATCTCCTCAACCCAGTTACCTGGGCAATCCGATACCCCTTGGTAAGACTGGTTATAAGCTGTTAGCTTCTGACCACCCGTAACGACTACCAAAGATGTACAAATGACAGCCGGGACACAACAATTTAACGTGCCTTCCGAAACACGGAGGATCCACAGACTGACCGGGCCAAGCGTTGATCTTACGATCGATCGACCCGTGCGACTGTTACTTAGCCACGAGCTCCTCGCGAATGGAGATGAGAACTCTCAGACATTATGGGCTGTCTCCGTCAATCCATTTTTTTTCAATCATTGATCTGAAACAAACTGGGTTGAGGAGGTCAGATAGGCAGTAGCTCCTTGTAAAACACTGGTACTCAGCTAAATCCGGTTAGACTGGAAGCCGACCCCAACATAGTTAGGAAAAGAAAATTGAACCATATGCTTCAGCGTTAAAGTTGAAAATCTATTAAGGAAATCTAACAGATTGTAGTAGCTTGATGTACTAGCGTCTGTACACACGGCTACACATCTATACAGAACCAGTATAAGCTGACCGTTCAATTTATAGAAAGACCATATAAAGCGAGTCCAAGACAAACTGGTTTTGTGTAGCCGTCATGTATACGGAACTTCAACATCGAAAAAAAACAAAATGGCGCATTTTATTATTCTTTCCCGAATTTGCCGAATTTATTTGGAGTGAATAAATTGGGTCAACTCTCAATAAGTTTGGTTTTTAATACAAATATATGTATTACGTCCGGTATACAAAAAAAAATGGCGTCTTTGTTTCTGTTTCAGATCATCATCTCCCGAGCCTTTTCCCAACTATGTTGGGGTCGGCTTCCAGTCTAACCGGTTTCGGCTGGGTACCAGTGTTTTACAAGGAGCGACTGCCTATCTGACCTCCTCAACCCAGTTGCCTGGACAACCCCTTGGTTAGACTGGCGTCAGACTTACTGGCTTCTGACTAACCAGTAACGACTGCCAAGGATGTTCAATGACAGCCGGGACCTACAGTTTAACGTGCCATCCGAAACACAGTCATTGGTGTCCAAGATATACTTAGAAAGTACATACAAACTTAGAAAAGTTGCATTGGTACTTGCCCGACCTGGAATCGAACCCACGCCCTCACACTTGAGAGGTTGGCTCTTTAACCAATAGGCCACCACGACTTTCTGTTTCAGATCGATGATTGAAAAAAATTGATTGAAGCCCATACTGTTTGAGAGTTCTCATATTCTCCGTAAGAACTCTGATATAATACAGGGTGTAAGGGACAGCCCTCCACAAACTGATAGGGTGCATTCAGCTCCTTATTTTGAATCATATTTCACTGGAATTTTTCTCAGGTTTTATTATTTTTTAAAAGCTTTTATTTAACTTGCCCTGTATGTATGTTACGGTGGATTCTTTGAACTCAATTTTGTAGTAGATATCTTCAACCGATTGAGCTGAAATTTTGTATACACGTTCAGTTTGGATGACAATGCAAGATATGTTATATGACGTTATTCTAAATCCAATATGGCGGACCGTCCGAGATGGCGGAGTAGTTATTTTTAATGAATTTCAACAATATGGATATCAAATGAAAGGGAAAAGGAAAAATTATTTTAGCGATTATTCCGTATCTTTTTCTTTCTTTCAATGCAAATTACATTCTTTGCACGCAGAACTTAATTTTTTTTTAACTATTGTTAAAAATAAAATAAAAAAATCCAGCAATGGATTTTGAAATAATCGTGACGATCGACGCGTGAAATAAGCTTTTAAATTTTTGTGAGGTTTTAAAACAAATCAGTTTTATTGTATTTCCATAACGTTCCTGAAACAATTTCATGAACCAGTCTTCTTAGTATGGTATACTGAACTCACCCCATCAGTCTGCGGAGGGCATTTTTACTTCTTTGGCAATCGTTACGGGTAGTCAGAAGCCAGAAAGTCTGACAACCAGTCTTGGGTTGAGGAGGTCCATTAAAAAACACTGGTGCTTAGCTGAATCCGGTTAAGACTGGAAGCCGACCCCAACATAGCTCGGGAAAAGGCTCGGGAGATGATTCATACAACGTCATCTAGTCCCAAACTAAGCAGAGCTCGTACTGTGGGTACGAGACAACTGATAAACGTACTTATATACTTTTCTTTTGTAAATACATAGTATAAAACAAAGTCGCTTTCTCTGTCCCTATGTCCCTTTGTATGCTTAAATCTTTGAAACTACGCAACGGATTTTGATGCGGTTTTTTTAATAGATAGAGTGATTCAAGAGGAAGGTTTATATGTATAATTTTAGTATCAGCATTGCACCCGTGCGAAGCCGGGGCGGGTCGCTAGTATTATATATAGGAACACCCAGACTAAGACAAACACCCATGTTTATAATGGTAATCACGCCGGAATACCGAGCTGAGGGTCCTGGGTTCGATTCCCGATACGGTCGACATTTTTGTGTGATAAGCACGCTTATTGACTGAAGTCTGGGTGTTATAATATGTATTTATAAATATGTATATAGGTGTAAAGTATACGTAGTTTATCAATTGTGTAGGCACCCAAAACACAAGCTAATCAATAGCTTACCTTAGGGCTAACCGACCGTGTGTAAAAAGGTGTCCCGATATTAAAAAAAAAAACTTGAATAACGAATAAAATGACGTCACTCAAAACGGGGAAACATGAATCTTTCCTTATGGCATTTTCCGAGATAATTCCAGAAACAACTCCGTCCCAAAAGAAATAATCCAAATAAATAATTCATTACGAAAAAGTCGTATTTCTAAAGAAAACACCGAATTTCCTAACTCTAGAAAGAGACCCGTATACTATTTACCTTACGCGAGAAAGAGATAGAACCCTCCGATTCAATGGATTAAATGACGCAATCTTGTCAAATGAATTGATTTTCCAGCCGATTCTAAGAATAGGTCGTATACCGTTAGTTGGAGAAATAGTTGTTGTGTTTATGGCCTATTTTTTAAACAAAGGATATCTCTTCTTATAGTCGTGGTGGCCTAGTGGTTAAAGAGCCAACCTCTCAAGTGTGAGGGCGTGAGTTCCATTCCAGGTCGCGCAAGTACCAATGCAACTTTTCTAAGTTTGTATGTACTTTCTAAGTATATCTTGGACACCAATGACTGTGTTTCGGATGGCACGTTAAACTGTAGGTCCCGGCTGTCATTGAACATCCTTGGCAGTCGTTACGGGTAGTCAGAAGCCAGTAAGTCTGACGCCAGTCTAACCAAGGGGTATTGGGTTGCCCGGGTAACTGGGTTGAGGAGGTCAGATAGGCAGTCGCTCCTTGTAAAACACTGATACTCAGCCGAAACCGGTAAGACTGGAAGCCGACCCCAACATATTTGGGAAAAAGGCTCGGGAGATGATATCTCTTCTCATAGTCCAGGGGTCTATGATGAAAGTCGCGTTGGTTTAGTGTCTAAACACACTATGCCGAGGATACGCGACGGAAGTTCGGCATGATTACGCCTGCAATGCTATTTGAATTACTGGCGACACATTATGCCGAAATTACGTTGCGTTATAGCGCACAGCCGAACTTCAGTCGGGCGTAAGTTCAGCGGAAATTCGGCGGCAACGTATTCTGTAGAACACACATTATACGCGACTATTATATTTTGCATTCGTCTGTCCGGCTGTTTAGATAACACGACGTCACCACAGCGCTCGAAACACTGAATACACACAAAATTGAGCAACTGAATTTCTGCCGCGTAACTTCGGCACTGTCATATCAGCCGAATACGTTGGAACGTAAAATCAGCCGCGGAACTTCGGCCGCGTACGTTCGGCATAGTGTGTTTAGACACTTATAGTTGCAAGCTTTCACCAAATAATCAAATGAACCTCCCGCTGAGGGTGCAGCTGGAGGGGGCGTCAGACTCTTACAGACTAAAACCCACTATGTTCCTTCTGGAGGTCCCTGTGTGCCAGGGCCGCGGTATCTCTTACGAACAACCAGCAGCTTCTACAGAAAAAGACGACCCGAATGCGGAGTTCGGAATCAGACCACATTAGTTACTTCAAGCAAGGCTGGTAGCCGGGAAACTAGGCCAGCAGGCCTGTTATGCACGGAGACTCGGATTTCAATATTGGTGTTGATTCATGATTTGCCTAGCCTTTTCTTAGGAGGAGCTCGTGGCTAAGGAACAGCCGCACGGGTCGATCGATCATAAGGTTAAGCTTAGCGCGGTTGGTCCCTGGATGGGACCATCTTGTCATGACGAGTTCTTCCGTGTTTCGGAAGGCACGTTAAATTGGTGGGTCCCGGCTGTCATTTGTCAGTCGTTACGGGTACACGTCAGACTTACAGACTTCTGACTACCCGTAACGACTGCCAAGGATGTTCAATGACAGCCGGGACCTACAGTTTAACGTGCCATTCGAAACACAGTCATTGGTGTCCAAGACATACTTAGAAAGTACGTGTAACTTAGAAAAGTTACATTGGTACTTGCCTGAATCGGACCCATGCACTCATAGTTGAGAGGTTGACTCTTTAACCACTAGACCACCACGACTTTTTTCAATTAATAATTAGTTTAAGATGTAAACAAAATATTTAGGAACGTGCCAAATGCCTCTTTTATACCTGGAACGTTTACAAAATCAAATTAAGCGTTTTAATTGCAATTAATATTGAACTTTTTAGTGCACTACAGAGCCATAATAAATAAATAACAGACAGACATGTGTTGCTGGGGAGTTATGAGTATCAGAAATTCAAATGCATGTCGTTTTTTAACCTTTATTTTGTTTTCTAACCTGTTCCACTAACCCGAAAACGAAAATGGGGCACGTGTAGTTTGAGTGACGCAATATTTTTTTTCAAGGGACAATTTTTTTTTTGATGTTGCAACACTTACCTGTATGAAGTTCATTGATGACCTTTGTCTATTATGAGAAAAAAAGTCTTTAGTATGTACATATGAGAAATGGTTTTGAATTAAAATATATGTACATAGTTTCATCATCATCTCCCGAGCCTTTTCCCAACTATGTTGGGGTCGGCTTCCAGTTTAACCGGATTTAGCTGAGTACCAGTGTTTTACAAGGAGCGACTGCCTATCTGACCTCCTCAACCCAGTTACCCGGGCAACCTAATACCAAGACTGGCGTCAGACTTACTGGCTTCTGACTACCCGTAACGACTGCCAAGGATGTTCAATGACAGCCGGGACCTACAGTTTAACGTGCCATCCGAAACACAGTCATTGGTGTCCAAGATATACTAAGAAAGTACATAAAAACTTAGAAAAGTTGCATTAGTACTTGCCTGACCTGGAATCGAACCCGCGCACTAATACTTGAGAGGCTGGTGCTTTAACCACTAGGCCACCACGACTTTTTAACGACGTATATACATAAGTACATACAACTTAGAAAAATTGCATTGGTACTTGCCTGATCTGGAATTGAACCCGCACACTCATATTTGAGAGGCGGGTGCTTTAACCACTAGACCACATAAACATCACTACATAGTATAAAACAAAGCCGCTTTTTCTGTCCCTATGTCCCTTTGTATGCTTAAATCTTTGAAACAACGCAACGGATTTTGATGCGGGTTTTTTTAATAGATAGAGTGATTCAAGAGGAAGGTTTATATGTATAATTTTAGTATCAGCATTGCACCCGTGCGAAGCCGGGGCGGGTCGCTAGTATATTATAACACCCAGACCACAGCCAACAAGCATGCTCATCACACAAATGTCGACCGTACCGGGCATCAAACCCGGAACCCTCAGCTCAGCTCACCAGCCGGCGGTATATAATTCAAAATTTACTATAAATTCACGTGTCCCAAGAAACACGTGTATAAGCACTAAGCCTAGTTTTTTTTATACAAAAGCCGTCACGTTTCAACTCACGCTGTTTTTGAACTATGTATATCAAATTTGTCCCCAATCTCTTTTGAAGGTGTCGAAAAGCGATCGCTTGTAAGAGGTTCCAAAACGGGCCACTGTGACGTTTAGCCTTAAGTTAGCGAATGTTACCAAGTAAACTTGGTAGGTGGAGAGATAAAAAATAGGGTATAGTAATTAATCTATCAGCAGGCTTAGCATGACGATTCTATATCTATTCTATCAAGAAAAGACAAAGCTCTTTCTGTCAATGTCAACATGTCTTCTGCCTGAGCATGGCGCGACCTGTCAACTCGCATATAATCACTTGTAGACTTATGTCGACCGAAGAAAAGAAAAATTTCTTCAAAAAATGTTAAAAGAAATTTTACGTCAATCTGTCACTTTTCTGTCATTATGTCCATTCTCCGGTAGACAAAACTTGTTTCTACGGTTGCCATGCTAAGCCTGCTGACGGTTTCCAACTTTCTGCTTATCTAGAAGTCTACCCTAAACTTGCGTACTTGTATTGTTATATATTTTCGCACGTCGTCGGTCTAAATCCTAAGCTGTATAACATTGAGGTCAATGCCTACATTATGTGTGGAACAAAAGACGACCTGCTTCGAATCCTCTTATGCATAGAGTGGGGCTACAGGTTTACCAACCTTACAAGCATTAATCTCAGAGCTTTCAAATCCACCTGCAACTTCTTTGGGAAAGAATCTGTGGGAAATTATTAAATGACATATCTATCTATCCCGCTGTGAGTGCAGCTGGAGGGAGTCATCTACCGAGCCTTTTACCCAACTATGTTGGGGTCGGCTTCCAGTCTAACCGGATTCAGCTGAGTACCAGTGTTTTACAAGGAGCGTCTGTCTATCTGACCTCCTCAACTCAGTTACCCAGGCAACCCAATACCCCTTTAGACTGGCGTCAGACTTACTGGCTTCTGACTACCCGTAACGACTGCCAAGGATGTTCAATGACAGCCGGGACCTACAGTTTAACGTGCCATCCGAAACACAGTCATTGGTGTCCAAGATATACTTAGAAAGTACATACAAACTTAGAAAAGTTGCATTGGTACTTGCCCGAATCGAACCCACGCCCTCATACTTGAGAGGTTGGCTCTTTAACCACTAGGCCACCACGACTTTTTTAATGTATTTATTTAAATGAACAGTAAAAAATGCTTGAATAAAATGACGTCTATTTGAAGGTGTTGCTAGGTAGGTAATAAATATTTTGTAATGAAAATGTATAAGGTTCTTCACGCGCGGGTTTGGCGGCCATGTTTGATTTTCTATAAGTTTTATCAACAAGCTGCTTAAATAGGTTTAAGATCACACTAGCAGACTCGGCCACGCGTTGCTTTGGTTAAGGTTTTTGTTATAATAATAGACAATTAATGTAACTTTTCTAAGTTATATGTACTTTCTAAGTTTATCTTGGACACCAATTACTGTTTAAAGTTGAAGGAAAAGGTTTTGGGAAAAGGCTCGGGAGATGAATCATCATCCCAATTAGTCTAAATATGTATATAAAAGATTTTGAGTTTTGTGTATGGACATCTATAATTATTATCCAGTTACGACTAGATTTATGTAGAAGTGGCTTGTGGCGAGTGGAAGTTTCTCTGTTATTCCTATACAGCTGAACAGCTGAGCTGATTCTGATGAGATATTGCTTGGAAATTGCAATTTATTGTAAACTAGTTGTTGCCCGCGACTTCGTCCGCGAGGGCATTAGGTGATTAAACATTCACCCCCCTTCCGTAGGTGATAGCGTGATAATATGTAGCCTATAATTATGTTGACCCGACTTCTTAGTTATATTCATGCCAAATTTGAAGCAAATCCATGCAGTACTTTTTGAGATTATCCCGGACATACATACGGACAAACAGACAAAAATTCTGAAAACTATAATTTTGTCTTCTATATCGATTGTAGATCACGCCCCAATTATTCTTTAAAAAAAATATTCAATGTACAGTTTTGACTTTTCTACGATTTTATTATATGTATAGAGAGATATCAGTTGTTTTTTTAAGAATGATCAAATGTCATACTCGTGGAAACATCTCGTAAGAATATTAAAAAAAATATTTCATAAAATACTAGAATTCAATAGCATCCATAGAGTTAACAATCGGTAAAAACAAATCGCGTGAAAATACCATCTGACTAAAACTTACAAAATCAATTTTAAACCCATAGCAATAGAGTGCAATTTCATAAACTAGGCCTAAAAACAAAAACTTGTAAGGCAAACTCCTATTTGCGGCTCCCAAACTCAAATTCCAATACAATCCAAAGAGCATTTCTCCGAAAACGGCCGCAAATTAAAATTGTAAAATTCAAATTGCGAATGTAAATTTCGCGCGTTCACTATAAATATGTCCGCTACGACTAAAACTGGCCAGTGCAGCCGGAATAGTCGTTCCCGCCACCGGTGTAGCCACTCTAGAAAATCTTTTTTTTTTTTTATAAAAAAAAATCAAGATGTTGAGTGCACTCTTTTTGCTAACAGCCTTCTTAATCGCGGTATACAAAATTTATTTTTCGAACACCATAACTTATAAAAAAGTTAATAAATATGGTGAAAATAAAACTTTGGTGCTAAAAGAGGCTCCGGGGCCTATGTCTCTGCCTATTATAGGTCATTTGCACCTTTTAGGCAAGCGCGAATCGCCATTCCAGTCGTTCACAGACTTGGCGAAGAAACATGGGGACATATTCAGCCTGCAACTGGGATCTGCTAAATGCCTGGTGGTCAACAACTTGGAACTCATCCGGGAGGTCCTAAACCAAAATGGGAAGTTCTTCGGTGGACGTCCAGACTTCATTCGCTTTCATCAACTTTTCGCCGGCGACAGAAATAATTGTAAGTAATTTCTTTTATTAATTTAATACTGTTATGTTTTCCCAACTATGTTGGGGTCGGCTTCCAGTCTAACCGGATTCAGCTGAGTACCAGTGTTTTACAAGGAGCGACCGCCTATCTGACCTCCTCAACCCAGTTACCAGGGCAACCCAATACCCCTTCGTTAGTCTGGCGTCAGACTTACTGGCCCTCATACTTGAGAGGTTGGCTCTTTAACCACTAGGCCACCACGGGCAGGAATTTATCTCTCAAACATAAAAGCTATTAGTTACAATAATAACAAATCCAGACTGACCGCCACGGCGGCTGTTATCTCTAAGGAGATTAGCCGGCTGCGCAGGACATATTATAGTGCACAAGCATTCGCGCAGATACAGGTGCACTCTCTATTCCCTCACTCTCATAGTCCGATAGGACGGCAATCTTATAGACTTCGAAAAATTTACTAAGCATTGATATTATTTGTTTAAAATTCCATTATTTATTTTACTACTATTTACTCTACGGTCGTGTCGGATTGCCTTCCCATCGGACTATGAGAGTGAGGGAATAGAGAGTGTACCTGTGTCTGAGCGAATGTGCGTGCACTATAATATGTCCTGCGCAGCTGGCTGATCTCCTTAGAGAGAACAGCTGCCGTGACAAGCAATCTGTCTGGACGCTATCATTTATGTGTATTACGTTTTAGATAATAAGTTAAATTATTGCATTCCCTAATAATTTTTTAGTGTGCTACAGACTATTATTTATTATTTTTCATACAGTAAAATTTCCAAATTAATTAAAACATGTAAATATTTGACAGCTATTTGCGACGTTGCCTACTTTTGGTATACGCTCTCTTAATGATAGTTGATGCGAATGTATGCCTATAATATTGCAATCGCCAACTATAAAATTACCGCTAAGTGTAGTCGTGGTGGCCTAGTGGTTAAAGCACCAGCCTTTCGAGTATGGGGGTGCGGGTTCGATTCCAGGTTAGGCAAGTACCAATGTAACTTTTCTAAGTTATAGGCACTTTCTAAGTATATCTTGGACACCAATGACTGATTAAAGGTGAAGGAAAACATCTCGAGGAAACCTGGACTATAAAGTCTGAAATCACCAACCCGCATTGAGCAAGCGTGGTGATTAACGCTCAATCCTTCTTTATGGCAGAGTAAGCCTGTGCCCAGCAGTGGGACGATAAAAAGGCTGTGATGATGATGATGATATTTTTGGCTTCGTTATCGATTGTAGATCAGTTCTTTTGAAAAATATTCAATTTACAGTTTTGACTTTTCTAAGATTTTATTATATGTATAGATAATAGATATAGATAGCATGGCGCCTATTTGAGACCTAGATATTGCATTTTTATGAATGAAACTCACCATTTTGCTTAGACAAACAATACAACTAAATAATGCCGATCTTATAGAAATGGTTGGATAATCTATCTATACATAATAATAAAATTGTAGAAAAGTCAAAACTGTACATTGAATATTTTTTTAAAAGAACAATTGGGGCGTGATCTACAATCGATATCGAAGCCAAGAATATAGTTTTTAGAATTTTTGTCTGTTTGTCTGTATGTATGTATGACTGGGGTAATCTCAAAAAGTACTGCATGGATTTGCTTCAAATTTGGCATGAATATAGCTAAGAGGTCGGGTCAACATATAGGCTACATATTATCACGCTATCACTACGGGGAGGAGGGGGGTGAATGTTTAATCACCTAATGCCCACGCGGACGACGTCGCGGGCAACAGCTAGTAACTAAATAATGCCGATCTTATAGAAATGGTTGGATAATAATGTTTATAAAACTGTTTTGTAATTTGATATCACAGAAAACCTGCGTCTCTTGTAAATGCTGAGCTAATTTCGATGAAATTCCGTATTAAGCACGTTATATTTTGGTTTTACTTTAAGTTGTTAGATAAGCTTTTTAGGGTGCAGTTATATAATGGTTACCACGCCGGACTGCCGAGCTAAGGTTCGATTCCAGGTTCGAGTCCGTCTGTCACCAGGCTGTATCTCATGAGCCGTGATAGTTCGAGAGTTGAAATTTTCACAGATGATGTATTTCTGTTGCCGCTATAACAACAAATACTGAAAACTAGAATAAAATAAATATTTTGGGGGCTCCCATACAAACAAACGTGATTTTTTTTGTTCATTTTTACTCGATATCGATAACGGCTACAGGTAGATGCTTGAAATATTCACAGAATATGGAATGTATTACTTAATTCAAAAAAAGTAATTGCACTAAAATTAAATTAATATTTGAGGGGGGCTCCCATTAAACAGACATGATTTTTTGTCCGTTTTATAAATAATGGTATGGAACCCTTCGTGCGCGAGTCCGAATCGCACTTGGCCGGTTTTTTAAGTTGTTTAAAACTCTGAAATTGTTCTTACATTAACCTCCAGTCATGTGACATCTAAGCTCCTTTAAAAAAACAAACCTGACTTACGTTGACCTCCATTCATAGACATCTAAGCTTCTTGGTGTCAAATTAAAACCTTTTTCTGCTCTAGTACTCATGCACTTTATATTGTGTGGCCTAGTTAATAGAAATTTAGATTATTTACTACGCATATTATTCTAGTGCATAACACAGTGAGGGCTCTCATATTACACTTAAATCATTGCATTAATAATATATCACAGTCAATTCTTGTATAGTACAAGTTAGAAAAGACTAGTTTCTTATTATGTGCTAACAATTTTTAAAGTTCTAAGTATATCTTGGACACCAATGACAGATTAAAGGTGAAGGAATACATCTCGAGGAAACCTGGACTATAAAGTCTGAAATCACCAACACGCATTGAGCAAGCGTGGTGATTGACGCTCAATCACGACACGACCGGAGAGAGATCAGGCGTAGGACCGACATTTACGTGCTCTCCGATGCATGGGTGAATCAATTTGTGTGCATGAACATGGGTGTTTGACTTAGTCTGGGTGTTCCTATGTATAATATGTATGTATTTACAAAAGAAAAGCATAAAGTACGTTTATCAGTTGTCTAGTACCCACAGTACGAGCTCTGCTTAGTTTGGGACTAGATGACGTTGTGTGAATGTGTGAGGAAAAAGAAAGTAAGGAAATATCGCGTGAACTTAAAAAATCGCTGTCGCTTATGCCTCGAACCGCCCACCCTTGGGCTTATAAGCGTTCGTATTACAAAATGGCCCAAGAATTCTTATTACCATACTACCTTCCGCCAACGGATTCACTCGCGTCTATGGGAACTACTTAACACGCCTGCAGGCTCAGCATGGCGATTCTATATCTATTCTATCAAGAAAAGACAAAGCTCTTTCTGTCAATGTCAACATGTCTTTTGCCCGAGCATGGCGCGACCTGTCGACTCGCATATAATCACTTGTAGACTTATGTCGATCGAAAAAAAATCTTGTCTACGTGTCAAAAAAATCTTATGTCAATCTGTCACTTATCTGTTATTATGGCCATTCTCCGGTAGACAAAACTTGTTTCTATGGTTGCCATGCTGAGCCTGCTCGTCAAAAAGTCTTCCTCGATAAATGGGCTATCTAACATTGAAAGAATTGTTCAAATCTGACCTGTAGTTTTTGAGATTAATGCGTATAAACAAACAAACAAACTATATACCTTATTTTAGAATGATACCATTTCTAATTACATAAGCCAGTTATTTGTACATCTTATAAGTCAGAAGCCAGTATGTCTGACGCCAGTCTAACCAAGGGGTATTGGGTTGCCCAGGTAACTGGGTTGAGGAGGTCAGATAGGCAGTCGCTCCTTGTAAAACACTGGTACTCAGCCGAATCCGGTTAGACTGGAAGCCGACCCCAACATAGTTGGGAAAAGGCTCGGGAGATGATGATAATTATGTTTAATGATAAATTCAAGAAAAACTAATTATTTCCAATCGAATTTAATGAAATTCAATTTAAAAATGCCTGTCAAATCAAATCAAATTCGAATTTATATTATTTTCTTGTACGCCTATACACACAGAAAATAAAAGCTAACGCATTCGATATTTGAAAATTAAAATTAGGCCGTTGCTAAATGTCTGCCTGTGCCGAAAAAAAAATATGTGTAACTCTATACCCTATTGTTTATACAACACTTCCTACTTCAAAATGGCTGCATACATGAAATTCGATTCCTATAAATCAGAACAGAAATATATTATTTCGATAAATATCTTGACATACTTATTAACAATGCAAAATTTTCGCTAAAACTATGTTTCATCGTGGACTCTCTAATATTTTCGTATTGTTACCAGATTAGCAATTTCTCGCGGTTTCTCTCGTTTTTACCGGGGAAATCCGTCTTCTCTTAAAAACACGATAAAAACTTATCCTAATACTATTATAAAGGCGAAAGTTTGTAAGTATGGATGTATGGATGTTTGTTACTCTTTCACGTAAAAACTACTGAATGGATTTGAATGAAACTTTACCACAATATAGCTTATACATCAGAATAACATATAGGCTACTTTTTATCCGGGTATGGAAAGTACTTCCCTCAGAAAGCGGGTGAAACCGCTGGCGGAAGTCGTGGAGTCGCTAATATTTTCGCATTGTTAAGATACCTTTGTAATTAGATTAGCAATTTCTCGCGGTTTCTCTCGTTTTTACCTGGGAAATTCTTCTTTTAAAAACACGATAAAAACTTGTATAAGATAAAAAGTTGATATAACCCAATCAGTTTGCATAGCAGTGGGTCCCATTTCTTTAATTGCCCCAAGGGCCTTTAGTTACCTAGCTACACCATAGGCCCAACCGACCGTGTGTGAAAAAAACCGGCCAAGTGCGAGTCGGACTCGCGCACAAAGGGTTCCGTACCATCCGTCCGTATTTATAAAACGAACAAAAGTAAAGTAAATAATAAACTCCATATTCAGGGAAGATTTCAAGCGTCTGCCTCTTGCCGTTATCAATATCGAGTAAAAAACGAGCAAAAAATCACGTTTGTTGTATGGGAGCCCCCCTCAAATATTAATTTAATTTTATTAAAATTAAATTAAATTAAACTTATTTTTAAAGTAAGTAATACATTCCATATTCTGTGAATATTTCAAGCATCTACCTGTTGCCGTTATCGATATCGAGAAAAAATGAACAAAAAAATCACGTTTGTTGTATGGGAGCCCCCCAAAATATTTATTCTATTCTAGTTTTCAGTATTTGTTGTTATAGCGGCAACAGAAATACATCATCTGTGGAAATTTCAACTCTCTATCACGGTTCATAAGATACAGCCTGGTGCGATAACAATGAGGTTCCGTTTTACCCTTTGGGTACGGAACCCTAAAAAATGCCTCTATAGTATTAACCTATTGCTCTCATTGTTACAGCGTTAGCTCTTTGCGATTGGTCAAACCTTCAGCTCCGAAGACGGAACCTCGCTCGCCGTCACTGCGGGCCTAAACAACACACTGACAACTTCGCCCGCATCGGTGATGTCGCCACATTCGAGTCTTTAGAACTAATCCAAACCCTGAAGAACGTCACCCGTATGTCCGACGCCAGTATCAACCTAAAACCACTCTTAATGACAACGGCAATGAACATGTTTTCCCACTACATGTGCAATGTAAGATTCGACGCGGATACCGACGAAGATTTCAAGCGCATCGTTGATCATTTTGATGAAATTTTCTGGGAGATCAACCAGGGGTACGCTTTAGACTTCCTGCCTTGGCTTCAGCCTTTCTACAAGAAGCATCTAGACAAGCTATCTAATTGGTCATCGGATATACGCTCCTTCATTCTATCAAGAATCGTAGAGCAGCGAGAAATAAATTTGGACGTCGAAGGACCAGAAAAAGACTTTTTGGACGGTCTACTAAAAGTCTTGCATGAAGATCCGACTGTCGATAGAAATACTATCATTTTTATGCTTGAAGACTTCCTAGGGGGTCATTCTTCTGTTGGTAATTTAGTTATGTTGTGTCTGACAGCTGTCGCGAGGGATCCAGAAGTTGGTAGGAAGATCAGAGCTGAACTAGACTCTTTGACAAAGGGTAAACGGCCAGTTACATTGCTGGATAGACAGAGCTTACCGTACACTGAAGCGACTGTCTTAGAGTGCCTAAGATACGCTTCCTCCCCTATCGTACCTCATGTAGCGACAGAAAACGCAGCAATCTCAGGGTTCGGAGTCGAAAAAGGGACAATAGTCTTCATAAACAACTACGAGCTAAACACGTCGGAAGAATATTGGAATGAACCAGAAAAATTTGACCCTTCAAGATTTTTAGAGAAAGTCAAAGTAAGGGTTCGTAGAAATTCTCTGTGTGATTCAGGTATGGAGTCTGATGGTGAACGTCCTAGCAAGCCAGCGGACACGGAAAAGGAGGTCTGGTCTGTTAAGAGAAATATCCCTCATTTTCTCCCCTTCAGCATTGGTAAGCGGACGTGTATAGGGCAAACCTTAGTCACAACAATGAGTTTTGTTATGTTCGCGAGCATTATGCAGGTCTTTGAAGTTGGTGCTGAAAATTTGGAAGACTTGAGGCAAAAACCGGCCTGTGTGGCTCTCCCTAAAGATACATATAACCTCTTTTTGATTCCCAGGAAGCATTGATTTCTTTTTTTTGTTCTTTCTAATACATAACTTATTTGGGCTTGGTTTGTGTTTGTGTTTTTGGTGTGACGCTGTTTTCTTTTAGGTTATTATTTTGAAAATTTTTGCTGTTATTTGTAGTAGCTAGTTTAGCTAGAGGTTTTTTAATTTTTGTTGACTTTTAAAGTTCATTTTTTCTTATTATTCTATTATAGATAGAAATTGATACAAGTCAAAGTTAAGATTGTAGGTTATCTGTCAAAAAAACAGTGTTTTTTCTTTTAAATATGGTTTAAAACAAGATAATAGATTTTTTACAAATTTATAATTAAATTGTCCACTTACATTAAATTAAAAAGTACGTAGCATATTATTTTCTTAATATTGTTTAATTCACTGTCTATGGTATTTTTAAGCACGTTCTAAAATAGTATTTAAATAAAACAGCGTCTTGTCAAAAAAAACATCAAATCCAAGAATGTATCGCTCAAAACTATTTATTTCTTGAAATAATTGATTTTTATAAGTATGTTTTATATTTTCGATAAAATCACACTTGACTTAAATTCTTACATAATGAAAAAAAAGGCGGGAAAAAATGTCTGTTAGTCTATGGAAAATCAATATGGATGTGTACTGATAAAAAAATACGGTTTTCTGTTCTTAATTGTCAACGTTTTCAATATTTAAACTTAAAATTACTTTTTTTATATCCACTTATAGGTATCAGGATTTTTAAAATATCTTTTAGCTTGTTTTTCATGTTTTTTTAACGAAAAATTTTTTTGATCGATAATTTTGGGACAGGAAGCCGAAAAACGACTGTATTTTGCCTGTTAGATTTCGTTTGTACTAGTTAAAAGAATAATTCATGAGTTTTTCTTTATTTGCAAAAATAGATTTCAGACGTAGTGATCATCTTAGTAGTAGATTTTTATCAAATAATTTGAGTCACAAATGTAATGTTGTCTTAGAAACTTGTAGAACTTTTAGAAAAATAGTCAATTGAGTGTCTTTTAAAGTTCCTCTTTTAAAATATTATACAAATTCCTCGTCAAAATTGGCTGTTTATACTTAATTAGACCGAAGAAACGTAGTTGTTTATTTTTTTCCACGTTCGTATTACAAGTTGCATTTAGCGCCATCTAGTAGTGAGTAGCTAAAACTTTTTGATGATACTTTTCTTCGGTTTTATTTTCGTGTGTTTGATGTGTTATTTTACTTGTAGAACTGTTTACATTAGAAATAGATGTAGAATATAGACTTAATAGGGGAAATATTGTAAAAAACTCTTATAATCATGTAGAAACATTATTTAAATACTTAAAATAACTAGATTTTTGACTAAAAGACGATTTTAATTTAAGTTTCAGTGATGTTTTTTTTTATTATAAACCTATAGCGGGTTTCCAAAGAATAAGAACATGTATTTAGTTTGTAGATTAATAATCCAACTAAAAAATTACAGAATTCAATGACGCCATATTGTATTTTAGCGTCACTGGTAATAGATATTTAAAATCAATAAAAATCATCGCAATCCGTTGTAATTTAGGAACAGTTAAATTAAAATTAATGTATTTGAGATAAATATGAGTGAATGTTATAATTATTTTCGAACTAAATGGACCAAATTTTAAAATGGCTGACTTATTGTGACGTAGTTTGTAGAAAATATTGTGATCGATAGTTGAATTAGAAATGAAATTATAGATACCTTTGCATATAAAAAATCTGTTTTTTATTTCTTTTATTTTATACCTTCAGAACTAAACACTCATTATTTATACATAATGGAGTTTACCTTTGTATCATTATCTGCCTAGCTTGGTAGTCGAATAGCGAGTCTTGGGTTCGATTCCCGGATCGTGTTGAAATCGCTTTAAGGGACAAAGCAGCCCAGGAGTCTGGAAGTTGGTGATAGATACACCCGTGCATCGGAGAGCACCTAAATGTAAGCCTGATCTCTCTCCGGTGGTGTCGGATTGCCGTCCCTGAGGACTATGAGAGTGAGGGAATAGAGAGTGCACCTGTGTCCGCGCTAATGTGCGTGCACTATAATATTCATGCGCAGCTGGCTGATCTCATAAGAGAGAACAGTACTCATGTACCCCTATGGACATATTTTATAAAGATGAAGAGTTTTTTTACTTGATTGCCCTAATCTCAGGAATTACTAGAGCGATTTGATATATTCTTTCACTGTTAGATAGCTCATGAATCCATGTAGTATGCTCTGTTGTTCTCTGTTATGTTGTATGTATGGAGTTGTTCCCATGAAGCGATAGAAACCGATGGCGAAAGTTAATATATTATATTTAGAAATACAGTCGTATTATAACACCCAGACCACAGCCAAAAAAACATGCTAATCACGCAAATGTATTTGAACCGGCAATCGAACACGGAACCCTCTGTTTGGCAGTCCAGCATTGTGACCATTGCGCCAACTAGGTCATCAAAAATTTAAAAACTAGATTGTTACTTGCGTGATCGAGAATCGGACTTCTAATATACTCATATCTTGAGAGGTTGGACATCACTGAGTCACCATAACAGAAACATTATTATTCATATTCATATTCTTCGTAATTATTCTTTATTGCATCATCATTATCTTTTGCCCTTGCCTGCCTGGATGAATTCTATTCTAGGTAAACCAAGACGAATATTGCCCTATCATTATTCTCATGTATGAGCTATAATAACGCCATTGTAATCAGCCTTCTTATCGTCCCACTGCTGGGCTCAGGCTTCCTCTCACACAGAGAAGGATTGAGCGTTAGTCACCACGCTTTCTCAATGCGGGTTGGTGATTTCAGACTTTATAGTCCAGGTTTCCTCTAATCCACCTTGAATCAGTCATTGGTGTCCAAGATATTCTTTCAAAGTGCACACGACTTAGAAAAGTCGCATTAGTACCTACTTGCCTGGCCTGGAATCGAACGCGCACACTCATACTTAAGAGGCTGGTGCTTTAACCAATAGGCCACCATGAATTATCAGGGGAATTAACTGGTCTGCTTCATCACCCTTTAACTGTCATTCAGGAATCGAGCATAACTATCTGCCTAGCCTTTTCCCAAGCTATGATGGGGTCGGCTTCTAGTCTTAACCGGATGAAGCTGAGTACAAGTGTTTTACGTGGAGCGAACGCCTGTCTGACCTCCTCAACCCAGTTACCTGGGCAACCGATTACTCCTTACTAAGACTGGTTGTGAGACTTTCCGGCTTCTAACTACCCGTAACGACTGCGAAAGATGTACAAATGACAGCCGGGACCCACCAATTTAACGTGCCTTCTGAAACACGGAGGAACTCGTCATGACAAGATTATTTTACATCCACGTACCGACCGCGCCAAGCGTTGCTTAACCTTATGATCGATTAACCCGTGCGGCTTTTACTTAGCCACAAATCGAGTCAAACATAACCAATTTCAAAATAAAAAACTAAGGAATCTATTTTTAGAACAAAACCAATTTAGATCGTCCGCCATATTGCTGTAGGTAGCTAAAATAAAACAAAATGGCGGTTGTTTTTCTCTTCGAAGATTAGAATTTCATATTGTCAGTAAAGATTTGCGTCACAGATTACCATTAGTTGAGAAGTCCTGGGGACATGTTTTATGTATTTTGTGTTTTGTTTTAGCAATAGATATTGTTTGTGATATTTTCT
Source organism: Heliothis peltigera (assembly GCA_958496145.1). NCBI lineage: Eukaryota > Metazoa > Arthropoda > Insecta > Lepidoptera > Noctuidae > Heliothis > Heliothis peltigera. The sequence continues at coordinate 3,593,174 of OY292351.1, forward strand.
TTTGTTTATTCGTTAAGCAAATTAGTTTGGTTTTGCATTTTGTCAATTGATGGTTTGATTTTGTTCTTGTTTGACATTTGATCTTTAGTTAATAAGTTTTTGATTGTTTTATTATTTATTCAACTTATTTACAAATATGTACAAAAATTAGAAGGCTTACCAGCCTAATACAAAAAAATATGTAATGAATTTCATATTATCAAATAGCTAATCACAAGCCTCCACATATAATTTCAAATAATCCGCTATATTTAATAAGTTCACACGGTCTTCTGAAACTCTTGAGGTGTTTTTAAGAGAATTCTTACAAAGTTAAATTATTTTACAAAAAAAATATCTTCGTGAAAATGCAGGCTTAAAAATATCTGAAAATTAACGATAACTTTGAAAATTTTACTTTTCGGTTATTTTTCTAATAAACTCTTACGAAACAAAAAATACATAGAAAACCACCCAACTTTAACCGCCTAAGAACAGCCAGCGACATCTATCATCGAGTAGCGGTACTTACAATTAGTTCTTACTCAAAGCACGAGATAGCGCTGTTACACATATTCCGTCAACGCTTGATAAATTGCATACCATAAAACAATCTAAATTATACAATATTACATGAAAAATAACAGCAAAAATCCCCAAGAAACACAAACAGGATACTATTAAGTATCCGCTGATGTTTTATTCATCAACATGGCTGGTCCTTATAATGAATTATTAATATCGAAACTAAGATTCGTCCTTTGAACACATTTAAAGTTGTTATGGTAGGTCAGTACAAATTGATGCACATAATAAATGCATCCAGACGATTCCTGTTTCATAAAACATTTTGCAAAACAATGTTTATTCCTATACATTCACCTACGTCATTGTTTACCTATCTATTGTAGGTACATAAAAAACTAAAAGGCGTCGAAAAGCTCATCCCCATCGCTGTCTACTGGCAGCGTACCCAAGAGGCTGGCAGCATCGCCACGTTGTATGACAATGCTTATTCTCTGACCAAAGTAATAGCCAGCCTTTGGGTCACGGGTAGCGTCAACCAGCCATTAGTTTCACTCGTGTACCCTAGGAACTACTCTCAGCATCCGGATAAAAATAGCCTACAGCCTTTCTAGATAAATGAGCTATGTAACACTGAAAGAATTTCTCAAATCGGACCAGTAGTTCCTGAGATTAGCGCGTTCAACCAAACAAACTAGTATCTAGATTTATTATCAGCCTTTTGATCGTCCCACTGCTGGGCACACACCTCTCACACAGAGAAGGGTTGAGCGTTAATCACCACGCTTGCTCAATGTGGGTTGGTGATTTCAGACTTTATAGTCCAAGTTTCCTCGAGATGTTTTCCTTCACCTTTAATCAGTCATTGGTGTCCAAGATATACTTAGAAAGTACCTACATATAACTTAGAAAAGTTATATGGATCCTTGCCTGCCCTGGTATCGAATCCGCGCACTCATACTTGAGAGGCTGGTGCTTTAACCACTAGGCCACCACGACATTGCACGAACATCAAGTAATATAATAATATTGTTAGTTGGACAGTCGCCAAAATGACTAGAGGCAATTTCTAGAATCAGAATGAATTCATACGTTTCCAAATTACACGGTTGAATCATTTGCATTTCACAATAATATGACATTTGAGAAACATTTTAAGTCGTGGTGGCCTAGTGGTTAAAGAGCCAACCTCTCAAGTATGAGGGCGTGGGTTCGATTCCAGGTCGGGCAAGTACCAATGCAACTTTTCTAAGTTTGTATGTACTTTCTAAGTATATCTTGGACACCAATGACTGTGTTTCGGATGGCACGTTAAACTGTAGGTCCCGGCTGTCGTTGAACATCCTTGGCAGTCGTTACGGGTAGTCAGAAGCCTGTAAGACTGTAGAAAAACTATTAACAAACATTCTAACGTTGGTTTTATCCTTTGACCTAGTAGTAGTAGCAGTGGATTAGTGCGATTGCTGAGCAGTTCGAATCCCGGGTCGGGCCGAAATTGCTTTGTGGGTTTTGAGAAACTTTCATAAAGCAGCCCGAAGTTTGGAAGTTGGTGATTGATACACCCGTGTATCGGGTCGCACGTAAATGTCAGTCCTGCGCCTGATCTCTCTCCGGTCGTGTCGGATTACCGTCCTATCGGACTATGAGAGTGAGGGAATAGAGAGTGCACCTGTATCTGCGCGAATGCTTGTGCAGCTGGCTGATTTTAGAAAGCACGGCCGCCGTAGCCGAAAATCGGCCTAGAAGCCATCATCATCATAATATTAGTTAGGATGACTAGCCCTATATTCCTTTATTATTCACCATGACAGTTATCTTGTGTAAATATTAGCAAACATCTGCTTTTAACGTGTAACATATTATAGTACTCGTCTACCTAATCTCTCTATGGCGTCATGGCTTGACATTTTTAACACTGAAGGGCCGACATGGGCGGGCCATTAATTTTGTCCTTACATATACAATCTACTTACCTACATATTATTTTACTGCAGGCTTAGCATGGCGATTCTATATCTATTCTATCAAAAAGATAAAGCTCTTGCTGTCAATGTCAACATGTCTTCTGCCCGAACATGGCGCGACCTGTCAACTCGCATATAATTGTAGACTTATGTCGATTGAAGAAAAGAAAAAAATCTTTTTTACGTGTCAAAAGATATTTTACGTCAATCTGTCACTTTTCTGTCATTATGTCAATTTTCCGGTAGACAAAACTTGTTTCTACGGTTGCCATGCTAAGCCTGCTGGTCAGGCAAGTACCAATGCAAGTTTTCTAAGTTTGTATGTACTTTCTAAGTATATCTTGGACAACAATGAGTGTGTTTCGGATGGCACGTTAAACTGTAGGTCCCGGCTGTCATTGAACATCCTTGGCAGTCGTTACGGGTAGTCAGAAGTCAATAATAACGCCAGTCTAACCATGCGTTATTGGGTTGACCAGGTAACTGGGTTGTGGAGGTCAGATAGGCAGTCGCTTGTAAAACACTGGTACTCAGCTGAATCCGGTTAGACTGGAAGCCGACCTCAACATAGCTTGGGAAAAGGCTCGGGAGATGATTTATTTCAGATTATTTTCACAGAAACAAACATGATACAATAATGCGCTCATTTCTAAATTCAAACTAATTACTCTAAGATTCAAACGATCCAAATGTTACCATAGGGAAAAATACATTTTATAACACACTTTACACTTTCATCGTAAAAAGCGTTAGAAAAATAGTGTTGCCATTAATAAAATCTGTAGAAAGACCTCTTTTTATCTTTGCCATCAATCTAAATCGCTCGTTAAGACTAAAATAACTTTAAACGCATTTACTTGGCAACTGAAGCTATAATTTTTACGATACATTGTAAGATAACTAAATATTTCTCGACACTAAAATCTATTTCATACGATATTACCTCCTCTAACTAAAATTAAAGGAAAAATATTTTTTTTAAAAGCTTTTATAGTCCGCCATATTGGATTTAGAATAACGTCAAATTAATTTTTAAGTCACTCTCAATAAGCCCTTTGATTTGATACCCATATTGTTGAAATTCATTAAAAATAACTACTCCGCCATCTTGGACGGTCCGCCATATTGGATTTAGAATAACGTCATATAACATATCTTGCATTGTCATTCAAACTGAACGCGTATACAAAATTTCTGCTCAATCGGTTGAAGATATCTACTTCAAAATTGAGTTCAAAGAATCAAGCGTCTGCCTATCTGAGCTCCTCGACCCAGCTACCCGGGCAACCTAATACCCCTTGGTTAGACTGGTGTCAAACTTACTGGCTTCCGACTACCCATAACGCTTACGAAGAATGTTTAATGACAGCCGGGACCTACAGTTGAATGTGCCATCGGAAATCTGCGCGTATGCTTGTGCACTATAATATATCCTGCGCAGCTGGCTGATCTCCATAAAAGAGAACGGCCGCATTAGCCGATAATCGGCCTGGATGCCATCATATTTGATTTGCCAAGGTGACACGTGACAGCTACAATACCCACGCCGGGTGTCACCCATCCTAGCTACGTCACTATGGACGCCATTATATTTATCAAGTAGTACCATAATCGCTATATCCTGTGAGGAAATAACTTGCGTTATCTAATACTAGCTGTTGCCCGCGACGTCGTCCGCGTGGGCATTAGGCGATTAAACATTCCCCTCCCCCCGTACGTGATAGCGTGATAATATGTAGCCTATATGTTGACCTGACCTCTTAGTTATATTCATGCGAAATTTGAAGCAAATCCATGCTGTACTTTTTGGGATTATCCCGGACATACATATGTACAGACAAATAGACAAAAATTCTAAAAACTATATTTTTGGCTTCGATATCGATTGTAGATCACGCCCCAATTGTTCTTTTTAAAAAATATTCAATGTACAGTTTTGACTTTTCTACGATTTTATTATAACTTGCGTTATCTAATATTATGCGTTTAACTATATGGCCTGTTGCTAATCCAATGGAATTTATCCTGCTAAAGTAGGTAATAACTCGTATATTTATTTATCTGGCTGTTTGTCACAACAAACTGACTGTGCGAGTTCGATTCCAAGTCAGGTACGTACCAATGCAACTTTTCTAAGTTACATGTACTTTCTAAGTATATCTTGGACACCAATGACTGATTAAAGGTGAAGGAAAACATCTCGAGGAAACCTGGACTATAAAGTCTGAAATCACCAACCCGCATCGAGCAAGCGTGGTGATTAACGCTCAATCCTTCTCCGTGGGAGAGGAGGCCTGTGCCCAGCTTTTTTTTTAATCTTTCGGATTTTTCTTTTCCTTTTTTAAAATTTGTAGGTAATTTATAGTCCTTCTGGCTTTAAGTACTTGGCAATACATTAAGGTCCAGTTTCACGATGTCCGAACAGCCACTATCTACCGAATAAATTAAAAAATGTAACAAACTTTGTATGAAATTATCTACCAAATAAACTAACTGCAACTTATTCGTAGGTGGTGAAACAGGCCCTTCTTTTTCGTGGCAAATCATCAAATGACCCCCTACCGCTGTGGGTGCAGCTGGAGGGAGTGTCAGACTCTTACTGACTAAAACCCACTATGTTCCTTCTGGAGGTCCCTGTGTGCCAGTGCCGCGGTATATCTTATGAACAACCCCAGGATGAAACAGGCCCTAAGAATCGTATCATTCTGACTAATTAACATATTTTATCTATAATGTTTCCCAAACAAAACAACATAGTGACAATCATGAATCATTGTTTCTATAAAACATGTTGACTAGTTCAGTCACCCGCCAAAACAAACTATGGACGACCTTCCTACTAATTTGCTACGATTTTATCTACAGCAAGCTTGGAGCAATGTAACAACTGGAACAGCCATGGACACAAATATCTATACAGAAGTCGTGGTTTACACCAATGACTGTGTTTCGGATGGCACGTTAAACTGTAGGTCCCGGCTGTCATTGAACATCCTTGGCAGTCGTTACGGGTAGTCAGAAGCTAGTAAGTCTGACGCCAGTCTTACCAAGCGGTATTGGCTTGCCCTGGTAACTGGGTTAAGGAGGTCAGACAGGCAGTCGCTCCACATAAAACACTAGCACTCAGCTGCATCCGGTTAAGACTGGAAGCCGACCCCAACATAGCTTGGGAAAAGGCTAGGCAGATGATGTACCTAAAGTATCAAAAAGGCTAATCTCATTAATACCTTTGGCTTAAGAAAAAGTACCAAAATGGTGTATCCATTTGGTTGTATGCTCTAAGAACTACGACAATCGCAGCCTCTGTCATTCGTTCAAGAACGAATGAGACAGTATACAATTCACTCACCGTTTCGCGAGCGAATTAAATTCAGTACAGAATAGTGGTTACTAGGGAGCGCACGTCGGCAATACAAAAATATTTCGTGAGTCTTTTATTTTTCCTTATTTTGATATTTCCGTTTTTAGGTTATGTTTGCAAATGTGTTTTAATAAATAATTGTGTTTTTTTTATCAATAATATTGCATAGAGTGAATATCTAGCGTTATTTTTGTAGTTACAAAAAGTTTTTTATTGCATTTACGTAAAATAGTGTTAGGAAACCGCGCATTTTGACGCTGTGTTAATTATGTAGGTATTTTGTCGTATACTGTTGTGATATAAATTAATATTAGACTAGTTTTAACGACTTTAAGATGGAAGATAAGATTTTGATTGCTTCGTTCGGTAGCAAGTCATATTTTTAGTAGATACTTCATTTGGGCACCCGAATAAAAAGAAGCCTACATTTTATTCTGATGTATAAGCTATATTACTGCTAAGTTTTATCAAAATACATTCGATAGTTTTTACGTGAAAGGGTCACAAATATAGAATAATACTTACAAACTCTCGCGTCTATAATATTCATCATCTGCCTCTTTATCGTCCCACAGCTGGGCACAGGCCTCCTCTCACACGGAGAAGGATTGAGCGTTAATCACCACGCTTGCTCAATGCGGGTTGGTGATTTCAGACTTTATAGTCCAAATTTCCTCGAGATGTTTTCCTTTACCTTTAATCAGTCATTGGTGTCCAAGATATACTTAGAAAATACATATAACTTATAAAAATTACTTTGGCACTTGCCTGACCTGGAATCGATCCCACACACTCATACGAGAGGCTGGCGCGTACTAGGCCAATAAAATATGTTGTTGTTTTCATGACTTTTTTTCTGGTAAACATGATCCTTAGCATGTACTAGATGACCTGTAAAAATATGGTGCACTAGTTTTGTTAGACCCTATATATTATTATTAATATATTGATAAGGAACTTTCAATCAACAGTCTGTTTGTCAGCCTGAAACCCACGCAGAAACACCTAATTCCTGAATTCAATTTTCGCAATACAAATCGTGTTTGACTTCATATCAATCAGGATTGAATCGCGTAAATGAATTAGGTTTTGTAAACAATACATGTGATGACGTCCAGGCTGATTGTCGGCTACGGCGTTCCCTTTTAAGGAGATCAGCCAGCTGCGCAGGACATATTATAGTGCACAAGCATTCGCGCAGACACAGGTGCACTCTCTTAGTCCGATGGGACGGCAATCCGACACGACCGGAGAGAGATCAGGCGCAGGACCGACATTTACGTGCTCTCCGATGCACGGGTGAATCAATCACCAACTTCCAGACTTCAGGCTGCTTTATGAAAGTTTCTCAAAACCCGATACGATGTACCCCGAATATAATAATTAAAGAAATATAAAACATTTTCTTCTTCTAAACATTCACTCTTCTCGCCCGTTGACATGGGCGACAAGCGGCGTGTCATTTCGCTAAATTCCTATATGTCATATACGAATCTCACTGGCGACATTTTAGTTGTTGCCTGAATGTAAACATTTTGTTACGATTATGTTATGGCGGTTATTGCTTGCGATAGTCGCGGAGACATTCTCGTACCGTAGGTAATTCCTCACACATTCACACAACATCATCTAGTCCCAAACTAAGCAGAGCTCGTACTGTATGTTATCAGATGTCTAGTACCTTTTTATTTTATAAATACATACATATTATACATAGGAACACCAAGACTAAGTCAAACACCCATGTTCATGCACACAAATATTTGACTTATGCGAGAATCGAACTAGAGATCTCCGGCGTGGCAGGCAGATTCACTAACTACTACGCTATCAGCTGGTCGAGAAAACACACATAGCTATATCATTTGTCATTCATTGTATCCGTTGCTTAGCAACCGTAACAAACAAATGACGTCACATTTCATGCACTGAATAATTTACTTCGGATAGTTGTGTGTGCGCGAATAGATATAGTAAGGAATGAGTATATAAGAGGAAGTTATCATCCCAATTCCCTACATTTTCAAGCGCCATGTGTACGATTTAAAAAAAGAACAGTTTATTTGAAGCTCAACCGTTGCATCTTGGTACCGAAATAAGAAAAAAAGGAGGTACAACATACCAAAGGAGTCTTGCTTACAGTTTTTTTTATTATTCGTTGCTTTTTTTAAACTGGTTGCATTTCATTTAGCGATTGGCAACACTGGCTGGTGTAAATGTTAGTAAACATGTCATTAATAAGTCCAAAATTAAAGGCTAATTTAGACGGGGAGAGTTTCTCGTTACGAAGATACGATAATTGAAGGAATATAATTAGCAACCAAATAATAAGATCTAGAATCACAAATTAAATACTATCCGTATAAACTGGATTGATGCAGACGAGTTAAAAAATACACGGCGAGAAAGAGACGGCAAAACTTTAGCTGAATGTGCAAGCGAGACGCAAATACCAATTGTTAACTCGCTGTCCTTGACAACACGTTATTTTTGTTAGAATGAGAAAAAATAATGCAACTTAGATGCTATTTATAGTACTTGAAAAAAATATTGGCGGTAATAGGCTTACTACACGATCCAAAGAAACCGCAGATAGAGGTCACCTTTTTTTGGCGGGAACTCATCAAATGACCCCTCCCACTGTGTGTGCAGCGGGAGGGAATGTCAAACTCATCTTTTTCCCAAGGAGCCTTTTTCCCAACTATGTTGGGGTCGGCTTCCAGTGTAACCGTATACAGCTGAGTACCAGTGTTTTACAAGGAGCGACTGCCTATCTGACCTCCTCAACCCAGTTCCGGGCATCCTAATACACTGGCGTCAGACTCACTGCTTCTGACTACCCGTAACGACTGCCAAGGATGTTCAATGACAGCCGGGACCTACAGTTTAACGTGCCATCCGAAACACAGTCATTGGTGTCCAAGATATACTTAGAAAGTACATACAAACTTAGAAAAGTTGCATTGGTACTTGCCCGACCTGGAATCGGACCCACGCCCTCATACTTGAGAGGCCACCACGACTTCAGGGAGTGTCAGACTCTTACTGACTGAAACCCGCTATGTTCCTTCTGAAGGGTTTTGTGCGCCAGGGCCACGGTAACTCTTACGAACAGCCCGCAGCCCAGACAGAACAAAGGTCACCTTGGCCCAATTGGTGTGAAAATCTACCGTGTAGACGATGGCTGGGTTGTTCGCAAGAGCTCGGCAAGAACCAAACCGACCGCTGACAGAGGTGACTTTGGTAGCGTCTCCCGTCGGCCGACAGCGTTCCACACGGTTGGGGCCGACCACGGACACTGTCGCGATGGATGCGCTCCCGACCAAGGTCGTTCAAAGTCGTTTGTCTCCGCCCTTATCAGCAGGCTTAGCATGGCGATTCTATATCTATTCTGTCAAGAAAAGACAAAGCTCTTTCTGTCAATGTCAACATGTCTTCTGCCCGAGCATGGCGCGACCTGTCAACTCGCATATAATCACTTGTAGACTTATGTCGATCGAAGAAAAGATAAATTTCTTCAAAAAATGTCAAAGGAAATCTTACGTCAATCTGTCACTTTTCTGTCATTATGTCCATTCTCCGGTAGACAAAACTTGTTTGTAAGGTTGCCATGCTAAGCCTGCTGGTCGGCCGACCAACGTCTACACAAAAATTTTCGCACCAACTGGACTAAGGTGTCCTCTGTCGGGCGTTTGGTTTGGATTGTGTAGGCCTATTACTGCCTAAAAACAGAACAGATTTTGATGCAATTTTTGTTGTTCCATAGATAATGCCAGAGGTACACCCAGCGTTTGCAAACTCCGGAAAGAGGGCGGGACTTGAAGTCTGGAGGATAGAGGTGAGTGGAACTCCTTGCTATACATGAGAATCGAACCTGTAACACTCCGATCTTAATCACATAGACTGCTGTAGTTAATATTTTTGCTCGATTTGGCACACTGGTACCTACTTAACTCCATGGCGAGACTGTTGAACACGGAATCTCGGATTCGATTCCCTGATCAACCCGAAATAGCTTTGTGAGTTTTAAGAAACCTTCACAAAAAAGAAGCCTGGAGTCTGAAAGTTGGTGATTGATACACCCGTGCATCGGAGAGCACGTAAATGTCGGTCCTGCGCCCGATCTCTCTCCGGTCGTGTCGGATTGCCGTCCCATCGGACTATGAGGGTGAGGGAATAGAGAGTGCACCTGGGTCTATTTAAATAGCTAAAATGCGGGTAACAACGCGAGAAACAACTAGAGTTTGTTAAACCGCAACCCGGCCTATAGTATGTAATATCATATTCTGCATGCCACGTGTATCTAAAATAGATGTCAGCTGTGTTGTTAGACTTTTTTTTTAAATCTTATTTATGTGCCCGGCTAACTCGAGACATTCGCAAATAAATATCTGCCTTGCCATTATATCATTGTCACTTAGATTTTTTTTTTGTTAGCGGCCTAAGATAAAGATGCGAAAAAAAAATAGTTTGTACTTATTTTTGTTACATTATTTTCATAAAATTCCGAATTGATTGCTTATGGAAGTGGTGAAGGGCGTTTTGGGGAACTGTCTTTTGTTTTGACGTTCGAAAAGTCAAGGTTTCCTCGATATGTTTTCCTTCACCTTTAATCAGTCATTGGTGTCCAAGATATACTTAGAAATACATATGTATGCTTGTATTTAATAAATTAAAAGAAAATTCTTTTTTTAAAAAGCTTTTATAGTCCGCCATATTGGATTTAGAATAACGTCAAATTATTTTTTAAGTCACTCTCAATAAGCCCTTTCATTTGATACCCATATTGTTGAAATTCATTAAAAAAAACTACTCCGCCATCTTGGACGGTCCTCCATATTGGATTTAGAATAACGTCATATAACATATCTTGCATTGTCATCCAAACTGAACGTGTATACAAAATTTCAGCTCAATCGGTTGAAGATATCTACTTCGAAATTGAGTTCAAAGAATCCACCGTAACATACATACACGGCAAGTTAAATAAAAGCTTTTAAAATATGTCAAATTGTTTAAGCTTATGTCAACATATATGTCACATATATTGTGTTTATTATGAAAACGTAAGTATCCAAATGACGGCGCTGGATTATTAGAATTGAGATGCGGACTAAGTCATATATAAAATACTTTATCACATTCATTTTGTAAAGCATCTTAAAATAATGTCAGTTTAATTTATCGTTTTGAATCGAAAACTGTTTTTATTATTTTATTGATAATTTAATCGAAATAAGTATACGGCTTGATGCGAAAAATCGGTGACGTCATATGTGGTGTTTTCATACAAATCGCATAGAGAGTAACCGTTTTTGACAGTTCTAAAAAAGTATTGAATTTGACTAGTTGTCCGCATCCCTATTATTTTAACGACGGGGACATTTATAAGCGTAGGGCTTTACCAAGAATATTATTTGAAGTTTTATTATGACTGGACACGGGCGTGAGATTAAGGTGCTTTGCTGATGAGTACCCAGATCTCGTAGTGGCCTAGTGGTTAAAGCACCAGCCTCTCAAGTACTTGTGTGCGGGTTCGAGTCCATGTCGGGCAATTGCCAATGCAACTTTTCTAGGTTATATTATGTACAGACGCCAGCACATCAAGCTACTGAAATTTGCCAATTAGCTTTGAACCATATACTTCTACGATAAAGTTGAAAATCTATTAAGGAAGACATATTGTAGTACCTTGATGTGATGGCGTCGATGTACATACTTCTAAGTAGGTATATCTTGGACACCAATGACTGATTAAAGGTGAAAGAAAACATCTCGAGGAAACCTGGACTATAAAGTCTGAAAACACCAACCCGCATTGAGCAAGCGTGGTGATTAACGCTCAATATTTTTTGCTTAACTAAAATATGGTCTAATTAGACTCTCTCATTTTTAACCTCATTAACATAGTTGCATTGGTTCTTGCCCGACCTGGAATCGAACCCACGCCCTCATACTTGAGAGGTTGGCTCTTTAATCACTAGGCCACCACGACTACCTCAAATGACCATAATATACAAGTATCTAGTTTTATTTCATGCAAGTCAGCTAGTAGGTTGATTTGTTTTTCGCTGATACACTCGTCAAACAGCATGTCTCAAAAACATCCATCCCGTTCTGAATTTTGTAAGAGCCTGTTTAGAACATTTTCAAGGGCGCAGTTTTGAAAACTCGCTCCCGGTGCTTAAGGGTTGAACTACATCTGGCAGCACGGAATCGCCTTTTCCGTCGCGCTTTCTCTTTCTGTCGCTTAGAACTGCCATTTGCTAGAACTATACAGAAAGCATAATGCGATAGCACGCGGCGGAATCCTTGAGGCGATCGGCTGGCTTGGTCTAGCAAATGGCAGTTCTAAGCGACAGAAAGAGAAAAGGCGATGGAAAAAAGCGATTCCGTGCTGCCAGATGTAGTTCAACCCTAAATGGCTGGTTACGACATTGCTGAACCCCGAAATAAACTAGAACACTAGAGAGAATTTCAGATTTTTTTTTTAAACAGGTCTAGGAATAGACTCGTGCCTACAAAAAATGTTATAATCTTTTTTACTAGTACATTAGTTGCCAAGTTCATGGTAAAAATAACTTTGATTCAACTGATGATGAAGGTCGTGGTGGCCTAGTGGTTAAAGTACCAGCCTCTCAAGTATGAGTGAGCGGGTTCGATTCCAGGTAGGCAAGTACCAATGTAACTTTTATAAGTTATATGTACTTTCTAAGTATATCTTGAACTCCGATGACTGATTAAAGGCGAAGGAAATATCTCGAGGAAACCTGGACTATAAAGTCTGAAATCATCAACCCGCATTGAGCAAGCGTGGTGATTAACGCTCAATCCTTCTCTGTGTGAGAGGAGGCCTATGCCCAACAGTGGGACGATAAACAGGCTGATGATGATGATGATGAACTTGAACTATTTATCAAAGATTCAGGCCTTTCCACTTCTGTCAGGGCAGCTGTTCGCAAGAGTTACCCTAGCCCTGGCACACAGGACCTCCAGAAGGAACATAGTGGGTTTTAGTCAGTAAGAGTCTGACACTCCCTCCAGCTGCTCCCTCAGAGGGAGTCATTTGATTATTGACTGATAACCAATCTTACCAAGAATTATCGGGTTGCACTTGTAACTGGGTTGAGGAGGTCAGATAGGCAGTCGGTCCACGTAAAACACTGGTACTCAGCTGCATGCGATTAAGACTGGAAGCCGACCCCAACATAGCTCGGGAAAAGGCTAGGCTGTTGATAGTTAAACTATAGGTAAATACAATACAATATTAATTTTGTCCCCTTGATATAAACTGTCCAAATAAAGATGTCCGCTATTAAAAATAATTTTGTTTTCATTTTTAATTAGATTGCATATTTATACTTATACATTGTAATTTAAATTTTAATTAAAACTCGTTATTATTTTAACATTAATTAATGATAATCTCGATACGTGATTTTAAATAATGAGGATAATTTAGAAAATAAGGAAAAATCACTAAATAATATACAATACATGCATTTCATATTTTATTTAGACTTTTTTTATAGAAATTGATATAGAATATGTGATGGCATCCAGGCCGATTGTCGGCTACGGTGGCCGTTCTCTTTTATTATGGAGCTCAGCCAGCTGCGCAGGATATATTATAGTGCACTCACATTCGCGCAGATACAGGTGCACTCTCTATTGATGGGATGAGATGGGACGGCAATACGACACGACCGGAGAGATATCAGGCGCATGACCGACATTTACGTGCTCTCCGCTGCACGGGTGTACCGATCACCAACTTCCAGACTCCAGACTGCTTTATGAAAGTTTCTCAAAACCCGCAAAGCGATTTCGGCCCGACTCGGGATTTGAACCCGAGACCCCGTGCATTACATTCACACAACGTCATCTAGTCCCAAACTAAGCAGAGCTCGTACTGTGGGCACTAGACAACTGATAAACGTACTTATATACTTTTCTTTTGTAAATACATACATATTATGCATAGGAACACCCAGACTAAGTCAAACACCCATGTTCATGCACACAATTGTTTGACTTATGCGGGGATCGAACCCGCGACCTTCGGCGTGGCAGGCAGTGTTGTATACCATTGCGCCATCTCGTCATATTTTCAATAATCGTATTAGATGTCTGCTATATGCTTTTTTTAAATTGTTTTTCTTTTGTTTTAGAACTTCGAACCTGTTCCAGTACCTACATCTCATCATGGCAAGTTCTTTTCAGGAGATTCCTACATTGTCCTTAGCGTAAGTACTTATAAAGACTACATACCACCTATCTTTGCTGTCGGCCAAATAAAGACCAATCAATTTAGTCATTTTAGCCAGTTGCGTCAAAATTGGTCTGTGTTGGTGCACTTTAGTCAAGGGACCTTAGACAGAGGCGTCAAAGAGAGAAGCCGTGGTGGCCTAGTGGTTAAAGCACCAGCTGCAGGCTTAGCATGGCGATTCTATATCTATTCTGTCAAGAAAGGACAAAGCTCTTTCTGTCAATGTCAACATGTCTTCTGCCCGAGCATTGCGCAACCTGTCAACTCGCATATAATCACTTGTAAACTTATGTCGATCGAAGAAAAGAAATAATTCTTTAAAATATGTCAAAAGAAACGTCAATCTGTCACTTTTCTGTCATTATGCGCATTCTCCGGTAAACAAAACTTGTTTCTATGGTTGCCATGCTAAGCCCGCAGGTCAGACCATTGCAACTTTAATTACTTTAAAAGTTGCTAAGTATATCTTGGACGCCAATGACTAATTAAAGGTGAAGGAAAACATCTCGAGGAAACCTGGACTTTTCGAACGTCAAAACAAAAGACATCATCAGCATCACAGCCTTATTTATCATCCCACTGCTGGGCACAGGCCTCCTCTCCAACGGAGAAGGATTGAGCGTTAATCACCACGCTTGCTCAATGCTGGTTGGTGATTTCAGACTTTATAGTCCAGGTTTCCTCGAGATGTTTTCCTTCACCTTTAATCAGTCATTGGTGTCCAAGATAAACTTAGAAAGTACGTATAACTTAGAAAAGTTACATTGGTACTTGTCCGATCTGGAATCGAACCCACACCCTCATGCTTGAAAGACTGGTGCTTTAACCAATAGGCCACCACGCCATTCGCAACTTCTTTTGTCTTATCGCTGGGAAGAAGAAGTGGCGCAACAAACTCCTCACTGCAAGACAATACTTCTTCATTTCTAGACCACAGGCACTGAGAACCGCCTATCCTGGGACATACACTTCTGGCTTGGCAGCAAGACTACCCAAGATGAGGCAGGGTCTGCAGCTGTCCTCACAGTCAACATGGATGATGAGCAGTTCCATGGAGCCGCTATACAGCATCGGGAAGTCCAGGGCTACGAGTCGAAACAGTTCTTGGACTATTTTCAACCAGGTTAGCTTTTCTTCTTAATAGGGTATTATACTTAATTAAAGAAAATACTTCAAAATGTTGATTTCGAAATAAGAAGTAATAAAAAAAAATATTTTGGAAAAATACATACGCGTTCTTCCTAAAAAAAATTTTGAAATTCTAACTTTTTATTTTCCCGTGTAAACGCCGTTCCCCATTACATGACGTCATCATGGTATGTAAACAAAACTGACAGATGGCTATAAATGCAGTCGTAACCTAACTCTCTTGACAGGCAGGTGACAGGTGACAGATAGCTACCTGTGTGTGCCATTATGACGTCACATCATGGCGCCTCGTGTTTTAAGTCACGTCTTCAACAGATTAAAAATACAAGTTTTTAAATTAAGTATATTAAAGCAATCA
This sequence comes from Heliothis peltigera, assembly GCA_958496145.1. Lineage (NCBI taxonomy): Eukaryota > Metazoa > Arthropoda > Insecta > Lepidoptera > Noctuidae > Heliothis > Heliothis peltigera. Next base: position 3,608,779 of record OY292351.1, read on the forward strand.
TTGAAAAATATAAGTTGAAATGTAAATATTTGTGTATAGGGGCAGGTATATTTTCAATTTAAATGAAACACATAATTTTCTGTTTACCACCGAAAGTACCCTATTGAAGAGCTTGGCTCTTGTCCGTGCAGCTCTTTCTATTTCTGCCTATCGTCTGCCAACTCTTGAACTTCCTTATACGTCTCAAACTTTACCTTTTCTTAAATTTGACTGATGTAGCTAGGTATATCTTGGCCAAGCCCTTCCCCTCTTTCCCTTCTATGGTGATAGCTTTTTTTAAAGGCGCGTGTTCGAAAATCTGGCAACGTCGCAAATAGCTGTCAGATATTTACATGTTTTAATTAATTTCTCAATTTTATTTTATGAAATCATAAAATAATGCTTTGTAGTGTACTAGGAAAGTTAATAGAGAATGCAATTATTAATATCGTAACACCGAATATGTAGTTTTATATGTAAATGTGTATTTGGAAACTTTCCAAGTGCCTTTTATACAAGTAAAACGTTTAAAACATCAAATTTAGTGTTTTAATTGCAATTCCTATTCAATGTTTAGTGCACTACAGAGCCATATGTCTTACTTTCATATAGTAAATTGGCCAAATTAATTAAAACGTGTTATTTGACAGCTATTTGCGACGTTGCCAACTTTCTGTAGCGAAAATTTTGATACTACTTCTAGCAAGCTTATGTTAATTTTTACGCTACTATTGATGGAGGAATAGAAAGAGACAGAGCGACAGTGAATGTGTGTAGAGACCAGCAGGCTTAGCATGGCGATACTATATCTATTCTGTCAAGAAATGACAAAGCTGTTTCTGTCAATGTCAACATATCTTCTGCACGAGCATGGCGCGACCTGTCAATTCGCATATAATCACTTGTAAACTTATGTCGGTCGAAGAAAAGAAAAATTTCTTAAAAAAATGACAAAGGAAATCTTACATTCAATCTGTCACTTTTCTGTCATTATGTCCATTCTCCGGTAGACAAAACTTGTTTCTACGGTTGTCATGCTAAGCCTGCAGATAGACAGAAACTTTCGCATTGGTTATATTATAACTTAGCTCCTTAATAACCTTGAAATTTTCTCACATAGCAATCAGGTACTTGGACGGAGGCCACGCTTCAGGCTTCAACCACGTGACCATCAACGAGGGTGCCGAAAAACGCTTGTTCCAAATCAAAGGGAAGAGAAATGTTAGAGTTCGCCAGGTCTGTGGTAGAAATCTCTTATACCTTCTTCTTCTAGACCCTGGTACGTTACCAGGGCCCAATGGAAATCAATGAACTCCTAATTTTATTTTGAAAAAAAAATTACAAAATTATATTGTAAACCAACGAGATGGACAGACGACCTTATAAAGGTCGCCGGAAGACGCTGGATGCAGGTCGCTTCCAACCGGTATATGTGGAGATCTAAAGGGGAGGCCTATGTTCAGCAGTGGACGTCCTATGGCTGAGATGATGATGATATTGTAATTTTCTCTCGATATGTGACAGTGAATTGCTTATCACTACATAGTATAAAACAAAGTCGCTTTCTCTGTCCCTATGTCCCTTTGTATGCTTAAATCTTTGAAACTACGCAACGGATTTTGATGCGGTTTTTTTTAATAGATAGAGTGATTCAAGAGGAAGGTTTATATGTATAATTTTAGTATCAGCATTGCACCCGTGCGAAGCCGGGGCGGGTCGCTAGTAGAATGATAAGTTGCTGTATGTTTTAAAAATGCTTAGTACGCTGGTCGTAAAATTAACTGAAATTATTGAGGCAAAGATTTCAAATCTTTAGATTTTTTAAGATTAAATATGTTCATAAAATTTCCGAAAATCACGGGGGCTATAAATTATTAATTTTTAAGTATAAAAGTATTAATCTATACAAAAAGAAAATCGTAGGAAAGTCAAAACTGTACATTGAGAATATTGAGGGCGTGATCTACAATCGATATAGAAGCCAAAAATATAGTTTTTTTGAATTTTCGTCTGTATGTCCGGGATAATCTCAAAAATTACTACATGGATTTTCTTCAAATTTGGCATGAATATAACTAAGAGGTTGACTCAACATATAGGCTACATATTATCACGCTATCACGTACGGGGGAGCAGCTGTGAATCTTTATTCTATTATCTTGCTACTCTAATGCCCACGCGGGTAACAGCTAGTATAATATAAAGGTATTAATATTTCAATCGTCCTATTGCCGTTATAAGTATACAGCAAGAAATTACGTTTGCCATTCCTTGGCTTCCGCGCCATCAAAAGGAATCAGTTCTGATCTCCCAAAAGATTCGATTCGGAGTCACTATTTACGTATCTATGACGCAAGGGTTTACAAAACACAACTTAACGATCAATCAATAACTCTATTGCGACGAAAGACGAACTGTGAACATTCGACACCTCATTGGCAGTTATTTTAAAACCAATTCATCATCTCTCGAGCCTTTTCCCAACTATGTTGGGGTCGGGTTCCAGTCTAACCGGATTCAGCTGAGTACCAGTGTTTTACAAGGAGCGACTGCCTATCTGACCTCCGCAACCCAGTTACCCGGGCAAGCCAATACCTTTTAGTTAGACTAGCGTCAGGCTTACTGGGTTCTGACTACCCGTAACGACTGCCAAGGATGTTCAATGACAGCCGGGACCTACAGTTTAACGTGCCATCCGAAATGCTATTTTAAAACCAATTATTGGAGATTAAAGGCGTTTCTGTTCTTAGTAAACATAAAATTCTTTTGACGATCAAGATGGTGGCGTGGTATTCGTTTCCTAACCGAATTTGAGATATAAACAGAATTGATACGATACACTTATGATTATGTGGCAATTTTAACCGATTTACAAAAAGGAGGTTCTAAATAGAACCTATTAAAGAAGTATCTTCGATGTTTATGAACAGATTTTTATAAATCTAACTAGCTGTCCCCAGCGGTTTCACCCACATCTTTGGTTACTGCGCCGCTCCCGTGTGTCTTAGCGTGATGGTATATAGCCTATAGCCTTCCTCGATAAATGGGCTATCTAACACTGAAAGAATTTTTCAAATCGAACCAGTAGTTCCTGAGATTAGCGCGTTCAAACAAACAAACAAACTCTTCAGCTTTATAGTATTAGCGTATTAGTATAGATATAGTTAGATAATCTTAAAATAATTATACAGGGTGTAAGGGACAGCCCTCCGCAGACTGATAGGGTACATTGAGCTCCTTATTTTGAACTGGAATATTTCTCAGGATTTTTTTTTTACCGATTATTCTGTAATTTTTTCTTTCTTTTAGCGCAAACTTACATTCTTTGTACGCAGAACTTCTTTTTTTTATAATACCGCTAAAATAAAAAATCCAGCAATGGATTTTGTAGTAATCGTAACAATCGAGGCGTGAAATTAGCTGTTAAACATTTGTGAGGTTTTAAAACAAATCAGTTTTATTGTATTTCCATAACGTTCCTGAAACAATTTCATGAACCAGTCTTCTTAGTATGGTATACTGAACTCACCCCATCAGTCTGCGGTGGGCTGTCCCTTACACCCTGTATATTCAGATAATCTAAAGATAAAATAATGTTTTTTGTACGAAAAATTATACTGCTGAAATGTCTCCATTGCCACCACTTTACGATCTGATGATAGAAACCCTGAGAAATCGAAGGCAACTCTCAAAAATTGTAGGCTTGGACTATTAATTTTGAACTTCAAAAGTCTGTCATGTAATCGTGACCGTGGCGTGCTGGGCATATTTTAGCTGGTCATCTATAAGTGACTGTGGCGGTCTAATAGTAAGCAAACCTTTATACCATACCTTTGTTTGTCCAGGTGGATGTATCCTTCTCATCTTTGAACAAGGGCGATTGCTTCATCCTGGATATCAACCATGAGATCTACTTGTACGTCGGAGAGAACGCGAAGAGTGTCGAACGTCTGAAGGCTATCACTGTAGCTAATCAGATCAGGGATCAAGACCATAATGGCAGAGCCAGCATTGAGATTATAGGTCAGTAGATTCTTAGAGTCCTATTCTTCATGGGCATGTGATAAGGAGGAATATCCCTCACACATTCATACAACATCATCTAGTCTCAAACTAAGCAGAGCTCGTACTATGGGTACTAGACAACTGATAAACATACTTATATACTTTTCTTTTGTAAATACATACATATTATACATAGAAACACCCAGACCAAGTCAAACACCCATGTTCATGCACACAAATGTTTGACTTATGCGGGAATCGAACCCGCGACCTATAGCGTGGCAGGCAGATTCACTAACCACCACGCCATCTGGTCGTCTGAGGAATGAGGATCATGTTGTGAGGAAGGTTTTGAGCATGAACGTGGATGTGTATAGAGGAAGGGGACGATCAAAGAAACGATGGATGGATTGTGTGAAAGTTGATATGGCTAGAAATAATGTTACTTGTGAGATGACGTCAGATAGAAGAGCGTGGAAGAAGAAAACATACTGCGCAAAATATTCTGAATACAGGACATATTTACGCAGTAGTTAGAGTTAAAATACTCCTTATTTATTTGAGTTTCATATCATCAAATAACCTCTCCCGCTGTGTGTGCAGCTGGAGGGAGTGTCAGACTCTTTCTGACTAAAACCCACTTTTGTTCCTTTTGAAGACATTATTGTGTATTTTTTGTGAAAACTTACCGAAAGACAGGTCTAGGGTTCGATTCCCTTGTCGGGCGGAAATTGCTTTGTGGATTTAAAGATACTTTCACAAAAACCAGACCGGATTCTGGAATCTCTCTCCGGTCGTGTCGGATTGCCGTCCCATCGGACTATGAGAGTGAGGGAATAGAGACTGCACCTGTGTCCGCGCAAATGTTAGTACACTATAATATGTCCTACGCAGCTGGCTGATCTCCTTAGATAGAACTGACGCCATTACTAGTATTATTACTTCTTTAGATGCTGACTCCCGCGAAAGTGATTTCGAGAAGTTCTTCGAAGCCCTAGGATCTGGAGACAAGGACTCAGTTGCGGAAGCTACCGAAGGTGGTGATGATGAGGTTAGTCATACGATTGTACAGTTCGCGTCAAATTCTTGGGTGAATAAAGATTAGGGCTGTGATGAAAAGCCTTTTTCCTTTCATTTGTATAAAACTTTGTCAATTTTAAACCGATCGGGCTGAGATTTTGCATGCATAAAGCTACTATGTCCTAAGCATCCCTTTTTTTGGGAAATCATCAAATGACCCCTCCCGCTGAGGGCACAGCTGGAGGGGGTGTCAGACTCTTACTGACTAAAACCCACTACGTTCCTTCTGGAGGTCCCTGTGTGCCAAGGCCACGGTAACTCTTGCGAACAACCTGCAGCCCAGGCAGTGACCTAAGCATCCCTTAAGAAAGGATTTTGATATATATACTGATATAATTGATAAACCCCCTAAGGGGATAAAATAGGGGATGAAATTTCAAACAATACCTTATCAATAGCAATAATAGGATATTTGACTCTTTTTTTAATTATTTAGGTATATCAAAAGTAACATTTGACAAAACCAAAAACGGAAATAATTTTTGGAATTCGTTGAGAAATAAGTTATTTATAAACCTTTCAAAAGTCAAACAGTTAAATAACAGATAAAGGATGCACATACAAGCTTGTGACGTCAACGCTATTTGATCACGCATGTGCAAAAGAGATAGCAAGATGTCCCCACTATGATCCCACTCTTCATCATACGAATATAAAAAATGTTGATTGCTGCTCCATTTATCAACCAATTTTGACGGTGTTTTCAGAAAAATGTTCCTTGTGCGTGTGTTTATTTGTTTTGTTAAAAAGCTTTGTACAAAATCAAACACAGGCAAATACCCTATTCTAAATGCGAGTAAAGCCGCTATCAAAAGCTAGTTATATTAGTATAGACTTCTAAACCAAATGTTAATCAGTAGGAATTCGAACGTGGAGCCTCCACGGAAGTGTCTCTCAGTGAGATATCGGACAGCTCTGGTTCTATTAAGATCACCAAGCTGGCACCACCATTGACGCAAGACCTGCTGAACACCAAGGTAAGAATACCAAGGTATATACCCCCATTATTTCGTAGGAAATCATCAAGGGACAATGCCGCTGTGTGTGCAGCTGGAGGGAGTGTCAGACTCTTACTGACTAAAACCTACTATGTTCCTTCTGGAGGTCTTTGTGCGCCAGGGCCACGGTAACTCTTGGTTGGCTTGTTGGTCTAGTAGTCCCGTAGCTTGACTGCGGTACACGGGGTCTCGGGTTTGATTCCCGGGTCGGGCCGAAATGGCTTTGTGTGTTTTGGGAAAGTTTCATAAAGTAGCCCGGAGGCTGGAAGTTGGTGATTGATAAACCCGTGCATCGGAGAGCACGTAAATGTCGGTCCTGCGCCTGATCTCTCTCCGGCCGTGTCGGATTGCCGTCCCATCGGACTATGAGAGTGAGGGAATAGAGAGTGAACATGTATCTGCGCGAATGTGTGTGCACTATAATATATCCTGCGCAGCTGGCTGATCTCCTTAGAGAGCGAACGCTATGGTCGGCAATCGGTCTGGACGCCATCATTATCATCAATTCTTGTTGTCTTCTAGCTATCAACATCATCAGCCTTTTCATGATCCCACTGCTGGGCACAGGCCTCCTCTCACACTGAGAATGACATTAAAGGCGTTTATCACCACGCTTGCTCGGACCGAAATTTGATTTCATTTCTTTATTGATTATATAATCGAAATAAGTATATGGCTTGATGTGAAAAATCTGTGACGTCATAGGTTGCGTTTTCATACAAATTGCATAGAGAGTAACCGTTTTTGACAGTTCTATAAAAGTATTGAATTTGACTAGTTGTCAAGTACCGTATTAGGTACTAGTGTATCGCTTATCTACGCCACGTTCTAAAAGCATTTGTCCTTGATATAATTTCAAGTGTCAGCACTTGAAATATAACATAATAACAGCACTTAATGTGATATGTAAAAAAAAAACATAATTATCGAACATCAATAATAATACAGAAGTCGTCGTGGCCTAGTGGTTAAAGCACCAGCCTTTCAAGTATGAGGGTGCAGGTTCGATTCCAGGCAAGTACCAATGTAACTTTTCCAAGTTATACGTACTTTCTAAGTATATCTTGGACACCAATGACTGATTAAAAGGTGAAGGAAAACATCTCGAGGAAACCTGGACTATAAATCTGAATCTGAATCTGAAATCACCAACCCGCATTGAGCAAGCGTGGTGATTAATGCTCAATCCTTCTCCGTGGGTCCGTGGGAGAGGAGGCCTGTGCCCAGCAGTGGGACGACGTAGGCTGTGATGATGATGATGAATAATTATAGCGTGTGTTTTTGCGTGCGCATATCCCAAAAGTTGACAACGTCCGTTGCAAATAGCTGTCAAATATTTACATGTTTTAATTAATTTGGCAATAGGGTATTTGATTCTTTTTTTTTTAATTATTCACATCAAAAGTAACATTTTACAAAACCAAAAACAGAAATAATTATTGGAATCCGTTGAGAAATAAGTAATTTATAAACCTTTCAAAAGTCAAACAGTTAAATAACAGAAAAAGGATGCACATACAAGCTTGTGACGTCAACGCTATTTGATCACGCATGTGCAAAAGAGATAGCAAGATGTCCCCACTATGATCCCACTCTTCATCTTACGAATATAAAAAAATTTGATTGCTGCTCCATTTATCAACCAATTTTGACGCTGTTTTCAGAAAAATGTTCCTTGTGCATGTGTTTATTTGTTATGTTAAAAAAAATGTACAAAATCAAATACCTACAGACAAATACCCAATTCTACTGTATGAAAATAAGATTTTTTTGCTACAATAATAAAAAAAAAGAACAAAAAAGTTTCTTTGGGAAAGTTGTTTGTAATCATGAGTACAATCACGTGTTTAAAAAATATCGGTCACTAATTACCAGTCACCCCATATACTTGAATTTGAAACTAATAATTGTGTTTTTTTGCAGGAATGTTATATCTTGGACACTGGAAGCCACAGCGGTATTTATGTATGGGTTGGACGAGAATCTAACGATAAGGTAAACATTATATTATATTTATCTACATCACTACATAGTATAAAACAAAGTCGCTTTCTCTGTCCCTATGTCCCTTTGTATGCTTAAATCTTTGAAACTACGCAACGGATTTTGATGCGGGTTTTTTTTTATAGATAGAGTGATTCAAGAGGAAGGTTTATACATATAATTTTCGTATCAGCATTGCACCCGTGCGAAGTCGGGACGGGTCGCTTGTATACTTATATTATAAAGCTGAAGAGTTTGTTAGTTTGTTTGTTTGTTTGAACGCGCTAATCTCCGAAACTACTGGTTCGATTTGAAAAATTCTTTCCGTGTTAGATAGCCCATTTATCGAGGAAGGCTATAGGCTATATACCATCACGCTAAGACACACGGGAGCGGAGCAGTAACCAAAGATGCGGGTGAAACCGCTGGGGACAGCTAGATAGGTACTAAAGCTATTTTCTTCAACTTTCTGACCGCCACAGTCACGTATAGATGACAAGCCAAAAAGTGCCCAGCACGTTACGGTCAAGACTACATAACAGACTTTTAAAGTTCAAAATTAATAGTAAGTTTCAATCGATATAATTCCGAACTCACTACTTTATTGTAGGTATTTATGGATGAATTCTTAGCTTGGCGCTGAGGGCATGTCTTTGTTTTTTTGAGGTGGCTGTCAAAAGGTTAATATTAAAATATTAGGTCGTATTTAGAACCTCCTTCTTTTTGGGAAGTCGGTAAAAAAACTACATTATCAATAGCGTCGGAAATGTTCTCTTATTTTGTTTATTATTTGAAAATATTTCGTTACTTAATAAATTGTAAATATGAAAAAATAAACATTAAAAAAATATCACAGCATAAACTTACATCTTTGCACAGACGTCAGCAGATCAACCTACCCGAATCTGTAAAATTTTACCAATCGAATATTAACCTTCCTAAATCGTGATAAGGTTGAAAATCTATCAAAGAAATTTAACTGATTGAGGTAAGTTGTCTGTACCTTTCTTTTGTTTCTAGGAAAAGTCTGAAGCCATGAAGAAGGCTGAACAATACTTGAAGACGCACAATTATCCTGACTGGGTATGTATATTAATTAATACATTAATTTCATCCATCATCATCATCTCCCGAGCCTTTTCCCAACTATCTTGGGGTCGGCTTCCAGTCTAACCGGATTCAGCTGAGTACCAGTGTTTTACAAGGAGCGACTGCCTATCTGACCTCCTCAACCCAGTTACCTGGGCAACCCAATACCCCTTGTTAGACTGGCGTCAGACTTACTAGTTTCTGACTACCCGTAACGACTGCCAACGATGTTCAATGACAGCCGGGAACTACAGTTTAACGTGCCATCCGAAGCATAGTCATTGGTGTCCAAGATATACTTAGAAAGTACATACAAACTTAGAAAAGTTGCATTGGTAGGTACTTGCCCGACCTGGAATCGAACCCACGCCCTCATAATTGAGAGGTTGGCTCTTTAACCACTAGGCCACCAAGACTCTCTAGGCCACCACGACTCGATTAATTAATACATTAATTTCATCATCATCATCATCCTCCTGCCCTCATCCCAAATTTCATTCGTTATCAGCGCAGCATGTTTTCTTCTTCCACGCTCTTCTATCTGCCGTCATCTCACAAGTAACATTCTGTCTAGCCATATCAACTTTCACACAATCCATCCATCGTTTCTTTGGTCGTCCCCTTCCTCTATACACATCCACGTTTATACTCAAAACCTTCCTCACAACATGATCCTCATTCCTCCGCATTACATGCCCATACCATGATAGCTGGTTAAGACTGGAAGCCGATCCAAACACAGCTTGGTAAAAGGCTAGGCAGATGATAAATCATCAAATGACTCAGCTGAAGGCAGTGAAAAGTCTTACTGACTAAAACCCACTATGTTCCTTCTGGAGGTCCCTGTGTGTCAGCGCCACGGTAACCAGATCGATATGTATACCTTACCTTAAGAGCGCGTATACCGAAAGTTGGTAACGTCGCAAATAGCTGTCAGATATTTACACGTTTTAATTAATTTGTCCAATTTACTATACGAATGTAAGACATATGGCTCTGTAGTGCACTAAAACATTGAATAGAAAACACTAAATTTGATGTTTTAAACGTTTTGGTTGTAAAAAAGGCACTTTTAAATTTTTCAAATACGTTTTTTACATATAAAAATACTAGCGGTCGCCCGCGGCTCCGCCCGCGTGGATGTCGGTTTTCGCGACAAAAAGTAGTCTATGTGTTATTCTGATGTATAAGCTATATTGTGGTAAAGTTTCATTCAAATCCATTCAGTAGTTTTTACGTGAAAGAGTAACAAACATCCATACATCCATACTTACAAACTTTCGCCTTTATAATAGTAGTAGGATATATACGGTGTTTACGATAGTAATAATTGCATTCTCTATTAACTTTCCTAGTGCACTACAGATCATTATTTTATGTTTTCATAAAATAAAATTGAGAAATTAATTTAAACATGTAAATATTTGACAGCTATTTGCGACGTTGCCAGCTTTTGGAACACGCGCTCTTAAAAGGTCCTTGTCAAAGAATAACTAAAGTGCCTTTTAAAAGTGAATGAGCAATCATTGTTTGAGTAATGTGTAACCTTGATACATTTAGGCGCTTGCCTTATCGATCGCGTCTTGATGGCGCCCTTGAGTCTATAGTTAGAACTAGTGTGAGCTCTTGGTGTCACTTGTTCGGCGCAAAATATAATAAGCTTGACGAATTGACAGGGCTCATAATACCTAGTGATTATTTTGTATGTCTACTTGACCACGGGACTACAGAGTCCCGGATTTTTAAAAGGCGAACGTGGGGCCGAAGCCAACACGCTGAAGCCCTTTTGAGACAACTTTAATGTATGTAATGGTGACACAAAACCGACGATTGTCCCTGTATACACTATAGAAATGTACCCAAGGACAACCCCCGGTTTGTGCTAAACTATTGCTAAGTATGGAAGAAAAACTACTTGGGCTATTGTGATGGGATGCTAGTGGACTAGGGAAGGGAAAACTATGGGGCTAGTGATTATAATTACTTAAGTTTTTTAGACTAGCAAGATAATATGTTGGACAATGTTATTTTTTTTGTTTTCATCATCATCAGCCTTGTTATCGTCCCACTGCTGGGCACAGGCATCCTCTCACACAGAGAAGGATTGAGCGTTAATCACCACGCTTTTGTTTTAATAAAACATAATAAAAATACTAAGATACGATATAGATAAAAAGTCAATTTTAAAAAAGACATCTCCCGAGCCTTTTCCCAACTGTGTTGGGGTGGGCTTCCAGTCTCACCGGATTTAGCTGAGTACCAGTGTTGTACAAGGAGCGACTGCCTATCTGACCTCCTCAACCCAGTTACCCGGGCAACCCAATACCCCTTGGTTAGACTGGCGTCAGACTTACTGGCTTCTGCCTACCTGTAACGACTGCCAAGGATGTTCAATGACAGCCGGGACCTACAGTTTAACGTGTCATCCGAAACACAGTCATTGGTGTCCAAGATATACTTAACCACTAGGCCACCACGACTCGAAAAACAAAATAATAATACATGAAATATCAAATTCAATTATACATATATTTGACCATGTTGGCTAGCCCGCGACTTCGCATGACGCATTAAAATTCGGTAGTGGGGTCTTGTGACGTCATGTTTAAGTAAAATTAGTACCTAAAAGTGACGTAAGATATAATTTTTATTGTTTTTCTTTTCCCAGGTACATGTAACAAGGGTCCCTGAAGGAGTCGAGCCCACAGCTTTCAAGCAAAATTTCCAGGATTGGCAATAATTTTAATTTTTGTAACCCACCTATTTTAAACAAAGAGATTTTTTGAAATATTTTTACATCACACACACAAAAAAAAGCGCGCGAATACTCAAAAGTTTATTTAGTTATTGATTTGTAAAAAAATGTAAATTGGGCACCCATCTCATGACTGAACTCGGCATAAGTAGCTTAACTTCATAAGAAGGGTAGAGCTGAAAAAAAAATCGAATATTTTTTGTATTATTGTGTAAGATTCGTGTTATTTTTAACAGTTGTTTTTTTGTATTATTACTATTATTTTTTCTGATATTGTATAATTTATTAAAATAAAAACAGTATTTTTAATGTCTTTTTTTTATTTTATTTTTTTAACACTAGCGGCCAGCCCCAATTATGCCCCGTGTAGGTACCTATAATCCTTTTTTTTCGTGGAAAATCATCAAATGACCCCTCCCGCTGTGGGTGCAGCTGGAGGGAGTGTCAGACTCTTACTGACTAAAACCCACTATGTTCCTTCTGGAGGTCCCTGTGTGCCAGGGCCAACCCGCAGCCCGGGAGGTACCTATAATCCTTACTTATGAATCACTATGTATAAGTGTAAACCCCATGAAAATTCATGCAGTAGTTTTAGAGTTTATCGCTAACAGACATACCTACCTACACGGCAAATGACTAATATTTCACATGAAATTATATGACGCGGGTTCTGAAAACTGGAAAAATCCAGTATAAGTTATTATTAGAATCAGTTTTGCTGTCCCACTGCTGGGCACAGGCCTGCTCTCACACAGAGAAGGATTGAGCGTTATCACCACGCTTGCTCAATGCGGGTTGGTGATTTCAGACTTTATAGTCCAGTCCATATTAACTAGGTAATATTATTTTTATTGGATGAATGACCATCTTGTCATGACGAGTTCCTCCGTGTTTCGGTACGCTAAATTGGTGAGACCTGGCTGTCATTTGTAGACGCCAGCACATCAAGCTACCCGAAACTATCAAATTATCCCAATCAAGTTTGAACCATATAGATACCTATAAAGTTGAAAATCCGTTAAGATAATTTTACAAATAGCAGGAGCTTGATGTGCTGTCGTCGGTACATCTTTGGCAGTCGTTACCGTTTGGAAGCCGACCCCAACATAGCATGGGAAAAGGCTAGGCAGATAAGTAAACAATCTAACTTCTGTGAAATAATCTATTATTGTTTGTGTTTATAGCAATCATTTCTTACAATACGCTATCTTAGTTGTTCACGTTAAAAGGGATTATCTAATATCAGAAGAAACTATTAGGGTTATTCCCGTTCACTATTTTTTTAATATACGTAAGGCTGCCTTTTAAGTTCTGTCGTTTGCCAACCTCCTGCAGTTGGTCAAAAAAAAACATATGCCATTTTTATCCTTTTGAATTTAGAATTCTAAAACAAAAGACTGTTTTCTGATTGGTCGAATAGTTTCCACGTATTGCCTCCTCAAAGGTGACAAGTCGGTTGAAAAACTGGAAATGTGGAAGGAAATTTTTCGTGCGATAATTTGCTACCACTTTCATAGGAGGTTATCGCAACTTCAGTGCTTTGAAGAGATCACTTCTGTGTTTAGTGATGCAGGACCATGTCTGAGGACTGTATAACGCTAATATTTAGAATTTCAACGTGGGCACTCTAGCCTCAGTGACAATCCCGGTGAAGGTTGTCCAAAAACCGCCATGACGCAGGAGAATATCTAAGCTGTGCGACTGCTAATCCTCGGAGATCGCTATGTGACATACCGTGAAATAGAGGCATTCGTGGGCATTTCAAGGACCACTGTCCAAAAAATCCTGCATGAAGATCTTGGTGTAAGAAGGGTGATCTCTCGTTGGGTACCACATTTGCTTAGCGACGAACCAAAACAGCCTGAGTTAGTTGGTGTCGCAAAACTCTGGAGCTATTCAACCTAGCAGAGTCAATGTATGTTTATAATGTGGTTAGTGGTGACGAGTATTGGATATATGCTTAAGATCCAGATTCTAAGCAGCAATGAACTGTCTGGGCCAACTGCATGAGCCAAAACCGACCAAAGTCATACGCCCACGGAGCACTTCAAAAAGAAGGGTTGCCTCGTTTGTGGCAAAGGGTGATCAGGTCGCGACTGTTGTGCTGCAAGAATGCAAGACGGTTACCGCTGACTGGTATAACATTGTTTGTTTGCCCCAAGTCATCACCGAATTTCGAAAAAACGAGTGAAGACTACGTATGATAGTGCACCATGACAATGCAAGTTCGCACACCGCTCGCCTAACAAAGATGTTTTTGAGCACAAAAATGTAGAAATTTTATATCATCCCCCTCACAGCCCTGACTTAAAGCCCTGACAAATATTTTACTTTCCCCAAAATTCAGCAAAGTCTTCGTAGTCAACGTTTCAGCTCACCCGAAGAAGCTGTTGTCCCATACAAATCGGCAATTTTGACTACCCCCACTTTGGAGTGGAATAAATGTTTAAAAAACTGGTTTAAATGCATGCAAAAGTGCATTAAATATCTCGGAGAATTCTTGGGAAAACAATAAGTGGTAATAATCTATTAGATTGTCTATAGTTATTTCAAACGACAAAACTTAAAAGGCAGCCCTCGTACCTATACAGTTACGTGACTGCCTTGTTGGTCTAGTAGTCGCAAGGCGCGACTGCTGTGCACGGGGTCTCGGGTTCGAATCCCGGGTCGGGCCGAAATCGCTTTGAGAAACTTTCATAAAGCAGCCTGGAGTCTGGAAGTTGGTGATTGATTCACCCTTGCATCGGAGAGCACGTAAATGTCGGTCCTGCTTGTGATCTCTCTCCGGTCGTGTTGGATTGCCGTCCCATCGGACTATGAGAGTGAGGGAATAGAGAGTGCACCTGTGTCCGCGCGAATGCTTGTGCACTATAATATGTCCTGCGCAGCTGGCTGATCTCCTTAGAGGGAACGGCCGCCGTAGCCGACAATCGTGTACGTTACCCCAGCAAGAAAGTATCTCCTAGAGTTATATGAGTAGAACGTATAGTTTGTGCCTTATCTGCTGTAAATGTGCCCACACATAAAAAAAGGTGTGCCCCCTGTAGTTTTGACATTGAATAGGAATTGCAATTTTTAACGTTTTACTTGTAAAAAGTGCACTTGGGAAGTTTCCAACTAGGTACGTTTTTTACATATAAAACTATATATTCTGTGTTACGATATTAATAATTGCAATTCCTATTCAATGTTTTAGGAGCTACAGAGCCATATGTCTTACTTTCATATAGTAAAATGGCCAAATTAATTAAAACGTGTAAATATTTGACAGCTATTTGCGACGTTGCCAACTTTCGGTGATAGCGCTCTTAATAGAGTTTCAACTTTATCGCTGAAGCATATTGTTACAGTTGATTGGGAACAATTCGATATTTACGGGTAGGTAGCTTGATGTGCTGTCGTCTGTTCCTAAGTGACTTCATAACGCAGGTGAAACCGCAGGCAACAGCTAGTCAACTAAAACCACAATATGTAGTAATAAAATTGCAGAATGCTACATGACTAAGTGAGAGATACACTTTGAACTTAGTTCGTATTAAATTAATAATCTATACTAAGTACGTAATATTATAAAGTTGAAGAATCTGTTTGTTTGTTTGTCGCTTGGAGTCGTGGTGGCCTAGTGGTTGAAGCACCATACTCTCAAGTATATAGCGCGGGTTCGATTCCAGCATTAAGCAAGTACCAATGTTAATTTTCTAAGTACTTTCTTAGTATATCTTGGTCACCAATGTCTGATAAAAGGTGAAGGAAAACATCTCGGAGGAAACCTGGACTATAAAGTGTGAAATCACCAACCCGCATTGAGCAAACGTGGTGATTAACGCTCACTATAGTATATCCTGCGCAGTTGGCTGATCTTAAAGAGAACGGCCGCCGTAGCCGACAATCGGCCTGGACGCCATCATCTTAACCATGACAAGATGAGTCAGGTGATTAAACTAGTATAGTAAGTAACAGGCATTTTAGTCAAATTATAGAATTGTTTGTCAACAAATTATTAGTTAGTTCGCCAAACCGCACATTGAAATAATTTATTCCTAGTATTATTATTGTTGTTATATGTTAATAAAATCAAATATAACAAATAAAAAAAAATGTGTGTTTGTTTGTGTCTACAAAATTAATTCTACTGAGTTCACGTATTGGGTCAATGACTAGGTCAATAATAGAATACTATATCTGGGTTTCGGATGGCACGTTAAACTGTAGATCCCGGCTGTCATTGAACATCCTTGGCAGTCGTTACGGGTAGTCAGAAGCCAGGTTGCCCGGGTAACTGGATTGAGGAGGTCAGATTCATTCACAGTCGCTCCTTGTAAAACACTGGTACTCAGCTGAATCCGGTAAGACTGGAAGCTGATCCCAACACAGCTCGGGAAATGGCCAGACAAATAATGTAAAAGTTTTTTGTGTATTTTCGATAACAATGATAGACGCCAGCACATCAAGCTACTACAATCCTTCAAATTTCCTCAATAGATTTTCAAGTTTATCGCTGAAGCATATGGTTCAAAGTTCATTGGGAAAATTTGTCAGTTTCGGGTAGCTTTATATAGAAGGTTAATGAGTCTAGTCGCTAGTAATAAAATTGTTGTCTTATCAAATTCATGACAGGAAAAATGCATAAAAAAACATCTGGAAACATCAAAATTAATCTTAAAAAATCCGTTTAGGTATAATAAGGAAAAATAAACAAGCAATTCCGTTGCTCATTGTTATACTATAGAATCGTTTGGCTGTATATAAAACTGGCAATTGTAACCCGCCATCTTAGGTCAAGTTGTCAGTTGTCAGCGCGCGGTCTTACTGCGCATGCGTGATAGAAGTGACCATAAATAGTTCCTATTTTTAAAATGTGAGTAGAAACCTATTTTTAAACGAACTCAGATTATAAATTCCCGCGTATTCTATTTTGTTTTTTTTTTGTATTCTTGTATTAGTAAAGTTGTTGTTCTATTTTTAATTTTGTAAAGGAGGTGGGTTAACAATGTTTTTTTTTATTGTCAAATTAAGAATGAGTGACATTTAAAATTGAACTTTAACACGTAACTTTACGACTCAAATCAGATAAACCGTTATAGGCGTTACAATACTATGTTTTTTTTAAACATACGTAACCAATTTAGTTATCAATTGATTTTTTTTATGTAAGAAATAGATGTTTGACAATTCATAATCAAAAATTAGTCAACACACAAATTCTATATTTAACTTACCTAAGATTTAGTGAATTTAATACTTCATGTATTGTTATGTATACTTTGTTTTATATAAAATCGTTTCTTCAAACCATACAGACAGAATTGTGTTGCTGGGGAGTTTGTTCCACCATTTCTTCTTCCCAGCGATAACACATAGGATGTGGTGAAGGGCGGGCATTTTTGGGGCTGTCTTTTGTAGAATTGACCTTCAAAAAGTGCTGATTTTCAGCCTACTTTGAATAAATGACTTTTTATCTTTTATTATTACGGAACTATTGAAAATGACGGTCATGATTTTGAACATACTAGCTTACCTTCGTGTTCGTCATAGCATGATAGTATGTAGCCTATATGTTGACCCGACCTCTTAGTTATATTCATGCCGAATTTGAAGCAAATCCATGCAGTACTTTTTGAGATTAGCCCGGACATATATACAGACAAACAGACAAAAATTCTAAAAACTATATTTTTGCTTTGATATCGATTGTAGAACACGCCCCAATAGTTCTTTTAAAAAAAATTATTCAATGTACAGTTTTGACTTTTCTACGATTTTATTATATTATGTATAGATATGATGAGTAATTTTTTTTGCGAAACTAAGTGTTACACATTTCTTGGCTGTGTTTCATAATTACTTATATAAATGAATATATTGTAAAAAAAGTTTCTCAACATACCTACCTACATTTATGGTAAGCACTAGTATCTGCCAGCTAGTCTCTCAAATAATTGGATTGTTTTATATAAATCTGGTTCTTCAAACCTAACAGACAGACATGTGTTGCTGGGGAGTTTGTTGCGCCACTTCTTCCCAGCGAGAACACATAGGAAGTGGTGAAGGGTGGGTTGGGGACTGTCTTTTCTTTCCACGTTCAAAAAGTGCTGATTTATCAGCCTTATCGAAACAATCGGACCCACACTCTTACACTTGAGAGGCTGGTAAAAAGCCAGGTTTAAAGATCCAGCCTCTCAAGGATAAGGTGGGTTCGATTCCAGGTCGGGCAAGTACCAATGCAACTTTTCTTTTGTATGTACTTCCTAAGTATATCTTGGACACCAATGACTGTGTTTCGGATGGCACGTTAAACTGTAGGTCCCGGCTGTCATTGAAAATCCTTGGCAGTCGTTACGGGTAGTCAGAAGCCAGTAAGTCTGACGCCAGCCTTATAAAAGGAGCATTGGGTTGGCCGGGTAACGAGGAGTTTAGATAGGTAGTTGCTCCTTGTAAAACACTGGTACTCAGCTAAATCCGGTTAGACTGGAAGCCGACCCCAACATAGCTTGGGAAAAGGCTAGGCAAATGACGATATGTATCTGAAATTATGAAATAATCGCTTCATAGACATGTTCCTTATCATTTTGTTGTTTATATTTTGTTAGTAGATAAAATTGTTTGTGTGGCTTCGATATACGCGTGACCTCTCACTTCTTGTAATTTCGATAAACATTTATAACTAAATTCATCTGTTTTGGCTGCCATATTGGTTTTTCCAATAGGGATGCGGACAACTAGTCAAATTCAATACTTTTATAGAACTGTCAAAAACGGTTACTCTCTATGCAATTTGTGTGAAAACACAAACTATGACGTCACAGATTTTTCACATCAAGCCGTATACTTATTTCGATTATATTATCAATACAAATATTTCAAATTTCAAAACAGTTTTCGGTTCAAAACGATAAATGAAACTGACATTATTTTAAGATGCTTTACAAAATGAATATGATAAAGTAGTTTATTTATGACCACATCCCAATTGGGTGTTTGACTAGGTCAAAAATAAAATCCTATATGATATTAATTTGGTAAAGCATCTTAAAATAATGTCACTTTCATTTATCGTTTTGAAGGAAAATCTATTGGTTTTCTTATTGACTAATTAAGTATAATAAAGTATATGGCTTGATGTGAACAAAATGTTACGTCATAGGTATAATTTTCATACAAATTACATAGAGAGTAACCGTTTTTGACAGTTCAATAAAAGTAATGAATTTTATTAGTTGTCATCTACCGTATTGAAAAGAAAATCTTCAGATTTCCTATAAATACAGGGTGTAAGGGACAGCCCTGATAAGCACAGACTGATAGGGTGCATTCAGCTCCTTATTGTGAATCATATTCCACTGGAATTTTTCTCAGGATTTTTAATATTTTTTTGGGATCTTAAAATAATCTCACTTTCATTTATCGTTTTGAACCAAAAATTGATTTAATTTTTTTATTGATAATATTATCGAAAAAAAATCTGTGACGTCATAGTTTGTGTTTTCACACAAATTACACAGAGAGTAACCGTTTTTGACAGTTCTATAAAAGTATTGAATTTGACTAGTTGTCAACTAGTGCATTTGTTTCTGTTTGTTAGAGCGAGTTGACCATAAAGAAAATGCATGCGTCACTATACCGCATAAGGTTCTCGTATTTATGTTACCCTAAGCACGTAGAATGATATAATTACTGCATTTGTTGTTAGCTAGGAAGGTTATTTACAGGAAAAAAATATATTTGTATATCTGAATTAATGTTTCTCACGATACCTCGCGTTTGCGCGATGTCGGTTTTCGCGACAAAAAGTAGTCTGTGTGTTATTCTGATGTATAAGCTATATTGTGGTAAAGTTTCATTCAAATCCATTCAGTAGTTTTTACGTGAAAGAGTAACAAACATCCATACATCCATACTTACAAACTTTCGCCTTTATAATAGTAGGAGGACTAGTAGGATATTATATAATAAGTTTGTTTTACATAAGCAATAGCGCTTAGTGTCGTGGTAGCCTAGTGGTTAAAACACCAGCCTTTTTAGTGTGAGTGTGCGCGTTCGATTCCAGGTCAGGTAAGTACCAATGTAACTTTTCTAAGTATGTCTTGGACACCAATGACTGATTAGAGGTGAAGGAAAACATCTCGAGGAAACCTGGACTATAAAGTCTGAAATCACCAACCAGCATTGAGCAAGCGTGGTGACTAACGCTCAATCCTTCTCAGTGAGAGAGGAGGCCTGTGCCCAGTAATGAGACGATAAAAAGGCTGTGGTGATGATGATGATTTCTCTTTTGTTTCAGAATGAGGGTGCTAGGAGTCTTCCTGTTGGTGGTAGCTGCCGTGTATGCTGCACCACGGAGTGCCACCAGGACACAACTTGTCTCTGGGCAGATAACCTCCTTAACTGATAAGGTAATCAATAAAAGTGAAGGCTAATCTCACGAGGACATGCGTCAATCTAGAGTCTGTTACAGACATATTGTTGGCCATGGCGGCTGTTCTCTCTAAGGATATCAGCCAGCTGCGCAGTACATATTATAGTGCACGCACATTTGCGCGGACACAGGTGCACTCTCTATTCCCTCACTCTCATAGTCCGATAGGACCGGAGAGACGCAGGACCGACATTTACGTGCTCTCCGATGCACGGGTGAATCAATCACCAACTTCCAGACTCCAGGCTGCTTTATGATGAAAGTCTCTTAAAACCCCTAAAGCAATTTAGGTCCAATAATCGACTCCGAGAATTGAACATCTTTGGCAGTCGTTACGGGTAGTCAAAAGCCAGTAAGTCTGATAACCAGTCTTACCAAAGGTATCGGGTTGCCAAGTAACTAGGTTGAGGAGATTAGATAGGCAGTCGCTCCTTGTAAAACACTGGTACTCAGCTGAATCCGGTTAGACTGGAAGCCGACCCCAACATGGTTTGGTAAAAGGCTATATGCACTCTCTAATCCCTCACTCTCATAGTCCGATGGAAGACCTGAGAAAGCTTACAATCGAAATAAGTATATGGCTTCTTCTTCCTGCCCTGTTCCCAATTCTATTTGTCGTCGGCGCAATATGTTTTCCGCTTCCATTCGTCTCTGTTAGCCGTCATACTACTATCCACTCCCTTCTTAATCATATCGTCTTTCAGGCAATCAATCCATCTCTTCCTTGGTCTACCTCCACCTCTCCATCCATTCACATTCATACTTAACACACGCTTTGGTAATATAATCGAAATAAGTATACGGCTTGATGTGAAAAATCTGTGACGTCATAGTTTGTGTTTTCATACAAATCGCATAGAGACTAACCGTTTTTGACAGTTCAATAAAAGTATTGAATTTGACTAGTTGTCCACTGCCGTATTGCAAAGGACTATTTTTAGTCCGAGTGCTGTAGTTCCCTCAGGGCACGAATGGAACGCAGGGTACAGGTAGTTGTAAATAAATCACTTTTATTAAACATCGCAATCTATATACGATTATAATAACCTAATAGTATAATTCACTTGACTTTTTGAAGTGGCTTCATAAATTATTGTGTAGATACACAGCTACTATATTTATACAACCGTATGTCGGTATGTTTGTATATAATTGTTGGAATATGATGGCATCCAGGCCGATTGTCGGCTACGGCGGCCGTTCTCTTTTATGGAGATCAGCCAGCTGCGCAGGACATATTATAGTGTACAAGCATTCGCGGAGACACAGGTGCACTCTCTTTTCCCTCACTCTCATAATCCGATGGGACGGCAATCCGACACGACCGGAGAGAGATCACAAGCAGGACCGACTGCAACGTGCTCTCCGATGCACAGGTGAATCAATCACCAACTTCCAGACTCCAGGCTGCTTTATGAAAGTTTCTCAAAACCCACAAAGCGATTTCGGCCCGACCCGGGATTCGATATAATCGAAATATGCTGTGTATGAACTTGGATATTTGTAGAGGTATATACTTACATAATGCGTACATATATTCCACTGACCTCGTTGGTCTAGTAGTCGCAAGGCGCGACTGCTGTGCATGGGGTTTCGGGTTCAATTCCCGGCCCGACCAAAATGTCCACCTTCAAATCTAATTTCGATCGTGACACAAGAAATGCCGCGAAAACGGCTTGTATTAAAAAATAAAGAGCTAAATTGACTATAGCTTGGCATTATTCCAAAACTCTGGTTATCTTCAAGATAGCAAAACCATTTTTTTTGCGGTGGCAACGAAAACACGTAGATCAAAAAAATATATTTTATTAACTGTAATAAACTTATGTTTTGAATAAGATCTATGGTTTAGACGCCATTAATTTATTTCTTTTGAACTAGTTGACCTAGCCATAATAGTGGTGGCCTAGTGGTTAAAGAGCCAACCTCTCAAGTATGAGTGGGAGGGTTCGATTCCCGGTAAGGTCGACGTTTATGTGATAAGCACGCTTGTTGGCTGTGGTCTGGGTGTTATAATATGTATTTATAAATATATATGTGTAAAAAAATTTTAAGTCGTGGTGGCCTAAGTGGTTAAAGCACCAGCCTTTCGAGTATGAGGGTGCGGGTTCGATTCCAGGTCAGGCAAGTACCAATGTAACTTTTCTAAGTTATACGTACTTTCTAAGTTTATCTTGGACACCAATTACTGATTAAAGGTGAAGGAAAACATCTCGAGGAAACCTGGACTATAAAGTCTGAAATCACCAACCCGCACTGAGCAAGCGTGGTGATTAACGCTCAATCCTTCTCTGTGTGAGAGGAGGCCTGTGCCCAGCAGTGGGACGATAAAAAGGCTGATGATGATGATGAAAAGTATTTTAAAATATACTCGGATTAAGTTAAATTGGGATGACTGCACGTCAATTACGGAAACAGTCGGTAAAAAACCGGGAATCGAACCCGGGATCCTCAGCACGACAATACGGCGTGGTTACCATTGCGCCAATGGGGTCTATATCTGACCACCCATCCACGAGTTGACCGCGGCAAAATCAGCTTGACCATGACACTCACGCGCGGCTGACCGACCCGTTTACTATGAAGCTAATAAAATCCGTCGACAGAACATAAAAATCTATTTTGAAACTTTTTTAGGGTTCCGTACCGGTTTTTTAAACAAAACTTTACTATTTTTTCTAATTATTTAGGTAAAAGTGACTATAACTATATGCCTAGCCTTTTCTCAAGCTATATTGGGATCGGCTTCCAGTCTTAACCCGATGCAGCTGAGTACCAGTGTTTTACGTGGAGCGACTGCCTGTCTGATCTCCTCAATAGGGATGCGGACTGGGTCATAAATAAAATACTTTATCATATTCATTTTGTAAAGCATCTTAAAATAATGTCAGTTTTATTCATCGTTTTGAACCGAAAACTGTTTTTATTTTTTTTATTGTTATTTAATCGAAATAAGTATACGAGGATTGATGTGAAAAATCTGTGACGTCATATGTGGTGTTTTCATACGAATTTCATAGAGAGTAACCGTTTTTGACAGTTCTATAAAAGTATTGAATTTGACTAGTTGTCCGCATCCCTATTCAGTTACCTGGGCAACCCGATACCCCTTGGTAAGACTGGTTGTCAGACTTTCTGGCTTCTGACTACCCGTAACGACCAACGTATACATAATTTATTTTGAACTCTAGACCTTAAAAGAGACCCTTAAGTTTTTTCGGCGTTTCTTCTGGTTTTGTCACTTGCGCTCATGGCTAACAAGGCATACACGAGAACGACAACTCCAGTCGCAACGTCCAAATTGTGTTCCCGGTGACGTTAGACGTTGTGTCATTCTTTGGTGACGCACGCACTTTTGGGAGAGCAGATCGAACCAGCAGGCCCAGACTAGATGGCAACCGTAGAAACAAGTTTTGTCTACCGGAGAATGGACAGAATGACAGATCAGCGACAGATTTCCTTTGACACATTACATTTTTCTTTTCTTCAATCAACATAAACCTACAAGTGATTATATGCGAGTTGACAGGTCGCGCCATGCTCGGGCAGAAGACATGTTGACATTGACAGAAAGAGCTTTGTCTTTTCTTGATAGAATAGATATAGAATCGCCATGCTCAGCCTGCAGGCCTTGTCATGCGCGACCCCCCCCCCCCCCCATCAGATAATCTTTTCCTCTAACCATCACGGTCACCAGAAACCTATTCCCAGGTGTTCGAGTCGATGTCAAAAGACACCATATCGCGTTTAGCGCTTTTTAGTTGCAAACCAATATTTATAACAGTACCGAACCCACAGTGTTCGCCTCTCTTCGCGCTTGACCAGTTTTTTCCCAATACACGTGTCTAGCCCGATATATTTAGTCTTAGTTCATTTAGAATGATAAAATGGCTAATGAAAACGTCTAGAATATTTAGTAAACAGGTCTGGAAATTGTCTTTGAAGTAATTTTAGACAGATTTTATGGACTCAGTGATGTGGCTAACAGTTTATCAATGCTAACTTGTTTTTTTTTAACGAATTAAACGCAAGGCGATGACCGCTGGTGAAAATGCATCTGTTTTTTTAATTATTAGGTTATCTTTAATACTTTATTTATTTACATATTGTTACATATTATATATATTTTTTCAAACTGAAAAATAAAAAGGTCTAATTAAATTGTCAGTGTCGGGAATCGAACCCCACCATTGCGCCAACGAAGTCGTCAAAATTAAAATATAATATTAATATTTCTCCCTTGTTGAGACCTAGCGACTAGTTCCCGGGGGCGCGGTAAGTGAGCTGGCGAGTCTCCTCCTGCCATTTTTACATGTATTAATTCATTGTCATCGGCAGGGGCCATAGTCCCCATAGTTTTCCCTTCCTTAGTCCACTAGCATCCCATCACAATAGCCCAAGTAGTTTATCTTCCATACTTAGCAATACTTTAGCACAAACCGGGGGTTGTCCTTGGGTACATTTCCATAGTGTATACAGGGATAATCGTCGGTTTTGTGTAACCATTACATACATTAAAGTTGTCTCAAAAGGGCTTCAGCGTGTTGGCTTCGGCCCCACGTTCACCTTTTAAATATCTATAGTCCCGTGGTCTAGTAGAGATATTCCTCACAAATTCACACAACGTCACCTAGTCCCAAACTAAGCAGAGCTCGTACTGTGGGCACTAGACAACTGATAAACGTACTTATATACTTTTCTTTTGTAAATACATACATATTATACATAGGAACACACGGACTAAGTTAAACACCCATGTTCATGCACACCAATGTTTGGATTACGCGGGAATCGAACCCGCGACTTCCAGCTTGATAGTGAGCCATGGCAGGCAAAGTCGACTGATAAAATGTCAATAATGATAAAATTAAAATAGTTTAATTAGTAGTTCGCTAGTATTTCATAACCGTTCCCTAAAATTACGCAATCACCATGGGAGATATGTAGTCTACATCAATTTGTTAAAGTGACGTCAGCAGGGCGCGGTGATCCCCAGCTCGCGATAAGGTCAATATATAAAGCCTATTCATTTCATAATGGATCGCTCGGAAAGGTCAACCTGCAGCTGACCCACTGTCCTTATTAAAGACTGGCTTTGCTCGCTTTAAGAAGTATTATTGAAGGTGTCCAGGCCGATTGCCGGCAACGGCGGTCGCTCTTTAAGAAGATGAGCCTATGTACTATAGTGCACGCACATTTGCGCGGACACAGGTGCACTCTCTATTCCCTCACTCTCATAGTCCGATGGGACGGCAATCCGATACGACCGGTAAGAGATCATGCGCAGGACTGACTACGTGCTCTCCGATGCACGGGTGTATCAATCACCCACTTCCAGACTCGAGGCTGCTTTGTGAAACTTAATACCCACAAAGCGATTTCGGCCCCTACTCGGGAATCGAACCCGAGACCCCGTGCGCAGCAGTCGCGCTATGCGGCCACTATATTATTATATTAAATAAATGTATGTATTTTCATTATTACAGGATGCAAGAAACAAAGCAAGAGTGCATCCAGCGTTCGCAAACGCCGGCCGAGCCGCTGGTGTTGAAGTGTGGAGAATAAATGTAAGTAGCGACATCTGTTGTCGAGTAGCTGAACTAAAAAACATCACAAAAAAAATAGGTCGGACTTTTTTTTTTTGTATTTTTGTATTTTTTTTTAGGAGTTGTTTATAAAAATTGACATTTAGTTATTAGTTAAATGTAATAAAATTTACCACAGATATTGTTAATAAAAGAAATTGCTTGTATTCATTCGATTTTTAGTTTCAACGTATTATAGTAACTAAAAAAATAATTACTTCACAGGCGTTCGAGCCAGTTGCAGTGGGGCCGAATGATTTCGGAAAATTCTATAAAGGAGATTCGTATATAGTGCTTAAGGTAAGTTCAACTTTCTTTTAAAATTCTCGTCAAAAAAGTATATCGATCCAAAGTAATCTAGTAAAAATATACAGGCGCCAGCACATCGAGCACATCTACAAACTGTCAAATTTCCTTAATATATTTTCAACTTTGTCGCTGAAGCAAATTTTCTTAGTTGATTAAGAAAAAATTCTCAGTTTCGGGTAGTTTGATATGATGGCGCCTGTACACTGTACACAAAGATACTACTTATTTCTGAAAAAATCTCATCTTTAACTTGAAATCGATATTTTACATTGTTTCCTAACCTTTTGAATGCCACTACAACAAGCCAAAAAGAACCCAGCACGCCACGGTCACGACTACATGACAGACTTTTAAAGTACAAAATGAATAGTCAGTTTCAATCGATACAATTCCGAACTCACTACTATATTGTAGGTATTTATGGATGAATTCTTAGCTTGGCACTGAGGGCACGTCTTTCTTTTTTGACATGGCTGTCAAAAGGTTAATAAACTATTTGTTCTTATAATCCAACAGACAACAGCGGACAAAAAGAACCGATTATCCTGGGACATTCATTACTGGATTGGAAGCGAGTCCTCTCAAGACGAATCTGGGGCCGCCGCCATTTTGACAGTTGGTCTCGATGACAAATTCGACGGCGCTGCCGTACAGCACAGGGAGGTCCAGGGTCAAGAAAGCCAGCAGTTTAAGGGATATTTCCCTGCAGGTATAGAAAAACATACCTATTACTATATAACCACAGATTTTATTATACTCTCGTATAACTGAAGCAACATGTAGCGCCATCTATTGGTGTTGTGAGCAAGTTTTGAGTAATGGTAGTTCCGCTACTCGGTGGTAGATGGCGCTGAATAAGTTTCTGTGCAACTATTGAAATTGCTCATTATGTTGTAGTTAAAATAATGAACTTTTAATATCTAAAGCATAGAAATTTCAGAAATTACCTTTTTCCTTTGAAAATTGTATAGAAAAAATACTCTACTAAAATTTGCACATTTAATGGGAATTCTAACGATCTGCGCCATTTGTAGGGGAGCCCACGAGGCTAAATGGGGATTTACTCGAGCGTCGTAGAGACCTATTGGGATGCAAAGCTTAGATGATAAGAAGAAAAAAATGTTATGTGATATATACCTTTACATCGGTGGGGGAAGCGGCTATAGATTTTTAAATATGTAAAAAAAAACTGTTGCATAGACATCCTCGAGCGCATCAGATATTGATAGCATCAATGCCCTACGTATTTTTAATAATGTACGTATGTTAATCTGATCGTTTGCATGATGCGGGTGGTTGTATTTAAGGGTTGAAAATGAAAAAAAAAAAAATTTAATCGAGCGCGTCAGATTTTCTAAGGGAGTGTTAAGTACACCAAAAAAAAGCTCTCATTCACTATTCTGACGATTTCGATGGGACGCAAACTCGCGGCCATTTTCATAATGTGCAAAAAAAAACCGCCATTTTGCAATACTCAAGCGCGTCAGATTAAGATATATATGGTTCATCTTTATGTTCTAAACGTACTGTCTCATAATCTGACGATTATCTAGAGGGATTCGCCTGATCTGACAAAAAAAAATTAGAAAAACGGTTCACTTTAAAGGCCATCCCTGCAACTTCCCGCTAATTCCATACCTGGGCGCTTGAAATTGTACATTTTTGAGCTCAAAATATAATTTATGTGATATTTTGAGTTCGCTGAGTTCAAAGAAATAATATTTCTATGCATTTGAGCTCTCTCAGCTCGAAAGTCTGATAAAAGTTTCATAGAACACTATTTTTGGAATTTCCAAACCGCAATAACTTTTGAATGGATCAACCTATTTTCACGCGGTTGGCACCATTCGACGCAGTTTTATCATCCTCGTAAGTAATTTTGCAATTTTAATTGTTCAAACCACAAATTTCGGAGTTATCCCGAAAAAACACTATTTCGGGTTTCTTTCGTTCACGATATCTCTCGAACAAATCAACCGATTTTGACCAGCTTGGTGGCAATCGACGTGGTTTTTCAAGTTCAAAGGCGGATTAGTTTTTGAAGTTAATCGATAAAACCGGTTAAAAGTTATTCCAAAAAAACCACATTAAAAAAAAAAATTTTTTCTTATTTTTTTAAATCATTGAATTTAATTAATTAAGGAAATAGCATGCAAATAAATAAATAATAAATGAGAGAGGAATAGAAACGCGGAGAAGGAAATGTAGGTATCAACGCAGCTGCACGCATTTAACTTGATCGACGAATTTTTGTTATTTCGGCTTGCGGAAATCGTCAGATTATATATTTTTCATTATTCTTGAATTATTTCCTTCAAAATAAAAAAAAATTTAGCTACGCTCGAGAATGTCGAGATAACGTTTTTTTTTTACAACTTTGTTGCCCCCCCCCTTTTTTTACGTCACTCTCAAATTGTCAGACTATTGGAATATACACTTTTTAGGATGTAATTAACTCACCCTACCTTAATCTGACGCGCTTGAGAATTTCTGATGGTCAATTTTTTTTTACTAATCTGATCCTGTATCCTTAACGGGCGGCCTTATATATGGGCCTCATGTTTTGTGGAGGTACTTAACCGGGTACAAGGTATCCCTCTGTATATTAATCTGACGCGCTTTAGTAAATCCCGAAATCCCCGCTTGGGCTCCCCTACTCAGCTCAGAAACTCATGACAGTAACCTGTCATTGAAAATTCATCTTTATTCCCTTACTAATTAAGTTCAATGTTCAACCGTCGCCGCTAATAGGCCCCGTCTAATTCCCATTATGACATCACTTCGTTCAGCCAACTGCAATTTTTAATTCCTACTAATTGTACATCAATAGCTTGTCTGTGAATTGAAACAACAAGCTAATTAGCTCCATTCTAATTGACATCTAATTGATGACACGTGCAACATCCCAAAACACGAGTTGATGACCCCGTTGGCGCAATGGTAACCCCGCCGGACTGCCGAGCTGAGGGTCCCGGGTTCGATCCCCGGTACGGTCGACTTTTGTGTAATGAGAATGCTTATTGACTGTGGCTCTGGGTATTATAATCATCACAGCCCTTTTATCACTGGTGATCAATCCCACGGAGAAGGATTGAGCGTTAATCACCACGCTTGCTCAATGCGGGTTGGTGATTTCAGACTTTATAGTCCAAGTTTCCTCGATATTTTTTCCTTCACCTTTAATTAGTCACTGGTGTTCAATATAGTTTACCGTGGGGCTAACTGAACGTGTGTTAAAAGGGTTGTCTTGATAAAAAAGAATATTAATAAGTCTTATTATTTTAGGCTTACAATATCTATCTGGAGGTAACACCAGCGGCTTCAACCATGTCGTGACCAACCCTGGAGCTGAAAAGCGATTGCTGCAAGTCAAGGGTAAAAGGAATGTTCGCACAAGACAGGTAAACATTACAGGTTTATATATTACCTAGCTTCCGTCTGCGGTATCACCCGCGTCCCGTAGGAACAACTCCGCGCACCCGGATAAAAAGTAGCCTATAGCCTACCTCGATAAATGGGCTATCTAACACTGAAAGAATTTTTCAAATCGGACCAGTAGTTCCTGAGATGGCGTCTGTATTCTCTAAGTAGATATTTAGAAGTTGGTGATTGATTCACCCGTGCATCGGAGAGCACGTTGCAGTCGGTCCTGCTTGTGATCTCTCTCCGGCCGTGTCGGATTGCCGTCCCTGAGGACTATGAAAGCTGTCATAGCACTTCCCATCCATACTCTTTCTTAAGTTATCTCTTTTTATTTTCAGATAGATCCAGTCTTCTCTTCCATGAACAAAGGGGATGTCTTCATTCTAGATGCTGGCAATGATGTTCATGTCTACGTTGGAGACAGCGCGAGGAATGTGGAAAAATTAAAGGCAATCTCGGTAGCCAATCAGATTAGAGACCAGGATCATAATGGAAGAGCGAGGGTCGAGATAGTTGGTATGATAATAATCTGCTTAGTCATTTTAGTCAACATTCAAGTTTATTTTTACGTGGGAAATTATCAAATGACCCCTACCGCTGTAAAGCTGGAAGGAGTGTCAGACTCTTAGTGACTAAAACCCACTATGTTCCTTCAGCAGGCTTAGCATGGCGATTTTATATCCATTCTGTCAAGAAAAGACAAAGCTCTTTGTGTCAATGTCAACATGTCTTCTGCCCGAGCATGGCGCGACCTGTCAACTCGCATATAATCACTTGTAGTTTTATGTCAATCGAAGAAAAGAAAAATTAATTCAAAGTTTAGGGATCGTATGTCAAAAGAAATCTTACGTCAATCTGTCACTTTTCTGTCATTACATCCAATCTCCGGTAAACAAAACTTGTTTCTACGGTTGCCATGCTAAGCCGACTGGAGGTCTCTGTGTGCCAGGGCCACGGTAACTCTTGCGAACAACCCGCAGCCCAGGCATAAGTCTGACTGAGCGCGGGATGTACGAGATACCTTGGCCCTGGCACACAGGGACCTCCAGAAACTTAGCGTAGTAAGCATGTATTTTCTGCTTCAGTTGGTTGTTGGTTGCTATTAGTTGCATGGTGCGACTCCCGTGCACGGGGTCTCGGGTTCGATTCTCAAGTCCGCTGAAAGCGCTTGTGGGTTTTAAGAGCGCGTACCTATTCCAAAACGTTGCCAACGTCGCAAATAGCTATCAAATCACTACATAGTATAAAACAAAGTCGCTTTCTCTGTCCCTATGTCCCTTTGTATGCTTAAATCTTTGAAACTACGCATCAGATTTTGATGCGGTTTTTCTTAATAGATAGAGTGATTCAAGATGAAGGTTTATGTATGATTTTAGTATCAGCATTGCATCCGTGCGAAGCCGGGGCGGGTCGCTAGTATTTACATGTTTTAATTAATTTGGCAATTTTACTGTATGGAAATAAGATATAACAAAGCGACTACCTGATCTGATCTCTTTGGCCCAGTTACCTGGACAACCCGATTCCCCTTGGTAGAACTTGTGGTCAGGCTTTCTAGCTTCTGACTACCCGTAACGACTGCCAAAGATGTACAATTGACAGCCGGGACCCACCAATTTAACGTGCCTTCCGAAACATGGAGGAACTCTTCATTACATGATGGTCACTGCGGTCCGACCACGCCAAGCGTCGCTTAACCTTATGATCGATCGACCCGTGCGGCTGTTACTTAGCCACGAGCTCCTCAGTAGTATTAGCTAACAGTAACATTCCTTTACTTGACAGACCAATACTCAAGCGACGTGGATGTTCAGAAGTTCTTCACGGCTCTAGGATCTGGTACTAAGGAGTTAGTTCCTGAAGCAAGCGCCGGTGGTGATGACCAAGTAAGGATCGATAAAGATAAAAAGTAATTTCCTTAAAAACCTGTCTAGCCTTTTCCCAAGCGATGTTGGGGTCTGCTTCCAGTCTTAACCGGATGCAGCTGAGTACCAGTGTGCCACGTGGAGCGACTGCCTATCTGACCTCCTCAAACCCAGTTCCCTGAGCAACCCGAGGCCTTTTGGCTTTGACCTCCTCAACCCAGTTTTACCTGCCGAAGATAGTAGATGCCTAACGACTGCCAAAGATGTACAAATGACAGCCGGTACCCACCAATTTGACTTGCGGCTATTACTTAGCCGCGAGCTTATTTTAAACAGTCTGAAATCGCTTTGTGGGTTTTAAGAAACTTTCATAAAGCAGCCCGGAGTCTGTAAGTTGGTGATTGATTCACCCGTGCATCGGAGAGCACGTAAATGTCAGCCCTGCGCCTGATCTCTCTCCGGTCGTGTCGGATTGCCGTCCCATCGGACTATGAGAGTGAGGGAATAGAGAGTGCACCTGTGTCCGCGCTAATGTGCGTGCACTATAATAATATGTCCTGCGCAGCTAGCTGATCTCCTTAGAGAGAACGGCAGCCGTGGTCAGCAATTAGTCTGGACGCCATTATTCTTCTTCCTTAAACTCGTCTTAATTATATATTTTTATTTTTTTCAGGCTTTTGAACGTAGCGAAGAACGATCAGTGACGCTCTTGCAACTTTCGGAGAAGAATGGAAAGGTTTCTGTGACAACAATCGCTGGACCCTTCACACAAGCCCAACTGAGACCTGATGTAAGCAGAATATCTTTAACTGCCTAGCCTTTTCCTTATTCTCAGTCTTTTTTTAAACGACTTCTTCTTCGACCACGTCTCTGTACCATAAGTCAGCACTGGCAACACACATTGTTTATTTATTATCTTTTAAAGGTTTGTTTTAAAATTTTGTGTGTAATTTATCTGTATTTAATTTGCAATATATAGTGATTGTCTTAAAAAACGAGGTAATAAAATTATAAAAAAGGTATTTCATGAAAACACACACAAAAATGTACCTTTGAAAGATAATAAATAAAGATTAAAATGTGATTTATTAGTAAATTTAGTGTTTTTTAACCGACTTCCAAAAAAAGGAGGAGGTTCTCAATTCGGCCGGTATGTATTTTTTTTTTTTTATGTACTCGTATGTACACCGATTACTCCGAGGTTTTTAGTCCGATTTGTGTAATTCTTTTTTTGTTCGATGCAGTATACTTGCCATTTGGTCCCATAAAAATTTCATCCAATTTGGTTCAGTACTTTTTATTTTCTGAGCATTTGTTTGATTTATGTGGACGATGTGTATGTGGATGATGTTATAAAGGGCCGGTTACTGAGAATTTCCTACAAACTTGAGTTATGATAGCTATTATAGAAGGTATGCAGTGTATTAATGGATGACGAAAACAGATTTTGGACTTGATACTAAAAAGATAAAAATAATTTTTTTTTACAAAAAAATAAAACCGACTTCAAAAACACTGAAAACTGAAAAAAAAAGCTTTTAAGTACATCGCTCTAGAAGTCGGTGACCAAATAAATACAGTATTACAGTTGCAACTTCTTGACACCGACTTCTAGAGCAATGTACTTAAAAGCTTTTTTTTTCACTTTTCAGTGTTTTTGAAGTCGGTTTTATTTTTTTGTAAAAATTTTTTTCTTATATTCTTAAAAATATGAGATGCGTTGAACGCTCGATCAAACAAACATAAACAAACATTCGATATTTTGTACACTCGATGTATCGAGTGTGCGATGTATTGAATGTTCGATATATTTATATATAACGTTATAATATATATAGTTATAGATATATAATGATAGATAGATATATAGTTATAGATATATAACGTTCGAGTATTTAGACATTCGATTTATAGTGGTCGATCGATTGATATTCGATTATTTGTCATTCGATTTGGCATAGTACACCCACATTGGTCATTGACCTTTGTCTTTAGACACTGCGGTATTAGGGATGAGTTTATATGTACATATAAAAGTTTTTTTATTTTATTTCAACAGGACAGCTACGTTTTAGATACCGTAACTGGTAGTATCTACGTGTGGACAGGCAGGCAATCCAGCGAAAAAGTAAGTGGGAATAACGCTCCTCATCTATACTAATATTATATAGCTGAAGAGTTTGTTTGTTTGAACGCGCTAATCTCAGGAACTGCTGGTTCGATTTGGTTTCATCCGCATCTTTGGTTACTGCTCCGCTCCCGTGTGTCTTAGCGTGATGGTATATAGCCTATAGCCATCCTCGATAAATGGGCTATCTAACACTGAAAGAATTTTTCAAATCGGACCAGTAGTTCCTGAGATTAGCGTTTTCAAACAAACAAACAAACTCTTCAGCTTTATAATATTAGTATAGAATAATACATATATGGTACAATACAGTGTTATTATTAATACATATAGAATAATATCTATTTATGTTTTTTTTCTAGGAAAAGTCCGAAGCCATGTCGAAGGCACAACAGTTGATCTCAGCTAAGAGCTATCCCTCATGGGTAAGTAACAAGAGTCTAGGGGTAGTCATTATAGGCCCCTTTCCCACGGCTACTTTTTGTAGCGATGCAGTCTTGCCGACCCCAACATAGTTGGGAAAAGGCTCTTGAGATGATGAGATTTAGCTCATGTTTAACTATGTTGGGGTCAGCTTCCAGTCTAACCGGTTTCGGCTGGGTACCAGTGTTTTACAAGGAGCGTCTGCCTATCTGACCTCCTCAACCCAGTTACCCGGGCAACCCAATACCCCTTGGTTAGACTGGCGTCAGACTTACTGCCTTCTGACTGCCCGTAACGACTGCCAAGGATGTTCAATGACAGCCGGGACCTACAGTTTAACGTGCCATCCGAAACATAGTCATTGGTGTCCAAGATATACTTAGAAAGTACATACAAACTTAGAAAAGTTGCATTGTTACTTGCTCGACCTGGAATCGAACCCACGCACTCATACTTGAAAGGCTAGCTCTTTAGCCCCTGGGCCACCACGACTTACTCTCTCGCCTTGACGCCATTACTAATTATAATGTGTTTATTCACAGGTTCGCGTTCTGAAGATACCACAGGGCACGGAGCCTGCAGTTTTTAAGCAATATTTTACGACATGGCAAGATGTAGGCATGTCACACTCTAGAATTGTATAAAATTATAATCATAACAATGCCAAATTCAATCAAATTTAGGGCCAGTTTCACAGGTTACGGATAGCCACTATCTTTCGAATAAATTAAAAAATGTAACAGAATTTGTATGAAATCATCTACTAAATAAACTAACTGGACCTTATTCGTAGGTTGTGAAACAGGCCATTAATTTAATGTAAAAGATTTAAGAATATAATTTGACGTAAGCTATCAAAATGACATAATGACTTAAGAGAAAAAAAAACACGCAAAATTAAATAAAATGTTTAAGAAAACGACATTTAAAACTACACAAACTTTAAATAAATAAATAAATGTATTTTTCTATAATAAACTTGTATTTTATTAATTATATAATAATATCCAGTGAAAGGATTTTTCTAATCGGTCAATTAGGGCCTCTACAATACAAACAATTACTTAGTTTCGAGACTGGTATCCGATGCTCCTGAAGGATTTCGCTTACATTCATAAAAAGTTGGTCTATAGTTTTGTTCGATGCCAGGTCAAGCAAGTACCAATGTAATGAATCTGCCTGCTACGCCGGAGGTCGCGGGTTCGATTCCCGCATAAGTCAAACATTTGTGTGTATGAACATGGGTGTTTGACTTAGTCCGGGTGTCCCTAATAAATCAGTCATTTATT
Source organism: Heliothis peltigera (assembly GCA_958496145.1). Lineage (NCBI taxonomy): Eukaryota > Metazoa > Arthropoda > Insecta > Lepidoptera > Noctuidae > Heliothis > Heliothis peltigera. Next base: position 3,644,106 of record OY292351.1, read on the forward strand.
CAAAGCAGGATGAAAACCAGCACATTTTTAAGGTCAAATTTTCAAAAGACAGCCTCCAAAACGGCCACCCTTCACCTCTTCCTATGTGTTATCGCTGGGAAGAAGAAGTGGTGGAACAAACTCCCCAGCAATGTTAGTGTATCTATTAGCCATGCATGAGGGTGCGGGTTCGATTCCCGCATAAGTCAAACATTTGTGTGCATGAAATGGGTATTTGACTTAGTCTGGGTGTTCCTATGTATAACATATTTACAAAAGAAAAGTATATAAGTATGTTTATCAGTTGTCTAGTACCCACAGTACGAGCTCTGCTTAGTTTGGGACTAGATGACGTTGTGTGAATGTGTGAGGAATGTTAATTATATTTCACCCGCGTCCCATAGGCACAACTCCGCGCACCTGGATAAAAAGTACCCTAAAGCCTTCCTCGATAAATGGGCTATATAACACTGAAATATTTTTTTAAATCGGACCAGTAGTTCCTGAGATTAGCGCGTTGAACCAAACAAATAGACTCTTCTGTTTTGTAATATAGGTAAGTATAGATTATTTTTAACATCAATGACTGATGGTGAAAAGAATAGGTAACGACAGCCAAAGATGTACAAATGACAGCCGGGACCCACCAATTTAACGTGCCTTCCGAAACGCGGAGGAACTCGTCATGACAATATTGTTTACTAGCTTCCGCCAGCGGTTTCACCCGCTTTCTGAGGGAAGTAGTTTCCATACCCGGATAAAAAGTAGCCTATATGTTATTCTGATGTATAAGCTATATTGTGGTAAAGTTTCATTCAAATCCATTCAGTAGTTTTTACGTGAAAGAGTAACAAACATCCATACATCCATACTTACAAACTTTCGCCTTTATAATAGTAGTAGGATTAAAAACTTTTCCTCATGTCATGTTCATTGCATATTATGTTTAATATCACCCAGGATTAAAAATAAAAATGTAAAAGGTTATACATTATAATAAACTTGATAAACTTGTTATTATAAAGGCGAATTTATCATGTAGCATAAAAACAAAGTCTTTCATCTCCCGAGCCTTTTCTCAACAATGTTGGGGTCGGCTTCCAGTCTAACCGGATGCAGCTGAGTACCAGTGTTTTACAAGGAGCGACTGCCTATCTGACCTCCTCAACCCAGTTACCCGGGCAACGCGTAACGCGTTATCACTACATAGTATTAAACAAAGTCGCTTTCTCTGTCCATATGTCCCTTTGTATGCTTAAATCTTTGAAACTACGCAACAGATTTTGATGCGGTTTTTTTTAATAGATAGAGTGATTCAAGAGGAAGGTTTACACATATGTATAATAACATCGGAGCGGGCCGCTATGTTTTTATACACAACGTTCACAGTTTTTCTGTAGTGTATTTAGTATCAGCATTGCACCCGTGCGAAGCCGGGGCGGGTCGCTAGTGTCTTCATAAAATAAAATTGAGAAATTAATTTAAAACGTGTAAATATTTGACAGCTATTTGCGACGTTGCCAACTTTCGGTTCGCGTTTTAATATGACAAAAATGCAACCTTTTAATTATGAACGCATCCTTATATGTATAGCAAATTGATCTCAAACATAACTAGAAGATCCAGTTATCGACGCGACTTCATAACAAACTGTTGTTTATAAAATTTTTGGTACAACAAGATGCATTTAAAATTTTTGTTTTTAATTTATTTCTTCAATTTATGCAGTGCTCAATATGTTATTGGCAACAACAGATTTAGTAAAATGAAGACTGTTTTCTCATGGAAACAAATTAGTTATGACTTTGATGGTATCAATTGTAAGTGATTTTTGCATTTTTATATACTAAAACTAGCTGTCCCCAGCGGTTTCACCCGCATCTTTGGTTACTGCTCCGCTCCCGTGTGTCTTAGCGTGATGGTATATAGCCTATAGCTTTCCTCGATAAATGGGATATCTAACACTGAAAGAATTTTTCAAATCGAACCAGTAGTTCCTGAGATTAGCGCGTTCAAACAAACAAACTCTTCAGCTTTATAATATTAGTATAGATATTTGTGAAGGGTGGGCGTTTTGGGGGCTGTCTTTTGTATTATTTGACGTTCAAAAAGTGCTGTTTTACAGCCAAGTTTGAATAAATGATTTTGAGTTTGAGTTTGATAAGCTAAGTCATCATCTGCCTAGCCTTTTCCCAAGCTATGTTGGTGTCGGCTTCCAGTCTAAAAAGATGCAGCTGAGTACCAGTGTTTTACTTGGAGCGACTGCCTATCTGACCTCCTCAACCCAGTTACTTTGAGTGTTTGTATGTGCCGTTGTAGAAATGGTATTAAAACGATTTTTATTTTATTTTATTTAACTTTTTGACCGCCACGTAATAAAAGAAAGACATGCCCTCAGCGCCAAGCTAAGAATTCATCCATTAATACCTACATATAGTAGTGAGTTCGGAATTATATCGATTGAAATTGACTATTAAATTTGTCTTAGTCTGTCATGAAATCATGACAGTGGCGTGCTGTACACTTTTTGGTATGTCATCTATACGTGACTGTGGTTCATAATTTTGAGGTCGGCTAAGTAATATGTTACCTGGAGCGCCTATCTGACTTTCTCAACCCTGTTACCTGGGCAACTCGATGGCCCGGCCCGGGGTTGTCAGACTAGACTGATATGTCAGACTAAAATTATTGCTGGTGAGTTTGTTGTGGCGTGCTGTACACTTTTTGGTATGTCATCTATACGTGACAGTGGCGGTCAAAAGGTTGTATTTGATGAAGATTTTCGTAAAATTTCAGATACTAAAGATGAGGACATACAAAAAGACGTGAATGCTATATACTTCAGAGAGGAGAAGGAGGAGAGAGAGCGATTCTTCACACAGTATAACAACGTACCCATAGGTTTTGAAGTATACAAGAAAAAACTGTTCATAACTGTACCTCGAAGACGATACGGTTAGTATAATTATGTACAGGCAAAACGTGCCCTCAGCGCCTAGCTAAGAATTAATCCATAACTTCCTACAACATAGTAATGAGTTCGGAATTATACCGATAAAAAACCGACGGTTTTTGTTTTACTTCAAAAGTCTGTCATGTAGTCGTGACGGTGGCGTGCTGGGCACTTTTTGGCTTGTCATCTATACGTGACAGGGCGGTCAAAAGGTTAAACTTTATTTTTCAGGAATACCATCGACTCTGAACTATGTAGGCCTGGACTCTTCAGATTCTTCGCCTCTCCTGAAGCCATACCCTAGTACTGCGAGTGTGACAACGCTGGTCTCTGTCTATAGGCCCAGGGTAGACGCCTGTGATAGACTATGGATGGTCGACACCGGTCTTCTAGAAGTACCTGGTGAGTATGAACTGTTTAAAATCTGACATGGATCATTTCAAATCGATAAATGACAGTCTTAAAAGTCGTGGTGGCCTAGCGGTTAAAGAGCCAACCTCTCAAGTGTGAGGGCGTGGGTTCGATTCCAGGTCAGGCAAGTACCAATGCAACTTTTCTAAGTTTGTATGTACTTTCCAAGTATATCTTGGACACCAATGACTGTGTTTCGGATGGCACGTTAAACTGTAGGTCCCGGCTGTCATTAAACATCCTAGGTAGTCAGAAGCCAGTAAGTCTGACGCCAGTCTAACCAGGGGTATTGGGTTGCCCGGGTAACTGGGTTGAGGAGGTCAGACAGGCAGTCGCTCCTTGTAAAACACTGGTACTCAGCTAAATCCGGTTAGACTGGAAGCCGACCCCAACATAGTTGGGAAAAGGCTCGGGAGATGAAATGACAGTCTTAACGAGATTTGAAATGTTATTTCCATATACAGGGTGTTACAAAACTAATGCACACTATTTTTACAGGTCATTTAGTACATGCTAAGGATCATGTTTGCCACAAAAAAGTTGAACGGCCAAAGGATTAACGACCGAGCGCCTTCATAAAGACCGGCGTTATACGTACAATTTGGGGACTGAGATGATAAATTTAGTAAAAAGTGTTATTATTTTCATAACTTCTTTTGTGGTAAACATGATCCTTAGCATGTACTAGATGACCTGCAAAAATATGGTGCACTAGTTAGGAATGTAGAAAGAAACCTTGGCATTTTTTGGGCAACCCGACACCCCTTGGTAAGACTGGTTGCCACACTTTCTAGCTTCTGACTACTCGTAACGACGACTTCAGGAATTTAAATTCTACCATTATTAGAATGAAGTTTAAAATTAAACTACTTACAAATTGATAAAAAAATAAATTTCGTTTTCAGGAAAGTTTGAACAGAAAACGCAGCCTCAAATTGTCATATTTAATTTGAAAACTGATGAAGAAATTATGAGATATCCTATTCCTGACAAGGTTTTGGTGAATGGAACTACTTCAGGTAAATATATCCTCAGCCGACCACAACTATATTGGGATCCAGTGGCGTAAATATAGGTTGGCATGGCACTGGCAGGGCTGGCAAAGTGCCACGGGCCCCCAACCGAATGTGGCCCCGGCCCCTGACCCAAGAGAGCCCCAGCCCCCTGACCCAAGAGAGTCCCAGCCCCCTGATCCAAAAGGGCCCCGACCATCTGTCCCCAGAGGGCCCAGGCCCCCTGAGCTTAGAGGGCCCTGGCCCCCTGAACCTAAAGGGCTCCGACCCCTGAACCTAGAGGGCCCCGACCCCCGACCCAAGAGGGTCCCGGCCTCCGACCTAAAAGGACCCCGGCCCTCTGACCCAAAGGGGCCTCGAGCCCCCGATCCAAGAAGGCCCCGGCCCAGGAGGCCTCTAGCTCAGGCGCTACCTGACCCCAACATAGCTTGGGAAGAGGCTAGACATCTCATCTTCCCGAGCCTTTTCCCAACTATGTCGGGGTCGGCTTCCAGTCTAACCGGATTCAACTGAGTACCAGTGTTTTACAAGGAGCTACTGCCTATCTGACCTCCTCAACCCAGTCACCCGGGCACCCTAATACCTCTTGGTTAGACTGGCGTCAGACTTACTGGCTTCTGACTACCCGTAACGACTGCCAAGGGAAGAGGCTAGACAGTGGTTTTTAATTTCATCTCCTTTATTTTCAGGTTTAACTTCGATAACTGTAGACGTGACCTCATCAACATGCGCAGACGCTTATGCTTATATAAATGATCTAGCTCGCAACGGCCTGATAGTATTCTCCTTTAAGAAAAAGGACAGCTGGAGATTTGAACATTCTACCTTCAAGTATGATGTTGGTGCCACGAATTTTCCCGTAACGAGTAAGTTTTTAAAACAATTGAAACAATATATCTTCTATACTTATAATAAATCTGTAGACAGGTCAATTCTGTACATTGAATATATTTTCAAAATAACTATCAGGGGGTGATAAGTGATCGATACTGATGCCAAAAATGCAATCAGTAAAATTTTTGTCTGTCTGTCTGTCTGTCTGTATGTTATTAATAGGAACAAAAACTACTGGACGGATTTTAATGAAACTTGGTACAATTATTCTTCATACTCCTGGGCAGGTTATAGGATACTTTTCATCACGCTACAATCAATAGGAGCAGAGCAGTGAAGGAAAATGTTGGGAAAACGGGAGAAGTTACACCATTTTTTAAGCTTTCGTCGCGTGTGCAACCTTAATAGTTAAAGCTACATAGAAATCATGTATGACGGAAACGTTCTACATAAAATTATCTAAAAAATATTCCACAACAGCATATGGCTATCTTTAATGGTTGACTCACAATAACACGTATAACTCCCGATAGTTTACCAGTTCGGAGCTTTCTGATTATTTGTTATCGATTTGTTTACTCTTATGTTTATAATAATATTCTCGCTCATCCCTAATTAACAAAAGATAACATTATTACATATTCTATAAAAAAAGAATCATAGAAATCGGTGTAGAAATACCAAATTTATATATGAAATACGATAATCAGCCATCGCCCCGTGTCGTTGCCGCGCTCGACACGGGTCGGCCGGTAGGTATAATAAGGCGGGAGGTCCGAGCGCGAGCTTCTCATCCCGACAAAAGTTAGGCTTTGGTAGCGGTTACCGACATCCACACAGGCGTAGCCGCGGGGGTCCTCTATAAGTTATATATCAGAACAACGCATAGACTACTTTTTGTCGCGAAAACCGACATCCACGCGGGCGGAGCCGCGGGCGACCGCTAGTCTATACTAATATTATAAAGCTGAAGAGTTTGTTTGTTTGACCGCGCTAATCTCCGAAACTACTGGTTCGATTTGAAAAATTCTTTCAGTATTAGATAGCCCATTTATCGAGGAAGGCTATAGGCTATATACCATCACGCTAAGACACACGGGAGCGGAGCAATAACCAAAGATGCGGGTGAAACCGCTGGGGACAGCTAGTCTTCTATAAAGCGCAGGCCACACCACCGCCAGCTCTAGGCGGACGTACATCGTTTCACCTCTTTACATACTTCGGTTCACACTGCGAGCTACCGACTAACCTAACGAGCTAAGCTAACGAAGGGTTGAACTACATCTGGCAGCACGGAATCGCCTTTTTCCGTCGCCCTTTCTCTTTCTGTCGCTTAGAACTGCCATTTGCTAGACCGAGACAGAAAGCATAATGCGATAGCACGCGGCGGAATCCTCGAGGCGATCGGCTTCACGGACAAAATGCAATGGTCGGCAGGGAGACTCCGGAACGCTGAAGCGCGCGATAGCATGCTAACGCATCCTTTCATCGCCGATCACTTGCTATCGCCTATCACTTGCTACGCGTGCGATCGCCTTTTTTGTCTGCCAGCGCGCGTTCGCATATGGCAGCATACTGCAGCACGTGGTAGCACAGACGGAACAAATGCGATTCCGTGCTGCCACATGTAGTTCAACCCGAAATATCCGACGATTCCAGCGAAGCTACTCGTTCACCTCGTTCGCCCGCGCTTCGCTAACTTAGCTCGTCCGCCAGCCTGGTTTCGAGTAGACTAGGCGACGCTCATCTTTCGAATAGCAGTGTAGTGTTTTGTTTGTTTAGTTGAATATTTTAACATTGCCCAGCTTATATATTCTGGTATTGTTGGTTAATTTTAAGAAATATGTTCATGAATTCGAGTCTCCTGAAGAAAGAATAGTTAGAGAAAACACTCGCAGAAAGGATTTTAAAAATAAAATTGTATCTAATTTCAACATTGTCAAACATAGTCCTCATTACCAAGCAGTACAAATATTTAAGAGCGCTTATACCGAAACTTGGCAACGTCGCAAATAGCTGTCAAATATTTACACCTTTTAATTAATTTGTCTAATTTACTATATGAAAATAACAATTATGGCTCTATAGTACACTAAAAAATAATAATAGGGAATGCAATAATTAATATCGTAACACCGAATATATAGTTCTAATTGTAAAAAACGTATTTGGAAACTTTCCAAACGCCTTCTTTACTCCTAAAACGTTTACAACATCAAATTTAGTGTTTTAATTACAATTCCTGCTCAATGTTTTAGTGCACTATAGAGCCATATTTCTTATTTTCATATAGTAAATAGACAAATTAATCAAAAAGGTGTAAATATTTGACAGCTATTTGCGACGTTGCGAACTTTCGGTATAAGCGCTCTTAATAAGCTGCCACCTGATTTGAAAATGTTGCTATACACAGGCAGTTTTAAAGCCAAGCTCAAGGCATTTCTCTTGGAAAAAAACCTGTACTCTGTTGATGAATTGTAATTAATTAATTTATTGATACTGATGTTCAAATTTTCTCATTTATGTTGTTTGTTACTATTATAGCTTGGTGTAAGTATTTGGTTTCTTTTCTCACATTGTTGCTGCATGTTTACTATTAGAATATTTACTAATAGAATATTTACTTAATTATGTTATTGTTTGTGATAAATAAATAAAGTTCGCCCACTTCGCCCGCTCAGCGCGCTCCGCCCGTCGCTCGTCAGTCTAGTTTTCGGTGTGAACCCCACAGTTTAGCTCGCCAATATTTCGTGAGCAGTTGATTTTCGGTTGAGTTTGTTTGTTTCACAGTTGATTGCAACATTTTTCCGGACGAAGGAGGTTGGAAAGCTGTCGACTGATCTAGCGTTAACAGCTCCAAGATTCGGTGTCCGCCTTTTTTTGTTTTTTCGTGGGAAATCATCAAATGACCCCTCCCGCTGAGGGTGCAGCTAGAGGGAGTGTCAGACTCTTACTGACTAAAACCCACTATGTTCCTTCTGGAGGTCCCTGTGTGCCAGGGCTGCGGTATCTCTTACGAACAACCCGCAGCCCAAGCAGACCCTGGCCCTAAAGGGCTCCTATGTTGCTGACATCTCTTCAAGTAGCTCGTGCAGTTGACGGCTTGAAGCGGTCGTGACTGCTCGAGCAGTCGTTTTTACGACAGGGAATAAAAGACTATAGTTCACCGCGCGGTCCCGGCTTCAAGCAATCTGTCTCAGCTGCTAGAAGCCTTCCGTATGCGGCCTCGCTAATGTTTAGGGTTGAACTACATCTGGCAGCACGGAATCGCATTTGTTCCGTCTGTGCTACCACGTGCTGCAGTATGCTGCCGTATGCGAACGCGCGCTGTCGAATTCCGCAGACAAAAAAGGCGATCGCACGCGTAGCAAGTGATAGGTGATAGCAAGTGATCGGCGATGAAAGGATGCATTAGCATGCTATCGCGCGCTTCAGCGTTCCGGAGTCTCCCTGCCGACCATTGCATTTTGTCCGTGAAGCCTATCGCCTCGAGGATTCCGCCGCGTGCTATCGCATTATGCTTTCTGTCTCGGTCTAGCAAATGGCAGTTCTAAGCGACAGAAAGAGAAAGGGCGACGGAAAAAGGCGATTCCGTGCTGCCAGATGTAGTTCAACCCTTAAACTTGTACAGTCACCCGCTCATCAGTAGACACACTTTGACCTTGAGACCGCCTCTATTTCCTACGACATAAGAGCTGTTTTCGCAGTTCAAATGTTTCCACTGATGTGCGGGTGACTGTACTATCTATATCTGTTAAAAAAATCAAAATTGTGACCTTGAGAATACATTATACATTAATTTGCAGTCGATAAACGAACTAGGTGGAAAGAAATTGTTGAATTCTTCAAATATTCTTTAAGCACAGGTGAGATACTTTCACGAGCCCGTTCAGTTGTTCGGATAGCTGGCACCGTCGCAAATAGCTGTCAAATATTTACATGTTTTAATTAATTTTTCAATTTATAAGTATTGGTGGCCTAGTGGTTAAAGAGCCAACCTCTCAAGTGTGAGGGCGTGGGTTCGATTCCAGGTCGGGCAAGTACCAATGCAACTTTTCTAAGTTTGTATGTACTTTCTAAGTATATCTTGGACACCAATGACTGTGTTTCGCATTGCGCGTTAAACTGTAGGTCCCGGCTATCATTGAACATCCTTGGCAGTCGTTACGGATAGTCAGAAACCAGTAAGTCTGACGCCAGTCTAACCAAGGGGTATTGGGTTGCCCAGTATTGCCCATTTATGCCCATTTAATGTTTTAATTGCAATTCCTATTCAATGTTTTAGTGCACTACAGAGCCATATGTCTTACTTTCATATAGTAAATTGGCCAAATTAATTAAAACGTGTAAATATTTGACAGCTATTTGCGACGTTGCCAACTTTCGGTGCACGCGCTCTGAAACGGTCCACGAATTTTGCTCGCATGGTACGGAACCCTTGGTGCAGAAATTCATCTACGGTTTAATCAGATCAGAATCATTTATTTGTCAAATATGGGTTGTACATTATATTTCTCCTCATTACATTATGTATATACTAGCGACTCGCCCCGGCTTCGCACGGGTGCAATGCTGATACTAAAATTATACATATAAACCTTCCTCTTGAATCACTCTATCTATTAAAAAAAATCGCATCAAAATCCGTTGCGTAGTTTCAAAGATTTAAGCGTACAAAGGGACATAGGGACAGAGAAAGCGACTTTGTTTTATACTATGTAAAGAAGATTATGTTACTGTTGAGTTCAACGAAGACCGACAAATGCTTACCAGCTGATTGGACAGGTCCATTCAAACTTGTATGACACTTTCTTCAAAAGGTCATAGCAGACACAAGCCTACATTGCTCATCCATACTTTAGTATGCAATTTATTTTTATGTCTGGAATTTAAAAGAGACTGTGACCCTTGAGTTTGTTTCGGCGTTTCTTCTCAAGGTAGTCAGTTAGGAAATGCCGACCTCATCTGGTTTTTTATAAAAAATGTGTTGACGTGTAAAAGTGTTGATTTCAACCTATTTGCAAAATAAATGTCATTTATCATTTATGTATATCCTATGGTGAACTATAGCTATATTACATAGTTTATATTTAGCTTTAGAGGTCCCCAAAAACGTTGAGTATATAATTTACAAACAAAACAACGCCTGCGACTACGAGTATAACACGCAAGTACAGACGGACACGCTCCACACCAACTAGCGTTTTCTACAAGAGGCGCGGCGCATGTTTTTTTTTTCTGTTGGACAAGTAAGTTCATATGACAGAGGAGCATAAAATGCCTTTTATCGTCGTCTTTCTTTTACAGTCCCACTGCTGGGCACTGCCTCCTCTCCCACGGAGAAGGATTGAGCGTTAATCACCACGCTTGCTGAATGCTAGTTAGTGATTTGAGGCTTTATAATCCAGTTTTCCGAGAAGTTTTCCTTCATGTTTAATCAGTCATTGGTGTCCAAGAGATATTTAGAAATTACACTTGTGGAATCGAATCGAACCCGCGCTCATACTTGGGAGATTGGTTATTTAACCAATTTGCAAAATTGCGAGGTATGGCGCAAATATGTATAAAAACGAGAGACTCATTTTCATTGTTCGTTAGAGATCGCATTCTCTGGGAAGGTTTTTGTTCAAGCTTGCGACGAAGATCGCATGCTAGCGATGGATCGAGACCAATTGCCGGCCACCACAGCCGTTTTTTCTAAGAGATCAGCCAGCTGCGCAGGACATATTATAGTGCACAAGCATGCATGGACACAGGTGCACTCTCTATTCCATCACTCTCATAGTCCGATAGGACGGTAATCCAAACCAGGCGCATGACCGACATTTACGTGCTCTCCGATGCTCCGGTGTATCAATCACCAACTTCCAGACTCCGTGCTGCTTTATGAAAGTCTTAAAATTTACACCCTTGCCTGCGATAGATCTCTCTCCGGTCGCGAAGGATTACCTACCTATCAGACTAGGAGCCTAAGGGTTATAACGAGTGCATGTCTGCGCAAGTACTTGTGTATAACATGTCCTGCGCAGCTGGCTGGACTCCTAAGAGAAAAAAGTCGTCGTGGCCGCCAATCGACCTGGACGCCATTTTTTATAATTCAACTACATATTTTCAGACCACAAAATCGACTGGAAAGATGGTATCTTCAGCATTGCACTATCAGACCCCGATAGCAGAGGCGTCAGGAAGGCTTATTATCATCCTCTGATATCTACCCAAGAGTTCTCTGTATCCAACGAGGTTCTGAAGAACTCTTCGAGCGTATTTGATCCTAAAAATTCAGAAAATTTCAAGGTAATCATCAGTTCTAGCCTTTTTCTAACTTGAGAACGAATTTGAGAATTGTCTCTAAGACTACAGAAATATCATCTACCTAAACTTACCAAACTATGTTGGGGTCAGCTGCCTATCTAACCGGACGCAGCGAAGTACCAGTGTGCCACATGGAGCGACTGCGTATCTGACCTCCTCAACCCAGTTACCAGGGCAAGCCGATGCCTCTCGGTGAAACTAGTTGTTATTCTGGATTCTGACTACCCGTATCTACTGACAAAGATGTTCAAATGATTTTAAAATAGTTGGTCCAGTAGTCGCATACCGCGACTAATGTGCACGGGGGCTCGGGTTCGACTCCCGGGTCGGACCGAAATCGCTTTGAAGAGACTTTTATGAAGCAGCCTGGAGTGTGGAAGTTGTTAATTGATACACCCGTGCATAGGAGAGCACGTAAATGTCGGTCCTGCGCCTGATCTCTCTCCGGTCGTGTCGGATTGCCGTCCCATCGGACTATGAGAGTGAAGGAATAGAGAGCGCACCTGTGTCCGCGCAAATGTGCGTGCACTATAATATGTCCTGCGCAGCTGGCTGATCTCCCGGTTGCCGGTAATCGGTGTGGACGCCATTAAAAATAAGTAACGTTTCAATATTTTGGGCTTCATCTGTGGTGTCTTGGTTTCAGCTGGAAGGCGTCAGAGGAGCATACTCCCAGAGCGGTTCCCATGACTTCCATAGTGGAACCAAGGTCTTACTCTTCGCCAATGTGGCCCAGGATAGCGTAATGTGCTGGAACACCAATGTACCTTTGTTAAGTAAGATCTCCGTGCCAATAGCTCAAAGCCATCAAAAACTGATATACATTTCTGGTAAGTAGGAGACACGGACCTTATGATCGATCGACCCGTGCGGCTGTTGCCACGTTTGTATGCAAATATAGTAATAGGGTATTTGCCTGTGTTTGATTTTGTACAAAATTTTAACAAAACAAATAAACAAACGCACGAGGAACATTTTTCTGAAAACAGCGTCAAAATTGGTTGATAAATGGAGCAGCAATCAAAATTTTTTATATTCGTATGATGAAGAGTGGGATCATAGTGGGGACATCTTGCTATCTCTTTTGCACATGCGTGATCAAATAGCGTTGACGTCACAAGCTTGTATGTGCATCCTTTTTCTGTTATTTAACTGTTTGAATTTCTACTGGTTTTGAAAGGTTTATAAATTACTTATTTCTCAACGAATTCCAAGAATTATTTCTGTTATTGGTTTTGTAAAATGTTACTTTTATGGGGCTGATGTTGACCAGGGAGTAACGGTCTCCGTTTCCCGCAGTAAAGACAGGATCTTCCGACCAGACGGGTGTTTTGTCTGGCCGGCTACTGTCCGGACAGTTGTCGTTGGGTTCTCTTACATGTATGTATATGTTGAATGACATTGAAAACTCTGTTTGTGCGATGCAGGATAGCTTTTTCATATTGAACTAGATGGCGCTGCATGTAGTGTCGCTACACTTTTGATATAAATAATTAAAAAAAAAGAGTCATATACCCTATTTATGTTTTGTTTCAGATCTGAAGGTCAAGGGCGATGATTTATGGGTTTTAGTAAATCAAATACCTACTTTCATATATTCAAAATACAATACTACGGAAAACAACTTTTTTGTCCATAAGTAAGTAACTTTGAAACCGCATCATCATCAGCCTTTTATCGTCCCACTGCTGGGCACAGGCCTCCTCTCACACAGAGAGGGATTGAGCTTTAATCACCACGCTTGCTCAATGCGTGTTGGTGATTTCAGACTTTATAGCCCAGGTTTTCTCGAGATGTTTTCCTTCACCTTTAATCAGTCATTGGTGCCCAAGATATACTTAGCACATACATATAACTCAACAAAGTCACATTGGTACTTGCCTGACCTGCAGGCTCAGCATGGCGATTTTATGTCTATCATCATCATCATCATCATCATCATCAGCCTATCGCAGTCCACTGCTGGACATAAGCCTCTCCAAGTGCACGCCACTGAGATCGATTTTCGGCTTCTTTATGTCTATTCTATCAAGAAAAGACAAAGCTCTTTCTGTCAATGTCAACATGTCTTCTGCCCGAGCATGGCGCGACCTGTCAACTCGCATATAATCACTTGTAGACTTATGTCGATCGAAGAAAAGAAAAATTTCTTCAAAAAATTTCAAAGAAATCTTACGTCAATCTGTCACTTTTCTGTCATTATGTCCATTCTCCGGTAGACAAAACTTGTTTCTACGGTTGCCATGCTAAGCCTGCTCGAGTTAACCCGCATACTCATACTTGAGAGGCTTGAGAGGTAGTTTTTCCCACGTGTTTGTTTGTCGTTCCGGTTGGATTTTCCCGATCACTTCCCGATAAGCTAGTAGGCTGACATTTTCAGGGTAGCTTCAAACCCAATGACAATGCAATTTACAACTATAAAGTCGGCTGGAACGATTTTGATAAAATTTGTATTTTTTATTTGTTACAGAGGAAAAGTTCAAGACATCATCAAGGGGACAGCTTGTGAAAAAAGTATATAATTATCATCACGATTATTCTACTTAATTAGGGTTGAACTACATCTGGCAGCACGGAATCGCCTTTTTCCGTCGCCCTTTCTCTTTCTGTCGCTTAGAGCTGCCATTTGCTAGACCGAGACAGAAAGCATTATGCGATAGCACGCGGCGGAATCCTCGAGACTATCGGCTGTCTCGGTCTAGCAAATGGCAGTTCTAAGCAACGGAAAGAGAAAAGGCGATGGAAAAGTCGATTCCGTGCTGCCAGATGAGGTCCAACCCTTAAACAACAATTTTACATTAATAAAAACACAAATAAAAAGTATTTTTTCCAAAGTATTGAAAATTATTTCAAAAAAACAGCTTTTGGATGGTAAATTTTACAAAAGACTGTCCCCAAAAATTATCCAATGGCCAAGAGCCTCGATCAACATCTGAAGAGGCTCTCGTTAGGCGGCTGGATCAAGGGACAGATTCAGAAGGCAGTACTCCTTGAAACGGCACGTATTGTGAGGAGGTTTCGGTCTCTGGGATCCTAACCGACGGTAGCTTGGACCCTTTTCCCGATATCGGTGGACAACTGTTTTTAATATATGTTTTAATGTATTTTTTTAATAAATAAATGACAATAAAAATACATGATGAAATATCTACTTGTTAATATTTTTTTTAACTACATATGTTGGCTTGCACACCCCTTCCTACCGACATATCATCATCATCTCTCGAGCCTTTTCCCAACTATGTTGGGGTCGGCTTCCAGTCTAACCGGATTCAGCTGAGTACTAGTGTATTACAAGGAGCGACTGCCTATCTGACCTCCTCAACCTAGTTACCCGGGCAACCCAATACCCCTTGATTAGACTGGCGTCAGACCTACTGGCTTCTGACTACCCGTAACGACTGGTTAGGTTACCCGGGTAATTGGGTTGAGGAGGTCAGATAGGCAATCGCTCCTTGCAAAAACACTGGTACTTAGCTGAATCCGGTTAGACTGGAAGCCGACCCCAACATAGTTGGGAAAAGGCTCGGGAGATGATGTTGGACCACGGTAATCTCTGTGGGCTTGGTTTTAATAATGTAAAGAATCTTTAAGTAGGTATTTTCTTAATAGATTTTCAGCTTTATCGCTGAAGCATAAGGTTCAAAGTTGATTGGGAAAATTTGACAGTGACTGGTAGCTTCATTTGCTGCCGTCTGTTGTTTTATCCGGGCACGCGGAGCGAAACCGGTGGCCGGAGCTATTTTCATTTATAGGTCAACTAGCTGTCCCCAGCGGTTTCACCCGCATCTTTGGTTACTGCTCCGCTCCCGTGTGTCTTAGCGTGATGGTATATAGCCTATAGCCTTCCTCGATAAATGGGCTATCTAGCACTGAAAGAATTTTTCAAATCGAACCAGTAGTTTCGGAGATTAGCGCGTTCAAACAAACAAACTCTTCAGCTTTATATGAATTAAACTTAGCTAGAATAAATTTTGTTTATCTATTTTTGTTTTAGTAAACATATCGATATAATGATGGAATTACCCATGATAACCCTTGTCACAAGGTGAGAATGTCAAGAACGATAGTGATGGGACATTACCGGATTTTTTCTATTTTATCGATATCGATTATGTCTTATCTGCAGTGGATGATTTTTGTTAAAGGACATGTCCAGAAATGTTTTTTTTTATTATTGAATAATTCTAACCACGATAAGGTAAATATATTTGAATAGACATCCCAAAACTTGGGGTTTCTGACTATATCAAACATTTTTAAAGCCCTCCAATTTTGTTTTTTGAGTGTCGGAGTTTGTATTTTAATTTATTGAGAATTTACTTCTAAAACGAATGAACATTAAGATTTATCTAGGCTGATGATGGCATCCAGGCCGATTGTCGGCTACGGCGGCCGCTCTCTTTATCTCCGACATATTATAGTGCACAAGCATTCGCGTAGATACAGGTGCACTCTCTATTCCCTCACTCTCATAGTCCGATGGGACGGCAATCCGACACGACCGGAGAGAGATCAGGCGCAGGACCGACATTTACGTGCTCTCCGATGCACGGGTGAATCAATCACCAACTTCCAGACTCCGGGCTGCTTTATGAAAGTTTCTCAAAACCCACAAAGCGATTTCGGCCCGACCCGGGATTCCTTGCGACCACTCAACCGACGATAGGCAGTCAATAATATACTATTATTTGATCACAAATTTCAGACCAATCGGTTCGTCCGATCGTGAAAACATGACAAACAAACATTCTCTCATAATAACTATAAAGATTATTACAACATGATTAGCTTCCGAGTCTACATCGATATAATATTCTATCGACATACCTACATCACTAGTCATAATCTCGGGTCATGCATGCATTTAGAATAACATCATACTTCAGAAGAGAGTAGTGGTGTTCAAACGTGTTGATCGCAATAATAACAGTTCAAAATAATAATAATACCCTATGTGTTAACGTTAATAGTAATAAGAAATCAATTATTAAAAATAATATGGTCGTGAATGTGTTTATAAAAATAATAGTGTAATTTTTCGTTGATATTTTTTTTTTTGGAAATAGAAGGTGAGTTATTATTTTTATTTATTGATCTAGTTTTAGTTTTATTTTTGATTAATAATCTTTATATTTATTATGTGATAATAATAGAATATTTTGTTTTATAATTTTAGACACAAAATAATTTTTTTTGGGGTGAAGGGTGGGCGTTTTGGGGGCTGTCTTTTGTAATATTTGACGTTCAAAAAGTGCTGTTTTACAGCCAAGTTTGAATAAATGATTTTGAGTTTTGAGTTTTAAATGTTTATTTTCAAAATATAATTGTATGTTTAAGAAATAATTGAACACATATTTAAGGTCTATAGATTACAAATTATCAAATTTCAAGAATATATGTTTAGTACCTACATAATTTTTCTTTTTTATACAACAACACGAATATAAAAAAATCATCTTTTCTAATAGTTAATATAAGATATCCTATAAATTATTATTTAAATTAAACAAAGTTAACTATTATTTTACACATACCCACAATACCAATTTTATTTTATTACAACATACAAAACTATTATCTTTAAATACTAACAGACCCGGCCGAAAGTTGGCAACGTCGCAAATAGCTGTCAAATATTTACACCTTTTTGATTAATTTGTCTATTTACTATATGAAAATAAGAAATATGGCTCTATAGTGCACTAAAACATTGAGCAGAAATTATAATTAAAACACAAAATTTGATGTTGTAAACGTTTTAGGAGTAAAAAAGGCGTTTGGAAAGTTTCCAAATACGTTTTTTACAATTAGAACTATATATTCGGTGTTACGATATTAATTATTGCATTCCCTATTATTATCTTTAGTGCACTATAGAGCCATAATTCTTATTTCCATATAGTAAATTGGACAAATTAATTAAAAGGTGTAAATATTTGACAGCTAGTTGCAACGTTGCCAACTTTCGGCATAAGCGCTCTTAAGATTCTTGTTTCTTTCAAAAAAATATTCAATACAGTTTTGTACAGTTTTGACTTTTCTACGATTTTATTATATGTATAGATTGTTAAGTTAGAAAACACTTTCTTTTAAAGAATGCGAGAGAAATCGCGCGAAAATATTAGTTCTAAATAACCCTACACTACAAAAGTTTGTAAATATTATCTTATCTTTTCTAGTTAATATGAATCTGGACCAAATAGTCGGAATTAATCTAAAAATAACATATTTATACGGGTGTTGAACATAATTTCACAGGAAGTCAACGGCGACTTCTGGCCGGTCTGACCTCCTCAACCCAGTTACCCGGGCAGCCCAATACCCCTTGGTAAGACTGGCGTCAGACTTACTGGCTTCTGACTACCCGTAACGACTGCCAAGGATGTTCAATGACAGCCGGGTTCTACAGTTTAACGTGCCATCCGAAACACAGTCATTGGTGTCCAAGATATATGTACTTAGAAAGTACATACAAACTTAGAAAAGTTGCATTGGTTACTTACCTGACCTGGAATCGAACCCACGCCCTCATACTTGAGAGGCTGGCTCTTTACCCACTAGGCCACCACGACTTGACTGGGTTGAGGAGGTCAGATAGGCTGTCGCTCCTTGTAAAACACTGGTACTCAGCTGCATCCGATTAGACTGGAAGCCGACCCCAACATAGTTGGGAAAAGGCTCGGGAGATGATGATGACCTACATAATGTAAAACAAAGTCGCTGCCTCTGTCTGTATGTTCTTATACATATCTTTAAAACTATGTAACGGGTTTTGAAGCGGTATTTTTTAATTGATAGAGTAATTGGGATGCGGACTAGGTCATAAATAAAATACTTTATCATAATATTCATTTTGTAAAGCATCTTAAAACAATGTCAGTTTAATTTATCGTTTTGAATTGAAAACTGTTTTAATTTTTTTTATTGGTAATATAATCGAAATAAGTATATGGATTGATGTGAAAAATCTATGACGTCATATGTGGTGTTTTCATACAAATAGCATAGAGAGTAAATGTTTTTGACAGTTCTATTGAATACTTTTGTATTGAATTTGACTAGTTGTCCGCATCCCTATTGAAACGATTGTCTAGTATCTATATAACTAAAATC
This sequence comes from Heliothis peltigera, assembly GCA_958496145.1. NCBI lineage: Eukaryota > Metazoa > Arthropoda > Insecta > Lepidoptera > Noctuidae > Heliothis > Heliothis peltigera. The sequence continues at coordinate 3,662,724 of OY292351.1, forward strand.
ACTGCCTCATTGGTCTAGTAGTCGCATAGCGCGACTGCTGTGCACGGGGCCTCGGGTCGCGCCGAAATCGCTTTGTGGGTTTTAATAGACTTTTATAAAGCAGCACGGAGTCTGGAAGTTGGTGATTGATTCACCCGTGCATCGGAGAGCACGTAAATGTCGGTCCTGCGCCTGATCTCTCTATTGTCTGTCGGATTGCCGTCCCATCGGACTATGAGAGTGAGGGAATAGAGAGTGCACCTGTGTCCGCGCAAATGTGCGTGCACTATAATATGTCCTGCGCAGCTGGCTAAACTCCATAGAGAGAACGGTCGCTTTGACCGACAATCGGCCTGGACGCCATCGTCATTATTATTAACTATAGTTACTACAAGCTATGCTTGATTTGGGAGTAGAGGGGGTTGTGTAATAAATATAAAATTAAAAAAATACATGCTATAAGATATTTTAACAAAAAAATAATGAAGACACGCGTGAAGACGCGAGCAACGCCTAGTCCAAATAATAAACTAACAAAAGTGTTTATATTTTTGTAAGTTCAAGGTTGAAATGCTGTAATCTTCCGTCAGACAAGCGAATGTCAACAAAACAATAATAAATTGATGAAAAAAAACGGTCAAGCGCGAGCTGGACTTCTCAACAAAAGTTCCGAAAAATATTTGGCAATCAACCACAAACTCAAACTCAAAATCATTTATTCAAACTTGGCTGTAAAAAAGCACTTTTTGTACGTGAAAAATTACAAAAGACAGCCCCCAAAACGCCCACCCTTCACCACTTCCTATGTGTTTTTTCTGGGAATAAACAGTGGAAAGTCAGAAGCTAGAAACTCTGACAACCAGTCTTACCAAAGGCTATCAGGTTGCCCTAGTAACTGGGTTGAGGAGATCAGACAGACAGTCGCTCCATATGGCACACTGATACTCAGCTGCATCCAGTTAGACTGGAAGCCGACCACGCAACATTTTTTTTTAAACTATAAGTAGTAAACATAAATAACTAAAAAGCATCAAAAATCTCATCCCCATCGCTGTCTACTGGGAGCGTACCCAAGAGGCTGGCAGCATTGCCACGTTGTATGACAATGCTTATTCTCTAACCAGAATTTTTTAAAAGTTAAATTGTAAATATGTACTTATAACAAAAAATTACGCATTCCAATATCTTACAGATCAATATGAAGGCTTATCAGCTGGTCATATTGTTAGCTTTGCTAAACATCTGCAGAGCTCAAAGCGGTCGAAGACTGGGCAAGCTAGAAGAGGTCTTCGCTTGGAAGCAACTTACTTACGACATCAATGGTATCTTGGGTATGTATCAATTTATCTGCTCTCTTGAGGAGCTCCTGGTTCATAAGGTTAAGCAACGCTTGGCGCGGTCGGTCCGTGGATGTGTGACCATCTTGTCATGATGAGTTCCTCCGTGTTTCGGAAGGCACGTTAAATTGGTGGGCCCCGGCTGTCATTTGTATATCTTTGGCGGTCGTTACGGGTAGTCTGAAGCCGGAAAGTGTGACAACCAGTCTTACTAAGGGGTTGCCCGGGTAACTGGGTTGAGGAGGATCAGATAAACAGTCGCTCCATGTAAAACACTGGTACTCAGCTGCATCCAGTTAAGACTGGAAGCTAACCCCAACATAGCTTGGGAAAAGGCTAGGCAGATAATCACTTTGTCTGTCTCGTTGATCTGGTAGTCGCATGGCGCGACCTCTGCGCACAGGGTTTTAAGTCGATTCCCGGGTAGGGTCGAAATCGCTTTGTAGGTTTTAAGTGACTTTCATGAAGCAGCCTGGAGTCTGGAAGTTGGTGATTGATTCACCCGTGCATCGGAGAGCACGTAAATGTCGGTCCTGCGCCTGATCTCTCTCCGGTCGTGTCGGATTACCGTCTCATCGGACTATGAGCGTGAGGCAATAGAGAGTGCACCTGTGTCCGCGCGAATGTGCGTGCATTATAATGACAGTCGGATGTCACCCCTTTTCATGATAAAAGATAAGACAATAAAGATAAAAATTCATTTATTCAAAGTAGACTGAAAATCAGCACTTTTCATAATTCGATAAAAGACAGCCCCCAAAAACGTTCGCCCCCACTTCGTATCTATATATGTGTTATCGCTGGCCTATGACCATCAAATAAGCCTTGGAGGTGATACTCGGAGTGGAACCGACGAGAGATGTCGTGCGGTGTTCCACAGGGTCGGTTCTGTGGACCCTCCTGGAGAACATCATCCCAGCCATAGGACGTCCACTGCTGAACATAGGCCTCCCCTTTAGATCTCCACATACACCGGAGGAACATCGGTTTCAGTCAACTCCGGGTGTCATCCCCAAGCGGGTAACACCCAGTGCCCCCCCCCCCTCCCGCCAATTACGCCACTACTCTAACTAATGATGACATCAACCGACATTGGTAAATAAGGATAATCTTCAGTATAAAAGCCAGTCAATAAAGTCTTACTTAGAAACCGCAATGTTGGCGTACAGTCGTGACCAATAATAAACTATACTGAGTATACTAAGTATACTTAGCCAGTTTCACAATGTCCGAATAGCCACTATCTGCCGAATAAATTCAAAAATGTAACAGAATTTGTATGAAATTATCTACCAAATAAACTAAAATAAAATTTCACAGTTTTGGGTAGATTTATGTGCTGATTTTAATAGATTTTTTTAGCTAAAGATAACTTGTACTTATTGCGTTTAAAATATACCTACAGACAGACATAATATTTTAATTTCAAGGGTTATTATTATGAAAGAAATTTATTTAAGAAACTTAAATCTAAATATTTACATACAATTATTATACAGACCATATTTACAAACTTAATAAAACTATATACAAAGAAAATAAAAAAGGGACAAATTAAAATTAAAAAAATGCATCGAAAATTCCTCCGCATCGCTGTCAGCGGGGATCGTGCCCAAAAGGCTGGCCGCATTGCCACGTTGAATGGCAATGCTGATTCGTTGGCCAAGGTATTGGTCAGCCCTTTGGTCACGTGTGGACTCCACTAAGCGCATGCTTATTTCCTTGAACTTTATGGTTATTATTACCATTAAATATTAAAATTTGTTTCGATCCTATTGCACGTGACTGTACAAACCAGAAATAAAGAACAAGTTAGTTCTATTTGAACAAGCAATTATGTTGTAAAGAGCGTAAATAATCCTATATTGCTAATAGGAATCATAAATTAGCTTTATCATGGACGTTTCTATGTATAATATGTCAAATCACAAAATCTACTAATGTACAAAATCAAAAATCATTTATTCAAATTAGGCTGATAAATCAGCACTTTTCGAACGTCAAAAAAACAAAAGACAGCCCCCAAAACGCCCACCCTTTCCCACTTCCTATGTTTTCTCGCTGGGAAGAAGAAGTGGCGCAACAAACTCCCCAGCAACTTAACCGGATGCAGCTGAGTACCAGTGTGCCACAAGGAGCGACTGCCTATCTGATCTCCTCAACCCAGTTACCTGGGCAACCCGATACCACTTGGTAACACTGGTTATCAGATTTTCTAGCTTCTGACTACCCGTAACGACTGCCAAAGATGTACAAATGACAGCCGGGACACACCAATTTAACGTGCCTTCCGAAACACGGAGGAACTCGTCATGACAAGATGGTCACACAACCACGGACCGACCGCGCCAAGCGTTGCTTAACCTTATGATCGATCGACCCGTGTGGCTGTTACTTAGCCACGAGCTCCTCTGAGTAACATGATATGCTATTCTATTAAAAGTATACAAAAGTATACTTAAGGCTTTCGTAAAATAAGTGTGATTTTTCGCCGTTCTATAAAAAAAATAGTATGGAACACGTCTAACCTAATAATTGAGTTGCCCGGGTAACTGGGTTGAGGAGATCAGATAGGCAGTCGCTCCTTGTAAAACACTGGTACTCAGCCGAATCCGGTTAGACTGGAAGCCGACCCCAACATAGTTGGGAAAAGGCTCGGAAGATGATGATGATGATGAGTATGGAACACATCGTGTGTGAATCCAGCTCGCACTTGGCCGGTTTCTTATACATATAAATTTTACGGTCTTAACTGCATAATAACTAGAAAAACGTAAACGATTAGGTAGGTATAAGGAAAACCGGTATTTTTCGCATTTATTTCTGTTTGTCTACAATCATTATACATCTTTTAATAATCTATCGTAGGTATATATAATGTTAGAGCAAAGATTTCCTTAAAGATTTCTATGCTATATATAGAAGTCGTGGTGGCCTAGTGGTTAAAGCACCAGCCTCTCAAGTAAGAGGGTGCGGGTTCGATTCCAGGTCAGGCAAGTACCAATGTAACTTTTCTAAGTTATACTTACTTACTTAGTTTGTCTTGGACACCAATGACTGATTAAAGGGAAAACATCTCGAGGAAACCTGGACTATAAAGTCTGAAATCACCAACCCGCATTGAGCAAGCGTAGTGATAACGCTCAATCCTTCTCAGTGTGAGAGGAGGCATGTGCCCAGCAGTGGGACAGTAAAAAGGCTGATGATGATGATGATCTACGCTATAGGTAGGCTAGTTGACAACTAGTAAAATTCAATACTATTATAGAACTGTCAAAAACGGTTACTCTCTATGCAATTTGTATGAAAACACAACCTATGACGTCACAGATTTTTCATATCAAGCCGTATTAGGGCTCATACGCACTATGCGGGTAGCCGCATTGCGGCTAGCCGTCCGGCTGACCGCAAGCACAATTATGTACGTAATATTCATTTCTATGCGCACTGCGATGCGGCTACCCGCAGACCGCTCCGGTCGCTCGGAGGGCTGCGGCCCGAGTGACGGCCAGCCGGACGGTTGCTATACGCACTGTGCGGTTCAGTCTGCGGCTGCCCGCATTGAGTGAGTGTGTGCACGTGGTACGTCTGGTAAAATGGAATTCGATACCGAAAAATTTATCATCGAAATCCAGAGTCGGCCAGCAATTTGGAACACCAAATTACCAGAGTATTCTGATAGAATCTTCCACGTCCATCTTTGAAATGGATCGACATGACCGCAAATCGCAACGGTTCTTCAACCGCACGTTGCGGTTGCGAATGCGGCTGCCCGTGATCCGGCTGGCCGCATTCGCAACCGCATCCTGCGGTCAGCCGCGCGGCTAGCCGTAATGCGGCTACCCGCATAGTGCGTATGAACCCTTATACTTATTTGGGTTATATTATCAATACAAAAATGAAAACAACTTTCGGTTCAAAACGATAGATGTAATTGACATAATTTTAAGATGCTTTACAAAATGAATATGATAAAGTATTTTATTTTTGACCTAGTCATCTCCACAATTATTTCGATAACCTCTATAAGTAGAGTTGCCAGGCGTCCGGATAAAACCGGACATAAAATACAAGGTGTCCGGCTGTAAAGTCATCCTGTCTAGCCTTTTCCCAACAAGCTATGTTGGGGTCGGCTTCCAGTCTTAACCGGATGCAGCTGAGTACCAGTGTTTTACACGGAGCGACTGCCTATCTGACCTTCTCAACCCAGTTACCTTGACAGATTGTAGTAGCTTGATGTGCTGGCGCCTGTACCCAAACAAAATATAAGTTTCGTTAAACTTTAAGATACATATAATTATGATCAAAACGTTAATTTGAAAATTGTACGTCTCAAACCAATTTTAAAACCCCTTCTTAGCGTTTCGAGTTAAAAACCGGCAGGGTGCTATTTGGAATCGCGCATGACGGGTTCCGTAGCTGCGAATAACATATAAGCATTGATTGACAACAGTACTTTTTTTGTCGCTGGGAAAAAATGCTATTACGCATCCCTTTCCGGTCGGTGAACGGACAGTCTTTCCAGCAAGCTTACCATAGCAACCATAGAAACAAGTATGTCTACCGGAGAATGGACATAATGACAGAAAAATGACAGACGTAAGATTTCTTTTGACATTTTTTGAAGAAATTTTTCATTTCTTCGATCGACATAAGTCTACAAGTGATTATATGCGAGTTGACAGATCGCGCCATGCTCGGGCAGAAGACTACGTATGTTGACATTGACAGAAAGAGCTTTGTCTTTTCTTGATAGAATAGGTATAGAATCGCCATGCTAAGCCTGCTGGTATACCTACTAAAAATACCCAGCAGCACTCTAACCTCGAATCTATAAGGGTTTAGATTTTGCAATTTAGCTACAGAACCCTAAAAAATCGATAAGAAATGACAAAAAGCTCGGATACATCATAACAAAAACAAAATATGTAGTTTCGTATGAAACAAAAAATGCATACTTTTTTGATTAAGGATTAAGGTCATTCAATGACAACCTCTTTAGTTCAGTAATCGCAAACATGATTGCTCAATATTTTCTTTCCGAGTTTGATGACCGGCTTTTAAAAATTTCAAAGATACATTTAGACCAGTGACGTGAAAAAAGTCGTGGTGGCCTAGTGGTTAAAGAGCCAACCTCTCAAGTGTGAGGGCGTGGGTTCGATTCCAGGTCGGGCAAGTACCAATGCAACTTTTCTAAGTTTGTATGTACTTTCTAAGTATATCTTGGACACCAATGACTGTGTTTCGGATGGCACGTTAAACTGTAGGTCCCGGCTGTCATTGAACATCCTTGGCAGTCGTTACAGGTTAGTCAGAAGCCAGTAAGTCTGACGCCAGTCTAACCAAGGGGTATTGGGTTGCCGAGGTAACTGGGTTGAGGAGGTCAGATAGGCAGTCGCTCCTTGTAAAACACTGGTACTCAGCTGAATCCGGTTAGACTGGAAGCCGACCCCAACATAGTTGGGAAAAGGCTCGGGAGATGGATGGATTTAGACCAGTGACGATAGCTTTTAAAACAAAAGAAATAATTAGCAGGATGACTAAATAATTAATGTGTTGACTGCCTCGTTGGTCTAGTAGTCGCAAGGCGCGACTGCTGAGCTCGGGGTCGGGCCGAAATCACTTTGTGGGTTTTGAGAAACTTTCATAAAGCAGCCTGGAGTCTGGAAGTTGATGATTGATACACCCGTGCATCGGAGAGCACGTAAATGTCGGTCCAGCACCTGATCTCTCTCCGGTCGTGTCGGATTGCCGTCCATCGGACTATGAGAGTGAGGGAATAGAGAGTGCACATGTATCTGCGCGAATGTGCGTGCACTATAATATGTCTTACGCAGCTGGCTGATCTCCATAAAAGAGAATGGCCCCCGTAGCCGACAATCGGCCTGGATGCCATCAATTATCTAATGCATATATTTCTTTCGTGTTTTTTAGTTCTAGAAGATCGCTTCGCCGAGGACGACTTAGTGGGTCGAGCGAAGAGATCGACCGACTCAATATATTTTGATAATAATGATGACGACACAGCTTGGAGTAAGGGTGAGTATTTTATATTCTTCGTCTGAGGGAAGTTTCTGTCTTGGCAAGTTCCGTTTCAAGTGGAATTTTTAACCTTCTGACCGTCACTGTCACGCATAGATGACAAGCCGAAAAGTGCCCAGCGCGCCCCAGTCACGACTACATGACAAACTTTTTAGGTTCAAAATTAATAGTCATTTTTAGCTTGGCGCTGAGGGCATGTCTTTCTTTTTGACGTGGCGGTCAAAAGGTTAAATCATTCTAATAATCCGGGACTCTGTCCGTAGTCCCGTGGTCTAGAAGAGATATACAAAAACATGACCGATTTGAAAAATTATGATTTTAGTACATCCCTAGCGACATAGATGGCGCTATTTATAGTGTCGCTACAGAGGTTTTCTTAATGTATCAATTGGGTATTTGCCTGTGTTTGATTTTGTAATATTTTTTAACAAAAAAAATAAACACACGCACAAGGAACATTTTTCTGAAAACAGCATCAAAATTGGTTGATAAATGGAGCAGCAATCAATATTTTTTATATTCGTATGATGAAGAATGGGATCATAGTGGGGACATCTTGCTATCTCTTTTGCACATGCGTGATCAAATAGCGTTGACGTCACAAGCTTGTATGTGCATCCTTTTTCTGTTTAGTGTTTGTCTTTTGAAAGGTTTATAAATCACTTATTTCTCAACGGATTCCAAAAACTACCCTATTGATTTGCATTTACTTATTTTCCAGCGCCAACTGACTTCATCCATGGAAACCCTATTGACACTCCCAGCGTTGCAGCCATCAATCCTAATGGTATGTCACACTTAATAGGGATGCGGACAACTAGTCAAATTCAATACTTTTATAGAACTGTCAAAAACGGTTACTCTCTATGCAATTTGTATGAAAACACCACATATGACGTCACAGATTTTTCACATCAATCCATATACTTATTTCGATCATATTACCAATAAAAAAATAAAAACAGTTTTCCGTTCAAAACGATAAATTAAACTGACATTATTCTAAGATGCTTTACAAAATGAATATGATAAAGTATTTTATTTATGACCTAGTCCACATCCCAATTCTAAGTTACCACTCAATTATTTGGTACAGACGCCAGCACATCAAGGCTACTATAATCTGTCAAATTTCCTTAATAGATTTTCAACTTTATCGCTGAAGCATATGGTTCAAGGTTGATTGTGAAAATTTGACCGTTTCGGGTAGCTTGATATGCTGGCGTCTGTACCTACTAATATATCGCCACGTTGGTCTAGTAGTCCCTTGGCGTGGCTTCTGAACACGGAATCTCGGGATCGTTTCCCGGATCAGGCCGAAATTGCTTAGTGAGTGTTAAGAAACTCACAAAATCAGCCCAGTGTCTGGAAGTGGGTGTCGGTCCTACCCATCATCTGCCTAGCCTTACCAAGCTATGTTGGGTCGGCTTCCGGTCCAACCGGATGCAGCTAAGTATACCTACCAGTGATTTACATGGAGCGACAGCCTTTCTGACCTCCTCAACACAGTTACTGAGCAACCCTCTTGTTAAGACTGATTGACATGCTATCTGGCTCCCCGTAACGACTACCAAAGATGTACAAATGACAGCCTGGACACAACAATTTAACGTGCCTTCCGAAACGTTGAATTTGTTTCGGCGTTTCTTCTCAAGGCAGTCAGTTAGGAAATGCCGACCTCATCTCGTTATTTCTATGAAAAATGTGTTGACGTGAAAAAGTGTTGATTTCAATCTCATCATCTCCCGAGCCTTTTCCCAACTATGTTGGGGTCGGCTTCCAGTCTAACCGGATTCAGCTGAGTACCAGTGTTTTACAAGGAGCGACTGCCTATCTGACCTCCTCAACCCAGTTACCCAGGCAATACCCCTTGGTTAGACTGGCGTCAGACTTACTGGCTTCTAACTACCCGTAACGACTGCCAAGGATGTTTAATGACAGCCGGGACTTACAGTTTAACGTGCCATCCGAAACACAGTCATTAGTGTCCAAAATATACTTAGAAAGTACATACAAACTTAGAAAAGTTGCATTGGTACTTGCCCGACCTGGAATCGAACCCACGCCCTCACACTTGAGAGGTTGGCTCTTTAACCACTAGGCCACTAGGTTGATTTCAATCTATTTGCAAAATAAATATAATTTATCATTAACCTATCGTCTATCATTTAAAGTTAGCATTTTTGTTTCTAGATGAAATTGGTAGATTCTTCATACAATACAACAATATACCGATGGGCGCCGAACGAGTCGGGAACAGACTATTTGTAACAGTACCTAGGAGAAGATTTGGTGAGTTTTTAATTAAATTATACAGTATACTATACCATTCAAGCGGAAAAACGACAAAATTTTATCCTTTTGACCGCACGTCAAAAAAAGTAAAACGTGCCCTCAGCTAAGAATTCATCCAAAAATACTAATAATATAGTAGTGAGTTCGGAATTATATCGATTGAAACTTACTATATCAAAAACTTTTTTTCTTAGCACGAGTAGAAAAGTTTATTAGTTTAGAACTTACTATTAACTTTGAACTTTAAAAGTCTGTCACGTATTAGTGACCGTGGCGTGCTGGGCACTTTTTGGCTTGTCATCTATACGTGACTGTGGCGGTCAGAAGGAATTTTATACGTTGACTAAATTACGTTGTCTAACAAAACTAGTGCACCATATTTTTACAGGTCATCTAGTATATGCCAAAGATCATGTTTACAACAGAAAGTCATAAAAACAATAACATATTTTACTAAATTTATCATCACATTCGCCAAATTGTAATTGTGTTCTTACGCATAACGCCGGTCTCTATGAACGCTCGATCGTTGACCCCTAGGTCATTCAACTTCTTTGTTTGCATTCCTCAACATATGGTCTATCTAACATTGAACGATCCCGATAGTGCAATGGTTACCACGCCGGACTGCCGTGCTAAGGATCCCGGGATCGATTCCCGGCACGGGCGACATTTGTGTGATGAACACGCTTGTTGGCCGTGGTCTGGGTGTTATAATATGTATTTATAAATATATAATATATGTGTAAAATATCTATGTAATTTATCAGTTGTGTTGGCACCCATAACACAAGCTAATTAATTGCTTACCATGGGGCTAACCGACCGTGTGTGAAAAAGGTGTCCCAATATATTATATTATATCTATTACTAGCTTCCGCCAGCGGTTTCACCCGCGTCCCCAAGGAACAACTCCGCGCACCCGGATAAAAAGTAGCCTATAGACTTCCTCGTTAAATGGGCTTTCTAACACTGAAAGAATTTTTCAAATCGGACCAGTAGATCCTGAGATTAGCGCGTTCAAACAAACAAACAAACAAACTCTTCAGCTTTATAATATTAGTATAGATTATAAATAGAGTTATTCAAATCGTTCCAGCAAGCATTTCTTTAGATCTAACAAACAAACTGACTCTTCAACTTCCTAATATTAGTATACATTAATTTGTAAACACATACATTTTTCAGGTATCCCAGCGACGCTGAACTACATAGATCTATCTGTCTATGGAAACACCCGCTCGCCGCCTTTAACGCCATACCCAGATATGGCCAGATCTAGGTCATTGATATCGGTGTACAGGACGAGGGCTGATCAGTGTGGGAGACTCTGGACTGTAGACACGGGGACCATCGAAATTCCTAGTAAGTTTCATGTAGTTATTTACGTTTTACAAAAGCAGCCCAGTTCATGTATCCAATGACTAGTAAACGTTTATAAAATAAAATATTAATTTATGAGATACTAATAATTTAAATTAAAAAAAAAAATATCTTACAAGTCTTATCGGTGTCCTGTCGATAGTCGTCTCGACGCTAGGCGTCCCGAAGCTGGGAGACACGACACTGCGTCCCGACGCTAGGCGTCTCGACGTTAGGCGTCCCGAAGCTGGGAGACACGACACTGCGTCCCGACGCTAGGCGTCCCGGCGCTAGGTGACACGACGCCATGCATCCCGACGTTAGTCGTACCGCCGCTAGGCTTCCCGACGCTGGGAGACACGACACTGTGCGTCCCGGCGCTAGGCGTCCCGAAGCTAGGCATCCCGAAGCTAGTCATCCCGACGCCATGTACCACGACATTACTCGTCCCGACGCTAGGCGTCCCGACGCTAGGCGTCCCGACGCTAGGCGTCCCGACGCCATGCACCACGTCATTACTCGTCCCGACGCTGGGCGTCAGCAGACCCACCCCCTAGCTACACCACTGGTTCTAACTATTATGAATGCTCAACTATGATTGAAGTTGATGTAAAAGATACCTGTACATCTTTGCAGACAACCCTCGCTACCTGCAGACACCAGCGATCGTGGTGTTCGACTTGAAAACGGACAGACAGATATTGAGATACGAATTGAAGAGTTCTGACCTTCCGGCCAATAACACACCCACTGGTAAGTATCAATCTTTAACAAGCCCTCAACCAGTTAAGATCAAATCTTAATATATAAAGTCTAAGAAAAATAGTGCACCATATTTTTACAAGTTATCTAGTACATGCTAAGGATCATGTTTACCACAAAAAAGACGTCTTTATTGTTTTAAGAGTGTTTTAAGAGACCTCCATAAAGCAGCCCGGAGTCTGGAAGTTGGTAATTGGGAAATCGGAGAGCACTTAAATGTCGGTCCTGCTTGTGAGCTCTTTCCGGTCGTGTCGGATTGCCGTCCCATCGGATTATGAGAGTGAGGGAATAGAGAGTGCACCTGTATCCGCGCAAATACTTGTGCACTATAATATGTCCTGCGCAGCTGGCTGATCTCCTTAGGGAGAACAGCCGTCGTAGAGAGTGCACCCGTGTCCGCCCAAATGCTTGTGCACTATAATATATCCTGCGCAGCTGGCTGATCTCCTTAGAGAGAACGGCCGTCGTAGAGAGTGCACCTGTGTCCGCGCAAATGCTTGTGCACTATAATATGTCCTGCGCAGCTGGCTGATCTCCTTGAACGGCCGTCGTAGCCGGCAATCGGTCTGGACGTCATTAACATTATCCTATTGCTTTTCAGGTCTCGCTTCTATCACCATAGACATAAAAAATGGCGATTGTAACGACGCGTATGCCTTCATATCCGATGTTGTGTCATACGGGGTCATCGTGTTCTCTCTGAAGCAGAGAGATAGCTGGAGACATCAACATAATTACTTCCATTTTAATCCTACATCTGGGAACTTGAGAGTTGCAGGTTGGTATAGTCCCTGGCCAGGCCCCTCTTTCCCACTGGGCACTATGGGCACGTGCCCAGGGCCCCGCGTTCGAAAGGGCCCCTAGTTCCAGCCAGATTACCAAATCATATAATCATAATCGAACGTCAAACGTAATACCACAGATATTATAATACTTTACTAGACAAATGCCTCATCTCATACAACGAAATAAAATTTCCTATCCCTGTTTTTTGTCTACTTTCTTTATCTATTATAACTAAATAGTGTTTTCTTTAGGTCGTAGGGGCCCCATGATCCTAATGTGCCCAGGGCCTCAAATAGTTTAAAGACGGCCCTGTCCCTGGCACATAACTTGGCAAGAATCGCTAAGAGAAAACTGATCATATATCTTCGAAACAGACTTCTTCTTCCTGCCCTGTTCCCAATTCTATTTGGGGTCGATGCAATGTGTTTTCCGCTTCCACTCATTTCGGTTAGACGTCATACTACTATCCACTCCCTTCTTAATCATATCCTCTTTCAAGCAATCAATCCATCTCTTCCTTGGTCGACCTCTATCTCTCCATCCATTCACATTCATACTTAAGACACGCTTTGTAGCATGTGTCTCACATCTTCTCATTACATGCCCATACCACGACAAACGCATATCTCTAAATTTTTACCTCTTTGAAACAGACATGATTACAAATAAAACATGGCAATAACCATACAATAATGGAAAGCACATAAAGGGAACACTATTTTGTGTAACTAAAAGCCTGATGCGGGAACTTATCCTCGTTCAAAGAGTCAAAATCCTTGCCAAGTTATGCGCTGGCGATTTTTTTTACAATATCACCTTTCCCAAAAGACTACAGAAATATCATCTACCTAAACTTCCTAAGCTATGTTGGGGTCGGTTTCCAGTCTAAAAGGATGTAGCTGAGTACCAGTGTGCTACGTGGAGCGACTGCCTATCTGATCTCCTCAAGCCAAGTTACCTGGGCAACCCGATACCTCTTGGTAAGACTGAATTTCTGGCTTCTGACTACCCATAACGACTGCCAAAGATGTACTAATGACAGCCGGGACCCACCAATTTAACGTGCCTTCCGAAACACGGAAGAACTCGTCATGACAAGATGGTCACCCATCCACGGACAGCACCAAGCGTCGCTTAACCTTATGATCGATCAACCCGTGCGGCTGTGCCTTAGCCACGAGCTCAATTCCTAAAATTAAATATCGTTATTTCTGTCTACATCAGGTCAATCCTTCACCTGGAATGACGGCGTGTTCAGTATCGCGTTAGGCAAAGAACAGCCTGATGGCTGCAGAACTGCCTACTTCCACCCCATGGTCAGCAGCCAGGAGTTCGCAGTGTCCTCCTGCGAGCTGGAGAGTAGGGAAGCTAACCAGACCGCTTTTGTTGTAAGTAACTCTTCATGTTTCTATCTGGTGATTGGTTTACTCAGAAACTAGTCTATTGTCAAATTCTCTGACAAGGAATTATAATAATTACAGCTATTAGGGTATTACCTCGTTTCTGAGCACGGGTTCTTGGGTTCGATTCCCGGGTTGGGCCGTCGCTTTGTGGGTCAAAGGCCTTCTCCACGATCCATACCAACCGCCGACGTGAGGCGTTGGTCGGCGGCGCATCCTTCGTGACAGGCGTGCGTAATCAGCCCCAACCGTGTGGAACGCTGTCTGCCGACGGGAGACGCGACCAAGGTCCGAGCCGACAGAGATAGGTGGCCATCAACGAATTATCCTAACAAAAACTTGATGATTGAAACTATTTTTGTCGTGTGATTGGGACCCCCGCCACCCCGCTAGGCCCAACGCAAACTGATAGAGGCACGGCGAACCGCTCCCGAGATAAGGTTTATTTTAAATTGATTTATTGCCAGTATCTTCGCCGCACCTTCACCAGTTTGCGTTGGACTTAGTCTGCTACAATCGATCGAACCGCGATTTTTTATTCTGTACTAGCTGTTACCCGCGACGTCGTCCGCGTGGGCATTAAGTGATTAAACATTCACCCCCGTACGTGATAGCGTGATAATATGTAGCCTATATGTTGACCCGACCTCTGAGTTATAATTATGCATAATTTGAAGCAAACCCATGCAGTACTTTTTGAGATTATACTGGACATACATACAGACAAACAGACAAAAATTCTAAAAACTATATTTTTGGCTTCGATATCGATTTTAGATCACGCCCCAATTATTATTTTTAAAAAATTAATATTCAATGTACAGTTTTGACTTTTCTACGATTTTATTATATGTATGTATACCTAGATTTATTAGCCATCTCTTCATATTCTCCAGGTGTTAGGAGATCGTGGCGCTAACAGCCAGAGCACCATGCACGATCTACATACCCCGAGCGACGTCATGTTCTTCGCTGAAATCGCTCAAAACTCAGTATCATGCTGGAACATTGGACGTCCTCTAAGTCGAGAAAACATGCAAATACTCGCTCAAGACGGACAGAGACTTAGCTACCCTTCAGGTAAGATTCCTCACTCTTTTATCGCTTTGTGGGTTTTAAGAAACTTTCATAAAGCAGCCTGGTGTCTGAAAGTTGGTGGTTGATACACCCGTGCATCGGAGAGCACGTAAATTTCAGTCCTGCGCCTGATCTCTCTCCGGTCGTGTCGTATTGCCGTCCCATCGGACTATGAGAGTGAGGGAATAGAGAGTGCACCTGTGTCTATGCAAATGCTTGTGTACTATGTCCTGCGTAGCTAGCTGATCTTGCAGAGAACGGCCGCCATGGCCGGTATTCGGTCTGGACAAAATTTAAATGGAAGCCGGCTATGCAGGGCTAGGCAGGTGTGGTATGGACATAATGCGGAAGAATGAGGATCATGTTGTGAGAAAGGTTTTGAGCATGAACGTGGATGTGTATAGAAGAAGGGGACGACCGAAGAAACGATGGATGGATTGTGTGAATGTCGACATGGCTAGACAGAATGTTACTTGTGAGATGACGGCAGATAGAAGAGTGTGGAAGAAGAAAACATGCTGCGCCGACCACAAATAAAAATTAGGATAAGGGCGAGACGATAATGATGGCTACTAATTAAAAATAGATATCATTGCTTCTCCACGTTTGTTTATTAGGTACTAGCTGTTGCCCGCAACGTCATCCGCGTGGGCATTAGGATTAAACATTCACCCCCCTCCCACCGTAGTGCTAGCGTAATAACATGTAGCCTATATGTTGACCCGACCTCTTAGTTATATTCATGCCGAATTTGAAGCAAATCCATGCAGTACTTTTTGAGATTATCCCGGACATACACACAGACAAACAGACAAAAATTCTAAAAACTATATTTTTGGCTTCGATATCGATTTTAGATCACGCCCCAATTATTCTTTTAAAAAATATTCAATGTACAGTTTTGACTTTTCTACGATTTTATTATATGTATGTATAGATAGTTATGCCATGGTCTTTATGCTTTTTCTTTTGTTTTAATTTCAGATTTGCACGTGACAAATGGCGAAGTGTGGGTGACAGCGAACACATTGCCTCGTTTCATTTATTCACGGTTGGATACCAACGAATATAATTTCTTTATATACAGGTAACTAGCGACCCGCCCCGGTTTCGCACGGGTGCAATGGTGATACTAAATACACTACAGAAAAACTCAAACTCAAAAATAACAGTACTTCTCCACTATATAATGGATGTTATTATACATATAAACCTTCCTCTTGAATCACTCTATCTATTAAAAAAAACCGCATTAAAATCCGTTGCGTAGTTTCAAAGATTTAAGCATACAAAGGGACATAGGGACAGAGAAAGCGAGTTTGTTTTATACTATGTAGTGATTATTCTGATATCTTATCGAAAGAGATTAATCTCGTCACATATCTATATCGCTCTGCTACTAGCGAGAGTGAAAGTATTTTTTTTTTCAACATATTCTAATTTCTTCACATAAATCTATACTTAATATTATAAATCTGAAGAGTTTGTTTGTTTGTTTGAACGCGCTAATCTCAGGAACTACTGGTTCGATTTGAAAAATTCTTTCAGTGTTAGATAGCCCATTTATCGAGGAATGCTATAGGCTATATACCATCACGCTAAGACACACGGGAGCGGAGCAGTAACCAAAGATACGGTTGAAACCGCTGGGAACAGCTAGTACAATATATTTCCCTTCAATTGACTTTTTCCATAGGAATTGTAATTTTGTTGAAAATCGAGAAAAGCACTTTTGACCCTTATAACCTCCCCCCTCTCCCCTTTTCCCCAACTCTGATCATACGTATTTTTTTTTAATTAATTTAATTTTTATTATGAACACTCTTGTTCTAATGGTTAAACTACATTTTTTTTCTAATTTTTCAATTTTTAAGGCTAGGAATTTCATCTCCACCCTCTAAATTCTATTCCCAGTTTGTATTTTTGACTGCCAGTCACGTATAGATGACAAGCCAAAAAGTGCCTAACGCGCCACTGTCACGACTACATGACAGACTTTTTAAGTTCAAAATGAATAGTCAGTTTCAATCGATATAAATCCGAACTCACTACTGTATTGTAGGTATTTATGGATGAATTCTTAGCTTGGCGCTGAGGGCACGTCTTCCTTTGTTTGAAAAGGTTAAAAACCGGCCAAGTGCGAGTCGGACTCGCGCACGAAGGGTTCCGTATCATTATTTATAAAACGGACAAAAAATCATGTCTGTTTAATGGGAGCCCCCCTCAAATATTTATTAAATTTTGATAAAATTACTTATTTTTAAAGTAAGTAATGCATTCCATATTCTGTGAATATTTCAAGCATCTAACTGTTGCCGCTATCGATATCGACCAAAAATTAACAAAAAAATCACGTTGGTTGTATGGAAGCCCCCCAAAATATTTATTTGGTTCTAGTTTTCAGTATTTGTTGTTATAGCAGCAACAGAAATACATCATCTGTGAAAATTTCAACTCTCTATCACGGTTCATGAGATACAGCCAGACGGACGGACGGACGGACAGAGGAGCGAAAACAATAGGGTTCCGTTTTACCCTTTGGGTACGGAACCCTAAAAACTTGTCTGATTTAGTAGAACTTAGGCCTTAGACACCCCCAAATATTTACTTTTGTAATATTAGTGTGATTTCTTAATTTTTTTATATATTTTCAGGGCAAAAGTAAGCGACCTCATATCGGGCACTGTATGTGATAGCAGAAATCGGCCGACGCAGGATTACATGTCGCCCTCTCACTATGGGAGCAATAGTCGCTATTAACGAAAATATGAATGTACACTTACCAATCAATAAATTAATAATGCTGGCAACATTTTTTTGTTTGTTTTATTTTGGGGTCTAAAGGGCATTCCACACAATCCAAACCGACCCCCCACAGAATTGAGATGATGACTAGGTCAAAAATAAAATACTTTATCATATTCAATTTGTAAAACATCTTAAAATAATGACAGTTTCATTTATCGTTTTGAACCGAAAATTGTTTAAATTTTTTCATTGATAATATAACCGAAATAAGTATGCGGCTTGATGTGAAAAATCTGTGACGTCAATTCTTAGTATGTTCATTCGAAGAGATTCATTAGCCATTTTTGACAGTTCAATAAAAGCAAGGAATTTGACTAGTTGTCATCTACCGTATTAATATTGGTCCAGTTGGTGTGAAATTCTACAGTGTAGACGTTTGTTGGCCGACCAGATATGGGTGGAGCTAAACGATTTTTGGGCAACCTTAGTTGAGCGCATCCATCGCGATAGGCTTCGTCCATAGTTGGCCCCAACTGTTTGAAACGCTGTCGGACGACAGAATCAAGTTGGTTGACGCGACCAAGGTTATTTGTGTCGGCGGTCACTTGGATGGTGCAAAACGACTTTAATGGTGAAAATATTTGTAGATAATGTCAAAATTACGAAAATGATGAGAGGTTAAAATTGTCTGCCGGGGTTGATCGCGCTCGTCACCTTAGCCCTGGCACACGAAGGCGTCCAGAAGGAACATAAGGGGGTTTTATTCAGGAGTCTGACACTCCCTCCAGCTGCCTTTTTTTAAGCTGGCATCTCGCAGTTGTCTAGCAGGCTTTTTACTGCTTAACCGGACAGGGCCCTGTGGTTGCCTAGAAGTTAAGGCCTCCAGCCACGGCAAAAAAGTCACCAACTGCACCCACAGCAGTAGGGGTCATTTGATGATTTCCCATTTAAAATAAGAGTTAATCACGAGGAACTAGCTAGTGAACGAAAACAACAATAAGTATGGGGTCACAAAAAGGGGGTCATAAAAAAGGGGGTCACAAAGGGGGGGTCATAAAAGGGGGTAATAAAAGGGGGGTCCAAAAGACACTAATAAAGAAATAAAACACTCCAAATACAAAGAAAAAGTAATTTATTCATGTAAAAATGTGTTCACGTTATGATGTGTGTGCGCTAACGAGAGCAGACGCGCCGTGCGCGCAGGCGCGGCCAGCCAGTCGCGGCCGCCGCGTGACGTCACCAGCCGGCCGACCAGCCACCTCATCAGCTCCAACTTATCAACCACACCACGGAGCTTTCTAGAAACAAAACAAAGGAAAGTTGAAAACTTAAACACAGGCTACATGATCCAAGCCGACTGCCGACAGAGGTGACCTTGGTTGCGTCTCCCGTCCGCCGACAGCGTTCCACACGGTTGGGGCCGACCACGGATGCAGGCTGTCGCGATGCGCTCCCGACCAAGGTCGTCCGAAGGTGTTTGCTTCGCCATCATCTGGTCGGCCGACCAACGTCTACACGGTAGATTTTCATACCAACTGAACCAAGGTGACCTCGCGGCTTCGCTCACGTTATGAAGACGTATTATCATTGATTAGGTATACTTAGTTTAAATTTTCACCCCCCATTTAACCCCTTAGGGGTGGAATTTATCAAAATAGTTCCTTAGGAGATGCTTACACGAATGAATCATCAAATTGATCAAAATCCCCTCTTAGCGGATGCCTACGTCATAACATCTACCTGCATGCCAAATTTCAGCCCAATCTGGTCAGTGGTTTGGGCTGTACGTTGACAGATCACTATGTCAGTCAGTCGGTCACCTTTCATAATTGCCAACATACAAAATATATTAATACTCACTTATACAAAGGTCCCGATACATCACACTCCTCGAGCTGGTTACCATCTTCCCGGAGATCCCTCAGCTCGGTGAGTTCTCTGTCCCACTGCATCCTGACTGCGGCTAGTTCAGCTTCCCTCTCAGCATCTACAGTTTGTAGGTAACGTAACTGCGTCTCTTTGTGACGATACTCTTTTAAACTGAGGATTATATTTCTGGAAGAAATTAGAATTTCTTAAAAGGTATGTTAAAACAATTTTTTTTTTATTTTAACTGTTTAAATTAGGCTGATATATCAGCACTTTTAGAAATTTATCAAAAGACAGCCCTAAAACGCCCTTCTTCACCACTTTTTATTGTTGCTGGGGAGTTTGTTCCACCATTTCTTCTTCCTAGCGATAACACACAGGAAGTGGTGAAGGGCGGGCGTTTTTAAGAGCTGTCTTTTGTAGAATTGAGTTCTTCAAAAGGTGCTGATTTTCAGCCTACTTTGAATAAATGACTTTCATCTTTTATCTTGCTTCCTAAGTGTTTTTGTTGGGAAGAGGTGGCGCAACAAACTCCCCAGCAACACATGTTGTTAAATCATCAAGATTAATTATGTGACTTTATCCCTCATACTCCGATGGGTCAGCAATCCAACATGACCGGAGAGAGATCAGACGCAGGTCCGACATTTACGGGTATACCAACCACAAACTTCCAGACTCCAAACTGTTTTGTGAAAGATTTTTAAAACCAATAAAGCGATTCAGTACAGCTGTCTCTTTTATTGTATGTTTTATTAGTTGGAAGTCCTATATCACCATAACCCACCATAGAAACCACTGCTGACTCAAAAAATTATATCTAATTAGGTCAGATAAAATTATGTTACTTGACTGGATGTTACGGGTTCGATTCCCGCAGAAGTAAAACATTTATGTGCATAAACATGTGTTTGACTTAGCCTACGACCAAGGCTGTACCAGGAATGAACCTGCCATTGATAAATGATATTTATTTTGCAAATAGGTTGATATCAACACTTTTACACATTAACACATTTTTTATAAAATAATGAGATGAAGCCGGCATTTCCTAACTGACTGCCTTGAGAAGAAACGCCGAAACAAACTCAAGGGTCATAGTCTCTTTTAAAGTCCAGACATAAAAAGAAATTACATACTAAAGTATGGATGAGCAATTAGCATTATCTAAATCGGTTGAAGATAAGCTTAAATTTGGTAAGAAAAGTCTAATGAGGAATTTGTGTGGAAATGTACTACAACTAATTTGTATGTATTACTCACTCTTTTCTTTCCATTAATTCTGGGTCCAAGTTCTTGTCGGGAGCTGTAATCAGGGCTTTGACAGCATGAGCCTGTGTGAGAGACTTCACAATGCATTGTTCTAGAACTTTCCATTGTGCTAGCTCTCCGTATTCCTTTATTGTATCATCCGACTTGGGACGTTCTGTGATTTGCGGCAGGGCTTAAAAGACATTGAATTGTATTTTAAAATATTTACTATATATTTTATAAACTTAAAAAACTATATACAAAGAAAATAAAAAAGGACAAATTAAAATAATGCATCAAAAATTTCATTAGCCTCGCTGTCAACGGGGATCGTGCCCAATGATAGCAATGCTGTTTCATTGGCCAAGGTATTGGCCAGCCCTTTGGTCATGTGGGCACAGTTTGTGGGCACTTAGGCCCATTGTCCCAGTGTTTCAAACCCAAACGGTTCAAACATGTAATTACCGACTAGGTATACATATTTGCACCGTTTGTGGTTTTCTGCGGTAGCAGCAACCGCACCGGCAAGGTGCAAGGGTGTCAACATTTAAAAATGGTAATTAATATAATCTTAAGTTAACACTTATGTTAATTTGCAGATAATAATATGCACAAATTCACACAACATCACCTAGTCCCAAACTAAGCAGAGCTCGTACTGTGGGCATTAGACAACTGATAAACGTACTTATGTACTTTTTTTTTGTAAGTACTTACATATATATTATACATAGATGGGATTTATACATGCTTGACATAGTAATCACTAGCACTCCAAGACAACCCATTGACCCTCAATTTCACTAAATAGGTTTTTAAAGTATTTTATTACATAAAAGCTATTTTGCGCCTTTCTATAACTCATCATCATCTCCTGAGCCTTTTCCCAAGCAATATTGGGGTCGGCTTCCAGTCTAACCGGGTTCAGCTGAGTACCAGTGTTTTACAAGGAGCAACTGCTTATCTGACCTGCGCCTGTCTATAACTATGGATACAAAAATATCTGTCTGTCTTAAAATAAAGCGATGGAACTAATCGAGGATCTAGGTATTACATTATAAATTAGTTATCAAACTAGAAACAGCACACTTGCTAGGAGGCTTTTGGGACGAGGTACGAACCGCGATCTGCAGCTACTCAGGCAAAAATATAGAAAGATATGAGTGTTAACATGATAACAATACTCACCGGATAATGGTTTTGCTTTCAAAAGTCTCAACTTAGACGTAAAAAATCTTAAATCCTGTAATTTCTTCGACAAACAATCTTCAAAACTTTCACCTATTTTAGCGGAAAATAATTCTTTTGACAGACTCTGCAGTTGTTGTTCGAAGTTATTACTCACATCTCTCAATTGTTTGAACGCAGACATTTTTAGTGTTTCTGTGAAAATAAATCTTTTATTTCAAATTCAAAACAAACTTTTGTTTGTTATTTCTGTATTGCCGTTTTGTATATTCAATTTGAATTTGAAATTGAACGTCTGACTGACAGCGGTTCATGCTAAATATTTGATGATTTTTACTTGGAACGCAATTTAAAGACTAGCATTCATGGTACGTTTTGTTAATTTTAATATCATAATTTTTTTGTCGATCATTACCGACGACGAGTATGGGTATACATGCAAATAGTAGGTGTGCTCGTGAGTGCCTATTCTTTATTCACAACTCTGCACACCCATGCGGATAGTACGAATAAAATAGAAGAAAGACGAAAAATTTAAATAAGAAATTTAACTTACTATTTATAATCACATATAACCCAAATAACCATGAACGGGCTGGTTAGGTATATTTGATATGAATACTGAATACTTTGTTTATTTACATATTCTGCTTTGTCGTAAGACATTAAAATCTAGTTTGTGGTGAACTTTATCAGTAACACAATGAGAATGCAATCTTCGGCACTCTGTGGACAGTTGTCAACTTGTCACTGTCACTAAACTGAAAAGAAAAAAATAGTATCAACAGAGGTCAAAACGGTTGTTTGTGTGTGAACGTATTTCTGCGCAAAACCAACAAAAACCCAAATAACATCATGAAATTAACATAAAAACTGTATGAAACGATCTCTATCCCACCACCAAAGCTCTACTACGCCTTAAAAATGTCTGAAACTAACGAAAATGTATGCCATATGTGTTCCTTACCTGCCGAAATTTTACTCAACATTTTCATCTATTTACCTGCTAAAGATTTAACAAAATGCCGTGAGGTTTGTGTGAGATGGAACGTAATCATCGACGGTCTAGCTAGAAGCGACGATTTGTGGTCGAAATACTGTAAACAGGATTTCAGCAAGGTCTACGAAGTTGCGCGTAAGAAAGCGAAGCCTGGCCTCCTTTGGTACAATTTATACCGTTCATTAGCTCTTTGGCAGCGCTTAGTAGAGTCTAGAGAGTACAGCGACGAGTTTGCGTCCGCCTCGTGTCTACGAGAAGAGATCCGTAACTTTGAAATACTTGGTAACGGCGTTTTAGGCGTTCACAAAAAAGGAGCTATAGTCTACTACGATATTGAAACACAACAGGAATCTAAGCGTCGCTCAATAACTGGCGACTTTTCTAGATACACAGAGAATGAGCATGTAATCATTATACTGAGTTTTCATCTCCACCTATTTTTGATACGGAAAGAATTCTTCGATTTATCAAAAGAGGAAAGTAATGTAACATTCGATAATATAAAACTTTACACATTGACAGAAAATGCTTTATACTTCGTCAATTTACAAGATGAGATATTCGTATGCAATTATTTTGACGATAAAAATAAAAAACTCAACGGTACCCTTCTATTGCGGTCTGAGGACGGCATCATGTCTCTCGGTTACAGCGACGGACACCTCAACGTGTTGACATTCCAAAGAAACATTTACACGGTCATCGGTAACAATCTGGTGTTCAAATGTTCACTCGGTCCAGATTCGAACCTGCTACACCAATTACAAAGATACAACTTTTTAGAGCAATTGGATTGGCGTGTCTACTTCCAATGGATGTATGTTTTGAATCATGCGGTACCGGAAGGCCCGTTGAGAGACATAATCATAATACGTCCTTATGGGGATGTTTACTTCGTTGGTTCCAAC
Organism: Heliothis peltigera; assembly: GCA_958496145.1. Classification (NCBI taxonomy): domain Eukaryota; kingdom Metazoa; phylum Arthropoda; class Insecta; order Lepidoptera; family Noctuidae; genus Heliothis; species Heliothis peltigera. The sequence continues at coordinate 3,686,728 of OY292351.1, forward strand.
TGGGGTGTTCTACGGATTTACTACGCACCGTATTCAGGAGGAGAATTTAATATATTTGAGACTCAGCCAATAAAACAGTACAATTTTATGGAACGGTCCGACTGCCCGGTACTGTCTACGTGCCCGATACTCCAAGTAGATGTCTTCGAATGTGAAGACGGTCACACCGTGATCGTGGCAATGCCAAAGAAGATCGCTGTTCTGAATTTCAGTCACGTGTTCAAGCGGACAGCATCGTTAGCAATGCTGCCTTACAGCGAAGTACAAAATGTTAAGTTTATGAAGATTAGTAATTGTAGCTAACTTTAATTAGCGCTTTAGCCTTTTGACTGCCACATCTAAAAAAGAAAGATGCCGACGACCCTCAGTGCCAAGCTATGAATTCATCCATAAATACCTACAATATAGTAGTGAGTTTGGTATTATATCAATTGAAATTGACTATTAATTTTGAACTTTAAAAATCTGTCATGTAGTCGTGACCGTGGCGTGCTGGGCACATTCTAGCTTGTCATCTATACATGACTGTGGCGGTCAAAAGGTTAAGTTGCTGGGTAGCTTTATTCTCTGCATCTGGGCTAGTACTACTTATTAGATAAATTCATACATGTATAGAATTAATATATAAATTACAACCTTCGGCAAATAACTATGCCTCTCTCAAGTAAGCTGATAGTGACTTGCAAAACAGTCAAAATGTATGATCCTAAGAGAGCTCCGGCACAGCAGCTGTATAACGTTATACAACATTGTATAACACGATAACATTATGAATGTTTTCGTGTTATACATAGTGTTATAATGTTATACAACTCCTGTGTGGGAACACTCTAACACTCATTATGTGCGTGCGAAAATTGTCAAAAAGCTGACTTCAGAGTGGCAAACTTGATTGACGAGTGTCAAAGAGCCGGTATCACTTTTGAAAAGGTTGTGAAATAGATCCTATAGATTTTAATATTTTTAATTACTGTTTTTTAAAACCGATGATAATTATAAAGATTTTATTTTATGTATGTATATTAAAATCAATTGTCACTTAAATTATAGAGGAGATAAATATTTTCTTAACAGTAAAAACAGAAATGTGATTGCAATGAGGCCTACGGTGAACGGTGAATCGACACAGTGAAAGTGGTGATTAGGCCCCTCGCCCACGGCGATATTTTTGCAACCTTCAGCAATGCAGTCACGCGTTTAGCAAATGCGCGACATATATAGGGTGACTGGTAATTAGTGACCGATATTTAAACACGTGACTGTACTCATGATTACAAACAACTTTCCCAAAGAAACTTTTTTGTAATTTTTTTTATCATTACAGCAAAATTCAAATTTTGCGCGCGCTGTCTCCCGATCAGCTGTTAGCGGCGAGGCCCCGCGCCCGCATTTTCAGTAATTTTGCTATAATGATTAAAAAAAACAAAAAAGGTTTCTTTGGGAAAGTTGTCTGTAATCATGAGTACAATCACGTGTTTAAGTATCCGTCACTAATTACCAGTCACCCTATATAAGCTTTTCACTGTAGAACGACATATTCCTAGTATCCCAAGGGAACAATTTCCCGCACCCGGCTAGCTTTTTAACTAAACTTAGTTTACAATATTGCACTGTGATTTAATTTTAATAGTTCTACTTAATATAACTTATGTATTACATAAATTGATATGCTTAGACATTTATTTGAAAATTTGTTGGTTTTATTCTCGATTCATAATTATTTAGGGCATGTTTCACAGGTTACGGATAGCCACTATCTACCAGATAAATACAAAAATGTAACAGAATTTGTATGAAATTATCTGCCAGATAAATTATCTGGAACTTATAAACTACCTGTGAAACTGGCCCTAAGTTATTAGGATTTATCGTATACACGCCAGCACATCAAGCTACTACAATCTGTCACATTTCCTTAAGCGTATGATTTACTGTTGATTGGGAAAATTTGCCAGTTTCGGGTAGCTTGATGTGCTGGCGTCTGTGCCCAATGTGGTAGTAATTTAAGACCAAAATCCAACAGTTTAGAAAAAGCTCAAGAAAGTTCGTAAAAACAACATTTTTACAGCGAGTCGGATAGAGATATGTATTTACCATGGATATGGTATAGACGCCAGCACACCAAGCTACCCGAAACTGACAAATTTCTCCAATCAACTTTGAAACACATGCTTCAGCAATAAAGTTGAAAATCTATTAAGGAAATTCGACAAATTGTAGTAGCTTGATGTGCTGTCGTCTGTATCAAAGTGAAAGTTCATTAAACTGTAACGATGCTATCACACAGCAGTTATACAATGTTATACATAATTGTGTAACACGATAATATTATGAATGTTATCGTGTTATTCATAGTGTTATAATGTTGTATAACGTTATACAAGTCGTGTGTGGGAGTACGGTAACACATTGGCCTCTGTCGCAGATATTATGAATATTAGATAAATATACACTAGTATTTTGTACCTATATTTTTAGCAACGATATTCTTTTAAGTGTCTAAACACACTATGCCGAGGATACGCGACGGAAGTTCGGCATGATTACGCCTGCAATACTATTTGAATTACTGGCGACACATTATGTCGAAATTACGTTGCGTTATAGCGTACAGCCGAACTTCAGTCGGGCGTAAGTTCAGCGGAAATTCGGCGGCAACGTATTCTGTAGAACACACATTATACGCGACTATTATATTTTGCATTTGTCTGTCCGGCTGTTTAGATAACACGACACGGCGTCACCACAGCGCTCGAAACACTGAATATACAAACAAAATTGCGCAACTGAATTTCTGCCGCGTAAGTTCAGCACTTATGGTGTGTCATATCAGCCGAATACGTTGGAACGTAAAATCAGCCGCGTACGTTCGGCATAGTGTGTTTAGACACTAAATAGTTCACACGGCTACACATAAAGCTATATAAAACCAGTTTGTCTTGAACTCGCTTTATATGGTCTTTCTACTAATTGAAGGGTCAACATATACTAGTTTTGTTTAGCTTCATGTGTAGCCGTGTTTACAGTTAGATGGGTTAAAATTTTGTATTAGATTGCTTTAATTAATATAGATTATTCAATTGTTATTATTCTTTATATATTTATGTAATGCGCTACGCTTAGCGAACTGATTACTCGGGGCTGTTATTAATTTAGCACATTATTAAATAGTGGGAAACTGATTGGCCGTTTCATTTTAAAAATATACTTAGTTAATGTTGGGGTTGGCTTCCAGTCTAACCGGATTCAGCTGAGTACCAGTGTTTTACAAGGAGCGACTGCCTATCTAACCTCCTCAACCCAGTTACCCGGGCAACCCAATACCCCTTGGTTAGAACTAACCCGTGGTATACAGACACCAAATAAAACCACAACTCAAATCAATGTTACAAATGTTTTTATTAATATTTCCGCAAGCCCTATTCTTCCAAACCACTCAAAGACTTCATTCCACGTTTCCCGACCTTTTGTTTGCGACCTGGCATCGCGGAGCTAGTTCCACTGTCACTATCCTTCATCAAGATCGTCTGATTGATATTATAATCCTGCATACTGGTGGAAGCGGATGGGGGAAAAGAAGGGAATACTTCTGGCAATTTTTTTGGAGCCGGCTCGTAATCAAAGCCGAATACTTCTAAAGAATGCTGAGAGGGTATCTCGTTTGAGCTCTCTGTTATAGTGATTGTCGTACGCTTTTTTGTAGTCGAAGTTATGTCGGAATTTCTAGTGAACGATCTCATGGATTTTATGAATTCACTTTCAGGGCGATAACAAGACTTCTTGCTGCTGGACTTCGTGCTAGCTGATAGCAACCTCCTCCGTTTGAATTGGCACACGTGAACGTCGCCTTCGCTAGATTTTTTGGACTCTTTAAAGTGTATGGATTTTTGACATCGTCGCTTATTTCTAGCTATAACCTTCAAAGCTTGGAAGAAATTCTGTGGCTCGTCAAACGCATCGTCGTCCATTTTCAGCTGTTCTTTTAGTAAATTAATGAAGTTTTTCTTTCTGTCTCTTTTTAGTAGTGCCCTTTTTGGTATTATTAAGCTATTTGTTAACGGTATTGGTTTAGATTTCTTGTAGTTAAAAGATTCTGATTGAAGTCTTCGCCGTTTTTTCATGGATTTGGACGGTGAAGCTGTTCTTGACCGCTTAACACTTTTAGGCTGGAAATGTTCTAGTAATTGTTCGTCATCCCAAATGTCTTTATCGTCTGGTTTGATGCAATAAAAGTGTTTAAAAGACGGCTTTCTGGTCACATCTTCACTAACAGGATCTTTATTTTTGATGTTTTGCAACTTTTTCGCGACCGATTCGTCAATTTCCAGTGCAACTTTCGAAGAGTTCACGCTGGAAGCTGCTGGGGGATTGAACTCAGTTTTCACGTTGTAGACGTTAAACGTAGTTTCTAGAAGGTCAACGAAGAAGTTATAGAATTTCTTGTCATCTTTCTTCGGTACTTCAGCAACTAGCGTTGACGGGTCTCTTTCAACAATTTTGACTCTCGGTTTCTCACTTATGACTGGTAATTCTTTATTTTCCTCCGGTGTGGGGACGTCTAACTTCTTTTTAACTAAATTCGGCAAAACATCCGCCCATTTCATAGTCTCAGGGTCTTTGCTCGTCGCATCTTTAAAATTGTTGCTTTTATCCGAATGGTTTGAAGGGGTATGCGTTATTTCCTTTGTTGATTGCAAGACCACCAGCTGTTCTAGTTCACTGTCATCATCGTTGAGTCTTGACCTGTATTTGGATTTCCTCCTCGACATATATGACGAAGATATAACATCTTCCTGGATGATCTCTTCGTCTTTTTTCCTTTTAAGCCTAGCTTTGGTTCGTTCTAACCTTCTGAACCTGTCTGGGTCGTCGTGGTCAGGGTATTGGGTTCCAGTGGTGGATTGTGATAGGATGGTGAGGACGGAAGCTAAGAATCTCTTTCTGCCGGGACGAGGGATGGGTCGAGAAAAGTTTGGGCTCAAGAGAGGCTTATTTGGTAGGAGGTCTGAAATAAGGAGCAGGTGTTAGGAAGTTCTGAAAAGAGGGCACAATTCATACTAAGGCTGTGTCCCCAGTAGGCAAACTGTTAGCAGCCGACTGAGTTTGCGCCGTACCGATTTAGTACGCCCTTCCATATATTTGAAATGGAGTGTCCACAGTCTGCTAGTTTTGCGCTCACTATACGCAGTTTGCAGCTTTACGCGCGCTGACTACAGCAGTGAGCGGCCGACTCCCACCAAAACCGGTTCTAGTCACTTGCGACTGACGAAAATTGAGAGTTTGCAGCTAACTCAAATTTCAGTTTGCCACAAATTTGCGGCTAACTCAGTCGGCCTCTAACAGTTTGCCTACTGGGGACACGGCCTAAGAGTAATCTATACTAATATTATAAAGCAGAAGAGTTTGTTTGGTTGGTTGAACGCGCTAATCTCGAGATCTACTGGTCCGATTGGAAAAAATCTTTCAGTGTTAGATAGCCCATTTATCGAGGAAGGCTACTTTTTATCCGGGTGCACGGAGTTGTCCCTACGCGGGTGAAACCGCTGGCGGAAGCTAGTAGTGTTATACAGGTAAAAGTGTTTGTTTCCTTGAACGCGCTAATCTCAAGAACTACTTGTCCAATTTGAAAAATCCTTTTAGTGTTAGATAGTACAGACGCCAACACATTAGGCTACAACAATCTGTCAAATTTCCTTAAAGGATTTTCAACCTCCGCTGAAAGATAAAGTTCAATGTTGATTGGGAAAATTTGACAGTTTCGGTTAGCATGATGTGCTGGGTGTTATAATATACATGTATTTATAAATATAATATGTGTAAAGTATATGTAGTTTATCAGTTGTGTTAGCACCCATAACACAAGCTAATCAATAGCTTACCTTGGGGCTAACCGACCGTGTGAAAAGTCTGACACTACAAAAAAAACTTAAAGCTAAAATTATGTTGTGTGTGTCCTTTCCACGTCCCCTCAATACCTGATTTTGTGTCCTGCATATCAACTCGCGCGATATTTCGTGCCGCCATTACGTCTGAATCGTATTGCATTGGCAAATTCTCATCTGGGTAGAAAAATTAGATGGTTATATCGAAACTGTGATGATGATGATGGCATCCAGGCCGATTGTCGGCTACGGCGGCCGTTCTCTATAAGGAGATCAGCCAGCTGCGCAGGACATATTATAGTGCACAAGCATTTGCGCGGACACAGGTGCACTCTCTATTCCCTCACTCTCATAGTCCGATGGGACGGCAATCCGACACGACCGGAGATAGATCAGGCGCAGGACTGACATTTACGTGCTCTCCGATGCACGGGTGAATCAATCACCAACTTCCAGACTCCGGGCTGCTTTATGAAAGTTTCTCAAAACCCGCAAAGTGATTTCGGCCCGACCCGGAATTCGAACCCGAGACCCCGTGCACAGCAGTCGCGCCCTGCGACTACTAGACCAACAAGGCAGTCAGAAAAAGAAACTGTGATAAAATTTAAAGGAAAGACAATACCAAGCGCGCGGAGACGAAAGAATTTAGTACATTGACCTATGCGAGCTTCTGTGCGAGCGGGACGGCAATATACATAATTACGTGGGTGAAACAGAAACAGGTATACAGTGGCGTAGCTTGCTTGTGTGGGTATTACCCCAAAAATCGATATAAATAGTTCATTAGCTACTGATGTTCGCTACCAACAGATCCAGAGCGTCCCTTGCTGTCCTCCCCCCAACGTCACCCCGAGCCGAGGTCCTAGCCCCACAAGGATGCCCTTAGCGCTGTCGTTTTAGTTTTTAAGTATATACATAAGCCCCTGGCTGGAGGCCTAGAATTCTTTAGGTTTCCACAGGAAAGTCCGGTTAAGCAGTACTCGGCCTCCGAGGCTGAACTGCAATAAATAAGTCATAACAAAAAAAATGATGTTGACCGTCGGATGTCATCCCTTTTTTATGACCAACAATAACACCCTTCCGTCCCAGCTGTACTTGCAGCTGGGGGGAGTTGGCCACGCTTGGGGGTGAAACCCGGAGTGGAACCAGCGAGAAATGTCAAGCAGTGTTCCTCAGGGTCGCTGCTGTAGAACATTGGTTTAAGTAAACTCTGGGTATAATCCTCCAAGCGGGTATCACGGCCTTTCCCCAAGCTACGCCACTGCGGGTACACATAGGTCAATGTACGCAATTCTTTCGTCTCCGCGCGCGTATATTTTATTTTCGTCATTACCAACTGGACTGATATCGCGTTCATTAATAGATATGGTCGTAGGTTTTTTCTCAACGTAAACCCCCCTCTTTTTAAGTAAAAGGGGTTGGAATTCTGCATTGCTTCGGCTTTTTTTATTATGTTTTCTCGGTTCGGATTTTGTAGTAATAGCGCTGTTTGAAGATTTTGATTTCACAACTTTAGTTTTGGGCTTATCCATAGTTCAAAAGAAATATTATTTGCTTGTTTCTCTTTATATTTGTTGGATAGGTTGTGGCATTTTTTTATGTATTTATTTATTTGTTTTATTTTAGAAAATGTAAATAAATGGTTGACGTTCTCGTTTTTCTAGATGGTTATGTTTTGTTTGTGGTTTTGATTCTTTTTATAGAGGTTTGTTGTTATAGTTTGTAAAACACTTGTAGTCAGCTGAAGTCTGGAAGCCGACTCCAACATAGTTGGGAAAAGGCTAATGATGATGATGGTTTAGTTTAGGATTGTTATAGTTGATTAAAAAACACGGTTTCACCCGTAACGACTGCCAAGGATGTTCAACGACAGCCAGGACCTAAGTTTAACGTGCCATCCGAAACACAGTCATTGGTGTCCAAGATATACTTAGAAAGTACATACAAACTTAGAAAAGTTGCATTGGTACTTGCCTGACCTGGAATCGAACCCACGCCCTCATACTTGTGAAGTTGGCTCTTTAACCACTAGACCACCACGAATTTAACCTAACCTTCTTGATAAACGATCTAAAAATTAAAACCAAAGAGTAAAGCAAATATATAGAGATTCAAACGAAATCTGGATGGCATAATAACTGACAAATAAATTCAACCAAACACAAAATACAAAATTTCCAGTGTATATATTTTAAATTATACGTGTAAGATAATGGAAAAACGAAGAAGAAACGAGGGCTCCGATAAAAAAGATAAAGACAGAGGCGAACTAATAAAAATCATTGATAAACTTATCCAGAAGAAGAAAGAGAGCGCGAAAGAGGACTTGCAGACGTACCCAGAAGGAGGTGACTCCGATCAAAAAGGTTTAACTAATCAGAACTTAGAAAAGATGAGGATAAACATTTTAGTCAAGAAACCGACCAATGACGATACGAAAGCTAAACACTTTGGGGACGAATCTAAAAGAAATAAATATGCACAGGACAAGCCCCACCCGGAATTGGAACTGAGAAAGAGAATTAGAGATAAATACACGTTGAAATTGAAGAGTCCGGTTAATAAAAACGATCTTTCGAATGTGACTAAGAAGGCGGACACTGGAAGTAATGTTAAAGTTATTAATGTTGTAAGCGAAACATGTAAGGCTGGTACGTATTCCCCTTTAGGGTAGTGAAGTCCAGGGTGTAAAGGTCTTCATATCAAGCAGTAAAGACAGGATCCTCCAACCAGACGGGTGTTTTGTCTGGCGGGCTACTGCCCCGACAGTTGTTGTCGGGTTCTTCTATATAGGGTGATTGGTAATTAGTGACCGATATTTAAACACGTGATTGTACTCATGATTACAAACAACTTTCCCAAAGATACTTTTTTGTTATTTTTTTTTATCATTACAGCAAAATTACTGCCAACGCGGGCGCGGGCCCTCGCCGCTAACAGCTGATCGGACGACGGCGCGCGCGAAATTTGAATTTGCTGTAATGATAAAAAAAAATAACAAAGAAAGTTTCTTCGGGAAAGTTGTTCGTAATCATGAGTACAATCACGTGTTCAAATATCGGTCACTAATTACCAGTCACCCTATATAGGGTGTAACAAACTAGTGCACAATATTTATACAGGTCATCTAGTACATGCTAAGGATCATGTTTGTCACATAAAAGTCATGAAAACAACAATATATTTTATTTTATTTATCATCGCAGTCACCAAATTGTACGCATAAAGCCGGTCTCTATGAAGGCGCTCGGTCGTTGACCCCTTGGCAATTCAACTTTTTTGTAGTAAACATGATCCTTAGCATGTAAAAAAAAAGAAATTTATTTTATTTCGACTCAAAAGATATACCTAAGTACAGACGCCAGCACATCAAGCTACTACAATCTGTCTTTCCTTTATGAATTTTCAACTTTATCGCTGAAGCATATGGTTCAACGTTGATTGGGTAGCTTGATGTGTTCGCGTCTATACAGTTAGCCAGCAAGGCATTATATTCCTAACATACATATGTATCTTTTTATCTCCAACTTCACAGCCGAACATCCAAAGAAGCAAGTCGCCGAAGAAACAACACAGACCAAACCATCGGCCCCCTCATCAGCAAAAACTGAAGTACTGGACACAAAACTTGAAAAAAAACCTTCAAAACAGGAGAGGAATTCCGCGAAAGCCGACAAGACAAAATCCGAACGAAATTCCGCTAGACGCAAGCCAATGATTAAGACAATCATGTCCAAAAATGGGTCTGTAAGGATTTACAAAGCCGTCACATTCGTTGACCAAAAGCGTAAGCTCACCCCCTTAGAAATAAAGATACCAGTAGACGCGACGAGGAAGCAGAAGGCGTCAAAATTCACCGATACAAGTTCCTTAAAAATCAAACCGAAGCCTTCTGAAAGCCGGACCAGTATCAAAGAAAAGCCGGCGCCAGTGAGAAAGAAAACCGAACGCAGAAGAGATAGGAAGATCAGGTATTGGATACTGACCCTTGTTGTCTTTGATGGTATTATAAAGATACGCCAGCGGTTTCACCCGCTTTCTGAGGGAAGTACTTTCCATACCCGGATAAAAAGTAGCCTATATGTTATTCTGATGTATAAGCTATATCGTGGTAAAGTTTCATTCAAATCCATTCAGTAGTTTTTACGTGAAAGAGTAACAAACATCCATACATCCATACTTACAAACTTTCGCCTTTATAATAATAGTAGGATATTAGGATTATTCAACGTTCTACTGCCTCGTTGGTCTGGTAGTCGCAAGGCGCGACTACTGTGCACGGGGTCTCGGTCCGAAATCGCTTTGTGGGTTTTGAGAAACTTTCATAAAGCAGCCTGGAGTCTGGAAGTTGGTGATCTGCATCGGAGAGCACGTAAATGTCCTGCTCCTGATCTCTCTCCGGTCGTGTCGGATTGCCGTCCCATCGGCCTATGAGAGTGAGGGAATAGAGAGTGCACCTGTATCTACGCGAATGTTTGTGCCTCTATAATATGTCCTGCGCAGTTGGCTGATCTCCTCCTTAGAGAGAACAGCCGCCGTAGCCGACAATCGGCCTGGATGCCATCATCATCTCAACGTTGATGTGTCACTTAAAATGGTTACTTCAATTAACTAATTTTCTTGTATTTATCATCAGGTACGCGCCATCCGTGTCTCCGGACAGATCGGTCAGGGAAACCCGATCGCCCCCCACAGAGGTCGCGAGATGGGCGCCCGCTTCAATCGACGAACAGACCAAACCTTATTACGAAGCTTGGGTCAACACAACCTTGGCAGCCATATCGAAGAACTCAAAAAAAAATAAGCAATTTTATGAAAAACAAAGAGATTTGCTTTTAAGTTTCCAAAAAGCCTTTGAAGAAAGACCTGCGACTCCGGAGTTGATTTACGAAAATTTCGCTGACGAGAAATACACTGGTCGAATCAAAATAACTCAAAGATAGTTGAGTTACTAAAAAGGTGAAAGCTATTGTTCCTATTTTGTCTTTGGTTAGTTTTTTTTTTATTTAGTTACTAAATTGTTAATGTGTTACGATTTTTTTGGAGTCCAAATTGTAATTTGTGAATAAGTCTTGTAATTTGACTAAAATTTACGATATTATTAATGTGATCATGTTATCGTTTTACGGTAGTGTGTTATTAAGGATTTTTCATTGTATTAGCTTGTGGTCAGCAACCGCCATTTTTATTTTTTGTCAATTTGGATGGATGACTTGGTCAAAAATAAAATACTATATCATGTTCATTTTTATAAATCTTTTTGGAAACAACATTGTTTTGTTTTGTTTATTGATAAATATCATCGAAATAAGTTTATACGTGTGCGTTACCCCAGCCAGAAGTTGTCGAAAATGATAATTTGAATCTTATAGATAATTAGTATTGTGGCTTCTGTAATTGTTGCGCACATTTTTAAATTTGTTGCGCTTATAGTTTTTTAATTATTTCGAAAAAACATTTCCTGCTGGGGTAACGTTACCCCAGCCAGACTTTTTTCTTTCTAATGAGAATATTTAAATAAAAACTAGCTATAAAATTAGTTGTCTAGATGAAGTAAATGTTGTGCCTTATTTTGAATTTTTTTTTTCTTCCGTTGCGAAGTTATTCGAGATTTTGCTGGGGTAACGTTTCTGGGTTGGCTATATCTCTGAAATGGTTAAGCGGATTCTTATCATATTTTGTAGAAGACTTCTTAGGAATTAGTTTAAATTTGTTGGGCAATAAAAAAAACCAAAATAATGCATAGCTTAAGAGTTATTTCATTAAATAGAAAAACACTTCAATTGGCCCCAGCACTCTCAATAAGAGGTCTAAAGGCTTACTTTAAACATTATTTTGAAGCTTGTAACTGCCTTCAAATGTATGTGAAATTTCATTAGTATCCTGTAAGTATTTAACAAGTTATGATGATATTCAGTTCTTCACGAGCACGGTATTGATGCGCGCGGTGTTATTTGGCCACTGGATTGGAAATATGAACTGAATGTTATATCAATAATTAGTTGTTTAGTTCAGTTTTATATCAGTAAAATTTCAGCTCAGTACATTGGATAATTAATGAGATATACGATTAAAGTCATTAGGAAGTGAATGACCGTGGCAACCCGACCAAGTTTGGGTGGTTACGAAAAAGCGAAAACGCAGAACATTATGGTACCTTCTAAAATATGTAGGATAGTATTACAAATTTAGTACAGAGGTGTACACAAGTTTAAAAAAAACTACATGATTATTAAATAATGTTTATTTACAGGTAAAATAATCATTTCAATTGAACTTTTAAAGTATTAATTAACTTATACTTAAAACAATCACAGATTAAAATTACACACAGTAATTTGCTTTTTTAAAATTTTCTATATTTTTTTATTTAAATTATAGATTTTAGTATACACAGTACACAGTTACAGTTCACCCCACCCCTCCCGCGTGCCACCGAACGACATGTTATATCGGTGATTTTTGTTGTCTGTGCAACTGGAAGATAATGATAATGTTTCTTTTTAATAGTTTTAAATGTTATTTTTTATTAATATTAAAAAAAAATGAACTTCAAAATGTTTTCATAGCACAGAATGTATTATTATATTATTGTGTATTTAACAGTGTACGCGTCTGTACCGAAATTGTAAGGTGTATTATACTAAACATTTCAAAAGGTACCATAATGTTCTGCGTTTTCGCTTTTTCGTAACCACCCAAACTTGGTCGGGTTGCCACGGTCATTCACTTCCTAATGACTTTAATCGTATATCTCATTAATTATCCAATGTACTGAGCTGAAATTTTACTGATATAAAACTGAACTAAACAACTAATTATTGATATAACATTCAGTTCATATTTCCAATCCAGTGGCCAAATAACACCGCGCGCATCAATACCGTGCTCGTGAAGAACTGAATATCATCATAACTTGTTAAATACTTACAGGATACTAATGAAATTTCACATACATTTGAAGGCAGTTACAAGCTTCAAAATAATGTTTAAAGTAAGCCTTTAGACCTCTTATTGAGAGTGCTGGGGCCAATTGAAGTGTTTTTCTATTTAATGAAATAACTCTTAAGCTATGCATTATTTTGGTTTTTTTTATTGCCCAACAAATTTAAACTAATTCCTAAGAAGTCTTCTACAAAATATGATAAGAATCCGCTTAACCATTTCAGAGATATAGCCAACCCAGAAACGTTACCCCAGCAAAATCTCGAATAACTTCGCAACGGAAGAAAAAAAAATTCAAAATAAGGCACAACATTTACTTCATCTAGACAACTAATTTTATAGCTAGTTTTTATTTAAATATTCTCATTAGAAAGAAAAAAGTCTGGCTGGGGTAACGTTACCCCAGCAGGAAATGTTTTTTCGAAATAATTAAAAAACTATAAGCGCAACAAATTTAAAAATGTGCGCAACAATTACAGAAGCCACAATACTAATTATCTATAAGATTCAAATTATCATTTTCGACAACTTCTGGCTGGGGTAACGCACACAGTTTATACCTACGTCTTGATGTGAAAAATCTATGACGTCATAGTTGTGTTTTCATACAAATTGCATACAAAGTAGGTAACCGATTTTGAGAGTTCAATAAAAGTATTGCATTTGACTACATTTGCCTATCTGACCTTAACCCAGTGCCCATTATTAGGACTGGTTATCAGACTTTCTGGCTTCGGAGATCTCCATGGGTGCTAAAAAAAATTCTAAACGGCATTGAGCATTCGTTAGAGTACTCCCACACAGAAGTTTTATTTATAACGTTATAAAACGATAACATTCATAATAATATCGTGTTACACAATGTTGTATAACCCACACGTATGGGTTTGATGAATATAACTTGAATTTCAGTTTTTATGTATGGAGAAGCCTTATTTTTTTATATCTGAATGTTAATATGACTCACAGAATAAATCTACTTACCAAGTTTCAACAGTACAGCTTTTGTAGTTCCGGAAAAATGTGTCTGTGACATACGGCCACATATGGCAAACAGGCGCACGAATGGACGGACGAGACGAATCTACAAGGGTTCCGTGTTAAGGGCATAATAAAACCAAGAATAAAACAGAAAACATAATAAGTAAACATTTATTTTCATACAGCCAGCTTCAAATAACCATCAGACAACCAATATGCCAAACAAGACTTGATTTCAACAAAATAGGGAATATGCATGAAAAAAATATCGAAATCAGTAGAAAAACAAACGAGATATAACAACTTTAAACGAGTATACCTGTCCCTCTCACCAAAACGCTATATTCAATGACAGCCTTGTGCAGTTGTGACGTAAATTTTACACTCGGACTTCTCTTTCTTGTTAGCAGTTTTGAAGCTTTATAACTTCTTGTCGATAAATACATATATTTTAAAAATTCTTTCATATTTATTTATTACAGCTAAAAGTGTATTAATTTAGTGAATAAAAAAATTACATGCATATTCCCTATTAAACGATTTTGACTTCACATTTCTTGAATCGCACCAAACCGAAATTGGATATTTGTTTGAAATAAAATCTTAAGGTGTAACCAGACCAAGCTCTCGACTGTCGATAGACGCTATGTATCGACGTCAATCGATAGTTTCAACTATATAACTAAAAGCGTCGAACAATCCATTCTACTAACGATCGATAATAGCGTCGACTGGGTCGATCGATAGGTCTGCTTACACCCTTATTTCAACATAATAGTAGTCAAAATCGTTTGTACAAAACTGCATTACACAGTTTAAGGGGAAAAATTCAATATCATGCATTTCACAAAATACAATTACACCTTAAAAATAATTAGAGTAGGTGGTGGTTTTTAACAAAATGCGAAAATCTTTTACTTGTGCTACGACACCGTGATAAGACCTATACTAAGAGGTTCAGGAGTCGGAAGCCAGTAAGTCTGACACCAGACTAACCAGGTATTGGGTTGCCCGGGTAACTAGGTTTGAGGAGGTCAGATAAGCAGTCGCTCCTTGTAAAACACTGGTAATTAGCTGAATCCGGTTAGACTGGAAGCCGACCCCAACATAGTTGGGAAAAGGCTCGGGAGATGATGATGACTATGAGGTTCAGGAGTATTCAAAAGCCTTCGCTCCTGGGAAACACGTCTACACATCAGTCACATTATCATGTCAGTAAAACGCTGACAAATTGCCGCTTCATCCACAGCGGGAGGGGGTCATTTTAATGCCCACGTTAAAAAGGGCCCGGACTCTATGGGGTCGCGGGATTATTTGAAAGAGGTACTGCAGCCCTGATACACAGGGCTTCCAGTAGGGAAAAATATATGGGTTCTAGTCAGTAACAAGCTGACTCACTTCCACTGCATCCACATCGGGAGGGGGTCATTTGAATATTCAGGTTAAAAAAGTCTTACCCACGGCCCAGAGTCTATGGGGCTGCGGGATTATTTGAAAGAGGTACTGCAGCCCTGATACACAGGGCTTCCAGTAGGGAAAAATATATGGGTTTTATTCAGTAAGAGTTTGACACTCCCTTCAGCTGCATCCACAGCGGGAAGGGGGTCCTTCCCATTCAAAAAAAAGGCAAAAAAATCTCCACCAAAGCAGCGGAGTTTTATTTGTGTATAGTGGGTGATAGACGGGCGAGCAAGTACGCGTACTTATGGCTCAACGACCGCTCGCTCGTGTGTCACCGTAAGTACGCGTACTTTAAAACCGCCGAGTAAGTTCGTCGGCGATCCAACCGGTTTGAAATCTTACTCGTAGCTCGTCTTGGCTCGTACGTGTGGCAGCACTGCGAGCCGCGAGCCGCCATTCTGTTTCGCCAGTCCGTGGAGGCGCACGCTTGTTTAAATAAATGTCTCAAAGTGTGTGATTTTCGAACTTATTCGCATGAACTGCTAACCGAATTTATAGAAGCTTTCCGAAATAACCCTCGTCTTTGGAAAATTAGAAGCAACGACTACAAAGACAAAAATTTGAAGCTTCAAGCATACAATAATTTATTAGAAATTATACGGAAGGTAGAAAGAGATGCTACGATTGAGAACGCCAAAAAAAATAATTAAAATTCACATGCGATAAACGCTCTCTTTTCGTAATCCAGTGCTTAAGGGTTGAACTACATCTGGCAGCACGGAATCGCCTTTTCCGTCGCGCTTTCTCTTTCTGTCGCTTAGAACTGCCATTTGCTAGAACGAGACAGAAAGCATAATGCGATAGCACGCGGCGGAATCCTCGAGGCGATCGGCTTCACGGACAAAATGCAATGGTCGGCAGGGAGACTCCGGAACGCTGAAGCGCGCGATAGCATGCTAACGCATCCTTTCATCGCCGATCACTTCATCATCGTCATCGGAACATCGTCTGCGGAATTCGACAGCGCGCGTTTGCATGCGGCAGCGTACTGCAGCACGTGGTAGCACAGACGGAACAAATGCGATTCCGTGCTGCCAGATGTAGTTCAACCCTTAACCACACCTGCTGATTTCGTCTTTTTTATATTTTTTTAAAATGTAGTATGATATAATCCCCAAATAACACAAAGCTTCTTCTCTCGAAGACATCGCGATACAGCATGAGCAAGCTTCACGTGTATCACCGACGTCGAGCCGAGCAAGTTCACGATCTTAAAAACCGCATACTTTAAGTTCGCACATCTATCACTCACTTTACTTTCTCTCAAATACATATTTTTGGCAGTATCTTGTTTCAAAATCCTCTAAATAAAGTATTTTGACCATAACTCTGGACTCGTAGTTATAGTTAGGTTGTTATATATATTTTTAATTACTTATATCATACAAATTGTGTATGAAGAAAATATTGTTTTAAAGGTTCTTCAAACCAACAGACAGACATGTGTTGCTGGGGAGTTTGTTGCGCCACTTCTTCTTCCCAACGAGAACACATAGGAAGTGGTGAAGGGTGGCCGTTTTGGGGGCTGTCTTTTGTAATTTTTGACGTTCGAAAAGTGCTGTTTTTGCAGCCTAGTTTGAATAAATGATTTTGAGTTTGAGTTTGTAAAAAAAAAAATATATCGTTAGGGAAAATTAAAAAAGTTACTCAATTCCAAAATTCAAAACTGAGTCAAATCGAAACTCTACGATAAATATAAAAAAATGAAGTTTCAGAAGGTCTATTTGAAATGAAAACAACGTGTTTTGAATGGTCCCACACCATTCGTCTCGCCTCGTAAAAAAAAAATAAGAAAGTAAATCGCTTAATTCTAATGACTTCTAAACGGAAATCAACATCTGTCTTCTATCAGAAGGATGAAATATAATTACCTTATATTAAGAAGGCAGTAAATACGAAATTGAAAATGCATTGAAATGCAAAACTTTACAAAATACTGGTTCACAGTACATATACTGGTACTATTAATCAGTCACAAAATCAAAAGGAAAGGAGGAAATATTTTGAAAATGTTGAAAAATTGAAACAGCCGTGTCATAAAAATCTATGAAATACCGTAAATTTTGAAAAAGTGTGAAAAATCGACATATGTATTGTGAAAATTTCACATCAAAATTTGAAAAATTTTAACAACGTCTGCGCACAGTATGTGTTGATAACATGCATCACAGGACATTTGCGTGCGCATATCTCTACCGCACGCTATTCGACCTGCCTTTGTTAATACGTATACCTATTAGAATATACTAGAAGTTTTATTTCGCTGAAGACACGCTGCCAGCTTGGCATTCAGACTGTGAAAATATTAAGTCTAGTGAAAAAAATTCTACGCAAAGGCAAAAATACTTGCGTAGGTATAGCCTTTGCTAAAGACTATATACAGGGTGTAACGGGAAGGGGATATAATCCGAAGGGAGGTCAATGTACTCGTAAAGTTAAACAACTTTCAACAGAAAAAAAAAACTAAATTCAATAAAGAAAATGCGACCCTCCATACAATATTAAGACGGCAATGTCAAATTTTCTGAATTTCAGTTCAGTTTTAGACCAATAAAATAACGCCTTCAGAGTAATGTTGGGGCTGCCGCGCTTTTGCAGTGCATCGGGGATGTTCCCCGAGAATGGCGTGCCAGATTTTTACGCACTAATGCGGACACGGATAGCATCCCTGATGCGGCGAGTGCGCGACAGCTCCAACAGCTTTGTGGCTATATCCGACAGGATGGATAGTCCAATCGCGTGACACTGGATAACCAGCCATCCATTTAAAATAATTTGTTGGTTTAAACTTTCATGGTCACTGAAATTTGAATTATTCGTTACGAGATTGCTACCCAGTTATAGTTACTCCGTGATCATGGCGCTTGCAATAGTTGTTGGAAATATCGAGGACGCATATAAAAAGGTACATGGTAGCAATCTCGTAACGAATAATTAAAATAATTTGTTGTTGTATATGTACATGTCTGTATTTAATGTATGTAAAATGTGTTTTTCTATGGATTTAGGATCTGAAATAAATGTATTATTATTTCTTATTGTTTACGAGTACATTGACCTCCCTTCGGATTATATCCCCTTTGCGATACACCCTGTATAGGAAAATGGTGAACTTAAATTGTTTGAAATGTCACATGTGAAAGTATTTTAAAATGAAAAGGCGATATCACACCCACTTTGCTGGGGAGTTTGTTGCGCCACTTCTTCCCAACAAAAAAACAGGAAGTGGTGAAGGGTGTGCGTTTTGGGGGCTGTCTTTTGTAATATTTGACATTCAAAAAATGCTGTTTTACAGCCAAGTTTGAATAAATGATTTTGAGTTTGAGTTTGAAAAAAAAAACTTTGAGTAAATAACGCGAAAAAAGTGAAAATCCCTTTAAAAAAACGTCGGAAAATTTACGTAAAAATCTTGTTAGAAGTATAATATGTATAGCTAGCTATACTGAAAGGTAAATTTCAGTTCAGTTTTACGAGTAAACTGACCTCCCTTCGGATTATACCCCCTTTCCGTTACACCCTGTATAGGAAAATGGTGAACATGAAATAGTTTGAAACGTCACATGTGAAAGTACTATAAAATGAAAACGCGATATCAAACCCACTTAATCTGAGTAAATAACATGAAAAAAGTGAAAATCTCTTTTAAAAAAGTAGGAAAATTTTTGGTAAAAATCTTGTTAGAAGTATAATATGGACCTAGCTCACCTGAACGGTAGCTACACACATATTTAGAGATAAATTCTCATGACCACGGTCGGTGTAATTCGGCCGAAACGTCGGGAGAAATAGAGGTAGGGTATACCTTTCTCATAGCAACTAAGACCCGTGTCTTGTGTGAAAAATTATTAATAAAAACCGCAGGAAAATATTTGCGGGAAAATCTTAGGCCGTTTATTAAAAAGCCTGGCTGTTAAGTGGGCGTTGAATTTTTTTTTTTCTGATTCTTTAAGGGTCAATTTATAGTAAGGCAGAGTCAGAGCGCATCGAAGCGTCTATTCAGAACTGAACATAACAAATTCAACCTTAAGAGCGCGTGCACCGAAAGTTGGCAACGTCGCAAATAGCTGTCAAATATTTACACGTTTTAATTAATTTGGCCATTTTACTATATGAAAGTAAGACATATGCTCAGGGAGCTCCCTAAAACATTGAATAGGAATTGCAATTAAAACACTAAATTTGATGTTTTTAACGTTTTACTTGTAAAAAAGGCACTTGGGAAGTTTCCAACTACGTTTTTTACATATAAAACTATATATTCTGTGTTACGATATTAATAATTGCAATTCTTATTCAATGTTTTAGGGAGCTCCCTAAGCATATGTCTTATTT
Organism: Heliothis peltigera; assembly: GCA_958496145.1. Taxonomy (NCBI): domain Eukaryota; kingdom Metazoa; phylum Arthropoda; class Insecta; order Lepidoptera; family Noctuidae; genus Heliothis; species Heliothis peltigera. The sequence continues at coordinate 3,706,329 of OY292351.1, forward strand.
TCATATAGTAAAATGGCCAAGTTAATTAAAACGTGTAAATATTTGACAGCTATTTGCGACGTTGCCAACTTTCGGTGATAGCGCTCTTAACTCCACAGCGTAACGCACACAATGCTTCTGAGATTTTCGCGCGTCTGCGCGTGACCAACGCTGAGTGGTGCGCGAGAAAGTTTCTTTGGGAAAGTTGTTTGTAAACATGAGTACAATCACGTGTTTAAATATCGGTCACTAATTACCAGTCACCCTATATAAACTTAGTTATGTTTGGGCTGTGTGGGGTCTTCGCGCTCCTTACCTTAGCCCTGGCACAGACCTCCAGAAGGAACAAAAGTGGGTTTTGGTCTGCCTGACACTCCCCCCAGCTGCACTCACAGCGGGGACCACCCCGGTCATAAAATTATTTTTAAATCACGTTACGTAGAATATAATTCGTATATTTTAATAAAGGCGTCAATAACTACATACTATCTTCGCAAACCGGTGCAGGCGCGGTGAAGATACTGACAGCAATTTCTATTTAAAATAAACCTTACCTATGACATGTGTTGCTGGGGAGTTTGTTGCGCCACTTCTTCTTCCCAGCGAGAACACATAGGAACTTGTGAAGAGTGGCCGTTTGGGGGGCTGTCTTTTGTAATAGACTCTTGAGGCTGTTACTTAGCCACGAGCTCCTCCGTATAACATAATAATAATATGCTACTTATGCGACTAGTTCCCGGGGGCCCGGCAAGTGAGCTGGCGAGTCTCCTCCTGCCATTTTTACATGTTTTTATTACATTGTCATCGGCAGGGGTCATAGTCCCCATAGTTTTCCCTTCCCTAGTCCACTAGCATCCCATCACAATAACCCAAGTAGATTTTCTTCCATACTTAGCAATAGTTTAGCACAAACCGGGGGTTGTCCTTGGGTACATTTCTATAGTGTATACAGGGATAATCGTCGGTTTTGTGTCACCATTACATACATTAAAGTTGTCTCAAAAGGGCTTTGGCCCCACGTTCGCCTTCTAAAAATCCGGGACTCTGTAGTCCCGTGGTCTTGTAGAGACATACAAAATATGCTACTTATAAAAGAAAATAAATCTCATAAAATGAGTGTGATTTTTCGCAGTTTTATGAAAAATAAGTGCTGATTTATCAGCCTAATTTGAATGTTTTTTTAAAAGAAAGCGCCATGCATGAGTCGCTCGCGGTGAGCTACCACAAGAGCAGACGCACTACTGCCGTTCTCAACTGCATATCATACGAGATAAGGTTTATTTTAAATTGATTTATTGCCAGTATCTTTTCACGCCGCCTCCACCGATTCACGTTAGTCTTTACAAACTAGTCATACAAAAAGAAAAAAAAACATAACAAAAAAATATCTTTCGCTGAACTTAATTCTAACTTAAAACAAATCTTACACTCTATTACAAAAAAAAAGAAAGTGATTGAAAAAAAAATTAGACTTAGGGTCGGTTCATATCTAACGGAATATGCGTCGCGTATTATCGGTCGCGTAACGCCAGAACTGACAAATGTATAGATAAATTAAAAGAAAAATATTTTTTTTAAAAAGCTTTTATAGTCCGCCATATTGGATTTAGAATAACGTTAAATTATTTTTTAAGTCACTCTCAGTAAGCCCTTTCATTTGATACCCATATTGTTGAAATTCATTAAAAATAACTACTCCGCCATTTTGTGTGGTCCGCCATTTTGGATTTAGAATGACGTCATATAACATATCGTGCATTGTCATCCAAACTGAACGTGTATACAAAATTTCAGCTCAATCGTTTGAAGATATCAACTTCAAAATTGAGTTCAAAGAATCCACCGTAACATACATACACGGCAAGTTAAATAAAAGCTTTTAAAAAACACTTGACCGTTCACACTCAACCGATGATACGTTAGAACGACTAATGACACCCTCGGCGTATTTTACGTCAGATATGAACCGACCCTTACTCAATCAACTTCAATAATTACAAAAACAAAAAAAAAACAACAACAAATGAGATTTTCTTAAAAGTCAGATTTTCATAGTCAAAAGTCGGTATACCGACTGCTATAGAAAGTATTTGAAAAAAAAATATCGCACCAGTGCGTTGAACGCGAAATTGAAATGACTCTTAGGTCCCTAGTCCACGGCGGCTTTTTGTATATACGAACAAACATCTAGTATGTTCTAGATGACCTGTAAAAATATGGTGCACTAGTTTTGTTAGACCTTATATAGGATGACTGGTAATTAGTGCCCGATATTTAAACACGTGATTGTACTCATGATTACAAACAACTTTCCCAAAGACACTTTTTTTTTTATCACTATACCAAAATTACTGACAATGCGGGCGCGGGGCCTCGCCGCTAACAGCTGATCGGGCGACGGCGAACGCGAAATTTGAATTTTGCTGTAATGATAAAAAAAATATCAAAAGAAGTTTCTTCGGGAAAGTTGTTTGTAATCATGAGTACAATCACGTGTTTAAATATCGGTCACTAATTACCAGTCACCCTATATATAAGGTGCTATAAAAATATCTGCTACGTCTTTATAACTATTGTAATCTATAAACTCAATACTACGTCCCATTAAAGCCGCGGTAGATATTTTTATAGCACCTTATATATATGTGTAATCAGAATATGTTTGGCACCCATAACACAAGCTAATCAATAGCTTACTTAAGAGCGCGTGTACCGAAAGTTGGCACCGTCGCAAATAGCTGTCAAATATTTACATGTTTTAATCAATTTGGCCAATTTACTATATGAAAGTAAGACATATGGCTCTGTAGTGCACTAAAACATTGAATAGGAATTGCAACTAAAACACTAAATTTGATGTTTTAAACGTTTTACTTGTAAAAATGGCACTTGGAAAGTTTCCAAATACGTTTTTTACATATAAAACTATAGGTAAATATTCGGTGTTACGATATTAATAATTGCATTCTCTATTAACTTTCTTAGTGCACTACAGGGCATTATTTTATGTTTTCATAAAATAAAACTGAGAAATTAATTAAAACATGTAAATATCTGACAGCTATTTGCGACGTTGCCAGCTTTTGGAACACGCGCCTTTAAGGGCTAACCGACCGTGTGAGAAGGTGTCCCGGTATAATTACATAGAAGAATCCTTTCATCGTCTACTTAAACCTGCATAGCCTTGAGGAGTTCAGGAGCATCCACCATATACATGCCGTCTCCTTGCTTGACGCAATTGGTGACGTTCAGCGTGCCTCTACCCTCGTCGTCGATTTGCATGTGGGAGACAGCGCGAGCCAGCTGTTGAGTTGTCGGCTCTTTGGGGAAGTCTGTAAACAATTTCAACTTAGTAAATGAATTGAAACAGGGAAGAAGACGAATGAAAGAAAAAACATTTACTGACACAGCAGAAGTATACAAGGAAAAAGAAAGTAGGTACACATATCTATATACATATATAAAAATGAATTGCTGTTCGTTAGTCTCGCTAAAACTAAAACCATGGGGTATTGGGTTGCCCAGGTAACTGGGTTGAGGAGGTCAGATAGGCAGTCGCTTCTTGTAAAGCACTGGTACTCAGCCGAAACCGGTTAGACTGGAAGCCGTCCCCAACATAGTTGGGAAAAAGGCTCGGGAGATGATTTGAATGTTTCAACCAATACTCACTCCGTATCTCAATATTGAGGCCCATAACCGGGTATCCGGTTACAAATTCTGGTAACATCTTCCGCAGCAGCCCGGTGGGGACAGACTCGATGTTGCCATAGTCCAGGTAACATAAGCTGGCTTTGTTACTGCCTGGTCCACCTTCCAGTTCCAAGAACACGGCACGGAACCATTGCTCATCTGAAAATGTAAAGTTGTTTTAGTATATAAGTTGTAACAATACTAGTGATTTTCGTATCAAAAATTCTTTAATGAAAAAGCCTACGACAGACATCTCAGACTGTCTTCAAAGCACATTAAGAATGAAAATGATCCGTAAGTAAATTTTATTTAACTTGTCTTTATAATGTATATAAGGTGTAACAAAACTAGTGCACAATATTTATACAGGTCATCTAGTACATGCTAAGGATCATGTTTACCATAAAAAAGTCATGAAAACAAGAACATAATTATTATATTAAATTTATCATCACATTCGCCAAATTGTATTTGTGTTCTTACGCATAACGCCGGTCTCTATGAACGCGCTCGATCGTTGACCCCTAGGTCATTCAACTTTTTTGTGTGGGGGTATACAAAAGACTGGGTTTAGGCAACATATCTTTCTACAATCGCTTGTAAAAACGAAGAACATGTACGAAAATAACTTTTCAAATCACGTCATCATCATCTAACGCCAGCACATCAAGCTACCCGAAATTTTCCCAATCAACTTTCAAAGTCCATATGCTTCGGCGATTGAAAGTTGAAAACCGCAGAAAATCTATAAAAACTGTCAAATTGTCCCAATCAACTATGAACCATACGCGTAATTGATAAAGTTGAAAATCTATTTAGGATATTTGACAGATTGTATATTTGATGGCTTCCGTAGGTACTAGTAGCGTCATACTCACATGGTGGCAGCTGGGCAATGCAGAGCTCCTCCGGCTTGGGCAGGTAGGGCTCCTTGCCTATTGCGCTGTTGCAGTACTCCGCCATCTTTAACAAATATTTATATTTAGTTAACCTGATGTGTGACCATCTTGTCATGACGAGTTCCTCCGTGTTTCGGAAGGCATGTTAAATTGGGATGACGACTAGGTCAAAAATAAAATACTTTATCATATTCATTTTGTAAACCATCTTAAAATAATGAGTTTAATTTATCGTTTTGAACCGAAAATGGTTTTCATTTTTTTATCTATACATATAATAAATCTGTAGAAAAGTCATTTTTGTACATTGAAGCAATTGAAAAAAAAAAATAGCCAGCGTGTTAAAGAATAACTAACAGAACCCATTTTCATAATTTTTGAAATTTTTGTCTGTTTGTCTGTATGTCTGTTTGTCTGTTTGTCTGTTTATATGTTTGTTTGTGCGCGCATAACGTAAAATCTACGAATTCAATGCAGACAATGTTTATATACAAAAATTATACGCAACTTGAGGTAAAACTTAGTTTTTGTTTCATTGAAATCGGTTCACTCTATCAAAAGATATGATTAATTTAGTGTGTTCGAGAAGTAAAATATTACAACCCGCAATTCAGTATAGTACTTGCAACGTTCAACATGTGATAGATGGCGTCGTGCAAATGATTTTTGTTGTAGGTATAGGTGTTAGGTCGGGGCAACATAATAGGCTATAAATTATCTTGGAAACTTGAACAGCTGATGCAGAACAGCAACAGACCAGCTTAACTATAACAGATAAATGCTGCCATAGCAAAAACTGTTCCACGTGATGAGCATTTTCTTTTGCGAGATAAAATTTGAAGATCTGGAACAGCTGTTTTGGACCTCCTAGAGTCCAGCTCAAACATATAGGACTGACGTCTTAGAAAAGATGTTCGGTCTGATAGGCATTTCCGGTTGACTTATAAAAATCTAAGATCAGACACATGTGATGTGAAGAACCTCCCTTTTTTGAAGTCAGTTAAAAACAACAAGCTGAAAGTACCTCAGCGCGGTGAAAGCTGTAACAGTTATGGACTGCTTTTCGTATAGACGCCAGCACATCAAGTTACCCGAAACTGTAAATATTTTCCAATCAACTTTGAACCATATGCTTCAACGATAAAGTTGAAATTCTTTTAAGGAAATTTACTTAACAGATTAGAAATTTTGACAAATTTGGTAGCTTAATGTGCTGCATCATTGAAGATTCCGGCCAAAACTCCCATTTTTTTTATTTTATCGCATTAATATTCCTTCGTATTTACGTTATTTCAGTTTTTAATTTTCTTTTCCATTTATCTCCGCGACACGGCAGCCTACCAGGTAGTGCAATAGAGCAGAGATTTAGATTTTTAAGGATCAAGTATCTTCACAACAAAACTATAGGTAACTATGCTTACAAAAAGTTAAATTGTTTCCATTGTCCAAAGCTAAGATTCATCGGATCATAAGATCCCTAGAATCCAACGAAGAGCTAATCTAAGTGTGGAGAAGCTTGATGTTGTTCGAGGACATAAGGCTGCAACTCGCACCGTTGTAACCTTTTCGGATCGAGAATTACGCCTGCGTGTTCAGCGTATTTACGCTTCCATATCCCGTTCTCTATATAGAGACCAAAGAAGGGTACTTCTCAGCGTATTCGTACATCTGCTAACGCTTTTGTTACCAGTAATTAATCTAATGCACGACTAATTTTCTATCGAGATTATCATACATTGTCCAGAATGATGGCATCCAGAGATCGACCAGCTGCGCAGGATATTTATTATAGTGCTCAAGCATTCGCGCAGATACAGGTGCACTCTCTATTCCCTCACTCTCATAGTCCGATGGGACGGCAATCCGACATGACCGGAGAGAGATCAGGCGAAGGACCGAAATTTACGTGCTCTCCGATGCACGGGTGAATCAATCACCAACTGCCAGACTCCAGGCTGCTTTATGAAAGTTTCTCAAAACTCACAAAGCGATTTCGACCCGGGAATCGAACCTGAAACCCCATGCACAGCAGTCGCGCCTTGCGACTACGATCTATAGATCAACGAGGCTGTTCAGAATAAGCGCACAACGAAATATTCATAAGCAGTTGGAAAGTGGAAGAGAATTATAAAATTGAAGATCAGGATCAACTGTTATGGTATTCCTAGCGCCCAGCTACACTGTTAACTATTAGGATTGACGTTAACAAAATGTTCAATTTGAGGCATTACAAAAAGAAATCGTCTTGCGCATCCTGTTGTTTTCCCGTCCCCGGACTTATAGAATTCGATATCAGACGTTTCAAATCTTCGATTTTGACGACCCTGTAGTCGCTGGCCGGTAGGTATAATAAGGCGGGAGGCCCGAGCGCGAGCAGAAGTTACAGCATCCCGACAAAAGTTACTTTGGTAGCGGTAATCGACATCCACACAGACGTAGCCGCGGGGGTCCTCTATGGGTTATATATCAGAACAACACATAGACTACTTTTTGTCGCGAAAGCCGACATCCACGCGGGCGGAGCCGCGGGCGACCGCTAGTTGATAATATAATCGAAATAAGTATACGGCTTGATGTGAAAAATCTATGACGGTTCGGGCGCGAGCGGTCGTCGAGTCAACACCTCCTGAAGATGCCCCGGCTAGGGGCGAAACACGTGTCGAGTCGGCTTGGCTGCAGGACCTGCTGTCATTTCTCCGTGTCCAGGTGCATGAGGGAGGGAGGGTGGTATCTTTCCTTCCTGTGCTTGTGTAAGTGGGCGGGAGGGCGGTATTGCATGTGCATCCTGCACCCAATGCTGTTTTTTTGTCTCGCGGAATTAAAACTAGATATTCTTTTCTAACATTTATTGTAATGGATTTCCGCAAAGTAACGCCTGATTCAATAAGTTATCAGTTACGTGTAGCTTGATCTGCTGGCATCTGTACAAACAGGTCACAAAGAGTACGCGAGCCGAAACTCCGCAGTAAAGGCAACAAAACATGATACCTTCTCCGTCAGTCGGGTGAAGACGTCGGGCGCGTGGGGGTCGTCGAGCGCGTGGCCCGAGACCACGCCGCCGCGCAGCATGCTCATGTCCAGCACCTGCACGGCGCACCCCGACGGGGGCAGTGTGGTGTACTGCATATCTTCGAACATCAGGTGTTGGCTTTCTGTAACAAATATTTATTCCATTAACACATTTAGAGTTACCGTGGCGTTGGCACACAGGGACCTCCAGAAGGATCTTAGTGGGTTCTGCGGCGAACTTAAATAACCTATGTATCTACATATCTGTTGATTTGCCTATTCGTTTTAAGTTAGTGTCAAAATTCTATCTCTAGGAAGTAAAACAACAGATATATAGGTTATTGAAATCCGCAGTTAGTCAGTAAGAGTCTGACATTCGACATGACGTCGAAAATCCCCCTCCCTCTGTGGATGCAGCCGTCGAGTGTCAGACTAAAACCCACCTTGTTCCATCTGGAGTTCTTTGTGTACCAGGGCTAATGTCAATCGCGCGAAATCCGTGTATGTTTATACCCCTTTTTCTTCGTGGGAAATCATCAAATGACATCTCCCGCTGAGAGTATAGCTGGATGGAGTGTCAAGATTCTTACTGACTAAAACCCACTATGTTCCTTCGAGAGGTCGCTGTCTACCAGGGCCACGGTAACCCTTACGAACAACCAGCAGCCCAGACAGACCCTGGCCCTAAGTGGCCCCTTCCTTGTTGCAGACATCTCTTCGAGGAGCGCGTTGAACCGAACGCGCTGCCACACAACACGGGCCTGTCGTCCTTAGACATGGAAGATTGACGTGGTCGGATGGTAAGCCTCCCAAAACTCACCGCCCACAGACCTGCGCCTACGGTGGGCAGGACGCTTATACCCCTTGCGTATCCACTCACACGTCCGTGTATACTATGGTATCCAAAAAAAATATGCCGACATCCATCCTGGATACGTTGTGAATATTGCCATCTAGTATTAAAATGCGGAAGTAAATGAACGCTATGCTTGTACAAAATCGTTGTCTATGAAATAATGGACTTGACCAAATAATAGAGGGCAGTGTAAGTTGCTTAGTTATTTGAAAAAAAAAGTTCAACTTTGGTCAACGCCCAACCGTGTTTGTTGTGTGAGTGTTTTCAAGCAGCAGCGATTATGTCGTAAGTATTTCATTTGTTTTTACTTATTTGTGTTTGATGATTATACATCAAATTAAAGTTTAGGATCTATACTATCTGATAAGAACCTTAAAAAACTAATTTTGCTGTGTGAGTGACTGACCAACAACGTCCCCGCCCCTCTCTTCGATTTTCTTCCACTCGGGAGTGCACATCTCCACCAACTTCTTATTGAGGTTGTCCTTATTCTTGACGACGGTGAGGGTCGCTTCCGAACCGCTGGGGGCTGTCTTACGGCCGTCCGGAAGGGTCTGAGGAGAGGGCATAGTTATTTGGTTAGTTAGATAGAAATCTCAGTGGCGTGCACTTGGAGAGGCCTATGTCCAGCAGTGGACTGCGATAGGCTGATGATGATGATGATGATGATGAAGATAGAAATTATAATGGTGAAGAGTTTGTTTGCTTAAACGAGCTAATGTCGGGAACTACTGGACTTTAATCTGGGTGCACGGAGTAAGTGTAGTTCCCACGTGACTGTCCCACACAGGGGCTCGTGGCTGTGTCAGACGGGTCCGTTGTTGTGTCACAAGGGGGCTCGTGGCAGACACACTGAGTGGCTCGTGGCTATCTCATAAATGAGCTAGTAGCTGTTTAACATAGAGGGCTCGTGGCTGACACACTGAGTGGTTCATGGCTATCTCATAAATGGGCTAGTAGCTATTTAACATAGAGGGCTCGTGGCTGACACACTAAATGGCTCGTGGCTATCTCATAAATGGGCTCGTAGCTGTTTCACACCGAGTGGCTCGTGGCTGACACACTGAGTGGCTCGTAGCTATCTCAAAAACGGGCTCGTGGCTGTCTCATTGAGGGGCTCGTGGCTGACATACTGAGTGGCTCGTGGCTATCACACAGAGCGACTCGTGGCTGTCTCACAAAGGGGCTCGTGGCTATCTCACAGAGGGCCTCGTGGCTATCTCAGAGGGCCTCGTGGCTATCTCAGAGGGCCTCGTGGCTACCTCAGAGGGGCTCGTGGTCATCTCACTCACCAGCAACAGTTCCTGTTCGTTTTTGAGCTGGTCGATGAGTGCGCGGGCGCTGTCCGACAGGTCGGTGCGCTCGGCCAGCCTCACCGCGGACACGAGGCTCGGCACGCGCTGCGCACTCAGTTCGGGTGGACACGGATATAAATTTTCTAGGTTAGAAACTTCTGTGTTGCCTGGAAGGGAGATTTTAATGAGTGGTGCATTTAAATTTAATATCTGCTTAGCTCTTTCCCAAGCTATGTTGGGGTCGGCTTCCAGTCTTAACCGGATGCAGATAAGTACCAGTGTATTACGTGGAGCAGCTACCAATCTGCCCTATAATTGATATTTATTTTGCAAATAGGTTGAAATTAACACTTTTACACGTTTTTTCTTCAAAACGTGATGAAATCGGCATTTCCTAACTGACTACCTTGAGAAGAAACGCCGAAAATAAATTAAATGATAATGTATGAGCAAGGTAAGACTGGTTGTAAGACTTCCCAGCTTCTGACTACCCGTAACGACTGCCAAAGATGTACAAATGACAGCCGGGACACACCAATTTAACGTGCCTTCCGAAACACGGAGGAACTCGTCATGACAAGATGGTCACTTCATCATCATCACAGCCTTTTTATCGTCCCACTGCTGGGCACAGACCTTCTCTCCTCTCCCACGGAGAAGGATCGAGCGTTAATCACCACGCTTGCTCAATGCAGGTTGGTGATTTCAGACTTTATAATCCAGGTTTCCTCGAGATGTTTTCCTTCACCTTTAATCAGTCATTGGTGTCCAAAATATACTTAGAAAGTACGTATAACTTATAAAAGTTACATTGGTACTGGCCTGACCTGGAATCGAATCCCCGCACTCATACTCGAAAGGCTGGTGCTTTAACCACTAGGCGACCACGACTTCACGATGTTCACTTACCATACTCAATATATTCGATGAGGTATCTGTTTTCCTTAACCTTCGTGCGCAGTACCAGAGCGCGGTAGAACATGCCGTCTGTGTATTTTCCGATCACAGTCTGACCGATGTGTGGTGGCTCCCTTAGTGGTTTGGCTGAAGACAAGGATAATTATTATTAAAAAGCAGAAAACTTACTGATATATCAATTACTTACATCATACAAATAGGGATGCCGACAACTAGACAAATTCAATACTTTTATACAACTGTCAAAAACGGTTACTCTCTATGAAAATTGTATTAAAAAAACCACATATGACGTCACAGATTTTTCACATCAATCCGTAATACTTATTTCGATTATATTACCAATAAGAAAATAAAAACAGTTTTCGGTTCAAAATTATGAATAAAACTGACATTATTTTAAGATGCTTTACAAAATGAATATGATAAAGTATTTTATTTATGACCTAGTCCGCATCCCTATTGTGTATGAAGAAAATATTGTTTGAAGGTTCTTCAAACCATCAGACAGACATGTGTTGCTGGGGAGTTTGTTGCGCCACTTCTTCCCAGCAAAAACACATAGGAAGTGGTGAAGGGTGGGCGTTTTAGGGGCTGTCTTTTGTAATATTTGATGTTCAAAAAGTGCTGCTTTACAGCCAAGTTTGAATAAATGATTTTGAGTTTGAGTTTATAACACTTTTTCTGTCTGTCTATAATCTCAAACTACATATGTATCACCAACATCAATATTTACATAAATTTGTTTATCTGTAAAATATTGTATTATCTGAAATTGTTTATCTGTAAAAATTTGTATTATCTGTGGAACTTTTGATGTATCGGCCCTTCTTCCAACCATCTGCGCAATAAATGGACGTGTGCAAAATATCTCCAGAGTTTAATTTAACAAATTCTGAAGCCTGCGACCATACCAGCTTTAGCAAAACATCTACAGTCCACTGCTACCAATCTCCTTCAATGTATTTTATTCAAATTTGAGCATATTTTGAAGGTCAGACAACAAAAAGTTAGTGAAGCCCCCAAATGGACCACCTGGGAAGTACATACAAACTTAGAAAAGTTGCATTGGTACTTGCCTTACCTGGAAACGAACCCACGTCCGCACACTTGAGAGTTTGGCTCTTTAACCACTAGGCCACCCCGACTTTTAGCCACTATCTACCACATAAATTAAAAAATGTAACAGAATTTGTATGAAATCATCTGCCAGATAAACTATCTGGAACTTATCAGCAACCTGTGAAACTGGCCCTACATGTTTATTCCCTAACATTCAACGCTACAACTCACCACTCAAAGCTTTAAGCAGAACATTCTGCAATACGTCGTTGTAGCTCCGCTGGGTATCGCTATCGGACGGACAGACAAACACTTTGTCCAGATTGTCCGCCAGAACTAGGAACACTTTAGTCCCGTCCGTCACTGGAGGTCTTTCTACCACGGCTGGGACGGCGGGGGCTGAAACAAAAGAAAGATTTTAATACAATCATCTGCCTAGTCTTTTCCTATCTTTATTAGGATCGGATTCTAGTTTAACCTTTTGACCGGCACGTCTAGAAAACAAACGTGCCCTCAGCGCCACGCTAAGAATTCATCCATTAATGATGATGATGGCATCCAGGCCGATTGTCGGCTAAGGCGGCCGTTCTCTCTTATGGAGCCAGCTGCTCAGGACATATTATAGTGCACGCACATTCGCGCGGACACAGGTGCACTCTCTATTCCCTCACTCTCATAGTCCGATGGGACGGCAATCCGACCCGACCGGAGAGAGATCAGACGCGGACCGACATTTACGTGCTCTCCGATGCACGGGTGAATCAATCACCATCTTCCAGACTCCGAACTGCTTTATGAAAGTCTCTTAAGGCCCACAGAGCAATTTTGGCCTAACCCGGGAATCGAACCCGAGACCCCGTGCACAGCGGTCACGCTATGAGACTACTACATAATATAATAAAATCGTAGAAAAGTCAAAACTGTACATTGAATATTTAAAAAATATAAATCTACAATCAATATTGAAACCACAAATATAGTTCTTAAATATTTTGTCTATTTGTCTGTATGTATGTCCGGGATAATCCCAAAATGTACTGCATGGATTTGCTTCAAATTCGGCATGAATATAACTAAGAGGTCGGGTCAACATATAGGCTACATATTATCACGCTACCACATACGGGAAGGGGTGAATGTTTAATCACCTGCTGCCCACGCGGACGACGTCGCGGGCAACAGCTAGTAATCTACATATAACTTACTAGGCGCTGGATGCTCGACGGTGGGGAGCCACCGGTACAGTTCGCCGTCGCCATACGCTTCGCTACTTTCAACATCTTTCATAGATACCCTGAAGCCATCTCCTGTGGTGGATACAATCTCGCAGTTGAGACTAGCTCCGACCTGTAAGAGAATATTCATTTTTATGGGAAGAATATAAATATGCAGCGGAGTTCATTATACTATAGGGTAATATGCGGATATGTATCTTAGTGGATGTTAACCACGTCCTTAGGCAACTAACAACTCCCCGCACTCGGATAATTAGTTTTTTTATTTATAACGGGATCGCTCTTGATCACAATCCAGCCTGGAGGGCAAGGATGGAATCTACTGTGGTACGACCTTACCCAGAAGAAGCCTATTAGCCTATTTACACTTGCCTTAAAGAGTCTTGGGTTGTAAGAACTCGGAAATAGTATATATTAATCTGACGAATCAGACTCTAATCTGACAGATCAGAGTCTAGTCTGACAACCACGGGGCATCGAGTTACCCAGGTAACTAGTTTGAGAAAGTCAGACAGGCGTTCCGTGTAAGATATTACTTAGCCGACCTCAATATTATTAACCTTTTGACAAGCCAAAAAGTGCCCAGCACGCCACGGTCACGACTACATGACAGACTTTTAAAGTTCAAAATTAATAGTCAGTTTCAATCGATATAATTCCGAACTCACTACTATATTGAAGAATATTTATTGATGAATTCTTAGCTTGGCGCTGAGGTAATTTCTTTTATTTTTTTTACAAGGCCGTCAAAAGGTTAACCTTTTATTTATTTATTTATATATTTCAATTCTCCCTTACAACTATCATTACAGGTATGCCACCCAATGTCTTAAAATTACATTTAAGCTATATAAAACTATGAAAAATCTTAAAAATATACATAAGTAATATTTACAATATAAAAAGACAAAAACAATTAGTCTTACTCTAATCTGCACCATAACACAGAATAAACAAAAGTAATTTTGCGAATTCACTCAAATTGCATCACAAAATTTTTGAATTATATCGATTGAAATTGACTATTAATTTTGAACTTTAGAAGTCTGTCATGTATTCTTGACCGTGGTGTGCTGGACACTTTTTGGCTTGTTGGATGCCACTTTGATATCTTACCTGAACGGCCTTGCTACACAGCACGGCGCAGAATTCGGGCAGCGCTTCGTATTTGTTCGGCAATTTCCGTATCTTGTCGTCTGACGTCACCGAGACTATCTTAGCGCCGTCTATGAGGGCGAGAGAGGTCGGGTTGAGGCAGCGAGCGCGATACCAACCGCCGTCTGCTGGGTTGAAGTAGGCACACGTTTCGCCTGGTGTCGGTCTGTTAAGACAAAAAATATATATATTAAATACTAGCGACCCGCCCCGGCTTCGCACGGATGCAATGCTGATACTAAATACAGTACAGAAAAACTGTTATTGTGGGTTATCCATAAGAGATAGACATATACCATCACGGACTTTTCTGTAGACCTTTTCAATGTGTACAATACTTAGTACATTATTTTGATAAAACTCGTAGGATTCAGCCTGCGTTTGCAATGTAAGCGGAAAAAATGTAATTATTTACGACATCACATTAGAAACCTAAAAAATATAACTCAACCTATTTCAACCTATTTGCAAAATAAATATCATTCATTTATCATATAAACCTTCCTCTTGAATCACTCTATTTATTAAAAAAAACCGCATCAAAATCCGTTGCGTAGTTTCAAAGATTTAAGCATACAAAGGGACATAGGGACAGAGAAAGCGACTTTGTTTTATACTATGTAGTGATGAACGTCAAACCTTTTATCTATACATATAATAAAATCGTAGAGAAGTCAAAACTGTACGTTGAAGATTAATAAAAAAGAATAATTGGGGCGTGATCTACAATCGATATCAAAGCCAAAAATATAGTTTTTAGAATTTTTGATGTTTGTCTGTATGTATGTCCGGGAATATCTCAAAAAGTACTCGATAGATTTGCTTCAAATTCGGCATGAATATAACTAAGAGGTTGGGACAACATATAGGCTACATATCATTACGCTATGACTACGGGGAGGGGGGGGGGACCAAAAGGTTAAATAAAACATGTGAATATTTGACAGCTATTTGCCACGTTGTCAACTTTCGGAATACGCGCTCTTAAAACATCATGACCCTTACTTGTACGGTTCCTGGTCTTGGTCACAGAAGTCTCCAAATTCTCCAATAAGGATCTCGTAGTCATGCTGAACGGCTTCCGACATGGTCACGCAGACGAAGTCACCCCGGCTGGTGCGGCAGTCCGAAGCTTTGGATTCCACAGAAATAAGTACCGAATCTCCGATAGACAGCTTCTCCATCACGTAGCTGGAAGAGTAAAATATGTAAAGATAAGTATTAAGTATGTTTATCATTTGTCTAGTACCCATAGTAGAGGCCGCAAGCAGGTCGACCTACCCGAATTTTGCCCAGTCAAATTTTACCAATCTAATGATGATAATGATGGCATCCAGGCCGATTGTCTACGGCAGTTGTTCTCTTTTATGGAGATCAGCCAGCTGCGCAGGACATATTATAGTGCACGCACATTAGCGCGGACTCAGGTGCACTCTCTATTCCCTCACTCTCATAGTCCGATGGGACGGCAATCCGACACGACCGGAGAGAGATCACAAGCAGGACCGACTGCAACGTGCTCTCCGATGCACGGGTGAATCAATCACCTAGTTCCACACTCCAGGCTGCTTTATGAAAGTTTATCAAAACCCACAAAGCGATTTCAGCCAGACCTGGGAATCGAACCCGAGACCCCGTGCACAGCAGTAGCCAATCTAATATTAACTTTCCGGTATTGTGATGAGGTTGAAAATCTATTAAAGAAATTTGACAGAATGAGGTAGGTTGATGTGCTGGCGCCTGTACAAGTTTGAGACTAGATGACGTTGTGTGAATGTGTAACGTAAAAACCTTGGGATGTGTCAAGGAATAAATTAAAAGAAAAAAAAACCTATTTTTAAAAAAGCTTCTATGGTCCGCCATATTGGATTTAGAATGACGTCATATAACATATCGTGCACTGTCATCCAAACTGAACGTGTATACAAAATTTCAGCTCAATCGGTTGAAAATATCTACTTCAAAATTGAGTTCAAAGAATCCACCGTAACATACATACACAGCAAGTTAAATAAAAAAGCTTTTAATAAAAAATATGCTTATACATTGGTGCATGAAGAGTGGAATATCGTCAAATGCCACCCCGCCCGCTGAGGGTGCAGCTGGAGGGAGTGTCAGACTCTTACTGACTGAAACCCACTTTTGTTCCTTCTGGAGGTCTTTTTGTGCCAGGGCCACGATGACTTGCGAACAGCCCCGGCTGGGATCATTTATTCTCAAAAATATTTTATTTATTTATTTCACAAACACAGCTATCATTACAGGTACATTTTCCCCAATGATGTAGTGTGGTAACAAACACTTATATCCTACTACTATTATAAAGGCGAAAGTTTGTAAGTATGGATGTATGGATGTTTGTTACTCTTTCACGTAAAAACTACTGAATGGATTTGAATGAAACTTTACCACAATATAGCTTATACATCAGAATAACACATAGACTACTTTTTGTGGCGAAAACCGACATTCACGCGGGCGGAGCCGCGGGCGACCGCTAGTTATCTATCAATGTAACATAATACATACAAAGTAGTTTTTGTGAACTCATTCAAAGAGCAGGAAAATAGGTCTATCCTATTAGCAGTGTCATTCAGAGTACGCAAGGACTTGTAAGTTTTTTTTTATTTTCAATAAATAAAATATGTACCTTATTTTTTAAGACTTATGTCACAAACTCACTTTTTAGCCACGCATTTCTTTGTTGGAGTGACATCGCTAACACTGGCTGGTTTAACAACTGGGGGGGTTTCCTTAATAGGGGGGGTTGTCTCCTGAGGTTGGACAGCTTCTGGCGTCGTGGGAGGGTGTGTAGGTGCAGATCTAGTGCGGAGAAAAGCAAAAACAAGCAATACTTTAGTCGTGATTGGTCCAAATCATGATTTTTTTATCATTTGATATTTATTTCTAAACTAGCGACCCGCCCCGACTTCGCACGGGTAATGTAAGCGGGAAAAATGAAATTATTTACGACATCACATTAGAAACCTCAAAAATAACAGTACTTCTACACTATTTAATGGATGTTATTACACATATAAACCTTCCTCTTAAATCACTCTATCTATTAAAAAAAACCGCATCAAAATCCGTTGCGTAGTTTCAAAGATTTAAGCATACAAAGGGACATAGGGACCGAGTAAGCGACTTTGTTTTATACTATGTAGTGATAGTTTTTTTCATTTCAGAAATGTTTTAAAAACTTGATGCGGTTTGGTACATTCTTATCTGATTGTCTGAAGAGAGAAGATACTCCGAACCAAACTCAAGAGTGAGTCTCTTTATTTATTTAAACCTGTCCATATTATTTATGTCTGTGTGTATTTGAATGTGGTTTTTGACATTGGACCGATTGCGACTAAAGGCAATGACAATAAAAAAATAACATACTCGCAACATATATACATGCACGCTCACACACATAAAAGCGCGAAAGATGCATGCGTTCATGTCCAGGGTAGTCAGAAGCTAGTAAGTTTGACGCCAGTCTAACCAAGGGGTATTGGGTTGCCCGGGGTAACTGGGTTGATGAGGTCAGATAGGCAGTCGCTCCTTATAAAACACTGGTACTCAGCTGAATCCGGTTAGACTGGAAGCCGACCCCAACAAAGCTTGGTAAAAGGCTAGGAAGATGATGATGATGATGATGGTTAAGCCCACAAAGCAGTGTATTTATTAAAAAAAAAAAAAACAATTTTAAAGTTAAAAGGCTAAGGCTGTAAATTTATACTAATATTAAAGCTGAAGAGTTGGTTTGTTTGTTTGAACGCGCTAATCTCCGAAACTACTGGTTCGATTTGAAAAATTCTTACAGTGTTAGATAGCCCATTTATCGAGGAAGACTATACGCTATATACCATCACGCTAAGACACACGGGAGCGGAGCAGTAACCAAAGATGCGGGTGAAACCGCTGGGGACAGCTAGTTCTTATAAACCACTCACGTTTTAGGAACCAAATTCTGGTTGGCCTGCGCTACAGGTGTGGTTGGCGCCACCTTCACCTGCGTGGTAGCATTTTCTGCTACTGCTGTATCTCTAGCGGGCAGCCGGGGCACCTGCTGCGGCACCTTGTTGAAGAAGCTGCGGTTTTTGGCTGGCTCCTTCGTAGGTGAAGATTTTTGGGTTGCTGTGGGACAAAATTGGAGATGGATGAAGAGTTCATTAGTGATAACATAGTATAAAGAGGAGAAGTAGACTATCTCTGGCCTTTTCCGCGATATACCGGGACACCTTTTTCACACACGGTCGGTTAGCCCCAAGGTAAGGTATTGATTAGCTTGTGTTGTGGGTGCCAACACAACTGATAAACTAAATCGCCTGTCCCTATTAACATTGTCGGATGTGAAAATCGGCAACTTTACAGGAGAGCGATTCAAAGTTTGAATTGCAGATATTTTCTTTAATCTACGACCTAGGTTTATAAAATTTTACTGAATTATAATACATGTTTATGAGCTTAAGTATATGGTACTAAACAGTTATTAATGTTTTTTTTAATATCCTAAAAGTCAGAAATGACTTTTTTAACTGTACTAAATCAAATATTTTTGTCGGATCTACCACATATGACAATGTTATCTGTTCAAACCAAATTACTTTTTGTGGGAAGTGTCACATACGGCAATGTTACGTGCACAAATTAATTAATTATTCGTTGGAAGTGCCATATGCATCATTGTATACCGTATTTCCCAGATCAAAATATTTCGTATCAGACGTGAAATTAATTAAAAAACACATTTAGAGAAATCTCTGTGATCAGATATTTATTTTAAAACATGAACGGAATCAAAACAAGACCCAGCAGCTTAAAAATTGAACGGCTTCACTTACTATTACCCTATAAAAAACAAAAAGCTGATACAATCAATATAATTAAAAGAACTCAAATAGACTAGCAATAAATTAATACAGCTCAATTCTGTGTACAGATTCCAGCACATCAACCTACCTGAATCTGTTAAATTTATATAATAGATTTTCAACCTTACAAAATACTGGAAGGGTTATAACTCGATTGGTAAAGTTTTACAGATTCGGGTAGGTTGACCTGCTGGCATCTGTACCTTGCAGTGTGAAGTTATGTGTGAAATTATGTGAAATTATACTTAGTCTGATCATAAGCTTTTTCACATATGGAAAGTTACTAAACTACAGAAAGAGTTACTTATGAAAGGGTATACAATAGAGATTTAAATTATATTAAAATCATTCAATAGCCAATCAATAGCCTCCTCTAGCTCCCCCCTCTAGCTTCGATACAAGCCTTCAACTGCAAAGACAGTCATCAATCGAAGCACGCACGACGTTCATGTCAATATCGGCGGCTGCTTTTATCAGGGATGTTTTGAGTGACTTCAAGTTGCGATGGAGTTTAGCGCAGACCTTCTCCTCGAAATGCTGCTATATTTTGTAATCCAAGGGATTCAAGTCTGAAATATATGAGGGGCCAATCCTCATACCTGATAAAACCTATTCCACGGGTCGTAAGCCAGTTTTGGGTGCTTTTCGCCTTATGAGCCGGGCCAGAATCCTGTTAGAATATCCAGTAAGTAGAATACCCAGTGTTTTAGAATATTGTGAAAGAGGTTTCAAAATGTTTGTTAGAACTGTGTTTTTATACGAGGGCACTGGTTTTCACTCCTTTTTCACAAACAAACACCTCCATTGGACCCAAATAGGACACTCAAAGCCAAACCATGATTGCTGAAGGGTGATTACCATGAGCACGTGTTCTTCACTAGAGTGTGCATGAACTTTATCATTTTGTTTACTGAAACTCTTCTCAACATTAAAAATGTTTTCGTCCGAAAAAAGTACTTCGCGCTACTTTTTTTCGCGTACCGCCTTTACAAAACCCTGGCTTTGAGTCTGATTTTCTTCAGCCGTGCGTTAAGAAAATGTGCTGTTTTTTTCTATAAGCACGCAGTCCTAAGTCTTCCTTAACACCCTTGTAACTGTAGTTCTGCTTAGTCCCATCTGCGGAGCCAACATTTTTTGCTGGCGGACAGGATTTAGTTTGATTCGCGCCTTCACTGCTTTGATGATCGCTAGCGTCCGAATAGTACGAGGTCGACCACTTCTTTTTTTATCTTCTAATCTTAAATCTTACTTGAATCGTTTGATAGTACGATGAATTAATCTCAATAGAATTTTAAATTTTTTCAGTAGTTTGAAAATCCCAAATGACATGCAACACAACGATGCAATGCAATTACTGCGACTCAGGCTTCTTTGCGCGTATACTGCAATCTGAAAATGAATAAAATTCCGAAAACCCTGTTTTTATTTTCTTTTAATATTCAAATTTTTAATGCCCATAAAATTTTCCTCGGCTAGCATTCTAAATTTAAAAATTTTCCCTATGTGACTGAACAGAAAAAACTTATGGCCCGACAACGTACATATTAGATAATAGTGTAAGTAAAAAGCGTCAAAATGCATTTTCATATAATATTAGCAATATAAAAAAATATATAGGTATCACAAACAACACAATTTATTTATCATTTAAGGCTTAACACAGCGGTATGTACTACATCCAACAAAATCTTTCAAAATACATACCGTTTAAAAAGTTAGAAGTACCACATCCGACAAGTTGGACAAGTAATAAAACGACCAACAAAGTCGGATCTGGCACTATCGACATACTCCACCTCACAAAAAACAATTAACAATGTCGCTTGTGGTACTACCGACATATTTTAGTACATGAAAACCAATTAACAATGTCGGTTATGTCACATCCTGCAATTTTAACGGAACTTTAAAATATTTTATAAAAAAAATAAAAGTAAATATTAAAATTAGTTAATTCTTGAACAATTACTATCAAGTTAGAAAAGCTCTATTAGTAATAAAGTAAAAATCAATATTTACCTTTTTTTCATCCTCATCGGCTACAAATTCTAGCATCAAATTTCTAGTAACAAAATATCATGCAGTGTACGTTCGCCCGTGTAACAATGTCCGTACTGGCACAACCGCACGCGCAACCGTCCCGCGCGCCCCGCAAACATTGTCGCAAGTTGACATCCGTCATTGTTAACTGACAATCAGGCTATATCCGACGATGTTAACATGGCTATTTTGAAAAATATACATTTTTTTAATTTTTTTGTTGCATCTACTAAAAGATTGGACTTTTTGAGAGTGATTCGTGAAATAAAAAGAAAATGGCAAAAATGCATATCCGACATTGTTAATAGGGACAGGCGAAATGTACTTTACACACATATGTATATAAATACATATTACAACACCCAGACGACAGTCAACAAGCATGCTCATCACACAAATGTCGACCGTGCCGGGAATCAAACCCGGGACCCTTTGCACGGCAGTCCGGCGTGGTAACCATCGCGCCATCGGGGTCGTCGATATAATTGCCTACTGTCTTAAAGTTGTCAACCTTATAGCTAAATTTTAATTGAGTGCCTATATATTGAGTATCTATAATTATTGGCTAGGGTTCATCATCTGGTAAGCCTTTTCCCAAGCTATGTTGGGGTCAGCCTCCAGTCTTAACCGGATGCAGCCGAGTACCAGCGTTTTACGTGGAGCGACTGCCTGTCTGACCTCCTCAACCCAGTTACCTGAGCAACCTGATAGCACTTGCTAAGACTGGTTATCAGACTTCTGACTACTGAGAACGACTGATAAAGATGTTCAAATGACAGCCACGACCCACGAATTTAGCATGCCCTCCGAAACACAGAGGAACTCGTCATGACGAGTCTCCCATCCACGGGCCGTCCGCGCCAAGTGGTTTGATTAACCTTATCGATCGACCCTTGCGGCTGTTACTTAGCCACGAGCTGACGATCAGCCGCGTCACCGTCAAAACAGTTTAACTTACGCTTAGCCACCACGTTGTCTGGTTCCTGATTGAACTGCCTAGGCTTCGAAGGCTGTCTAGCCTTGTCCTGGAACCTGGTCCTGTCGTCTTTATTACTAGATCCAGAAGACTTGATGCTGGCCTGTGAAACAATATTACAAATTATATAGGGTGTTACAAAACTAGTGCACCATATTTTTACAGGTCATCTAGTACATGCTAAAGAGCATGTTTACCATAAAAAAGTTGAATGGCCAAAGGGTTAACGACCGAGCGCCTTCATAAAGACCGGCGTTATACGTACAATTTGGCGACTGAGATTATAAATTTAGTAAAAAATGTTATTATTTTCATAACATTTTTTTGGTAAACATGATCCCTAGCATGTACTAAATGACCTGTAAAAATAGTGATAGAAATGCCGACCTCATCTCGTTTTTTATAAAAAAAAAAAATGTGTTAACGTGTAAAAGTGTTGATTTCAACCTATTTGCAAAATAAATATCATTTACCAACAGACATGAAAAAAAATTTTTTTGGGAACTTATTATACCACTATATATACAAAAGTAAGTATAATACCTTGGAAGTGTATATATTGTTATTATCTTCTCTCTCCTGGTCCTTCTTATTGATGTTTTGTGGATGTGGACGACGAAGCGGCTGCGCCGGAGGTACTCTACAAACAAAAATAAAAACATTCAAATAATATAATACACGTAAAGTCGTGGTGGCCTAGTGGGTAAAAATCCAACTTCTCAAGTATGAGTGTGCTGGTTTAACTCCAGGTCAGGCAAGTAACAATGCGAATTTTCTAAACTTGTATGTACTTTCTAAGTATATCTTGGTCACCAATGACTGTGTATCGGATGGCACGTTAAACTGTAGGTCCCGGCTGTCATTGAACATCCTTGGCAGTCGTTACGAGTAGTCAGAAGCCAGTCTTACCAAAGGGTATTGGGTTGCCCGGGTTACTGGGTTGAGGAGGTCAGATAGGCAGTCGCTCCTTGTAAAAGACTGGTACTCAGCTGAATCCAGTTAGACTGGAAGCCGACCCCAACATACTTGGGAAAAGGCTCGGGAGATGAATATAATACACGGACCAGCAAGCGCAGCGTAGGACGTCCACCAACAAGATGGACAGGCGACCTTATAAAGGTCGCCGGAAGACGCTGGATGCAGGTCGCTTGCAACCGTTATATGTGGAGATCTAAAGGGGAGGCCTATGTTCAGCAGTGGACGTCCTATGGCTGAGATGATGGTGATGATGAAATGAATTATAACATACTTAGGTTCAATATCAGGAATATCACGAGCGGCTCGTCCATTTTCAATGTTTGTTCTGAAATTATAAAAAAGGAAACAAAATTAATGAACTAATTGTACGGTCACTGCTGTGGTCACGGCGGCCAGCCGCTGTTCCTTCTAAGGAGATCAGCCAGCTGAGCAGGACATAATATAGTGCACGCACATTAGCGCGGACACAGGTGCACTCTCTATTCCCTCACTCTCATAGTCCGATGGGACGGCAATCCGACACGACCGGAGAGAGATCACAAGCAGGACCGACTGCAACGTGCTCTCCGAAGCACTGGTGTATCAATTATCAGCTTCCAGATTGGAAGACTTTTCTCATAACCCACAAAGCGATTTCGGCCTGACCCGGGAATCGAACCCGAGACCCCGTCATGGTGAGCCTGCAGCAGTCCTAGCATGGCGATTCTATATCTATTCTATCAATAAAAGACAAAGCTCTTTCTGTCAATGTGAACACGTCTTCTGCCCGAGCATAGAGCGACCTGTCAACTCGCATATAATCACTTGTAGACTTATGTCGATCGAAGAAAAGAAAAATTTCTTCAAAAAATGTCAAAGGAAATTTTACGTCAATCTGTCACTTATCTGCCATTACGTCCATTCTCCGGTAGACAAAACTTGTTACTACGGTTGTCATGCTAAGGGTTGAACTACATCTGGCAGCACGGAATCGCCTTTTCCGTCGCGCTTTCTCTTTCTGTCGCTTAGAACTGCCATTTGCTGCCAGATGTAGTTCAACCCTAAGCCTGCTAGCCAGCTAAGATGTATCTCTTGCTTACCTAGCGAGGTTATGGCACACAGACATGTGCCTATCGTTCCAGTCGCGGCGCTGGCATCGCTCAGAGCAGTACGGAGTTATCCCACAGCCGGCGCAGAACTTGTCAGCGCCTGTGCCGCACACGACGCACTGTCGTGCCGCCACTCGCTGCAGTCCAGGAAGTTTTAACTGCGCCCAATTAGCGTGTATAGTGTTTATTTGTGTTGTTTTTGTTAGTCATGTCGTGGTTTGTGATTGTTTGGGAGTTTGTTCCTAGCGAAAACACGTTATTCACTAGCAAGGACTGAAAGATCTTCGTGGTAGATTCCACTGGCTGTATAGTCAAGCGAAGTTTAGATGGTGTTCGTGACTGGGGCACGCTCAATCGGGAGCTTTAATTGTGTTTCATTAAAAGATAGGACTGATACCAAAAATAAAATTAATTGATTCAACAACTTGTGACCTCTTTAATTGAAAGTGGGTAGCAGAAGTTGCGAAGGGTGGTTTGGGAGCTGTCTTTTGTTTTGACGTTAGAAACGTGTTGATTTGTTAGGCTTTGAGTTTGAGATAGAAACTGTTAATTATACAGGGTGTTACGTTGTTAAATGGTTCGATATAAAGTGGACGAAACCCATAGTTACTACCAACAAGAAAACTTTAGTTGCGTATTTATTTGTTTGTTTTCTTCTTCCACGCTCTTCTATCTGCCGTCATCTCCCAAGTTACAGTCTTTCTAGCCATATCAACTTTCACACAACCCATCCATCGTTTCTTTGGTCGTCCCCTTCCTCTATATCCACCAGCATTCATGCTCAAACCTTTCCTTACAATACGAGCCTCATTCCTCCGCATTACTTGCCAGAGATATTGTAAGATCCTTTTTATTGTAATGTTTTTGAGTAAGATCTAATTTATTTTGTAAGTACGTATTTTTTTTTTTTTTGTAAAATTGTATGTTTTGCTGTCTGTGTAGAAGTTTATATTGTAGTCCAGTCAATTTAGACATTTGAACTTAATTTTTAGTTTTAGGGCCAGTTTCACAATGTCAAAATAGTCACTATCTCCCAGATAAAATTAAAAAATGTAACAGAATTTGTATGAAATTTTCTGCCAAATAAACTATCTGGAACTTATTAGTAGGTGGTGAAACAGGCCCATAGGACCAGTTTCTCAGATACAAATTCTGTTACATTTTTGAATGTATCTCTGTTAGATAGTGGCTATCCGTAACCTGTGAAACTAACCCTTAGTCTTATTTGACCGGACTCTTGGTAGTATTAGAAATTATAACTAGTGATCGGATATTAGAATACATATTTACCTCCGCAATAATAATGGGCGGACCTTGGCTATTATGAAATGTACTTTTGTAGTCAAAAAATCCCAGGATAACGGAATCGACAAATTTACTTATTTTACTGTTTACACACAACATCTTTTGCTAGTAAACACAATTAAGGGCCAGTTTCACCGTTTGCTGATAAGTTCCAGATAGTTTATCTAGCAGATAATTTCATACCAATTCTGTTCCATGTTTGAATTTATCTGGTAGATAGTGGCTATCCGTAACCTGTGAAACTGGCCCTAACAAGTTCAAATTCCTACTCTCGAATTCTCTGGAATCCTGAGATCCATATTTTTATTTTAGACAAAAATTCATCCAATTATTCGACCACTAATTATAAGCAAAGAATCTTCGATGAAAGCAAAGATGCTTTTAATCTCATGCAGTTTTTCTCAACATTCACAAAACAAAGAAAACCCATAAGAAAATTATAATCAATACTTTATTTATAAAGACAAAGAGACAAATCAACACATCACATAAACTAAACAGAAATTAAAGTTAAAAATTAAAACAAATTAAGTTAAAAATATCAAGGAAAGTACCTAATGAACATAGAAACTTGATGACGAAGGTACATAATACTAGACGCTGGACAAAATGGTGGCGCGATGTAATTTTAACGAAATTTTTAATTTGCTAAAAGACTAATTACGAAATTTGTAATTTTTGCAGGGCGGGCGTTTTTGGGGCTGTCTTTTGTAGAATTGACCTTCGAAAAGTGCTGATTTTCAGCCTACTTTGAATAAATGACTTTTTATCTTTATCTTATCTTTAAAACTTTTATATTCAGCAAGTGAAGATATAATGTCACATAATGTCAACACAAGACGTTGCTATGCTTTTTCTTTGGGGCCACATCTGGCGAATGTGCAGCTCGCGAACTGTGTGCGTGCATTCACGGCAATTGCTTAGACTCTTTAGCGCAACTAATGCAAGGCTCGGATAAAGCGTGCGCGCGGCGTGCACTTAATAGGGATTATCGCGTGTGGGGATTACGGCTGGGGGCGAATGTGAACCCTCATTATCTCCTCTTAACTCTAAAAATTAAATTTAACGGCAGTACTTCCGAACCTCAAGAGGACAAAGGACCGCAAGTGTAGAGAAACTCGCACCATGTGGTGACACAAAAAACGATAGCCCCCATTCTCGAACTTACAGTTCCGTAAATCTGATCGCTTAAGGAGCTTTAGGTCGCAAGCGAAATGCGCGCGGGCGGCGCAGAACAAAAATGTACGCGCATCTCGCGAGCTGCGCATTCGCCAGATGCAAGATATTTGACGAAATCAAAAGATTTCAAATTTCTGGTCATATCTAAGAAAAATAAGACCCAAACTCGACCAAAAGCAGAGACGAAAAGAGCCGTAGTTAATTTTGAAACAACCAATAAAATTCCTCCGCGTAGTTCGAATAACGAAATCCTATTGGTTGTTTGAAAATATCTGCGCTCGGCTCTTTTCGTCTCCGCTTCGGTGTCTGAAATCTGAGCCTTCAGGTTTTACGGTGGTTTAATATGTATATATTTATGTATCATCATCTCCCGAGCCTTTTCCCAACTATGTTGGGGTCGGCGTCCAGTCTAACCGGATTCAGCTGAGTACCAGTGTTCTACAAGGAGCGAGTAGTTACTTATTCGTTTCGTTCAATCGCATCGCACCACCCTTCAAGCACCTTAACAACAGTTACAATAATAAAAATACTTACCCTAAAACTTATGTAAATTAATACAAACTAAAATTGTTATTAAAAATAATGTATTCGTGTCCTTGTTTTTTTTTTCGTCGGTATAACGGTAAAGGTTGTCAGATACTGGGTTTTAATAGTGAACAGTAGGTCAATAATTTGTATTAGTTTCTTTGGCTAATTGCAATTTGATAACATTCTTAAAAACAGTGTGTTACTAATTATTGAACGCGCAAGTTGGTATTTATATATTGTTATCTGGCAACCCTGAAAATACCCATACATCAGTAAGTTACATTCAAAGAGTAGAGGCAACACTATTGTTGTAAAAACTTCTTGTTTATTACTAAATTACTTCTAAGACAACCTCTAACCACTGAGGAATCTTTACGACTAACCACCTAAGAATACATGTGGAATGCAAAAGTATTGAGTAATGATTAATTTGCAACATTGACCTTGAAAATATTGCTATGACCTTTTAGTTTCCTGGGTTTAATTCAAGTGCTATCATCAATAACACTAAATAACAGTTCACCGGACAATATTGATACAATTTAGGTTGCCAAGTCGTCAAACCTAATAGCCGGACATTCGGGTAGAAAGACCAGCAACGGATTTTGACACGGTATACGATAAAAATGTAAAATCTCTCCTGCGTAAGCGGCTGATAGTGTATTCCCGTCGCCTGCGCTCAGCTACGCTCTTAATAAGCTTAACAAAACCCGTTTATTTTGTACATCAATGTCCAATTTTATTCAGAAACCTGGCAACACTAAATAATATACAGGGACACCTTTTCACACACGGTCGGTTAGTCCCAAGGTAAGCTATGAATTAGCTTATGCTTTGGATGCCAATACGACTGGTAAACGACGTATACTTTACACATATATATTTATAAAGACGTATTATAACATCCAGACCACAGCCAACTAGCATGCTCATCACAGAGCTGTCGTTGTACCGGGAATCGAACTCGCGACCCTCAGCTCTGGTGTCCGGCATGGTAACCATTGCGCCAACGGAGTCGTTATACAATCGTAGATACAATGTAATACTTCATTTAGTATAAACAAAAAGTTAATACGACAGAGTAACTCAATTTTGGGATCACAACATGCTGATATAAAATCCAGTTACGTCTAAACGGTGGTTCAAATCACAAGTTAAAGTTAACTTAGATACAGTAAAGAAGGTAGGAACATAAGTCTAACAATGGTAAACATGATCCTTAGCTTGTACTAGATGACCTGTAAAAATATGGTGCACTAGTATTGTTAGACCTTATATAGGGTGACTGGTAATTAGTGACCGATATTTAAACACGTGATTGTACTCATGATTACAAACAACTTTCCCGAAGATTTTTTTTTGTCATTACAGCAAAATTCAAATTTCGCGCGCGCCGTCGCCCGATCGGCTGTTAGCGGCGAGGCCCCGCGCCCGCGTTGTCAGTAATTTTGCTATAACGATAAAAAAAGTTTCTTCGGGAAAGTTGTTTGTAATCATGAGTACAATCACGTGTTGAAATATCGGTCACTACTTACCAGTCACCCTATATACATCAAGGTATTATAACTACAACAGATCGCACTGTTTTTAGGTATATGAAATAAGGAATCAAGGCAACAAAAATCTTCATTAAAAAAATAAATTAAAATTGTCAATAATTAATTAAAATTTCATAGAATTCATTGGGGGAATGTGATAATTATTCGCTATATTATTATAAAAACTAGACACTTTTAAAATTACTCGGTATAAAATACTTTTTAATACTTGGTCACCCTTGGGACTTACCCAAATTTGATATTTTTATCACTTGATCGGTGGACATAATTTTAAAAGTCTGAAATCTCCTTTCCGAATTACGAACATAAATTGTGTACGTCAGCACATCAAGCTACTACAATCTGAAAAATTACCATCATAGATTTTCAACTTTATCGCGAAAGCAGAAAATTTACCAATCAACTTTGAACGATACCAAAGTTGGCTGGAAAAAATTGACGAGTTTCGATCAGTAGCTTGATGTGCTTGCGTATGTATATAAATTTTGTCAGTTAATTAGTCTCATTGATAAAGTATCAGCGACTGGGAATAAAAGTTTTTTTTTTTTTTAACAGTAGGTGTGTTGTAGAAGAAATGGCAAAACTTTAAATGGAGCAGAACCAACCCTTGTCAGAAAAATACTTAGCGACCTGCTAATGAAGAGTCAAAACCCCTAGGCGATGTAACCAAGTTATAAAGGTTATTTTGGCCTTTCTTCTAAGGTAGTCAGATTGGAAATGCCGACCTAATCTTCATAAATGTATTGACGTGTAACACTGTTGATTTCAACCTGTTTGCAAAATAAATATCATTTATTCTGTCTAGATTATTTTTTCATACAAATAATGAGATATAGGCATTTAAAAGGACATCCAGAAATGGTTTTTTATTATTGAATAATTCTAACCACGGTAAGGTAAATATATATTTGAATAGACATCAGAAAACTTAGGGCTTTTGACTATATCAAACATTTTTAAAGCCCTCCAATTTTGGAAAAACGTATTTTAATTTAGTGAGAATTTAATTCTAACGCAAACGAACTTTAATATTTAATGGCTAATGAAGTGAACGCACCCCAAAAAAATGTAAACTTGTCAATATTGACATAGGTGAACAGTTTTCCTGTAGTTATTTTCAGAAATATTAATTATTATCCCAGTGTGGCGATACTTTAGTTAAAAAGTACCTTTTTTAAGGGTGCTCAATAATTTAAAAAAAGTAATAACTACAATTATTAAGTTTTGAATTTTCTCTTAAACGGAGGGGTTTAAAAATATTATTTCAGTGGTTCCAAGTTCCATATTTTTGTCGTATCTATATGAGTACACTTTGATGTTGGTTAGATTTTTCTCGCAATAAAAACCCAACGTCCATACAAAAAGCGGACCTCTCCTTTAATTTCTCTCTACAGCAAAACAAATGACGAAGGATTTTTGTTTTCAGTGCAAATGCGATCTGACCAGCCCCGATTGACGGCACCCGTTCACGAGTATGACGCATGCATCAGCGTCGCTTAGCTCAACCATATTGGAGGGAACTTGACGACCCGATACAGGACGCCACCGCCACCAGAACACTTGAGTGAGCATGACAGATTCGCAATGCACTTCTTTTTAGTCTCTCGAATGTGAAATGAACAATAAGTGTACAAATGGCCAGTATACTGCATAGAAAAAAGAAAAAGAATTACACTAATCGGACTAGAAACCTCGGAGTAATCGGTGTACATACACAAAAAAAAATTAAACATACCGGCCGAATTGAGAACCTCCTCCTTCTTTTGGAAGTCGGTTAAAAATTAGAGTTAGAAATAGCGTTTCTAGTGTTTAGATACTTGTAATTTTTTAATGTGAATATTGTCAAATAAAAGTGTGAAAACATTATATTGTTTGAGAAGATTTAAAATTGTTCAGATAATACAATTTAATAAATACAGTGTAATCGTACTTTTCGTCGCTAAGGTGTCAAATATATTATTTTTTCTGTTCGTAACTTCGAGATCGGAGATTCAGACATCAAAATAGCAACATGTAAATTTCATGCGTTCTAAGCAGTAACAAGCTACTTAACAAATGCATAGTCAGTATAAAACTTATTGAGACGTCTAAAACTAACTATTACTGAATGATATGTGAATATCACTGGTTTAAAATGGAATAATAACATGATATTATAACCTATCACCCTGCAGTTTTTTCTAGTCTCGAGTCACGAGGCTCGATTGTCAAAAATGTCATCCTTATGGCGAGATTCCACCAATATTATTCGCACAAGTTTCGTCAACATTTTAAAAAATAAATTTGCCAGTAGAGATATGGTGTGCGTCAGTGCCGCACACTGGTGGAAACCAGCCTTTATAATCATGCTTATTCTGTATTTTACATGGAACATTCTAGAAAAAGAATTTAATCTTCTCCCCACCGATGGAAGGATCAAAATTCTTTCCTTGTAACACGGTTACGGATTGTTTATCAATGTACACGGTGAATTTACCGTTGCTAGGATACACGGTATCGGTGAAAATCTGCCATAACTCCGTGTTAAGACCTGGGTTCTTGTCTTCGAGTAGATCAAAAATGATGTTCAAATCATCCTTGTTCTCTGGAAGAATGTTCAGAGGTATCTTCATAATAATTTTGTGGTATCCTTGCTGTTCAGGCAAAATTAGTTCAGTGTCAACACTCTTTGGAGAATCAGGCTCTATTATCACAGGATCTAGGTCAGAATCCATCTTATTCCCGGTATAGAAGAATATTTTCTGATCACCCATGCTCAATTCAAAGTCCTGTTTTTTGATAATATTCGCGGAGTCTTCATCTATTTCCAGATCGCAGACGTTGTGAGCAATTTTCTCGTGTTGAGCTATAACGCTCCACTGTTCCAGTTTCAATCCTGGATATTCTTTCTTCAGCTCCATTTTGACGTCATCAAACGACTTCTCTTTCGGTCCTTGCATTGAGACCTTGCTTTTCGATCTTTCTAGAGTCTCTGTCTCGCTTAACTTGCGTTCTAATCTTCTAGCGTGAAGCTTGCTTAGTTCTTCTAAACTCGCTTTAGGTTTTAGCAAAGATTGTAGATGTCCTAGTTTGAATTGAACAGCGCTAGTCCCTATAAATTTGTTGAAATTCTGTCCAGTAATGACTTGAGCTGAGAGTTTGTCTATTTGTAGGACGACGTCTAATTTCGTCTTAGTCCGCACTGTGGATATTTTCCTCCAGTATTTAGTACGCAATCTTGGGTTCTGATCCTGCAGTATAGCAATCACTTCATCAGTATCTTTGTCTGTCTTACAAACCATGCTTATGATGCCGACAGCACCTCTGAATTCGGTAGATTTTAGGTGTATATGTAACTTGGAGTTGACTTGCGTTAACGCTTGCTCTATCCAATTCCTGGACTCCATAGCTTGGCATATGATGAAAATAACACCATCAAAGAGATACATGTCATGGAATTTAGGCATAGTGTCTTCGTTTAACTCGTTGTTTTCCAAACATTCTAAGACGATTTTCTCGAAAGTTCTCTTGATAGAATGGAATAGGGATTCGTCTATTCTAGATTCTGGATAGTTCGATGGTCCCACATAGAGTTTGAGGTCGTCAGCTATAAGGTCTGAATAATGGTTCGTTCGGATCCTAGTCAAAGGAGCGGACATTATTTCTGGATCTATCGGCACGAACATTTGCTTGAGAACTACGTCTCTCTGTTTTTTGGTGTCGCCGTCATCAATTTCTTTGCTCGTCTCGTCAAAACTGACATCACGCTTCTGTCTATCGATAATCCTGAATGTCAATTTATCACCATCGTAACTAGGATCGAAGTCAGGACTTTTTATCACTTCTAAGGACTCGGGGTCTACGCCGAACTGTCTTTTCTGTTTTCCGGCGACATCTGAGTAGTATTTCCAGCAATCCGGCT
The DNA here is from genome assembly GCA_958496145.1 of Heliothis peltigera. Lineage (NCBI taxonomy): Eukaryota > Metazoa > Arthropoda > Insecta > Lepidoptera > Noctuidae > Heliothis > Heliothis peltigera. The sequence goes on from OY292351.1 coordinate 3,738,846, forward strand.
TCAAACCTGGGTATTTAGCCTGTAGTTTCAGCAGTATCTCTACAGACTCAACATGGGCATGCTCTTTAGGTAATCTCATTACTATTCTAGTGTATCTAACTAGGCTTTTGATGTCCCTAAAAGTCAATTTCAATCCTGTAGAATTAATGAATTTAGGTAAAACTTCAGTCAAATAATCTTTAGTCTCTAGACTGTCGCAAATGTAGATCACAGCACCGTTCGACAGGTAAATGTCTTGAAACTTAGGAATTATTAAGTTAGCAAATCGCTGCATCTTCATATCCTTGTGCAGGTATTCCTTGAACAAATGCTTCAGTCTTCTAATATGAGTGCCTTCTAGTTTATTTTGTGGATAACCTTCTAAAGTAATGGCTACTTTCAATTCATTTTCAACGTGTAAATAATTTGTTCTCCTATGGTAAGCAATGCCTCTGTTGCTATCAATATTTAGATTACTGCTTCTAGCGATCAAGTTGTCGTTGCTTTCAATAAATGATTCAGTCTTATCGGAGACAGCTACTCCTGATGTCGATGCTATATTACTTTCAAAGTTCTCCTGGTCTTTCATTTCAGACTTTTCCGTATCAATCTCAGTACCGTAGTTGTTAGTTTCGTCAGACCAAACTAACACTTCATCTTTATCGCTAATGTATTTAACATCTTTGAGTTTCTTCAAAATATCTTTCTGTAGACTACTTTCTAGCTCTTTCTTAACATCGTTTGAGTCTTCAACCTCAGTTTCTATAGGCGCTTCTCCGCCTTCTTCTTCTTCTTCTTCAATGATATTCTCCTCATTTTTGACTGGTTCAATTTCTTTGACGCTAACATCGGAAGGATTTCTTGGTGTAGCTTCCGCTGACCTCAAGTCGTCTAGTAGTTTAACTCTCGAAGCAACGCTCCTTAGATCCTCTTCCATACCAGAAAGGAGACATTCGTAATAAATCTCAGTATAACCAGTCAACTCAAACTCCATCTGCCCGTAATCTATAACATTTTTGAACGAAGGACCGCGAATAATTTCGCCGGAAACTCTATCAATGAGGAACGAAGTCAATTCTACGTCTTCAACTGTTTTTTGAGCGTAGATTTTCCATAAATTAGTCTTTAGCATAGGATTGAAGTACTGTAGTAGTTTGAAGGCATCCTGAGCGGTTGCCGGCCAACAGGATCTAGGTATCTTAAGTACTGCTAGACACAACCTTTTGACCTTGGACTTGAGCAAGACAAGATTAGTACACATCCTTTCTTGAAGACCAGGAGAAACTCGTACCATCCAATCTCTAGTATCTACATCCTTACAGATACAAACTAACGCTCCTCTATTTAAATAATAATCTAAGAACGACGGTACTCGTTTTAACAGACCAGCTTTGAGTTGCATATCGATGACGTCGGTGAGGCTACGTTGGAATTGTTCCATCTGTCGCAGCCTCATTTTGGATTTGGGGTAGCCTGCTAGAGCGATGACCAGTTTAAGGTCCTCGTCAACTATATCCATATAATCAGCGTTTCGCAGTTGAATCAGTCTGTTCGTCTCGTCCTCGTCATCACTGTCGGTATAAAAGTCACTATATTTCAAGTCGCAAGTCACCTCGCTCCTACATTTACCGCATCTCTTAATCTCTTTTTTGCTAGTCGCGTCTGACCTCTTACTGTAAGTGTCTGTAACTTTACTGCAGTCAGACTTTTTGGTTGCCTTACTAGGGGTGGTAACGTCTGTAGTTTTACTATCGACAATTTTACTGGAATACTCAGACTTTTTGTCTGTAACTTTACTATTGACGGACTTATCTCGGTAGTGTTTGTTTTCACTTCTGTCTTCGGAGCACAGAACGCAAGTGGAAGGGGTGGAGCTACCGTCATCGGTTCTCTGGTGTTCCCAGGATCGCTTGGTCTTCACTTTACAGGAACAGATCGTGGTTTCGTTCTGAAGCAAAACTGTCGATATCGATAGCTGTTTGGTTGCTACACTACTGTGGTGTTGCCAGATGTGTCGATGTTTCCCATCAATCATGCTCGGGTGAATAGCAGAAACCTTTAAATTTCTTACCGACTTTCAGGCTTTTTGGGTTGAATTTAGTTTTGAGCCTCCTCTCCCCAATTTTGATCTATCTGGCAACACTCGTTGGTGTCTTGCTCTGATGATAATGCATGAAGCGGGAAGCCCCTACCTAAAGCACGCATGCAATGCTCATCAACTGAGTTGAAACGCAAATTTTGACCTGAATTTTTTGGAAAAATGCGACACACAATAAATAAATATTACATAGTATATAATTATAATATCATTTGTTGTGATCCCGTTAATTTTGACACCGTATTTTTTTTTTGATACATTTTAGTAACAATTTAGCTTGTACATAATTTACGTAGGCTTCGTCTAATTAAACGTCATAGCTATTATGTACCATCAAACCGCAATGCGCCACCGAGGAATTGACCTTCGGAAATTTAAATAACAGACGTGTTGCTAGGGAGTTTGTTGCACCACTTCTTCCTAGCAAAAACACTCACAGAAAATGGTGAAGGGGGACTTTTTGGGGGTCGTATTTTGACGTTCAAAAAATGCTCATTTCATCATCAGCCAAATTTTAATTTTGAATTTAAGAAATTTGGGTTTGAGTACTCGTAAAACAGAGTGAGTTATTTTGTACCTTACGATAACCGAAGAGCTATCTTTGAAAATTAATTGTACAGTATCCTTGCATGAGGAATTGTGGATTTATGATATTAGAAAGCCCATTTATAAAGAGAGGCTACTTTTGTCTGGGTGAGCTAAGAAGCCCTTCAAAACGCGGATAACACCGCAGCAGAAAATCATTATTACATATATTACTAGACAGACATAGGACCAAACCCAAATCAATAATTCGTTATGTAGAAGAAATGGGCATTATAGAATCAATATAAAAAAAAATATCCACAAATTGTCGACAGACCGTCGTTAATCGGATGTAAAAATGATGATTAATAGTTGTTCATGCAAATCAATCAACCAAATTAAAATGATCACCACCATATCACCAAAAAGGTTTACCATTTACTATAAATTTTGGCCTGAAATTCCTGAACAAGTCATCTTATACAAAAAGACAAGCAGCATTCAAGGCAGATTGACAGTTACATTTTTTTAAATAAGTCCAGGAATCTTAAATGTGTGCAGCAGTCTGTTATTGGAAATATCTTTCTCTTTTCTGTGGTCTAAGACCTTATAAGGAGACTACAAGCTCAAAATTCATAGGAAAATGGACAGTTTGTAGGGGCATAAGTGGCGTAGCTAGGTAAGCAAGGACCCCGGGGCAAACCAAAAAATAGGGCCCTGATAGTTTTATCAAGTAAAAAATGTACAGGCGCCAGCACATCAGGCTACTACAATCTGTAGATTTTTATCGCTGAAGCTTTCGGCAAGCCTGATGTTCTGGCGTCCGTACAAATACTTTATGATTTAACGAAATTTACAGGTGAGAATAGGGAATATGCATGTAATTTTTTTATTCACTAAATTAATACACTTTTAGCTGTAATAAATTAATATGAAAGAATTTTTTAAATATATTTATCGACAAGTTATTAAGCTTCAAAACTGCTAATAAGAAAGAGAAGTCCGAGTGTAAAATTTACGTCACAACTACACACGCCCGTACGGCTGTCATTGAATATAGCGTTTTGGTGAGAGGGACAGGTATACTTGTATAAAATTATTATATCTAGTTTGTTTTTCTACTGATTTCGATATTTTTTTCACAGTTAGTATTCTATTTTTGTATATTTATTGATAAACTAGTAAGATTGCAAAAATGTTTTTCATGCATATTCCCTATTCGGGAGCCCCCTAAGCTTAAGGGTCCCGGGGCACTGCCCCACCTAGCCCCCCCAAGATAGCTACGCCACTAAGGGGCATGCAGAAAAAATTGATTAGACTTACCGAATCACCAGCACCAGCGCTGAAGCTCACGTCAGCATCACGAGAGTCCCTGATGGAATAAATATACGAATTAAGGAGTGAATACTATGGGAGGGGCCTCTTAGGCCCAGGGTCTGTCTGGGCTGCGGGTTGTTCGTAAGAGATTGATTTATTTATTTGAACAGCAAAAACGGCCGTAGCCAATAACATTTGCTAAAATAAAAACAAGAAATATTGGAATATATTTATAGATGTAGATAATGCAACATTCACACGCTCATCTCACAATACTCCGCACAATACGCAAACATATCGCAGTCAGGATACCGTGACCCTGGCACACAGGGACCTCCAGAAGGAACATAGTGGGTTTTAGTCAGTAAGAGTCTGACACTCCCTCCAGCTGCACCCTCAGCGGGAGGAGTCATTTGATGATTTCTTACGAAAAGGAGTGAATGCTTTTATATGTTGAGGAGCTCGTGGCTAAGTGACAGTCGCAAGGGTAGATCGCGCAAAGGTCAGGCAATGCTCATAGCGTGTCATGACGAGTTCCTCCGTGTTTCGGAAGGCACGTTAAATTGGTGGGCCCCGGCTGTCATTTGTACATCTTTGATAGTCGTTACGGGTAGTCAGGAGGCAGAAAGTCTGGCAACCAGTCCTATCATCATCTCCTGAGCCTTTTCCCAACTACGTTGGGGTCGGCTTAAAGTCTAACCGGATTTAGCCGAGTACCAGTGTTTTACAAGGAGCGACTGCCTATCTGACCTCATCAAACCAGTTGCCCGGGCAACGCAATACCCCTTGGTTAGACTGGCGTCATACTAACTGGCCTCTACTACCCGTAACGACTGCCAAGGATGTTCAATGACAGTTCCTATCATACTTTTCAGATAATTGTTTAGCTTACAAGTGTGTAGTGAATTTTATTTAATTTATAGTCTAAGATCCCACTGCAAAATCGTGCACCGATCGAGTTTTGGAATAAAACCATTTTATTACACATCTTTACGATTAGGAGAATATATACGTACCGGGTTGCCTATAAAAATTTGGCCGCAACTATGTTTAATTAAGTAATCATTAATTGATATTGGTACAAATTTTCCCCCCACTTGTTTTTTCAATAAAATTTCGTCCACTACACGGCAACATCTATAAGGACCCCGAAAAATCAGGGTTGCCACGGCGCACTTGGCCGCAACTCTGCGCAGCCGGGTTAACAAGGGTACGACTGGGTACATTTAAATACACCCATAACGTACACTTATAAATTATATATCAAATAAAAGCTATTTTTTTTCTGTTTATTGTGATATAGGGTTGCCTAATAAAATCTGGCCGCAAATAAGGGTTGCCAGCTGTTAAAGATAGTAAATATTCAGATTAGAGTGAAAGAGAGCTAGGGCGCATCATCACCACTCAGATGAGGATATCGATTGCCAGCTATAGGAAAGTAAAAAATATAGCAAAAATAATACTATAAACACGCTTTTATAGTAAACTACTGTACTGTACGGTGCTCAATGTACGAGAAATGTGGAACAAAACAAAGCACCCCACGCTTTTTTCACAATAATTCAAACAAATATTTTCTGTTCAAATTAGTTTTTTTTTTACTGTTGAGTTCAATTTACTATAAAAACGTGTTTAAATTTTAACAGCACTTGTACAAAATTATTTTGTTTTACACATTGAGTAGGTACCCTTAGTTTTATTTTTCATCAATATCGATTTTCTTTTGTAATTTTTAAATGTGTTATATTTTTGTATATAATTGGTAAACGTATTATTTATACTCGTAGTTTATACTTAAAAATTAACATTAAAAAAAAAAATACTTTCGAAGTATTTCTTATTTAAGGTCGTTCCTACTCAAAACTCAAAATCATTTATTCAAACTTGGCTGTAAAACAGCACTTTTTGAACGTCAAAAATTACAAAAGACAGCCCCCAAAACGCCCACACTTCACCACTTCCCATTTGTTTTTGCTGGGAAGAAGTCTGTTGGTTTGAAGAACTTTCATTAAACAATATTTTCTTCATACACAATTTGTATGATGCAAGTAATTAAAAATATATATATCAATGCAAATAAATTTAAATACTTATGTACCACACGCGGGCTAATACTCAACCTTAACACCTACATACCTTTACAACCCAAGCATAAAATATATTTTATAATAATGTGCAATAAATAAAACTAAAACTAATCAACACTTCAGCCTCCAATTATATGATGCTAATAGGAGATAAGGAAGTGCCCACCTACATGTGCTAGTCTGTTGTAACCATAACGTACAACATAAGCCGTCAATATAGCAAATTAGGGCCACAGTATAGAAAAAACAACAACAATTAAATATTGTATATAGTCAATGAGATACTAAGATAACACTAGCATCCCACGCATGCGCAAAGGCTTCAAACTGTCCTACTTTTTTACTATCTTTAACAGCTGGCAACCCTTATTTGCGGCCAGATTTTATAAGGCAACCCTATATCACAATAAACAGAAAAAAAATAGCTTTTATTTGATATATAATTTATAAGTGTACGTTATGGGTGTATTTAAATGTACCCAGTCGTACCCTTGTTAACCCGGCTGCGCAGAGTTGCGGCCAAGTGCGCCGTGGCAACCCTGATTTTTCGGGGTCCTTATAGATGTTGCCGTGTAGTGGACGAAATTTTATTGAAAAAACAAGTGGGGGGAAAATTTGTACCAATATCAATTAATGATTACTTAATTAAACATAGTTGCGGCCAAATTTTTATAGGCAACCCGGTACGTATATATTCTCCTAATCGTAAAGATGTGTAATAAAATGGTTTTATTCCAAAACTCGATCGGTGCACGATTTTGCAGTGGGATCTCGTACTATTAAAAGCTATAATGAAAATGCAGTGCCAAAAAACTTGAAACAAATATTCAAACAACACAAATTCGCAAGCATTTGTGCTACAAGTAAAATAAGAGTACACAAGTCACATTCCTTTCTATCTTCTACAACGTGTAACGTTAAATGCGCAAAACCTCAGACACCCCAACTGATTTTTAATGTAATTGACCTATTCCAGAGAAAAAAATATTGTTCACTTCAACTAATTCATGGTATTTACTGCATGGAAGATTCGTATTGGCATTGAAATAAGAGCTATTATTATCCCGCGGATGGGAAAAATTAAATTGGTTAACAACAATTTGTGTTTGTTTACCTATTTTATTGGGTTTGAGCAAGTAATGGCTTGACCTACAATTTAATAGACAGGACAACGTTTTAAGTGAAGATTTAAAAAAAAAATGTGACCTATATTAAAAAGTGATTTAATTGATACTGCTCGTTATTCTAATCAAACTATTTTCAGGTTTTGCGCATTTAACGTTACACGTTGTATAAATAAAAACATCGCAAAAAGCAAACATTGAAAAAGTAAAAAATAATAAATCGCGCTAGGCTATACTATCATCATCGGGTACCACACCATAGCGCTAAGTTATATATTTCAGGTCAAATGCCAAACACAACGTCTAAAACCCAAACTCACCCGTTGTTTAGTCTCTCTATGTATTTAGCGAGGCTATAAAAAAATAAAAGTAACAATTTAAGACCAAGATCATGAACTTGAATAAAAATTAAATTAAGTTTCAAATTTAAAAAAGCCTCCATCGCAAAAAAGATGTCATTAAAAATCGAGGATTTTTCACGTCCAAGTACCAAGTTTATATATCAAAGAAATGTCTTTTTTTTAATAAAACTACGTCAGTATTTTATCTTTTATTTCTATATTATGTTACTACCCGCGACGTCGTCCGCGGGGGCATTAGAGTTCTGGGGCTGATTTTACTTTGCAAAGTTTGGCGGACATTTGACTTATGTTTTCATCTCACAACAATACACACGCGTCGTTTACTAAGACTGGACATGCAGGTGTGGCCTCCCGCTGCTTCTCGCTCTGGTCTTTGTCTTAGATTGAACTGAACTTCGAAGGTACAAAATGTGTATGTTGTTGCGGAATACATTCTGAACCTATGCTGGTATATAAGAATGTACATATTATAATATGTCGTCACTACTTCAAATAATATTGTAGTCACTTCGAACTTACATTGCAGGTCGATCGCGTCGAGGTCGATAAAGTTGGTTTAGGCACTAAGTATGCGCTCTTCATCGCTATTCTAGTACTCGCATAACATAACATAATAATTGCTGTGCGCGACGTGGTATCGGGTTCGATTTGGTCGAACCAGGTCGGACCAAAATCGCTTTGTGAGTGTTAGGAAACTGAAAAAGCAGCCCGGGGACTGGAAGTTGGTAAAGGATACGGTGGAGCAAATGGTGGGGATGCGCTCTGCTTGGTCCATCTTTAGTCAATCCTTAGATTATTACTTACTCCCTTTCCTTTTACCACCTAGAATCAGAGTCACTTAGAGTCAGAAAAGCAGCCAACCCTATTCGAAGAGATCTGTTCTTTTCTGAATCGTTTCCAAGAGATTGACCTTTTCTCTAGAATTATTTAGTCATACATATGTATGTATTTTTGATCAGTAATCGTTCGTAAAAATCAAATAAAATATTGATAAGCCATGCTGCTTTGTTACGTCTGGTATACTGGAAGCTTAGCTAACATTACCCCAGACTGATATTGTATGAAGAAAGTACAGCACTCCTTCTTTGATCTTAAATGACTAACTTACCCAAAGACAGATTTTTTTCTCTCATTCTCTGTCCCCGATTTTGAGTGTTATCTTGGAACTTGAATAATCAAAATTAATACTTGTGACTACGATTGTAGACTGGAAGACACCCCAGTATAATTTATTTTTATGAAAATAAAACTATGAACTCCATCTATGATCAGCTATAATTACTAACAATGTTAGATTGTCAAATTAGATTGTTTTGAAAAGCTAAAGATGGCGTTAGGTTGAAACTTGCCTTAATACTTTTGTATTTAAATTATTTTTATCTGTCGAAATAACATATGTAGCATGTTTAGGTATATACTTTGAATTGAAAAATAAATTTAAAAATTTTTAGCCTGGTTTAATTGTATGAAAAGCTTAACTCCATCTATGACAGTAGGTAATAACTATTTACCCAGCTGGTACAGTCAAATTTGCTAAATGTGTTGCAATTAAAAAGATATAGAGGGCGTCTAGTTAAAACTGAGCAAAAAATGCTTTATTGCTCATCCCCCTTAGTTAATAGCGTTATAATATATAGCCTATGTGTTATTCTGATGTATAAGCTATATTATGGTAAAGTTTCATTCAAATCCATTCAGTAGTTTTTACGTGAAAGAGTAACAAACATCCATACATCCATACATCCATCCATCCATCCATCCATACATCCATACTTACAAACTTTCGCCTTTATAATAGTAGTAGGATTCATCATGAAAACTTTCTAATCCATACATCATCATCATCAGACTTTTTATCGTCTCAGTGCTGGGCACAGGCCTCCTCTCACACAGAGAAGGATTGAGCATTAATCACCACGCTTGCTCAATGCGGGTTGGAGATTTCAGACTTTATAGTCCAGGTTTCCTCGAGATGTTTTCCTTCACCTTTAATCAGTGATTGGTGTCCAAGATACACTACATACATTGTTTGTTTGGATTGAACTGGCTCCGAATTTACATGACCAATTTGAAAAATTCTGTCACAGTTGGGAAGCTACACTATCCCCGGTGAACATAGGCTATGTTTTATGCGGGTACGGGAAGAAGTTACCCGGGGTCGCGGGGGTGCCGTGACCGGCAGTTTAGCTCTTTGCTTTCATACTGTTTCTATGTATAATATGTATGTATTTACAAAAGAAAAGTATATAAGTACGTTTATCAGTTTTCTAGTGCCCACAGTACAAGCTCTGCTTAGTTTGGGACTAGATGACGGTGAGGAATACTTCTGTTAACTTAAAAAGATATTGAGGCTGAATTTCAGTTGGCTCAACAACTGGTTCCGTGGTGTAGTGGTTATCACATCTGCTTTACACGCAGAAGGCCGCCAGTTCGATCCTGGCCGGAATCATATCTTTTTGAATGATTTTTTTTGAAATTTTTAAACATAACTTTTGCTACATCAAATAAAAAGTATCACTTTGAGTTATGTAATTATAAAAAAAAAAAAATATCGAAAATTACGTTCTACCTTGTTCACTACTATCAAATATTAATAAAAATATTAAACCATGTTTAAAAAAGAGAAATAAATGACCTAGTAGCCTTCGTCACTAACAACAGCACGGATGGATATCGATCATAAGGTTAAGCAACGCTTGGCGAGATTGATCCATGGATGTATCACCATCTTGTTATGACGAGTTCCTCCGTGTTTCGGAAGGCACGTTAAATTGGTGGGTCCCGGCTGTCATTTGTACATCTTTGGCAGTCACCATGTCAAACACTGGCACTCAGCTGTTTAAGATATGAAGCCGACCCTAATACAGTTAGGGAAAACGCTAGACACATGAGATATTTTAGCAGAAGACAGAACTTAGTGGACGCAATAAAAAATGAATGTAAAATTCGTATTTGCTGGTTATTCAAGTACCAATGTAACTTTTCTAAGCTAAATATATAGACGCCAGGACATCAAGCTACCTTAAATTGACAAAATTTCCCAATCAACTTTGAACCATACACTTCAGCGATTAAGTTGAAAATGTACTAAGGAAATGTGATAGCTTGACGTGCTGGCGTCTGTACTTCCTAAGTAGATATATCTTGGACACCAATGACTGATAAAGGATGAAGGAAAACATCTCGAGGAAACCTGGTATATAAAGTCTGAAATCACCAACCCGCATTGAGCAAGCGTGGTGATTAACGCTCAATCCTTCTCCGTGTGAGAGGAGGCCTTTGTCCTAAACTGGCCCAATAAAATAAGCTAATTATGATTATATGAAGTCTTATAGGGAAATGGTCACTGCCAAATTGATATATTATTCTTCTACGACCCGCCCCGGCTTCGCACGGGTGCAATGCTGATACTAAATACAGTACAGAAAAACTGTGAACGTTGTATATAAAAACATAGCAAATCTATCAAACAAACTATAAATGGATATTATTATACATATAAACCTTCCTCTTGAATCACTCTATCTATAAAAAAAAACCGCATCAAAATCCGTTGCGTAGTTTCAAAGATTTAGGCATACAAAGGGACATAGGGACAGAGAAAGCGACTTTGTTTTATACTATGTAGTGAAGCACATAATTCAATAATAACCCCCACAGTCCCCCCTCAAAATGCATTCACAAAATTAAAGTGTAATTTTGAACAACCCCTCAACTGGTTCCGTGGTGTAGTGGTTATCACATCTGCTTTACACGCAGAAGGCCGCCAGTTCGATCCTGGCCGGAATCATATCTTTTTGCGAGCAATTTTTTTCTACTTGTAATTATTATAAAAATTCTGTGGTTTGTAGGTAAAGCAAATAGAAACGGTTAAACTCTAAAAACTGACGTAATTTGCACTGGAATAGGGATGATGACTAGGTCAAAAATAAAATACTTTATCATATTCATCTTGTAAAGCATCTTAAAATAATTTCAGTTTAATTTATCGTTTTGAACCGAAATGAAACATGAGTCACAGAAATCTCAATTACAATTAGTGAAATTACAATAACAAATTGACGACCAGATGGCGTAGTGGGTAGTGAATCTGCCGCGGGTTCGATTCTCGCACAAGTCAAACATTTGTGTGCATGAACAAAGGTGTTATGTATTTACAAAAAAGAAAAGTATATAAGTACGTTTATCAGTTGTCTAGTACTCACAGTACGAGCTCTGCTTAGTTTGGGACTAGATGACGCCTTGCTTAGTTACACAACATCATCTAGTCCCTAGGCCCCTCTTTCCCACTGGGCACTATGGGCACGTGCCCAGGGCCCCGCGTTCGATTGGATCCCTAGTTCCTTTTTCCCTTGAACCTGGCACATTCACAATTTCATTCAATAGTCTTTTAAAGACAATTTGGAGCCTGTTTGTTGATATCAAACAATCGAATACTAAGAAAACTTGGTTTTATTGATTTACTTGGATTTAATGCTTGAAAAAGTGATTGATATCTTTGGTTTTGCAACAAACATTACTTATTCTTAACATTAAGGTGATAAAAATGTTAGAACCTTGTTTGTCTATTTTCTTTATCTTTTTTTCTATTTAGTGTTTTCTTTAGGTCATCATAGGGGCCCCATCCTAATGTCATTCAGTAATCTGTGCTAATGTGCCCAGGGCCTCAAATAGGTTAAAGAAGGCCCTGCTAGTCCCACTAGATGATGTTGTGTGAATGTGTGAGGAATATTATATTATTATATCTCAAAATTCAGACAAATAAATAACAATAAATTATATACTCCTGTATAGATAAGCAATGTAGACTTGTGTGTTTGAAATGAGTATGAGAATAGTCGAAAATCATGATTAATAAATATGAATTAAAAGAAAAATCTTTTTTTAAAAAGCTTTTATAGTCCGCCGTATTGGATTTAGAATAACGTCAAATTATTTTTTAAGTCACTCTCAATAAGCCCTTTCATTTGATACCCGTATTGTTGTAATTCCTTAAAAATAACTATTCCGCCATCTTGGACGGTCCGCCATATTGGATTTAGAATAACGTCATTTAACGTATCTTGCATTGTCATCCAAACTGAACGTGTAAACAAAATTTCAGCTCAATCGGTTGAAGATATCTACTTCAAAATTGAGTTCAAAGAATCCATCGTAACATACATACATTGCAAGTTAAATAAAAGCTTTTAAAAAGATACTGACCGGTCATTGACATTTCTGACCACAATCTTGCCATCAGGTAAAATGCACCTGTTGCTCATTTGCGCCATCTGAAACAAAATATAATAGTTATTAGACTTTGTGAGCAAACGACTGCCTCGTTGGTCTAGTAGTCGCAAGGCGCGACTGCTGTGCGCGGGTCTCAGGTGCGATTCCCGGGGGTCGGGCCGAAATCGCTTTGTGGGTTTGAGAAACTTTCATATAGCAGCCTGGAGTCTGAAAGCTGGTGATTGCTACACCCGTGCATCGGAGAGCACGTAAATGTCGGTCCTGCGCCTGATCTCTCTTCGGTCGTGTCGGATTGCCGTCCCATCGGACTACCTGTACTTGCGCGAATGTTTGTGCACTATAATATGTCCTGCGCAGCTGGCTGATCTCCATAAAAGAGAACAGTCGCCGTAGCCGACAATCGGCCTGGGTGCCATCATCATCATCATCAATAAGCAAACATCAATAATGGCGTCCAGACCAATTGCTAGACCTAGACAGCCAGCTGCGCAGGACATATTATAGTGCACGCACATTCGCGCGGACACAGGTGCACTCTCTATTCCCTCACTCTCATAGTCCGAACCTGAGAGTCCGCGCAAGGTGGTCCCTCTCTGCCACTACTAGACCAACCAGGCAATCAACGTATAACATCTAGTCGTAGTATAACATCTATTTTGTCAAGCATTTCTTACTTAACCGTGGCATGTGGCATGCATGATAATAAAAACATGTACAATAGGATAGGTTGTGTTTATGCATGTGATAAGGGAACTTTCTCAAATTGTCTAGGTATGTAATCAGTTTTTCAAACCATACAGCCAGTGTTGCTGGGGAGTTTGTTCCACACATTTTCTTCCCACTCATAACACATAGTATGTGGCAAAGGATGGCTTAAAAAAAAGTCGTGGTGGCCTAGTGGTTAAAGCACCAGCCTTTCGGGTAAGAGAGTGCAGGTTCGATTCCAGGTCAGGCTAAGGCTAAGGCATCCTTCTCCTAGTGAGAGGATGCCTGTGCCCAGCAGTGGGACGATAAAAAGGCTGCGATGTGATGTGAGACCTTCAAAAAAGGCTGATTTTCAGCCATCTTTGATGAAATGACTTTTTCTTATTTGCACGCCTGAGTTCGAGCCACGCCAATGCCCTATAGAGTAGGAGTGTATCAGCATCTCACCGGTCGTCGCTCGGCCTGCTTGAGCAGGATGACGCGCTGCTTGCACTGCAGCTGCTCCTCGCGCACCTTCAGCTGCTCAAGCTTCAGGCTCTCCAGCTCCAAGTGCAGGTTCGGGTCCAGGATGTCAGAGAATCCCTGAAAATTTTATGATATAATGTTAAAAAAAAGTTTTGACCTAGGCGGCCTTTTTGGGCCCTCTTAGGTCAGGGACCCGTGGCATTTCGCCAGTCCTGCCATAGTCTCTTTACCAGCGTTTTATGCATCCGGTGCGAGTTTTTAAAACTGCGCCCTTGAAAATGTTCCAACTAGGCTCTTACGAAATTCAGAACAAGATGGACGTTTTTGAGACATGCTGTTTGTTATAGCGTGCGTCCTTAGCTTACGGTAACCGACAGGAGATATTTCCAAACGATTGATACACCAACGAACAAGAAATCAACCTGCTAGATAACTTGCATGAAATAAAACTAGGTACTCTATGTAGGTCATTTCTGCAGCCCCCCAGGGTCTGTGCCCTGTGCGTTCCGCCACTGTCAGCTCTTATCACACATACCTCTTAAGATTCTCATCTCTGCTGCATAAAGATACATACCTACATAAGATACTTATTTTATTAAGGCTCCTACACACATGGCGGCGGCAATGCCGACGGGTTTTTACCGAACGGCTGTGCTCTATTGCTATACTCCGTTGTGTGGTGGCCGGCGGCGGCTTGGAATACCGTCGGGTGCACGGCGCTGCCGCCGGTAGGTACTGTGTGTAGGAGCCTAGTCTAGGCCTTTAGATAAATAAAATATTCTGGCTACTCACATAATCATCCTCCATCAATAATTCGTCCATATTGTTTTCACCGTTAGGTATGTCGTCTTGTACTCTGTAACAAAGACATACAAATAAAATAGAAATCTATTCTAGTATTATAGAACATAAGAGTATGTTTAGTTGAAATTGCTCATCTTAAGAACTACTGGTCCGATTTGAAAAATTATTTCAGTGTTAGATAGCCCATTTATCGAGGAAGGCTATACGCTACTTTTCATCCAGGTGCGCAGAGTTGTTCCAACGATACGCGGATGAAACCGCTGGCGAAAGCTAGTATATTATAAAAAAGGTATTACAATTTAAACTTCTATTAAAAAGCTGAAAATTTTTAAGAAACCAGAAATCCGAGAAATCTTTGATGATGTCAAAGAGAGCCCATTTTTCGAGGTAGACAACTTTAAATCAGGGTGCATGCGGTTACCTCCCCTGGATATGTACTCTGTTAAGACAATAAACACTTTACTTTTAAAACACCAAAAACAAGTTGAAATAATGATAACAGTCTGTATTTTTAACCGACTTCCAAAAAAAGGAGGAGGTTCTCAATTCGGCCGGTATGTTTTTTTTTTTTTTTTTTTTTTTATGTATGTACACCGATTACTCCGAGGTTTGTAGTCCGATTTGTGTAATTCTTTTTTTGTTCGATGCAGTATACTTGCCATTTGGTCCCATAAAAATTTCATCCAATTTGGTTCAGTACTTTTTATTTTATGAGCATTTGTTTGATTTATGTGGACGATGTGTATGTGGATGATGTTGTTGTTAATGAGAATTTCCTACAAACTTGAGTTATGATAGCTATTATAGAAGGTATGGAGTGTATAAATGGATGACGAAAACAGATTTTGGACCTGATACTAAAAAGATAAAAATAAAAATTTTTTACAAAAAAATAAAACCGACTTCAAAAACACTGAAAAGTGAAAAAAAAAGCTTTTAAGTACATCGCTCTAGAAGTCGGTGTCCAAATAAATACAGTATTACAGTTGCAACTTCTTGACACCGACTTCTAGAGCGATGTACTTAAAAGCTTTTTTTTTCACTTTTCAGTGTTTTTGAAGTCGGTTTTATTTTTTTGTAAAAAATTTTTATTTTTTGATATTTTTTTTCGTTATTAATATTTTACTATATTATTTTAATTGAAAGACCAACATATCAAGAATAAGGTCCACGTGCAAAGCCCGGGCGGGTCGCTAATATAAAATATTAAAAATGCAATTTTATTAATATAATATTCTATATAGTATAATAATATTGTATAAATAGTAGGATTCGCCCCACAGTGGAACACAAAATCAAACTAAGACAGCCCACTGACCCATAAGAATAGAATACATATATACAACATTGTTTAAAGGTTCTTCAAACCAACAGACAGACATGTGTTGCTGGGGAGTTTGTTGCGCCACTTCTTCTTCCCAGCAAAAACACATAGGAAGTGGTGAAGGGTGGGCGTTTTGGGGGCTGTCTTTTGTAATATTTGACGTTCAAAAAGTGCTGTTTTACAGCCTAGTTTGAATAAATGATTTTGAGTTTGACTACATTGAAGGTAATAACAACTTACATAAATAATCTGTATTTTTGTAAACATTAACAATATTACAAAGTTATTTTCACCTGAATTTCCAGTACTGACTTTTTCTTGACACCCAATAATAATTAGTTCAAAGCAACCACGTTTGATAAATCAGGTTAAATATTTGCGAACAAAAATGAAACATCGTAAGATTTTATCAAAACAATCGAGGGTAGGTAGGTATCAAAAATTCGGACGAAAATATTAACAACTCTTCAACATTGTGTATATTTTGTACACTATAAGTTATACGTGAGAAATCGAGCGAGTAATTTCACATACTTCGAGTAAAAAGAGTTTTTATTCTAACTTACAAAGTTTAACAAAACTTTGTCGCGTCGCACTACCTACGCGAGCGTTTTATATGTTACCGATAATGGCAAACCACTTTGTTAGGACGACAATAAGATCAAAAAACACAAGGGTCGAATTGTTCTTCGCATTTCATGCTAGTGCGATATGTTTTATCGGCCTAAACATAGCCATTGAAACTTTTAACTTACTCATCATTTCGCTGCATCGACGAAAAATACTTTCTGAGTAACATGGCGACAGAAAATTCGCGAAACACGTTCAACTAATCACAAAACACGTCAAAATCTTCAACCAAACTATATACCTGTATCACGTTTATAGATATTTTAATATTTATCGCAAAATAAACTCGAAAAAACTTTGAAAACACAAGTTCACACGTTAGCTCGACAACTTTTGCCTCCAATGTAAGAATAAAATAAATGGCCGCCTCTTCCAATCAGAGTATAGAATTCTCGTGCCATACTGTAGCGTGATTGGTGTATTCAATTTCAAATAAGCCAATAGGGAACCGGTTTTGAGGAAGAAGGCCATTGATTGGTCGATGTACTTTTTTCGCAAAGGGAACTTTTAGGTTTGGATCAAAGGTTATTCAGCTCACAATAAATAAAATTGGGTTTCTACATTTCTGTATATTATTATTTTATTGTTGTATTTTTTACTTACTCTCTTTGAAGTACCTTAGATAAACCAAAGCAAATAAGAATGTATTCCTTGTGCCAGACTGTAATTTTTTAACAGATTTCTTAAAAAGAGGAGGTTTTAAAATCACAGAGTTTTTTTAGTCATTGCTTATTTTATTAGTCCTTTGACTCCCTCCGCCCACATCTGGTCGGCCGACCAACGTTCACACCAACTGGACCAAGGTGACCTCTGGCGGCACTTTGCCTTTTACTTACCTCTTATCAAAGTATACAACTAAGAAATCATGTAACTGGCAACACTGTTTTTTTCTGCTGCTCGCGCCCGCTCTTTTGTACCTCACCCATAATTTTTAAAACATTAAACCTCTCAAAATTATACATAAAACGGCCTAGCACGAGTCGGGACTACCACATCGAGGATTCCTTACCATAAAAAAATCATGTCTGTGGTATGGAAATCTCTGTGTCAATTGTAAAAATTTCAACTATCAAGGTTTGTAAAATAAGTACAGACGCCAGCACATCAAGCTACTCGAAACTGACTAATTTTCCCAATCAACTTTAAAACATTTATGCTTCAGCAAATAAAGTCGAAAATCTGTTAAGAAAATTTAACAGAATCTAGTAGTAGCTTGATGTGCTGGCGTCTATAAATCCTGGTGAGAAGACGGACAGCAAAGACTTAGTCATAAAACAATGTAGATTTTTTAAATATTCCACTTACCTTAAGATTGTTGAAAAACTTTTTATTGCTACCAACTTGTGTTTCGGATGTCACGTTAAACTGTAGGTCCCGGCTGTCATTGAACATCCTTGGCAGTCGTTACGAGTAGCCAGAAGCCAGTAAGTCTGACAACCAGTCTAACCAAGGTGTATTTGGTTGCCCGGGTAACAGATAGGCAGTCGTTCCTTGTAAAACACTCGTACTCAGCTGAATCCGGTTAGACTGGAAACCGACCCCAACATAGTTGGAAAAAGGCTCGGGAGATGATGTATATATCTACCAACCTAGAAGTCCGGCTACGGCTAGCAACACTGCCGCTTTCCTCTCTATCTCTGTTGCTCAGGCTAGCTCTGTCGCTGCGGTCCCTGGATGCGTTCGCGTTTCTATCTTGCCAATTCCGACTTGGTCTAGTATCCACTGTTGTAGTTGCCTTACTCTATAGAAGATATAAAAATGATTATATAACTAGAAGCTAGGCTAATTGTCTATGGGAGATTTGGACCTCTTTCGACAACTAGTCAAATTCAATACTTTTATAGAACTGTCAAAAACGGTTACTCTCTACGCAATTGGTATGAAAATAAAAACTGTGACGTCACAGATTTTTTCACATAAAAAAAATAGTTTTTCCTTCAAAACGATAAATGAAAGTGACATTATTTTAAGATGCTTTACCAAATTAATATTATAAAGTATTTTATTTTTGACCTAGCCAATTGCCCCATTGTCTATGGAATATCAGGTCGCTCCTCTTTGGAACCGTGAGACTAGCTTCATGATTCATTAGCGCTTTTGTAGGCCCATTTAAAACTAGCTGTTTCCTGCGCCTTCCGTGTACTACAGCACATGGATAAATTACAGCTGATATATTCTTCTGATATGTAAGCTTGATTACTAAGTTTCATCAAAATCCGTAGCCCAGAGTCTGGAAGTTGGTGATTGATACACCCGTGCATCGGAGAGCACGCAAATTTCGGTGGTCCTGCTTGTGATCTCTCTCCGGTCGTGTCGGATTGCCGTCCCATCGGACTATTAGAGTGAAGGAGTAGAGAGTGCACCTGTGTCCTATAATATGCCCTGCGCAGCAGGCTGATCTAATGGTTATAAGGAGATATTGCTAACTTACTTTATAAGCAATATTTATCTGTAATCTCAAAGGTTCAGTCCGATTCATCTTCATCATGGCCAACTTGGCTTCCCTGTAACAAACAATACATTTAATTAAGAACATTCATACAACCAGTCTTATTAAGGGGTATCGGGTTGCTTGGGTAACCGAGTTGTGGAGGCAGATAGGCAGTCGCTCCATGTGGCACACTGGTACTCAGCTGCATCCGGTTAGACTGGAAGCTGACCCCAACATAGCTTGGGAAAAATGCTAGACAGAATGATGATGATGATGATGACTATTCACAAAACAAATAAATTAATCACTTTATATACTAAATATATGTAAAAATGAATTGCTGTTGGTTAGTCTCGCTAAAACTCGAGAACGGCTGAACGGATTTATCTTATCTTGGTCTTGAAATGTTCGTGGAGGTCTAGGGAAGGTTTAAAATGTGAGAAGAGTAGAGTAGGATAGAATAGGGTAGAGTAGGGAAGAACGCGAGCGAAGCCGCGCGGGCAAAAGCTAGTACTAAATAAAATTAATGATCTCATCTGTGTGTCATTTAAAATTTACTTGAGAGAGCTTTTCTTTTAGGGAAATCATCAAATGGCCCCTCCCGCTGTGGGTGCAGCTGGAGGGAGTGTCAGACTCTTACTGACTAAAACCCACTATGTTCCTATTGGAGGCTCCTCTGTTCCAGGGCCACGGTAACTCTTGCAAACAACCCACAGCCCTGGCAGAAGCTAGGGAGATCTTAAGAGACTTTCATATATAGGGTGACAGGTAATTAGTGACCGATATTTAAACACGTGATTGTACTCATGATTACAAACAACTTTCCCAAAGAAACTTTTTTGTTATTTTTTTTTATCATTACAGCAAAATTACTGACAACGCGGCCGCGGCGACGGCGCGCGCGAAATTAGAATTTTGCTGTAATTATAAAAAAAAATAACAAAAAAGTTTCTTTGGGAAAGTTGAAAGTTGTCTGTAATCATGAGTACAATCACGTGTTTAAATATCGGTCACTAATTACCAGTCACCCAGTATATAACTTACCCAGGAGTTTCATATTTCACTAGAGCATAGTTTTTCTGCGGATCCTTGCTAAGAAACACTTGAGTAAGAGTTCCAAATTTGGCAAAAGCTGACCGCAGCCCCTCTTCATTCAGAGCTTTCGGTATGTTCTTGATGTAAAGTCTACAATGGTCCAGTTGGTTCGCTTCTCCACTGTAAACAATAAATAAAATAATTTTATTTATTTATTTTATTTATTATTATTAAGGCACATCAACAATGTAAACACACACACATTTAAAAAAGACATTGATTAAGACATGGGCTAGTGTTTGCATCAATTATAGACGTGCACAACATTCACATAAAACTTTTACGTTACAAGATATTGTATAATTCTATATTCTAATTAAATTAATATAATATATTGTAGTGTGTATTATGTCGACCCACACATTGACCTATTTTAACTTTTGATTTTTTTCAATCTTGCCTTCATTTATGATCTTAGTTTTAAAATGGCTGGGATGGTCGTGAAAGATGTCCAAATTGTAGAGATTACACCATCGATTGTATGTTGACATATAAATAAAATAAAATTTCAAGGCAGTCCTCCTTGAAACGGCACGTATTATGAGGAGGTTTCTGTCTCTGGGACCCTAACCACCGGTAGCTTGAACCCCGTTCCTGATACCGGCGGCTAACTGTTTTTTATATTTTTAAACTAGCTTCTGCCCGCGACTTCGTACGCGGATCCAGTCGCTTATGCCAGCGACTACAGTGCCGTCAAAATCGAAGATTTGAAACGTCTGATATCGAATTCTATGAGTCCGGGGACGGGAAAACAACACGATTTCTTTTTGTAATGCCTCAAATTGAACATTTTGTTAACGTCAATCCCAATAGTTAACAGTGTAGCTGGGCGCTTGGAATACCATAACTGTTGTTCCAGATCTTCAATTTTATACGTCTCTTCCACTTTCTAACTGCCTTTGAATATTTCGTTATGTGCTTATTCTGAACAGCCTCATTGATGTAGTAGTCGCAAGGCTACATAAAATACGAAATCGCTTTGTGAGTTTTGAGAAACTCATAAAGCAGCCTGGAGTCTGGAAGTTGGTGATTGATTCACCCGTGCATCGGAGAGCACGTAAATTTCGGTCCTGCGCCTGATCTCTCTCCGGTCATGTTGGATTGCCGTCCCATCGGACTGTGAGAGTGAGGGAATAGAGAGTGTATCTGTATCTACGCGAATGCTTGAGCACTATAATAAATGTCCTGCGTAATTTTTAAATTTGATAAATAAATAAAAAAGTTGATAAATCCATAAAAGAAAACGGCCGCCGTAGCCGACAATCGGCCTGGATACCATCATTCTGGACAATGTATGATAATCTCGATCAGAAATTAGTCGTGCATTAGGTTAATTACTGCTTTCATAAGCGTTAGTTGATGTGCGAATACGCTGAGAAGTCAAGCATGATTCTGTATCGGTAATTGGTTTCTCCGAACCAGCGGTCAGTGGCGCAACATACCCTTCTTTGGTCTCTTTATAGAGAACTGGACGTGCTGAACACGCAGGCGTAATTCTCGATCCGAAAAGGTTTCAACGGTGCGAGTTGCAGCCTTATGTCCTCGAACAGCATCAAGCCTCTCCACTCTTAAATTAGCTCTTCGTTCGATTCTAAGGATCTTATGATCCGATGAATCTTTGCTTCTTTGGACAATGGAAACAATTCAACTTTTTGTAAGCATAGTTATAGTTTTGTTGTGAAGATACTTGATCCTTAAAAATCGAAACGTCTGCTCTATTGCACAACCTGGCAGGTCACCGTGTCAATTCAAAAAAAAATTAAAAACTGAAATAACGTAAATGCGAAGGAATATTAATGCGATAAAATAAAAAAATGGGAGTTTTGGCCGGAATCTTCAATGATGCAGCACATTAAGCTACCAAAGTCAAAATTTCCAATCTGTTAAATTTCCTAAATAGAATTTCAACTTTATCGCTGAAGCATATGGTTCAAAATTGATTGTAAAATATTTACAGTTTCGGGTAACTTGATGTGCTGGCGTCTATACGAAACGCAGTCCTAAACTGTTACAGCTTTCACCGCGCTGAGGTACTTTCAGCTGATGTGGTTTTTAACCGACTTCAAAAAAGGGATGTTCTTCACATCAAATGTGTCTGATCTTAGATTTTTATAAGTCAACCGGAAATGCCTATCAGACCGAACAACTGTTTCTAAGACGTCAATCCTATATGTTTGATGGTGTAGCTGGGCTCTTAGAGTTCCATAGAAGGTGTTCTAGATCTGCAATTTTTATACGTCAACAGCGAGTGCTCATCAGGCTGAACTACTTTTGCTAAGACGCCATTTCTATATGTGTAATGGTGTAGCTGGGCTCTAGGAGGTCCAAAACAGCTGTTCCAGATCTTCAAATTTTATCTCGCAGAAGAAACTGCTCATCACGTGGAACAGTTTTTGCTATGGCAGCATTTCTCTATCTCTTATAGTTAAGCTGGTCTGTTGCTGTTCTGCATCAGGTGTTCAAGTTTCCAAGATAATTTATAGCCTATATGTTGCCCCGACCTAACACCTATACAACAAAAAAAGAATCATTCAAATCTGTCCAGTGGTTCCGAAGATAAGCGCGTACAAACAAACAGACAAACAGACATACAGACAAACAGACAAACAGACAAACAGACATAATTTTTTTTTCGGATTCGTGTTCTATTGCTTTTTCTAAACCCCCCTCAGTTATTATTTTTATCAATATATTATTTGTACAGACACGGATTTTTTACTGTTTTATTATATGTATAGATGTTTTTTTTTTATATCAATATTTAAAAATGTAATAAATATGGTTAAAGAATAAATGAATGAAAATAATAAAATAATAATTAATTTATGGATAAAGTGAGGAATGAGTATATCAGAGGAAGCCTGAAATGGCACCAGTGGCAGAGAAAATTAGAGGTAAGCGTTTATCGTGGTACTTCATGAGAAGATGTGAGTCCGTGCACCATAATATGTCCCTATGATTATGATTATGACTCTTGAGTTTGTTTCGGCGTTTCTTCTCAAGGTAGGCAGTTAGGAAACGCCGACCTCATCTTGTTTTTAGGGTTCCGTACCCAAAGGGTAAAACGGAACCCTATTGTTTTCGCTCCTCTGTCCGTCCGTCCGTCCGTCTGTCACCAGGCTGTATCTCATGAACCGTGATAGTTAGAGAGTTGAAATTTTCACAGATGATGTATTTCTGTTGCCGCTATAACAACAAATACTGAAAACTAGAATAAAATAAATATTTTGGGGGGCTCCCAAACAACAAACGTGATTTTTTTGTTCATTTTTGCTCGATATCGATAACGGCAACAGGTAGATGCTTGAAATATTCACAGAATATGGAATGTATTACTTACTTTAAAAATAAGTAATTTTATAAAAATTTAATTAATATTTGAGGGGGGGCTCCCATACAACAAACATGATTTTTTGCTCGTTCGCGTTTTATAAATAATGGTACGGAACCCTTCGTGCGCGAGCTAAAAAATGTGTTGACGTGTAAATTGGCTGTCATTGAACATCCTTGGCAGTCGTTACGGATAGTCAGGAGCCAGTAAGTCCGACACCAGTCTAACCAAGGGTTATTTGGTTGCCCGGGTAACTGGGTTGAGGAGGTCAGATAGGCAGTTGCTCCTTGTAAAGCACTGGTATGCAAATCCGGTTAGACTGGAAGCCGACCCCAATATAGTTGGGAAAAGGCTTGGAAGATGATATGCTGACGTGTAAAAGCCTTTTTGCAAAACAAATATCATTTATAATTTATCAGAGAACAGCCATAGTAGCCACCAATGTAGGTCTGAAGGTCATTATTCTAACTTGAACAAATATTACCTAGCATCATCATCAGCATATTGCGGGTCAAAAATTGAGCTGTTGTAGTCTTCCCTCGTAGAGTCCCAATCGTTGCTTTGAGTGTAGTTCCGTCCCCTACTCGTCATCATGCTGTGGAGAAATAAAATAAAAATTAGCTTTACAATTGGGATCCATTGATAACTAGGTAGTATATAAAAAAGATGAAGTCATTAATTCAAAGCAGGCTGAAAATCAGCACTTTTTGAAGGTCAATTTTACAAAAGACAGCCCCCAAAACGCACGCCCTTCACCACTTCCTATGTGTTATCGCTGGGAAGAAGAAATGGTGTAACAAACTCCCCAGCAACACAATTCTGTCTGTATGGTTTGAAGAACTGTTTCTATACAAAACAAAATGATAATACATGAAGTATCAAATTAAATATTTTGACCATGTTGGCTAGCACGCTAGTCTTCCTACCCCTAATAACTTAACATTCCTCACTCACACATTCACACAACGTTATCTAGTCCCAAACTAAGTAGAGCTTGTACTGTGGGCATTGATGCAATTTTTTCTTATGTTCCAATATACAGAGTGTACACAGCTCTCCACAAACTGATGGGGTGAGTTCAGTATACCATACTAACCCCCGTATTTATAGACAAGCAAAAGTCATTACTTGAGTAAAAGTAATTACTTAAGGAACGATTTCTATTCTATAATTAAGAAATAGCCTGAAGTAAGAAATGTCAAAAATTAGAATTCTTAGCCAAGTAATAGTCACCGATTCCTTTACTTAAGAACTACTTTGAGGTTATTTTGGTTGAGAAAATGGAAGCTTTGGATTGTATCGACGCGATTTTTGCTGTTATAGACGATGTAGATAACGTATATGAGGAAGTTGAAATTCCTACTGTACCTAGAAATACCAAAGTTTATTTTCGTGACGTGGATCCCATTAAAGACTATCCGGAAGACTACTTTAAAAAGAGATTTCGTTTCTCCAAACGTGTTGTGCAACATGTTATTTTACCGAAAATAACCGAGCCTCTACAATCAGACACAGAGAGAGGGCTGCCTCTGTGTCAGTTGCTTACTGCTTTACGTTTTTATGCCACTGGTAGTTTTCAGATTGTATCTGGAGATATCATGCATATATCTCAATCGACTGTGTGCAATATAGTGAAGAGAGTTAGTCGAGCATTGGCATTTCTTATGCCAGATTTTATAAAGTTTCCTGCAAATTTGAGGAATACAAAGGACGATTTCGAAAAGTTAGGATGCATTGGCAGAGCACCTGGACTGAAAAACATTGTAGGTGCAATTGATTGTACCCACATTAAAATCACCAAGCCTAGAGGTATCCTTCACACAGAGCAGTACCGGAATCGAAAAGGGTATTTTTCATTGAATGTGCAAGTAGTTGGTGGCCCTAATTTGATGATATATGATATAGTTGTACGTTGGGCTGGCAGTACACATGATAGTCGCATATTTAGAAACTCACGACTAAATATAAGGCTCTGCAACAATGAAATTGATGGGGTATTACTTGCAGATGGAGGCTATCCTTGCACTAGGTAAATAATAATATAGTCTTTAATAATTAATTATAAAAGTTTCTAAAACTACTGTACTCTTTTATCCATAAAACATTATTTCAGATATTTACTGACACCAATTTCAAATCCCAGAACGGTACAAGAGGAGAGATATAATAAGGTGCAAATAAAAACAAGAAACTCAGTGGAGCGTTTATTTGGAGTATGGAAAAGACGCTTCCCATGCTTGCAAAAGGGTTTAGCAACTAAACTCTCAACAACAGCTAATATCATAATGGCTTGTGCAGTGCTCCACAATATTGCAGTAGAAGTAAATGACATATTTGATGTTGGGGACACTGTATCCAATACTGCTGAGTCGACTTACACAACGACCACAAGCACAGCAGGAACCAGTGATGGCCTGGTACTTCGCGCAAATATAATTTCCCGCTATTATATGTATTAAAATAATTATAAAAAAATAAAACAGTAGGCGAAGTAGTTATTATTTTTATTGAAGGACCAACGTTTTATGAGAAAGGATTAGGTAGGTAAATCAATTGTCCACGTGCGAAGCCGGGGCGGGCCGCTAGTACAATATATTTATATAAGTGATTGTTCAATTATAATTTCTCTAATTCTTTAAGCTTAATTTGTATTTCAATTTTAAATAAATTTTCTTTGTGCTCTCTCTCTAAAATTTTAATCTTCAGTTCTTCCTCATGCAGTTTTTTCTTAAATTCATACTCTTCCTCTAATATTTTGCACTTTAATGTATCAATTCGATTCGTTTTATAATTTTCATAACTCCTTTTAACAGGAGTTTTGCACTCTATTTCCTTAACCACTTGTGTCATTGGTGTAGTTGGCTCCACTGATTTACACCAAGCTTCATTATTATTATCGCCTACTATGATTGTGCTACCTGAAAAACAAAAACAAAAAATATTAATAATAATTAGCAATGAAATGATGGCATCCAGGCCGATTGTGATTGCCGATTTCGGCCCGACCCGGGAATCATCGAACCCGAGACCCCGTGCACAGCGGTCGCGCCTTGCGACCACTAGACCAACGAGGCAGTGGCAATAAAAAGAGAGTGAGTGAGCACACAGAGTTTGAGTGCAATGTATTCTGACATAATAATAATAAAGCATTGTTTATACAAGGCATAACCGGATATGGCATTAATTTCTTACCGTCAATATCACTATCAATATCCACAGCAACATTAGTAAGGATATTTTTATCTATATCCATAACTTTTGAATCAATAGGATCCATATCCATAACGCTTGGCCCTCCGCCTGTTAGGTAGCGAATATTTTCTTGTGTTTTGGACTCCCTTGCTTTTGCCTTCATATTATACCACAATTTTATTAATTGTTTTGTAGATGCCTGAAACAATAATAAATTAGACAATTAAATAAATAACAGCCTTATACTGAAAATAATACGACGCCGTGGTCTTTTAATATGTGCTGCTTCAATGAAACTACATCTTTTAATGATAAAAGTATATAAAACACATTATATTTACCTTTTTAGTTACAATAGAGGATTCGTTAAATTCTTGAGCTATTTTTTCCCACGCCTGTTTTTTTTTCAAAGCACTGGAAACGTTTGTTTGTTTGCATTTTAATATAGAATCATATTTTTGTAATATATTCAAAAATAAATCTTTTTCTATAGTAGAGAACGGCTTTTTCCTGTCTGTTTCAGTCATATTTTTTAATATATTATATGTGATTCAAATGTAAAAATAAACTATTCAAGAGAACGGTTTCAATTTTACAGAAAATATTTGTACTGACACTTGAAGTAACGGTAAATACTGAAAACCTCCTGAAAACTGCTAAAGAAAACAATTTAAATTACATATTATCTTCCTTAGTAAAATATCCCGTGTTGACATACAATCCACGTGAAAAATATAACATCGAAATTTTGTAGAATTATAACATGTCAAACGTTTTATTTCTTCAAGTATCCTTAACATTAAAGCGAAAAATTAATGAAGTTTTACAATTTAAACGACTTCATATAGGGCTATTACTATTATTTATACAAAATAAAATAAAATTTAATACATTATAGCATGATTCTAATAAAATAATCTAGTCCTAACGTTTGCCTCATCATATAACGAAACGCAGTCACGAAGTGTTGCCATGCAGAAACAACCACTAAACATTGAGCATTACTTGAGCATTTGCTCAAGTAAGTAACGTCGATTTCTCAACTATAGAATAAGATTTTGTATTTAAGAATTCTAACCTTAAGTAATGACTTAATCAAGAAATTACTTAGCAACAAGTAATTACTTGTTTATAAATACGGGGGTAAGACTGGTTCATGAAATTGTTCAGGAATGTTATTGAAATTCAATAAGTGATTTGATTTAAAACCTTGCAAAAGTTTAACAGCTGATTATATGCAACCATTGTTACAATTATTTCAAAATCCATTGCTGGATTTTTTATTTTAGCGGTATTATTAAAGAAAAAATCTGCAAACAAAGAAAATTTGCATTGAATAATAGAAAATTTTATGGTTAAAAAAATCCTTCAAAAAATTCCAGTGAAATATGATTCAATAAAAATAAAATAAAATAGGAATGCACCCTATCAGGGTTATACCAGTTTGCACCCTATCAGGCTGTCCCTTACACCCAGCATAATTGTAATTCTTGCACTCTGCAAATTCTCAAGACAGTTGTGTAGTTTGAAACGGAATATCTAAAGAGATAAAAATTTAATGAATCAGATCATTTAGTCCGATTGGATCATTTTACCTTGCAAGTAACAATACTCTAATACAGTACAGTTTAGTTGACTATAGCTGAAAGTCAGGGCTGTGACTTTTTCTCCTATTAGGTTGCAGCATTATATGCTGAATGGTACCCTCTCATGTTTGTTTTTTATTTATTGTTTTGTTTTTGTACTACTCTTGCGACATCAATGACTGATTAAAGGTGAAGGAAAACATCTCGAGGAAACCTGGACTATAAAGTCTGAAATCACCAACCCGCATTGAGCAAGCGTGGTGATTAACACTCAATCTCTCTCTATGTGAGAGCAGGCCTGTGCCCAGCAATGGGAAAATAAACAGGTTGATGATGATGATGAAGGGACTAAATAGTCTCTATAAATGTCAAAACTTGAAAATGAACGAACTAACGCATGTACGGACCGTAAAACCGGCATTTTTTTAAAGAAACGATGCCAAAGGCTTAGAGTTTGACAGTTCGTATAATTTAATTGGCTTATTATTGGGAATTTGGACAAAAATGTTAAGAGACCCTGGCACTAAGAGATAGCATGAAGGACAGGGTCTAAAAAGAACTATACAGACAACAGAACCTAATTGCAAAACCTAGGATAGAACTCGGAACGCGGGTAAAACAAAATCAACATGCATAGAAGCCGATAAACAAATACAAGAAAAATAAACATAATTAATAATTCAAGAAATGTTATTTAAAGATAAAATTAAATAAGCTTACCATAGAAATATATATTTTTTTAAATAACAACGTCACGTTCAAAATTTCGCACATTATTACTCAAAGTTTTTGAAAAAGGAAACGTTGGTTACAACGTGCCTGTCAATATTGTTTCATGTTCGTTTTTCATGTAAAGACCGATATAACGTTGTGATTCAACATTTTAGGTAGTTTTAACTACTTTAGCATACATATTTTCATCAACTTACCATTTATTTTCTGTAAAATTGATAAAACAATCAACCGCCGGATAAAAAACAAAGAACTGATTTCTGTATAGATAAAAAAAGTTTTCGTCAATGGTGCAGTCCGGTAGAAAAGAACTAACTACTCTTTCTCTATGGTCCTTCTTAGTCGAGTATTAATATTCATTTTTTTTTCTTGTTATCGATTCTCAGAGATATACTTTAACACAAGCTTTTGCTCAATTAATTATGACAATATATAACGTACTATAATTTCAATAATACATTCTATAATGATTACACCCACAACCGTAAAAATAACTAGCCTATTTCTGTCTTTAGTATAACAATTATCTCTATTTAATCTCATTAAAATCGACCTTTCTAGCATGGAAGCATAATAAACGAAAAAAAAAAAACATCAAAGACACTTTCATTTTTGAAATACTTTGCTTAAAACAAATACTTATAAAGTTAGGTACTTAACTGATCGCTCAAAGGCACACGTCTTTCTACACCGCTGATTTTTCTCAAGTTCAATAATTGCCGGGACTGTCTCATAAGGTATGTTTAAGCTAAAACTTTTTTTATTTAGGACTGACATTAATTCCGTCCTTCGTTACGTATGTTGGCGTTTCAAGTTATCATGACAGTTGATAATTCCAAATTCATTCTACAGAATTAGTCGATTATTTATATCGTCCTCACGTGATAAACATTGCTACTGTAAACATCACTAATTCCGTGAATGAAATGTTTCTAGTTTGACATTGACAGCTCTCGAAATCCTAACCTACCGAACTATTTTCTAAAAACGTAAAATATATTTACAAAAATAAATAATTCAAACAAATTATTAAATATGAAGAATGGACGATAATGGGAAGCACACATCCTCGTACCAATTGGACCAAGAAATTTTGGATGGCAAGTTGTTTAAATAATATTTTTTTTGTTGTAAATCAACAGGTAGACGTCTAAAGTGTTATGACAATATGACGCAGAAATATCATATATTCTTATTGTATACATAATATATATCGTAAATACATTACAATGGAAACTTGATTGTACTTAGCGAAATCAATTTGGCTGAATACATAACGATCTATGCCCGACATAGAAAATCAAAACAAAAAAATAAAAATTTACTTCTATGGTTTTTGAAGCCAAAATATTCGAAATCCGAAATTCTACAATCTTAACGAGATATTTCGGCGTCTATTTTGTTGTTATAAAGTTTAAATATAAACGATATTATTGTTTAGTTTGACAAACTAACATTTTACTAAATAACAAAGTATGAATCATACAGTTAAAATGTAATCGTATTTACGTTTCAAGTGCATGATTGTATAGATATCCAAATCTGATTTGAATTTGGAACACCAATACTTTTTCTCTACATAAAAAAAACTTTGATGGTTTCAATCAGTGCTGTAAATTCTTGGGAAAATTTCCCCATTTTCGGGGAATTAAGGCTTTTTTACACTAATAACAAAAATCAAGGAATTTCGTGGAATCCGGACCATATTGAAAATATGATAAAAATTATATTTCTTTTGGAATTTAGGATTGCATACAGTAACAACATTGCTAGCCACCTTTGGTCCATTCCTATTGTAGCATACAATAGATATAAATAATAGCATAATAAAAATAAGTAGCTAACTATAAATACTGTGTTGAAATTTACTAGTACTTCCACACTGTTAGCTAAGCAAACCTAACAGACAGACATGTGTTGCTGGGGAGTTTGTTGCGCCACTTCTTCCCAGCGAGAACACATAGGAAGTGGTGAAGGGTGGCTGTTTTGGGGGCTGTCTTTTGTTTTGATGTTCGAAAAAAGCAGCTGTGAATCTTTATTCTCTGCTACTCTACTGTCGCTACGCGGATGACGTCGCGGGTAACAGCTAGTATGTATGTAATAAAGACCAACCGTAAATGTCGGTCCTGCTTGTGATCTCTCTCCGGTCGTATCGGATTGCCGTCCCATCGGACTGTTAGAGTGAGGGAATAGAGAGTGCTCCTGTGTCCGCGCTAATGTGCGTGCACTATAATATGTCCTGTGCAGCTGGCTGATCTCCATAAAAGAGAACGGCCGCCATGGCCGGCAATTGGCCTGGATGCCATCATCGTAATCATCATATAATATCCCTCACACATTCACACAACGTCATCTAGTCCCAAACTAAGCAGAGCTTGTACTGTGGGCACTAGACAACTGATAAACATACATATATACTTTTCTTTTTTGTAAATACATACATATTATCACCCAGACTAAGTCAAACACCCATGTTCATGCACACAAATGTTTGACTTATGCGGGCATCGAGACCGCGACTTATAATAAAGTTGTGTGCTCCTCAACAGCACGCGGTATCGGCATGTCGGTCGCTGAGGTGGCGGGGCTGTCCACCTGTAAGTATTCCGAGCGCGTGCAGGCCCTACGCCTAAGCGATGACGACCTGGCTTTCTTGAAGGGGCTCAGACGAAGGATCAAGAATAGGGTGAGTTTGGTCATCTATTTACTACGTAGATACTAGGAGCTCGTGGCTAAGCAACAGCTGGACGGGTCGATCGATCATAAGGTTAAGCAACGCTTGGCGCGGTTGGTCCGTGGATGTGACCATCTTGTCATGACGAGTTCCTCCGTGTTTCGGAAGGCACGTTAAATTGTTGTGTCCCGGCTGTCATTTGTACATCTTTGGCAGTCGTTGCGGGTAGTCAGAAGCCGGAAAGTTTGATAACCAGTTTTACCAGTTTTTATTGGGTTGTCCAGGTAACTGAGTTGAGGAGGTCAGACAGGCAGTCGCTCCACGTAAAACACTGGTACTCAGCTGCATCCGGTCCAAGCTTTTTTGGGGTCGGCTTCCAGTACCAGTGTGCCACATGGAGCGACTATCTATCTGATTTCCTCAACCCAGTTACCTAGGCAATCCGATATAATTAGTAAGACTGGTTATCAGACTTTCTGACTACCCGTAACGACAGCCAAAGATGTACAAATGACAGCCGGGACACAACAATTTAGCGTGCCTTCCGAAACACGGAGGAACTCGTCATGACAAGATCCCATTGACGGAACGCGCTAAGCTAAGCGTTGCTTAACCTTATGATCGATCGACCTGTGTGGCTGTTACTTAGCCACGAGCTCCTCGCATACATAAACAATGAAATGTTAGGACTACTGGTATCTGTGGTCAAGCTAAGTAACTTGATATGCTTTGTGGTCAGTTACGAGAATTTCTCATATACATGGATGACTTTTTAACAACATACCTCTATATAGGGTGTAACAATACTAGTGAACCATATTTTCACAGGTCATCTAGTACATGCTAAGGATCATGTTTAATACAAAAAAGTCATAAAAACACCAAAATATTTTATTAAATTTATCATCACAGTCGCCGTATTGTACGCATAACGTTGGTCTCTATGAAGGTTCTACGCTCGAGCGTTGACCCCTAGGTCATTCAACTTTTTTTTGTGGTAAACATGATCCTTAGCATATACTAGATGATCTGTAAAAATATGGTGCACTAGTATTGTTACACCCTATATAAGCTAATGTTTGTACGAGAAAGGGGGAGGGAGTGTGCCGAAGATCAGTGTAACTGCATCGCGACTGAATCTGGTCCCGTGGGTGAGGGCACACAGCTAGCGACAACTTCGCGTCTGTATCGATGCTTACGCGCGACGGTATCGCGACTGCATCGCTACAAAAAGTTGCCGTGGGCTCTAATATAATCCTTCTATATTCCAGCTAGCTTCACAGAATAGTAGACGGCGCAGCGTCGAACATCTACGCCGGTTGGCGCGCGAGTTACGCGCCGTCCGAGCGTGTAGGGATGACGCTCTGGCCGAGAGACGCGCTCTAGTATCGCAACGGGATACGCTGCGAGATAGCTGCATAAGATTGAGGCGGTATGTTGTGCAGGTAAGGTTGTTTTATCAAGAAAGGTACAGCCGTTTCCGTAGTGTTTTGTGAGAGCGTTAATCGTGTAATTTTTTGCGTAACAACACAAGACTGTCATGCCTTATTTTGTCACGGCATTATGCCTTACTATTTACGGCATATGACTGTCGTGCTATTCTCAGTCACGGCATCACGTAATACTATGTTACGGCACACAACTGCATTATACCATACTACGTTACGGCATATAACAGCATCATGCCTGATTATGTTACAGCATATAACGGCATCAGGTCTTACTACTAAACGGCATATAACGGCACCATGCGTAACTACTTCACGGCATCATGTCTGATTTCGTTTTGGCATATAAGATTGGCATGACATTCTTTGGAACGGCATCATGCTTTACTACGTCACGGCATATAACAGCATCATGCTTAACTACGTCACGGCATACAACAGCATCATGCCTTAATACGTCACGGCATATAACCGTCATGCCTTACTACGTCACGGCATTTAACGGCATCATGCCTTACTAAATTACGGCATATAAGAGCGTAATGCCATTCACCGTCACGGCATAAAACCGCATCATGCATGATTACGTCACGGCGTACAACCGTCATGCTATACTCCATCACGGCATACAACGGCATTACGCCTTACTACGTTACAGCATCATGCCTTACTACGGTACAACGCGTCGTCGAGTCTGCTACTTGTATTATAATCTATATATCTAAAAATGAATTGCTGTTCGTTAGTCTCGCTAAAACTCGAGAACGGCTGAACGGATTTATCTTATCTTGGTTTTGAAATGTTCGTGGGGGTCTAGGGAAGGTTTAAAAGGTAGAGTAGGGTAGAGTAGGGAAGAACGGGAGCGAAGCCGCGCGGGCAAAAGCTAGTAATAATAATTTTTAGAAGGCCCCACGTTCGCCTTCTAAAAATCCGGGACTCTGTTAGTCCCGTGGTCTAGTAGAGACATACAAAAAATTATAATAATAATTAATATACTTTTTTTTTCAGAAACTACAAGAGAGATCGGATACTACAGAAGTGCCAATTTTAGACTTAGATATCAGTAAGGAATCTCAACTAACGCTACCTGTCAAAAAAGTCACTGTCACAGAGACAAAGACGCCATTGCTGTCAGAATGCTTCGACAAAACCATAGACACCATAGACAACAACATATTCGAATGTCGCATAGACAAACTAGTTCAGCAAAGTGTGAACCACATATTTAAAAACGAGACGGTTGAAAAGAAAAAAGTTTTTGCTAAAACAGTTTTTATATCGAACGAGAAGTTGTCCTCGAATATTAAGTCTATGGTATTGAGTGAGGGGGATGATGGTGTTTTGAATTTGTCTTTGAAAGAGGGGAGGCGGAAAAGTCATGGAAGGAAACAGTTGGCGCCTAGGAGAATAACCTATGTCTATACTGATAATAATGGTAAGTTTTTAAAAGCTTTTATTTAACTTGCCGTGTATGTATGTTACGGTGGATTCTTTGAACTCAATTTTGAAGTAGATATCTTCAACCGATTGAGCTGAAATTTTGTATGCACGTTCAGTTTAGATGACAATGCAAGATATGTTATATGACGTTATTCTAAATCCAATATGGCGGACCGTCCATGATGGCGGAGTAGTTATTTTTAATGAATTTCAACAATATCAAATGAAAGGGCTTATTGAGAGTGACTTAAAAAATAATTTGACGTTATTCTAAATCCAATATGGCGGACTATAAAAGCTTTTTAAAAAAGGTTTTTTCTTTTAATTTAAATATCGTCATCATCAACCTTTGTATCGTCCCACTGCTGGGCACAGGCCTCCTCTCAAACAGAGAAGGATTAAGGGCGCGTATTCCAAAAGCTGGCAACGTCGCAAATAGCTGTCAAATATTTACATGTTTTAATTAATTTCTCAATTCTAATGCTCTGTAGTGCACTAAGAAAGTTAATAGAGAATGCAATGATTAATATCGTAACACCGTATATATAGTTTTATATGTAAAAAACGTATTTGGAAACTTTCCAAGTTCCTTTTTTGACACCTAAAACGTTTAAAACATCAAATTTAGTGTTTTAATTGCAATTCCTATTCAATGTTTTAGTGCACTACAGAGCCATATGTCTTACTTTCATATAGTAAATTGGCCAAATTAATTAAAATGTGTAAATATTTGACAGCTATTTGCGACGTTGCCAACTTTCGGTATACGCGCTCTTAAGCGTTAATCACCACGCTTGCTCAATGCGGGTTGGTGATTTCAGACTTTATAGTCCAGGTTCCCTCGAGATGTTTTCCTTCACCTTTAATCAGTCATTGGTGTCCAAGATATACTTAGAAAGTACATACAAACTTAGAAAGGTTGCATTGGTACTTGCCTGACCTGGAATTGAACCTACGCACTCATCCTTGAGAGGTTGGCTCTTAAACCACTAGGCCTCATTCATCATAAATACATCCTTATTATTTATGAGTATTTATTTGTCTTTTCTGCTGTTACGTTCGTCGGATTGTTGAGCTCCTAAGTTACTGTTGAGTTCAACGAAGACCGACAAACGCTTACCAGCTGATTGGACAGGTTATTAGTATGTAATTTCTCTTTATGTCTAGACTCTAAAAGAGACTGTGACTTTTGAGTTTGTTTCGGCGTTTCTTCTCAAGGTAGTCAATTAGGAAATGCCGACCTCATCTCGTTTTTTCTATAAAAAATGTGTTGACGTGTAAAAGGGTTGATTTCAACCTATTTGCAAAATAAATATCATTTATTATGTTTAATGTCTGTTACAGATGGCGTCCTCGATTTAAAAATAAAGAAAGAGAATCAGTGACACGAACCAATATACAAATAGTTAAGTTTTTATATATATACACATTTATACAGACCAAAAATATAGATTTTAATGGCGGGAACATTATTTTTAAGCGTCTCTCCTGTACTGTGCCTTTATTTACTCTATAGTTGTCTATGGTCGATAGTTTTCTTAGAAAACTACTTTCTAAACATTGAAAAAATATAAATTGTGTCATTTAAGATTTTGACTGATTTCTTTTCTCCACTTTTTTAAGAAAGAAATATAAGCAGTCACTCCGCATTAAACACTGGTACTCAGCTGCATCTGGTTAAGACTGGGAGCCGACCACAACATAGCTTGGGAAAAGGCTAGGCAGAATTAAATATAATCGTCTACCTAGCCTTTTCTTTAAGCTATGTTGGGGTCAGCTTCCAGTCTAACCGGATGCAGCTGAGTACCAGTGTGCCACATGGAGCGACTGCCTATCTGATCTTCTCAACCCAGTTACCTTGGCAACCCGATACTCCTTGGTAAGACTGGTGTCAGACTTTCTGACTTCTGACTACTCCAAATTTTATATATTTTTTTTTTGTGTGGTAAATAAAGGCATATGTATATTAGGTAACAAGTTTATGTAGGATTAAAATGTAAAATTGTATTTAGAAAATATACAGGGTGATGTCTTAAGTAATTTGATCCACAATATTAATTGAGATTTAGACTTTCTCCGTATTCATTTGTTAAAAAAAACGTTTTTAAGAACACTTTGTTAAAAATAATTCTTTTTTAAATATTCTGTTTAAAAATCTTGTTGTTAAATATATGGTTGAAAATAAAAAAAAACATTTTTTTAATATTTTGTTAAAAATAAAAACATGTTTTAATATTTAAAAAAAACATGATTTTGAATATTTTGTTAAAAAAACATTTTGTAATATAAAAG
This sequence comes from Heliothis peltigera, assembly GCA_958496145.1. Classification (NCBI taxonomy): domain Eukaryota; kingdom Metazoa; phylum Arthropoda; class Insecta; order Lepidoptera; family Noctuidae; genus Heliothis; species Heliothis peltigera. Next base: position 3,775,719 of record OY292351.1, read on the forward strand.
AAGTGTCCTACCGGCACCGGGAACATGGTCCAAGCTACCAGCTGTCAGGGCTCCAAGTTAAAAATTAATAGTCAGTTTCAATCGATATAATTCCGAACTCACTACTATATTGTAGGTATTTATGGATGAATTCTTAGCTTGGAGCTGAAAGCACGTCTTTTTTGACGAGGCGATCAAATGATTAAGATTACCTTGTATATTTTCTATGTATATTTTTACATACATAATTATTATATAAGTATAAAAATGAAATATATACATCACACTAAAATAATTGCAGTAAATGCAATTATTATACATATTAAATAAATTAAAAAAATATATACGCGGTCGAATTGAGAACCTCCTCTTTTTGGAAGTCGGTTTAAAAAGAAAATGTGCAAAAAATTATAAAGAAAATACAGTAAAAATATTGTTAATAAAATTTTATAAAAACCTCGGTTATATTTTATGTAAAATTTAATCATGACTGTATTTGTTGTATATACAGTTATGATATTATATAAGGTCTAACAAACTAGTGCACCATATTTTTACAGGTCATCTAGTACATGCTAAGGATCATGTTTATCACAAAAGAAGTCAATTTATTTTTTTAAATTTATCATCACAGTCGCCAAATTGTACGCATAACGCCGGTCTATATGAACGCGTTCGATCGTTGACCCCTAGGTCATTCAACTTTCAAGTGGTAAACATGATCCTTAGCATGTACTAGATGACCTGTAAAAATATGGTGCGCTAGTATTGTTAGACTTTATATGTTAGTATTTATACTATACATAAAAAGAATGACCAAATTGTTATTCAACTGTTTTTTCGAATATTTTTAATAAGAGAAAGTGAAGATATTGGTACAAAAAATTGTGTGGTAAAGTTTATGTAGATTACGAACTAGCTTCTGCCAGCGGTTTTGCTCGCGTTCTGCAGGAACTACTCCGCGCAACCGGATAAAAGTAACCCATAGCCTTCCTCGATAAATGGGCTATCTAACACTGAAAGAATTTTACAAATCGGTCCAGTAGTTCCTGAGATTAGCGCGTTCAAACAAACAAACTCATCGGCTTTATAATATTAGTTAAGATAATTAAATTTATATGAAGAAGTTTTCTCTAAGAAAAAAAATGGTTATTTGTCTATTGAAAAATATGTATGTATGTTGTTACTAAATATAAATTTGTCTTTTTTATAAGTGTATTTATTATTATTTTGTCCCGGACAAATAATCAAACAAAAACTGTGCGATTTTAAATTGGCAGCTTTGTAATTTAAATTAACATGGCCAATAATATTTTATACGTTATACATAAGGTCTAACAAAACTAGTGCACCATATTTTTACAAGTCATCTAGTACATGCTAAGGATCATGTTTACCACGAAAAAACTTGAATGATCAACGATCGAGCGCCTTCATAGATACTGGTGTTATGCGTACAATTTGGCGACTGTGATGATAAATTAAATAAAATATGTTGTTGTTTTCATGACTTTTTCGTGGTAAACATGATCCTTAGCATGTACTAGATGACCTGTAAAAATATGGTGCACTAGTTTTGTTATACCTTATATAAAAAAGGACATTATTCTTAAACTCAATACTGCTCTTGCTTGTATTGTTGTCTTTGTCTGAACTTGTACGAGAGAAAGGGACGGAAAACTCATTTTTTTTTAATTTAAATTAGAAACAAATCAGTTGAATTTATTATTGAGCGTAAAATATTTTGAAGATTTTACATAAAAACAAAAAACATGAAGTGCAATTGTGAAAAAAATAAAAATATTTTTATTGTTAAAAAATCTGTGAAAATTATTACCTGCACAAGTGAAAACAATGTTACGAAATATATTTTATGTGTGTCTTATAAGTCATTACATGACAACATGTTGATTGGACATTAAATTCTTAATGTTTTTAACAGCGTAATGGTTTACAAAAAAATAAATAGGGTATTTGACTCTTTTTTTTCAATTATTCATATCAAACATAACATTTTACAAAACCAAAAACAGAAATAATTTTTGGAACCCGTTGAGAAATAAGTAATTTATAAACCTTTCAAAAGTCAAACAGTTAAATAACAGAAAAAGGATGCACATACAAGCTTGTGACGTCAACGCTATTAGATCACTCATGTACAAAAGAGATAGCAAGATGTCTTACTATGAACCCACTCTTCATCATACGAATATAAAAAATGTTGATTGCTGCTCCATTTATCAACCAATTTTGACGCTGTTTTCAGAAAAATGTTCCTTGTGCGTCTGTTTATTTGTTTTGTTTAAAAATTTTGTACAAAATCAAAAACAGGCAAATACCCTATAAATGTTATTTAAAATTATTCAATGAATAAATGCAATTATCTCGAATAATCATCGTCAGAAAATAACTTTGCGGCTCTGAATTGAGCTATAATGGCGTCCAGACAGATTGCCTTTCACAGCGGCCGTTCTCTCTAAGGAGATCAGCCAGCTGCGCAGGACATATTATAGTGCACAAGCATTCGCGCAGATACAGGTGCACTCTCTATTCTCTCTTATACATTTGTTAAATCATCTTAAAATAATGTCAGATTAATTGATGGTTTTGGAGAAAAATATACATATAAGCAAAGTAAGTATACGGCTTGATGTGAAAAATCTGTGACGTCATAGTTTGCGTTTTCATACAAATTGCATAGAGAGTAACCGTTTTTGACAGTTCTATAAAAGTATTGAATTTGACTAGTTGGTTGTTCTTGTAAAACATTACGCTATAAAAAGTCTTTATATTTTGCAAACAAATACATTGAACTAGTTTTAAGGGAATTCGCGTGTATAAATGATTATGTGATGTTGAGTTTGAATACATACATTTAGTTACCCAACTGGTGTTTTATTTTTATGACTAGCTTCCGCCAGCGGTTTCACCCGCTTTCTGAGGGAAGTACTTTCCATGCCCGGATAAAAAGTAGCCTATATGTTATTCTGATGTATAAGCTATATTGTGGTAAAGTTTCATTCAAATCCATTCAGTAGTTTTTACGTGAAAGAGTAACAAACATCCATACATCCATACTTAAAAACTTTCGCCTTTATAATAGTAGTAGGATATTCGTCCTTCCCGCCCCCGGAAAAAAGAGCCTTTGTGTTTTTCTGCTGTGTTAAATCGTCAAAATCGGTCCAGTGGTTTTTGCATGAATTTAATCATCAAATCCAAAGCTTTCTTTGATAATGGAATGTTGGAAAAGAACATCCAAATTTAGAATCTGCTTTTTTTGGGAAATCTGTTTAAAATTTCTTCGTCTGTTTCGACCAAGCGAACAATCTTTTTAGATGAAAGCCTTTCCTGAAGCGGAAAATCAAACTAAAGCTTCTATTAACAAGCAATGGAAGTTAAAAAATATTAGGCTTTTGGCATTCAATATGAGTTACGATAACGAATTGATTGACTAATAAAGAAATGAGTATTGAGTATAATAATTAGCACTGCTAGGCAGAAGACGATAGAGATGCAAATGTCTTTTTGACCGCCACCTCTTATCACAATTTTGAATCATTTGAAATGTGACCTAATTAGTTCTGCTACTCACCGCCAGATGCTGTTTATTTAAGTTTCCGTAAGCAGATGAACACTGCTTTGGTTGATATGGCAACATTATGCCACCTAGCGCCCTCTAGCAAGTATTATGGCAAAACTCCCCTTTTGTCTCGTTCAATCCAATATGGCGGCAAACGGAGTATGAAAGGTGCGGAATGTTTTGATTCAAAAGGAACAATAAAAAAATCGTATGAAAAAAAAAAACTGTAACGAAACGCGAAAAAAAATACGCAATGGCCGGTGAATTAACGTGGTTTACGTGCTGTTAACATTAAATAATCGATCTCGACGCGAGTTGTGTTGAAACTAATGTGTTTATGAATTGAATAATATATTTTTTTTTTATGTTACGATTTGTGTCCGCTAATGTGGTCTCGTGTGTTAATATGTGATAGATTACACGTTAGATATGTCTACCGACCCTGATAAAGGTACGGGATGCCCGATTGAGAGTGATAAAAGTGTTACGACGGAGTTGAAGAATTGTGGTGATATTAATAGTGGAATCAGTGATGAGAATAAAGAGAAAAAGAAGGTGCAGCGCTCTGTGCGCTTTCCCGGTGATGATCTTATGGTTACGGAGTACTTCGAGCCTGCAAACCCCTGGAACGATGGTGAGTCCGACCTTTTTTCAACAACCTCCACGAAAAATATCCAATTTTTTTTTTTACTCAACCCCGATCCCTTGTTTATGGTAATTATCGTGGTTTTATTAGTATCTAACACGCTGGAGAATATTTTAAATCTATTTATTAGACTGTAATAACTATTTGAAGAGTAAAAATCTCGTTTTTTCTATGTTTACTTTAGTTGTTCAGGATAATTTAATTGATATGTAAATATCATGCTATTTCATAGCAATTAAGATGATCAACTTTACTAGTAGTCAGAAGCCAGTAAGTCTGACGCCAGTCTAACCAAGGGGTGTTGGGTTGCCCGGGTAACTGGGTTGAGGAGGTCAGATAGGCAGTCGCTCCTTGTAAAACACTGGTACTCAGCTGAATCCGGTTAGACTGGAAGCTGACCCCAACATAGTTGGAAAAAGGCTCGGGAGATGATGTCAATCAATATCCTACAATGCAAGCTATGTTTTCCTGGTACAAGAATGTTATATGTAGCATAAACAATAATATAGCCAGCTGTTTTTTGTATCAATGAATAAATAATATTATTATATACATATGTATAGTAACCTCTTTGGTTTAATTAATTACTTTGTTTTTTGATGACAACCTCATTAGCGCAATGGTAACCACGCCTGACTCCTGAGCTGAGGATATCCCGGGTTTGATTCCCGGCATGGTTAAATTTGTGTGATGAGCATATAATACCACAGGCAACGCTTGTTGCCTGTGGTATTATATGCTCATTTGGTTATATTGGTTATATTATGTATATATATATTATATTATGTCATCATCATCATAATCACAGCCTTTTTATCGTCCCACTGCTAAGCACAGGCCTCCTCTCCCACGGAGAAGGATAGTTATTATATGTATTTATGAATTTATTATTATTAAATAGAACAGCCAAAGCCAATTACACTATTTAGTATATTTAAAATTTAAACTACTTACTTTACACAGTCGTGCAATCTTCTAAAATGAACTCAAACATTCTGACATTATCATCTGCCATTCATCTGCAAACATATCAAGACCTGTGTTTGAGTTTAGGAGAGTGTTAATAGATATGTGTAAAGTATATGTAGTTTATCAGTAGTGTTGGCACCCATAACACAAGCTAATCAATAGCTTACCTTGGGGCTAACGGACCGTGTGTGAGAAGGTGTCCCGATATTATTATTATCTTTTTAGCACGGTCCCAAATAAACTACTCCCATATGATGATTAGAAATAGCTGACAATCACAAATCACATGACTCTTGAGAAAATTTTTTTAATCTGACAAATCCGGAGATTACCACTAACAATGTTTGTTTATTTACCTAAATTAATAACCTATCTCTGTTTTGTTTTGTAACCTATTTCTGTTTTACCTCTATTCATTGTTTTGTTTACTAGAGACTGAATTTTAAATTTAGCCCCATATAATGTGTGTCAAACTGTAGTAAGTACATACAAGCTCAGAAAAGTTGCATTGGTACTTGCAACTTTTCTGAGCTTGTATGTACTTTCTAAGTATATCTTGGACACCAATGACTGTGTTTCGGATGGCACGTTAAACTGTAGGTCCCGGCTGTCATTGAACATACTTGGCAGTAGTTACGGGCAGTCAGAAGCCAGTCTAACCAAGGGGTATTGGGTTGCCCGGGTATCTGGTTTGAGGAGGTCAGATAGGGATTTGGCTCTTGTGTGTAGCAGAGGGTGTGCAAGGCTTTTGGGACTTAAAAAAAGAAAAGAAAATACAATAGAAATGGTTTGGCTCTCATCATCATCACAGCCTTTTTATCGTCCCACTGCTGTGCATAGGCCTGCTCAATGCGGGTTGGTGATTTCAGACTTTATAGTCCAGGTTTCCTCGAGATGTCTTCCTTCATCAGCAATAATCTAATAATCTAGATATACTAGTAATAGTCTTCCTTTAATCAGTCATTGATGTCCAAGATAAACTTAGAAAGTATGTATAACTTAGAAAAGTTACATTGGTCGCCTGACCTGGAATCGAACCTGCACCATCATACTTAAAAGACTGGTGCTTTAACCACTAGGCCACCACGACTTTATTAGCACACCCTCTGCTAAACTCAAATCCTATCGTTCAAGACCTCACTCTTTTGTTTTTTAGGGTTCCGTACCCAAAGGGTAAAACGCAACCCTATTGTTTTCGCTCCTCTGTCCGTCCGTCTGTCACCAGGCTGTATCTCATGAGCCGTGATAGTTAGAGGGTTGAAATTTTCACAGATGATGTATGTCTGTTGCCGCTATAACAACAAATACTGAAAACTAGAATAAAATAAATATTTTGGGGGCCTCCCATTCAACAAACGTGATTTTTTTGTTCATTTTTGCTCGATATCGATAACGGCAACAGGTAGATAGATGCTTGAAATATTCACAGAATATGGAATGTATTACTTACTTTAAAAATAAGTAATTTTATTAAAATTAAATTAATATTTGAGGGGGGGGGGGGCTCCCATACAGCAAACATGATTTTTTGCTCGTTTTATAAATAATGGTACGGAACCCTTCGTGCGCGAGTCCGACTCGCACTTGGCCGGTTTTTGATAATATTTATACAGAAGCTGATGGTGTACCTTACTAACGGCCGAAATTAAATTCTATCTATCCATTGTTTCGCTTACTAGAGATAGGAATTTGACGCAAATTCATCTCCATCTCCCGAGCCTTTTCGCAACTATCTTGGGGTCTGCTTCCAGTCTAACCGGATTCAGCTGAGTACCAGTGTTTTACGTGGAGCGACTGCTTATCTGTCCTGCACAACCCAGTTACCTGGGCAAGTTGATACCCCTTGGTAAGACTGGATGTCCGACTTTCTGGCTTCTAACTACCCGTAACGACTGCCAAAGATGTACAAATGACAGCCGGGACACAACAATTTAACGTGATTTCCGAAACACGGAGGAACTCGCCATGACAAGATGGTCACACATCCACGGACCGACCGCGCTAAGCGTTGCTTAACCTTATGATCGATCGACCCGTGCGGCTGTTACTTAGCCACGAGCCACGAGCTCCTCCTGTTGTTATTGTGTTTACAATGAAAAAACACACACACAGTTACATAATAGTATTATCTACTAACTATCAACTTTAAAGTGTTTGTTTGGTTCGTACAAATGATAGACATCTGAAGGACTATGTACTATATGTTATATTGTACTATGTACTATCCTACTACTATTATAAAGGCGAAAGTTTGTAAGTATGGATGTATGGATGTTTGTTACTCTTTCACGTAAAAACTACTGAATGGATTTGAATGAAACTTTACCACAATATAGCTTGTACATCAGAATAACACATAGACTACTTTTTGTCGCGAAAACCGACATCCACGCAGGCGGAGCCGCGGTCGACCGCTAGTACTATCATAAAGTAGTCTGGAGGTTGGTGATTGATTCACCCGTGCATCAGAGAGCACGTAAATGTCGGTCCTGCTTGTGATCTCTCTCCGGTCGTGTCGGATTGCCGTCCCATCGGACTATGAGAGTGAAGGAATAGAGAGTGCACCTGTATCTGCGCGAATGTGCGTGCACTATAATATGTCCTGCACAGCTGGCAGATCTTCATAAAATTTAAATATGTAGTGTAGTTTATCAGTTGTTTTGGCACCCATAACACAAGCTAATCAATAGCTTACCATGGGGCTAACCGACCGTGTGTGAAAAGGTGTCCTGATATATATGTATTATGTTAGTATAGTGTCCATTTTATTCCATTCATGATCATCATCAGCCTTTTTATCGTCCCAATACAGGGCCTACTCTCACACGCTTGCTCAATGCGGGTTGGTGATTTCAGACTGTCCAGGTTTCAAGCCAAAAAGCATGGTCATCAGTTTGTTTCGGAGTTTCTTCTCAAGGTAGTCAGTTTGTTAAAAAAAAAAACATATTGACTTGTAAAAGTTTTGATTTCAACCGATTTACAAGATAAATATAATTTATCATCACACAAATGTCGACCGTACCGGGAATCGAACCCGCGAACTCGCTCGGCAGTCCTTCGTGGTTTTCGTTGCGCCAACGGGGTCGTCAAAAATAAAAAATTTTCTTCCCTATCCTACTACTATTATAAAGGCGAAAGTTTGTAAGTATGGATGTATGGATGTTTGTTACTCTTTCACGTAAAAACTACTGAATGGATTTGAATGAAACTTTACCACGATATAGCTTATACATCAGAATAACATATAGGCTACTTTTTATCCGGGTATGGAAAGTACTTCCCTCAGAAAGCGGGTGAAACCGCTGGCGGAAGCTAGTAATATTATAAGTGAAGATAGTCAGAGACAATGATGTCAGTAAGCGAAGTGATGACTAAAATTTTGTATATTTTAAGATACAGGAAACTATGACTAACTTGAAATGAGATCATAAATCACATTAATGTCATCATCTGCCTAGCCTTTTCCCAAATATGTTGGGGCCGGCTTCCAGTGTAAACTGGTTTCAACCGTGTCCCATGGAAAATATTTGACGCATCAAGATAAAAAGCCTTGCCTTCCTCGATAGATAAGCTGTCTAGGCCCCTCGCCCACGGCGACTTTTTGTAGCGTACAGTCGCGATGCTGTCGCGCGTAGGCATCGATGCAGACTGCTGTGCACGGGGTCTCGGGTCCGATTACCAGGTCGGACCGAAATTACTTTGTAAATTTTGAGAAACTTTCATAAAGCAGTCTGCAGTCTGGAAGTTGGTGATTGATACACCCGTGTATCGGAGAGCACGCAAATGTCGGTCCTGCGCCTGATCTCTCTCCGGTCATGTCGGATTGCCGTCCCATCAGACTATGAGAATGAGGAAATAGAGAGTGCACCTGTGTCTGCGCGAATTCTTGTGCACTATAATATGTCCGGCGCAGCTGGCTGATCTCCATAGAGAGAACGGCCGCTTTATAGTCCAGGTTTCCTCGAGATGATTTCCTTCACCGTTAGGCAGTCATTTGGTGTCCAAGATATGTAACTTAGAAAGTACATATTATAACTTAGAAAAGTTATATCGATACTTGCCTGACCAGGAATCGAACCCACTTAGGATTGAACGTTGATCAGCACAGTTGCTCAATGCCGGTTGGTGATTTCAGACTTTATAGTCCAGGTTTCCTCGAGATGTTTTCCTTCACCTTTAATCAGTCATTGGTATCCAATATATACTTCGAAAGAACATACAAGTTAGAAAAATTACATTGGTACTTGCCTGACCAGCAATGCCAGCATATAATCCCCAGCGGTTTCACCCGCATCTTTGGTTACTGCTCCGCTCCCGTGTGTCTTAGCGTGATGGTATATAGCCTATAGCCCTCCTCGATAAATGGGCTATCTAACACTGATAGAATTTTTCAAATCGAACCAGTAGTTTCGGAGATTAGCGCGTTCAAACAAACAAACAAACTATTCAGCTTTATAATATTAGTATAGATATAGTCAACAGTCAAATATCTAATACAATAAATTTTGATAAAACCGCCTACTATAGTACCTACGATAATAAAAACAACATAAGCGCTGTTGCCAAAATATTTTATCGGTGTTAAATACAGGAAAATACCGATTCGTTTGTGATACGGAAATAATAATCCTAACATACAAATAGTATTATTCGAGTATGAGGCTGCGGGTTCGATTCCAGGTCAGGCAAGTACCAATGCAAGTTTTCTAAGTTTGTATGTACTTTCTAATTATATCTTAGACACCAATGACTGTGTTTCGGATGGCACGTTAAACTGTAGGTCCCGGCTGTCATTGAACATCATAGAGACTCTCCCGATACCAGTGTTCTACAAGGAGCGACTGCCTATCTGACCTCCTCAACCCAGTTACCCGGGCAACCCAATACCCCTTGGTTAGACTGGCGTCAGACTTACTGGCTTCTGACTACCCGTAACGACTGCCAAGGATGTTTAATGACAGTCACCTTAGAGTTATATATTTAGATATTATATGGATAGGCTTTAATCTATCAATTCCGATAAAAATATCAGATAATACATCACTCCTATTATCAATTTTATTATGAATGAAAACAATGTCTCGATGGCGTAGTAGTAAGTGAATCTGCCTGCCACGCCGGAGCTCGCGGGTTTGATTCCCGCACAAGTCAACATTTGTGTGCATGGACATGTGTGTTTGACTTAGTCTGGGTGTTCATATGTATAATATGTATGTATTTACAAAAGAGAAATGTATAAGTACGTTTATCAGTTGTCTAGTACCCACAGTACGAGCTCTGCTTAGTTTGGGACTAGATGACGTTGTGTGAATGTGTGGGGAATCAAAATGCATATCATATTAGCAGACCTGGCCACGCATTACATAAAAACCTTCTCCTGATACCAATATCACTACATAGTATAAAACAAAATCGCTTTCTCTGTCCCTATGTCCCTTTGTATGCTTAAATCTTTGAAACTACGCAACGGATTTTGATGCGGTTTTTTTAATAGATAGAGTGATTCAAGAGGAAGGTTTATATGTATAATTTTAGTATCAGCATTGCACCCGTGCGAAGCCGGGGCGGGTCGCTAGTATACAATAAAGAAAGAAATATCGCAATCGGTCCAGCTGTTCAAGTGTGATTTGATAATGACCACAAGAAATAGGGGCTTATCTAAACCTGAAAAGTTGGTTTGAACGCTCTAAACTCACAAACTACAGGCCTGATTTGAAAAATTCTTTCAGTGTTAGATAGCACATTTATCAAGAAAGGCTCTAGGCTACTTTTTATCCGGATGCGCGGAGTAGGTTCCCCAGGAAGTGGGTGAAACCTCGAGGACAGCAATGTTTCCGTGGGGATTTAACATTATAGTAGGGGAGGCGAGGATGTTAAATCGGTATAGAATACATACATACAATAAAATCGTAGAAAAGTCGAAACTCTACATTGAATATTTTTTTAAAAGAATAATTGGGGCGTGATCTACAGTCGATATTGAAGTCAAAAACATAGTATTTTGAATTTTTGTCTGTTTGTCTGTATACATATATGTCCGAGATAATCTCAAAAAGTACTGAATGGATTTGCTTCAAATTTGGCATGCATATAGCTGAGGGTTCGGGTCAATATATAGGCTACATATTATCACGCTATCACCTACGGGGAGGGGGTGAAGGTTTAATCACGTAATGCCCACGCGAACGACGTCGCGGGCAACAGCTAGTATATAATAAAATGTTAGACAAAGCTTCTACAGAATACATTTTTTTTTAATAAAAATAAAATTTTGTACAAAAGCAAACATAGGCAAGTACCCTGAACCTTAAGCTTATCTAACGGAGTACCCTACACTCGTACTCTTAAATAAAAGGCTCATATTATGGGGGAGCAACCATTCCCCCATATGTTAATCAGACGCGCTCGAGTTACACCCAAAATCCCTTCTAGGGCTCGCCTACTATAATGTATAATCGCTTCGAAATCGGTAAGCTCTGCCAAAAACACGTCTAGGTGCGAAAACATAGGAAAATACCGAGTTTGTGCGATCTAAATATATAACGCATTAAATAATATTATTCATACGCTAATTCTGTTCTACGTCGGTGTTGAGGTTAAGCTACTTTCGTCGCGGTCAGTTTTTGGATGGGTTACCGGATATTTTAACTGTTTGATTACATAGTAGTGATGAGTTGGAAAAAGCCAAAAAGTCTGATCTACATATATACCTACATATAATAAAATTGTAGGAAGGTCAAAACTGTACATTGAATATTAAAAAAAAAATACTTGGGTGATCTACAATCGATATAGAAGCCAAAAATATAGTTTTTAGAATTTTTGTCTGTTTGTCTGTATGTATGTCCGGGATAATCTCAAAAAGTAGTACTGCATGGATTTGCTTCAAAATAACTAAGAGGTCGGGTCAACATATAGGCTACATATTATCACGCTATCACCTACGGGGGAGCAGCTGTGAATCTTTATTCTAATACCCACGCTGACAACGTCGCGGGTAACAGCTAGTAACATAATATTAGTTAGCTGTTGAGAGCGACTGCTTGAAGCCGGGACCGCGCGGTGAACTATGGTCATTTATTCCCTGCCTGCCGTACACACGACTGCACGATCAGTCGCGACCGCTTCAAGCCGTCAACTGCTTGATCGCTCGCGAGGCTTACACCGACTTCTCAAACCGTTGACTGCTCTAAAGCAGTCGACAGTGCTAGAAATCTGACTGCTCGAGCAGTCAACAAACGACCGCGCAGTTAGTATCACCAGATGTTTGTTTTTGTTAGTATCACGTTAAACGGTCCCGGCTGTCATTGAACATCCTTGGCAGTCGTTACGGGTAGTCAGAAGCCAGTAAGTCTGACGCCAGTCTAACCAAGGGGTATTGGGTTGCCCGGGTAACTGGGTTGAGGAGGTCAGATAGGCAGTCGCTCCTTGTAAAACACTGGTACTCAGCCGAATCCGGTTAGACTGGAAGCCGACCCCAACATAGCTGGGAAAAGGCTCGGGAGATGATGAGATGATATTTATTTTGCAAATAATTTGAAATCAGCACTAGCACACATCTAGTCTATCTTTTTCTAAGAACAAATAAAAAAAATTTCACATTTAAATGACCTTGCGATCCCCACATATGGTCACATCTGCCGCTGAATCTATATCTATTATTACCAGCATCACATGTCTGTATCATATCTGGGAACTCTTAATCATCACACTATAGAGGAAAATTAAAAAAAAAGCCACTCAAGTCGCCACGCAGTCTGATTGACGCACGCAAACTAACGCAAGGACCTGTCAGAATCGTTAACACGCACACAGATACAATTAAGTAGATAGTACAGAAATAGTACTATGGATACAAAGCACAATAAAATGAAATTAAGGGCCAGTTTCACAGGTTACGGATAGCTACTATCTACCGAATAAATTCAAAATCATCATCACAGCCTTTTTTATCGTCCCACTGCTGGGCACAGGCCTCCTCTCCCACGGAGAAGGATTGAGCGTTGATCGCCACGCATGCTCAATACGGGTTGGTGATTTCAAACTTTACAGTCCAGGTTTCCTCGAGATGTTTTCCGTCACCTTTAATCAGTCATTGGTGTCCAAGATAAACTTAGAAAGTACGTATAACTTAGAAAAGTTACATTGGTACTTGCCTGACCTGGAATCGAACCCGCACCCTCATACTCGAAAGGCTGGTGCTTTAACCACTTGGCCACCACGACTTAATTAAAAAATGTGACAGAATTTGTATGAAATTATCTACCAAATAAACTAACTGGAACTTATACGTAGGTGGTGAGAAGGCAGTTTCACCCGCGTCTCGTAGGAACAACTCCGCGCACCCGGATAAAAAAAATAGCCTATAACCTTTCTCGATAAATGGACTATCTAACACTGAAATAATTTTTCAAATCGGACTGATAAAATTGACGACCAGTGTAGTGAATCAGCCTGCCAAACTGGAGGTTCGCGCGGACACAGGCGCACTCTCTATTCCCTCACTCTCACTATCCGACACGACCGGAGAGAGATCACAAGCAGGACCGACATTTACGTGCTCTCCGATGCACGGGTGTAGCAATCATCAACTTCCAGACTCCGGGTTGCTTTTGGGAAAGTCACTTAAAAGCAGAAAGCAATCGAACCCCAAGACCCCGCACAGCAGTTGCGTTAGGGCCGGCGCCCACTGCCGGCACGGCACGGTGTGTCATGGCAAAGGATTTTAATACTAATTAATTTATTTTGAATCTTATTTCAATGAGTTTAGAATTTATGTTATTTTATTTTGATACCACGATGCCGCGACGTGCCGCAGGATGCTGCGGCATGACGCGACACGCCGCAGGATGCGGTGGCATGACATGTCTTGCTTTTTCATTCCACGGGATGCCGCGGCGCAATATTGCATACCGCGAGACGTATGGGTCACTTTGGGGTCGAGGAATTATGATTGCTAGCTAGTTGAAATAAGGTTGAAACTTGTGCAGCATATCGGTGGGGCGCAGTCCGGTCGGTGCGCGGGGTCAAGGGAGGGAGAAAACGCACTGATGCGCGCCGCGGGATGCCGCAGCACGCCGCGGGATGCCACAGCACGCCGCAGGTTGCCACTGCACAACCTGCCGTGCCATGCCGTGCCACGCCGTCAGTGAGCGCCGGCCCTTACGCGACCACTAGACCAATTCGATGATTAATGTGTGTGATAGTACAGATGGTACTGAAGCCTTCGTACGTAAACCCCGCTCGCACTTGACCAGTTTTTTTTACAAACAAGAGCACACATAAAAACTAGTACCCACAATAATAATTATTGCCTACCACGCTACACACACACACGGAAACACACACGTGTGAGTTACGCTTAATCATCTGATCGCTCATTTACACACAAACATACACGTAATTATATATACATATATAAGTAAGAATATATGTATAGCAACAATAACAATTCTTGGAAACTCACGCGATTAAAAAAGGCCTCTACACGATTGAAACCAGTAGTAGGAGAGGCAATAGGTAGGAATTCTAGCGTCATGGGGATCTATTGGAGTTTGTACATTGATTAAATCATCATCTCTCGAGAGAGGGAAAAGGCTCGCCTTTTCCCAACTATGTTGGGGTCGGCTTCCAGTCTAATCGGTTTCGGCTGAGTACCAGTGTTTTACAAGGAGCGACTGCCTATCTGACCTCCTCAACTCCGTTACCTGGGCAACCCAATACCCCTTGGTTAGACTGGCGTCAGACTTACTGGCTTCTGACTACCCGTAACGACTGCCAAGGATGTTCAATGACCGCCGGGCCCTACAGTTTAACGTGCCATCCGAAACACAGTCATTGGTGTCCAGGGTATACTTAGAAAGCACATACAAACTTAGAAAAGTTGCGTTGGTACTTGCCCGACCTGGAATCGAACACACACCCTCACACTTGAGAGGTTGGCTCTTTAACCACTAGGCCACCACGACTTTTGCAAAATAAATATCATTATCATTTATTGAATTTGACTAGTTGTCCACATGTCTATTGATGTTTGTGGCTACACGCAAGAACTGACGGAGCTGTAAAAATGACAAATGACTCTGTCCATAGGCCTCATTTAGAAGACCTTGACTAATAGTAGGGAGGTCATCGCCCTCGCTCTTGGCAGACGAGTTGGCGGCTGCCCGAAGATTTCTGATTAGCGATTACTGATGTACTGTGTCCTTTGCACTAGTAATTATGTGTATAGGGATCAAAGCACATCATGCTACTACAATCTGTCAAATTTCCTTAAGAGATTATCAACTTTATCGCTGAAGCGTATGGTTCTAAGTTGGTTGGGACTGGATACTTTAGACTCCCAGGCGAGGTCGGAGTGCCGCTGGGTATTTTTAATGGGTATACCGGGAACGACATTCCTGGGGAGTCCCACATACCCCTGTCCCGTCCCCCGACAGGAAGGGGATGCGTAACAGCATTTTTCTCAGAGCCAAAAAAATGGTTGGGAAACTTAGACAGTTTCAGGTAGCTTGATGTGCTGGCGTCAGAACTTTTGTTGAGCTATATGTCTGCAACTGCTGAACCGATTTTACTTTCTTATCAATTTCCTCCTTTTTGTTTGCACAGTATATCTACATCATTTTTTATTCTAACTCTCCCATAGCAGGCCAGCTGGAAGACATTTGTGTTTGCGCAGATACAGGTGCACTCTCTATTCCCTCACTCTCATAGTCCGATGGGACGGCAATCCGACACGACCGGAGAGAGATCACAAGCAGGACCGACATTTACGTGCTCTCCGATGCACGGGTGTACCAATCACCAATTTCCAGATTCCAGGCTGCTTTATGAAAGTCTCTTAAAACCAATAAAAACAAACAGTTTTTCCTTCAAAACGATAAAATGAACGAGACATTATTTTAAGATGCTTTACCAAATTATTATCATAAAGGATTTTATTTCTGACCTAGTCAACTAACTAATCAATGTTATGATTTAAAAAAAGTCTGCGTGCAAAGAATGTAATTTTGCATTGTAAAAAAGAAAAAAACGGAATAATTGAAAAAAAAAAATCCTGAGAAAAATTCCAGTGAAATATGATTCAAAATAAGAAGTGTCCCTTATACCTTACAAATGTGGAGGGCTGTCCCTTACACCCAGTTCATAGGCAGATAGGCAGTCGCTCTTTGTAAAACACTAGTGCTCAGCGGAATCCGGTTAGACTGGAAGCCGACCCCAACATAGTTGGGAAAAGGCTCGGGAGATGATGAAAAGCTTATTTACTAAAAATGTGTAGTGACGTCACAAGTCTGATTGACCATAAAGATGTATGACCCTTTAAAACGATGAGATAATTTGAAGTGAAACCGAATGAACTTGTTTGTTAATTATCTTTGATCACGCACCGACCAAAATAATATACAACGATAATTAAAATGAATTGGTCTAATAAGTATAAATTATAACCGTGAACCTTCTGAACCGTTTGATATGATAATTTGAAGCATTTTTTTAGAAGCAGTCAGTCGTGGTGGCCTCGCTGTTAAAGAGCAAACCTCTCAAGTATGAGGGCATGGGTTCGATTCCAGGTTAGGCAAGTACCAATGCAACTTTTCTAAGTTTGTATGTACTTTCTAAGTATATTTTGGACACCAATGACTGTGTTTCGGATGGCACGTTAAACTGTAGGTCCAGGCTGTCATTGTACATCTTTGGCAGTCGTTACTGGTAGTAAGAAGCCAGAAAGTCTGACAACCAGTCTTACCAAGGGGTATCGGGTTGCCCAGGTAACTGGGTTGAGGAGATCACATAGGCAGTCGCTCTACGTAAAATTCTGGTACCCAGCTGCATCCGGTTAGACTGGAAGCTGACCCCAACATGGCTTGAGATAAGGCTAGGCAGATGAGGGACCCGTGGCTAAGTAGCTGTTGAGATTGTAAACATAAGGAGGTTTTTTATCTTCTATATGATCCTTCTGAAATTAACTCTGTCTGTCACGCGTTGAGATCCTCTGATTTAGATTATCAGTCTTTTACATGGAGCGATTGCCTATTTGACCTCCTTAACTTTGTAACCCGGGCAACCCCCTTGGTACTTTATGGCAATAGTATCTTGGTACTTCTTCTTCCCAGCAAAAGCACATAGGAAGTGGTGAAGGCTGGCCGTTTTGGGGGCTGTCGTTTGTAATTTTTGACGTTCAAAAAGTGCTGTATTACAGCCAAGTTTGAATAAATGATTTTGAGTTTGAGTTTGGCTTTTTGTCTATTCACTGAACTTGGAACAACCCCATTGATGATCGATACATATAATGTCTTTATTTACCATTTCACCATAAAAATAAGGTTTTGTGAAACTAAATAAAAAACGTGTATGTATCGTTATGATAATCACTTTCTTGTCCTAAAAGTCCTTACTCTGAAGGTACGTGAACTTTCAAAGCCCATAATATTACTCACTCATACCATAAGATGTCTGCGGTGACCAAAATGTCCTTCAAAATCGGTCAAATATGATTTTGACCACGCCCGGTGTATGGTCCCGTAAATTATAAGCCTTGTTATTGTCCTACTCTAGAAAGAAAGAAAATATATTTATTGACACAGGACTTAAAAACATCATCATCTCCCGAGCCTTTTCCCAACTATATTGGGGTCGGCTTCCAGTCTAACCAGATTCAGCTGAGTACCAGTGTTTTACAAGGAGCGACTGCCTATCTGATCTCCTCAACCTAGTTACCCGGGAAACCCTATACCCCTTGGTTAGATTGGTGACACAAGTCTTCAAAACATGATTGAAAAATAAACGGTATACCTCGTGTAACTCCAAGAATCCGGACCATTTTATTTTTTATCGGGTTGGAAAATCCTCATGGAGACCCTAAGCCCTGGGGGAAGGGCAAAAGGGTACTGTCATACTTTTACTGACTAAAAACTAACTCGTGTACCTCATCTACCCAATGTGTCGGAGGGGCGGGTATCGCCGAAGCATTCGTCACTATCCCCTGACGGGTATTGGCCCGCTAGATGGTCAGTCGGGCCCCGTCACCCACTGCAGCCGTCACCCCGGCCGCAGGAATCCACTAAGAGGCGCACCCTACTTTGGCTGGAAATCGGCCACCCTGCGACGCCCAGCAGGCTTAGCATGGCAACCGTAGAAAGAAGTTTTGTTTACCGGAGAATGGACATAATGACAGAAAAGTGACAGATTGACGTAAGATTTCTTTTGACATGTTTTGAAGAAATTTTTATATTCTTCGATCGACATAAAATATACATGTGATTATATGCGAGTTGACAGGTCGCGCTATGCTCGGGCAGAAGACATGTT
This sequence comes from Heliothis peltigera, assembly GCA_958496145.1. Lineage (NCBI taxonomy): Eukaryota > Metazoa > Arthropoda > Insecta > Lepidoptera > Noctuidae > Heliothis > Heliothis peltigera. Next base: position 3,794,201 of record OY292351.1, read on the forward strand.
AAAAAGTGACAGAGAGAGTCTTTTCTTGACAGAATAGATATAGAATCGCCATGCTAAGCCTGCAGAGCGTCTGCTGCGGGAGGGGAGAGAGGAGGCAGCCTCTCTCTCCCTTTCCGCCACCTCCTTTGCAAGCATCACAAATTCGCACACATACGTCTCCATACAACACTGTCACATAACAGCACATTAGCCCTTTCAAAATTGGTATTGATGGCATCCAGGCCGATGGTCGGCTACGGCGGCCGTTCTCTTTTATGGAGATCAGCCAGCTGCGCAGGACATATTATAGTGCACGCACATTCGCGCAGACACCGGTGCACTCTCTATTCCCTCACTCTCATAGTCCGGTGGGACGGCAATCCGACACGATCGGAGAGAGATCAGGCGTAGGACCGACTGCAACGTGCTCTCCGATGCACGGGTGAATCAATCACCTATTCCAGACTGCGGGCTGCTTTATGAAAGTTTCTCAAAACCCAAAAAGCGATTTCGGCCCGACCCGGGACTCAAACCCGAGACCCCGTGCACAGCAGTCGCGCCTTGCGACCACTAGACCAACGAGGCAGTACACAGAGAAGGAATGAGCTTAAATCACAATGTCCTTGATCAGAGAGTTTGGTCCCGTAGTAGGTACTATTTTAATGAGTGGACACCCTCTGTTGCTAAAGCTTCGATTGACCCGTGTGGCTTTTATTTAGCCATGAGCTCAAAAAGTATACACCTAGTGGAAGTCTAAACACCTGGAACCCGTATGTCACCACACAACTCTGTCATATTACAGCACATTAGCCCTTTCAAAATTGGTATTAGTCAGCACCAAACATATTTGTGGAGTATGACCGACAATTCGAAATAGTTCAGGTTCACACATCTGAGGCGAATATTGTGCTTTTAATAATAGGTTTTATGTCTCCGGAATTGTTTGGAATTTTTAGAACAGGGGAGCGAAGGAACTATACCTAATGTGTTTCTGTTACTGTTTGCTGGGCAGTTTGTTCCACCATTTCTTCTTCCCAGCGATGAAGAGCGAGAGAGAGAAGTGATGAAGGGCGGCCGTTTTGGGGGCTGTTTCTTGTGAAATTGGCTTTTGAATAGGCTAAAAAACATAGCCTATTTTGAATAAATGGCGTCTTTGTCACGTAAAGATTGAGAGATGAAGACACTACGTCAGATGGAGGAGGGTTGAAGAGGAACACGTCTTTTTGCGCAGACTCCAAATATAATTGGGATAGAAGCAGCTCCAATATTATATCTCTTACTCGCGCGTCTTACCTTAGCCCTAACATAGAAAAGGCAAACAGGTGGGTTTTAGTCAGTAAAAGTCTGACACTCTCCAACTGAACGAACCCACTATATTGTAGGTATTTATGGATGAATTATTCTTAGCTTACTGAGGGCACGTCTTTCTTTTTTTGGCGGTCTAAAGGTTAAGCATAGGCAGCGTAATACAACAAGCTATACAAAACTAGTATAAGCTGATCGTTCAATTTGCAGAAAGACCATATAAAGCGAGTTCAAGACATACTGGTTTTGTATAGCTTGATGAGTAGCCGTGAGTACCTGCAAAGACATAACTCTTGATTACAAAGAAAAAACCCTATTCTCACTCTACTAGATTCACGTGATGAGGAGTGGGCGTGCATAGAGCAACGAATGTGAACAATTTCTTTGTTGGCACAGAACGCGGTGTGCGACTATCTGAGTGGCGATGTTGCGTTCGCCTTACTCATTCCTGTGTATGATTGAATACATTCTCATGGGGAGTAGTGATTTGATAGGTATTTTCCTACTGATGAACTGGAAATATAGTACTTAACTAGCTGTTACCCGCGACGTTATCCGCGTGGGTATTAGAATAAAGATTCAAATGTGCTCTCCCGTAGGTGATGGCGTGATATGTAGCCTATATGTTGACCCGACCTCTTAGTTATATTCATGCCAAATTTGAAGTAAATCCATGCAGTACTTTTTGAGATTATCCCGGAAATACATACAGATAAACAGACAAAATTTATAAAAACTATATTTTTGGCGTCTATAGCGATTGTAGATTAGACCCCAAGTATTCTTTTAAAAAAATATTCAATGTACAGTTTTGACCTTCCTACAATTTTATTATATGTATGTATAGATTATATGACAGTTACAGTCATATTATAATTAATTTTTTTCATTACACTAATTTGGTTAAAGCACCAGCCTCCAAGTATGAGTTTGCAGGCTCCATTCCAGGTCAGGCGAGTTTTTAAGTGTAGCTTGGACACCAATGACTGATTAAAGGTGAAGGAAAACATCTCGAGGAAACCTGGACTGTAAAGTCTGACATCACGAACCCGCATTGAGCAAGCGTGGTGATTAACGCTCAATCCTTCTCTGTGTGAGAGGAGTGTTTTGTTCGAACTCATATCTTGATTTTGTTGAAACGGTCGTTGGAACATTATTCGCATCGCGTGACTGCTGTGGACTGGGTCTCGGGGTCGATTCTCGTCCCGAACAAAAATCACTTTGGGAGTTTTAAGAAATTTTCACAAAAGCATCCCAGAGAGGATGCCTGTGCCCAGCAGTGGGATGACAAAAAAGATGTTTTTTGGAACAAATGGGCTACTTTTAAAGCGAATTTAAGCGCGGGCAACAGAGAGCTACATGATGTTCTGTAGTGTTCACTCCGGAAGAGTAAATAAGACATTACATTGTTTATGAGTATTTTACGATGCCGCAACTCAAGGCTACTACAGCCTACCCCTCATGCAAATTGTATTACCATTCTCAAGGATGGAAACTTTACATACGTTTGAATAGCCTTTTGGCGCAGATTCACTAAGACCTACCCAAAAATCTTCTACCAGTGTGTGCTTGCAACAGGGTGCCTGCGCTTTAGTCAAAAATAGACATGCATTCTTGCATTGTCATGTCAATACCTATAAATAAGCCCAAACACCAGATAGGTGCTACAAACTGTTGAGGAGTTCTCCTAACTGAATTCGCCTCTTCATCATTGAGCCTTCAGTGGCATTCATAACCCATTCACGAGTTCTTTTTTTGCAATCATCTGCCTAGCCTTTTGCAGATGAATTCTAGTGTTTTACACTGGATTGGAGAGTTCTGGCTGTCCTCCTCAACCAAGTTACTTGGGCGACCCAGTACTATACACTACCAGTACTATACAGACTGGTTGTCAGACTTTCCGTCTTCTGATTACCCGTAATGACTGTCAAAGATGCAGAAATGACAGTGTTCTTTTTTTGCAATATACCACATTTAAATATCCGATAAGTCTTATAAGTAGTGTCAGTTTCAGTAGAAAATATTTTTTTGTCACCCGGAAATTATTCGCGAAGACACCATTCGTGCAGACACAGGTGCACTCTCTATTCCCTCACGTCCGATGGGACGGCAATCCGACACGACCGGAGAGAGATCAGGCGCAGTACCGACATTTACGTGCTCTCCGATGCACGGGTGACTCAATCACCAGCTTCCAGACTCCAAGCTGCTTTATAAAAGTTTCTCAAAACCCACAAAGCGTGCCATGCGAATACTAGACCAACGAGGCAGTTAATGTCGTGTATGTGTAGTTATGACGACCAGATGGCGTAGTGGTTAGAGAACCTACCTGCCACGCTATAGGTCGCGGGTGCGATTCCCGCATTAGTCAAACATTTGTGTGCATGAACATGGGTGTTTGACTTAGTCTGGGTGTTTCTACGTATAATATGTATTTATTTACAAAAAGAAAAGTATATAAGTTAAAAGCTTTTATTTAACTTGCCGTGTATGTATGTTAGGGTGGATTCTTTGAACTCAAATTTGAAGTAGATAACTTCAACCGATTGAGCTGAAATTTTGTATACACGTTCAGTCTGGATGACAATGCAAGATATGTTATATGACGTTATTCTATATCCAATATGGCGGACCGTACAAGATGGCGGAGTAGTTATTTTTAATGAATTTCAACAATATGGGTATCAAATGAAAGGGCTTATTGAGAGTGACTTAAAAAATAATTTGACTTTATTCTAAATCCAATATGGCGGACTACAAAAGCTTTTTAAAAAAAGATTTTTCTTTTAATTTATATGTTTATCAGTTGTCTAGTACCCATAGTACGAGCTCTGCTTATTTGAGTTTTTAGTTTGGACTAGGTTACGTTGTGTGAATGTGTGAGGAATAATGTAGTGGCCACCTGATGAATCATCTAGTCTGGATTCTAGTTCTAACGCTGATAACACTCCAAAAACGAGATTAGACATATGTCTGAGCAGTAATGAAGGTGTTGATGTCATTTTAAATCATATTTTAATATGAAACTATTGGATTCCAGCCAACTGTTGAGTGTAGTGGCCCCTTCAGTTTGTAGGAAGTAGACGGCTTAGGTGTTTGAGTACGGTAGCTTGCCAGGTAATATGCAGAAAAACAAACGAGATATAACAATTTTAAACAAGTATACCTGTCCCTCTCACCAAAACGCTATATTCAATGACAGCCTTACGGGCGTGTGTAGTTGTGACGTAAATTTTACACTCGGACTTATCTTTCTTATTAGCAGTTTTGAAGCTTTATAACTTCTTGTCGATAAATATATTTTAAAAAATTCTTTCATATTTATTTATTACAGCTAAAAGTGTATTAATTTGGTGAATAAAAAAATTACATGCATATTCCCTATTGGGCTTTAAAAAAAATAATGTATTTTTTTTTATATCTTTACTTCGATATATCTCCTGTTTAGTGACACTATATAAGCGCAATCTCTCAAGTATGAGGGCCAAGCCAAGTCCCAATGCAAGTTTTCTAAGTTTGTATGTACTTTCTAAGTATATCTTGGACACCAATGACTGCTTCGGCTGGCACGTTAAACTGTAGGTCCCGGCTGTCATTGAACATCCTTGGCAGTCGTGACGGGTAGTCTGATGCCAGTCAAACCAAGGGGTATTGGGTTGCCCGGGTAACTTGGTTGAGGAGATCAGATAAGCAGTCTCAGAACCTTAGCTCGGCAGTCCGGCGTGGTAACTATTGCGCCATCGGGGTCGTCATAAAGTCGCAAGTTATTATTATCTCCCGAGCCTTTTCCCAACTATGTTGGGGTCGGCTTCCAGTCTAACCGGATTTTAGCTGAGTACCAGTGTTTTGCAAGGAGCGACTGCCTATCTGACCTCCTCAACCCAGTTACCCGGGCAAACCAATACCCCTTGGTTAGACTGGCGTCAGACTTACTGGCTTCTGACTACTACTACTGGTCATAAAGTAGCAAGAAAAGAGAGACTTTTTTTCGCCGGGGTCTAGTAGTAATTAAAAGCTTTTATTTAACTTGCCGTGTATGTATGTTACGGTGGATTCTTTGAACTCAATTTTGAAGTAGATATCTTCAACCGATTGAGCTGAAATTTTGTATACACGTTCAGTTTGGATGACAATGCACGATATGTTATATGACGTTATTCTAAATCCAATATGGCGGACCGTCCAAGATGGCGGAGTAGTTATTTTTAATGAATTTCAACAATATGGGTATCAAATGAAAGGGCTTATTGAGAGTGACTTAAAAAATAATTTGACGTTATTCTAAATCCAATATGGCGGAGTATAAAAGCTTTTTAAAAAAAGATTTTGCTTTTAATTTGTCACCGGTTTCTTTAAGCAATTTCTTCTTTATTTTTAGGAGCCCGCCATGTCTACTTAAAACTCAGTGTGCCCTTAGTGAATAACGAACTAATTGACATATCGTGTTACAGCTCGGATAGTAAAAAATTTCAAGGGCTTCCGCGGTAGTGACCTCATTGTGTGACCTTGAAATGGTTCAAGTTCAGGTTTGTTGTGTGAGGATAGTGGAGGCACGTGTAAGGGTGCGTTTAAACCAGAGAGAGAAGTATGGAAGATTATTCTAAATATTTTAAAGAGGAATTTATATGTACACTAGCTGTCCCCAGCGGTTTCACCCGCATCTTTGGTTACTGCTCCGCTCCCGTGTGTCTTAGCGTGATGGTATATAGCCTATAGCCTTCCTCGATAAATGGGCTATCTAACACTGAAAGAATTTTTCAAATCGAACCAGTAGTTTCGGAGTTCGTGTCGTTCAAACAAACAAACAAACAAACTCTTCAGTTTTTAAGTTTTTAACCGACTTCCAAAAAAAGGAGGAGGTTCTCAATTCGGCCGGTATGTTTTTTTTTTTTTTTTTTATGTATGTACACCGATTACTCCGAGGTTTCTAGTCCGATTTGTGTAATTCTTTTTTTGTTCGATGCAGTATACTTGCCATTTGGTCCCATAAAAATTTCATCCAATTTGGTTCAGTACTTTTTATTTTATGAGCATTTGTTTGGTCTATGTGGACGATGTGTATGTGGATGATGTTATAACGGGCCGGTTAATGAGAATTTCCTACAAACTTGAGTTATGATAGCTATTATAGAAGGTATGGAGTGTATAAATGGATGACGAAAACAGATTTTGGACCTGATACTAAAAAGATAAAAATAAGAAGTCGGTGTCCAAATAAATACAGTATTACAGTTGCAACTTCTTGACACCGACTTCTAGACCGATGTACTTAAAAGCTTTTTTTTTTCACTTTTCAGTGTTTTTGAAGTCGGTTTTATTTTTTTGTAAAAACATTTTATAATATTTATATCTATCTATACTTATAATAAATCTGTAGAGAGGTCAATTCTGTACATTGAATATATTTTCAAAATAACTATCAGGGGGTGATCAGTGATCGATACTGATGCCAAAAATGCAATCAGTAAAATTTTTGTCTGTCTGTCTGTCTGTCTGTATGTTATTAATAGGAACAAAAACTACTGCACGGATTTTAATGAAACTTGGTACAATTATTCTTCATACTCCTGGGCAGGTTATAGGATACTTTTCATCACGCTACAATCAATAGGAGCAGAGCAGTGAAGCAAAATGTTGGGAAAACGGGAGAAGTTACACCATTTTTTAAGCTTTCGTCGCGTGTGCAGCCTTAATGGTTAAAGCTACATAGAAATCATGTATGACGGAAATATTCTACATAAAATTATCTAAAAAAAAATCCACAACAGCATATGTCTATCTTTAATGGTTGACTCACAATAACACGTATAACTCCCGATAGTTTACCAGTTCGGAGCTTTCTGATTATTTGTTATTGATTTGTTTACTCTTATGTTTATAATATTCTCGCTCATCCTAATTAACAAAAGATAACATTATAACATATTCTATAAAAAAAGAATCATAGAAATCGGTGTAGAAATACCAAGCTTACACATAAAATACGATAATCAGCAGGTCGGTCGGTAGGTATAATATAAGGCGGGAGGTCCGAGCGCGAGCTTCTCATCCCGACAAAAGTTAGGCATTGGTAGCGGTAATCGCCATACACACTGGCGTAGCCGCGGGGGTCCTCTATAGGTTATACATCAGAACAACACATAGACTACTTTTTGTCGCGAAAACCGACATCCACGCGGGCGGAGCCGCGGGCGACCGCTAGTTAGTATAGATATGTATATGTTTGTTATGAATCAACTCGATAGCTACTATTAAGTGACTTGAAGATTGTGAAAATTTGCAAACAAATAATAATAGCATCCAGACCGATTTTCGGCCATGGCGGCTGTTCTATCTATGGAGATCAACTATCCGCGCAGGACATATTATAGTGCATAGGTATTAACGCGGACACAGGTGCACTCTCTATTCCCTCACTCACTCAGTCCGATAGGTCGGCAATACTACACGACCGGAGAGAGAACAGTCGCACGACCCTGGTCTATCAATAACCAACTTCCAGACTCCGGGCTGTTTTTCTGAAAGTTTCTTAAAACTCACAAAGCTATTAAGCCCGACTCGACTCCAGACCCCGAGCATAGCAGTCCCCAAAAGATCAGGACACAATTTGATTGCCTCGTTGGTCTAGTAGTCGCAAGGCGCGACTTCTGTGCACTGGGTCTTGGGTTTGAATCCCGGGTCGAGCCGAAATCGCTTTGTGGGTTTTAAGAAACTTTCATAAAGCTGCCTCGAAGTTGTTGATTGATACACCCGTGCATCGGAGAGCACGTAAATTTCAGTCCTGCGCCTGATCTCTCTCCGGTCGTGTCGGATTGCCGTCCTATCGGACTATGAGAGTGCACCTGTATCTACGCGAATGCTTGAGCACTATTATATGTCCTGCGCAGCTGGCTGATCTCCATAAAAGAGAACGGCCACCGCAACCGATAATCGGCCTGGATGCCATCACTTAATGACACAGTTTAAACAAACTCAAGTTCAGCAAAATTATAGTTCGAACAAAACACTACTGCGCAAGCGCAAGGCGTCCAAAAGACTCCATATACACTAAGTTATTCCAAGTCTAATGTTTGTTTATACATTTGTGTTTAAACAAACTCGATATTTATGATGTATCCACGTGGTGCTTAGCACCCCTGCTTATGTCCTTGACCCTGCGTTCGAAGGTCACTCGGTGATGTCACTGAGGTTTCCGCTGATAATGTCGTTAGGCCGCTTGCACGCGAACTGCAAATCTAGATTTACATTTAATCGTGAACAATGTACGGACGTACATAAGGGTTGAACTACATCTGGCAGCACGGAATCGCATTTGTTCCGTCTGTGCTACCACGTGCTGCAGTATGCTGCCGTATGCGAACGCGCGCTGTCGAATTCCGCAGACAAAAAAGGCGATCGCACGCGTAGCAAGTGATAGGCGATAGCAAGTGACCGGCGATGAAAGGATGCGTTAGCATGCTATCGCGCGCTTCAGCGTTCCGGAGTATCCCTGCCGACCATTGCATTTTGTCCGTGAAGCCGATCGCCTCGAGGATTCCGCCGCGTGCTATCGCATTATGCTTTCTGTCTCGGTCTAGCAAATGGCAGTTCTAAGCGACAGAAAGAGAAAGGGCGACGGAAAAAGGCGATTCCGTGCTGCCAGATGTAGTTCAACCCTAAGGGGGCTTGTGGTTCCCTCCCTCCATTCATATCTATCTTACTTTTCCAACTGCCTCGTTGTTGTTGTTCGACTGCCTCGTTGGTCTAGTGGTCGCAAGGCGCGACTGCTGTTTACGGGGTCTCGGGTTTGAATCCCGGGTCGGGCCGAAATCGCTTTGTGGGTTTTGAGAAACTTTCATAAAGCAGCCCGGAGTCTGGAAGTTGGTGATTGCTACACCCGTGCATCGGAGAGCACGTAAATCTCGGTCCTGCTTGTGATCTCTCTCCGGCCGTGTCGGATTGCCGTCCCATCGGACTGTGAGAGTGAGCGAATAGAGATTGCATCTGTGTCTGCGCGAATGTGCGTGCACTATAATATGTCCTGCACAGCTGGCTGATCTCCATAATGAGAACGAACGCCGTAGCCGACAATCGGCACACAAGATGGCGGAGTAGTTATTTTTAGTGCATTTCAATGATATGGGTATCAAATGAAAGGACTTATTGAGAGTGACTTAAAAAATAATTTTATTTTCTTCTTTTTAGGCTGTTCAAATAAAAGCTTTTTTAAGAAAAGATTTTCTTTTAATTTATTCTCTGTTCGACTCGTACTTGACCGGCTTTTTTTTTAATAATCTATACATATAATAATATTTTCTAAGATATTATCAATCTATTGTAGTTAGCCTTATGCTGTTTACAGCGTGTGTGTAGATAACAGATCTGCGGTTTGTACAAATGATCTTACAATTGTATGTTATCACGCGCTCTCCTTTGTCCTGTGGCTGTGTCACTGTGTCTATTGAACACTGGGGTGCTCGTGGCTAAGTAACAGCTGTATCAATAGGGAATATGCATGTAATTTTTTTATTCGATAAATGAATACACTTTTAGCTGATATAAATAAATATGAATTATTTTTTTAAATATTATTTATCGGCAAGAAGTTATAAAGCTTCAAAACTGCTAATAAGAAAGAGAAGTCCGAGTGTAAAATTTACGTCACAACTACACACGCCCGTAGGGCTGTCATTGAATATAGCGTTCTGGGAGGGACAGGTATACTTGTTTAAAATTGTTATATCTCGTTTGTTTTTCTACTGATTTCGTTTATTTTTTTCACAGCCAGTATTCTATTTTTGTATATTAAAAGCTTTTATTTAACTTGCCGTGTATGTATGTTACGGTGGATTCTTTGAACTCAATTTTGAAGTAGATATCTTCAACCGATTGAGCTGAAATTTTGTATACACGTTCAGTTTGAATGACAATGCAAGATATGTTATATGACGTTATTCTAAATCCAATATGGCGGACTATAAAAGCTTTTCAAAAAAAGATTTTTCTTTGAATTTATATTAAGAATACATACCTATAGAAAATACGTCTAGATTAATTTTACAAAGTAATTTATTTATTGATAAACTAGTTAGATTGCAAATATTTTTTTCATGCATATTCCCTGTTGTACGGTCAACGGTTGTGATGGCATATGTCTTTCCAGTAGACGTTCAGACCGATTGTCAGCTAACGGCGAACTTCAATAACCTATCTATCTGTTGGTTTGTCTACAAGAGATAGGCTATATTTGTTGCTGGGGAGTTTGTTGCGCCACTTCTTCTTCCCAGCAAAAACACATAGAAAGTAGTGAAGGGTGGGCGTTTTGGGGGCTGTCTTTGTAATATTTGACGTTCAAAAAGTGCTGTTTTGCAGCCAAGTTTGAATAAATGATTTTGAGTTAAAGAATAGCTATGCTAAGCCTGCTGGTGATAAAAGAAAATAGGTTTAAACCAGTGCGAAATAAATCAACCAACCGACCTATATTCCTTTGTCCTTAAAAACATGACTCATACTTACCAAGTAGGTTTACAACCCCATTGCAAATGCATATATCGGGGTATATGACGTCATAGTATGATGTCACATACATTATTGTAGAAAATAGAGGTTCGTGCTTTGACTAGCTGTTTGCCGTCGGTTTGGCTTGCGTCCTTGGGAGTCGGGTAGTTGACTAGGACAAGAATAAAATCCTCTATGATATTTATTTTGTAAAGCATCTTAAAATAATGTCAGATTTGTGTTTTTTTTATATTGGTAGCTGTTGCCCGCGACGTCGTCCGCGTGGTCATTAAGCGATTAAACATTATTACCCTCCCCCCTCCCCCCCGTACTTGATAGCGTGATAATATGTAGCCTATATGTTGACCGGACCTTTTAGTTATATTCATGCAAAAATTTGAACTAAATCCATGCAGTACTTTTTGAGATTAGCCCGAAAATTCTAAAAACTATATTTTTAGCTTCGATATCGATTTTAAATCACGTCCCAATTGTTCCTTTAAAAAATATAAAATGTATCATCAAATGACCCCTTCGGCTGTATGTGCAGCTGGAGGGAGTGTCAGACTCTTACTGACTAAAACCCACTTTTGTTCCTTCTGGAGATCTTTGTGTGCCAGGGCCGCGGTAACTCCAGCGAACAACCCTCAGCCCCCAAAGAATTCTTCCTATAGCTTCAAACCTAATTGTATTAACATGTCTGTCTGTTTGTTTGTCCGCAGTACCGACCACAACGAAGTCCCAGTTGGCCGCGGAATACCTGGAGGCGTGCAGACGACATGACACGCCGTGCATCGATACCGTACTGCAGCAGATACGGGTATGTACCACCTTCGAGAGGTAGTTCTCACTAAGCAGTTCAGCAAGCTTAGCATGGTGATTCCATATCTATTCTATCAAGAAAAGACAAAGCTCTTTCTGTCAATGTCAACATGTCTTCTGTCCGAGCATGGCGCGATCTGTCAACTCTCATATAATCACTTGTAGACTTATGTCGATCGAAGAAAAGAAAAATTACTTCAAAAAATTTCAAAAGAAATCGTACGTCAATCTGTCACTTTTCTGTCATTATATCCAATCTCCGGTAGACAAAACTTGTTTCTACGGTTGCCATGCTAAGCCTGCAGGGGAGGTTTTGTATGTGTAAGGGCCCTCGCCCACGGCGACTTTTTGTCACTTCTAACGCGTGTTAGTCGCATTTGCAACGCGCTACTGCATCGCGATTGTATCGATACAAACGCGCGACAGCGTTGGACGACATCGGAGCAAACAGAGGGGGGAGGGAGTATGCCGAACGTCAGTGTAACTGCGTCGCGACCGAATCGCGTTTGTACCGCGACTGAATCTGGTCCCGTGGGCGAGGGCACACAGCTAGCCACAGCTGCGCGTCTGTATCGATGCCTACGCGCGACAGTATCGCGACTGCATCGCTACAAAAAGTCGCCGTGGGCGAGGGGCCTTACACCCCTGAACTTTGGGGGATGTGCAGACGCCAGACTACAGCAGGCTACCAAAACCTGTCAAAATTTCCCAATCAACTTTGAACCATATTATGCTTCAGCGATAAAGTTGAAAATCTATTAAGGAAATTTGACAGATTGTAGTAGCCGGCTTCCCGAAACTGTATAAACGCTGGTGTACCAGTAATTGGCAACTGTGTTAGATTTATACTTATTATAATTATTCATAACACTTTTTACACAGAAGCTGGTTGATTATTATTAGGGTCTACTAACCCTATTGAATAAATAAAAAAACTGTCAAATTTTCCCAATCAACTTTGAACCATATTATGCTTCAGCGATAAAGTTGAAAATCTATTAAGGAAATTTGACAGACTGTTGTAGAATGATGTGCTGACCTGGTCTGTACGTTAAGTGATATCCGGCTGATACCAAATGGCAGTTTTTACGTTAGAGGAGAGTCTGAAAAAGCTGATTCAAGCTACTGCCCAAAAGAAGAAAGGAAACAGTATTCTTGCTCTTGAGTTTCCCATCGTTAGTCTAGTGGTCGGTATCGGTAGTGACTGAGCATGGAGTCTTGGGTTCGATTCCCGGGTTAGACCGAAATCGCTTTATGAGTTTTAAGAAACTTTCACAGAAAGCAAACCGGGACCTGGAAGTTGATGATTGATACACCCGTGCATCGGAGAGCACGTTGCAGTCGGTCCTGCTTGTGATATCTCTCCGGTCGTGTCGGATTGCTGTCCCATCGGACTATGAGAGTGAGGGAATAGAGAGTGCACCTGTATCTGCGTGAATGCTTATGCATTATAAGACTTTCTTTTAAGAAGATCAGCCAGCTGCGCAGGACATATTATAGTGCACAAGCATTCGCGCAGACACAGGTGCACTCTCTATTCCCTCACTCTCATAGTCCGGTGGGACGGCAATCCGACACGACCGAAGAGAGATCAGGCGCAGGACCGACATTTACGTGCTCTCCCATGCACGAGTGAATCAATCACCAACTTCCGGACTCCAAGCTGCTTTTTTGAAAGTTTCTCAAAACTCACGAAGCGATTTCGGCCCGACCCGGGATTCGAACCCGAGACCCCGTGCACAGCAGTCGCGCCTTGCGACTCCTAGACCAACGAGGCAGTCAAAAAAAGTTGATATGGTATAATGGTAAAAAATAGACAGAACTGACATATCATCATCAGCCTATCGCAGTCCACTGCTGGACATAGGCCTCTCCAAGTGCACGCCACTGAGATCGATTTTCGGCTTCTCGCATCCAGCTCCTGCCAGCCGTCATGCGCAAGTCATCACTCCACCGTGCCTGAGGACGTCCTACACTACGTTTGCCGAGGCGTGGTCTCCACTCTAAAACTCGTTTACCCCAACGGTTATCGGTTCTTCGGCTAAATCGAACTGACATAATTCTGTCAATATAGCTTGAAGAACCGGTTTTAAATCTTCTAACACCCACTACGTTTTTTCAGGATTTACCGGACAACGCGATCGGTGGTGCCACGCGATCTCCAAGGCTTACCCTGGCAGAGTGCTCGCTGTCCGGTGCGGCGCCGGCCGACGCTCTGGAGGCCGTCATGCGGAAGGTCCAGTTTAGGAGATTGGAAATAGACCATGCGACTATTGATGATGAGGGCGCGGTGAGTTTAAAATATATTTTTTATTGACAGTCGAGGTTCATAGGAGGTAGAAGAAAATATACATAGAACAATCGGGTACAGACGCCAGCACATCAAGCTGTAAAATTTTGCCGAACCCGAAACTGTAAAATTTTCCCAATCAACTTTGAGTCATATGCTTCAGCGATAAAGTTGAAAATTTATTAAGGAAATTAGATAGGTTCTAGTAGCTTGGTGTAACTTCTGAACGTATTTGGCAGTCATTACGGGTAGTCAGGAGCCAGAAAGTCTGACAATCAATTTTACTAAGGGATATCGGGTTGTCCATATAACTGGGTTAAGGGGGTCAGATAGGCGTTCGCTCTGCGAAAGGGTGTCACTAAACCAAGCGATCGACTGTCGATAGATGCCATGTATCAATGCTAAAATGGACAGTTTCCACCATGCTGATCGCGTCGACCAATCCATTCTACCGACGACGATCGATTTCTTCGATTGACGGTCGATCGATAGATCCTAGTAACACCCTAGAACCCTGTGGGCCTGTTTCACCACCTACGAATAAGTTCCAGTTAGTTTATCTGGCAGATAATTTCATACAAATTCTGTTACATTTTTTATTTTATTCGGTAGATAGTGGATATTCGGACATCTTGAAACTGGCTCTAAATCTGGTTAAGATTGCGAAGATGCGTACTCAGCATATCGCTATATTCGCGCAAAAAACTCATTTTTAAAGCTTTTATTTAACTTGCAATGTATGTTACGGTGGATTCTTTGAACTCAATTTTGAAGTAGATATCTTCAACCGATTGATCTGAAATTTTGTATACACGTTCAGTTTGGATGACAATGCACGATATGTTATATTTTATGACGTCATTCTAAATCCAATATGGCGGACCGTCCAAGATGGCGGAGTAGTTATTTTTAACGAATTTCAACAATATGGGTATCAAATGAAGGGACTTATTGAGAGTGATTTAAAAAATAATCTGACGTTATTCTAAATCCAATATGGCGGACCATAAAAGCTTTTTTTTTTTAAATCCTTTTAATTTATTTCAATCCATTATAGGTCGTGTTTGACTCGTGTGCGTAATACGTAAAGGGCTCGGGCCTCGAACCCGCGCCTCCTTTACTTGTAGTAAGATAAGCCTTTTCCACATTTCAGGAGGCGATATTTGACATGTTAGAATACTACGAGAGTGCCACCGTGCTATCTATAGCCGGACCGCGGCAGTTCGGTATCAGGGGATGGCAAGCCGCTTCTAGAATGATTAAGAAGGTGAGTCATACATTTCATTATCAGCCTTTTTATCATCCCACTGCTGGGCACAGGCCTCCTCTCACACAGAAAAGGATAGAGCGTTAATCATCACGCTTGCTCAATGCGGGTTGGTGATTTCAGACTTTACAGTCCAGGTTTCCTCGAGATGTTTTCCTTCACCTTTAATCAGTCAGTGTGAGGCCAAGATATATTTTAGCGACGGCACGGTCGACATTTGTGTGATGAGCATGCTTGTTGGCTGTCTGGGTGTTATAATATGTATTTAAAATATATTTCTTCCGAAACTCCAGAGCGCGGAGCTAACAGAACTGGAAGTGACGGACGCGCCGCTAGAGGCGTCGCACGCGCCCGTGCTGGCGCGCTCGCTGCGTGCGCACACGTGCACCCTGCGCGCGCTCTGTCTGCAGCGCGTCAGCCTCTGCGGCGAGCCGCTGCTGTGTCTAGGTAAGTGCGTCACACTGCCGTGTGTAGCGCGCTCTGTCTGCAGCGCGTCAGCCTCTGCGGCGAGCCGCTGCTGTGTCTAGGTAAGTGCGTCACACTGCCGTGTGTAGCGCGCTCTGTCTGCAGCGCGTCAGCCTCTGCGGCGAGCCGCTGCTGTGTCTAGGTAAGTGCGTCACACTGCCGTGTGTAGCGCGCTCTGTCTGCAGCGCGTCAGCCTCTGCGGCGAGCCGCTGCTGTGTCTAGGTAAGTGCGTCACACTGCCGTGTGTAGCGCGCTCTGTCTGCAGCGCGTCAGCCTCTGCGGCGAGCCGCTGCTGTGTCTAGGTAAGTGCGTCACACTGCCGTGTGTAGCGCGCTCTGTCTGCAGCGCGTCAGCCTCTGCGGCGAGCCGCTGCTGTGTCTAGGTAAGTGCGTCACACTGCCGTGTGTAGCGCGCTCTGTCTGCAGCGCGTCAGCCTCTGCGGCGAGCCGCTGCTGTGTCTAGGTAAGTGCGTCACACTGCCGTGTGTAGCGCGCTCTGTCTGCAGCGCGTCAGCCTCTGCGGCGAGCCGCTGCTGTGTCTAGGTAAGTGCGTCACACTGCCGTGTGTAGCGCGCTCTGTCTGCAGCGCGTCAGCCTCTGCGGCGAGCCGCTGCTGTGTCTAGGTAAGTGCGTCACACTGCCGTGTGTAGCGCGCTCTGTCTGCAGCGCGTCAGCCTCTGCGGCGAGCCGCTGCTGTGTCTAGGTAAGTGCGTCACACTGCCGTGTGTAGCGCGCTCTGTCTGCAGCGCGTCAGCCTCTGCGGCGAGCCGCTGCTGTGTCTAGGTAAGTGCGTCACACTGCCGTGTGTAGCGCGCTCTGTCTGCAGCGCGTCAGCCTCTGCGGCGAGCCGCTGCTGTGTCTAGGTAAGTGCGTCACACTGCCGTGTGTAGCGCGCTCTGTCTGCAGCGCGTCAGCCTCTGCGGCGAGCCGCTGCTGTGTCTAGGTAAGTGCGTCACACTGCCGTGTGTAGCGCGCTCTGTCTGCAGCGCGTCAGCCTCTGCGGCGAGCCGCTGCTGTGTCTAGGTAAGTGCGTCACACTGCCGTGTGTAGCGCGCTCTGTCTGCAGCGCGTCAGCCTCTGCGGCGAGCCGCTGCTGTGTCTAGGTAAGTGCGTCACACTGCCGTGTGTAGCGCGCTCTGTCTGCAGCGCGTCAGCCTCTGCGGCGAGCCGCTGCTGTGTCTAGGTAAATGCGTCACACTGCCGTGTATAGCTGTTACCAGAAAGTCTGAGAACCAGTTTTACCAAGCGATGTCGGGTTGCCCATTTGTCACTGGTACTCAGTTGCCTTTAAGACTGGAAGCCGACCCCCCACATACGAAAAGGCTAGTCAGATGATGATGATGATGAAGTTTATAATGATGATGATGATGACGTAAAACCTTATCTCCATTACAGTAATAGCGCTGAAGTCAAACAGCTCGGTGCGGGAACTTCGCCTGGGCGACAACCGGCTGTCGGTGAGCGACGCGGCGCAGCTCGCCTCCCTACTCCGATACAATGCGCGCATACAGCTGCTGGACCTCTCAAATAACCAGATACAGGTAAGGTCTACTTCACACGAGGTCAGAACAGTAAGGGTAGAACTACATCTGGCAGCACGGAATCGCCTTTTTCTGTCGCCCTTTCTCTTTCTGTCGCTTAGAACTGCCATTTGCTAGACCGAGACATAAAGAATAATGCGGTAGCACGCGGCGGAATCCTCGAGGCGATCGGCTGTCTCGGTCTAGCAAATGGCAGTTCTAAGCAACGGAAAGAGAAAAGGCGATGGAAAAGGCGATTCCGTGCTGCCAGATGTAGTTCAACCCCAAGACATAACAGTTATCGTTTTGACCGCCACGTCAAAAGAAAGACGTGCCCTCAGCGCCAAGCTAAGAATTCATCCATAAATACCTACAATATAGTAGTGAGTTTGGAATTATATCGATTGAAACTGATTATTAATTTTGAACTTTAAAAGTCTGTCATGTAGTCGTGACTGGGGCGTGCTGCACACTTTTTGGCTTGTCATCTATACGTGACTGTGGCCGTCAAAATGTTAAACATAGGGTTGCATAGACATGACAGTCTACGTGTCAAAATAAGTCTAAATGAGCTCGCAAACTGTCCTGCTGTTCAGAGTGCCATTACAAGACAGACGAGCGAGAATGAGCTTTATAGTCCAGGTTTCCTCGAGATGTTTTCCTTCACCTTTAATCAGTCATTGGTGTCCAAGATATACTTGAAAGTACGTATAACTTAGAACAGTTTCATTGTTACTTGTCTGACCTGAAATCAAACCTGGCTGGTGGTTTAACTACTAGGCCACCACGACTTCCCCATTCTATTGGGAGGGGACGTGAGGGGCATGCCTTAAGACGGGCTTCGCTGGTGGGGACTGCATGCTATAGACTCCCAGGCCCACTCAGGTGAGGTCGGAGTGTCGTTGGGTATTTTTAGTATACCGGGAATGACTTTACCGGGGAGTCCCACATACCCCTATGTCCCATCCCACGACGCGAAGGGTACACCGAAAAAAAAAGAAAAAATTTGATGGAATTTTTTGGACGTCTTCATCACGAGGATATTTTTGATATAATTATGTTGGTGTGTGCAGGATGCAGGCGTGGCGCAGCTCGCAGAGGCGCTGGCGGAGCAGGCGGCGCAGTCGCCACCCTCCGCCGCCGCATCGCCGCTCGACCCCATGCGCTGTTCTGGTCAGATTATATGCTTATTACCACTTTCTAGAAGTTTCTCCCACGTCCCCGGAAAACTTCTTCCCTTACACGGATAAAAAGCCTAAGTTTTGAGGAGCTCGTGGCTAAGTAACAGTCGCAAGGTTCGATCGATCATAAGGTTAAGCAACGCTTGGCGCGGTCGGTCCGTGGATGGGTGATCTTCGCTGTCCGTCCTTGTCATGACGAGTTCCTCCATGTTTCTGTTTCGGAAGGCACGTTAAATTGTTGTGTCCCGGCTATCATTTTTACAACTTTGGCAGTTGTTACGGGTAGTCAGACGCCGGAAAGTATGACAACCAGTCTTAGCAAGGGGTATTGGGTTGCCCAGGTCTATCTGATCTCCTCAGACACCTAACGGGGTTGAGGAGATCAGATAGACAGTCGCTCCATGTAAAACATTGTGTTTAATACCGACTGGTATTAAGGGAGGTTTGATCTGAACTGCACGCTGATTGGAAACTTCAGAATAAAAACAAATTGCCTACTGAACTTAGTCTGGTTCATATAATTGGCCTGATCCTATCCGATCTCAAAAAAAAATTACAAACTTATATAAATCGTTGTAACGAAACCATAGCTTGTTTTAAATCGCGACAACGCCATCTAGTTGTGCATTTTGAACTTAAATCAATCAATATGAACAATTTATGGTTTCGTTACTTCTGTTTTGGGTTCTGGTCATCAACACACTGGTACTAAGTTGTATCCGGTTAGAATGAAAGCCGACCTGGCTTGAGAAAAGACTAGGCAGATAATAATTAATCTTCTGTTTTTTGTATGCAATTTCAGTTGGTGGCCATGAGGCGAGAGGTTTAGCTTTTCTAGTACTTTGGAACAACCAGCTCACGAGAAACTGCGCGCCTTACCTCAGCAAAGCTTTGGTAAGTGGTCAAAGATATAGCAATAACATACATATACTTTTAATACACATACGCATTGAACAAGTGAAAAGTGAGTTATATAGGGTGTACCAATACTAGTGCACCATATTTTGACAGGTCATCTAGTACATGCTAAGGATCATGTTTACCACAAAAAAGTTGAATGACAACGATCGAGTGCGTTCATAGAGACCGGCGTTATGCGTACAATTTGGCGACTGTGATGATAAATTTAATAAAATAAGTTGTTGTTTTAATGACTTTTTTGTGGTAAACATGATCCTTAGCATGTACTAGATGACCTGTAAAAATATGGTGCACTACTATTGTTACAACTTTATATTACAATAATATGGACTAAAGGGAAAAACATGTCCTAATACAGGCATGACATGCTTAAATTGAGGTTTTAATCACCTCTTATTGAGTTTAGAAAATAAAGATTAAGGGCCAGTTCCACATGTTGCTGATAAGTCCCAGTTAGTTTATCTTGCAGATAATTTCATACAAATTCTTTTCCATTTTTGAATTTATCTGGTAGATAGTGGCTATCCGTAACCTGTGGAACTGGCCCTTAGTATTAGAATACAAAAGTATTGATTGGGATGCGGACTAGGTCATAAATAAAATACTTTATCATATTCATTTTGTAAAGCAACTTAAAATAATGTCAGTTTAATTTATCGTTTTGAATCGAAGACTGTTTTCATTTTTCTATTGATAATTTAATCGAAATAAGTATACGGCTTGATGTGAAAAATCTGTGACGTCATATGTGGTGTTTTCATACAAATCGCATAGAGAGTAACCGTTTTTGACAGTTCTATAAAAGTATTGAATTTGACTAGTTGTCCGCATCCTTATTATTGTGTATGTTGTCAGCGTTCGTCGTGGTCGCTGTGCGTGCTGAACGTGGGGCGCAACGCGCTGGGCGGCGAGGCGGTGCGCGCGCTGGCGCGGGGCCCGGCGCCCGCCTCGCTGGGGCTGCAGGCCGCGCGCCTCGGGCCCGACGCCGCGCCCGCGCTCGCCGACCTGCTGCGGCAAGACTCGCATCTGCAGGTCACGCTCACTACGCTTTACCACCTACTCTTTCATCACTATCGTAGACACCATCCATCCTTTCGCACAATGTTACTTTCGCACAGTGTCACTTTCGCACAGTGTTACTTTCAAACAGTTTTACTTTCGCACGGGGTCACTTTCAAACAGTGTAACTTTAGCACAGTGCTACTTTCGCACGGGGTCACTTTCAAACAGTGTAACTTTAGCACGGGGTCGCTTTCAAACAGTGTAACTTTCGCACGGGGTCACTTTCAAACAGTTTTACTTTCGCACGGGGTCACTTTCAAACAGTGTAACTTTAGCACGGGGTCACTTTCAAACAGTGTAACTTTCGCACGGGGTCACTTTCGCACAGTGTTACGTTCGCACGGTGTCACTTTCAAACAGTGTTACTTTCGCACGGTATTACTTTGGCACAGTGTTACTTTCGCACAGGGCCACTTTCGCACAATGTTACTTTCGCACGATATCTCTCTCGCACGATTTCACTTACGCATATTGTCACTTTCGCACATGTCATTATTACGCAAATTGTATTTAGCACACAATATTATTAGTTGACAAAAAAAAATGACCATCGAAAGACCCTATTAAATGAAACGCTTTAATAATTAACTATTAATTTGGCGAAACTACAATTTTTGGCAAACCCTTAGAACATTCCATACATCTTCCTACCCAGGCTGCAGGATTATTTGTGCTCCTTACATTAGCCCTGGCACCAAAGACCTCCAGATGGAACAAAAGTAGATTTTAGTCAGAACAAGACTAACGGCAGAAAGAAAAAAACTCCATACTTAAAACCAATTCAAAATATCACAAACAAAACCTATATCTATACAGATTTATATAATAAAATCGTAGAAAAGTCAAAACTTTACACTGAATATTTTTTTAAAAGAATGATTAGGGCGTGATCTACAATCGATATCGAAGCCAAAAATATAGTTTTTAGAATTTTTGTCTGTCTGTTTGTCTGTATGTATGTCCGGTATAATCTCAAAAAGTACTGCATGGATTTGCTTCAAATTTGGCATGAATATAACTAAAAGGTCGGGTCAACATATAGGCTACATATTATCACGCTATCACGTACGAGGGGGGGGGGGGGGGTGAATGTTTAATCACCTAATGCCCACGCGGATCACGTCGCGGCCAACAGCTAGATTGTAAATAAAATAAATATGTTCGTCTTCCAGAGGCTAGATCTTCGAGAGAACAGACTGGGCGGAGCCGGGCTGTCGGCGATATTAGCAGCGTTGAAAGAAAACACGACTATCACACAAATTGATCTTGACGAACCGCCGACCCCCGTAAGTATATTTATTCGCACCCACCTTGGTTAGGAGAAAGTTTTATTTTATATGATGATGATGATGATGGCGTTCAGGCCGATTGTCGGCTACGGCGGCCGTTCTCTTTTGTGGAGATCAGCCAGCTGCGCAGGACATATTATAGTGCACGCACATTCGCGCGGACACAGGTGCACTCTCTATTCCCTCACTCTCATAGTCCGATGGGACGGCAATCCGACACGACCGGAGAGAGATCACAAGCAGGACCGACATTTTCATGCTCTCCGATGCACGGGTGAACTTCCAGACTCCAGGCTTTATGAAAGTTCCTCAAAACCCACAAAGCGATTTCGGCCCGACCCGGGATTCGAACCCGAGACCCCGTGCACAGCAGTCGCGCCTTGCGACCACTAGACCAACGGGGCAGTCAAAAATGTTATATACAAGGTGTAAGGGACAGCCCTCCGCAGACTGATAAAATTGTATTGCTGGGGAGTTTGTTCCACCATTCCTTCTTCCCAGCGATAACAAATAGGAAGTGGTGAAGGGCGGCCGTTTTTGGGGCTGTCTTTTGTAACATTGACCTTCAAAAAGTGCTGATTATCAGCCTATTTTGAATAAATGACTTTTTATCGTTTACCTTATCTTTATATTTCGTAATTAAATTGAGTACGTGTCGAGGAGAGAGCTATCTTTCGCATATCTGCCGGTAGCTTCCATTGTCCAATCAGATAACGGCGTGCGTGCCAGAGACCCCTGAATACTAGCACCACGATTGTTAGCGCGGTGGTGGCGTATTGACGGCGCGAACAATGAAGATGATGAAGGAAGTTGTCTTCTTTTATTGAATTGGCAACATTATGTCATATGATATGGTATCATTTGCAGGACTCAACAAATCTCCAAGCGGAAGACAAAGAGGCGGCGTACATCCGGCGAGTGACGCGCGAGATCCGCGCCCTCTGTCGGCGTAACGACACGACGCGGCACGACGACGACGTGCACCCCGTGCACAGGAAGATCAGCCTCACCTGCCACACCGCCTGTCTGCTCAGAGTAAGTAGCTGAAGGTCATTCACGCACTCACCCACGTAGCTCTAGTAAAGGATACTCAATCACTAACACATACAGTCACTCACTCATTCATTCACTCGTCAACTTACTCACACACTCACATACTCATTCACCCACTCACTTATTCACAAATTAACTCGCGTACTCACTTTCCCACACACTAACTCACCCTTGTATTCATGCAATCACTCATCTATTCAAACATCCACTCACTCACTCTCTCAATATATAGAGGGGCTTGCATATTCGGTAATTTGTGAGAAATGGGGTAATGATTGTTGTGTGTAATTTTTGATTTAATAATAATAAAAGTGCTTAGCTCTGTGTTATGTGTCAGTTTTCATTTATAATAGATTTAAAAACCTTAAAATGAGTTATTTCTCTACGGATTCTGTAAAAAATCGTTCTATGTTTCTGTTTTTGTATATTGTTTAACCTCATGTCCTTGTACGTTGCAGCAAGGCCTGGCCCCGGGCGAGGAGGAGCGCCGCGGTCGGCTGCGGTCGCCGGCGCCGTCCCCCGCGCCGTCCCCCGCGCCGTCGCCCGCGCCGTCCCCCGCCGGCAGCCCCGTGCCCGCGCCCACGCATACCTCGCGATTCATGGTCAGTGCGCACTATACCTACTGCCTGTTTACACAAGCCAGTACATCAAGCTACCAGAAACTGACTTATTTTCCCAGTCAACTTTGAATAATGAAGATGGCATCCAGGCCGATTGTCAGTTCAGCCAGCTGCGCAGGACACATTATAGTGCACGCACATTCGCGCAGACACAGGTGCACTCTCTATTCCCTCACTCTCATAG
Organism: Heliothis peltigera; assembly: GCA_958496145.1. NCBI lineage: Eukaryota > Metazoa > Arthropoda > Insecta > Lepidoptera > Noctuidae > Heliothis > Heliothis peltigera. The sequence goes on from OY292351.1 coordinate 3,817,635, forward strand.
TCCGATGGGACGGCAATCCGACACGACCGGAGAGAGATCACAAGCAGGACCGACTGCAACGTGCTCTCCGATGCACGGGTGTATCAATTACCAACTTGTTTTAAGAGGTTTTTAGAAACACCCAGACTAAGTCAAACACACATGTTCCTTCACACAAATGTTGGACTTATGCGGGAATCGAACCCGCGACCAGCCTCTGGAGTCATCTGGTCCGAAAAAAAAAAAATTGTTCTATTGTTCAATTTTAGTTCCTTAGACCATGTTCTTTTTGTTGGCAGGTGACGCGAGTGACGCCCGAGCGCGATTCCTCAACGGACAGCAGCGGGTCTACCTCGTCTTCAACCTCCACACCAACCAGGCTACCCTACTGTCCGCCTTCACGGTTCAAAGTTGTACAAGTACGTATATATATAGTCAAATTCAATACTTTATTATAGAACTGTCAAAAACGGTTACTCTCTATGCAATTTGTGTGAAAACACAAACTATGACGTCACAGATTTTTCACATCAATCCATATACTTATTTCGATTATATTACCAATAAAAAAATAAAAACAGTTTTCGATTCAAAACGATAAATTAAACTGACATTATTTTAAGATGCTTTACAAAATGAATATGATAAAGTATTTTATTTATGACCTAGTCCGCATCCCTATTGCTTCGTTGGTCTACTAGTTGTATGACGCGACTGCTGTGCACGGGGTTTCGGGATCGAATCCTCGAGGCCGCAATCGGTTTGTGGGTTTTTGGGAGATTTTCATAAGGCAGCCCGGAGTCTGGAAGTTGGTGATTGATTCACCCGTGCATCGGAGAGCACGTAAATGTCTGTCCTGCTTGTGATCTCTCTCCGGTCGTGTCGGATTGCCGTCCCATCGGACTATGAGAGTGAGGGAATAGAGAGTGCACCTGTGTCTGCGCGAATGTGCGTGCACTATAATATGTCCTGCGCAGCTGGCTGATCTCCATAAATGAGAACGGCCGCCGTAGCCGACAATCGGCCTGGACGCCATCAGTTAAAATCTCGCTGCAGACTCGGTCATAAATCATTTGAGTGTTTCGCTCTCTTTCCCACTCACGGGCCTTATGGGCAGGCCACGCCCACACGTAGTCCTGTGCATTACTGCAGTCGATAAGTGATATCGATAGTTTTATATATTTATAAATGGGTGATAGAAATAAATACACTTTTTTTTTAATTTTATTACCAAATTTACTACAAAGCATATTAAATATATAAACAAAAGAACGTATATATAAAACTAAAAATAGAAAATTAAAATTCTTCGTCTGAGTCATCGTCATCATCATCCACATGAATGATGAACTCTTCGCATAAATGTGCTCTTCTTAAGTCTTTATCTTGCAGCAATTCTGCATGTTCCACACATTTTTGCCAATTTTCAATGTAAACATTGGAAATGGGTTCATCGACTATCGATAATGGCGTTGAGCGCGCGCAGCTAGCGCACATCCCTACTCCGATTATGATTTATGACCGAGTCTGCAGCGAGATTTTAACTATACTATAGTCAAATTCAATACTTTTATAGAACTGTCAAAAACGGTTACTCTCTATGCAATTTGTGTGAAAACACCACATATGACGTCACAGATTTTTCACATCAATCCGTATACTTATTTCGATTATATTACCAATAAAAAAATAAAAACAGTTTTCGGTTCAAAACGATAAATTAAACTGACATTATTTTAAGATGCTTTACAAAATGAAAGGAAATGAAAGGAATGAAAGGAAGTCGTGGTGGCCTAGTGGTTCAAGCACCTGCCTTTCGAGTATGAGGGTGCGGGTTCGATTCCAGGTCAGGCAAGTACCAATGTAACTTTTCTAAGTTATACGTACTTTCTAAATTTATCTTGGACACCAATGACTGATTAAAGGTGAAGGAAAACATCTCGAGGAAACCTGGACTATAAAGTCTGAAAACACCAACCCGCATTGAGCAAGTGTGGTGATTAACGCTCAATCCTTCTCCTTGGGAGAGGAGGCCTGTGCCCAGCAGTGGGACGATAAATAGGCTGTGATGATGATGATGATTACAAAATGAATATGATAAAGTATTTTATTTATGACCTAGTCCGCGTCCCTATTGCTTCGTTGGTCTACTAGTTGTATGACGTGACTGCTGTGCACGGGGTCTCGGGATCGATTCCTCGAGGCCGCAATCGGTTTGTGGGTTTTTGAGAGATTTTTATAAAGCAGCCTGGAGTTTAGAAGTTGGTGATTGATTCACCCGTGCATCGGAGAGCACGTAAATGTCGGTCCTGTGCCTGATCTCTCTCCGGTCGTGTCGGATTGCCGTCCCATCGGACTATGAGAGTGAGGGAATAGAGAGTGCACCTATGTGCGTGCACTATACTATGTCCTGCGCAGCTGGCTGATCTCCTTAGAGAAAAGTAAAATTCTTTCTAGCTATATCGACTTTCACGCAATCCATCCCTCGTTTCTTTGGTCGTCCCCTTCCTCTATATCTATCCAGGTTCTTGCTCGAGACTTCCCTCAAAACATAATCCTCATTCCTCCACATAACATGCTCTTAACTTAATAAAGTTTAAAATTTAAAAAATATATATGACGAAAATTTTGATAATTTTATAAAAAATAAAATTCTTACTCAATCTTGTAGAAAATAATAAATCCATTTGCAAGCTGAAAGATATTGAAGCTGAATTTCAGTCGTCTCAACAACTGGTTCCGTGGTGTAGTGGTTATCACATCTGCTTTACACGCAGAAGGCCGCCAGTTCGATCCTGGCCGGAATCATATCTTTTTGTAGTTTATTTCAACATTTTAAGCTTTTTTTGAGTTTTTGTTTCAATAATTTTGTTTTGTTTTATTATATTTTCTACTTCGTGTGTGCTATTTTTCTTAAAAATACATATTCTACTAGCAGACCCGGTCACGCGTTGCTGTGGTTAAGGTTTTTGCTATAATAATATACATAATTTCCAATACAATAATATTGCGACTATAAATTAAAATGTAAGTAATCCTATCTTTCAAGTTGGATCAAACTGCACACGGTATGCAAATTTGTTTAAAATCGGTTAAGTAGTTTAGAAGTCCAATGCGTATAAACAACGTGAGACTTAGTTTTTAATATATTTCGAAGATTATTCTCGGTCACAAGTGATCATAATTTTTTTTGCTTATCTATAAAACGAACTAAATATTTTTAGGCGACAACCATAATAGACACAGAATTAACAAAAAAAATACAATAAAAAAGATCAAACCCAAATTTCAAAATAAAGTAAAAGGTTTGGTTCGTATTTGTTTTCTTTCAAAATTTTATAGGTTCCAAAACTAGTTGACTAATTTGAAAAAAATCTTTCTATCTTGTGAAGCTACACTATCCCCAATGATAAATGATAAATGATAAATGATATTTATTTTGCAAATAGGTTGAAATCAACACTTTTACACGTCAACACATTTTTTATAAAATAACGAGATGAGGTCGGCATTTCCTAACTGACTGCCTTGAGAAGAAACGCCGAAACAAACTCAAGGGTCATAGTCTCTTTTAAAGTCCAGACATAAAATAAATTACATACTAAAGTATGGATGAGCAATGTAGGCTTGTGTCTGAAATGACCTTTTGAAGAAAGTGTCATACAAGTTTGAATGGACCTGTCCAATCAGCTGGTACGCATTTGTCGGTCTTCGTTGAACTCAACAGTAACATTGGAGCTCAACAATCCGACGAACATAACAGCAGAAAGGACATTTGGGTAGGCCACTTATAGTACTCAAACTGTCAGACAGAATTATACTCTAAAGAAAAAAAAAAAAAAAAAACTTAATGAAAAACCCACATTGTTCACACACTCACAAAAAAAAAAAAGAAAGAGCATCTACTTTAACAGTAGGTTTACATGTCAGCAATATATAGCATATAAATAAATAAAATATAAAAAAAAAAACTATGGGGATTATCCAATAGAATTGTAACATGTCGATAATTTGACAATGAACATAGGCTATGTCTTATCCGGGTACGGGGAAGAAATTCCCTGGTTACGCGAAAGAAACCGAGAGATACTACTTCAGGGAAGAAATTCCCCGGGGAAGCAGGAGAAACCGCAAGCAACTGCTAGTTGAATAATAAAATACTAACATGCAATAAATATCTCCTTTCCAGGTAATAGAACCACCGCAGATTCAGGTGCATCCAGCTTCGAATACACCCAGAAAGTCACCATCACGTTTCTCCGTGACCAGAAATTACGACTCAGTGTATAATCCCACCCCCACGCCACCAAACAGTCCCGCTCAGCCCATATACACTCAACTACAGAATGAAGTGGTCACTCAACTCAAACACGAAGCTTTGACTCAACCGAAGAACGAAGTAGTGGCTCAGACGAAGAATGATACCACTCAAACTAAAAACGAAGTAGTGACTCAGATTAGACATGATACAAATGTTAAATGTGAACCCTTAAGTAATGAAGTGTTAGTTAAATCTGAACTCAACAGTCAAAGTTTGGATGCACAGATGAAAAACGAAGTACATACGCAAGTTAAAAGTGAGATAACTACAGTTAAAAATGAACCGGTTAGTGATTTAGTTAATAAATCGCCTAGGAAAGTTATTACTACACAAGTTCGCAGCCAAGCGATGAAGCAATCGAAGCTTGATCAGTTAAGCCAAGTTCAAAGCGAGCCGACGGTTTTAGTTAAAAGTGACGTAACTATAAAATCAGATGACAAACCGGCAGATTTAACTCAAAGTTCAGAAACAGTTAAAAATGAATCTAGTACGCAACTTTCAACAGATGAAGTAACAGTTAAGAATAATGTGACAACCCAAATAAAAAATGTTGCTACACCTAAAAATGAAGGGAATGCTCAAACGCAAGATACGTCCACAGTTCCAGTTAAGAATGAACCTGTAAGTACAGTTAAAAATGTTGTAACTACACAAGTACATAATGAACCAATTACAGTAAAAGTTGAGTCTGAAATTCAAGTTAAAAATGATCAAGTAGCTGCGAAATTTGAGTCTACAAGTCAAACGAGTAATATCAAAGATGATAAATCTACTAGCATTGAGTCTCAAAATATAATTGACGATAAAAGAGAGTTAGAGGAGAAACTTAAAGGTTTACCTATAGAATTTTTGAGTCATATCGGACCTACGCCTCAAGCAAGGAACGATACAGTGACGCAATATAATACTGAAGCTGATGCTCGGTCAAGGAAACAAGTTGAGTCCACAGATCAAGGTCATACTGAAAAATCTTCAAGTATTGATACAAGAAATGAATCAGTTACTCAAACGAACATAGAATTAGTGACTCAACATAGACATATACCAGTCGAGCCTACTAGTTTAGCTAATATTGACGACAAAGTGATAAAATCTACAATAATTGAGCCTTCAATTCAAAATGAGACGGTTACTCATAATAAAACAGATATAGTTACTCAGATTAAGAATGTACCTATTGAATCTACAAGTAAAAGTATAATAGACATTAAAGAAACTCAAAACACAAGTGTTGAGCATACAATTCAAGTTAAGAATAGTTCTAATACTCAACTACAAACAGAATTAGAGACTCAACATAAAAGTGTACCAGTTGAAGTAAATATTGAAAGAAATAGTGGAATTAAGGAAACAAATGTTGATTCTTTACTTCAAGAGAGTACGTCACTAGCCAAACCCGATTCAGAATTTACTATGACAACAACAAACCTACCGGTAGAGAATAAAACAAAACAGGACAAAACTATATTAGTTGAACCTGTAATTGAAAACAAAAATACCGCAGTTTTAACAATAAAAAAAGAATTGACGACTCAGACACAGAATATACCAGTTCAGCCTAAGGATAAAGCGAAAGTTGAGCCAGTGAGTCTAAAACAAATCATAAATACAAACACACAACTCAAAACTGAGCTTCCAACTCAATCTGAGTCTTCCAGTTCGAATAAACCAAGTTTAGACTCTAGGACTCAACTAAGAGACTTGTTAGAGACTTCTAGTAAGATTAAAACTTCGCCTTCGCATTCTATTTTGCCGAAGACTTCTATAGCAACTATAGAGGAGTCGCCGGAATGTGAAGATATAGAACTCAGTGATTCAGACGTGACGAAAGATACTCAATCCCAGAGTACGAGTGATTCTAGCAAGACTAAGACGAATGTTGAGTGTATGACGGCTTCTAAATCGAACGCAGTAGTTGAGTATGCAAGTTGGGACTTAAAACCGAGCATTGATCCCCAAAAGGCAGAAATTGAAAAAACTGGTACGGTTGAAACAAAAGTTGAGTCTAACGACCCAATAAGTACCTCGAGTACTCAACTCGAGAATACTCAAGCAAAGTCAGGCGCATTAAGTGATAAAACTGACTCAAATGTGATAGATCTTAGTATTAAATCAATATTCGTTCAAAGTGATTTAAAATATAGTGATGTGGTCAAAAGTGATAAAAACGCTGGCGGCAAAACCAAAGTGTGTAGTGACAGACAAACGGACAAAGCTATGGACAATATCGTAGCTATAACAGAAGACTTAGGTAATATAATAAAAGAAATGAAAGTTTTAGTTAAAAATAAAAATAGTTTAGACGATACAGTACCTGCTGATAGTGTTTTACTTAAAAAGAATAAAAGCGAATCCAGTCTGGATAGTCCTGATCTAGAAGTTTCTAGACTCATGGAGAAGAGGGTGGAATGTGTGTTCGACAGTAATTCGTCTCTAGAAATTTCTGGAAGCTCCATGGAAAGTCTTAATGAACAGAATAAAACTGTTCAGGAGCTCGACAGACGAAAATCCGGTACAATTCTATCTACAGAAGGCAGTATGGAATCAACCAGTGACGTCACACCTGTGAACAGCGGAAATTTTCTCAATCTCTCTCTCAGTTCTAATGAGAGCGTATCTCCTATCTTTGGTAAAACCAAACTCATACACGATTCGCTTTCGAGTTTAGAAGCGAGTGTTAGTTCTTTAGACTCGGCTAAACACGATAGAGTTATGGTGACTTCAGCTGACTCCGGCATAGAGTACTCGCTGCAGCATCCATCAGAGAACAGAGATGATAATTCATCTAACGAAGGCACTTTGACAAACAACTCTAGTTTGAGAGACACAGTGAGAAAACCTGAGTTGTATCAAACAGGAGATTCTGTCGCGTCGTCACCAAAGAGAGCGTCGAGCTTACTCGACGTACCAGCGCTAAAGAACAAAGGAATTGATAGAATGAGAAAGATTTCCTGGGTAGCACCGTCTTCCAGCTTCCATATACCCAGACCGGAAGAGAAAGAAGCTAAACCTTCTCATTTAGAGAAGCTGTTAAGTTTATTCCAGCATCCCAGTAGCATATTCTCAAGAAGTTTAACAAGCGATGATGAGAAAAAGTCAGCGTCAAACACTCCACCAAGAAAAGATTCTTCTCTCACCAGCTCTTTTTGGTCTTGGGGAAGTACAATAGAGAAAGATAGAGAAGAGGACAGTTCAGAGGCTACAGACTCTACCTTATCTGAAAGAGTCCAAGTCTCATTCGTAGACGAGTCGTTTTCTAGAAAGTTGGATTCTAAAACGCCGTCAACTGACACCGACAATACGTTGAGTGAATTCCAATCGTTTCCCACGCAAGAGAGTGAGAGTGTAGAAGAAAGAGTTACCAAAACCACCGAAGATATAATAGTACAAAATTTAGACTTAAGCGTAATTAGTAGTACGAAGAGAATTGTAGATAGTGAGAAGATTAAAGACGATCTCGTAAGAGATGGACAGGAGAACACAGAGAAAGAAGTAGCCAGGCCTCGGTCTTTCGCGGCGGTTCTCAAAAGCTCTGGTTCTGAGAATTCTTTAGATAAGCAAAACAGTCCTGATAACGGACAGCCTGTTGATAAACTACCTAGCAAGGTGATAAGAGGTATTAAAGAAAATATTAGCCCTGAAAACACTCTAACATCAAGCATGACGAATACGAAAGCTTTAGCAGTTGAATTAGAAAGACAAGTCAAAAACCCAACGAATGTATTAGAGCCACTCAAAAATGAACCTAAACTTGAAGAAGTTAAGACACAAAGTGATATGGCACCTATAGCTACTATCGAAGAAACTGACGACGATAATCCTTTACAACTAGCGTACATAGACGATGTTAAAGTAGATTCGGATATAACAATCGATACTCGTGTCGCGGAAATCGATAAAGACGCGAAAATCGAAGGCATCGATTTGGGGAAAGATGCGTTGTCTTATTTGATATACGAGAATCGAGACTTTGAAATCGGGGCCGGTAGTGTCGTTAAAACCACAGTACAACAGGGTTCCTTAGCCGAGGAATTGAAAGAAGCGGAAATTAAGGAAACCGCTGATCTCTCACCGGAATTGGTTGTAGAAGAAAATGTACAAGGCAACGTCTTTACCGCTAAGGAAGTAATTGGGTTGCGAACATCTCCGATCATACCCGAGCGAGCTAAGCTAAAGAAATCGAATTCTCTAGAGGATCTCTCTCAGTTGACAGACGAAACCAGCCCCAAAACAAAAACTATAGCCTTCAAAGTCCCCGAAAGCACTACTCCTAGAGATATCCCTGAACGCAGATCGAAATTGAGGACTCGTAGTGGATCCAGCCCCAAATCATTGCCTGAAAGTTTGAACAAACCATGCCCTTTGACTAAAATGGATTTAATCCTATCCAAAAAGAAGAAAAAGGTCTCTTCCTTAGGCAAAATAGCGAGAGATTCCCTTCTAGCTTTGAATATGAGTGAGGAAGAGATCGCAGAATTCAGACGTTCTTACAAATTGACGTCTGTAGAGAGTCTGAAATCTTTGGAATCTGTGTCAGAAAGCGGGAATTCCGTTGATTCTCGCTGCAGGGCGTGCCTAAGACATTCGCAGGAGAGCTTAATGTCCCTAGATTCAATTTCGGAAGATTGCCGTTGCACAGACAGGGAATGCGACAAGCCTGGAAAGTCGACGAGATAATTTTGAATTTGGAATCGGAAATTTGTTTTTTTTTTCTTGTCTTTTTAATGTATAGAGAATATTATTTTTAAGACCTTTTTATGTTGTCTGTTGTTGCTTATTTAATCGTAGAGGTGTGAGTTGGATATTTTTATCGATACTTAATTTTAATAGGCTACTTAACAGAGTAATAGTATTCGGGTTATTGAAGTGATTTCTACATATACAACGTGTATAAAAGCGCAAAACTTGAAAATAGTTTGATCAGAATAACGAGCAGTATCAATTAAACCACTTTTTAATATAGGTCACATTAAAAAAAAATCTTCATTTAAAACGTTGTCCTGTCTATTAAATTGTAGGTCAAGCCATTAGCTGCTCAAAACCAATAAAATAGGTGAACAAACACAAATTGTTGTTAACCAATTTAATTTTTCCCATCCGTGGGACAATAATAGCTCTTATTTCTATGCCAATACGAATCTTCCATGCAGTGAATACCATGAATTAGTTGAAGTGAACAATATTTTTTTCTCTGGAATAGGTCAATTACATTAAAAATCAGTTGGGGTGGCTGAGGTTTTGCGCATTTAATGTTACACGTTGTAATTTTAATGAAACATTTATTTCGGGAATTTGAGGGTAGATCGATACGTATGGCGTGACGGCCAGACGCTAGGTCATGCCGTCAGATCCCAGGCAATACATATAAGGTATTATACTGGAGCACACTACTTTTACAGGTCATTTAGTACATGCCAAGGATCATGTGTACCACAAAAAAGTTGAATGGCCAAAGGGTTAACGACCAAACGCCTTCATAGAGACCGGCGTTATAAGTACAATTTGGCGACTGAGATGATGAATTTAGTAAAAAATGTTATTATTTTCATAACTTTTTTTTGTGATAAACATGATCCTTAGCATGTACTAAATGACCTGTAAAAATATAGTGCACTAGTTTTGTTACACCTTATACAGGGTGACTGGTAATTAGTGACCGATATTTAAACACGTGATTGTACTCATGATTACAAAAGAAACTTTCTAGTTTTTTTTATTATTATAGCAAAATGACTGACAACGCGGGCGCGGGGCCTCGCCGCTAACAGCTGATCGGGCGACGGCGCGCGCGAAATTTTAATTTTGTTGTAATGATAAAAAAAATAACAAAACAAGTTTCTTCGGGAAAGTTGTTCGTAATCATGAGTACAATCACGTGTTTAAATATCGGTCACTAATTACCGGTCACCCTATATGCGTTTTACTGATATCCTTGACCTTGTGTACAGCGTAAACTGTTTATATGACGCGATTTTTTCGATTATTGTATACACTACAGAAATAATACAAAATAAAAATATATTAAAATAGATTTCAGAAGTTTTATATCTCAACTTGCACCTTTGCTGACCCCGTTAGTTAAATTCAGAATGTAATTCGACAGATTTACTTTGTATAATGAACATTATTATATTTTTGACCTTTTGACTGCCACGTCAAAAAAAAAGACGTGCCCTCAGCGCCAAGCTAAGAATTCATCCATAAATACCTACAATATAGTAGTGAGTTCGGAATTATATCGATTGAAACTGACTATTAATTTTGAACTTTAAAGTCTGTCATGTATTCGTGACCGTGGCGTGCTGGGCACTTTTTGGTTTGTCATCTATACGTGACTGTGGCGGTCAAAATGTTAAATCTATGCTCGTGGTTAATGTGGACTTAATAAACATTGATGTATAAGGCTTTTTCTATAATAATAAAAAGTCATGTATAGAAAGATATTTATTTCAATTTTGAAATGAAAAATAAGAGAGTTTCTTTATTATCAACTGCCTAGCCTTTTTTGAACTATGTTGGGGTCGGTTTCCAGTCTAACAGAATGCAGCTGAGTACCAGTGTGCCACATGGAGCGACTGCCTATCTGATCTCCTCAATCAAGTAACCTGGACAACCCGATACACCTTGGTAAGAGTGGTTGCCAAACTTTCAGGCTTCTGACCACCCGTAACAGCTGCCAAAGATGTACAAATGACAGCCGGGACACAACAATTTGACGTGCCTTCCGAAACACGGCGGAACTTGTCATGTTAAGATGGTCACACATCCATGGAGCGAACGACCAATGCGACTGCTATTTAGCCGCAAGCCCCTATTTTTAACCTTCAAAAAAGAAAGATGTGCCCTCAGCGCCAAGCTAAGAATTCATCCATAAATAGCTACAATATAGTAGTCAATGCAGAATTATATTGATTGAAACTGAGTATTAATTTTGAAGTTTCAAATTGTCATGTAGCCGTGACCGTGGCCTGCTGAGCTCTTTTTGGTCTGTCATTTATACGTGACAGTGGCAGTCAAAAGGTTAAATCATGATATCTTGAATTTGTATCGAGTACTGGTAAAACTAGCGTCGTAAGTCGTCAAAACAAGCAGTGTGTGTTACATGGTATTTTTGTTGAGATCAGATAGACAGTCGCTCCATGTGGCACACTGGTACTCAGCTGCATCCTGTTAGACTGGAAGCCGACCCCAACATAGCTTGGGAAAAGGCTAAGCTATCAGATAACTGTTAAAAAGTGAACGATTCTTGCAAATTGTGGAATTTTATTAATAATCTAGACACAGACGACAGCACATCAAGCTACCCGAAACTGACAAATTTTCCCAATTAACTTTGAACCATATGCTTCAGCGATAAAGTTGAAAATTTATTAAAGAAATTAGACAGATTGTAGTAGCTTGATTTGCTGGCGTTTGTACATGTACACTTAGATTATGTTTTTGAATTGAAATAAATATTTATTTCTAAAATGGACGAATGAAATCACTTGAAAAGATTTTTTTTTGACTGGCAAAGTGTTTCAAATAGTAAAATAGCTAAATAGTAAACCAGCCTCTCAAGTGCGGGTTCGATTCCATGTCAGACAAGTACCAATGTAACTTTGCTAAATTATACGTACTTTCTAAATATATCTTGGACACCAATGACTGATTAAAGGTGAAGGAAAACATCTCGAGGAAACCTGGACTATAAAGTCTGAAATCACCAACCCGTATTGAGCAAGCGTGGTGATTAACGCTCAATTCTTCTCTGTGTGAGAGGAGGCCTGTGCCCAGCAGTGGGACGTATACTTCAGTAATCTTCATTGTTTTGATTTTATTATTTAGAAACACTTTGGCATCAAAAAATATAAGGTTTTTTCACTCTAAATACTTAAAGAGACAGTGTTTTGTACGGACTGAAAAAAATATACGAAAATTTTTGTACTTCTTAAAACCGTGTTTCCTAAAAGTTGGCAATATCCCAAATAGCTGTCAAATATTTACATATTTTAATTAATTTGGCAATTTTACTGTATGATAAATGATATTATTTATTTTTCAATTTGGTAGTCGTGGTGGCCTAGTGGTTAAAGTGCCAACCTCTGAAGTATGAGTGCGTGGGTTCGATTCCAAGTACCAATGCAACTTTTCTAAGTTTGTATGTACTTTCTAAGTATATCTTGGACACCAATGACTGTGCTTCGGATGGCACGTTAAACTGTAGGTCCCGGCTGTTATTGAACATCCTAGTCAGGCGTTACGGGTAGTCAGAAGGCAGTTAGTCTGACGCCAATCTAACCAAGGGGTATTGGGTTGCCTGGGTAACTGGGTTGAGGAGGTCAGATAGGCAGTCGCTCCTTGTAAAACACTGGTACTCAGCTGAATCCGGTTAGACTGGAAGCCGACCCCAAAATAGTTGGGAAAAGGCTCGGGAGATGAATACAGAGCCATATTTTTTATTATCATACAGTAAAATTGCTAAATTAATTAAAACATGTAAATATTTGACAGATATTTGCGACGTTGTCAAATTTTGTGATACGCGTTCTAAATGTGAAATTCCAATATTTTGTGTATAAAATTGATATTGTATCGATTTGATCCGATATAATTGTTTTTTTTTTATTGTTTTATTATAATAACGATCTTGTACTTGAATAGTATTATAACAAATTAATTAATTATTATTAGAATATTTTTTTTCTAAATTATGTGCGGGTAGTCAAAGTTTTAAATATAAAATTTTAAAAATCAGATTCATATAGACAAAGTTGACGAGAACTATATATCCCTTAATTCTTTACCGATTGAATTGAGAACCTCTTTTTTCTGAAGTTGGTTGAAAGGACTTGAAATTCTGTCTACCTTATTAGAAGTTTGTTTGGAAAATATCCAATTTGGAATTTTCATTACAAAATTAATAAATATAGATCTAGAGAATATATTTGTTTATTGTAAAAATAATGTCGGTCATGTCGACTGTTCTCTAAGGAGGTCAGCCAGCTGCGCAGGACATATTATAGTGCACGCATATTCGCGCAGACACAGGTGCACTCTATATTCCCTCACTCTCATAGTCTGATGGGACGGCAATCCGACACGACCGGAGAGAGATCAGGCGCTTGTCTTGACTTGTAAAATTGACCCGACCCGTGTTTGGTTTGAAATTAAATTTTATTAATATTCTCTAGATCTATGATTAATAAGAAAATGGTTAACAAATCCCCAGTTTCTATAAAAATAGAAGTTTGTTTGGCTTGCGGTTGGTAATTTTTGACTTTGAACCCATAGAGTAAACAACAAAAGTTGTATTTTTTGTTTGAGATGGGAGATCATCAAATGACCCCTCCCGCTGTGTGTGCAGCTGGAGAGTGTCAGACTCTTACTGACTAAAATCTAATATGTTCCTTCTGGAGGTCTTTGTGTGCCAGGGCTAAGGTAACTCGCGAGAATAATCCGTAGCAGTATTCTATAGCTTCAAGCCTAAAAGGTGCTGTTCAATAAAAATTCAACCTTTAGACTGACACGTCAAAAAAAGAAAGACATGCCCTCAGCGCCAAGCTAAGAATTCATCCATAAATACCTACAATATAGTAGTGAGTTCGGAATTATATCGACTGAAACATCGAAAGTTGGCAACGTCGCAAATAGCTGTCAAATACTTACACGTTTTAATTAATTTGGCCAATTTACTATATGAAAATAAGAAATATGGCTCTGTAGTGCACTAAAACATTGGATAGGAATTGCAATTAAAACACTAAATTTGATGTTTTAATCTTTTTAGGTGTGAAAAAGGCACTTGGAAAGTTTCCAAATACGTTTGTTACATATAAAACTATATATTCGGTGTCACGATATTAATAATTGCATTCTCTATTAATTTTCTTAGTGCACTACAGAGCATTATTTTATGTTTTCATAGAATAAAATTGAGAAATTAATTAAAACATGTAAATATGAATCTTCAAAAGTCTGTCATGTAGTCGTGACCGTGGCGTGCTGGGCACTTTTTGGTTTGTCATCTTTAAGTGACTGTGGCGGTCAAAAGGTTAACAACGAAGCGAGCAACCCACAGCCCTGGTAGAAAAATTACCGATCGTTAGCAAAAACGATGCGTTTCTTTTTTATAGGCACTGGACATAGATTGATATGGGGTCTAATTATTCAAGTACTTAATTATTGACATTTCTATGGCAACTATCCTAAACAAAATGGCATGATACATTATATTAATAAAAAAAAATTGGTTGCCTGTAAAGTCGGTATACGGGCGAAAGTTTTACGAGACAAAGACTTTGAGTGGTAAAATAATTTAAATGTTCATTCGTTTAGTAGGAAGAAGGATGAAATAATAGTAACAATTTAAAACATTTATTTATACAAAGAATTATTGTCTGTCTCTCTCGCTCTTAGGCGGGCTAACCATGCCCGAGTGGAAGGGACGCGTGCCTCTCACTCGCTCTCATTGTGAGCGCATAACGTGAGCGGAGCGTAACGCAGTTTCTTGAAGTGTCACCCGGCAAACCAATTTATAAGACGTTGTCACGTCAAAAACATCTTTTTTCATAGCTGATCTGACAATTTGACGAAATCACGTTGACTTTTATGAACCGTCAAATTACAAACTTTTCTGTTGAAAATGTTAAGTTAGGACCAGATTTTGGAGTTTGGGTGTTTTTCTGCCTTGATTAAATCTGTAAAATTTCTTTAATAGATTTTCATCACAATATTGGAAGGTTAATATTCGATTGGTGAAATTTGACATATTCGGGTAGGTTGACCTGCTGGTGTCCGTACAAAAATCATACATTGACAGACATAATGCCACAAGTCATTACATTATTAAAAAAACACACTGACCGAATTGAGAACCTCCTCCCTTTTTTGAAGTCGGTTAAAAATAATATTAACATTTGTTTAACTTGAATTGTTTTAGTAAAGATAATATTTCATGCCATTTTTGTTTTTTACAAAAAGAAACGTTATTATAAATATTAACTTGTTATTTACATATGCCAGCACATCAAGGTACTACAATCTGTCAAATCAACTTTGAACCGTAAGCTTCAGCTATAAAGTTGAAAATCTATTAAGGAAATTTGACAGATTGTAGTATATTAATGTTCTGGCGTTTGTAAAACTTGGCAATCAGGATGTGGACTAGGTCAAAAATAAAATACTTTATTATATTCATTTTGTAAAGCATCTTAAAATAATGTCAGTTTAATTTATCGTTTTGAAACGAAAATTGTTTTCATTTTTCTACTGAGAATATAATCGAAATAAGCATACGGCTTGATGTGAAAAATCTGTGACGTCATAGTTTGGGTTTTCATAGAAATTGCGTAGAGAGTAACCGTTTTTGACAGTTCTATTTAAAAGTATTGAATTTGACTAGTTGTCCGCATCCCTACCCCTATGGAGAATAAAAATGTTCAAAGAAAATGCGATTTTTCTAAAGTTTGCTGACAAAAAAAAAAATATACAATTGTAAATAAAAAAAAAACATTGACATGTACAGAAACGATTGTTCAGTTTTTTTTTTGTAAAATAGCGTTAAGTGGTTTAACTAAAAGAGTATAAGGCTTTATACAGACGTGCGATTTTTTTGTCGCTGCGATTTATCGTTTGCGAAAAGTCTTGTCGGAACTTATGTACGAAAAATGTTATATTATATCAGCAATATATCAAATTGATGTATTGGAAACGATTTTTTCTTAATATATTATAGAATTTTGGGATTAAAAAAAAAGTATTCGATTTTTTCTAATAATAAATAATAATGATTACTTAAAATTTAAAAAAAAATGTGTATAAAGTATATACAGAAATGTTTAAGAGAAAGCATTGAATACGTCGCGGGGTTCTATCCAGGTGATTGTATTTCATCGGAAATTGTTCAGCAATTTTGTATACAATAATAAATAAGGAATTTTTCAATCTATCTCGGGTGTTGCTGGACAATTTTCGATATGACGATATCGTGCCTCGAGCTAAGACCAACATTCTGATCATATTACATTCAATTTCTCAATATATTGTACATATTAAATGCTTTTAACGTCAAATTTTCGTCTTTTCTTTGTCCTACCCATAAATATATGTATTCTTGGCTATTTAATATATAGGGTGACTGGTAATTAGTGACCGATATTTAAACACGTGATTGTACTCATGATCACAAACAACTTTCCCGAAGAAACTTTTTTGTTTTTTTTTTTTTTTATCAAGTTTATATATTTCATAGCCCATTTATTGAGTAATAAAACTCAAACTCAAAATCATTTATTCAAACTTGGCTGTAAAACAGCACTTTTTGAACGTCAAATATTACATAGACAGCCCCCAAAACGGCTACCCTTCACCACTTCCTATGTGTTTTCGCTGGGAAGAAGGAGTGGCGCAACAAACTCCCCAGCAACACATGTTAAAAAATAAAATTGAGTTTGTAATTTTAATGTAATTCAAGCCATTATTTCTGAAAAGTATATTCAAAGCGTTCTTGTGAGTCGCCCGGCTGCTCTGATGAAATATAGTAAAAGTCAAATATGAATGAAATGCTTTATTATAGAAATTGAGAAGATGATAGCCAAGCTATTTATTTTCTTTCTAAATAAATGAGTAGGTACCTAGCTAGTAGCTAGGCTGGACCGGAAGCATGTCTTTTATATAATAACAATATAAAATCGGGACACATTTTTCACACACGGTCGGTTAGCCCTAAGGTAAGCTATTGATTAGCTTGTGTTGTGGGTGCCAACACAACTGATAAACTGCATATACTTCACACATATATATATATTTACAAATACATATTACAACACCCAGACCAAAGCCAACAATCATGCTCATCACACAAACGTCGACTTTACCGGGAATTGAACCCAGGACCCTCGGCTCGACCATTGCAACAACGGGGTTTTTGTTGTGTTTTTTTATTGTCAGGAGAATAAAACTTGTAAAAATTAGAAAAATTTGAATAACATACATATAGGCTACTTTTTGTCCCCCCGACCCCCCGAATGACGACCCCGATGGCGCAATGGTTACCACGCCGGACTGCCGAGCTAAGGGTCTCGGGTTCGATTCCCGGTAAAGTCGACATTTGTGTGATGAGCATGATTGTTGGCTGTGGTCTGGGTGTTATAATATGTGTAAAGTATATGGTAGTTTATCAGTTGTGTTGGCACCCATAACACAAGCTAATCAATAGCTTACATTGAGGCTAACCGACCGTGTGTAAAAATGATGTCCCGATATATTATATCCACGCGGGTGACCGTTTCTATATACTACCCTTCAAATTCTTTGAAAGAAAATTACTAGCATTAGCGAAACCAAATTTAGCTAGATCAGGCACATCAACGCCCTCTATTTCAGGGTTATAACCATTCCACCTCTCAGCCCACATAATGTATCTCAATTTCTTCTTATAGGCAGCTTCTTCGGAATTCTTATTCTTTTTAGACCAATCCGTAGCATTCTTTGGGCCGGGCACTCTGACTATCAAACCCTTATCTTCGCTGACTAGTTTACCAGTATCGGGTCTTGTGGTATCGACGGCGTCCATTGCTCGCCTGCCGCCTTTTCCTGTTGCATTTGGGAGTTCAATACCTCTATCTCGAGCGTCCTTGATAGCTTTGGGAGACATTCCAGGGTTCCTTGCGGCGTATTCTGCTATCTCTCTATCTTCTTTCTCTTTCCTCAACCTCTCTTGCTCCAGGACCTGGAGGTAGAGTTCTCTTTCAGCTCTTATTTCGTTGTAGCTACTCTCTGTAACAATTTTAAATTGGGTAGTTAAATTTGATTGATTTAGTACAATTTTTTTAAGAAAACAAATAAACACATGCACGAGGTATATTTTTCTGAAAACAGCGTCAAAATTGGTTGATAAATGGATCAGCAATCAACATTTTTTATATTCGTACTAGCTGTTGGCCGCGACGTCGTCCGCGTGGGCATTTGGATTAGCCCGGACATACATACAGACAAAAATTCTAAGAACTATATTTTAAGCTTCGATATCGAAGGGCTGCGGGTTGTTCGTAAGAGATACCGCGGCCCTGGCACACAGGGACCTCCAGAAGGAACATAGTGGGTTTTAGTCAGTAAGAGTCTGACACTACCTCCAGCTGCACCCTCAGCGGGAGGGGTCATTTGATGATTTCCCAAAAAAAAAAAAAAAAAAAAAGGCTTCGATATCGACGACTAGGCTTAGATCACGCCCCAATTGTTCTTTTAAAAAAATATTCAATGTACAGTTTTGACTTTACTACGATTTTATTATATGTATTGACTAGCGACCCGCCCCGGCTTCGCACGGGTGCAATGCTGATACTAAATACACTACAGAAAAATTCAAACCCAAAAATAACAGTACTTCTCCACTATTTATTGGATGTTATTAAAACCTTCCTCTTGAATCACTCTATCTATTTAAAAAAAACCGCATCAAAATCCGTTGCGTAGTTTCAAAGATTTAAGCATACAAAGGGACATAGGGACAGAGAAAGCGACTTTGTTTTATACTATGTAGTGATGATGAAGAGTGGGATCATAGTGGGGACATCTTGCTATCTCTTTTGCACATGCTTGATCAAATAGCGTTCACGTCACAAGCTTGTATGTGCATCCTTTTTCTGTTATCTAATTGTTTGACTTTTGAAAGGTTTATAAATTACTTATTTCTCAACGGATTCCAAAATATATTTCTGTTTTTGGTTTTGTAAAATGTTACTTTTGATATGAATAATTAAAAAAAGAGTCAGATACCCTCTTTTAAGGGTCGGTTCATATCTGACGTAAAATACGCCGAGCGTATCAGTCGCACTAACGTATCATCGGTTGTGTGTGAACGGTCATCAAGTGTTTTTCTATATATTTGTCAGTTCTGGCGTTACGCGACGCATATTCCGTTAGATATGAACCGACCCTAAAAGATTTTTAACAATACTTACGCATGACAGAATAAGCGTTCATAACTTCTGTGACTGAATGCCATTCTTTTTTATATTTCGTATGATTTGAATAATATCTGTATATTCGTATCATATGCTTAAATCTGTCCATGATGCCAGACGCTAATAGACCTAGTTCGTAAGACAAGGTATTCTTGTACTCCTCTTGAATTTTCTCTACCATCCGTAATTTGTACATCGCATCTAGAAAATAAAATATAGGTAAGTCGTGGTGGCCTAGTGGTTAAAGAGCCAACTACTCAAGTAAAAGTTCGTGGGTTCCTGCAAGTACCAATGCAACTCTTCTAAGTTTGTATGTACTTTCTAAGTATATCTTGGACAACAATGACTGTGTTTCGGATGGCACGTTAAACTGTAGGTCCCGGCTGCCATTGAACATCCTTGGCAGTCGTTACGGGTAGTCAGAAGCCAGTTAGTCTTACGCCAGTCTAACCAAGAGGTATTGGGTTGCCCGGGTAACTGGGTTGAGAAGGTCAGATAGGCAGTCGCTCCTTGTAAAACACTAGTACGCAGCTGAATCCGGTTAGACTGGAAGCCGACCCCAACATGTTGGGAAAAGGCTCGGGAGATGATGATATATGTATATTACAGACTTCTAAGTTTAGTCAGCATTACCTTTGCACATGTTTATTGTCATGTTTATCAATTGAATGGACATGAGGTGATTGCCCCACTCTTCGCGGAACAGCCTCCCAGGATGTTTATTTTGACAGTAACTGCATAAGTAAACTGCAAAGAATTTATAAGTTATTTCACCCGCATCTTTGGTTACTGCTCCGCTCCCGTGTGTCTTAGCGTGACGGTATATAGCCTATAGCCTTCCTCGATAAATGGACTATCTAACACTGAAAGTATTTTTCAAATCGAACCCGTAGTTCCTGAGATTAGCGCGTTCAAACAAACAAACTCTTCAGCTTTATAATATTAGTATAGATACATTCATATAATACGGTAGGTGACAACTAACGTATTAGGCTAACTCGTGGCTAAGTAACAACAAAGACAACTAGTCATATTCAATACTTTTATAGAACTGTCAAAAACGGTTACTCTCTATGCAATTTGTATCAAAATAAAAACTATGACGTCACAGATTTTTCACATCAAGCCGTACACTGATATCGATTATATTATCAACTAGCGGTCGCCCGCGGCTCCGCCCGCGTGGATGTCGGTTTTCGCGACAAAAAGTAGTCTATGTGTTGTTCTGATATATAACCTATAGAGCACCCCCGCGGCTACGCCAGTGTGGATGTCGATTACCGCTACCAAAGCCTAACTTTTGTCGGGATGAGAAGCTCGCGCTCGGACCTCCCGCCTTATTATACCTACCGACCGACCTGCTGATTATCGTATTTTATGTATAAGTTTGGTATTTCTACACCGATTTCTATGATTCTTTTTTTATAGAATATATTATAATGTTATCTTTTGTTAATTAGGCATGAGCGAGAATTTTATAAACTTAAGAGTAAACAAATCAATAACAAATAATCAGAAAGCTACGAACTGGTAAACTATCGGGAGTTATACGTGTTATTGTGAGTCAACCATTAAAGATATACATATGCTGTTGTGGAATTATTTTTAGATAATTTTATGTAGAATATTTCCGTCATACATGATTTCTATGTAGCTTTAACCATTAAGGCTGCACACGTGACGAAAGCTTAAAAAATGGTGTAACTTCTCCCGTTTTCCCAACATTTTCCTTCACTGCTCTGCTCCTATTGATTGTAGCGTGATGAAAAGTATCCTATAACCTGCCCAGGAGTATGAAGAATAATTGTACCAAGTTTCATTAAAATCCGTCCAGTAGTTTTTGTTCCTATTAATAACATACAGACAGACAGACAGACAGACAGACAAAAATTTTACTGATTGCATTTTTGGCATCAGTATCGATCACTGATCACCCCCTGATAGTTATTTTGAAAATATATTCAATGTACAGAATTGACCTCTCTACAGATTTATTATAAGTATAGATAAAAAAATGAAAACAATTTTCGTTTCAAAACTATAAATTAAACTGACATTATTTTAAGATGCTTTACAAAATGAATATGATAAAGTATTTTATTTTTGACCAAGTCATCATCCTAATTTTTTTGAAAGTAAATGTTATGATGACACTATATTTTCACATGAAGTCGTCTATTTTGCTTCAATATTATAAATCAAAAAAATCAAATAGATTTTTTCCTTCAAAACAATAAAATGAAAGTGATATTATTTTAAGATGCTTTACAAAATTAATATCATAAAGTATTTTATTTTTGACCTACTCAACTACGGAATTATAAGAATTTAAAACTTACATAAAGTTATGATCGGAGTGTATTTTATCGATTCAAACATGGCTGCAAGAATTATCAGAATACTGAACGTAAATACAAAATTAACCCTATGTGTTAATTAGAAATCTAATTGAAATTGTTTAATGGTAAAATTCTAATGAATATCTGCCATTATCTGCCTAGCCTTTTCCCAAGCTATGTGGGGGTCGGCTCCACTCTTAATCGGATGCAGCTGAGTACCAGTGTTTTACACGTAGCAACTGCCTGTCTGACCTTCGCAACCCAGTTACCTGGGCAATCCGATACCTCTTGCTAAGACTAGTTGTCACATTTTCAGGCTTCTGACTACCAGTAACGACTGCCAAAGATGTACAAATGACAGCCGGGACCCACCAATTTAGCGTGCCTTCCGAAACACGGAGGAACTCGTCATGACAAGATGGTCACACATCTACGGACCGACCGCGCTAAGCGTTGCTTAACCTTATGATCGATCGACTCGTATGGCTGTTAGTTAGCCACGAGCACCTCTTGAATAGATATCATAAGATTTGAAAAAGACCATCTCACTGGCACCAAGCAAAATGACATAACAGCCTAGTTGGTCTAGTAGTCCTATGACGCAACGGCTTCGATTCCCGCGTAGGCTGAAAATTGCTTTGTAGGTTTTAAGAGACTTTCATAAAGCAGCCCGGAGTTTGGAAGTTGGTGATCGATTCACCCGTGCAGTGGAGAGCACGTAAATGTCGGTCCTGCTTGTGATCTCTCTCCGGTCGTGTCGAATTGCCGTCCTGGTGTGAGGGAATAGAGAGTGCAACTGTTTGTCATTGATTGTCGTAACTGGGTTGAGAAGGTCAGTCAGGCAGTCGCTCCAGGTGGCACACTGATACTCAGCTGCATCCGGTTATAACTGGAAGCTGACCCCAACATGGCTTGGGAAAAGGCGAGGCAGATGGAGTGGAGAGATTACCTAATTTTTTCCACGTTTTTCTACCTACACTCATTTTTCTTGTTTGTTATTTGTTGTGGCAACCCTAACCAAACATTTAATAAGTAGGTATTATAATTGCTTAAACATGGGACATTAATAAAACCTTTAATTACTTAGTAAATGCTAATAAAATTCCATTTAAATCATTTATTGATTAAAAGCGTTTTTTTATTCAATCCAAGATGGCGTCGATCGTTGAAAGAAGAGAATTGAAAATATTGGGTTTAATTTTTATATTACTATTTTCATGTGAGTAATTATATTTTGTTATTTAATAAATTAAATCATTAGCCATTTTATCGACCCACTGCTGGGCACAGGCCTCCTCTCACACAGAGAAGGATTAAGCGTTAATCACCACGCTTGCTCAATGCGGGTTGGTGATATCAGACCTTAGTCTAGGTTTTTTCGAGATGTTTTCCTTCACCTTTAATCAGTCATTGATGTACAAGATATACTTAGTAAGTACAGACGCCAGCACATCAAGCTACTTCAAACTGACAATCTAAATAATATACACGCTAAGGATCATGTTTACCACAAAAAACGTTGATTAACCTAGGGGTCAACGATCGAGCGCGTTCGTAGAGACAGGCGTTATGCGTACAATTTAGCGACTGTTATGTTAAATTAAATAAAATATGTTGTTGTTTTCATGACTTTCCTTGGTAAACATGATCCTTAGCATGTACTAGATGACCTGTAAAAATATGGTGCACTAGTTTTGTTACACCTTATACATATTATGTGGCCTAGTGGTTAAAACACCAGCCTCTTGAGTCTTTATACACATCTTTGGCAGTCGTTACGGGTAGTCAGAAGCCAGAAAGTCTGACAACCAGTCTTACCAAGAGCTATCGGGTTGCCCAGGTAACTGGGTTGAAGAGATCAGATAGGCAGTCGCTCCGTGTGGCACACTGGTACTCAGCTGCATCCGATTAAGACTGGAAGCCGACCCCAACATAGCTTGGGAAATAGCTAGGTGGATGATGTATTTAGCATTATCTATATGAATGTCAAAAATATACAAATGGTTTTTATGACATTATGTTCCAGTTTCACAGGTTACTGATAAGTTCCAGATAGTTTATCTGGCAGATAATTTCATACAAATTCTGTTCCATTTTTTAATTTATTTGGTAAATAGTGGCTTTCAGTAACCTGTGAAACTGGCCTTAATACAGTAGTTGACAACTAGTCAAATTCATTACTTTTATTGAACTGTCAAAAACGGTTACTCTCTATAGTCGTATTTTTATTTAAACGATACAAAATGACGTTTACTGTGTTGTCAGTTTTTGATGAAATAAAAATAGTGTTGCGAAAAAGTGAATGAATGGAAAAGTTCCTGAATTAATGAAATTACTTAGATTGATTAGTGAATAATTAGTGTGCCAACCTACTGATATCTTAGGTTAGGATAGGTGCTTAGTACATACCAATGAGTTTTAGACCACTATATGTTTCTATAGTATTCTGAATACTACCTATATTGAATAGATTGTTTTCAAAAAAATGCGAGGAAACTTGTAGGCTTGTACTATTTTCAGTAAATCATGTAGTTGAAACAATAGATGTATAAAATATATAAATTATAGGTACTAGGAAGGTAATAAAAATAAAAAAACAAGGCTTATTACATAAATTATTTTTAATAAGCTGCGCTTTTTAATAAGCCGACCTAAAACGGATTGTAGTTACATATATACTACTAGTAACTTATATCAGAGCACTTTTTCACTATTTTATTTTACACATATTATTCTTTAAAATTTTCAAATGTAAAATTATGGTTCACTCATAGTTCATTCATCTGATTGAACGAGAACTGAACCCATCACTATTACTTTAAATGTGGCCACATTATTTTACAAAGTGACATTAGCTACTGTCATTTTGTATCGTTTAAATAAAAATACGACTATATGCAATTTGTGTGAAAACACAAACTATGACGTCACAGATTTTTCACATCAAGCCGTATACTTATTTCGATTGTATTATCAAAAACAAAAAAATGAAAGCAATTTTCGGTTCGAAAAGATAAATTAAACTGACATTATTTTAAGATGCTTTACAAAATAAATATCTATAATCATATCGGGACACCTTTTCGCACACGGTCGGTTAGCCCCATGGTAAGCTATTGATTAGCTTGTGTTATGGGTGCCAACACAACTGATAAACTACATATACTTTACACATATATAATATAACACCCAGACCGTGCCAGGAATCGAACACAATCCCTCAGTTTATCAGTCTGACGTTGTTACCATTGCGCCACCGGGTTCGTAAAATTTTGACCTAGCCGACATCAAAATTGTACCGTATTTAGATTGGACGTTTTGTGGTGCCGAGCTAAAAGGAGAAGACTATAAGAATGCCAAGCGAATAGTGCTTACTGCTAAAGATATCATCAGGTCAACTTATCGGCTAATGGATGAAGTGGAATTCATAAAACAGGACAACCAGCATACTGCGCAGTTTGAGGTAAATCATTTTTATATTCATTAGCCGGAAAACACAGAGCCAACCTTTCAAGTATGAGGGCGTGGGTCCGATTCCAGGTCAGGCAAGTACCAATGCAACTTTTCTAAGTTTGTATGTACTTTCTAAGTATATCTTGGACACTAATGACTGTGTTTCGGATGGCACGTTAAACTGTAGGTCCCGGCTGTCATTGAACATCCTTGGAAGTCGTTACGGGTGGTCAGAAGCTAGTAAGTCTGGCCAAGGGGTATTGGGTTGCCCGGGTAACTGGGTTGGGAAGATGCTCGGGAGATGATGATGGTCAGAAAACACGTAGGCGTAACGCAAACCATACATACATATAAGAATAAGGGCCAGTTTCACAGGTTACGGATAGCCACTCTACCAGATAAATAAAAAAATGAACAGAATTAATTATTATTAATTAAAAAAAAAACATGGATGGCCCCTTATCAAATCCTTGACTATAATTTATAAAAATTCAGCTAATAGTTTAAATTTTATATTAGGTGTAACATTTAGACCGCCACGTCAAAAAAAGAAAGGCATGTCCTCAGCGTCAAGCTAAGAATTCATCCATAAATACCTAGACATTGGGTATTATAAATTGAATATTAATTTTAACTTTAAAAGTCTGTCATGTAGTCGTGACCGTAGCGCGCTGGGCACTGTTTGGCTTGTCATCTTTGCGTGACTGTGGTGTGTGTTATGTTATTTATTTGTTTTTAACGTTTCTCCAGGTTGGTTTTCTGATGTTCATGCTTTTTGAAAAATACAGAATGATGGTTGACAAGTATAACACGAGTCACAGGATGAAGGGTCGCCTGTTCACTATGGAACTGGTGATGTATCTCGAAGACATAGAGAACCACTATTGGGAAGTAGAACATATAGGTACGTACTAACTGAAACTTTTGACCGCCACGTCAAAAAAAAGAAAGACGTGCGCTCAGCACCAAGCTAAGAATCCTAATCCTAATCCTAATCCTAATACTATTATAAAGGCGAAAGTTTGTAAGTATGGATGTTTGTTACTCTTTCACGTAAAAACTACTGAATGGATTTGAATGAAACTTTACCACAATATAGCTTATACATCAGAATAACATATAGGCTACTTTTTATCCGGGTATGGAAAGTACTTCCCTTAGAAAGCGGGTGAAACCGCTGGCGGAAGCTAGTACATACATAAATATATCATCTTCCGAGCCTTTTCCTAACTATGTTGGGGTCGGCTTCCCGGGCTGTTACCCGGGCAACCCAATACCCCTTGGTTAGACTGGCGTCAGACTTACTGGCTTCTGACTACCCGTAACGACTGCCAAGGATGTTCAATGACAGCCGAGACCTACAGTTTAACGTGCCATCCGAAACACAGTCATTGGTGTCCAAGATATACTAAGAATTTATACATACCTACAATATAGTAGTGAGTTTGGAACTATATCGATTGAAACTGACTATTAATTTCAAACCTTAAAAGTCTGTCATGTAGTCGTGCCCGTCTCGTGCTGGACGCTTATTGTATTATTATATTCAGGCGACCTTTATAAGGTCGTCTGTCCATCTTGTTGGTGGGCGTCCTACGCTGCGCTAGCTAGTCCGTGGTCTCCACTCTAGCACTTTTCGACCCCGGCCTCTGCTCTGCGAACTATATGGCCTGCCCTATTATTGCCCTTCTATATCTATTCTATCAAGAAAAGACAAAACCATTTCTATCTCAATTTCTATCAATGTCAACATGTCTTCTGCCCGAGCATGGCGTGACCTGTCAACTTGCATATAATCACTTGTAGACTTATGTCGATCGAAGAAAAGAAATATTTCTTTGCTACGTGTCAAAGGAAATCTTACGTCAATCTGTCACTTATCTGTCATTATGTCCATTCTCCGGCTGCAGCTTGCTAATCCGGTGGGCTATATGGACATTGCTCATCCGTACTTAAGTATGTAATCTCTTTTATGTCTGGACTCTAAAAGAGACTATGACCCTTGAGTTTGTTTCGGCGTTTCTTCTCAAGGCAGTTAGGAAATGCCGACCTCATCTCGTTTTTATAAAAAAATGTGTTGACGTGTAAAAGTGTTGAGTTCAACCTATTTGCAAAATAAATATCATTTATCATTTACAACGGGTTAATCTCTTGAATTATTTTCAGTGAACATGTTGCATGAGATTGAAAGAAAATACGGCATAAACTCTAGCTTGTATGGCACTTACCATGAGTTGACATCTGCAGAGAAGAAAGCTATAGCTCAAGCGAATATGCGTAAACCACCGCAGTACGGAGAATTCGGTCAAAAACCGAAAAAGAGAAAGCCCTTCGTTCTCAGTAAATATATACAAGACAGATTGAACCCCACCCCCCCTAAGAAGAAGAAGAAATTGTGGCGCATAGACTACGGATGGGAGATCGATTATTTTTGGTAGAATTGTCTATAGTTCGTCATTCTTTCACAAGACGATAAATAAAGATGATTGTTGAGAATATTTGTATATACTTATATTTTTTCGATTCCCGCATAAGTCAAATATTTGTGTGCATGAACATAGGTGTTTGACTTAGTCTGGGTGCTTCTATGTATAATATGTATGTATTTACAAAAGAAAAGTATATGAGTACGTTTATCAGTTGTCTAGTACCCACAGTACAAGCTCTGCTTAGTTTGAGACTAGATGACGTTGTGTGAATGTGTGAGGAAATTATATTATATTTTTAAATCATGCTGCCTAGCCTTTTCCCAGATCATTTTTGAGTCGGCTTCCAATGTAATCGGATGTTGAGAACTAGTGTAGAGACAGTTAACAGATCACCTCAACCCAGTTACCGGGGCCACCCGATATCCGATCCCTTAGTAAGACAAAGATAAACTGTATGTCAGACTTTCTGGCTTCTGAGTGCTACCAAAGACCAGCCAATTGAACTCGTCATGACAAGATTGTATGTGTATATTATATGCGTTGCTTAACTTATAATAGTAGTAGGATATATAGGGTGACTGGTAATTAGTGACCGATATTTAAACACGTGATTGTACTCATGATTACAAACAACTTTTCCGAAGAAACCTTTTTTTGTTATTTTTTTATTTTACAGCAAAATTCTAATTTCGCGCGCGCCGTCGCCATCTCAGCTGTTAGCGGCGAGGCCCCGCGCCCGCGTTTTCAGTAATTTTACTGAAATGAAAAAACAAAAAAAAAAACAAAATAGTTTCTTCGGGAAAGTTGTTTGTAATTACCAGTCACCCAATATTTATCTTAATATTTTTAATCGTTTTATGGTAAACATGATCCTTAGCATGTACTAGATGACCTTTACAAATATGGTGCACTAGTATTGTTAGATCTATAACCAGAAACTACCACATCATAAAAACAAACATTCTTCTTCACAGCAATCCAAACTTCAACCGACATAAAAAAGGTGGTCGACGGCGATATATTTAACGAACTATCGTGGTCTGTGAAACTCATGCTTTTAAAAGACCATTTCAACTCGGATAACTACGCGACAACTCAACCAACCGTACCTACAAAAGCTCTAGAAGTTGACGGAGAAGCTAAGAGAAGAATACCAGGCATTGAGCTTCTAGTGGCTGAAAGAAGACAGAATTCACCAGATCTAGATGATAACAATATGCGGTTGAAACTCTTTAGACTTATGTACGAAAATATAAGAGACAGCGATCTAAAATGCAAGCGAGCTGAGCTGATTAGAACACATTACGTAAATTCCTCAGTTTTTGAAATAGGTTATCTCATGGGGGATGTTATGGATAAATTTAATATCATGTCTGATATTTCTATGACATTGAATCGCTTATTCCATGAATGGAAACCAATTGAGCATATAAACGCGTATGAACAGATTTCGAATCAAGCGATCGAGATCAACCATTTAGTTGACTTAATGCGAGGAATTAGCAGGAAGAATGAGAGTACTACTAGTTAATTTTTTTGACTGTTATGTCAAATTGCGATATTGAGATACCAAAAGTTGGCAACGTCGCAAATAACTGTCAAATATTTACATGCTTAAAAAAAAAACTATTTTACTATATGGAAATAAGAAATATGGCTCTGTAATGCACTAAAAAATTGATATCGTAACACCGAATATGTAGTTTTATATGTAAAAAAACGTATTTGGAAACTTTCCAAGTGCCTTTTTTACAAGTGAAACGTTTAAAACATCAAATTTAGTGTTTTAATTGCAATTCCTATTCAATGTTTTAGTGCACTACAGAGCCATATGTCTTACTTTTCATATAGTAAAATTGCCAAATTAATTAAAACGTGTAAATATTTGACAGCTATTTGCGACGTTGTCAACTTTCGGTACACGCGCTCTTAATGGTTGATTCAAATCAAAATTCTAAATTAAAATTGCTCCTTGAATGAAATCGCAACACAAGTCTCCCACGAAATAAATTCTAGAAAAATATCGCGCCGTTTTATTTTCATTGCAATTAATGTTACAACTCAGCTAGTAGAGACAGTAGCACATCAAGCAACTACAATACATATGTCAAATTTCTTCAATAGATTTTCAACTTTATCGCTGAAGCATATGGTTAAAAGTTGATTGGGAAAATTTGGCAGTCTCGGGTAACTTGATGTGCTGGCGTCTGTACAATGCGTACAAACACCTGCCTAGCCTTTTCGCAACTATGTTGAGGTAGACTCCACCATGAGTGCCAGTGTGCCACATGGAGCGACTGCTTATTTCACCACTTCAACCTGATACCCTTCGTTAAGTTTTTCTGACTACCCGTAACGACTGCCAAAGATGTAAAAATGACAACCGGGACCCACCAATTTAGCGTGCCTTCCGAAACACCGAGGAACTTGTTACTTTGATCGGTCTAGTCCGTTGAGTACTTAGCCACGGCAGCTCCTCTGCCAAACAAATAACGAAACCTTAAAAAAGGAGGTTCTCAGTTTGACTTGTATGTATGTCTATCCGCCATTATCTCGCGTTCGGCTGAACCGATTTCGACGCCGTCTTCAGAAAAGTCACATTCCGCAGAAGGTTTGAATCCTCTAACCGACTCCAAAAAAAGAAGACTCCCATTTTAACCTGTACACCTGTGTGTCATTTACCAACTTAATTAAGAAAATATTTTTTAGTCTCTTCAGTGGTCACCAACCAAAAATACACGCCTCATAGCCACGGAACACCGGACCCAAAACATCTAGCGGCATTGATAAAAGAGTTACTACCTTCAGCCAACGAAGACAGAAGTACAAGGATGAAGAAGCAATTCGATATGAGCCAATACTTGCTGGATAGGTTGACCTCTAGCACTAAAAAAATGAAGAAACAGTGGCCGCTAGAATATGGGTGGGAGATCCCACATGATTGGTAGTGTAGCGACACTACAAGCAGCGACATTTTTTTTGTTTATTAGCCTGTGTTGTCCCACTGCTGGGTAAAGGCCTCCCCACTTTGTTTCCACACCTCCCGATCTTGAGCGCATGCCCAACAATCCCGGTGGTAGGCGTTGAGGTCATCCCGCCATCTCTTCCGGGGCCTACCACGTTTGCGGTGGCCGTCTTGGGGTATCCACTGAGCGAGGATATTGGCCCACCTCTCTGGATGCATTCTGCTAACGTGTCCAGCCCAGTCCCATTTTAATTTTGCCGATTTTTGACCCACATCAAGTATTCCTGTTTTGGAACGTATGACGGTATTGCGTATGCGGTCTATCCGTCTGATACCTAGCAGCGAAATCTACGTCAACAATAATCTAAGGGTTCTCGTTACGGTAAAATTGTGTGTTAGTTAAGATGAAACTGTTGTTCACGCTACAGTCGTGTATATGCTTTTCAATATTGACGAAAGATAGTACTTACCTACCAATCAAATAAAAATTAAAGAAATGTTTAGCCTGAGCCCTAAGTATTTGCCTGTGTTTGATTTTGTACAAAACTTTTAACAAAACGTGTTGTTTAGACTTTGTACAAAAATAGTGCACCATATTTTTTTACAGGTAATTTAGTATATGCTAAGGAAAGGATCATTTTTACCACAAAAAGTCATGAAAACAACAACATATTTTATTAAATTTATCATCACAGTCACCAAATTGTACGCATAACGCCGGTCTCTATGAAGGCGCTCGATCGTTGACCCCTAAGTCATTCAACTTCTACTTTAGCATGTACTAGATGACCTGTAAAAATATGGTGCACTATGTTTGTTAGACCCTATTTTAGCTTTGGAACAGACATTCTATGTACGACATGTATTTTTGTACCCGATATTGTTTTTAAAATGCATTTTCATTTTTAGGTTTAATTAATTCACATTACATTAAATCTACGGTAATTATAAAATTAATAGTTATTACATCCTTAAAAAAAATTACAGCTGCGTTTTATTTAGTATTTTTTTTAAACTAGGTATTAGCAGAGGCGTGCAATATGGACAAATATTTGATTAAGATTATTTTTTTATTTTCTGTTATGAGTAAGTAGACTTATCTAACAATACTAAGGGCCAGTTTCACGATGTCCGAATAGCCACTATCTACCGAATAAATTCCAAAATTGTAATAGAATTTGTATGAAATTATCTACCAAATAAACTAACTGGAACTTATTCGTAGGTGGTGAAACAGGCCGTACATCCTACTAATATTATAAAAACGCGAAAGTTTATAAAAAGTACAGAATGGATTTTGTAGAAACTTGATATCAGTATAGCTTATAAATCAGAATAACATATCATCAACATCACAGCCTTTGTATCGTCCCACTGCTGGGCACAGGCCTCCTCTCACACGGAAGGATTGAGCATTAATCACCACGCTTGCTCAATGCAGGTTGGTGATTTCAGACTTTATAGTCCAGGTTTCCTCGAGATGTTTTCCTTCACCTTTAATCAGTCATTGGTGTCCAAGATATACTTAGAAAGTACATACAAATTTAGAAAAGTTGCATTGGTAATTGCCTGACCTGCAGGCTTAGCATGGTAACCGTAGAAACAAGTTTTGTCCAGAGAATGGATATAGTGACAGATTGACGTAAGATTCCTATTGACACGTAAAAAAGAAATGTTTCTTTTCTTCGATATCGACATAAGTCTACAAGTGATTATATGCGAGTTGACAAGTCGCGCCATGCTCGGGCAGAAGACATGTTGACATTGACAGAAAGAGCTTTATCTTTTCTTGATGGAATAGACATAGAATCGCCTGCTGGAATCGAACCAACCCACTCATACTTGAGAGGTCGGCTCTTTACCCACTAGGCTACCAGGACTTTTTAACAGTATTCTTTTTTACAGTGTCAAGTGTATCGTGTTCCCAAAAATGGTCTGATTACATGGGTCGACATGAGAAACAAAGAATTATGTGGTTGTGTAATGATCTCTTCAAAGACTCCATGCTGAAGATGAGACAGGTCTTCGAGATCAGGGCAGAACACGAGGCTTATATATCCTATCATGTAGGTTTAATCATGGGTAAGTAACAGCCGCACGGGTCGATCGATCATAAGGTTCAGCAACGCTTTGCGTGGTCCTGGATTCTGACCAGGACCACGGAATGACGAGTTCCTCCGTGTTTTGGAAGGCAAAGGTTTTGAAAGGCGAGCGCGAAATTTGAATATTGCTGTTAAAAGAAAACAACAAAAAAAGTTTCTTCGGGAAAGTTCTTTGTAATCATGAGTACAATCACATGTTTAAATATCGGTCACTAATTACCAGTCACCCAATATAAATATAACTACCTTTACAGGACGC
This sequence comes from Heliothis peltigera, assembly GCA_958496145.1. Taxonomy (NCBI): domain Eukaryota; kingdom Metazoa; phylum Arthropoda; class Insecta; order Lepidoptera; family Noctuidae; genus Heliothis; species Heliothis peltigera. The sequence goes on from OY292351.1 coordinate 3,850,427, forward strand.
ATTCGCGAAAAATTCAGATTCATGGGTGAGATATACCGCGAGATTTTGGACAAAACTAAAGGCAGGTCAGACTTGAGGCCGCCAGGATACTCGTACCTGAAGACTATACATTACATCATAGCCTTGGAGATGATCCACTACTTGGGAGTTGAAATAGACAAGTTGCTGAACGTCCTCGAAGACACGGCCATGGATGATATAAACAGCCACCATTTTACGATTGGACGGGACATACCGATGGTCACACGTACGGGACCAGAGCGAAGTAGGTATTTTACTTATGACTAGCTGTTGCATGTGACGTCGTCCACGTGGGCATTAGGTGATTAAACATTCACCCCGTACGTGATAGCGTGATATATAGCCTATATGTTGACCCGACCTCTAAGTTATATTCATGCCAAATTTGAAGCAAATCCATGCAGTACTTTTTGAAATTAGCCCGGACACACATACAGACAAACAGACAAAAAAGTTATTAAGTAAGCTCAGTTATTTTGTTTTTTAAATATTCAATGTACAGTTTTGACTGTTCTACGATTTTATTATATGTATAGATAAGCTAACCTTTGCTGCAGGCTCAGCATGGCGATTCTATATCTATTCTATCAAGAAAAGACAAAGCTCTTTCTGTCAATGTCAACATGTCTTCTGCCCGAGCATGGCGCGACCTGTCAACTCGCATATAATCACTTGTAAAGTTATGTCGATCGAAGAAAAAAAAAAGATTTTCATCAAATTCGCACACCGTGTACAGTTTGATCCAACTAGAAAGATAGGATGGCTTATATCTTAATTTATAGTCGCAACATTATTTTATTGCAAATTATTACCTTGGATAGTTTTTACAGAACTTTTTTGAGTTATATGTAGATACTTTCTACGTATATCTTGGACATCAATGACTAATTAAAGGATAAGGAAAACATCTCGAGGAAACGAGGATATAAAGTCTGAAATAACCAACCCGCATTGACCAAGCGTGGTGATTAACGCTCAATCCTTCTCCGTGAGAAGAGGCCTGTGCCCAGCAATGAGGACGATAAATAGGGTGATGATGATGATGATGATGTGTAATCCTATTGTAACCTCCACAGCCGAGCTCAGAGACAAGGCAATGCAGGAAGCAGCGAAAAGCGCTTTACGCCAACGATTCCTCATGAAGAAGATGGGACAGCCAGTCAATATGACCACTGCGAAGAAGAGGTTCTTAAGAAAATGGCCAGTGGAAGACACCTGGTCTTTGGAGAAATATAACTATGAGTGACGATCTGTTTTTCACGTTATTTTAACTGCTTTTAGTACCTGGATAAAATACATATTACAATTATAAGAAGTACAATATGTTACTGTTGACAAATGCTTACCAGCAGGCTCAGCATGGCAATCAAAAGAAGACAAAGCTCTTTCTGACAATGTCAACATGTCTTCTGCCCGAGCATGGTGCGACCTGTCAACTCGCGTTTCTATAAAGACAAAAACATTCCATAGCAACGGAGAAGTAATGTAGTCATTCCGCGTATGTCAAATGCACTATTTTTTAAATCGGCATGCCCGGCGTTGTAGACTTATGTCGGGCGAAGAAAAGAAACATTGCTAGTCTACGTGTCAAAAGGAATGTTACGTCAATCTGTCACTTGTCTGTCATTATGTGTTTCTACGGTTGTCATGCTAAGCCTACAGCTGATTGGACAGGTCCATTCAAACTTGTATGACACTTTCTTCAAAAGGTCATTTCAGACACAAGCCTACATTGCTCATCCATACTTAAGTATGTAATCTCTTTTTATGTCTGGACTCTAAAAGAGACTGTGACCCTTGAGTTTGTTTCGGCGTTTCTTCTCAAGGTAGTCAGTTAGGAAATGCCGACCTCATCTCGTTTTTTTATAAAAAATGTGTTGACGTGTAAAAGTGTTGATTTCAACCTATTTGCAAAATAAATATCATTTACTTAATAACCAATTATTTTTTTAATCGACGGTGAAGTGCCAATAACTTTTAAGGTAAAAAAGGTAAATTTTACCATTAAATCAAAAATGTTAAATAAAAAAAACATGAGAAAAATATACATCATATATGTATATATGTATAGATTGTATCCCAAAACCCCCACCTAATATAGGTACGTCCGTACTGAAAACTGAAATACCCCATTCCTGTTTGTCATTGTGTTTATTTGTATAAAAAGTTATATTTCTACCACTTATAGTCTATCTCCCAGCCATAGTCCAGCGGCCAGTGGCGATTGTACCGTCCCTTCTTCTTCCCTGAATAATCTTTGGACAAGCCTTTCAAATACATTTGTCTCAACTTTTCATACTTCTTCTTTCTCCTCTTTCTCTCTCTCTCTCTCCTCTCTTGCATCTTCAGAATGTTCATTTGTGCTGCGAACAAAATTAGAAAAATATATTCTTATTCGTCTCTAAGGACATCGAAGACTGATCAGGAGCCTAATGCTGCTAATTTAGTTTAAAGAACACGCAATTGATATTCAACTGATACTCAATCACGACTCCATGTCGATTGAGACAAATAGGGCATTCCGAAAAATTTTGTTTTCAATCTTAATAAAGTCTTAATTTAATTGTTATGTGAGTCTTAGTTCAATGGTTATCGGTGTTGCTATTCTAATTCTACCAAAAGCTAAGTGATGAATGATATATTATATTGTTTTTAATAAACGTTTTGCGTACCAGTGGCAGTTCAAACGTAGACCATTGGTCTTAAATTAGTAACTGAATACCCCATAAGGTAAAAATTGCTATTAAGATCCAATTAAGTTTCAATTGACACAATATTAAATTAGCAGCATCAGGCCTCAGGACATATTATAGGGCACAAGCGGACACAGGTGTACCCTCTATTCCCTCACTCTCATAGTCCGATGGGACGGCAATCCGACACGACCGGAGAGGGCTCACAAGCAGGACCGACATTTACGTGCTCTCCGATGCACGGGTGTATCAATAACCCAGTCTCCTAAAACCCACAAAGCGATTGCGGCCCGACCCTTTACGCTATGCGTCTACTAGAGCAACGAGGCAGTCAAATGTCAATGGAATCAATGAAGGTGGTGATTTTGACGTCCACACACATCGGTTTGTAAGACCTCCTGGCTTCTGACTACCCTTAACGGCTACCAAAGATGACCAGTTACCCGGGCAACCCAATACCCATTAGTTAGACTGGCGTCAGACTTACTGGCTTCTGACTACCCGTAACGACTACCAAAGATGTACAAATGACAGCCGGGACACAACAATTTAACAGCTATCCGAAACATGGAGGAACTCGTTATTAAAGATTTTTTTTAAATTGGTTAATAAATTTTGAAGTCGCATAACATTTTTGAAGTCTGTTAATAAATTTTATGAATTCGCTAAACAAATATTTTGAAGCCGATTTTTGAAGTCTCAATATAATATTTTTGTTGATGACAGTTGTTGTTTTTTTTGGAAGTCGGCTAATAAATTTTTGAAGTCGTTCAATAAACGCACCTGCGTATAGATCGTCTAAGCCCGTACTACCATTGACCAACCGTCCTCTATCCATGAATTCAGGAGTATATAGCCATTTTAGCGGTGTCTCATGCATCATGCGTACCAAATGATATATTTCGAAGTACAACATCTGTGCCATTTCGACGCGCTTCAAGCTATCAAACACGGTGTAAGACTTATATTTGCCAGGAAATTTGGCATGTTCCACCAACTTCCTGAACCTAGAAAGAAAGAGAAAGAAAACCTCATGAGTATATCAATCAACGAGTATCCACGCAGCTGCTCAAGCTACCCGAAACTGTAAAATTTTCCCAATCAACTTTGAGCCATATGCTTCAAAGATAAAGTTGAAAATCTATTAAAATCTCTGTTTAAATTTTACCGAGTTTAATTATCTTAGCTTGAACTAGACCATGTTTAAAGTCGTGGTGGCCTAGTGGTTGAAGAGCCAACCTCTCAATTCTGAGGGCGTGGGTTCGATTCCAGGTCAGGCAAGTACCAATGCAACTTTTCTAAGTTTGTATGTACTTTCTAAGTATATCTTGGACACCAATGACTGTGTTTCGGATGGCACGTTAAACTGTAGGTCCCGGCTGTCATTAAACATTCTTGGCAGTCAGTAAGCCAGTAAGTCTGACGCCAGCCTAACCAAGGGGTATTGGGTAGCCTGGGTAACTGGGTTGAGGAGGTCAGATAGGCAGTCGCTCCTTGTAAAACACTGGTACTCAGCTGAATCCGGTTAGACTGGAAGCCGAACCCAACATTGTTGGGAAAAGGCTCGGGAGATGATGATGAACTAGACCTGTTTCTAACCTTTCTATAATCTCGTGCATGAGATATCCTTGCTCGTACATAGGACTCTCCTCGTACATGAATCTCATGTGGTTCATATCGGCGATCCTGACGTTAGCCTCTTCATAATATGAGCGCATGAGTTCCAAAATCCGGTGAGGCGCTTTCCCGGCATTCATCCATGACGAGAATTTATCTGTCCTATAAGTTTGCTTGGCTTGGCAATAATGCACTGTGTGGAATTTGATAAATATAAATATCGTGGTGGCCTAGTGGTTAAAGCACCAGCCTTTCAAGTATGAGGGTGCTTCGATTCCAGGTCAGGCAAGTACCAATGTAACTTTTCTAAGTTATATGTACTATCTAAGTATATCTTGGACACTAATAACTGTGTTTCGGATGGCACGTTAAACTGTAGGTCCCGGCTGTCATTGAACATCCTTGGCAGTCGTTACGGGTAGTCAGAAGCCAGTAAGTATCGCCAGTCTAACCAAGGGGTATTGGGTTGCCCAGGTAACAGGGTTGAGGAGATCAGACAGGCAGTCGCTCCATGTGGCACACTGGTACTCAGCTGTATTCGGTTGGACTGAAAACCGACCCCAAAATTGTAAAACTTAAAAACTCCAAAAAAGACTATAATTTTTAAAAATATGTATGTATGTAATATTGAAATATTAATACTTACATAATATTAAATGAATTAATAAGTTAAAAAAAATCATATTTTTTGAATAATTTTCTTAAGCTTCATGTTAATTGACGCATAAGCGTGTATTTTTGTTTATCTTTCAAATAATATTTACATAATAACTGTCATTAAACTTGTTAATTACTAATTAAAGATTTTAATCACCGTATAAATTTACATTTCCACCCAACGCGGGAATATTGTCATGACGAGTCCCTCCGTGTTTCGGATAGCTGTTAAATTGTTGTGTCCCGGCTGTCATTTGTACATTATTAAAACATTTATTTAACTACCTCTTTAAAAAAAGTGATTAATAAATCTCCGTTTGAAAAACAATGTATTGTTTTACTGCACTTAAATCTAACTGGCCCACATTATGAACATTAAGACAGACCGATCATTAAGATAGCTAATTAATTAGCAAATTATGCTTATTTTTATCCGGATGCGGGAAGTACCCTTGGGATGCCAGGATTAGTTACAAAATTAACAAGCACTAGTGTCAAATGTCAAAATCCGGTTACTACGGCAACAGCTGGAGACATTCTGGAAACTTATAGATGTCACTTATTAAAATTCATAAAAAAAATATCATCGTACTTATTGAATCTGAATAGGGCCCAGTATTGTGCCTTAGGGTACGCCTGAGCTCACTTCAGTCGCAATTAAGGGATAAACACTAGGTTTGCTATGACTTACTGTCTAAAATTAAAAAGAGATATTAGAGAGATATTAGAATCAGTAACTAAATATAAATATTTTCCAAAAGATTCCGTTTACACGTCATTTTATTGTGATATACTTAATCAAATGCTTTGGTCAGATCTTATTTAACTAAAAATTTTATTCGGTTCTATAAAATCACATCTCGTAGATAACATAAAGCACGGTACAGACATTTACAATTACGCATACAAACAATTTTAAATTCGACGTATGGCGGGAGTCGGCGCGCGTGTTCAAATATTATATGTACCTACATAGACTGTAAATATTGAACTACTGGTCTGTGTTCGCGTACATTGGGACCCTATATCTGTTCCAAGCTTGCCAAATGCCAAGGAGACAGTCTATTGCTATCTAACAATTCAGACTATATTCTGCTTTTAAAAAAAATCGTATTAAAATTACCAGTAGTAACCTAGAACCTTCTACTAAACAGAAAAAATGCAAAGACAATAATACAAGTTCAAAATGTTACGTTGTGTTTATTAAAATCTAGATTAACGCGTAAAAAATAAATAAAAACGTTCTCTAAGAGATCCCGGAACTAAACTCAAAACATAACAGTCTAATGGTTAACGATATAAATAGCTAAACTAAACACAAGGTCATTATTTGAATCTACGATAGTATTTTCAATCATCATTCATAGCTGTGCGCTAAAAAACTTGATTTTTATTACCTTTCGTAGCCTCTATATACCAAAAAAAACTATTAAATAACGTATTTACATAATTCTAATAGCAATTTTAATTTATAACTCAATAATATATCGCAGAGAACAGAATTTTGCTAAAAATATTCAAGTTTTCCTCAACAAGTAACGCCATCTATAGATGAAGAGTGTAAACTGCGACTATCTGACGAAATACTCAAAAAATCTTGGTTAACTTCGCCGATTATGTATACGTAAACCGTAAAAAATATGGCAGACATGTTATGCCAACCGAAAAAAACATCTCCATGTGATAAAAAAATCGTTATCAATTATTATTATCGTGTTTGACATAGCTATAAGCTAGCTATATTTTGTAATGGCGTCATCGAGTTGCTATCTATGTGTAGTTTAATTCTACCAGTCACTCGATGTACGTTGTAACGCGTGAATGTCAGTTACTGTTATCCGACCAACTTGAATATCAGTTGCGTGTTCCCGCCGTTCGTAAACCCCTGTGCCTTCCTCACTTTGCCGTGTAAATCAGTTTGTTTACATTTTCGAAAAAAAAACTTTTTCAAAACACGTTCCGTGTCAAATTTCTGTGTTGTGTTTTGTGTTTTTTTGGATTTTTGAAAACATTTCCTTTCGTTGTAAGTATCAATTTTTATTTTATTATACTTTTAAGTTGTTTTTTTAGAAGTGAAAGTTCGTGTCGACGTATTATATAAATAAAATATTGCGTTCGATTTCAATCGCAACAAATATTGGCTAAGATTTAAAGTTTGCGAACTCTTCAACATATTATGAACATATTGAATGACCTATACAATTATAGAATGTGTAAATTGTATCTTTTCTCTCGTTCCTGCATATAGTTTTAGCTCTGTCTATGCTATTTTATGAAGCAAAAATGCTGGTTTGTTTAGCATTCTTATTGACATATACTTGTGAAATGATGTGTTTTTTTATACAAAATCACTATTGCTATAAGTCCATATTATATTTCGTGCGGTTGTAGACGAAAATTATGAAAAATATTTTATTTAAAGCCATTTTTAAACTTATTTAGGTAGCAATCTATCGTTTTGGCAGGCAATGAAATGATCATTTGTATAATTATTTTGAAGGCTAGAACCTAATTTGTTAATCTTTTTTAATTCATGTAATTTTTATTAGGTAATGTATTAGCTAGGTTTTATTATAATCATTTATTAATTTTTTTAAACATATTATTTACATTTTTAAATATTAATATTTAAATTGATATCGGGAACAGGGTCCAAGCTACCGGTGGTTAGGGTCCCAGAGACAGAAACCTCCTCACAATACCTATTTCAAGGAGTACTGCGTTCTGAATCAGTCCCTAGATCCAGCTGCCTAACGAGAGCCTCTTCAGATGTTGATCGAGGCTCTTGGCCATTAGACCATTGGCCGTAACGACAATCGGCACGATGATAGCCGTGTCGACATCCCACATGGCGACAACCTCGTGCGCTATGTCGAGATACTTCATTTGTTTTTTTTTTTCATCATAGCTAGGTTTATTGTTAGGTATAGACACGTCCGGAGGAAGATTTTAAAATATAGCCTATAATATTAAAAAAATACGGAAGTACCTAGTTTTTTATTGGCATAATCCAGAAATTTCATGTACTTTCTTTTTTTTAGATTCATTTTGTATCGTCCCACTGCTGGGCGCAGATCTCTCATACAGAGAAGGATTGAGCGTTAATCACCACGCTTGCTCAATGCGGGTTGGTGATTTCAGAATTTATAGTCCAGGGTTCCTCGAGATGTTTTCCTTCACCTTTAATCACTCATTGGTGTCCAAGATATACTTAGAAAGTACATATTATAACTTAGAAAAGTTGCATTGGTACTTGCGTGAACTGTAATCGAAACCGCATACTCATACTTGAGAGGCTGGTGCTTTAACCACTAGGCCACCACGACTTTTCATCACATATTTTACTATTTTTATATATATTAGTCAGGCAAGCACCAATGCAACTTTTCTAAGTTTGTATGTACTTTCTAAGTATATCTTAGACACCAATGACTATGTTTCGGATGGCACGTTAAACTGTAGGTCCCGGTTTTCATTTAACATCCTTGGCAGTCGTAACGGGAAATCAGAAGCCAGTAAGTCTGACGCCAGTCTAACCAAGGGGTATTGGGTTGCACGGGTAACTGGGTTGAGGAGGTCAGATAGGCAGTCGCTCCTTGTAAAACACTGGTACTCAGCTGAATCCGGTTAGACTGGAAGCCGACCCCAACATAGTTGGGAATAGGTTCGGGACTTTGTTTCATTTTGAAATCGGTGCAGTAGTTTTTGATTTTACTCGGTACAAACATACAAAACATTCCTCGTAATTATATCATCACTACATAGTATAAACCAAAGTCGCTTTCTCTGTCCCTATGTCCCTTTGTATGCTTAAATCTTTGAAACTACGCAACGGATTTTGATGCGGTTTTTTTTAATAGATAGTGATTCAAGAGGAAGGTTTATATGTATAATAACATCCATTAAATAGTGGAGAAGTACTGTTATTTTTGAGGTTTCTAATGTGATGTCGTAAATAATTTCATTTTTTCGCTATGTTTTTATATACAACGTTCACAGTTTTTCTGTAGTGTATTTAGTATCAGCATTGCACGAGTGTGAAGCCGGGGCGGGTCGCTAGTTTATTAACAAATGTTGATAAGGCAACGAATATTGTTAGTATGTATGTGTGCTGATAATATTATCTCTATTTCTTTGATTGGTGGCCAAATGTTTTGTCTTAATGATAAATTACTTGAAATATACTTATTTTTAACAAGTTTTAATTTAAACTTTGGCGCAACTAGCATGGGTGACACCCGGTGCGGGTATTGTATGTCAATTGTCACCCCAAGAATAATCTATTCTATACATATAATAAAATCGTAAAAAAGTCAAAACTGTACATTGAATATTTTTTAAAAAGTACAATTGGGGCGTGATCTAAAATCGATATCGAAGTCAAAAATATAGTTTTTTGAATTTTTGTCTGTTTGTCTGTCTGTATGTATGTCCGGGATAACCTCAAAAAGTATTGCATGGATTTGCTTCAAATTTGGCATGAATATAACTAAGAGGTCGGGTCAACATATAGGCTACATACGATCACGCTATCACTACGGGGGGGAGGGGTGAATGTTTAATCCTAATGCCTACGCGGACGACTACGCGGGCAACAGCTAGTCACAGATATTTGTCAAGAACTAAACACTGGCTTGCAAAATTACCGCATTTAAAAACAGTAGCGTCGCGTCGGGCGGTTTAAAAAATAAATTTTCCCAATCAACTATGCACCGTATGCTTCAGCAATAAAGTTGAAAATTTATTAATTGAATTTGACATATTATAGTAGCTTGATGTCCTAGCATCTGTATATTTTAAGTCGCTAAGGAAACCGGGACTTCAAGCCTGAACATAACTCCAACTTGAGCAGGCGTGGTGCAAGAATACCTTCTCTGTAGGAGAAGAGGTCAGCCCCCTACATGGGACAATAAAAATGTTGAAGGGGAGCTCGTGGCTAAGTAGCAGCCACACAGATCTATAGTAAAAGACGCAACGCTTCGCGTTGTATCTCCGCCAATGTTTGATGTCATGACGAGTTCCTCCATGTTTCGGAAGGCACGTTAAGCTGGTGGGTCCTGGCTGTCATTTGTACATCTTTGGCAGTCGTTACGGGTAGTCAGAAGCCGGAAAGTGTGACAACCAGTCTTACCGAGGAGTTGCCAGGGTTGTTGCCAACTGGGTTGAGGAGATCAGATAGGCGGTCGTTCCATATAAAACACTGGTACTCAGCTGTATCCGATTAGCCTGAAAGCCGACCCCCAATATAGTTAGGAAGAGACTAGGCAGATGATAATAATACTAAAAGAGTCGTGGTGGCCTGGAGGGTAAAGAGCCAACCTCTCAATTATGAGGGCGTGGGTTCGATTCCAGGTCAGGCAGGAGGTACCTATGCAACTTTATATCTTGGACACCAATGACTGTGTTTCGGAAGGCACGTCAATTGACGAGTCTCGACTGTCGTTACGGGTAGTCAGAAGCCAGTAAGTATGACGCCACTGCCTGGGTAACTGGGTAGCCGACCCCCAATATAGTTGGGAAGAGGCTAGGCAGATGATAATAATTCTGAGTGTTTTTATATGTATTTGAACACAACAAACTGTTTCGATCCAGGAATTTCGGAGATACGATTAGATAAACTAACAGTATTTTTTGATAATGGTGATTTTTATCAAACATTTTGGAACTTGATAAGATAAATTAGCTCGCATTTGTAATAGATTTCTTGGGCAGCAAGCATTTTTATTTCAAATCATTCTGCCGTCATCGTCGTCAGCCTTTTTATCGTCCCACTGCTGGGCAAAGGCTTCCTCTAACACGGAGAAGGATTGAGCGTTAATCACCACGCTTGCTCAATGCGGGTTGGTGATTTCACACTTTATAGTCCAGGTGTCCTCGAGATGTTTTTCTTCACCTTTAATCAGGTCATTGGTGTCCAAGATATACTTAGAACGTACATGTAAAAAGGTACCCGCGACGTCGTCCACGTGGGCATTAGGTGATTAAACATACACCCCTCCCCCCCATAGTGATAGCGTGATAGTATGTAGCTCTATGTTGGCCCGACCTCTTAATTATATCCATGCCGAATTTGAAGCAAATCCATGCAGCACTTTTTAAGATTACCCCGGTCATACATACATACAAACAGACAAAAATTCTAAAAACTATATTTTTAGCTTCGATATCAATTTAAAATCACGCCCCAATTTTTTTTTTTATATTCAATGTACAGTTTTGACTTCTCTACCATTTTTTTATATGTAGACTAGCTGTCCCCAGCGGTTTCACCCGCATCTTTGGTTACTGCTCCGCTCCCGTGTGTCTTAGCGTGATGGTATATAGCCTATAGCCTTCCTCGATAAATGGGCTATCTAACACCAAAAGAATTTTTTAAATCGAACCAGTAGTTTCGGAGATTAGCGCGTTCAAACAAACAAACAAACAAACTCTTAAGCTTTATAATATTAGTATAGATTATAATTGGGTCCTGCGCAGTGACACGCACGAATTTCAAAGCCGCCATAACGTTTGACGAGAAGTGAGATAGCTTCGTAATGAATTGTCATTATTTAGTCATTTATTACCTAATGATATTATCTAATGATTATCATAATTAAACCCCACATTCATATAACTAACACGCGCTGTTATTAATAATAATAGAAGTTTTTATTATTATTTAAGCAGTACTTCCTTTGGTTTTTCCAAAATTATTATTTAGAATTTAATTGATAAAAATATTTAATGTTTTGTTATATCATAATGATATATCATTTTTTAAGCTAAGTAACAACTGCACGGGTCGATCAATCTTGGCGCGGTCCCATCTCGTCATGACGAGTTCCTCCGTGTTTCGGAAGGCACGTTAAACTGTTGTGTCCCGGCATCTTTGGCAGTCGTTACAGGTAGTCAGAAGCCAGAAAGTCTGACAACCACTTGTACCAAAGGGTATCGCTAGCTACATGTTCAAGAGACCGGCAGCATTGCCACGTTGTATGGCAATGCTTATTCTCTGACCAAAGTAATAGCCAGCCTTTAGGTCACGGGAAGCGTCAACCAGCCGCTTAGATACCTCGTTATCTATTATCTCTAGAACTGAAGATCTATTGCCGGCCATGGCGGTCGTTCTCTCTAAGAAGATCAGCCAGCTGCGCAGGACATATTAAAGTGCACGCACATTTGCGCGGACACAGGTGCACTCTCTATTCCCTCACTCTCATAGTCCGATGGGACGGCAATCCGACACGACCGGAGAGAGATCACAAGCAGGACCGACATTTACGTGCTCTCCGATGCACGGGTCGAAAAAAATCGTGGTGGCCTAGTGGTTCAAGTACCAGCCTTTCGAGTATGAGGGTGCAGGTTCGACTCCAGGTCAGGCAAGTACCAATGTAACTTTTCTAAGTTATACGTACTTTCTAAGTTTATTGGACACCAATGACTGATTAAAGGTGAAGGAAAACATCTCGAGGAAACCTGGACTATACCTAAAGTCTGAAATCACCAACCCGCATTGAGCAAGCGTGGTGATTAACGCTCAATCCTACTCCTTGGGAGAGGAGGCCTGTGCCCAGCAGTGGGACGATAAATAGGCTGATGATGATGATGATGATGATGCACGGGTGTATCAATTACCAACTTCAATACTTCAAGACAATCGTTAGTAGGCCAATTAATTATTATTTGTTTATTTTCCTTAATGTAGAACTCTAAGCATTGTTGTGAGTATTCGCATTTAAATTTGTCATGGAAAAGCTAGTCTGTAGTGACGCTAATGTGTTGGGAATTCCTCCCAGACAGTGTTTTCGTCGACTTTATACTGTAGAGGAACTTGAGGGACCTACTTCGAGCATCCGGTTAACAGGACTACGTTATATGGGTGTTTGACTTAGTCCGGGTGTTTGTATGTATAATATGTATGTATTTAGATAAGAAAGGTATATAATATGTATGTTTATCAGTTGTCTAGTGCCCACAGTACGAGCTCTGCTTAGTTTGGGACTAGATGACGTTGTGTGAATGTGTGAGGGATATTATATACTAGCTTCCGCCAGCGGTTTCACCCGCTTTCTGAGGGAAGTACTTTCCATACCCGGATAAAAAGTAGCCTATATGTTATTCTAATGTATAAGCTATATTGTGGTAAAGTTTCATTCAAATCCATTCAGTAGTTTTTACGTGAAAAAGTAACAAACATCCATACATCCATACTTACAAACTTTCGCCTTTATAATAGTAGTAGGATTATAGCACTAAATTAACTTAAAAAAATGTACTAATATCTTAAGGTGCTTAGCTTGAATTGCGGTGGCCTAGTGGTTAAAGAGCCAACTTCTAAAGTATGAGGGCGTATTCGATTCCAGGTCAGGCAAGTACCAATGTAACTTTTCTAAGTTTGTATGTACAGACGCCAGCACATCAAGCTACTACAGTGTGTCAAATTTCCTTAACAGATATTCAACTTTACCGCTGGAGCATATGAATCATAGTTGATTGTGAAAATTTGTAAGTTTCGGGTAGCTTGATGTGCTGGCGTCTGTACTTTCTAAGTATATCTTGGACACCAATGACTGATTAAAGGTGAAGGAAAACATCTCGAGGAAACCTGGACTATAAAGTCTGAAATAACCAACCCGCATTGAGCAAGCGTGGTGTAACGCTCAATCCTTCTCCGTGTTAGAGGAGGCCTGTGCCCAGCAGTGGGACGATAAAAAAGGCTGTGATGATGATGATGAGAGTTCCATACCTCGTTTTGACAAAGGTGGATAGACGACACGTTACGCTAGTCAATATCTGAAGGCATATAGGTGTGCTAATTTCAATAATTCACACCTTAGGTACCCACCAACCGTGTTCGCGTCAAATTTTTCCGTTACCTACATAAGCTAGCCGTTTCAGTAAACTTCCTCGCGAGTGGCTAAGCAACAGCCGCACGGGTCGATCGATCATAAGGTTAAGCAACGCTTGGCGCGGTCCGTGTACGTGTGACCATCTTGTGGATGACGAGATCCTCCGTGTTTCGGAAGGCACGTTAAATTGTTGTGTCCCGGCTGTCATTTGTACATCTTTGGCAGTCGTTACGGGTAGTCAGAAGCCAGAAAGTCTGACGCCATTCTAACCAAGGGGTATCGGGTTGCACTGGGTTGAGGAGGTCAGATAGGCAGTCGCCTTGTAAAACACTGGTAATCAGCTAAATCCGGTTAGACTGGAAACCGACCCCAACATAATTGGGAAAAGGCACGGGAGATGATGATGCTCATGCATACAAATGTTTGACTTATAAGGGAATCGAACATGTACACCTCCAGCGTGGCAGGCAGTATCATTTACTTGGTCGTTGGCTTAAATATAGATACCTACTCTAACGCAGCAGGAGATCGTCGCTAGTATAACACCAATTCAATTAATATCCGGTTATAAAAAGACAAGAAACACTTGTGCAAATACTGCATTTATTAAAAACTGTAACACTGCCTTCATTCATATTAATTATTAATAATTTATTGTTTAACAATTCATAATAATATGTGTATCATAAAAAAACCGGCCAAGTGCGAGTCGGACTCACGCACGAAGGGTTCCGTACCATTATTTATAAAACGGACAAAAAATCATGTCTGTTTAATGGGAGCCCCCCTCAAATATTAATTAAATTTTAATGCAATTACTTATTTTTGAATTAAGTAATACATTCCATATTCTGTGAATATTTCAAGCATCTACCTTTTGCCGTTATCGATATCGAGCAAAAATGAACAAAAATATCACGTTTGTTGCATGGGAGCTCCCCAAAATATTTATTTTATTCTAGTTTTCAGTATTTGTTGTTATAGCGGCAAAAGAAATACATCATCTGTGAAAATTTCAACTCTCTAACTATCACGGTTCATGAGATAAAGCCTGGTGACAGACGGACGGACGGAAAGAGGAGCGAAAACAATAGAGGTCCGTTTTACCCTTTGGGTACGGAACCCTAAAAACTAGCTTTCACAAGCGGTTTTACACGCATCATCATCGTTTTTATCGTCCCACTGCTGGGCACAGGCCTCCTCTCACACAGAGAAGGATTGAGCGTTAATCACCACGCTTGCTCAATGCGGGTTTGTGATTCCAGACTTTATAGTCCAGGTTTCCTCGAGATGTTTTCCTTCACCTTTAATCAGTCATTTGTGTCCAAGATATAATTAGAAAGTACATACAAACTTAGAAAAGTTGCATTGGTACTTGCCTGACCTGGAATCGGACCCACGCTCTCATACTTGAGAGGTTGGCTCTTTAACCACTAGGCCACCACGACTTTTATAGATAGATACATAATATTTTGTAATATTTTCCAGTACTTTAAGTTTCATTTAGATAAGAAATGTCATGTTAAAGATAAATTAATAATTCATACAAGTGCTATTTAATTGCATTATACTTATGTTTAAAAATAGATTTATTCAGAGAGTCTCTAAAACAGTGTTCGGCAGCCGTTCTCTCTAAGGAGATCAGCCAGCTGCGCAGGACATACTATAATTGCAATAAATTGTGCACAAGCATTCGCGCAGACACAGGTGCACTCACTATTCCCTCACTCTCATAGTCCGATAAGACGGCAATCTGACACGACCGGAGAGAGATCAGGCGCAGGACCGACATTTACGTGCTCTCCGATGCACGGGTGAATCAATCACTAACTTCCAGACTCCAGGCTGCTTTGTGAAGGTCTCTTAAAACGCACAAAGCGATTTCGAATCCGAGACCCCGTGCTCAGCAGTCGTGCTATGCGACTAGTAGACCAAGGGCAAAATATTCATTTTTTTTATTATTTTAGCAAGCTTATATTAGCTTCATTAGTAACTATGTATGTAAGAAAATCCTGGAATCTTAATTTGACCCACTTCCCAAAGACTAGCTAAGAAACGTCATCGCAAATCCAAGATGGCCGATTGTTTGTTTGAAATTTTTAGTGCGTACGAAAAGAGTGTTTTTTAGTTTTTTTTTTAACTATATTTTTTGTTTATAGCTAATGTTACTGGCTATTGAACGTTTTTGTTGTTAAATAAAAATAAAATCTATACATATAATCAAATCGTAGAGAAGTCAAAACTGTACAAAGAATTTTTGTTTAAAAGAATAATTGGGGCGTGATCTGAAATCGATATCGAAGCCAAAAATATAGTTTTTAGAATTTTTGTCTGTTTGTTCATGCATGGATTTGCTTCAAATTTGGCATGAATATAACTCAGAGGTCGGGTCAACATATACGCTACATCACGCTATCACTACGTGGGGGAGGGGGGTGATTGTTTAATCCTAATACCCACGCGGACGACGTCGCGGGCAACAGCTAGTAGATAAATATACTTACAAACATTCGCGTTTACTATATCAGTAGGTCTGTAGCTGACGTCAATACAGCAAGAGATATATGTAATTAAAGCTATCTACATATATTTACATACATTGTCATAAACGCATACATATTTATTTCCAGTAAATAAGAAATTGGTTCTTGAGTGCAAAACACGTGTGTCTACACGCGATTTTCGATATAAGAGTTCATGTAGACACTGCAGAAATACTAAGCAGCAGGCTTAGCATGGCGATTCTATATCCATTCTGTCAAGAAAAGACAATGCTCTTTCTGTCAATGTCAACATGTCTTCTGCCCGAGCATGGCGCGACCTGTCAACTCGCATATAATCACTTGTAGACTTATGTCGATCGAAGAAAAATTTCTTCAAAAAATGTCAAAAGAAATCTTACGTCAATCTGTCACTTTTCTGTCATTATGTCCATTTGCCGGTAGACAAAACTTGTTACATTACTTACGTCTTAAGTATATCTTGGACACCAATGACTGATTAAAGGTGAAGGAAAACATCTCAAGGAAACCTGGACCATAAAGTCTGAAATGACCAACCCGCATTGAGCAAGCGTGGTGATTAACGCTCAATCCTTCTCTGTGTGAGAAGAGGCCTGTGCCCAGCAGTGGGACGGTAAAAAGGCTGATGATGATGATGATTGTAAGCGATACATTATGTATCTGTTTTCGCATACACCGTATATAAAATATACAGTGTAGTGCATGGCATACTTGAAAAATTATCAGTTATCTTAGAAAAACAAGTACAACACTTGTATAATATGCACTAATAATAGTCTATAGTCATGGAAGCCTAGTGGTTAAACAGCCAGCCTCTCAAGTATGAGTGAGTGGGTTCGATTCCAAGTCACGCAAGTGCCAATGTAATTTTTCTAAGCTATACGTACTTTCTAAGTATATCTTGGATCAACATCCATCAAAAAACATCTCGAGGAAACCTGGACTATAAAGTCTGAAATCATCAACCCGCATTGAGCAAGCGTGGTGATTAACGCTCAATCCTTCTCCGTGTGAGAGGAGGTCTGTGCCCAGCAGTGGGATGACAAAAAACTAGCCGAAACTACCCTTTCCCAATCATCAACTTTGAACCATAAGCTTCACCGATATAGTTAAAAATCTATTAAGGAAATTTGACAGATTATAGTACCTTGATGTGCTAGTGTGTGTACATGACACCAGCTAAAAATAGTCTAGCAAGTTCACTATTGATTTTTATTAATGACACACAGTTCCAAGGTTGTTATAAAATATTTATATGATAGATATCGATTGTCAACGATAACAACACCATATCATAATAAAGACTAGCTTCCGACTAGCTTGGACGACCCTGATGGCGCAATGGTTACCACGCCGGACTGCCATACTACGGGTCCCGGGTTCGATTCCCGGCACGATGGACATTTGTGTGATGAGCATGCTTGTTGGCTGTGGTCTGGGTGTTATAATATCCTACTACTATTATAAAGGCGAAAGTTTGTAAGTATGGATGTATGGATGTATGGATGTATGGATGTATGGATGTTTGTTACTCTTTCACGCAAAAACTACTGAATGGATTTGAATGAAACTTTACCACAATATAGCTTATACATCAGAATAACACATAGGCTATATATTATAAAGCTACTAACTAAGGGGGATGAGCAATAAAGCATTTTTTGGTCAGTTTTAACTAGACGCCATCTATATCTTTTTAATTACAACACATTTACCAAATTTGACTGAACCAGCTGGGTAAATAGTTATTACCTACTGTCATAGATGGAGTTAAGCTTTTCATACAATTAAACCGGGCTAAAAATTTTTAAATTTATTTTTCAGTTCAAAGTATATACCTAAACATGCTACATATGTTATTTCGACAGATAAAAATAATTTAAAGACAAAAGTATTAAGGCAAGTTTCAACCTAACGCCATCTTTAGCTTTTCAAAACAATCTAATTTGACAATCTGACATTGTTAGTGATTATAGCTGATCATAGATGGAGTTCATAGTTTTATTTTCATAAAATTAAATTATACTGGGGTGTCTTCCAGTCTACAATCGTAGTCACAAGTATTAATTTTGATTATTCAAGTTCCAAGATAACACTCAAAATCGGGGACAGAGGATGAGAGAAAAAAATCTGTCTTTGGGTAAGTTAGTCATTTAAGATCAAAGAAGGAGTGCTGTACTTTCTTCATCTATATCTATATCTATCTATACATATAATAAAACAGTAAAAAAACCGTGTCTGTACATTTAATATATTGATAAAAATAATTACTGAGGGGGGTTTAGAAACAGCAATAGAACACGAATCCAAAAAAAAATTGTGTCTGTTTGTCTTTTTGTCTGTATGTCTGTTTGTCTGTATGTCTGTTTGTCTGTTTGTTTGTACGCGCTAATCTTCGGAACTACTGGACAGATTTGAATGATTCTTTTTTTGTTGTATAGGTGGTAGGTCGGGGCAACATATAGGCTATAAATTATCTTGGAAATTTGAACACCTGATGCAGAACAGCAACAGATCAGCTAAACTATAAGAGATAGAGTAATGCTGCCATAGCAAAAACTGTTCCACTGTGATGAGCATTTTCTGCTGCGAGATAAAATTTGAAGATCTAGAACACCTGTTATGGAACTCTAAGAGCCCTGCTACACCATCAAATATATAGGACTGATGTCTTAGCAAAAGTTGTTTGGTCTGATAGGCATTTCCGGTTGACTTATAAAAATCTAAGATCAGACACATCTGAAGAACCTCTTTTTTTTTGAAGTCGGTTAAAACAACATAAGCTGAAAGTACCTCAGCGCGGTGAAGGCCGTAACAGTTTACGACTGATTTTCGATGACTATGGTATAGACGCCAGCACATCAAGTTACCCGAAACTGAAAATATTTTCCAATCATCTTTAACAATATGCTTTAGAGATAAAGTTGAAATTCTATTTAGGAAATTTGACAGATTGTAGTAGCTTGATGTGCTGCATCATTGAAGACTTCTGGCCAAAACTCCCATTTTTTTTATTGTATCGCATTAATATTCCTTCGGACTTACGTTATTTCAGTTTTTAATTTACTTTTCCATTTATCTCTGTGACACGGTAATCTACCAGGTAGTGCAGGAGAGCAGACACTTCGTTTTTTATGGATCAAGTATCTTCACAACAAAACGATAACTATGGTTACAAAAAGGTTAAATTGTTTCCATTATTCCAAGAAGCTAAGACATTAAGGATCATACGAACCTTAGAATCCAACGAAGAGCTAATCTAAGTCGAGAGAGGCTTGATGCTTTTCGAGAACATCAGGCTGCAACTCGCACCATTCAAATCTTTTGGGATCGAGAAGCACGCTTACGTTTTCAGCGTATTTACGCATCTACTTCCAGGTCTCTAGACACCAAAGAAGAATGTGATGCGCCACTGACCGCTGATCCTGAACGTCTTGCATTGCCTCGCAAATCTTAGACGTTCTCGGAAAGAGAATCACGCTTGACTTCTCAGCGTATCTACGCATCTGCTTCTAAGTGACTAGAGACAAGTAAGCGACAATTTGCCGATACAGAATCATGCTTGACTCCTATAAACCTAATGCGCGACTAATTGCTGATCGAGATTATACGTTGTCCAGAGTGATGTTGAACGAAATATTCATAATCAGTTACAACTGTTGTGGAATTCCAGGCGCCCAGCTACATTATAGCATCTATGAATGACGTTTTAACAAAACTGTTCAATTTGAGGCATTCCAAAAATGAAAGACCTGAAGCGTCTCGAATCATCTCGCGCATCACGTTGTTTTCCCGTCCCCGGGCTCTTAGAATTCGATATCAGACGTTCCAAATCTTCGATTTTGACAGCCCTGTAGTCGCTGGCATAAGCGACTGGATCCGCGTACGAAGTCGCGGGCAGAAGCTAGTGTACTTATAAATATATGTAATTTATCAGTAGTGTTGGCACCCATAACACAAGCTAATTAATAGCCTACCATGGGGCTAACCGACCGTGTGTGAAAAAGGTGTCCCGATATATTATATTTATAGCTTCCGCTAACGGTTTTACCCGCTTCCTCGCTTTGACTGCCTCGTTGGTCCAGTGGTCGCAAGGCGCGACTCCTTTTCTCGGGGTCTCGGGTCCGATTCCCGGGTCGGGCCGAAATCGCTTCAAGGGTTCTGAGAAACTTTCATAAAGCAGCCGGGAGTCTGGAAGTTGGTGATTGATTCACCCGTGCATCGGAGAGCACGTAAATGTCGGTCCTGCGCCTGATCTCTCTCCGGTCGTGTTGCGTTGCCGTCCCATCGGACTATGGGAGTGAGGGAATAGAGAGTGCACCTGTGTCCGCGCAAATGTGCGTGCACTATAACAGTCCTACGCAGCTGGCTGATCTCCATAAAAGAGAAGGGCCGCCGTAGCCGACAATCGGCCTGGAAGCCATCATCATCATCAATTATATACGTAGAAATATTATGTACGTATTTTTCCTTATAATCTTCAGAACCTAAATTTACCATATGTGAGCAAACGGCGTCTCATGGTCATTTTAAATTCTGCACTTAGCGACTACGCTGTATGCAAAGCGAAACGAACGCGATACTATATTTTGCTGCCAGTGCCAATTGCCAGAACCAATCTACTGGCTAAAACGCCGCTCAAGCGAGCGATCCCACTATAAACAAAATCTAGAACTAGTAGGACGAACGACCATAAGGTTAAGCAGCGCTTGACGCGGTCAGTTTATGGATGGGTGACAATCTTGTCATGACGAGTTCCTCCGTGTTTCGGAAGGCACGCTAAATTGATGGGTCCCGGCTGTCATTTGTACATCTTTGGCAGTCGTTACGGGTAGTCATAAGCTAGAAAGTTTGACAACCAATCTTACTAAGGAGAATCGGGTTGCTCAGGACTGGGTTGAGGAGATCAGATAGGCAGTCGCTTCGTGTAAAACACTGGTACTCAGCTGAATCCAGTTAGATTGGAAGCCGATCCCAACGTAGTTGGGGAAAGGCTATACAGATGATGTTTACTAGTCATTAGATACATGAACTGGGCTGCTTTTGTAAGACGACTGAAATGTCACGGTGTATATAAGGTCTAACAAAACTAGTGCACCATATTTTTACAGGTCATCCAGTACATGCTAAGGATCATGTTTACCACAAAAAACAACAACATATTGTACTAAATTTATCATCACAGTCGCCAAATTGTACGCATAACTTCGGTCTCTATGAAGGCGCTCGATCGTTGACCTCTAGGTCATTCAACTTTATTTGTGGTAAACATGATCCTTAGCATGTACTAGATGACGTGTAAAAATATGGTGCACTAGTATTGTTAGATCTTATATATACAACGTTTCGCTTCGCCTCGCATTTAATACAGCATATACATCACAATAATTAACAAAAAATCTGTAGAACACTATGTTTATCTCACAAGTCAAAGATCATGTTTTTATCTCAAGTATTTTTGTTGTTCATAGTATAAACTAATTAACAACTGTGTTTATACATATTATAATATCATCAAGACCAATTGTAGGCCACGGCGGCCGTTCTCTTAAAAGAGATCAGCCAGCTGCGCAGGACACATTTGCGCACATGCACGCACATTTCCGCGGACCGAAACTCGAACTCAAATTCGTTTATTTAAACTAGGCTGATAAATCAGCACTTTTCGAACGTCAAAACAAAAGACAGCCCCCAAAACGGCCACCCTTCACCACTTCCTATGTGTTCTCGCTGGGAAGAAGCGGCGCAACAAACTCCCCAGCAACACATGTCTGTCTGTTGGTTTGAAGAACCAGATTTATATATAACAAGCCTAATGTCAAATTATTTGAGAGAAATAACAGGTGCACTCTCTATTCCCTCACTCTCATAGTCCGATGGGACGGCATACAACAGGGCCGGAGAGAGATCAGGCGCAGGACCGACATTTACGTGCTCTCCGATGCACGGGTGTATCAATCACCAACTTCCAGACTCCAGGCTTTGTGAAAGTCTCTTAAAACCCACAAAGCGATTGCACAGTCGCGCTATACGACTACTGGACCAATGAGGCAGTTAAATCTATACATATAACAAAATCGTAGAAAATCCAAAACTGTACATTGAATATTTTTTTAAAGAATAATTGGGGCGTGATCTGCAATCGATATCGAATCCAAAAATATGCTGTATTGATTTGCATGTACTGCATGGATTTGCTTCAAATTTGGTATGAATATAACTAAGAGGTCGGGTCAACATATA
The DNA here is from genome assembly GCA_958496145.1 of Heliothis peltigera. Taxonomy (NCBI): domain Eukaryota; kingdom Metazoa; phylum Arthropoda; class Insecta; order Lepidoptera; family Noctuidae; genus Heliothis; species Heliothis peltigera. The sequence continues at coordinate 3,873,011 of OY292351.1, forward strand.
GGCTACATATTATCACGCTATCACGTACGGGGGGGATGTTTAATCACCTAATGCCCACGTGGACGACTTCGCGGGCCACAGCTAGTAGTTAATAAAAATATCAGTAAGGATTTTAACCTTAATCTATGGTTATAATACAAAACCAGTTTTTTCTATTTATAATATATATCATGACTGTTAATTTTATAATCCGGCTTTATGTGAATTCAACTCGCACGTGTAGGGTTTCGTATCAACTACAATTTTTTTTATTAGCCTTTACTGTCCCACTGCTGGGCAAAGGCCTCGCATATCTTTCCACTTATCTCTATGGCTAGCTTTATGTGGCCAGTCTTCGAGGAACCGGTCTAAATCGTCTCTCCAGCAAGCTTAGCATGGCAACCGTAGAAATAAGTTTTGTTTACCGGAGAATGGACATAATGACAGAAAAGTGACAGATTGACGTAAGATTTCCTTTGACATTTTATGAAGAAATTTTTCTTTTCTTCGATCGACATAAGTCTACAAGTGATTATATGCGAGTTGACAGGTCGCGCCATGCTCGGACAGAAGACATGTTGACATTGTCAGAAAGAGAAAAGACAAAGCTTTTCTTCATAGAATAGATCTAGAATCGCCATGCTAAGCCTGCCGCGCTTCCTCGGTCTTCCTCTCGGTCGCCTGCCATCATCTGGGTTCCAATTCGTGGTAATCCTAGCCCACTTATCAGGGTGCATTCGACAGATGTGACCCGCTCAATCCCACTTCAAATAATTAAATACTTAAAAGGTGAAGAGTTTGTTTATAGATGACCCTTGAGTTTGTTTCAGCGTTTCTTCTCAAGGTAGTCAGTTAGGAAATGCCGACCTCATCTCGTTTTTTATAAAAAATGTGTTGACGTGTAAAAGTGTTGATTTCGACCTATTTGCAAAATAAATACCATTTATCATTTGTACGCGCTAATCTGAAGAACTACAGGACCGATTTGAAAAATTCTTCCAGTATTAGATAGCTTAGTGATGAAGGAACTACTTTTTGTTCGGGTCCTTGAAGTAATCCCCATGGGAAGCGAGTAGAGCTTTTAGAAGCTACATAGTTATATATAAAATAGCCAAAAAATGCACCCTAAAATACCATATTTTTTTATAAACAAAATATATATACAAACTTATAAAATACTTTAAACAGATATAATACTATCAAAATAATATACGTATAAAAATATGCGCGCGTTGTTAGGCGGCAAAGTAATCCTTACTGTATTACTTGCACAACATCTTGGACACCAATGACTGATTAAAGGTGAAGGAAAACATCTCGAGGAAACCTGGACTATAAAGTCTGAAATCACCAACCCGCATTGAGCAAGCGTGGTGATTAACGCTCAATCCTTCTCTGTGTGAGAGGAGGCCTGTGCTTAGCATTGGAACGATATTATGACAGGGAAGATGGACTCGCGGTCTCCTGCGGTTTATCTCGCGAACTGAGAGAAATTTACTTCGTGTAAATCACCAGTCTTGATTGTTTGTCTGTCTTGCCGCAACGATAGACTTGTACCTTAGAAATTTAGCTCTTGGTAGCTTAGAGTGTTCAACCATCTGGAGGCACTATTGCCTTGCCTTGCCTTTTACCAAAGAAACGAGAGCGACAACACACTCATATGTAGCTAACAAGCTACACGAAACTGCCAAGTATTCCCAATCAACTTTAAACCTTATACTTCAGCGATAAAGTTGAAAATTAATTAAGGAAACTTTACAGATGTAGTAGTTCATGGTTGTATTTCTCAATAATGGCGTTTGCTTTTAAATTCAAAAGTTCAGATATTTATTTCGTAAAGTAGTGCAATCTGTTACAGGGTTAAGGGGGAAACTATAATAAGAGAAGGGGGGAATAGTTTACAACCTGATGTCCTAGCTAGATAAATCCTCAGCGCCAAGCTAAGAATTCATCCATAAATACCTACAATAAAGTAGTGAGTTCGGAATTGTATCGATTGAAACTGACTATTAATTTTAAAATTTATAAGTCTGTCATGTAGTCGTCGACCGTGGCGTGCTGGACACTTTTAGGCTTGTCATCTATATGTGACGGTGGCTGTTTAAAGGACAACTGCAATCTGTGTATTAAGGACAATCAGCAATTTTTTCCCGAAAAAACCTCTCGTGAATATTGTTGTGTCGCCTCTTTAGCTTAGAGATATCTGCTCATGGCGTGTCCAGTTGGCTAAACGGTCCGAGACCTTGACAATTATATCACTGAATGACGCACGTAGCTAGAAAGCGTACTACGGTATAAGGAGATGTATGCTTTATTCCATTCAGTTGTAGGAAAGTTGTATAGGAAACTGTTATCAATCAGTATAAATTAAAAGGAAAATATTTTTTTAAAAAGCTTTTAAAGTCCGCCATATTGGATTTAGAATAACGTCAAATAATTTTTTAAGTCACTCTCAATAAGCCTTTTCATTTGATACCCATATTGTTGAAATTCATTAAAAATACCTACTCCGCCATCATGGACGGTCCGCCATATTGGATTTAGAATAACGTCATATAACATATCGTGCATTGTCATCCAAACTGAACGTGTATACAAAATTTCAGCTCAATCGGTTGAAGATATCTACTTCAAAATTGAGTTCAAAGAATCCACCGTAACATACATACACGGCAAGTTAAATAAAAGCTTTTAAAAATTATTATACACAACACACGGGTCTTATTCGCGATGAAAAATGATAAAGGCATGTACGCTACCTCTATTTCTCCCGACTGCACTTCAGGGAGACGCCGCTAGCTGTCATTAGTCCACTCGAGACCACTGTCGGTGTGATTCGGCCGAAACGTCTGGACAGTACCCAATAGGCTGGCAGCCACGTTGGATGGCAATGCTTATCTGTTGACCGAAATAAAAGCCAGCCTTTGGGTCACGGGAAGTGCCAGCGAGTCTCTTCGAGATATCCTTGAAAAGGAGGTGTAAGAAATTTGAAGTTTGAAGAGTATTTTGGCTTATATGAACTCGCTAATCTCTGTAACCATACGTCCGGTGTGAATAATTCTTGTATATCTAAGAGATTCTTGTCGTTCAAAAAGTGCTGATTTTCAGCCTACTTTGATAAAATTTTGATTAGATTTTTGGCTATGGAGATATATCTATACTTATATTATAACAGCTCAAAAGTTTTTTTTGTTTGTACGCGCTAATCAAGGCAACTACAAGACCGATTTGAGAGCACGTAAATGTCAGTCCTGCGCCTGATCTCTTTCCGGTCGTGTCGGATTGCCGTCCCATCAGACTATGAGAGTAAGGGAATAGAGAGTGCACCTGTGTCTACGCGAATGCTTGTGCACTATAATATGTCCTGCGCAGCTGGCTGATCTCCATACAAAAAAGAGAACGGCCGACAATCACGTTAGTTCCAAAATGTTGTACCCAAAATATTTTTGCTCACACTAAGCGTGTTTATACATAAAAATGTAGGTATAATTTGTTACTTATCTAACGAGGAGATAAATTCACAAGACAAGGCCGTTGATAAGATAATATTTGGCTTGTATGTGTCCTATCATTGCAAATGTCTCTACACTATGTCTACTTATTTTGTTTTATTGAGTAGTGGGATCACACACACATATATTATTTTTCTAATCAGTTGTTACAAGCCAGGACTTGTAGTTGGCTTTCTGTAAGCTATGACTTGTCTCTTTTGATAAGTTTTTATGTTGCTGTTAGTCTTCCATAGTGTATAATAAATAAGGGCCAGTTTCGCAGGTGATGGATAGCTACTATCTACGAGATAAATTACACAATAAATTAAACAATGGAACAGTATTTGTATGATATTATCTACCAGATAAACTATCTGGAACCAGACCCTAAATATTTTTTGATTTGACGACCCAATTGGCGCAATGGTAGCCACGCCAGACTGCCGAGCTGAGGGTCCCGGTACGGTCGACATTTTTGTGATGAGCATGCTTGTTGGCTGTGGTCTGGGTGTTATAATGCGTATTTCTTAATATATGTGTAGAGTATATGTAGTTTAGGTATCAGTTGTGTTGGCACCCATAACACAAGCTAATCAATAGCTTACCTTGGAGCCAACCGACCATCTGTGAAAAAGATGGCCCGGTATAGGTATTAAAATCACCATCCCCCTGCCCTTATTCCAATTAACCATTTGACCACCACATCAAAAAAAGAAAGACGTGCCCTCAGCGCTAAGCTAAGAATTCATCCATAAATACCTACAATATAGTAGTGAGTACGGAATTACAGCGATTAAAAAGAACTGACTATCAATTTTAAATTTTAAAAGTCTGTCATGTAGTCGTGACCGTGGCGTGCTGGGCACTTTTTGGCTTGTCATCTATACGTGAATGTGGGGGTCAGAAGGTTAAATTTGTGGTTGGTGTTCTTGCACACTCTTCTATCTACCACCTGCTCTGTATATATCCTGCACAGCTGGCTGATCCCCTTGAGAACAGCCGCCGTGGCTTATCGATTGCTTATCGAGTTTATCTTATCGACTGAGCTGCAGGTTTAGTCACCTCTAAAGGCCTAGTGGAAGGGATTCTCAAGTCATTCAGCGATGTCTGACGTGGAATTGGGTAGTTGCCTGTTTGATTTTTAACAAAACAAATAAACACACGCACAAGGAACATTTTTCTGAAAACAGCGTCAAAATTAGTTGATAAATGGAGCAGCAATCTACATTTCTTATATTCGTATGATAAAGAGTGGGATCATAGTGGGGACATCTTGCTATCTCTTTTGCACATGCGTGATCAAATAGCGTTGACGTCACAAGCTTGTATGTGCAGCCTTTTTCTGTTATCTAACTGTTTGGCTTTTGAAAGGTATATAATACTAAAGGTATATAATACTTATTTCTCAACGGATTCCAAAAAATATTTCTGTTTTGGTTTTTTGGTTTTGTAAAATGTTAGGAGATCTAAAGGGGAGGCCTATGTTCAGCAGTGGACGTCCTATGGCTGAGATGATGATGATGATGATGAAAATGTTACTTTTGATATGAATAATTAAAAAAAAGTCAAATACCCTATTATGACAAGGTTTGCTACTGCGTAGAACTCGGAGACGTTGGCTTCACGTGTCGTCCCAGGCACGGGGTGTAACACCGTTAACTTCCAGACTCTGGGCTGATTTGTTAAAGCTTCTAAAACCCCCAAAGCGATTTCGAAACTGGGACCACATGCACGGCAGTCGCGATTACGGCTACTGATAACAACAGGGCTAAAAATGGGTCACACAAAAAAAAAACTTAAAAAAAAAAGAAAACCTACTTCTAAGAACACTGGAAGGTAAAACACAAATACATCGCTCTAAAAGTTGGTGTCAAGAAGAGATATATGCCTGAACGAAATATAAACATGCCGAATTGACCCTCCATATATACCCTTCTATACTTTGTAAGAAGCACGCATTTAAATCAATTACCACGCTTTAGTGCTACTAAGCATCTCTCCAAGCTATGTAAGCATCGGCTTCCAATCTTACCCGTTGCTGCTGAGTACCAGTATGCCACATGGAGTGACTACTTATATGATCTCCTCAACCCTGAGTGGGTTGAGGAGATCATCCTAAGAAACCCGATACTCGTTCGTAAGACTGGCTTCCGAAACACGGACGAACTGGCCTTGACAATATGGCCACCCATCCACAGATCAACCGCGCCAAGAGTACCTCGTAAAATTCTGCCATAGGTTAGTAAAAAATAATACACAACATCTACATGTGTGGGCTTGTCATTAGCAATATTGTTATTTACTCTATTACATCATTATTGTTCATTAGTCTGTAAGCCTTCCGAAAATAAATAAATATATTAACGCCTGTTGCCCATAAGCTGAACTGAAAAGATTGACCTAAATCGTGTATTTCATGGGTTAAGAACTCATTCTCAAGTTATTTACAAATTTTAATTAATGCATTTACATAAAAAAGTCACTCATCAATTTACAAACTTAATAATGGGTTAAGTCGTTTTTTATTGACAATCTACACACAAAAAAACATTAGCGTAAGCATTTTCACCCACTTCCCGAAGGAACTACTTCGCGCCCGGAAAAAAATAGTTCCCTATGGAAGCGATTGGTACTGCAGAAAACACCACGACGTATTTTGCTTAGGATGCGGAAGAATTAGTTGTTAATTGGTGTGCCATATTTTTTGTGAAGAGTCCAAAGGTTGTGCTGCTATTAAATATGTTTTACAAAGCACACACTCGTTCTCAAACATATATCTATACTAATATTATAAAGCTGAAGAGTTTGTTTGTTTGTTTGAACGCGCTAATCTCCGAAACTACTGGTTCGATTTGAAAAATTCTTTCAGTGTTAGATAGCCCATTTATCGAGGAAGGCTATAGGCTACTTTTTATCCGGGTGTGCGGAGTTGTTCCTACGATTCCGCTGGAGGAACTTGGTCTATACTAAAATTATAAAGCTGCAGTTTGTTTGTTTGGACGCACTGATCTTAGGAAATACTTGTCCGATTTGGAAATATATTTCAGTGTTAGATAGCCCATTTATCGAGGAAGGTTCTAGGCTACTTTTTATCCGGATGCGCGGAGTAGTTCCCGTGGGAAGATGGTGTAACCGCTAGCAGAAGCTAGTAACTACAAACAAACGTCAGTATTTCTGAGAATCTCCGTGTTGTATTGTATTTTATTGCATAGTTTTCCTTATGAGCACAAAAAAACTGGCTTACAAATCAGTACCATGTACTTGAGGATTTCTTGAAAATATTATGCATACGTTAGTTGTTACTTTGTATAGACGTCAGCACATCAAGCTACACGAAACTGACAAATATTCCCAGTCAACTTTGAAGCTTATGCTCGAGCGATAAAGTTGAAAATCTATTGAAGAAATTTGACAGATTGTATTAGCAGGCTGCTCTTTCCAAGCCCGCTTGGTCGGCTATTCGACACGACCAGAGAGAGAGATCAGGCACAGGACCGACATTTACGTGCTCTCCGATGCACGGGTGTATCAATCACCAACTTCCAGACTCTAGGCTGCTTTTGTGAGTTTCTTAAAACACACAAAGCCATTTCAATCCGACCCAGGACAACAAGATCAGTGAGACAAATATATAGGGTGTAATCAAACTAGTGGTCATCTAGTACATGCTAAGGATCATGTTTACCACAAAAAAGTCATGAAAACAATAACATATTTTATTAAATTTATCGGGACAGTGAACAAATTGTACGCATAACGCCGGTCTCTATGAAGGCGCTTGATCGTTGACCCCTAGGTCATTCAATTTTCTTTGTTGTAAACATGATCCTTAGCATGTACTAGATGATATGGTGCACTAGTTTTGTTAGACCCTATATATTTACTATATGTAAAACAATTTTCCTTTACTCAGACCAAAACTTCAAAGGCATTCGTGGAAATAAATGCCGGATTTGGTATGAATCACTTCTCAATCCTATGAGGAAGAATGTGCGCTGTTTAAATATTAATTTATGTACAATATTATAATGTTTACTTGTGTAAGTGGACAGCGTAAAACAAAAAAACGAAAATAAACAAAAAATAGCTTAAGTACAATTAGACAATTACTTAGTACAGCGCCATCTAGTATTGAGTAGGAGGAACTGGGGTTGTAAATGGAAAATTTTGCAGTTTTTGTTCCTTAGTAATTAATGTTGGATATAGATCTAAAGATTTTAATCTATCCAAAACAATTCTTTACAACGCTTATAAAGGATATTGGATGATAATTACACAATTCGTTTGTCGACTTTGCATGCAAATGTAGGCGTCGACTGTGTAGTCAATTTTCCTGTTTCCCGCCTTTTTTGCTGTCAAATCTGACAGGCACAAAAACTATAAAATTACCGGAGACTTGCGTGGAACAAAACCAATTATAATAGGTAGGTACTTCATACGTTTTTATTCAACCCAAAATAATTAGTTTCTTTATAGTTATTATATTCTTTACACGTGGAACAGAATTATCAATAAAACTGGAGAGTCAATACACTGATAAATTAATGCTGTTATCTTCAAGATAAAGCCAAGCCTACATCCATAGAGAAAATATTTGGCTACAACCTTATCATTGCATTTTCATTAACAATGTTGCTATTGATAAAAAAAAGAAACATTTTTAGATTTTTAGCTATTTGTAGATACCGGAAAAAAATTCAAGGTATTTTGATTAGATAGAAATTCGATTCAGAAATATTCAAGTATATCGAGAGTAGCTATGTCATTCATCATCATCACAGCCTTTTTATCGCCCCACTGCTGGGCACAGGCCTCCTCTCACACAGAGAAGGATTGAGCGTTAATCACCACGCTAGCTCAATGCGGATTGGTGATTTCAGACTTTATAGTCCAGGTTTCCTCGAGATGTTTTCCTTCACAATTTAATCAATATAATAGTCGTGGTGGCCTAGTGACCAGCGTTTCGAGTATGAGGGTGCGATTCCAGGTCAGGCAAGTACCAATGTAACTTTTCTAAGTTATACGTATGTACTTTCTCAGTTTATCTTGGACACCAATGACTGATTAAATAGCTATATATTGTATCGCAAATCAAATGTGTTGCTGAGCGCGAATGTCCAGCTGGACCAAATTCACTATATTAGGATAGATACCTCCTTAAAGTGAAAAAAATCTGAAAAATAAATAAATAAAACAAAACAAAATCAAAAATGTACTTAAAAATAAAATACAAACAAACGATTTGTAATTTATTTTGTTTATATTTATATTTGAAATTCTTGATATATTCTACATTGCTAATGGCATAGAGATAATTCTATATACAAGCGATTTCAACCTCTATAGCTAATAAGATACAGTCGAAAGTAGATTGAGTAAAAACAGTTTTGGATAAAAAAGACAACGCTTATGTAATCTTTTATTTAACCTGAGAGTACCATTAGCTAATGGCCTAAGGTATTTCCCAGTATACATATATTAAGATGTCAGTAACGATATTTTAATAATACTGTTGATAAAACTTCAAAATTGGACCTTAAAGTCATAACTATAAGGTTTTTATTTACAAAACGGTGTAGATATGATTTTTTAGCCCGTGTAGCGACGGCTTAAGAATACATATGTCGCTACCCCTTCTTCCAGTGGGTGTCGTAGAAGTCGACTAATGGAGTAAAATATGCACCGAACACCAGTGCGAGAGAAGGAAAACTGGAAAAAAAACCCTCTATCAACCCGTCTGGCCAGCGTGATAGCAGTAGGCTAAATTCCTTTAATGTGCAGAAAGAAGAAGCCACGGCCCCTAGTTCCCGGCAGTCCCGCTATTCCCGGTCACGGTGGCGACCGTGGTTACGGCGGGACAGGGGGTGCGAAGAATCTCCGGGTTACGGGAGGCCACCAAACAAAACTGACTCTTGCGACGTACAACGGCCGCACGCTACGGCTTGACTCGCATCTGGCGCAACTCGAGGTGGAACTTGGGAAGATTAGGTGGCACATATTAGGGTTATGTGAAGTTCGAAGAGAGGGGGAGGACACCATAACCCTCGAATCAGGTTACCTAATGTACTTCCGAGAGGGAGACCAACAATCCCAAGGTGGCGTTGGGTTTCTGGTTAATAAGTCCCTAGCTGATAACGTTGTGGAGGTGTCTAGTGTGTCGAACAGGGTAGCGTACCTTATCGTAAAGCTCACCAACAGGTATAGCCTCAAGGTAGTGCAAGTGTACGCACCGACCTCGACACACTCAGACGATGAAGTGGAGGATATATTTGATGATATATCAAGGGCCCTCCACTTCACTACAAAGACCCATTACACCGTTGTCATGGGGGACTTCAACGCTAAAGTGGGAGTACAGATTTGCGGCGAATCGGTAGTAGGATCCCATGGATTTGGAAGCAGGAATCATAGGGGGCAAATGCTCGTCAACTTCCTCGAACGCGAGGGGCTCTTTTTGATGAACTCCTTTTTCAAAAAGCAGCCCCAAAGGAAGTGGACGTGGCAAAGCCCCGACACTATGACTAAAAATGAGATTGACTTCATCATGACGAACAAGAAGCACATATTCAGAGACGTCGCCGTGATCAATAGGTTTAATACCGGTAGCGATCACCGACTTGTCCGAGGCTCTCTGAATATCAACTTCAAGGCCGAACGTTTCCGTCTGATGAAGGCCAGGCTCCGACCAACACTGCTCCAAACCATGGTAGGATCTGAAACGTTCCAGTCAAATTTGGAGAACCGATTTGCCGCCGTGGAAACCACAACAGACGTTAACCAGAACCACGAATATGTGGTTCGGATCCTCAGGGAGGAAGGTTCGAGATTCTGTAACATGCAGCGTAAGGGCAAGAAATCAAAGCTTTCGGAAGAGACATTAGGGCTTATGAAGAAACGACGTGAAAACCCACCTGTCACTTCGTCAGCTAAGAGGGCTCTAAACCAAGAGATCAACAAGCACGTACGACGCGACCTCCGGCGCTCCAATACTCTTGACATTGAAAGAGCAATTGAGCTGAATCGGGGGTCAAAGGTGTTCGTACAATCTCTTGGAAGAAGCCACTTGACGAAGCTGACCACAACAAGTGGAGAAGTCGTTTCTTCGGTACCGGCAGTCCTTTCGGAAGTGGAAAATTTCTATGGCCGGTTATACGCATCGCATGCATCTCGACCTGATCCCGGAAATGAGGATTCTAGAGCCACATAAACACGCCATTTCACCGAAGACCTGCCAGAAGTCAGCAGTGGCGAAATCGAGATCGCTCTGAGACAGCTCAAAAATGGAAAAGCCCCTGGCGAGGATGGCATTACAACAGAGCTATTAAAAGCAGGAGGTAAGCCCGTATTGGGGGAGCTCCAGAAGCTTTTTAATGCCGTCCTGTTTGAAGGGAGAACTCCAGAGGCGTGGAGTAGGAGTGTTGTCGTCCTGTTCTTCAAAAAGGGAGACAAAACCCAGCTGAAGAACTATCGACCCATTTCCCTCCTAAGCCACGTATATAAGCTGTTCTCAAGAGTGATCACGAACCGACTTGCGCGAAGACTCGACGAATTCCAACCACCGGAGCAGGCTGGGTTTCGGAGCGGATACGGCACCATAGACCACATCCACACAGTGCGGCAGATTATACAGAAGACCGAAGAGTATAATCAGCCCCTGTGTCTAGCATTTGTGGACTATGAGAAGGCCTTTGACTCGGTCGAAATCTGGTCTGTTCTGGAGTCCCTGCAGCGTTGTCAAGTAGATTGGCGATACGTCCAAGTGATGAGATGTCTCTACGAAGCCGCTACAATGTCCGTCCAAGTACAGAATCAGCAAACAAGGCCCATACCGTTGCATCGAGGAGTGAGACAAGGGGATGTTATTTCCCCGAAACTGTTCACTAATGCAATGGAGGATATGTTCAAGACGCTGAACTGGAAAAGACGCGGCATCAACATCAATGGCGAACACATCTCTCACTTGCGATTTGCTGACGATATCGTCATCATGGCGGAAACGCTGCAGGACCTACAACAGATGCTGAACGACCTGGCTGAATCTTCTCTACGCATCGGCCTACGGATGAACTTGGACAAAACCAAGGTTCAATGAACATGTTCTACCGGAACCGATTGTGATACGCGGCGCCGTTCTCGAAGTTGTTCGGAAATATGTATACCTCGGGCAGACATTGCAGTTAGGTAGAAACAACTTTGAGGACGAGGTGAATAGGAGAATTCAGTTGGGTTGGGCTGCTTTTGGGAAGCTACGTCGAGTCCTAACGTCGTCGATCCCACAGTGCCTAAAGACAAAAGTCTTCAATCAGTGCGTCCTACCTGTCATGACTTACGGAGCCGAAACGTGGACACTGACGGTACGGCTGGTCCACAAGTTTAAAGTCGCTCAGCGGGCTATGGAAAGAGCTATGCTTGGCATTTCTCTGAGGGATCGCATCAGAAATGAGGTAATCCGTCAGAGAACCAAGGTCATTGACATAGCCCACCGAATCAGCACGCTGAAGTGGCAGTGGGCTGGCCATATCAGCCAAGGAACCGATAACCGTTGGGGTAAACGAGTTCTAGAGTGGAGACCACGCCTTGGCAAACGTAGTGTAGGACGTCCTCAGGCACGGTGGAGTGATGACTTGCGCAAGACGGCTGGCAGGAGCTGGATGCGAGAAGCCGAAAATCGATCTCAGTGGCGTGCACTTGGAGAGGCCTATGTCCAGCAGTGGACTGCGATAGGCTGATGATGATGATGTAGATATGATTTCATAGACTTCTATAGAGGATTCTGTCTCTTTCAACAGGATAATAAGAAAGAGAAAGAATCCTCTATTGGTGCTTTCTTGTCAGAGCTGCTGCTATAAAGAAGCTCGTTGGCTAAGTCGCACGGGTCGAACAATCAGGTTCGATCAGGTTAAGCAACGCTTGTCGGCGCGCGGATGGGTGACCATATTGTCATGACGAGCCATTTGTACATCTTTGGCAGTCATTACGGGTAGTCAGTAGCTAAAAGTCTTACAAGCAGTCTTACCAAGGGGTTGCCAAGGTAACTAGGTTGAGGAGATCAGATAGGCATTCCCTCCATGTGACACACTGGTACTCAGCTGCTTCCAGTTAGACTGGAAGCCGACCCCAACATAACTTGGGAAAAGGCTAGGCAGATGATTACTCAATGGCGTCATCTACATTCAGCTTTGAATATAATTCCCTTTTGTGGCGTCTTAGTACAGACGCCAGCACATCAAGCTACTCGAATCTGTCAAACTTTCCCAATCAACTTTGAACCATAATGTTTGAGCGATAAAGTTGCAAATCTATTAAAGTTTGACAGATTGTAGTAGCTTAATGTGCTGGTGTCTGTACCTACAATTGAATTGTTTTGTATAAATAAAACGATAATGGTATTTAAATTATATATCTTAAGATAAAGTTCTTATTTAAAGACTTAGATGATTGTTATCGCAGTGTTGCCAGCTCAAATCGGATTAGTGAAGTTTGAATTACAAATTATTTATTTTTAACCGACTTCAAAAAAGGAGGAGGTTATCAATTCGACGGCATGTTTTTTTTTTCAAATAAAGTTTAGCACATTCAAACAAACATAAACACGCTAGCACAAGCTACTACGATCTGTCAATTTTCTTTAGTAGATTTTCAACTTTATCGCTGAAGCATATGGTTCAAAGTTGATTGGGGAAATTGACAGCTTTTTACCAAAAATCTTCAGCTTTTTTTTTTAAAGAAAAGTTAATGTTTTTAACAAAACAAAGTTATGATATGTTTTTTTTATATCGGGACACCTTTTCACACACGGTCGGTTAGCCCCAAGGTAAGCTATTGATTAGCTTGTGTTATGGGTGCAAACACAAACTGATAAACTACATATACTTTAAACATATATATTTTTAAATACATATAACACCCAGACCACAGCCAACAATCATGCTCATCACTCAAATGTCGACCATGCTGGGAATCGAACCCGGGACCCTTAGCTTGGCAGTCCGACGTGGTAACCATTGCGCCATCGGGGTCGTTTCATGTTATTAAATATAGTATGTAGATTCCGAAAAGTCATCGTTACGTGGCTTTTATTAAGGGCTTGTATATCAAGGTATGTTATAAATATAATGACGTAATGGTATACTTAAGTCGTGGTGGCCTAGCGGTTAGAGCCAACATTTCAAGTATGAGGGCAGGGGTTCGATTCCAGGTTGGGCAAGTACCAATGCAACTTTTCTAAGTTTGTATGTACTTTTAAGTATATCTTGGACACAATGACTGTGTTTCGGATGGCATGTTAAACTGTAGGTCCCGGCTGTCATTGAACATCCTTGGCAGTCGTTACGGGTAGTCAGAAGCCAGTAAGTCTGACGCCAGTCTAACCAAGGGGTATTGGGTTGCCCGGGTAACTGGGATGAGGAGCTCAGATAGGCAGTCGCTATTTGTAAAACACTGGTACTCAGCTGAATCCGGTTAGACTGGAAGCCGACCCCAACATAGTTGGGAAAAAGGTTTGGGAGATGAACTTCATCATCTCCCAAACCTTTTTCCCAGGTATAATAGAAATTCATTGACAACGCTCCAAATAAAGTTACGATAAAAAAAATTCTTGTGAATCAGTCACATATAACATGACTATGACAAATATAGGCAATTAAAACATCCATATAATTGAATATGTATATTATTATCTCAACATACTTAAGACGTATTAATGTTTACCATATCTTAAGATTTTGGTTGAACTGCGCAGTAAACAAATTCAGTTTTAAAAAGATTTATTGCCCAACCAACTTACAAATTATTATGTTGGCATCCAGGCCGATTGCCGGCTATGGCGGCCGTTCTTTTTTATGGAGATTAGCCAGCTGTGTGTGTTTTTTAGACAGACCTACAAAAGAACAAACCAACAGACATGTGTCGCTGGGGAGTTAGTTGCGCGATTTCTTCTTCCCAGCGAGAACACATAGGAAGTGGTGAAGGGTGGCCGTTTTGGGGGCTGTCTTTTGTAATTTCGACGTTTACAAAGTGTTTGCAACCAAGTGTTAGCCACAATATTCTAGAAAACCAAACAAATTCGCGTACGTATATATATGTAGCTATGTAGACTTATCGCTCAATGACTTGCGAGTTCAATATCTTTGTGTGTGTATTGAATCATATTCCATAATAGACTATGAGAGACTACCTAATAAATGCAAATCATTGGCTCTGTGATAACAACTCAATATTTGATAGCCAATGTCTTGCGAACTTCTATTTTAACAATATTATTTTATATAGAAATGTTAAAAAGATAAAAAAGTCTCATTTATTCATAGTAGGCTGAAAATCAGCACTTTTCGAAGGTCAATTCTACAAAAGACAGCCCCAAAAACGCCAGCCCTTCACCACTTCCTATGTGTTATCGCTGGGAAGAAGAAATGGTGGAACAAACTCCCCAGCCTTTTTATCCTCCCACTGTAGGCACAAGCCTCTCACACAGAAAAGGATTGAGCGTTAATCACCACGCTTGTTCAATGCGGGTTGGTGATTTCAGACTTTATAGTCCAGGTTTCCTCGCGACGTTTTCCTTCACCTTTAATCAGTCATTGGTGTCCAAGATATACTTAAAAAGTACATACAAACTTAGAAAAGTTGCATTGGTACTTGCCTGACTTGGAGTCGAACCCACGCCCTCATACTTGAGAGGTTGGCTCTTTACCCACTAGGCCACCACGACTCCTACCATCATGTGTCAGTATCCATTACGTAATCCACCATAGCGTAAAAATATCAGTCTCACAACCGTCAACAGGCCTTGAAATCAAAATCTGCTTATTATCTTGCCTTTATCTGTTTGTTTTCGACGATATCTATATATACATGATACGAACATTGTGTTTGTTTGCAAATATAAGAGCATTTAAATATATGGAGACGCCATGAGCAAAAAATACTATCTTATCTCGTTGGCGCAATGGTGACAAACGAAATCTTACGTCAATCTGTCACTTTTCTGTCATTATGTCCTTTCTCCGGTAGACAGAACTTGTTTCTACGATTGCCATGCTAAGTCTGCAGAGAGGAAAGTGAGCCAATGGTGTCTCCAGTTGGTTTTATACTCTAAGTAGTAGTGTTAGCAAAAAGATAAGGTTCGTTTCAAAGATATCGGAGCTTATGCGGAAATGCGAAATGTGGTTTTGAAAAAGTGATCACGGTATACTTCCGTAATTTTTTTAGCTAGTAATTATTATTTGCATTAATTTTGTTACGTTATTCTTTATCAGTATATAATAATGTTTCGGAAGGCACGCTAAATTGTTGTGTCCCGGCTGTCATTTGTACATCTTTGGCAGTCGTTACGGGTAGTCAGAAGCTAGAAAGTCTGACAACCAGTCTCACAAAAAGATATCGAGTTACCCAGGTAACTGGGTTGGAGGGGTCAGATAGGCAGCCGGAAAGTTATGACAACGTTATTATCACGGAGTATTAAATGTTACAACCCGAATTGAGCAAGCGTGGTGATTAACGCTCAATCCTTCTCTGTGTGAGAGGAGGCATGTGCCCAGCAGTGGGACGATAAAAAAGCTGATGAGGATTAAAGGTTGTCCAGGTTGAGTAGGTCAGACAAGCAGTCGCTCCATGTATCACACTAGTACTCAGCTGCATCCAGTTAGACTGGAAGCCGACCCCAACATTTCTTGAGAAAAAGGCCCAGTTAAATTATGTATAAACAAAGCCCCTTCTTTCTCCAGGTGACCAACAGCCTGCCAATCCTTGCAGACAAGATGCTGCTCGACGAGGTGATGCCCACGATGAGAAGCCTCAGCCCAGATCCTGAGGACATGGCAGCTGTCACCAGGAAGTGTAACAACACCCTGGTGAGTACCTCCAGTTAATATTTTAAGTTCCTTGGTCACACGAGGTATTGGACGACGCGGATTTATTTGAGTTGAAAGTGAAAAATGAATTGATGTTTTATGAATATAGTTACAGGGGTTCTTTCAATACGACGCTGGCATTGAATTAATTGATAATCAATGTCCTTTATTGTTATTTTGCGTGGTTTCATAAGATTACATTAAAAAATACTAAAATTCGTTTCTTTGGCGCAGGCCGTTCTTTAAATGGCCCTAGATCCTTATAAGTAGTTAACATCTTACAAGACAGTAAAAGTATAAAGAATTTAAGACGTACAGACGTCAGCATATCAGGCTACTATATAAATCTGTCTAATCTGTCAAAATTCCTTAATAGATTTTCAACTTTATCGCTGAAGCATATGGTTCAAAGTTGATTGGGAAGATTTGACAGTTTCGGGTAGCTTGATGTGCTGGCGTCTGTACATTACGTTTTTTTACGTTAGTATTTAACGTATATACATATGCTTTAACGTATTTATGTTATGCGTATATATATCTACTTAAATGTTTTTTCGTTTCGATTTTGTCGTTATCAGTATTAAATCATATTCCATAATAAGAAATCGCAAATCATTGCCTTGTTGATAACGACTGATTGTCACAACAATACGCTAGTTGACAACTAGTCAAATTCAATACTTTTATAGAACTGTCAAAAACGGTTACTCTCTATGAAATTTGTATGAAAACACAAACTATGACGTCACAGATTTCTCACATCAAGCCGTATACTTATTTTGTGCTTATGACTGCGGGATTATTCGCAAGAGTTACCTATACCGGAATATTTTAGTCAGTAAGAGTCTGACACTCCATCCTGCTGCACTCTAAGCGGGAGGGGCCCGCTCAAAAAAAAGTGTATGGGAAATCTTTCAACATGAGACGCGAATTTAGAAGAAGTATTCATATTCTCTCAGATAATTTTACAGCGTTTTTGAAGGTCTTCGCTGTTTACAAAATTTTATTTGAAAGTTTTTAATATCATAACAATTAAAAAAATCTTTTGCAACCTTATACAATTCTAGAAAACTAATGATAATAATATATCGGGAGACCTTTTTTATGGTCTGATACAAAATTGATACAAAATGCTTCAGTGAATCGATAATTATTTTGTTTACAACTCGCAAGATACGACGTAAAATAAAATGGCGCGAAGTTTTTTTACTTAGCAACTCTATGGTTACACACAGCCACATATAGTTAAAAAGAAACCTACATATAGAAGTGTAAAAAAATCTACGAATAATACATTTAAAAAAAATGTGATATTTATAGCTTAGTTAATATTATGGCGAACTGTCTGCCTATTACTTGACAAATGCATCTGCCTAGCCTTTTCCCAAGCCATGTTGTGGTCGGCTTCCAGTCTAACCAGCAGTCCTCAACCCAGTTTCCTGGGCAACCCGATACCCCTTAGTAAGACTGGTTGTCACACTTTATGGCAGCTCATCAATGTAACGTGCCTTACGAATGTTACGATGTTGACCCGACCTCTTAGTTATATTCATGCCAAATTTGAAGCAAATCCATGCAGTACTTTTTGATATTATCCCGGACATACAAACAGGCAAAAATTCTATAAAATATATTTTTGGCTTCGATATCGATTGTAGATCACGCCCCAAGTATTCTTTAAAAAAAAAATATTCAATGTACAGTTTTGACTTTTCTACGATTTTATTATATGTGCACATGTTTATACTAGCTTTGCTTATAAAAGGTCGCCGGAAGACGCTGGATGCAGGTCGCTTCCAACCGGTATATGTGGAGATCTAAAGGGGAGGCCTATGTTCAGCAGTGGACGTCCTATGGCAGAGATGATGATGATGATGACCGATGTTTATGTCATCATAATGAACAGTAGTTCATAAAAAAATAATAACATGGTTAACTAAACACATAGCTTGTATGTTACGTACGTAAATATGTATTCGAGATCTACAATTTAAAAATAATTGTATACATAGCCTAGCAGCCGACCTTGACTCTACATGACACAAGCAATGAGCTCGTAATTGGTAGCGGAGCAAAGAAATATTAAGAGATTTCAATATTGTTAACAGAATCAATATTTTAAACAGCACATCAAGCTACCTAAAACTTACATTTCTGTCGCCCTAGTACAGACGGCTACAAGCTATAGAAAACCAGCTGTCCTGGACTCGCTTTATATGATCTTTCTACAAATTGAACGGTCAGCTTATACTGGTTTTGTTGATGTGTAGCCGTGTAGCTGTTGCCAGGCACTTGCTATCAATCAATCAACTTTGAACCGTATGCTTCCGCGATAAAGATGAAGATTGATTAAGAAAAGACATATTGTAGTAGCTTGATGTGCTGTCGTATTTACATTGCCATCATTGTCATCTACAAATTGAATTTAAAAAAAAAACGTCGAACTTGACATTTTCAAAATATTTTGTCTATGGTTTACGTCTGCCTCCAGTCATTTCTAAAATCTCCGTGGTTTACTCACTATCTTAGGCTGAAATTAATAACCTATCTATCCGTTGTTTAGCTTACTAGAGACTGAATTTTGTCATTAGCCCCATATAATTTGTGTCAAATTCCTATCTCTAGTAAGTAAAACAACGGATAGATAGGTTATTGATTTCGGCCGTTAATCTATCTTATAAAAACTTTAGTATTTAACAAACTGTCCTGAATTTTCCATGATGCCTGTACTGTGCGGGATTGAAATGCCTTGATTGGAAATTATCTTCCAATTTAAACACGCGGGAAGCGAATAAATGCAACACAGTGATGATAGCTCATTACATGTGTTTTCAATACACATACATGACTAGCTGTCCCCAGCGGTTTCACCCGCATCTTTGGTTACTGCTCCGCTCCCGCGTGTCTTAGCGTGATGGTATATAGCCTATAGCCTTCCTCGATAAATGGGCTATCTAATACTGAAAGAATTTTTCAAATCGAACCAGTAGTTTCGGAGATTAGCGCGTTCAAACCAACAAACAAACTCTTCAGCTTTACAATATTAGTATAGATACAGACAAACACAATCATTTACTAGACGCAAACACACACATGTACATGACATACGTCAACTCATACAATCTGTCAAATTTCCTAAATAGATTTTCAACTTTATCGCTGAAGCTTATAGTTCAAAGTTGATTGGGAAAATTCGTCAGTTTCGATTAGCTTGATGTGCTGTCGTCTGTACACTAGAGTATATGCGGCGGTTTGGTTTCAGATGGAAAATCATTGACGTCTCTAGTAGATAAATATATTAGTTTTTTTTTTTATAAAGAAAGCAGGCGACGACAATCGCTTACTTACCTACTGTATTTGTTTACACAAAAAACAGATGTCGACACGTTTCTTTGTTGCTATGGAAACGAATAAATATCAATAGGGATGCGGAAAACTAGTCAAATTCAATACTTTTATAGAACTGTCAAAAACGGTTACTCTCTATGTAATTTGTGTGAAAACACCACATATGACGTCACAGATTTTTCACATCAATCCATATACTTATTTCGATTATATTATCGATAATAAAATAAATACAGTTTTCGATTCAAAGCGATAAATTAAACTGACATTATTTTAAGATGCTTTACAAAATGAATATGATAAAGTATTTTATTTATGACCTAGTCCACATCCCAATTATGTATTTAAAAACCTATAAATATCAACCTTGAATGTCAACGCGTTTCTGTAACATATTTTTTTGGCGGGAAATTATCAAATTATTTTCCCGCTGTGGGGACAGCTGGAGAGTGTCAGACTCTTACTGACTAAACCCCACTATGTTCCTTCTGAGTGTCTTTGTGTGCCAAGGTCGCGGTAATTCTTTCGAAAAATCCCGCAAAACGCGTACCTATATCGAAGTTTGACGTAATATATTCATTTTTTAAAAGAAAACACACCTTTGTCTTTGAAAATAAAATAAATAAACTGTCTGATTATTATTATTTATCACGTGTATAAGTTATCAATGCAGAAACACGTGGTTTGCATGCAAGATTACAAGTAAGAAGTCTGATAAGAATATGTGCTGATCACTCGGGCGACATCATTCACCATATTACTCAGAGTCTATTAGCTATGATCCAAAGTATATGATCATGTAATCACAGCGTGGGGTTCAAAGATCAGTATTTAATTATACTTGAACAACCAGTTTGCTTTTTTATTTGTTAGCACGGTAATATTTGCCGTTCACATTTTGTTTTTTTCTGATAAAATTGTAGTAATATTATGGCATAGTGGAACTTAGCAACACGTTCCACAAGGCGGTGGCTGTAGTTTAGAATAGCGCCATCTATTGTGGAAGAGTGTAAATGATGATTTTATATTTTCTGTGTTTTTATATTGACGAGTCGTCTCCTGCATTTAACAAAATATTTATTAATATTCTGTCTGTCTGCTTACATTCGTTATATTATTTAGAGTATCAGAAAATAATACTTAAAGATCAGTTGACGCAATGTTGTGCAATACCATAAAGCGTGCTATGGTTCCTATAAATACCTAGGAATAGTATAACTTCAAATTATCTCGCCGTCATATCTCACGTAAACAAAAGAATTGTTTAATCAATTCCACAAACAACTTTAATTGTAACGCATAAGAAAATGTAATTAAAGAGCTACGTCAAAACACAATTAAATTTGTGATCTAACAAAATAATTACGTAATTGTTAATGTAATCAAAACTAACGTAGCAATTTCTAGCTTCAAAACAAAGAAATTATGTACTTATAAATAATTTATTTGCTGTTGATTTACGATATAGTTCAGCCATCTAGTGTTGTAAAGCTACATCAGTAAATTCTCGTCGTAGTACAGCTATTGCATAACAGATGGCGCTGTCATCAATCAACAATAAATTGACGTTCAGGCGCTATTTTCCATTTTCACGACCCTAATTTATGTACAATATTGAAATCATGTTTCAATTATTAATGTCCTATAGTTACAATAGGTATATGAAAGGTAATCAAACCTATGCTAGAGGTTTCGTAATCGGACGTATGTTATCTTTACAGAAACGACCCTTCTCTTTCATTTGTATAGCTCTGTCCCTGTCCAACTGTCTGCATGACGTGTGCTTTTCATGCTGCCTTCGATCGAGCCGAAGTCAGTCACAAACCGATTTCGATGTCGTATGATCTTGTTATTTGATGTTATTTCATCAATAATTAATATAAATAACCTTCGTAATAAATCCTAAGTGTTTTTCGTGAAACTAACTGCTGTGTAAGTGCGAACCTAAGACGTACATCAGTGTATTACGCGAGTGTAACAAAGTGATAACTGGAACGTTATAAAAAACAGTAAATTTTGCTGTTTTCCAAGTGCTTTTACCTGTTTTAGTGGATTATCTTCCGTTATAGGAGTTAACGGAGCATATCATACCTTTGCTGCAGCGGTCTTTGTGTATAAAAAAACTTTCTTTACATTTTTTTAACCTATCGTAACTTCATCTTGGAGGTTACAATATTTTTTTAATATTTTTTATTGGAGGTATGTTTAAATGACCTTTGCTTTATAACGTTTTTCCTTTACAAAGACAAATAGTTTTATTTTTTTTCTCGCTACGTCTAGCAGTACAAATGACCGCCTTATCGATTCTTATCGGAATCCTGTTGACTCTGAGATATTTTGTAAATATTTTTTATATGACACAAGCGTTCACAAAACTTAAAAACTACTCAACAAAGTAACACGGAAATATTAATTCTAATCTTTATTAAACTTGGGGTTTAAATCACAAAGTCCTATTTTTTATAATCAACAATAACTTTGCTAAGAATATTCCAACTTCCAGCCATATTTAAATTGCTACTATTTAAAATTTACTTAATTAATGTAAACTTGTATTAGATATTAGAATGAATATTAAGCTTCAGCTTTGTAGTTCTAGACTGCATTTTCCTTGTAATTATATTGTCTTTAAATATGATTCTTATTTGAAATGATCTCCCAAGACAATTGTTGTTTTGTTTATGACTTTTTATTTTATATATTAAGCTTTATGCCCAAACTCTACTAAATAGGAGAGGTGTCAAGAAGTTTTTAAGCAACTATTGTGTCCAAAATATGCTTAGAAAGTACATATAACTTAGAAAAGTTGCTTTTGTACTTGATTTCTTTACCTGGAATAGAGTTGAGAACTCATACTTGAGAGGCTGGTGCTTTAACCACTAGGCCACCACAACTTCATGTATATTCAATGTACCTTTGAACTCATCTCCCGAGCCTTTTCCCAACTATGTTGGGGTCGGCTTCCAGTCTAACCGGATTTAGCTGAGTACCAGTGTTTTATCTGACCTCCACAACCTAGTTACTCCTTGGTTAGACTGGCGTCAGACTTACTGGCTCCTGACTTCCCGTAACCACTGCCAAGGATGTTCAACGACAGCCGGGGCCTACAGTTTAACGTGCCATCCGAAACACAGTCATTGGTGTCCAAGATATACTTAGAAAGTAATGTATGTAATAAACTTAGAAAAGTTGCATTGGTACTTGCCCGACCTGGAATCGAACCACTAGGCCACCACCACACCTTTGAACTAATTATGATAAAAATATAAATAAACATACAGAAATCAAAATTATATTTTTATACTTTATTATCGTTGTAATTTTTTTTAGATAATTATCTATCGTAGCTTGTCATACTGACAAAGCAAGTGCATTTGTTTCTTTATTTAGATTATTTCATAAATATGATGCAATATGGTAAAGTATGGCTCCCATTAGCCTCATTCACACACGTCATCTAGTCCCAAACTAAGCAGAGCTCGTACTGTGGGTACTAGACAACTGATAAACATACTTATATACTGTTCTTTTGTAAATACATACATAGGAACACCCAGACTAAGTCAAACACCCGGAAAGTATATAAGTACTTTTATCAGTTGTCTAGTACCCACAGTACGAGCTCTGCTTAGTTTGGGACTAGATGACGTTGTGTGAATGTGTGAGGAATATTATATTATATTAATTAAATGTCTAATTAACTAAATATGCTAACAACGTTCAATGCAGAAGCGTCTAGTGTTCCCTGAATGTAGGTTAATGAAACTACATGGCTACATTTAATAATTATTTTTAGACTTTCTCATTGCAAATAATTTTGCACTAAGCGTTTTGAAGAAAACACATTTATACTGCAGTTTCTAAATGCAGTAGTTGCTATGTGGACAGAATTTGTGGATGCTGATTATTTTTTCATTTTTGATCAAGACGGCTGGCAGGAGCTGGATGCGAGAAGCCGAAAATCGATCTCAGTGGCGTGCACTTGGAGAGGCCTATGTCCAGCAGTGGACTGCGATAGGCTGATGATGATGATGATGATGATGATGATGATTATTTTTTAACTTATTGACAGCCACAGTCACGTATAGATGACAAGCCAAAAAGTGTCCAGCACGCCACGGTCACGACTACATGACAGACGTTTAAAAGTTCAAAATCAATAATCAGTTTTAATCGAAATAATTCCGAATTCACTACTATATTGTAGGTATTTATGGATGAATTCTTAGCTTGGCGCTGAGGGCACGTCTTTCTTTTTTTGACGTGGCGGTCAAAGGTTAGTTTAGATTATAATTTAGATAAAACTACTTCTCAAGGTGTGCCCGGGGAAGATTTTCCCATACCCAGATAAAACATAGCCTATGTTACTCGCAGATAATGTAGCTTACATACAAAATTACATTTTTTTTTATGAAGGAAAGCCTTGTCCAGATACTAATGATTTGAAATTCGTATTGCTAATGTAACTATGAGACCATTTATGTTAAGGTATGTTTTCTCAAAACGTGAAATTAATACGTATGTATTTACTAATTGAAAGAGAATACACCAATTCTTTTTAATAGAAACAACATTTTTACATAACACTCGTTGTACGTGAGTCTTAGGTCTGGTTGTTTGTTCATTACAGTAAATAAAAGTTAAAATATTAAGTACTGTTGTCAATTTCGGCCATGGTTAAAAAATAAC
Organism: Heliothis peltigera; assembly: GCA_958496145.1. Lineage (NCBI taxonomy): Eukaryota > Metazoa > Arthropoda > Insecta > Lepidoptera > Noctuidae > Heliothis > Heliothis peltigera. Next base: position 3,897,369 of record OY292351.1, read on the forward strand.
GTCGGTTATACAACGTGTAACGTTAAAAGCGCAAAACCTGAAAATAGTTTGATCAGAATAACGAGCAGTATCGATTAAATCAGTTTTTAATATAGGTCACATTTAAAAAAAAATCTTCACTTAAAATATTGTCCTGTCTATTAAATTGCAGGTCAAGCCATTAGCTGCTCAAACCCAATAAAATAGGTAAACAAATACAAATTGTTGTTAACCAATTTAATTTTTCCCATCCGCGGGACAATAATAGCACTTATTTCAATGCCAATACGAATCTTCCAAGCAGTAAATATCATGAATTAATTAAGGTGATCAATATTTTTTGCTCTGGAATAGGTCAATTACATTAAAAATCACACGTTGTGTTCGCATTCAATTACCCAGGAATATTTTTAAGGAAATTGAGGGAATAGTTAGTGCACCTGTGTTTGTACAAACGCTTGTGCACTATAATATGTCCTGCGCAGCTGAGCGACTGATCTCCTTAAAAAAAAGGCCGCCGTAGCCGGCAATCGATTTGGATGCCAACAAGGGCCTTTTAAAATCATTGCTGACAAGGGCCGCATTAGTGCCCTTACGTCTTATGCCTAGGGCCTCTATTAGGTGAAATACGGTCGTGTAGATACGAGTATAATCTGTCTCGCTCACCTTTTATAGAGAGAGACAAGGTAATAGCGATTGGCGAACAAAAAAAAATATTGCAAAAAAAAAAACCCGCCATAATCATAATCACAGATTAAACACACCGAATTTTGAGTAAATACTTCTTTCGATTCGTTTTTTTTTATTTATAGAACGTCCTTGCGCAGACGTGCGGTCAAATGAGGTCGATGTTCCCGCGTTTTTCGTATGTTTGATGTAACATCCAAATATTGGCGCGCTCTTGAAAAATAAATGGCGATCAGAATCTAAATGCGTAGTTTTATAATTAAAGGTACGATGCTAATGATTTTTACTAATATTGGAAAGATTTTTTTTAGGTTAATATGTACCTAGCAAGCGAGATGATTAACGCTCAATCCTTCTCTATGCGAAAAAGAGGCCTGTGCCCAGCAGTGGGACGATAAAAAGGCTGAAGATGATGATGATATATTTTAATAGGCACGCTAAATTGGTGGGTCCCGGCTGTCATTTGTACATCTTTGGCATTCGTTACGGGTAGTCAGAAGCCAGTAAGTCTGACGCCAGTCTAACCAAGGGGTATTGGGTTGCCCGGGTAACTGGGTTGAGGAGGTTAGATAGGCAGTCGCTCCTTGTAAAATACTGGTACTCAGCTGAATCCGGTTAGACTGGAAGCCGACCCCGACATTGGGAAAAGGCTCGGGAGATGATGATCTTTACCCTTTCTAAGGGTATCAAATTTTTATATACGGCCCCGCCAAAGCACGATACTCTTCTGTCAGACTGATCAGAACCGACCTATATTCCATCTAGAGCCCTTTGTGTACCAGGGTCACGGCGACTCCTGCGCACAATTCCGCAGTACACAGGATACACACCATTGCCAATTATTTCTATAGAAACTAAACATAAATATGCAATCTGACGTAACTAAGATGTATTCAAGGTCGTTGACCTTCCGCCATCTTGTTAATGATTCACTCCTTTGTTTAATCGTTCACCTTGCTCTTGCGCAGGTCTGTTTTCTTAGTTTTGCTACTTATTTAATTCGCATGCTCAAGTAAGTTTTGTTTGGACGCGCCAATCTCAGGAACTACTGGATCAATTTCAAAAATTTCTTCAGTGGTAGATAGCTTATTTATTGAGGAAGGCTATAGGATACTTTTTACATCGCGCACACGGAAGTTCCTCTCACGGGACGTGTAAGAAGCAGAACAGAAGCTAGTTTCATATAATTGTGTAAATGATTTGTCATTTGTATATTTTTGGCTTGATGACTTGCGCAAGACGGCTGGCAGGAGCTGGATGCGAGAAGCCGAAATACGATCTCAGTGGCGTGCACTTGGAGAGGCCTATGTCCAGCAGTGGACTGCGATAGGCTGATGATAATGAAAATGATGATATTTTTGGCAGTCGTTACGGGTAGTCAGAAGCAAAAAAGTCTGAGAGCTAGTCTTACCCAAGGAACTGAAGTGGATTTTAGTCAGTAGTAGTCTGAGACTCCATCCAGCTGCACCCACAGCTTGAGACAGCTTGAGATAAATTTTCCACTCCAAAAAAAGACCGAAGATCTTTCTAGAACCTGCATTCTCAAAAAAGGCGTGATCACGATGAAAAGGACCTTCATTGAAGAGTCCTTAGGGCCAAGGTCTGCCGAGGCTGCGAGTTATTCGTAACAGTTACCGCGGCCCTGGCATACAAACACCTCCAGAAGGAACATAGTGTGTTTTAGTCAGTAAGACTCTGACACTCCCTCCAGCTGCACACACAGCGAGAGAGACCATTTAATGACTCAAAAAAGACCAAAGATCTTTCTAGAACACTCAAACGAGCGCATTCTCTCAAAATAATCCTGAACATGACGAAAAAGGTATCTCCAAAACATACGCTTCATACATCATTATTATAATAAGGTCGTTAAATTGTTTATTTCTTTGTATGAATCTTTGAACTCATGCGCATCGTCAATGTGAACGTCTTGGAGTATCGTAGGCGGGGAGTTGATGATCTCGGACAAAGACGGTTGTGTTGCTTACCTTATATGGATGATTGTCCTGCGCGTCGAACATCAGCAGCCTTTTTATCGTCCCACTGCTGGGCACAGGCCTCTTCTCACACGGAGAAGGATTGAGCGTTTATCACCACGCTTGCTCAATGCGGGTTAGTGATTTCGGACTTTATAGTCAAGGTTTCCTCGATAAAATTCAATATTTTACTTAATATTATATAGGGTGACTGGTAATTAGTGACCGATATTTAAACACGTGATTGTACTCATGATGACAAACAAGTTCCCAAAGAAACTTTTTTTGTTTTATTATTATAGCAAAATTACTGACAACGTGGGCGCGGGCTCGCCGCTAACAGCTGATCGGGCGACGTCGCGCGCGAAATTTGAATTTTGCTGTAATTATAAAAAAAAAAATAACATAAAAAGTTTCTTCGGGAAACTTGTTTGTAATCATGAGTACAATCACGTGTTTAAATATCGGTCACTAATTACCAGTCACCCTATATACGTTAACAGTCAAGTCAGCAACCGTCGTGGGCTTTATTATTTCCTTTATACTCCATTCCCAGTCTTGGAGACAAAAATATCCTTTCAAGGAGGATCGCAGATAAAATTAGCGTCTACAGGAAGGCAGGAATGTGTCTGTTTATATCATACCGACCTTAATATACTACGTTTGTTGAATTCGCTTTAAGACGGAGAGACATGTGTTGCTGGGGAGTTTGTTCCACCATTTCTTCTTCCCAGCGATAACACATAGGAAGTGGTGAAGGGCGGCCGTTTTTGGGGGCCGTCTTTTGTAAGATTTACCTTCGAAAAGTGCTGACTTTCAGTCTACTTTCAAGACATGACCTTTTGACCGCCACGTCAAAAAAAAAGAAAGACGTACCCTCCGCGCCAAGCTAAGAATTCATCCATAAATACCTACAATACAGTAGTGAGTTCGGAATTATATCGATTGAAACTGACTACTAATTTTGAACTTTAAAACTCTGTCATTTAGTCGTGACCGTGGCTTGCTGGGCACTTTCTGGCTTGTCATTTATACGTGACGGTGGTGGTTAAAAGGTTAAAAGTAGTCGTTTCAGGAAGAGACAACCCAAAAAGGTTTTAATAGACGATATTTTGACATGTCTTGTCACAATGACGTTTAGCGTTTGCTTTCAATTTCAATACAAAATGGCGGCACGTGTCGTATTAATCATACGTTAACACGTGCCCAAATATTGTAAAACACATAAATATTTTAAAAGCCATGACTATCTGGTATGTTATTTTATATTACAACGAGTTGTTTACCAGCGAACGTCTTAAATGCCCAGTTTCATTGAAAGTAAATTATTCGTTTCGCGGATTGAACTTGGTGGTTTTTTGGTATATAACCTCATAGAATGAACCGCCTTCACTCCTATATATGTAGTCGTGGTGGCTTAGTGGTTAAAGCACCAGGTCAGGCAAGTACCAATGTAACTTTTCTAAGTTATACGTACTTTCTAAGTTTATTTTGGCCACCAATGACTGATTAAAGGTGAAGGAAACATCTCGAGGAAACCTGGACTACAAAGTGTGAAATCACCAACCCGCATTGAGCAAGCGTGGTGATTAACGCTCCTTCAAATTTTGACAGATGACGGCTGTCATCAATGTTAGATTAAGGGCCTGTTTCACCATCTACGAATAAGTTCATTTTTGAATTTATTCGGAAGATAGTGGCTATTCGGATATAGTGAAACTGGCTCTAAGCATACTTTTTGTGTGGACATAAAAGTATAGACGCCAGCACATCAAGCTACCCGGAACTGTTAAAATTTCCCTATCAATTTTGAACCAATTGCTTCAAAATTTGACAGATTGTAGTAGCTTACGTGCTGGCCTCTAATCTGTACCTCCATTATCGCTCGAAATTTGTAAGAACTAATTACAAAAATAAAAACACACAAACTCTTGCCAAAATCCGTTTTACTTATGAAAACAATTGCATTATTACGTACTCTCGTATATTAAGTGCATCGTGAGATTAATTATAATGTCGGGAAAATGGAACGTCGCCTTGTAGGTGACCTCACATATATATTAAGAAAGGACAGAATGTGAAATGGCCCAGGAATTTTTGATTCACTTCTCTTTAAGTAGACAATGATGCCAGCATCCGAAATCTTCCGTATATTGTCATCATCATCATCTCCCGAGCCTTTTCCCAACTATGTTGGGGTCGGCTTCTAATCTAACCGGATTCAGCTGAGTACCAGTGTTTTACAAGGAGCGACTGCCTATGTGATTCCGGGCAACCCAATACCCCTTGGTTAGACTGGTGTCAGACTTACTGGCTTCTGACTACCCGTAACGACTGCCAAAGATGTTCAATGACAGCCGGGACCTACAGTTTAACGTGCCATCCGAAACACAGTCATTGGTGTCCAAGATATACTTAGAAAGTACATACAAATTTAGAAAAGTTGCATTGGTACTTGCCCGACCTGGAATCGAACCCACGCCCTCACACTTGAAGTGGGTTGAAGAGGTCAGATAGTACTGCTGTTTTTTGGGCAGAATTGTGTTGCTGGGGAATTTGTTCCACCATTTCTTCGTCCCAGCGATCACACATAGGAAGTGGTTTAAGGCAGGCGTTTTTGGACACAGTCTTTTGTAGAATTGACCTTCAAAAAGTGCTGATTTTCAGCCTACTTTGTACTAAATGACTTTTTAAATTTATCTTATCTTATTATTGAGTTTATTTTCGTTTAATTTCCTGTGATAAACAAACAAACAGAAGGTTTAAATTACATATTAATAAAACATATTGCTTCGCTTAGTGTTAGCCTTGTTCCAAATGCCGAGATTGAGGACATCGAGTGCCCGTGTAAGGAGTATGAATGCTTCGCCATCTTGTCTATAGACCGCCTGTACAGCTGTCTATTTATGGCGAAAATACTGTTCAGATCGTAGTAGAAATATTGTTAGTTATTGTTGAGTTAAAACGCCACGTCAAAAAAAGAAAGACGTACCCCCAGCGCCAAGCTAAGAATTCATCCATAAATACCTACAATATAGTAGTGAGTTCGGAATTATATCGATTGAAACTGACTATTGATTTTGAACTTCAAAAGTCTGTTATGTAGTCGTGACCGTGGCGTGCTGGGCACTTTTTGGCTTGTCATCTATACGAGACTGTGGCGGTCAAAAAATAGATAGGTTTCGCTCTACGTCCGATGCGAATACGATCAGGATCCGTGAAAAAGTCTTCCATCTTGATTTTTTAATTATTTTAGAGCCAGTTTCACGATGCGCGAATAGCCACTATCTATCGAATAAATTCAAAAACGTAACAGAATTTGTATGAAATTATCTAACAAATAAACTAACTGGAACTTATTCGTAGGTAGCGAAACAGACCCTAAGCTATCTGAGTCTTTATACCTAACAGACAGACATGTGTTGCTGGGGAGTTGGTTGCGCCGCGCCACTTCTTCCCAGCGAGAACACATAGGAAGTGGTGAAGGGTGGCCGTTTTTGGGGCGTTCTTTGGTAAAATTGACCTTCAAAAAGAGCCGTTTTGCAGCCAAGTTTGAATAAACTATTTTTAAGTCTGCATTTCTCCTCTGCCTAACACGAGGATGGCTAATATTAACTGTACTGTACCATAAAACCAATAATTAAATAAACAGACGCTTGGATATGCAAAACAGTTTCGCCCGGACGTCGGACATATTCACCTTCTGAAGACCTTACTAAAATCTACGAGTTCGAGTAGAAATAGCCAACTTCACATGTTGGAACAAATGTTGGCGTCAGAGCTGGCCGTAGACATAACTCTTCTTTATAAATTATAGCTGTCCCCAGCGGTTTCACCCGCATCTTTGGTTACTGCTCCGCTCCCGTGTGTCTTAGCGTGATGGTATATAGCCTATAGTCTTCCTCGATAAATGGGCTATCTAACACTGAAAGAATTTTTCAAATCGAACCAGTAGTTTCGGAGATTAGCGCGTTTAAACAAAACAAACAAACAAACTCTTCAGCTTTATAATATTAGTATAGATCAGATTGTAGAAGAGTAAGAGCCAGTTTCACAGGTTACGTATAGCCACTATGTACCAGATAAATTAAAAAATGGAACATAATTTGTATGAAATTATCTGCATGATAAACTATCTGAAACTTATCAGCAACCTATGAAACTGGCCCTAATTCTACGCTCATACAGAGAAGGATTGAGCGTTGATCAACACGCTTGCTCAATGCGGGTTGTTGATTACAGACTTTACCGTCCAGGTTTCCTCGAGATGTTTTTCTTTTAACTTTAACCAGTCTTTAGTACAGTTTAAAGTGCCATCCGAAACACAGTCATTGGTGTCCAAGATATACTTCGAAAGTCCATACATATAACTTAGAATAGTCCGTAATTGGCTGATCTGGAATCCAACCCGCACTGAGAGGCTGGCGAGTTAATCGCTAGGCTACGACGACGCAATCAAACTTGCTGTACCTAATTTTCACACTTTAACGTGCAAAGGAAATGCAGCAGTCATTTATTATTTGACAGTGACAGTGAAAAAGGCGCCAAAAATTTGATATGTGCGTTATTTACTTTCACAATTGTCTATAGGTCTACGGCTATGCGTAACGCTTTCACTACGTAGTAAACTTTCTAATTTTTCGCATAGGGCAATAGGATTATGAGTGGATTAAGTGTTTCTGTGTATGGAAAATGAGGTCGTGTTTATAGACGAAATCCTTAGCTACGACGCATAGAAAGATACTAGCTGTCCCCAGCGGTTTCACCCGCAACTTTGGTTACTGCTCCGCTCCCGTATGTCTTAGCGTGATGGTATATAGCCTATAGCCTTCCTCTAAATGGGCTATCTAAAACTGAAATAATTTTTCAAATCGAACCAGTAGTTCACAACCCCTATCCTGAAAAGAGTGCCCCGGGGCGCGAGGCGGACTGTCGCGTTAAGCTTGGCTCGATGTGTCCGCCTAGCAGTTCAGGAGAACTCGGAAAGCGCCTGGGAACAGCTGCTTACCTTCCCCTACAGAGTCCTACATGTTGACAAATCTTTGGAAAATAAAAAAAACCTTACCAGCCAAATCAAATTAAATTGCAACCTTTCGACCACTGTTTTAGAACCAAACCTTCCAGTAAATTCCAAAATTACGCCCAAGAACTTATGTCATCATGTAGAGACAAAACTAGGTGAGGGTGACATTAGGGGGGCTGCCAGGATCCTTTTCAGCAGCGATGTGGTGGCGCCGTACTCTCCAGAAACACTAGCCGCTCTGGAGAGTAAACACCCGGCTCCTACGGATGACCTCACTTTCCCGGACCCTCCAGAACTAAATTCCGACCACCTTTCAGTTACAGCTCAGCAGGTAGCTGGAGTCGTAGCTTCCTTCAGAAGCGGCTCTGCAGGCGGCCTCGATGGCCTGAGCCCTCAACACTTGAAAGATCTTGTAGGCTCAGGCGCTGGGGAAGCTGGTGAGTCGCTTTTGAAGGAACTTACGGCTCTTTTAAATGTAATGCTCTCCGGCAATGTGAATAATGCCGTCGTCGACGTGCTTTACGGTGCGAACTTGTGTGCGCTACGCAAAAAAGACGGCGGCATTCGTCCCATTGCCGTAGGTTGTACATACAGGCGTATGGCAGCCAAAGTTTGTTGCAAGCACTACCATAATGTGCTTGCTAACAAATTTCAGCCCCTGCAACTTGGATTCGGTTCCAAAGGGGGCTGTGAGGCTGCTATACATGCCCTGTCCACAATTTTAGAATCTAACCAAGGTGAGGTCATCCTTAAGGTTGACATAAAAAACGCCTTTAATTCTGTTTATAGGGACACTTTGTTGGCTGAGGCAAAAAAGGAATTACCCGAAATTTACAGTTTTCTTTGGCAGTGCTATAGACACCCTTCTAAATTACTATATAAAGACCATGTTTTGGAATCTGCAGTTGGATGTCAACAGGGTGACCCTCTTGGGCCAGTCATTTTCAGTTTGGCTATTCATCCCATAATAGAAAAACTAAATTCTAAATTCAATGCATGGTATTTGGATGATGGAACTCTAGGAGGTGACATAGACTCGGTTTTACAAGATCTCATATTCCTTAAAGAACAATTTCACTCTATTGGACTGGACCTTAATTCATCAAAGTGCGAGATTTTCATACCTGACATCACTAACAGACAGACAGTCATATCAAAATTTAATGCCATAGTACCCCACGTTAAAATCCTGGACAAGACTTCACTGCACCTCTTAGGTTCACCTATTTTGGAAGATTTACATCATTTATAGACACAAAAATCTCAAATTTTAATGATGTTTCAGATAGACTTTTCAAAATTAATCTACATTCGGCATTTATTTTAGTAAGATACTGTTGTTTCGGCCCAAAATTTATGTATAATCTCCGGTCTTCTCCTTTATGGAAACAACCACAACTTTTAGAAAAGTTGAAAAAATTATTCATAACACCATTACATCTTTGTTTAATTTGGCTTTGGACGACCGAGGGTGGCTTCAAGCTACCCTTCCGATTAGATTTGGCGGCCTCGGCGTTCGCAAAATTTCCAGCATCAGTCTACCGGCGTTCTTATCCTCGGTCTGCGGCACCAAAGAGTTGACCAGAAAAATTTTAGCTCCTTCACTGGTCAACTTCGAAGTGCCGTATCTGACTGATGGTATGAACGCTTGGAAAATGGCTTGCCCAAACACAGCCTACCCTGACAACCCGGCTTCCCAGAGACAGTGGGATGAGCCGCTCTGCAGGTTGATAAGAAATAACCTTATAAATACAGCTATCAACACTGTGGAGCGTGCCCGCCTACTGGCTGTGGGAGAATGGGAGTCAGGGCTATGGCTACACGCACTGCCTTCGCCCAGCATTGGAACTATGCTGGGTGACACAACATTCCGGCTCGCTACATGCCTTCGCCTAGGTGCTCCCACTGGAGCTCCGCATCGCTGTCAATGCGGCGAATCTGTGGACTGCCTTGGGCACCATGGTCTCTCCTGCAGCAAGAGCGCAGGTCGCATGGCACGGCACGCCAGTGTTAATGACATCATCCGTCGTGCTCTTGTCACCGCCGGAGTGCCAGCTGTTTTAGAACCGAAGGGCCTGGCACGTGACGATGGCAAGAGACCAGATGGAATGTCCATAATGCCATGGAAAATGGGAAGGTCTTTGGTGTGGGACGCTACATGCGTTGACACCCTTGCACTTTCCCACCTTCCCAGTACGGCGAGCTGTGCCGGTGCGGCTGCTGCTACCGCGGAAAACCTCAAACGGCGCAAATATGTAAACCTAATCGGCAATTACATGTTTGAACCGTTTGGGGTTGAAACACTGGGACCATGGGGCCCAAGTGCCCACAAACTTTTCAAAGAGTTAAGCATGCGTTTAGTGGAGTCCACACGTGACCAAAGGGCTGGCCAATACCTTGGCCAACGAATCAGCATTGCCATTCAACGTGGCAATGCGGCCAGCCTTTTGGGCACGATCCCCGCTGACAGCGATGCGGAAGAATTTTTTGATGCACTATTTTAATTTGTCTCTTTTTTATTTTCTTTGTATATAGTATTATATTTATAATTAAATTGTAAATAATTATGTAAAAAAAAAAAAAAAAAAAAGAAAAAACCAGTAGTTTCGGAGATGAGCGCGTTCAAACAAACAAACAAACTCTTCAGCTTTATAATATTAGTATAGATGCTTGATACGTCAGTTCACCGTTCATACAGATTCTCTAAGGAGATCAGCCAGCTGCGCAGGACATATTATAGTGCACGCACATTTGCGCGGACACAGGTGCACTCTTTATTCCCTCACTCTCATAGTCCGATGGGACGGCAATCCGACACGACCGGAGAGAGATCAGGCGCAGGACCGACATTTACGTGCTCTCCGATGCACGGATGTATCATTCGCCATATAGGGTATTTGCCTGTGTTTGATTTTGTGCACAATTTTTTAACAGAACAAATAAACACACGCACAAGGAACATATTTCTGAAAACACCGTCAAAATTGGTTGATAAATGGAGCAGCAATCAACATTTTTATATTCGTATGATGAAGAGTGGGATCATAGTGGGGACATCTTGCTATCTCTTTTGCACATGCGTGATCAAATAGCGTTGACGTCACAAGCTTATACGTGCATCCTTTTTCTGTTATTTAACTGTTTTACTTTTGAAAGGTTTATAAATTACTTATTTCTTAACAGATTCAAGAAAAATTATTTCTGTTTTTGGTTTTGTAAAGTGTTACTTTTGATATGAATAATTGAAAAAAGAGAGTCAAATATCCTATTGTCGCGGTGGTATTATTAGAAGGATTTAAAAAAATCATCAAATCATTGCTTAGCTTGAGTCATGGTGATTATTATATTTTTGCTTTTCCGACCTTTGAACGATAGATAACAATGCACACAGACAAGCTTTTTTAATCCTTACAAAAATATCTATACTAATATTATAAAGCTGAAGAGTTTGTTTCTTTGTTTGAACGCGCTAATCTCCGAAACTACTGGTTCGATTTGAAAAATTCTTTCAGTGTTAGATAGCCCATTTATCGAGGAAGGCTATAGGCTATATACCATCACGCTAAGACACACGGGAGCGGAGCAGTAACCAAAGATGCGGGTGAAACCGCTGGGGACAGCTAGTTTATCTAATAAAACCCTTGTTTAAGCCTGCGGTTTCACTCGACAGAGCAACTTCCCGCAACAGGATAAATATTAGCCTATTGAGATTTGGGGACCACGGTGATGCAATGGTAACCGCTCCGGATTGCAGAGGGTTTCTGATGCGATTCTTGGTGCGGTCGACATTTGTGTGATGAGCATGCTTGTTGGCTGTGGTCTGGGTGTTATAATATGTATTTATAAATATATGTGTGTGAAGTATATGCACACCACCCAAGACGTCGTAGTTATTTTTAATGCATTTTACAATATGTGTATCAAATGAAAGTGATGATTGAGGGTAATTAGAAGTATTGTGACCTCACTCTAAATTTAATATGGCGGATCATCCTTTTTTTCGTGGGAAATCATCAAATGACCCCATACTGCTGGAGAGAGTGTCAGACTCTTACGGACTAAAACCCCTCTCCGGTCGTGTCGGGTTGCCGTCCCATCGGACTATGAGAGTGAGGGAATAGAGAGTGCACTTGTGCACTATAAGTCCTGCGCAGCTGGCTGATCTCCATAAAAGAAAACGGCTGTTGTAGCCGACAATCGGCCTGGATGCCATCATCATCAAGTTTTATTAAAATCCTTTCACCCGTTTAAGATTTATGAACATTGAAACGCACAAATTTTCCAAATTGTTATCTGAAGTAGATTTTAATTCGTTTTTTAGTGTAGACAATAAGGTAAAGTGCATTCAAATTGATATTGTTTCAATGCAAATGAACAACTCGTTATTTGAATATGGTGAACTCATTATACTGATTGGCGTTCTATCAAACGAAGTGATGTACATTTGTAGATGGGTACTACCAAGCAGCAAATAAGTCGTGGTGACGTAGAGTTTAAAGCAACAGCCTCTTAAGTATGAGAGTGCGGGCCACGGCGACCGTTCTCTAGGAGATCAGCCAGCTGCGCAGGACGTACTATAGTGCACGCACATTTGCGCGGACACAGGTGCACTATCTATTCCTTTACTCTCATAGTCTGCAGGCTTAGCATGGCGATTCTATAACTATTCTGTCGTCAATGTCATCATGTCTTCTGCCCGAGCATGGCGCGACCTGTCAACTCGCATATCACTCGTAAACTTATGTCGATCGAAAAATGTCAAAAGAAATCTTACGTCAATCTGTCACTTATCTGTCATTACTTCCATTCTCCGGTAAAAAAAACTTGTTTCTACGGTTGCCATGCTAAGCCTGCTGATAGGACGATAATGCGATATGACCGGAGAGAGATTTAGGTGCTCTCAGGTGTATTTTCTACATGAACTTTAAATTCTGAAATCACCAACCGGCATTGAGCAAGCGTTGTGATTCACGCTCAATCCTTCTCTGTGTGAGAGGAGGCCTGTGCGCAGCAGTGGGATGATATAAAGGCTGATGATTCAAAGACGCCTATTGCTCTAACCGAAGCCATTAACTTTCTCCTGAACTCAATAGTTAAGTTAAAAAAAAATATTATGTAATGTAGATGAAAAATCTGCTTCGCTATTATTCTAGTAGTCAATTTCAGCGCCATGAAAGTTTTAAAGAAAACGCAGAGTTCCTACTATTAAAATAAGTCACGTGAAAAGAAAAACCAGTTTAACAGATCAGAGCTAAATATTTATGCGTCTCTCGGATAGGCGTGTAACCTTGAACTCTTTGGCGGTCGAACGCGAAAAAAAAAACAGCGCGGTGACGTTGATTTTGGCGGGAATTTGCGTGTTTAGGTGTCAATTTTCTTCGCATGGATGAACGTAGTTTGGTTGTTAACTTGAATATATGAATATAAGTCTTCATCTGCCTAGCCTTTTCCCAAGCTATGTTGGGGTCGGCTTCCAGTCTTAACCGGATGCAGCTGAGTACCAGTGTTTTACGTGGAGCGACTACCTGTCTGACCTCCTCAACCCAGCTACCTGGACAACCCGATACTCCTTGGTAAGACTGGTTGTCAGACTTTATGTCTTCTTCTGACTAAAACCTCAAGTCTGCTGTAATATACCTGATAAACATTCTTATAATTAACCTAGATTTACTTTAAATACAAAATAGAAAGATACGCAACTACAAATACGCGCAGATGCGCTGAAATCGGCTGCGATGCGCACGCGCAGCCGTCGTCCTTGACCCACAAGCACGTGTCCACTCGGTGACGAGACATATTTAGATCTACATACATAATATAGCGTAGCGATACTGGGCTTTTCATATTGATCTGATTTATAGACGACCAATCTCCTTATCCTTTTCCCAATCTATGTTGGGGTCAGCTTCCAGTCTTAACCGGATGTAGCTGAGTACCAGTGTTTTACGTGGAGCGACTGCCTATCTGACCTCCCCCATCCAGTTACCTGGGCATCCCGATACTCCTTAGTAAGACTGGTGGTCAGACTTCGGGCTTTTGACTACCCGTAACGAACGACTGCCAAAGATGTACAACTGACAGCCAGGACACACCAATTTATATATCATCATCATCAGCCTTTTTATCGTCCCACTGCTGGGTACAGGCCTCTTCTCACACGGAGAAGGATTGAGCGTTAATCACCACGCTTGCTCAATGCGGGTTGGTGATTTCAGACTTTATAGTCCAGGTTTCCTCGAGATGTTTTCCTTCACCTTTAATCAGTCATTGGTGTCCAATGTCCAAAAAATGCTATATTATTTTTTTCAAAATGCAAACAAACACACGTTAAATAACTAGTCTTAACGAAATGTGAGTGTTTACGAAAATTATATGGCATAGACATCGCCAGTGGCCCTGACCTCGCTTTCAATTTTAATTGTACTCGTAAATCGTCCATGATATGCTGGTCCTAGTTTGGACTCCCGCCATGACGGGGAAACGGCCTTTATGTCATCTCAATGACACGAAACAAAAGCAGGTTGTTCCAGTTCAGTCTTAGAGCATTTAACTTACTGGAATGGCCACGGTATAAGTCGTTGTAGCCTAGTGGTTAATGAGCCAACCTCTCAAGTATGAGCGCGTAAGTTCCATTCCAGCAGGCTTAGCATGGCGATTCTATATCAATTCTATCAAGAAAAAACAAAGCTCTTTCTGTCAATGTCAACATGTCTTCTGCCCGAGCATGGCGCGACCTGTTAACTTGCATATAATCACTTGTAAACTTATGTCGATCGAAGAAAAGAAAAATTTCTTCATAAAATGTCAAAGGAAATCTTACGTTAATCTGTCACTTTGTCAATTCTCCGGTAAACAAAACTTGTTTCTACGGTTACAATGCTAAGCCTGCTGGTCAGCCAGGTTTTTATCTTGGACACCAACGACTGATTAAAGGTGAAGGAAAACATCTCGAGGAAACCTGGACTATAAAGTCTGAAAACACCAGCCCGCATTGAGCAAGCGTAGTGACTAACGCTCAATCCTTCTCCGTGCGAGAAGAGGCCTGTGCCCAGCAGTGGGACGATAAAAAGGCTGATGATTATATGGTTCAAAGTTGATTAGGAATTTAACAGTTTCGGGTAGCTTGATGATCTGCTATCTGTACATTAAGGATTAGAGGCGGTTGCGTACCTTTATCAGAGAGAAAGGCATTTCCGTGCCTGTTGTTCAAATGATCTATGATTTCAACGTAAACTTTTTTCTTGATTATTTTTGGCGCGTTTTTATATTCTGTGCATGTGATGTTATGATTTCTTTATGGTTTTTGCGCAGGTCAAGTTCAAACGTCTCGGAGTGTTCTATTTTTGAATTTTTATTTGCGTTTTGTTTTTGAAGCAAATTTGATAATGATCTTATTTACTTTCTATATGCATTGACTGCCTAGTTGGTCTAGTGGTCGAAAGGCGCGACTGCTGTGCACGGGGTCTGGGGTACGAATCCCGGGTCGGGCCGAAAACGCTTTGTGGGTTTTGAAAAACTTTCATAAAGCAGCCCGGAGTCTGGAAGTTGGTGACTGATTCACCCGTGAGAGCACGTAAATGTCGGTCCTGCTTGTGATCTCTCTCCGGTCGTGTCGGATCGCCGTCCCATCGGACTATGAGAGTGGGGGAATAGAGAGTGCACCTGTGTCCGCGCTAATGTGCGTGCACTATAATATGTCCTGCGCAGCTGGCTGATCTCCATAAAAGAGAACGGCCTGCGTAGCCGACAATATGTATTTACAAAAGAAAAGTATATAAGTACGTTTATCAGTTGTCTAGTGCCCACAGTACGAGCTCTGCTTAGTTTGGGACTAGATGAGGTTGTGTGAATGTGTGAGGAATATATTATAGACGGAAGTTGAAGCATAGCCAACCACAGATCTTGAAGTTATAAACAAAAGCAATTGCGATGCAATATTATTATCTTAACTTTTCCTTCCCCGCGGATTCACCCGCGTCTAATAAGACTTGCTTCCCTAAAGTCGCCTAAGTTACACTTAATTAGATAAGCTATTTGTCAGTGAAAGTCCCGTCAAAATCGGTCCAGCCATTTCAAAGATTAGACGAAACAAACAAACGCATAAAAAAAATGATCTTTTGGCTAGTGCACCATATTTATCAGGTCATCTAGTACATGCTAAGGATCATGTTTACCACAAAAAAGGTTTGATGATCTAGGGGTCAACGCCTTCATAGAGACCTGCGTTATGCGTACAATTTGGCGACTGTGATGATAAATTTAATAAAATATGTTGTTGTTTTCATGACTTTTTGTGGTAAACATGATCCCTAGCATGTACTAGATGAACTGTAAAAATATGGTGCACTAGTTTTGTTAGACCTTATGTGCATGCAGTAAAACGGTTATTTCAATATTAGCTACAAACAGACAGTACAGTTTTATTTATATGTACATATGTATGTATATGTAGATATTGTATTGCGTATTAATTCATAACGAGATAAACACGTGTATCGTGATACATTGATAATACGCTAGTTGACAACTAGTCAAATTCAATACTTTTATAGAACTGTCAAAAACGGTTACTCTCTATGTAATTTGTATGAAAACACAAACTATGAC
Organism: Heliothis peltigera; assembly: GCA_958496145.1. Lineage (NCBI taxonomy): Eukaryota > Metazoa > Arthropoda > Insecta > Lepidoptera > Noctuidae > Heliothis > Heliothis peltigera. The sequence continues at coordinate 3,913,641 of OY292351.1, forward strand.
GTCACAGATTTTTCACATCAAGCCGTATATCACTACATAGTATAAAACAAAGTCGCTTTCTCTGTCCCTATGTCCCTTTGTATGCTTAAATCTTTGAAACTACGCAACGGATTTTGATGCGGTTTTTTTTAATAGATAGAGTGATACAAGAGGAAGGTTTATATGTATAATTTTAATATCAGCATTGCACCCGTGCGAAGCCGGGGCGGGTCGCTAGTTTATTATATTTTAATTATCAATAAAAAAATCAAATAGTATTTTCTTCAAAACAATCAATTAAAGTGACATTATTTTAAGATGCTTTGCCAAATATGTAGTTCATTTGGTTCTTTACCAAGTTCTTTAGTTGACTGGGTCAAAAATAAAATCCTTTATGATATTAATTTTGTAAAGCATCTTAATGTAATCAATGTCACTTTCATTTATCGTTTTGAAGGAAAAGCTGTTTGATATTTATTGATTATTGTGTAAGCAAAATAACTTAAGGCTTGATGTGAAAAATCTATGACGTCATAGGTGGCGTTTTCATACAAATTGTATAGAGTAACGGTTTTTGACAGTTCTGTAAAAGTATTGAATTTGACTAGTTGTCTGAATGACAAAAATAAATAGCTCTAAAATCACGAATATAATTAGTTTGATAAGATATACATATGTATATAATAGCCGAGACCTTTAAAATACATAGATTATGATCTTATCTACTAATTTACGAGTGTTTGAAGACAATGACTTTGTATTCGTATATACCTAAGTGATTTTAAATTAAAAGGTCATTTAATTATTTTATCTCTGTATCCGAGTGAAGCGTTGTGAGGTTGCGTTTTCATACAAATTGCATACAAAGTAATCGTATTTGACAGTTCTATAAAAGTATTGAATTTGACTAGTTGTCAACTAGCGCTATGAGGTGTAGCAACCATGGCTCATTGTCTACAAAGGTAAATATAACGATATACGAATGAAAATTCAGGGAAAATGAACATATTTACAATGATTCATTTAGTAAATGTGTTCTGGCTGCCAGTGTTCGCCCGAGCGCCGTCGTGAGCGCGCGCTCGATCGTTCTATCATCAAAAGTAAACAAAGGATTTCTAAAGTTCGCAATTTTGACGTTATTCTAGGCGGGAATATTAATCGTATTCTTATTTTAAATTGAATAGTGTCTTGATGGTTATGTTGGCAGTGTCTCTGTATTTTTTTTCTCAAAGGAGTTTAGTGTTTTTTTGTTTTGAGGTTGTGAAAATATTTTCTTAGTTTGGTTATAATTGTATGTGAATGTTAGATAAGTGTTTTCTCGTTGGTACAAGTCGTTAGAAATAGCAATAGTGAGTTATTTTTAAATCGTGGCGCAGTTTCGTTGCGATCGCAAACAATGCATTGTTTTTGCTTGCGTTTTGTTTTTGATACGATTTCGCCATGAAGGATTCTAATTTCAAATGAATTAGGAACTCCCGAATGGAACTATAGAGTTCTAAATTCGAAAATTAAAATCATAGCTTCTTTTGTCTTTTCACATCTACTCACATAAAATTATTACAAAAATTTCCAAAACCTATAAATGCTGTATAAATTACCGTATCTAATATTTGACATAAGGTTGCTGATAGGTTTCAGATAGTTTATCCGGCAGATAATTTCATACAAATTTTGTTCCATTTTTTAATTTGTCTGTTAGATAGTGGCTATCCGTAACCTGTGAAACTGGCCCTAAGCCTTCTAAAATAGATACCAGAAGTACGTAATAATAGAATCTGTGAGCATATTTTTTTTTTCTTGTTCAAAGTACGCGCACAAGTAAGTGCGAAAAACCTCTTTTTCTTGTAAAAATCATTCGAAAGAGGTCAATTACCTCTCTAAACATTACACAAACGGTTTGCCTTTCGTAATCTACAATTAGAAGCACGCGATAATATGACTTATGTCTATCGTAGTAAAGTTGATATTAGCTTGTGCTAATGAAATCGTAAGGTGATTTTTTTTTCTTATAAGATGTTTATACTTATATATTCATATTAAGAATATTAAAATGAGTTGTTATGCTTATTTTTAATGGGGTAAGCAATTTTGGAGGATTTTTTTTCTTTTATAAAAGTAAGATGTTTTTTTTTTAAATCTACTATTTTTTTCCCGCGTTTTTCATTGTCTTATTAAAAAGAGTATTAATTTTTTTTATACGTACTGACGCCAGCCCGTTAGCCTACACCTATCGGTCATTTTTTTTTTATAGATTTTAGACCTTATCACAATGACGGAAGGTTAATATTCGATTGGAAAAATTTGATAAATTCGGGTAGGTTGACCTGCTGGCGTCTATACTAACGTTTTCCCGCGGATTTTATTGTCATTTTAATACAAGTAAAAAGTAATTTCGAGTCAATGTATAAAAATCTTTTGGGGTCGGTATTTTTCTTTGAACGCTGCTGGTGTATCGTGTTGTCAAGCAAGATTCCCATTCTTGCGACTTGAGTTCGATTCCCAATTCCATAATTTTTGAGTTATTTTTTTTCTGCCGATGCTGTAAGATAGTTCGCGCTCCTTACCTTAGCCCTGGCACACAAACACCTCCAGAAGGAACATAGTGGGTTTTAGTCAGTAAGAGTCTGACACTCCCTCCAGCTGCACCCTCAGCGGGAGGGGTCATTTGATGATGCCCCACTCAAAAGTTGGTAATTGCAAGCTTTGAAAAGAAACTCCGAAATAATCTCAGGGTCGGGGTCCCTTTTAAAGTCCAGACATATAACATGGATGAATAATGAAGGAAATATTTAATTTGTTCATCTAATTTTTAATCTTATTATAAAAAAATAACTTTAAGAGCCAGTTTCACCGGTTACGGATAAGTTCCAGATAGTTTCATCATCATCATCATCAGCCTTTTTATCGTCCCACTGCTGGGCACAGGCCTCCTCCCACACGGACAAGGATTGAGCGTTAATCACCACGCTTGCTCAATGCGGGTTGGTGGTTTCAGACTTTATAGTCCAGGTTTCCTCAAGATGTTTTCCTTCACCTTTAATTAGTCATTGATGTCCAAGATATACAACAATACATACAAACTTAGAAATGTTGCTTTTGTACTTGCCTGAACTTAAAAGCTTTTTAAACAAAAAAAAAAAAATAGAAACGTTTCCAGAAATTTTTAAACTAGCAAATAACAATCATAGATAGCCAATAGCGAAGTTAAAAAATAACACTCGCTACACAGACGCTCTAGAAATTTAACATTCAAATGTCGAATTCTATTATTCGTAATTTGAATTTTGACAGTTACGTTGATGTCAAATGTCAACATGTAAATTGGTGGGTTAAAGACTTTTGAAGTACGAATGTAGAGGCGATTTTGTATTTTACATAATTTATGATATTGTCTATAGATAGAAATAAATAAGACATGTGTCTGTGTGTGCAAATACACGTATAATGTTTGTAACACAAGCATTCGCGCAGATACAGGTGCACTCTCTATTCCCTCACTCTCATAGTCCGATGGGACGGCAATCCGTCACGATGGGACGGCAATCCGACACGACCGGAGAGAGATCAGGCGCAGGACCGACATTTACGTGCTCTCCGATGCACGGGTGAATCAGTCACCAACTTCCAGACTCCAGGCTGCTTTATGAAAGTTTCTCAAAACCCACAAAGCGATTTCGGCCCGACCCGGGAATCGAACCCGAGACCACGTGCACAGCAGTCGCGCCTTGCGACTACTAGACCAACGAGGTAGTCAATCGAGGAATTCGTATAATAGACTTATGTATTCGGCAGGTTCCTTCAGGGCTAACAGCTAGAACCAACGAGAAAATACATTTTTTTTATTTAAAAAACTATCTTGTATAATATAACTATAGTTTGTTCAATATTTGCCTTGGCAAACGTAGTGTAGGACGTCCTCAGGCACGGTGGAGTGATGACTTGCGCAAGACGGCTGGCAGGAGCTGGATGCGAGAAGCCGAAAATCGATCTCAGTGGCGTGCACTTGGAGAGGCTTATGTCCAGCAGTGGACTGCGATAGGCTGATGATGATGATGATGATTGTTCAATATTTTACGCGCCACGTGCGTCATTCAAAACAATACACACTACCAACATAACAGAACGTAACGTGCCGTAGTACCAACTGTCAACCTTATTTACATAAACAATTACGCCATTATAGTTTACAGAGCATAGGTCATTTTGTACTGCCTGGTTGTTTCAATAAAAACTTTTTGCTATCACGTATGTACAAACTCCAGCATATAAAGCTACTACAATCTGTCAAAGTTCTTCAATTGATTTTCAACTTGAACGCTGTAGCATGAATTTCAAAGTTGATTGGGAACATTTTACAGTTTCGGGTAGCTTTATGTGCTGGCGTCTGTACAAACTCCAGCATATAAAGCTACTACAATCTGTCAATATGCCTCAGTAACAAAGTTGAAAATCTATTAAGAAAATTTGACAGATTGTTGTTTGTACATAGAGTAAAAATATAAAAATAGTACCCGTGATAATTATTCCAGTATACCAAATCGCATAAAGACCGCTGCAACAAACTGTGGTGTTGATTACAGAATAATTAATCTCAGTGAAGTGATTTGCAAGTACCAGTGACGATCTCAAAAACTTTAAACCAAAAAACAGTGAAAATGTGCCCCTTAAAAATGTCTACTGCACTCACGAACCGAATTGACAACTGACAGCTGTCAAAATGTCGGAAAAAAGAAGAAAGAAGACGAGAAATTTAATTAATAATAATTTTAGGACTATACTTATATAGCGTTAAATAATTATCAAAAGAAAAATAAAAATCTGATCTCATCCGTGCTCAATTTTAAGTTACAACAATGATTTCCCTGAAGAAACTTTACGGGGATGAACTGCTACGACTAGCTCTGGTCCTCAGCCTTCTCAAAGTGGACCCCAATGACTACCTGGAGAGAGAAACACAGCAGATGCTGGCCGGACTCCATATATCCAATGGATCAGACTGGTCTTTAGAACAAGAAGCTAGGACTCTCATAAGACCAAGATTCGTCCACCCAAAATCGTTAGACAACATTCTAATCAACTACGAACGGCAATTATTTGAAGAACTAAACTCCCTCGGCCGATATGGTAATTCAGATTTTGAATATAATGACCGGATATGGAACAACAGAGCGCCGATACTTCATACATATTTAGTAAATAACGTAGCCACTGACACAGTAGCGCCCGCGCTGGCAGCGGCGACGGTGCCTGAAAATGCTGACCAGGATTCCGTCTCCGCTGACGACAATGTAGCTCAGGAAGTCAAAGTTTCCGATGAAGAAGAGGAAACGGCTAGCAATGAGGTACAGGAACAACCAGATGCCGTCGTCACTCTGTCTCCTAGCTTACTCCACAATAGAACACAGGAAGATATATTCGCTGATATAGCATCAAGGTCATTTGACGTCAACGAACTGTTGGTACACCCTTCCGAAATGCAGATAAAGAAAGAAGAAGAATTCGAGGTCAGGGTGAAACAAGAAGAAGGGGATGATGATCTATACAACGACAACGCTATAGACTTCATGCCGTACTTCAATCCAAAGAACGAAATGGATTTAGGAGAAACAAACTCAGTATTCCAACAAAACATGGCTGATCTACAGGAGTTTGGGGAGATCGACGATGCCAAGGATTTAAAGAATGATCTAGAATACTTGGATGTTAAACAGCAGCAGGAGAACTTGGAGCAGTACCTTATGGAGAATACTCCCTTGGATTCTGAGGTCTATGAATTGGCTCCTATGTTTGAAGAGGAATTGGTTCTCAATGTAAAGAGAGAGCGAGCTAGCACTAGTTTTACGGCAAGTTCGAGTGGTGTCAGTGATATGGATGCTTCCAGTGATGGTGTTGATGTCAAGATTGAGCCTGATGAAGGTCATCGAACAGGGGATGAGCTGACCCAAGAGGTGAGTTCTTAGTCTGTAGAAGTGTAGACTCGAAATATGTATAGCTTGCTAATTTATGTAGATGATGTTATCTTTGCTCTTATTATAAAGCAGAAGAGTTTGTTTGTTTGTTTGCTTGAACGCGCTAATTTCAGGAACTACTCTAGAAAAACTCCTTCACCCCCCTTTTTCAGCCCTTAAGGGGGGTGCTTTCATTAGAATCTTCTTCTGACAATCTATACTTATAATAAAATCGTAGACAAGCTAAAACTGTACATTAAATATTTTTGTAAAAGAATAATTTGGGGCGTGATCTACAACCGATATCGAAGCCAAAAATATAGTTTTTAGAATGTTTGTCTGTTTGTCTGTATGTATGTCCGGGATAATATCAAAAAGTACTGCATGGATTTGCTTCAAATTCGGCATGAATATAACTAAGAGGTCGGGTCGACATATAGGCTACATATTATCACGCTATCACTACGGGGGGAGGGGGGTGAATGTTTAAGCCTAATGCCCACGTGGACGACGTCGCGGGCAACAGCTAGTAACAAATAAAACAACAACAAGAAAGTAAAATCGGTCCAGTTGTCACCAAGGGAAATAGGGATTCTTTTTTATATTTCAATCTAGATCTAATTGCATTATAACGCTAAATAACATTGTTTTTTCAAAAACATGTCTATGAAAAGTATCAGAGGTGTTTGTCCCTTTCACACAAACAAGCTTAGAAAAGGACAGAACTTGTCACACGTAGCTGGCATGTTGGCCTCCAGTTTGACTTACAAGTTTCGTGATCAATATTATTATTGCAATTGACGTATTCTGTTTTTAAAATGACCACATTTAAATATTTCTGTTTCCATTGCTGTTTATATTTGTGAAGTTTTGAAAGTGAATGACATAAGTTGTCAATGAACGTCAAATGACGTCATTAAGTCATTGGGGTTAAAGTACAGTTGAAACAAAAATGTTTTTAATATTGGAGATTTTATATGCTTTGGCTGTGAGCGAAGGTTGTGTATGTATTTTGGCATTGCGTGTATTTTTTGTCTTATTTTATGCAAATTTGATTTTTATGTTTTTTTGGGTCTATTTTTTTACTTCTTTAGCTGCTAGCGGTTTCACCCGTATCAAATGCTAGCACGTCCATCTGTCAAATTTCTTAAATACGCTAGTTGACAACTAGTCAAATTCAATACTTTTATAGAACTGTCAAAAGCGGTTACTCTCTATGCGATTTGTGTGGAAACACAAACTATGACGTCACAGATTTTTCACATCAAACCGTATACTTATAACGATTACCTATATTATCAATAAAAAAATGAAAATAATTTTCGGTTCGAAACGATAAATTAAACTGACATTATTTTAAGATGCTTTACTAAATGAATGTGATAAATTATTTTATTTTTGATATAGTCAACTGCACAATTGGCGATTCTATATCTACCCTGTCAAGAAAAGACAAAGCTCTTTCTGTCAATGTCAAAATGTCTTCTGCCCGAGCATGGCGCGACCTGTCAACTCGCATATAATCACTTGTAGACTTATGTCGATCGAAGAAAAGAAAATTTTCTTTTCTACGTGCCAAAAGAAATCTTACGTCAATCTGTCACTTATCTGTCATTATGTCCATTCTCCGGTAGACAAAACTTGTTTCTACGGTTGTCATGCTGAGCCTGCTGATAGCGTAGTAGTGAGTATATGTATAGACCTCGGGTGTTAAAAAAAAATTGCTCACCATTATGCATATGCATATTTTCATGGTGGTATGTTTGTTCTGGGCATTCGCCAGACAGGGTCCAAAGCCTCTTAAACAAAACATACCGGCCGAATTGAGAACCTCCTTTTTTCGGAGTCGGTTCAAAATAAAATAGTTTGTTATACAGTATTTGCCTTGGAGTGTATCGTATGTACAAGAATATTTTAATAATAATTGTCAGTGTTTTGCATATAACAAGTTTCTTGCTTTTAATATTACGTAAATATATACTCCTATATATATACTACGAGTATACATACTATATCTATATATATATATAAAACAAAGTCGGGTTTGTTACAACACTTATAACTCGGGATCTGCTGAACCAATTTTCATGGTTATTGATTCGTTGGATTTGTCTCCGCCCCGAATAGCAGAATAGCCGAATAGTAGAGTAGGGTAGAGTAGTGTAGAGTAGGGTGGCGTAGGGTAGAGTAGAGAAGAACGGGAGCGAAGCCGCGCAGGCAAAAGCTAGTTATTTATATTTGTATGTATACATGTCGGGCTTTTTCCAGTTAAACTTGAAAAATAGACAAGCTGAGGTTAAGCAACGCTTGGCGCGGTCAATCCGTGGATGGGTGACCATCTTGTCATGACGAGTTCCTCCGTGTTTCGGAAGGCACGTTAAATTGTTGTGTCCCAACTGTCATTTGTACATCGTTGACAAATGTCGTAAAGCCTGACAACCAGTCTTACCAAGGAGTATCGGGTTGCCCAGGTAACTGGGTTGAGGAGATCAGACAGGCAGTCGCTCCATGTGGCACACTGGTACTCAGCTGCATACGGTTAGACTGGAAGCTGACCCCAACATAGTTGGGACCAATTTAGCGTGCCTTCCGAAACAAGGACCAACTCTTAATGACAAAATACTCACCCATCCACAGACCGACCGCGCCAAGCGTTGCTTAACCTTATGATCGATCGCCCCGTGCGGCTGTTACTTACTCATCTCCCGAGCCTTTTCCCTACTATGTTGGGGTCGGCTTCCAGTCTAACCGGATTCAGCTGAGTACCAGTGTTTTACAAAGAGCGACTGCCTATCTGACCTCCTCAACCCAGTTACCTGGGCAACCTAATACCCCTTGGTTAGACTGGCGTCAGATTTACTGGCTTCTGACTACCCGGAACGACTGCCAAGGATGTTCAATGACAGCCGTTACTTACTAGAATATTAATTTTATTTAATAAGACGACATTAAGATACGCCGAAACCAAGTAGATAAGCGCCTATAACTAATTATCATTTATGATATAAAGTTGAATGACCTTTTACTTAAATTGTAAGACAAAGTCAAGTTTACTTATGATATCACAGATACTCTAAAATTGTTTTGTTATACATCGGGACACCTTTTTCACACACGGTCGGTTAGCCCCAAGGTAAGCTATTGATTAGCTTGTGTTATGGGTGCCAACACAACTTATAAACTACATATACTTTACAAATATATATTAAAAATACATATTACAACACCCAGACCACAGCCAACAAGCATGCTCATCACACAACTGTCGACCATGCCGGGAATCGAACCCGGGACCCTCAGCTCGGTATCGGGTTCGATTCCCGGGTCGGGCCGGTATCGCTTTGTGGGTTTTGAGAAACTTTCATAAAGCAGCCCGGAGTCTGGAAGTTGGTGATTGATTCACCCGTGCATCGGAGAGCACGTAAATGTCGGTCCTGCGCCTGATCTCTCTCCGGTCGTGTCGGATTGCCGTCCCATCGGACTATGAGAGTGAGGGAATAGAGAGTGCACCTGTGTCCGCGCGAATGCTTGTGCACTATAATATGTCCTGCGCAGCTGGCTGATCTCCATAAAAGAGAACGGCCGCCGTAGCCGACAATCGGCCTGGATGCCATCATACATAGATGAATGTAATATACTAAAAGTAAATCGACGACCAGATAGCGTGGTGGTTAGTGAACCTGCCTGCCACGCTATAGGTCGCGGGTTCGATTCCCGCATAAGTTAAACATTTGTGTGCATGAACATGAGTGTTTGACTTAGTCTGGGTGTTTTTATGTATAATATGTATGTATTTACAAAAGAAAAGTATATAAGTATGTTTATCAGTTGTCTAGTACCCATAGTACAAGCTCTGCTTAGTTTGGGACTAGATGACGTTGTGTGAATGTGTGAGGGATATTAAAAAAAAAAAAAAAAAAAAAACAGAATGCTAACACGTTATAACTGATAACAATATACTGTTATCTATACATAGATAGATAGTGTTATCATAAGTTAGTCATACAAACGGATTATTTTTAATGTATGTAAAATATATAGACAGTACATACTACATACACCATTCATAATTTTTTTGTTGTTAAATTTTTGTCTGTTCATTTTTTCCGGCTAACCTATAAAATTGCTGGACTGATTTTGATGGGACTTTTATTAGCCGGTAGCTGATGTAACAAGGAGTAACTAAGTGCATTTTTTTAACCGGGTGCGCTAAGTGAGTCCTGGTACAGACGCCAGCACATCAAGCTACCCGACTGTAAAATTTTCCCAACCAACTTTAAACCATATACTTCAGCGATAAAGTTGAAAATCTATTAAGGAAATTTGACAGATTGTGATAGCTTGATGTGCTGGCGCCTGTGCATGCAAGTGTGACCGCTGGGAAAGGCTAGGTAATAAAATTTGACGTTGAATTCATAGATTTTGAGAGTCGTATCTACTTTATAAAGGTTATTGACACTATTGGTGAATGACCTCTACTCTACAAGTTTTTGAGCGAATTTGTAGGCGTTTTAAGTTGAAACAATCATCATCTCCCGAGCCTTTTCCCAACTATGTTGGGGTCGGCTTCCAGTCTAACGGGATTCAGCTGAGTGCCAGTGTTTTACAAGGAGCGACTGCCTATCTGACCTCCTCAACCCAGATACCTGGGCAACCCAATACCCCTTGGTTAGACTGGCGTCAGACTTACTGGTTTCTGACTACCCGTAACGACTGCCAAGGATGTTCAATGACAGCCGGGACCTACAGTTCAACGTGCCATCCGAAACACAGTCATTGGTGTCCAAGGTATATGTACTTAGAAAGTACATCATATGTACATACTTAGTAAAGTTCAACAACCATTTTTAAATTATACGGAGTTTAAAAAAATCAATTTTAAAAAGAACCATTGGGGCGTGATCTAAAATCGATATCGAAGCCAAAAATATAGTTTTTAGAGTTTTTGTCTGTTTGTCTGTATGTATGCCCGGGATAATCTCAAAAAGTACTGCATGGATTTGCTTCAAATTGCGCATGAATATAACCAAGAGGTCGGGTCAACATATAGGCTACATATTATCACGCTATCACTACGGGGGGAGGGGGGTGAATGTTTAATCCTAATGCCCACGCGGACGACGTGGCGGGCAACAGCTAGTGTATAATAAAAAGTGATGCGCCCTTGCTTATAAACCGAATAGGTCAATCCAAATCGATAAAAACTATCGATTTGTGTTGCACTGTCATTTCTCTCAAGGTTACTTAAACTAGGTCGATATAAATGCATTTGGAAGCTCCAATGATACTGGCGAGGCTGCGGGTTGTTCGCAAGAGGTACCGCGGCCCTGGCACACAGGGACCTCCAGCAGGCTAAGCATGGCAACCATAGAAACAAGTTTTGTCTACCGGAGAATGGACATAATGACAGATAAGTGACAGATTGACGTAAGATTTCTTTTGATACGTAGCAAAGAAATTTTTCTTTTCTTCGATCGACATAAGTCTACAAGTGATTATATGCGAGTTGACAGGTCGCGCCATGCTCGCGCAGAAGACATGTTGACATTGACAGAAATAGCTTTGTCTTTTCTTGATAGCATAGACATCGAATCGCCATGCTAAGCCTGTAGAAGGAATATAGTGGGCTTTAGTCAGTAAGGTAAAATAAAGACCAATCTGCCAACTGACCAACCGCAGGGGTATCTTTTTGCCCAGGTAGCTGGGTTGAGGTCAGACAGGCAGTCGCTCCATGTGGCACACTGGTACTTAGCTGCATCTGGAAGCTGACACCTACATATTTGGGTTTTTAAATGTATTTGTTTATAACTCAAACTCAAAATCATTTATTCAAACTTCGCTGTAAAACCGCACTTTTTGACGTCAAATATTACAAAAGACAGTTCCCAAAACGCCCACCCTTCACCATTATCATATAACTAGCTTCCGCCAGCGGTTTCATCCGCTTTCTGAGGGAAGTACTTTCCATACCCGGATAAAAAGTAGCCTATATGTTATTCTGATGTATAAGCTATATTGTGGTAAAGTTTCATTCAAATCCATTCAGTAGTTTTTACGTGAAAGAGTAACAAACATCCATACATCCATACTTACAAACTTTCGCCTTTATAATAGTAGTAGGATTATACTAATTGTGGTACCCTAGTGGTTAAAGCACCAGCCTCTCAAATACGAATGAACGGGTTTGATTCCAGGTGAAACAAGTACCAATATAAACTTCCTAAGTTATATGTACTTTCTAAGTATATAAGACACCAATGACTGATTAAAGGTGAAGGAAAACATCTCGAGGAAACCTGGACTATAAAGTCTGAAACCACCAACCCGCATTGAGCAAGCGTGGTGATTAACGCTCAATCCTTCTCCGTGTGAGAGGAGATCGCTTCGCACGTGGCTCATGATAAAATAGATTTAGTATTATTGTTCTTAATGATAGTAAATATCATTTGTACAGTTGCCAACTTGATTTCGTGTGTGATTGAAAATGAAAGTTATGTAGTACCCACGTGTTCAACTATTATTAGAACAAAAACAACTCAAATGATTTATTATTATGTTATCTTCTAGACCATGGGACTACAGAGTCCCTGATTCTTATCTGAAGCCCTTTTGAGACAAATTGAATAGGGTATTTGACTCTTTTTAATATTAAAAGCTTTTATTTAACTTGCCGTGTATGTATGTTACGGTGGATTCTTTGAACTCAATTTTGAAGTAGACATCTTCAACCGATTGAGCTGAAATTTTGTATACACGTTCAGTCTGGATGACAATGCAAGATATGTTATATGACGTTATTCTAAATCCAATATGGCGGACCATAAAAGCTTTTTAAAAAACGTTTTTTTCTTTTAATTTACTCTATTATTGTAACAGAAATCTTAACCACAGCAACGCGTGGCTGCTGTTTGTAGATATACTTAAACTATCAACTGATTTTCTGTGAACTAAAATGACCCCCCCGAAATTCAAGCATTGACCTCAAGGTTATATTTCGTCCTGAGGGTATTGACCCTGGTTAGGAAACAAAGGTCTAGCGCAAGGCTCCAGACGTCTAGTCCTAAGGTTGGGTTCGTTATACTGATATACCTGTATGCTACAACTAGTCAAATTCAATACTTTTATAGAACTGTCAAAAACGGTTACTCTCTATGCAATTTGTGTGAAAACACAAACTATGACGTCACAGATTTTTCACATCAAGCCGTATACTTATTTCGATTGTATTATCAATAAAAAAATAAAAACAGTTTTCGGTTCAAAAAGATAAATTAAACTGACATTATTTTAAGATGCTTTACAAAATGAATATGATAAAGTATTTTATTTTTGATCTAATCAACAACTACTTATTTGCCTTGAATTGAGGGTTTTCTGTAGGCAGTACTTTAGCCTCAGGTCGAATTAACTGTCAAAATAAATACGCAAATTTCTAATTTTCTACGTAATTTTATTTAATTATAATATAATATAATATTCCTCACACATTCACACAACGTCATCTAGCGCCAAACTAAGCAGAGCTCGTACTGTGGGCACTAGACAACTGATAAAAGTACTTATATACTTTTCTTTTGTAAATACATACATATTATACATGTGTTCACAAGACTATGAGCGGCAATCCCGTAATTTTGGCAAATTCAGCAGATGACTAGGTCAAAACTAAAATACTGTATCATATTCATTTTGTAAAGCATCTTAAAATAATGACAGTTTAATTTATCGTTTTGAAACGAAAATTGTTTAAATTTTTTTATTGATAATATAATCGAAATAAGTATATACGGCTTGGTGTGAAAAATCTGTGACGTCATAGTTTGTGTTTTCACACAAATTACATAGAGAGTAACCGTTTTTGACAGTTCTATAAAAGTATTGAATTTGACTAGTTGTCAACTAGCTACACTATAAATATTTTGTTTGTATATATAACAAAAAAACCGGTATGATAACTACTATAATGGCTGAATGAGTCATTGATTCTTGGCCATATTGTCATCAACAGAAGAAAAAAAGTGTGCGAAAGAGACAGCACTATTTACTATAAAAATAAGTTTATTACGCATGGTAAATGACGTCATGGACCACGCCACTTTTACTAGAAGTAAGAGCAATTTCGTAGTATGTCCGATTCGAATCCGCGTTCATACAAATATAGACGGGTCACCCTTTTCACACACGGTCGGTTAGCCCCAAGGCAAGCTATTGATATTCTTATGAAATGCTTCAGATATGAAGTGGCTTGATTCGAAAAATCTGTGACGTCATAGTTTGTGTTTTCATACAAATTGCATAGGCAGGTCAACCTACCTGAATCTTTCATATTTTATCAATCTAATATTAAGCTTTCGTTATTATAATAAGGTTGGAAAATCTATTTTAGAAGTTTGACTGATTTAGGTAAGTTGATGTACAGAGTAACCGTTTTTGACAGTTCAATAAAAGTATTGAATTTGACTAGTTGTCAACTAGCGTATTCTTATACGTCTGATCTGAGCCGAACCAACGAGAACGTAAAATTTATTTATTTAAAATTGATGGATAAATCGCTCTAATTACAACCTAGCTAAGCTTTATTTCGGTGAATAAAAAAAAAAAAATCCAAAAATACGATAGTCTCTAAGAACACTTAATTATTCTGGCCAATTAATTTACAAACCTTCAATATTGTAGCCGCTACAAACAAAATTGACATAATTTTCTCCATACTTTCACGAGAGAGTATTCGTTTTTACTGTGACGTCTATCCATTTGGGATACGTGTAAACATAAGCAGAAGTAGGCGTTCTATTTTGGAGGATATCTCGACCTTGCCTTACCTTGACCGCTGTTCAACTTCGCTGGGTGATTTAAGAGCTTTTTTACACCAAATCAGATGTTCTAGAAGGTTATTTTAAGAATTTATGTCAGCGCCATCTGTTGGGGTTTTCAGGAAGTTGTGAAAAATGTTTTTTGTTTTGATAGATATGGTGTGGTGGTATCTTATCAGATGAAGTTTGCCTTCCATAATGTGTTTTAAATGTTGTAATAAGGCTTAAAGCTATAGCACCTTGTTAGGGTAGCATAGGAAACTAGAAAGAACAGAATAATGAGAAAATAGAAATATTAAATGAGGTAAAATATTATGTTTAGTGCTAAAAAAGTTACGGAAATACTAAAGATCATTATTTATTTCACAATTACACATAAATAGCATCCGAAATACATATACCTAATACTAGTAATTAATATATTTCACTAAAAGATTATGTCTACCTAACTAGCACAATAAATTATCGTCTTTCCAGGCGATATTTCTACAATGCACACATTAATATTGCTCTTTTCACAGTTATATCACCAAAACAAAAATAAATAAAACATCAGTTTCTTCAAAATTAATTTTATTCGTTTTCATTTAATGAAAGTATGTAGTAACTTTTGAATATTCACATCGCAAAGGTATCGTAACGCCATCTGTCGTCGAGTAGCAGAAACATTCATCAATGTTAATATTTTATTTGCCGATAGATGGCGCGACTTGAACTAGTTTTGCTGTAAAATATAGATGGCGTAAACGTCGATAGTTTAGACCTTCCGTGGATAGATGGCGCTTGTAATGTTATATTGTTATGGTATAGATGGCGCTAGTTGCTTTCCAGAATCGCATATTATGATACTTCCAGTACTGTTTCTTTACAGAATTTTTATGATGAAAGCTTTCTGTATGTCTTAAATCAAGTAAACTAGGGGCGGGTTGAGGTTAATAAAGGACTACTTATAAGTTACAACTTCTCTTTAATACGCTAAGGTACCCTAAGCCACTCAACATAATTATATTAAAAAACAGCGCAATTTTGTTAGAGATAGGCGCCAACCAAGTTCTACATACAAATAAATCTTGATATAACATCTTTTATAGGTATATGACCATCCA
The DNA here is from genome assembly GCA_958496145.1 of Heliothis peltigera. Taxonomy (NCBI): domain Eukaryota; kingdom Metazoa; phylum Arthropoda; class Insecta; order Lepidoptera; family Noctuidae; genus Heliothis; species Heliothis peltigera. Next base: position 3,929,487 of record OY292351.1, read on the forward strand.
TTATCAAAAGTATATAGCCTTAAAGCTACATAAACAAAAAAAAATGTAATTAAAAGTCCGATGCACTGTGATCAATTTGATTCCCGCTGCGACCGACCCCTACGGCTTCCTTGATTGGGCGGGAAATCGTTTCACAACATTACCATACCAATTTGAACCTTAACACATAGTTAATAAAGTCCAATTTTCTGTGAAAACTGTGTGGACATACATCGTTCTAAAATCAAATCAAATACTAGTTCAATATTTTAATTTATGCAAAGCCAAGTCGACGTAAGCGTTGAGTCGAGATACAGAATTTGGACTCTACGCCACTGTAATACGGGTTATTTTTGTAGATTTAGGAATATATTCCGTGGAACCGGTTGCTTGATAGCTCGTACAATTTATTAATTCGATATTTTAAACCAATTTAAGATGGCGGTGTCGAAGCGACGCTGAAATTAGTAATAAAAATTATTTATGAATAAATATTGTAGGTGTATTAGATGAAATATTATACCTAACTAGCTGTCCCCAGCGGTTTCACCCGCATCTTTGGTTACTGCTCCGCTCCCGTGTGTCTTAGCGTGATGGTATATAGCCTATAGCCTTCCTCGATAAATGGGCTATCTAACACTGAAATATTTTTTCAAAGCGAACCAGTAGCTTCGGAGATTAGCGCGTTCAAACAAACAAACAAACTCTTCAGCTTTATAATTAAATATTAGTATAGATGTTACTAGCAGACCTATACTACCAGACGATATAATATACTTAGACAAATAATTTGCAATAATATAATATCGCGACTATAAATTAAGATGTAAGCTATCCTATCTAGCCGGGACCCACCAATTTAACGTGCCTTCCGAAACACGGAGGAACTCGTCATGACAAGATGGTCACATAACCACGGACCTACTGTGAAAATATGGTGCACTAGTTTTGTTACACCTTACACCGTTTTGTTAAACACTGAAAAATGAAAGAAAAAGCTTTTAAGTACATCGCTCTAGAAGTCGGTGTCAAGAAGTTGCAGCTGTAATATTTACTGTATTTATTTGGACACCAGTTTTTTTTTCACTTTTCAGTGTTTTTGAAGTCGGTTTTATTTTTTTTTGTGAAAAAAAAAATCTTTTTAGTGTCAAGGTCCAAAATCGTGTTTCGTCATCCATTTATACACTCCGTACCGTCTATAATAGCTATCATAACTCAAGTTTGTGGGAAATTCTCATTAACCGGCCGATTATAACATCATCCACATAAATCAAACAAATGCTCATAAAATAAAAAGTTGGTACTTAACCAAATTGGATGAAATGTTTATGGGGCTAGAAAATGGCGCTTATACTAACAAGGCCCATTGCATTAATCAGAAAAAAAATTTACAACAAATTTATAATACTTAGCGGTAAACAGCAAAGGATTCCAAAAACAAAAATGTTTCTAATTTCCAACAAAAACTGGGCGATGTCCTTTTTAATCTGTGGTTGTCATCTTTGTTAAAATGGCGGCGATATTTGTTGATACCAAATTTGATGCGTTTGATGCATTTTTTTTACAATGTAAAATTATGCGTACCGTGGTTGAAAATTTACTGTTTTTTTATATCATCATCACAGCCCTTTTATCGTCCCACTGCTGGGCACAGGCCTCCCACGGAGAAGGATTGAACGTTAATCACCACGCTTGCTCAATGCGGGTTGGTGATTTCAGACTTTATAGTCCAGGTTTCCTCGAGATGTTTTCCATCACCTTTAATGAGTCATTGGTGTCCAAGATAAACTTAGAAAGTACATATATATAACTTAGAACAGTTACATTGGTACTTGCCTGACCTGGAATCGAACGCGCCACCTCATACTCGAAAGGCTGGTGCTTTAACCACTAGGCCACCACTTTTTTTCTATAATTATTTTGTTTTTCAAAGTAATTGTGAGTTCAGTACACCATACTAAGAAGACTGGTTCATGAAATTGTTTCAGTAACGTTATGGAAATACAATAAAACTGATTTGTTTTAAAACGTCACAAAAGTTAAACAGCTGATTTCACGCGTCGATCGTTACGATTATTTCAAAATCCATTGCTGTTTTTTTTTTTATTTTATTTTAGCGGTATTATTAAAAAAAATGAAGTTATGCGTAATTAGAAAAAAATCCTGAGAAAAATTCCAGTGAAATATGATTCAAAATAAGGAACTGAATGCATCCCATCAGTCTGCGGAGGGCTGTTCCTTACACCCTGTATAAAACTGACTCCGTACTCTCCCAAAGCCGACAAACAATTTTCAACCTTAATTCAAGCGATATAGAAGCTATTTTCGTACGTTATTATCCGTTAGAACTTATAAACGAATTTGAATCTTAATTTAAGCAATATACAAACTATATTCATAAAACGTAATTCTTTCGATCACTACCACAGTCGATAAACGATTTTCAACCTTAACTCAAGCGACATAGAAACTTTTATCGTACGTAATTAACATGTAGAGATTATAAACAAAGTTGAACCTTAATTTAAGTTATATAGAAGCTATATTCATAAAACGTAATTCTTTCGATCACTACCACAGTCGACAAAGGATTTTACACCTCAATTTATAGGAAATAGAAGCTATTTTTGTATGTCATTAACCTTTATATCTTTTGTTCCCAGGATATGGACCTGATTGAGGTGCTTTGGAAGCAAGATGTCGACATGGGTTTCTCCCTGGAGGATCCTGTTCAGCCGGTAAGTGGAACGATCAGCAGCAGGCTCAGCATGGCGATTCTATGTCTATTCTATCAAGAAAAGACAAAGCTCTTTCTGTCAATGTCAACATGTCTTCTGCCCGAGCATGGCGCGACCTGTCAACTCGCATATAATCACTTGTAGCCTTATGTCGATCGAAGAAAAGAAAAAAATCTTTACCGCGTGTCAATAGAAATTTTAGGTACTTTAATCTGTCACTTTTCTGTCATTATGTCCATTCTCCGGTAGACAAAACTTGTTTCTACGGTTGCCATGTTAAGTCTGGAAGACTCGTCATATAACTGTGCCGTTGCGAAGTCGGTTAGTGACGAGAAACACTGACAAATATCCATATCTATAGGACAGACTTTCGCGTTTATAGTAGTTGGATATTACCGCCGAGTTTCATCAAAATAGATTCAGCAGTTTTTACGTGAATAACTGACAAACATACATCCATACTTACAAACTTTCCCGTTTTTAGTAGCTGGATATTACTGGCGAGTTTCATTATAATCGATTTAGCCATATGCGGTTGAACAACTGACAAACATACACATAAACACTAACTTTCTCGTTTCTAATATTAGTTCGATGTTACTGCCGAATTTCATCAAAATCGATACAGCCATTTTCGCGTGAACAACTGACAAACATACTAACAAACTTTCCCGTTTATAATATTTGGGTATTAATTACAAGTTTCATCAAAATCGATACAGCAGTTTGCGCGTCACAAACTGACAAACAGACACGTACTAACAAACTATCGTTTTTTATAATACTAGCGACCCGCCCCGGCTTCGCACGGGTGCAATGCTGATACTAAATACACTATAGAAAAACTCAAACTTAAAAATAACAGTACTTCTCCACTATTTAATGGATGTTATTATACATATAAACCTTCCTCTTGAATCACTCTATCTGTTAAAAAAAACCGCATCAAAATCCGTTGCGTAGTGTCAAAGATTTAAGCGTACAAAGGGACATAGGGACAGAAAAAGCGACTTTGTTTTATACTATGTTGTGATTAGTGAATTTTCTTCATAGGAGGGTCCTACTGCTACCAAGGTCCTTGGAGATGAGATTGAAAAAGAGCTGAAGTTAGCAGAAGAGAAGATCGTGAAGAAGAACGAGGAGAAGGCGGAGATAGAGAAGGTCAAGGCGTCTCTGCTGGATCCGGAGATCAAGGAGGTAAGAAATATATCATCATCTCCCGAGCCTTTTCCCAACTATGTTGGGGTCGGCTTCCAGTCTAACCGGATTTAGCTGAGTACCAGTGTTTTACAAGGAGCGACTGCCTATCTGAGCTCCTCAACCCAGTTACCCGGGCAACCCAATACCCCTTGGTTAGACTGTTGTCAGACTTACTGGCGTCTGACTACCCGTAACGACTGCCAAGGATGTTCAATGACAGCCGGGACTTACAGTTTAACGTGCCATCCGAAACACAGTCATTGGTGTCCAAGATATACTTAGAAAGTACATACAAACTTAGAAAATTGCATTGGTACTTGCCTGACTTGAGAGGTTGGCTCTTTACCTACTAGGCCACCGCGACTTTAAAATTACATAGTTTTATTAATTAAAATGTATTTTCTAGGATGACCCCTGGGCCGGCCTTTCTTACACCGTGGACACCGAAACTGGTAAGTTAATTAATATTATTAAATTTATTAGTATAGTAGGGGAGCCCTAGAAGGGATTTTGGGAGTAACTCGAGCGCGTCAGATGAGCTAAAGAAAGCTGTACTTAAAACATATTTAGGCTCCAACTAAAATTTTCTCTACTTTTACTTAGCCACGAGCTCCTTATAAGGTAACCACTTAAGTTGGAAGGAACTTGTATTTTTTTAAAAGCTTTTATTTAACTTGCCGTGTATGTATGTTACGGTGGATTCTTTGAACTCAATTTTGAAGTAGATATCTTCAACCGATTGAGCTGAAATTTTGTATACACGTTCAGTCTGGATGACAATGCAAGATATGTTATATGACGTTATTCTAAATCCAATATGGCGAACTATAAAAGCTTTTTAAAAAAAGATTTTTCTTTTAATTTATTATTATCCTAAGCAAGCAATTTTCATAAATTATATCTTCGCTAGGAAGTACAGGATTGCGTCAAGCAATTGAGTTTTATTCCCTGCCGTACACACAACGGCTGGAGCAGTCGCCGGTCGCGACTGCTCCAGCCGTTGACTGCGCTTGAGCAGTCGACAGCTATTCGACCTCCTAAGTCCGGAAAAAAAAATTGCACTCTACTGTGTTAGAAAACCAACTGCTGCGGTTGGTAGCGACCGCTCGAGTAGTCAACAACCGACCGCTCGGCCGGCCTTAGTCTGCAGCTGTTTTAGAATAATTCCAATCTCGTTTTTAGATTCATTCCCTTTTTTTTCCCTATCCCATAATATTCGGTTTTGTTTCTATCCCCTGGTGGTTGCAACGCCGTGTGGGGACGGAACAATCATTACTCAAATGAATCAGCTATTTCTGGCCGTTTGTCGCACCGAAATAGGCTTAGGCGTTTTCGATTTGAAAAGAGAAGTTGTATTGTTGTTTTTTTTATCGGCATTCTTTTATTTTAATTTTGGTAAATTTTTAATTTAAAGTCCTATATTGATAATTAGGTACTATAGTATTTTTAGCCTGTATATAATAATATAGTAATATATCGGGACACCTTTTTCACGCACGGTCGGTTAGCCCCAAGGTAAGCTATTAATTAGCTTGTTTTATTGTTTTAATACAAATTACTCCGCGCATCCGGTTAAAAAGTAGCCTAAAACGTTCCTCGATAAATGAGCTATCTAATACTGAACGAATTTGTCAAATCGGTGCAGTAGTTCCTGAGATTAACGCTCACAAACAAAACCATTAGCTTTGTAATTTAAGAATAGATTTTTATTAACATCAAATAGCATACTATGACCCTTGAGTTTGTTTCGGCGTTTCTTCTCAAGGCAGTCAGTTAGGAAATGCCGACCTCATCTCGGTTTTTTATAAAATATGTGTTGACGTGTAAAAGTGTTGATTTCACCCTATTTGCAAAATAAATATCATTTATCTATACAAATATTATAAAGCTGAAGAGTTTGTTTGTTTGAACGCGCTAATCTCCGAAACTACTGGTTCGATTTGCAAAATTCTTTCAGTGTTAGATAGCCCATTTATCGAGGAAGGCTATAGACTATATACCATCACGCTAAGACACACGGGAGCGGAGCAGTAACCAAAGATGCGGCTGAAACCGCTGGGGACAGCTAGTCATTTATAATCTATCAAAAATCATAGAAAACGCACACCCATCTATAAAAAAACCGCAGCAAATAACTACAGCTTGATCTGGCAAATGTATACGGGCAATTTTCAGCAGCTAAGTAAAGTAACCCGGGTTTCGATTGCACGTATCATTTCGGAGGGCGTTCACCCCATTTACATTGCCCCTATTTATTCGTCAGTAAATAAGGGGGAGAAAATGATATAGTTAATTCTCTGGAGGGGTGAATTCTGTATAGGAAATTTCAGATAATGTTCAAGGAATTCGAGGTGGTCTAGTGGTTAAACAGCGTGAGGGCGTGGGTTCGACTCCAGGTCGGGCAAGTACCAATGCAACTTTTCTAAGTTTGTATGTACTTTCTAAGTAAGTAAGTATATCTTGGACACCAATGACTGTGTTTCGGATGGCACGTTAAACTGTAGGTCCCGGCTGTCATTGAACATCCTTGGCAGTCGTTACGGGTAGTCAGAAGCCAGTAAGTCTGACGCCAGTCTAACCAAGCCAAGTATTGGGTTGCCCAGGTAACTGGGTTGAGGAGGTCAGATAGGCAGTCGCTCCTTATAAAACACTGGTACTCAGCTGAATCCGGTTAGACTGGAAGCCGACCCCAACATAGTTGGGAAAAGGCTCGGGAGATTATATTCTAGCCTGCGTGCGTACGCAATAAGCACTCTATGGACATTAAAATATGGTATTTGTTTTGTAATTTTGCCTTTTCTCAAGTGTGCCACATGGAGCGATTGCCTGTCTGATCTCCTCAACCTAGTTACCTCAGCTTTGTCAGTCTTTCTAGCTTCTGACTACCTGTAACGACTACCAGGATGTACAAATGACAGCCGGGACACAACAATTCAACGTGCCTTCCGAAACACGGAGGAACTCATCATGACTATTAGTCACCATCCCCACCTATGGGGTATCCTTTTTCGTGGAAAATCATCAAATGACCCCTCCCGCTGAGGGTGCAGCTGGAGGGAGTGTCAGACTCTTACTACTAAAACCCACTATGGTCCTTCGGGAGGTCCCTGTGTGCCAGGGCCACGGTAACTCTTGCGAACAACCCGCAGCATAATATGCGCTCTTAAGAAGTATTTTCAACCTAAATCATGATGATGGCATCCAGGCCGATTGTCGGCTACGGCTGCCGTTTTCTTTTATGGAAATCAGCCAGCTGCGCAGGACATATTATAGTGCACGCACATTCGCGCAGATACAGGTGCACTCTCTATTCCCTCACTCTCATGGTCCGATGGGACGGCAATCCGACACGACCGGAGAGAGATCACGCGCAGGACCGACATTTACGTGCTCTCCGATGCACGGGTGTATCAATCACCAACTTCCAGACTCCGGGCTGCTTAATGAAAGTTGACCTAAATGATATATTTTTTGTGTGTCACCATAGTCTTATTCAGAATTTAATAAAACTTTATATAAAATATGCATTGAAAATCTATGGTTAGAAGTTCTGATGGAAAAAGTTTTTAACACAAATTGGGTTTCGAAAAAAAAAAACGATTATCTTTGGACTTTTTGAAAGGACATGGTTTTAAGGTTTTTTGGAGTAGGGTTGTCAAAAAATTTATGCATTAAAAATATATATATTTAATACTACATGACTGCCTCGTTGGTCTAGTTGTCACAAGGCGCGACTGCTGTGCATGGGGTCTCGGGTTCGATTCCCGGGTCAGGCCGAAATCGCTTTGTGGGTTTTATGAAACTTTCATAAAGCAGCCTGGAGTCTGGAAGTTGGTGATTGATTCACCCGTGCATCGGAGAGCACGTAAATGTCGGTCCTGCGCCTGATCTCTCTCCGGTCGTGTCGGATTGCCGTCCCATCAGACTATGAGAGTGAGGGAATAGAGAGTGCACCTGTGTCTGCGCGAATGCTTATATACTCTGGCTAACAGCCGCACGGATCAATCGATCATAAGGTTAAGCAACGCTTGGTGCGGTCGGTCCGTGGATGGGTGACTATAGTCATGACGAGTTCCTCCGTGTTTCGGAAGGCACGTTAAATTGTTATGTCCCGGCTGTCTTTTGTACATCTCTAGCAGTCGTTACGGATAGTCAGAAGCTAGAAAATCTGACAACCAGTCTTACCAAAGAGCAGTCAGTCAGCAGGCAGTCGCTACACGTGAAACACTGGTACTCAGCTGCAACCGGTTAAGACTGGAAGCCGACCCCAACATAGCTTGGGAAAAGGCTAGACAGAAAGAGCTGCACAGATAAGGGCTAGGCTCTTTAGTTAAAGAAGAAATGACCAACCCTAGTTCCTGTTCAATTATAATGAAATCCCCGTCCAATTTGAGAAGACCCCTGCCTATTGCCCTAATGCGTCAATATAAGGAATATATAGGAACATTTATAAGTATATAGGAGGGTTCATATAAATTGGTCGGGTGATGGACCCTAGTTGGGTATCATACGAATTTGTTTTTAGGGGTCCGTGGGTCGATGTTTAACTGTTGTGTTTTAAGCTTTGCTACTTCTGCAATTTCGTGGGAGTTCGCGCTTCCAGATAAAAACATGTTTTTTTGGATAAATGAGTAATTTTACAGTTTTTAACACGTACCTACTTTCTTTTTCATGACAAAAAATTTAACCGATTTCTAGAAACACTGAAAAACAAAAAATAAACTTTTAAGTACAGTCGCCAGCACATGAAGCTACTACAATCTGTCAAATTTCCTTAATAGGTTTTCAACTTTATCCTTAAAGCATATGGTTCAAAGTTGATTGGGAAAATTTGACAGTTTCGGGTGGCTTTATGTGCTGGCGTCTGTACAAATGACAGCCGGGACCAATTTAACGTGCCTTCCGCAATCAGGAGGAATTCGTCATGACACAATGACGACAGATGGTCACACATCCACGAACCGACCGCGCCAAGCGTTGCTTAACCTCACGATCGATAGACCCGTACGGCTGTTAAAAAACAGACTTGGTAGATTGAAAATAAAAAATAAAAACTTTTAAAAAGAAAACCGACTTTTGAGCACATCGCTCTAGAAGTCGGTGTTGAAATAAATATAGCTGCAACCATATTTCTAGAGAGATGGCCTTCTTTTTTTTTTTGTTGAAAAAGATTTTTATTTTTACCTTCCAGTCTCAACGCAACTGCTCCTTTATGGGAAGTTGGTAAAAAAAAAAGTTTATTATCACTACATAGTATAAAACAAAGTCGCTTTCTCTGTCCCTATGTCCCTTTGTACGCTTAAATCTTTGAAACTACGCAAGAAATTTTAATGCGGTTTTTTTTAATAGATAGAGTGATTCAAGAGGAAGGTTTATATGTATAATTTTAGTATCAGCATTGCACCGGTGCGAAGCCGGGGCGGGTCGCTAGTAATTTTATATACGGAACCAACAAATAAAATGCGCTTCGCTCACTCCGTATAAGAATTTTCACAAGTCATGTAGCGGCCTGTGTTCTTTGATTAATGTTCTTTTTTCTCTTTCTATTATATATTTTTTTCTCTCTTCTATCCCACGAGTGGCGGTATTATTAGTTGTACCTACTTTCTTATATGTCATAAGTTATTGTAGGTTGAAAGTTTTGTTGAAGCGATGTTTCAATCAAAAATATATCGGGACACCTTTTTCACACACGGTCGGTTAGCCCCAAGGTAAGCTATTGATTAGCCTGTGTTATGGCCAGCACAACTGATAAACTACTCATCATAATCTCAGCCATAGGACGTCCACTGCTGAACATAGGCCTCCCCTTTAGATCTCCACATATACCGGTTGGAAGCGACCTGCATCCAGTGTCTTCCGGCGACCTTTATAAGGTCGTCTGTCCATCTTGTTGGTGGACGTCCTACGCTGCGCTTGCTAGTGCGTGGTCTCCACTCTAGCATTACTCAGACAGACCACAGTCAACAAGCTTGCTCATCACACAAATGTCGACCGTACCAGGAATCGAACCAGAAATCGTGTGGTTACTTACTTGGAATTTTTCAAATCGGACCAGTAGTTCCTGAGATTGGCGCGTTCAACAAAAACTCTTCTGTTTTATAATATTAGTATGTTTAATTTTTGTTTTGTTTCATCAAAGTCAGTTTAGCAAATTTCGCGTTGAGCACCAACAAATATTCACACATTTTTACGTTTAAAATATAAACCTAGTGTGATTCATTCTTTTATTTAATTGAAAAATCAACCCCTGATATGATTTGAAAGCTTTTTTGAATGCTACATAAGGGCTCCCTTCAAAAGTGTATATAATAACCACGCATGCGCGTTACAGTATTGTATTGCTATGATTAATGTTGAGGGGTAGTCAGATATCTCAATTCCCTCGGGTATAGATCATTAATAATGCTACATTGTAGTAAAAATCTATAAGAAGCTTAAATAAGGCTTGTCAAACTTGTTTGAATAAATGCGTGTATTTTAACCGACTTTGGAAAAGAATGTGTGGGTTTTAATGCTTTGATTTTAAGTCGACTACTAAATGTAATAAAAATAAATTATAACTAGTCAAATTCAATACTTTTATAGAACTGTCAAAAACGGTTACTCTCTATGCAATTTGTGTGAAAATACAAACTATGACGTCACAGCTTTTTCACATCAAGCCGTATACTTATTTCCATTATATTATCAGTACAAAATTTAAAAGAATTTGTGGTACGATTCCCGGGTCGGGCCAAAAACGCTTTGTGGGTTTTGAGAAACTTTCACAAAGCAGCCTGGAGTCTGGAAGTTGGTGATTGATTCACCCGTGCATCAGAGAGCACGTAAATGTCGGTCCTGCTTGTGATCTCTCTCCGGTCGTGTCGGATTGTCGTCCCATCGGACTATGAGAGTAAGGGAATAGAGAGTGCACCTGTGTCTGCGCGAATGTTCGTGCACTATAATATGTCCTGCGCAGCTGGCTGATCTTCTTAGAGAGAAAGGCCGCCGTAGCCGACAATCGGCCTGGACGCCATCATCATCATTTTCGACAACCTATTTTTTTAATGAATATATCCTCACTATAGCGTAGCTACTTCGAAAATGCTGTCCAATCATGATAAGACACTATTTTTTTTTAAAGGTCTGATGTATGTACCTATTTTTTTGTCATGTTATGTAAATACCAATGCCATTGAACTCCCGAATTGATAAGCATGCCTCGTCTATGCTCTAAATACGGATAGTCAGAAGCCAGTAAGTCTGACGCCAGTCTAACCAAGGGGTATTGGGTTGCCCGGGTTGAGGAGGTCAGATAGGCAGTCGGTCCTTGTAAAACACTGGTACTCAGCTGAATCCGGTTAGACTGGAAGCCCGTCTCAACATAGTTGGGAAAAGGCTCGGGAGATGATATCTCGTCTATGCTCTATTCTATCTGACCTCCTCAACCCAGTTACCTAGGCAACCCGATACCCTAGTAAGACTGATTGTCACACTTTTGCTGGCTTCTGACTACCCGTAACGACTGCCAAAGATGTACAAATGACAGCCGGGACACAACAATTTAGCGTGCCTTCCGAAACACGGAGGAACTCGTCATAACATAATGCGGACCGACCGCGCCAAGCGTTGCTTAACCTTATGATCGATCGACCCGTGCGGCTGTTACTTAGCCACGAGCTACCTCCAGGAGAAACAAAAGTGGGTTTAAGTCAGTAAGAGTCTGACTCTCCCTCCAGCTTCACAAACAGCCGGGTCATTGAAAAAAATATATACATTGCATCATCAGCCTATCGCAGTCCACTGCTGGACATAGGCCTCTCCAAGTGCACGCCACTGAGATCGATTTTCGGCTTCTCGCATCCAGCTTCTGCCAGCCGTCTTGCGCAAGTCATCACTCCACCGTGCCTGCATACATTGCATTTTGTTTAATTAAAGGTACAAAATCTCAAAAAATACGCTAGTTGACAACTAATCAAATTCAATACTTTTATAGAACTGTCAAAAACGGTTACTCTCTATGCAATTTGTAGGAAAACGCAAACTATGACGTCACAGATTTTTCACATCAAGCCGTATACTTATTTCGTTTACTAGCTTCCGCCAGCGGTTTCACCCGCTTTCTGAGGGAAGTACTTTCCATACCCGGATAAAAAGTAGCCTATATGTTATTCTGATGTATAAGCTATATTGTGGTAAAGTTTCATTCAAATCCATTCAGTAGTTTTTACGTGAAAGAGTAACAAACATCCATACATCCATACTTACAAACTTTCGCCTTTATAATAGTAGTAGGATTAGGATTAGGATATTATCAATACAAAAACTAAATCAATTTTCGGTTCAAAATGATAAATTAAACTGACATTATTTTAAGATGCTTTACAAAATGAATAAATGATAAAGAACCTATTTTATTTTATCTTTATTTAAGAATCCTTACAACAAAAAATATTCAAAGCTTCCCAAAACCCGCGAACCAAAAATCAATACGTAGAACAAGATGGCCGACTCGGAAAAGCAATTTTCATTAAAATAAAAATATCGCGACCATTAATATGGCGGAGAAAAGATTAATGTTGGCCAAACAATGCGTAATAAATTACAAATGTAACTCAACTAAGGGCTTTCTACCCTGCGCCATTTTGTGTAACCCAGCCCTCTGATTGGTCGGCTCGCTTACTAATCAATAATATTTGGCGCGCATCGAAAAGTCGTAAGTTGGCTCTCGAGAGCTTTGGAATATAGACTCTAGGGGTTGTTGTTAGAGTTGATTTTTAAATAGCAGGTTGTTTTTGAAACAATAGCTGTTTAACAGGGGTAGAGAGGTAGGTAGTAGTTATAGCTTGGAATAGTAGGTAATATTTTTTTTCTCTTGATATCTGATTCTTCGGGAAGAAAATTACATATCGATGTCTTTGGCGGTAATCTGGCAAAAATAAGTTGGATGATTAAATAGGGACAACTAGTCAAATTCATTACTTTAAACGGTTACTTTGTATGCGATTTGTATGAGAATACTAAGTTTTGACGTCACAGATTTTACGCATTTGGCCATATTCTTATTTCACTTAAATTATCGATAAAAACTACAACTAAAAACTGTATTACTGTCAAGTTTTATCAAATTCCATTCAGTAGTTTTAGCATTACAGAGTAAAAACATACCTCCATACATCCTTACAACCAAACAGACTTTCGCAGTTATATTATTAAGTAGGATTAATAAACGATAGTAAGCCTACCTGAAGCATCTATAGGTAAGCCAAAAAATATTCACTTCATAAGTCATCATTCATCTCCCGAGCCTTTTCCCAACTATGTTGGGGTCGGCTTCCAGTCTAACCGGATTCAGCTGAGTACCAGTGTTTTACAAGGAGCGACTGCCTATCTGACCTCCTCAACCCAGTTACCCGGTCAACCCAATACCCCTTGGTTAGACTGGCGTCAGACTTACTGGCTTCTGACTACCCGTAACGACTGCCAAGGATGTTCAATGATAGCCGGGACCTACAGTTTAACGTGCCATCCGAAACACAGTCATTGGTGTCCAAGATATACTTAGAATTAACTTCATAAGTCACCCATCCAATTTCAGACCTCATCAAGTGCAGCTTAACTTCCAACAAAATCTTAAACGTCCCCACTTATCTCCACACTTTATCTCTAAACCAATTTGTGTCCAAAGACAACATTTTTTTTTTCAACTAATTTCAATTTTTTGTTGACAACCTCAAAATTTACAACCTCTATCGTAAAAGTAGTGACAGACAAGACAAGTTTTTTTTTTTCTAATAGCTACTGAAAATGTCCTTTGAAATGATGTCTTAGTGGTAAAAACCCTTTTTTTTTAATTGTTATCTCTAAGAACGTGTTAACAACACTTTGCCAGCATTTTTTTTGCTTAAAAGTTAAACTAAATGGCTTTTAGAGCCGTTGATTATGTACGCTTTTGACAGCTAATGGGTGCGGTTAATATTTGAATTTTGAAATTCGAATTTAGATTTTTTTTTTTGTTCTATTCGTATTGAGGACGATTTTTTTCTACATGATACGGTAGGCGACAACTAGTCAAATTCAATACTTTTATAGAACTGTCAAAAACGGTTACTCTCTATGCAATTTGTATGAAAACACAAACTACCTAAATACTTTGATTCATCATCTCCCGAGCCTTTTCCCAACTATGTTGGGGTCAGCTTCCAGTCTAACCGGATTTAGCTGAGTACCAGTGTTTTACAAGGAGCGATTGCCTATCTGATCTCCTCAACCCAGTTACCCGTGTAACCCAATACCCCTTGGTTAGACTGGCGTCAGACTTACTGTACCATATATACATACTTCGATTATATTATCGAGTATTGATAATCGATTTAAAATCGTTACAAACGCAAACACTTTCACCAAAATATAAATATATACCTACCTACCTAAGCTAGAACATGATTTTTTGAAATTGTATCAAACCCGCTGATACGTTATGACGCTGCGGCACTGACGTCACCGTGACTGGCCATAGCCACGCTTCCGGTCGTTTACTTTTTAATTTTTAGAGAGTTTTGGTAACGAATTTAGTGTTTGGCTTAGATTCTAAGAGCCTGTTTCACGATGTCCGAATAGCCACTATCTACCGAATAAATTCAAAAATGTAACAGAGTTTGTATGACATTATCTACCAAATAAACTAACTGGAACTTATTCGTGGGTGGTGAAACAGGGCTTTTTTATCGTCCCACTGCTGGGCACAGGCCTCCTCTCACACGGAGAAGGATTGAGTGTCAATTACCACGCTTGCTCAATGCGGGTTGGTGATTTCAGACTTTATAGTCCAGGTTTCCTCGAGATGTTTTTACTTCACCTTTAATCAGTCTTTGGTGTCCAAGATATACTTAGAAAGTACATTATACTACTGATTCATTGCTAAAACTCTCTTGGTAAGACTTTCTGGCTTCTGACTACCCGTAACGTCTGCCAAAGATGTACAAATGACAGCCGGGACACAACAATTTAGCGTGCCTTCCGAAACACGATGACAATGCTAGTCACCCATCCACGGACCGACCGCGCCAAGCGTTGCTTAACCTTGCCCTCCTCCTAAAATAAAAAGTAAATAAACACTCGAAACTGTACTGTTATACAAAATAGCTGATAAGTGATGACTGGCCGTCTTAGAGCGTCGAACTAACTGGATACGCTATGAGTAGGTACTAATCTCTATACAAGATGTGTGCGAATTGGGTTTTTTTTAATTATTCATCTCAAAAGTAACATTTTACAAAACCAAAAACAGAAATAGTTTTTGAAATACGTTGAGAAATTTGTAATTTATAAAACCAGTAGAAAGTCAAACAGTTAATCAACAGAAAAAGGATGCACATACAAGCTTGTGACGTCAACGCTATTAGATCACGTATGTGCAAAAGAGATAGCAAGATGTCCCCACTATGATCACTCCTTCATCATGCGAATATAAAGAATGTTGATTGCTGCTCCATTTATCAACCAATTTTGACGCTGTTTTGTTAAAAATTTTGTACAAAATCAAATACAATTGTCGAGCAGATGACGTAGTATAAGTCAAAAAATTGTGTGCATGAACATATCCTATGTATAATATGTATGTATTTACAAAAGAAAAGTATATAAGGACGTTTATCAGTTGTCTAGTACCCACAGTACGAGCTCTGCTTAGTTTGGGACTAGATGACGTTGTATTTCTATAAAGTCTGAAATCAACCCGCATTGAGCAAGCGTGGTGATTAACGCTCAATCCTTCACTTGGGAAGGCCTGTGCCCAGCAGTGGGACGATAAAAAGGCTGTGATGATGAAAAATCAATGTTACCTTCCAAGTTATATGATCTAAGTTGGACGCCATTTTGTGACATCACCGTGACGCGTAATATCTGATTAAAGTGAAAGTGTATAACTTGGCTGACTACTCTCAATAATGAAGAATAGTTTTTTTAAACAATTTAAAGAGAACTCCAGAGAGACAGACATTTTGAAAATCTTAACTTAGGTACCTATATCTATTACTAGCTTCCGCCAGCGGTTTCACCCGCTTTCTGAGGGAAGTACTTTCCATACCCGGATAAAAAGTAGCCTATATGTTATTCTGATGTGTAAGCTATATTGTGTTAAAGTTTCATTCAAATCCATTCAGTAGTTTTTACGTGAAAGAGTAACAAACATCCATACATCCATACTTACAAACTTTCGCCTTTATAATAATAGTAGTAGGATTTAATCACTACATAGTATAAAACAAAGTCGCTTTCTCTGTCCCTATGTCCCTTTGTATGCTTAAATCTTTGAGACTACGCAACGGATTTTGATGCGGTTTTTTTTAATAGATAGAGTGATTCAAGACGAAGGTTTATATGTATAATTTTAGTATCAGCGTTGCACCCGTGCGAAGCCAGGGCGGGTCGCTAGTATAACAGAAAATACAGCCTAAGACTGTGTTTCGGATGGCACGTTAAACTGTAGGTCCCGGCTGTTATTGAACATCCTTGGCAGTCGTTACGGGTAGTCAGAAGCTAGAAAGGCTGACAAACAGTCTTACTAAGGCATATCGGGTTGCTCAAGTAACTGGGTTGAGGAGATCAGATAGGCAGTTGTCACACTTTCTGGATTCTGACTACCCGTAACGACTGCCAAAGATGTACAAATGACAGCCGGGACACACCAATTTAACGTGCCTTCCGATACAAGATGGTCACACATCCACGGACCGACCGCGCCAAGCGTTGCTTAACCTCATGATCGATCGACCCGTGTGGCTGTTACTTAGCCACGAGCACCTCTCTAAAGTCTACACATTAAACACACAGAAAGAAACCAAAAGAAAGATTATACCCGATGCAAATATTACTGAAATTTACCCATACTTAATAAAATATACCTACCATAGCATACTATATCACGGATCCTGCTTCAAAAAAAGTTGTCGCAGTCGCAACGACGAAATTACGTTCATCTCTCTCTAACCCGTGTGACGTCCATAAGCGAAACAGAGATAGGTATATTTTTGTGAGCACACGCTTCTAGCTCCGCCTACAGGCCGTATCGAAGGCGGTTGGTCGAGACAATGTAAAAAAAAAAAAGCCTAGTTTGAGGCAAGGGACACAAAGGTACGTACGACCCATTATAAACTAGAGGCTGTAAGGAGACGTATCCTTTGCCCGATTAAAAAGTGAAAATCATAGTACTTGTGCCGTGTCATGGGTGGTTGCAATTTTTTTTTTACATGAACGCAAGTGACATTTGAATTTGGAATTGTGTTTGCAACTCTTTGGTGTTTTGTGTGTTTTGTTGTTTTTTTTTTTTTGTAATTACTATTTTTTGTGCGGAGGAAGTGAATTTTTCAAGGTATGTGTGTAAATATTTTTGTTAGAATAATTGTTCATTTTGTTTAGCGCCACGTCAAAAAATACGTGCCCTCAACGCCAAGCTAAGAATTCATCCATAAATACCTACAATATATGTAGTAGTGAATGCGGAATTATATCGATTGAAACTGACTATTGATTTTGAACTTGAAGGGCCAATTTCACCGGTTGCTGATAAGTTCCAGATAGTTTATCTGGCAGATAATTTCATGCAAATTCTGGTCCATTTTTTTATTTATCTGGTAAGTGGCTATCCGTAACCTGTGAACAGCCCTAAATCTTTTTACCACCACGTCAAAAATAGAAAGACGTGCCCTCATCGCCAAAATACCTATAAATATCCACAATATAGTAGTGAGTTCGGAATTATATCGATTGAAACTGACTATTAATTTTGAACTTTAAAAGTCTGTCATGTTGTCGTGACCGTGGCGTGCTGGACACTTTTTGGCTTGTCATCTATACGTGACTGTGACGGTCAAAAGGTTTAAATAAGTGTATCTATGTTAGTTAGCTCGTTATACAAATGGCGTCCGAACTATGAAAAATTTCATCTCAAGTCTATGGTGAAGAAATTTGTAAATCTTTAGAAATGTGTTTGAGATATTTTTCATACGAATATTATCTATATCTATCTATCTATGTATACATATAATAAAACACAAAAAACCGTGTTTGTACGCGCTAATCTTCGGAACCACTGGACAGATTTGAATGATTCAGATTCAATGATAGGTCTGGGCAACATGTAGGCTATAAATTGGAAACTTGAACACCTGATGTATGACCAGCTTATAATAGATACAGATACTAATATGAGATACAGAAATACTGCCATAGCAAAAACTGTTCCACGTGATGAGCATTTTCTGCTGAGAGAATAGGTAAAATAGTTAAATCCGATATCAGAATGTTTCAAATCTTCGATTTTGACGACCCCGTAGTCGCTGGCATAAGCGACTGGATCAGCGTACGAAGTCGCGGACAGAAGCTAGTTGCAAATAAATATACATTTAGGTAAATGTTTTTACTTGACATAAAACTATTGAAATGCATTGATATTTTATATACATACTAGAGACCCGCCCCGGCTGCGCACGGGTGCAATGCTGATACTAAAATAATACATATAAACCTTCCTCTTGAATCACTCTATCTATCAAAAAAAACCGCATCAAAATCCGTTGCGTAGTTTCAAAGATTCAAGCATACAAAGGGACATAGGGACAGAGAAAGCGACTTTGTTTTATACTATGTAGTGATACTACAGAAGTTACCTATTACATACATACACACATTTCTTCAAAATAAGCTGAAACGGATTTTTTTTTGCAAAGACCGATAAAAATATTGTAGGTACATTCAACGTATTTGACTTAACCCTATGATCGATCGCCCCGTGTGGCTGTTACTTAGCCACGAGCTCCTATCCTGGTTATGTCGTCGTTCCCAACTATAATTCCATCTTAAAGTGCGTCAGGCTGGTTTAAGAACACTCTGACATAACGGTTTCTCCCTTCAGGGCAGTGAAGGGCGGGCGTTTTTGAGGCTGTCTTTTGTAGAATTGACCTTCGAAAAGTGCTGATTTTCAGCCTACTTTGAATAAATGACTTTTTATCTTTTTATCTTTCCAGCTCATTAGATAAGAAAAAACTGAAAGTTCCATTAACAAGGGATGTTAGGGGGACATTTTGCTTATGAATAATATGACTTCTCTCGCTGAGGGTGCAACTGGAGGGAGTGTCAGACTCTTACTGGCTAAAACCCACTTTTGTTTCTTCTGGTAGTCATTATATGTCAGGGTTAAGGTAATTCTAGCGAATGACCCTCAGCCCCGGCAGTTTACCGAACAATTTGATCCTATACAGCGGACTAGAGGAGCCAAATGCCGTCGGAGATTGCGTGAAAATTCTCTTTCGCAATAAAATGGACTGTTTTCCATTTTTATCCTTGGACTAGTTTCTGCCAGCGGTTTTTCCCGCGTCCCGTGAGCATCATGCACCCGGATATATTTTCTCTTTGGCCCAATTTCTTTGCCGGACTGCCGAGCAGAAGGTCCGATTCCCGGGACTGACGACATTTGTGTTGGCTGTGGTCTGGGTGTTATATTATGTACTAGCTGTTGCCCGCGACGTCGTCCGCGTAGGCATTAAGATTAAACATTCACCCCCCTTCCCCCCGTAGTGATAGCGTGATAATATGTAGCCTATATGTTGACCCGACCTCTTAGTTATATTCATGCCGAATTTTAAGCAAATCCATGCAGTACTTTTTGTGATTATCCCGGACATATGTACATACAGACAAAAATAAAAAAAAAATATATTTAGCTTCGCTATCGATTGTAGATCACGCCCCAAGTATTCTTAAAAAAAAAAATCAATGTACAGTTTTGACTTTTCTACGATTTTATTATATGTATAGACATGTAGTTTATCAGTTGTGTTGGCTCACATAACACAAGCTAATCAATAGCTTACCTTGGGGCTAACCGACCGTGTGTGAAAATGGTGTCCCGATATATATTTTTGACCTAGTCAATAGCACGGTAGCTTCAATAACATCGATGCATCAAATCTTACGTATTGACTGTCAAAATATTTTTATCGGTCTTCGCCAAAAAAAAGCAACAAATACCAAAATCAGATTTCGTTCAGCTTATTTCTAAGAAAAATAAATAAATTGTACTTGTCCCTTGGGTGTGATCGATTTGAATTCAACATTATATGCGCAGACGCACATCAAGCTACACGAAAGTTTTCATCCCAATCAACTTAGAACCATATGCTTCAGCGATAAAGTTGAAAATCTACTAAGGAAATTTGACAGATTGTGTAGTGTAGCTTGATGTGCTGTTGTCTGTTCTTACTAGCTGTGGCTAAGTAACACGGGTCTTATATAAAACTAGCTGTTGCCCGCACGTGATAGCGTTATAATATGTAGCCTATATGTTGACCCGACCTCTTAGTTATATTCATGCCAAATTTGAAGCAAATCTATGCAGTCCTTTTTGAAACAAAAATTCTAAAAACTATATTTTTGGCTTCGATATCGATTGTAGATCACGCCCCAATTATTCTTAAAAAAAAAATTCGATGTACAGTTTTGACATAACATATTATCATAATTAAAATAAAATATTTTAACAAAAAAAAAATACAGCGTTCGTAATACAAATCTTTAAAATAACCGGCGACCGATTCTTATTTGAAAATCGAATCGAAACAAGATTTAAAAAAAGAATATCGACACGACTTTTGAAATGAGAACAGCCCACACGTTCCTAAATTGAAAAGGTACGAGGGACGAGGTCTCGAAAAAAAATATTGTGTGCGTTTAAAAAAAAACATCGGTTCGCTATTGAAAATTGGAGTGTAGGCGTGCATTTAGTTTTTGGTTTTCCGAAATGTAATTTTGTTGCATTTAGGGACTGGAAAGTCGTGGTGGCCTAGTGGTTAAAGCACCAGCCTCTCAAGTATGAGTGTGTGAGTTCGATAAGTCAGGCAAGCACCAATGCAACTTTTATAAGTTATATGTAGGTACTTTCTAAGTATATCTTGGACACCAATGACTGAATATAGGTGAAGGAAAACATCTCGAGGAAACCTGGACTGTAAAGTCTGAAATCACCAACCCGCATTGTGCAAGCGTGGTGACTAACGCTAACGCTCAATCCTTCTCCGTGGGAAAGGAGGTCTGTGCCCAGCAGTGGGACGATACAAATGCTGTGATGATGATGATGTACTTTCTAAGTACCTATATCTTTTTTTTAATATGTATACATATGTAGCCTTTTCCCAACTAAGTTGGGGTCGTCTTCCAGTCTAACCGGATTTAGCTGAGTACCAGTGTTTTACAAGGAGCGACTGCCTATCTTACCTCCTCAGCCCGGTTACCCAGGCCACCCAATACCCCTTGGTCAGACTTACTGGCTTCTGACTACCCGTATTTTAAAAAGCAATACCATAGAAATTAGTTAGTGTATAATGTTTAGCATATAAAATGCTTCTAAGCTCCACCTTCTTATCAAGATCATACGAAATCATTTCTCAAGCTTTATTTAAACAATAGGGAAACCCGCTATGGGATGAGCTCGTGGCTAAGTAACACCCGCACGGGTCGATCGATCATAAGGTTAGGCAACGCTTGGCGTGGTCGGACCGAAGTGACCATCTTGTAATGAAGAGTTCCTCTGTGTTTCGGAAGGCACGCTAAATTGGTGGGTCCCGGCTGTCATTTGTACATTTTTGGCAGTCGTTACGGGTAGCCAGAAACTAGGGAGTTTGACAACCGGTCTTACCAAGATATCAGATAGGCAGTCGCTCCATGTGGCACACTGTATTCAGCTGCATCCGGTTAAGACTGGAAGCTGACCCCAACATAGCTTGGGAAAAGGCTAACAGCCAGGACTCAACAATTTAACGTGCCTTCCGAAACACGGAGGAACTCGTCATGACAAGATGGTCACCAATCCATGGACAGACATCGCCAAGCGTTGCTTAACCTTTAAAAGAAATTAAAAATTAGAATTCCTTCTCAAGTTTGTTAAAAAGACAATTCAACACTTTTTTGCCGGCAAGTCATTAAAGTTATATTGACAGATATAGGTATCATAATGATTCATAGCAGTTACATATATATTTTATATATAATTATACCTACAATATATAAGATATAAGGAAAAACACAAAATTATACCTACGTGAACGAATAATGAATCGAAAGACCGCTACGAGTAACCATATCGACGCTACATGCTATCTCTTTTCCACACGCTCCGAATGATTTTAAATTAATTCGAAAATTGAAACAAAAAGTTGCGCAAGAAAGGGATGGCTGTATGTCAGTTGTTTCGGCTCGAAATTGGAATGTGGACCGGTTCGGAGTGCATGATTCGATTTTTAAATTTTATGTTTTGTGGTTTGAGAAGGAAATGGTATTGGAGTTTACTTGTCTATGGTTGGAATAAAAAAAAATGGGATTTGTCGATGGTCGTTTTAATGAAATTAATTGAGTCACCATTGTTTTTTTTATTTTTTTTTATTTAATATTACATTAAAAATAAAAATCTTACAAATTACTGACGTAATAATAAGTGTATCTACCTGCCACGCTAGAGGTCGCGGGTTCGATTCCCGCATAAGTCAAACATTTGTGTGCATGAACATGGGTGTTTGACTTAGTCTGGGTGTTCCTATGTATAATATGCATGTATTTACAAAAGAAAAGTATATAAGTACGTTTATCAGTTGTCTAGTACCCATAGTACAAGCTCTGCTTAGTTTGGGACTAGATGACGTTGTGTGAATGTTTGCTTGAACGCGCTAATCTAAGGAAGTACTGGACCAATTTGTAAAATTCTTTCAGTGTTAGATAGCCCATTTATTCAGGAAGTCTACAGGCTACGTCTTAACGGATGAAGCCAGACAATTAAGAAACATTCTACCCTATCATCATCATCATCAACCTATTCATCGTCCCACTGCTGGGCACAGGCCTCCTCTCACACAGAGAAGGATCGAGCGTTAATCACCACGCTCGCTCAATGCGGGTTGGTGATTTCAGACTTTATAGTCCAGGTTTCCTCGAGATGTTTTCCTTCACCTTTAATCAGTCATTGGTGTACAAGATATACTTAGAAAGTACATATAACTTAGAACCGTTTCATTGGTACGCACCCTCATACTCGAAAGGCTGGTGCTTTAACTACTAGGCCATCACGTCATCGCCTCTTTTGTTTGACCCCTTAGAGGCTGGAATTTTGTAATATAACTTAGAAAAGTTATATTGGTGCTTGCCTGATTTGTAATCAAACCCGCACACTCATTCTTGAGAGGCTGGTGCTTTAACCACTAGGCCACCACGGCTTTTCGATCCTATATTCGGGCCCAAATCGTGGCTTCAAGCTTATAAAACTTTCTCATTAGATAAAAATCAATTAAAAATTAATTTAGATGGCGAGACTTGCTCATAATTAAAAAAAAAAATTACAATTATTCATAGATGAGGCGATAATTCATGAGAAATTTTGAAAGCCCTTTACGAAAAAGAAACATATTTTAATTATGTATGACTAATTTGAGACAGCGGTTTCACCCGTGTCCCGTCATAACTATTCCGCGGAGACCGGAGAGAGATCAGGTGCAGGACCGACATTTACGTGCTCTCCGATGCACGGGTGAATCAATCACCAACTTCCAGACTCCAGGCTGCTTTATGAAACTTTCTCAAAACCCACTTTGATTTCGGCCCGACCCGGGGAATTGAACCCGAAACCCCGTGCACAACTAGCTTATATATCAGAGTAACATATAGGCTAATTTTTAGCCGGCTGCGCGAAGAATTACCCAGTAGTATAAGCATTAAAACGCTGGTGGAAGCTACTTGGGATGTACAAAGTGGATACGACAGAGGGGCTTTCCTTTTAACTGCCTATACTAGGTACCATTTTCAAGCTCTGTACCAAAAATCTATTAAATAGGAGCAGTAGTTTAGTCGCAAATGATTTTTTTAGTTTTTGCCCTGTTTGAACACGATGTATCTTTTCTAACAGCTGATTATGTCTAAACGCATAGGTCGTGCGAGACGTTGCCGCTTTATTACCTACCTAGGTATCTAAGGTCAATAAAATTTATTTACAAAGGGTAGTTGCGTTTTACTCTTACAGTAAGCTATTTAGTTCGTTTGAAATAAATTAAAAGAAAAAAACTTTTTTTTAAAAGCTTTTATAGTCCGCCATATTGGATTTAGAATAACGTCAAAATATTTTTTAAGTCACACTCAATAAGTCCTTTCATTTGATACCCATATTGTTGAAATTCATTAAAAATAACTACTCCGCCATTTTGTGTGGTCCGCCATTTTGGATTTAGAATGACGTCGTATAAGATATCATGCATTGTCATCCAAACTGAACGTGTCTACAAAATTTCAGCTCAATCGGTTGAAGATATCTACTTCAAAATTGAGTTCAAAGAATCCACCGTAACATACATACACGGCAAGTTAAATAAATGCTTTAAAAAAAAAAGAAACTCATTTATAATTATATTTTATTGTATACCGTATCGAATTAATACTAAACACGTATTGTATACGTAGTGTAATTTAATGCCCCTCTGTCTTATCAACTCAGTATGACGGAGCCAGAAATAGAATTTTCCGTATTTCAACCATCATTTTGACATCCAATCAGAACATAGCTGTCTCTCTTAATTGAAATAATAAAGCTAGGAAGCTAACAAAATTCATTAAAATTGACATCAATTTCAGTATATGACCAATAGCGAAGCGTTTTGTAGTCATTTGTTTCAATCTAAAGCAATAAGGATCTATTGAGGCAGCGGCCATCTTAGAATTCTAAGTTACGTCAATCACCACGCTTGCTCAATGCGGGTTGGTGATTTCAGACTTTATAGTCCAGGTTTCCTCGAGATATTTTCCTTCACCTTTAATCTGTCTTTGGTGACACGACAAGGTCTCCCATCCGCGGACAGTCCGCACCAAGCGTTGCTTAACCTTATGATCGATCGACCCGTGCGACTGTTACTTAGCCACGAGCTCCTCTCAGCTTCTAATACCTAAATAATTTCTGCGCATCATATAACGAGCCTTTTCCCAACTATGTTGGGGTCGGCTTCCAGTCTAACCGGATTCAGCTGAGTACCAGTGTTTTACAAGGAGCGACTGCCTATCTGACCTCCTCAACCCAGTTACCCGGGCAACCCAATACCCCTTGGTTAGACTGACACTACACCTTATTATAGTTATAAATCTATACTTATAATAAATCTGTAGAGAGGTCAATTCTGTACAGTGAATATATTTTCAAAATAACTATCAGGGGGTGATCAGTGATCGATACTGATGCCAAAAATGCAATCAGTAAAATTTTTGTCTGTCTGTCTGTCTTTCTGTCTGTCTGTCTGTCTGTCTGTCTGTATGTTATTAATAGGAACAAAAACTACTGGACGGATTTTAATGAAACTTGGTACAATTATTCTTCATACTCCTGGGCAGGTTATAGGATACTTTTCATCACGCTACAATCAATAGGAGCAGAGCAGTGAAGGAAAATGTTGGGAAAACGGGAGAAGTTACACCATTTTTTAAGCTTTCGTCGCGTTTGCAGCCTTAATGGTTAAAGCTACATAGAAATCATGTATGACGGAAATATTCTACATAAAATTATCTAAAAAATATTCCACAACAGCATGTGTCTATCTTTAATGGTTGACTCACAATAACACGTATAACTCCCGATAGTTTACCAGTTCGGAGCTTTCTGATTATTTGTTATTGATTTGTTTACTCTTATGTTTATAATATTCTCGCTCATGCCTAATTAACAAAAGATAACATTATAACATATTCTATAAAAAAAGAATCATAGAAATCGGTGTAGAAATACCAAACTTATACATAAAATACGATAATCAGCAGGTCGGTCTAAGTATCTAAGTCGGTATAATAATATACGGTCTAATATAAGGCGGGAGGTCCGAGCGCGAGCTTCTCATCCCGACAAAAGTTAGGCATTGGTAGCGGTAATCGACATCCACACTGGCGTAGCCGCGGGGTTCCTCTATAGGTTATACATCAGAACAACACATAGACTACTTTTTGTCGCGAAAACCGACATCCACGCGAGCGGAGCCGCTGGCGACCGCTAGTTTAAAAATAAAACCATATACACAACAAAACTACCTACTTCCGCAAATTCGAAATGCGGCAACCAAAAAAATAATCGCGACAAATCAACAATGCGTTTGACCGACACGCCAATGATCCATGGATCATAGATCTATAGATCACTTCACTTTCAACGCAA
The DNA here is from genome assembly GCA_958496145.1 of Heliothis peltigera. Lineage (NCBI taxonomy): Eukaryota > Metazoa > Arthropoda > Insecta > Lepidoptera > Noctuidae > Heliothis > Heliothis peltigera. The sequence goes on from OY292351.1 coordinate 3,955,608, forward strand.
GCGACGGGACACGCCATTGCCAAGGTTACAACAATGCTTTTTATGTAACATTATGTAATGGTTTTATTTTTATTTGGTATTCGCGTCGCTTGTCTGTTAGATAGAGTTTATTTTTAAATCGGCAGTATTTATTCATCGACTGCCTAGCCTTTTCCCAAGCTATGTTGGGGTCAGCTTCCAGTCTTATTAATACCGATGTTTTACGTGGAGCGACTGCCTATCTGATCTCCTTAACCCAGTTACCTGGGCAACAAAATACCCCTTGTTAAGACTGGTTGTCCGACTTTCTAACTTCTGGCTACCCGTAACGACTGCCAAAGATGTACAAATGACAGCCGGGACACAACAATTTAACGCGTATTCCGAAACACGGAGGAACTCAAATTATAGAATGATGGCATCCAGGTCGATTGTCGGCTACATACAGCGGCCGTTCTCTTTTATGGAGATCAGCCAGCTGCGCAGGACATATTATAGTGCACAAGCATTCGTGGAGACACAGGTGCACTCTCTATTCCCTCACTCTCATAGTCCGATGGGACGGCGATCCGACACGGCCGGAGAGAGATCAGGCGCATGACCGACATTTACGTGCTCCGATGCACGGGTGAATCCATCACCAACTTCCAGACTCCAAGCTGCTTTATGAAAGTTTCTCAATACCCACAAAGCGATTTCGGCCCGACCCGGGATTCGAACCCGAGACCCCGTGCACAGCACTAGAGTACTACAAATAGAATAAAAATAGCATGTCCTATAAACTGAAATCCTGTCTAACCTCACATTAATTTAAAAACAGTCGAAAAGCCACGCGATTGGTGGACCGTGAAGGTAACAACATGGCCGACCAATATGGCGTCCGAAAAACAATTAAAAACATGTGTTTTTTATACGACCGGACGAAATTAGACATGGTTTGGGCGTATTGATTATATATAGAAACTTTTTGTGGTACATTGGTCTGTATACCTGTAAGTCGTGGTGGCCTAGTGGTTAAAGAGCCAACCTCTCAAGTGTGAGGGCATGGCTTCGATTCCAGGTCGGGCAAGTACCAATGCAATTTTTCTAAGTTTGTATGTACTTTCTAAGTATATCTTGGACACCAATGACTGTGTTTCGGATGGCACGTTAAACTATAGGTCCCGGCTGTCATTGAACATCCTTGGCAGTCGTTACGTGTTAGTCAGAAGCCAGTAAATCTGACGCCAGTCTAACCAAGGCGTACTGGGTTGCCCAGGTAACTGAGTTGAGGAGGTCAGATAGGCAGTCGCTCCTTGTGAAACACTGGTACTCAGCTAAATCCGGTTAGACTGGAAGCCGACCCCAACATAGTTGGGAAAAGGCTCGGGAGATGATGAATGGTCCGTGTACCTGTACAATCGCGTCCAATAATATATGTAGTCATTTAGCAAAATTATAAAGATTTTATCTGCTGGGGCTGCGGGTTGTTCGTAAGAGATACCGTGGCCCTGGCACACAGGGACCTCCAGAAGGAACATAGTGGGTTGCACGGTCGCAAATTATAACCTATCTATCCGTTGTTTTGCTTACTAGAGATAGGAATTTGACACAAATTATGTGAGGCTAATGTCAAAATTCAATCTCTAGTAAGCAAAACAAGGGATAAATAGGTTATTAATTTCGGCCGTTAGTCAGTAAGAGTCTGACACTCCCTCCAGCTGCACCCTCAGAGGGAGGGGTCATTAGATGACATCCCACCCAAAAAAGTGAGGAAAATTAATGCCTTTTTTTCGATTAAGACTCGTTTCGGTACGAGAATGTCTCCGCGACTATCGCAAGCAATAATCGCCATAACAATCGTAACAAAATGTTTACATTCAGGCAAGAACTAAAATGTCGCCAGCGAGATTCGTATATGACATATACGATAGCGAAATGACACGCCGCTTGTCGCCCATGTCAACGGGCGAGAAGAGTGAATGCTTAGACGAAGGAAATGTTTTATATTCCTTCAATTATCGTATCTTCTAAACGAGAAACTCTCCCCGTCTAAATGAGCTTTTAACTTCAAATTCAGCCGACAGTATTTCGATACGGTAAGGAATTAAAAACACCAGTAGCTATAACATACAAATTAATAATATTAGTTAACACTTTAAAAACTTAAGCTGTCTTAATCTGGCTTGACAGTAACCCGTACGTGGCGACGGTGAAAAAAAAAATGTCTCCGCTAACTCTACGGGGTCTAAACGACCAGTCAAGGAAAGGATTAAATTAGTCTTATTGTTATTGACAATGGCTACTGTGGTTGACCGTTATTTTGTGTTCAAAGTATTGTCAAAAATGTGTCGAAATGTGGGCTCATTTTTGACAGGTTTCAAGATAAGCTGGAGGTAATTTATTTATTGCATTATGTTGTATAAAATGACTGTTTTAAGTATTCGTTTATTTACAACTTGTTTATTATACATATTTATAATTTAATTACAAATTTACATACTAACTTAAAATATTGCGTCATAAAACTCATACGCATCGCTGTCAGCGGTGATCGTGCCCAAAAGGCTGGCCGCATTGCCACGTTGTTGGATGGCAATGCTGATTCGTTGGCCAAAGTATTGGCCAGCATTTTGGTGTGTTGTTGAGTTCGTGTATGTCAAAAGTTGGCAACATGGCAAATAGCTGTCAAATATTTACATGTCTATGTTTATTTAATTTTTAAGCAAGAAATAATGCCCCGTAGTGTATATTCAGTGTGTATATTTAGTGTATATTAGTTACTTTATATGTAGTTTTCTTAAATTAAAAAAAAATCCTTGTTTTAATCTTTACTTTAATTAATGTTATTTGCCGAAAAATTAGCTTATAACATTGTTTGCTTGAAGGCTTATCTCTCTGAGAAATAGTGGTCTGAATTAAAAGTCTCTGCCCGGAATATTTCTCAGGTTATGCGGATGAAGCCGCTAGTGAAAGCTAGTAAAGTATAATACGACTACAGTTTGTAAGCTGTAAATCGCTTTAATCTATACTAATATTATAAAGTTGAAGTTTGTTTGTTTGAACGCGCTAATCTCAGGAACTACTGGTTCGATTTGAAAAATTCTTTCAGTGTTAGATAGCCCATTTATCGAGGAAGGCTATAGGCTATATACCATCACGCTAAGACACAGCGGAGCAGTAACCAAAGATGCGGGTGAAACCGCTGGGGACAGCTAGTACAGAATAATATCATAAATTTAAAACAATTGTTACCCCAAAACCACAGGAGCGGTCGGGACACACTCAAAAAGATTCTCAGAACAAAAATCTTCGGCCATCAATAAATTATGATTTATACCATGTAACCCTTTGCTACCGTCAGTGTATAATTATACGGCGGTCTCTTAGACCCCCTTTCAGTAAAAACCTAAGCCGATTATCGGTGACCATTGAAAGGGTTAGTTTTTTTGTGTGTGGTCAAGTAATGATTTATGTTTTTGGAAGCTTTTGAAAAGGTGGTTCGCTACTAGCTTGTTGCTGATTTTTTTCTGTCTCTGGGGGTGTTTCTTTTTGTAATTTGCAAACGACATTGAGGACTGTTTTGTGAAGACTCGCTTCTGTTTTTACAACTACTGTCTGTCCCTTCTTCTATATGTATGTTGAAATCTGGCTTTACCCATACTTAAAAACGCAAAAGTTTTTAATATTAGTGTTAAAAGATAAAGATAACAAGTCATTTTTTTAAAACACGGAGAAGGATTGAGCGTTAATCACCACGCTTGCTCAATGCGGGTTGGTGATTTCAGACTTTATAGTACAGGTTTCCTCGAGATGTTTTCCTTCACCTTTAATCCATCAGTAAATAGTACTATAAGTCTATTAATTCCTTAACCGTATCTCTCATGATGACCCTATTCCTTCCAGGTGAATACGTGATCCAGGGTGACCTTCCTCGAGAACTGGTGAGCAGCGAGGAATCGAGGTTCGACCTGCTAGAGGAAGCTCTAGGGCTGGTCGAGCTTGGAGACGAAGCTGATACGAAGAATGAACCACCAGAGGTATGGCATCTAACTCACTTGCTTCTTGTCCAGACTGATCGCCGACCATGGCGGCTGTTCTCTCTAAGGAGATCAGCCAGCTGCGCAGGACATATTATAGTGCACGCACATTTACGCAGACACAGGTGCACTCTATTCCCTCGCTCTCATAGTCCGATGGGACGGCAATCCGACACAACCGGAGAGAGATCACAAGCAGGATCAACATTCACGTGCTCTATACACGGGTGAATCAATCACCAACTTCCAGACTTCAGGCTGCTTTGTAAAATCTTCTCAAAACCCACAAAGCGTAATATGTTGTTCACTTTCTTCACTTAATGTTTTGTTTTCTTTGTAATTTAAATTGGTGTTCATAATAAAGAGTCTATCTATCTATCTATCTATCTATCTATGTCCTGAGCAGCTGGCTGATCTCCATAAATGAAAACGGCCGCCGTAGCCGACAATCGGCCTGGAGGGATCACACTAGTTCTCACACAGACAGACAGTTCTCAGACACATCTGGCGAAATGATTCTCTAAACTCCTTGCTTCTTCCGCAGGCGATAGAGGGCAGCAGCAGCGGAACCGGCTCCGAGATGCTGCACCCGGCGATGCGGCACGTGCCGCACCACCCGCTCGCGCATTACCATAACCAGGTTTGTGGAAGTTTTTTTTGACAAATGTGTTATCTTCATCTGAAAAAACACTTACCTACGAAGAAATTATATTATAAATAAATTATAAATACATATTATAACACCCAGACCACAGCCAACAAGCATGCTCATCACACAAATGTCGACCGTGCCGGGAATCGAACTGTTGACCCTTAGCACGGCAGTCCGACGTGGTAACCATTGCGCCATCGGGGTCGTCATTTCTTTAGCCCTTGTGTTTTCTCTTAAGAAAGGCTTTCGCAAAAAAAAAGACAGTCGGTTCTATCAAAGGTCGGTGTAACCTGTGAGTCCTGTGTCTGACTCCCAAATACTGATGATAAATGATTCGTGTCACTAGGTACATTGTACCACACACGGCGTTGGACGGTTAATGTATGGTACAAGTTATAGAATCTTGGTAAGTTACGTCTCGCTATATAAGTACGCTAGTTGACAACTAGTCAAATTCAATACCTTTTATAGAACTGTCAAAAACGGTTACTCTCTATGCAATTTGTATGGAAACGCAATGTATGATGTGAATGCAGATTTTACACATCAAGCCGTATACTTATTTCGATTGTAATGTCAATAAAATAAATTAAAAGAAAAGTACTTTTTTTTAAAAGCTTTTGTGGTCCGCCATATTGGATTTAGAATAACGTCAAATTATTTTTTAAGTCACTCTCAATAAGCCCTTTCATTTGATACCCATATTATTGAAATTCATTAAAAATAACTACTCTGCCATCTTGGACGGTCCGCCATATTGGATTTAGAATGACGTCATATAACATATCTTGCATTGTCATCCAGACTGAACGTGTATACAAAATTTCAGCTCAATCGCTTGAAGATATCTACTTCAAAATTGAGTTCAAAGGATCCACCGTAACATACATACACGGCAAGTTAAATAAAAGCTTTTAAAAATGAAAACAATTTTCTTTTCAAAACGATAAATTAAAATGACATTATTTTAAGATATACTTGGAAAGCACGTGTAACTTAGAAAAGTTGCATTCGTACTTGTCTGACTGGGAATCGAACCCGCACTTATACTTGAGAGTCCATTTTTTAGCTAGCTATCCGCTAATAATGCTATAATAATGCCGCTAATAATAGTAATCTAATCTTATATGAAACAGTCTTGACCGCTTTGACCGCCACGTCAAAAAAAGGACGTGCCCTCAGCGCCAAGCTAAGAATACATCCATAAATACCTACAACATAGTAGTGAGTTCGGAATTATATCGATTGAAACCGACTATTAATTTTGAACTTTAAAAGTCTGTCATGTAGTCGTGACCGTGGCGTGCTGGGCACTGTTTGGCTTGTCGTCTATACGTGACTGTGGCGGTCTGGTGACACTGTTTTTCTCTCTATATAAAAATCTTGTTACTTGGACCACACACCGTGTTGTGTATCCCAGACAGTTTGAACTTAAATATACATCAATCATTTATTAACGATAAAAAATATTAATGACCCGACAAATTGTTTGTGATTTCGTAAATATGTATGTGTTTCTAATTGTTTTTGACTACTGTAAGAGTTTAGAAATTTTGAGCCGCATCTTAAAGGAGGTAATTTAGGTACAAGTTAAAATCTAATATTATAAAGCTGAAGAGTTTGTTTGTTTGAACGCGCTAATCTCTGAAACTACTGGTTCGATTCGAAAAATTCTTTCAGTGTTAGATAGCCCATTTATCGAGGAAGGCTATAGGGTATATACCATCACGCTAAGACACACGGAAGCGGATCAGTAACCAAAGATGCGGGTGAAACCACAGGGGACAGCTAGTATAAAATATATAGCGTCTTACAAAACTAGTGCACCATATTTTCACAGGTCATCTAGTACATGCTAAAGATCATGTTTACCACGACAAAATATTGAATGACTTAGGGGTCAACGATCGAGCGCGTTCTTAGAGACCGGCGTTATGCGTAAGAATACTAACAATTTATCTTATGAGATGTAAAATTTAATAAAATATGTTATTGTTTTCATGACTCAAAAGTCGTGGTGGTCTAGTGGGTAAAGAGCCAACCTCTCAAGTATGAGGGCGTGGGTTCGATTCCATATCGGGCAACTCTTCAAAGCTTGTATGTACGTTCTACCTACAAAACAAAATAAAACGCCAAAAATTTATACGAAAAATACCTAAGGTAAATTCACTCGCTTAATCGATTGTCCGACATCGATTCTCCAAATGATCTGTTGCGATAACAATCGATACATTCGAAGCGTCGCTCGCATCATCGGTCGCAGGATCGTGACTTGATTCGAGACATATTTAGAACTAGCTGTTGCCCGCGACGTCGTCCGCGTGGGCATTAGGTATTTAAACATTCGCCCCCCACCCCCCCACGTACGTGATAGCGTGATAATATGTAGCCTATATGTTGACTCGACCTTTAAGTTATATTCATGCCAAAATTGAAGCAAATCCATGCAGTACTTTTTGAGATTATCCCGGACATACATACAGACAAAAATTCTAAAAACTTTATTTTTGGCTTCAATATCGATTTTAGATCACGCCCTAATTGTTCTTTTTTTTAAATATCAATGTACAGTTTTGACTTCTTTACGATTTTATTATATGTATGTATAGATCATCATCTCCCGAGCCTTTTCCCAAGTATGTTGGGGTCGGCTTCCAGTCTAATCGGATTCAGCTGAGTACCAGTGTTTTACAAGGAGCGACTGCCTATCTGATCTCCTCAACTTTACCCGGGTAACCCAATACCCCTTGGTTAGACTGGCGTCAGACTTACTGGCTTCTGACTACTCGTAACGACTGCCAAGGATGTTCAATGACAGCCGAGATCTACATACAGTTTAACGGGCCATCCGAAACACAGATTATATGTATAGACATGTTATATTTTTATTACGGAGAAGGTTCAGTTTAAAAATTAGAGCATACAGTTTAACAGCCACGGTTAAATATTTGATGCCTGTCAAAGTTATTGGTTTAAGCGAAGAATTTTAACTATATGTTAATATTTGACTTTGTGCCTTTGAATACAGTAGCCGGATTTGGGACATTTTTGTGTTTTTTTTTTTTGTAGTGATGTGCTTATTTTTATCGATATGAAATTATAATTATTTTGAAAAACGCATGGCTTATAACGGGGTTTATTAATTTGATAAATAATAATATTAACGTGCATTTGTTGTTTAGTTACTAAATAAATGTATTTAGTAACGTATTTATTTGAACTGTTTATGAGAATGAAGAAAATTAATAAAAAATGTATATTATTTAATACCTGAATTGTTCAGACGCAAGCGACTAGCAATCTGTCAAATTTCCTTAATAGATTTTTAACTTTATCGCTGAAGCATATGGTTCAAAGTTGATTGGGAAAATTAGACAATTTCGGGTAGCATGCGGACTTCTGTACCTACAACAAAATGCTACAAAATAATTACAACTTAAAAACTAAAATTTATCGACAAAAAAAAAAACTATCGACACCTCCCATCACTCCATCAGAAATATGTTCACAAAAACACCCACTTGATATTGGTATGTCCCATCCCTGTTTATTTAGGCGACCACTCGAGACACCATTGTGGACCTCGTACTCTTGGAATCTGGAAAGATATGGTCAGACATACGTCATACAAGAATGTATTTTTAATATGATGATGATTATGGCATCCAGGCCGATTGTCGGCTACGGCGCTCTCTTTTATGGAGATCAGCCAGCTGCGCAGGACATATTATAGTGCACAAGCATTCGCGCAGATACAGGTGCACTCTTATAGATCGATGGGACGGCAATCCGACACGACCGGAGAGAGAACAGGCGCAAGGCCGACATTTACGTGCTCTCCGATGAACGGGTGAATCAATCACCAACTTCCAGACTCCAGGCTGCTTTATGAAAGTTTGTCCAAAGGCAGCGACTCCTCAACCCAGTTACCTGGGCAACTCGATACTCCTTGGTAAAATTGGTTGTCAGACTTTCTGACTACCCGTAACGACTGCCAAAGATGTACAAATGACAGCCGGGACCCACCAATTTAGCGTGCCATCCGAAACACGGAGGAAGTTTTCTCTACAAGATGGTCTGATCGATCGATCCGTGTGGCTGTTACTTAGCCACGAGCCACTCTGCGTCTGTTACTTAGCCACGAGCTCCTCCAATTTCACGTAGGAAAAGATTTTAAAATTCACAATAAGATCGACAGATTGCAATTTTAAAGATGTGCTATTAAGATTCTCTGTATCATATTGAGTCCTGCGGAATGGCTCAGCATTTTCTGCTGAGTAAGGGGCAGACGGACAGACAGTTGAAAGGACCGAAGCCCTTTTGAATTCGCCGGCAATGCTAAGTCATTATTGATTGTGTTAACGTTAAATGCATTGCAATTTAATTCTAGACCCCCGTCGGTAAAATTATACGGGTAGACACTTATAGAAGTGTAATTTGAGGTACAGAAAGCACATTAAGCTACCCGAAACTGTCGAACTTTCGCAATAAATTTTGAATCATATTATGCTTCAGCGATAAAGTTGAAAATGTATTAAGGGAATTTGAGAGATTGTAGTAGCTTAATCTGCTGGCGTTAACAAAGACAAGCACATCAAGCTACCCGATCAACTTTGAACCTTTTTGTGTTGTATTGTTTTTTTTTTCATTTTCTTTAAAGATTGTTGCTGAAGCTTTAAGTTCTAAGTTGATTGGGAAAATCTTACAGTTTCGGGTACCTTGATGTGCTGGCGTCGGCGTGTTGTATTTTATTGACGTCAAGGCTTAAATTATGACCTGTACAGAACTAAGTTGTAAGGCACTAAATAAATATGTTTTAATAGTTTTTAATAATACACAATTATATGTATAAATAACATAATTACTGTCTCACTTAAGGCCCATTTAGACGGGGAGAGTTTCTCGTCTCGAATGTACGATAACTGAAGGAATATAAAACACTAGCTGTCCCCAGCGGTTTCACCCGCATCTTTGGTTACTGCTCCGCTCCCGTGTGTCTTAGCGTGATGGTATATAGCCTATAGCCTTCCTCGATAAATGGGCTTTCTAACACTGAAAGAATTTTTCAAATCGAACCAGTAGTTCCTGAGATTAGCGCGTTCAAACAAACTCTTCAGCTTTATAATATTAGTATAGATTTCCTTCGTCTAAACATTCACTCTTCTCGCCCGTTGACATGGGCGACAAGCGGCGTGTCATTTCGCTATCGTATATGTCATATACGAATCTCGCTGGCGACATTTTAGTTGTTGTCTGAATGTGAACATTTTGTTACGATTATGTTATGGCGGTTATTGCTTGCGATAGTCGCGGAGACATTCTCGTACCGAAACGTGCGAGAAACTCTCTCCATCTAAATGGGCCTTTAATTAAATACTGGTCTCTGCAATAGTCTGAACTTTAAATGAAGCTCTTTTTTGACAAGGGTAGGTCCCCAAAAATCAGAGCCCTATGCAACCCCCGGTTTGTTCTAAACTGGTGCTAAGTATGGAAGAAAATCTACTTTGGCTATTGTGATGGGATGCTAGTGGACTAGGGAAGGGAAAACTATGGGGACTATGACCCCTGCCGATAACAATGTAATAAATACATGTAAAAATGGCAGGAGGAGACTCGCCAGCTCACTTACCGGGCCCCCGGGAACTAGACGCTAAGTCGCAACAAGGGGGCAACGGGATTATTATTATTATTTCTGACCTCTGTGAATAACCCGCAACGAACAGATCGATCCTAAGATCTCAGCGGTCTACATTGTTGAGATCGGGCGGCGAGATCAAAGTCATACGCCGCACTAATGAACTATGGACACTAGGGTTGTCGCTAACGAAATAAATTGTTGTCTATAGTATTTATTGAAGTGACATTGACGTTTTTGAAACGTCAATGGTGAAAATCTCGCTTTTCGGAAGGCACGTTAAATTGTTGTGTCCCGGCTGTCATTTGTACATCTTTGGCAGTCGTTACGGGTAGTTAGAAGCCGGAAAATGTTGACAACCAGTCTTAATAAGGGGTATCGGATGGCTCTAGTAACAGGGTTGAGGAGGTCAGACAGGCAGTCGCTCCATGTGGCACACTGCTACTCACTTCGACACTCATCTCCCGAGCCTTTTCCCAACTATGTTGGGGTCGGCTTCCAGTCTAACCGGATTCAGCTGAGTACCAGTGTTTTACAAGGAGCGACTGCCTATCTGACCTCCTCAACCCAGTTACCTGGGCAACCCAATACCCCTTGGTTAGACTGACGTCAGACTTACTGGCTTCTGACTACCCGTAACGACTGCCAAGGATGTTCAATGACAGCCAGGACCTACAGTTTAACGTGCCATCCGAAACACAGTCATTGGTGTCCAAGATATACTTAGAAAGTACATACAAAGTTAGAAAAGTTGCATTGGTGCTTGCCCGACCTGGAATGGAACCCACGCCCTCATACTTGAGAGGTTGGCTCTTTAACTACTAGGCCACCACTCACTTCGACACTGCGGTGTATAAAAGGGTATCACCCAATAGATTCGATACGCATCTACTAATACAACAATTTGTCATTTGTCTGTGCGTCTGCGCAGGTGGCATGTCACCTGTCAAATAATGTCCAAACATTATTAATCATTTCGGTGTTTTTAGTAAACATTTTCGCTCAAAAACTAACTTAAAAAAAGTCGTGGTGGTCTAGTGGTTAAAGAGCCAACCTCTAAAGTGTGAGGGCTTGGGTTCGATTCCAGGTCGGGCAAGTACCAATGCAACTTTTCTAAGTTTGTATGTACTTTCTAAGTATATCTTGGACACCAATGACTGTGTTTCGGATGGCACGTTAAACTGTAGGTCCCGGCTGTCATTGAACATCCTTGGCAGTCGTTACGGGTAGTCAGAAGCCAGTAAGTCTTCCTTACCTCATCATCATCAGCCTTTTTATCGTCCCACTGCTGGGCACAGGCCTCCTCTCCCACAGAGAAGGATTGAGCGTTAATCACCACGCTTGCTCAATGCGGGTTGGTGATTTCAGACTTTATAAGTCCAGGTTTCCTCAAGATATTTTCCTTCACCTTTAATCAGTCATTGGTGTCCAAGATATACTTAGAAAGTACATATAACTTCGGAAATTTGTATTGGTACTTGTCTGACTGGGAATCGAACCCAAGCTCTTTATACTTTACTCACATATACATTCATAAATACATATTACAACACCCAGAGCACAGCCAACAAGCATGCTCATTACACAAATGTCGACTGTACCGGGAATTATACCCGGGACCCTCAGCTCGGCAGTCGTACGTGGTTACCATTGCGCCAACGGGGTCGTCAAAACATAGGTAACCATTGGCGGTCAATTAAAAAAAAAAACCTCAACCTGTCACAACCAAGCATCAATAATAGACGAAAACAGAAAAAAATGTCTACCTGCTCACAGACAAATTTCCTTAATAGATTTTCAACTTTATCGCTGAAGCATACGGTTCAAACTTGATTGGGGAAATTTTACTGTATAATGTAGCTTGATGTGCTGGCGTCTGTGCCTGTCAACGCATCATTTGTCAAAGTAGATTTAGTAGAAATTTTAAAAGCGGCGCTTATTGATATTGGCTTGTGGTGACGAAAAAAAAACATTCTACGAGTTGACTTTTACTGTACAGACAGTTTTTACCCGCGTGCGCGGAGTTGTTCTTACGGGACGCAGGTGAAAATGCTGGCGGAAGCAAGTATAAAAAATCTTCTGCCTAGCCTTTTCCCAAACTATGTTGGGGTCGGCTTCCAGTCTAACCAGATTTAGCTGAGTACCAGTGTGCCACATGGAGCGACTGCCTATCTGATCTCCTCAACCCAGTTACCTTGCCAATCCAATACCCCTTGGTAGGACTGGCATCAGACTTACTGGCTTCTGACTACCCGTAACGACTGCCAATGATGTTCAATGATAGCCGGGACCTACAGTTTAACGTGCCATCCGAAACACTCGTAGTTGCAGGCATTGTTTTATTTATAAACTAGCTGTTGCCCGCGACGTCGTCTGCGTGGGCATTAGTTGATTAAACATTCACCCCTCTCCCCCCCCCCGTACATGAAAGCGTGATAATATGTAGGCCTATATGTTGAACCGACCGCTTAGTTATATTCATGCCAAATTTGAAGCAAATCCAAGCAGTCCTTTTTGAGATTATCCCGGACATACATACAGACAAACACAAAAATTCTAAAAACTATATTTTTGACTTCGATATCGATTTTAGATCACGCCCCAATTATTCTTTTAAAACAATATTCAATGTACAGTTTTGTCTTTTCTACGATTTTATTATATGTATAGATGATATAATTTACTGGAGTAAGGGCCCTTCCCCCCTCCCCCCCCCTTTTTAAGCTATAGCTACGTCCGTGCCTTCTAGCCCCTTGGTAGCTACGTCACTGAAATACAAGCGAAACCACCTGATATACCGCTTGTATAAATAAAAGTTAGCTTTTGACCTAGTATAACTGTATAAATATCGAATTTCTTACTACCTAACAATTGGTGATCTATCGGAAATTAACTTGTTCACAATACCGCAGATCGGATTTGAACCCACGACCTTAGACTACAATTATATATAACTTTACAATTACAAGCCTGCCTCGTTGGTCTACTAGTCGCAAGGCGCGACTCCTGTGCACGGGGTCTCGGGCCGAAATCGCTTTGTGGGTTTTGAGAAACTTTCATAAAGCAGCCTGGAGTCTGGAAGTTGGTGATTGATTCACCCGTGCATCGGAGAGCACGTAAATGTCGGTCCTGCGCCTGATCTCTCTCCGGTCGTGTCGGATTGCCGTCCCATCGGACTATGAGAGTGAGGAAATAGAGAGTGCACTTGTATCTGCGCGAATGTGCGTGCACTATAATAATTATGTCCTGTGCAGCTGGCTGACCCCATAAAAGAGAACGGCCGCCGTAGCCGACAATCGGCCTGGCATGCCATCATCGTCATCATCCTATATTACTATATGCCATGTGTTTACCCGTGCAAAGAGGAAAGTAATTTTGGTACTGAACACGCGCTCTCGGGTTCGATTTCCGGATCGGGGCGAAATTGCTTTGTGGGTTTTAAGAAACACATAACCGCGTTGCGGCGCCACGCCGCTCAAATCGGCGGTCTGCGTTGCATCGCGAAAAAGTGCGTTGATATCTACAAATCGATGTCCAGATCGGGAATTTTATGTCTGCTTCCAATTTTTTTCAACTTTATCGCTGAAGCATATGGTTCAAAATTGATTGGGATTTTTTTACATTATAGGGTAGCTTGATGTGCTTGAATAGTGCCGTTACATTATAAGTGATATTCAATCAAATATAATTATTAACAAATATAGAAGATACATATAATAAAATGAAAGTTACGAGTTTGTGAGTCCACGTGAGCCATACCGTTTTCATGCAGCTGGTAAACTTGAGTAGTTGGTAATTTAGTGAAATGACTGGATTTGATAAAAAATATACAAAAAAATCCTTATAAATGTTATAAAAAGAGGCAAGATTTGATTGCTTGTTTGCATTGAATAGGCTTCAAAATCACTTGACCGATTTGTAAAATTCTTTCACTGTTGGGAAGCTACACTATCCCCGGTGAACATAGACTGTGTTTTATCTAGATACGGGAAAAAGTTGATAAAGTAAATAAAATAGAAATAACTGATTTTAATAACACATTTTTTTCATGCTGTATTGAAACTTATTAAGTAATTATTGATACTATATAGACATTTAGGTTACCTAGTAAACTCACGACAACAAGAAGTACCTATCTATTCTATATAATTTAATTCTATAAATAATTTTATATAAATAGTACTTAAACATCCATTCTAGAGCTGGTTTTTATAATGAATTTAAATATACAAACAAAAACGAATCTTCTTCAATCAGTAAATAAAAAGTAAAAAAAAATCTAGTCATTACAGAAAATACCCAACATTCACAGACACACTGCGACATAATGATGTATAATGCGCGTACGTCCGTCGTTTCTGAATAGAACTGTAATTGCAGCGTCTGACCCCAAGATCTACGGATCTATAGATCATTGATCGATAATAAGGATAGCTTAGTTGGAAAGTAGAAAGGTGTACCGTATTTTTATAGTTATCGCGAATATCTTATTTATTTTGTACAGGTACAGACGCCAGCACATCAAGCTACCCGAAACTGAAAAAAAATATCCCAATCAAATTTGAACTTCCCTTTGCTTAAGCGAAAATTTTGAAAATTTATTTTAAAAAAATGACAAATCGTAGTAGCTTGATGTGCTGGCTTTGATACTAGTTTCCGCCGGTGATTTCGCCCGATTCCCGAAGGAACAACTTCGCGCACATGGATAAAAATTAGCCTATATGTTATTTGGATGTGTAACCTATACAGGGTATAAGGGACAGCCCTCCGCAGACTGATGGGGTGAGTTCAGTATACCATACTAAGAAGACTGGTTCATGTAATTGTTTCAGTAGCGTTATGGAAATCCAATAAAACTGATTTGTTTTAAAACCTCACAAAAATTTAACAGCTGATTTCACGCGTCGATCGATACGATTATTTCAAAATCCATTGCTGGATTTTTATTTCAGCGGTATTATTAAAAAAAAAATTCGTTCTGCGTGCAAAGAATGTAATTTTGCATTAGCAAAAATAAATAAAGAAATCCTAAGAAAAATACAAGTGGGATATGATTCTAAATAAGGAGCTGAATGCACCCTATCAGTCTGCGGAGGGCTGTCCCTTACACCCTGTATTCATCATCAGCCTTTTTATCGTCCCCCTGCTGGCCACAGGCCTCTTCTCCCACGGAGAAGGATTGAGCGTTAATCACCACGCTTGCTCAATGCGAGTTGGTGATTTCAGACTTTATATACACCCTGTATAATTGCCAAGTTTCATCAAAATCCATTCACTAGTTTTTACGTAAAAAAGTAACAAACATACATCCATACTTAGCTGTCTCATCTACACAAGCATCCAAATACGATCGATCACAGATCTATAAGATCGAACTCATAGCAAATGATCCACGGATCATTACTTGCGTGCGCGCAGTTTTTGCGTCCCCTTTTACAGTATAGTGTAATGATATTGTCTATGTATGAAATATTACTTGGACTTAATCGGTGACTGGGTTTTTGAAATTGTGATTATGGGGACCATAAGTAGCATTTAATTGGTATGAAGGAGCTCATTAAAGGGGGGGGGGGGTCCCAGCGATCATAAGGTTAAGCAAGGCTTGGCTTCGTACAGAGTTCCGCCGTGTTTCGGAAGGCACGTTAAATTGTTGTGTCCCGGCTGTCATTTGTACATCTTTGACAGTCGTTGTTACGGGTAGTCGTAGAAGCCAGAAAGTCTGACAACCAGTCTTACCAAGGAGTATCGGGCTGCTAACTCAAACTCAAAATCATTTATTCAAACTTGGCTGTAAAACAGCACTTTTTGAATGTCAAATATTACAAAAGACAAACCCCAAAACGCCCACCCTGAACCACTTCCTATGTGTTTTTGCTGGGAAGAAGAAGTGGCGCAACAAACTGCCCAGCAACACATGTCTGTCTGTTGGTTTGAAGAACCTTTAAACAATATTTTCTTCATACACAATGCTTACTGAGATGCATCGGGTTAAACAACGCTTGGCGCGGTCGCTCACTTGATGGGTGACAATCTTGTCATGACGAGTTCCTCCGTGTTTCGGAAGGCACGTTAAATTGTTGTTTCCCGGCTATCATTTGTACATCCTTGGCAGTCGTTACGGGTAGTCAGAAGCCAGTAAGACTGGCAACATACTGCTCAGTAAGACTGAGCAGTATTGAGTTGCGCAGGATAGAGGAGATCAGATAGGCAGTCGCTCCATGTGGCACACTGGTACTCAGCTGCATCCAGTTAGACTGGACGCCGACCCCAACATATGTAGCTTGGGAAAAGGCTAGGCAGATGGTGATTTTCTTTTTAACTAATTATTAATGCGTGCTGAACGCATCTTGATATGAAAGTGTTAAAACTTTAATTTTATTAAAATTTTATTCAAAAGAACAATATATATAATTATTTTTCTTATTAGTTTGTTTGTTCGGTTGTGACGATTTAGTTATTTTGTAGATTTGAACGCTCTCTGCATTTGCATATGAATGAAAATGAAATTTTGTAATTATAACTTCAGTCTAAGTAAGAACGCTTGGCGCGGTCGGTCCGTGGATGTGTGACCATCTTGTCATGACGAGTTCCTCCGGGTTTCGGAAGGCACGTTAAATTGTTGGCACATCTTTGGTAGACAGAAGCTAGAATGTGACGACCTGTCTTACCAGGCGTATCAATCGGGTTGTCCTGGGTTGAGGAGATCAGATAGGCAGTCGCTCCTTGTAAAACACTGGTACTCAGCTGAATCCGGTTAGACTGGAAGCCGACCCCAACATAGTTGAAAAAAAGCTCGGGAGATGATGATGATGAATTACAATAGTTGGGAAAAGACTAGGCAGATAATTATACAACACGTTATTTTTTGTCATTTCAAATTCAAAAGTTTTTTTTAAACATCTCCCGTAAAGGTTAAGCTAACAAGTTAATTTTAAAAATTACATTTGAATTCTGTAGGTAATTACCCATCCAAAAAAAAACGATTAATTAATCACTCGTATTAAATCAACAATGGTAGCTTCTACGGATAAAGTATAATCGATGCTTTTTTTATCCGAATCGATTGTCAATCGATCGGAACTACACCCGTTGACCTTCAATTTTGACATTTTAAAGTCATTGTCAAGATCGCGAAATCCGAATCGATGTGTTGTTGCTGACCGATTTGCTAAAACGCGTATGTCTAGTGGTCGCAAGGCGCGACTGCTGTGCACGGGGTCTCGGGTCGGGCCGAAATCGCTTTGTGGGTTTTGAGAAACTTTCATAAAGCAGCCTGGAGTCTGGAAGTTGGTGATTGATTCACCTGTGCATCGGAGAGCACGTAAATGTCGGTTCTGCGCCTGATCTCTCTCCGGTCGTGTTAGATTGCCGTCCCATCGGATTATGAGAGTGAGGGAATAGAGAGTGCACCTGTATCTGCGCGAATGCTTGTGCACTATAATATGTCCTGCGCAGCTGGCTGATCTCTATAAAAGAGTACGGCCGCCGTAGCCTACAGTCGACCTGGATGCCATCATCAAAACGCGTATTCCAAAACTTGGCAACGTCGCAAACAGTTGTCAAATATTTACATCATCATCTCTCGAGCCTTTTCCCAACTATGTTGGGGTCGGCTTCCAGTCTAACCGGATTCAGCTGAGTACCAGTGTTTTACACGGAGCGACTGCCTATCTGACGTCCTCAACCTGTTACCCGGGCAACCCAATACCCCTTGGTTAGACTGGCGTCACACTTAATAGCTTCTGACTACCCGTAACGACTGCCAAGGATGTTCAATGACAGCTGGGACCTACAGTTTAACGTGCCATCCGAAACATATAAGTATAGATTTTCGGATTTTTAACCGACTTCCAAAAAAAGGAGGAGGTTCTCAATTCGGCCGGTATGTTTTTTTTTTTTTATTTTTTTTTTTATGTATGTACACCGATTACTCCGAGGTTTCTAGTCCGATTTGTGTAATTCTTTTTTTGTTCGATGCAGTATACTTGCCATTTGGTCCCATAAAAATTTCATCCAATTTGGTTCAGTACTTTTTATTTTATGAGCATTTGTTTGATTTATGTGGACGATGTGTATGTGGATGATGTTATAACGGGCCGGTTAATGAGAATTTCCTACAAACTTGAGTTATGATAGCTATTATAGAAGGTATGGAGTGTATAAATGGATGACGAAAACAGATTTTCGACCTGATACTAAAAAGATAAAAATAAAAAATTTTTACAAAAAAATAAAACCGACTTCAAAAACACTGAAAAGTGAAAAAAAAAGCTTTTAAGTACATCGCTCTAGAAGTCGGTGTCCAAATAAATACAGTATTACAGTTGCAACTTCTTGACACCGACTTCAAGAGCGATGTACTTAAAAGCTTTTTTTTTCACTTTTTAGTGTTTTTGAAGTCGGTTTTATTTTTTTGTAAAAATTTTTATGATATCAGTAAGGATAAATGCGATTCGGTTAACTGGCAATCAAGTTAAAACAAACGACACTTGACTATGCAGTTATTCTAAACAGTTAAATGATAAAAAACAGTAAATTAACTCTAGTTCTAAACAGCTTACCTACATTTTAAACCGTTTGCTAAGTTTATAACTCCCGTCTTAACTTTACGGTTAAAACTTTCACTTTTTAACTCTTAGAAATTGTTTTAACTTCAGTTTTATGGTTAACTAGCTCTGTGCTACCGGTGAAGCAAATGTATAATGTTTAAACACTCATTATCATCAGCCTTTTTATCGTCCCACTGCTGGGCACAGGCATCCTCTCGCACGGAGAAGGATTGAGCGTCAATCACCACGCTTGCTCAATGCGGGTTGATGATTTCAGACTTTATAGTCCAGGTTTCCTCGAGATGTTTTCCTTCACCTTTAATATTGTGACCGCCACGTCAAAAAAAGAAAGACGTGCCCTCAGCGCCGAACTTAGAATTCATCCATAAAAACCGACAATATAGTAGTGAGTTCAGAATTATATCGATTGAAACTGACTGTTAATTTTGAACTTTAAAAGTCTGTCTTGTAGTCGTGACCGTGGCGTGCTGGACACTTTTTGGCTTGTCATCTATACGTGACTGTGGCGGTCAAAAGGTTTACCATTCATTGGTGTCCAAGATATACTTAGAAAGTCCATATAACTTAGAAAAGTTGTATTAGTACTAGACTGACCTGGAATCGAACCCGTTCACTCATACTTGAGAGGCTGGTGCTTTAACTACTAGGCCAAATCTTCTCATTGAAACAATAATTACAAAAAAAAAAAACTGCCATAATATTCAAATAATGAACTCTTCAAAAAACGAAAGCCGATCGTAACCGAATAAGAACTAAGTGTCAGAAGCCATTCTTAATTCAAACGCTGTGATTGATAGATGCGCACAGGCATACAGTTATATTGTAATTAAGAATTTTTAACTATCATATAATTTTTATTGATATTGTTAATTGGGGAAAAGTTTTGATTATAGACTCGTATATTCTCCGATGTGTTAAAAAATCAGTGTTGTTTATATCGGGACACCTATAGGTTTGCCTAGGCAACCCAATATACCTTGGTAAGACAGGCGTCAGACTTATTGGCTTCTGACTACCCGTAACGACTGCCAAGAATGTTCAATGACAGCCGGGACCCACAGTTTAACGTACCATCCGAAACACAGTCATTGGTGTCCAAGATATACTTGAAAAGTATATTCAAACTTACATGCTTTAAATATGTATACATATAAATACATATTATAACACCAAGACCACAGCCAACAAGTATGCTCATCACACAAATGTCGACTGCACCAGGAATAGAACCCGGGACCCTCAGCTCTGCAATCCGGTGAGGTTGTTACTAGTTGTCACACTTTCTGTCTTTAGGCTACCCGAAACGACGAGCCGGGACACAACAATTTAGCGTGCCTTCCGAAACACGGAGGAACTCGTCATAACAATATACTCATAGATGGATCGAGCCAAGCGTTGCCGATGCACGGGCGAATCAATCACTAATTTCCAGACTCCAGGCAGCTTTATGAAAGTTTCTCAAAACCCAAAATGCGATTTCGGCCCGATCCGGGAATCGAACCCGAGACCCCGTGCACAGCAGTCGCGCCTTGCGACTACTAGACCAACGAGGCAGTCAAAAATCGTAATTACCGAATGTAAGCCATACGAAAGTATATCTAAAAGCTCCATACACCGTTAGAAAATGATCTCTAGACGATTTCACACTGCTATATGAGATGCTTAGCTTTTCAGGGGTCAGCAGTTGGGAGAGAAAAACCCTTTTCATTATTTTTTTCGTGGGATATCATCAAATGACTTCTCGCGTTGTGTGTTCAGCTGGAGGGGAGTGTCAGACCGATTGCAGGCCACGGTGGCCGTTCTCTCTAAAGAGATCAGACAAATGCGCAGGACGTATTATAGTGCACAAGCATTTGCGCGGACAGGTGCAGTCTCATAGTCCGATGGGACGGCAATCCGACACGACCGGAGAGAGATCAGGCGCAGGACCGACATTTACGTGCTCTCCGATGCATATAGGTGTAGCAATTACCAACTTCCAAACTTTGGGCTGCTTTTTGAGTCTTTTAAAAAGCTAAAACCTTCAAAGCGATACTAGCGACGAGGCAGTCAAAACGAACATCATCATCTCCCGAAGCCTTTTCCCAACTATATTGGGGTCGACTTCCAGTCTCACCGGATTCAGCTAAGTATCAGTGTTTTACAAGGATCGACTGCCTATTTGAACTCCTCAACCTAGTTACCCGGGCAACCCAATACCCCTTGGTTAGACTGGCGTCAGACTTACTGGCTTCTGACTACCCGTAACGACTGCCAAGGATGTTCAATGACAGCCGGGACCTACAGTTTAACGTGCCATCCGAAACACAGTCAAATCAAAACGTAACATAAAAACTCTTAAGTTTTATATATAAGTGTAGATAACATAACTTGATAGACAAAATAACTTGAAAATGTCGACGGAACCCAACAATGTTTAAGTATAGCGCTTAGCTTTTTAGCAATGGCATGACCAGTATCGTACGGGCAGTTAGAATCGCGCTCTCCCGCGCAACGCGCGTATAATGCGCGGCCATCTTGGAAATTATGTCAAACTGTGACAGATGAAGGAATTTAAAATGTGAAGTCTAACGTACCTGATTAATTTATTTTTTTAATTATCTACATATGTGCAATATTCCACTTCTAGTGGACAGTCTGATTTTGGTGCAATATTTTTTATTTTAAATTTAGAATAGTTTTTAGTTTTAGTGTTGGGATAAAGTATTCTTTTTTTAAAAGTTTAGTTATTTTTTTTCTTAATGTGTGTTAAGATGGATGTTTTTGAGTATCAGGTGAGTTCTTTTTTTGAATTTCCGCGTTTTGTTTTTGCTAGTTAAGTAAAAATAATGAGATAATGTGTGCGTGTAGTTATTTTTTCAATTGACAGTTAAAGTATTGAGTTGTTGTTAAATATTTGAACTACGGTTAAATAGTAACTATTGATTCATTTCGGTTTTACTTGCCTATACAAGTTTTGGAGAAAACTTTTTACTACTTAAAGAATTTCTCTAAAATCGTGGGTGTGTATACAAATATATGTACATACTTGTAGATATACATATACATGTATACAAATATACATACTTGTACATAGATATACATAATGTATAAAGACTTGGATACAAAACTATATGTTAATAATCTATAACAATATTATAAAGTTGAAGAGTTGGTTAGTTTGTTTTAACGCGCTTATCTCAGGAACTATTTGTCCGATTATAAAAAAACTTTCAGTGCTACATATACCATTTATCGACGAAGGCTTAACCCTACTTTTAACCGGGTGCGCGAATTAGTTACAATCACCAACTTCAGACTCCGGGCTGATTTTGTGAAAGTCTCTTAAAAACCCACAAAGCAATTTTGGCCCGACCCGGGTATTGAACTCGAGACCGAATATGCGAATGCTAGACAAAAGAGGCATTTATAGTTAGGTAATATAAAGTCATCATCATCATCATCTCCCAAGCCTTTACCAGTGTTTTAAAAGGAGCGACTGCCTATCTGACCTCCTCAACCCAGTTACCCGGGCAACCCAATACGCCTTGGTTAGACTAGCGTCAGACTTACTGGCTTCTGACTACCCGTAACGACTGCCAAGGATGTTCAATGACAGCCGGGACCTACAGTTTAACGTGTCATCCGAAACACAGTCATTGGTATCCAAGATAGGCTTAGAAACTACATGATGATGATGTTGGTATCCAGATCGATTGTTGGCTACGGCGGCCGTTCTTTGTTATGGAGATCAGCCAGCTGCGCAGGACATATTATAGTGCACAAACATTCGCACAGATACAGATGCACTCTCTATTCCCTCACTCTCATAGTCCGATGGGACGGCAATCCGACACGACCGGAGAGAGATCACAAGCAGGACCGACATTTACGTGCTCTTCGATGCACGGGTGAATCAATCACCAACTTCCAGACTCCAGGCTGCTTTATGAAAGTTTCTCAAAACCCACAAAGCGATTTCGACCCGAGACCCCGTGCACAGCAGTCGCGCCTTGCGACCACTAGACCAAATAGTTAAGTAATATAAACTATAGAGTAGTTATTAGATGCCTGACGGTCATGTCAAGGTCCGAGTTCGACTCCCGGCCGTGCACTATGTAATTTAATTAATGACACACCATGTTGTGTAGTTGATTTTTGACCAAAAAACACGTATTAAGGTTTTTGTTCCTAAATTTATGGTATTTTTTTTGTATCATCCTTTGTTACTGTTTTAAATTGGATTATAATTGAAGGTAGATATTTTAAACTCGATGTTATGGTATAGTTCCTATCCTATTCATCATCATCAGCCTTTTTATCGTCCCACAGCTGGGCACAGGCCTCCTCTCACACAGAGAAGGATTGAGCGTTAATCACCACGCTTGCTCAATGCGGGTTGATGATTTCAGACTTTACAGTCCAGGTTTCCTCGAGATGTTTTCCTTCACCTTTAATCAGTCTTTGGTGTCCAAGATATACTTAGAAAGTACATATAACTTTGAATACTTGCATTAGTACTTGCCTGACCTGGACTCGAACCTGCACGCTCATACTTGAGGGCCTGGCGCTTTAATTACTAGACCACCAGCCACCACAATTACAACGCAACTCATAAACTACATATACTTTACACATATATATTTATAAATACATATTATAACACCCAGAGCACAGCCAACAAGCATGCTCATCACAAAAATGTCGACCGTACCGGGACCCTCAGCTCGGCAGGCCGGCGTGGTTACCATTGCGCCAACGGGGTCGTCAATTCTACACATATAATAAAATCGTAAAAAAGTCAAAACTGTACATTGAATATTTAAAAAAATAAATAATTAGGGCGTGATCTACATTCGATATTGAATCCAAAAATATAGTTTTTAGATTTTTTTTTCTGTTAGTATGTCCGGGCTAATCTCAAAAAGTACTGCATGGATTTGCTTCAAATTTGCCATGAATCTAACTAAGACGTCAGGTCAACATATAGGCTACATATTATCACGCTATCACGCATGGAGGGGGGAGGGGGGGTGAATGCTTAATCACCTAATACACGACGTCGCGCGGGCAACAGCTAGTCAGTATAATAAAAATGGCGGAAAACCAATATAGGTATCAATAACAGAATTAGAAAATTAAATTCATTTTAGAAATCTCTAGTAGACAGACGGACGTACAGATTGTAATTAATGTGATTGACACCTCGTATAAGTGTTTGATTTATTAAATTTTGAACTGTAATTGGTTTTTTTAATGACTCTCTTCTAGCGATTACAGGTTAGCACACGGGCGAGGGAATATTTGAGTTTTTTTATTTATATATAGTGTTATAAAAATGTCTGCCACGGCTTTATTGGGAGGTAGTATTGTGTTTATAGATTACAATGTATTAGTCGCAAGGCGTGACTGCTGTGCTGGGGGTTCGATTCCTGGGTCGGGCCGAAATCGCTTTGTGTATTTTGAGAAACTTTCATTAAGCAGCCTGGAGTATGGAAGTTGGTGATTGATTCACCCGTGCATCGGAGAGCACGTTGCAGTCGGTTCTGCGCCTAATCTCTCTCCGGTCGTGTCGGATTGCCGTCCCATCGGACTATGAGAGTGAGGGAATAGAGAGTGCACCTGTATCTGCGCGAATGTGCGTGCACTATAATTTTGTCTGATCTCCGAATCCGGTTAGACTGGAAGCCGACCCCAACATAGCTTGGGAAAAGGCTCTGGAGATGTCTTTCCCATAAACAAAAGATGAAGTTTTAACATCCCATACGATCGAGATACTTACTTAAAACCTTCTTAGACGCGACCTTGTCTCAAGGTGTGACAGAATTACATACGGACAGTATCTTGAGAGTATAATTTGCTGCACGCTACTGTGGGCTAATGATAGCCACGTGGCTAACTTTGTTATTTACGTCATTTGTTATACTTGGTGGCCTAGTGGTTAGAGCACCAGCCTCTTAAGTGTGAGGGCGTGGGTTGGATTCCAGGTCGGGCAAGTACCAATGCAACTTTTCTAAGTTTATATGTACTTTCCAAGTATATCTTGGATACCAATGACTGTGTTTCGGATGGCACGTTAAACTGTAGGTCCCGGCTGTCATTAAAAACTTCTTTGGCAGTCGTTACGGGTAGTCAGAAAGCTAGTAAGTCTGACGCCAGTCTAACCTAGGGGTACTGGGTTGCCCGGGTAACTGGGTTGAGGAGGTCAGATAGGCAGTCGCACCTTGTAAAACACTGGTACTCAGCTGAATCCGGTTAGACTGGAAGCCGACCCCAACATAGTTGGGTAAAGGCTCGGGAGATGATGGTGGCCTAGTGGTTAAAGCACCAGCCTCTTAAGTACGAGTGAGCGACAAGTACTAATGCAACTTTTCTAAGTTATAATGTACTTTCTAAGTATATCTTGGACATCAATGTCTGATTGAAAGGTGAAGGAAAACATCTCGAGGAAACCTGGACTATAAAGTCTGAAATCACCAAACCGCATTGAGCAAGCGTTGTGATTAACGCTCAATCCTTCTGTGTGTGAGAGGAGGCCTGTGCTCAGCGGTGGGACGATAAATAAGCTGATGATGATGTTATACTTGTATGATTTTGAAGGATAAAGTAATACAGAACACAGTCCAATATCTTCTTCCACGTGTGAGCTGTGGTCTCCTCCCACACAGAGAAGGATTGAGCGTTAATCACCACGCTTGCTCAATGCGGAGGCTATTTTGCACTTAATCATGAGATGATTAGATAGCGCAGTTGTAAGTGTACCTGCCTGCCGCGCTTGATGTCGCATGTTCGATCCTCGCAAAAGTCAAACATTTGTGTGCATGAACATGAGTGTTTGACTCAGTCTGGGTGTTCCTATGTATAATATGTATGTATTTACAAAAGAAAAGTATATAAGTACGTTTATCAGTTGTCTAGTGCCCACAGTACGAGCTCTGCTTAGTTTGGGACTAGATGATGTCGTGAGCATGTTTGCCTGGGCTATGGACACACAGGGACCTCCAGAAGGAACATAGTGGGTTTTAGTCAGTAAGAGTCTGAATCTCCCTCCAGCTGCACCCACAACGGGAGGGGTCATTTGATGATTTCCCGCGAAAAAGAAAAGAGTACCTCAACTTCAGTATAACTTAGAGCTACTGCCACTAGATTAACTAGTGTTTAACAAAACAGTTAAGTCACCATACTACAGTTAGTTTTAACTCAGTTTTCTACATTTTAACCCATAACACTAGAAAGTATTATATAAAATAACCGTTTTTTTTTTTCTAAACTTGTCTATGTCAAGTGTTTATGGTGCGTTCGAAACGAGAGCAAGTGCTTTAAAAATATAATGTTCGGAATTTAAATTTTTGACAGTTCACTTGTTCCGGGAAATGAGGAGTTGATGGATTCTGTTTTTTTTTTTTATTTATGTCAATTGGGTAGTTGACTAGGTCAAAAATAAAATCCTTTATGATATTAATTTGGTAAAGCATCTTAAAATAATGTCACTTTCATTTATCATTTTGAAGGAAAATTGTTTTCATTTTTTTATTAATGATAATATAATCGAAATAAGGATACGGCTTGATGTGAAAAATCTGTGACGTCATAGTCCTTGTTTTCACACAAATTACATAGAGAGTAATCGTTTTTGACAGTTCTATAAAAGTATTGAATTTGACTAGTTGTCAACTAGGGTATTCTATTGGCCAGATTTAGATTGTTTGTCTGTTTCAGAACCATCCATATCACAACTATCCTTTGTAAATAAATTTTACTGGCCTAAGATACCTAGATAGGTAATAAAGCGGCAACGTCGCACGACCTATGCGTTTAGACATAATCAGCTGTTAGAAAAGATACATCGTGTTCAAACAGGGCAAAAACTTAAAGAAAACATTTGCGACTAAACTACTGCTCCTATTTAATTGATTTTTGGTACAGAGCTTGAAAATGGTACCTAGTATAGGCAGTTAAAAGGAAAGCCCCTCTGTCGTATCAACTTTGTATGTCGTCTTTGCAAAAATTCAACAACACCAAAAAAAAAGAGAAAAAAACTATAACGCATTCGAAATTCTAATTTTGAATTCAAATAAAGAACTGTTTGGTTTAGCTACCGGTCTCATTCGACGCGTGCCGTCAACAAACATGGCGGATGACAGGCGAAAACTTACCTCGACCAAAGATGTACGAGTGCTTTACTAATATTTGAGAGGCGATTTTCGCCGGCAATCTTAGAAACCGGTATTTTTAGAGAAATGTTACGGTTTTAGGTTAAAATGATTTTTTAAAGGTAGGGATTGCCTTTAGTTTTTCACGAAAATTTTCATCTCCAAGAATTTATTACGATAATGACGACCCAGTTGGTAACTACGCCGGACTGCCGAGCTGAGGGTCTGGATTTTCGACACGGTCGACATTTGTGTGAAATAAAAGCAAAAAGCTTGCGTGGGGTTTAAGAGCACCCACAGCTCATTTTATGATTTACCCTCAAAATAATAGTACAGACGCCAGCACATTAACCTCCCTGAAACTGTCAAATTTAATCAATCGAATATAATACCTTCCGCTATTGTGATAAGGTTAGCTTAAAACACATAGGAAGTGGTGGTGGCGTTTTGGGGACTGTTTTTTGCAATTTTTAACGTTCAAAAAGTGATGTTTTACAGCCAAGTTTAAATAAATGTTTTTGAGTTTGAGTTTGTTGAAATTGGACATAATTGATATGACTTAGAATATAAGAAATATGTAAAGACAGACATAATTATCACAAGACCACCTATCTAGACCTAAAATGTAATAAAAATCACTGATTATACGAGATTCCGTTAAAAAATACGAGTTTTCTCGTTAAAACACACACGTCTCCGTTATTTTCCCGTGTTTGTTAAATAAATATTGACGTCGAAAGTCGCCATGTTGGTTTTAAGATTTCGCGCCCAGTGGACGAGTTTACCGTGTCTATGTCATTTTATTTTTCGATCAAACATCTGTATTTGATTTAAATTGTTTGTAGTTTATACAGATTCTTTGTATTTTTGTGATTACGCGTTTTTATTAGGTGTTAAGCATATTTTTTTTTAATTAGTCATTTCAAAACGTTTTTCTCACTATCAATGTTAATAAGATTAAGGGCCAGTTTCACTGGTTACGGATAGCCACTATCTACCAGATAAAGTAAAAAATGGTACTGAATTTGTATGATATTATCTGACAGACAAACTATCTGGAACTTATCAGCAACCGCTGAAACTGACCCTTATTGTTCTTTATAATAGCGCCATCTGTCTTCAAAAAAGAACAATACATAATTTATTAGCGCCTCTATTGCCGAGTAGCGGAACTAAATTTTATTTTTTTAACAACGCTCATCGCCTTGTATATCTTCGACTGGCAAATATAATTATTATGTTTTTCATCGTTAATTAGACACTTCAGTTAGGTTTGAAGATATTATTATTAGAGACTAGCTTCCGCCAGCGGTTTCACCCGCTTTCTGAGGGAAGTACTTTCCATACCCGGATAAAAAGTAGCCTATATGTTATTCTGATGTATAAGCTATATTGTGGTAAAGTTTCATTCAAATCCATTCAGTAGTTTTTACGTGAAAGAGTAACAAACATCCATACATCCATACATCCATACATCCATACTTACAAACTTTCGCCTTTATAATAGTATTAGGATTAGGATATATAATAGTATTAGGATTAGGATTAGGATTTATTTGAAATACATTTTTCTGTGTAAACATTTTGTGTTTTTGAAAAATCCCTCAATGCAATTACGAACCCGAGATCCCGTGCATAGAAGTCGCGCCATATAACCTCTAGACCAACAAAGTAATTATTTAATTAATGAAAATACGTGACCTCTTAATCAATCTCCGTTTACTTCCGCAGTCGTTAATGCGTTCCATGTCTGTGGAACAGCGCTGGCAAGACCTCGCCTCTCTGCTGACGATCCCGCCGCCGCCGCCGCCTGAGCAGTACCAGCACTACCATCCCCATCACCACCAGCACCCTCATCACGCCCATGCGCACAACATCTCGTAAGTATTGTAAACTTATAAGTAATTGCATCCCATAATGTATAAATGACGTAGTAGTAAGTTACATTGCCTGCCAGGCTGGAGGTCGCGGGTTCGATTTCTGCTTAAGGGCGCGTGTTCGAAAATCTGGCAACGTCACAAATAACCGTCAGATATTTACATGTTTTGATTAATTTCTCAATTTTATTTTATGAAATCATAAAATAATGCTCTATAGTGCACTAGGAAAGTTAATAGAGAATGCAATTATTAATATCGTAACACCGAATATATAGTTTTATATGTAAAAAACGTATTTGGAAACTTTCCAAGTGCCTTTTTTACAATTAAAACGTTTAAAACATCAAATTTAGTGTTTTTATTGCAATTCCTATTCAATGTTTTAGTGCACTACAGAGCCATATGTCTTACTTTCATATATGTAGTAAATTGGCCAAATTAATTAAAACGTGTAAATATTTGACAGCTATTTGCGACGTTGCCAACTTTCGGTGCACGCGCTCTTAAGTCAAACATTTGTGTCCATATATCATCTCCCGAGCCTTTTCCCAACTATGGTGGGGTCGGCTTCCAGTCTAACCGGTGTCGGTTGAGTACCAGTGTTTTACAAGGAGTGACTGCCTCCTCTGATCTGATCTCCTCAACCCAGTTACCTAGGCATCCTTATACCCCTAAGTAAGACTGGTTGTTATAATTTCTAGCTTATGACTACTCGTAACGAATGCCAAAGATGTACAAATGACAGCCGGGACAAACAATTTAACGTGCCTTCCGAAACACGGAGGAACTCGTCATGACAAGATGGTCACCCATCCACTTACCGACCGCGCCAAGCGTTGCTTAACCTTATGATCGATCGACCCGTGCGGCTGTTACTTAGCCACGAGCTCCTCTATAATGATATACATATATTAATATCTTTCTTTCTATAATTCCAGGGGCCATGGCGCTGCCGCAGGATATGGTCCGAACTACCACGCCTCTATACCCCCGGTTCCTGAAAAGCACCCTGAAGCCTACGGTAAATATTATACTTGTCACTATCAACATCAGCCTTTTGTATCGTCCCACTGCTGGGCACAGGCCTCCTCTCACACAGAGAAGGATTGAGCGTTAATCATCACGCTTGCTCAATGCGGGAGTGATTTCAATGTAGCTTTTCTAAGTTATATGCACTTTCTAAGTATATCTTGGACACCAATGACTGATTAAAGGTGAAGGAAAACATCTCGAGGAAACCTGGACTATAAAGTCTGAAATCACCAACCCGCATTGAGCAAGCGTGGTGACTAACGCTCAATCCTTCTCTGTGGGAGAGAAGGCCTGTGCCTAGCAGTGGGACGATAAAAATGCTGATGATTTTCTGTCTTTTCTGAAATAATTTGGGATTGAACTTGTTTTTGTATAAATCTGGTTCTTCAAACCAACAGACAGACATGTGTTGCTGGGGAGTTTGTTGCGCCACTTCTTCTTCCCAGCGAGAACACATAGGAAGTGGTGAAAGGTGGGCGTTTTGGGGGCTGTCTTTTGTTTTGATGTTCGAAAAGTGATGATTTATCTGTTTAATGTGACGGGCCGCATAAAGCTTGCGATAGAGATAAGTGGAAAAATACGGGGGAGGCCTTTGCCCAGCAGTGGGACAATACAGGCTAATAATCTATATATATAAAAATGAATTGCTGTTCGTTAGTCTCGCTAAAACTCGAGAACGGCTGAACGGATTTATCTTATCTTGGTCTTGAAATGTTCGTGGAGGTCTAGGGAAGGTTTAAAAGGTAGAGTAGGGTAGAGTAGGGATGAACGGGAGCGAAGCCGCGCGGGTAAAAGCTAGTAAATAAATAAATATAATTATTTTAGAAGTCTATCGCGTACAAACAACGTGACACGTAATTTATATATATATGTACTGTGAACTTGTCAGGCGGTGCAGCTGCTCCTCTCGAAGGTGCTTACAAGGTGGAGGCCGCCCAGCATCCGCAGCAACACGATCCACTCTACTATCAGGTAAGATAATAATACACAAGCATTTGTCTTGAGGAGGTCTTCCGAAACGCGGAGGAACTCGTCATGACAAGATGGTCACACATCCACGGACCGACCGCGCCAAGCGTCGCTTACCCTTATGATCGATCGACCCGTGTGGCCGTTAAGGCAGATTTACATTGAGTCAGTGGCTGTCGTCAGTGCTGGCGCCGACTGACGCATACTATTTACAAGCAGTCAGTACTTCGTATATATAGACTGCCCCGAATCCCGGGTCGGGCCGAAATCGCTTTGTGGGTTTTGAGAAACTTTCACAAAGCAGCCTGGAGTCTGGAAGTTGGTGATTGATTCACCCGTGCATCGGAGAGCACGTAAATGTCGGTCCTGCGCCTGATCTCTCTCCGGTCGTGTCGGATTGCCGTCCCATCGGACTATGAGAGTGAGGGAATAGAGAGTGCACCTGTGTCTGCGCGAATGCTTGTGCACTATAATATGTCCTGCGCAGCTGGCTGATCTCCATAAATGAGAACGGCCGCCGTAGCCGACAATCGGCCTGGATGCCATCACATCATCACCAGGTCAGCACTGACCCGTCAGTGGACTGACGACAGTTACTGACTCAATATAAATCTACCTTTACTTAGCCAAGAGCTAAGTTTGTATTGTGGTCGGCTCCTAAGTCTTAACTGGATGTAGCTAAATACCAGTGTGCCATATGGAGCGACTGCCTGTCTGATCTCCTGAACCCAGTTATGGGGTGATACAATTCACATTATTCAAAAGCTATAGACTAAGATTACCAGGAAAGGTAGGGACGGTTTTTTTACGAAAATGGGAGAAATTTCTTTACCTGTTTGAGTTATAATTTGGATTTATTCCTTATGGCTTAGTGGTTGAAGCATCAGCCTCTGAAACGATGATGATGATGGCATCCAGGCCGATTGTCGGCTACGGCGGCAGTTCTCTTTTATGGAGATCAGCCAGCTGCGCAGGACCCCGTACACAGCAATCGCGCCTTGCGACTGACTACTAGACCAACGAGGCAGTCAAAATGCAAAGCCTCTGAAATACGAGTGTGCGGGTTCGATTCCGGGTCTGCCAAGTCTCAATGCAACTTTCCTAATTTATAATTATGTACTTTCTAAGTATATCTTTGACACCAATGACTGATTAAAGGTGAAGGAAAACATCTCGAGGAAACCTGGACTATAAAGTCTGAAATCACCAACCCGCATTGAGCAAGCGTTGTGATTAAGTTTTTTAAGTGTTGCCAACTTTTGGTATATATTCGCTCTTAACGCTCAATCCTTCTCTGTGTGAGAGGAGGCCTGTGCCCAGCAGTGGGACGACACAAAGGCTGATGATGACCAGTATCTAAAACTATTCTTTCTTCCACCAGAATTCTTCGGCGGAGATGTCGGGTCCTACGAACCAGGATGGATTTCTTCAATCCATTTTGAACGATGAAGATTTGCAGCTCATGGATATGGCGATGAATGAAGGTAGGTTCTAGAAGACTAGACTAGCTATGCTATATCGGGACACCTTTTCACACACGGTCGGTTAGCCCCATGGTAAGCTATTGATTAGCTTGTGTTATGGGTGCCAACACTACTGAAAAACTATACAGGGTGTAACAAAACTAGTGCACCATATTTTTACAGGTCATCTAGTACATGCTAAGGATTATGTTTACCACAAAAAAGTTGAATGAACCAGGGGTCAACGATCGAGCGCCTTCATAGAGACCGGCGTTATGCGTACAATTTGGCAACTGTGATGATAAATTTAATAAAATATGTTGTTGTTTTCTTGTCTTTTTTATGGTAAACATGATCCTTAGCATGTACTAGATGACTTGTAAAAATATGGTGCACTAGTATTGTTACGCCCTATATACTTTACACGTTGTATATTTATAAATACATTAGTATAACACCCAGACCACAGAAAACAAGCATGCTCATCACACAAATGGTGACTCTACCGGGAATCGAATCCTCTCCCCAAAGCTCGGTAGATATTTTGATTAAAATACAATTAAAATTTGGTTCTAGAAAACTAGCTATACTATAATACAGGGTGCAAGGGACAGTCCTCCGCAGACTAATAGGGTGCATTCAGCTCCTTATTTTGAATTATATTCTATGGAATTGATCGCAGGATTTTTTTTCTTTCTTTCAATGCAAAATTACATTCTTTACGACCTGGAATCGAACCCGCACCCTCATACTCGAAAGGCTGGTGCCTGAACCACTAGGCCACCACGACTTAATTTTTTTATTGATATTTAAAGTAAAATAAGTAAACGGCTTGATGTGAAAAATCTGTGACGTCATTCGTCGGTGTTTTCATACAAATTGCATAGAGAGTAACCGTTTTTGACAGTTCTATAAAAGTATTGAATTTGACTAGTTCTCAACTGCCGTATTATATGTCATATCATCGTAATGAGGTAATCAGTTGTATGAAGCTTTCTTGTGATTGTAATCCCCGCCGCTGATTGCAATTTTTTGTCACCGTGACTTATTGTTACTGTCACCTGCTGTCACCCACCATGCGCTCACTGAATCTGTTCTTGGGTAACAAATCGCGTTCATTTTTGTAATGGAATTCAACGAGTTTGCTGTGATTTGTGTTCTTGAAATACGTAGAAGAAAAATGAAACGGAAAAAAAGCTACTGGGTGCATTCTATACACGGAAAGTAAAGGAAAATTCACCGGCCGAGTGACAAAAAGTCACCAGTCTTCGGTGTTGCCTGCCGCTGCAACTATTTGTCACCGTATTATCACGTCACCATAATGAGCGCACTCAATACAGTTTTCATTGTACTTGACTAAGTAACAAAAAGTCACGGTGACAAAAAATAGCAATCAGCGGTGGGTCTGATGATGATGATGGCGTCCAGGCCGATTGTTGGCTACGGCGGCCGTTCTCTTTTAAGGAGCTCAGCCAACTGCGCAGGACATATTATAGTGCAAGCATTCGCGCAGACACAGGTGCACTCTCTATTCCCTCACTCTCATAGTCCGATGGGACGGCAATCCGACACGGCTGGAGAGAGATCACAAGCAGGACCGACATTTACGCGCTCTCCGATGCACGGGTGAATCAATCACCAACTTCCAGCCTCTAGGCTGATGCAGATGATGATAATACCACGAGTAGTAGGATTTGTCGATCGCATAATGCGCAAAAAATGTTTAAAGGTTCTTCAAACCTACAGACAGACATGTGTTGCTGGGGAGTTTGTTGCGCCACTTCTTCCCAGCGAGAACACATAGGAAGTGGTGAAGGGTCTTTTGTAATTCTTGACGTTCAAAAAGTGCTGTTTTGCAGCCATGTTTGAATAAATGAGTTTGAGTTTGACCTCTCGAGCAGTTGACGGCTGGAAGCGTTCGCGGCTTTATGCAGTCGGTCACAACCGCTTGAACTAGTCTGTTTACTGCCTCGTTAAGACTGGAAGCCGATCCCAACATAGCTTAGGAAAAGGCTAGGCAGATGATGATAATACTACAAGTAATAGGTATCGCGATCGCATCCTGTGTGTATGACAATAGCGAACACGTAAGCATGCCCTTATCTATATTTGCACGTGTATACTAGATATGCAATATTATTAGCCAAAAATACAATAGTTGCTATCTGATAATGTCCATTCTAACCGGTTATTACCGGTTCTATTATCTGTGAATCGTAACGCTTGAATCACATGGGGTAGATAATATATTTTAACGTATCAATTACAACGCGAATTTTAGCGGTAAATTTCCATTGGACTTGACAGAATAGTACTTCAATCTATACTTATAAAGCAGAAGAGTATGGTTGGTTGAACGCGCTAATCTCAGGAACTACTGGGGCCTAATGCTGCTAATTTAGTTTAAAGAACACGCAATTGATATTCAACTGATACTCAATCACGACTCCATGTCGATTGATACAAATAGGGCATTCCAAAAAAATTTGTTTTCAATCTCAATAAAGTCGTAATTGAATTGTTATGTGAGTCTTAGTTCAATGGTTATCGGTGTTGCTATTCTAATTCTACCAAAAGCTAAGTGATGAATGATAATATTGTTTTTAAAAAGCGTTTTGCGTACCAGTGGCAGTTCAAACGTAGACCATTGGTCTTAAATTAGTAACAGAATATCCCATAAGGTAAAAATTGCTATTAAGATCCAATTAAGTTTCAATTGACACAATATTAAATTAGCAGCATCAGGCCCCTGGTCCGATTTGAAAAATTCTTTCAGTGTTAGATAGCTCATTTATCGAGGAAGGCTGTATGGTAGTTTTTATCCTGGTGCGCGGAGTTGTTCTTGTGAAATCGCTGGCGGACGCTAATGCTGTTTTTATAGATCTACTGACATATCATACCTATGATGATGATGGCATCCAGGCCGATTGTCGGCTACGGCGGCCGTTCTCTTTTGTGGAGATCAGCCAGCTGCTCAAACTCAAACTCAAAATCATTTATTCAAACTTGGCTGTAAAACAGCACTTTTTGAACGTCAAATATTACAAAAGACAGCCCCCAAAACACCCACCCTTCACCACTTCCTATGTGTTTTTGCTGGGAAGAAGTGGCTGCGCAGGACATATTGTTACAGTGCACGCACATTAGCGCGGACACAGCTGCCCTCACTATTCCCTCACTCTCATAGTCCGATGGGACGGCAATCCGACACGACCGGAGAGAGATCATACCTATACATTATAACTGTCGCCCTGTCCGCGCTCAATGCACTCTTGGACGCCAAGCCTGACTGCGATTTGTTTGCGGACGACTGGAAGACGATTCTATCGGTATGTCTGGAGTATTGTGATATGCGCGTGTAGCCTTTTACCAAGCTATGTTGGGGTCGGCTTCCAGTCTTAACCGTATGCAGCTGAGTACCAGTGTGCCATATGGAGCGACTGCCTCTCTGATCTCCTCAACCCAGTTATGTATGCAATCCGATACCCCTTGGTGAGACTGGTTGTCAGACTTTCCGGCTTCTGACTACTCGTAACGACTGCCAAAGATGTACAAATGACAGCCGGGACACAACAATTTAACGTGCCTTCCGAAACATTAGATAGTCACCCTCCACGGACCGATTTTCACTCAAAAAATATCTATATTATGTAAAAAATTGAGTGAAAAATAATCCTTTATCAGACAGACAACCATTTTTATTGTTATGTGTACAATTTAACAAAGATAAAACATATTTAAGATAAGATAGAACCTGTACAGTCATTTTGTTTTTGGCAAAATTATATCTTGTCACATCGGTGAATCGAGGAATGATGACTCGCTGTTGTCATAGGGGAGCTCGTGGCTAAGTAACAGCCACCAGGTCGGTCGATCGATAATAAGGTTAAGTCTGTCCTTGGATAGGTGACCTGGTCATGACGAGTTCCTCCGTGTTTCGGAAGGCACGTTAAATTGTTGTGTCCCGCCTGTCATTTGTACATCTTTGGCAGTCGTTACGAGTAGTCAGAAGCCAGAAAGTGTGACAACCAGTTCTACCAAGGGGTATCGGATTGCCTACATAACTGGGTTGAGGAGATCAGATAGGCAGTCGCTCCATGTGGCACACTGGTACTCAGCTGCATACGGTTAAGACTGGAAGCCGACACCAACCTAGCTTGGGAAAAGGCTAGACAGATGATGAGAAATATAATCGGTATGGAGGATTTTAGGATTTTTAATTGATATGTAAAATAAGGAGCTCGTGGCTAAGTAACAGCCACTCTGATTGACCGATCGAAGGTCAAGTGACGCTTGGCGCGGTCGCTCTTTGCACCTTCTACGTCATAACAAGAACAGCCGCGCGTGACATCTAGTTTGTCAGGCAAGCTTGGCTGCCATTTGTATCGCCTACAATTCATCCAACCAGAAACTGTGAAAATTTTCCCAATCAACTTTGAACCATATGCTTCAGCGATAAAGTTGAAAATCTATTGAGGAAATTTGTCAGATTCACCGATGTGACAAGATATAATGTTGCCGAAAAGAAAATGACTGGACAGGCTCTATCTTATCTTTTTTTAATAAAAATAAAAAAGTAGTAGTAGCTTGATGTGCTGCCATTTGTACAAACGCCAGCACTTCAAGCTACCCGAAACTGTAAAATTTCCCCATTCAACTTTGAACCATATGTTTCAGCGATAGAATTGAAAATCAGTTAAGGAAATTTGACACACTGTAGTAGCTTGATGTGCTGTTGTCTATATAAACATTCGCGTTTCTGATATACGTAAGATATCGTAATGATTATCATGATACATTGTTTTTTTCAAGAAAAATGAAGGTCAATATCTTTTTAAAACAACCTTCTCAATTTCTAGAAAAAAAATCATTTCATTCTGTTTAGCGGTTTTCACCGGATTTGATAAGACTTCAAATATTTATCATGACGTGTCTAAATACGCATATTGTACTCGTAATGCTACTTGCCTCGTTGTCTTATAGTCTGAGCAAGGGGTTTCGGGTTTGATTCCCAGGTACATACCATCAAGCTACTACAATCGTTCAAACTTCCAGAATTAAAAACCAAAACATTAATAGATTTTCAATTTTGTCCCTGAAGCATATGGTTCTAAGCTGATTGGGAAAATTTCACAGTTTCGAGTAGGTTGACCAGCAGGCTTAGCATGTCTATTCTGTCAAGAAAATATAAAGCTCTTTCTGTCAATGTCAACATGTCTTCTGCCCGAGCATGGCGCGACCTGTCAACTCGCATATAATCACTCGTAGACTTATGTCGATCGAAGAAAAGAAAAATTTCTTCAAAAAATGTCAAAAGAAATCTTAAGTCAATCTGTCACTTGTTATGTCAATTCTCCGGTAGACAAAACTTGTTTCTACGGTTGTCATGCTGAGCTAGCTGGTGGCGTTTTTACAAATGGCGGCCAAGCACGTTTGCCTGACAAACATGACATCACGCACGGTTGTTTTCGTTATGACGTAGAAGGTGCAAAGAGCGACCGCGCCAAGCGTCACTTGACCTTCGATCGCTGAGTCAGAGTGGCTGTTACTTAGCCACGAGCTCCTTATTTTACTTATCAATGAAAAATCCTCAAATCATCCATACTGTATATATTTCTCATCATCTCTCGAGCCTTTTCCCAACTATGTTGGGGTCGGCTTCCAGTCTTAACCGGATTCAGCTGAGTACCAGTGTTTTACAAGGAGCGACTACCTATCTGATCTCCTCAACCCAGTTACTTGTGCAACCCAATACCCCTTGGTTAGACTGGCATCAGACTTACTGGCTTCTGACTACCCATAACGACTGCCAAGGATGTTCAATGACAGCCGGGACCTACAGTTTAACGTGCCATCGATATACTTACAAAGTACATACAAACTTAGAAAAGTTGCATTGGTACTTGCCCGACCTGGAACCCACGAACTTTTACTCGAGTAGTTGACTCTTTAACCACTAGGCCACCACGACTTTCCCTTCCATGAAGTTTTTAATGAACTCATTTTATATATTACATAGTAGAACATAACAACAAATTTTGCAATAATTATGTAGAATCGTATCTTATCGATACACGGGCCGGGGATGACGTAACGATTATTAAAAAAATTCGTTTAGTCACGACCACCTCGTCGCGGCTGTCACACGAAAATGGCCGAAGATATACGAATAAAACTGTTCTAAAATTAACATATTTGCTCCGTAAATAAGATAGCAGTGTTTAATTAATAAGACTTTATTAAGATGAACGTGAAAGACATTTATCATTTACTCTGTGGCTGTATAGTGCTTTCCTTTGCTTGTAGTGAAAGAATAAACGTCAGTGCGTCTACCAAGGAGTTTTTTTGAGAGAAAGGAGGCGCAATTTAATAGACAATACGCGATAAGATTGACTGTGAAAATTTACCGCGAATTTAATTATAAAGGACGTAAAAACAGCATGTTTGCGCTTGGAAACAATTGAGGCAAATTATTAAAACAAACATGGGAATCTATTCGTACGTTTACAGACTATTTGTTATGAAGTATAATATTGTTAAGTGAAGTGATAAATAGTACTCTAAAAACTAAATATACCAGTGACAAATAACTGTTATTTCGTACCAGTTAAAAAAAGGAACAGTGATTTTTTCTGACGTTTCGTTTCCGCGCCAATTTTCGAAGTTGACAGTTCGGTTTTTTGTGTTATTTTTTTTCAAGACTTTTTTTTTCTTAAAGGCGTACTCATGCCATTCTTTCGTAAAAGTGCAGTAAGGAGTCGTAAGGTGCATAGCGAATGTAGTATCTGCATGTGCCGCTTCTGTATGGCATTGCGGAGACAAAGAACGACTTGCGAGTCACTCACAAAAGTGTCAACATCAGTTCTTAAAAGATATAATTTCTGTTTATACTCATTCAAATACAGACTATTTTTTGATCGTTGAATGTTATCTATTATTAGTATTAGATAAAACACAACGGTTATATGTTTAAGTTGAGATCTACGCTCAACTTCGTATTTACATATTTCTTATGAGCTCTACGTCACGGGAAATTCCGTAACCGAATCGGATACGTGGAATTTTTTTGGCGTATTTCAAGAAAATTTACATGAGGATAAACGAAGATTGGAAAAACGATAATTTATTTATATCTTTTGAATGATAAAGATAAAAGATTGAAAAGATATTTGACGATTTAAAAATGGATTTGAGGGTTGCTAGCTACGCTTATGGGCAGCCATTTTATGCGATGACGCCGTATTTGCGTACACCCCTGATTTATCCGGACCCTGTGGAATATTTCAACAGTTACTATAAATACTATGACGGTAAGGATATTTCTAGAATGTTATGGAAGCATAGCTGTAATTGGTACAGACGCCAGCACATCAAGCTACCTGTTACTGTCAAATTTTCCCAATAAACTCATCTACATTATCCTCCTGCCCTTATCCTAAGTTTTATTCGTGGTCGGCGCAGCACGTTTTTGTCTTCCACGCTCTTCTATCTGCCGTCATCTCACAAGTTACATTCTTTCTAGCCATATCAACTTTCAAGCAATCCATCCATCGTTTCTTTGGTCGTCCCCTTCCTCTATATCCATCCACATTCATGTTCAAGACCTTCCTCACAACATGATCCTCATTCCTCTGCATTACATGCCCATACCATGCTAAATTTACCCAATCAACTATGAACCGTATGCTTCAGCGATAAAGTTGAAAATCTATTAAGGAAATTTGACTAATTAATTGTAGTAGCTTGATGTGCTGACGTCTCTACTATTTTTATTAGTTGGACATTGTCAAATGACTCCCGCTGTGTGTACTCTAAGGCCCAACGCAAATCTACGAAGGTGCGTTGGAGATACAGATAATATATCAATTTAAAATAAACCTTAACTACTAAGACGTGCGGTTGAAAACGGTGTGCATAGCGAGCCGCGCGCGGTGTACTGCCGCGAGAGCAGACGCGCGATTGACGTTTTCCGAACTAAAGTGGGGTTTAGTCAAGTCTCACTTTTGCCGACTCGTCATCTCCCGAGCCTTTTCCCAACTATGTTGGGGTCGGCTTCCAGTCTAACCGGATTCAGCTGAGTACCAGTGTTTTACAAGGAGCGACTGCCTGTCTGATATCCTCAACCCAGTTACCGGGGCAACCTAATACCCCTTGGTTAGACTGGCGTCAGACTTACTGGCTTCTGACTACCCGTAACGACTGCCAAGGATGTTCAATGACAGCCGGGACCTAAAGTTTTTTAACTGTCCAAAATATACTTAGAAAGTACATACAAACTAAGAAAAGTTGCATTGAAATACTTCGAACCGATACAAGAATTCGCGCGTCCCTGTGGTCACCGCACGCCTGCCTAGGCCCCAGCCACCGCGCGTTCTGTGTGGATGCACACCTATGACAACATTGTCAGAATCTAGGGCCCTCGCCCAAGGCGACTTTTTTTAGCGATGCAGTCGCGATACTGTCGCGCGTAGGCAACGATACAGACGCGCAGCTGTCGCTAGCTGTGTGCCCTCGCCCACGGGACCAGATTCAGTCGCGATGCAAACGCAATTCGGTCGCGATGCAGTTACACTAATGTTCGGCACACTCCCGGAGAAAGAACAGAGGGGGGACTCTGTTCTTTCTCCGATGTCGTCCAACGCTGTCGCGCGTTTGTATCGATACAATTGCGACGTAGTAGCGTTCTAAACGCGACTAACACGCGTTAGAAGCGATGCAGTAGGCCAAAAGCCTCCGTGGGCGAGGGGCCTTATCTTGTATCAAAATGTTTCTTCAATTGACGCTGCCGTGTGTATAACTTACTACCTAGATATGTTGACGGCTTATATCTATCTTGCTCGCTAACTACTACTTAAGAGCGAGAGAGCAATATATCTCCGTCTACCAAATGCTTTTTGAGAGAACAATGCAATAGCTAAATTCGTGTTAATATTTCATGATTAGATGGCGTAGTAGTAAGTGTATTTGCCTGCCATGTTCAAGGTCGGGAGTTCGATCCCCGAATGAGTCAAATATTTGTGTGCATGAACACGGGTTTTTGACTTAGTCTGGGTGTTCCTATGTATAATATATATCAATATATGTATTTACAATAGAAAACTATATAAGTACGTTTATCAGTTGTCTAGTACCCAATGCGGGTTGGTGTTTTCAGACTTTATAGTCCAGGTTTCCTCGAGATGTTTTCCTTCACCTTGAATCAGTCATTGGTGTCCAAGATATACTTAGAAAGTACATATAACTTAGAAAAGTTGCATTGGTACTTGCCTGACCTGGAATCGAACCCGCATACTTGAGAGGCTTGAGAGT
Organism: Heliothis peltigera; assembly: GCA_958496145.1. Taxonomy (NCBI): domain Eukaryota; kingdom Metazoa; phylum Arthropoda; class Insecta; order Lepidoptera; family Noctuidae; genus Heliothis; species Heliothis peltigera. The sequence continues at coordinate 3,997,248 of OY292351.1, forward strand.
TTTAATCACTATGACACCACGACTTATAAATATAGATGCCAGCACATCAAGCTACCCGAAACTGTCATCAAATTTTCTCAATCAACTTTGAACCATATGCTTCAGCGAAAAAGTTGAAAATCTATTAAGGAATCTGACAGATTATAATTAGCTTGATGTCATTTGGGTAGGAAGATGCGGGCTAGCCAACATGGTCAAATATTGAATTTGATACTTCATGTATTATTATTTTGTTTTGTATAGAAACGGTTCTTCAAACCATACAGACAGAATTGTGTTGCTGGGGAGTTTGTTCCACTATTTCTTCTTCCCAGCGATAACACATAGGAAGTGGTGAAGGGCGGGCGTTTTTGGGGCTGTCTTTTGTAACATTGACCTTCAAAAAGTGCTGATTTTCAGCCTACTTTGAATAAATGACTTTTTATCTTTTTTTTAATAATACATTAAACATATTTGGAGGAGCTCGTGGCTAAGTAACAGCCACACAGGTCGATCGATCATAAGGTTAAGCAACCCTTGGCGCGGTTGATACGTGGATGTGTGACCATCTTGTCATGACGAGTTCCTCCGTATTTCGGAAGGCACGTTAAATTGTTGTGTCCCGGCTGTCATTTGTACATCTTTGGTGGTCTTACCAAGGAATATCGGGTTGCCCAGGTAACTGGGTTGAGGAGATCAGATAGGCAGTCGCTCCATGTAGCACACTGGTACTCAGCTGCATCCAGTAGACTTGAAGCCGACCCCAAAATAGCTTGAAAAAGGGCTGGGCAGATGACAAATTTATTTATTTGTTTTAGTAATTTTGACATTAAAAATCTTATGTCGTCACAGATAACGAATAACAAAGTATATACAAAACTAAAATATTATATATGTTGTAACGTTGATTATATTTTGTTGTGTCATCATGACTAGTTAATATTTAAGGCCTAAAGATATGTATGTTACGGTTAAACATGTACACGTGGTAAATTTTAGATAATCTATACTAATATTATAAAACTGAAGAGTTTGTTTGTTTGTTTGAACGCGATAATCTCCGAAACTACTGGTTCGATTTGAAAAATTATTTCAGTGTTAGATAGCCCTTTTATCGAGGAAGGCTATAGGCTATATACCATCACGCTAAGACACACGGGAGCGGAGCAGTAACCAAAGATGCGGGTGAAACCGCTGGGGACAGCTAGTTCCAAGATATACTTATTTTTTTTTTTTTTGCTTAATAACGGTGATGGAGTGTTTTTTTGCTTTTACAGGCCTGTTTTTATGCCTTGAAAGGGATTATCTTGATCAGGTTCTAGATAAAAAATACGTGTTAATATTTATTTATGTATGTGACTCATATTTCCATAGTAACTCAAAAAAAATTAGGTAATCTTGTTAATCATTTTGATAAAAAAAATTATAAAAAATACCCGTGTAAAATTCTTATAGTAACATAATAATAATACATTTTTAGAGTATTTCTTAATTTGTAAACAAAAAAAAATCTTAAAAAATTAGTAAAAAAATACAAAAAAAAAATGTGTCATATTTTTTTTTATCAAATCTTAAGTAAAAATTATCAGCACGGCACAGCGACGTAAGAAATAAAAAAAAAAAAAAACAAACTTCCACCAATCATCGTTGGTCGACATATTTTTTTTACATAACCTCAGATAAATTGATAAGGCTTTTCTGATAAGATTGCCTTACTTCCATAGCTCATTCCCTCTGATACGATTTTTGGCGAATCAGCGTGAGTAGAACATTTTTTTTTATATTTTTCTTTCATACAATTATTATGAATATTTTTAGTATCAGCATTGACATGCGTGTTGTCATTACTGTTTGCAAAATAGAGCGGCGTTTTGTGTTCTATTTTTAAGGTTTTTTAAGATTTTTTTACGATTTTTTTTATAAAGTTTTATTGTTTCTCAAAATGGTGGACATATTTAAGGAGGTAAGGTTAGGTATGTAGATTGTTAAAGATTTTCTCTATACATGTGTGTGTATGTGTCCTTGTTTTGTTTTTAAATTGTTAATGAGTCGTGTTTTTTTTTTCGATTGTTTTTCGAAAATTCGTTTATGTTTTGGTTTTGTGTCTATCTTTAGCATCATTATGTTTTTAAAACATTGAATTAAAAGTTCTTTTTTTTTATTTCAATCGTCAATTTGCCTTTTTTGAGTGTGACATAATCAAATGACCCCTCCCGCTGTGTGTGCAGCTGGAGGGAGTGTCAGACTCTTACTGACTGGCACCCACTTTCGTTCCGCCGCGGTAACTCCCGCCAATAATCCCACATCCCCCCCTCGCTGAACGCTCCCTCTGAGCACACGTATTGGTCCTTACTCATTCACTCTCTATATGACGAAGAAATCATTGCCTTACTTCATATAAATAAAAATATATTGTGTACATTATATAATGATAAGCGCGTTGGGTCCAATTTACGGGTCATAAGGTCAGTGATCTGACCCGAATTTTTAAGTAAATGAATCTCTTTTTTAGACTTACACGTGTTAGTAATCAATTTGTTTGTTATTAACCTTTTGACCACCACTGTCACGTATAGATGACAAGCCAAAAAGTGCCCAGCACGCCACGGCCACGACTACATGACAGACTTTTAAAGTACAAAATTAATAGTCAGTTTCAATCGATATAATTCCGAAGTTACTACTATATTGTAGGTATTTATGGATGAATTCTTAGCTTGGCGCTGAGGGTATGTCTTTCTGTTTTTGACGTGGCGGTCAGATGGTAGATACATGTCCATTTATCAATCCTTAATCAAGTAAAGGATCATCATCTCCCGAGCCTTTTCCCAACTATGTTGGGGTCGGCTTCCAGTCTTAACCGGATTCAGCTGAGAACCAATGTTTTATGTGGAGCGACTCTCCACAACCCAGTTTCCTGGGCAACCCAATACCCCTTAGTAAGACTGGTTGTCACACTTTCCGGCTTCTGACTACCCGTAACGACTGCCAAAGATGTACAAATTACAGCCGGGACCCACCAATTTAACGTGCCTTCCGAAACACGGAGGAAATCCTCATAACAAGATGGTCACACATCCACGGACCGACCGCGCCAAGCGTTGCTTAACCTTATGATCGATCCTTCCATTCTTATCTCATTTTTTATAAAATGATTTATCGAATTTCGAATATTTTTTTTATATGATTTTGTACAACATTTTTAACAAAACAAATAAACACGCACGAGGAACATTTTTCTGAAAACAGCGTCAAAATTGGTTGATAAACGGAGCAGCAATCAACATTCTTTATATTCGTATGATGAAGAGTGGGATCATAATGGGGACATCTTGCTATCTCTTTTGCACATGCGTGACGAAATAGCGTTGACGTCACAAGCTTGTGTGTGCATCCTTTTTCTGTTATTTAACAGTTTGACTTTTGAAAGGTTTATAAATTACATATTTCTCAATGCATTCCAAAAATTTCTGTTTTTGGTTTTGTAAAATGTTACTTTTGATACGAATAATTAAAAGAAACAGTCAAATACCCAATTATCGTGGTTGCAAATCCGTAAAGATGAGTCAGTATAATATATATGCTCTGATCAAAAGATGATAGAAGATTTAAGAGATTATGTTTAATCCATAGACAGTTTTTAAAGATAAAAAAATATTATTTTTAATACTACATATAATATGTTATCTATTAACATTTACGTCGTGGTGGCCTAGTGGGTAAAGAGCCAACCTCTCAAGCACGAGGGCGTGGTTTCGATTCCAGGCCAGGCAACCAATGCAACTTTTCTAAGTTGTAAGTACTTTCTAAGTATATATCTTGGACATCAATGACTGATTAAAGGTGAAGGAAAACATCTCGAGGAAACTTGGACTATAGAGTCTGAAATCACCAACCCGTATTGAGCAAGCGTGGTGATTAACGCTCAATCCTTCTCTGTGTGAAAACTCAAACTCAAAATCATTAATTCAAACCTGGCTGTAAAACAGCACTTTGTGAACGTCAAATATTACAAAAGACAGCCCCCAAAACGCCCACCCTTCACCACTTCCTATGTGTTTTTGCTGGGAAGAAGAAGTGGCGCAACAAACTCCCCAGAGGTGGCCTGTGCCCAGCAGTGGGACGATAAAAGGCTGATGATGATGATGAATTGTCGGCATTGAAATAACTATTGTAACCCCTTCCTATCATCATCATCATCTCAGCCATAAGACGTCCACTGCTGAACACAGGCCTCCCCTTTAGATCTCCACATACACCGGTTGGAAGCGACCTGCATCCAGCGTCTTCCGGCGACCTTTATAAGGTCGTCTGTCCATCTCGTTGGTGGACGTCCTACGCTGCGCTTATTGAAATCGTCCTACCCCTTCCTATGCTATTATTGAAATGTTTAATGGTTTTATCTTTGTCCCCAGGGATGTACACCATGCGAATGCTGGACGGTGCGGGACCCCACCACGCTCCCCACCACACCCACTCTCATATGATGATGACAGGTATGTTTAATCTAGAATACAGGGTCAAAATATATACGGGACTAACGTAGGCGCGGGTCTGTGGGCGGTGAGTCTGGGTAGCTCAGCATCCTTACGTCGGCAACTTGTCAGCAACTTAGGACGTTTAGGGTCAGGGTCTTCCTAGGCTGCGGGTTGTTCGTAAGAGATACCGTGGCTTTGGCACAAAGGGACCTCCAGAAGGAACATAGTGGGTTTTAGTCGGTAAGAGTCTGACACTCCCTCCATTCGGCGGGAAGGGTCATTTGAAGATTTCCCACGAAAAAAAAAATGGTCATAATATATGGAGGGGCCACAGAGGCGGTTCGCACCCCCAAGCGGGAGACACGCAGAGTTCACTGAAACCGAATACAGATGTTCCACAGGAGCGCCCTAAGAACTGCGCCCTGTGGAACACCGCACGACATCTCTCGCCGGTTCCACTCCGGGGCGTGGCAAAAACTCCCTCTATAGATTTTTTTAATAAAGTTAAAAAAAAGATGAAGGCAAACCGATACAAAAAATGCGTAATGAGGACCTGCAGAGACCAGCATGGCGATTCTATATCTATTCTATCAAGAAAAGACAAAGCTCTTTCTGTCAATGTCAACATGTCTTCTGCCCGAGCATGGCGCGACCTGTCAACTCGCATATAATCACTTGTAGACTTATGTCGGTCCAAGAAAAAGTGTCAAAAGAAATCTTACGTCAATCTGTCACTTATCTGTCATTATGTCCATTCTCCGGTAGACAAAACTTGTTTCTACGGTTGCCATGCTGAGCCTGCTGATGGTGTCCAGACCGATTGTCGGCTACGGCGGCCGTTCTAAGCAGATCAGCCAGTTGCGCAGGACATATTATAGTGCACAAGCATTCGCGCAGATACAGGTGCACTCTCTATTCCCTCAATATCACAGTCCGATGGGACGGCAATACGACACGACCGGAGAGAGATCAGGCGCAGGACCTACATTTATGTGCTCTCCGATGCACGGGTGTATCAATCACCAACCTCCAGACTCTAGGCTGCTTTATGAAAGTTTCTCAAAACCCACAAAGCGATTTCCGAGACCCCGTGCACAGCAGTCGCGCCTTGCGACTACTAGACCAACGAGGTAGTGTCTTGTATGTACATATGTATGTTACAAAGTATTTTAGCTGTTACAGTTAAAATTAAATAAAAATAATAAGAAAAAACAGGCAAAATATATTTAAAAAATTATAATTTATTTAATTGTCAAATATAAATTTGTCTTGTTTAAAAGTCGTGTTACATAGGTAATCGTATATTCCAAAAAACATATTTTTACCTAAACATAAAATTACATATTTAAAAAACTAGATTTCGCGTCTAGATTACTTACGGCCGAAATTAATAACCTATCTATCCGTTGTTTTGCTTACTAGAGATTGAATTTTGACATTAGCCCCATATAACTTGTGTCAAATTCCTATCTCTAGTAAGCAAAACAACGGATAGATAGGTTATTAATTTCGGCCATTAGGCACGCCCAAAACCTAACTTATAGAAAGGCGTGGTCTAATCCAACCAATAGGAATCGAGTACACAAAATTATTTCTGATCGTGTAAAATTTTGAACTTTGATCGCTGTGAGTTTGCGTATATAATATATTGCTTATCTTTTCAATTTCAGCAAAGTCATTGAAAAAGATAATGCAAGTACGTCCAAATTTTCTGTTATCGATATTATTTGGACGGATGCTACGACATTTTTCAAGATTATCCGTATTAAAATCATCATCGGTATTTTTTTTATCGGCCCGCTGCTGGGCACAGCCTATCGCATGGAGGATTGAGCGTTAATCACCACGCTTGCTCAATGCGGGTTGGTGATTTCAGACTATAGTTCAGATTTTCCTTTAATCAGTTATTGGTGTCCAAGATATACTTAGAAAGTTACTGCCGATTCCCGGGTCGGGCCGAAATCGCATTGTGGGTTTTGAGAAACTTTCATAAAGCAGCCTGGAGTCTGGAAGTTGGTGATTGATTCACCCGTGCATCGGAGAGCACGTAAATGTCAGTCCTGCGCCTGATCTCTCTCCGGTCGTGTCGGATTGCCGTCCCATCGGACTATGAGAGTGAGGGAATAGAGAGTGCATCTGTGTCCGCGCTAATGTGCGTGCACTATAATATAATATGTAATATACTAAAAATAATACTCTTATCGAGTTTAAAATCCTGCACTCATTAATTACACTAAGTTGTTATGTATGTAAAATACTTTGACAATAATACCGATGAGTGTCAAGAATCTTATCTTATTGAATTATTGAGGTACTTATTTATCATATAGTCAGGGAAATTCATTCAAGTAGAGATTCTAGCGGGTTGTTAGCAAGAATTACCGTGGCCCTGGCATACAGGGACCTCCAGCAGGCTTAGCATGACAACCGTAGAAACAAGTTTTGTCTACCGGAGAATGGACATAATGACAGAAAAACAGATTGACGTAAGATTTCCTTTGACATTTTTTGAAGAATTTTTTCTTTTCTTCATGCGACATAAGTCTACAAGTGATTATATCCGAGTTGACAGGTCACGCCATGCTCGGGCAGAAGACATGTTGACATTGATAGAAAGAGCTTTGCCTTTTCTTGATAGAATAGATATAGAATCGCCATGCTAAGCCTGCTGAAGGAACATAGTGGGTTTTAGTCAGTAAGAGTCTGACACTCCCTCAAGCTGCGCCCACAGCGGGAGAAGTCATTTGATGATTTCCCATCTCTTAAAATAAAAGGCTTGAATATTTAATCTTTATCTAATTTTAAATGATATTGCAAATAATATTTTTTGTAGTTGTAAGGAAGTTTGTTCCATCATTTCTTCTTCCCAGCGATAACACATAGGAAGTGGTGAAGGGCGGGCGTTTTTTAAAAGCTTTTATTTAATTTGCTGTGTATGTATGTTACGGTGGATTCTTTGAACTCAATTTTGAAGTAGATATCTTCAACCGATTGAGCTGAAATTTTGTATACACGTTCAGTTTGGATGACAATGCAAGATATGTTATATGACGTTATTCTAAATCCAATATGGCGGACCGTCCAAGATGGCGGAGTAGTTATTTTTAATGAATTTCAACAATATGGGTATCAAATGAAAGCGCTTATTAAGAGTGACCTAAAAAATAATTTGACGTTATTCTAAATCCAATATGACGGACTATAAAAGCTTTTTAAAAAAAGATTTTTCTTTTAATTTATTGTAACATTGACCTTCAAAAAGTGCTGATTTTCAGCCTATTTTGAATAAATGACTTTTTATCTTTTAATTGGAACAGAAAAGGAATGATCTAATGAATGAAATTATCTAATTAGCGATAATCAACGTGTTTTTTTCAGATACTTACGTCAAGTAGACGAAACAGAAAATGGATGAACAGTGTTTGATGGAATTCTCTTGTTGTTATAGAGCGGGACTCTGCATCAGACAGCGCTGTATCTTCCATGGGATCTGAAAGAGTCCCTTCATTGTCTGACGGAGAATGGTGTGATGGAAGTGACTCCGCTCAGGAGTTCCACAGGTAAATGGTCTGATAAAATTATCTTTGACCGCCACAGTCACGTATAGATGACAAGCCAAAAATTGCCCAGCACGCCACGGTCACGACTACATGACAGACTTTAAAAGTTCAAAATTAATAGTCAGTTTCAATCAATATAATTCCGAACTCACAACTATATTGTTGAATTCTTAGCTTGGCGCTGAGGGCACGTCTTTCTTTTTTTTTTTGGCGTGACGGTTAAAAGCTTAAAACTATCGGCCTAGCCTTTTCCCTACTATATGTATAGGAGTCGGTATACATAGTCTACATGGACGCACTTGAATGCCAGTGTGCCACATTGCGATGGCTCGTCTGACCTTCTTAACCCAGTTACTCGGACAACCCGACTTTCTGGCTTCTGACTACCCGTAACGACTGCCAAAGATGTACAAATGACAGCCGGGACACAACAATTTAACGTGCCTTCCGAAACACGGAGGAACTCGTCATGACAAGATAGTTACCCATCCAAGGAGCGACCGCGCCAAGAGTTGCATAACCTTACGATTGATCGACTCGTGCGAATGACAATTACGGGTCGTCAAAAGTCAAAAAGTGTGACAACCAGTATTACCGCGCCCAGGTTACTGTGTTGAGGAGATCAGATAGGTATTCGCTCCATGTGGCTCACTGGTACTCAGCTGCATCCGTTTAAGACTGGAAGCCGACCCCAACATAGGAAAAGGCATGGCAGATGATAGTTGTGTTTTACTAAAGGCGGATGGGTGGATCCCATCTTGAAACTCCTACATAGCAACAACACCTAATCCTATCATAATACGTAGGTATCGCTGAGTCACAAGCATGACTGAGCACAATAATATCTTTGCGATAAAATAAAAACAAACAACAATATATATATATTTTGTCTTTCTGCTTTGTCAACAGCTCAAAATTTCGGCCTTACGATAGCTCATTCGGCAGAGAACGATCGAACTCACACCAACCTCAAAAAAAACATCACATGTTCGGGAAACGATGCTTTCAGGTAAGAACCAATGATAATGGCCACGGCGGCTGTTCTATGGAGATCAGCCAGCTGCGCAGGACATATTAGCGCGGACACAGGTGCACTCTCTATTCCCTCACTCTCATAGTCCGATGGGACGGCAATCCGACACGACCGGAGAGAGATCACAAGCAGGACCGACTGCAACGTGCTCTCCGATGCACGGGTGTATCAATCACTAGCTTCCAGACTCCGGGCTGCTTTGTGAAAGTTTTTCAAAACCCACAAAGCGATTTCGGCCCGACCCGGAATTCTAACCCGAGACCCCGTGCACAGCAGTCGCGCCTTGCGACCACTAGACCAACTAGGCAGTCAGTCAGCATGTACTAGATGACATGTAAAAATATGGTGCACTAGTTTTGTTAGGCCTTATATAAATTAATGATTTTTTATTCTTTTCAGGAGCAGCCGGCTCCGGCTTTGGACCCTGTCGGGCGACCCAGCGTTGTGAAGTACGAATGCCCAGAACAAACATACCACCATGAAAATATGCATATGCATAATGGTGAGCATTTTTTTTAACACCCTATGTCATATATATACACGATATAGATACACTCACTACTACGCTATTAGCAGGCTCAGCATGACAACCGTAGAAACAAGTTTTGTCTACCGGAGAATGGACATAATGACCGATAAGTGACAGATTGTCGTAAGAATCGTTTTTGACTTACGTGTCACATATCTATACGTGTCACGTATCTACGGAAAAGAAATTTTTCTTTTCTTCGATCGACATAAGTTTACAAGTGATTACATGCGAGTTGACAGGTCGCGCCATGCTCGGGCAGAAGACATGTTGACATTGACAGAAAGAGCTTTGTCTTTTCTTGGCAGAATAGGCAAAGAATCGCCATGCTGAGCGTTTATTATTTGAGAGAGCAAAAAAACACATAATTATCCCATGATAAACTATAAATGAATTAGAATCAGAATTCACACATGTTGGCTAGCAAAATACCTTTAGACAAATTTTAAAGTAGCCTTCTCTTTTTGTAGTGGACTTCGCTCCCCGGCCTCAGCTGGCGCCCCCTCACGTCACGAACTTGCACGCCCCGGCCCTGGACCTCAATACTGCCCATTCCAGTCATGCTTTACTACAGGTACATATTTTGTGCTTATTTCAGCTTCACTTGAGACCAGTGGTGTAGCTAGGGTGACACCCGGTTATAGGTGACATCTGCTTGTAGGTGACACCCGCTTGTAGGTGACACCCGGTTGTAGGTGACACCCGCTTCTGGGTGATACCTGGTTGTAGGTGACACCCGGTTGTAGGTGACACCCACTTCTGGGTGACACCCAGATTATAACTAACGTTCTAAGATTGAAAATAGCTTAAACTTTTGACCGCCACTGTCACGTATAGATGACAAGCCATAAAGTACCCAGCACACGACAGTCACGACTACATGACAGACTTGTTAAAGTTCAAAATGAATAGTCAGTTTCAATCGATATAATTCCGAACTCACTACTATATTGTAGGTATTTATGGATGTATTCTTAGCTTGGTACTGAGGGCACGTCTTTTTTTGACGTGGCTGTCAAAAGTTTAAATTTAAACTAAATTTATTTGAGGATTATTATTATTATGTAGGTATGTCTCTACCATACACACATGTCGTGGAAGGCGAACGTGGGTCCGAAGCCAACACGCTGAAGCCCTTTTGAGACAACTTTAATGTATGTAATGGTGACACAAAACCGACGATTATCCCTGTATACACTGTGGAAATGTTCCCAAGGACAACCCGCGGTTTGCGCTAAACTATTGCTAAGTATGGAAGAAAATCTACTTTGGTTATTGTGATGGGATGCTAGTGGACTAGGGAAGGGAAAAGCGGGCTATAACCCCTGCCGATAACAATGTAATAAATACATATTATTTTCGTGTTTAAAGAGCAACATACCAAGCCCCGCCCCGCCCCGCTTCGCGTACGCGACCCCCGAGCGAGTTCGACACAACCACACATACAGCGCACCTCTCGCCAACGACCAGAGACCTGCCGCCGTGAGAGACAAACGAGGTTAGTACCTTTTGTATTGTATACTAGCACCCTGCATTTCCAGACGCTGCCCGAGGATACTTCTTCGCGCATCTGGATAAAATGTAGCCCATGTCCTTTGTCAGGCTGTAGACTATGTGTCTACAGAGTTTCATTTAAATCGGTTATGTAGTTTTGACGTGAAAGCGTGACAGACAAAGAGACAGACAGACAGAACTTGTATTTTAATTGGAGGAGCTCGTGGCTAAGTAACAGCCGCACGGGTCGATCGATCATAAGGTTAAGCAATGCTTGGTGCTGTCTGTGGATGTGACCATCTTGTCATGACGAGTTCCTCCGTGTTTCGGAAGGCACGCTAAATTAGTGGGTCCCGGCGTTCATTTGTACATCTTTGGCAGTTGTTACGGGTAGTCAGAAGACAGAAAGTCTGAGCTATCCCCGAGAAACGAACCCGAAACTTGGAGTCACGCTTTGTGGAATTTGAGAGACTTTCATAAAACAGCTCGAAGTCTCGAAGATGGTGATTGATACACCCGTGCATCGGAGAGCACGTAAATGTCGGTCCTGCTTGTGATCTCTCTCCGGTGGTGTCGGATTGCCGTCCCATCGGACTGTGAGAGTGAGGGAATAGAGAGTGCACCTGTATCTGCGCGAATGCTTGTGCACTATAATATATCCTGCGCAGCTGGCTGATCTCCATAAATGAGAACAGCCGCTTGCCAGCAATTGGTCCGTCAGAAATGTAAAGAAGTGTTGACAATTTTGTCTAAAAGCAAGTATGTTTTGTCCTACAGTGCGGCGGCTGACAGATGGTAGTATGTCAGATGGAGGGTCGTCTGCTACCAGCAGTGGCCAACACCTATCCAGAGACGAGAAAAGAGCGAAAGCATTAGGTAAGGACTATCACAACATAGGAGGGGGGCATCAGGGCCAGGGTCTGCCTGGGCATCGTTCGAACCGTGGCCCTGGCACACAGGGACCTCCAGAAGGAACATAGTGGGTTTTAGTCAGTAAGAGTCTGACACTCCCTCCAGCTGCACCCTCAGCGGGATTTGATGATTCCCCACGAAAAAAAAAGAACTAGCACAAATCCGTTTTTTTTCCTTAGCCTATACTGTCCCACTGCTGGGCTAATGCCTTCCCCAAAGTCTTCCATCTATCTCTGTCTGAAGCGTGCTGGGGCCAATCAGCGAGGAACTTTCCTGACCTGGAATCGAACCTGCACCCTCATATTCGAAAGGCTGGTGCTTTAACGTGCTTTTTCGACGACCCCGATGGCGCAATGGTTACCACGCCGCACTGCCAAGCTAAGGGTCCCGGGTTCGATTCCCGGCATGGTCGTGATGAGCATGATTGTTGGCTAATTTCTGGGTGTTATATGCATTTATAAATATATATGTGTAAGATATGTGTAGTTTATCAGTTGTGTTAGCACCCATAACACAAGCTAATCAATAGCTTACCTTTGGGCTAACCGACTGTGTGTGAAAAAGGTGTCCCGATATATATTATTATATATATATTAACCACTAGGCCACCACGACTTCTTCATTTTCAAAATAAATACCGTTTATTATTTAAGGGCGCGTGTTCCGAAAGCTGGCAACGTCGCAAATATCTGACAGATATTTACACGTCTTAATTATTTTCATATTATTTGTTTTAACTATTTGCGACGTTGCCAACTTTCGGTACACGCGATCTTAATCCCGTAACCCTGAAAGAACCTTTAACTCTTCAAATGCACACATTAACCTGTCCAAGTTACCGCAGGCATACCTCTGGAGGTGCAGGACATCATCAACTTGCCGATGGACGAGTTCAATGAGCGCCTGTCCAAACATGACCTGAGCGAAGCCCAGCTGTCTTTAATACGGGACATCAGGAGACGGGGCAAGAATAAGGTGAGGTTTTGGAATATTTATTTGTACAGTTTAAATCATACATTATGCTAGAATAAAACTTAACTAAAAACTACTATCTATAATTACAAAAAAATATATTTATCTAAATTAACATAATTATACATATATACATACACGTTTTGGAATCTATTTACGACTGTTTCTTCATCTGCCTAGCCTTTTCCCAAGCTCTGTTGGGGTTGTTGCAGTACCAGTGTGATATATGGAGCGACTGACTGTCTGATCTCCTCAGCCCAGTTACTTGAACAACTAATTACTTCTTGGTAAGACTGGTTGTGAGATTTTCCGGCTTCTGACTGCCAAAGATGTAAAGTCACCAGCACATCAACCCACCTCAATCTGTCAATTTTCTTTAATAGATTTTCAACTTTATCGCTGAAGCATATGGTTCAAAGTTGATTGGGAAGATTTGACAATTTCGGGTAGCTCGATGCAGCACATCAACTTACCTAAATTTTTCAAATTTCTTTAATAGATTTTCAACCTTATCTCAATACTGGAAGGTTAATATTTAATTGGTAAAATTTGACATATTCGGGTAGGTTGACCTGCTGGCCACCAATTTAGCGTGCTTTCCGAAACACGGAGAAACTCGTCATGACAAGATGGTCACACATCCACGGACCGACCGCGCCAAGCGTTGCTTAACCTTATGATCGATCGACCCGTGTGGCTCATGCTTAACAAAAAAAAATCAATTATTCTCAACAGGTCGCAGCTCAGAACTGCCGCAAACGCAAGCTGGATCAGATCACCTCGCTAGCTGATGAGGTCCGCACAGTGAGGGACCGGAAGCAGAGGACACAGAGGGACCACACGAACCTCCTCGCTGAGCGCCAGAGGGTTAAGGAGAGGTTCGCTGCCTTGTACCGACACGTATTCCAGGTAAGAATAGGAAATCAGTAGTTTAGATTAGGCTGATAAATCACAACTTTTTGCTTCTTCAAAATAAGACACAAGGTCAGATATTTAGTCTGACTATCTGACCTCCTTAGCCCGGAAAACTGTCTGTCTGTCTTTTGACTACACGTCAAAAACAGCTACCTGTTATCCAAATCATTTTTAACCTTTTGACAGCCACGTCAAAAAAAGACGTGCCCTCAGCGCCAAGCTAAGAATTCATCCATAAATACCTACAATATAGTAGTGAGTTCGGAATTATATCGATTGAAACTGACTATGAATTTTGAACTTTAAAAGTCTGTCGTTTAGTCGTGACAGTGGCGTGCTGGGCACTTTTTGGCTTGTCATCTATACGTGACTGTGTCTGACAAAATACATCAAAATTATTTTTTTTCAATCTCAGTTTGACAAATATCATATTTGACAAATATAATTATCAGTTTCGCTCAATATGACATATAATTTTCCTCTACAGAACTTACGCGATCCTGAAGGAAGACCGCTGTCTTCCCAGCAATACTCTCTGCAGCAAGCTGCTGATGGCAACGTGGTCCTGGTCCCCAAGATGCCCCAGCACCAAGGTATGTAGTGGCACTCTTTATTTGGCTAGCCTTCTCCTCAGATTAAAGTCAGACATCTACTCTAAACGGCGTTATGTATTTTTTTTATGGCGTAGTAGTAAGTAAGGGTTGAACTACATCTGGCAGCACTGAATCGCCTTTTCCTTCGCGCTTTCTCTTTCTGTCGCTTAGAATTGCCATTTGCTAGACCGAGACAGCCGATCGCCTCAAGGATTCCGCCGCGTGCTATCGCATTATGCTTTCTGTCTCGTTCTAGCAAATGGCAGTTCTAAGCAACAGAAAGAGAAAGCGCGACGGAAAAGGCGATTCCGTGCTGCCAGATGTAGTTCAACCCTTAATCTGCCTGCCAAGCCGGAGGTCGCGGGTTCGATTCCCACATTTGTGTGCATGGACATGGGTGTTTGAGTTACTCCGGGTTTTCCTGTGTATAATATATATGTATTTATTTTATTTAAAGAAAAATGTACTAATGCGTTTGTCAGTTGCGTAGTAGTTATGAAATTCTGGACCGATTTGAAGAATTATTTCTGTATTACATACGCCATTTATCGATTAACCTTTAATCGCCATCCAAAAAAGAAAGACGTGCCCTCAGCGCCGAGCTACGAATTCATCCTCAAATACCTACAATATAGTAGTGAGTTCGGAATTATATCGACTAAAACTGACTATTAATTTTAAACTTTCAAAGTCTGTCATGTAGTCGTGACGGTGGCGTGCTGGGCACTTTTTGGCTTGTCATCTATACTATACATCTATGTATATTAACCACTAGCTGTCCCCAGCGGTTTCACCCGCATCTTTGGTTACTGCTCCGCTCCCGTGTGTCTTAGCGTGATGGTATATAGCCTATACCCTTCCTCGATAAATGGGCTATCTAACACTGAAAGAATTTTTCAAATCGAACTAGTAGTTCCTGAGATTAGCGCGTTCAAACAAACAAACAAACTCTTCAGCTTTATAATATTAGTATAGATGGGACGCGGGCGAACCTTCAGTTTTCTTCATATTTAATTTCTCTTCAGATCATCCCATGAACCGCACTGCCGACGATGACATGGACCGAAAAGCGAAGAATTACGACCAGTGACACACCGCCTACTACAACCAGTTTCCGAGATGGTAACACCCATACAAACACATAGACTCGACCATGCAATAAATATGTAATATAGTTATTCTACACGATTAAAGTTAAAATTTTTAAAAAAATATTTATGTTTTGGTCATGATAATTGTCAAATATTATAATGTGATATTTTTAACCGACTTCAAAAAAAAGGAGGAGGTTCTTATTTCTGCTCATGTCACAAAAAAAAGAACAATATTTTTTTGCTATATCATAAATGTCTTGTTTATCAGCGTGTATCATTTGAGTCGTGGTGGCCTAGTGGGTAAAGAGCCAGCCTCTCAAGTACTAGGGCGTGGTTTCGATTCCAGGTCAGGCAAGTACCAATGCAACTTTTCTAAGTTTGTATGTACTTTCTAAGTATATCTTGGACACCAATGACTGTGTTTCGGATGGCACGTTAAACTGTAGGTCCCGGCTGTCATTGAACATCCTTGGCAGTTGTTACGGGTAGTCAGAAGCCAGTAAGTCTGACGCCAGTCTAACCAAGGGGTATTGGGTTGCCCGGGTAACTGGGTTGAGGAGGTCAGATAGGCAGTCGCTCCTTGTAAAACACTGGTACTCAGCTAAATCCGGTTAGACTGGAAGCCGACCCCAACATAGGAAAAGGCTCGGGAGATGATGATTATCAGCGTATTGTCATTATAATATTTGACAAATATCACATAAAATTTTGTGCTTAATTATTGAAATAAAAATGTATAATAAAAATTCAGGCATTCTGTAAATTACTGTGTCGTGCAAGTTGTGTATAATAATAATAAAAAAAATGTCACAGTACTTGCTAAAACACTCCACAATTTTGACTGTTGATCGAATTTCAACTTTCCGGTCTTTGAAATAAAGTTTAAAATTGATTGATAGTATTTTGTGTAGCGTTTTTGAAGCAACATGTATGTATGTAATAAGAATTTTTATAATGTATGTATGTGCACTTCTGAAAAATCCTCTCTGATACATGTCCTGGGAACTACCAGCTTTTTAATAAAAAGGCTAGGCATTTTGAAGGAAAAGAAAAAACAAAACATCTTCGAAAAATTAACAATAAAATGTTTGTGATACATGAAAAAGGAATTCCATTTTGTTTTAGTTTTCTCGATTAGCGAATTTTGAAAATTGTATTTTTTTTTGTTTGTTTAAGTGTTTTTTGCAAAAAATTAAATATCTTCCAGACGCCAGCATATCAAACTAATGTGGCAAATTTTCTTAATATATTTTTAACTTTATCGCTGAAGCGTATTTTTCATTGTTTGGGAAAATTTGACGATTAAGGGTAGCTTGATGTGCTGGCGTTTGTACCATTCAAGAAGAGAAAATTTGAAAAATATTGTTACTATGTATATTTGATTTGTAACAGACATTTGGTTTTAGAGTTTTTTTTTTTGCAAAAAACACGTAAAATTTGCAAAAAAACCTATGCCTATTATTTTTTTGGTTACCAATAGAAAGTTTAAAAAAAAAACAGAATACTTACCACAAACGACTGATATCATATAAACCATAGATTGTAATGGATAAATAATTAAAGAAAAAAAAACACAGATGTCTCTGGCATCTTTAAGTTGCAATAAGTAAAAATTAGAAGTTTTTTTTTTGTAAAATATTATTATTTTTTCTCTTAAATCTAAGTAATATTATTTAATGTTATTTTTTTATATTAGTTTCTAAGATTGTAGGTTTAATTATCAGCTTAATTGATTGAACAGACAAAATAAGTAAATATTATAAATAATATAGGTTAAGTTTCTTTTTTTATAAGGCAACATCTTTTTAACAGGGTAGCCATATTAAAAGAAAAAAACAATAAAAAATATCTTAGCCAATTCTTTATCACTCAGAAATATTTTCTTTCATAGTTTTTTTCTACCCTGTTAAAAATAGGCTGTAAAGACGACAGCACATCAAGCTACTATAATCTGTCAAAATTTTCTTCATAGATTTTCAACTTTATCGCTGAAAAATATGGTTCAAAGTTGATCGGGAAAATTAGACAGTTACGGGTAGCTTGATGTGCTGCGTGTACCTGAACAATCTATTTAAGCTGATTAATAAATAGTTTTATTGTAAAATGTATTTTTCTTATTGTGTTTTCAGTGCGAAAAATATTATAAAAAAAATAAAATTATGATATTTGTCAAAATTATCGTTTATTTTTTTTCACTTCCATCTTTTTTTTACGTAAAATCAGTTTTTTCCCTCATGCTTATTTTTTATACAACTCGTATAAAAATATATATATATACATAAGTAATAATTACCTTATATAGGTATATAATATTACTTAAGCCTTCATGAGGTATTAAAAAAAAAACTATTTTTTCATGAAAATATATTAAAATACTATTAATATACTATAAATATTTACAACAAAACAACTTTACATAGTTATTTTCTATTTTGACAGATATCATAATTATATAGCCGTACATATTATTTTGAATAGGAGTACAAAGAAAACATTAAGAAAAAAAAAACATAACAGAAAAAGCCATTTAATCCGACCGTATAGACAGCACATCAAGCTACCACAACCTGTAAAATTTCCTTAATTGATTTTCAACTTTATCGCTGTAGCATATGGTTTAAAATTGATTGGGAAAATTTTACACTTTCGTGGTAGCTTGATGTGCTGGCATCTGTACCTAAGGGTGCTACACAGCAGTTTATATAACATTATAAAAAATTATAACACTATGTATAACACGATAACATTCATAATTTTATCGTGTTATACAATGTTGTATAACGTTATGTGTTACGCTGTGTGACCACCCTTTAAGGTGACTGCTTTTAGTTAAAACAAAGTACATAACCAATCACCTATCATTATATAAGCCTTCTCATTTTGTAAAACATTATACATATGTAGACTCTAGTTAGTATAAAAAAAACTGTAGTACTTTAAAAAAAGATATTTCAAAAAACATTCCTGGAACCAATGTGCATTAATTTATCGAAAAAAACCGTTAATTACGGTTTTTCAATAACCGATATTAAAACACCGGTTATTGGCATATACTTACGGTTTCTGAACGTCAGAATTACGGGTGACAAGTATAATCGATGAAATAATAGCACGCAAAAAAAAATATATCTTTTTGCAAACAACTACATACTTACTGTCTAGTGATTAATTTGTATATTTTTAATCATTTTTTAAGGACAACAATCAAATAAATATATAACTTAGCAAATATGTCTCAGACAAGACTATGGCGATTTTGACCGCCACGTCAACAAACCGTGCCCTCAGCGCCAAGCTAAGAATTCATCCATAAATACCTACAATATAGTAGTGAGTTCGGAATTATATCGATTGAAACTGACTATTAATTTTGGACTTTAAAAGTCTGTCATGTAGTCGTGACCGTGGCGTGCTGGGCACTTTTTGGCTTGTCATCTATACGTGACTGTGGCGGTCAAAAGGTGAAAGTACCAGCGGGCGACACAGCGCGGAAAGTATGTGCGCTATAGATGTACTTAAATATATTCCAAGGCGCCATAGAATTTGACGAGAACTATATTAATGTAATTTACAACTAAAAACTTGAAAAAACTTGGAAAACAAAACGTAACCATAAAAAAAACTGGTGCATATTTTTTTTAACAAAATCCTAGCGCATAGACGGTCGCTTGTAATAAAATAATAATATTAAAGTAAAAAAATATACTAAATTAGTTTAAACATTAAAAAAAATATTTATTCGCATAAGGTGGTGTTGTATTTATTATTAATAATAATATAATATAAAGAAAGGAAATATTTAATTTAAAATAACGTACGCCTTTACGAGAGTCGGTCTATAGTATTATTTTTTTTCTATTAAGGTGTACTTTTTAAATTAAGTGTTTTATGTTCACAGTGATTTTTAAATATTAAACGCATACAGTGGTCTATTTTGAGTTTTAAATATTAACGTTTTTTTTTTAAATATGTCAGTGAAATTTAAGAGTCAACGCATTTTAATTAAAAAATTGTGTCTTTACAACTGTCATACGCAATTGACAACCGCGCTGAACAAACGATAAATAAAAGAAAGACAGAATAAAAGAATATAAAATTATCTATCGTGTCGCCGATATGGCTTGACCTATTTCCGTGAAATTTTGTGTACATATCGGTTAGGTCTGCTAATCGGACAACTGATTGTTTTTTTATAGTTTATTCATTTTTTATGATAAATGTACCTAAAATTTTTACTCTTCAACGACCAACCTGCTTTTAATAGCAATTTTTGAAGTGTCAGCCATTATAAAAAAATTAATTTCATTTTACGACCACTGTCTTTATAGAAATTACTGAAAATACATTGTGTTTATGAACTAAGTTAGTAGGCAACGGGTAGAGCATTTCTAACTAAGTATAATAAATTACATACTTTTACCAAGCAACACGCGAAATGGCTGTGGGTTATTTTGTAAAATCGCTGGTGAAAATACGAAGTTATTGTTAGGTTGGTCCCACACAGCAGTTATATAATGTTATACAACATTATGACACTGTGTATAACACGATAACATTCGTATTAGTATCGTGTTACACAAGGTTGTATAACGTTATACAACATTATTACACTATGTATAAAACGATAACATTAATAATATTATCGTGTCATACAATTGTATAACGCTATACAACACTATGTATAACACTATAACATCCATAATATTATCGTGTTATACAGGGTAGTACAGCGTCGTACTACATTATGTATAACACGATAAATTTATAATACTATAGTGTTATACAATGTTTTATAATGTTATATAACTGGTGTGTGGGGGCACCGTTAGTCATATTTGTTGTATGATCTTGCCCTTTTTATTTGCTTTGTCCAGACAAAGAGAGATTTGTACAACTGTTACCGGGCAAAGCGTTGTATACAGCAACAATGATCATTTCGATTTGGGGCAGAGTTGGAATTGTCCCGAATAATTCATCAGCTTTAAGCAATTGTATGTTTTTTTTTAAGAAAAATAAAATAAATATGACTAAAAATGATGTTTCTTTTATCCTTTATTAGTTCGTAGAAATAGATATCTAATTATCTTTTATAAAAAGGAGAGATAAGATTTGATTGTTTGTTTGAATTGAATAAACTCTGAAACTGCTTGACGGATTAGAAAAAACTGTCACTGTTGGGAAGCTACGCAATGTTCGAACAGTAGTAATTGTTATGAAATTATCTACCAAATAAACTAACTGGATCTTATTCGTATGTGGTGCAAAAGGCCCTAAATATTATGAAAATAAACTTACAACTCAAATTATCCCCTTGACCGCCACATCAAAAAAGATAGACGTGCCCTCAGCGCCAAGCTAAGAATTCATCCATAAATACCTACAATATAGTAGTGAGTTCTGAATTATATCGATTGAAACTGATTATTAATTTTGAACTTTAAAAGTCTGCCATGTAGTCGTGACCATGGCGTGCTGGGCACTCTTTGGCTTGTCATCTATACGTGACTGTGGCGGTCAAAAGGAAAAAACACTTTTTGAACATCAAAAATTACAAGAGAGCCCCCAAAACGCCCACCCTTCACCACTTCCTATGTGTTCTCGCTGGGAAGTACAAGTAAGGTAAAAATAAAATAAACACAAATGTAAGTTATAGAATTTATATTTTATTTAAATAAGTCATAAAAAAAACTTAGTTATTACGGACAGAAACCAGCACATCAAGCTACTACAATCTGTCAAATTTCCTTAATAGATTTTCAACTTTATCACTGAAACATAAAGTTTAAAGTTGATTGGGAAAATTTTAGTTTCGGGTAGCTTGATGTGCTGGCGTCTGTACATTTTGCTACATTCTAAAGTTCGCGAATAATTATAGATTCGCCGAAATTTCTGGAAAGGCTAAACTACTACCTTATTTAATATAAATTTTATGTTCGCTTACAAATAAATACTAGAAAAATTGGGAATACGCTAGTTGACAACTAGTCAAATTCAATACTTTTATAGAACTGTCAAAAACGGTTACTCTCTATGCAACTTGTATGAAAACACAAACTATGACGTCACAGATTTTTCACATCAAGCCGTATACTTATTTCGATTGTATTATCAATACAAATAATGAAAACAATTTTCGGCTCAAAACGATAAATTAAACTGACATTATTTTACGATGCTTTACAAAATGAATATGATAAAGTATTTTATTTTGGACCTAGTCATCTACTCAATTATTATAACATATTTCAGTGGGCTTTTTAAAATAAAATAAGTAAAGATTTTTTTGAAATTTTTATTAGTAAATGCATAGTCATATATAGGGTGTAACAATACTAGTGCACCATATTTTTACAGGTCATCTAGTACATGCTAAGGATCATGTTTACCACAAAAAAAGTCATGAAAACAACAACATATTTTATTAAATTTATCATCACAGTCGCCAAATTGTACGCATAACGCCGGTCTCTATGAACGTACTCGATCGTTGACCCCTAGGTCATTCAACTTTTTTTGTGGTAAACATGATCCTTAGCATGTACTAGATGACCTGTAAAAATATGGTGCACTAGTATTGTTACGTTAAATTAATTAATACATTTTACTTAAAAATCTAATTTAAAATAAAAATAATGTCTTAGGTACAAACAGAGAAAGATAAAGCTATTTAAGAAAACGTAAATGGAATATGTGAATAAAATATAAACGGTTATAAATAAATGCATAAGTAAAAAAGAATTACATTTATTTGTAGCCCAAAAACGGCTGAACCGATTTTGATGAAAATTGGTAAGGAGGTTGATTATAATACAATATACTAACTAATACCAATCTTCAGGTCGATAATAAACTGAACCTCGTCTTTTTGGAAATCGGTTAAATATTTGAGAAGACACTCAATCATTGAATGTGCTAATATAATTTTTAAAGGAATCTTAATTTTACGGGTTTGTCTTAGAATATATATTTTAACATTTTGACCGCCACGTCAAAAAAAGTAAAACGTGCCCTCAGCACCAAGCTAAGAATTCATCCATAAATACCTACATTATAGTAGTGAGTTCGGAATTATATCGATTGAAACTGACTATTAAAAGTCTGTCATGTAGTCGTGACAGTGGCTATCTGGACACTTTTTGGCTTGTCATCTATACGTGACAGTGGCGGTCAAAAGGTTAAAGTATGCCCGATTATATGTAGTAAATACCAGTAAAGTCATTCCGAGCGTCATTCCTGTAAATAAGAAAAAAATAACAAAATTCAGACAGAGAAATCCAATTTACTACTGTACTAGAACTAAAAATCATGTTCAGAGTAGAGAAGAATGTTGATACGATAGAGAAGACTCTGGAGAAGATGGAGAAGAATCATAAGAAGGTGGAGAAGATTATGGTAATATAATAGCACGTGGAGAAGATAATGGAGTGTGGAGAAGATTATGGAGTAGATGGCGGAGAATATATGGAGAAGATCGAGAGGAAACTGGCCAAGGTGAAATAAACTGGGAAAATGGCGGAGAATTGGAGAATGTCACAATGATCATGGGGTGATACGGTAGAATGACTGCCTCGTTGGTCTAGTGGTCGCAAGGCACGACTGCTGTGCACGGGGTCTTGGGTTCGTATCCCGGGTCGGGCCGAAATCGCTTTGTGGGTTTTGAGAAACTTTCATAAAGCAGCCTGGAGTCTGGAAGTTGGTAATTGATTCACCCGCGCATCGGGTCGCACGTTGCAGTCGGTCCTGCTTGTGATCTCTCTCCGGTCGTGTCGGATTGCCGTCCCATCGGACTATGAGAGTGAGGGAATAGAGAGTGCACCTGTGTCCGCGATAATGTGCGTGCACTATAATATGTCCTGCGCAGCTGGCTGATCTCCATAAAAGAGCCGACAATCGGCCTGGACGACATCATCACATGGTAGAATGTGGTGAAAGTTGAGAAGAAAGCGGCGAAAGAGATAAAGAAGAATGGAAAGTGGGTCAATTTACTATACCTTACTTACCTTAAGCAGTGTGCGGTGCCGCAGGGGGTGGGAAGCATCGCACGTGTTCCACACCAGCTCTCTCGTCGTCAGCCGCGAGGTGTCGCGCTAGTACACCAAATATTTGCGAGTTCAGCACTTGGAAGCGACGGATGCGGTCCACCATGCGTTTGAGAGGCTGTAAGGAAAAATAATATAAATTTATTTTAGCTGTTGCCCGCGACGTCATCCGCGTGGGCATTAGGATTAAACATTTAACCCCCTCCCCCCCCCCGTAGTGATAGCGTGATAATATGTAGCCTATATGTTGACCCGACCTCTTTGTTACATTCATGCCGAATTTGAAGCAAATCCTTGCAGTACTTATTTATTTATTTATTTTAACTTTTTGAGATTAGCCCGGACATACATACAGACAAACAGACAAAAATTCTAAAAACTATCTTTTTGGCTTCGATATCGATTGCAGATCACGCCCTAATTATTCTTTAAGAAAAATATTTAATGTACAGTTTTGACTTTTCTACGATTTGATTATATGTTTAGATAATATTCATTAAAAAATTATAAGGAGTCGTGGTGGCCTAGTGGGTAAAGAGCCAACCTCTCAAGTATGAGTGCGTAGGTTCGATTCCAGGTCAGGCAAGTACCAATGCAACTTTTCTAAGTTTGCATGTACTTTCTAAGTATATATTGGACACCAATGACTGTGTTTCGGATGGCACGTTAAACTGTGCGGGAATCGAACCCAGGACTATCAGCTCGGCAATCCGGAGAGGTAACCATTGCGGCAACGGTGTCGTCAATACATGTATATAAGGTCTAACAAAACTAGTGCACCATATGTTTACAGGTCATCTAGTACATGCTAAGGATCATGTTTACCACAAAAAAGTTGAATGACCTAGGGGTCAACGATCGAGCGCGTTCATAGAGACCGGCGTTATGCGTAAGAACACAATTACAATTTGGCGACTGTGATGATAAATTTAATAAAATATGTTGTTGTTTTCATGACTTTTTTGTGGTAAACATGATCCTTAGCATGTACTAGATGACCTGTAAAAATATGGTGCACTAGTATTGTTAGACAATATTAAATTACTTACAATTCCCTTGACGAGTTCATCTTTCCCGTCGACTCTTTGGACCTTCAAGATGTGGTAGCAGAAATCCAGAGCCTCGAATCTGCGTTGTTGACCGAGCAGGGCTATGATGGTACACCCAGCCCAGTGCAGACCTTCGCCGAATAGCTCCCTAGGAAAATAATTTTGATGGTATACAGGCCGATTGTCGGCTACGGCGGCCGTTCTAAAGAGATCAGCCAGCTGCGCAGGACATATTATAGTGCACAAGCATTTGTGTAGACACAGGTGCACTCTCTATTCCCTCACTCTCATAGTCCGATGGGACGGCAATCCGACACGACCGGAGAGAGATCAAGACCGGGAAATAATATTGATGGTTTTAACCTTTTGAGCGCCACGTAAAAAAAGAAAGACATGCCCTCAGCGCCAAGCTAAGAATTCATCCATAAATACCTACAATATAGTAGTGAGTTCGGAATTATATCGGTTGAAACTGACTATTAATTTTGAACTATAAAAGTCTGTCATGTAGTCGTGACCGTGGCGTGCTAGGCACTTTTTGGCTTGTCATTTATACGTGACTGCTGGCGATCAAATGACAGCCAGGACCTAACAATTTAACGTGCCTTCCGAAACACGGAGGAACTCGTCATGACAAGATGGCCACACATCCACAGACCGACCGCGCCAAGCGTTGCTTAACCTAATGATCGATCGACCCGTGCGACTGTTACTTAGCCACGAGCTCCTCTGCAACTGCTACTTAGCCATGAGCTCCTCTGCAGCTGTTACTTAGCCACGAGCTCATCTGCAGCTGTTACTTAGCCACGAGCTCATCTGCAGCTGTTACTTAGCCACGAGCTCCTCTGCAGCTGTTACTTAGCCACGAGCTCCTCTGCAGCTGCTACTTAGCCACGAGCTCCTCTGCAGCTGTTACTTAGCCACGAGCTCCTCTGCAGCTGCTACTTAGCCACGAGCTCCACTACTGCTGTTACTTAGCCACGAGCTCCACTACTGCTGTTACTTAGCCACGAGCTCCTCTGCAACTGCTACTTAGCCACGAGCTCCTCTGTAGCTACTACTTAGCCACGAGCTCCACTACAGCTGCTACTTAGCCCCGAGCTCATCTGCAGCTGTTACTTAGCCACGAGCTCATCTGCAGCTGTTACTTAGCCACGAGCTCATCTGCAGCTGTTACTTAGCCACGAAACCCTCTGCGGTTGTCATTTAGCCACGAGTTCCACTGCAGCTGTTACTTAGCCACGAGCTCCACAACAGCTGCTACTTAGCCACGAGCACCTGACATTGTTTTATTAAAATATACTCACTCTACAGTAAACTGCGTGTCTCCAACGGGAATGCAATACAAGAACTGCAGCGCGGACCACAGTCTGAAACAAAACAAGAATCAACGTTTAGCTAGCGGGTTAATGGCAAGGGTCGCCATTAATAGCGAGGATCGCCATTTAAAGCGAGAGTCATTATAAACTGTGAAGGTAACTCTCGTACCAGTGGTAGTCGGTGGTGGTGTCACGAAAATTGCAAGATAGCGAGGTTCGCCATAAATAGGAAGAGTCGTCATAAACAGCGAGAATGGGCATAAACAGCGAAGGTAACAGTCTAACAGTCGTGCTCGGTAGTGATCTTAGTATCAAGTGTCGAGAAAATTGCTGTTAATAACGAGGGTCGCCATAGATAGGCGGGTCGCCATAAACAGCGCCAGTAACTCTCCTATTTGTGCAACTCGGTTGTGATGTGAGTAGCAATAGACCATAGCAGACCTTCGCGACACAATGGAGGGGTCACTAATAGCTGGACAATCGTCAATAAACGCGAGTGCTAACGACACGAAGATCACTATAAACAGCGACTATCGCCATAAACAGCGAGGGCTGCTCTTAACAGCGAGAATCACCATATACATTATAAGAATAAGCCATCAATAACGAGGGTTGCCATTAATAGCGAGAATCACCATAAACAGCGAGAGTCGCCATAAACAGCGAGAGTCGCCATAAACAGCGAGAGTCGCCATTAACAGCGAGAGCACTCCTCGTACCTGTGGAACTCGGTGGTGGTATCGGTGTGGTGCGGCGCGTGGTGGTGGGGCGCGGGGGGGGCGGGCCACTGCGGCGCGGTCAGGCAGGCGCGCAGCCGCCGCAGCACCACGGAGAAGAGAGACAGGCCGCAGCACAGCCGCTCGCGCGTCAGCAGGTCACCCTCGCGGGACAGCTGACCTTGCTGGAAGATTATAATATCCCCCACACATTCACACAACGTCATCTAGTCCCAAACTAAGCAGAGCTCGTACTGTGGGCACTAGACAACTGATAAACGTACTTATATACTGTTCTTCTGTAAATACATACATATTATACATAGGAACACCCAGACTAAGTCAAACACTCATGTTCATGCACACAAATGTTTCACTTATGCGGGAATCGAACCCGCGACCTATAGCGTGGCAGGAAGATATTTTTATACGTTTTATCGTGGTGGCCTAGTTGTTAGAGCCTACCTCTTAAGTATGAGGGCGTAGAATCGATTCCAGGTCGGGCAAGTACCAATGCAACTTTTCTAAGTTTGTATGTACTTTCTAAGTATATCTTGGACACCAATGACTGTTTCGGATGGCACGTTAAACTGTAGGTCCCGGCTGTCATTGAACATCCTTGGCAGTCGTTACGGGTAGTCAGAAGCCAGTAAGTCTGACGCCAGTCTAACCAAGGGGTATTGGGTTGCCCGAGTAAGTCAGATAGGCAGTCGCTCCTTGTAAAACACTGGTATTCAGCTGAATCCGGTTAGACTAGAAGCCGACCCCAACATAGTTGGGAAAAGGCTCAGGAGATGATGATGATTTATAAGTATTTAAAATGACTCTCTGGGGAGTTTGTTGCGCCACTTCTTCTTCCCAGCGAGAACACATAGGAAGTGGTGAAGGGTGGCCGTTTTTGGGGGCTGTCTTTTGTAATATTTGACGTTCAAAAAGTGCTGTATTACAGCCAAGTATGAATAAATGATTTTGAGTTTTTTTTTTACTGAAAACTTACTTTAGCTGTACCATATTTGTCAACGTTTTGTACAATCTGTAGCGCCGCGTACTTCGCCTCCAGTCGCTTCTGTTTCGTCTCTGGTTTCTCTCCCTCTGTTGAAAATATAATAATTATTATTTATTTACTAGCGACCCGCCCCGGCTTCGCACGGGTGCAATGCTGATACTAAAATTATACATATAAACCTTCCCCTTGAATCACTCTATCTATTAAAAAAAACCGCATCAAAATCCGTTGCGTAGTTTCAAAGATTTAAGCATACAAAGGGACATAGGGACAGAGAAAGCGACTTTGTTTTATACTATGTAGTGATGATGATACATATATACGGTGACTGGTAATTAGTGACCGATATTTAAACACGTGATTGTACTCATGATCACAAACAACTTTTCCGAAGAAACAATTTGTTTTTTTTTTTATCATTATAGCAAAATTCAAATTTCGCGATTCTTACTGC
This sequence comes from Heliothis peltigera, assembly GCA_958496145.1. Lineage (NCBI taxonomy): Eukaryota > Metazoa > Arthropoda > Insecta > Lepidoptera > Noctuidae > Heliothis > Heliothis peltigera. The sequence continues at coordinate 4,025,390 of OY292351.1, forward strand.
GTTTCGCGATAATAATGAATATTTTTTCAAATCTCACATTTTTTTATTATGAACGTTTACTAGTCATTGGATACATGAACTGGGCTGCTTTTGTAAAACGACTAACAATACTAGTGCACCATATTTTTAGAAGTCATCTAGTACAAGCTAAGGATCATGTTTATCACAAAAAAGTCATGAAAACAACAAATTATTTTATTATTATTGTTATTTTTAATTTATCATCATATACGCCAAATTAAGATGATGACTAGGTCAAAAATAAAATACTTAATCATATTCAGGGCCAGTTTCACAGGTTGCTGATAAGTTCCAGATAGTTTATCTGGCAAACAATTTCATACAAATTCTGTTCCATTTTTTTAATTTATCTGATAGATAGTGGCTATCCGTAACCTATGAAACTGGCCCTCAATTTTGCAAAACATCTTAAAATAATGTCAGTTTAATTTATGGTAGAACCAAAAATTGTTTTAATTTTTTTTATTGATAATACAATCGAAATAAGCATACGGCTTGATGTGAAAAATCTGTGACGTCATAGTTTGCGTTTTCATACAAATTGCATAGAGAGTAACCGTTTTTGACAGTTCTATAAAAGTATTGAATTTGACTAGATGTCGCCTACTGTATTACATACCTGCTGCGAAGGGTCTAGGTAGAATATTCTGGAAGGGCGCAGCATGGAGCAAATCTGTCACTTCCTCTTGACTGAGCGCCTAGAAAAATAAAATAAATCACACTAAAATATACAAAAGTCGTGGTGGCCTAGTGGTTAAAGCACCAGCCTCTCAAGTACGAGTGTGTTCAATTCCAAGGCAGACAAGCACCGTTTTCTAAGTTATATGACCTTTCTAAGTCGAGAAGACGAGAAGTGGTCGCCTAGTGATTAAAGAGTCAACCTCTCAAGTGTGAGGGCGTGGGTTCGATTTCTGGTCGGGCAAGTACCAATGCAACTTTTCTAAGTTTGTATGTACTTTCTAAGTATATCTTGGACACCAATGACTGTGTCCGGATGGCACGTTAAACTGTAGGTCCCCGCTGTCATTGAACATCCTTGGCAGTCAGAAGCCAGTAAGTCTGACGCCAGTCTAACCAAGGGGTATTGGGTTGCCCGGGTAACTGGGTTGAGGAGGTCAGACAGGCAGTCGCTCCATGTGGCACACTGTAATCAGCTGCATCCGGTTAGACTGGAAGCCGACCCCAACATAGCTTGGGAAAAAGCTAGGCAGACTATGAAATAATATATCGGGACACCTTTTTCACACACGGTCGGTTAGCCTGTGTTATGGGTGCCAACACAACTGATAAATTACATATATTTTACACATATATTTTCACAAATACATATTATAACACCCAAACCACGGCCAACAAGCATGCTCATCACCCAAATGTCGACAGTGCCGGGAATCGAACCCGGGACCCTTAGCACGGCAGTCCGACGTGGTAACCATTGCGCCATCGGGGTCGTCATGAATACAAAATAACAAATTTATGAAATTCATAGATAGCTGGTCACATAAAGAAGAATCTGTGAAAGAGAAAGTTCTGTGTATATATAATAAGTAAATAGATATAAATAATTAACAAATAGATAAATAAATTTAAAAAAAAACATATTAAATAACTATATGTACAAATAATTGATATATAGATATAAATAGTCCTGTAACTAGAGCAGGTAAGCATATTTAAATATATACATATATTATATATATATATTCCGTTAGTTTAAAATAATTGATAAAAAAATTCCTAGAAATATATAAGCACCAACTTAACTACCTAGTTTTTAAGTAAATTTGCTGCGCCCTAACAGGGTAATGTATACTTAGTTATAAGAATGCATTTTTTGTAACTGTAATTGTATATGTTATGCAATAAATAAATAAATATATTCTTCTTACCTGCTCTATAAGCATACAGAAGAGTATAATATTGCCTAGCTCCCTGAACGCGTGGAACAACTCAGTCCTGGCATCCGGATACTGGACTATGTCTGTCAACTGGGCGTGGTAGTAACCCAGGACCCCTGCAGGAGAAAACAATATATTTAACTAGCTGTCCCCAGCGGTTTCACCCGCATCTTTGGTTACTGCTCCGCTCCCATGTGTCTTAGCGTGATGGTATATAGCCTATAGCCTTCCTAGATAAATGGGCTATCTAACACTGAAAGATTTTTTCAAATCGAACCAGTAGTTTCGGAGATTAGCGCGTTCAAACAAACAAACAAACAAACTCTTCAGCTTTATAATATTAGTATAGATATAGTCATCAATCACTATCGCGGTGGCCCAGTGGGGTAAGAGCCAACCTCTCAAGTATGAGGGCGAACCCACGCCCGTAGAAAATATAAAAGCTAATAAATAAGTACATAAATAATGATGGATGTTGATGTATGATGTTGAATGACGTTGTATGATGATGACGCGTGACACATACCGTTGGATCCGTAATCGTATCTGGGCAGCTTGCAGTGTCGGGGCATGGCGGCCTGCAGCGCCCGCGTGAACTGCGCGATGCAGCCGTGCACCAGCCCGCGCGCCACGTCCAGCAGCTCGGACACCACCACCGCCACGCCCTGGTAGCCCAGCAGCCGCACCAGCGCGTGCAGGTGCTGGGCACCCACGAAACCTGAACACAACATATATTATGAGAGAATGTAAGAAATGAGGAGAGGAGAGGAGAGGAGAGGAGAGGAGAGGAGAGGAGAGGAGAGGAGAGGAGAGGAGAGGAGAGGAGAGGAGAGGAGAGGAGAGGAGAGGAGAGGAGAGGAGAGGAGAGGAGAGGAGAGGAGAGGAGAGGAGAGGAGAGGAGAGGAGAGGAGAGGAGAGGAGAGGAGAGGAGAGGAGAGGAGAGGAGAGGAGAGGAGAGGAGAGGAGAGGAGAGGAGAGGAGAGGAGAGGAGAGGAGAGGAGAGGAGAGGAGAGGAGAGGAGAGGAGAGGAGAGGAGAGGAGAGGAGAGGAGAGGAGAGGAGAGGAGAGGAGAGGAGAGGAGAGGAGAGGAGAGGAGAGGAGAGGAGAGGAGAGGAGAGGAGAGGAGAGGAGAGGAGAGGAGAGGAGAGGAGAGGAGAGGAGAGGAGAGGAGAGGAGAGGAGAGGAGAGGAGAGGAGAGGAGAGGAGAGGAGAGGAGAGGAGAGGAGAGGAGAGGAGAGGAGAGTAATAAAACTTAACTAAAAACTACTATCTATAATAATTAGAACTAACAAAAAATATATATCTAAATTAACATACTTATATATACATACATACACGTCAGGCATCGAAGTATGAGCGTGACGTGTTATATGTCCTGTTATATCTTATATCCCTCATCTATGTTATATCTTGTTCTAAGCGTGGGTTGTTATACTAACCGACATATTGCGCGTACTGAGCGGAGTAGGCCAGGCTGAGCTGCTTGGAGCCCCACAGCAGCGCGTGCCCGTACTGCTGCGGCTTCTCCCTGGACACGCCCGCCGCGAACTGGATGCCGCGACACTTTACGAAGCTGGAAAAAAAACATTTTTGTATATCTTGGACACCAATGACTGTGTTTCGGATGGCACGCTAAACTGTAGGTCCCGGCTGTCATTGAACATCATTGGCAGTCGTTACGGGTAGTCAGAAGCCAGTAAGTCTGACGCCAGTCTAACCAAGGGGTATTTGGTTGCCCGGGTAACAGGTCACAGGTTGGACAGGTCCATTCAAACTTGTATGACACTATCCTCAAAAGGTCATTTCAGACACAAGCCTACATTGCTCATCCATACTTAAGTATGTAATCTCTTTATGTCTGGACTCTAAAAGAGACTGTGACCCTTGAGTTTGTTTCGGCGTTTCTTCTCAAGGTAGTCAGTTAGGAAATGCCGACCTCATCTCGTTCTTTCTTCCTAAGAAAAGTGTTGATTTCAACCTATTTGCAAAATAAATATCATTTATCATTTAACTGGGTTGAGGAGGTCTGATAGGCAGTCGCTCCTTGTAAAACACTGGTACTCAGCTGAATCCGGTTAGGCTCGGGAGATGATTGATATTAGACATCTAAGGGCCAGTTTCACCGGTTGCTGAAAAATTCCAGATAGTTTATCTGGCAGATAATTTCATACAAATTCTGCTCCATTTTTCAATTTATTGGGTAGATAGTGGCTATCCGTAAACTGTGAAACTGGCTCTAAAAGGCCAAAAAATTAGCGAAAATACACTCACCGGTCCGTAGCTGCATTGTAACAATAATTTGGCAAAAAATCAAAATTCAGCTCCCAGAACACGTGTAGGGTTATCCTGCCATAGGGAGCCAGAACACCATGGTCTGACTCTCGGAGTATAGCGTCGAAGTCATCCAGAGTCAAGTAACGGCTTAAAAGCTTGTGGCAAAGCCTATTGACTGATATCAGACCTTCTAGTTCCTGGAGAAAATAATTACATTGGAATGATTACTAGGTCAAATAAGTTGAACAAAGTGATGGAACAAAATGATTTAAAGCATGAGAATACACAGAATTATAAATAAATTAAAAGAAAAATCTTTTTTTAAAAAGCTTTTATAGTCCGCCGTATTGGATTTAGAATAACGTCAAATTATTTTTTCACTGTCAAGTCACTGTCAATAAGTCCTTTCATTTGATACCCATATTGTTGAAATTCATTAAAAATAACTACTCCGCCATCTTGTGTGGCCCGCCATATTGGATTTAGAATAACGTCATATAACATATCTTGCATTGTCATCCAGACTGAACGTGTATACAAAATTTCAGCTCAATCGGTTGAAGATATCTACTTCAAAATTGAGTTCAAAGAATCCACCGTAACATACATACACGGCAAGTTAAATAAAAGCTTTTAAAATACAATACTTTATCATCTATATGTACATATAATAAAATCGTAGAAAGGTCAAAATAATTTTTTTTTAAAGAATAATTGGGGCGTGATCGATAATCGATATCGAAGCCAAAAATATAGTTTTTAGAATTTTTGTCTGTTTAACTGTATGTATGTCCGGGATAATCTCAAAAAGTACTGCATGGATTTGCTTCAAATTTCGCAGGAATATAACTAAGAGGTCGGGTCAACATATAGGGTACATATTATCACGCTATCACTACGGGGGGAGGGTGAATGTTTAATCACCTAATGCCCACGCGGACGACGTAGAACAGCTAGTACATAATATATAAGGTGTAACAAAACTAGAGCACCATATTTTTACAGGTCATCTAGTACATGCTAAGGATCATGTTTACCACAAAAAAGTTGAATGACTTAGGGGTCAACGATCGAGCGGGTTCATTGAATTTTATTGTATATGTATATAGATGTATATATATACTCACCACAACGCCTGTAATATCTCCCGCTTCGAATTTGGCGACGGCCGCGTCTAAGGCTCTATGCATGTCAGCGTTGATTCGCTGGGCAACCTGACAAATACATACATAATACATTTTTAACTGCCTCGTTGGTCTAGTGGTCGCAAGGCGCGACTGCTGTGCACAGGGTCTCGGGTCGAAATCGCTTTGTGGGTTTTGAGAAACTTTCATAAAGCAGCCCGGAGTTTGGAAGTTGGTGATTGATACACCCGTGCATCGTGTCGCACGTTGCAGTCGGTCCTGCTTGTGATCTCTCTCCGGTCGTGTCGGGTTGCCGTCCCATCGGACTATGAGAGTGAGGGAATAGAGAGTGCACCTGTGTCTGCGCGAATGCTTGTGCACTATAATATATTATGTCCTGCGCAGCTGGCTGATCTCCTTAAAAGAAAACGGCCGCCGTAGTCAACAATCGGCCTGGATGCCATCATTTACTGCTTAACTACATAAAAATGTCGGCTGTACCGAGAATCGAACCCGGAACCCCCAGCTCGGCAGTCCGGCGTGGTTACCATTGCGCCAACGGGGTCGTTGTAAAATAAAATAACTAGAAATAAACTTACCAAAGCGCATAGGTCGACATGCCTGCCTAAGAGTGCCACATGGCGCTGCCGCAGCAGGGAGGCGTACCTCCCGGCGGCCGAGCCCGTGGACGCGCCTCGGGCCGCGCATTCTGCTCGGTACCTCTTATCTAACAGCATGCTGCCGACAAAATATGAGCTGTTAGTGTCTAAACACACTATGCCGAACGTTCGCAACCGAAATTCCGCGGCTGATTTTACGTTCCAACGTATTCGGATGAAAGTGCCGAACGTACGCGACCGAAATTCCGCGGCTAATTTTACGTACCAACGTATTCGGCTGAAAGTACCGAACTTACGCGACCGAAATTCCGAGGCTGATTTTACGTACCAACGTATTCGGCTGAAAGTGCCGAACGTACGCGACCGAAATTCCGCGGCTGATTTTACGTTCCAACGTATTCGGCTGAAAGTGCCGAACTTACGCGGCAGAAATTCAGTTGCGCAATTTTGTGTGTATATTCAGTGTTCCGAGCGCTGTCGATCTCCGTCGGCAATCGAACCGAATTTCGGTCGCGTATAATGTGTGTTCTACAGAATACGTTGCCGCCGAATTTCCGCTGAACTTACGCCCGACTGAAGTTCGGCTGTACGCTATAACGCAACGTAATTTCGGCATAATGTGTCGCCAGTAATTCAAATAGCATTGCAGGCGTAATCATGCCGAACTTCCGTCGCGTATCCTCGGCATAGTGTGTTTAGACACTTAGGCCTCTCGCCCACGGCGACTTTTTGTAGCGATGTAGCCGCGATACCGTCGCGAGTAGGCATCGATACAGACGCTGTGGCTAGCTGTGTGCCCTCGCCCACGGGACCAGATTCAGTCGCGATGTAGTTACACTGATGTTCGGCACACTCCCTCCCCCCTCTGTTCTTTCTCCGATGTCGTCCAACGCTGTCGCGCGTTTGTATCGATACAATCGCGATGCAGTAGCGACTAACGCGCGTTAGGAGCGAAAAGTACAAAAAGTCACCGTGGGCGAGGGGCCTAAGTGCTCATAACTTTTGAATGAGCAGGTAGAATTCCATCATTTATAGCTCAGCATTTGTGTAATTAAACCAGCTATCGATTGGTATAAACTTCATCAAAATTTGACTATCCATTTAGGAGGTATGAGTCATTAAACACACTTGACCTTTTCAAACCCCCCTGTTTTTTTGTAGGGGGATAAATTTTCTCTATTATAATTTTGTCTGTATGTTCGTCACTCACCTGCTGGCCAGCTGTTTGTAGTGAGCATACACTTGCTCAGAAAGCTTGTACACAAATTGGTGGAAACACAGATTGACCTCGTCATATATAAGTACGCATAACTTTTGAACGAGTAGATGGAATTCCATCATTTATAGCTCAGCATTTGCGTAATTAAACCAGCTATCGATTGATATGATCCTCATCAAAATCTAACTATCCATTTAGGAGCTACGACTCATAAAACACACTTGACCTTTTTCAACCCCCCCCCCCCCCCCGCCCCGTTTTTTTGTAGATGGATAAATTGTTATTTTATTTTATGATTACAAACAGTAGCATAATCTTGACTAACAATTATGTGTACATTAAATACACTTGACCTAATGCCCCCCCCCCCCCGACTCGTTTGTTTGTGGGGGGGGGGGGGGTAAATTGTTACTAGTAATATTTTGTCTGTCTGTCCATCACTCACCTGCTGGCCAGCTGTTTGTAATGCGCATACACCTGCTCAGAAAGCTTGTACACAAATTGGTCGAAACACAGATTGACCTCGGCTTCCACCTCGTCATAGAGAAACTGTTTGCGAAACACTGTTAGGGCATACTGCGCCGAATCGTTGTACAAATCCAGTGGATAAAGGACGTACCTGCAAAGGAAATTGAACGTTATATAAGGTCTAACAAAACTGGTGCACCATATTTTAAAAGCTTTTATTTAACTTGCCGTGTATGTATGTTACGGTGGATTCTTTGAACTCAATTTTGAAGTAGATATCTTCAACCGATTGAGCTGAAATTTTGTATACACGTTCAGTTTGGATGACAATGCAAGATATGTTATATGACGTCAGTCTAAATCCAATATGGCGGACCGTCCAAGATGGCGGAGTAGTTATTTTTAATGAATTTCAACAATATGGGTATCAAATGAAAGGGCTTATTGAGAGTGACTTAAAAAATAATTTGACGTTATTCTAAATCCAATATGGCGGACTATAAAAGCTTTTTTAAATAAAGATTTTTTTACAGGTCATCTGGTACATGCTAAGGATCATGTTTACCAGAAAAAAGTTGAATGACCTAGGGGTCAACGATCGAGCGCGTTCATAGAGACCGGCGTTATGCGTAAGAACACAATTACAATTTGGCGAATGTGATGATAAATTTAATAAAATATGTTGTTGTTTTCATGACTTTTTATGGTAAACATGATCCTTAGCATGTTCTAGATGACCTGTGAAAATATGGTACACTATTTTTGAAACACCCTTTATATATGTATATCACCTTTTGACCGCGATAGTCACGTATAGATGACAGACCATAAAGTGCCCAGCACGCCACGGTCACGACTACATGACAGACTTTTAAAGTTTAACTTTTTGACCAACAGTCCTACCAAGGGGGTAGCGGGTTGCCCAGGTAACTGGGTTGAGGAGGTCAAACAGACAATCGCTCCATGTGTCACACTGGTACTCAGCTGCATCCAGTCAAGACTGGAAGCCGACCCCAACATAGCTTGGGAAAAGGCGAAACTTTGTGTGTGTGTGTGTAAGTTTGTTACCTCTTCACTTCCAAACGGCTGAACGAATTTTGATGAAACTTTGCAGTAATATAGCCTATATATCAAAGTAACATATTGGGTACTTTTTATCCTGGTAATGATGATGATGAGATACTTACTCCATCATAGCGGGTTCCTTGGTCCTCAGGATATGGTCAGTGAGTATCCATGGCATAGACATTTCTATGGGGAATTGGATGCGTTTCTCCATGGTGATAAGGTCATTGCACTCTTCGTTATGTTGGTGACGCACCATGCATTTCTGTGGTCAAAAATATAAGGTTTATAACTCCATCTCCTTTCTGAAGTCGTGGTGGCCTATTGGTTAAAGAGCCAACCTATCAAGTGTGAGGGCGTGGGTTCGATTCCAGGTCGGGCAAGTACCAATGCAACTTTTCTGAGTTTGTATGTACTTTCTAAGTATATCTTGGACATTAATGACTGTGTTTCGGATGGCACGTTAAACTGTAGGTCCCGGCTGTCATTGAACATCCTTGGCAGTCGTTACGGGTAGTCAGAAGCCAGTAAGTCTAACGCCAGTCTAACCAAGGGGTATTAGGTTGCCCGGGTAACTGGTTTGAGGAGGTCAGAGGCAGTCGCTCCTTGTAAAACACTGGTACTCAGCTAAATCCGATTAGACTGGAAGCCGACCCCAACATAGTTGGGAAAAAGGCTCAGGGGATGATGACTACGCTATCTGGTGAATATTTTGTATACTTACGTTAACTTTTCGTCCCATTGTCATTTCTAGATAGAACTCTCTGTACCACAGTTGAGATAAATCGCAGCATTTTTGCAGAGAATCTGTGAATAAAATAAACAATAATTATAATATTGGGACACCTTTTCACACACGGTCTGTTAGCCCCAAGGTAAGCTATTGATTAGCTTGTGTTATGGGTGCCAACACAACTGATAAACTACATATACTTTACACATATATATTTACAACACATAGACCACAGCCAATAAGCTGAGCATCATCACACAAATGTCGACTTTACCGGGAATCGAACCCGGGACTCTTGGGCTCGGCAGTCCGACGTGGAAAATGCGCTAACAGGGTCGTCAAACATTATCCTTACTAATATTATAAATGCGAAAGTAATTCTGTCTGTCTGTCGCGTTTTCACGCAAAATCTACTGGACCAGACTTCTCGGAGATTAGAGCTATAGTAACTATCTTGTTAGGTGGTCATGCTGTCAGATAGTCTTGTGTGAAATTGTCTAATGGTCATGTTGTCAGATGGTCAAGTTGGCAGATAGTCAAGTTGTCAGACAGTCAAGTTGTCAGATGATCAATTTGTCAGATGGTCAAGTTATCAGATGGTCAAGTTGTCCGATGGTCAAGTTGTCAGATGGTCAAGTTGTCAGATGGTCAAGTTATCAGATGGTCAAGTTGTCAGATGGTCAAGTTGTCAGATGGTCAAGTTGTTAGATGGTCAAGTTGTCAGATGGTCAAGTTGTCAGATGGTCAAGTTATCAGATGGTCAAGTTATCAGATGGTCAAGTTGTCAGATGGTCAAGTTATCAGATGGTCAAGTTATCAGATGGTCAAGTTGTCAGATGGTCAAGTTATCAGATGGTCAAGTTGTCAGATGGTCAAGTTGTCAGATGGTCAAGTTGTCAGATGGTCAAGTTGTCAGATGGTCAAGTTATCAGATGGTCAAGTTATCAGATGGTCAAGTTATCAGATGGTCAAGTTGTCAGATGGTCAAGTTGTCAGATGATCAAGTTGTCAGATGGTCAAGTTGTCAGATGATCAAGTTGTCAGATGGTCAAGTTTTCAGATGGTCATGTTGTCAGCGAAATTTCTTTGCTGAGATTCTGGTATAATCTTAAATTAACCATATAATATACCTTAATGAATCGGATAGTCTTCTAAACAAGTTTTGAAAGCAATATAAGCGTCAGTTTAATAAAAACACAATCGAAAAACATAACCCTCCTTCTAGCACAGTCGGGTAAAATCATACTCACCGGACAAGTTAAGCAGATATCCCCAGAAAAAGCTCAATCGATGGAAAGTCTCAATCTGGGTGAGGGTCCCGGCGTCCAGGTCTTTACGCAGGGTCCTCCGCCCCCCGGACTTATCGGAGATCAGAGCTTCGAGCTGCGTCCGTACCATGTACAGCTGGGTTGATGACGGACCTGTGGAAATAAAAATGATGATGATGATGGCATCCAGACTGCTTTTTGGCTACGACGGCCGTTCTAAGGAGATCAATCAGCTGCGCAGGACATATTATAGTGCACGCATATTTGCGCGGACACAGGTGCACTCTCTATTCCCTCACTGTCATAGTCCGATGGGACGGCAATCCGACACGACCGGAGAGAGATCATAAGCAGGACCGACTGCAACGTGCGACCCGATGCAGGGGTGTATCAATCACCAACTTCCAGACTCCGGGCTGCTTTTATCAGTATTTTAAAAATCCCAAAAATCGGCCCAACCTTTTTTTACGGGGGACATCATCAAATGACCCTTCCCGCTGTGTGTGCAGCTGGAGGGACTGTCAAACTCTTACTGACTAAAACCCACTATGTCCCTTCTAGAGGTCCCAGTGTGCCAAGGCCAAGGTAACTCTTACTAACAAGCCACAGCCCAGGCAAAAAAAGCGGCCCAACCTGTGAATCGAACCCGTGACCCCGTGCACAGCAGTCGCGCTATCCTAATGATAATTTGCAACACCCAATGGTACATATAACTAAAGGTAGCCGGTGTTTCAGGAGGCAGTAATTGCACTAGGGAAACTCACCAACATTCCGCCTAGGCACTTTAATAGTGAAGCTAGCCTCGCCATCCTTCTTGCCTCGCAGCGCGGGATCCTGCTGCGGTTCGCAGCCGCGCGCCCAGTCTCCGCAAGTCTCGCGCACTGACACTATGATACTGGGAAAATTAAAAAAAAAATTTGGTTAAAGTTGGTCAATTTGGTCATGTTGTCAGATGGTCATGCTGTCAGATGATCATGATGTCAGTTTTGGTCATATTGTCAGATGGTTATTATGTAATTACAACTAAACTGCATTTTAAATCTATTTTATTCTTTAACTTTCTGAGCGGTTTTTTTAAGCATGAACTGGACAAAATCCTGCAGTGCGACCCATGATCACTTGTTAGCCTTTGTGGCAATGACATTTATCATTTTAATTGGGTATTTGACTGTTTTTTTTTTATTATTTATATCAAAGGTAACATTTTCAAAAACCAAAAACAGAATCAATTTTTGAAATTCGTTGAGAAATAGTTAATTTATAAACCTTTCAAAAGTCAAACAGTTTACATATTTATTTATTCATTAGTCAAACAGTTACATAACAGACAAAGGATGCACATACAAGCTTGTGACGTCACCGCTATTTGATCACGCATGTGCAAAAGAGATAGCAAGATGTCCCCACTATGATCCCACTCTTCATCATACAAATATAAAAAAATTTGATTGCTGCTCCATTTATCAACCAATTTTGACGCTGTTTTCAGAAAAATGTTCCTTGCGTGCGTTTATTTGTTTTGTCAAAAATGTTGTACAAAATCAAACACAGTCAAATACCCTATTGCTCATATTGTCAGAATATTATTTAGATAGTCACGTCAGCTGGCCGTGTTGTCAGATAATCATGTATCACTTTGTCAAATTTGGTCAAATTGTCAGACATGGTAATAAAAAAAAAATCTCACCTTCGAATCAAATCCTTCTTATTCTTGATAGCTTTCCTGAGGGGTTCTCTCAGCATGAGCTGGACGAAGTCCTGCAGCTCTGCATAGATGGAGCGCCTGGCCGCGTCCGCGAACACCGTCTCCATGCGTGCCATGAGGACCTGAAGGCCCTTAATCATGGCTATGACCTCAATCATGGCGAATTTTTCTTCCGATGTATAATTATAACGGGTTGCCTGAGGAAAAAAAGAGGTTTTTAAGGTAAAATAACCTACCATCGCTAAAATAGAAATTTTCTAGTCAAATAGCCATCTTTCCTACAAAAATAGCCAATTTTCCTAACAACCAACTTTTAACCCTTAACGGGCACAAACCATCATTATATCTTACATATTTTACCAGCAACTAGTAGGTTGCTGGTAAAATAGCCGTTATTAACTTAAATAGCCAGCTGTCCATAAAATAGCCATCTGTCCATAAAATAGCCAGCTGTACTTATAATCACCAATAATTACAAACTATCAACTATTAACCAAAATGACAGCTATTTAGTCAAACAGCCAGCTAGTAGTAGTAGTCTATAATATAGCCACATGACCTAACAACCATTAACAGTCACAAACTATCAACTACTAACCATAATAACCACTATTAACTCAAATAGCCACCTGTCCACAAAATAGCCACATGACCTAAAAACCACTAACAGTCTCAAACCATCAACTACTAACCAAAATAACCACTTTAAGCACAAATAGCCACCTGTCCATAAAATAGCCACATGACCTAACAACTGTCAACAGTCACAAACCATCAACTACTAACCAAAATAACCACTATAAACTCAAATAGCCACCTGTCTATAAAATAGCCAACTGTCACTCACCCGCTCATATTCCTCAGCATCAGCCGGACAGCGCGGGTTACTCGCATGGTCGGTAGGATGCAGTAGCTTCCACGAACACAGTTCTGTCAGCACTGAACACCAAGACGATAGAAGTTGTAAGCCTCGAAGACAGAGCTCTGTGACAGCCTTATTCTCTGTGTCCGAACCAGCTTCTTTGAACGTCGTTGTCACCTGTAATGATTCCAGACCGATTATCGGCTGCGGATCAGCCAGCTGCGCAGGACATGTTATAGTGCACGCACATTTGCGCGGACACAGGTGCACTCTCTATTCCCTCACTCTCATAGTCCTATGGGACGGCAATCCGACACGACCGGAGAGAGATCACAAGCAGGACCGACTGCAACGTGCTCTCCGATGCACGGGTGTATCAATTACCAGCCTCCAGACTCTCTCCAGGTTGCTTTATGATTTTTTTTCTAAATCTACGAAGCGATTTTGGCCCGACTCGGGATTCGAACCCGAGACCCCATGCACAGCAGTCGCGCCTTGCGACTACTAGATAAATGAGGCTGCCACACTTGTAATACAATATACCTTTTTCGCACACGGTCGGTTAGCCCCAAGGCAAGCTAGTGGTTAGCTTTTTTTGTGACCAACACAACTGATAAACTACATATATTTTATAAATACATATTATATAACACCCAGACCACAGCCAACAAGCATGCTCATCACACTAATATCGACCGTGCCGGGTATCGAACCCGGGACCCTCAGCTCAGCAGTCCGACGTGGTACCCATTACGACAATCGGGTTCGTCAATCCTACTACTATTATAAAGGCGAAAGTTTGTAAGTATGGATGTATGGATGTAAAAACTACTGAATGGATTTGAATAAAACTTTACCACAATATAGCTTACTCGCTACCCGCCTCGGCTTCGCGCGGGTGCAATGCTGATACTAAAATTATACATATAAACCTTCCTCTTGAATAACTCTATCTATTAAAAAAAACCGCATCAAAATCCGTTGCGTAGTGTCAAAGATTTAAGCATACAAAGGGACATAGGGACAGAGAAAGCGAATTTGTTTTATACTATGTAGTGATGATACATCAGAATAACACATAGACTACTTTTTGTCGCGAAAACCGAGATCCACGCGGGCGGAGCCGCGGGCGACCGCTAGTCCGACATATTTGTCAGAATCTTACCTCATTACTGTATCTAGCCAACTCGGAAATATAGTTTTGATGTTCTTCACGAATCTGAGGCAGGTGGACCATGAGGTCTGCTTGGGGAGACGGCGGGTTGGGGCTCGAAGACAGTGGCCACCTGGGGGACAAATAAATTGGTCAAGAGTAACAAATATTGGAGTAATTTTTAAGGGGATTTTAATCATCTGCCTAGCCATTTCCCTAGTTGGGACCGGCTTCCAGTTTCCACGGATGCAGCTGAGCAGTACTATGCCACATGGAGCGACTGCTTAGCTGAACTCCTCATCCCAGCAACCTGGACAAGCCGATACCCCTTGGTTAGACTGGAGTCAGACTTACTGACTTCTGACTACCCTACTGAAGAGTTACGAATATTGGAGTAATTTTTAAGGGAAATTAATCATCTGCCTAGCCTTCTCCCTAGATGGGATCGGCTTCCAGTTTCCACGGATGCAGCTGAGTACCAGTATGCCACATGGAGCGACTGCCTATATATTATGAGGGTGCGGGTTCGATTCCAGGTCAGGCAAGTACCAATGTAACTTTACTAAGTTATACGCACTTTCTAAGTTTATCTTGGACACCAATGACTGATTGAAGGTGAAGGAAAACATCTCGAGGAAACCTGGACTATAAAGTGTGAAATCACCAACCCGCATTGAGCAAGCGTGGTGATTAACGCTCAATCACCCTCATACTCGAAAGGCTGGCGCTTTAACCACTAGGCCACCACGGCTTTTTCAGATGGAGTTCAGTGACAGACAAAGCTACACTTACTTGCTCGGATCATAGTGCTTAGACCTCTTAATATAATTAAATGGAGCTATCTGCATATCGCCGAAGAGTGGAACCACTTCTAAGTTCTGAAAAAAAAAAAAGATCAAGTTACCAAAAAAAAAAATGAAAATTAATTTCGCCTATAACAATGTACAGACGCCAGCACATCAAGATACCAGAAACTGTCAAATATTCCCAATCCACTTTGAACCATGATTTCAACGTCATTTCAGTACGACATATTTTGATGTCTTTTCATAGTACGGCAGACTTTGAAGTCATTTCAGTACGGCAGACGTCGACGTCCTTTTAGTTCGACAGACTTCGAAGTCGTATCAGTTCGACAGACGTCGACGTCCTTTTAGTTCGACAGACTTCGAAGTCTTTACAGTACAGCATACTTCGACGTCGTATCAATACGGCAGACTTCGACATAATTTTACTTCAGCAGATTTCGAAGTAATTTCAGTACGGCAGACTTCGACGTCATTTTAGTACGGCAGACTTCGACATAATTTTAGTTCGGCAGACTTCAACGTCTTCACAGTTAGGCATACTTCGACGTCGTATCAGTACGGCAGACTTCTCCGAGTACAATACAATCTTTTTTTAATTTATTTCTCCTGTCAAAAATTCTTGCCACATAGGTGTACATACCTTAAATATTCTATCGATACGATCCAAACGTATTTTCTTCTTCTGGTCCAATCGATTTATATTGCAGACTTCGGAATCCATGAGGAATAGACCGAATCCCATTACCTGAAATAAATATAAAATAAGATAAGACTACATAATATCTTTCTTAACCTTTTATTTACTTATTTATTTATGTCAAAACGGTTAAACAATATAAAAGAAAACACGAAAAACTTAATATCAAAAAAATTAAATTAGAAAACAAAAGGAAAGGTAAATAAAAACAAAACAAAACAATTTAAATTACACCATACATATTAAACTATTCGTTCGCAGAGGCTGAGACAAAAACACATTATTAGTTTATACTCATCAGCGAATAAATCACAGTTCGTTTTGAACCCTGTGCCCTCAGCGCCACTTGACCGCCACTGTCACGTATATATGACAAGTGAAACAGTGCCCAGCACGCCACGGTCACGACTACATGACAAACTTTTAAAGTTCAAAATTAATAGTCAGTTTCAATCGATATAATTCCGAACTCACTACTATATTGTAGGTATTTATGGATGAATTCTTAGCTTTAGCGCTGAGGGCACGTCTTTCTTTTTTTTGACGTGGCGGTCAAAAGGTTAAATCTGTTCAGTAGTTTTGGCGTAAAAATGCCACAGACGGACAGAAAACATTCCTTACCTTGACAAGCATATGTTTCTCTGAAGGTGTAAGATACATTTTAGTTTCAAACATGTGAACACATATATTCACTACATCAGCCAACAGTTCTTCGTATCCTGAAAAAGATATACAGCATTTTAATATACCATCATCTGCCTAGCCTTTTCCCAAGCTATGTTTAGCTGAGTATAAGTGTGCTACATGGAGCGACTGCCTATCTGACTCAACCCAGTTACTTGGACAAGCCAATATATCGCTTAATTTTTTTTTTAATTTTTGTCTGTTTGTCTGTATGTATGTCCGGGATAATCTCAAAAAGTATTGCATGGATTTGCTTCAATTTTTGCATGAATATAACTAAGAAGTCGGGTCAACATATAGGCTACATAATATCACGCTATCATGTACGCGGGCGGGGTGAATGTCTAAACGCGGGCAACAGCTAGTTAACTAATAAAAACATACCATTAATCTTCTCCAAGGCATCTTTAACGGTATCCCTGATCTTGTTCTGTGTTGCCAGGAACATGGAGAGGTTCTGTGACTCTTGCAGGCTCTGGCTGTCTGACATGACCTTCAAGAATTGTGCCGCTCTGCAAAATAAATTATATTTTTTTAAATAATTGAGTAGAAGACTAGGTCAAAAAATAAAATACTTTATCATGTACTAGCGACCCGCCCCGGCTTCGCACGGGTGCAATGCTGATACTAAATACACTACAGAAAAACTGTGAACGTTGTATATAAAAAGATACCGGCCGGCCGGTATCGCCGCAAACGCTACGTCCCGCACTTCTCCACTATTTAATGGATGTTATTATACATATAAACCTTCCTCTTGAATCACTCTATCTATTAAAAAGAACCGCATCAAAATCCGTTGCGTAGTTTCAAAGATTTAAGCGTACAAAGGGACATAGGGACAGAAAAAGCGACTTTGTTTTATACTATGTAGTGATAATTCATTTTGTAAAACATCTTAAAATAATGTCAGTTTAATTTATCGTTTTGAACAGAAAATTGCTTTCATTTTTTTTTAATTGTTAAAATAATCGAAATAAGTATACGGCTTGATGTGAAAAATCTGTGACGTCATAGTTTGTGTTTTCATACAAATTGCATAGAGAGTAACCGTTTTTGACAGTTCTATAAAAGTATTGAATTTGACTAGTTGTCTAGCATACTACAAATAGATGTAAATCTATAGTTAGTCATGGTGGCCTAGTGGTTAAAGCACCAGCCTCTCAAAAAAAGAAAGACGTGCCCTCAGCGCCAAGCTAAGAATTCATCCATAAATACCTACAATACAGTAATGAGTTCGGAATTATATCGATTGAAACTGACTATTAATTTTGAACTTTAAAAGTCTGTCATGTAGTCGTGACCGTGGCGTGCTGGGCACTTTTTGGCTTGTCATCTATACGTGACAGTGGCGGTCAAAAGGTTAACCACCACAATTTAAGAGGTAATTAAAAATGCCTACCTTCTGTAAGTCGAATAATCATTTTTGACTGAACTCTTCATATTTTTCAGCTCGTCCAACACGGCGAACATGTTCACAAACTTGCCCAGAGTCAGAAGATACGCTTCTGACACGAAGTCACGACGCTTCTCCGCGTGGCACAGTCTTCTGACTTCGCCACAGAAGCGCTCGATCGCTTTACGCTAGGAGAAAGGAGACAGAAAGTTAACCAGGTGCGTAAGAGTGGGGAAATATAATAAGTTACCGAAAAATATAAAAGACACTGAAACTATTAATATCTTCAAAAAAAAAATTATGTTACACCTAATTGACATCATCATCTCCCAAGCCTTTTTCCCAACTATGTTGGGGTCGGCTTCCAGTCTAACCGGTTTCGGCTAAGTACCAGTGTTTTACAAGGAGCGACTGCCTATCTGACCTCCTCAACCCAGTCACCTGGGCAACCCAATACCCCTTGGTTAGACTGGCGTCAGACTTACTGGCTTCTGACTACCCGTAACGATTGCCAAGGATGTTCAATGACAACCGGGACCTACAGTTTAACGTGCCATCCGAAACACAGTCATTGGTGTCCAAGATATACTTAGAAAGTACATACAAACTTAGAAAAGTTGCATTGGTACTTGCCCGACCTGGAATCGAACCTACGCCCTCACACTTGAGAGGTTGGCTCTTTAACCACTAGGCCACCACGACTTTTTTTTTTTTTTTTGTTACACCTAATTGACAATTGATTTTTTTTTTTTATAACTGTTGTGTTACTATGGTAGATCGAACATATCACTGTACTTAAATGATTTAAATGTTAAGTTTCTCATATTAAGTGAACTATGTAATGTTCTTTTGGGAAATAAATTTCTTTAAACCGAAATGCGGTCACATAGCTTGGGGGTCGGTGCATTGTCTTAGACCTTGGTCGCGTCTCCCGGCCAACAGCGTTCTACATGGTCGGTGCCGACCACGGCCACAGACTGTCGCCATTCGCTCCCAACATTTGGTCTTCCGACAAACATATCATCTCCCGAGCCTTTTCCCAACTATGTTGGGGTCGGCTTCCAGTCTAACCGGTTTCGGCTGAGTACCAGTGTTTTACAAGGAGCGACTGCCTATCTGACCTCCTCAACCCAGTTACCTGGGCAACCCAATACCCCTTGGTTAGACTGGCGTCAGACTTACTGGCTTCTGACTACCCGTAACGACTGCCAAGGATGTTCAATGACAGCCGGGACCTACAGTTTAACGTGCCATCCGAAACACAGTCATTGGTGTCCAAGATATACTTAGAAAGTACATACAAACTTAGAAAAGTTGCATTGGTACTTGCCCGACCTGGAATCGAACCCACGCCCTCACACTTGAGAGGTTGGCTCTTTAACCACTAGGCCACCACGACTTTTTCTTCCGACAAACATATACAAGGTAATTAATGTTAGAAACGAATATCTAGTTTTAATTCCGCGAGACGAAAATCCAGCATTGGGTGCAGGATGCACATGCAATACCGCCCTCCCGCCCACTTACACAAGCACAAGCAAGGAAGCAAGGAAGTTGAATCGTCGAGTCAACACCTCCTGAAGATGCCCCGGGGAGGGGCGAAACACGTGGCGAGTCGGCTTGGTTGCAGGGCTTGCTGCCATTTCTCCGTGTGCCGGTGCATGAGGGCGGGAGGGTGGTATCTTTCCTTCCTGTGCTTGTGTACGTGGGCGGGAGGGCGGTATTGCATGTGCATCCTGCACCAAATGCTTGATTTTCGTCTCGCGGAATTAAAACTAGATATTCTTTTCTAACATTAATTGTAATGGATTTCCGCAAAGTAACGCCTGATTCAATAAGTTATATACAAGGTAAATTTTCACACCAATTTGGTGTGGATGCGGATCGTTGTATCGATGTCGATTGTGTAGAAGGCTTTTTAGGGGTCATCCAGGTCTAAAAATCGAGACACTTTTCACACACGGTCCCCCAATGGCCCCCAAAGGGCAGCCCGAAAGGTTAAATTCTTAAAATAAAAAAAATGATGTCAATCAATCAATTTACCTGGAAATACATAAATTGCAGCAGTTTATCGACCTCCGGAGCCAGCACTTGTACGGTCCTCTCGTATATATGCACTCTGTCTGGCTGTTCGTTGGACCTCGGCTGCGGGATGGCCCGGGAACAGCATCGCCAGGTGTATAGCATCACCGCGTGCGCATTGCCTTCTTCTAGCAGCTCGTTCTGGAAAGAGATCAATGGATTAAACCAGCCATAATCAACCTGCGGCAATAAAAAATGAAATAATAATTCAAAAGAATAAAATTCAAACAATAAATAGGTTGCGTTCCAATATAATCTAACAAAAACATATTCTGTGGCCCAGGCCACAAGCGACCGTACCGGGAATTAAACCTGGTATCCTCACCACGCCAAGTCACCAGAATACACACACAAAGTCGAATAAATATAAACTGGTGTCAGATATAAATTGCTCCCAAAACCAAACTAATACTCAAAATCATTTATTCAAACTTGGCTGTAAAATGCACTTTTTGAACATCAAAAATTACAAAAGACAGCCTGCAAAACGGCCACCCTTCACCACTTCCTATGTGTTTTTGCTGGGAAGAAGTTGTTCGCTACTACTGGTCCAATTTAAAAAATACTTGTTAATTATGACCAATCCTTCTCCGTGTGAGAGGAGGCCTGTGCCCAGCAGTGGGACGATCAAAGGCTGATGATGATTACTTACCAGGTTAGCGTGGACCGTAGCCTCTTCAATATACTTAGCGATGCCAGTGACGAAACCATTGCGATCTTCAAAGTTGGTATCGAAGTTTGCCTGGTACAGTATCGAGCAGGGTGCCGCCTCGATACAGGGTTGTTCATCTGTGAATATTATTTAGTTGTTAAAGCTTTTTTATTGTTAAGAGGAGCTTGTGGCTAAGCTACAGCCGCAGAGGTCGATCAATCATAAGGTTAAGCAGCACTTGACACGATCGGACCGTGAATGGCTAGTCATGACCATCTTGTCATGACTAGTTTCTCCGTGCTTCAGAAGGCATGTTAAATTGTTGTATCCCGGCTGTCATTTGTATATCTTTGGCAGTTATTACGGGTAGTCGGAAGACGTCTGACAACCAGTCTTGACAAGGGTTTTGCCCAGTTTAGGCTTCCAGTCTTAACTGGTTGCAGCTGAGAACCAGTGTGCCATGTGAAGCGACTGCCTATCTGATCTCCTCAACCCAGTTACCTGGGCAATCTTATACCCCTATGTAAGACTAGTTGTCATATTTTCTGACTTCTGAGGTAGTTTTTAGCTTCTTTACCTAACAAAAACCCAGTTTACTTCCTTCTAGAGCTCTTTGTGTGCTAGGGCCGCGGTAACACGCATGAACAACCACGCAGCCCAGACAGGAACCTTCATATACCTACATGATTGATTCACATACCGTGAGAAATTTTCTGACCCCACCCCACACCAAAACATACCGAAAACTCACGAAATAAATCATAAAATAAGTATTTACCAGGCAAAGTGAGCTCGTCCAACACGTCGACATTGCTCAAAGCGTCCGATAACGACACCTTTTCGCTTACAGACATAATTTTGTAGTTTTAAACACTCGCGTATCCCGAAAGGATATGAAACACAGGATATGACAAATTTACGCTTCAATACGACATAAGTTTATATTGTATTGTCACAGAAATGATAATAAACAACTTATGTTTCGTTTAAGTAAATTAAAAATCAATATTGATACAGTTATTGACTGAAAATTATACAAATATTAGCAACTTTTTGCGATAGGTATAATGGCTGGCTGGCGTTTGACAACTAATAACACTATAATAGAGCTGTCGCCAGTCGCTTACAAACCGAATCGTCTAGCATAGAAACCACAGATAATAAATCAGTTCGCAATACCGGTTTTATTTTCGTAATCCACGTTCGTATCGCTCATGCGCCGTTTAGCCTTATTCGTAGGAGGAAATAGGTATGCATTTATTAATGACGTCACACTCAATATCTAGGAAAAATTGCGATCAAGGTCACCGTTTATTATCCTATATTGTTTAGAGCGAATATTATGTATTAGAAGCCTATTATCTGGCTTCAAAACCGGCTACTGATATTAGACTATAGTCTAAAATTCTCAGAAATTGTACATAGTTATTTTATAGTTCTCATAGCTCGGAAAAGGTTGCATAAAATTATATTGGACACATTACTATTAGAAAATTTATAGGTACCTTTTCTAAAGAACAATTGAAAATGTAGCTAAATACCCACTTACGTTAAAGACTAGCCAGCGGTTTCAATCAAGGCCGTTGTGAACTAGTCCATGCATCCGTATAAAATATAGTCTATAGCCTTTTTCTATAAATGGGCTCTCATATTGATATTTTTTTTAATCGGACCAGAGGTTTTTGAGAATAGCGCGTTCAAGCAAACAAACTTTTCAGCTTTATAATAGGTATTAATACAGTTTTTACAAAGGAATACCCTATTGTATAATGTACTCTGTAGAACACCCAGACTAAGTCAAACACAAATGTTTAACTCATGCAGGAATCGAACCCGCGACCTCCGACTTGACTGGCATATTCACTTACTAGGTACTGCGCCATCTGGGTGTCGAATTCAGCACAATAACGACTAAGGTTGATAAAAATAAAACAAAAAAATCCAATTATGTACATTTCTGTAAGTATTATGTACTTCGGCTGTAGGCTACATATTACAATAGTGTGTGTTCAGAAAATTATAGATTAACAATAATAATAAAATACCGATAGCTGTTTGAAAGTTGTTTGTAATCATGAGTACAATCACGTGTTTAAATATCGGTCACTAATAGGGATGCGAAAAACTAGTCAAATTCAATACTTTTATAGAACTGTCAAAAACGGTTACTCTCTATGAAATTTGTATGGAAACACCACATATGACGTCACAGATTTCTCAAATCAATCCACATACTTATTTCGATTATATTATCAATAAAAAAATAAGAACAGTTTTCCGTGCAAAACGATAAATTAAACTGACATTATTTTCAGATGCTTTACAAGATAAATATGATAAAGTATTTTATTTATGACCTAGTCCACATCCCAATTACCAGTCACCCTATATATAATTACTAGCTGATCAGACAAATTTTGTCCTATTTTTTAACTTATAGTCTCAATTGGGACAAAACTATTTTTATTATTAATACAACAGCTTACAAAACCGATAATTATATGTATGTATATTTACATATTTTTTTTACTTACTAATAAACTCAAAAAATAATATCAACAGATAACAGGAGTCTCGCAAAACTCAATAATATCGGAACACCTTTTTTCACACACGGTCGGTTAGCCCCAAGGTAAGCTATTGATTAGCTCGTGTTGTGGGTGTCAACACAACTGATAAACTACATATACTTTACACATATATGTATATATTTATAAATACATATTATATTATAACACCCAGACCACAGTCAACAAGCATGCTCGTCACACAATTTTCGACCGGGAATCGAACCTGTGACTAAAAGCTATGAAATTCATCACATGCGCACGCGCATACGTGTGTTCCATACGCCAAAAAGTTTGGCGAGAGCTATACCCTTCTTTAACTTACTTTAAAGATATGATATTTTATAAATAACTGTACTAGGTGTTGACACTTAATTAATAGCTATAATGAACTAAAATGCTTTCAACATATATTATAAAATTATTTTTACTTATAAAAGGTATACAGACGCCAGCAGGTCAACCTACCCGAATCTTTCAAATCATCATCATCACAGCCTTTTTATCGTCCCACTGCTGGGCACAGGCCTCCTCTCCTAGGGAGAAGGATTGAGCGTTAATCACCACGCTTGCTCAATGCGGATTGGTGATATCAAACTTTATAGTCCAGGTTTCCTCGAGATGTTTTCCTTCACCTTTAATCAGTCATTGGTGTCCAAGATAAACTTAGAAAGTACGTATAACTTAGTAAAGTTACATTGGTACTTGCCTGACCTAGAATCGAACCCGCACCCTCATATTCGAAAGGCTGGTGCTTTAACCACTAGGCCACCAAGACTGTCAAATATCAATCGAATATAAACCTTCCAGTATTGTAATAAGGTTTAAAATCTATTAAAGAAATTTAACAAATTGTCCAACCCGCATTGAGCAAGCGTGGTGGTTAACGCTCAATCCTTCTCTGTGTGAGAGGAGGCCTGTGCTCAGCAGTGGGACGATAAAAAGGCTAATGATCATGAACAGATTGAGGTAGGTTGATGTGCTGGCGTCTATAAATATTTAGCTTCGTAAATAAACGTTAAATATTGCAATTTTCAAAAAGAAGGCGTTTTTTTTTCAAGTTTTGAAAATAGAACAATCAGTTGCGCCATCTAGTGAGAAAAACGATAACCCTCATTATAACAGTTATTATTATAGCTATATAAACCAAAAAATAAAAAAATCTGAATACAGTCGTAATTTTTTCAAACTTATAGATAGTCAGTGTGTACTTATATGTTATAAAAACCTTGACAATATTGTCTATTCTTTATACAGGGTGTAAGCGACAGCCCTCCGCAGACTGATGGGGTGAGTTCAGTATACCATACTAAGAAGACTGGTTCATGAAATTGTTTCAGTAACGTTATGGAAATACAATAAAACTGATTTGTTTTAAAACCTCACAAAAATTTAAGATTGTCAAGATTATTTCAAAATCCATTGCTGGATTTATTATTTAAGCGATATTATTAAAAAAAAAAAATAAGTTCTGCGTGCAAAGAGTGTAATATTGCATTAAAAAAATTAAAAAAGTCCTGAGAAAAATTCCAGTGAAATATGATTCAAAATAAGGAGCTGAATGCACCCTATCAGTCTGCGAAGGGCTGTCCCTTACACCCTGTATATATTTGTTTATATTGTAAATAAAATAATATATTATCTTTTTCCAACTACTTATTTATACAAGGATCAGTGGAAATTAAGGGCGCGTGTTCGAAAATCTGGCAACGTCGCAAACAGCTGTCAGATATTTACATGTTTTAATTAATTTCTCAATTTTATTTTATGAAATCATAAAATAATGCTCTGTAGTGCACTAGGAAAGTTAATAGAGAATGCAATTATTAATATCGTAACACCGAATATATAGTTTTATATGTCAAAAAACGTATTTGGAAACTTCCCAAGTGCCTTTTTTACAAGTAAAACGTTAAAAACATCAAATTTAGTGTTTTAATTGCAATTCCTATTCAATGTTTTAGTGCACTACAGAGCCATATGTCTTACTTTCATATAGTAAATTGGCCAAATTAATTAAAACGTGTAAATATTTGACAGCTATTTGCGACGTTGCCACGCTCTTAAGTAAACACTGCAATTTTCCAAAATACAAAAAAAAATGTACAGATGCTAAAACATCAGCATACCCGAAACTGAAAAAAATCCCATTCAACTTTGAACCATATGCTTCAGCGATAAAGTTGAAAATCTATTAAAGAAATTTGACAGATTGTAGTAGCTTGATGTGCTGGCAACTGTACAAACACAATTTTATTTAAGAAGTAGAATAAAAAACAAAAAGAGATGGAACTTTAAAATTTACTAAATATAAAAATATTGCAATTTTTTTTACAAAGCATAATTATACCAAAATCAGACGCCTCATTTCTCGCAACTCTTAAAAAAGCCGTGGTGGCTTAGTGGTTAAAGCACCAACCTGTCAAGTATAAGTGTGCGGGTTCGATTCCAGGTCAGGCAAGTACCAATGTAACTTTTCTAAGTTATATGTACTTTCTAAGTATATCTTGGACACCAATGACTGATTAAAGGTGAAGGAAAACATCTCGAGGAAACCTGGA
The DNA here is from genome assembly GCA_958496145.1 of Heliothis peltigera. Classification (NCBI taxonomy): domain Eukaryota; kingdom Metazoa; phylum Arthropoda; class Insecta; order Lepidoptera; family Noctuidae; genus Heliothis; species Heliothis peltigera. Next base: position 4,051,248 of record OY292351.1, read on the forward strand.
CTATAAAGTCTGAAATCACCAACCCGCATTGAGCAAGCGTGGCGATTGACGCTCAATCCTTCTCTGAGTGAGAGGAGGCCTGTGCCCAGCAGTGGGAAGGTAAAAAAGATGATCATGATGATTCTCGCAAGGGCCAGAGTGTCCAATATATACTTAGCAAGTACATACAAACTTAGAAAATTTACACTGGTACTTTGTCTGACCTAGAATCGAACCCACGCCCTCATACTTGAGAGGTTGGCTCTTTAACCACTAAGCCACCACGACTTATATTATATTGACTCTTATAGAACCATAATAACCTACCCTAGTAAGTGAACTAGTCGTTAATTTAACGACTAATATAATAATAATATACTTATTATTAAAAAGTATACATTTTTATTGACATCTAATAGTTTTTTTTATATATGGTTATAGACACTAAAACTATAAATTTGAAGAGAATGGGGTAGCATACCATATCTAGTCAATAAAAGTCCCATACATATGGGGAAGGCTACATTCAAACTATATAAGGTCTAAAAAAACTAGTGCACCATATTTTTACAAGTCATCTAGTACATGCTAAGGATCATGTTTACCACAAAAAAGTTGAAAGACCTAGGGGTCAACGATCGAGCGCGTTCATAGAGACCGGCGTTATGCGCAAGAACACAAGCCGCTAAAAACGTTAATTTTAATAAATTTAAAGAAAAATCTTTTTTTAAAAAGCTTTTATAGTCCGCCATATTGGATTTAGAATAACGTCAAATTATTTTTTAAGTCACTATCAATAAGCCCTTTCATTTGATACCCATATTGTTAAAATTCATTAAAAATAACAACTCCGCCATCTTGGACGGTCCGCCATATTGGATTTAGAATAACGTCATATAACATATCTTGCATTGTCATCCAGACTAAACGTGTATACAAAATTTTAGCTCAATTGGTTGAAGATATCTACTTCAAAATTGAGTTCAAAGAATCCACCGTAACATACATACACAGCAAGTTAAATAAAAGCTTTTAAAATACTGATTAGATATGGTATGCTTTTTCATCTTCAAAAAACTATTTTCATAAATGTCACGATTTACAAATATGTAAGACTAAAAACAGTGATCAGTTTAGACATGCCGTCTGCTTGTCGCTGAGGGCACACCTTTCTTTTGTTGACATGGCTGTCAAATTGGGTATTTGACTGTGTTTGATTTTGTACAAAACAAATAAACACATGCACAAGGAACATTTTTCTGAAAACGGCGTCAAAATTGGTTGATAAATGGAGCAGCAATCAACATTTTTTATATTCGTATGATGAAGAGTGGGATCATAGTGGGGACATCTTGCTATCTCTTTTGCACATGCGTGACCAAATAGCGCTGACGTCACAACCTTATATGTGCATCCTTTTTCTGTTAACTGTTTGACTTTTGAAAGGTTTATAAATTACTTATTTCTCAACGGATTCCAAAAAATATTGTTTAAATTATAAAGGTTCTTCAAACCAACAGACAGACATGTGTTGCTGGGAGTTTGTTGCGCCACTTCTTCTTCCCAGCAAAAACACAGGAAGTGGTGAAGGGTGGACGTTTTGGGTGCTGTCTTTTGTAATATTTGACGTCAAAAAGTGCTGTTTTACAGCCAAGTTTGAATAAATGATTTTGAGTTTGAGTTTGTTACTTTTGATATGAATAATTAAAACAAAATAGTCAAATACCCTGTTCAAAATTCTATAGGTATTTCCTGCATAACCAGTTTATAACCTAAATTCTGCAACGGAGCGAATTTCTCAGGAGTCTGTTCGAAGGATCCTAACTCCGTCAACTGAACTATAGGTGCTGGTATTTCAAAATCAACAGTATTCATATAATCCTCGTTTTCAACGATGTTCAAATCGTCAAAAACACTCTCCTGGGTAGAGGTGACTTCGTGTAGATTGTCAAAGTGTATCTCCGGTCTGGCGTCCTCGAACGGCATTTCAGGAAGCTTAAGGCGTATGCATTTGTGGGAACGAAGAAGAGAAGGCCAGACAAAGGTTTCTTCGCATACCTTGCATTGAAGGTTTTCGTAGTTGCAATGTTGCGTTTCAATATGGCGGGTGAGGTTGCTGGCTGAGCAGAGGTATTTGTCACAGGTCTGTGGAAAATTTGAAAAATTAACGGTTTTTTTTTCGTGTTTTCGGTTTTTTTTTTCAAAATGCTGAATACCCTAGTGTTTTTTAGTAGACATCTGATTGTATGCGATAGTAAAATCCCAAAATAAGCAAAATAATGTTATATTATTTTGACTAACAGACTACGGGTAGTCAGAAGCCAGTAAGTCTGACGCCAGTATAACCAAGGGGTATTGGGTTGCCCGGGTAACTGGGTTGAGGAGGTCAGATAGGCAGTCGCTCCTTGTGAAACACTGGTACTTAGCTGAATCCGGTTAGACTGGAAGCCGACCCCAAAATAGTTGGGAAAAGGCTCGGGAGATGATGATGATATTTTGACTAGCAGACCCGGCCACGCGTTGCTGCGATTAAGGTTTTTGTTATAATAACAGACAAGTAGTCACAAGGCGCGACTGCTGTGCACGGGGTCTCGGGTTGGAATCCGGGTCGGGCCGAAATCGCTTTGTGGGTTTTGAGAAACTTTCACAAAGCAGCCTGGAGTCTGGAAGTTGGTGACAGATACACCCATGCATCGGAGAGCACGTTGCAGTCGGTCCTGCTTGTGATCTCTCTGCGGTCGTGTCGGATTGCCGTCCCTGAGGACTATGAGAGTGAGGGAATAGAGAGTGCACCTGTGTCGGCGGGAATGTGCGTGCACTATAATATGTCCTGCGCAGCTGACTGATCTCCTTAAAAGAGAACGGCCGCCGTAGCCGACAATCGGCCTGGACGCCATCATTATATTAGGATTTCATGGTTATTTTCTTAAGATGGTTGATATGATTAACGCTCAATCCTTCTCCGTGCGAAAAGAGGCCAGTGCCCAGCAGTGGGACGATAAAAAGGCTGATGATGATGGTTGATTTGACTTTTACTACAATATACCGGTTCAGTAGTCCATGATTTTTTTTTATAAAATAACAGGATTTATTTTTTAAATTGAACTTATTGAATCAGGCGTTACTTTGCGGAAATCCATTACATTAGTTAGAAAAGAATATCTAGCTTTAATTCCGCGAGACGAAAATCCAGCATTGGGTGCAGGATGCACATGCAATACCGCCCTCCCGCCCACTTACACAAGCACAGGAAGGAAAGATACCACCCTCCCTACCTCATGCACCGGCACACGGAGAAAAGGCAGCAAGCCCTGCAACCAAGCCGACTCGACACGTGTTTCGCTCCCCGGGGCATCTTCAGGAGATGTTTGGAGTGATTATCAGAATCAGAGTCATAGTCAGAATTAAAGCTAGATATTCTTTTCTAACATTTATGGAAAATGTATTATTTATAGTGGCCTAGTGGTTAAAAAACCAACCTCTCAAGTGTGAGGGTGTGGGTTCGATTCCAGGTCGGGCAAGTACCAATGCAACTTTTCTAAGTTTTTATGTACTTTCTAAGTATATCTTGGACATCAATGACTGTGTTTCGGATGGCACGTTAAACTGTAGGTCCCTGCTGTCATTGAACATCCTTGGCAGTTCGTTACGGTTAGTCAGAAACCAGTAAATCTGACGCCAGTCTAACCAAGGGGTATTGGGTTGCCCAGGTAACTGGGTTGAGGAGGTCAGATAGGCAGTCGCTCCTTGTAAAACACTGGTACTCAGCCGAAACCGGTGAGACTGGAAGCCGACCCCAACATAGTTGGAAAAAGGCTCGGGAGATGATGATTTATACTCAATCAGCACATTGACCAAGTCTTCGTGAGATACACGCACAGCATAATTTATTATCCACAGTTTAATGTCAATTTCGCATAACACGCAAAATGCATGTACTCCGATGTCTATTTATTAGCGTTATATAGACGTCAGCACAAGCTACCCGAAACTGTCAAATTTTCCCAGCCAACTTTGAACCTTGATATTTTATTAAGGAAATTTGTTATATTGTAGTAGCTTGATGTGCTGGCGTCTTTAAATTTCGTAAGATAGAAACAATATGGACCCGGTAATAAGGCACAGCTTGAAAAGTACACATCATCAGCCTTTTTATCGTCCCACTGCTGGGCACAGGCCTCCTCTCACACAGATAAGGATTGAGCGTTAATCACCACGCTTGCTCAATGCGGGTTGGTGATTTTAGACTTTATAGTCCAGGTTTCCTCGAGATGTTTTCCTTCACCTTCAATCAGTCATTGGTGTTTGTATAGTATAGTATAATTAAGTTAATTAGCTAATGCACATAGAGTAACTTTTTAACTTTAAGCTACTAGTAGCAGCGGCGTAGCGTGGGTATCCGCCGCCCGGGGCGGAAGAGAATTTTGCCGCCCCCCTGTTTTGGCTTTTCAATATGTATTTTATTTTTTTTTCATTAGAATTTAACTAAAAAATATCTACAACTTTTACAATCACATTAACGAAATTATCCTAAAAAAAAATCTTTTATAAAAAAAAAAAAATCTAGGTAGGTACTTTTGTCCACATCACAACCGCTTATATATTTCACCATAAATGTCTATGGCATATTTTCTATCTCATTATTTTATATGTATAAATGAACAGACAGTAAACTTTCACTTACAGGTACCAACTTTTTTTTATTTCTAGGAACAAATCTTTAAAAACAGGAATTTTTTTCATTGTAAATATTCGATAGTTTCGTTTATGAGACTCATAAACGTGGACTTTTGCCATATTACTAGCTTTCGCCAACAGTTTTACCCTCGTGCGTCTCGAGGGAACTACTTCCCGTACTCGGGGAGGGGATAAAAAGTAGCATCTGTAGAGCATACATTTCAAACAAATGTTAAGTCTCTTACTTAAAAAACAAAGGACTTCCATACAAACTTCCAACGCTAGCGAAACTATATTTAAAAAACTTCTCTCGTAGCTGGCAGTGCTTTCCAACTTAGTTCTTCTCTTATCGGGAGTAGAACGGTCCATAGCCCTTTACCGGTGTGGGTTGACCCCGGTATGGGCGCGTTCAATGAAGCTGCGAGCCGCCCACTACCGGAACGTGCCCCGCAGGTCATTTCCATAAGGCCCGGGGTACCTCACAATCTCCCGCAAGGTGGCAGGTCTTCTTTGAGATGGAAGCGAGAACCGAGGGTTCTCTCGCGCCTGTATGATTGCTGCGCAGCGGGCGGACTTCCGGCGCGAACTCATGGTGGTATGGAGAGATCGGATGTCGCAGCCCCGTGCAGGACACGCCACAATTGTAGCACACGGTAGAATAGAAGTGTGCTCTGTTTGGGCGGCATTGTCCGGCAGCGACTTCTCGTGTCCGGCCCTGGTGAAGGCCATGGTCCGGAACGAAGAAGAATGGGATGCCGTCGCCTCCTTCTACGAAGCTGTTGTGCTAGCGGAAGGAGCGGCTGAGAAACCGCACCGCTCATCCCAACCGCCGCGGCAAAGCTGAACCAGGTAGACGCCACGGGCGCAAGGTGTTGAGAACTGATTCCCCGCCGCCGTAGGCGGTTAGTGTTGGGTGGCTCGCCGTCCGTACGTTTCATGACGACAGGCTTGTGTCGGCGGCGCGTTCTGTTCCACGCACTCCTCGATGAGCTCAAACCCCAAAATCATTTATTTGAACTTGGCTGCAAAACAGCACTTTTTGAACGTCAAAAATTACAAAAGACAGCCCCCAAAACGCCCACCTTTCACCAGTCGGCAGTCAGCCATATGGATCAGGACTGCGGGATAGTTCGCATGAGTCACCTGGAACCTGAAGGGCTCCAGAAAGAACATAAGACAGTTTAATCAGTAAGAGTTTGACACCAGTGACCCGCTGCACCCACAGCGGGAGGAGTGATCGGGAGTCATTAATTGATGATTAACCACTCAAAAAAAAATAATGCAGGTCCTTTGTTTTTAAGCATTATGGCTTCTCTGTATTTCAGCTCTCAGTTTATCAAGAATCACCAAAAAGGTGTTCACTCTGATATAATCTCTGGAACTGGAGGGTATTTCAGGTTCTTCATTCGTGGCTACATCCGTCATTTTTTTTATTTATGTAAAAAAACCATGAAAATACTAGTGACCGTTCTCTGAAATCTACCGCCCCTAGGACGCTGCCGCCCCTAGGACTCTGCCGCCACTAGGACGCTGCCGCCCCTAGGCCGCGGCCCATACGGCCTATTTATAAATCCAGGACTACCGAGTACGGGAAGTAGTTCCGTCGGGACGTGGGTGAAGCTGATTGCGAAAGCTAGTAATATGGCAAAAGTCCACGTTTATGACTCTCATAAACGAAACGATCGAATATTTACAAAAAAAAAACGACAGAGCTTTACTTGTTCCTAAAAAGCAAAAAGAAACTTACCTTTAACGGAAAGTTACTGTCACCAACCATGTTGTTAAAAAAATATTTGAGATATCAAGGCTAAAGGAACCTAGTTATATCTGTAGAAAAGTACGCAACTCTGAGTAAGTATCTGAAAATCCTATTTTGTCCGTTTTTAATTATTTTAATAAATAAAAGCTTTAAGAACATCATCAGCGAGATGATACGCCACGCACACGCGGTACGTTGCCTGGCGCTCGCATGCGCTGTTTTTATTTTTTTTTTATTTCAAAATGGATTAAATTATTTTTACTAATTAATGTGAAATTTTGCCGCCCCCCAAAAAGTGCCGCCCGGGGCGGACCGCACCCCCCGCCCCCCCCACGCTACGCCACTGACTAGTAGTAGTAGCTAGTAAAAACATAAAAATTCGCTAAGCAAATAAAAAATAAGCGCTGCGGGTAAAACATATATTTTATTACGCTCTTCTACAAAAACATAATAGAAAAAGAAAAAAATAAGCAGAGTAATGGCGTCCAGACCGATTGTCGGTTACGGCGGCCATTCTCTCTAAAGACATCAGCCAGCTGCGCAGGACATATTATAGTGCACGCACATTAGCGCGGACACAGGTGCACTCTCTTTTCCCTCAATGTCCTAGCCAGGTCAGCCAAACCGGAGTGATCACAAGCAGAACCGACACCAACGTGCTACCCGATGCACGGGTGTATCTATCATCAACTTCCAGACTCCGGGCTGCTTTATAGAAAGTCTCCCAATTTGATCATTTCGACCTGGGAATCGAACCCGAGACCCTCAGTACTGGACCAACGAGGCAGTCAAACAGAGTATCATTACTAGAACGGAAGATTAAAAAAATCTTAAAATAACACCAACCTGGCACTGATATTTAGAAATTATAGTCTTTTTACTCTTCGGATCTACGATAGGCTTCTTAATTTCTCCGTTACGTATATCAAAACTCTTTACATCAACGAAGTCCGGAGGTCCTTTCAAAACTTTCCCTCCAATGTTAATTTTTTCCAGAACCAGTTTCGGTTGCATATACTTCGGTATCGGTTCATCGGCCTTGTAAGTCATTTTTATCTTTCTCTTTAAGACTCCTTTCCGTACTTGAGAATTGTCACTGGTTTTGAGAAAATGTGTCCATTTGTGTTGTAGCATACTGGTTTCGGTGTCAAATTTCTTGAAGCATTGATCGCAAAAATAATAATCTTTGTATCCGGTCATCGCTTTGTTTGTTAGGTCTGGTAGCAATTGTACGTGACGTTCCAACGCATCACGTTCCACTGAACTTTCATCGCAGAAGTTACACAGATATAGTCTCTCGTTACCTAGGTTACGCATACCATATAAACATGTCGGCCTATTATTCGAGTGGAGAAAAGCAAAATGGTGAGCGACCGCACACTTACTTTTGAACTGATCTTTGCAAATATCACAAACGTAACACGGATCAACGTGATCGTAACTATGATCTTTTAAATCCATGAATCTGAAGTATGTCTCATCGCAAGTCTTACAAGTATGCAGTTTCAATACCTTGCACACCGTTCTACGGTGATCGTTGAACTTTTGTTTATTCGGTAAATACAGTCCGCAGACGTCACAGTGTAGTTTGATATGTACTTTGAAAAAGGTACGGTCAGCGAAGTTTTTATTGCAGTAATTACAAATGTAGCATTTACGTTTCTTGTGGCGTTGTTTCATATGCGTCCGTAGAAACTTATAAGATTCATATATCTTCGGACATTTCCTACATTTGTGGTATTCCTTCACCTCATGAACGATGACATGGTCGGAAAAAGACACTCGCTTTTGAGGCTTACCGTTTGGCTTATAAACAATCATGTGTTTATTTTCTTGATGTTTTAGCAATTTTTTTTCGTTTGAGTACCCTTTTTCGCATATCTTGCACTTAATATTCGCCATGTTGGCGTTATCGCTGTCAGAATCCGTCTCTGACGTGCAGCTGGGCGCCAAACTCGTAAAAAACTCTGCCTTCAACTTATTTAAGTCCTGCCTGGTGATTCTTATAGTGCATTGTCTTAATCGGTTTTTCGGCGGGACTATCGCTCTCGGAGGTTTTATACAAGACTTCTTACCTATGTTAGGGCTTCTTATTCGTGATAAGTAAGGAGTTATGTCATAACGCGCCACTAGAACCAGGGGCACCTTCTCGAAACCCCGGAATCCGATTTCAGACGCGTTATTTTTATAATCGTCAGCAGATACGCGACGATTGACCACTTTATTCTGAGCACTTTTAGTTTTCCTCGTTTGTTTGTTGACTCCATTGCTTGTGGACATCAGAGGATAAGATATACGCGGGAAAATAAAATAATAAAAAGAAAAAGTTAATGTTAAAAACGTCAACAATATTATATGTCATGCTAATCGGGGAAATGAATTGCAGAGCCAATCGCCATCACTCTTGATGTCGCAACAAAACCGGAATTGTCCGACATTTTTTCTCTTTTAATAATTGATTTCCACTTTTATATTACACATAGGCACAAAAAAGAAATATCACTGTTACACCACGGAATAAAAGACTTGAAAATATATTTAATTAGCTAAATTATTCACATTTCAACAATTTCACTGAAAATAAAACCGGTATAACTAGTCCCTTTGTTCTTAGTTCGAAAATAATCTGTGGATGTAGTGCGTTCACAAACTAGATTTGATAAAAATGATATTTTTAAGACATTAACTAATAATTGTTTTTAATTAAATACGTTGCAATAAACTACTATTCTTCAATCTTTTTCACTTAAGAGCATGATATACTTTATGAAAACATGATGGTTAGAAATTATACCACTTTTAGGAAAACATATTCCCAATGATAACAGTTTTCGTTTACATGATTCTGAACGTGTTCGTACAATAGCTCTAATGTACAAAATATTTTAGCGATTCCCTTCACGGTATAAAATTCGTTCTGGTCCTAGATATAAGGGCTAAAATCCTATCAAAGATAAAAACGGCATTACATAACATTATCACAAGTGTTTATCTAATTTGATTTTTCTTATCCGTTGTAGGTACATACTTCAAGTACATAAGTCAACACGCAAAATAATCAATTCGCACGATTTTACGTAAACAATTTATTTTTAAGCCGCTACCGCGAGCGATTGACCGTCGAAATGTTCCCGCCGACACGTATAAGGAGTTGTCTTCCTGTTATAAATCCAATGTTTAGGCAGAAATTGCGTCCTCACAGGCCATTCCGTCAAACATCTACGCTTCACAACCAGGGCCAAACAAAGGCTTTACAGAGAAATAAATGGATGAGTTTTAGATCTATTATTACTAGATGGGTGCCGTTAGGAAGTGCTATATACGTGGGCTGGTGTTATATCCGTGCTAGTATCAACTATGAAGTATCGAAAGTTGAAATTTTGTTCTACGAAATGTTTCCTTTCCGTGTTACGAGCCGTATTTGGGGGAAAATCGCAGCTTGCGAGTTGCCGATGTCTTTAAGAAGCTTCGTATACGGTACGTACATAAAAATGTTCAATGTAAATCTCAATGAAGCCGAGTACACTGATCTGAAATATTACAAAAGTCTATCTGCGTTTTTTACAAGACCTCTCAAAGATGGTGCGAGATATATATCGCCTTCTCCTTGTGTCTCTCCTGCTGATGGCGTCGTTTTAACCTGCGGCCCAGCAGACACAGACAAGATAGAACAAGTGAAAGGAGTGACATACAGCCTAGAAGAATTCCTCGGTGAAAATAAATGGGCCAAAAAGTACAACGATTCATATTATAACTCTTTGTTGACGAACAAAGACAATATTCTACATCAGTGTATAATTTATCTTGCTCCCGGAGATTATCATCGGTTCCATTCTCCGTGTGATTGGACTGCTACGTTTAGGAGGCACTTTTCCGGTAAACTTTTGTCCGTGAACCCGTGGTTAGCGAGACTGATACCTGGGTTGTTCACGATTAACGAACGAGCTGTGTACGTTGGTGAATGGAAACATGGATTCTTCAGCATGACTGCAGTAGGAGCTACGAATGTTGGCTCAATAGAGATTTACAACGATCCGGAATTACGGACGAATACTAAAGGTAGAAAGAATCGAATCAACGAATTGGAGTTAGGACAAGTCTCGATGAAGAAGGGAGAGTTATTCGGTCAATTCAACATGGGGAGTACGATAATCCTGCTGTTTGAAGCTCCTAAAGACTTTAAATTTGACATGGCTTCCGGAGACAAGGTGCTCGTTGGCCAAGCGTTGACCGCGGCAAGTAAAGAACACTCTAGATGACCTGTCTTCGATGATTTTGTTTGCCTAACCCAAGTGGTAATGTTTTTTTACATTATGTTAATTTTTATGTGAGTTTGTTGTTGTTTTTTCTCTTTTGACCATCATTTTGTGATTGTATATTAGATACGGTACTGTATTTGTACCAAAATTGGTCTGTCTTCCACTGTACATATGTTAATTTTTTAAACCATCTTCACTGATGTTGGGGTCGGCTTCAAGACTGACCGTATGCAGCTGAGTACCAGTGTGCCACATAGAACAACTGCCTTTTGCGATATCCTGAACCCAGTTCCCCAGGCAACCCTTGATAAGCATAGATTTAATACAAAACTAAGTAATTATGTAGTGTAAACTTTTCCGTACTCTTTATGCGGTGCCCTACCGGGTCCATATTGTTTCTACCTTATAAACTATCAGCTGTATAATATATGGAACGCAAATAAAGAATTGAGTATTTAGTAAGATTGGTTGTCAGACTTATCTGCCTACCCATAATGACATTTTTTTTTGTCGCTCGGAAAAAATGCTGTTACGCTTCCCCTTCCCATCGGGGGACGAGAGAGGGGTATGTGGGACTCCCCGGTAAAATCGTTCCCGGTATACCCACTAAAAATACCCAGCGGCACTCTGACTTCGCCTGAGTGGAGGGGCCTGGGAGTCTATAGCGTCCAGTTTCCGCCGGCGACTGCCCGCCTCAAGGAAGGCCCCTCAGGTACCCGTAATGCCTGCCAGTACAAATGACACCAATTTATTATACCTTCTGAAAAATGGAGGAATTTGTTATGACAATATCACCCATCTACGGATCGACCGCGCCAAGCGTTGCTTAGCCACGCGGTGTGGCTGTTACGTAGCCACAAGCTCCTCAGAAGCAATTAAATTAATATATTTTAATAAAATCGTGGTGGCCTAGTGGTTAAAGCACCAGCCTCTCAAGTATGAGTGTGCAGGTTCGATTCCAGGTCATGCAAGTACCAATGCAACTTTTCTAAGTTATATACATATACTTTCTAAGTATATCTTGGACACCAATGACTGATTAAAGGTGAAGGAAAACATCTCAAAGAAACCTGGACTATAAAGTCTGAAATCACCAACGCGCATTAAGCAAGCGTGGTGATTAACGCTCAATCCTTCTCTGTGTGAGGAGGCCTGTGCCCAGCAGTGGGACGATAAAAAGGATGAAATGAATAAGCGAAGATATTTGACGGGATGTATGCATCACGCATGACGCATCGCTAGCATTTCCGAATGATATACATTGCTTATACTCATGCAATTACATCATAATTGTTGACTAAACAATGTTCAAAGGAAATGCCTAGCTATATTGTGTGCAGCGCAACCCGCCATTTTTAAATTCAAAATTCAACAGCAAATCTAACGGTGAATTAATTATTTGACTGCCCTATTGGTCTAGTAGTCGCAAGGCGCGACTGTTGTGTACGGGGTCTCGGGTGTTTATTCCCGGGTCGGGTCGAAATCGCTTTGTGGGTTTTAAAGAAACTTTCATAAAGCACGGAGTCTGGAAGTTGGTGATTGATACACCCGTGCATCGGAGAGCACGTAAATGTCGGTCCTGCGCCTGATCTCTCCGGTCGTGTCGGATTGCCGTCCCATCGGACTATGAGAGTGAGGGAATAGAGAGTGCACCTGTATCTGCGCAAATGCTTATGCACTATAATATGTCCTGCGCAGCTGGCTGATCTCCTTACAGAGAACAGCCGTTATGGCCGACAATCGGTTTGGACGCCGTTATTATTACTTTTTTAATTTTGACTATAGCGAAATCAATAGCCAATTTTTGAACAGCAAAATTATTTGCTATGAATATACAGTATTCCAAAAGTGCACTACTGGGGCCTAATGCTGCTAATTTAGTTTAAAGAACACGCAATTGATATTCAACTGATACTCAATCACGACTCCATGTCGATTGAGACAAATAAGGCATTCAGAAAAAAATTGTTTTCAATCTCAATAAAGTCGTAATTGAATTGTTTTGCGAGTCTTAGTTCAATGGTTATCGGTGTTGCTATTCTAATTCTACCAAAAGCTAAGTGATGAATGATATATTGTTTTTAATAAACGTTTTGCGTACCAGTGGCAGTTCGAACGTAGACGATTGGTCTTAAATTAGTAACAGAATACCCCGTAAGGTAAAAATTGCTATTAAGATCCAATTAAGTTTCAATTGACACAATATTAAATTAGCAGCATCAGACCCCTGACTGTTGACTGTAATCATTACGTGTTCATCTAAAAACTGTTTAGAACTTCAAATGAGGTAACAATGGCGATCTAAATTCACTGTTGCCTTTTTGAACGTAAACAATTGGCTTGCTTTATGGGTTTTTTAAGACCTACTTTACTTCTAAACAAGAGCAGAACTCATAAATCATCTCCCGAGCCTTTTCCCAACTATGTTGGGGTCGGCTTCCAGTCTAACCGGATACAGCTGAGTACCAGTGTTTTACAAGGAGCGACTGCCTATCTGACCTCCTCAACCCAGTTACTCGGGCAACCCAATACCCCTTGTTCAGACTGGCGTCAGACTTACTGGCTTCTGACTACCCGTAACGACTGCCAAGGATGTTTAATGACAGTCGGGACCTAGATTAACGTGCCATCCGAAACACAGTCATTGGTGTCCAAGATATACTTAGAAAGTACATACAAACTTAGAAAAGTTGCATTGGTACTTGCCTGATCTGGAATCGAACCCACGCACTCATACTTGATAAGTTGGCTCTTTAACCACACGAGGCTTATAGAGGGGGCTATTAATTAACAAGATAACTATAGACACTTATCAAATTCTCATAATGGTGGTCAAAAGTTTTAAAAATTGTGTTCCTAGATGTTTTTCTTTTATTGAAAGATGTAGAAATATATTAACCGTTTTATATTGATGAAGAATTTTAATACCTATGTTTTGTCCCTTTCTAACAAGCTACTCTAGAACTTGATAGAAAGGGATGAAACATTATACCTGTGTTTTCAAAGGTTTTACTTGTAAGACGGTTAAATTGAATGAATAAAACTAAGGAGCTTGAAAAAAACGTTTATGTATTTAAAAAGCTATTGTAAAATATCGATAAATGGTGATGTAACCATTGATCTCGACTGTATTATCGACAAGCGATAGGTTAGCTCCCTGACTCTTGGGTACACCACTATTGGTGTCCCAACACTTTATGGTACTTCAATTATTTCATTTACGCACGCCATTTTTTTAAACTAAAAAGGACCAGTTCAAAGCAGTATAGAGCCATTTCTCTTATTTACATAATTGTAAATATGGCAAAAAAAAATGACTTTTTATCGGCCTATGTATTGCCCGTTGCATCGGAGTAAATGTCGGTCCTGCTTGTGATCTCTCTCCGGTCGTGTCGGATTGCCGTCCCATCGGACTATGAGAGCGAGGGAATAGAGAGTGCACCTGTATCTGCGCGAATGTTTGTGCACTTTAATATGTCCTGCGCAGCTGGCTGATCTCCATAAAAGAGAACGGCCGCTGTTGCCGACAATCGGCCTGGATGCCATCATGGGTACTAGACAACTGTTTAACATACTTATATACCTACTTTTCTTTTGTAAATACATACATATTATACATAGAAACACCCAGACCAAGTCAAACATCCATGTTCATGCACACAAATGTTTGACTTATGCGGAAATCGAACCTGCAACCTATAGCGTGGCAGGCAGGTTCACTAACCACCACGCTATCTGGTCCTCAAAGATAACTTACTCCTTCCTTATCTATACTAATATTATAAAGCTGAAGAGTTTGTTTGTTTGTTTGTTTGAACGCGCTAATCTCAGGTACTACTGGTTCGATTTGAAAAATTCTTGCAGTGTTAGATAGCCCATTTATCGAGGAAGGCTATAGGCTATATACCATCACGCTTAGACACACGGGAGCGGAGCAGTAACCAAAGATGCGGGTGACAGCTAGTATTAACTAATATACACTAGCTGTCCCCAGCGGTTTCACCCGCATCTTTGGTTACTGCTACTGCTGTTCAAACAAACAAACTCTTCAGCTTTATAATATTAGTATGTATACTATATGGCATTTTGAAGTACCAAACCCATTTAAGTAAGTCGGGTAGTTAATCTAACAAGAATTTCGAGAATTTTTGCTGTAGATTATAAAACTAGTATTTTAGTTTATTTGTATAGATTTTTATGCGAACAAAATGTGTTTTTATTGTTGTCTGTGTTATTGAATTTTATTGTAAAGCGTGTCGACTGTGAGTCGCCTGTTGGATGCAATTTTTGATGTGAATTTTTATCATATTTGAAAAGTTTATGACGAAAAAAGATAATAAAATGTATATTTCGGGCAACATCGCTATAGTTTGACAGGCCTCAATGTACAGTTAGCATCAAAATCTTTAACCTTTCGACCGCCACGCCAAAAATAAGGATGTGCACTCAGCCCCAAGCTAAGAATTCATCCATAAATACCTACAGTATAGTAGTGAGTTCGGAATTATATCGATTAAAACTGACTATTCAATTTTTAACTTTGAAGTCTGTCATGTATTCGTGACCGTGGCGTGCTGGGCACTTTTTGGCTTGTCATCTATACGTGACTGTGGCGGTCAAAAGGTCAACAGTGAAGGATGTTCAGTTTGAAGTAATACGCAGTATTCTTGATTAAATATCTCTTTAATGGATTCGGAAACACACAGCATTACACGTATATTTTCCGCTATATAGAAATTGGGAGTGAGCGAGAAAGACTTCTGACTAGAGAAGAAGATTCCCAGAAGAAGAAGATACCCAGAACAAAAGAGATTTAAAAATCACTGAACACAATCTTTTTAATATGAGATTGTTATGTTCAGTTGATTAGTACTTTTGATTCTGTTTATAGACATTTTGTTGCTGACTGTACCTATAGCTAGATGAGACCCGTTTTCGGGTATTTCTGAAATTATAATTGTTCACTTGTAATATGACCACTTTTTTTTTTGAGTCTGTCATCACACATTACATTCTCAGTGTATTAATGCGTAAAATATAATTAATCCCTTACAAATGTAGACCCAGATAAAAACCATGTTTAAAATGTCTAAATCTGTTCTGCAGTGGTCAAAAAATTTATGCAATCGAAAAATTTACAAAGTATTGTGAATCGGGATGATGACTAAGTCAAAAATAAAATACTTTATCATATTCATTTTGTAAAGCATCTTAAAATAATGTCAGTTTAATTTATCGTTTTGAACCGACAATTGTTTTTATTTTTTTTTATTGGTAATATCTCAGGGTAATATAATCGAAATAAGTGTACGGATTGATGTCAAAAATCTGTGACATCATATTTTATGTGGTGTTTTCGGTGTTTTCATACAAATTGCATAGAGAGTAACCGTTTTTGACAGTTCTATAAAAGTATTGAATTTGACTAGTTGTCGCCTACCGTATTGTATGCCCTTTCTTGCTCATGTGTGCGATTTTATGTAATAACATAATAGTGTATGTTTTTGCGAACGAAGCGACTATGATTGATGTTCAATTTGCGATATATAAGTGTGTAAAAAATAAACAAAATTAAAATGAAAATTTGCAGTTTTGTGTTTGCACATCATCCCTAATCAGTCATTTACGTACAGACGCCAGCACATCAAGCTACTACAATCTGTCTTTCCTTAATAGATTTTCAACTTAATCGCTGAAGCATATGGTTCAAAGTTGATTGGGAAAATTTGACTGTTTCGGATATTTAGATTTATTTTCAAGCTATGTTAGGATCGGCTTCCAGTCTAACTGGATGCAGCACATGGAACGACTGCCTATCTGACCTCCTCAACCCAATTACCCGGACAACCCGATACGCCTCGGTAAGACTGGTTGTCTGATTTTCTGGCTTTTAACTACCCGTAACGACTGCCAAAGATGTACAAATGACAGCCGGGACCCACCAATTTGACGTGCCTTCCATAATATGGTCACCCATCCACGGACTGATCGTGCAAAACGTTGCTTAACCATACATTTATCATTTTTATAGATATTTTTTTTTCTTTTTATAAATCAATGCGTTCAGCTTTGTTAACTATGGCAAAAGGCATATAAGAAGTCGGTTAATAAAACAAAATAAACTGAAATAAAACTCAAGGTTTTTTTAAGAAGCCATTTATATTTTCAACTAGCTGTTGCCCGCGACGTCGTCCGCGTGGGTATTAGCTGATTAAACATTCACCCCCCTCCCCCCGTAAGTGATAGCGTGATAATATGTATCCTATATGTTGCCCCGACCTACCACCTATACAACAAAAAAAGAATCATTCAAATCTGTCCAGTAGTTCCGAAGATTAGATTAGGATAGTATGATTGTTGATGTTGTTAGTTAGAGTTAGTAAAAAAAAACATTGTTTAACCAGACACCTTATAGGTCAGAGCCAGAACCCAGGATGGGGCAAGTGCCCCAGCTTGCCCCAGTGTGGCTACGCCCATGCGACCACGAGACCAACGAGGCAATTTGATGATTTCTCTAACGAAAAAGAAAAATGCATAACCTCTTTCTTAAAACAAAGATAAGTAAACCTAGTTTATCACTTCCGTGAGCTATGGTTTGTGACGTCAATTGCTCATATCCTACTACTATTATAAAGGCGAAAGTTTGTATGTATGGATGTTTGTTACTCTTTCACGTAAAAACTACTGAATGGATTTGAATGAAACTTTACCACAATATAGCTTATACATCAGAATAACATATAGGCTACTTTTTATTCGGGTATGGAAAGTACTTCCCTCAGAAAGCGGGTGAAACCGCTGGCGGAAGCTAGTAACTTATATCTTACCTATCACTCACTATCAGTCGAGATAAAAAATTATATAGGACATTGACTCAATATTAGAGATTAGCACTTTCTCGTGATTTCTCCCGTGGCTCCAGAGAACTTCTCTCCGTAACCGGATAAAACATAGCCCATGTTCACCGTAGTGTAGCTTCTGATATTGAAGTCGTTAGCCTAGTGGTTAAAAAGCCGACCTCTCAAGTATGAGTGCATGGGTTCGATTCCAGGTCAGGCAAGTACTAATGCAACGTTTCTAAGTTTAGTATAGGCTACATATTATCACGCTAAAGCCCACGCGGACGACGTCGCAGGCAACAGCTAGTAGTTTATAACAGTCACTTAGTATGTTAAATACTTATCTACATTCTTTTTAACAATCAATGATTAAATATAGCCGAGGTCATTGAACTGTTATCGAAGTACGTAATAATTTCGTGTAATCTGGTCATCCCAACCATCGCGGCAGGGCTGGTACTGGTCGACACCACGGGCGCCGGGTGTCGAGGGATGACTCCCGACCACCGTAGGGTCTGCGGGCAGTGAGTGTGGGTAGCTCATCGTCCGCACGTTTAAGGATGACAGGCCCGTGTCGGCGGCGCGTTCTGTTCCACGCGCTCCTCGAAGAGATGTCAGCAACATAGGAGGGGCCCATAAGGGCCAGGGTCTGCCTGGGCTGCGGGTTATTCGTAAGAGCTACCGTGGCCCGTCACACAGGGACCTCCAGAAGGAACATAATGGGTTTAGTCAGTAAGAGTCTGACACTCCCTCCAGCTGCATCCTCAGTAGGAGGGGTCATTTGATGATTTCCCACGAAAAAAAAGGCTCATAATCTGCCTAGCTTTTGCCCAAACTGTGTTGGGATCGGCTTCCAGTCTTTATCAGATGCAGCTGAGCACCAGTGTTTTATATGGAGCGACCGCTTATCTGATCTCCTCTACCCAGTCACTTGGGCAACCCAATACCCCTTAGTAGGACTGGTTATCAGACTTTCCGTCTTCTGACTGCCAAAGATGTACAAATGACAGCCAGAACCCACCAATTTAAGTGTGCCTTCCGAAGAGGACGTCGTCATGATAAGGTCACCCATCCATGGACCGACCGCGCCAAGTGTTGCTTAACCTTATGATCGATCGACCCGTGCGGCTGTTACTTAGCAACTTAGGTAGGC
This sequence comes from Heliothis peltigera, assembly GCA_958496145.1. Lineage (NCBI taxonomy): Eukaryota > Metazoa > Arthropoda > Insecta > Lepidoptera > Noctuidae > Heliothis > Heliothis peltigera. Next base: position 4,069,914 of record OY292351.1, read on the forward strand.
TCATTATTACTTATTATTATTGTTGTAATCTACATATTTTAATTACGTGGTTATCAGCGTGTCGTAAACAGTTAATAGTAAGTTATTTATGTCACTTGGATATGCCTGCGAATTTGACTGCCTCGTTGGTCTAGTAGTCGCAAGGCGCGACTGCTGTGCACGGGGTCTCGGTTTCGATCCCGGGTCGAGCCGAACTCGCTTTGTGGGTTTTGAGAAACTTTCATAAAGCAGCCTGGAGTTTGTAAGTTGGTGATTGATTCACCCGTGCATCGGAGAGCACGTAAATGTCAGTCCTGCGCCTGATCTCTCTCCGGTCGTGTCGGATTGCCGTCCCATCGGACTATGAGAGTGAAGGAATAGAGAGTGCACCTGTGTCTGCGCGAATGCTTGTGCACTATAATATGTCCTGCGCAGCTGGCTGTTTTACTTAAAAGAGAACGGCCGCCGTAGCCGACAATTGGCCTGGACGCCATCATCATCATCCAGAAACAAACATAAATACATAAAAAATCTACACTAAAATGGACGATAGTAAACACAAATGTTTTTTTTTAGATAAAAACATACATCACGCGATTTTCTTCTTATCGGCAACCTGACGGTTGTAAATTAAATACATAACAAATTATTATCTTGTTGCTATAAGATGCCTACATTTTTTATCACGATAGCCTGATACGGGGTCAAGATATTGGTTCCTGATCAGACATAAAGCTTAAAAATATTATAGGGTATTTATTTGACTCTTTTTTTTAATTATTCATATCAAAAGTAACATTTTACAAAACCAAAAACAGAAATAATATTTGGAATCCTTTGAGAAATAAGTGATTTATAAACCTTTCAAAAGTCAAACAGAAAAAGGATGCACATACAAGCTTGTGACGTCAACGCTATTTCATCACGCATGTGCAAAAGAGATAGCAAGATGTCCCCACTATGAGCCCACTCTTTATCATACGAATATAAAAAATGTTGATTGCTGCTCCATTTATCGAACAATTTTGACGCTGTTTTCAGAAAAATTCATCATCATCTCCCGAGCCTTTTCCCAACTATGTTGGGGTCGGCTTCCAGTCTAACCGGATTCAGCTGAGTACCAGTGTTTTACAAGGAGCGACTGCCTATCACCTCCTCAACCCAGTTACACGGGCAACCCAATACCCCTTGGTTAGGCTGGCGTCAGACTTACTGGCTTCTGACTACCCGTAACGACTTCCAAGGATGTTCAATGACAGCCGGGACCTACAGTTTAACGTGCCATCCGAAACACAGTCATTGGTGTCCAAGATATACTTAGAAAGTACATACAAACTTAGAAAAGTCGCATTGGTACCACGCACTCATACTTGAGAGGTTGGCTCTTTACCCACTAGGCCACCGCGACTTTTTTTTGTTTGTACCTACATGCAAATGTTTATAAATATGTAAAGATTTGTTTTATGAATAAACATTTTATTTATAATCTGCACTTCACCCACCATGTACAAAGAACTGATAAGCATTCGCTCACAGCTGTGCCCTGAGTCATTATGAGCTTTGCATTGTAATATGTTTATCTTGCTAATAAAATATTTATCTAGTGCAGTCATTCACACAGATCACTGAAACACCCGACGCAAAAAAGAGGCGGCTTATAAGTTTGAATCACTTCTGGGGCCTGATGCTGCTAATTTAATATGGTGTCAATTGAAACTTAATCGGATCTTAATAGCAATTTTTACCTCATGGGGTATTCTGTTACTAATTTAAGACCAATCGTCTACGTTTGAACTGCCACTGGTACGCAAAACGTTTATTAAAAACAATATAATATATCATTCATCACTTAGCTTTTGGTAGAATAAGAATAGCAACACCGATAACCATTGAACTAAGACTCGCATAACAATTCAATTACGACTTTATTGAGATTGAAAACAAAATGTTTCGGAATGCCCTATTTGTCTCAATCGACATGGAGTCGTGATTGAATATCAGTTGAATATCAATTGCGTGTTCTTTAAACTAAATTAGCAGCATCAGGCCCCTGTATGTTACTCTCTGGCAGGGACGTATGTAGGGTGTAACAATACTAGTGCACTATATTTTTACAGGTCATCTAGTACATGCTAAGGATCATGTTTACCACAAAAAAGTTGAATGGCCAAGGGGTCAACGTCCGAGCGGCTTCATAGCGACCGGCGTTATGCGTTCAATTTGGCGACTGTGATGATAAATTTAATAAAATATGTTATTGCTTTCATGACTTTTTTGTGGTAAACACAATCCTTAGTATGTTCTAGATGACCTGTAAAAATATGGTGCACTAGTTACACCCTACATAAGGGGGAGGGTGGGAAGCTTCATGCCATTCATATCTATCTCACTTGTCCAACAGAAAAAATTACATACGCCGCGCCTCTTGTAGAAAACGCTAGTTGGTGTGGAGCGTGTCCGTCTGTACTTGCGTGTTATACTCGTAGTCGCAGGCATTGTTTTGTTTGTATATTATGTACCCAGCTGGAGTAAGGGTGTTGTTTTTGGGGACATCCACGAGGCTCTTACTTAGCCACGAGCTCCTCTTGTGAACTATATAGCTACATGTAACATACTATATTATTCTACATCCATATTTGCTAAGCGTTCATTGCAACTTGCAACAAAATTAAACAGCCGAATAGATTTCTCAATATCCTGCTATTGTTTTAATTAGGATTCATGACGGCTATAAAAATGTGTAAAGCAGATTAATTTAATGTATATTCAATGTATTATAACTAACAATGAATCCTATTTCCACGGGTGGTGGTCCTCAAAAAAACAGAGCCCTAACTCCAGGGGCCTAATGCTGCTAATTTAGTTTAAAGAATAGGTAATTGATATTCAACTGATACTCAATCACGACTCCATGTCGATTGAGACAAATAGGGCATTCCGAAAAATTTTGTTTTCAATCTCAATAAAGTCGTAATTGAATTGTTACCTATGTGAGTCTTAGTTCAATGGTTATTGGTGTTGCTATTCTAATTCTACTACTTACTACAAGATATACGTTTTCTGATCTACTTAAGAGAGAACGGCCGCCCTAGCCGACAATCGGCCTGGGCGCCATCATTATTAGTTGTTGAGAAATCTTTACTTACTAGATACTTAATATTACAAAGATGAAGTTAGTTTGTTTGTTTGATACTACTACAACGATACGAATAAATATTTCAGTGTTAGAAAGTATGCCAAACTTCGAGTGCTTCGAGCTACCCGAAACTGTCAAATTTCCTCAATAAACTTGAACCCTATATGCTTCAGCGATAAAGTTGAAAATCTATTAAGGCAAATGACAGATTGCTTGATTGAATAGCTTGATTCTAGAGTCTGAAAAAGGACATGGTCCACGTTTTTTCGGGCGGCGAGACAAACCGCGGGGAACATGTAGTTTTTACATTATATTCAACCGTGAAACAGTCGTATGAATGAGCTTCTTACGAAGTAGATGCGAATTGCCTCGTTGTTAGAACCTAACCTTGAACTATCTCTATTTCAGTATGCGTGAGTGAGTACAACGCTCTCGACACACGTATGACGTAGTTGCTGCGTTTGTGTGTAGCACCTATTTAGAATATTAGGCAAACAGCGGGGAGGTGCTGGATGGACCAAGGCAAGAACAGGGATAGGTGGAAAAGGTTGGAAGAGGCCTATAATACCTAATATTACCTAAATATCATGTACTAATGGGGTTCATAACTAATATTACCTAAATAGGAATATTATCAAACTAACACTAGATTTTAATAAAAATAAAAATAATACTAACAACATTTGGAATGTAAAACTAAGGGTTTTGAAATAAAAGGCTTTTTGATTTGATTTTGACCTATTTAGAATTGTATGTAATGATAACCTTAACCGATTAGGTGTTTCCGCAACTTTGCTAGGTTTGTTCGCTAGAGTTACCGTGGGCTTTAGTCAGTAAGTCTGACACTCCTTCTAGCTGTGCCAACAGTGATCGGATATAGTAAAATAACATACAAAACATCAGCCACATTAAAAAATACTAGCAAATATTATGTAGAAGATTAAAAAAAGGTTTCAGTTTTCAATACAATATTTTGCAAAAGGATATTCTGAATATAGGAAGGAAGAAAGGTAATTAACTGAATTAGGAGCCTTGATCATCTAAAAGGTTTATTTAAAACGTCATAGGATCAGTTGTAAAAACTTTATGAGAAACTTTAAACAACTGAAGATTGTTTGTTAACAGTAGAAATGGGTTTCTTTAGCAATAAGGGAGAGATTCAGGCAAACCGGAGCGGATCATAGAAGTTTTAAAAGAATGAATAGCATTTCTCCGCTTAATTATACTACTAAGTGGTTGAGAGTATGTTTTAATAAAAGTTTAAATGGAGTTAGAGCTTACAAGAATAACCGATTTTTTCCTACTATATAATTTCTATTTTACCTGTACCTTTTTTAATCTGTAGAACAAACCGCTACATTTTATAACCTGTGATCGCGTTGTTGTCAATGTCAAATTGTATACACAACAAAAATCTCGTTTCCTGTGATAAATTCGATCAAAATACATTTAATATTGCAAATAAACAACAAAAACACGGCATAAATATAAACTGTAACTTCTTATCTACCGTTTAAGTGTAATTAAGTGACAAATGAGTTCGATACAAGAGCGTTTACAGCTAAAAAGAGTACCGTTAGATACTTGGAATGTAAGAGAACAATTATGTTTGGCTTCCGCTGTCGTAAGAAGTGGAGATCAGAATTGGATGTCGGTTTCCCGCGCTTTGAAAACTATAGGAGAACCGAATAGACCGCCAGACTGGTATTCTCAAAAGAGGTTTGTTGATTTTAACCTTATTTTTTCGTTATGATATTCCCAACCTAGATTATTTGTTGTTTTGTTGCTTATTTTGATATTTTCACGTGGTTATCAAGTGATTTTAGTTGTAAATAGTATGCATAAGGTCTCAAAATGGATGTTTATGTAAGACTAGCTTCCGCCAGCGGTTTCACCCGCTTTCTGAGGGAAGTACTTTCCATACCCGGATAAAAAGTAGCCTATATGTTATTCTGATGTATAAGCTATATTGTGGTAAAGTTTCATTCAAATCCATTCAGTAGTTTTTACGTGAAAGAGTAACAAACATCCATACATCCATACATCCATACATCCATACTTACAAACTTTCGCCTTTATAATAGTAGTAGGATTTTAGTGATCTTTAGTGCAAAAACAGTCAAATACTGGTATTTGTAGCGATTGATATTGAAAACTGCCTTGTTGGTATAGTATATATATATATAGAAAGACCCCGTTTTTTCGTGGGAAATCATCAAATGACTCCTACCGCTGAAGGTGCAGCTGCAGGCTTACGAAATCTTACGTCAATCTGTCACTTTTCTGTCATTATGTCCATTCTCCGGTAAACAAAACTTGTTTCTATGGTTGCCATGCTAGGCCGGCTGGAGGGAGTGTCAGACTCTTACTGACTAAAACCCACTATGTTCCTTCTGGAGGTACCTGTGTGCCAGGGCCACCGTAACTCTTGCGAACAACCCGCGTCCCAGGCAGATGCACGGATCTCAAGTCCAAGTCCCGGATCGTCCCAAAATCTCTTTGTGCATTTAAGAGTCATTTATAAAGCAGTTCGCAGTTTGGAAATTGGTGATTGATACACAATAAAACTTGATATTTACACCCCCAGCTGTGCAGCACAATATGGAGCCCTACTCGAACATGTGGAAACACCAAAACGTAAAAAGCGGAGTTCTGAAGGCGCAGTGGAGACTCCACAGGAGAGTATACTGAAGAGATTGACGCAAGAACGGATTAATGAGATTCAGAAGACCCTTGTTGAAATGAACCAGCAGTATGATCAATTAAAGGTATAGATACAATTTATAAAATTACTAGCTGTTGCCCACGACGTCGTCTGCGTGTGCATTAGGATTAAACATTCACCCCCCTCCACCCCCGTAGTGATAGAGTAATAATATGTAGCCTATATGTTGACCCAACCTCTTTCTTATATTCATGCCAAATTTCAAGCAAATCCATGCAGTACTTTTTGAGATTATCCCGGACCTACATACAGACAAAAATTCTAAAAACTATACTTTTGGCTTCAATATCGATTTTAGATCACACCCCAATTATTCTTTTTAAAAAATATTCAATGTACAGTTTTGACTTTTCTACGGTTTTATTATATGTATAGATAGATCATACTAATATTCCCGAGCCTTTTCCCAACTACGTTGGGGTCGGCTTTCACTCTAACCGGATTCAGCTGAGTACCAGTGTTTTACAAGGAGCTACTGCCTATCTGACCTCCTCAACCCTGTTACCCAGACAACAAAATATCCCTTAGTTAGACTGGTGTCAAACTTACTGGCTTCTGACTACCCGTAACGACTGCCAAGGATGTTCAATGACAGCCGGGACCTACAGTTTAACATGCCATCCGAAAACAGTCATTGGTGTCCAAGATATACTTAGAAAGTACATACAAACTAGGAAAAGTTGCATTGGTACTTGCCTGACCCACGCCCTCACATTTGAGAGGTTGGCTCTTTACCCACTAGGCCACCACGACTTCTCTGGACACACAATAACACTCAAAAAATTCCTTATTGTCCTCAGAATGAAATAACAGAAGTCCGGAACCCCTCAACATCAGAAGAACGTCTCCGCGAGGTGTGGTCAGAGATAGAGGCGAGGAACCGGGCGAGGGAGCGAGAGGCAGCGAGGCGAGCGGCCTGGCTGAAAGAGAGAGACGAAAGGCGCGCCAGGGCGGATAGGACTTGGAAGCCGATGTTGAATAACTTGGGTCAGCAGGCGCAGACTACTGGTAAATGTCATAATTTTATTAAATACTAGCTTCCGCCAGCCAGAGGTGCTCGTGGTTAAGTAGCAGCCACAAAGAGGCTCGTGGCTAAGTAACAGCCATGATGGTGCTAGTGGCTAAGTAACAGTCGCAGATGAACTCGTGGCTAAGTAACAATCGCTCAGGTGCACGTCGCTAAGTAAAGCTGTAGAGGTGCTCGTGGCTAAGTAACAGCAGAGAAAAGCTCGTGGTTAAGTAGCAGCCGCAGAGGTTCTCGTGGCTAAGTAACAGCCATGATGTTGCTAGTGGCTAAGTAACAGCTGCAGAGGAGCTCGTGGCTTATTAAAAAACTTGAAAGATAGGATAGCTTACATCTTAATTTATAGTCGCAATATTATTTTATTGCAAATTATTTGTCTATTATTATAACAAAAACCTTAACCACAGCAACGCGTGGCCGGGTCCACTAGTTATTTATAATTGTGTGTGTGTTGTTACAGCGTCGACGCCCGCTCCCCCCGCCTCCCCGCTGCTGACGTCACTTCTCAAATCCTCCCCAGTGGTGACGACCCCACAACACATATCTCATCCGGCTAATTGTGTTGGTACGTACTAAAACATAATGCGGACGTGCATCGGAGAGCACGTTGCAGTCGGTCCTGCTTGTGATCTCTCTCCGGTCGTGTCGGATTGCCGTCCCATCGGACTATGAGAGTGAGGAAATAGAGAGTGCACCTGTGTCTGCGCTTATGTTCGTGCACTATAATATGTCCTGTGCAGCTGATCTCCATGAATGAGAACGGCCGCCGTAGCCGACAATATAATATATCCCTCACACATTCACACAACGTCACCTAGTCCCAAACTAAGCAGAGCTCGTACTGTGGGTACTAGACAACTGATAAACATACTTATATACTTTTCTTTTGTAAATACATATGTGCATATTATATATAGAAACACCCAGACTAAGTCAAACACCTATGTTCACACAAATGTTTGACTTATGCGGGAATCGAACCCGCGACCTATAGCGTGGCAGGCAGGTTCACTAACCACCACGCCATCAGGTCGTCTTCGGCCTGGATGCCATCATCCATCATCATCAATTAAAACAAAAATAGACAAATACCCTATTGTATTTTTTTTTGTCTACTTTTCCAAAGAGACAGTGTCCCCGTCAGTCACAGCGCCAACGTTGTCAATGCTTTTGGAAAAATCTGCGCCGGCGACGCAACATGAGAGCAAGCATGCCGCTATAGAACACATCAAGTCGCAACTACAACAAATTGAACATCAATTAAAAGGTATCTCTCTCTCTCTATACATATAATAAAATCGTAGAAAACTCAAAACTGTACATTGTATATTTTTTTAAAAGAATAATTGGGGCGTGATCTACAATCGATATTGAAGCCAAAAATATAGTTTTTAGAATTTTTGTCTGTTTGTCTGTATGTATGTCCGGGATAATCTCAAAAAGTACTGCATGGATTTGCTTCAAATTTGGAATTGAATATAGCTAAGAGGTCGGGTCAACATATAGGCTACATATTATCACGCTATCGCGTACGGCGGGGGGGGGGGGGGGTACCTGCGGCCCGATGATGGCCCGGTGATGCCCACGCGGACGACGTCGCAGGCAACAGCTAGTTTATATATATAATAACAAAACTAGAGCACCATATTTTTACAGGTCATCTAGTACATGCTAAGGATCATGTTTACCACAAAAAAGTCATGAAAACAATAACATTATTTTATTTAATTTATCATCACATTCACCAAATTAAAATTGTGTTCTTACGCATAACGCCGGTCTCTATGAACGCGCTCGACCGTTGACCCCTAGGTCATTCAACTTTTTTGTGGTAAACATGATCCTTAGCATGTACTAGATGACCTGTAAAAATATGGTGCACTATTTTTGTTACACCTTACATATAATGTTGTTTTTTTTTTATTATTTGTCTAACAGCAAACACTCCTCCGGCTTTATCGACAACTGTACAGCCCACAACGCAAGCCCCATCACTAGATATCGACGATATAGAGATAAAGGCTGAAGACGTATACGCGTTCCGAGATATCGATATACACATACCGCCCGTCGCGTCTATGCATAAACCTAACAACCGGTGAGTATAAATATATCGATAACGCCAGTCAACTTTTTGACCCCCACAGTCACGTATAGATGACAAGACAAAAAGTGCCCAGCACGCCACGGTCACGACTACATGACAGACTTTTAAAGTTCAAAATTAATAGTCAGTTTCAATCGATATAATTCCGAACTCACTACTATATTGTAGGTATTTATGGATGAATGCTTAGCTTGGCGCTGAGGGCATGTCTTTCTTTTTTGACGTGGCGCTGAATAGGTTATGGGTGACCATCTTGTCATGACGAGTACCTCCGTGTTTCGGAAGGCACGTTAAATTGTTGTGTCCCGGCTGTCATTTGTACATCTTTGGCAGTCGTTACGGGTAGTCAGAAGCTCGAAAGTATGACAACCAGTCTACTGGGTTGAGGAAATCAGATAGGCAGTTGCTCCATATGGCACACTGGTACTCAGCTGCATCCTGTTAGACTAGAAGCCGACCCCAACATAGCTTTGGAAAAGGCTAGGCAGATGATGATTTGTTTATTATATTTGTAGGACAACAGACACCAAGCCAGTTAACCAACTTGCTAACAAAGAAGGTGAGGACACTGTGGAGACGGTCGTCACTGAAGAGACCCCAGTCATCATTGATGAACAGGTTATTAAGGTAAGAAGTAATAATACTGGCGTCCAGGCCGATTGTCGGCCATGTCTGCTGTTCTCTATATGGAGATCAGCCAGCTGCGCAGGACATATTATATTGCACGCACATTTGTGTCGACACAGGTGCACTCTCTATTCCCTCACTCTCATAGTCCGATGGGACGGCAATCCGACACGACCGGAGAGAGATCACAAGCAGGACCGACACCAACGTGCGACCCGATGCACGGGTGTAGCTATCACCTACTTCCAGACTCCGGGCTGCTTTATGAAAGTCTCTTAAAACCCACAAAGCGATTTTGACTCGACCCGGGAATCGAATCCGAGACTTCATGGACAGCAGTCACTCTATGTGACTACTGGACAAAACGAGACAATTATATCTGTTTGACAATATGCCTAGCCGGTTACCTAACCGGCGGATAAAAAGCAGCCTATAAGCCTTCCTCAATAAATAGGCTATCTAATACTGAAATAATGTTTCAAATTGGTTCAGTAGTTCCTGAGATTTGCGCTTTCAAACAAACAAACTCTTCCTTATAACATTATACATCGAGGAAACCTGGACTATAAAGTGTGAAATCACCAACCCGCATTGAGCCAGCGTGGTGATTAACGCTCAATCCTTCTCTGTGTGAGAGGAGGCCTGTGCCCAGCAGTGGGATGATAATAAATTAAAAGAAAAATCTTTTTTTAAAAAGCATTTTAAAATCCGCCATATTGTATTTAGAATAACGTCAAATTATTTTTTAAGTCACTCTCAATAAGCCCTTTCATTTGATACCCATATTGTTGAAATTCATTAAAACTAACTACTCCGCCATCTTGGACGGTCCGCCATATTGGATTTAGAATGACGTCATATAACATATCTTGCATTGTCATCCAAACTGAACGTGTATACAAAATTTCAGCTCAATCGGTTGAAGATGTCTACTTCAAAATTGAGTTCAAAGAATCCACCGTAACATACATACACGGCAAGTTAATTAAAAGCTTTTAATTAAAAAGGTTGATGATGATGATTCTTTTGCAGGTGGAACCCGAACAAAATATACCAGAACCGACTGACGAGGATAATATTCAAGATGAAATGGAGGATACGGTAATTAAACATAATATGCAATATCTAACAAAACTAGTGCACCATATTTTTACAGGTCATCTTGTACATGCTAAGGATCATGTTTACCACAAAAAAGTTGAATGACCTAGGGGTCAAGATGAAGAGGATCGAGCGTTTATAGAGACCGGCGTTATGCGTAAGAACACAATCACAATTTGACGAATGTGATGATATATTTAATAAAATATGTTGTTGTATTCATGACTTTTTTGTGGTAAACATGATCCTTAGCATGTAATAGATGACCTGTACAAATATGATGCACTAGTTTTGTTAGACGCGTTGCTGTGGTTTAGGTTTTTGTTATAATAATAGACAAATAATTTGCAATAAAATAATATTGCGACTATAAATTAAGATGTAAGCTATTCTATCTTTCAAGTTGGATCAAACTGCACACGGTGTGCGAATTTGATTAAAATCGATTAAGGGCCAGTTTCACAGGTTACGGATAGCCACTATCTACCAGATAATTTAAAAAATGTAACAGAATTTGTATGAAATTATCTGCCAGGTAAATTATCTGGAACTTGTCAGCAACCTGTGAAACTGGCCGTAAGAAGTCCATCGCGTACAAAAAAGACGACACATAATTTATCTATACATATAATAAAGTAGTAGAAAAATCAAAACTGTACATTGAATATTTTTTAAAAGAACAATTGGGTCGTGATCTACAATCGATATCGAAGCCAAAAATGTAGCATTTAGAATTTTTGTCTGTTTGTCTGTATGTATGTCCGGGATAATCTCAAAAAGTACAGCATGGATTTGCTTCAAATTCGGCCTGAATATAGCTAAGAGGTCGGGTGAACATATAGGCTACATATTATCACGCTATCACGTACGGGGGGGAGGGGGGGTTGAACTGTAATGTTTAAACACCTCATGCCCACGCGAGTGACGTCGCGGGCAACAGCTAGTATCACTACATAGTATAAAACAAAGTCGCTTTCTCTGTCCCTATGTCCCTTTGTATGCTTAAATCTTTGAAACTACGTAACGGATTTTGATGCGGTTTTTTTTAATAGATAGAGTGATTCAAGAGGAAGGTTTATATGTATAATAACATCCATTAAATAGTGGAGAAGTAATGTTATTTTTGAGTTTGAGTTTTTCTGTAGTGTATTTAGTATCAGCATTGCACCCGTGCGAAGCCGGGGCGGGTCGCTAGTGTATAATAAGATGATATATTTACTCATAGGAACCAGAACACCCACCAGTGCAAGCCGCAAGAATTACTAAAGAAAACACCCCTCCGCCGGAAATGGAAGTCAAGATAGCTTTCCCGGAAGTCAAGTTCCCCACTACTGAAATTAAGGTTATACAACCTGAAGATCAGAAGGTAAATGGAAATTTATAATTTATAGTGTATCACTGGAGTCTCACTAATGAATTTGCTATACCATAGTCATGGTACTTCATCATCATCATCATCTCAGCCATAGGACGTAAACTGCTGAACATAAGCCTTTAGATCTCCACATATACCGGTTGGAAGCGACCCGCATCCAGCGTCTTCCGGCGACCTTTATAAGGTCGTCCGTCCATCTCGTTGGTGGACGTCCTACGCTGCGCTTGCTGGTCCGTGGTCTCCACTCTAGCACTTTTCGACCCTATCGGCCATCTGCTCTGCGAGCAATATGGCCTGCCCATTGCCACTTCAGCTTGCTAATCCGGTGGGCTATATCGGTGACTTTAGTTCGTCTACGGATCTCCTCATTTCGGATTCGATCACGTAGAGAAACACCGAGCATAGCCCTCTCCATAGCTCGCTGAGCGACTTTGAGCTTTACTTATATTTATATGTCGGAGAAGCAATATTCTCGTCGACATTTTCAATAGTGGTTGCGAGCTTAGTGGGCGTCATTAGGGTAAAATGCGAGCACAAAACAATGATCACTGATTCACAATATTTTAATTAGACGGAATTGTATGTAATCACTAAAAATTATAATGTTCAAACTTAATCAAATAGTTAAGACCGAGAAGCGGGTTCAGGGCACCTATCTTGCTATTAATTTACTATAAATTTTAGAAAAGAATAATATCTAGCTTTAATTCCGCGAGACAAAAATCCAGCATTGGGTGCAGGATGCACATGCAATACCGCCCTCCCGCCCACTTACACAAGCTGCAGCCAAGCCCACTCGAGCCGACTCGAGTCGGCTTGGCTGCAGGGCCTTCTGCCATTTCTCCGTGTCCAAGTGCATGAGGGAGGGAGGGTGGTATCTTCCCTTCCTGTGCTTGTGTAAGTAGGCGGGAGGGCGGTATTGCATGTGCATCCTGCACCCAATGCTGGATTTTCGTCTCGCGGAATTAAAACTAGATATTCGTTTCTAACATTTATTGTAATAGATTTCCGCAAAGTAACGCCTGATTCAATAAGTTATTAATTTACTATTTGTTTTCTCTCAACTTTCAACGATCCAACCCGATCGGCCATTTTCCCGCCTGTTCTCCTGTCATTCATCTTTGTCTATTGTTAGCTGCCAGTACTATCCTGCTCGAGGCTCATGCTCTGCTCTGATTGGTCATTACGTGAATTAATCACTAAAAAGGTTTTATAACAAATTAAATTAAGATAGGAACTTTATTTTATATATTTTTTTTTAAGGTAAAAGAAGAAATTAGAGAAGTAGAGACGCCAACGGAACCGGAAGCGGTTGTAGAGGAGGTCGTAGAGGAAGTGGAAGAACAGCCTCAAATTGTCGAAGAAGAGACGTGAGTATTTGTTGCTAGATAAAAGATAGGTCGTTTATTCAAAGTAGGCTGAAAATCAGCAGTTCTTGAAGGTCAATAGGGTATTTGACTCTTTTTTTTAATTATTCATATCAAAAGTAACATTTAAAAAAACCAAAATCAGAAAGAATTTTTGGAATCCGTTGAGAAATAAGTAATTTATAAACCTTTCAAAAGTCAAATAGTTAAATAACAGAAAAAGGATGCACATACAAGCTTGTGACGTCAACGCTATTTGATTACGCATGTGCAAAAGAGATAGCAAGATGTCCCCACTGTGATCCCACTCTTCATCATACGAATATAAAAATGTTGATTGCTGCTCCATTTATCAACCAATTTTGATGCTGTTTTTAGAAATATGTTCCTAGTGCGTGTGTTTATTTGTTTTGTTAAAAATTTTGTACAAAATCAAACACAGTCAAATACCCTATTTTACAAACGATCGATACGATTATTTCAAAATCCATTGCAGGATTTTTAATTTTAGTGGTATTATTAAAAAAAATAGAGTTCTGCGTGCAAAGAATGTAATTTTGCATTGAAAGAAAGAAAAAAAATACTGAATTATCGGTAAGAAACTCAAACTCAAAATCATTTATTCAAACTAGGCTGCAAAACAGCACTTTTTGAACGTCAAATATTACAAAGACAGTTCCCAAAACGCCCACCCTTCACTACTTCCTATGTGTTTTTGCTGGGAAGAAGAAGTGGCGCAACAAATTCCCCAGCGACACATGTCTGTCTGTTGGTTTGCAGAACCAGAATACAAATTATTTGTCAATTATTATAGCAAAAATATTAGCCACAACGCGTGGCAGCTAGTAGACTATATTTTGACTGGAAGCCGACCCCAACAGAGTTGGGAAAAGGCTAGCCAGTTGATTTAAACTTCAGATTTTGCTGGCAGATGCGATTCCATACTTATTACGTCCAAGTTTCCACACCTTTCATCATCATCAGCCTTTATATCGTCCCACTGCTGGGCACAGGCCTCCTCTCACACTGAGAAGGATTGAGCGTTAATCACCACGCTTGCTCGATGCGGGTTGGTTCATTTTTGATCAGCAGTGTAGATCACTTTCTTCTGAAGAATGTAAATAATAAAATACGTTGGTTGTTCGGATCAGGCTGTCATTTATTAGGTATTGTCAATACAGGAAAAAGAAAATTACAAAGACACCTAATACACAATAAATACTATTTTGATAAACCTTTCTAACAGTAAATAAAACTTCTTGCTAATTCTTCTTCAGAGTAACACCAGAAGAACAACAAGAAGAGCCACCAACAGTCACAGAAGTTACAGAAGTGACAGAAGAGACAGAAGTTCCCGAAGTCATAGAGGAGACTGCGCCAGAAGATATACCTTTGCCTGCTGAGAGTCAGCCTGTTGTTGACGGTAATTATATCTAGACCGAGTTTCGGTCATGACTAGACCGAGTTTCGGTCCGGTCCAGACCGACTCTCGGTCATGTCTATACCGACTTTAGGTCATGTCTGGACCGAGTTTCGGACATTTCTAGACCGACTTTCGGTCATGTCAAGACCGAGTTTCAGTCATGTCTGGACCGAGTTTCGGCCATGTCTAGACCGACTTTCGGTCATGTCAAGACCGAGTTTCAGTCATGTCTAGACCGAGTTTCGGCCATTTCTAGACCGAGTTTCGGCCATGTCTAGACCGAGTTTCGATCATGTCAAGACCGAGTTTCGGCCATGTCTAGACCGACTTTCGGTCATGTCAAGACCGAGTTTCAGTCATGTCTAGACCGAGTTTCGGCCATGTCTAGACCGAGTTTCGGTCATATCAAGACCGAGTTTCAGTCATGTCTAGACCACAGACTTTCGGTCATGTGTATACCGACTCTCTGTCGAGTAAGACCGAGGTTTCTTTAGGGACATTGCATAGTATATTATAAAGCGACATGTTTTGGTAATTTAATTTTTTGACCGAGTTTTGGCCCTAACATTATTTTGACCGAGTTATGACCATTGGATTATTTCCAGCGAGTTCTAGATATCATAGTAACTATACCGAGTTTTAGTTATATCATTATTTAGACCGAGTTTTGGCCATGTCATTATTTAGACCGACTTTTAGCTATTATGTGAGTTAGGCATTATATTAGAAGACTACATATCGGATTTCGAATCAATCATTACTTTAAAATTCCGTGTTTCGGAAGGCACGCTAAATTGTTGTGTCCCGGCTGTCATTTGTACATCTTTGGCAGTCGTTACGGGTAGTCAGAAGCCAGAAAGCGTGACAACCAGTCTTATCAAGGTATCGGGTTGCTTGGGTAGAGGAGATCAGATAGGCAGTCGCTCCATGTGGCACACTGGTACTCAGCTGCATCCTGTTAGACTGGAAGCCGACCCCAATATTTGCGAAATGTTTAGAAAATCATATTTATTTTGTTACTTCTAGAAACTCATCATCCTCCTGCCCTTATCCCAAGTTTTATTCGCGGTCGGCGCAGCATGTTTTTGTCTTCCACGCTCTTCTATCTGCCGTCATCTCACAAGTTACATTCTATCTAGCCGTATCAACCTTTACGCAATCTACTTCTAGAAACTCCTGTAGCCGACATAAAAAAAGAGGTGGTACCAACTCAGTCTGAGCCAGCCCGCACGGACAGCATAGAACAGAAGTTACAAATGATGGAGAATGGTGAACTACCAGCTCCTGAAGAAACGCCCATCGTCGAGGAAATCAAAAATGAAGACGAATCAGAGGTATGCACATCAAGCTACCTAACTGTAAAATTTTCCCAATCTACTTCGAGCCTTATGCTTCAGAGATCGACGCGTCTAGCGATCTCGTTCTAGCGTCGGGACGCTTGGCGTCGGAGCGCCTATTGTCGGGACGCCTAGCATCGGGACGCATGGCGTCGGGATGCCTAGCGTCGGGACGCCTAAAGTTGGGATGCCTAGCATCGAGACGACTAGCATCGGGACGCATGGCATCAGGTTGCCTAGCTAGCTAGCCTAGTTGGAACGCATGGTGTAGGAACGCCTAAATAAGGGATGATATAGAGGTTGAAATTTAAAACTATACCTAATTAAAAATACGAGTGAAACCGCGAGGAAAAGCAAGTTACACACATGAATATTGTTCCAGGATTCGATTCCTTTGAAGGAGATTTTGAAAGAAGAGTCCGCGACCACGGTCCAGGAGTCGGAGGTGAAGGAGGAACGAGAGAAGACGGACGTCGAAGACACGCACACGGAAACGGATGACGACACTCCTATGGAGGTGAGTGGCATTATCACTCAAGAAGCGACATACAAATAATACCTCCCGGATTTGAGGGTCCTTAGTTCTAGTCCCGGCCCAGTCGACATTTTTAGGGTTCCGTACCCACAGGGAAAAAAACGGAACCCTATTGTTTTCGCTCCTCTGTCCGTCCGTCCGTCTGTCACCAGGCTGTATCTCATGAACCGTGATAGTTAGAGAGTTGAAATTTTCACAGATGATGTATTTCTGTTGCCGCTATAACAACAAATACTGAAAACTAGAATAAAATAAATATTTTGGGGGGCTCCCATACAACAAACGTGATTTTTTTGTTCAGTTTTGCTCGATATCGATAACGGCAACAGGTAGACGCTTGAAATATTCACAGAATATGGAATGTATTACTTACTTTAAAAATAAGTAATTTTATTAAAATTAAATTAATATTTGAGAGGGGCTCCCATTAAACACTGATTCGCACTTGGCCGGTTTTTGTGAATATACAAGATGATTGACTGTAGTCTGGGTGTTTTAAATATGTATAATTCATAAATGTATGTATAATATGTATATTTCGACACCGGATACTATAAATCATTCTATAATTTTAACATCTGTAATTACCATATAAAGTATATAAGGTCTAACAATACTAGTGCACCATATTTTTACAGGTCATCTAGTACATGCTAAGGATCATGTTTACCACAAAAAAGTCATAAAAACAACAACAATATTGTATCAAATTTATCATCACATTCGCCAAATTGTAATTGTGTTCTTACGCATAACTCCGGTCTCTATGAACGCGCGATCGTTGACCCCTAGGTCATTCAACTTTTTTGTGGTAAACATGATCCTTAGCATGTACTAGATGACTTGTAAAAATATGGTGCACTAGTTTTGTTAGACCTTATAATGTAGTTTATCAGTTGTGTTGGCACCCATAACACAAGCTAATCAATAGCTTACCTTGGGGCTAACCGACCGTGTGTGAAAAAGGTGTACCGATATATACCTATTTTTTTTATTTTCTCAGTTGAGTCGAGAAGAAGAGAAAGATGGCAAGAAGAAAAGAGATTATTCTCGCAAGAAGAAGTCTGATTCGCGAAGTGAGTTTTTTTCATTATTAATTGCTCTATATGTGTTAACTAGCAGAAGTCGTGGTGGCCTAGTGGTTAAAGAGCCAGCCTCTCAAGTGTAAGGGCGTGGGTTCGATTCCAGGTCGGGCAAGTAACAATGCAACTTTTCTAAGTTTGTATGTACTTTCTAAGTATATCTTGGACACCAATGACTGTGTTTCGGATGGCACGTTAAACTGTAGGTCCCGGCTGTCATTGAACATCCTTGGCAGTCGTTACGGGTAGTCAGAAGCCAGTAAGTCTGACGCCAGTCTAACCAAGAGGTATTGGGTTGCCCGGGTAACTGGGTTGAGGAGGTCAGATAGGCAGTCGCTCCTTGTAAAACACTGGTACTCAGCTGCGTCCGGTTAGATTGGAAGCTGACCCCAACATAGTTGGGAAAAGGCTCGGGAGATGATGTTGACCCGACCTCTTAGTTATATTCATGCCGAAATTGAAGCAAATCCATGCAGTACTCTTTGAGATTATCCCGGACATACATACAGACAAACAGACAAAAATTCTAAAAACTATATTTTTGGCTTCGATATCGATTGTAGATCACGCCCCAATTATTCTTTTACAAAAATATTCAATGTACAGTTTTGAGTTTTCTACGATTTTATTATATGTATGTATAGATATTTATAAAATATAATTATTTGCTAGCTTGTTCGGGTTCAGAGAGTGCAGCGGAAGCGAGTGCGCCTGAGTCGCCGAGCGCTAACGATGCAGAGAGACAACATAGGCTATGGAAGAAATCGGTCATGTTGGTGTATAGCAGGTCAGTTATATGTACTAGCTGTCCCCAGCGGTTTCACCCGCATCTTTGGTTACTGCTCCGCTCCCGTGTGTCTTAGCGTGATGGTATATAGCCTATGGCCTTCCTCGATAAATGGGCTATCTAACACTGAAATAATTATTCAAATCGAACCAGTAGTCCCTGAGATTAGCGCGTTCAAACAAACAAACTCTTCAGCTTTATAATATTAGTATAGATAAATGGTAATAAGTTAGTCTTGTAAGAGTAGCCGAGCGCTAACGAACATTTTGTGTGTTAAATTCAATTTTAAGTTGACTTATAAATTATTATAAAGTTATAAGTAACTTATAAGTTTATAATGAAGTTATAAGTCTCACTTATATGTTTATAATAAAGTTATAAAAACGCTCATGTTAAAATTATGTTATAAGTGGCTCTAATTTGTAATTACATGGTAATAAAAAGTACTTCTAAGTTTATAATGAAGTTATAAGTGAAGTTTATAAGTTATAAGTAGAATTTCTAAGTGTACATCAGTCTTGTGTGTATATTAATGAGAATGGATATGGGGCTACTTTTACCCGGATGCGGAAAATAGTTCTCAACAGGGAACAGCTACTTAGTAGTACAGACTCCAGCAGGTCAACCTACCTAAATCTGACAAATCTTACCAATCGAATATTAACCTTCCAGTTCTGTGGTAAGGTCGAAAATGTTTTAACCTTTTGACCCCCACAGTCACGTATAGATGACAAGCCAAAAAGTGCCCAGCACGCCACGGTCACGACTACATGACAGACTTTTGAAGTTCAAAATTAATAGTCAGTTTCAATCGATATAATTCCGAACTCACTACTATATTGTAGGTATTTATGGATGAATTCTTAGCTTGGCGCTGAGGGCACGTCTTTCTTTTATTGGCGTGGCGGTCAAAAGGTTAAAAATATTTGACAGCTTGTGGTAGGTTGATGTGCTGGCGTTTGTACATATTTTTTGTGTCTACTCAACAGACTTTGCGCGCACAAGTACGCGTCGCTATTTCTGCGCCCGATCAGTGATGAGGAGGCTCCAGGGTACAGCTTGGTCGTGAAACGACCCATGGACCTCACCACCATACGGAAGAACATTGACAATGGAGTCATTAGGTATGTGACCCCAAAACTGACCCAGTTTTTTTTTATGAAATTTTACTAGATTTGTATGAAAAAATCACAAATAGTTCGAGCTATAGTATATACGGCGGAGCTCGTGGCTTAGTAACAAGTGCAGAGGAGCTCGTGGCTAAGTAACAGACGCAGAGGAGCTCGTGGCTAAGTAACAGACGCAGTGGAGCTCGTAGCTATGTAAAATCCGCAGGGGGCTCGTGGCTAAGTAACTGCCGCCCAGATCGATCGATTCGACCATCTTGTCATGACGAGTTCCTCCGTGTCTCGGAAGGCACGCTTTTTGTTTCTTATTTATCATTAAAAAAGCCATATGTCTTACTTTCATATAGTAAATTGGCCAAATTAATTAAAACGTGTAAATATCTGACAGCGTCGCAAATACGACGTTGCCAGCTTTTGAAACACGCGCCCTTAAACCATTTGCGGAAACGACTAACGGCTATTTTAAAAGCTTTTATTTAACTTGCCGTGTATGTATGTTACGGTGGATTCTTTGAACTCAATTTTGAAGTAGATATCTTCAACCGATTGAGCTGAAATTTTGTATACACGTTCAGTTTGGATGACAATGCACGATATGTTATATGACGTCATTCAAAATCCAATATGGCGGACCACACAAGATGGCAGACAGTTATTTTTAATGAATTTCAACAATATGGGTATCAAATGAAAGGGCTTATTGAGAGTGACTTAGAAAAATAATTTGACCTTATTCTAAATCCAATATGGCGGACTATAAAAGCTTTTTTTTTTAATTTATTTTTATTGTTCACAGAACTACAGCTCAATTTCAACGCGACGTATTGCTGATGCTGTCCAATGCGCTTATGTATAATAGCAGTGAGCATAGCGTCTATACTATGGCCAAGGAAATGTTTAGCGAGGTATGTACCACTAGGGGGAACAATTCCGCGCACTTGGATAACCCGAACGACCGATTTGATGACCCCTAAGACGCAAAGGTTACCGGGCTGAGGGTCTCGGGTTCGATTCCCGGCACGGTCGACATTTGTGTGATGAGCATGCTTGTTGGCTGTTATATAAATGACTAGCGGTCGCCCGCGGCTCCGCCCGCGTGGATGTCGGTTATCGCGACAAAAAGTAGTCTATGTGTTATTCTGATGTATAAGCTATATTGTGGTTAAGTTTCATTCAAATCCATTCAGTAGTTTTTACGTGAAAGAGTAACAAACATCCATACATCCATACTTACAAACTTTCGCCTTTATAATAGTAGTAGGATATTTATTTTGCAAATAGGTTGAAATCAACACTTTTACACGTCAACACATTTTTTATAGAAAACGAGATGAGGTTGGCATTTCCTAACTGACTACCTTGAGAAGAAACGCCGAAACAAACTCAAGGGTCACAGTCTCTTTTAGAGTTTTCTTTAACATGTATTTATAAATATATATGTGTAAAGTATATGTAGTTTATCAGTTGTGTTGGCACACATAACACAAGCTAATCAATAGCTTACCTTGGGGCTAACCGACTGTGTGTGAAAAAGGTGTCCCGATATATTAATATTAAAGTTGCCTTGCCCAAAAATGGGCTATCTTACACTGAAATAATTTTTCAAATCGGTTCCTGAGATTAGCGCGTTCAACCAAACATACGACTGTTTTATATATAATAGTATAGATATTTTATTAGCCGACTTCAAATAAAAGGTGGTGGTTACGTTATTGAGTTGCCTAGGTAACTGGCTGTCATTTGTACATCTTTGGCAGTCGTTACGGGTAGTCGAAGCCGGAAAATCTGACTAACAGTCTTGCCAAGGAGTTGCCCAGGTAACTGGGATGAGGAGGTCAGATAGGCAGTTGGTCTATGTGGCACACTTGTATTTAGCTGCTTTCTGTGGAATGGAAGCCGACCTTAACATAGTTGGGAAAAGGCTAGGCAAATAATAAAAATTAAATAAAACTTACTTACCTACAACCAATTATGTATTTTGTTGCTGGGGAGTTTGTTGCGCCACTTCTTCCCAGCGAGAACACATAGGAAGTGGTGAAGGGTGGGCGTTTTTGGGGGCTGTCTTTTGTAATATTTGACGTCAAAAAGTGCTGTTTTACAGCCAAGTTTGAATAAATGATTTTGACTTTGAGTATTTTACCTGCAGGCACAAGGCCAGCTCGGCATGCTACTAGCTGCGCAGGCGCACGCGGGCTTGCTGCACGAGCCGCCGCCGCGACGCAAGCGCCGGCGTGAACACTCACCGAGACCAACAGCGCACAAACGACCACATTGATGGAATTTATATATATACTAAAAGTCTACACAGATTCTGTATCCCGCTTAAAGATATGCGCTCATGTAATTATACCCCATGAACGGGTGACCCCACTGTTGTAAGTCACACCTAGTGTGACACTATAGCCAAACAAACTACCCCAATCACAACTTCCCACGAATAAGAGACCCCATTCAGTTCAGACCCCGTGTGACCTTACTGGATTTAGAGACCCCGTGTGACCTTACTGGATTTAGAGACCCCGTGTGACATCACTAAAGTTAGACCCCGAGTGACATTACTGAATTTAGAGACCCTGTATGACCACACATTGAATTAAGACCCCGCGTGACCTCATATCTAAGTATGTGTGAAGAAATCATGTCATACAGCTTGTTCTCTAGGATAAACTATATGTTCGCATTTATAATGTTTAGAGTCAGTTTCACTGGTTACAGATAAAGTCTCCGATAGCCTATCTTGAACTTATCTGCCAGATAAACTTAAGCTCTCGGTTTCACAGGTGTCGGATAGCGATATCTGGTAGATAGTGTTGGTTAATGGTGAAACAGAACGTATAACCAGCCTTTATCTGGTAGATAGCACTATCTGTCAGATAACTAAATGACACTATTAGCAACCGGTGAAACTGGGCTTTAGTTAATGAAAAGTACAACTTGTATTATGTCAAAATAATGCTATAGAATACAAATGTTTTTTTTTTCTTAGTACTAAGTGTCCCCAGCGGTTTCACCCGCATCTTTGGTTACTGCTCCGCTCTCGTGTGTCTTAGCGTGATGGTATATAGCCTATAGCCTTCCTCGATAAATGGGCTATCTAACACTGAAAGAATTTTTCAAATCGAACCAGTAGTTTCGGAGATTAACGCGTTCAAACAAACAAACAGACAAACTCTTCAGCTTTATAATATTAGTATAGATGAACAAATGTATGATTGAATGATTAACGCTCAATCCTTCTTCTCTGTGTGAGAGGAGGTCTGTGCCCAGCAGTGGGACGATAAAAAGGAGGGAGGAGGAACAAATACCTTTTTTTTTGGTACTGTTGAAAAGCTCAGTTGTTACTCGACTACGAAAATAAAAAGGTTATGATTTTGACTTAAAGCCTGCGAAGTCAGTCAGCGAAGGGCTGTCCCTTACACCCTGTCTAATCAGACATTCATGTTATAAAAAGATGCGTTCTTTTATGAGTGTGGTTATTGAGGTATTTTTTTCATGTGAACTGCTACATACAATAAAATGTTCTATTCGTCAGTTGTAATATTGTGTTTTTACGTAGAATTATGTAATTTTGTGAGCGAATAAAAATGTCGATAATGCAATTTGTCGTTTCAATTTTTCCCCAAATTAAATTATATGATAATAATATCGGGACACCTTTTCACACACGGTCGGTTAGCCCCAAGGTAAGCTATTGATTAGCTTGTGTTATGGGTGCCAACACTACTGATAAACTGCATATACTTTACACATATACATATATTTGTAAATATATAACACCCAGACCACAGCCAACAAGCATGCTCATCACACTAATGTCGGCTGCACCGAGAATCGAACCCTAGACCCTCAGCTTGGCGATCCGGCATCGTTACCATAACGCTAATGGAGTCATCAATTATACTTACTACATAATGTATAAGGATCGAAGGAGCTCGTGGCTAAGTAACAGCCGCACGAGTCGATCGATCATAAGGTTAAGCAACGCTTGGCGCGGTCGGTCCGTGGATGAGTGACCATCTTGTCATGACGAGTTTCTCCGTGTTTCGGAATGCAAGTTAAATTGGTGGGTCCCGGCAGTCATTTGTATATCCTTGGCAGTCGTTACGGGTGGTCAGAAGCCCAGAAAGTCTGACAACCAGTTCTACCAAGGTATAAGATAGCCAGCAGGTAACTGGGTTGAGGAAATCAGATAGGCAGTCGCTCCACGTAACACACTGGTACTCATCTGCATCCGGTTAAGATTCAAAGCCGACCCCAACATAGCTCGGGAAAAGACTATATAATGAATAACTTATTGAATCAGGCGTTACTTTGCGGAAATCCATTGCAATAAATGTTAGAAAAGAATAATATCTAGCTTTCTAGTGTCTCGCGGAATTAAAGCTGGATATTATTCTTTTCTAACATTTATTATATAATGAATGTTAGGAAAGAATATCTAGTTTTAATTCCGCGAGACGAAAATCCAGCATTGGGTGCAGGATGCACATGCAATACCACCCTCCCGCCCACGTGCACAAGCACAGGAAAGAAAGATACCACCCTCCCGCCCTCATGCACCGGCACACGGAGATAAGGCAGCAAGCCCTGCAACCAAGCCGACTCGACACGTGTTTCGCCCCTCCACGGGGCATCTTCAGGAGGTGTTGACTCGACAACCGCTCGGGCGCGAATTAGCCTGACGAAAGACTATAATAGGCAGATGAGATGATGACCTATATGTATAAAGAGAAAAAGGCTAGGCGGATAACCAAATAAAAGTCACCAATGATTGTGGATAATGTATTTGATAAAGTTTAACACGGGCGCGGCTCACAAGCGTCATGACATATGACGTCATACCGTACCACGCAACTCTATAGTATACAGAGTTATAAACACCAAACTCTCACATTCATTCAATGTCTAAGAATAACCATCACTTCCAATATTTATTTATATACATATAAGGTCTAACAAAAATAGTGCACTATTCTTTTACAGGTCATCTAGTACATGCTAAGGATCATGTTTGCCACAAAAAAGTTGAATGACCTAGGGGTCAACGATCGAGCGCGTTCATAGAGACCGGCGTTATGCGTAAGAACACAATTACAATTTGACGAATGTGATGATACATTTAACAAAATATGTTGTTGTTTTCATGACTTTTTCTGGTAAACATGATCCTTAGCATGTACTAGATGACCTGTAAAAATATGGTCCACTAGTTTTGTTAGACCTTATATAAGTCGTCATTTTCTGTATTTACAATACACGTCACAGTTGTAGATACAAGCATAAGTTTTAAGAGCGATTCCACACTTGGGCATATCAATGTGCGCATACGCACGGTATAAAAATCTTTCGGCTCGAACCGGCAGTATCAAAGTGCTCTCATTCGTTATAACAAGGGCATATCGCGCGCACATTTTTTTTATATAGGGTGACTGGTAATTAGTGACCGATATTTAAACACGTGATTGTACTCATGATTACAAACAACTTTCCCGAAGAAACTTTTTTTGTTACTTTTTTTATCATTACGGCGAAATTCAAATTACGCGCGCGCCGCGCCCGCTTTGTCAGTAATTTTGCTTTAATAATAAAACAAAAGTTTCTTTGGGAAAGTTGTTTGTAATCATGAGTACAATCACGTGTTTAAATATCGGTCACTAATTACCAGTCACCCTATATATTTCTATATCTTTGTACGATATAAACTTCAGAACTAGAATTGTCAGTTCTGGTTTAGTTAAAAACAGCCGAATTATAGACATTATCATCATTACAGTAGAGCTTAAAATTGATTATTAAGGGATCCCATGTCGTCGCTTCAATACGTTTGTGATAATTAATTTTAGGCCTTATTTCTATATAGACAAAGTCGATAATATTTTGAGAGTGAACAACGCGCGTTTTTAGAGTAGAGTGCGCGCGATATGCTAATTTGTAATTCCAGTATGTGATTAACAAATTATCTTCTCTGTTTGAGAAGACAGTTTTTACACATTATTTTGTCATATATAAGATATATATAGTCTTTATGTACATTTTGACTTCCGTTATATTATATAATAGTCAATTGAGTGACTAGAACTTCAACCTTTTGACCGCCACAGTCACGTATAGATGACAAACCAAAAAGTGTCCAGCACGCCACCGTCACGACTACATGACACGCTTCTAAAGTTCAAAATTAATAGTCAGTTTCAATCGATATAATTCCGAACTCACTACTGTATTGTAGGTATTTGTGGGTGAATTCTTAGCTTGGCGCTGAGGGCACGTCTGTTTTTGACGTGGCGGTCAAAAGGTTAAGATCTTTTGTATGTTTCTATCACCCATCTCTGTAATATAATCTGAATGAAATAATATGATAATAATATCGGGACACCTTTTTCACACACGGTCGGTTAGCCCCAAGGTAAGCTATTGATTAGCTTGTGTTATGGGTGCTAACACAACTGATAAACTAGATATACTTTACACATATAAACACCCAGACTACAGCCAACAAGCATGCTCATCACACTAATGTCGGCTGCACCGGGAATCGAACCCTAGACCCTCAGCTTGGCGATCCGGCGTCATTACCATTACGCCAACGCAGTCATCATTTATACTTACTACATAATGTATAAGGATCGAAGGACAGATCGTGGATAAGTAAAAGCGGCACGCGATCGATCATGAGGTTAAGCCACGCTTGGCGCGGTCGGTCCGTGGATGGTTGACCATCTTGTCATGACGAGTTTCTCCGTATTTCGGAATGCAAGTTAAATTGGTGGGTCCCGGCTGTCAATATCTGTCAGAAGCGAGAAAGTCTGACAACCAGTTTTACTCAGGGTATCAAGTCGCCTAGGTAACTGGGTTGAGGAGATCAGACAGGCATTAGCTCCATGTAACACACTGGTACTCAGCTGCATCCGGTTAAGACTAAGCCGACCCCAACATAGCTTGGGAAAAGGCTATATATAGGCAGATGAGATGATTACTTACTAGCTGTTGCCCGCGACGTCGTCCGCGTGGGCATTAGGATTAAACATTCACCCTCCTCCCCCCCGTAGTGATAGCGTGATAATATGTAGCCTATATGTTGACCCGACCTCTTAGTTATATTCATGCCAAATTTGAAGCAAATCCACGCAGTACTTTTTGAGATTATCCCGGACATACATACAGACAAACAGACTAAAATTCTAAAAACTATATTTTTGCCTTTGATATCGATTTTCGATCACGCCCCAATTATTCTTTAAAAAAAACATTCAATGTACAGTTTTGACTTTTCTTCGATTTTATTATATGTATAGATATGTAAAAAGTAAATGGCTAGGCGGATAACCAAATAAAAAGTCACCAATGATTGTGGATAATGTATTTGATAAAGTTTAACACGGGCGCGGCTCACAAACGTCATGACATATGACGTCATACCGTGCCACGCAACTCTATAGTATACAGAGTTATAAACACCAAACTCTCACATTCATTCAATGTCTAAGAATAACCATCACTTCCAATATTTATTTATATACATATAAGGTCTAACAAAAATAGTGCACTATTCTTTTACAAGTCATCTAGTACATGCTAAGGATCATGTTTACTGCAAAAAAAGTTGAATGACCTAGGGGTCAACGATCGAGCGCGTTCATAGAGACCCGCGTTCTGCGTACAATTTGACAAATGTGATGATAAATTTAATAAAATATGTTATTGTTTTCATGACTTTTTTGTGGTAAACATGATCCTTAGCATGTACTAGATGACCTGTAAAAATATGGTGCACTAGTTTTGTTAGAACTTATATAAGTCGTCATTTTCTGTATTTACAATACACGTCACAGTTGTAGATACAAGCCTAAGTTTTAAGAGCGATTCCACACTTGGGCATTTCATCGGCTCGAACCGGCAATATGAAAGTGCTCTCATTCGTTATAACAAGGGCATATCGCGAGCACATTTTTTTTATATAGGGTAACTGGTAATTAGTGACCGATATTTAAACACGTGATTGTACTCATGATTACAAACAACTTTCCCGAAGAAACTTTTTTTGTTACTTTTTTTATCATTACAGCAAATTTCATATTTCGCACGCGCCGTCGCCCGATCAGCTGTTAGCGGCGAGGCCCCGCGCTCTCGTTTTTAGTAATTTTGCTATAATAATAAAAAAAATAACAAAAAAGTTTCTTCGGGAAAGTTGTTTGTAATCATGAGTACAATCACGTGTTTAAATATCGGTCACTAATTACCAGTCACCCTATATATTTATATATCTTTGTACGATATAAACTCCAGAACTAGAATCGACAGTTCTGGTTTAGTTGCAAACAGCCAATTATAGACATTATCATCATTCAAATAGAGCTTAAAATTGATTATTAACACCGGTATCCCATGTCGTCGCTTCAATATGTTTCAAGTCATTTGTGATAATTAATTTTAGGCCTTATTTCTATATAGACAAAGTCGATAATATTTTGAGAGTGAACAACGAGGGTTTTTAGAGTAGAGTGCGCGCGATATGCTAATTTGTAATTCCAGTATGTGATCAACAAATTATCTTCTCTGTTTGAGAAGACAGTTTTTACACATTATTTTGTCATATATTAGATATACATATATATAGTCAATGTTGTTTGTTTATATACACTTCTGACTACCGTCTCTAATAGTCAATTGAGTGACTAGAACTTCAACCTTTTGACCGCCACAGTCACGTATAGATGACAAGTCAAAAAGTGCCCAGCACGCCACGGTCACGACTACATGACAGACTTTTTAAAGTTCAAAATTAATAGTCAGTTTCAATCGATATAATTCCGAACTCACTACTATATTGTAGGTATTTATGGGTGAATTCTTATTTTGGCGCTGAGGGCACGTCTGTTTTTGACGTGGCGGTCAAAAGGTTAAGATCTATTGTATGTTTCTGTCACCCATCTTTGTAATAATAGCTGGATAGATTTTAATCAAATTAAATAAGCTGTAGACACAGGTGGGAATATTTTTACAAAAACTATAGGACCTATACAGACTTTAGACACACGTTTACAACAATTTTTTTCTTTAAACTTGTGTCAAATGTCTGTCTAACTTTTTTTATATTAAGGTCCATAGGTTTTTGAACTATATTTGTGCAGATTTTTTATCAAATTCGGTCCAGTCTATGAATTTCAACTTTTTAATGGCTTAGTCAAGTTAATGAAATTTTTCTTAGTCCTTAATATTAAAGTACCAAAATGGAATTATTTAGTCATTTCTTAAAATTGTTGATAATGTTACAAAACTTTATTTTTACTTAATCATTAATAAATAATAATTACAAATTAATGATAAGTGGATTAGTGTCAATGAATCTACTACAGTAGAAATGTCGGGTTGCCCAGGTAACTGGGTTGTGGAGATCAGATAGGCAGTCGCTCCATGTGGCTCACTGGTACTCAGCTGCGTCCGGTAAAGACTGGAAGCCGACCCCAACATAGCTTGGGAAAAGGCTAAGCAGATAATGACAGATTTTGGATAAGTTTTTCTACTATTACAAAATTAACCGACTACCAAAATCTGTGAAGCAATTTTCGTAAATAATTTTTCACTAAAAATTTACTGGACATCTTGCAAGTACAATAAATATTGAAAACCATTAAAACGATAATTTTATCTTCCACCCTAATCTATCAGTACACAAAATTTCACCTGAATCTATCCAGCCATTTTAAAAATACATTCACATTACAAAATTCGCAATTGTCAACAGCCATTTCTCTAATTATGGGTTTAATTAAGGCCCAGTTTCACCGGTTGCAGATAAATTACCATTTAGTTATCTGACAGATAGTGCTATCTACCAGATAGAGGCTGGTTATAACTTTTTCTGTTTCACCATTAACCAACACTTTATCTACCAGATATCGCTATCTGACACTTTTAAAACCGAAAGCTTAGTTTATCTGGCAGATAAGATCTTCATAGGCTGTCAGAGATAATCCGTAACCGGTGAAACAGACCGACACTTTATCTACCAGATATCGCTATCCGACTCCTTAAAAACCGAAAACTTTAGTTTATCTGGCAGATAAGATTCTCATAGGCTGTCAAAGACTATTCGTAACAGGTGAAACAGGTCCTAAGTGTATCGGCTGAGCTATTTTTGATGTAGCACAGATTAGTTGTGCGTGTGTCGCATGGAGGCTACATCCAGGCGGACTTTAGGCTTGTGCTGCGGCGGAGAGAAGTAAAAATCGAAACGCTTGAACGATTCTATCTCTCTCTCGCTCAGTTCCAACTCAGAGAGGTTCGTTATCGAACAGTCTGGGAGGAACACGTGGCATTCTATATTGGGAAAGATAAGACAAATATTACAAAAAAAAAATAAACGAATACAGAATATACATACATATAGTTATGTAAGGTGTAACAAAACTAGTGCACCATATTTTTACATATATACATATAAAAAAGAAAGTCGTGTTAGTTACTTCGCTTATAGCTCAAAACCGGCTGAACCGATTTCGGTGAAAATTGGCAGGGAGGTAGTTTAGAGCCAGGAGAAGGACTTAGTGTAGAGTAGGGAAGAACAGGAGCGAAGCCGCGCGGGCAAATGCTAGTACATGCTAAGGATCATGTTTACTATAAAAAAAGTTGAATGACCTAGGGGTCAACGATCGAGCGCGTTTATAGAGAACGGCGTTATGCGTACAATTTGGCGACTGTGATGATAAATTTGTTGTTTTCATGACTTTTTTGTGGTAAACATGATCCTTAGCATGTACTAGATGACCTGTAAAAATATGGTGTACTAGTTTTGTCACATACGTGGTGTACATACCGGGGTCAGCAGCGCGAGCTGCGCGTGCGCCGACAGGCCCGAAGCGTCGCGCGGCGGGGGGCGCGGCCGCCTCCGCCCCGCCCGACACTGCCGCGCGCTCTGCACACACAACATCATCATCTCCATCATCTCCCGAGCCTTTTCCCAACTATGTTGGGGTCGGCTTCCAGTCTAACCGGTTTCGGCTGAGTACCAGTGTTTTACAAGGAGCGACTGCCTATCTGACCTCCTCAACCCAGTTACCTGGGCAACCCAATACCCCTTGGTTAGACTGGCGTCAGACTTACTGGCTTCTGACTACCCGTAATGACTGCCAAGGATGTTCAATGACAGCCGGGACCTACAGTTTAACGTGCCATCCGAAACACAGTCATTGGTTTCCAAGATATACTTAGAAAGTACATACAAACTTAGAAAAGTTGCATTGGTACTTGCCCGACCTGGAATCGAACCCACGCCCTCACACTTAGAGGTTGGCTCTTTAGCCACTAGGCCACCACGACTGCACACACAACAACATCATTCATATAAAAATACTAATTGTTATATGGACATAGGATATTAATAATGTTGAAAAACCTATACTAGAATGAATATTCCACAATACACAATTTAATATTATAAAGCTAAATACTTCACGTCAACATTATTTCACCACACACCGAAGGAAGCAACAGTACACACACACACACACACGCACGCACACTTACACACACACTCTCTCTCTCTCTCTCTCTCTCTCTCACTCACACACTCTCTCTCTCTCTCTCACTCACACTCTCTCTCTCTCTCACTCACACATTCCCTCTCTCTTTCACATACACACGCACTTGATCTCTTTTACACACACTCCGCCTCTCTCTCTTTCTCACACAGACACTCACGAGTATTGTCAAAAATAATGTAACAAATTCTCACCAGCATTGTCCGGGTACAGCTGGTCGGGCCAAGTGTTGGGCCGACTGAAGAGGGATTCCTCTTGTGACTGCTCTACTGACCCTCCGGGCTCCTGAGAATGTTATAATTACGTTATACTACTTGTATTGTTATTTAAAAATACTAACGTACGTAAATATCATCTGCCTAGCCTTTTCCCAAGCTATGTTGGGGTCGGCTTCTAGTCTAACCGGATGCAGCTAAGTACTAGTATGCCACATATAGCGACTGCTTATCTGATCTCCTCAACCCAGTTACCTGGACAACTCGATACTCATTTAAAGGCTGGTTGTCAGACTTTCTGGCTTTTGACTGACTGCGACGACTCCAAAAATGTTAAAATGACGAAGGAACTCGTCATGACAAGATGGTCCACGGATCGATCGCTCCAAGCGTTGCTTAACCTTATGAACGATCGACATTCAGCCACGAAAGCCTGGCAATCTGTCCTACTACCAAGGGGGGTATTGGATTGTCCAGATAACTGGGTTGATGAGATTAGATAGGCAGTCGCTCCAAATGGCTCATCTGGTCAGAATAGAAGCTAAAAGGCTAGGCAGATGATAAAAGTGACCAAAAAGACAACACCTGTGGCTCAAAACCACAAAAATTGGAACATCTTACCTGCCCTTTATAAAACTTGGACTCCGTAACATGATGAATTGTGACCTCGCTATTCAGCTTCGAGCCAACCCTCAACCTTTGGAAATATGGCAGGGAATCACCGTTAGCCACCTGATTCTGACCCAAATCCTCACTTTTGGGTTGATTGTTATCATTTCTATCACTGAAGAGAGCGTTCCGGAAGACATTTCTATCCTCTTGACCAAACGGAGTATATAGACCGGTGTAGTCAACCCTCTCATCTTGTTTCAACTTCGTACCAATAGGCTCAGGACGTTGAATAGGGTTTGCAAATAACGAGGAGTCGGTTTCAAACGACCGGTTCTCAACCGGCCTCGTTCCAATCGGGTTCGGAGACACAACAGACTTAGGACTCTGATTTTCAAAATACTCCGGTGTCAAAAAACTCCTCTGTTGATTATCATCTGTGGTTTTGAACAAGGAGTAGCCTTCATCATTTTTTTGGGTGAACGATGCCAAATTCATGATCCTTGTTTGGAAGTCATCCGGTTTGGGGGAAGACTGTTCCACATATTGCGTTGGGCCAACCGGTGTGTATGTATTGGGGTTCACATAATTATATTGCTGTCCGTACATGGGGTTCAGTTGTGGGCTTTGGGTGCGAACCCCCATCAGACTTTGTTGGTGCATCATGGTCATCAACGGGTTCCTGATGGTGTACATGCCGTTTGAAGTGGGTGTGATGGTGGCTTGGCAAGCGTTTGGAGGCATGGGTATGGGGTCTGGTATTCTGATCTGTTCTTGTTTGCCATGGACAGGTTGGCTGTTCGCTGTTATTTGAACTGGTGGTAGGTTTGGGTGGAACATTGGGTTACGTAGTGTGACAATTTTCGTTCCATCTGGTTTTGTGTCTTCGGCAGCCTGGGCTGCCTTCTTAGCCTTCTTTTTGGCTTTCTTGGACTTGCCAACTGGAGGCGGTGGGTCGGCGATGATGACTGGTTTTGGTGGTTCTATAAAAAAGAAATGTTCTTAAAATTTTTGTTTTGCTTGCTAGGCAGTTTGTTGCGCCACTTCTTCTTCCCAGCGAGAACACATAGGAAGTGGTGAAGGGTGGCTGGGTGGTGGGGGCTGTCTTTTGTAATATTTGACGTCAAAAAGTGTTGTTTTACAGCCAAGTTTGAATAAATGATATTGAGTTTGAGTAATAAACTAGACCGCTCCCGATAAACGTTGCCTTGTTTTTTTTTTATAAGAACATTCTCCTGACAATAGCAAACTGATATTAATTTTTTTTAGAAAGCATTTAATAATTGACCTAGTCGTCTATCTATACTAATAATATAAAGTTGAAGAGTTTGTTTGTTTGAACGCGCTAATCTCAGGAACTACTGGTTCGATTTGAAAAATTCTTTCAGTGTTAGATAGCCCATTTATCGAGGAAGGCTATAGGCCATATACCATCACGCTAAGACACACGGGAGTGGAGCAGTAACCAAAGATGCGGGTGAAACCGCTGGGGACAGCTAGTCTAATTATATAAGGTCTAACAAAACTAGTGCACCATATTTTTACAGGTCATCTAGTACATGCTAAGGGTCAAAGATAGAGCGCTTTCATAGAGACTGACGTTATGTAGGTCTGAAAACCAGTCTCAAAGGTATATTATCTTTGAGCTTTCTACACGTAGACTTCCAGAAGGACCATAGTGGGTTTTAGTCAGTAAGAGTCTGACACTCCCTCCAGCTGCACCCACAGCGGGAGGGGTCATTTGTCTTCCGACTCAAATAAGAAGGTAAGTAGACTTACCAGGCAGTTGTGTGGTGAACATAACGTTGGCGGGGTCAGCGTTGATGACAGGCGCGGGGCGGGCCACGGGCGTGGGCGCGGCCGGCAGCTGCCCCGCCTTCCACAGCGGCTACACACAGACACCGCACAAATGTTAGCTTATCATATCATTATATTATGCATGTATTTACAAAAGGAAAGTATAATAGGGTGACTGGTAATTAGTGACCGATATTTAAACACGTGATTGTACTCATGATTACAAACAACTTTCGCGAAGTAACTTATTAGTTTTTTTGTTTTTTTTTTTTTATCATTATAGCAAAATGACTGACAACGCGGGCGCGGGGCCTCGGCGCTAACAGCTGATCGGGCGACGGCGCGCGCGAAATTTTAATTTTGCTGTAATGATAACTGTAATGATAACAGACTTTGAAAGTTCAAAATGAATAGTCAGTTTCAATCGATATAATTCCGAACTCACTACTATATTGTAGGTATTTATGGATGAATTCTTAGCTTGGCGCTGAGGGCACGTCTTTTGTGACGTGGCGGTCAAAAAGTCAAGAAGATATTTAAGATAATTACCACAGATTTAATTGGCGGTGGTTCCTTCTTCTCAGAAGGCTGTACTCGCGTCAGGGTGATGCCGGGCGGTAGCTTCAGATCTGCCACCTACAACACAAGGATAAATTAATTAAACATGGCTCGTGGCTAAGTAACAACCACAGTGGGTCCCGTGGCTAAGTTTCATCCGCTGAGGGGCTCGTGGCTAAGTAACAGACGCACGGCCCGATTGACGATACGGTTAGGCAACAACTACATGTTATTCACTTATTTAAAAATTTATGTACACAGTTTATGAGATAAGAATACAAATACAGCAATCAGGTACAGACTCCAGCAGGTCAACCTATCCGAATCTGTCAAATTTTACCAATCGAATATTAACCGAGAAAAATTACAGATTGAGGTAGGTTGATGTGCTGGCTCTGTACAAAGGCACCACTAATTTGCTAAGAAATCTCTTCCAGCAGGCCTCCTGTGGCTATTTCATGCTTGGAGACCTGGACACCATGGTAGGTTTTCGCGTGACTTTGACCTGGGACCTGATGCTGCTAATTTAATATTGTGTCAATTGAAACTTAATTGGATCTTAATAGCAATTTTTACCTTATGGGGTATTCTGTTACTAATTTAAGACCAATGGTCTACGTTTGAACTGCCACTGGTACGCAAAACGTTTATTAAAAACAATATAATATATCATTCATCACTTAGCTTTTGGTAGAATTAGAATAGCAACACCGATAACCATTGAACTAAGACTCACATAACAATTCAATTACGACTTTATTGAGATTGAAAACATAATTTTTCACATGGAGTCGTGATTGAGTATCAGTTGAATATCAATTGCGTGTTCTTTAAACTAAATTAGCAGCATTAGGCCCCTGGTCTGTGTGTTACATACCTGTACTCCACAGCTGAGCTGTTCCATGATGCTGCAGGAGGCTGGTTTCTCAGGCTCATTAGTGCACGGATTCTGAAAATTAATAAAAAAAAGAAAATATAGTTTTAGCTGTCCCAAAATTAACCATTTCACCGCCACTGTCACGTATAAATGACAAGCCAAAAAGTTCCCAGCACGCCACTGTCACGACTATATGACAGACTTTTAAAGTTATATTATATTATATTGTAAGTTTTTATGGATGAATTCTTAGCTTGGCGCTGAGGGCACGTCTTTTTTTTAACTTTAGAAAGTCTCAGTGTCCTAGTCCTCAGGTCGGCAATCCGACACGACCGGAGTGAGATCAGGCGCTGGACCGACATTTACGTGCTCTCCGATGCACGGGTGAATCAATCACCAACTTCCACACTCCGGGCTGCTTTATGAAAGTGTCTCAAAACCCACAAAGCGATTTTAGCCCGTCCCGAGAATCGGACCCGAGACCCCGTGCGTAGCATTCGCACCTTGCGACTACTAGACCAACGAGGCAGGTTTTAATAAAACTGCTGGCTGAAGCTAGCTATGAGTAAGCGTTCACCTTTTTGCTAACAACTTCAATTGTCGTATCCGGGGTGATGTTGATCACTTGAGATTTCTGTTGCTGTTGTTGCTGTTGCTTCTTCATTTCCTTCTTCGACGGTTGCATCTGTTGCTGCGCTTGCGCCGGCTGTTTTATTGCCTTAGTCTGTGGTGTTGGCGCTGAAAATGATGTATATTGATTGATCATACATGTATTGGATACTAGCTGTTGCCCGCGACGTCGTCTGCGTGGGCATTGCGATTAAATATTCACCCCCATCCCCCCCGTAGTGATAGCGTGATAATATGTAGCCTATATGTTGACCCAACCTCAGTTATATTCGTGCCGAATTTGAAGCAAATCCATGCAGTACTCTTTCAGACTGTGTTTCGGATGGCACGTTAAACTGTAGGTCCCGGCTGTCATTGAACATCCTTGGCAGTCGTTACGGGTAGTCAGAAGCCAGTAAGTCTGACGCCGGTCTAACCAAGGGGTATTGGGTTGCCCGGGTAACTGGGTTGAGGAGATCAGATAGGCAGTCGCTCCTTGTAGAACACTGGTACTCAGCTGAAGCCGGTTAGACTGGAAGCAGACCCCAACATAGTTGGGAAAAGGCTCGGGAGATGATGAGATGATGTCTTATACTGCATTCAACACTCACTCTTGTCCTGTTTACTCTCGCTCGCTTTCTTCTCTGCCTTCTTGTCAGCCTTCTCTTTCTTCTTATCTTCTTTCTTCTCCTTCTTAGTTGGTTCAGGTTTTTTGTCATTCTTCTTAACGGGGTCAGATTTGACGGGCTCCGGTTTCTTACTGTCAGATTTCGAGTCAGATTTCTTCGTTTTGCTGTCTGTTTGCTGCTGCTGTTGTTTCTTCTTCTCTTCTTCTTCAGCCTGGAAGAGAGACATAAAATTATGAATTTTTGGATTTATATAATTATATACTAATTTCATACCTTTATTGGCGATTTATCTATAAATTTAAATTTAAAAATTAATAAAATCAATAAAAAGTTGAATGACCTAGGGGTCAACGATCGAGCACGTTCATAGAGACCGGCGTTATGCGTAAGAACACAATTACAATTTGGCTAATGTGATGATAAATTTGATACAAATTCTTGTTGTTTTCATGACTTTTTGAGGTAAACATGATCCTTAGCATGTACTAGATGATTTGTAAAAATATTGTGCACTAGTTTTGTTAGACCTTATATATGAGTACTATACAAGCATTGATGATGATGATGATGATGATGATGAAATCCTGTTATCCCTCATCAGGGAAATAGGACTCGCAGAAGATATTTCCACTTTTTACGATCTTAAGCAGCAAGTTCCATGTCTTTCCAGCCTAGACCAGAGGCAGCCTCCTTCTCAACTGAACGCCTCCAAGTGGAACGGGGGCGACCCGACCGTCTCTTCTCATGCCATACCTTTTTTTTTTTTCGTGGGAAATCATCAAATGACCCCTCCCGCTGAGGGTGCAGCTGGAGGGAGTGTCAGACTCTTACTGACTAAAACCCACTATGTTCCTTCTGGAGGTCCCTGTGTGCCAGGGCCGCGGTATCTCTTACGAACAACCCGCAGCTCCCATGCCATACCTTGTTTGGACAGATGGTTGTATAGTGTTGCTGGGGAGTTTGTTGCGCCACTTCTTCTTCCCAGCGAGAACACATAGGAAGTGGTGAAGGGTGGCTGTTTTGGAGGCTGTCTTTTGTAATATTTGACGTTCAAAAAGTGGTGTTTTGCAGCCAAGTTTGAATAAATGATTTTGAGTTTGATCTGTTCATTACATGGCCAATCCAGCGCCACTTCCTCAGTCTGGTCTCCTATACAAGCATAGCTCGTTCAAGAGTATTAGATAGATGGAATAAATACCTGCTGCTTAGCGAGTAGCTTTCTCTGCTTCTTGGACAGCTGTGGCGTGTCCCCCTGAGCTGTGGTCTTCGGCTGGTCCTTGCCATCCTTAGCTGGCTTCTGGTCCTGCTTACTCTGCTGTTCTTTAGACTCCTTCTGTTTTTTCTGTAAAGGAATTATTATCAATTCATCATCTGCCTAGCCTTTTCCCAAGTGTAGTATGTATATTAGTATATAGACATGCTTTTTGTACTCTAAAGTAAAAAAGAAAGTAAAGTCGTGGTGGCCTAGTGGTTAAAGCACCAGCCTTTCGAGCATGAGGGTGCGGGTTCGATTCCAGGTCAAGCAAGTATCAATTTAACTTTTCTAAGTTAAACCTACTTTCTAAGTTTACCTTGTACACCAGTGACTGATTAAAGGTGAAGGAAAACATCTCGAGGAAACCTGGACTATAAAGTCTAAAATCACCAACCCGCATTGAGCAAGTGTGGTGATTAACACTCAATCCTTCTCCGTGAGAGAGGAGGCTTGTGCCCAGCAGTGATGATGATGATAACACTTACCTTGGAAGTGGTATTCATGAGTGTTGTCAATTTGCCTTAAGTGGGAATCGAACCCGCGGCCTCCGGGGTGGCCGGCAGATTCACTTACTACTACTTAATTATAGTTATTTAAGTGGAATCACTGACCTTCTCCTTCCCCTGCTTGGCTAGCTGGTTGATGTGCGCAAGCGCCTGTTCCCACGTCTGCTTGCGACCTTCACTAGGTTTCTGTGTAGGCGCCGCTTGTTCTTCGCATACGTTTAGTACTGGAATAAATAATATAGGTAAGGTCAGCTAGTAATATCCTACTACTATTATAAAGGCGAAAGTTTGTAAGTATGGATGTATGGATGTTTGTTACTCTTTCACGTAAAAACTACTGAACGGATTTGAATGAAACTTTACCACAATATAGCTTATACATCAGAATAACATATAGGCTACTTTTTATCCGGGTATGGAAAGTACTTCCCTCAGAAAGCGGGTGAAACCGCTGGCGGAAGCTAGTATCACTATATAAGTTCTAACAAAACTAGTGCATAATATGTGTACAGGTCATCTAGTACATGCTAAGGATCATGTTTACCACAAAAACTCATGAAAACAAAAATATATTTTATTAAATTCATCATCACATTCGCTGTATTGTAATTGTATTCTTACGCATAACGCCGGTCTCTACGAACGCGCTCGATCGTTGACCCCTAGGTCATTCAACTTTTATTGTGGTAAACATGATCCTTAGCATGTACTAGATCATCATCTCAGCCATAGGACGTCCACTGCTGAACATAGGCCTCCCCTTTAGATCTCCACATATACCGGTTGGAAGCGACCTGCATCCAGCGTCTTCCGGCGACCTTTATAAGGTCGTCCGTCCATCTCGTTGGTGGACGTCCTACGCTGCGCTTGCTGGTCCGTGGTCTCCACTCTAGCACTTTTCGACCCCATCGGCCATCTGCTGTGCGAGCAATATGGCCTGCCCATTGCCACTTCAGCTTGCTAATCCGGTGGGCTATATCGGTGACTTTAGTTCGTCTACGGATCTCCTCATTTCGGATTCGATCACGTAGAGAAACACCGAGCATAGCCCTCTCCATAGCTCGCTGAGGGCACTGAGATGTACTAGATGACCTGTAAAATATGGTGCACTAGTTTTACCTTATATAGATGTAATAATACTAACCAGTAACGTGTTTATTGTTGTGAACGAGCTGCGCGAGCGGCGTCTCGTTGCGCTGTCCGGGAATCGACACGGTGACCGCGCCGTCGCCGGGCGAGCGCCGCACGCACACTATACCGCCGCCTGGTTGACCATCTGGAATATTTTAAAACATTATTTATTTGATAATGAAGGTGGCTTAAGTATGGAGAACTCATAGCTAAGTAACAGCCGCACGGGTCGATCGATCATAAGGTTAAGCAACGCTTGGCGCGGTCGGTCCGTGGATGTGTGACCATCTTGTCATGACGAGTTCCTCCGTGTTTCGGAAGGCACGTTAAATTGTTGTGTCCCGGCTGTCATTTGTACAGACGTCAGCACATCAAGCTAGCCAAAACTGTCACATTTTCTCAATCAACTTTGAACCATATGCTTCAGGGATAGAGTTTGAAATATATGTACTAAGGAAAGGACATGTCCAGAAATGTTTTTTTTTTTATTATTGAATAATTCTAACCACGGTAAGGTAAGTCTATTTGAATAGACATCCCAAAACTTAGGGCTTCTGACTATATCAAACATTTTTAGAGCCCTCCAATTTTGGGAAAAATCGTATTTTAATTTAATGAGAATACAAAAAGCGGACATCTCCTTTGACAGTGTATAGCAGCTTGTTGCGCTGTCTGTACATCTTTGGCAGTCGTTACGGGTAGTCAGAAGCCGGAAAGTCTGACAATCAAGAAGGTCAGGTTTATCAGTAGTGTTGGCACCCATAACACAAGCTAATCAATAGCTTACCTTGGGGCTAACCAACTGTGTGTGAAAAAAGGTGTCTCTATATAAGATTTTTTGTTAATTGACTATTGAATTGACGACCAGATGGCGTGGTGGTTAGTGAACCTGCCTGCCACGCTATAGGTCACGGGTTCGATTCCCGCATAAGTCAAACATTTGTGTGCATGAACATGGGTGTTTGACTTAGTCTGGGTGTTTCTATGTATAATATGTATGTATTTACAAAAGAAAAGTATATAAGTACGTTTATCAGTTGTCTAGTGCCCACAGTACGAGCTCTGCTTAGTTTGGGACTAGATGACGTTGTGTGAATGTGTGAAAAAAAAAATTAGAACAAGATAATAAACTCACTAATAAAACTAGCATTCTGCTTCTGTTTGTCCATCTTCTGTTTTTCTAACTCCAACAGCTGCAACTGTCGCTGTTGTTCCAATTGTTGCTGTTGTTGCAACTGTTGCTGCTGCAGCGCCTGTTGCTGGATCTGTTGCTGTTTCGCTAACAACGCCGCCTGGTCAATCTGTGGGTAGAAAATGATGGTATGTTGATAACGAAAGTAAGTGATCAATGTTGTTTTCAACATAAATAAATAAAAAGAAAAAACTTTTTTTAAAAAGCTTTTATAGTCCGCCATATTGGATTTAGTATAACGTCATATAAAATATCTTGCATTGCCATCCAAACTGAACGTGTATACAATAATTTCAGCTCAATCGGTTGAAGATATCTACTTCAAAATTGAGTTCAAAGAATCCACCGTAACATACATACACGGCAAGTTAAATAAAAGCTTTTAAAAAAGTGCCCAGCACGCCACGGTCACGACTACATGACAGACTTTTAAACTTCAAAATCAATAGTCAGTTTCAATCGATATAATTCCGAACTCACTACTATATTGTAGGTATTTGTGGATGAATTCTTAGCTTGGAGCTGAGGGCTTTCTTTTTATGGCGTGGCGGTCAAAAGGTTAACATTTAGACTATATATGGGTGCGGGAAGGCTATGTCCTTTCTCAGACTCTAGATTATACGTGTAACAAATTTTATTAAAATCGGTTCAGTAGTTTTGGGGTGACACACAGACAGATTACTTTCGCATTTATGATATTAGTAAGGATATACTTACGTGTGTATGATGAGCAGGTCTGTCAGGCTTGCCCTGCACGGCACGGGACTCAGCCAGCTGTCGCTCGCAGTTCTGCAGGCGACGGGAGAAGTCTAACACCTGTTTCTCTGCTGCCGCCATTTCCTAGACAAGACAATAATGTTAATATACCTCGTGATGGCCTAGTGGGTAAAGCACCAGCCTCTCAAATTCTAGTCATCATCAGCCTTTTTATCGTCCCACTGCTGGGCACAGGCCTCCTCTCACATAGAGAAAGATTGAGCGTTAATCACCACGCTTGCTCAATGCGAGTTGGTGATTTCACACTTTATAGTCCAGGTTTCCTCGAGATGTTTTCCTTCACCTTTAATCAGTCTTCTCTCTAAGGAGATCAGCCAGCTGCGCAGGACATATTATAGTGCACGCACATTAGCGCGGACACAGGTGCACTCTCTATTCCCTCACTCTCATAGTCCGATGGGACGGCAATCCGACACGACCGGAGAGAGATCACAAGCAGGACCGACACCAACGTGCGACCCGATGCACGGGTGTAGCTATCACCAACTTCCACACTCCGGGCTGCTTTGAGACAGTCTCTTAAAACCCGCAAAGCGGGTACAACGCCAGCGAGGCAGTTAATATCATCATCATCCATATCCTCAATGAGGAGCAGGCTTGGAGTCTCACACTTACCTTGGAAGTGGTATTCATGAGTGTCGTCAGTTCTCCGAGCTGTTCGGCTACCAGCTGCACCTTCGCCTGCTGAGCTGGGTTCAGCTTTTGCTTTTTACCTAGAACAGAATAACAGACATATATATATTTCGTTATATTTTGGTGGATTCGTTAGTGACACTCCTCAGGTCTAAGGGTGGGGGGATATGATGGTATTAGTGGTGTCGATGACGATGATGGAAGAGTAGATAACGATAATGTTGATGATAATGTTAATGATGATAACGATGATGGCGTTTACGATGATGATGGGGATAATGATGATAATCATGATAATGATGACCATGGTCAAAGAGTAGGTGATATTTTTGATGATGAGGATGGTCATGGTAGTAGAGTAGGTGACATTGATGTTGATGATAACGACGAGGATAATGGTAATGACGATGGTAATGTCGTTGCCGGTGATTTACTCGTACCCTTCGAGGCGGCGCTTGGCGGCGTGGTGCGCCACGTGCAGCGCGTGCAGCTAGCGACAGCTCGCTCACAGTAGTGATGTCGCTGCGGCAGACTTACCCTTCCGCTTGGGCTTGGTGTGGGCGTGCAGCAGCGCGCGCGTGGTGTCGAGGCGGCGCTTGGCGGCGTGGTGCGCCACGTGCAGCGCGTGCAGCTAGCGACAGCTCGCTCACAGTAGTGATGTCGCTGCGGCAGACTTACCCTTCCGCTTGGGCTTGGTGTGGGCGTGCAGCAGCGCGCGCGTGGTGTCGAGGCGGCGCTTGGCGGCGTGGTGCGCCACGTGCAGCGCGTCCAGCTCGCGCCGCGCACGCGACAGTTCGTTCACCACGGCGTTGCGCTCCTCTAGCAGCCGGGACTCCATCTGAGTAACAGCATATTCGTACAATCGCCGGCGCATAACTTGGCAAGGATTTTGAATTTTTAATGAGGATAAGTTCGCGCCTCGGGCGTTTGGTCACACAAAATAGTGGTACCTTTATGTGCATTTCATTAATCTATGGTTATTGCCAAGTTTGAAATGTAACCATGTCTGTTTCGAAGAAATATGTTCTGTAATATATCGAATGTCCCGATAAAGAAAATCTTGGATCTATCAAGGGCTTTTGACACCGTTTCTAACCCACCCTTGTTGAGTAAAATGGAACATATCGGAATACGTGGTGCCGCATTGATACTCTTTGCGGATTATCTCAGCGCCCACACACAAAAGGTAAAAATCGGCAAACACAAACGTGATGACCTCCCAATCTCATACGGCGTCCCGCAAGGTAGCATCCTGGGGCCCACTCTTCTTTATCTATATCAACGATCTGTGCAAACTATTAACAATTTAGAGAACTTTACTTACGCGGATGACCCTGCCCTTGTCATAGATGTGATGACTGGTCCCAGTTACTTATAGCTACATTTACACATTACAAAATCACACACTTTCTACACATACACCTACACACACTCACAATCTTCTTTTCGTCTTTACATTTCATTTTGTTCTAGCTTCTTTTCATTTTCTTTTTTAACTTTAGTCACACTAGTTTGATTTTGAATTTGTCATCACACTTATATAGGGTGTTACAATACTAGTGCACCATATTTTTACAGGTCATCTAGTACATGCTGAAGATCATGTTTACCACAAAAAAGTTGAATGACCTAGGGGTCAACGACCGAGCGCGTTCATAGAGCCGATCTCTATGAACGCGCTCGGTTATGCGTACAATTTGGCGACTGTGATGATAAATTTGATAAAATATGTTGTTTTATAAAGGGGAAAGTTTGTGAGTGTGTATGTATGTTTGTAACCGCTTCACGCCCAAACGGATGAACGGATTTTGATGAAACTTGGCAGTTCTGTATCTTAGACATCAGACAACATATAGGCTACTTTTTATCCAGGTAACCGCTAGCGGAAGCTAGTTATTAATATTACCTTCTTGGCTTTCTGCCTCTGTTTCTTGGCGCGCTTCTTGCCGCGGTCGACGTGCCTGGCTGGACCTTCAATGTACTGCAGGAGAGCGTCCAGATCGCGGGTGTCTTCCGGTCGAGAACCGCGCCAGCACGAACCGCTGTGAGATGTATTTAGAACCAGTTTCACAGGCTACGGATAAGTTCCAGATAGTTTATCTGGCAGATAATTTCATACAAATTTTGTTCCATTTTAGAATTTTTCTGGTAGATAGTCTTTTGACCGCCACAGTCACTTATAGACGACAAGCCAAAAAGTGCTCAGCACGCCACGGTCACGACTACATGACA
Organism: Heliothis peltigera; assembly: GCA_958496145.1. Lineage (NCBI taxonomy): Eukaryota > Metazoa > Arthropoda > Insecta > Lepidoptera > Noctuidae > Heliothis > Heliothis peltigera. The sequence goes on from OY292351.1 coordinate 4,114,206, forward strand.
GACTTTTAAAGTTCAAAATTAATAGTCAGTTACAATCGATATAATTCCGAACTCACTACTATATTGTAGGTATTTATTGATGAATTCTGGATAGAGGTAGCAGACGCTGGATGCAGGTCGCTTCCAACCGGTATATGTGGAGATCTAAAGGGGAGGCCTATGTTCAGCAGTGGACATTCTATGGCTGAGATGATGATGATGGGTGAATTCTTAGCTTATCGCTGAGTGCACATCTTTTTTTAACGTGGCGCTCAAAAGGTTACCGTAGAGATTAACGCTCAATCCTTCTGTGTGAGAGGAGGCCTATGCCCAGCAGTGGGACGACTCAATGCTGATGTTGATGATGATGATGATATATTTACCCAGAACAACCAGACGATGTCGAGAACACACTAGTGTCCCTGCTAGACAGAGACACAGTGCTTCTCTGTTGCTGAGCTCTGCTCTGTCGTTGTTGTTGCTGCTGCTGAGCCTGTTGTTGGGCTTGTTGCTGAGCCTGTTGTTGAGCCTGCTGGGCCTGTTGTTGAGCTTGCTGTTGCGCTCGAAGTTGTTGTTGAGTGTTTTGCTGATGCTGTTGTTGCGCTAACTGGTTTTGTTGTTGGAGCTGCTGTTGTTGTTGTAGCTTTTGTTGGATCAGCTGCGAAAGGATGATAATTAAATTTAATTTTAAATTTAAAAATATTTTTTCATTGAAATTTCGTGGTACATCACTTTTAGGCAACAATTTTACCTAAAAGTGACGTCACAAGCCCCCACTCGCTAATTTTAATGCATTTTATCTTAGTTTTTTACATAATTTTAAATATAAAAAATAGATATTTTCTATAGCAGATTGACATGGGCTGTCTAACGCACTTAAGCCTCAAAACAACTGAGCCGATTTCAATGAAATTTGGTATACATATATGTAGTCTAGAGCCTGAGAAATGACATAGGTTACTTTTTATTCGGGTACGCGGAATTATTTCCAAGGGAAGCGAGTGAAAGTTGTGGTGGCCTAGCGGTTAATGAGCCAACCTCTCAAGTATGAGGGCGTGGGTTCGATTCCAGGTAGGTCAAGTACCAATGCAACTTTTCTAAGTTTGTATGTACTTTCTAAGTATATCGTGGACACCAATGACTGTGTTTCGGATGGCACGTTAAACTGTAGGTCCCGGCTGTCATTGAACATCCTTGGCAGTCAGAAGCTAGTAAGTGTGACGCCAGTCTAACCAAGGGGTATTGGGTTGCCCGGGTGACTGGGTTGAGGAGGTCAGATAGGCGCTCCTTATAAAACACTGGTACTCAGCTGAATCCGGTTAGTCTGGAAGCCGACCCCAACATAGTTGGGAAAAGGCTCGGGAGATGATGATGAAGGCTTGTGAAAGTGCAGCTAAAACATTTCAAACAACAAACCTGTTGCCTCATCTGTTGTTGCTGTCTTATCTGTTGTTGCTGTTGCGGAGTCAACGTGGGCTTGTTGTGTATAGGCAGGTCGTATATCGGCTCCGGTTTCTTTTGTTGTTGGGGCTGTTGAGGCTGTTGCTGGGGCTGCTGGGGGGGCGGCTGTTGGGGTTGTTGAGTTTGTTGAGCCTGTTGTTGTTGTTGAGCTTGTTGCTGCTGCTGCTGTTGTTGTTTTAATTGCTGTAATAGAGAGATATAATTGTTCACACACGTTCGGTTAGCCCCAAGGTAAGGTATTGATTAGCTTGTGTTATGGGTGCCAACATTACTTATAAACTGTGGGGGCCTATATTATTTAAGGGATGGCCCTTCTCTCAGCCCAGTAGGGGTATTTTCTTATTTCTAGAACATTTAAAAACGTGGATTTTTAGATTTTTTTAAATCTATCTATTATTTTATTATTTTTATCTTTGTTGTTTGTCTGTTAATTTGAGCGAAGACGTGCAAAATACAAATTTTATCAAAATCTGTCTTTTTTAAAAGCTTTTATTATAATTGTAAATTGCATTGTCATCGGGTTTGAAGCTACCTTGAAACTGTCAGCCCCTCATCGGGAAGTGCCTCAAAGTTGACTTGCAAAAATCCGTCCGGAACGACAAACAGACAGACAAGAAAAGTAAGTGTATAAAAACAGGCATAGGCAAGGAATAGGTACGAATTTTCAGCCCAAATCAAATGACCCCTCCCGCTGAGGGTGCAGCTGGAGGCTGGAGTGTCAATCTTTTGCTGACTAAAACCCACTATGTTCCTTCTAGAAATCCCTGTGTGCCACGGCCACGGTAACTCTTGCGAACAACCCTCGGCCCAGACAGAACAAATTCTCACCTGTAGACGTATCTGCTCCATAGCGTTGGGGTTGACCTTCCCTTCAGCTTTCAGTCCTGGAGGCACGTTCACCTGTATAGGCACGGTGCGTTGTAGAGTCTGAAACAAATGAATCTTATATATTAACTAGCTTCCTCCAGAGCTGCCATTGAACATCCTTGGCAGTCGTTACGGGTAGACAGAAGCCAGTAAGTCTGACGCCAGTCTAACCAAGGGGTATTGGGTTGCCCAGGTAACTGCGGGTTGAGGAGGTCAGATAGGCAGTCGCTCCTTGTAAAACACTGGTACTCAGCTGAATCCGGTTAGACTGGAAGCCGACACCAACATAGTTGGGAAAAGGCTCGGGAGATGAACTAGCTTCCTCCAGAGTTTTTACCCGCGTACCTAGAGAACTACTTCCTGTTATCATCATCCTCCTGCCCTTATCCCAAGTTTTGATTGAGGTCGGCGCAGCATGTTTTTGTCTTCCACGCTCTTCTATCTGCCGTCATCTTACAAGTTACATTCTTTCTAGCCATATCGACTTTCACGCAATCCAACCATACGCATCCAGACATACGGACGATGAGCCACCCAGCACTCACCGGCCACAACCCTGCCCCGGAGGTGGTCAGGACTCGTCTCTCAACGATGTATACAGTACCTTAGGTTTAGCGATGGCGGCGAGCGGTGTCGGCTTGTCCGTGACCGCCATGCGCGCCATCTTGTCGGCCAGCTGTCTCTGTTGCGTGTCTATGGATTGGCGCTTCTGTTGCACTTGTGCCGGGGTTAGATTCGGTGGCTGGGTTTTTGGTAATGCCTGCAAATGATAATTTTAAATTTTGTGAAGTTTGAAGTGCAAAGTATCATAACTTTTGACTGCTATATGCATGTGTATGTGTGTGTATATATGTGTAACCACAAGGCTGTGCATTTGTAAATACACACATATTATACATAGAAACACCCAGACTAAGGGCCAGTTTCACAATTTCCGAATAGCCACTATCTACCTACTAGAATAGGGAATTTGTCTGTGTTCAATTTTGTACAATTTTTTTAACAGAACAAATAAACACACACACAAGGAACATTTTTCTGAAAACAATGTCAAAATTCGTTGATAAATGGAGCAGCAATCAACATTTTTTATGTTCGTATGATGAAGAGTGGGATCATAGTGGGGACATCTTGCTATCTCTTTTGCGCATGCGTGATCAAATAGCGTTGACGTCACAAGCGTGTATGTGTATCCTTTTTCTGTTATTTAACAGTTTGACTTTTGAAAGGTTTATAAATTACATATTTCTCAACGGATTCCAAAAAATATTTCTGTTTTTGGTTTTGTAAAATGTTACTTTTGATATTAATAATAAAAAAAGTCAAATACCCTATTTGTATTAAATTATCTACCAAATTAACTAACTGGGACTTAATTGTAGGTGGTAAACAGGCCCTAAGTCAAACACCCATGTTCATGCTCACAAAATTTTTGACTTATGCGGGAATCGAACCTGCGACCTTAAGCATGGCAAGCAGGTTCACTTACTACTACGCCATCTAATCGTCATATTTTTTATCATTAATTAACCTTATTTGTCTAAATGATTTTGAGTTTATATTACTGGTGGTACAGTCTAACCAAGGGGTATTGGGTTGCCCAGGTAACTGGGTGGAGGAGATCAGATAGGCAGTCGCTCCTTGTAAAACACTGGTACTCAGCTGAATCCGGTTAGACTGGAAGCCGACCCCAACATAGTTGGGAAAAGGCTCGGGAGATGATGATTACCGGTGGCTTAGGCGCGACGGTGGGCGGTTTAGCAGGTTTGGGTTGGGCGGGCGGTTCTATGGGCGGCGTCTGTACGCCCGACGCCTTAGTAGCCGGCGGCTGCTCTGCTTGTTCACCCTGAAATTAATTACAATATAATATATCGGTACACCTTTTTCACACACGGTCGGTTAGCCCCAAGGTAAGCTATTGATTAGCTTGTGTTATGGGTGCCAACACAACTGATATGAGATACATGCTACAAAGCGTGTGTTAAGTATGAATGTGAATGGATGGAGAGGTAGAGGTAGACCAAGGAAGAGATGGATTGATTGCCTGCAAGACGATATGATTAAGAAGGGAGTGGATAGTAGTGTGACGGCTAACAGAGACGAATGGAAGCGGAAAACATTGCGCCGACCACAAATAGAATTGGGAACAAGGCACGAAGAAGATGTGTACAGCCTGTTAACGAAATGGCTAGCCAAATAATTCAGCTACTCACATTAGCACTCTTGCACTGCTGTTTCTTCTTGTTGAGTATAGAACGCAACCGTTCTCTCGTCTCGTTGAAGTTCCTAGGCACTGGTGTCGTTAATGGCGGCTGCAAATAACAAACAAAACAATATTATTATCTAATTATCTACGTATACTAATATTATAAAGCTGAAGAGTTTGTTCGTTTGTTTCAACGCGCTAATCTCAGGAGCTACTGGTTCGATTTGAAAAATTCTTTCAGTGTTAGATAGCCCATTTATCGAGGAAGGCTATGTGCTATATACCATCACGCTAAGACACACGGGAGCGGAGCAGTAACCAAAGATGCGGGTGAAACCGCTGGGGACAGCTAGTCTAAATATATAGGGTTTAACAAAACTAGTGCACCATATTGGTACACATGATCCTTAGCATGTACTAGATGACCTGTAAAAATATAGTGCACTAGTTTTGTTACACCTTATATATAACTCAAAGGTGACTGACTGACTGACATAATGATAGCATTCAGGCCGATTGTCAGCTACGACAGACATTTTCTTTTTATGGAGATCAGCCAGCTGCGCAGGACATATTATAGTGCACGCACATTAGCGCGGACACAGGTGCACTCTCTATTCCTTCACTCTCATAGTCCGATGGGACGGCAATCCCAATCGACCGGAGAGAGATCAGGCGCAGGACCGACTGCATCGTGCTCTCCGATGCACGGGTGTATCAATCACCAATTTCCAGACTCCGGGCTGCTTTGTGAAAGTTTCTCAAAACCCACAAAGCGATTTCGGCCCGACCCGGGAATCGAACCCGAGACCCCGTGCACAGCAGTCGCGCCTTGCGACTACTATATCAACGAGGCAGTTGTACGGACATAGTGATTTATCAACGCACAGCCCAAACCACTGGACGGATCAGGCTGAAATTTGGCATGCAGGTAGATCTTATGACCATCCCCAAGATAAAATAGGAGATAAAAGTTAAAACTGTCGAATGAAAAAACCTCAACGTACTGCTTACAATTTAACGTATTATTATTCGTTAGTTTGTAATCTGTCGAAGTGAAACCGTCAAATTGTAAAACGCAACGCACCTAGCGTGCTGATTGGTTGAACGGCAAACGGTTATTAAAATTCTTATTTTTATACTTACAGCATGTCCAAAGACGGTGCAGTAACAACACGTACAAGGCTGTTCCGTGCCTTCGCCCGCACACATCGCGCCGCCGTGACCCACTGACAAACAATATATTATTTGTATAGATAGAAACATACAAATTTATATTATAAAGACTACTCGACTGTAGAAATGTATATTAACATACATAAATTTATTATTCACACAACATCACCTAGTCCCAAACTAAGCAGAGCTCGTACTGTGGGTACTAGACAACTGATAAACTTACTTATATACTTTTCTTATTTAAATACTTACATATTATACATAGAAACACACAGACTGAGTCAAACACACATGTTCATGCACACAAATGTTTGACTCATGCGGGAATCGAACCCGCGTCCTCCAGTGTGGCAGGCAGACTCACCATCTGGTCTTCAAGTAATGCATATTATGGCTTGCACCTTCCGGGTCTATGTAATACCTCAGCTCTGGCACACAGAGACCTCCAGAAGGAACATAGTGGGTTTTAGTCAGTAAGAGTCTGACACTCCTTCCAGCTGCACCCCACAGACCACCCACTAGCTGTGCCCCTCGGTTCCACCCGTCACCCGAAGAAACAACTTCCAGCACCCGGATAAAAATCACAAAAAAGAGACTAACCTTTACAAACATGCTGCTGATGATTAACATTCTCACAAGCTTTAGCCACCGGCTTCGGCTTCGCCACCGGCTTCTTGACTTCCTTCTTCTTCTCCACCTTCTTGTCACCGTCATAGCACTGCTTGACCACATCTCCTAAGCAGACATTCTCATTGTCCTTGCAAGAATTGCAGACACAATCGTTGGTCCACTTACAATCTGACTTCGGAGTATCGCAAACGTCGCTCTCCGATTTGCTTTGACCGTTCCTACTAATATTCTTGAAGGCAACAGCGTTCAACGTCTGCTTAGCATTCCTCAACGCCTGTGCCGAATATTTTGCCAAATCCTCGTGACTTTGAGGGGATACCGGCTTCTCTTTCGTATCAGATTCCACAGCTTCCGGTTCAGATTTCAAACTCTCTTCTATATCCTCGTCCAAGAGTTTCGCATCAATCGAAGAACATATAGATATGACGTGTTTTTTATATGTTTCCGGCACAGGCAAACCTTGGGTTATATAAGACTTGATAGTGTAAAAGCTGTCTAGTAACGATTTCTCTCCTTTAGACGTCAATATAGCCTCGCATTTAGCTAATAAAGCGTCATTTTTACATTTCTTATCATCTTCCTCGATTTTTTGCTTGACTTTGTCATCTACCTTCTTAGGTGGTTCAGTTTTCTTGACAACTCTTATACTAGCCTTACCTATGATCTTACTGAGGCCTTTCGCCGCTAAAATTTCAGCTTCACTCGCGTTCTGACTGGATTTAACCGGTTGGGGGGCTGCTTTGTTGAAATTTTCTTTTAATTTCTCCTCATACTGTTCCAATTTATATAACATGACTAACCACTCGTCTCCCGACAGATTTTTCTTAGGCAAAGTTTCCATATACTGTCTGTTGACCTCTTTCAATCTCTCGATAAAATAGTCTCGTTTCTTCTCGTTTGACATGGTAGAAAATTCTGGAACGTTCTCCGGCCTTTTGACTTGATACTCCATTAGTTCTTGTATAACGTTTATTGCCGTTTCCGGGTCGGTTAAAATCCAGTTCGCTAGAGGCTGGGACTCACAACATCTGCGCAAGACATTCATATATTTAAACTTTAAACCTCTAACCATCACCTTCTTCTCATTACTTAATTTCGGGAACTTCATTATGAGTATATCTAGCGTGTTCCCCACAGATGTAGTCAGAAGTATCTGTCTGACCGACTCCCTGGAGTCAGAATCAGAATCTCTATGTGTCTCGTGGTGTTTTTTCAATTCTTCTAACTTAGCTGCCATCCTGTCGGGGTCGGCTACAAAATTATTACCGGCTAGGTCTTGGATATAACTATAGAATTTCTCTAACATGGCTTCGATTTCATTTTCTAGTATTTCAACTGGTATCCCTTTAAATTTAGAGGCCACGTAATGTTTCCACGAATTGAAACGCGACTTAACCAGCTCTCTCAACTCTTCCATGCTCAGAGCGTCTTTGACTGAATTTTCAAACAGCGTAGACGCTTTAGAATACATCTCCGCGTTCAAGCTATTCTTAGGCAGCGAAAATAGATCCTTATCTTCCTCCAAACACTTGGCTAGCACCGGACTCTTATTCTGTTTCAGATATTCAAACACTTTGTTTATAACAACCTGAGCGGAGATTGAGAATAGGAGATCTTTGAAATCTTCTCTGTTCTTGTTCTTCATAAGAGCTTGCAAATCCTTATCATCCTTTAAAAGTTCAACGATATCTTTATTGTCTAACTCAAATGTCATTGTACCTATCATATCATTACTTTCTATAGTGCTCTTAATCCTACGATGGGTTTTGCGTTTCGCCGTATTTTTAGTTACTTTCACATTATCTCTAGATTTGTTTAGTTTTAGTTCGCGAATCTGTTTCAATGTTTCTGGCGTCAATTGCGCTTCGTTATTCACTTCAGGTAGACTATTCATTATAGACGCGAATTCTGGTAGACCGAATGAAGCATTAGCTATGTCTGAGAGCTTCGTAGCTATTTCCATACTGGCTAATATTTGTGGCATATTTTCAACTAGTTCGGCTAATTTTGTGTTGGCAGTATTTATATCTATTGTGTCATCTGTGTCTATCTTGTCTAAGAATTCTGCTGAATTCTTATCCAGGGTCATCATAACATCGCATATTCGTTCTAAAGACAACTGCCCTTCGTCATCTTTTGTACCATCCTTCATACTGTTGTAGGAATTGATAATATTCTGACATTCCTCCATAGCTTTCTTAATTTCTAAGCCAAAAGAACCGTACTTATATATATTAGAATCTTTCTCGTTATCTATAGCGTCAGTTATGTTATCTTTTTCATCGTTAACGAGTAAAGGCGTACGTCTAGCGTTGAGTGGTATGTTCAATACTTCGGGAGCGATTTGTTGATTAAAATCCGTACTCTCATCTTTACTTAAAAATTTATTAACTGATAGCAATCTCTGATTAGGTTTTGAGGAATACACCGGCATAGGTTCAGGCGTCGTTGGAGACATCTCCTGTAAAGGCGGACTAACAGATTCAGGATACTTCGCCTCAACTTGCATCATTTCCGGCGCATTGTCACTATTCAGAGCGAAATTCGAGAACTTTGCCAAGCATTCCTTCATTTCCTTACACATATCTACTGTCTCTTTCTCTCCTACTATCGTTTCTGTATCACTAATGTTGTCTTCTCTGTCTAGAGGGAATGCTTCGGGGCATTCTACCTCCGTTTTAGCGTCAATGGATTTGATATCACTAGTAAGGAGTTCTGTTGTTTGGGCGGGAGCTTTGTGTTTGAGCATTTGAAGAATTTTGTGTGGTTTCGATATGGACGGGGAGACCGGTTTGAGCTTTCGCTTAGGGGCTGTTGTTAGGCGCGGTACTTTGGGGCTAGAGGTACGTCGTTTGCGACGAGGGAGATCCTCGATCAATGTGACGTTGCTTTCTGGTAAGCTGTTGGAGAAGTGTTGGATTACAATTTGTAGCGGTTTAACCTTTTTGACCGCCACAGTCACGTATAGATGACAAGCCAAAAAGTGTCCAGCACGCCACGGTAAAGACCACGTGATAGACTTTTAAAGTTCAAAATCAATAGTCAGTTTCAATCGATATAATTTCGAACTCACTACTGCATTGTAGGTATTTATGGATGAATTCTTACTTTGGGGCTGAGGGCACGTCTTTTTTTTATGTGGCGGTCAAAAGGTTAATAACGTACTTTAATAGTATGGAAATAAAATTGATATTTAAAAATAATAGATGATACATTTTCTATGGCTAAGATTTGAGTTATAATAATAAACAAATAATTTGCAATAAAATAATATCTTTCAAGTTGGATAAGATCTAACTAAATAGTGCACCATATTTTTACAGGCCATCTAGTCCATGCTAAAGATCATGTTTACCACAAAAAGTCATGTAAACAATAACATATTTTATTAAATTCATCACATTCGCCAAATTAGAATTGTGTTCTTACACATAACGCCGGTCTGTATGAACGCGCTCGATCGTTGACCCCTAGGTCATTCAACTTTTTTTGTAGTAAACATGATCCTTAGCATGTACTAGATGACCTGTAAAAATATGGTGCACTATTTTTGTTAGACCTTATATATGTTAAGATATACATATATACAATACTCACGTCTCCCGCTCGTGACGCAACTGATCTTCAAGCCACATGCGCAGGCGATGATAGTACAGCTGCTGGTCTCGCATATGCATGACTTTACGACGAACCTGTGAACATAGCAAAAAAATCAAATTAACCACCTCCTCCTTTTTGGGAAAGCCACTTATTAACGATTAGATGATGATGATGGCATCCAGGCCGATTGTCGGCTATGGCGGCCGTGCTCTTTTTTTATGGAGATCAGCCAGCTGCGCAGGACATATTATAGTACACAAGCATTCGCGCAGACACAGGTGCACTCTCTATTCGTAGTCCGATGGGACGGCAATCCGACACGACCGGAGAGAGATCACAAGCAGGACCGACTGCAACGTGCTCTCCGATGCACGGGTGTATCAATCACACACTTCCAGACTCCAGGCTGCTTTATGAAAGTTTCTCAAAACCCACAAAGCGGTTTCGGCCCGACCTGGGAATCGAACCCGAGACCCCGTGCACAGCCTCCGCGCCTTGCGACCCGTGTGACCCGTGCGACCCGATTCGTAACCGGTGAAACTGACCCAAAGGGAATTAAGGGATCTAAGTTATGCCTTATCAAAAATAAAACTTGTTAACGCGAGCAAAGCCGCGGGTGAAAACTAGTTCTGGTACACACCTCCTTGAACCTCTGTAGATGGTACTCGGGGCAGAGCGCGCGGCAGGGCTGGTGCGGCGCGGCGGGCGGCGGCGACCCGGGCGGCGGCGGCGCCGGCGCCTGGCCCCCCACCAGCTGCATGCACACCTGCGGGGGGGGGGGGAGCTCAATATATCATATCGTCTTTGTATTTTTTATCATCACTGCACTACTGTCATCACTTGCCATGCCTTTACATAGCTATGTTGGGGTCGGCTTCCAGTCTTAACCGGATACAGCTGACCCCTCAACCCAGTTACCTGAGCAACCCAATACCCACGATAGGACTGGTTGTCACACTTTCCAGCTTCTGACAACCCGTAATGATTGCCAAGGATGTTCAATGACAGCCGGGACCTACAGTTTAACGTGCCATCCGAAACACAGTCATTGGTGTCCAAGATATACTTAGAAAGTACGTACAAACTTAGAGAACTTGCCAGAACCTGGAATCGAACCCACGCCCTCATACTTGAGAGGATGGCTCTTTAACCGCTAGGCCACCACGATTTTTTACAAAAATAAACTCACCGTAGACAATTTCTTCTGCTTCCTGTAGACCTGCAACTGTCTGCGATGCACTTCAGGTAAACGTCGGTACATCGCCATCAGCTTGCGATCCACTTCCGATAAGCCCATGTCCACACGTTTCCTGTTTACAAAACATATATAAGGTCTAACAAAACTAGAGCACCATATGTTTACAGGTCATCTAGTACATGCTAAGGATCATGTTTACCACAAAAATTCATGAAAACAGTAACATATTTCATCAAATTTATCATCACATTCACCAAATTGTAATTATGTTCTTACGCATAACGCCGGTCTCTATGAACACGTGCGATCGTTGACCCCTAGGTCATTCAACTTTTTTGTGGTAAACATGATCCTTAGCATGTACTAGATGACCTGTACAAATATGGTGAACTATTTATGTTGCATCTTGTATTATACTGGGTGTACAAATCCGAAGGGAGGTCAATGTACTCTTAGAATTGAATTTATTTTTTTTGGAAGAAGAAAAACAAAATTCGAAAAAAAAAAATTGCCACTCTCCATACAATATTAAGGTGCCAAGTCCAAACCTTCTATGAAACATCCAATATTTTTTTATAGAATTTAGTATATTTTCAAGAGCAATAGTATCCAAGGTTTGCCAGGGCTGCGAGTTGTTCGTAAGAGTTACCATGGCCCTGGCACACAGGGACCTCCAGAAGGAACATAGTGGGGTTTATTTAGTAAGAGTTTGACACTCCCTCCAGCAGGCTTAGCATGGCGATTCTATCTCTATTCTATCAAGAATAGACAAAGCTCTGTCAACATGTCTTCTGCCTTCTGTCAACATGTCTTCTGCCTTCTGTCAACTCGCATATAATCACTTGTAGAGAAAAGAAACGTTTCTCCAAAAACTGTCAAAAGAAATCTTACGTCAATCTACGTCAATCTGTCACATTTCTGTCATTATGTCCATTCTCCGGTAAACAAAACTTGCTTCTACGGTTGCCATGCTAAGCCTGCAGGTTTATCCTCAGCGGTAATTTCCCGTGAAAAAAGAAAGTGAGAAGATGATAAGCGATATGTGGGTGGTGACCTGGCTGGGTGGTCGGGCGCGGCGGGCGGCGCGGGCCAGTCGGCGTGGCGCAGCACGCGGTCCATGAGGCGCTCGATGGCGGCGATGGAGCGCATGAGGTGTCGCACGGTGCGGCACAGCGCGGGCGCCGCGCCCGCCCCCGCGCCGCGCGCCTCCACGCCCGCCGCCGCCGCCAGCAGCAGCTCCGACGCAGAGTCCAGCGACGACGACGACGACAGCCCCAGCGACCCGCTGCCCGACAGCGCGTCCGAGTCCGACACCGTCACTGCACAACCACAATATCTATACATATCATAAAATCCATACATTGAATATTTTTTTAAAAGAACAATTATCGATATCGAAGCCAAAAATACATTTTTCAGAATTTTTGTCTGTTTATATGTACATATTGTAGCGGAATGTATCCAAACATAAAAAAACATCTTTAATAAATGTCAAGTTGATGTGACAACACTTGCTTCCGGCTCCGCACTTCCTCTATGGTCGGTTTGGTGTAGCGTATTAATATTAATATTTGTGATTATTCAATTAATTTAATTATTAAAATACAACTTGAACAGTAGACATAATATCTTTTATTACAACAACGATACACATATGTCCGTGATAATTATTCATATAATAAAAACGTAGACAAGTCAAAACTGTACATTGAATATTTTTTTCAAAGAACATGCGTGATCTACAATGGATATCAAAGCCAAAAATATAGTTTTTAGAATTTTTGTCTGTTTGTCTGTATGTATGTCCGGGATAATCTCAAAAAGTACTGCATGAATTTGCTTTAAATTCGGCATGAATATAACTAAGAGGTCGGGTCAACATGTAGGCTGTATATGACTCTCATTTTTACTTATATTTTTAAAATTGACTACCTTCATCTATTTAGCCTTTTCGAAAGCTATGTTGAAATCGGCTTCCAGTCTAACCGAGTGCAACTTAGTACTAGTACCACGAGAAACGACTGCCCAAATGACCTTCAGTTATCGTGTCTTCGAAACAAGATACTCTCTCCATTTAAATAGACGTAAGAGTAAAATATACTCACAGTCGTCCAAATCGCAGGTGGGATTAGAATCAGAGTCCTTATCGAGAGCCGATGGCGCTTCGCCCTCAGCGCAATCTACGCCCTCACCGCTCTCTCCTGCAGACATATAAACACTATCTTTATATAAGGTCTAACAAAAATAGTGCACCATATTTTTACAGGTCATCTAGTACATGCTAAGGATCACGAACCAACAGGCCAACCTACCGGAATCTGTCAAATTTTATCAATCGAATATTAACCTTCCGGTAGTGTGATGAGGTTGAAAATCTATTTAACCTTTTGACCGCCACAGTCACGTATAGATGACAAGCCAAAAAGTGCCCAGCACGCCACGGTCACGACTACATGACAGACTTTTAAAGTTCAAAATTAATAGTCAGTTTGAATCGATATAATTCCGAACTCACTACTATATTGTAGGTATTTATGGATGAATTCTTAGCTTGGCGCTTAGGGCGAGTTTTTCTTTTTTTGACGTTGCGATCGAAACGTAACAGGTGGGTTATTTTTTTTTATTAAAGAAAAGATGTACCTATTGGATGAATTCTTAGCTTGGCGCTGAGGGCACAGGGTCAAGAGGTTCAGAAATTTGACACATTGATATGGTAGGTTGATTTGCTGGCGTGTCTACGTTACCAGTGTCCGCGCTATCAGCAGTGTCGGCGGTGTCCGCGCTGTCCCCGCTGGCGTGGCTCTCGGCGCTGCCCATGCTCTCGATGCTGTCCGGACCGTCTTCTGGTGGCCTGCAGACACCAAGATCATATACAAACCATTGTCTTCTGTTATTTATTTCACCCACTCCAATCATTGTTGTACATAAGGTCTAACAAAACTAGTGCACCATATTTTTACAGGTCATCTAGTACATGCTAAGGATCATGTTTACCACAAAAAAGTTGAATGACCTAGGGGTCAACGATCGAGCGCGTTCATAGAGACCGGCGTTATGCGTAAGAACACAATACAATTTGGCGAATTTGATGATAAATTTAATAAAATGTGTTTACTTTTTTGTGGTAAACATGATCCTTAGCATGTACTAGATGACCTGTAAAAATATAGTGCACTGTTTTTGTAACACCATAATTATATTAGATCTATTTGCCGACGGATTAGTACAATTGGGACGATGACTAGGTCAAAAATAAAATACTTTATTTTTATATTCAATTTGTGAAGAAGCAGGCGATTGCTAGAGATAAACAGAGAGAACTCACTTGGCCCCCGTCCCGTCTCCTTGCTGCAACTCCCTGCTCATTGTCTCTGGTTCCATTTCGTTTGGAGGCTGGGAACAATACAAATTCAATAAATATATATTTAGAATCAGAGCTCGTGGTTAAGTAACAACCCATCTTATCTTGACGAGTTCCTCCGTGTTTCGGAAGGCACGTTAAATTGTTGTGTCCCGGCTGTCATTTGTACATCTTTGGCAGTCGTTACGGGTAGTCAGAAGCCAGTAAGTCTGACAACTAGTCTTACCAAGGGGTATCGAGTTGCCCAGGTAACTGGGTTGAGGAGATCAGATAGGCAGTCGCTCAGTGGCAGCCGGTTAGACTGGAAGCCGACTCCAACATAGCTTGGGAAAAGGCTAGGCTGAAAACTTTAGCGTTCATAAAATTATTCATCTCCCGAGCCTTTTTCCCAAGCTATGTTGGGGTCGGCTTCCAGTTTAACCGGATTCAGCTGAGTACCAGTGTTTTACAAGGAGCGACTGCCTATCTGACCTCCTCAACCCAGTTATCAGGGCAACCCATTACCCCTTTGTTAGACTGGCGTCAGACTTACTGGCTTCTGACTACCGTGTTTAACGTGCCATCCGAAACACAGCCTTAATATTAGTAGTGTTTATAATATGTATATATATTTACCTTATCACCATCAGAACTGGTTTCCGGCTTAGCACCATTGAACACGTTCACCGTTTGCATCATCCCGAAGAAAGAGAAGCTGGAATCATTATGTGTTATTGTAATATGTGTAAATTCAAACCTAACAGACAGACATGTGTTGCCGGGGAGTTTGTTGCGCCACTTCTTCTTCCCAGCGAGAACACATAGGAAGTGGTGAAGGGTGGCCGTTTTGGGGGCTGTCTTTTGTAAATTTTGATGTTCAAAAAGTGTTGTTTTACAGCCAGAAGTTTTAAATGAGTTTGTTATGTAATCAATAAATATGGTGTAGATCGCGCCAAACTTTATGGCGGCCCGCAACTATATTCCGGACACAGCACACAGAGTAACTAACATTGCGTTAGGCCTTTGCCCAGCAGTGGGACAGTACAGGCTAGAGAAAATACTAGCAGTTTCGGTTACTTACATAGCAGCCCGAAGATGCCCGCTGATAAACACAGGTCGACCCCACAGCCCACTGCAAACATAAAAAATATAACAAGTTTTTTTTTATAAACTAGCTTCTGCCAGTGGTTTTGCCTGCTTCTTGAGGGAACTTCTTCCCACAAGCAGATAATAAGTAGTCTATATGTTATTCTGATATATCTTATCTTAATATATAGGGTGACTGGTAATTAGTGACCGATATTTAAACACGTGATTGTACTCATGATTACAAACAACTTTCCCAAAGAAACATTTTTTGTTATTTTTTTATCATTCAAATTTCGCGCGCTGTCGCCCGCGTTGTCAGTAATTTTGCTATAATGATAAAAAAAAAAGTTTCACGTGTTTAAATATCGGTCACTAATAACCAGTCACCCAATTTAAGGTCTAAGAAAACTAGTGCACCATATTTTCACAAGTCATCTAGTACATGCTAAGGATCATGTTTACCACAAAAGTTGAATGACCTAGGGGTCAACGATCGAGCGCGTTTATAGAGACCGGCGTTATGTCAGAAAATATGTTGTTGTTTTCATAACTTTTTTTCGGTAAACATGATCCTTAGCATGTACTAGATGACCTTTAAAAATATTATATTCTATTTTTGTTAGGAAACGGCTAGTCGGATGTTGATAGCGTTACCTGAGAAGCTGCTTCCTCTGCTGCGCACACAAGGTCCTCGGCGTCAGGCAGTCACAGCGATGCTCGTACCCTGCCCACGCGCTCACTACAAACAAACACAATAGTTCTAAAGTTGCTAGCTAACATTATTATTAATTAGGTATATTTTTAAGTTTCATCCCCTATTTTATACCGCGCGGGGGCGCGCTGGTGGCGGCGCAGGCGCGATAGAGCAGTATGTCTGTATGTGCGTGTATGTAGATAGACTCACGGTCCCGGGCGTGCGTCTGCGCGGCCATGTGCGCGAGGCGGTGGCGGGTGGGGGCGCGCTGGTGGCGGCGCAGGCGCGATAGAGCAGTATGTCTGTATGTGCGTGTATGTAGATAGACTCACGGTCCCGGGCGTGCGTCTGCGCGGCCATGTGCGCGAGGCGGTGGCGGGTGGGGGCGCGCTGGTGTCGCCGCAGACAGCGCGCGAGGCGCACGCGCGCGGCGCGCACCCAGCTGGCCGCCTCCGCCTGCCCCACCGGGATCAGCTCCACCTGCGGGGGGAGGGGACCGCACACGTTACTCTTAGATAGCCCATTTACCTTACATGAAAATGTCCCTTTCGCAAAAGGAACGGGAAGATTCTGCGAAAGGGACATTTTGCGAAAGGTACATTCTGCGAAAGGGACATTCTGCGACAGGGTCATTTTGCAAAAGGGGCATTTTGTGAAAGGGGCATTCTGCGAAAGGGACATTTTGCGAAAGGGACATTCTGAGAAAAGGACATTCTGAGAAAGGGACATTTTGCGAAAGGGGCATTTTGCGAAAGGGGCATTCTGCGAAAGGGACATTCTGCGAAAGGGTCATTTTGCAAAAGGGGCATTTTGCGAAAGGGGCATTCTGCGAAAGGGACATTCTGCGAAAGGGACATTTTGCGAAAGGGACATTCTGAGAAAGGGACATTCTGCGAAAGGGACATTCTGCGAAAGGGACATTCTGAGAAAGGGACATTCTGCGACTAAGCCCAGCAAACTTACCTTAAAAGTAATTGTCGACGCCGCTTTGAAGTTTTCCAATATTTTGCAAAACCTCTCCACAGCGTACCTGTGAAGCAAATACACAGTGCAAAATTATAAAAAAGTAGCGATCAAGTACGAGTCGAACCTGCGTATGCGAATGTTCAAAAGGGAGCACATCAAGCTACCCGAAACTGGCAGATGATCCCAATAATCTTTAAAATGGACTTAATATACCTTACACAGTGAACAATATTATAAGTACTCACTCTTTCTCCAAGGGCTTATCAAACGGTCGACAGAGACAGACGCTGTTGACTATCTGATGTGTCGTTTCGCTCTGCGCCGCCAGCTTGCACAGCTGTTCGTGTATTATTGCTGCACCTATAATTATGTACACGATATTACTGTTGCTCGTCTGACAAGAATTTTCGAGTCATACAAGAATATCGGGGTCATACAAGAATATCGGGGTCATACAAGAATATCGGGGCCATACAAGAATATCGGGGCCATACAAGAATATCGGGGTCATACAAGAATATCGGGGCCATACAAGAATATCGGGGTCATACAAGAATATCGGGGCCATACAAGAATATCGGGGTCATACAAGAATATCGGGGCCATACAAGAATATCGGGGTCATTCAATAATATCGGGGCCATACAAGAATATCGGGGCCATACAAGAATATCGGGGCCATACAAGAATATCGGGGCCATACAAGAATATCGGGGTCATACAAGAATATCGGGGCCATACAAGAATATCGGGGTCATACAAGAATATCGGGGCCATACAAGAATATCGGGGTCATTCAATAATATCGGGGCTATACAAGAATATCGGGGTCATACAAGAATATCGGGTTCATACAAGAATATCTGGGTCATACAAGAATGTCAGGGTCATACAAGAATATCGGGGCCACACAAGAATACCGCATCAAACACCGCGTCTTAAATTAAAGGATTACCACGTAATACAAGAAGACAGTTCAAACCTATCCCAAGACTTACGTCTACTGCGAGTCTCTTCTAGCTTCTAGTAAAGTACTAAAAAGAAACTCACTCTGCGCCGGAGCCAGGGCCCGCCTCAACAGCGGTATGTCCCACAGGTCGGGCTGCGAGTCCGAGCGCGCCCGCACCGCGCGGACCACCCGCGCCGCCGCGCCTACTGTGCTGCCACCTGCGAAAGATTGTCATTTTAAAAGCTTTTATTTAACTTGCTGTGTATGTATGTTACGATGGATTCTTTGAACTCAATTTTGAAGTAGATATCTTCAACCGATTGAGCTGAAATTTTGTATACACGTTCAGTTTGGATGACAATGCAAGATATGTTATATGACGTTGTTCTAAATCCAATATGGCGGACCGTCCAAGATGGCGGAGTAGTTATTTTTAATGAATTTTAACAATATGGGTATCAAATGAAAGGGCTTATTGAGAGTGACTTAAAAAATTATCTGACATTTTACAGGTCATCTAGTACATGCTAAGGATCATGTTGCCACAAAAAAGTCTTGAAAACATTTTATTTTATTAAAATTTATCATCACATTCGCCAAATTGTAATTGTGTTCTTACGCATAACGCCGGTCTCTATGAACGCGCTCGATCGTTGACCCCTAGGTCATTCAACTTTTTTTGTGGTAAACATAATCCTTAGCATGTACTAGATGACTTGTAAAAATATGGTGCACGAGTATTGTTAGACCTGATATTTATATAAGATATGTAATTATAAATAAATAAAAAGGCTAGGCAGATGACTTACAGTGCGCTAACGCCCACACACAATCTCTTATGAAAGCCAGAAGAGCGTCCGAGTTGTTGGCGAGGCATAGACACAGGCGACAGTGACAGCCGAAGCGGGCGCGGTAAACCCAATCCTCAGTCACCATCTCGACGCTCCTGGGAACAAAAAGATATATCCAAACCTTAAAATAGCGTCCAAACCCATCACCAGCCACGGCGGCCGTTCTCTCTAAGGAGATCAGCCAGCTGCGCAGGACATATTATAGTGCACAAGCATTCGCGCGGACACAGGTGCACTCTCTATTCCCTCACTCTCATAGTCCGATGTGACGGCAATCCGACACGACCGGAGAGAGATCACAAGCAGAACGGCACGGGTAAATCAGTCACCAACTTCCGGACTCCGGGCTGCTTTATGAAAGTTTCTCAAAACCCACAAAGAGATTTCGGCCTGTCCCGGGAATCGAACCCGATACCCCGATCACAGCAGTAGTTTTAGTTGTAGTTTTGTCTTTTTCGTTGGATATCATCAAATGACCTCTCTCGCTGTGTGTGCAGCTGGAGGGAGTGTCAAACTCTTACTGACTAAAACCCACTATGTTCTTTGTGGAGGTCCCAGTGTGCCAGGGCCACGGTAACTCTTACGGCCACGGTAACTCTTACGAACAACCGGCAGCCCAGGCAGAACATAAAATACCCTCAAAATAAAATGTAGACAATTTTTTTTTAAACTGACTGGGGTATTTGGTTGCCCGGGTAACTAGGTTGAGGAGGTCAGATAGGCAGTCGCTCCTTGTAAAACACTGGTACTCAGCTGAATCCGGTTAGACTGGAAGCCGACCCCAACATAGTTGGGAAAAGGCTTGGGATTTTTTTTTAAACTGACTTTTTCTACTGATCTTCAGTTAAATTCCTAGCCAGATAATTGAATACATACATGTTAGTCCCGATCACGGTGAACATGAGGGCTGATATCTCGCAGAAGGAGTGAAATACCCCAAGCAGCCAGTCCTGCACGGGAGAGAATGTCACCGAAGGGCTGGACATCCGCTCCGCTTCTATAACAAATAACAATATCATCATCATCATCAGCCCAAAGCCTAGAGGAGGCCTGTGCCCAGCAGTAGGAAGATAACAAATTATCGTCCCACCGCTGGGCACAGGCCTCCTCTCACACTCAGAAGGATTGAGCGTTTATCACCACGCTTGCTCAATGTGGGTTGTTCAGACTTTTTAGTCCAGGATTCCTCGAGATGTTTTCCTTCACCTTTCCTCACTCACACACCACACCTCACCCACTCAAAAAGTTACATTCGTACTTGTTTGGCATGGAATCGTACATGTACACTCATACTTGAGAGGCTGGTGCTTTAAGCACTAGACCAACAAGTCTATTTCACAACAATCCTTAACTAGATTACAAAATGTGTTGTGTGTGTGTGAGAGAGAGAGAGAAAGAGAGAATGTGTGTGTGTGAGGGCGAGTATGTGTGTAAGAGAGAGGGAGAGCATATGTGTGAGAGAGAGGGAGAGTATGTGTGTGAGAGCGAGTGTCTGCGTGTATGTCTGGGTGAGAAAGAGTAAGTATGTACAAATTCAAAAACTATTCCGCTGGATAAAAAAAAAAATCTTTCACCATAAAAAGAAGAAGACGTAACCATACGAAACAGCTAGACTTTTATGTCTACACATTAAGTTTTAAGGCGATGGTTGGATTGTGTGAAAGTTGATATGGCTAGAAAGAATGTAACTTGTGAGATGACGGCAGATAGAAGAGCGTGGAAGACAAAAACATGCTGCGCCGACCACGAATAAATATTGGGACAAGGGCCGAAGAATGATGATGACATAAAGTTTTAAGGTGAGTCTAGAAAATAAAGGTGACTACAGACCCATTCCACAGACGTAATGAAGCAATGCAGCTTCCTCCTCAGCCGTGACGGCCGCGTCATCATCCACCATCTCACTGCCAGACAGCCTGTGAACAAGGTAAGTATAAGTTGTTATACAAATATCTGCCACACGGCCTTTTGACCGCCACTGTCACGTATAGATGACAAGCCAAAAAGTGCCCAGCACGCCACGGTCACGACTACATGACAGACTTTTAATGTTCAAAATTAATAGTCAGTTTCAATCGATATAATTCCGAACTCACTACTATATTTATGGACTAGCTGCTGCCCGCGACGTCGTCCGCGTGGGCATTAGAGTTCTGGGGCTGATTTTACTTTGCAAAGTTTGGCGGACATTTGACTTATGTTTTCATATCACAACAATACACACCAAAACCAAAATCGCTTTGTGAGTGTTAGGAAACTGGAAAAGCAGCCCGGGGACTCGAAGTTGGTAAAGGATAAGATGGAGCAAACGGTGGGGATGTGCTCTGCTTGGGCGGAGCACCACCGTGTCCTCACAGCGGCGAGCTTTCGCTGGTCTGGTCCAGGCCATGGTCCGGAGCATGAAAGAATGGGAGCGGCCGCCTCCTTCTGCGAAGCAATTATGCTAGCGAAGGAGGCGGCGGAGTGGTTTAGAAACAGCACCGCTCATTCCAGCCGAAGCGGAAAAGCTGGTACTGGTCGACACCGCGGGCGCCGAGTGTCGAGGGACGACTTCCAGTATTAGTGTTTAATCTATGACTCCCGACCACCGTAGGCGTGGGCCTGTGGGCGGTGGGTTTTGGTTGGTTCACCGTCCGTATGTCTAAGGACGACAGCCCGTGTCGGCGGCGCGTTCTATTCCACGCGCTCCTCGAAGATATGTCAGCAACATGGGCCTCTTAGTTACCGTGGCCCTGGCATACAGGGATCTCCAGAAGGCACATAGTAGGTGTTAATCAGTAAGAGTGACACTTCCTCCAGCTGCATCCTTAGCTGGAGAGGTTATTTTACGACATCCCACAAAAAAAAAACTGAAAGTTGGTGATTGATATATCCGTGCATCGGAGAATACGTAAACATCGATCGTGTGCCTAATCTCTCTCCGGTTATGTCAGAATTGTCGTCCGTGTCGGGCTATGAGAGTAAGAAAATAGGGAGTGCACCTGTGGCCACACAAATACTTACTACTTACTACACAGCTAATTGATCTTAGACGCCCTTATATGCGCTGACCGTTTCTTAGGAGGCAGTTTATATCAACAAATGACTGCTGGACATGGATGAAGAAAGAAGTCGAGTCTTTCTAATTTGAGATGTCTATCTAAGGGGCTACATTGTAATGAACATCGTAGTCAATCCTTAGATTATTACTTATTCCCTATGCTTTTACGACCACTTAGAGTCAGAACAGCAGCCAACCCTATTCGAAGAGATCTGTTCCCTAGAAGACCTTTTCTCTAGAATTATTTAGTCATACATATGTATGTATTTTTGATCAGTAATCGTTCGTAAAAATCAAATAAACATATTGATAAACCATGCTGCTTTATTACGTGTGGTATACTGGAAGCTTAGCTAACATTACCCCAGACTGATATTGTATGAAGAAAGTACAGCACTCCTTCTTTGATCTTAAATGACTAACTTACCCAAAGACAGATTTTTTTCTCTCATCCTCTGTCCCCGATTTTGAGTGTTATCTTGGAACTTGAATAATAAAAATTAATACTTGTGACTACGATTGTAGACTGGAAGACACCCCAGTATAATTTAATTTTATGAAAATAAAACTATGAACTCCATCTATGATCAGCTATAATTACTAACAATGTCAGATTGTCAAATTAGATTGTTTTGAAAAGCTAAAGATGGCGTTAGGTTGAAACTTGCCTTAATACTTTTGTCTTTAAATTATTTTTATCTGTCGAAATAACATATGTAGCATGTTTAGGTATATACTTTGAACTGAAAAATAAATTTAAAAATTTTTAGCCCGGTTTAATTGTATGAAAAGCTTAACTCCATCTATGACAGTAGGTAATAACTATTTACCCAGCTGGTACAGTCAAATTTGCTAACTGTGTTGTAATTAAAAATATATAGATGGCGTCTAGTTAAAACTGACCAAAAAATGCTTTATTGCTCATCCCCCTTAGTTAATAGCGTTATAATATATAGCCTATGTGTTATTCTGATGTATAAGCTATATTGTGGTAAAGTTTCATTCAAATCCGTTCAGTAGTTTTTACGTGAAAGAGTAACAAACATCCATACATCCATACATCCATACATCCATACTTACAAACTTTCGCCTTTATAATAGTAGTAGGATGAATTCTTAGCTTGGCGCTGAGGGCACGTCTTTGTTTTTTTGACGTGGCGGTCAAAAGGTTAACGTGCCTTCCAAAACACTGAGTCAGAAGCCAGAAAATTTTACCAAGGATTATCAGGTTGCCCGGGTAACTGAGTTGAGGAGATCAGATAGGCAATCGGTCCATGTGGCACACTGGTACTCAGCTGCGTACAGTTAGACTGGAAGCCGACCCCAACATAGCTTGGAAAAGAGGCTAGGCAGGTAACTTACATATCAGTCTGTGGTTCCTGTGGGCAGTCGTCCTCGAGCGGTATGTCATCATGAACAACTTCCTCAGCAGACGCGAGGAGCTGAGGAAAATAAAAACCTTGTTATTCTTCTAACATTATACATTGAAAATGTGTATGTATGTATGTTACTCTTTGACATATAAAAACTTCTGAATAGATTTTGATGATAAATAGCAGTTATATATAAGTTATTAGTGACTGCCTCGTTAGTCTAATAAAGATACAGGCTTTGTGTGTACGTATGTGACTGCGCGTGTGTGGTTATGTTTGTCTGTGCATCGGAGAGCACGTAAATGTCGGTCCTGCTTGTGATCTCTCTCCGGTGGTGTCGGATTGTCGTCCCATCGGACTATGAGAGTGAGGGAATAGAGAGTGCACCTGTGTATGCGCGAATGTGCGTGCACTATAACATGTCCTGCGCAGCTGGCTGATCTCTTTAGAGAGAACGGCCGCCGTAGCCGACAATCGGTCTGGACGCCATCATTATCATAAGTTATTAGCTAGAGATTGTTTGCTTGAAAACGCTAATCTCAGAAATTATTGATCCTATTTGAAAATTTATTTCATGATTTTGAGATTGTTAGATAGCCTATATACCGAGGAAAGATACAGGTTTTGTGTGTACGTAGTTTTCTTCGCTAGTTTGATTTTGTCTGTGTATGTGATACGTGTGTGCTTATGGTGTGTGAGTGCGTATGTGTGTGTGTGTGTGTGTGTGTGTGTGTGCGCGTATATGTGTGTGTGTGTGTGCGTATATGTGTGTGTGTGTGTGTGTGTGTGTGTGTGTGTGTGTGTGCGTATGTGTGTGTGTGTGTGTGTGTGTATGTGTATCTGTATGTGTGATTATGTTTGTCTGTGTGTGTGTGTGACGTCATACCTGCAGTATGTCCTCGTGCCGAATGAGGAAGTGCTCGGGGTCGGGCGCGGGGGCGTCGGAGCTGAGCAGCGGCAGCAGGAACTGGCCCATCGCTGGAGCCTCCGCCTGTGGGGACAGTACATAACCTTCGTTAGTGTTTCATAAATCATGTAGTCTTCCTACATACTAAGAGACGCCCTTAACAGGAAACATCTCGAGGAAACCTGGACTATAAAGTCTGAAATCACCAAACCGCATTGAGCAAGCGTGGTGTTTAACGCTCAATCCTTCTCAGTGTGAGAGGAGGCCTGTGCCCAGCATGATGAGCAAATGTTGATGAAACATTTTCAAGGTTAACTGTTCAGAAAATTAGCATAGAATTTTGAAGACTATTATATTGCTATAGTTCACGTTACTTGAACGAGGTTTTTAAAGCAAGGACCTCCTGGTCGTGGCTATGTTACAGCCACAGGGATCGATCGATCATAAAGTTAAGCAACGCTTGGCGCGGTCGGTCTGCTGATGGGTGACCACCTTATCCTGGGGAGTTCTTAGTGTTTCGGAAGGCACGCTAAATTGGTGTCCTGGCTGAATTTGAACATCTTTGGCAGTCGTTACAGGTAGTCAGAAGCCAGAAAGTCTGACAACCAGTCTTAGGAAGGGATATTGGGTTTCTCAAGTAACTGGGTTGAGATGGTCAGACTGGCAGTTGCTCTATGTAGCACACTGGTACTCAGCTGCATACGGTTAAGACTGGAAGCCGACAACAACATAGCTTGAGAAAAAGGGTAGGCCAGATGTAGTGGTGGTTAGTGAACCTGCTTGTCACGCTATAGGTCGCGGGTTGATTCCCGCATAAGTCAAACATTTGTGTGCATGAACATGGGTGTTTCACTCAGTCTGGGTGTTCCTATATATAATATGTATGTATTTACAAAAGAAAAGTATATAAGTACGTTTATCAGTTGTCTAGTGCCCACAGTACGAGCTCTGCTTAGTTTGGGACTAGATGACGTTGTGTGAATGTGTGACGAATATTATGTTTAAAGAAACATTAACCTTGTGTTGGAAGCCGTTGCAGTCGACGTCGAGGGCCGCCGCCTCCTTCAGCGAAGGGCTGTCTGATGAGCCGGCTGTCCACAAAATACAACATACATATTAAAACATTGACGAACACGGCAAGAACCAGCACGATCAGAAGTTCTAAGTAGGTAAACGTCCAACAGCGCAAAACTTATGAGCAGTATGTCTAACTAGCAGGTCAAAAATTCTATGTATAAAATTGTCAGATTCAAAATCTCTGGACAGGATACTCAGGCACAAAGAGCAACACACACCACTTCAGGATCTGATGATGGAAACCCTCAGAACTCGGAGACAACTCGAAAATTGTAGGCGCTCATTAAGTACCAAAATAAAAAAAAAATACTATATATCAGTTGTCTGCAGAGATGAGAAAGTTAAGAGGAATGTGTGGTGTTAGGCGAATGGATAGAGTAAGAAATGAGTATATAAGAGGAAGTTTAAAAGTGGCACCGGTAACCGAAAAAGTATATGGGAACCGGCTAGCATAGTATGGGCATGTAATGCGGAGGAATGAGGAACATGTTGTGAGGAAGGTCTTGAACATGAATGTGGATGGATATAGAGCAAGGGGACGACCTAAGAAACGATGGATGGATTATGTGAAACTTGATATGGCTAGAAAGAATGTAACTTGTGAGATGACGGCAGATAGAAGAGTGTGGAAGACAAAAACATGCTGCGCCGACCACAAATAAAACTTGGGATAAGGGCAGGAGGATGATGATGATGAGTTTTCTAGTACCCACAGTACGAGCTCTGCTTAGTTTGGGACTAGGTGACGTTGTGTGAATGTGTGAGGACTATTATATTACATGCGTCATCAAGCTCCGTCCACTGGTCGTCGGAGTCGGACTCAGCGCCCACGTCGGAGGCGTCCGACACCACCTCCACGCGCCGCACGCGCATGCTCACCGCGCGCCGCGCCACCGCGCTGCGCCGCCGGGACATCTGACGGAGAAAAAATATTATGAACAAGTGTCTTGTTGGTCCAGTAGTCGCAGGGCGCGACTGCTGAGCACGGGGTCTCTGCTTTAATTCCCGGGTTGCTTTGTGGGTTTTAATCTTCCGACCGCCACGTCAAAAAAAGAAAGACGTGCCCTCAGCGCCAAGCTAAGAATTCATCCACAAATACCTACAATATAGTAGTGAGTTCGAAATTATATCGATTGAAACTGACTATTAATTTTGAACTTTAAAAGTCTGTAATGTAGTCGAGACCGTGGCGTGCTGGGCACTTGTTGGCTTGTCATCTATACGTGACTGTAACGGTCAGAAGGTAAAGAGACTTCATAAAGCAGCCCGGAGTCTGGAAGCAGGTGATAGCTACACCCGTGCATCGGGTCGCACGTTGGTGTCGGTCCTGCTTGTGATCTCTCTCCGGTGGTGTCGGATTGCCGTCCCATCGGACTATGAGAGTAAGGGAATAGAGAGTGCACCTGTGTCCGCGCGAATGTGCGTGCACTATAATATGTCCTGCGCAGCTGGCTGATCTCTTTAAGAAAGACAACAGCCGCCGTGCCCGAAAATCGGTCTGGTCGCTTTTATTATTTAGTTTTTCCAAATAAGGTTTCTCAGGTCTTGTTTTTAACCTGGTCTTTTTAGGATCTTACGGGCAAAGCCAAAGCGAGATCCTAATCTTTATATTATTGATTGGTTTGAGAAGATTGTTGGTTATTATGTACTGGAATAAAGCTATATTATTTGACCAGCGAAATTAGAGTTTATTACTTACAACTTTGGTCAGTGTAGATTATTTTTCTCTTAACGTATATTTCATGTTAAAAGTTCACCTCAAAGGCTACCAGACAAATTTGACATCACTCTGATACTTATCATCACTGTTTAAGAAGAAAGACATACATACCTCTTTGCCCTTAGCTATAGGTCGTCGTCTAGGTGCCCTCTGAGGGCGAGAGTGACGCCTCGGCCTCCCCCCTCGCCCTCCAGACCAGGACGACGAGGAGGAACCGCTGCCGGAGCCGCGGTGACCCATCTGTAACAGGAGAAGGTTGTGAGGTACGCATCGCTGCATCATCATCAAGCCTCGCATCACATAGAAATGAAGACCGCCCACGCCGCGAACGCGTTATATTTACGTTAGTGCCATCTCGCTCGCGCGCGCATCTGTCTCGTTTCTTTTTGGTACTTGCAGAGCCCTGTAAGATCGTTCCTATTGGTCGATCCCGCGACGCGTTCATGGTAGCACCTCCATTACTTCGGCTACTGTGATTTTGTACCTAAGCTAGTAGTTTTTACGCAAAATATACATATGTTCCTCTATTTCTACACTTATAACATTGTTTTATTTCAATACTATCAACGTTGCTGCTACAAGGTTATGAGTTTTATTATTTTTGAACTTAAGTTCTGGGATAGATTTAAAATTGGTTATGAGGAGCTCGTGGCTAAGTAACAGCCGCACGGGAATATAGATCATAAGGTTAAGCAACGCTTGGCGCAGTCCGTCCACGAATGGGTAACCATCTTGTCATGACGAGTTCCTCCGTGTTTCGGAAGGCACGCTAAATTGGTGTGTCCCGGCTATCATTTGTACATCTTTGGCAGTCGTTACGGGTAGTCAGAAGCCAGAAAGTGTGGCAACCAGTCTTAAAAGGTTGCCCAGGTAACTGGGTTGAGGAGATCAGATAGACAGTCGCTTCATGTGGCACACTGGTACTCAGCTGCTTTCAGTTAGACTGGAAGACAACCCCAACACAGTTATGGAAAATGCTAGACAGATGATGATAGTCTAGAACCTTAGAAAGGATATAATATGCTACTCCTTTTTATCCGGACGCAGAAAGTCGTTCCCTCGGGCGGCGGTTGTAACATTAACCTTTTGACCGCCCCTTCACAAAAAGACGTGCCCTCAGCGCCAAGCTAAGAATTCATCCATAAATACCAACAATACAGTAGTGAGTTCGGAATTATATCGATTGAAACTGACTATTAATTTTGAACTTTAAAAGTCTGTCATGTAGTCGTGACCGTGGCGTGCTGGGCACTTTTTGGCTTGTCATCTATACGTGACTGTGGCGGTAACAGAAATAACTATATCATTGAAAATCATTGTGTATGTCAGTGTGACACCTTCAAAGTCAAAATCTATTTCTAAGTTTATTCTGAAGGTCAAGACTAATGATGGAGGAAATCTGGCATCTATCTGTGTTACTAGCTTCACCCAGCGGTTTCACCCGTGAGAACAACTCCGCGCACCTGGATAAAAAGTAGCCTGTAGCCTTCCTTGATAAATGGGCTAGCTAACACTGACAAAATTGCGGGTTGTTCGCAAGTTACCGTGGCCATGGCACACAGGGACTTCCAGAAGGTACATAGTGAGTTTTGGTCAGTAAGAGTCCGACACTCCCTTCAGCTGCACCCTCAGCGGGAGGGGTCAGTTGGCGGTATCCTAAGTCCTGGATTGCTGACTGCTGTCCAACCAGACAATGAGAGAATAACGAGTGCACCTGTGTCCGCGCAAATGCTTTTGCACTATAATATGTCCTGCGAAGCTGGCTGATCTCTAAATTTTCGGCAAGTTTCATAAAAATTCAGTAGATTTTGCTTGAGAGTAACAAAGATCCATCCATATATACAAACTTAGCAGTTATAAAATCTACAAGAAATGTATGTGTCAAAGTCTTAGAATATTCTAGAATAAATGAAAAGAAAACACAATGAAATCATGTGCTTTGTGATATTATCTTAAACAGTGTGTTTACTCCAATTATGTAGAAACTTAATGTTTGTATACAAATATGTTTGCAAATGTCTGATAGTGAATAATTTTGAATATAAAAATAAATGTCCAGACTGATTGTCGGTCCAGGCTGACGGTCGGCTGTTCTCTCTAAGGAGATCAGCCAGCTGCGCAGGACATATTATAGTGCACGCACATTCACGCAGACACAGGTGCACTCTCTATTCCCTCACTCTCGTAGTCCGATGGGACGGCAATCCAACACGACCGGAGAGAGATAAGGCGCAGGACTAACATTTACGTGCTTTCCGATGCACGGGTGTATCAATCACCAACTCCAGACAGCTTTAATTTTGGACAATGTCTGTTGGATCAGTTAGTATAGTTATATTTGTATATTAAAGTTTAACGTACCATAACACAAACTAACTTAGAAAAGTTGCATTGGTGCATACTTGAGAGGTTGGCTCTTTAACCACTAGGCCACCACGACTTTATCTTTTGGTACTTCTAAGTCTCAAATAAGTGTCATTTTAAAGTTATGTTGATTTACATTTTTGGTGTGGATTTTGTTTGTTATTAAAAATGACGGTGCTAGAAGCATTTTAGTTATACCACGGCAAAACTGTGTACATAAATATGTTTATATTATGTATTTAAGTACTTTTTGTTTGTGTTGTTAAGTTGGATTCAATCTTATAAGAAAATACACAACAGTATAAGAAAAATTGTTCTACACATTACCAAAATTGGTTATTAAAAAAATCAGTTTTATTATATTTAATAATAATTATGTGAAAAGTTGAAATTTTTTTTCCAAAATACCTTACTTTTAGTAAAACAAACGAAAAAAAAATCAAGTCTCTACAAATTTTAAGTGAAAAATTCAACTTCTGAATTAAAATATCAAGTACAAGGGAAACAGGTTTAGCAAGAACTACAACCAATCAATAATAGATAGAAATTTTACTCCAAATTTTAATTATAGAGACACAAAACACAACATATACACAAATTTTGCGACCTGGAGTTCATTGACACTTGCAATCGCTGCGAAGACTCAAAGACATACAACCTAGAGCCACAACCTAAAACCAGAGAGCTAGAAAAAATCAGTCAGCCATATTGGTACTCACGGCTATTTCAAAAAGAGATGGAAAGTCCTGCTGGGGCTCTCCGTCAGCCAATCCTGCTAGTAAGCCGAGCTCAGCGCTCAAATCGGCCAGTTCAGCTCCGATGCGATCTGCGCGATCCGCGTCACCAAGCTCATCTTTCAAAATGTCTCCGATCTCGTCGGACACCGCGGCCACGGCCGAGGCGACTTCGTCTGAAGGCACTCCCTCTTTGCCCAACCCCTCGCCTCCGCCGGCGAAGAGTTCAGCTTCCTCAGCATTTCCAGTACCACTACAGCCTAAACATTTCTCCATGGAAAACATCATTTAAGAACCGAATAACACAACTCATACGACAAACGTAACATCTAAAGTCACCGCTGGTCCTTTTAGATCACTCGAAAACAGATAACTCGGTAATTAAAAGATTTGAAACCATTTTTTCATCGGCACCGATATATTCCGAAGTTTTTGACAATACCAATATGGCGACGATATTTTTAGGTACCTATTTTGTGACCAGTTGCAAGCGGATAACGTGACAATATTTTGTGTGGCAATTTTCTTTGTTGGGCCTATTTTTGTATTCTCTTTTCAAGAAATGATCCAAAGACATGATGATGATGATGTAGCAATAAAGCATACATTTTATTTGTGAATTTTCCTTTTATGTTATTAAGCTGTTTCTCAATTCTTTTGTTAAGAAATTGTAAACTATATTTTCACATTGGTTAGATTAATTTAAAAACACATTGTGTGCCATAAATGTAAATCTCAATAATGTCCTCCGGCGGATACCAGTATTTATAGTTCTTGAAGTCCCGACGGAGGAATCTGTCATACAGCACCATAGTTTCAGGAGTGAATTAATAAGAGTGTACAACGTGAGTGGTCCAGGCTCTGCAGACTGATACGGCAGCACACCCGTTTGTCTAGAAGCTTCATCCAAGACTTCATCAAGAGGACTTATTTTAAAAGTTTATCCCTTATATTATATCAGAATTTTTCAATATTATTTTAATAAATAAATCCCTAATTGAATTGAAATTCCTTAAACCTCAGGTGAAATGGCCCGCTAGACGTGTCAATGCAGATAGATATAAAAACGGCATGGCAACACTACTTCCTACCGTCAAAAAACTGTCACCTTGACAGAACTCGGATTCTGCGCGAAACGCACGCAAAGTTATTTTTCAAATATATTTATAAATTGTATATGAAAAACTACAATCTGTGACTACGATGCAGGTAAAATGCCGCATTGCGATGCACGCTGTAACAAACACGCGATAATTTCAATACAAAAGCAACGCTAAAGCTAATTAAACTAAGCATCTAGTCTTTCGATGTAACTATTGCCTTAATTTATTTTTAAACCTATAATTAGTGTTGAATTAGGTCACAAGTGGAAACCGGAAATAGTGTGTGTACTTATATAGGTCTAGATTGTAGTTATGGCTGTTCAAAATAAAGTTTTGTATGCTTTTCGTGGTTGGATCGCGTTTGTCGCGTTCATGGATCTTGGTACCGCCGGCCGGTCGTATATTGAAGGGAGATCATTTCTTAACAACGCTGGGGATGAACATTTAGATGGTAAGTGTTTTAAAAGCTCTACAGATGTTTTAAACTGTATTTATGACCTTATATTGGAACGAGAACTGCCAAGAATATCCTTGGCAGTTGTTAGTGGTAGTCAGAAGCCAGTAAGTCTGACGCCAGTCTAACCAAGTGGTAATGGGTTGCCCGGGTAACTGGGTTGAGGTGGTCAGATAGCCAGTCGCTCCTTGGAAAACACTGGTACTCAGCTGAATCCGGTTAGACTGGAAGCCGACCCCAACATAGCTTGGGAAAAGCTACGGGAGGTGATGATTTATGATCTTAGATCAATGGCTAGATGTTTCTCGCGTTTTAACCCGCATTTGTAGGATAATTTCTTTCTGTATCTGAATAAAAATATAGCCTGTGATCAGCCCTGGCCTGAAGCAAATTTATATTTCCTGAAGAATATTTCTCAAATTGAAATACTGGATTTCTCGAAACACCTTTTCTTGAGGGTGCTTTTATGTATCCCTAAATATTTCTTTGTATATAGCTATATCAATGTGGCAACATAATAATATGATTATTACGTCATTGGTTATAATATACTTATATTCAATTAATATTTAATGATAAACAACAAATTATGCAACTATTAAATCTAAATACATACATTTCTCAAATATATAAACACATAAAATTAAATAATGGCTGTATATTACAGTAATTTCAGTTCAAAACACCAGCCGTAGTATAAACTAATCTTATGCAAAAATATACAATGTATTCATGAGGTCTGTTTTCCTTAAGAAATTTGAATAAAACTGTATAAAGAACTACTTTATTATATACACTATATATGTTGCTTATGGTTTCACTCGTGTTCCAAGGGATTTGGTATATAGGTTGTCCCTAAACGTGTGTTTTTTTTTCTGGCCAGACTCCATTCTGGCCAGAAAAAAAAACACACAATTTATCACTAAGAAAAAAAAAAACTAGAATATAAAGAACCAGATGGCGTAATGGGTAGTGAATCTGCCTGTCACGTTGGATGTCGCAGGTTCGATTCCCGGATAAGTCAAATATTTGTGTGCATGAACATGGGTGTTTGACGCATATATGTATTAGTCCTCACACATTCACACAACATCATCTAGTCCCAAACTAAGCAGAGCTTGTACTGTGGGCACTAGACAACTGATAAACGTACTTATATACCATTCTTTTGTAAATACATACATATTATACATAGGAACACACAGACTAAGTCAAACACCCAATTTCATGCACACAAATTTCAAACACCCAGTTTCACTTATGCGGGAATCGAACCCGCGACCTCCAGAGTGGCAGGAAGCTTCACTACCTACTACACCATCTAGTAGTTAACTTGGCTCTTGTTTTTGACATTTATTTTTTTGATGGGAGTTTGTTGACATGGATCCTTTTTTTTATGAATTGCAGGTGACTTCACAATATCCCGGATGCTTGGAATGTATTCCCTTCTCAAAGCCCTCGCACTTATACATTGTACATTGTACATACATTATAGACCGTAAGTAATTGTACTATTTACTATAATAATATGGATGTGGACAACTAGTCAAATTCAATACTTTTATAGAACTGTCAAAAACAGTCACAGATTTTTCACATCAAGCCGTATACTTATTTCGATTATATTATCAATACAAAAATGAAAACGATAAATTAAACTGACATTATTTTAAGATGCTTTACAAAATGAATATGATAAATGATTTTATTTATGACTTAGTCCGCATCCCAATTATGAGGAGCTCGTGGCTAAGTAACAGCCGCACGAGTCGATCGATCATAAGGTTAAGCAACTCGGTCCGTGGATGTGATGCCATCTTGTCATGACGAGTTCCTCTGTGTTTCGGAAGGCACGCTAAATTGTTGTGTCCCGGCTGTCATTTGTACATTTTTGGCAGTCGTTACGGGGAGTCAGAAGCCAGAAAGTGTGACAACCAGTCTTACCAAGAGCTCAGACAGGCAGTCGCTTCATGTGGCACACTGGTACTCAGCTGCATCCTGTTAGACTGAAAAACAAATCCAACATAGCTTGGGAAAAGGCTAGGCAGTTGGCATATAACTAGGATTTAATAAGGCAGCTCTTAGACCTACAATAATACATATTTTTTAATAGAATAGGGATGCGGACTAGGTCATAAATAAAATACTTTGTCATATTCATTTTGTCAAGCATCTTAAAATAATGTCAGTTTAATTTATCGTTTTGAATCGAAAACTGTTTTTATTTTTTTATTGGTAATTATAATCGAAATAAGTATACGGATTGATGTGAAAAATCTGTGACGTCATAGTTCTTGTTTTCATACAAACTGCATAGAGAGTAACCGTTTTTGACAGTTCAATAAAAGTATTGAATTTGACTAGTTGTCCGCATCCCTATTGAAAGTTTGTTCACAAACAATCATAATCAAACCTGCACTTACCTATACTTGAGAGGCTGGTGCTTCAACCACTAGGCTATAAAATAATAATGATAAAAAATATGTAATTTACAGGGTGGTGTCAATGGGCTACTGGTCTCTATCGCTAACGATCATCCTGTATTTCACGGAGGCCTTCTACTTTCACTCGACAGATCTGAACTTCTACGTCGTGTTCCCTTGCGTTTTGAACAGTAAGTATTTATTAACCTTTATATTAAGATTAATTAACTGTTTCATGCGGTTGTATTGTACCCGCACGCATACACACACTCACAGACACAGAAAAAATCCCGCACACACATACGCCCATACACACACATCACGCGTCGCGCACACACACACACATCACAGCATGCGACGCACATACCACTTTCCCGCACCCGACCAGCGCCGCCTCCTGCAGCTTGCTCTTCGGGTGTGCCTGCACACACACACACACACAAATCATAGCACGCGTCGCACACATCAGGTTCCCACCCAAGAACAGTTCTGCCCCTGCAGCTTGCTCTCTGGTGTACACGCACGCACGCACGCACGCACGCACGCACACACACACAGACACACACACACACAGACACACACACGCCCAACACACATACTCACTCACACACTCTCACACACATACTCACACAGACACACACACACTCACACACACACACTCACACACACACACACACACTCACACACACATACACATAGAGAGAAACACACCCACGCGCGCATACACTTAAACACACACACAGAAACACACCCACACACGCAGACTCATACACACAAACGCGCGCGCTAGCTATTTCTACCCATGGCCCATACAGAACAGGTAATTTTTTTGCATCCAAAATTACTATTTGACTATTAGACAAATTATTGCGAGTATTTCAATGATGCTATAGTAATTATAGTTAATCGTGAGTTATGCCTGGTATCAGCTATGATAAATATCACATCAAAATCGGCACAGCCGTTTTAAAACTTAAGACACAAGCCTACATTGCTCATCCATACTTTAGTATGTAATCTCTTTTTATGTCTGGACTAGAGACTGTGACCCTTGAGTTTGTTCCGGCGTTTCTTCTCAAGGTAGTCAGTTAGGAAATGCCGACCTCATCTCGTTTTGTATAAAAAAATGTGTTGACGTGTAAAAGTGTTGAGTTCAACCTATTTGCAAAATAAATATCATTTATCTTTTAATATGTAATGTATATTTTAAGAGCTAGTAATATTTATTTAATTTATTTCTCTTCCAGTACTGACACTCTTAGGCTTAATATATTTACCAACGAAAATCAAACTATTTGGACAAATACCGGGGACGTCAGGAATGGATAGAGAGGTCGACGACGAGAATACACAAATATTAAGATCAATGGGCAATTTTAGGAGAAGAAAAGCTGGCAATACCGTCAAAAATAAACATTTTTGATAGTGTTGCTATATGAAAAAATTGTTGAATGATGACAGTTGTGTTGAAATCAAGGTATTTTTTTTGTTTTTTAAGTTGGCAACTTTGCGAATAGCAGTCAATTGTTTCAAGTTTTAACCTTTTGACTGCTACATCAAAAAATAAAAGACGTGCCCACAGCACCAAGCTAAGAATTCATCCATAAATACCTACAATATAGTAGTGAGTCCGGAATTATATCGATTGAAACTGACTATTAATATTGAACTTTAAAAGTCTATCATGTAGTCGTGACCGTGGCGTGCTGGGCACTTTTTGACTTGTCATCTATACGTGACTGGCGGTCAAAGGGTTAATTAATTTGGCAAATTCACTGTCGTATTATTATATCGATATAGTATTATTTAATTTATTTTATGACTATATCTAGACTTATCAATTCACTGTAGGTGCAAACGCCAGCACATCAAGCAACTACAATCTGTCAAATTCTAAATCCTTAATAGATTTTCAACTTTATCGCTGAAGCATATGGTTCAAAATTGATTGGGAAAATTTGGCAGGTTGTAATAGCTTGATGTGCTGGCGTTTTTACATTATGTAAAGTATTTTTCACCGAATGACGGTAGTTGAACACGCTTGGTTTTAAGTCTGCGCCTGCACATAGTCGGCAGAACTTTTGACCCCTCAAATGTCTTAAGTAATAGAAAACAAATAAGATATGACATTTCCCAATTTAATTTGAAAATATTCACATTTTCAAATGAAAATTACCTAAATACTTAACTTGAGTTTTTTATATACATATATTTATTTTTCATTATTCATAGGACAAGTGGAGATTTTTCTTTTTTTTTCTTATGTATACATGGTGTTCTTTAGACAGTGGAGGGGTTAATAAGGCTTCCAATATTGTCATAAAAACCGGATAAGTGATAAATGGCTCGTTGATTTGTTAAGTTGATCCCACAAAACAATTTAAATAAATACCTAGTTTTAGATATAGATTTTATATGGCAACACTGAATTGTGACGTCACTTTTCCGTACACAAATTTTGAAACTAGTCATCTGCCTAGATTTTCTCAATTATGTTGGGGTCGGCTTCCAGTCTGATTGGATGTAGCTAGCAGGAATTGGGTATTAGGTAGATATAATCAGGTGAAACCAAGGTCAGGGTCAAGGATAGCTGGGGAGTTTGTTGCGCCACTTCTTCTTCCCAGTGAGAACACGTAGGAAGTGGTGAAGGGTGGACGTTTTGGAGGCTGTCTTTTGTTTTGAAGGAGTTTGAGTCAAGTAAATTTGAGGTCAAGTAAGGTCAGAAATGCTAGAAGTCAGGTCTAGATAAGGGCCCGACTGGATGGCAAGTCAGAGTCGAGACAGGTCAGGTCAAATCGCCTGACCATCTGGCGGGCCA
Organism: Heliothis peltigera; assembly: GCA_958496145.1. Classification (NCBI taxonomy): domain Eukaryota; kingdom Metazoa; phylum Arthropoda; class Insecta; order Lepidoptera; family Noctuidae; genus Heliothis; species Heliothis peltigera. The sequence continues at coordinate 4,151,228 of OY292351.1, forward strand.
ATACCCGTCGGCGGGTAGCAACGAATGCTTTGGCGACCCGCCTCTCCGACACATGGGTAGATGAGGTACACGGGTTGATTTTTAGTCAGTCTGACAGTACCTACCCTTCGCCCTTCCCCCAGGGCTTAGAGTCTCTATGAGGATTTTCCGATATAAAAAAATAAAATAAAAAATAAAGTAATGTAGCTGCATATGCTAACTAGGGAAAAAGCTAGGCAGATGATTAGTTTCAGATTTATTTGCTAGTGTTGCCAACTGATCCAATCTCGCCGATCACTTATCCTGCAATTAATAATTCTAAGCCGATTATAAAAAAAAAACTACTAAGTATTTAGTAGAAATCCTAGTATTTTCCTACCACGGCCTTATTTTTGCACTATGGATAGCTTATAATATTGTAAAACGCTGGTAACATTAAGGCGGTCCACGGCGACTTTTTATAGCGATACAGACGCGATACTGTCGCGCATAGGTATCGATACAGACGCGCAGCTGTCGCTAGCTGTGTGCCCTCGCCCACGGGACCAGATTCAGTAACGATGCAAACGCGATTCGGTCGCGATGCAGTTACACTGATGTTCGGCACCCTCCCTCCCCCTCTGTACTTTCTCCGATATCGTCCAACGGTGTCGCGCGTTTGTATCGATACAATCGCGACGCAGTAGCGCATTGCAAATGCGACTGACACATGTTAGCAGCGATGCTGTCGCGCATTTGCTAAACGCGCGACTGTATCGCTCCAAAAAGTCGCCGTGGGCGAGGGGCCTTAAGGCTTCTCGCCCACGGCGACTTTTTATAGCGATGCAGTCGCGATACTGTCGCGCGTAGGTATCGATATGTGTGCCCTCGCCCACGGTACCAGATTCGATGCAAACTAGATTCAGAAAGGACGTGGGTGCATCAGGAGTGTATTTTCCAGAGGTCCCTGTGTGCCAGGGCCACGGTAACTCTTGCGAACAACCCGCAGCCCCGACAGACAAAATTATACATAGTATTCTTTATATGGACTATTAGGCACGGAAATATTTTTTCAAAATAGATATACAAATTGTTCAGCTTTATAATATCAGTATAGATTACTCGCTTTAGTCGCGTTCACCATAAGTTTTAAGCGTTTAATGTTGTAATTATATATTTTAGAATACTTTTTATTGTGATTGAGGTTTTGTTAAATTATCTTCCCTGACTTTCCTAAGTGCACCGTGTTTATAGTTTATAGTTCTAGGCGCGATTATCATCAGCCTTTTTATAGTCTCACTGCTGGGCACAGGCCTTCTAGGATTGAGCGTTATTCATCACGCTTGCTCAATGCGGGTTGGTGATTTCAGACTTTATAGTCCAGGTTTCCTCGAGATGTTTTCCTTCACCTTTAATCAGTCATTGGTGTCCAAGATATACTTAGAATTCCTACCCAGTGCACGAGTCAAGCAGATCATTCCATCTCCATTTTCTATGAGACAAGGTTGTTTCTAACAACGTCGCGTGTATAGTTTTTCTTAAAATTCATACTTTTTTATTATGAACGTTTACTAGTCATTGGGTACATGAAATGGGCTGATTTTGTAAGACAACTAAAAAGTGAATATATGTACATATAAACCGGTGTATATGACAGGAGGCGTCTTAATGGTGCCCGTTACCCCCCCCCCCCCTTTAAGTCATCTGGTTTCCCCACTGGACTAATAAGGAAAACGTCTAGTAGAAATAGGTAATAAATACAATTGGGATGCGGACTAGGTCATAAATAAAATACTTTATCGTATTCATTTTGTAAAGCATCTTAAAATAATGTCAGTTTAATTTATCGTTTTGAACCGAAAACAGTTTTTATTTTTTTATTGGTAATATAATCGAAAGTATACGGATTGATGTGAAAAATCTGTGACGTCATATGTGGTGTTTTCATACAAATTGCATAGAGAGTAACCGTTTTTGACAGTTCTATAAAAGTATTGAATTTGACTAGTTGTCCGCATCCCTATTGAACAATTTTCAGAATATATTGACTTATAAGTTAAGGACAGATAATTTAACTTGACCTCAAAAAGTTTTACGCATTAAGCTCAATGACACGCGTTTCTTAGACAATAGATTTGTATTAATTTAAGCATTTCATTATATTTGGGAAATATATACCTACCTACGGAAATAAAGTTGGACTGTGTGTGAAATAATAGGGTATTTGCCTATAAACACACGCACAAGGAACATTTTTCTGAAAACAGCGTCAAAATTGGTTGATAAATGGAGCAGCAATCAACATTTTTTATATTCGTATGATGAAGAGTGGGATCATAGTGGGGACATCTTGCTATCTCTTTTGTACATGCGTGATCAAATAGCGTTGACGTCACAAGCTTGTATGTGCAAATGCATCCTTTTTCTGTTATTTAACTGTTTGACTTTTGAAAGGTTTATAAACCATGACGAGTTCCTCCGTGTTTCGGAAGGCACGTTAAATTGTTGTGTCCCGGCTGTCATTTGTACATCTTTGGCAGTCGCTACGGGTAGTCAGAAGCCGGAAAGTGACAACCAGTCTTACTATATCGGGTTGCTTGGGTAACTGGGTTGAGGAGGTCAGATAGGCAGTTGTTTTATGACACTGTAGGTCAGTTAAACCTAGTTTTACTAATATTTTGTTTCAACATTAAAATGTGAAAAATTACTTTTTTTGACTGACTCGATTTTTATGGCTACCAGTGTGAGTGTATATTTCCGATATATAATAAAATTATAAGGACCACAGATACCAGTGCCATATCAATATAGAGATTGTTACATTTTGACTTATTAATACACGGTTTGAAAAAAATATATACAAAAATGTTTTATTTCGCCATCATCTCTTATATAAGGTGTAACAAAACTAGTACTATATATAAATACATATTATAACACCCAGAGCACAGCCAACAAGCATGCTCATCACACAAATGTCGACTGTACCGGAACCCTCAGCTCGGCAGTCCGGCGTGGTTACCATTGCGCCAACAATACTATCAATTTATGAAGGTATATTTTTTATGTAATTCAGGAAAATAAATAACAAGAAAAAGGTAATTTTTTAAATACATTTATTATATATTAAGTTTAATTCCTTATAGATAATTCATTAAATATTACAATAAAAAAATAGTTAGTAATATTTTATAAACGGACGGACTAAAATATTTTCTAAAATATAGGAATGCTTCATAACTTTGTTTTGATAGTGTCACACGCCAGCACATCAAGGTAACGTGATCTGTAATATTTTCTCAATCAACCAGTCTTTAGCGATAAAGTTGAAAAACTATTAGCTTGATGTGCTGGAGCCTGTACATACACCAATATAAAATTATTTTCAATTTTCGTCTGTCTGTTTGGCCCGGCTTATCTATGAAATTGCTGGACCGATTTTGACGGGTCTTCTATTGGCGGGTAGCTAATGTAGGAATGATCAACTTAAACTTACTTTTAAGTCCCTTTGGACGCCAAAAATACAATTATATTTGATCAATAGGCTTATAAAGTTAATATAGATTATTAATTGGTATTTAGTAGTAATCGGGCACAGGTGCGCATGCTATCTTCACAAAGTCTTCATAGCGAACAGTACCGGTGTTTGTGACGTTCGCTTCTCTAAATATATTGTCCACCTGTGGGGAAAAACATAATATTAATAATCTATATACATATAATAAAATCGTAGAAAAGTCAAAACTGTACATAGAATATTTTTTTAAAAGAATAATTGGGGCGTGATCTACAATCGATATCGAAGCCAAATATATAGTTTTTAGAATTTTTGTCTGTTTGTCTGTATGTATGTCCGGGATAATATCAAAAAGTACTGCATGGATTTGCTTCAAATTTGGCATGAATACAACTAAGAGGTCGGTTAAACATATAGGCTATATATTATCACGCTATCACGTAGGTAATCACGTAATTACCTAAATGCCTACGTGGACGACGTCGCGGGCAACAGCTAGTACATAATATTGATCTCAATACAACCTTTTCACACACGGTCGGTTAGCCCCAATGTAAGCTATTGAATAGCTTGTGTTATGGGTGCCAACACAACTGATAAACTATACAGGGTGTAACAAAACTAGTGCACCATATTTTTACAAGTCATCTAGTACATGCTAAGGATCATGTTTACCACTTTCTGTGACACCAAGTATAGCATAAATACCTCTCTTGCAGATAGGCCTTCGCCCCAGTTCTGTAGCAGGTTCCTCAGCTGTCTTGCTGGTATTACACCATTCTTCTCCACATCACCGGCTTTAAATGCATTTACCACCTGGAAGGGAATACCAAAGAAATACATCATCTGCCTAGCCTTTTCCCAAGCTATGTTGGGGTCGGCTTCCAGTCTAATCAGATGCAGCTGAGTACCAGTGTGCCACATGGAGCGACTGCCTCTGAGCTCCTCAACCCAGTTACCTGGGCAACCTAATACCCCTTGGTTAGACTGGCTTCTGACTATGATGCGAACTAATATGTTCAATGACAGCTGGGACCTACAGTTTAACGTGCCATCCGAAAAACAGTCATTGGTCTCCAAGATATACTTAGAAAGTACATACAAACTTAGAAAAGTTGCATTGGTACTTGCCTAACCTGGAATCAAACCCACATCCTAATACTTGAGAGGTTGGCTCTTTAACCACTAGGCCACCACACCTTTTTTGTGAATGTAAAGGCATGTTGAAAGTTATTAATGAAATATATTGTTTCTTACCTCATTGGGAAGGTTTTCAGCTCTGGAGTGTATGTGCATAACTTCTAGGAAATCCGCAAAGGACATCTTGCCTCCCTTACCCTTCAAATACCCTGAAAATAAGAACAATGTTTATGAGGAAAAATTTCATTACTAAACACTGGACTATATGCACTAATAAATTACCAAAATTATCATCATCTCCCGAGCCTTTTCCCAAATATGTTGGGGTCGGCTGCCAGTCTAACCAGATTCAACTGAGTACCAGTGTTTTACCAGGAGCGACGGCCTATCTGACCTCCTCTGAGACTAACTGGCTTCCGACTAAAACGTACTGCCAAGGATGTTCAATAATAAAGTACCAAAATATGCTCCAAAAACTCAAAATATCCTCTTTCAAAATAATGTTTTATTTATTGATTTCTTGTTTAACAACTCAAGATGGTGAATTTGATTTTTAAGGAAACGTGTCATTGTGAGTAAATACCCTGTTTGGTAGTCCACGAGAAAACAAGCAGCTAAATATTAGCATTTTTTTTCATAAATAGTTTATGTTTTTGTGTTGGTATTGTTTTTGTTATTTGCATTGGCGAAGTCCTCTTGAGACAGAGGCCTCTTATTATCAGCAGTTTTACACCATTACTGACATTGAACCCGTGATATATGCACTGCCAAAATATGTGGTAATGCTGTTATAGTATGGTTTTATGCATTTGCATATGAAAACATACAAATATTGACAACCAGATGGCGCGGTGGTTAGTGAACCTGCCTGCCACGCTATAGGTCGCGGGTTCGATTCCCGCATAAGTCAAACATTTGTGTGCATGAACATGGGTGTTTGACTTAGTCTGGGTGTTTCTATGTATAATATGTATGTATTTACAAAAAAAGAAAAGTATATAAGTATGTTTATCAGTTGACTAGTACCCATAGTACAAGCTCTGCTTAGTTTGGGACTAGATGACGTTGTGTGAATGTGTGAGGGATATTATATATTATTATATTATATTATATTTTGAGTTTGATCATATTCTTACCTGCTAACTCTTGTATAGTAGGGCTCATACCAAGGGACCTCATGACCACAGTCAGCTCATCCAAGGAAGTGATCTGTCCAGATCTTGCAAATAAGTAGAAGCATTCACGGAACTCTGAAAATTAATAGATTTTGAACTTTATCGCTAAAGCATTATGGTTCGAAGTTGAATGGGAAAATTTAATAGTTTCGGGTAGCTTGATGTGCTGGCGTCTGTACATATTTTTGTAGTAGATGTTAAGTTTGTATATAATATATATGTATAGGCTACTAATGTATGTATTTATTTCATTTTTCAATAAAGACCAGTCAGAGAGATTAGTTTACTATATGAACCAAATTATAAAATAATATTTTTTTTTGTTGTTGTTTGATTATATATTTGAGTTTAAAAATATTAACATAGCTTTTTCTTGGTATTGGATTTTAAATCATTATTTTTAAATTATTTCTTGCTAAGAAGTTAAAACTGGAGTTTTTTGTCACACCAAGACATAATTTCGCAGTTTACGCTTGTGACAAACAAAGCTATTAATAGTTGGTCAAAGAATAAATTTTCTTTTGCAAATAGGGATGGACCATAGTTCTTAAAAATATAGTAGAAGTCAGCCATATTTATATTCACATGCCAACATATTTGTACGCATATTTAAAGAGATATTTTAACACATATTTAGTAGACGATAATAAATAGAACCTTAACATTTTAGCCTACTTTCTAAACAATAAAAGACAGTTACCGTTATCATCACAAGAAATTAACGAAGTTACGAAACTCCCTTTGTTCACATATTTAGCGAAGTTAAACAATATTATAGGTAATTTATAAAGACTTTAGTATTTAGCGTTGAAGAAATACAACGAATTATAGCATAGTTTGTAGGGAAATCTTAGATTTTTATCTAAATATCTTATCTTTGGAAGTGGCACATACCATCTATGTCCTGTTCTTTAAAATAGCGAGCCTGCAACAAAACAAGTAGTTTTAAATGGTTGCCACTTATTAGTTTAGCTCACAAGTTACCTGTAAATGCCAAATACAAACCATTTTTCTTTACTATACGAGAATAATATTAAGTTTTCAAAATGTAACAACTACAGCTACAAGGAAAGGGAAACTTGCAGTAAGTTTTGACAGTAATTGTCTGTCGCTGTCAAATTCAGACGTAGCCTGCGTTTCAGGTTCAGGATTATCATTATGTTTTTCATTTTAACATAGACTTCTTCAAGTTATTTCTTAAAAAGTTTCTTACCTGTTCTCGCTTTTAAAAAAGGCTTATAATAAACATAAATAGAATTTTCATTTACATATGCTAGTGAGGTTTCATCCTTTTTCTGGAGAAATATCTTTGAGCTAAAAGCCCAGTTATCGAAACTAAATTTTTTAATAGTCTGCGATCCAACATGGGCGACCAATCAGCTGACATATCCGAAGGCATATTTTTCCATGGTGTAATTATCTAAATTGGGTAAATTATTACATAAAACCTGTACCGAGACAGTTTTCAGTGATTACCTAGTTATTCAAGTGGTTCATTAGCCAACATCTGTTATGGATATCGAGATCAACTTCACGTAAGTACAAACACGATTAACGAAGGAAAAATGTTTTAATTTCCGCATAAATTGATGTTACCTTGTACTTGAAATAGATAAGGCTACTAATAATGTTCTTTGGCCGTGATAAAACAAATTTAGGCCAAGTTATTTATATAAAAACTGGGAATTTGTAAATATTGATTTTTTATTAGTCATTTTTCTGTGCACGCTAGAAATTATGTTACGTAGATATTGAAATTTCATGATCGCGTGCGAAATAGTGTGTATATATTTAGTTATTTGTCTTTTTATGACTTACAATGTATGATTTGATGATAAATACAACCATTTGATACAATCTTCAAGGTTATTTTATGAATAGTGTGTCTTTCATAGAATTGATTAGCAATTCATAGCCATTATGACATAACTTTCAGTTCAAACTTTTTTAATAAATTCGAAGTTTGTAATCATAATTTAAAACTCCAAAAAACCGCGGAATATGACAAAAAATCTATGATTTTTCTTACAGTACATGTCTAGATTAATTTAGGTTATCAATCTGATGAAATATTTATTTCGTTTTGCGGTAAATTATGAAATCAAATACTTTCGCGCGCCAAATAAAATATTGTCTATAGCCTTCCTTTGTAAATGGGCTGTCAAACACTGTAAGTTTTTTTTTTTAATTGGTCCAATAGATTCTTAAAGAAGCATTTTCGAACAAACAAACTCTTAAACTTTATAAATACTACTAGCTGTCCCCAGCGGTTTCACCCGCATCTTTGGTTACTGCTCCGCTCCCGTGTGTCTTAGTGTGATGGTATATAGCCTATAGCCTTCCTCGATAAACGGGCTATCTAACACTGAAAGAATTTTTCAAATCGAACCAGTAGTTTCGGAGATTAGCGCGCTCAAACAAACAAATTCATCAGCTTTATAATATTAGTATAGATTATAGTAAGAGCCAGTTTCACAATGTCCGAAGAGATCTGCCAAATAAATGTCACAGAAAATCAAAAATGTAACAGAATTTGTGTGAAATTATCTACCAAATGAACTAACTGGAACTTATTCGTAGGTGGTGAAACAGGCCCTAAGTTATGCATTTGAAAACTGATGTTTATTTTAACATTATAATAAATGCTAATGCAATAATAAATCAACATTATATTTATTTGATTATCATAATAAAATTAACAATGCAATGTTCAAGTTCAACCCCGTTGTAAAACTGGTTGTTGGACTTACTGTCTTCTGACTACCCGTAACGACTGCCAAAGATGTACAAATGACAGCCGGGACACAACAATTTAATGTGCTTTCCGAAACACTGAGGAACTTGTCATGACAATGTTTACATCCATCTACAGACCAAGCATACTGAGGGTTGCTTAGCCTTTTAAAGTATGGATCGATAAATTTGGATGAAAATTGACCTTTACATGTATAGCTTATGTATCACAATATCATATAAGTTAATTTCTATCCATGTACGGGAAGTAGTTCCCTCCGGACACGGGTGAAACAATAAAACCAGCATTGTAACCTTTTGACCGCCACACTCACATATAGATGACAAGCCAAAAAGTGGCCAGCACACCACGGTCACGACTACATGACAGACTTTTATAGTTCAAAATTAATAGTCAGTTTCAATCGATATAATTCCGAACTCACTACTATATTGTAGGTAATTATGGATGAATTCTTAGCTTGGCGCTGAGGGCACGTCTTTCTTTTCTCGACGTGGTGATCAAAAGGTGTCAATAGAGATTATAATTAAAACTCATTGATGTTCTAATTTCTTGTAGGCTGAATATTGTAAAGATAAGTTAAAGATAAGCTTTTTCGTTATCATTCAACCTTCGTCTACATAAAAATCATAATTTGTGAGATAGATAATAATTATTGATTGCCTCGTTGGTCTAGTTGTCGCATATCGCGGGTGCTGTGCTCAGGGTCTCGGGGTTCGATTAGGCCTTGGGTCGGCCTGAAAACGCTTTGTGGGTTTTAAGAGACTTTTATAAAAGCAGCCCGAAGTTTGTGATTGATGCACGGGTGCATCGGAGAGCACGTAAATGTCGGTCCTGCGTCTGATCTCCCTCCGGTCAACAAACTTAACATTTTACAAAACCAAAAACATTTTTGGATTCCATTGAGAAATAAGTAATTTATAAACCTTTCAAAAGTCAAACTGTTAAATAACAGAAAAAGGATGCACTTACAAGCTTGTGACGTCAACGCTATTTGATCACGCATGTGCAAAAGAGATAGCAAGATGTCCCCACTATGATCCCACTCTTCACCATACGAATATAAAAAATGTTGATTGCCGCTCTATTTATCAACCAATTTTGACGCTGTTTTCAGAAAAATGTTCCTTGTGCGTGTGTTTATTTGTTTTGTTAAACATTTTGTTCAAAATCAAACACAGACAAATACCCAATTGTTCAAGCAATACAATAAAGCCGTACATATTATAATCTTTATAGATATTATCTTTTTAGTGACACTTCCTGCTTGACGTACAAATTCAATTTACAACAAAGTATTACATGATAATGATAAGGACTAGGCCCATTTAAATGGAGAGAGTATCTCGCACGTTTCGGTACAAGAATGTCTCCGCGACTATCGCAAGCAATAACCGCCATAACATAACCGTAACAAAATGTTTACATTCAGGCAACAACTAAAATGTCGCCAGCGAGATTCGTATATGACATACGATAGCGAAATGACACGCCGCGTGTCGCCCATGTCAACGGGCGAGAAGAGTGAATGTTCAGACGAAGGAAATGTTTTATATTCCTTCAATTATCGTATCTTCGAGACGAGAAACTGTCCCTACTTGAGCTAGTAGTTTGCCGTGTCTTCGTCCGCACATATGCAGCTGTGTTTTAAGACACAGATTTCTAGAACGACGTTCTTAAAAATAAATTTGCTTTTTTGGTAAAATTATTTTATTACAACTGTTTTTATTTATCTTTTCAGGTCCATTGCGCAGGCGCCGACGGCTGAATAATAAACCATGGAAGAACCTATATATAGGATAAAAAATCAACTTCATTTGGACACAAATAAAATCACTTAATTCACGCAAAACAGTAAAAAAATAAATAAAATAAGCTGAAAAAAAAAACAAACAAAAATATTGTCAAACAATCTAGCTTATTAGAGATCTAGTCTCTATAGTGAAATTAAATACTAAAATAAAATAAATAAAAATAAAAAAGTAAATATTTATTTTTTCGTTAATCATTAACTTTATTATTATTATTATACATTTTAGTTGACAGTTGATTCCATTTATAATCTGTATTAAAAATACGATAAATATATATAAATATAATAAAATAAAAAATATATTATAGTTTCTAAAACTATTTTTAATGGTTACCAAAGAAAGAATTGTGTAGTATAATAATTTAGTACGGAATTAGATGTTTTTAAATGTATTTGACTCGATAGGGAGGGTCAAAAATAGTATTTTTGGGGCTAGGGAACATAAGATGGCCGCCACGATGGTGGAGACGCCACCACCACAGCTGATCACCACCATAGAATGGAGTATGATGGATAAAAGAAAATTCTTTCCGCTTTACACCTTGAGTAGTTTTACAGGTAAGATATTTTTAATATCTAACATAAGCTCCTGTTAGCGGTTTTATCTTCTTCTCGTGAGAACTACTTTGCGTACTGCGATAAAAGTAGCCAATAGCCTTTCTCGTTAAATGGGCTATCTAACACTGGAAGAATTTTTTAAATCGGCCCAGTAGTTCCTGATATTAGCGCGTTCAAATAAACAAACTCAGATGGACTATCTTTCTTGAGTGATTTACCCGCTTCCCATGGGAACTACTTTGAGTACTGGGATAAAATGTAGCCTATAGCCTTCCTGAATAAGCGGGCTTTCTAACGCGGAAAGATTTTTTTCTAATCGGATTAGAATAAAGATAGTTCCTGAGGTTTGACATTAGCGCGTTCAAACAAACGAACTGTTAAGCTGTATAATATTAGTATAGATCTCAGCCAAATTTATAAGTAATTATTTTTATATTTTGCTTACATCAGAATAACGTATAGGCTACTTTTTATCCGGTTATAAAAAGTAGTTCCATCAGGAAGCGGAGTAGTTCACTCATTTTTTTTGGAGCCTTTTTTATATTTACATAAGAAACTTAAGTAACTTATCTATTTCATATCTTGTTTTAGTTAGATGCGCATTATATCCGTTGACGCTTATAAAAACACAAATACAAGTGCAGAGAAAAAAAGAGGCTTACAGCGGAGTCGCCGATGCTATATCTAAGATATACAAGAACGAAGGCGTGCCCGGGCTGTACAGAGGGTTTTGGCTATCCAGTGTAAGTAAGAATATAATATAATATTCCTCACACACTCACACAACGTCATCTAGTCCCAAACTAAGCAGAGCTCGTACTGTGGGCACTAGACAACTGATAAACGTACTTATATACTTTTCTTTTGTAAATACATACATATTATACATAGAAACACCCAGACTAAGTCAAACACCCATGTTTATGCACACAAATGTTTTGAATTATGCGGGAATCGAACCCACGATTTCCGGCAAGCTCTGGTGGTCTATTATAAGCTGCATAATGAATAATGACGTCCAGACTCTTCAAAAAGTTCTCTCTAAGGAAATCACAGGCCTCCTCTCACACAGAGAAGGATTGAGCGTTAATCACCACGCTTGCTCAATGCGGGTTGGTGATTTCAGACTTTATAGTCCAGGTTTCCTCGAGATGTTTTCCTTCACCTTTAATCAGTTATTGGTGTCTAAGATATACTTAGAAAGTACATATATATAACTTAGGAAAGGCTTAGAAACGGCCACCCTTCACCACTTCCTATGTGTTCTCGCTGGGAAGAAGAAGTGGCGCAACAAACTCCCCAGCAACACATGTCTGTCTGTTAGGTTTGAAGACCTCTAGACCACCACGACTTAGTATTGATGTCTTCAGTTTCAGATAATCTCCGGGATATTTTATATTACTACCTACGAGGAGGTCAGACACGAGCTAGGAAAATATGACGTCAGTCCAAAAATGAAGGTAAATATATTTTAATTAATTTATTCATCATCATCTCCCGAGGAAGCCGACCCCAACATAGTTGAGAAAAGGTCTCAACTATGTTGGGGTCGGCTTCCAATCTAACCGGATTTAGCTGAGTACCAGTGTTTTACAAGGTGCGACTGCCTATCTGACCTCCTCAACCCAGTTACCCGGGCAACCCAATACCCCTTAGTTTGACTGGCTTCTGACTACCCGTAACGACTGCCAAGGATGTTCAATAACAGCTGGGGCTTCATACTTGAAAGGTTGGCTACCCACTAGGTCACCACGACTTCACCTAAATAAATTAGAGTAACATACACTACACTTCTTATCCGCGTACTAGAAGTAGTTCCCTCAGGAAGCGAGTAAAACCGCTGGCGGAAATTAGTTTTAAATCATCTCCCGAGCCTTCTCCCAAGCTATGTTGGGGTCGGCTTCCAGTCTAACCGGATTCAGCTGAATACCAATGTTTTACAAGGAGCGACTGCCTATCTGACCTTCTCAGCCCAACCTGGGCAAGTCTTAAAACCCACAAAGCGATTTCGGCCCGACCCGGGATTCGGACCCGAGACCCCGTTCACAGCAGTCGCGCCTTGCGACCTCTAGCGAAAGAACGATGCTAGTTAGTACGGCTAAGATGGTAGGTATCAAGTCGCTATAAACATGGACTATTTAGTCCTTCATAGGTGGAGGGTGCGCGTCCATCGTGGGGCAGACTATCATCGTGCCGTTTGATGTGCTGAGCCAGCATCTAATGGTCTTGGGCCTGGTCAAAGGGCGGGGGAACACAAGGAACCCGGTGAGTTGAAAAATTGCATTATTTTTTGTATTTTAGTGGTTCTGTAGCGACTCTATAAACAGCGCCATCTGTTATCACAAATATGAACTATCATACCACAATCTATATATACTAATATTATAAAGCTGAAGAGTTTGTTTGTTTGTTTGTTTGAACGCGCTAATCTCAGGAACTACTGGTTCGATTTGAAAAATTCTTTCAGTGTTAGATAGCCCATTTATCGAGGAAGGCTATATACCATCACGCTAAGACATACGGGAGCGGAGCAGTAACCAAAGATGCGGGTGCAACCGCTGGGGACAGCTAGTTCTAATTTATAACATTTTGCATAATGTAAGGTCTAACAAAACTAGTGTACCATATTTTTAAAAGCTTTTATTTAACTTGCAATGTATGTATGTATGTTACGGTGGATTCTTTGAACTATATTTTGAAGTAGATATCTTCAACAGATTGAGCTGAAATTTTGTATACACGTTCAGTTTGGATGACAATGCAAGATATGTTATATGACGTTATTCTAAATACAATATGGCGGGCCACACAAAATGGCGGAGTAGCTATTTTTAGTGAATTTCAGCAATATGGGTATCAAACTTAAGGGCTTATAGAGAGTGACTTTAAAAATAATTTGATGTTATTCGAAATCCAATATGGCAGACTATCCAAGATGGCGAAGTAGTTATTACAGTGTGATTTAACCGCTAGTCCACCATGTCTTAAGTTATTTGTAATATTAGTCATATAAATTACGAAACTTCAACCTTATTTATTTGTATACATTTCATCTATACATATAATAAAATCGTAGAAAAGTCAAAACTGTACATTGAATGTTTTTTTAAAAGAATAATTGGGGCGTGATCTACAATCGATATCGAAGCCAAAAATATAGTTTTTAGAATTTTTGTCTGTTTGTCTGTATGTATGTACGGGATAATCTCAAAAAGTACTGCATGGATTTGCTTCAAATTCGGCATGAATATAACTAAGAGGTCAGGTCAACATATAAGCTACAAATTATCACCATATCACGCCAGGAGGAGGGGGGATTAATGTTTAATCGCCTTATATTATCGCCCACGCGGACGACGTCGCGGGCAACAGCTAGTAATGTATAAATTGTTGGCACAGCAAATGAACCCACTAGGCCTGGATTTGGACAAGCGCATGTCCAAAGCGGCCCTCGCGAAGGAGGTGGCGATACGAGTCTACCAGCTACATGGACCTCTTGGATACTACCGAGGGTACGCGGCGTCGCTTGCCGCTTACGTGCCCAACTCGGCGCTGTGGTGGGCTTTCTATACCGCTTATCAAGGTAAGTTATAGAAGATAACTTTTTTCCCCCCACTGTCACGTATAGATGACAAGCTAAAAGTGTCCAGCACGCCACTGTCATGAATACATGACAGACTTTTAGGGCCAGTTTCACCGGTTGCTGATAAGTTCCAGATAGTTTATCTGGCAGATAATTTCATACAAATTCGGTCCATTTTTGAATCTGGTAGATAGTGGCTATCCGTAACCTGTGAAACTGGTCCTTAAAGTTCAAATTTAATAGTCAGTTTCAATCGATATAATTCGGAACTCACTACTATATTGTAGGTATTTATGGATGAATTCTTAGCTTGGCACTGAGGGCACGTCTTTCTTTTTTTGACGTGGTGGTCGAAATGTTAATGACGGAGATATGCGCGAACAAACATCCATGCTTTTCCGAAAATCGCATCAAAATCTGCTTTGGCAATAGCGAGAAAACTCCGGAAAAAACATATAGTTTTACTTACGGGTCAAAAAGAGAACCTCTTTTTTAAGTCGGTTAAAAGGCATTATATTTTGACAACCCCGTTGGCGCAATTGTAACTGCCGAGCTGACGGTCCCGGGTTCGATTCCCGGTACAGTCGACATTTGTGTGATGAGCATGCTTGTTGCCTGTGTGTTATAATATGTATTTATAAATACATATGTGTAAAGTATATGTAGTTTATCAGTTGTGTTGGCACCCATAACACCAGCTAATCAACAGCTTACCATGAGGCTAACCGACCGCGTGTGAACAGGGGCCAGATGCTGCTAATTAATTATTGTGTCAATTGAAACTTAATTGGATCTTAATAGCAATTTTTACCTTATGGGGTATTCTGTTACTAATTTAAGACCAATGATCTACGTTTGAACTGCCACTGGTACGCAAAACGTTTATTAAAAACAATATAATATATCATTCATCACTTAGCTTTTGGTAGAATTAGAATAGCAACACCGATAACCATTGAACTAAGACTCACATAACAATTCAATTACGACTTTATTGAGATGGAAAACAAAATTTTTCGGAATGCCCTATTTGTCTCAATCGACATGGAGTCGTGATTGAGTATCAGTTGAATATCAATTGCGTGTTCTTTAAACTAAATTAGCAGCATTAGGCCGCTGGTGCCCCGATATTACATTATATTGTCACACCTTCAATCTTTTCTATAACAAATATTGTTTTCTTTTCTATAACAGATGAGCTATTAAAAATAGCGCCGTCTTGGGTGTCGACGCTACTCATACAGTGTGCCGCGGGCACGCTCGGCGGCTTTACGACTACTTTCCTGACCAACCCGCTGGACATAGTACGAGCTAGACTGCAGGTCAGTTTTCTGTAGAGACATCAAGGGGACAGTTTGATATGTCCCCGCCCTAGCTAGACTGAAGGTCAGTTGTGTAGATACATCAAGGGGACAGTTTGATATGTCCCCGCCCCAGCTAGACTGCAGGTCAGTTGTGTAGATACATCAAGGGGTCACTTAGATGTGTGACCATCTTATCATGACGAGTTCCTTCGTATTTCGGAAGGCACGTTAAATTGGTGTGTCCCGGCTGTCATTTGTACATCTTTGGCAGTCGTTACGGGTAGTCAGAAGCCAGTAAGTCTGACGCCAGTCTAACCAAGGGGTATCGGGTTGCCCGGGTAACTGGGTTGAGGAGGTCAGATAGGCAATCGCTCCTTGTAAAACACTGGTACTCAGCTGAATCCAGTTAGACTGGAAGCCGACCCCAACATAGTTGGGAAAAGGCTTTGGCATTTGGCATTGGTGTCCAAGATATACTTAGACGTCAGACTTACTGGCGTCTTCAATTTATTTGTATAGATTTTTCTTCAATATTTTTGTAATCTTATGTAACTCTGTCCTCAGGTGGAGGGGGTAGGCACCATGCGAGATATATTCAAAGCCCTGTGGGCGGAGGAGGGCCTCCTAGGACTCTACTTCAAGGGTCTCTCAGCCCGCCTGGTCCAGTCTGCGTGTTTCTCCTTCAGCATCATCCTAGGGTACGAGAGCATCAAGCGCGTGGCTCTCAGCGACGAGTTCAAGCCGCGCGTGCGCTGGTGATGTGACGTCACTGTGCACGCGTGACGCGCCACTCACAATATACACGTGGCCGCGCTGAGATTGTTTTATTGTTGTACCCCCACTGTGGTGTGTGATGAATGTGTTTTGACTGTGATAATGATAGGGTTGGTGTGACAAAGTATCATATTGGTGTGGCTTATGATGAACTTAGTGTGACTAAGTATCATTCTAGTGTATCTGGGAATAGTGTGACAAAGTATCATATTAGTATGCTTAACGATGAACTTGGTGTGACAAAAATATTAGTGTGGCTTATGATGAAGTTAAGTGTGACAAGTATCGTTTTAGTATGGCTAATGAATAATGATGAACGCAAGTGTGACGAAGTATCATTCTAGTACGACTAACGATGAACTTAGTGTGACGAAGTATCATTCTAGTTTGACAAGGTTGGTGTGACAAAACATCATTCAATTGTGACTGGGAATGGTGTGACAAATTATCATTCTAGTGTGACAGGGTTGGTGTGACAAAACATCATTCTATTGTGACTGGGAATGGTGTGGCAAATTATCATTCTGGTGTGACAGGGTTGGTGTGACAAAACATCATTCTATTGTGACTGGGAATGGTGTGGCAAATTATCATTCTAGTGTGACAGGGTTGGTGTGACAAAACATCATTCTATTGTGACTGGGAATGGTGTGGCAAATTATCATTCTAGTGTGACAGGGTTGGTGTGACAAAACATCATTCTATTGTGACTGGGAATGGTGTGGCAAATTATCATTCTAGTGTGACAAGGTTGGTGTGACAAAACATCATTCTATTGTGACTGGGAATGGTGTGGCAAATTATCATTCTAGTGTGACAGGGTTGGTGTGACAAAACATCATTCTATTGTGACTGGGAATGGTGTGGCAAATTATCATTCTAGTGTGACAGGGTTGGTGTGACAAAACATCATTCTATTGTGACTGGGAATGGTGTGTCAAATTATCATTCTAGTGTCACAGGGTTGGTGTGACAAAACATCATTCTATTGTGACTGGGAATGGTGTGGCAAATTATCATTCTAGTGTGACAAGGTTGGTGTGACAAAACATCATTCTATTGTGACTGGGAATGGCGTGGCAAATTATCATTCTGGTGTGACAGGGTTGGTGTGACAAAACATCATTCTATTGTGACTGGGAATGGTGTGGCAAATTATCATTCTAGTGTGACAGGGTTGGTGTGACAAAACATCATTCTATTGTGACTGGGAATGGTGTGGCAAATTATCATTCTAGTGTGACAGGGTTGGTGTGACAAAACATCATTCTATTGTGACTGGGAATGGTGTGGCAAATTATCATTCTAGTGTGACAAGGTTGGTGTGACAAAACATCATTCTATTGTGACTGGGAATGGTGTGGCAAATTATCATTCTAGTGTGACAGGGTTGGTGTGACAAAACATCATTCTATTGTGACTGGGAATGGTGTGGCAAATTATCATTCTAGTGTGACAAGGTTGGTGTGACAAAACATCATTCTATTGTGACTGGGAATGGTGTGGCAAATTATCATTCTAGTGTGACAGGGTTGGTGTGACAAAACATCATTCTATTGTGACTGGGAATGGTGTGGCAAATTATCATTCTAGTGTGACAGGGTTGGTGTGACAAAACATCATTCTATTGTGACTGGGAATGGTGTGGCAAATTATCATTCTAGTGTGACAAGGTTGGTGTGACAAAACATCATTCTATTGTGACTGGGAATGGTGTGGCAAATTATCATTCTAGTGTGACAGGGTTGGTGTGACAAAACATCATTCTATTGTGACTGGGAATGGTGTGGCAAATTATCATTCTAGTGTGACAAGGTTGGTGTGACAAAACATCATTCTATTGTGACTGGGAATGGTGTGTCAAATTATCATTCTAGTGTCACAGGGTTGGTGTGACAAAACATCATTCTATTGTGACTGGGAATGGTGTGACAAATTATCATACTAGTGTGACAGGGAATGGTGTGACAAATTATCATACTAGTGTGACAGGGAATGGTGTGGCAAATTATCATTCTAGTGTGACTGGGAATGGTGTGTCAAATTATCATTCTATTGTGACTGGGAATGGTGTGACAAAACATCATTCTATTGTGACTGGGAATGGTGTGACAAATTATCATTCTAGTGTGACAGGGTTGGTGTGACAAAACATCATTCTATTGTGACTGGGAATGGTGTGGCAAATTATCATTCTGGTGTGACAGGGTTGGTGTGACAAAACATAATTCTATTGTGACTGGGAATGGTGTGGCAAATTATCATTCTAGTGTGACAGGGTTGGTGGGACAAAGCATCATTCTAGTGTGTATGGGAGGGTGTGACGAAGTATCATTTTAGTATGACTAATGATGAACTTAGTGTGACTAAGTATCATTTTAGTACGACAAGGTTGGTGTGACAAAACATCATTCTAGTGTGACAAGGTTGGTGTGACAAAACCTCATTCTATTGTGACGGAATGGTATGACAAAGCATCATTCTAGTGTGACTGGGAATGGTGTGACAAATTATAACTTTAGTGTGTCAAGGACGAACTAATCGCGACAGAGTATGATATTTATAATGTCAAATTGCTTATACATGTGACGGTATATACGTGATAAATAAATCAATCTTTATAAAATTATGTACGAGTCTGTATTGATAAGTGTGATAAGGATAATGTCCATAATGATTGTAGTGTGACAAGAGAAGTACCTAGTGTGACAGCGAATGATTCAAGTGTGACAGAACCCTTTCCCCATCCCGAATTATTTATAAGATGATAAATAATATTACGAAGGAAGGACAGCTTGCACACATTAAAAACATACTACATACGGAATTAAAAACCTTACTTTAGAAGTTCTAAAAGTTACTGGTACAACTAAATTCAGATGCGAGTCTAAAATGCGTATCTGAGGGACACAAGGCTAGGTCTCCTCGCAGATCAGTCTAGGAGGCCGTGTACTGCTTAACCGGACTTTCCTGTAGTAGACTCCTAAAGAATTTTAGGCCTCCAGACAGGGGTACCCCTTGTGGGGGTTAGGACCTCGGCTTACGGCGTCGCTGGGAGGAGAACAGCAAGGGACCGGCTGGATCTGTTTGTAAGTATTATAACGGGACATTTTTTTAAAGCTACTGGCGCAGCTCGCGGGTATAGTGTCTTCTTCATACATCTGATGGCATCCAGGCCGATTGTCGGCTACGGCGGCCGTTCTCTTTTATGGAGATCAGTCAGCAGCGCAGGATATTATAGTGCATTTACGTGCTCTCCGATGCACGGGTGAATCAATCACCAGCTTCCAGACTCCGGGCTACTTTATGAAAGTTTCTCAAAACCCACAAAGCGATTTCGGCCCGACTCGGGAATCGAACCCGAGACCCCGTGTACAGCAGTCATACATGAGTTGGAATAGGAAACATCTGCAGGCTCAGCATGGCGATTCTATGTATATCTATTATATTCTATCAAGAAAAGACGAAGCTCTTCCTGTCAATGTCAACATGTCTTCAGTTCAGCCCGAGCCCTTGAGACCTCTTGAGACTTATGTCGATCGAAGAAAAGAAAAAAAACCTTCAGAAAATGTAAAAAGAAATCTTACGGCAATCTGTCACTTATCTGTCATTATGTCCATTCTTCGGTAGACAGAACTTGTTTCTACGGTTGTCATGCTGAGCCTGCAGAAAATGAATAAGGGTTTTCTGAAACTGTCTACAGACGTGAGATGGCGCAGCACTGTACCCTCAATTCCCAAGAACGGTACAGAGAAACAATTTTACTTCACATAGTTATATTTATTAAGATAAAAAGTCATTACCTATATAAAGGTAGTCTTAATATAGACACATTGTAGAAAATACAGACAAAATACAAAAGATTATATGATCAGATATTCCCGCCAAAATTTCAAAGCACAGCTCAGTAAATCTTTGAGGAGTCAGCGACATCTATCGCATTACTTGGGAAGAAGAAATGGTGGAACAAACTTCCCAGCAACATTTTTTAGTCCTGAAACCTGCATTGCACACGATAAGGCCCGCCGCTGATTGCAATTTTTTGTCACCGTGACTTTTTGTCACTTAGTCAAATGCAATGAAAACTGTATTGAGTGCGCTCATTATGGTAACGTGATAATACGGTGACAAATAGTTGCAGCGGCAGGCAACACTGGAGACTGGTGACTTTTTGTCACTCGGCCGGTGAATTTTCTTTTACTTTCCGTGTATATAGGATGCACCCAGTTGACCCAGTAGCTTTTTTCCGTTTCATTTTTCTTCTACGTATTTCAAGAGCACAAATCACGGCAACCTCGTTGAATTCCATTACAAAAATGAACGCGATTTGTTACCCAAGAACAGATTCAGTGAGCGCATGGTGGGTGACAGTAACAATAAGTTACGGTGACAAAAAATTGCTATCAGCGGCGGGCCTAAGACTTCGAAATTTTAGCGGGAAATCTTTGGAGACCGCCATCTTATTCATAGACAATCATTACATACTATTTCTTAGTATTAATTTATTAAGGGCCAGTTTCACCACCTACGAATAAGTTCCAATTAGCTCATTTGGTCGATAATTTCATACAAATTCTGTTACATTTTTTAATTAATTCGGTAGGTCTTGGTGGCTTAGTGGTTAAAGCACCAGCCTCTCCGCGGGTTCGATTCCAAGTCAGGCAAGTACCAATGTACCTAACTTTTCTAAGTATATCTTGGACACCAATGACTGATTAAAGGTGAAGGAAAACATCTCGAGGAAACCTGGACTATAAAGTCTGAAATCACCAACCCGCATTGAGCAAGCGTGGTGATTAACGCTCAATACTTCTCCGTGTGAGAAGAGGCTTGTGCCCAGCAGTGGGACGCTAAAAAAGCTGACGATGGATAGTGACTATGCGGACATTGTGAAACTGGCCCTGTTAATGTATAATAGACATCCATTGGCTTACATGCTAATTTCAGTACAAATTACTTATGTTTAACCTTAATTAATATTAATTCAGGAAATTAATTTTAACCTTTTGACCGCCACGTCAGAAAAAGAAAGGCGTGCCCTCAGCGCCAAGCTAAGAATTCATCCATAAATACCTACAATATAGTAGTGAGTTCGAAATTATATCGATTGAAACTGACTATTAATTTTAAACTTTTAAAGACGTATATACGTCAAACCAAAGAGTGCCCAGCACGCCACGGTCACGACTGCTTGCTTGTGGTCGTGACCGTGGCGTGCTGGGCACTCTTTGGTTTGACGTCTATACGCGACAGTGGCGGTCAAAAGGTTAAATTTCTGATCTAAGAAACTAACTAGGCTAGGCGGATGTAGCTGAGAACTAAATAATTACCCTACATGGAGTGACGCTTAAGGTATGAATGAGACCAACCGGCTCCCGTCTCACCGCATCAGAAAGCCGACAGCGTCCGCTGAAATGGGGTATTAGCCTTTTTTTTTTTAATTATTCATATCAAAAGTAACATTTTAAAAAGCCAAAATCAGAAATATTTTTTGGAATCCGTTGAGAAACAAGTAATTTATAAACCTATCAAAAGTCAAACAGTTAAACAACAGAAAAAGGATGCACATACAAGGTTGTGACGTCAACGCTACTAGATCACGCATGTGCAAAAGAGATAGCAAGATGTCCCCACTATGATCCCACTCTTCATCATACGAATATAAAAAATGTTGATTGCTGCTCCATTTATCAGTCAATTTTGACGCTGTTTTCAGAAAAATGTTCCTTGTGCGTGTGTTTACTTGTTTTGTTAAAAAAAATTGTACAAAATCAAACACAGGCAAATACCCTATTCGTACTCACTCCAAGGGTACTCGGAACAAAACCGACGGCAGCCGATGACTCCGAACGGCCCCGTTCGGAGCCGGTTGGAGCCCGTCGGCCATCGCGGTAGCCGATCGCATTCCGCCGGAGGTAACTACGCGTAAGTTGCAAGCAAATATGAACTGTAATTACTGTTTATACATTTTAATATTCTTTACCACATTTCAAAATGCCGCTCGGCCTGATGCGAGCCAGTTGGTCTGAATATTACCTAAGAGTGACTCAACAATATTGTATATTAAATAATATTGACTAGAAGAGACTAGTCATTAATCTAAGGCTAGAATGAAGCTCAAACGTCAAAAAATAGTATCACAGTAAAATCATAGATGGCGCTGTTTTAAACAAACCTTACGTTCTAATCAGAAGCTCAAGTTTAAGGGCCAGTTTCACAGGTTACGGATAGCCACTATCTACAAGATAAATTCAAAAATGTAACATGAATTTGTATGAAATTATCTGGAACTTATCAGTAACCGATGAAATTGGCCCTGGTACGAAAATACACTGTTTTATTTGATTATTTGTTAAATATAATAAAAAATATGTAGTTACGTGTATATAAAATATAATAAATTCGTAGCTTGATTGGAAATTTGTGTCAAATTTCATAGACATACCTAAACTCCAATATTTCGTTTAAATTAGTAAGTAGAAAATAGTTTTTTTTTTTTTGTATTTTGATACAAAACGTAAATAATAAAGTAAATTGACTTAATAGCCGCATCACAGGGTGCTTGTATTAGTCTAAGATCCCACTGCAAAATCGTGCACCGATCGAGTTTTGGAATAAAACCATTTTATTACACATCTTTACGATTAGGAGAATATATACGTACCGGGTTGCCTATAAAAATTTGGCCGCAACTATGTTTAATTAAGTAATCATTAATTGATATTGGTACGAATTTTCCCCCCACTTGTTTTTGCAATAAAATTTCGTCCACTACACGGCAACATCTATAAGGACCCCGAAAAATCAGGGTTGCCACCGCGCACTTGGCCGCAACTCTGCGCAGCCGGGTTAACACGGGTACGACTGGGTACATTTAAATACACCCATAACGTACACTTATAAATTATATATCAAATAAAAGCTATTTTTTTTCTGTTTATTGTGATATAGGGTTGCCTAATAAAATCTGGCCGCAAATAAGGGTTGCCAGCTGTTAAAGATAGTAAATGTTCAGATTAGAGTGAAAGAGTGCTAGCGCGCATCATCACCACTCAGATGAGGATATCGATTGCCAGCTATAGGAAAGTAAAAAATATAGTAAAAATAATACTATAAACACGCTTTTATAGTAAACTTTACTGTACTGTACGGTGCTCAATGTACGAGAAATGTGGAACAAAACAAAGCACCCCACGCTTTTTTCACAATAATTCAAACAAATATTTTCCTTTCAAATTAGTTTTTTTTTTTCACTGTTAAGTTTAATTTACTATAAAAACGTGTTTAAATTTTAACAGCACTTGTACAAAATTATTTTGTTTTACACATTGAGTAGGTACCCTTAGTTTTATTTTTCATCAATATCGATTTTCTTTTGTAACTTTTAAATGTGTTATATTTTTGTATATAATGGGTAAACGTATCATTTATACTCGTAGTTTATACTTAAAAATTAACATTTTGAAAAAAAAAATACTTTCGAAGTAGGTATTTCTTATTTAAAGTCGTTCCTACTCAAAACTCAAAATCATATATTCAAACTTGGCTCTAAAACAGCACATTTTGAACGTCAAAAATTACAAAAGACAGCCTCCAAAACGCCCACACTTCACCACTTCCCATTTGTTTTTGCTGGGAAGAAGTCTGTTGGTTTGAAGAACCTTTATCAAACAATATTTTCTTCATACACAATTTGTATGATGCAAGTAATTAAAAATATATATAACAATGCAAATAAATTTAAATACTTATGTACCACATGCGGGCTAATACTCAACCTTAACACCTACATACCTTTACAACCCAAGCATTAAATATATTTTATAATAATGTGCAATAAATAAAACTAAAACTAAAAAAAAGTCGTGGTGGCCTAGTGGTTAAAGAGCCAACCTCTCAAGTGTGAGGGCGTGGGTTCGATTCCAGGTCGGGCAAGTACCAATGCAACTTTTCTATGTTTGTATGTACTTTCTAAGTATATCTTGGACACCAATGACTGTGTTTCGGATGGCACGTTAAACTGTAGGTCCCGGCTGTCATTGAACATCCTTGGCAGTCGTTACGGGTAGTCAGAAGCCAGTAAGTCTGACGCCAGTCTAACCAAGGGGTATTGGGTTGCCCAGGTAACTGGGTTGAGGAGGTCAGATAGGCAGTCGCTCCTTGTAAAACACTGGTACTCAGCCGAAACCAGTTAGACTGGAAGCCGACCCCAACATAGTTGGGAAAAAGGCTCGGGAGATGATGATGAAATAAAACTAAAACTAATCAAAACTTCAGCCTCCAATTATATGATGCTAATAGGAGATAAGGAAGTGGCCACCTACATGTGCTAGTCTGTTGTAACCATAACGTACAACATAAGCCGTCAATATAGCAAATTAGGGCCACAGTATAGAAAAAACAACAACAATTAAGGCGGGGTGGGCGTGAAATTCGTAGTTTTTTATGGTGTTTTACTCGTTAATAACACGGATTAAAATATTGAAAAAAATATATTGCATAGTTCACCCTTCGATCTAGGGAAACGCGCATTCCGATACACGATTACGTGCACTTTACTGCATCCAATTAAATCGCAAAGACAAGTCTAAATTATAATCTAATAATCATTTCATTTGAGCTGTATTAGGATTAAAACAATAAAAAATATACCATAATAAAGGTCGTAAAAAATATGATATGAGCTAGTATCCAAAACGAGAAACACCAAAGTTCCTATCCCACTTATCCCAAAATCTAGTGTTTTCATTCCGCAACTCGCGCGCGTCGTGTCATTTAGTCCCGAGCGGAACGCCTTGGAGGTCGGACGTATGCCAATTTTTGCGAGAGCGCCGCGCCAGCCATCCCGCTAAGTTGTGTGACGTAAGTAACAAAATACCTACGTCTTGGCCGTGTCAAAAATATTTTATAAATACATTTTTTTTCAACCGACTTCAAAAAAGGAGGATGTTTTCAATTCGGCTGTACGATTTCTCAAAGACGCCTGGACCGATTTCAAAAATTCTTTTTTTATTTGTAAGTGCATGCTTGTTATTTGGTCCCATTTGTCATCAGGTCAGGACCTGGTGGTGGAAACCCTGACAAATCGAGGGCATCTCTTGAAAATTGTAGGCAAGCATGTTGTAAAAACTTGATACTTATGTGTGTATCTGATGAGACTGCAACATTACGGAGGTTTAGGGCAAAACTGATGATGGAGACTACAGAGGATCGAGGGAACTCCTCAACGGTACATCTTAACTATCTCTAGTTTGGGCTTATTTAATTCGTGTTGGCAAGATCTTTACAGCGAGATGGGTGACGACCTCAACTGCAAGGTCCGTGATGCAGGTGCAGTACAGTTTAGGGAACTCCTTAATGGTTGATAGCAGCTACATAGTATTTGGACTTATTTTTTTCTGTTGACAAGATGTTTACACCGTGATAGGTAATGTCTGCCACTGCAAGGTCCGTGATGCAGGTGCAGTACAGTTTAGGGAACTCCTTAATGGTTGATAGCAGCTACATAGTGTTTGGGCTTATTTTATTCGTGTTGATGAAGGCTTTATCGGTGTAACCATTTGCATTCATACTATCATGGGTTATGAGTGATGGCACTGGAACCTCGAGGCTGATGATAAGTACGAAAAGGAAGTGTGAAAGTAGATTTCTTTAATTTTTTACTAGGAAACTAAAAAGCAGAAAATATCCTTTTTTTAAATTGGAAACCGACTTTACAAAACACTAAAAAGTAAAAAAAAAATCGGTGTCGAACTAAATGACAGCCTCGAGACATCGACTTCTAGAGCTATGACGAAAGGATTATTTTTTACTTATTAGTGATTTGTGAAGTCGGTTTCTATTTTGTTGTAAAAAGTTTTTTAGGTTTTCATTTCATATTATTCATATTAGTATTTTAGTATTCGTTTTTATTATATACAAGCTGTTGCCCGCGACGTCGTCCGCGTGGGCATTAGGATTACACATTTACCCCCCTCCCCACCGTAGTGATAGTGTAATAATATATAGCCTATATGTTGACCCGAACTTTTAGTTATATTCATGCCGAATTTGAAGCAAATTCGTTCAGTACTTTTTGAGATTATCTAGGACATACATACAGACAAACAAACAAAAATTCAAAAAACTGTATTTTTGGCTTCGATATCGATTTTAGATTTAGATTTGAGACCAATTATTCTTTTAAAAAAATATTCAATTTTGACTTTTCTACGATTTTATTATATGTATAGATTTTAAGTTAACAAAATGGGCAACTCTAAAAAAAACAAAATTGTCTATAATACGGGTAAAAATGATTTGATAACACACTGTACCTACATAATTATTATTTTTAATTCATTTTATTGCTTCACTTTACTAAGTAGGGTACATACATAGGTATCTAGTTACCTAGATAGTACTACCTACCATGCGAATTATGCCAATATTTATGTCTAAAACCGTTGAATTTGCTACCCTAAGCCCTATGGTAATGTAAATAAAGAATTCACGCGCGCAAAAAACTATAATGGTTTATTTTCTTCAGAGAATTTTAGGTACCTACATACCAACCACAACAAGTCTTTGAGCTAAAACTATTTACTTACCTACTTAGTGATATTTCTATTTCCTATGTGAGTAATAAAACAACTGTGGGTAGGTATCTGTTGGTTTATATCTGACCTACGCACGACCACAAACCAGTTCATGTGGAGCGCTCGTTATACGGGAAATCTATACAATGCGTGGTCATTTTGTGTTGGAAATTTACAAACTAATGCGCCTAAATATTAGGTACCTAGCTACCTACCCACTGCACAGTTGAATGTTCAACTCCGCCGTTTTGTATTCAGTCATTTATTTAGGACTGGCTAAGACACATGATAGGTAACGAAAATAACGACAGTTAACCAAAAACTCTATACCTACAATAAAATAATATTAATGTGGTGGTAAATATTTTTGTAAACAAAATGTTTTTATTTCGTGATCTAGACTACAGATGATACGCGCAAAACCGCTAAATAAAATTTAACATTTCGTACATAGATAACTACTTATAAATAAAAATAATAAATTAAGTTGTACTTCTGCCTTTGCACACATTGCGACACATTTTTCGGGGCTTTGAGTTCATGTGAGTTCACCCCCGGCGACGTAAGCGCGCGGCTCGCTTGACGGCAATCACGGGCAACTCTTGGTAGCGGCAAATACCTATTTCGCTGGGACTACCCCGCCTTAAATATTGTATATAGTCAATGAGATACTAAGATAACACTAGCATCCCACGCATGCGCAAAGGCTTCAAACTGTCCTACTTTTTTACTATCTTTAACAGCTGGCAACCCTTATTTGCGGCCAGATTTTATTAGGCAACCCTATATCACAATAAACAGAAATAAAATAGCTTTTATTTGATATATAATTTATAAGTGTACGTTATGGGTGTATTTAAATGTACCCAGTCGTACCCGTGTTAACCCGGCTGCGCAGAGTTGCGGCCAAGTGCGCGGTGGCAACCCTGATTTTTCGGGGTCCTTATAGATGTTGCCGTGTAGTGGACGAAATTTTATTGCAAAAACAAGTGGGGGGAAAATTCGTACCAATATCAATTAATGATTACTTAATTAAACATAGTTGCGGCCAAATTTTTATAGGCAACCCGGTACGTATATATTCTCCTAATCGTAAAGATGTGTAATAAAATGGTTTTATTCCAAAACTCGATCGGTGCACGATTTTGCAGTGGGATCTTAGACTATATGAAATTCGTAGCAACCACGATATATTTTTTTTAAATTAGCAGGAATAAAATCGTTTGGTTTTTTTCCTAATTTTAGTTACTAACTAACATACATACATCTTAATTAATTGTTAATGGATATGGTATTAATTATTATTCGAAATATTTAGGGTCAGTTTCACAGGTTACGGATAGCCACTATCTATCAGATAAATTAAAAATAGCAACAGAATTTGTATTAAATTATCTGCCAGATAAACTATCTGGAACTTATTAGCAACCTGTGAAACTGGCGCTAAGTCAAATGCACACTTATTTTTACGTTTTAATTAATTTCTCAATTTTATTTTATGAAAACATGCTCTGTAGTGCACTAAGAAAGTTAATAGAGAATGCAATTATTAATATCGTAACACCGAATACCTATATAGTTTTATATGTAAAAAACGTATTTGCAAACTTTCCAAGTGCCTTTTTTACTCCTAAAACGTTTAAAACATCAAATTTAGTGTTTTAATTGCAATTCCTATTCAATGTTTTAGTGCACTATAGAGCCATATGTCTTACTTTCATATAGTAAATTGGCCAAATTAATTAAAACGTGTAAATATTTGACAGCTATTTGCGACATTGCCAACTTTCGGTATACGCGCTCTTAAGTTTAAATTCAGACATTGAGCATACATAGATAGGTAGACCATTGGTTATTAATATTATCACAACATTTATATCTTAAACCTACGTGGTAAGACTATCGTTGTTAATTTTATTAAACATCGATTAAACTTGTAAATTCTAGATACTAAATATTTCGAAAATTACTGGTAGGGACAAAGTGGCGTACCCAGCATGGGGGGTACTCGGTGCGGGTATTGTAGGGGGTCACTCCTTTTTTATGACCATCCAATGACCCCCACCCTGTTCCTACTAATGCAACAAGTACTACAATAAATGCATTCCCGTCCTTATTTTTTAAAGTCATTCTACCGTTATCTTGTTTATACACACTGCTTGCTTTCTCACCGCTTCTGACATAGTCAGAATTGTCGACATCGGCATCGACAACATCGCTTGCCATATACAAAAATAGAATAGAATAGACCCCCTATGCGTGCAGCTGGAGGGGGTGTTAGCAGAGCTTTGGGGTGACACATGGAGTGGAACCGGCGAGGGACGTCGTGGGATGTTCTACAAGGTCGCTGCTGTGGATGATCCTATGGAACATAGGTTCCAGTGGGCCCCCCTCCCCCCAGCTACGCCACTAAGGGACATCATATACCTATTTCTTTTGTCTGAGATCCAGTATACAAAGTTGAGTCAGTGGTGAATATCATTGTGAGTTAAATGTACTTTCTAAGTATATCTTGGACATCAATTACTGTCTTGAGGAAACCTGGACTTTTGAGTTTCAGATATTGCCTCCGTCTTGAGCAAGCGTGGTGATTAACGCTCAATCCTGCTCTGTGTGAGAAGAGGCCGCTGCCCGCACGTGGGGGTCAAAGAATGCAAAAAGATGATGATAAGCCAAAGCAATACCAGAACCATTTCATCATGCCTTTTTATCGTCCCACTGTTGGGCACAGGCAGGCACTGTCACACAGAGAAGGATCTTTTTGATCGCTTTTAACATTTACAAAGCATAGTTCTTACTGTTCAACTAACTTATCTGTATGTATTACGACAGAACCATAAATAAACAATCGCTTTTTGTGTGGGATATCATCAAATGACCCCTTTACCACTGTGGGTACAGCTGGAGGGAGTGTCAGACTCTTACTGACGACTATAACCCACTATGTTCCTTCTGGAGGTCCCTGTATGCCAGGGTCACGGTATCTCTTACGAACAACCCGCAGCCCAGGCAGACCCTGGCCCTAATGGGCCCCTCCTAAGGGTACGTCAATTCAAAAACTTTTTAGTAAAAATACAAATGACCCCCACAGAAAGCTTGAGAGTAGTAAAACAAATTGCAGTACTGCCGGAATTGTTCTTCAAAATATTTCTCTAGAAGTCTCCGAGTGATGGCTTCTAGAGGAAGCGCTACCTACATCAACAATTTATTACACTCACGCAACTTCAATTTGTGTTTTTGATCGTAAATATGTAATACTTCATTTTTGACGTCCACAGCTAAATGACAGATCTTACAATAAAATTTGACATCTGAAAGTTTAATTATGTCGTTATATTTGAGCATATTTTTATATAATTGCTTGTATCTGTAGGCTATTGGATTTTTCGCTGTTTCGTCATATCCGTAGGTGATTAGAACGTTTGTGTTGATCGGATACTGGTATTGGAAGGTCAATGTGTGAGCTTCACTATTGATATGATCCAAATATTTTTCTTCAACGTTAATATGGCAAAAGAAACAATGGTATTTCGAGCCTACGCGAGATATCCCGTGGTATAGGAACAACTCATTTTCAGCGGACTTATGTTCCTTGCGATTATTGTGTAAATCTAAATCTGTAGAATTAATTATTACTTTACACAATTCACATGTTATCACACCGACTTCGCTATCTTCGGAATTCGAATTTTGAATGTCAACCGCCATTGTATTATTTCCCGCCATTTTTTCGCTGTCAACCGCCATTTTGTCGCTGTCATTCGCAATAGCATGTTTGTCTATGGAATTTCTTTCAATATTTTGTTCGTTAAGCCTATTGACATGAGCCATACTGTTCATATGCTCAACAACATTCCTGTCCGTGTAATTTAAAGTTAAATTGCATATTATACATTTAACTTTATTATCAGACAGAGATAGCATATCTTTGTATTCAGCTGCTTGTATTTTAAACATTTCTACATTGTCTGCATGTCGTTTGCCTTGTACGTGTTGCAGTATGTTATAGTAGCAAGATGGTAGTGCTACTAAACAGGTCTTGCAACGAACCTCAGTTTTAAAAGGATCTATGTACTCAACATGGGAGTAATAGTATTCTTCATCCTTATCATCTGTCATCTCATTCTTATCATTTATTTGGTTATTATTTATAGCGGGGTGATCGATAGGCTCTGATTTTGGACTCAATTGAGTAGCTTCGTAAATATTTTCAGTACGATTTATAATATTGACAATAGTTTTAGGAGCGGGCATTGTGGCTACAGAACACAGTTGCTCCATATTAGCTTGATGTTCCAGATTTTGTACGTGATATTTCAACCTGCGTTTTGGTACACGCACATGACAAATTTGACAATAATTGCGAACGGATGTAAGCTTAGCAACTTTCATATAAGCTTCATCGATGACCTTGATTTTATTGTCAATATGACTGTTGGAAGATACGTGGAATCTCAGGGAACTTATGCTCGTATTGACGGAACATAATTCGCAAAAAATCTCTTTACCATCAAGAAAGGAAATGTAGTTATCATCCATTAGCTTTTTTATATGATTTAAAGATTCGCTGTGTGCGATATAAGTGTCATTGTCTGTAGATTCTTTGCAAATATTACAATATATGTTGTCCGGGCTGTTACGATCGTAAGTACTGAATGAGAATTTAGATTTCAACGCCTCGACATGTTGCTCGCTGTTTAGATGCAATTTTGAATTACTAACGACTATTTCGTTGCATGGGATGCAATGGCTGGTGAATTTTGTGACCTTGAAGAGAATAAAAGAATTTTCAATGTTAAGGTTCTTCAAACCTAATAGATATGAGTTGCTGGGGAGTTTGTTGCGCCACTTCTTCTTCCCAGCGAGAACACATAGGAAGTGTTGAAGGGTGGGCGTTTTTGGGGACTGTCTCTTAGAAATTTGTGCTGTTCTGCAACCAATTTTGAATAATGATTTTGAATTTGACTCAAAACTAAATAAGTAGGCTCAAAGGGCTCGCGCTATAGGTTTTTTTTTTGTAAGATTGATTTCAAACAAGTCAGCACTTTTTTGACTTAACCACTTTCTATGTGTTATCGCTGGGAAGAAGAAATGGTGGAACAAACTCCCCAGTCAAATGGGTAACGTAAATGATTAACAATAATAATATCGGGACATTTTCACACACGGTCGGTTAGCCCCAAGGTAAGCTATTGATTAGCTTGTGTTGTGGGTGCCAACACAACTGATAAACTACATACAAGTATACTTTAGACATATTAGTATATATTTATAACCCAGACCACAGCTAACAAACATGCTGTACCGGGAATCGAACCCGGGACCCTCAGTTCCGCAGTCTGGCATGGTTACCATGGCGCCAACATGGTCGTAAGATTAACAAGGAACTAAAATTTAAAAATACTTACCATTCTCCCAAAATCTATGTTAAGCGGCTTCAAAATATTTCGGATATGATTCTCAGTCTTGAAATGCAGATAAGTCTCGCAAAAAACCCACTCCTGACACATTTGACAATACAAATTATTTCTCAGCAACCTTAAACTGTGAAAATGTTCTGGCAACACTCTGACTTGATCGCCATTTTCAATAATTTCTAAAATTACCATCTCACCATCCATCTCTGGTACTTGTATGTTATATTTACTGCAAATTTCTTTCAAGTAATCGCAGAAATTTATCTCCGGATTTTCTTCTATCTTCGGATTTTTGTGTTCGCTAGTTTCGGTATTAACTAGACTAGCGAGAAAAGGATTTTTAGACACATGACTAGAGATTGACGAATCGTTTAAATCTTCGCTAGAGTTTGTGCTTGCGTCAGTTTCGGAAACGTCAAATTCCGTTTCGCTATCGTCGTTCGCGAATTCGTTTGGGTCGGATTTTTTTGTATTTACGTATGTTGTTTTGAAAAAATCGTAGAAATTATTTATAATCGAGATGGTTTCTTCAGATTTTTTGTGGTAATATGATTTTTCGTGTAATATTCTGTTCTGTATTTTTATAATTTTACAACAGGCCTCACAGTAGTATACATTTTCGTCGATGGCTTTTTCGTCATTAATTACAGACGATGTCATCTGTTTGGACACTGTTTCTAGAACTTTCTGGTAAATATTTTTCAGCATCCCATGTTTGTCGCTCTGGTTGTGTTTTTTGAAATAACTGACTGGTATTTTGTCGTTGCAAATGTGACATTTGTATGTTTTTGTTGGTTCTGAAATTGTGTTAATTTATTTTATGAATAAAATCCACTCATATTATACACAACATAAGGATATTTAGTGTTCAGATGGAATGTAATTTTGATTATCGTTGGTCTAGTAGTCGCAAGGCGCGACTGCTGTGCACCGGGTTTCGGGTTCAATTCCCGGGTCGGGCCGAAATCGCTTTGTGGGTTTTGAGAAACTTTTATAAAGCAGCCTGGAGTCTGGTAGTAGGTCGTGTCGGATTGCCGTCCCGTCGAACTATGAGAATGAGGGAATAGAGAGTGCACCTGTATCTGCGCGAACGCTTGTGCACTATAATATGTCCTGCGCAGCTGGCTGATCTCCATAAAAGAGAACGGCCGCCGTAGCCGACAATCGGCCTGGATGCCATCAATTTTAATTATGTAATCATGTTTAATTTTACTTTTGTTGCTGACTGTACCTCAATCCTTACTAATATTACAAATGTGAAAGAAACGGTCTGTCACGGTTTCACGCCAAAACTACTGAACCGATTTAAATAAAATTTGGAAGACATATAGTCTAGAGTCTGAGAAACTACATAGGCTACTGCAACATAGTTCCCTCAGGCGGCGGGTGAAACCGTGGGGATCAGCTAGTTTATCATACTAGAAACAATTAACTTTTTTTTTTCTTTTCGTGAAATATTTTCATTTCCCTGCGACATATATATCTCAATGTACAGACGCCAGCACATCAAGCTATCCGAAATTGACCAATTTTCTTAATCAACTTTGAACCGTATGCTTCAGAATGAAAATTTACAGATTGTAATAGCTTGATGTGCTGGCTTCTGTACTATGTATATTGAGTACATGTTCAATAATGCAATTAAATGCATTTCCTTTGCTATTAAAAATATAATAATTACACTCACCAATATAATTGTTCTCGGTACTGTCAGTATGGACTATTTGGACTTCAAA
This sequence comes from Heliothis peltigera, assembly GCA_958496145.1. Classification (NCBI taxonomy): domain Eukaryota; kingdom Metazoa; phylum Arthropoda; class Insecta; order Lepidoptera; family Noctuidae; genus Heliothis; species Heliothis peltigera. The sequence continues at coordinate 4,185,535 of OY292351.1, forward strand.
ATACTCAGACTCTCCGTCCAATCTTCTCTTACTCCACAACGGTATGGTGTTGCCTTGAGCATTCTTAACATATTTGCTCAGAAACGATAGCTCTACTTCTTCAACAGGTATTATGTACGAGGCACCGCTGCTGGCCGAGATTGGTGTCATTTTTACTGTGAAAATAAATTAATATTGTACATATTTATAATTTCATTACAAATTAACAGACTTGGGCCCAATTTCACCGGTTACGAATAAAGTGTAATTTAGTTATCTAATGGATAGTACTATCTACCAGATATCGCTACCCGACCTGTGAAACTGAAAGCCTTAGTTTATCTGGCAAATAAGATCCTGATAGGATATCAGAGTCTTTATCCGTAACTAGTGAAACTAGCCCATAATGATCTAAATAAGTAAAAATAAAATTACATTTAATGCAAAATGAATATTTAAATTAGTATTGATATTTTGTATAGTATTAATCTGTATAAATATTTGAAAAAGGTAAGTTTTGTGTTGTTAATGTTATTAAAATTTGTACCAACAACCGTTTGTATAAACCTAAAAATATAAGAATGGCAACAGGATTATCTTATCTATTGCAGTAAGAAATTAACTAAGAAAAACTTAATTTTTTAATCCATTTAACAAAAGACAGTTATTTTTTTGTTCAAGTGTATTATTAAACGTATTTATTTTACTCGTATAACATTTACAAAAAGAATAGTAAAATATATTTTTTTCTATCAACGAGCGAATTAAAAAAAACAAAACACTATCGCAAAATCATTCAAAGCAGATATTTTTCACGACTAATTTCCGGAAACAACTACCAATAAACTAAACAGACAAATTAACAACGTTTTTACAAGTAAAAGTATAGTTTTCATTTAATATTTTCGATTATAGAATCATAAATGACGACATCTTACCGGCACATCTAAATATATTTATTTCGATGAGAAGAACCGCTGAAACCACTATAAAAATGAAGTATTTAGTGCATAATATTGTTGGGTTTAATAACAAACTTGATTATGTAGAGAAATTTGTGTAAAATCACCAAAATTAGCAAAATACGTGATGATAATAGAGGTCAACCATTTCGCTTATTGTTTGTGTCCATTTTTTTTTGTTTTCCCTTAGGGCAGGCAAAGGTCCTTTGACCATTCTGCCTAGTCTTTCGTCGTGGTTATATTGTCTTTCGTAAAGTTTAATTAATTGTATATCAATAGTTTTGTGTCACGTCCTTTTTTTTGGTAATTCCAGTAAACAAATTAATTCGTTTTTATGTCGTTCTTTGTTTGTTTGTGTCCATGCCACAGATTTTTCCATTCCGCAGACATTTCAGGCACGTTCAGGGCCCTAAGTGTTCTGTGTTTCAAAGAGTTTCGAAAAATCAATGATTAAAGGAATAATGTTTTAAATAAAAATGCAGGGACTTATAAAACAAATCTTATTCCTTCACAGTACATGTAGAAGTTCTTTGGCAATAATCGTATTAAGTTATATTCTAGGATATATTCTAGGAGTAAATAAAACGAACAAAATTTTATCAACCAATACAATTATATCTTTGCTTTTGATCCCACACTTTTATCGCTATAAATATCTCAAAATACCAATCGTCTTGAGTGAGCGTACGTAGTGACGAAAGGTCTAGAATTTTCTATGACTTTCGGCTAGTAGATGGAATATCCTGTCACTTTTATAATAATTCCTTGATTGAGTGTCCCATTTGTCTGAGTATTTAGGTCGGGCATGAATTATTTTAATTACTGCTATTTAAAACTCACAGTACTTTCTATATTATCCAGCTGGAAGTTTAAATTCGGCTCGTCCGCGCCATCTTTCTTTAAGTCTTGATTGATAACCATATCGCCATCGTTTTTAATCGATATCTCTATCTGTTCCACTGTTTCTGGCTCTATTTCTCGACGCACCGCTTCACTCTGCATTCTATTGGTAGCCAACCTCCTTTGTAATTTCTTCAGCATTTTATTAGCTACCCGTTCGCTTAAAATGTCTATAAGTTGAGAAGAAGCCAACCTATCTAGAGTTGTATTTAAATCCATTTTATAATCTTTACTTAATGCAGGCCGTTCTCGTAAAATTTTACTTAATTCATCGATAGCAGAATTAACAGCTACACTCTCTTTATCTGTATTCTGATTTTCTTGTGTCTGCTTAGAATGGCGCGCTTTTTTTGTTGTCATAGCTGTGAATAGTAATTTTTGCGTGGCGTCGAGTTTAGCTTTGTCTTTCAAATCATTTTGTTTCAATAATTCTTCGTAAGAATCTAGAACTTTCTCTTGTTTATCTGAGCTCTCTTTTGAGATACTCGTTTGGTCTGAGTCTAAATCTGGCCCTTGACGTATGATGTTGTTAAATCCTTTTTCTGGATTTTCTAACTTTACGAATGTATTTTCTTCTTTATTTATATGCTTTGGCTGTAGATAGGCCTGTTCTAAACCCTTTCCCTTAGACAATTCGCCAAAATCGTGTGTGATTTTGTAAATTTTTGAGTTAACATCGGCCTGTTTGTGTTTATGCATGCGATTTGGCTTGTGTACATGGTTAGACGGTGCAAAAAATGGATGATCCATACGTTTAGGAGGCTTTAATTTCATTTTGTAGGCATTGGTATCGTGGTTTTTGTTATTTTTCGGCTTTAACTTGTAGATATAGTGTTGGTTTCTACCAATTTTCTCGTACGGACCATGTATTTTATATTCCTCTAGTTTTTGAGGTTTTACTGTAGTTGTTAGTTCTTCGGAAGCCGAGTCGTGCAATTCAAGCTTATATATTTCGTTATTTACTGATATGGAGTCTACGCCATCGTGTTCGTTTGTCGAATCTGTTTGTCCATAAGGTTTTATATTTTCGTAGTCATCATGAGAAACGGAATAATCTGCCGTTGATTCCCCAAATTCTTTTCTTTTGACTTTCCGAACGCGTTTTGGCAGTAGTACTTCAGCTGTTTTTTCTTCTATTTTTGTATTTACATCGACTTTGTGCTCGATTTCTCGAGATATCGATTCCTTTGATGCAGATTGCATGTTATCTATTACTGTAACTTTTAAGGGAACATTTTCATTTCCTTTAGCTTTTTTTGGCCGCTTCGTAGTGTGATGTTTGACTCTTAAAATGTGTTTCTGTCTTGGTATATTCTGATTTTCATTTGTTTTTGGAGAGACCTGCTTATGTTCAGCGTTTCGTTGGTACATGTCATGTTTTTGAACACCTGAAGGGAGAGACATAGCTTCAACAAGCTTTTCATTTATAGAATGTGTGTCTGCGTCTTCGCTGTCCGTGTCTGTGGCTGTGTCGCCATTATTGACGTCGCTGACGGTGTTCGCATCTCTATCTTCTTCATCAGGCCTTTTAAATGGTTTACGATGAATGTCTTTTTGATTATAACCATTGTTTTTATGTTTTAAATTAAAAGGAATGTCTGATATTCTTTTCTTTACTTTTAAATCATTAATATTTTCAGGTAGGACAACATCAGAAGGAGTTTTAATAGCTTTTTCAGCTATTCTATTTGCTTTATCGCCATTGTCTCTCGTTTTAAGTATTAACGTTCTGTCGTCTGAGTTCCTTTTGCCAAAAGAGATTTTTATTTCCGATGCGACTGTTATTTGTTCGGTGATTAGTGTTGATAATGCTGTGGAAAGATTTAAAAGTTATTTTGGTAATAAGATTAACGTAGTCGTGGTGGCCTAGTGGTTAAAGCACCAGCCTTTCGAGTATGAGAGTGCAGGTTCGATTCCAGGTCAAGCAAGTACCAATGTAACTTTTCTAAGTTATACGTACTTTCTAAGTATATCTTGGACAACAATGACTGATTAATGGTGAAGGAAAACATCTCGATGAAACCTGGACTATAAAGTCTGAAATCACCAATCCGCATTGAGCAAGCGTGGTGATTAACGCTCAATCCTTCTCCGTCGGAGAGGAGGCCTGTGCCCAGCGGTGGGACGATAAAAAGGCTGTGATGATGAACGTTAACGTCATGATCATCATCATTATCATCTCAAAGACATCTGACTGATAAACACAGGTCTGCCCACTGGATTTCTCGAAGAGAAGTCAGCTACATCAGCAGGGCCCTGTAGGACCAAGGTCTGCCGGGCCTGTCAGTTTTTTGCAAGAGTTACCATGGCCTTGGCACATTGAGAACTCCAGAAGGAACAAAGTGGGTTTTAGTCAGTAAGAGTATGATACTCCCTCGATCGATTATAACGTTAATCAACGATTGGCTCGGTCGGTCCTTCAGTGTGTGAGCTTGCATGACACGTTCCTCCGTGCTTCGGAAGACACGTTAAATTGGTGTCTCGGCTGTCATTTGCCATTTTTGGCAGTCGTTACGGGTAGTCCGAAGCCAGAAAGACTGACAACCAATCTTACCAAGAGACATTGGTTTGGCCAGGCAACTGGATTGAGGAGATCAGATAGGCAGTCGCACTGGTATTCAGCTGCAACCGGTTAGACTGGAAGCTGACCCCAACATAGCTTGGGAAAAGGCTCGGGAGATGACTATTATTAAGAAGATGATTATTAAGACTTACTATAAAGCAACAACAGTGCGCGACTGACCATTTTATGTGCAACATTTTTATTATAAACGATATGTGCGTCAATATTTTTTTTATTGTAACCTTACAAGTCATAAAAATTGATTTCCAATTTCAGATATGAGAGCGTTCAAGTAATACGTAACGCAATTTGGGGGAAGGAGGGTCTCGTAAAACGATGCGTTACAGAGGCGGAGGGGTTCTTTCTTACATCACGTATATAACATCGTTTTTTTTTTAAATAAAAATTAGGAATTTAAAACTCTAAAATTGGCAAACCTTTTCATTAACGTTTTACGGGGAATCCCTTGATTGTATTAGTCTGGTCGTTATTTTTGATTTGTTCCCACAAGTTGGCAAACCTTATTGAGTGTAAGAAACTTCAGGGTAAAAATGGTCACATGAGGGTTACGTAACGTTTAGAGAGTGGGAGGGATAGTAGTACCTACTGAAAAACGTAACGGTGCGTTACAAGGGGAGGCAGTACACTCGTGATACTCGAAGGTAGATCCGTGACACTTTACGGTGACAGTGACACACGACGGTACACTCGTGACACTCGACGGTACACTCGTGACACTCGACGGTACACTCGTGACACTCGACGGTACACTCGTGACACTCGTGACACTCGACGGTACACTCGTGACACTCGTGACACTCGACGGTACACTCGTGACACTCGTGACACTCGACGGTACACTCGTGACACTCGACGGTACACTCGTGACACGCGTGACACTCGACAGTACACTCGTGACACTCGACGGTACACTCGTGACACGCGTGACACTCGACAGTACACTCGTGACACTCGTCAGTACACTCGTGACACTCGTGACACTCGTGACACTCGACAGTACACTCGTGACACTCGTGACACTCGACGGTACACTCGTGACACTCGTGACACTCGACGGTACACTCGTGACACTCGTGACACTCGTGACACTCGACAGTACACTCGTGACACTCGTGACACTCGACGGTACACTCGTGACACTCGTGACACTCGACGGTACACTCGTGACACTCGTGACACTCGTGACACTCGACGGTACACTCGTGACACTCGTGACACTCGTGACACTCGACGGTACACTCGTGACACTCGTGACACTCGACGGTACACTCGTGACACTCGACGGTACACTCGTGACACTCGTGACACTCGTCAGTACACTCGTGACACTCGACGGTACACTCGTGACACTCGTGACACTCCATGGTAGATCAGTGACACTCGATTGCAGTTCTCTGACACTCGACGGTACACTCGTGACACTCGTGACACTCGACGGTACACTCGTGACACTCGACGGTACACTCGTGACACTCCATGGTAGATGAGTGACACTCGATTGCAATTCTCTGACACTCGACGGTACACTCGTGACACTCGACAGTACACTCGTGACACTCGTGACACTCGACGGTACACTCGTGACACTCGTGACACTCGACGGTACACTCGTGACACTCGTGACACTCGACAGTACACTCGACAGTACACTCGTGACACTCGTGACACTCGACGGTACACTCGTGACACTCGACAGTACACTCGACAGTACACTCGTGACACTCATGACACTCGACGGTACACTCGTGACACTCGTGACACTCGTGACACTCGACGGTACACTCGTGACACGCGTGACACTCGACGGTACACTCGTGACACTCGTGACATTCGACGGTACACTCGTGACACTCGTGACACTCGTGACACTCGACGGTACACTCGTGACACTCGTGACACTCGACGGTACACTCGTGACACTCGTGACACTCGTGACACTCGACGGTACACTCGTGACACTCGTGACACTCGTGACACTCGACGGTACACTCGTGACACTCGACTGTACACTCGTGACACTCGGTAGTACACTCGTGACACTCGACAGTACACTCGTGACACTCGACGGTACACTCATGACACTCGACGGTACACTCGACGGTACACTCGTGACACTCGACGGTACACTCGTGACACTCGACGGTACACTCGTGACACTCGTGACACTCGACGGTACACTCGTGACACTCGACGGTACACTCGTGACACTTGTGACACTCGACGGTACACTCGTGACACTCGACGGTAGACTCGTGACACTCGACGGTACACTCGTGACACTCGACGGTACACTCGTGACACTCGACAGTACACTCGACAGTACACTCGTGACACTCGACAGTACACTCGTGACACTCGTGACACTCGAAAGTACACTCGTGACACTCGTGACACTCGTGACACTCGTCAGTACACTCGTGACACTCGACAGTACACTCGTGACACTCGTGACACTCGACGGTACACTCGTGACACTCGTGACACTCGACGGTGCACTCGTGACACTCGTGACACTCGACAGTACACTCGTGACACTTGTGACACTCGTGACACTCGTGACACTCGACGGTACACTCGTGACACTCGTGACACTCGACGGTACACTCGTGACACTCGACGGTACACTCGTGACACTCGACGGTACACTCGTGACACACGACGGTACACTCGTGACACTCGACAGTACACTCGTGACACTCGACGGTACACTCGTGACACTCGTGACACTCGTGACACACGTGACACTCGACGGTACACTTGTGACACTCGACGGTACACTCGTGACACTCGACGGTACACTCGTGACACACGACGGTACACTCGTGACACTCGACGGTACACTCGTGACACTCGACGGTACACTCGTGACACTCGAAGGTACACTCGTGACACTCGACGGTACACTAGTGACACTCGACGGTACACTCGTGACACTCGTGACACTCGTGACACACGTGACACTCGACGGTACACTCGTGACACTCGACGGTACACTCGTGACACTCGTGACACTCGTGACACACGTGACACTCGACGGTACACTTGTGACACTCGTGACACTCGACGGTACACTCGTGACACTCGTGACACTCGACGGTGCACTCGTGACACTCGTGACACTCGACAGTACACTCGTGACACTCGATAGTACACTCGTGACACTCGACAGTACACTCGTGACACTCGACTGTACACTCGTGACACTCGGTAGTACACTCGTGACACTCGACAGTACACTCGTGACACTCGACGGTACACTCATGACACTCGACGGTACACTCGTGACACTCGTGACACTCGACGGTACACTTGTGACACTCGACGGTACACTCGTGACACTCGACGGTACACTCGTGACACTCGTGACACTCGACAGTACACTCGTGACACTCGACGGTACACTCGTGACACTCGTGACACTCGTGACACACGTGACACTCGTGACACTCGTGACACTCGTGACACTCGACGGTACACTTGTGACACTCCATGGTAGATCAGTGACACTCGATTGCAGTTCTCTGACACTCGACGGTACAATCGTGACACTCGTGACACTCGTGACACTCGACGGTACACTCGTGACACTCGACAGTACACTCGACAGTACACTCGTGACACTCGACAGTACACTCGTGACACTCGTGACACTCGAAAGTACACTCGTGACACTCGTGACACTCGTGACACTCGTCAGTACACTCGTGACACTCGACAGTACACTCGTGACACTCGTGACACTCGACGGTACACTCGTGACACTCGTGACACTCGACGGTGCACTCGTGACACTCGTGACACTCGACAGTACACTCGTGACACTTGTGACACTCGTGACACTCGTGACACTCGACGGTACACTCGTGACACTCGTGACACTCGACGGTACACTCGTGACACTCGACGGCACACTCGTGACACTCCAAGGTACACTCGTGACACTCGTGACACTCGACGGTACACTCGTGACACTCGTGACACTCGACAGTACACTCGTGACACTCGTGACGTTCGACGGTACAATCGTGACACTCGACGGTACACTCGTGACACTCGACGGTACACTCGTGACACACGACGGTACACTCGTGACACTCGACAGTACACTCGTGACACTCGACGGTACACTCGTGACACTCGTGACACTCGTGACACACGTGACACTCGACGGTACACTTGTGACACTCGACGGTACACTCGTGACACTCGACGGTACACTCGTGACACATGACGGTACACTCGTGACACTCGACGGTACACTCGTGACACTCGACGGTACACTAGTGACACTCGACGGTACACTAGTGACACTCGTGACACTCGACGGTACACTCGTGACACTCGACGGTACACTCGTGACACTCGACGGTACACTAGTGACACTCGACGGTACACTCGTGACACTCGTGACACTCGTGACACACGTGACACTCGACGGTACACTCGTGACACTCGACGGTACACTCGTGACACTCGTGACACTCGTGACACACGTGACACTCGACGGTACACTTGTGACACTCGTGACACTCGACGGTACACTCGTGACACTCGTGACACTCGACGGTGCACTCGTGACACTCGTGACACTCGACAGTACACTCGTGACACTCGATAGTACACTCGTGACACTCGACAGTACACTCGTGACACTCGACTGTACACTCGTGACACTCGGTAGTACACTCGTGACACTCGACAGTACACTCGTGACACTCGACGGTACACTCATGACACTCGACGGTACACTCGTGACACTCGACGGTACACTCGTGACACTCGTGACACTCGACGGTACACTTGTGACACTCCATGGTAGATCAGTGACACTCGATTGCAATTCTCTGACACTCGACGGTACACTCGTGACACTCGACGGTACACTCGTGACACTCGTGACACTCGACGGTACACTCGTGACACTCGTGACACTCGTGACACTCGTGACACTCGACGGTACACTCGTGACACTCGACGGTACACTCGTGACACTCGTGACACTCGACGGTACACTCGTGACACTCGACGGTACACTCGTGACACTCGTGACACTCGACGGTACACTCGTGACACTCGACGGTACACTCGTGACACTCGTGACACTCGACGGTACACTCGTGACACTCGACGGTACACTTGTGACACTCCATGGTAGATCAGTGACACTCGATTGCAATTCTCTGACACTCGATTGCAATTCTCTGACACTCGACGGTACACTCGTGACACACGTGACACTCGACGGTACACTTGTGACACTCGACGGTACACTCGTGACACACGTGACACTCGACGGTACACTCGTGACACTCGACGGTACACTCATGACACTCGTGACACTTGTGACACTCGTGACACTCGTGACACTCGATGGTACACTCGTGACACTCGACAGTACACTCGTGACACTTGTGACACTCGTGACACTCGATGGTACACTCGTGACACTCGACGGGACACTCGTGACACTCGACAGTACACTCGTGACTCTTGACAGTACACTCGTGACACTCGACAGTACACTCGTGACACTCGACGGTACACTCGTGACACTCCTAGGTGGATCAGTGACACTCGAAGGTAGATAGATGCCTGACTCTCGATTTTAGATCAGTGACACTCGACTGTGATATTCAATGTACAGTTTTGACTTTCCTACGATTTTATTATATGCATAGATTTTAGTGAAATATGTAAGCATATGACTTGATGAGAAACAATTGTGACGTCATAGTTAGTGTTTTCATACAAATTGCATAGAGAGTAATCCTTTTTGACAGTTCGATAAACAACTACACACGCCCGTAAGGCTGTCATTGAATATAGCGTTTTGGTGAGAGGGACAGGTATACTTGTTTAAAATTGTTATATCTCGTTTGTTTTTCTACTGACTTCGATATTTTTTTCACAGTTAGTATTCTATTTTTGTATATTTATTGATAAACTAGTTAGATTGCAAATATTTTTTTCATGTATATTTCCTACTAGCGACCGCCCCAGCTTCGCACGGGTGCAATGCTGATACTAAAATTATAAATATAAACCTTCCTCTTGAATCACTCTATCTATTAAAAAAAACCGCATCAAAATCCGTTGCGTAGTTTCAAAGATTTAAGCATACAAAGGGACATAGGGACAGAGAAAGCGACTTTATTTTATACTATGTAGTGATGATGATATGTAGCGATCAGGGATCAGGGATAGTGTACATGACACCTCGATATATAACTATGTACGTGCACTTACATAGCTACTATGTATGTCTCTACATTGAATTTTATTTATTGTAAATTTTAGAAAAAAAAAAATACTTCTTGATGTGAAAAAATTGTGACGTCATAGTTGGTTTCTATAGAATCTGCATGGAGAGTAATCGTTTAATTATTAGGACAGTTTAATTTCCTATGTATTACTTAAATCTTTGCATCTCAATAAAAGTATTGAATTTGACTAGTTGTCAACATTTTTTGGGATTGTTTTCATTAATTTCTTAAAGAACACAGCCAACAAGCTTGCTTATCACAAAACTGACGACCGTACCGGGAATCGAACCCGGGATCTTAGCTCGGCAGTCCGGCGTGATTACCATTGCGCTGACAAGGTCGTCAATGGTGATTGACTAGCCGACTTTTTAATTATTTTTTTTACTGTACCAACACTTACTCCTATCTATGCTAATATTATAAAGCTGAAGAGTTTGTTTGTTTGTTTGAACGCGCTAATCTCAGGAACTACTGGTTCGATTTGAAAAAATATTTCAGTGTTAGATAGCCCATTTATCGAGGAAGGCTATAGGCTATATACCATCACGCTAAGACACACGGGAGCGGAGCAGTAACCAAAGATGCAGGTGAAACCGCTGGGAACAGCTAGTCAAGTATATAAATCTTATTTAAAACTATAAAAAAAGCTATAAAATATTTTCTTTTTATATTTCAAATGAAATAAATATAAGTACATACCTACCAACGCTTGAGAGACGCCATTTTATGGAGCTAAATATTTATTTAAAATGTTTGCCAACACAATAAAACTGATTTAAATAAATAAAAATTGTTTTTTAAATAATGTTGAGATATTGTATCATGTTACACTGTAAGTTTCATTTTTTTTATTAACTAACTAGCTTCCGCCAGCGGTTTCACCCGCTTTCTGAGGGAAGTACTTTCCATACCCGGATAAAAAGTAGCCTATATGTTATTCTGATGTATAAGCTATATTGTGGTAAAGTTTCATTCAAATCCATTCAGTAGTTTTTACGTGAAAGAGTAACAAACATCCATACATCCATACTTACAAACTTTCGCCTTTATAATAGTAGTAGGATTCGTAGCCAAATGTATTTTTTTTGTCTTCTAAATATGTAGCTTTAAAACCTCTCCTAGACCAAATGAGTTGTTAAAATAACTCAATCAACCTTGTTAACAAAATTAAGTACCAAGTTAAAAATCATCATCATCAGCCTTTTTATCGTCCCACTGCTGGCCACAGGCCTCCTCTCACAGAGAGGGATTGAGCGTTAATCACCACGCTTGCTCAATGCGGGTTGGTGATTTCAGACTTTATAGTCCAGGTTTTCTCGAGATGTTTTCCTTCACCTTTAATCAGTCATTGGTGCCCAAGATAAACTTAGAAAGTACGTATAACTTAGAGAAGTTACATTGGTACTTGCTTGACCTGCAGGCTTAGCATGGCGATTCTATCAAGAAAAGACAAAGCTCGTTCTGTCAATGTCAACATGTCTTCTGCCCGAGCATGGCGCGACCTGTCAACTCGCATATAATCACTTGTACACTTATGTCGATCGAAGAAAAGAAAAATGTCAAAAGAAATCTTACGTCAATCTGTCACATTTCTGTCATTGTGTCCATTCTCCGATAGACAAAACTTGTCTCTACGGTTGTCATGCTAAGCCTGCTGGAATCGATACCCGCACACTCATACTTTTTTATCCAGTGTGTATTTTTTTGCAGTGTTCATATCAAATTCAGCGAGGCTTGTCACAACAGAGCAATTCAGTGACGATTCCAGCGCCCTCATCAATCCTTACCACCCCGAGGACAATCCGAAAGACAAAAATAGTGACTCCGTTAGCGATGACAACGCAAAATACGAGTTCTACCTCAGAGCTGAAGCTATGAGCAACGAATTTTCAACAACACCGCATCTGAGAGACGGAAAAAAGTTGATGGTTAACGGAAAATATTATGAATTGGTCGCATCTGAAGCTTAAAATGTGAACATAGTAGTACAATAGGCCTTCTACACAAGGGCCTATGTAATGGGGGTCTTGGGGGTCCGCTCCCCTCCCAATCATATCTATCTTCGCCGACAGTGGTCACCTTGGTCCAGTTAGTAAACTAGTTAGACCAGTTGATAAACATGATCCTTAGCATGTATTAAATGACCTGCATGAATATAGTGCACTAGTTTTGTTAGACCCTGTATTACGGTCAAGTTACATAAAAATCTATTCGCTAGTATTTACATTAAAGAATAACAAACATACATCATCATCTCCCGAGCCTTTTCCCAACTATGTTGGGGTTGGCTTCCATTCTAACCGGATTTAGCTGAGTACCAGTATTTTACAAGGAGCGATTGCCTATCTGACCTCCTCAACCCAATGGTCCGGTACCCCTTGGTTAGACTGGCGTCAGACTTACTGGCTTCTGACTACCCGTAACGACTGCCAATGACGTTCAATGACAGCCGGGATCTACAGTTTAACGTGCCATCCGAAATACAGTTGGTTCTTTAACCACTAGGCCACCACGACTTTTTTGTTTAACAAACATCCATCTATACTTACAAATTTTCACGTCTATAATATGTATAAGTACTTTTTTTATGTAATGAAACACGCATATTACATAAGATTTATATTCAAATTTAAAGCAAAACTTTTTCTACAGTTGTTTTTAATTGATTTGTGTCTTATTCCTTTATTAAATAATACACCACAGCTGTTTTTTCTTGATTTATCATTTATACGTGTCTTTAGTTTATTTCTTTTTAAATTATCGTCATTTTTATCATTAGTACAAGGTATGTTTACATTGATATTGCCATTTACGATATGTTGCTCTGATTTCTGTTTTTTCAGATCACCAGTCTTGTCTCTGACAGCTTTACGTATCACCAATTTCTTAGGAATCTTTGTCAAATTTCCAGATGTCAAATTATCTAAAATGTCACTGTCATTTTGTAAGTCATCTTTCTTGTTTTTCGTATCATTTGAAACTTGATCTTTTTCATGTAAATTTACTTTTCTCCGGCTATTGTCTGTTGCAGTTCCAAGTATTGGAGGTATAAAGCCCTCACCCTCTTCTTTTGAAGTTATATTTTCTTTAGAATCATAAGCATAATCGTCAATAATAGCGATATCATCTAAATAGCTGTTTTTTTCACTTACTTTCTCAATGGTATTAGAAATATCTCTACCGGTTGTGTTTTCAGTAATTTCAGCGGTTTCTAAATCAGGTTTAGGGATAACTGTTAAGTAAGAATTAGTTTTATCGTGAATGTCTATGTTTTTTTCATTTGAATTCAACATGAGAGTATTGTTATCATCTTTTTGAATTAAATCTTCATATTCTGAATTATTAAATGGTTGTTTTAATGCAACGTTTACTTTTATGGAATCTGTTACATTATTACTTGCATTAGATTTGTTATTTAAATTTAATGTGTCATTTAGATTCTCTATATTCTCAAGTGCTGTAATATTCTTTGTGTTTTTATTTATATTGATTTCAACAGAGTCACTGTTGATGTTATTTTCTGTAGCAAAGGTATCATTTTGTTCATCTTGTGTAGATCTTTCTTGGACATCATCTGTTTGGCGATATTCATCATCAATATCATAATCGCCGTCAAAACCCTCATCATCATCATCATCATCAATTAAAAAATCAATATGTTCAGGATCATAATAATTACGTAATTTATCCTCAACATCCATAACGTCATCGCTGTCTTTCCTTGTATTGTTAACAATATAGTCACCATCATTCATAATATTTAAAAAGTAATCTAGGAGGTGATCAAGTAATTTCACTCTTATTTCTCTTATGTTTGTTAAATCTGTATCTGTTTCTGTTTCATCGAGATCAATATTGTCATCCCCAACTTTATTTGGACCAATATTAAGATCCGTATCATTCGCAATAAATAAAACTGCACCATTATTTGGTACTATAGTTTGTTTCTCATCAATGCTAATGCCATCTTTATCTTCGGTAGCAATAGTTGCATTTTTGCTGTCATCTTTAATAAAATACGGTCCGTAAGTGATCACATATTTTGGGTCCACTGGTTTATAGATCATAGGAGATGCTGGGTCATCGTTTCTAGCTGTTGTATTATTAATTTTTACATCATCATCTTGAATATTATCTGGAATATAAACAACAACTTTGTTTTGTTGAGTGTTTGGATCTATTTCGTGAAAATTTTCTGTTATAGCCTCTTTTGTGTGACCTTCGTCATTGTTATCATTTGTAACGTGAATTTCAGGCTTATCTTCTTCTATATTATGTAGATCTATATTTTCAACGTCTGATATATTGAAGCTAGTATCATTTTCACCACTTCTTTTCAGTCTGTCGTTGTGAGGAGAATCTTTACAATGCTTGTAATCTATAGACTTAGCGATGATAACTCCAATTTGAATTCCGAGGAGTAATGTGACTGAAAAAGTAAATCTTTGAATAAGGGCCAGTTTCACAGGTTACGGATAGCCACTATCTACCAGATAAATTCAAAAATGTAACAGAATTTGTATGAAATTATCTGCCAGGTAAACTATCTGGAACTTATACGAAACCGGTGAAACTGGCCCTAATTAATTTAGTTAAATAAGTAGAGCTAGAATAAGAAGCTAGACAGAGGGGTTATTAGCTGCCTATACTAGGTACCATTTTCAAGCTCTGTACCAAAAATCAATTCAAGGAGCAGAAGTTTAGTCGCAAATTATTTTTTAAGTTTTTGCCCTGTTTGAACACGATGTATCTTTTCTAACAGCTGATTATGTCTAAACGCATAGGTCGTGCGACATTGCCGCTTTATTACCTACCTAGGTAACTAAGATCAGTAAAATTTATTTACAAATGGTGATTGCGTTTTACTCTTAAAGTAAGCTATTTAGTTTGTTTGAAAAAAAAAAGAAACTCAATAATAATTATATTTTATTGTATATCGTATAGAATTAATACTAAACACGTATAGTATACGTAGTGTAATTTAATGCCCCTCTGTCATATCAAATCTGTATACACTCACCTAGATTCATAATGAAACTTTGTATTTCACACGACCATTATCCAAGAAATTCATGCACTAAGTAACACAGAGTGAGAAAAATAAAAATTAATCTCTCAACTACATTACTGGAGTTAGCAAAGATTATGAAATAAACAGATCTGTTAGTTCCAAATATCATAAACTCAAACTCAAATTCGTTTATTTAAGGGCTCGTGTTCCAAAAGCTGGCAACGTCGCAAATAGCTGTCAAATATTTACATGTTTTATTTAATTTCTCAATTTTATTGTATGAAAACTTAAAATAATGCTCTGTAGTGCACTAAGAAAGTTAATAGAGAATGCAATTATTAATATCGTAACACCGAATATGTAGTTTTATATGTAAAAAAACGTATTTGGAAACTTTCCAAAGGCTTTTTTACAAGTAAAACGTTTAAAACATTAAATTTAGTGTTTTAATTGCAATTCCTATTCAATGTTTTAGTGCACTACAGAGCCATATGTCTTACTTTCATATAGTAAATTGGCCAAATTAATTAAAACGTGTAAATATTTGACAGCTATTTGCGACGTTGCCAACTTTCGGTATACGCGCTCTTAAATTAAACAGACAACTCAGCACTTTTCGAACGTCAAAAACAAGAGACAGTCAACAAAACGACCACCCTTCACCACATCCTATGTGTTCTCGCTGGGAAGAAGTGGCGCAACAAACTCCCCAGCAACACATGTCTGTCTGTTAGGTTTGAAGAACCAGATTTATATAAAACAAGTCCAATCTCAAAGTATTTGAGAGAAATAAACATAATTATCACGTCAATGACTGTCAATGAACATCCTTGGCAGTCGTTACGGGTAGTCAGAAGCTAGTAAGTCTGACGCCAGTCTAACCAAGGGGTATTGGGTTGCCCGGGAAACTGGGTTGAGGAGGTCAGATAGGCAGTCGCTCCTTGTAAAACACTGGTACTCAGCTGAATCCGGATAGTATGGAAGCCGACCCCAACATAGTTGGGAAAAGGTTCGGGAGATGATGGAGATGACTTGAAATAAATAAAAAATATATAATTAGTTAGTATTTCTTTATTTAAACTTTATAATAATAATATGTAATCTAATGTAATTTTTGTTTTTTAGTTGTAACCCGGAATTATTACTATAACAGCAGGCTTAGCATGGCAACCGTAGAAACAAGTTTTGTTTACCGGAGATTTTATATTTTATACCTACATATAATGACAGAAAAGTGACACATTGACGTAAGATTCCTTTTGACATCTTTTGAAGTAATTTTTCTTTTCTTCGATCGACATAAGTCTACAAGTGATTATATGCGAGTTGACAGGTCGCGCCATGCTCGGGCAGAAGACATGTTGACATTGACAGAAAGAGCTTTGTCTTTTCTTAACAGAATTGATATAAAATCGCCATGCTAAGCCTGCAGGGGCCTAAGGCTGCTAATTTAATATTGTATCAATTGAAACTTAATTTCATCTTAATAGCAATTTTTACCTTATGGGGTATTCTGTTACTAATTTAAGACCAATGGTCTACTTTTGAACTGCCACTGGTACGCAAAACGTTTATTAAAAACAATATAATATATCATTCATCACTTAGCTTTTGGTAGAATTAGAATAGCAACACCGATAACCATTGAACTAAGACTCGCATAACAATTCAATTACGACTTTATTGAGATTGAAAACAAACTTTTTCGGAATGCCCTATTTGTCTCAATCGACATGGAGTCGTGATTGACTATCAGTTGAATATCAATTGCGTGTTCTTTAAACTAAATTAGCAGCATTAGGCCCCTGGAGTGCTGTCTGTGGTTGGTTATCTTATGATTATCCTTCATCGCTGACGATATGAGAGTCCATAGGAAAGTGAACTCCTCTATAATCGTAAAGATATCGGAATGGTTTTTCAGTGGGAAACTGGCACTTAGAATCGTCTGTAAAAAAAAAAACCATTAATGTCATACAGATACATCTAGAAGACTGCCTCGTTGGTCAAGTGGTCGCAAAGTGCGACTGCTGTGCACGGGGTCTCGGGTTTGAATCCCGGGTCGGGCCGAAAACGCTTTGTGGGTTTTGAGAAACTTTCATAAAGCAGCCTGGAGTCTGGGAGTTGGTGATTGATTCACCCGTGCATCGGAGAGCACGTAAATGTTGGTCCTGCGCCTGATCTCTCTCCGGTCGTGTCGGATTGCCGTCCAGTCCCCCCCCCCCCCCCGCCATATGGCAGGCCCCTCACGTCCCCTCCCAATAGTATGGTAACACCCTAAGGGCCCCGATCAAGTTTTTATATATGGGGCCCCACCAAAGCACGCTACGCTTCTGATACTCACACCCAACCACTACCAAAACCAAGGGAGCTCGCAAAACAGCTAGTTAAAGTATAACTTCTGTCTAATATTGGTTTTAATACTCCCATCAAAGCTATGCGACATTATGCACCACTTCACCTATCACTAGTTTCGTCAAATTATCGTCAAAACACTTTCTTATGGCGAGCAAGTAAGACCTTAAATTTGATTTGCAAAACACATGAAATCGATATTTTTAACGCAAGCTTAGTATCAGTCAGAAGGATGCTAAGCCGAGAATTCTTCGTCAACTGTTAGGGTAGTCGAAGATTTTTTTGTAATATAATATTATTATGTATTGTTAGAGGTTAAACTTTAGGTAGGTACTGTTTCTTTCTTCTGCTAGACATATTGTGCAATCTAATAGTGAAGACTTGTAATTGGCTATATGTCGCAAAATCATGTAATTTTTTACCCTTTGTACTAGCTGTTAGTCTTCCTTATAAATAAATAAAAAAAAAGATATCATCCCAATCAAAACTTAATTTAATTAATAAGCGGTTATCTATTTCAATAATACAATAACGCTTTTAAAGTTAAACTCGTCTTGAAGAACGCGAAGACTGAACGTGTATACAAAATTTCAGCTCAATCGGTTGATGATATCTACTTCAAAATTGAGTTCAAAGAATCCACCGTAACATACATACACGGCAAGTTAAATAAAAGCTTTTAAAAAGGCTCGGAAGATTATGAGTAAGTATAGAATGAATTGTAGAGCTAACTCGTTCAATAGTATCGATAGAATTAAGCTGTATCATAATCTTCGTCACTGAACCATTTGGGGAGGGAGCCGTAGACAGCATTTTTGAGTCTTGATGGATTCTCGGTATCTCTTTCGAAGTTTTTGCATCGGGGTACTGAAACCAAATGATGGAGAGACTTTTTAACAGGTATTTTTTTTGTTATAGGAGCTTGTGGTCATAGTTGCCTAGTGGTTAAAGAGCCAACCTCTCAAGTATGAGTGCGTGGGTTCGATAAGGTCAGGCAAGTACCAATGCAACTTTTCTAAGTTTGTATGTACTTTCTAAAGTATATCTTGGACACCAATGACTGTGTTTCGGATGGCGCGTTAAACTGTAGGTCCCGGCTATCATTGAACATCCTTGGCAGTCGTTAGTGGGTAGTCAGAAGCCAGTAAGTCTGACGCCAGTCTAACCAAGGGGTATTGGGTTGCCCGGGTAACTGGGTTGAGGAGATCAGATAGGCAGTCGCTTCTTGTATAACACTGGTACTCAGCTGAATCCGGTTAGACTGGAAGCCGACCCCAACGTAGTAGGGAAAAGGCTCGGGAGATGATAGGATCTCGTCTAAGTAACAGCCACGAGTGAAGATTGGTCTTTATCTTAAGACGACATGAATAAGAAGGGAGTGGATGTAAATATGACGGCTGACGGAGAAGAATGGAAGCGGAAAGCATATTGCAACGATCCTAAATAACACACGTCCTGGTCTCCAGTAACTTATGATGGCGTCCAGGCCAATTATCGGTTACGTCGGCCGTACTCTTTTATGGAGATCAGCCAGCTGCGCAGGACATATTATAGAGCACAAGCATTCGCGCGGACACAGGTGCACTCTCTATTCCCTCACTCTCATAGTCCGATGGGACGGCAATCCGACACAACCGGATCACAAGCAGAGCCGACACCAACGTGCGACGTGCACGGGTGAATCAATCATCAACTTCCACACTCCGGTCTGCTTTATGAATGTTTCTCAAAACCCACAAAGAGATTTCGGCCCGACACCGAATCGAACCCGAGACCCCGTGCACAGCAGTCGCGCCTTGCGACTACTAGACCAACGAGGCAGTAACTTATACAAGTTTCTTGTCAAATATTTTTCCCGCCATTCCATTCAAAATTTCAACTGTCATGTCTGTCAAATTATATTTTTTTTATTCTTCGTTAATATTGTTTAAGGCGTAATAAATCCAATTTCTACGATTAACATAGCTGCTAATTAAGCATACTCGTTCATTAAAATCATTAATGAGTGTTTGTAGCTAATTGATTAGATATTCTTTGACGGATAAAATTATTAGATTACATTCACAAATCTCAATCTCATTTATTCAAACTTGGCTGTAAAACAGCACTTTTTGAACGTCAAAAATTACAAAAGACACCCCCCAAAACGTCCATCCTTCACCACTTCCTATGTGTTTTAGCTGGGAAGAAGAAGTGGTGCAACAAACTTCCCAGCAAAAACACACAGGAAATGGGGAAGGGTGGCCGTTTTGGGGGCTGTACTCAGCTGCAACTGGTTAGGCTGGAAGCCGACCCCAACATACCTTGGGAAAAGGCTAGGGAAATTATGGGTTTATATTCAAGAAATATGGCAATGCGGCCAGCCTTTTGGGCACGATCCCCGCTGACAGCGATGCGGATGAATTTTTTGATGTATATTTTAATTAGTCTCTTTTTTATTTTCTTTGATTATATAGTTTTATTAAGTTTGTAAATATAGCGTTTAGAAATAGATTATACATCCATTATATTATTTTCCGATCAAACACGTAACATTGCGCAGTTCATATTATTGAGTTATTATTCAATTTTATTGATCAATAAATATATTTCACAATGATATTGATAGTCTAACGCCGAGGCCGCTTAAGAGAGGATTTAAAAATGGAACAAAAGAAAAAAAACATAGATAATATAGAACCGATTTATTTCAAATTCCCAACGAAAAAACAAATATTTTTTAACAATTTACGGCCGAAATTAATAACCTATCTATCCGTTGTTTTGCTTACTAGAGATTGAATTCCGACATTAGCCCCATATGATTTGTGTCAAATTCCTATCTCTAGTAAGCAAAACAACGGATAGATAGGTTATTTATTTCGGCCGTCAGTAGCAGTCTTCTTCTAACAAGAAGAGGTGTCAGAATCAGAAACAACACCACCAGAAGATAGGCCAGAAGACGTCAGCGAAGATGAGGAAGATATAGACCCACTTGAACTCTTCTTACTATCAGAAGAATCAGAATTAGTAGACCCTAACGTGTTACTAGAAGATTCTCCTGTTTCCGAAGATGTCGGTAACCTGATGCCTATGCCTCGAAGGGTGTCCTTCGGTACCTTTTCGAAGCAACTGGGGTCAGCTAGAAAAATAGTACACGCGTATTGGTATTTAAAAAATAATAGATATCAAAAATCTAAAGACCCATGATAAATGATATTTATTTTGCAAATAGGTTGAACTCAACACTTTTACACGTCATTTATACAAAACGAGATGAGGTCGGCATTTCCTAACTGACTACCTTGAGAAGAAACGCCGAAACAAACTCAAGGGTCACAGTCTCTTTTAAAGTCCAGACATAAAAAAAGATTACATAATTAAGTAAGGATGTGCATGATTTTAAATGTCCTAGAAATAATAAAACTGGGATGATGACTAGGTCAAAAAATAAAATACTTTATCATATTCAATTTCTAAAACATCTTAAAATAATTTCAGTTTCATTTATAGTTTTGAACCGAAAATTGTTTTCATTTTTGTATTGATAATACAATCGAAATAATTATACGGCTTGATGAAAAAATCTATGACGTCAAAACTAAGTATTCTCATACAAATTGCATACAAAGTAACCGTTATTGACAGTTCAATAAAAGTAATGAATTTGACTAGTTGTCATCTACTGTATTACCCTGAGAGTGGGACCAGATAGGTAATATTAAGTCCATGGTGGGACCACTCAAAACGTGGGCGCGTATACAGGGTGTAAGGGACAGCCCTCCGCAGACTGATGGGGTGAGTTCAGTATACCGTACTAAGAAGACTGGTTCATGAAATTGTTTCAGTAACGTTATGGAAATGCAATAGAACTGATTTGTTTCACAAAAAAATTACTGCTGATTTCACGCGTCGTTCGTTACGATTATTTTAAAATCCATTGCTGGATTTTTAATTCTTAAATAAATAAGTATCTATACATTATAATAAAATCGTAGAAAAGTCAAAACTGTACATTGATTTTTTTTTAAAGAATACTTGGGGCGTGATCTACAATCGATATCGAAGCCAAAAATATAGTTTTTAGAATTTTTGTCTGTTTGTCTGTATGTCCATGATAATCTCAAAAAGTACTGCATGGATTTGCTTCAAATTCGGCATGAATATAACTAAAAGGTCGGGTCAACATATAGGCTACATATTATCACGCTATCTCTACGGGGGGTTAATGTTTAATCACTTAATGCCCACGCGGACGACGTCGCGAGCAACAGCTTGTATGAATATAAAAAAAGAATACTGTCATTTCTCTCATTTATTTGAAGAAGAATACGTATTCGAAGATGTAGAATCTGATGAGGAATATGAAGAAGAATGTTCTGACTCCGAAGAACTGTATGTATTTATAGAAGAAGTTCCCAAATAAGAGTCGTATCTGTCAGATTTTGACATCTCATTGGATGAAAGAAAGCATCCCAGCTTTTGCACGCTGTCATCTTCCGCGTTACATCGCGTGCCTAAAAAGATATAAAAAAATAGATACGATAATCTATATAGGGTGACTGGTAATTAGTGACCGATATTTAAACACGTGATTGTATCTACTCATGATTACAAACGACTTTCCCAAAGAAACTTTTTTATTTATTAACTGACAACGCGGCGCGGGGCCTCGCCGCTAACAGCTGATCGGGCGACGGCGCGGGCGAAATTTGAATTTTGCTGTAATGATAAAAAAAGTTACAAAAAATGTTTCTTCGGGAAAGTTGTTTGTAATCATGAGTACAATCACGTGTTTAAATATCGGTCACTAATTACCTGTCACCCCATATACTATACATAAATGATAAATGATATTTATTTTGCAACAGGTTGAAATCAACACTTTTACACGTCAACACATTTTTTTTATAAAAAACGAGATGAGGTCGGCATTTCCTAACTGACTGCCTTGAGAAGAAACGCCGAAACAAACTCAAGGGTCACAGTCTCTTTTAGAGTCCAGACATAAAAAGAGATTACATACTTAAGTATGGATGAGCAATGTAGGCTTGTGTCTGAAATGACCTTTTGAGGATAGTGTCATACAAGTTTGAATAGACGAATGAACAGGGGAAAGTGTCATATAAGGTGTTATAAAAATATCTGCCACGGCTTCGATGGGAGATAGTATTGTGTTTATAGATTACTATAGTGAAGAAATATCGTACCCCGGAACAGTTAATTCAATTTAGCATTGGCTCTACGCTGCATAACGTGGTTCACAATTTATACGTAATTTTTTTTGTGTATGAAAAAAAAAATATGATAAGTAATCTCTAATTTATCTTCACTTTAGTTGTCTCCAGTCTAACCTGGATGCAACTGAGTACCAGTGTGCCACATTGAGCGACTGCCTATCTGATCTCCTCAACCCAATTACCTACATAACTCGATACCTCTTACTAAGACTAGTTGTAACACTTTCTGGCTTCTGACGACCCGTAACAACTGCCAAAGATGTACAAATGACAGCCGGAACACAACAATTTAACGTGCCTTCCGAAACACGTATGGACAGACCGCGCCACGCGTTGCTCTACCTTATATTCGATCGACTCGTGCGGCTGTTACTTAGCCACGAGCTCCTTAAGTTTTGCTAAGTGATTAATTACGCATTGTTACACATGATTATCAAGCTTATGAGCATGCACGATGCGCTAACCATAGATAATATCTATGATAATATTCGCGCAGATACAGATGCACTCTCTATTCCCTCACTCTCATAGTCCGATGGGACGGCAATCCGACACGACCGGAGAGAGATCACAAGCAGGACCGACACCAACGTGCGACCCGATGCTCGGGTGTAGCTATCACCTACTTTCACACTCCTGGCTGCTTTATGAAAGTCTCTCAAAACCCACAAAGTTATTTCGGCCCAACTAGGCCAATAATATCGGGAGACCTTTTTCACACACGGTCGGTTAGCCCCAAGGTAAGCTATTGATTAGCTTGTGTTATGGGTACCAACACTACTGATATACTAGATATACTTTACACATTTATAATTAACAAATACATATTATAACACCCAGACCACAGCCAACAAGCATGCTCATCACACAAATGTCGACCGTGCCGGGAATCGAACCCGGGACCCTCAGCTTTGTAGTTTAGCGTGGTAACTATTGCAAAGTCGTCGTAAAGAGGTTATTAATTACCTTCTAGATTATTCCTGTCTCTGCATATAATAAAGTGAAGTATTCTATCACTGTCCCCGGGTTCTGCTATGCGCCCCTTTGGTTTCATATCAGGGTCTGAGAGATACGGGGCGGAGAGCACGCAGGGATAGCGAGACACCAGCTCAAGTTCTGAAAATATAAAAACATCATCATCATCCTCCTGCCCTTATCATCTCCCGAGCCTTTTCTAAGCTATGTTGGGGTCGGCTTCCATTCTAACCGGATTCAGCTGAGTACCAGTATTTTACAAGGAGCAACTGCCTATCTGACCTCCTCAACCCAGTTACCTGGGCAACCCAATACCCCTTGGTCGGACTTACTGGCTTCTGACTACCCGTAACGACTGCCAAGGATGTTCAATGACAGCCGGGACCTACAGTTTAACGTGCCATCCGGACACAGCCATTGGTGTCCAAGATATACTTAGAAAGTATATACAAACTTAGAAAAGTTGCATTGGTACTCGGAATCAAACCCACGCCCTCACACTTGAGAGATTGGCTCTTTAACCACTAGGCAACCACGACTTTCCTTATCTCATCCTCCTGCCCTTATCCCAAGTTTTATAGGTCGGCACAGCATGTTTTTGTCTTCCACGCTCTTCTATCTGCCGTCATCTCACAAGTTACATTCTTTCTAGCCATATCAACTTTCACGCAATCCATCCATCGTTTCTTTGGTCGTCCCCTTCCTCTATATCCATCCACATTCATGTTCAAGACCTTCCTCACAACATGATCCTCATTCCTCCGCATTACATACCCATACCATGCTTTTTATCATTTATCAATGCACAAAAGCATTAGCACCGACACAGGTGCACTCTCTATTCCCTCACTCTCATAGTCCGATGGGACGGCAATCCGACACGACCGGAGAGAGATCACAAGCAAAAATCATCTACCAAATAAACTAACTGGAACTCATTCGTAGAAGGTGGAACGCCCAGGGTCTGCCTGAGCTACGGGTTATTCACAAGAGTTACCGTGGCCCTTGCACACAGGGACCTCTCGAAGGAACATAGTGGGATTTAGTAAGAGTCTGATACCTCCAGCTGCACCCTCAGCGGGGTCATTTGATGATTTCCAACGAAAAAAAAGGGGGTGAAACGCCCCATGTTTTCTTTCGGCCTTTTGTCGTATTTTCTGATTAAAAACAAACAAAAGATACCTACCTTCATCATCATGGTTGCATTTAAACATTCTCATGTGACATAAGCTGAGGAATGTCTTGAAGATGCCATGCTGACAGCGCGCGCACACCATTACGTCACGAGACGGGCAGGCGGTAGGGCATACGACAACCTCGTCATATTCTTTCCTATCTGTGGAGGATACAATACTTGGTAGGTATTTACATAATAGGGTATTTGCCTGTGTTTGATTTTGTACAAATATTTTAACAAACTCAAACTCATTTATTCAAACTTGGCTGTAAAACAGCACTTTTTGAACGTCAAATATTACAAAAGACAGCCCCCAAAACGCCCACCCTGAACCACTTCCTATGTGTTTTTGCTGGGAAGAAGAAGTGGCGCAACAAACTCCCCAGCAATAAAAAACAAAACAAATAAACACACGCACAAGGAACATTTTTTCTGAAAACAGCGTCAAAATAGGGTGACTCTTTTTTTTTAATTATTCATTTATCAAAAGCAACATTTTACAAAACCAAAAACGGAAATAATTTTTGAAATCCGTTGAGAAATAAGTAATTTATAAACCTTACAATAGTCAAACAGTTGAATAACAGAAAAAGGCTGCACATACAAGCTTGTGACGTCAACGCTATTTGATCACGCATGTGCAAAAGAGATAGCAAGATGTCCCCACTATGATCCCACTCTTCATCATACGAATATAAAAAATGTTGATTGCTGCTCCATTTATCAACCAATTTTGACGCTGTTTTCAGAAAAATGTTCCTTGTGCGTGTGTTTATTTGTTTTGTTAAAAATTTTGTACAAAATCAAACACAGGCAACTACCCTATTAAAACTAAATATTTTCGTATCATTTAATGCTTAGAACACACATACCTGCCTCTGACAGCAAATCTAGAAAAGAGAATGATATATTATATTTACCAATCATTATATTAAAAAAATCACACAGGTCAAAATTAGAACCTCCTGTTTTTGAGTCGGTTAAGGCACTAAACCCTTACCCTGAGTGTAGCAAATTCTTTTCCGAAAACAGCATCGAAATCGGTTCAACCGAACGCGAGAAATTCGCGGAGAAACCTACATACATGCATACATTATCATCTCCTGAGCCTTTTCCCAACTATGTTGGGGTCGGCTTCCAGTCTAACCGGATTCAGCTGAGTACCAGTGTTTTACAAGGAGCGATTGCCTATCTGACCTCCTCAACCCAGTTACCCGGGCAACCCAATACCCCTTGGTTAGACTGGCGTCAGACTTACTGGCTTCTTCTTCTTACGCGTAACGACTGCCAAGGATGTTCATTTAGTCGTGATGGCCTAGTGGTTAAAGCACCAACCTTTCCAGTATGAGGGCGTGGGTTCGATTCAAGGTCAGGCAAGTACCAATGTAACTTTTCCAAGTTAAACATACTTTCTAAGTATATCTTGGACACCAATGACTGATTAAAGGTGAAGGAAAACATCTCGAGAAAACCTGGACTATAAAGTCTGAAATCACCAACCCGCATTGAGCAAGCGTGGTGATTAACGCTCAATCCTTCTCCGTGGGAGAGGAGGCCTGTGCTCAGCAGTGGGACGATAAAAAGGCTGTGATGATTTAGGGTTGAACTACATCTGGCAGCACGGAATCGCCTTTTCCATCGCCTTTTCTCTTTCCGTTGCTTAGAACTGCCATTTGCTAGACCGAGACAGAAAGCATAATGCGATAGCACGCGGCGGAATCCTCGAGGCGATCGGCTGTCTCGGTCTAGCAAATGGCAGTTCTAAGCAACGGAAAGAGAAAAGGCGATGGAGAAGGCGATTCCGTGCTGCCAGATGTAGTTCAACCCTAAAACTACCTGCGCTGTAGTTAGTAGATTCCATGGACAGCATGGGGAACACAGTGCTGGCATGATTCCTCTCTCCAGTTTTCATAGGGAGACTGCCATGATCCCAATGTAAACCCTCATCATCAGCTGAAACAAACTCAAACTCAAAATAATTTTTTTTTACAAAATAATAAAACCGACTTCAAAAACACTGAAAAGTGAAAAAAAAAGCTTTTAAGTACATCGCTCTAGAAGTTGGTGTCCAAATAAATACAGTATTACAGTTGCAACGTCTTGACACCGACTTCTAGAGCGATGTACTTAAAAGCTTTTTTTTTCACTTTTCAGTGTTTTTGAAGTCGGTTTTATTTTTTTGTAAAAAAATTTAATCTTTTTAGTATTAGGTCCAAAATCTTGTTTCTCACTCCATACCTTCTATAATAGCTATCATAACTCAAGTTTGTGGGAAATTCTCATTAACCGGCCCTTTATTATAACATCATCCACATACACATCGTCCACATAAATCAAACAAATGCTCATAAAATAAAAAGTACTGAACCAAATTGGATGAAATATTTATGGGACCAAATGACAAGTATACTGCATCGAACAAAAAAAGAATTACACAAATCGGACTAGAAACCTCGGAGTAATCGGTGTACATACATAAAAAAAACATACCGGCCGAATTATTGAGAACCTCCTTTTTTTTGGGAGTAAGTTAAAAATGGTAGGTAGATGTTGATATACGTTACCATGTATTTTTGGGATCATCAAGTCTTTATTAGTTTCATCCAGGTCTATTCGGTGACCAGCGATACCTGAAATCGTATATTAGGTAATAAGCTGTTGCCCGCGACGTCGTCCGCGTGAGTGATTAAACATTCACCCTACCACCGTACGCGATAGCGTGATAATATGTAGCCTATATGTTGACCCGACCTCTTAGTTATATTCATGCCAAATTTGAAGCAAATCCATGCAGTACTTTTTGAGATTAGCCCGGACATACATACATACAGACAAAAATTGAAAAAACTATATTTTTGGCTTCGATATCGATTGTAGATCACGCCCCAATTGTTCTTTGTAAAAAATATTCAATGTACAGTTTTGAGTTTTCTACGATTTAATTATATGTAATAGATAGATAGATTAACACGTGCTGATCATCATCACACAGGCCTCCTCTCACACAGAGAAGGATTGAGCGTTAATCACCACGCTTGCTCAATGCGGGTTGGTGATTTCACACTTTATAGTCCAGGTTTCCTCGAGATGTTTTCCTTCACGAAAGTTGTTGGTAATCACGAGTACAATCACGTGTTTAAATATCGGTCACTAATTACCAGTCACCCAATATATAAATAAATTAAAAGAAAAAACTTTTTTTAAAAAGCTTTTATAGTCCGCCATATTGGATTTAGAATAACGTCAAACGTTATTTTTTAAGTCACTCTCAATAAGCCCTTTCATTTGATACCCATATTGTTGAAATTCATTAAAAATAACTACTCCGCCATCTTGGACGGTCCGCCATATTGGATTTAGAATGACGTCATAAAACATATCTTGCATTGTCATCCAAACTGAACGTGAATACAAAATTTCAGTTCAATCGGTTGAAGATATCTACTTCAAAATTGAGTTCAAAGAATCCACCGTAACATACATACACGGCAAGTTAAATAAAAGCTTTTAAAAAATCATACCTTTAGATATTTTTGTCCGTTCATCGGAATGAGCTCTACTGTAGAGCTTAGAGTTAATTTTCGATGCGGACCCTCTCTCAAGTACGGTATTAGGTACTATATTCTTGGCTCTATCATTTCTATGAAGCTTGCTGTCACCAGAAATCATGTTCGACGCTTCATTCTTCAAATGCCTCAATTTAAGAAGTAACTCCTCATCAGCTGTGGACTCCTTGACAACGTTCAACCTGCTCGCAATATTCTTGGCTGAAAAGTATATAGAATTCTTTACTTAGACAATCTCCCGAGCCTTTTCTCAACTATGTTGGGGTCGGCTTCCAGTCTAACCGGATTCAGCTGAGTACCAGTGTTTTACAAGGAGCGACTGAGTTACCCGGGCAACCCAATAACCCTTGTTTAGACTGGCGTCAGACTTACTGGCTTTGTTTAAAATCAAACACACTCAAATACTCTATTAATGCCAGTCTTTCCCAAGGGGTATCAGGTTACCCAGGTTGGGAGGTTGCTTTTGAACGCCATAGTCACGTATAGATGACAAGCCAAAAAGTGCCCAGCACGCCACGGGCACGAATACATGACAGACTTTTAAAGTTCAAAATTAATAGTCAGTTTCAATCGATATAATTCCGAACTCACTTCTATATTGTAGGTATTTATGGATGAATTATTAGCTTGGCGTTGAGGGCAAGTCTTTCTTTTTTTGACGTGGTAGTGAAAAGGTTAAGGAGATCAGATAGGCAGTCTAATAGCACACTGGTATTCAGCTGCATCCAGTTAGACTGGAAACCGACCCCAACACAACTTGTGATAATGCTAGGCAAATGATGTTTTTTGAAGTCAGCTTTTTTTTTAAACTGCTAGGTTATATTATAAATATGTGTATGACTTGTAAATTTTTCATACCTGTGTGTATGCTTTCCGCTCGATGTGTTCCTGTGAAATATAATAATAAATATCGGTCTTCATAATGTAGTTTTTTTTACAGGTCACGTAAAACGTTCAAAGTATATATTATATACTTTGTTGATCCTGTAACCATATTATGGTTATGAAAAGAGACTGCGTTTATGGGCAAGAATTCAGAAAGACTAGAACTATCATGGGGCGCCAACAGGGACTTTTGTTGGGCGCCAGTAAGGACTCGTGCTGGGCGCCAAGTTTGTTTGATATGTTTTTTGCTGTGGATTGTTTTTTTTTATGTTAATGAAAATATTACTTTTCTTACTAAATTGTGTTATAAGAAGTCAATAATAAGGTGATTCTTGTAAAGGAAATTTATCTCTCTGGAATAATTAATCTCTCTGTACCTAAAAAACTATGGTTAGTATAAATGGCCGAAACACACTATAATACTTTTAAACCTTACTATGGAGTAATTAGTTTATTTATATCTAAAAATATAAAATAACATACACCTATGATACCATACCTACAAGATTTACATTAAAAAAACTTAAAAACGTCGAAAGTTCTTTCCCATAGCAGTCTACTATGAGGGAGTGCCCAAGAGGCTGACAGTATTGTCTCGTTAAAAGGCAATGAATTTTATAGAAAAAGAAATATAATTATAAAATAAAAAATAATACTTGCCATTTTTCCCAGCTGTAACATAAATTAAATCTTACATTATTCGAAACATTTTACTAACCTAGCCTAAAGTATTTTTTTTTTTATATTGATTATCCAAAAGGAAAATAACTAACTAAATGCTTATAATAATTAAATAACTCGAAAACATTTCCTTAATAAATTAACACAACAAACTATTAAATAAAATAATAACTTGAAAAAAAAGACAATTTAAATTAAAAATCATTATACGCAATTTATTCGTTTAAAATATAATATTATGTATGACAATCTAGTTTGGCCTAAAATATTGAAACATGTTTTTTTCGTTACCTCCAAAGTTACAGACAGCACATCAATCAATTTTCAATTTTATTTTCTTTTTATCACTACATAGTATAAAACAAAGTCGCTTTCTCTGTCCCTATGTCCCTTTGTATGCTTAAATCTTTGAAACTACGCAACGGATTTTGATGCGGTTTTTTTTAATAGATAGAGTGATTCAAGAGGAAGGTTTATATGTATAATTTTAGTAATCTATAAAAATATTATTATGTAAATACCACAAAATATGTTTTGCTAAGGTAACAGACGGAGTAATAAGAATGTATGTATATATTTCTATCGCCTAATACCTCTTGTTTGCTACGTAACTACGTATAAGTAAAGCTCTTTAGGGATTTTGTCAAAAAGTTCCGGTGCCCAGGGATCCTTAAACGGGTGTTTATGTACCCCAAACTTCCTCGTAGTCTGATCCGGGTCTGAGAAATAATATCCAATTGGGTAGTTGACTAGGTCAAGAATAAAATCCTTTATGATATCAATTGTGTAAAACATCTTAAAATAATGTCACTTTCATTTTATCATTCTAATGAAAAAAAAAATAATAATTTAAGTAAAATAAGTATATGGCTTGATGTGAAAAAAAAGTGACGTCATAGATCTTACCTTCATACAAATTGCATACAAAGTACCGCTTTGACAGTTCAATAAAAGTAATGAATTTGACTAGTTGTCAACTTGCCTATAAGCTTCGTTTTGATAACGGCTTCGACGAGTATTTTGACATAGGAACGGTTTTTGTATACACTTGAAAGTGGAGACCTTGGTCACATATAGTATACGGCTTTTTTTACTACCCCACTGTAGGGTATAAACCTTTCACAGGCGGGGCCCATTAGGGCCAAGGTCTGCCTGGAGTGAGGGTTTTCATTCAGAAGGAATGGACGTTAATAACCACGCTTGCTGGAGACGACATTTTCATACATCGCAAGTCTATATTTAATCACGATTTTTAGAGTCTACTGAACGGATTATGAAAATTCTTTCGCCGGTATGCGACTCACTCGAGACTTGAATTAATCTGCGATACACAGAGACTTTTTGGTGATATAGAAACTCACCGTTATATTTATTCATTTCTTCTACTTTTGTTGGGTCTCCGAGAGGTTGAACTCCTGATTCTGTTGTAGCTACAAAACATAACTTCAGAATAGAGATCCGCCAGCTTAGCATGAAATAGTGCATGCATATTTACGCGGACACAGGTGCACTCTCTATTCCCTCACTCTCATAGTCCGATAGGACGAAAATCTGTCACGACCGGAGAGAGATCAGGCGCAGGATCGACAGCAACGTTCTCTCAGAATCACGGATTTATCAATCACTAACTTCAGGCTGCTTTTGTGACATTTTCTTAAAACCCACTAAAAAATGCAGCCCGAGCCGTGAAACCCGAGACCGCGTGCACAGCAGCCGCGCCATGTGAATACTAGACCAGTGAGGCAGTACTTTAAGAGTTAAACCACGAAAGGTGGCCTTGTATGCGTCTCCCGTCGGCCGACAGCATTCCACACGGTTGGCGCCGACCAAGGACGCGGGCTATTGCTATACGCTCTCGACCAAGGTCGTTCAAAGCCGTTTGACTCAGCCCACATCTGGTCGACCGACCAACATCTACGCGGTAGATTTTCACACCAACTGGACCAAGGTGACCTCTGTTGGCGATTGGTTTGGGTCTTGTAGAAGGCCTTTATAATTGGGTATATCGTCCTATTTCAAACAACAATATAATAAGAGTATACTCACGATGATCCCTTAAGACTCTTCTCTTCACTCGTTTATTAACTTTACCTGTTGAAAATTAACAAAAAGTATAGCATTCGTTTCAACCGATTCCCGAAAAAGGAAGGGCTTCTCAATTCAGTCGGTATGTTTTTTATATGATATTATTAAATACAGACATGTGTGTATCCTACTGCTAAGTTAAATAATAATGAAAAGAAAAAAACATATATAAAAACACATGAGTGTTGTTTTACTAAAATAATTTAAAAAGAACAGTGAACTATATCAAATAATCGGACGCCAGAAAAGAACGTTTAGACGCCAGCTTAGGGAAGTTATGCACGGAGGCTAGGAAAATAGTGTATGCCTAATGGGTAGCTTTTTGAGTTACCATATAATTATTAATTGACCTATTGTATCACCAAAATGCACACTAATAAATACTTTGACTTTGATATCAACCTACATATATCTGTAAAATTTATTTAATAGATTTTCAACCTTATCACAATACTGGAAGACTAATATTCGATTGGTAAAATTTTATAGTGTCGGGTAGTTGACCGGCTGGCGTCTGTGCATTTGTATCTGTATCTGGTAGAATGTAAACTTACTTGTTTTATTCTTCTTAGTAGGAACGCCATCACTTTCAACATGCCCGCAATATTTCATTGGAACTATTTTTGCTTCGACATCTGGAATACGCAAAACATCAATAAGTAAAGTGTACTTTTTTGACTCCTTCATTACTTCGTGGGTAGCTAAACCTTCGATATTTCAAGATTTAACTTTAATAGATACTAGATAAGCTGATTAGCTACAAGTGTATTGCTATATTACTATCCTTGACACCTATATTGGCTTTGTTTAATTCTGTATCTTACATTTTTTGTGTAACCGTCGGTATTCCAAAAAAATAATAGCCAGGGCCGCTGTAACTTTTGTAAACAATCCAGATAGATAGCCCATTTATCGAGGAATGCTGTAGTTTACTTTTTATCCAGGTGCGCGGAGTTGTTCCTGCGACATGCAGGTGAAATTACTGGCGGAAGCTAGTGTAACATACTTGAGTGGTTGGTGCTTCAACGATTAGGTACTTGTTATCCTATAAAGGTATACAACTCACCATCGTGACATTTAATATAGTCCAATTCACATTTGTTTACAACGATTATGTGAACATCGATGCCAAGATCTTGGCGTCTCAATTTCACGCATTGCGGCTCTTCAACGGCAGCGCATTTTATTTTCTTACATTTATCGTTTAGCTTTGGCACAACTAATTTTCTGCGTAACTTCGATAACGCTTTTTCGCTGTTCAGCGCTTGTATCACTTGAAAAATAATAAGAATATGATGAACATTTCAAGCTCATCATCATCTCCCGGCGCTTTTCCCAACTATGTTGGGTCGGGTCGGCTTCCAGTCTAACCGGATTCAGCTGAGTACCAGTGGAAGGAGCCAAGGAGCGACTGCCTATCTGACGTCATCAACCCAGTTACCCGGGCAACCCATAACAATTTTATAAGGACGCCTACTGCACCATTAAATTATTTTAAGGTCGCCAGATTACTAGGGCGCCAGGTAGGGACGAGTGAGATACAAGACTAGATGCGTGATTGTAAGCTTGGAACCGTTTTTGTGACGTCTTTTCCTCCCTGTTATAAATTTAGACAAGCTTATATTGAACTTGCAATGTTTGGAAGCTTATTTTGTAGTATTTTATTCAACTACATTCGTCGTACTTCGTAGTTCGAACAATATTTGTCACGAAAGACGTTGATAAATATTGTGCCATGTTTTGCTTATTATATTTTACCATTAATTATTAAAAAAATAACGTACCCATAAGAAATACAAAAACATAGATTTTCATTTTAATTACGCAAAGAAATAACGGATTTTATTTTTATTTATTTGTTACGCAAAACATTGAAAGCTGAATCTGACCGGTAATTAATTATTATTTTATGGTTCGCCATAATACAAAAGTCAATCTTGGATGAAATGGAATGAAATGAAAATTAATGAAGCCATGAAATTATATTATCGTGGTCATCACAATGCGCGTATGTGATTTTTAAAGTCAGAAAATAAAAAAAAAAGACATATTTTATTATTTTCTAGGACTTGCAAGAAGAGAGTGTGCGGAGAAAAATCCTTTTATTGTGCAAGCATTCAAAAAAATATTACTATATTAGAAATGTTGATTCAGTTTTTTGGGGACTATTAATTAAGGTTTCTCATCAATTAACGGCATTAAAAAAATCTCGCAAGTAGGAGTATGATCTCTAAGAAACCCAAACTCAAATAATAAAAATGCGGTTAAAGACATAAGTAAAACTTTTTATTATGTGAATTTTTATAATGTTCTATTATAATTAAGTTTATTTAAACAACTGCCTCCTGTTCTACAAAAATATTGCTAAATACTCGCAAAAATTCGTTTAAGCACGGGCTTTTGGAAGCTTTCTACTAAATGAGGCTGACAACCCGATTTTGACATTGACAGATAAGCAAAAACTACCAAAACATTGCGAAAACTTATAAAAATATGGGTTAGGTTAGAAGTTATTAGAACAGTTAATTTAATAACGGTAATTACACGCTAAAGTAAAGAAAAGCAGCATGGATGAGTTCTTATCAGCAACGTTAACAAAATTGGTAACATTCCTTAGAATATTTTATACAATTTTACTTCACAACGAAAGAATTGGATCGTGTAGAAAATAATTACAAATTTCGTCATTCAAGTGGTTAATGCTAATTTTGAGACATGCCCAGATGTTTTTCGCCCTATTATTAGGCGTTCTATGCGATGGAAATGAGAAACTAGGCATTTATAAGATTTTTCCCAACAGCTATGACGATAGAAAGTAGCTATTAGCAATTCACAGATTCTTAGAAATTATATGAGACTACTCCAAGAGTTATATCCCGAAAAGTTATACAATATTTGTCACACATTCACACAACGTCATCTAGTCCCAAACTAAGCAGAGCTCGTACTGTGGGTACTAGACAACTGATAAACGTACTTATATACTTTTCTTTTGTAAATACACACATATTATACATAGGAACACCCAGACTAAGTCAAACACCCATGTTCATGCACACATAATGTTTCACTTATGCGGGGATCAAACCTACAAACTCTAGTATGGAAAGTACACTAACTCATATGCCATTTGGTCGTTTACTTTTTAACCTTTTGACCACCACATCATAAAAATAAGACATGCCCTCAGCACCAAGCTAAGAATTCATCCATAAATACCTACAATATAGTAGTGAGTTTGGAATTATATCGATTGAAACTCAATATTAATTTTGAACTTTAAAAGTCTATCATGCAGTCGTGACCGTGGCGTGCTGGGCACTTTTTGGCTTTTCATCTATGCATTTCTAAAGGTTAAATGAAAATTCCCAAATCAAAATCTATTTTATTTTTTTCAGAACTATAAAGTCTATAATGAATTGAACCTCATTATAGGCAATGAGAGCTGTGATCTGGACTCCGCAGTCAGCGCTATTGTGTATGCTACCTACCTATCTTGGCAACATAATCAATTGAAATGCAAAGTATGTACAAAAGCTTATCGAGAGGGTACACTGATAAAAGATGATATTTTTATCCCGATCTTGAATGTGGAGAGAGCTGATTATGATCTGAAGACGGAAGTTGTGTGTTTGTTGAAGGAAAAAGGGATTTCTGCTAGTAATTTGGTATTTAGGTAAAGTATTTTAGTTTTCTATAGCAATATTATAAAGCTTAAGAGTTTGTTTGTTTGAATGCGTTAATCTCACAGGAAGTGTCTGCCTGGGCTGCGGGTTGTCCGCAAGAGTTACCGTGGCCCTGGCACACAGGGACCCCTTGAAGGAACATAGTAGGTTTTAACCAGTAAGAGTCTGACACTCACTTATAATAAATAAATGAAAATCACTTCTTTTTTAAACATATATCATCAGCCTTTTTACCGTCCCACTGCTGGGCACAGGCCTCCTCTCACGCGGAAGGATTGAGCGTTAATCACCACGCTTGCACAATGCGGGTTGCTGATTTCAAACTTTATAGTCCAGGTTTTCTCGAGATATTTTCCTTCACCTTTAATCAGTCATTGGTGTCCAAGATATATTTAGACAATACAAACATTAATTTTAGAAAAGTTATTATTCACATATATTTACAAACTTAACAATTACTTATAGGAAGAAAATAAAAGACTACAATTTATTAAAATAACTAGCGACCCGCCCCAGCTTCGCACTGGTAATGTAAGCGGGAAAAATGAAATTATTTACGACATCACATTAGAAACCTCAAAACTAACAGTACTTCTCCACTATTTAATGGATGTTATCCTACTATTATTATAAAGGCGAAAGTTTGTAAGTATGGATGTATGGATGTTTGTTACTCTTTCACGTAAAAACTACTGAATGGATTTGAATGAAACTTTACCACAATATAGCTTATACATCAGAATAACATATAGGCTACTTTTTATCCGGGTATGGAAAGTACTTCCCTCAGAAAGCGGGTGAAACCGCTGGCGGAAGCTAGTTATACATATAAACCATCCTCTTGAATCACTCTATCTATTAAAAAAACCGCATCAAAATCCGTTGCGTAGTTTCAAAGATTTAAGCATACAAAGGGACATAGGGACAGAATAAATTAAAAGAAAAATCTTTTTTTAAAAAGCTTTTATAGTCCGCCATATTGGATTTAGAATGAAGTCAAATTATTTATTAAGTCACTCACAATAAGTCCTTTCATTTGATGCCCACATTGTTAAAATTCATTAAAAATAACTACTCCGCCTCTTGGACGGTCCGCCATATTGTATTTAGAATGACGTCATATAACATATCATGCATTGTCATCCAAACTGAACGTGTATACAAAATTTCAGCTCAATCGGTTGAAGATATCTACTTCAAAATTGAATCCACCGTAACATACATACACGGCAAGCTAAATAAAAGCTTTTAAAAAGCGACTTTGTT
The DNA here is from genome assembly GCA_958496145.1 of Heliothis peltigera. Lineage (NCBI taxonomy): Eukaryota > Metazoa > Arthropoda > Insecta > Lepidoptera > Noctuidae > Heliothis > Heliothis peltigera. The sequence continues at coordinate 4,223,126 of OY292351.1, forward strand.
TTATACTATGTAGTGATGATGATGCATCAAAAAAATTCATCTGCATCGCTGATTTATTTTTTTCTGTTTCAGAGACGTCCACAGCTTGCCAGATTTGCTGAACAGCTCCAAGTCCAAAGTGGTGTTGGTAGACCATCATGTCTTAGCCAAGAAGGATGAGTTCCTAGCTCCGTTTGTCTCTGAAATTATTGATCACAGGTGAGTAGGACTAGCTCAAAGCTTTGTCCAGGTTACTCCGAACCTGGGCTGCAGTGTTGTTTGCCGGTGTTACCGTGGCCCTGGTACACGAAGACCTCCAGAAGTAAGGAAACTGGGTTTTAGTCAGTAAGACTCTGACACCTCCAGCTGCACCCAAAGCGGGAGGGGGGGTATTTGATGATTTTCCACAGAGTAATTTTTTTTAGAAAAAGAGTAAAAAACTAAGATAAAGGAATCTTGACATGACAACATTATGCTAAATAACTTTGCCGTTCGCTGTAAGCTATTGACCCCCTACCCACCCCACCCGCTATGGGGTGCAGCTGGAGGTCGGGTGAGATTCTAACTGTCTGTAGTTAGGGCCGCGGTCACATGGTGGGGGTATGTTCTATCTAGGCGGAGCACCGCCATGTCCTCACAGCGGCGACCTCTCTCGTCCGGCCCTGGTCCAAGCCATGGTCCAGAGCGAGACAGAATGGGATGCCATCGCCTATTTCTGTAAAGCAGTTATGGTAGCGAAGGAGGCGGCGGAGCGGCTGAGAGACCGCACCGCACATCCCAGCCGTCGCGACAGAGCTGGTACTGGTCGAGGGATGACTCCCGACCACCCCCAGCGCGGGTCTGTGGACGGTAAGTGCCGGGTGGCTTACCGTCCATACGTCTAAGGACGACAAGCCCGTGTGACCGGGTCATTTGAATATTTACAAGGAAAAAAACACTCAACACCGCGGTTAGGAGCGCTACTATAGTACCTATATAGTAGCTAATATAGTACCTATATTGCCTCCTTGGTCTAGAGGTCGCAAGGCGCGACTGCTGTGCCCGGGTCGGGCTGAAATCGCTTTGTGGGTTTTGAGAAACTTTCATAAAGCAGCCTGGAGTCCGGAAGCTGGTGATTGCTACACCCGTGCATCGGAGAGCACGTAAATGTCGGTCCTGCTTGTGATCTCTCTCCGGTCGTGTCGGATTGCCGTCCCATCGGACTATGAGAGTGAAGGAATAGAGAGTGCACCTGTGTCTGCGCAAATGCTTGTGCACTATAACATGTCCTGCGCAGCTGGCAGATCTTAAAGAGAGAACAGCCGCCGTGGCCGACAAGCGGTCTGGACGCCATTATTATTATTATAGTGTCTCTCCCACAGACCTCTAGACAAATCGAAATGGCTTTACAAGGAAGACACCAGGTCTACGATAGAGATTGTTGGATCCTGCTGCACTCTGGTCGCGCAAAGAATAAAGGACCTCAGCAGTTTGGTAGCCAAAGATGTAGACTTCTTCAAGGCTTACCCGGTTTGCGCAGAATTGTTGCATGGTAAGTACTTTATATTTTATCTGAAACAATATAATCTATAAAGAAACCCTTCTATGGGGCAAGGGGGCAGGGCCGGCCCGTCCATACGGCGAACGGAGCAGCCGCTCCAGGCGCTAAATGCTAAGGGGCGCCAAAATGGCAATGAAAAATATAAGTTTTGGATTTCTATATGTATTTATTCACAAAAAAGGCGCCAGAATTGGATCTCGCTCCGTTCTAAAATTTATTTCAGGCCAGTGCTGAGGGGGGGCTTAGTTTTGTGACAAACATCACATCGCGTATTTATCGCGATATAAAAAAAAATAGCTAAATTGACTCATCTTACTAGCTATTCCCAATGTTGGGGTCGGCTTCCAGTCTAACAGGATGCAGCTGAGTACCAGTGTGCCACATGGAGTGACTGCCTATCTGATCTCCTCAACACAGTTACCTGGGCAACTCGATACCCCTTGGTAAGCTTGGTAGAGAGACTTTATAGCTTCAGACTACCCGTAACGACTACCAAAGATGTACAAATGACAGCCGGGACACAACAATTTAGCGTGCCTTCCGAAACACGGAGGAACTCGTCATGACAAGTTAGACGCATCCATGGACCGACCGCGCCAACCGTTGCTTAACCTTATGATCGATCGACCCGTGTGGCTGTTACTTAGCCACGAGCCCCTCTACGTTTCAAATCGCTTTGAAAACAATTCTAAACTTATGACCGCCACTGTCACGTATAGATGACAAGCCAAAAAGTGCCCAGCACGCCACGGTCACGACTACATGACTGACTTTTAAAGTTCAAAATTAGTACTCAGTTTCAATCGATATAATTCCGAACTCACTACTATATTGTAGGTATTTATGGATGAATTCTTAGCTTGGCGCTTAGGGCACGCCTTTTTTTTATGTGGCGCTCAAAAGGTTAAAAAGTAAACGACAAAATGGTGTATTGTAGGTTCGATTCCAATGTAGGTCAAATATTTGTTTGCATGAACATGGGTGTTTGACTTAGTGTGGGTGTTCCTACCTATGCATAATATGATGAATTCTTAGCTTGACGCTGAGGGCACGTCTTTCTATTTTTGACGTGGCGGTCAAAAGGTTGATAAACTTCAAATGTTAGAACACACTGGAGCAGCATCCATTTGTATTTTTCAGCTACCATTATATTGGATACGGTGAATTTCTCAAAAGAAGTTAATAAGGCTACTCCGCATGACGAAGAAATAGTTCTGTTCTTGGAGACTGTTATCAAACCTACTGACTATAAAGCTGAAAGGTATGTTTTTCCTTATAAATGGCGCCAAAATGGTGTATTATATTGTACTAGCTGTTGCCCGCGACGTCGTCCGCGTGGGCATTAGGTGATTAAACATTCACCCTCCCCCCTCCGTACTTGCTAGCGTGATAATATGTAGCCTATATGTTGACCCGACCTCTTAGTTATATTCATGCCGAATTTGAAGCAAATCCATGCAGTACTTTTTGAGATAATCCCGAACATACATACAGACAAACAGACAAAAATTCTAAAAACTATATTTTTGGCTTCGATGTCGATTGTAGGTAATAATGTACAGTTTTGACTTTTCTACGATTTTATTATATGTAATATAGACTAGCTTAGCTTCCGGAGAATCCGTGGGAATCCAGATAAAAAGTAACCTATATAATATTCTGATGTATAAGCTATAATACTGCCGAGTTTCATTAAAATCCGTTCAGCGGTTTGGAAGAAAAGAGGTAAAAAACATAGACATACACTTAAAAATTTTTGCCATTAGCTAAGAAATGGCGCCAAAATAGTAGCTCAGAAGTGGCGACAAAATATTGGTATTTAAAAATGGCGCCCAGATTTCATATTGTGGCGCTGAAATGTTGTCTTGTGAATGCCGCCAAAATATAGTTGTTTAGAAATGGTTTCTAAATTCCGTAATCCTACTACTATTATAAAGGCGAAAGTTTGTAAGTATGGATGTTTGTTACTCTTTCATGTAAAAACTACTGAATGGACTTGAATGAAACTTTACCACAATATAGCTTATACATCAGAATAACACATAGACTACTTTTTGTCGCGAAAACCGACATCCACGCGGGCGGAGCCGCGGGCGACCGCTAGTAGAGAATATTCTCAAAACTTTGTTTTGGTCCTACCAATAATGGCGCCAGATAATGTAATTACGTGGAGCAACTGCCTATCCTCTTCAATCCTTGGGCAACTCGATACCCCTTGGCAAGTCTTATTGTCGACACTTTCCGGCTTCTAACTACCCGTAACTACTGCCAAAGATGTACAAATGACAGCCTTGAATTTAACGTGCCTGTAATTCACGGACCGACCGCGCCAAGCGTTGCTTAACCTTACGATCGACCGACCCGTGCGGCTGTTACTTAGCCACGAGCCCCTAATGACAAACAAATTAATGATTGCAATATTTTTTTTATTTAACAGACAACGTATCTTAGACACTTTAGTGGAAGCCAGGAAAGACGTATCGAAGCTCTCTGCCGCACAGTTGTTGAAGAAAGACATGAAAATCGTCGGCAACGTCCTCGTACCCAGCTTTCCTATACTTGTCAAGGTAATAACTACTTTGTTGGGTTCGGCTTCCAGTCTAACCGGATGCAGCTGAGTACCAGTGTGCCACATGGAGCGACTGCCTGTCTAATCTCCTCAACCCAGTTACCTGGTACACCCGATGCCCCTTGCCCCTTGGTAAGACTGGTTGTCAGACTTTTTTTTTTTTAATGGCAATCTGCCGAAGACTACGGTAATTTATGCCAGACTCGCAATTAAGGGTAGTGATGACTCATGGGTTTCACTCAATTTGATTTGAAGAGAAAATATAATAAGTTAACAGTTTCTTTTTGTGGCGAACTTTGTGAGAAACAACACAAAAACATAAAATGGTAAACATAAGATGGCAAGTATTTGTTAGTATATAATATCAATGAGTAAATTTCTGGCTTCTGACTACCCGTAACGACTGCCAAAGATGTACAAATGACAGCCGTCCGGGCTGTCATTTTACTGTCACAACAATTAAACGCGTCCTCTTTTGTGAAATTTCCTTTAAGCTCAAAATTTGATTCCGCCCCGAGCCTAGAATGAAACCCTTGAATGCATTTTTTTAATCGAATTTCGTATTCTTTTCTGTAGAAAGTTGTTCAGTTTTACGAGTACTTTGACCTCCCTTCGGATGTATACCCCCTTTCCGTTACATATTATGTTTCGGATGTATACCTTGTATATTGTTATTTAGCAGGGTTCTAATATTAATCTTTCCAGGAGTTCCTCAACCGGCCCGCAGCCCTAGAGGCTGTGTCCGAAGCCCTAAACCGGAGCAACTGTGATGTAGCGCTATTATTAGGTATGGACCTCACGGGAGGACTTAGGAGGGATACCGGGATATATTCGCCGAAGAACCCTGAAAAAGCTGTCAAGGTATTTTCATTTTTAACACAAATATACCCGTCGATAGTGGCGTTTTCGCCTTAATTATTACATGTTACCGGTATTTACGGCGGCTTCTTTTTCTGTGTAAGGAGATCAGCCGGCTGCGCAGGACATATTATAGTGCACGCACATTAGCGCGGACACAGGTGCACTCTCTATTCCCTCAGTGTCCTAGCTCTCAGGTCGGCAATCCGACACGACCGGAGAGAGATCACAAGCAGGACCGACACCAACGTGCGACCCGATGCACGGGTGTAGCTATCACCTACTTCCAGACTCTCGTTTACGTGGAGCCACTCTCGGTTACCTGGGCAACTCGATACCTCTTGGTAAGACTGATTGTCATTGTCTACACTTTCTGGCTTCTGACTACCCGTAACAACTACCAAAGATGTACAAATGACAGCCGGGACACAACAATTTCGCGGCGTTTACTTAGCCACGAGCTCCTCCCTCCAACTAACAACAAACCAACAAGATAATGTTGTCTATATATATATTTTTTCAGCTAGGAGAACATTTACTGCAGTGGCGCAGTCCTGACCTACAGCTACAAGCCGAAGACGCATCTTGCAGCTACTACCAACAGTTGAACCTGTCTTGCAGTCGCAAGCAGTACATATCTCCTGTCACGCAATGGCTGCAAAGTTCTATAACCTATCTATCTGTTGATAGGTGACTGAAATTCGCCTTAAAAGCCTATCGTCATAACTCAAAAGGCAAAATATAGCTTAGTAATGCAAATGTCAGCAGATATGAAATATATGTAAATAAAAAATAAATATTCATCTAAATGTACATTTTGAATCATTTCCTAGCTATACTTTTATATTACATTAGCGGTCGCCCGCGGCTCCGCCAGCGTGGATGTCGGTTTTCGCGACAAAAAGTAGTCTATGTGTTATTCTGATGTATAAGCTATATTGTGGTAAAGTTTCATTCAAATCCATTCAGTAGTTTTTACGTGAAAGAGTAACAAACATCCATACATCCATACTTACAAACTTTCGCCTTTATAATAGTAGTAGGATTGCTAGCTATTTATAAATCAGGACTCCAGTAAAAAAAAACTTAACCATAAAGTTACTCTTTTGATACCAATAAAATATTCTTTTTTTAAAAAACTCCATATTTTTTTTAATTTGGAAAACATTGTTATATTATTGATCACTAATATTTACAAATTTTAGGGCCAGTGTCACAGGTTACGGATAGCCACTATCTACCCGATAAATTCAAAAATGGAACACAATTTGTATGAAATTATCTGCCAGATAAACTATCTGAAACTTATCAGCAACCGGTGAAACTGACCCTAAATTAATATATACAAGTTAAAAAAAAAACCTTATCAATAAATTGCGTCAAAAAATTAGCATAAAAATATATTTTGGCGCCATAGATATAGCATTCATGTACTATTTTGACGCCATGAAAATAAAGTCCGATCCAGACTTATGTGAAAGAAATCAAGACATTAAATTGTAGAGCTCCCTTCTTGGAAGACGTTTAAAAATATTCAATAATGTAAAATTAATTCACCTTTCAATTTTTAAATTACTGATTTTTATGTAGGTAGCTTTTTAATTTACACTCGTAGGCAGTATGTAAAAAAAAAACTTTACCGACCAAAAACAATTGGCGCCAAATTACGAATGTTATTGACAGTATAAGAAATTTTTTTTTCAAATACTTGTTCTTGCTAAACTATTTAGTTTTATATTTATTAATTGCTAACAATTAATTAAATACGAAATGTCTTTGAATTTACGTAAAAACACTCGTGTCAATTATTATGAACCGGACGAACCAAGATTTGATGAGTATATATGTAAGTATAAACTACATAACAGCAATACTATACATACTTAGATACAGTAAAAAGGAATATCAAATACTAGAGCATAATTATGTTTAAAACAATGCCTTCCTCTCTTCTAATGTACTATTTGCTGTGCCCATCAGGGTCCATGATTGCTACCATGTTATTTGTATTACCATCTTATTTTACATTGTTGATTTGCAATAAAGATTATGATTATAAAGTATTAGAACAACCAACTTTGAACCATAAACTCCATAGATAAAGTTGATTCGATTTTGATTCCCGGTACGGTCGACATTTGTGTGATGAGCATGCTTGTTGGCTGTGCTCTGGGTTTTATAATGTGTATTGTATATGTATGTGTCAACTGTCAAATTTTCCCAATCATCTTTGAACCATATGCTTCAGCGATAAAATTTAAAATCTATTGAGAAAATTTGTCAGATTGTAGTAGCTTGATGTGCTGGCGACTGTATATGTAGTTTATCAGTTGTGTTGGCACCCATAACACAAGCTAATCAATAGCTTACCTTGGGGCTAACCGACCGTGCGTAAAAAAGATGTCCCGATATATTATCGTAGAAAGATCACAGATTGTATTAGCTTGATGTGCAGGCGTCTGTCTGTATATACATATCTTTATATTTTCTTCAGACTGCGATCAATGTCTGGACTTCGTGTACGACTACTGCGCTATACATGGACCCATACTCATTATACCAGATGACAAGGTAAGCAGGACTTTTGTTAAATACCTTTGCCGCTCTGAATAAAACACTACTGCAGGCTTAGCATGGCGATTTTATATCTATTCTATTAAAAAAAGACCTAGATAAAGCTTTTTCTGTCAATGTCAACATGTCTTCTGCCCGAGCCTGCCCGAGCATGGCGCGACCTGTCAACTCGCATATAATCCTTAATTACTTCTAGACTTCTGTCAATCAAAGAAAAATTACTTAAAAAAATATCAAAAGAAATCTTAAGTCAATCTGTCACTTTCTGTCATTATGTCCATTCTCCGGTAAACAAAACTTGTTTCTACGGTTGCCATGCTAAGCCTGCAGCACTATAACACGGTCGTCAGTCTATCGCATTTGACGACTAGATGGCGTAGTATAGGTAGGTATATAGTAAGTGAATTTGACTGCTGTGCACAGGGTCTCGGTTTCGAATCCCGGGTCGGGCCGAAACCGCTTTGTAGGTTTTGAGAAACTTTCATAAAACAGCCTGGAGTCTGGAAGTTGGTGATTGATTCACCCGTGCATCGGAGAGCACGTAAATGTCGGTGCTGCGCCTGATCTCTCTCCGGTAGTGTCGGATTGCCGTCCCATCGGACTATGAGAGTGAGAGAATAGAGTGTGCACCTGTGTCCGCGCAAATGTGCGTGCACTATAATATGTCCTGCGCAGCTGGCTGATCTCCTTAGAGAGAACGGCTGCCGTAGCCGACAATCGGCCTGGATGCCATCATTTACTTACCCAATTTCACATAGGTTCCCTCGGAGACTAATTTGCCGTCCTTCGTGCCTCGAGCGGCCCTCACTATACCTCATATATTCCTGCATTTGGCTCCATCTATTATACCAAGTAAGTATTTTTATGACCTCTACCTACTAATCACATGATTAAGTCCGGGGATCGCGTGTACCGAAAGTTGGTAACTTCGCAAATAGCTGTCAAATATTTACACGTGTTTTAATTAATTTGGCCAATTTACTATATGAAAGTAAGACATATGGCTCTGTAGTGCACTAAAACATTGAATAGGAAATGCAATTAAAACACTAAATTTGATATTTTAAATGTTTTAGGTGTAAAAAAGCCTTTGGAAAGTTTCCAAATACGTTTTTTACATATAAAACTATATATTCGGTGTTACGATATTAATAATTGCATTCTCTATTAACTTTCTTAGTGCACTACAGAGCATTATTTTATGTTTTCATAAAATAAAAATTGAGAAATTAATTAAAACATGTAAATATCTGACAGCTATTTGCGACGTTGCCAGCTTTTGGAACACGCACCCTTAAGTGAAAATGGCTGAACTTATGTTAATGAACTTTGGCTATAACATAGCTTGTACATCAGAGAATAACATATAGGCTAATCGTTACCGAGAACGGCCAATGGAACGGCAAAAATTCTAAATCCATGCGGACGAAGTCGTGGGCAGAAGCGAATACATTACACTAATATTACCTATACAGGCATTTTGTGTCTATGTATGTTTGATACTGTTTCACGACTAGACGGCTGAACAAATCTTGAAGAAATTTGGAAGTATGTAATCTATACTAATATTATAAAGCTGTAGAGTTTGTTTGTTTGTTTGTTTGAACGCGCTAATCTCAGGAACTACTAGTTCGATTTGAAAAATTCTTTCAGTGTTAGATAGCCCATTTATCGAGGAAGGCTATAGGCTATATACCATCACGCTTAGACACACGGGAGCGGAGCAGTAACCAAAGATGCGGGTGAAACCGCTGGGGGCAGCTAGTATACTATGCACATAAGAATAACCTATGTGCTACTTTTATCAGTGTTGTAAGTAGTGCTATCAAAAAGCGGGTGAAACCTTTGTCGGAAGCTAGTCGCATTATATCATCATCATCATCAGCCTATCGCAGTCCACTGCTGGACATAGGCCTCTCCAAGTGCACGCCACTGAGATCGATTTTCGGCACATTATATAACACTAACAATAAACTCAAACTCAAAATCATTTAGTCAAACTTGGCTGTAAAACAGCACTTTTTGAACATCAAATATTACAAAAGACAGCCCCCAAAACGCCCACCCTTCACCACTTCCTATATGTTCTCGCTGGGAAGAAGTGGCGCAACAAACTGCGCAGCAACACATGTCTGTCTGTTAGGTTTGAAGAACCAGATTTATACCTACTTCTATATCTTCTAGACGCAGGTATAGGTGTATTTAGTACACTCACTCTGCCCCGTGGTGTTCGCTTCGGACCTTATCGAGGACAACGGACGAATGTGGTCAATTCTATGTATTGTTGGCAGGTATATCTTACTACTATCATTCCATCTCCCGAGTCTTTTCCCAACTATGTTGGGGTCGGCTTCCAGTCTCACCGGATTTAGCTGAGTACCAGTGTTTTACAAGGAGCGACTGCCTATCTGACCTCCTCAACCCAGTTACCCGGGCAACCCGATACCCCTTGCTTAGACTGGCGTCAGACTTATTGGTTTCTGACTACCCGTAACGACTGCCAAGGATGTTCAATGACAGTCGGGCTACTGCTGTTTACGGGGTCTCGGGTTCGATTCCCAAGTCAGGCTGAAATCGCTTTGTGGGTTTTAAGAAATAAAAAAAAAACAGCCCGGAGTCTGGAAGTTGGTGATTGATACACCTGTGTATCGGAGAGCACGCAAATGTCGATTCTAGGCCGTCCCATGGAGCTATGAGAGTGAAGGAATAGAGAGTACACCTGTGTCTGGGCGAATGCTTGTACACTATAATATGAACTGCGCAGCTGGCTAATCTCCTTAGAGAGAACGGCCGCCGTAGTCAGTCTGGACACAATTATCATCTGCCAAGCCTTTTACCTAGCTATGTTGGGGTCGGCTTCCAATCTAACCGGATTCAGCTGAGTACCAGTGCTTAACAAGGAGCGACTGCCTATCTGACCTCCTCAACCCAGTTCAACCTGATACCCCTTAGTTCCTTCGATTTCGATTCCTGTACCGACTGCCAAAGATGTACTAATGACAGCCGGGACCCACTAATTTATCGTGCCTTCTGAAACACGGAGAAACTCGTAATGACAAGATGGTCACCCATCCACGGATCGATCACGTCAAGCGTTGCGTAACCTTATGATCGATCGACGCGACACGACACTATTATATAAATGACTTTCCTTAGATCCACAATCGACATAACAAATTCTCTCACGTGGTCGACGCTGCAAACAGCGATCGCTCCAACTGGATGAGGTATGTCAACTGCGCCAGACATTGGAAAGAGCAGAACCTACTCGCTTACCAGTATAAAGGACAGCTTTACTATAGGTACCTACATTTCTATTTTAGTTTTTTCATAAGTCCACGGACGTATATAAGGAGGGTTCTTGGGGGTCCGGACCACCCCACTGTTCATATCTATCTTACTTGTTCTACAGAAAAGGATTGAGCGTTAATCATAACGCTTGCTCAATGCGGGTTGGTGATTTCAGACTTTATAGTCCAGGTTTCCTTGAGATGTTTTCCTTCACCTTCAATCAGTCATTGTTGTCCAAGATATACTTAGTAAGTACAAGAAAAGTTGCATCGCTTGCCAAATGAGGGTTGATTATTTCAGACTCTATAGTCACGGAACTATGACGTTATACACTTGGTCGTCCCCTTCCTCTATATCCATCCAAGTTCATGCTCAAAACCTTCCTCACAGCATGATCCTCATTCCTCGGCTTGTATCATAATTACATACATATATTTTGACGACCCCGTTGGCGCAATGGTAACCACGCCGGACTGCCGAGCTGAGGGTCCCGGTACAGTCGACATTTGTGTGATGAGCATGCTTGTTGGCTGTGCTCTGGGTGTTATAATATGTATTTATAAATACATATGTGTATGTAGTTTATCAGTTGTGTTGGCACCCATAACACAAGCTAATCAATAGCTTACCTTGGGGCTAACCGACAGTGTGTGAAAAAGGTGTCCCGGTATATTATATAGCATTTTTTTACAGAACTATAAAAATAATTCCTCGCTTCACCGAGCTCCTAGTTTTCTACGGCAGCGAGTACGCAAATGTGTTGCAGATCAACCTACCTAAATACAACTGCGTCGAATATTACAGACAAGCTGTTATCAGTAAGTTCTTTGTACTAAACATTATTTAAGGCTGTGTCCCCAGTAGGCAAACTGTTAGCGGCCGACTGAGTTTGCGGCGTACCGATTTAGTACGCCCTTCCATATATTTGAAATGGAATGTCCACAGTCTGCTAGTTACACGCTCACTTAGCGCAGTTTGCAGCGTTAGGCGCGCTGACTTTAGCAGTGAGCTACCGACTCCTACCAAAACCGGTTCTAGTCGCTTGCGACGCACGAAAATTGATTAGAGTTTGCAGCTAACTCAAATTTCAGTTTGCCACAAATTTGCGACTAACTCAGTCGGCCGCTAACAGTTTGCCTACTGGGGACACGGCCTAAGGGTGTTCCCATTTTTGCCGGGGCTGTGTCAGTAAAAGTCTGACACTCCCTCCAGCGGCACCCACAGCGGGACATTTGGTGGTTTCTCATGAAAAAAAAAGGTGCTCCCATTTCTTCCCAGCGACACCTCATGGGAAGTAGTGAAGAGGGGGAATTTCACAAAAGTATTTGGGGGCTGTACGTTGTAAAATTGACCTTCAAAACATGCTTATTTTCAGCCTACTGAATACCTATACATAAATTATCTTCGGAAGGAGGCACGAAAGTGGGTTAAGTCAGCAAAAGTCGGATTCTCTTTGCGAGAACCTCCCCTTTTTTAGTGGGAAATCATCAAATGCCCCCTGCCGCCGTGGGTACAGCTGGAGGGAGTGTCAGACTTTTACACCCTTCGTTTTTTTTTTTAATTTAACAGGTGTATGATTCTATATGTATCTCTGGTAGCGTAGCTCTTAAACAGATTAAACGATTGGATGCGGATTTTTTTTTCATTTGAAAGCAAGTTTTAAATATTATATATTGGTAACGAATAACAATTTTTATTTCCATAGATACTCAAACTCAAAAATCACCTCTCGTAACGAAAAATCCATATACAGAAGAAGACAATATTATTAATCAACAAATTCATTTTATTGACGAAGACAAACAATTTAAAGAAAAAAATACTTCAGATATTAAAACCCAAGATACAACCGTCCCTTCTAACATCAACAACACAACTAGACAAATAAACATCAATCCCAATTCAAAATTCGAATGCGAGACATGCAACAGAACTTTTTTAAAGCAAAGATATTTGAAGCGTCATAAAATACTTCATGCTGAAACATGGAGGTTTGAATGCGAAAAATGCGATTACAAAACTAATTTTCAATATCGCTTCAAAAGGCATTTAGCAGTAATACAACATGTTAAAAAAGGGGAAAAACGCGTATTAAAATGTGATAATTGTAGCTACGTTGCTAAGACTAAATATAATTTGGCGAGGCATATAAGGAGAGTACATAAATAACTGGGATGTGGACTAGGTCATAAATAAAATACTTTATCATATTCATACTGTAAGACGCCGCCGATTGCAATTTTTTGTCACTTAATCAAGTGCAATGAAAACTGTATTGAGTGCGCTCATTATGGTGAAGTGATAATACGGTGACAAATAGTTGCAGCGGCAGGCAACACCAACGTGACGTGACTGTCACTGGTTCGCTCACTGGTGACTTTTTGTCACTTGGCCGGTGAATTTTCCTTTACTTTCCGTGTAGCGCACCCTGTAGCGTTTTTTCCGTTTCATTTTTCTTCTACGTATTTCAAGAGCACAAATCACGGCAACCTCGTTGAATTCCATTACAAAAATGAACGCGATTTGTTACCCAAGAACAGATTCAGTGAGCGCATGGTGGGTGTCAGCAGGTGATAGTAACAATAAGTCACGGTGACAAAAAAATGCAATCAGCGGCGGGCCTAAAGCATCTTAAAATAATGACAGTTTAATTTATCGTTTTGATCCGAAAATTGTTTACATTTTTTTTATTGATAATATAACCGAAATAAGTATACGGCTTGATGTGAAAAATCTGTGACGTCAAAACTAAGTATTTTCATACAAATTGCATTTTTGACAGTTCTATAAAAGAAATGAATTTGACTAGTCGTCATCTACCGTATTGATTTAAGTTTTTCTAGGTTTAATTAATTTAAAATGGTTAGACAGCGATGGGGATGAATTTTTCGACGCCTTTTAGTTTTTTATATAAATACTTGTATTATATGTATATTTTTTATTTTTCTTTCCATTAATATTGTAAATAGTGTTTGTAAATAAGTTGTAAATATAATAAATCTTTTTCAATTTTAGTAACTAAAAAAAAAAAAAAAAAAAATGGTTATGGAAGTCGAAATGTTGATTATGATTTTTTTTAATATCAATTTATCTTTTCAATAAATTTTTACGTTCAATTTGTGATATCTGGGGTCCTATTTTTCGCGCGTTTAATATCGTCTCGTAAAAAGTGTGTGTGCAGGCCCTTACATATTGTAAACCTCTGAGTTCACCTAAGTCAATTCTATTACGCATGTTTCTTAATTATTAATACAAATATTTATATTACTTATAACAAATTGTTTTATTTGTAGTAAAACTTTAGTTAAATCTGGCTGGTTCTGTTGATCTTCTAAGAAAAAGTAGGCATTTGTGTCCTATCCAGTAATGTTATACGAATCCTTGACCCACTTACGATAATTATAAATTCCTTAAGACAAGTTATTTATTATATAATATTATACTGCGATAACATTTATATAGCTATTTCTTTAAATTAATCTTTAATTCAAACCCCAAAATCGCAGTTTTAAATATTTTGGTCATCTTGTCGACCCAATCGTTTTAGAACGAATGAAAAGCCACCATTTTTGACATTGACAGCTAACCTAACATTATCGTATGTGATTTTTGTAAACAGGCGCACGTGAATGTTAAATTCACGTAAAATAATATATTAAACAATGCCTCAATTCCACATAGACGAAGTCTGCCCTAAGGGCACAGTGTACCCTATGGTTGTCAACTTCCAAAATGGTTACGTAACCCAAAAATTGAAGTCCGCAGATTGTTTACTACTTGAAGACCAAAACACTGGAAAAAGGTCAGTTGCGACGGAGTTATGCGATCTCATTTACAGTGGAGAAGAAGAACAAGAAGAATTGGGCAAGACTTTCATACTGGCACGTAATAAAACTACAGGCAAAGTGCGTTTGGTAGAGGCTGAAACTATAGAATTGAAACCTTACCTCAAAAGTGATTTAGACACGACGGAATTAGCAGAGACAAGTTATTTAGAACTCAGCCGGAAGTTCGGTTCGAAAAAACACAAACAAATAATGGAACATCGCGAAAAGTTGAAAGTGAACGTTCAGACTGTTACGGAACAAATGCAGAGTGTAACGGATAGCATAACCGAGGACCAGCTAGACTTGTCTTCGTACAACAAGGCTGATTCCGATGAGTTTTACATACCACCCATCAACAGGGATGCTGCAAAAGTTGAAGAAGTTTATGACTTAGATACTATACTGACTTCGGAACAGTGCGATAAGATTTACGCAGAGATTGAAGGATCAAAGTACATGTCCGAACTAAACCCGTTCCTAAAATCTTTAGCTACAAAAGATCTGTCCAAAACGCATACCGTATTGTTAGTTTACGCACAGACTTTACTGCAACTGTACTCAACGTTAATGAAGGATATAAGTAAGAAGAACTTCACAGCGTGCCCCTATTCGGCAACGCTCAACGATATCGTACTAAAAAATTTCTTAAGCAACATTAACGGTAAACGAGGACGTTCACCGCAATACAAAGACAAATCCTTATGTCACGCTCTAGTTTTTATTTTACTCATAAATAATTATAAGTTTAATTTTAACGATTTATGTCAAGAGTTGAAATTGACGCAGCGGACTGTGACTTCGAAGGTAGCGTTGACTGGGGCTACGTTAGTTACGGTTGGTACTAAGAAAGTGGCTCAGTTGAAATTACCGCTGAACCGTCCCCCGTTGAGAAGGAAAAGTTCCAAGTTT
Source organism: Heliothis peltigera (assembly GCA_958496145.1). Classification (NCBI taxonomy): domain Eukaryota; kingdom Metazoa; phylum Arthropoda; class Insecta; order Lepidoptera; family Noctuidae; genus Heliothis; species Heliothis peltigera. The sequence goes on from OY292351.1 coordinate 4,238,673, forward strand.
TAAATAAATAAGTGTATATATATCAAGATTATGTTGTTTGATTGCTAGTACTGATAACTTGGCTTAGATCATCCTCCTGCCCTTAACCCAAATTTCTTCTTCTAGTTGTCACTAAGGAGATCAGCCAGCTGCGCAGGACATGTTATAGGGCACGCACATTAGCGCGGACACAGGTGTTACACTATGTTGGGGTCGGCTTCCAGTCTAACCGGATTCAGCTGAGTACCAGTGTTTTACAAGGAGCGACTGCCTATCTGACCTCCTCAACCCAATACAAACAGAATTAACAATATTAGTAAGAATTCCAGGTCAAAAATAAAACAATTAATAAATTGTAAACATAATTATTATTGTGTAAATTTAAGTAGTATAATATCCTAATTATCTACCAGCTTTCAGGCTATCAGATCTATACAAATTCAATGGTAGAACGAAAAAATTATAAAGATAAATAAAAAATCTCTTTTTTTATAATGACTATCATAAAAGTAGGAAGTAATTAATACAAATAATGTTTGATCAAATACCTACATATCTTACTCAGTCGATAAATTCTGTTTATTTATATAGGGTGACTGGTAATTAGTGACCGATATTTAAACACGTGATTGTACTCATGATTACAAACAACTTTCCCAAAGAAACATTTTTTATTATTATAGCAAAATTACTGACAACGCGGGCGCGGGGCCTCGCCGCTAACAGCTGATCGGGCAACGGCGCGCGCGAAATTTGAATTTTGCTGTAATGATAATAAATAAGTAACAAAAAAAGTTTCTTTGGGAAAGTTGTTTGTAATCATGAGTACAATTATGTAAATATCGGTCACTAATTACCAGTCACCCTATATAATTTCTAAAAGTAGATGTAATCTTATATACTAAGCCCATTTAGACGGGGAGAGTATCTCGTCTCCAAGATACGATAATAGGGTATTTGCCTGTGTTTGATTTTGTACAAATTTTTAACAAGACAAATAAACACACGCACAAGGCACATATTTCTGAAAACAGCGTCAAAATTGGTTGATAAATGGAGCAGCAATTAACATTTTTTATATTCGTATGATGAAGAGTGGGATTATAGTGGGGACATCTTGCTATCTCTTTTGCACATGCGTGATCAAATAGCGTTGACGTCACAAGCTTGTATGTGCATCCTTTTTCTGTTATTTAACTGTTTGACTTTCTACTGGTTTTGAAAGATTTATAAGCTTGGTTACGATTATGTTATGGCGATTATTGCTTGCGATAGTCGCGGAGACATTCTCGTACCGAAACGTGCGAGAATCTCTCTCCATCTAAATGGGCCTTAAAATATTCACCGCCAGCGGTTCTAAGCATGTGGGTGCACGGTAGAGTGTACAGCCAAGTCTTAAGAGCTAATAATAAACATTAATTACAGACGCCAACACATCGAACTACTACAATCTGTCAAATTTCCTTAATAGATTTTCAACTTTATCGCTGAAGCATATGGTTCGAAGTTGATTGGGAAAATTTGACAGTTTCAGGTAGCTTGATAGCCAAAAAGTCGGTTTAGTTTAAATTTCAGCGTTAAATCCAGACAGACATACAAAATTACTTTTGGATTTACAATATTAAAGATTAAGAGATTTCTTGAGATATAACATTATCCTTATCAGTCAAATTTAAACTAATTAATAGGATTTCCTTAAACATGATCGTCAATCTCTATACTACTAGGATAACTAGGTATGGTACGAATCAAACTTAAGGCGGCTTGAAACACTAGTCCCCGTAGGGCCGACGTCTGCCTGAGTTGCGAGTTGTTCGCAAGAGTTACCGTGGCCCTGGCACACTGGGACCTCTACAAGGAACAAAAGTGGGTTTTAGTCAGTAAGAGTCTGACACTCCCTCCAGCTGCACCCACAGCGGGAAGGGTCATTTGATGATTTCCCATAAAAAAGGGGGCTGGAAACATCAAGCCAGCGTAGGTGCGCGTGGGAGCAGAGAGGAGCGCAGCGACTTGTTCCGGACCGCCATTAAGTTTGGCTCCTACCAATTTGATTCACAAATATTTGCTGCATGATTAATATATTAACTATACTTAATTATATTTCTGACTGAATCATAACCTATCTAACTTAGTCTACAGTCTTCAATTTTATTATCAGATCTCTTTCGTTAACAGATTCCTTCATTAAATCCTATATTTAAACTATCCTCTGAAGTCCGCCTTGATGTCTTGCGCGTGCGCAATAGTGTTTTGTTCATATATTTTGACAAGACCATACATAAATAACAAATGTTTCTAATAAAACTTTTTGACCGACACAGTCACGTATAAATGACACGCCAAAAAGTGCTCAGCACGCCGCGGTCACGACTACATGACAGACTTTTAAAGTTAAAAATTAATAGCCAGTTTTAATCGATATAATTGCGAACGCACTAGTATATTTTAGGTATTTATGGATGAATTCTTAGCTTGGCGCTGAGGGCACGTCTTTCTTTTTTTGTCGTAGCGTTCAAAAGGTTAAAAGACTCATTTCACAGTGGCAATTTCAGTAAGGAGAAGTCCAAATCTGTTTTTGAGCTTGTTTTTTTTAAATCACGGTGAGGATGGTTCCAATTTGATTCCGATCTCATTCAACTCATCAAGAGGCTCCAATTTGATGTCCGAGGTCGTGCTCTCCGGCAACATATCATGTAGAGCCCCAAATTGGGAGAACTCACTCTCTTCTTCACTCATTTCTGTCGTACACAACTCACTCAATATCATTTTAGTCTTACAAGCATCCGTATTCGAAATCTTATATCTCTGAATGGCGAATTCTAGAGAACTATACGACTGATAACAGGTTTCGCATTTAAAGATAACAGAGTCGTCTAAATGTTTCAACTTATTGTACACGCTAAAGTAGAAATCGTCACTAAATTTCTTTATGCAACTCTCACAATCTACGCTGAAGGTTCTATGCCTAGAACCGAACGTAGCCAGGTCGTCGACATTAAATTCCTCATGGAATTTCTTTATATGTCGTTTGAGAGTTTTTCTAGTGCTAAAATCCTTCATGCATAGAACGCAGCGAGGTAGGACCTTCTGTTTTATGTTAGGTACCAAATTGACATGGCATACGTCATTATGAGCCTCAAACTTTTCATGACCTTTGAAGACTAGGTTGCAATCTTCGCACTTATAAATCTCGTCTTCGGCCAAGTGTTTAGTTTTCAAATGTATAGTCAAAGCTTCGTTAGAACTGAAGGAAACTGAACACAAATGACATGGATAGGTGTTCATATTGAAAGAGTGTAGGAGTTTGAGGTGTATTTTACAAGATTTCGCTGATTCGAAGCGCTTGTGACAGATATGGCACTGAGGAAACGCTGTCGAGTCTGGGTGTTTCGTTCGCACATGCTTTCTGAGACTTCGTTTCTCTTTAAACAACGTCTCGCATTCAATACACTTGTATCTCTGCATACCTAAATGTGTATACTCAATATGGCGACGAATATTCCTCTTAGATTTGAATTGTTTATCGCAAAACTCACATCTAGACCACGAATCGTTATTATGAACGATTTTGATGTGAGAAGCTAAATAATACTTGTTACTGCAGATTTTTCCACATAACTCACACTCTACCTCCTCATCGCTCGTGTGTTTAAGTTTTATGTGGTGTTTTAACGATCTATCGCTATAATAAACGCGATCACAATGATCACATTTGAAAGATACTGATTCGTCTTCGATGTTAGTCGAAGTTATATTAGAATCAGCAATTTGGGCTTGGGGATGAAAAATTCGCGTATGAAATTCTAGACTGGATACATCCGTAAATAGTTTGTCGCAATGGCTGCATTTATTGACGTTCGGAGGCGGTAAGCATACTGTTCTGTGCGCAGACATCGATTCTTTGCTAAAGAATTTGTTGAAACATACATTACATGTCGATAGAGAATACTCCGTATCGTGGTTTAAGCGCATATGGTCTTTGAGCTCGTAAACCGTTAAAAACGAACTTGGACAGAACTCACAATTATAAACAGTGTGATTATCAACCCCGTACTGTTTTAAAAGCGACTTCCTACAATATTTATAGAAGGTCTTAAACGAATGTTCGGATTTTATATGTTGCCTTAAATAAGGTTCTTCGTCAAAACTTTCCCCGCACGTATCGCAAGCGAATTCGTTTCTTGCCTCCATTTCAACTTCGTGGTGATGAAATTGGATATGACTCTCGTAATTATCCCTACCGATGATAACTTTTGTGCAGAAATTACATGTCAACTGTTCTCGGTTGTCGGTGCTGTGTCTAGTGCGAGCGTGGCGTCGCAAACTCTGATTGGATGTATAAACTTTTGGGCAAATATCGCATTTGAATTCTCCCTTTTGCCCATGAAACATTTCAATATGACGCTTCAAGTTTCGGTTGTTTGTGTACACTTTTTCGCAAAGGTGGCATCGTATCGCGTCTTTTTCAGTCGCTGTATGCACCGATTGTATGTGGGATATTAAGGAATGCTTGCCTCTAAACACTTTATGGCAATCATTGCACGTGGGATACTCAACATCAGGGTTGTGCAGCTGGTTCATATGCCTCTTCAGATTCCGTTCAGTGGTGAACGTTTTCTCGCATAACTGACACTTTATTTCATATCCCAACCCTTGTAGATGCACTGTGATCATGTGTGACATGATATTCTGTTTCCTCGTAAATATGCGACCGCATAGCTCGCATTCTGGAAACGGTTGACTATAGCTGTTATGTCCTCGGCCCAGGTGTTGGAGCAAGCCGGCTGGACTACCAAAGTTCTGACCACAGATCTCACACTGACAGGATGAGTTAATATGACAGTTCTCTATATGTGTTTGTAAATTGTATTTCCTTGTAAATGTTCTGGAGCAGTAGTCGCAGACGAAATCCAGCGTGTTGGCAAACATTTTTTTTTAATGTTTTTTTTCTTTTCTTTGTTGTTGGTTAAGCGGGCATTGTTTGCGATTACCTGGAAGCAATAATAATTCATATTAATTAGATATTTTTTTATTCTATTTTTTTTTTGTTTTTGCTTTTGTAGCCTCGGCCTGTGGAAGCTATTTCTGGCTTAAGAATATAAAGTAGCCTATATCATTTTCTAAAGCCATCTAAGTTGGAGCAACAATTCCTGAAATCCTGAAATTATCAACAAATAATAAACAATCATAATAAATACATCAAAAATGAAAAATCTTATGTCAATGCCTTGTTTTTCATTTCCATCACATAAAATGCCTATTAATAAGGCAGTTGACATCTGGGGACTTTTTGTTTAGGAATTCGGGTTAGCCAGGAGTATGTATTTCAATTCTATCAATAACTTACGTAAAAAGGTAGGATTTGAATGGCTAAAATTAGCATGATTGTCATCTTTAGTGACTTGCTCTGCAATAAAGACAATAACAGAATAGGAACTAAAAGACAACTATTAAATGATATAACGAACAGGAGAGGGAAAATTCATTAAGAACATCATCAAAGGGAAAGTCGAAGGAAAGAGGGGAAGGGTCCGGCCGAGATATAGCTTCTTCTTCTTCCTGCCCTGTTCCCAATTCTATTTGGGGTCGGTGCAATATGTTTTCCGCTTCCACTCATTTCGGCCGAGATATAGCTACATCAGTCAAATAAAAGAGAAGGTGAAAGTTGAGACATATAAGGAAGTTCAAGGACAGGGGAAAGTTGAAGAAGCTGCACCGAAAAGAGCTAGAGGCTCTTGAGTTAAAGATGAAAGCTGGATAATAAATGAAGAATATTATTACACAATAAAAGTCCTTTCACGGGAGTTGTTTCAGGAAAAAGGTCTTGTATCTTATTTATTATTATTTCTATATTTGTATACTATATTAGCGGTTAATAAACCCAGTACAGTTAAAATATCACACAATCAGCTATAGATATCATATCTACAGCTGATATTCCACAAAATAAGGACAAGAGCGCTTGGACTTTCGATAGAGCCCATCCCTTGAAAACACAAAATGTATATGAAAATTGGCTTACTTGTTGTCAGAACTTGTTCCTCTCTTGTTTAAGAATATCACTGATAATTAATCGTCCATTTAGTTAACAATAACACCGATATTTAAGCAGAAATAAATCAAAATATAAAAATGGATCTGAATGCAACAGGAAATACATTTTTGATGCATTCTCGTCTTGTCATCAGTGGTACTATCGGAAGGAAAACAAACACACCAATCTCGATTCGATTAAAGAAACGAAAAATTTTGATTTAATCAGTTCCAATTTACATTCATAGCTTAAAAGCACTACATCATAAGTATGTATAAATTAAACATGTAACGGATTTTGGAGACAACTTCTAAAACATATTGATGCAAGTGAAAATTTGGTGAGATGAGATTTAGGATGTGAGAAAGAACTACAAACTCAGATTTCTTAGTACCACCGAATGACACTGACAGTGGTTTGACGGTTCGTGGCTCAGATTAATGAGAGGTTCGTGGGACGCCCTAAACTTCTGCGTTCAAAATAAAGTCAAATAATTCCATGCAGTCATCTTAAAAATAGGTATATTGTTTAGATGCAAATGGCTTTTCTATTGATTGAAGTGAAATCATACTTAATACTTTAAAATCTTATTAGTAAAGATTTAAGAATAATTTTAGTCAACGGATTTGTATTGATGCCTTTGTTTCTTGTGAACGCATTTGCAATGCAAGAAGAAATGTCAAAAAATAATATTGTTTGGGTTCGCGTACAAAGCATTTTTCGATTTTAATATTTTTTTGCAAATAATAAATGTTTAGGAAAAGATTTTGGATTAATTTCTTACAGAAAATGCATTGTCAAATGTGATAATGTCGAAGTATTAATGCTATATCTACGTTTTGATACAAAACAAGAAGCCGAAGTATTTTCTTTTCAATATTAAACATTTTTCAAAAAATTGCGATAAATAGACTCGTAAGAATATTTATTTAGTGTATTCCGCAGTTATTTTCAACCGGCAGTGATAAAACTATAGTGTTTGTCACAAAGCAAACAGTGTAAAAAAAAAACATGAAAAATTTTATAAGTAAAAGAAAAATCACAAATAACTAAGAAAATGGAGAAATTATCCGTTTGTAGGATATGTTTAGTAGATAATGTGCGAACACACGTAGTAGAAGATGGGAATCTACAAGACATATATTTTAAACTCACTAACATAGCGGTAAGTTCATCTAATTTTGTAAATAATCCTCACTAATATTATAAATGCGAAAATAACTCTGTCTGTCTGTCTCACCTTACGCCAAAACTACTGAATAAAATTTGGTACACATATAGTCTAAAATAAGTCGTGGTGGCCTAGTGGTTAAAGCATCAGCCTTTCGAGTATGAGGATGCGGGTTCGATTCCAAGTCAAGCAAGTACCAACGTAACTTTTCTAAGTTATATGTACTTTCTAAGTTTATCTTGGACACCAATGACAGTGTTTCGGATGGCACGTTAAACTGTAGGCCCCGGCTGTCATTGAACATCCTTGGCAGTCATTACAGGTAATCAGAAGCCAATAAGTCTGACGCCAGTCTAACCAAGGGGTATTGGGTTGCCCTTGTAACTGGGTTGCCCTTGTAACTGGGTTGAGGAGGTCAGATAGGCAGCCGCTCCTTGTAAAACACTGGTACTCACCTGAATCCGGTTAGACTGGAAGCCGACCCCAACATAGTTGGGAAAAAGCTCGGGAGATGATAAACTGATGCAGATAAAGAACAGAAAAAAGAAATATCAAACTAAACTCCTTCTTTTTCTTCCAGTTTATTACAATAGACAGAAGACCAATGCTGGCGTGTGTCTATTGCTACTCCAAGTTGAAGCAATGTTACACCTTTATGAGGACCTGTCTGAAGGCTGAGGAGATGTTCCGGCAGATCCTGAGCGAGGATTATGAGGTATGTAACCATATTATCAAGTAATAGGTAAATAAGCATTGGCAGTTGTTACGGGTAGTCAGAAGCCAGTCTAACCGAGGGGTATTGGGTTGCCCGGGTAACTGGGTTGAGTCGGCTTCCAGTCTTAACCGGATGCAGCTGAGTACCAGTGTTTTACGTGAAGAGACTGCCTGTCTAACCTCCTCAATTCAGTTACGTGGGCAACCCAATACCCTTAGTAAGACTGGCTTCTGACTACCGGTAACGACTACCAAAGATGTAGAAATGACAGCCGGGACACAACAATTTAGCGTGGCTTCCGTAACACAGAGGTCGTCCGCGCCAAGCGCTGCTTAACCTTATGATCGATCGACCCGTGCGGCTGTTACTTAGCCACGAGCTCCTCATTAGTATAAAAAATACATTTAACGTAAAAACATTTCTTTTAAGAGCGCGTATACCGAAAGTTGGCAACGTCGCAAATAACTGTCAAATATTTACACCTTTTCATTAATTTGGCCAATTTAGTTGTATATGAAAGTAACACATACATAGGTATGGCTCTGTAGTGCACTAAAACATTGAATAGGAATTGCAATTAAAACACTAAATTTGATGTTTTAACCGGTTTAGGTGTAAAAAAGGCACTTGGAAAGTTTTCAAATACGTTTATTTACATATAAAACTATATATTCGGTGTTTCGATATTAATAATTGCATTCTCTATTAACTTTCTTAGTGCACTACAGAGCATTATTTTATGTTTTGATAAAATAAAATTGAGAAATTATATAAAACATGTAAATATTTGGCAGCTGTATGCAACGTTGCCAGCTTTTGGAATACGCGCCCTTAAATCCTCCATTAATTTTGCAGCATAAACAAACAAAAATAAACCAAGACATTGTTATATGTAGTGGCTTAGTTAAAACCGCTACACAGTATATGAATATAGTAGACAATGAGCCAGTCAGCAATGCCATCAAGCAGGAGTTTAGTGAGAAGCAAGTGGACTTCCAGTTGAAGATCGAGAATATCGAAGGTATGTCATCATCTTCCGAGCCTTTTCCCAAGTATGTTGGGGTCGGCTTCCAGTCTAACCGGATTCAGCTGAGTACCAGTGTTTTACAAGGAGCGACTGCCTATCTGACCTCCTCAACCCAGTTACCCGGGCAACCCAATACCCCTTGGTTAAACTGGCGTCAGACATACTTTAATTTTAAGTATTTTCAACACTTATTGTAACATTTATGGAATGCAAATAAATATTATGAATATATTATAGTGCACAGGCATGCGCAGCTGGCTAGGAGGCTAAGGAGATCCTTTAGAGGGAACGGCCGCCGTAGCCGACAATCTGTATAGCCGTCATCATCATAATTTCAAATAGGGATGCGAACAACTAGTCAAATTCAATACTTTTATAGAAATGTCAAAAACGGTTACTCTCTATGCAATTTGTATGAAAACACCACATATGACGTCACAGATTTTTCACATCAATCCGTATACTTATTTCGATTATGTTACCAATAAAAAAATAAAAACAGTTTTCGGTTCAAAACGATAAATTAAACTGTCACTATTTTGAGATGCTTTACAAAATGAATATGATAAAGTATTTTATTTATGACCTAGTCCGCATCCCAATTGGGTTTGTTTATCATTATTTTTCAGGTTCCATTAATTAAATCTTATTTATTTTTCCTTTAGGCTTAGATCAAGAGAATCTAGACAATATCAGTCAATTAGATGACACAAACCATTTGGGATCCGACTCAGAAGACGAAGTGCCTCTCATCAAATTGAAATCTGAAACTTTTGAAGTGCCAAAACGTAGTCGGATCAAAAGTACCAAGTGTAATAGAGGTAAGTTAATATTTGTGTAGGAAGAATGTTCACTAGTTTTGATTTTTTAAGTTTCTTATAGTCCACATACAAAGTCTAAAATATGTTATTATTTTCATGACTTCTTTATGGTAACATGATCCTTAGCATGTACTAGATGACCTGTAAAAATATCGTGCACTAGTATTGTTTAACCTTATAAAATAGTCGTGGTGCCCTAATAGTTAAAGCACCAGTCAGTCAACTATGAGTTTGCGGGTTTGACTCCAGGTGAGGCGAATACCAATGCAACTTTTCTAAATTATATGTACTTCTAAGTAGATATATCTTGGACACCGATGACTTATCAAAGGTGAAGATAAATATCTCGAGGAAAACCTGGATTTAAAAGTGTGATATCACCAAACCGCACTGAGCAAGCGTGGTGATTAACGCTCAATCCTTCTCTGTGTGAGAGGAGGCTTGTGGCCAGCGGTGGGACGATAAAAAATTGTCCGTATGCAATAAAAAGTGTGTGTAAAAAATATTTCGGTATGGAGTCACTTAGTTCCCGACATATTGAATTTTGAGAGCGCGTATTGCGAAAGAATGAAGATGGGGTCGAGAAGACCAGCAAGCGCAGCCAAGGACGTCCACCAACAAGATGGACAGACGACCTTATAAAGGTCGCCGGAAGACGCTGGATGCAGGTCGCTTCCAACCGGTATATGTGGAGATCTAAAGGGGAGGCCTATGTTCAGTGGACGTCCTATGGCTGAGATGATGATGATGATTATGATTGCGAAAGATATCAACATCGAAATGGCTGCCAAATATTTACATGCATTAAATAATTTGGCAATTTTACTGTATGAAAGTAAGAAATAATGTATTAATGTATAAGTTATTTTTTTTTTTCTTCAGACAAATCAGACAGTACCGTCATACATTTAAGCAAACAACAGCAGAAGGATGATCTAGCTGCGCGCGCGCAGTCCTGTAACTACACCCAATCGCCGTATAAATGTGCTCTGTGTTACAAAGGCTTTGTTGATACGAGGGCTTATGAGAAACATAAATTAAAACATCATGAGGTGAGATTGTCCATAAAGACACACACACACACTCACACACAATACATACACTCACACAAGAACACACATTCATACAAACACACACACAGATAGAGAGAAATATATACACAATATTTTCATCATCATCTCTCGAGGTTTTTTCCCAACTATGTTGGGGTCGGCTTCCAGTCTAACCGGATTTAGCTGAGTACCAGTGTTTTACAAGGAGCGACTGCCTATCTGACCTCCTCAACCCAGTTACCCGGGCAACCCTATACCCCTTGGTTAGACTGGCGTCGGACTTACTGGCTGCTCACAACATTTTGTTAAATAAAAAAAATATTATATAATCTTAGTAATAAGCTACTGCATAGCTCTCCTACTTCCGTAAGCTGTGCCCTACCGCGTCCATATTGTTTCTTCTATATTGTAAAATGTACCATCTGTATAACATAATTATGAAAAGCTAATAAAGTATTGAGTATTAAATTAGTTAACTTTTGTCCCACCCCACTATACATATAAGGATAACAAAACTAGTGCACCATATTTTTACAGGTTATCTAGTACATGCTAAGGATCATGTTTACCACAAAAAGTCCGTACCATAAAAACAATGACATATTTTATTAAATTTATCATCACATTCACCAAATTGTAATTGTTTTCTTACGCATAACGCCGGTTTCTATGAACGCGCTCGATCGTTGACCCCTAGGTCGTTCAACTTTTTGTGGTAAACATGATCCTTAGCATGTACTAGATGACCTGTAAAAATATGGTGCACTAGTTTTTGTAAAACCTTATACAAGGTCTAAGTAAAAGCATAAAATAATTGTTATATTTTCCTTTGTTGTACTGTTACATAAATAATTATTGTTTTTTTTAGAGTTCGGGATCTTATATATGTGATATTTGTCACATGCACTATCGCTCCGAGCGACTCCTGCGCACACACGCAAATAACTCCCACGCAAGGATATATAAGTGTAATAAATGTGGATATTTATCGCATACCAGGTAAGTGACTTTACGGCTAGCCTTTTCGTTAAAACATACTTAGTAAGTGTATCTATGATTATCATTTCTTTTTTTGATGTTGAAAAGAAAGTACAGCGCCTCGTATTAAAAAAAAAACAAGCTTTTTGCTGCGACTTCGCTTGCGTTAAAAAGTATTATTATTATTGATTAGGTACAGTTTTAAATTTCATCCCCTATTGTATCCCCTTGGGGGTAGAATTGATCAAAATCCTTCCTTAGCGGATGCCTACGTCATAACATCTACCTGCTTGCGAAATTTCAGCCCGATTTGCCAAGATTTGGGCTGTGCGTTGATAGATCACTATGTCAGTCAGTCAGATATGAAAAAAAAAACCAAAATCTTGTGTTGTTTTTAAGTTTTTTAATGCCGGCTTTTTGCAAAGTGGTTTTTTGTTAGTTGTAGTTCTGGAATAGAAATTTAATTATAGTTTTTTTTTAAAGCTTTTATTTAACTTGCCGTGTATGTATGTTACGGTGGATTCTTTGAACTCAATTTTGAAGTAGATATCTTCAACCGATCGAACTGAAATTTTGTATACACGTTCAGTTTGGATGACAATGCAGGATATGTTATATGACGTCATTCTAAATCTAAAATGGCGGGCCACACAAAATGGCGGAGTAGCTATTTTTAATGAATTTCAACAATATGGGTACCAAATGAAAAGGACTTAGGAGAGTGACTTAAAAAATAATTTGACGTTGTTCTTAATCCAATATGGCGGACCATAAAAGCTTTTTAAAAAAAGTACTTTACTTTTAACTTATATCTATCAAACTCAAAACTCAAACTCATTTATTTATATATATATATTTTTTCAGTAATCAAGCTATGATTCACGAGAAATGGCACAACGGTCATGTTTACGAGTGTCGTTTGTGCAGTCATAAGTTCAGGTAAATTTCTATCCTCATCATCAGCCTTGTTATCGTCCCACTGCTGGGCACAGGTCTCCTCTCACACAGAGAAGGATTGAGCGTTAGTCACCACGCTTGCTCAATGCGGGTTGTTCAGATTTTATAGTCCAGGTTTCCTCGAGATGTTTTCCTTCACCTTTAATCAGTCATTGGTGTCTAAGATATACTTAGAAAGTACATATAACTTAGAAAAGTTACATTGTTACGAGGAAGGCTATAAGCTACTTTTTATCTGAAAAACGCCCGCCCTTCACCACTTCCTATGTGTTCTCGCTGGGAAGAAGAAGTGGCGCAACAAACTGCCCAGCAACACAATTCTGTCTGTATAAGTTTAAAGAACCGGTTTTATACAAAACAATACTAGTGCACCATATTTTTACAGGTCATCTAGTACATGCTAAGGATCATGTTTACCACGAAAAAAGTTGAATGACCTAGAACCTAGAAAAGTTACATTGGTACTTGCCTGGAATTGAACCCGCATACTAATATTTGAGAGGCTGGTGCTTTGACCACTAGACTACCACAACTACATTAACGACAATCCTTCTCTGCCTGTGCCTAGCAGTGGGACGATACAAAGTCTGATGATGATGATGATTTCTATAAGAAAGAAAACAATTATCCTTCACTCTCTTATCATCTCACTATCTACTACAGGAAACCGACTTCATATTTATCTCATATGCGCAAGCGCCACCCAACTGAACACGTTTGTGACATTTGTGGCGAAAGCTTTGTGGGGAAACATGGCTTACAGATGCATAAGACTAAAACTCATGTTAATGACGAGAAGGTAAGTTATTTATATCTATAATCACCTGGTAGCCTTTTCCCAAGCTATGTTGGGGTCGGCTTCCAGTCTAACCGGATGCAGCTGGGTACCAGTGTGCCACATGGAGCGACTGCCTATCTGATCTCCTCAACCCAGTTACCAAGGCAACCCTAAGACTGGTTGTCACACTGTCTGGCGTCTACTACCGGTAACGACTGCCAAAGATGTACAAATGACAGCCGGGACACAACAATTTAGCGTGCCTTCAACACAAACACCGAAAACTCATTCTCGACCGCGCCAAGCGTTGCTTAACCTTATGATCGATCGACCCGTGCGGCTGTTACTTAGCCACGAGCTCTTCCGCGGGGAACAGTTCATAACTACATATATCATGGATACATATACATACATATATCATTTGTATAGCGGTATGTGTATATACGATTACAGAAAAAATGAAATATATAAGCATGAAAAATAAATAAAGGAAACACACAAAAAAAACAAAACAATGAACAATTTCACAAACCATTTGTTTTTTTGGAAATCATCAAATGTCCCCTCCTGCATGTGCAGCTGGAGGGAGCGTCAGCCTCTTACTGACTAAAGCCCACTATGTTCCTTCGGGAGGTCCCTGTGTCCAGGGCTAAGGTAACTCTTGCGAACAACCTGCAGCCCAGGCAGGCTTTTTAGTAAAGATAATTTTATATGTATTCTCAGATGACCCCGCCAAATGAAATTGAAGAACCAGCTTCGAACAGATTCTGTGCCGAATGTAACATTCAGTTCCATAGTTTAGACGCGTGGAAACGACATATATTGAGCTCCGTCAAACATACGCTGAAGAATCAGGAAAGGTGAGTCTTAGAAACTTACATCTCAATAAATAAGGTCTAATAAAACTAGTGCACCATATTTTTACAAGTCATCTAGTACATGCTAAGGATCATGTTTACCACAAATTCATACAAATTCTATTTCATTTTTAGGGTTCCGTACCCAAAGGGTAAAACGGAACCCTATTGTTTTTGTTCCTCTGTCCGTCCGTCCGTCCGTCTGTCACCAGGCTGTATCTCATGAACCGTGATAGTTAGAGAGTTGAAATTTTCACAGATGATGTATTTCTGTTGCCGCTATAACAACAAATACTGAAAACTAGAATAAAATAAATATTTTGGGGGGCTCCCATACAACAAACGTGATTTTTTTTTACTCATTTCTGCTCGATATCGATAACGGCAACAGGTAGATGCTTGAAATATTCACAGAATATGGAATGTATTACTTAATTCAAAAATAAGTAATTTTATTAAAATTTAATTAATATTTGAGGGGGGCTCCCATACAACAAACATGATTTTTTGCTCGTTTTCCGTTTTATAAATAATGGTACGGAACCCTTCGTGCGCGAGTCCGACTCGCACTTGGCTGGTTTTTTAATTTATCTGGTAGATAGTGGCTATCCGTAACCTGTGGAACTGGCCGTAACACGTTCAAACAAAAAAACTCTTCTGCTTTTATAAAATACTAGCGACCCGCCCCGGCTTCGCACGGGTGCAATGCTGATACTAAAATTATACATATAAACCTTCCTCTTGAATCACTCTATCTATTAAAAAAAACCGCATCAAAATCCGTTGCGTAGTTTCAAAGATTTAAGCATACAAAGGGACATAGGGACAGAGAAAGCGACTTTGTTTTATACTATGTAGTGAAGTATAGATTTTATTTTTTCGTCCACAGCGCACAGTGCTCCATATGTGCTTGGAGAACTACCGGCAATAAATCCCTCTCTACGCATATGCAGGAGCACGCGAAGTCTTTGCGCATCTCTATAAAGCCTCCCGCTACTGTCAACGCACGGAATTTGAGATGTTTACAGGTAAGTTGCCTTGAAGATTGTGTTACTTCTTGCAGCTTGGTGACTGTGGGCTATGGGGTTTAGTGGACTGTATATTTTTTTTAGAAATGATAAATCAATGGTTTAGAAAAGAAAAGATGAACGAAGCCGAGGGAGCGGTGCGCAAAACGTGCCGCGCGATGAAAAAAGACAGTTGAACCACATTAGTTCCCGTTTGGTGTGCTAGGTGTCGCTAGTGCCACGCAATAACACTGCCGGTCGGTCCAAGCACCAATCCCCGTTCCGCGTTCCCTTTGACAAATGCGCGCGCGCATTTCGCCCTCGGCGTCGATTCATAACTTTAATATTATTTTATTTAATACAAAATAACACAACTTATAAAAACGCAAAACAAAATTAATCCTAATACTATTATACAGGCGAAAGTTTGTAAGTATGGATGTATGGATGTTTGTTACTCTTTCATGTAAAAACTACTGAATGGATTTGAATGAAACTTTACCACAATATAGCTTATACATCAGAATAACATATAGGCTACTTTTTATCCGGGTATGGAAAGTACTTCCCTCAGAAAGCGGGTGAAACCGCTGGCGGAAGCTAGTTCTAAATAAAACCAAATCATGTGCATTGTTCACGGTGACATTTGGAAAAATATGTCGATAGATACATGGATGCGGAAGTCTTGTGGCCTAGTGGTAGATTCCAGATCAGGTGGCTCACAGTAGGTACAGTCACCCGCACATCAGTAGACACCCTTTGACCTTGAGACCGCCTCTATTTCCTACGACATAAGAGCTGTTTTCGCAGTTCAAATGATTTTTTATAATATATTTTTTTTTTTTTTTTTATAATATAGCGGGACACATTTTTCACACACGGTCGGTTAGCCCCTAAGCTATTGATTAGCTTGTGTTATGGGTGCCAACACAACTGATAAACTACATATACTTTACACATATATATTTATAAATACATACATATAACACCCAGACCACAGCCAACAATTATGCTCATCACACAAATGTCGACTATGCCGGGAATCGAACCCGGGACCCTTGGCTCGGCAGTCCGGCGTGGTGACCATTGCGTCATCGGGGTCGTCAAAATGTTTCCACTGATGTGCGGGTGACTGTACGTCTAAGGACGACAGGCCCGTGTCGGCAGCGTTCTGTTCCACGCGCTCCTCGAAAAGTCAGAAACATGGAAGGGAACACCGTAAGGTCGACGCCTGCCGGGGCTGCGGGTTTTTCGCAAGAGATACCGTGGCCCTGGCACACAAGGACCTCATGAAGGAACATAGTGGATATGAGTCTTACTAAGAGTCTGGCCCTCCCTCCAGCTGTACCCTCAGCGGGATCATCATTTGATGCTTTCCTACGAATCATCATTCTTCAGCTTTGTATTAAATAAATTTAAAAAAAAAACCTTTTTAAAAAGCTTTTATAGTCCGCCATATTGGATTTAGAATAACGTCAAATTATTTTTTAAGTCACTCTCAATAAGTCATTTCATTTGATACCTATATTGTTGAAATTCTAATTAAAAATAACTACTCCGCCATCTTGGACGGTCCGCCATATTGGATTTAGAATAACGTATATCTTGCATTGCCATCCAGACTGAACGTGTATACCAAATTTCAGCTCAATCGGTTGAAGATATCTATTTCAAAATTGAGTTCAAAGAATCCACCGTAACATACATACACGGCAAGTTAAATAAAAGCTTTTAAAATATATATTTTGTTTTTATTTCAGTGTGGCGCCAATTTTGTGACGAGGTCTAAACTCCAGGCTCACGTAAACAGCATACATTTGGGACTAAAATACAACAAGAATATAGTTTGTGAAGTTTGCGGAAAGAAGTGTACGGTAAGTGTGAAATTTTCAATTGAGGTACATATTTACAAATTAAAATTAAAATATTCTTCTCTCTTCAACTTAAGAGCCTAGCTCTTGTCGGTGCAGCTCCTTCCATTTCTGCCTATCGTATGCCAACTCTTGAACTTCCTTATACGTCTCAACTTTCACCTTCTCTTTAATTTGACTGATGTAGCTATGTCTCGGCCGACCTTCCTCTCTTTCCTTCGACTTTGCCTTCTATGATGGTTTTAATGAACTCATCGTGACGTATAAGATGTCCAATCATTTTCCCTCTCCTGTTCTTTATCTATACTAATATTATAAAGCTGAAGAGTTTGTTTGTTTGAACGCGCTAATCTCCGAAACTACTGGTTCGATTTGAAAAATTCTTTCATTGTTAGATAGCCCATTTATGGAGGAAGGCTATAGGCTATATACCATCACGCTAAGACACACGGGGGCGCAGCAGTAACCAAAGATGCGGGTGAAACCGCTGGGGACAGCTAGTAGATTATAATTTAACGGTATTTACAATTTTAAAACACTAGTACTCAGCTGCATCCAGTTTCACTGGAACTGCAACATAGCTTGGGAAAAGGCTAGGCAGATGATTTATTGCCTATTTACTTGTCCACAGTCAAACGCTACCCTGAAGTATCATCAACGTACCCACACTGGCGAAAAACCTTACACCTGCACGACATGCAATAAGCATTTCACGGACAGCAATCAGCTGCGTATACACACACGCACACACACAGGCGAGAGGCCTTACGTGTGTGCGGCGTGCGGCAAGCGGTTCAGTCAGAAGCCGGCGCTGAATAGACATTATAGGGTAAGTTATTGTTAAGTAGGTAATAGTGACTACAAGGGTAATAGTGAGTGTGTTGGGTAATATTAACTACAGTGGGTAACGGTGACCACATTGGGTAAGACTAACTATATTAGTTAATGCTCAACATATTAGGTAACACTGACTATATTAGGTAACACTTACTAAATTGGTTAATTCTGATTACAATAGGTAACAGTGGAGTGGCAAATATTGTGACTACAATAGGTAACACTGACTATATTTGGGTAACGCTCACTACTACAGTGGGTAACAGTGACCACATTGGGTAAGACTGACTACATTAGTTAATACTCAACATATTAGGTAACCTGACCATATTAGGTAACACTTACTAAATTGGTTAATTCTGACTACAATAGGTAACATTGACTATATTTGGGTAACGCTCACTGTATTAGGTAACAATGACCACATTGGGTAATACTGACTATATTGGCTACAATGGGTAACTGACTTAATTTTGTAACGATTAACTTCTGCATTGGGAAAAAAAGTGACAACCAATTAACTAATAGACACATAAAAAAATGTGTTTTATTTATTATTATTGTGTAAATTACAAATGCAAATATATAAGGTCTAAACATGCTAAGGATCATGTTTACCACAAAAAAGTAATGTAAACAACAACATATTTTATTAAATTTATCATCACATTCGCCGAATTGTAATTGTGTTCTTACGCATAACGCCGGTCTCTATGAACGCGCTCGATCGTTGACTCCTAGGTCATTTAAATTAAT
Organism: Heliothis peltigera; assembly: GCA_958496145.1. NCBI lineage: Eukaryota > Metazoa > Arthropoda > Insecta > Lepidoptera > Noctuidae > Heliothis > Heliothis peltigera. Next base: position 4,257,513 of record OY292351.1, read on the forward strand.
TTTGTGGTAAACATGATCCTTAGCATGTACTAGATGACTTGTAAAAATATGGTGCACTAGTTTTGTTAGACCTTATATATTTGCATATGTATATGCCTAGTGGTTAAAGACCCAACCTCTCAAGTGTGAGGGCGTGGGTTCGATTCCAGGTCGGGCAAGTACCAATGCAACTTTTCTAAGTTTGTATGTACTTTCTTAGTATATCTGGGACACCAATGACTGTGTTTCGGATGGCACGTTAAACTGTAGGTCCCGGCTGTCATTGAACATCCTCTGCAGTCGTTATGGGTACTTAGAAGTCAGTAAGTCTGACGCCAGTCTAACCAAGGGGTATTGGGTTGCCCGGGTAACTGGGTTGAGGAGGTCAGATAGGCAGTCGCTCCTTGTAAAACACTGGTACTCAGCCGAAACCGGTTAGACTGGAAGCCGACCCCAACATAGTTGGGAAAAGGCTCGGGAGATGTATGTATATGCAGTTTATAATATTCCAATGTTTTTGTGCACAGGTACACACAGGCGTAAAACCGTATTCCTGTCAATATTGTTCGAGAAACTTCAGCCAATCAAACTCTTTGAAATTACATGTAAAAGCGGTACATTTGAAACAACCAGCCAATAGCAGGCGAACTAAAACTAAAGCCGGCAATCCAGACACTAAGATTGAGAAGATTACCGAGGAGGAGAATACAGCTTCCGTTGATACATTAAAAGTTTATTCTAGATGAATATATAGAGGAGCTCGTGGCTAATGGCTAATTATTATGTTTGCATTTGTAATGAAAAAGCTAACATTTCTTTTATATCGCCATCCGTGGTGTATGTACCGACCCTTACAAAAGAAAGAGGGATGTATTTTTTTGTATAAATGTAAAAAGTATTGTAAATTTAGTCGATTTCTGAAAAGTATTTTTGTACATATAGAAATTAAATAAATATTTTTAGTGCGTATTATTTACACAATCATCAATAAATACTCTTAAATTATTATGATCTGTTGTTTTATTTTATTTAAAAATTACTGAAGGCGAAACGAATGGAACTAAGTATTTTCAAAAAATCATTCGTGATCGTGCTAAAACTAAGCTTAGTAATTTTCGTACCGAAAGTCGAAAAATTTAACTAGGCAATACTCATATTGGGAATCATGATATTATTATCTTTGTATGAGTAGTTTACTCCATACACGGTTGTCGTGAAGATTTTGTAAGTTTTTAGAGAAACGCGCACCTCTTAGTTTCACGAGTTTATTGTGAGTTACAGTTGAAAGCGATAGGCGATTATTTCTCTCTGTTAGCAATCAAAGTTACACAGTGATATGTTGACTAAATCTTAATGAATAAATAACAATGTTTTATTATGTAGGTGTAGATGACTCGCGAAATTGGTATAAAATTGGTTGCAGCGTAAACGGAAAAATGTACGGCGATAAGACCGTACAATCTTTAAAATTAAAGTCAAGTCAAAGTTCGGTATTTTACAAATACCTTTTTCACATGTGATCATTTAAATTTTTTAAAGTAATCTTATTTATTTTCCACACTAATTCTGAAAATTAAACCATCAATTTTTAATTTAATAGTTACTACTATAATAATAAAAAATACTTAAAACTAATTAACTATAACTAATAAAAATAAATAACTAAGAAGCATCAAAAAACTAAAATTAAATAATAACAAACATACTACCACACAAATCGACTAAACTATAACAGCGTCCCATCCCTAGCGATTAACAAATGTCATTCAAAACCAATCAAAGCAATTTAAAAAAAAAAGTTGTGTAAACGATCTTATTATTATTGTTTTTGCATCAAATTATTTGTTTTATTACGTAAATTACCGCGACTATGTCCGTAAGATAACTTGCGTAAGCTCAACCGAACTTCCATAAAAAATTTCCAACTCTCAAAACACAATATAATTGTGTAATTTATGTGATGTTTACAGATTTTTAAACAGTGTCTTACAACAACAAAATTTTTAATCGGTTGAAATGTTACCTATTTTGATGTATAATAACATGGAAGGGGCTTCTAATTCTTTGAATAATACGCCTAATTCTAGTTTTAGTCAATACGATGATAGTATTATATTAAATTGTGTGAGGAATCGTAAGAAAGTTAGTGAATTGCCTAGTTGCCCGGTTTGTAGTTGTACTATACGGCAGGGCGAATTGGACTCTCATTTAGTTTTGGAAGTGGACAGATTGCAAAAATTGTCCTCTAGTGGGTCTAAAAGAAAACTAAGTGCGAATTCTAGTGCCAATTTAGCTATTCCCGGGTCCAGCACCAGTTCAGATATACCAGAGGAAGAGGTGGATGTATCTGGCTGTTTAGGAAGTGATGTTTACCAGGTACGTTCTTTATTTGAATTTGAATTTTGAACTGCTGAGATTTCTTTTTTTAATGGCCGACTTAGAAAGGTGCAATTTTAATAGATTTTTACATAAAGACATTTAAATATACAGCTTTTTATATTATTGACTGTACCATATCTTAGTCTATTATTAGTTGTGGTGGCCTAGTGGTTAAAGAGCCAACCTCTCACGTATGAGGGTGTGGCTTGGATTCCAGGTCAGGCAAGTACCAATGCAACTTTTCTAAGTTTGTATGTACTTTTTAAGTATATCTTGGACACCAATGACTGTGTTTCAGATGGCACGTTAAACTGTAGGTCCCGGCTGTCATTGAACATTCTTGGCAGTCGTTATGAGTAGTCAGAAGCCAGTAATTCTGACGCCAGTCTAACCAAGGGGTATTGGGTTGCCTGGGTAACGGGGTTGAGAAGATCAGATAGGCAGTCACTACATTCTTGGCAGTCGTTATGAGTAGTCAGAAGCCAGTAATTCTGACGCCAGTCTAACCAAGGGGTATTGGGTTGCCTGGGTAACGGGGTTGAGAAGATCAGATAGGCAGTCACTCCTTGTAAAACACTGGTACTCAACTGAATCCGGTTAGACTGGAAGCCGACCCAAGCTTGCATGTGCATCCTTTTTCTGTTATTTAACTGTTTGACTTTTGAAAGGTTTATAAATTACTTATTTCTCAACGGATTCCAAAAATTGTTTCTGTTTTTGGTTTTGTAAAATGTTACTTTTGATATGAATAATTTAAAAAAAAGTCTAATACCCTATTTGATACTTCATGTATTATAATTATGTTTTGTATAAAACTGGTTCTTCAAACCATACAGACAGACATGTGTTGCTGGGGAGTTTGTTCCACCATTTCTTATTCCCAACGAGAACACATAGGAAGTGGTGAAGGCTGGCCGTTTTGGGGCTGTCTTTTGTTTTGTATGTTTTAAAAGTACTGATTTATCAGCCTAATGACCAGATAATGTATTAGTTAGTGTACCTGCCTGCCACGCTGGGTTGTGGGTTCGATTCCCGCATAAGTCAAACATTTGTGTGCATGAACATGGGTGTTTGACTTAGTCTGGGTGTTCCTATATATAATATGTATGTATTTACAAAAGAAAAGTATATTTCATCATCATCATCACTTTGCTCTGTTCTTCTTTTGCTGAGGATTTTGTTCCACCATTTCTTCTTCCCAGCGATAACACGTAGGAAGTGGTGAAGATCGGGCATTTTTGGAGGCTGTCTTTTGTAGAATTGACCTTCAAAAATTGCTGCTTTTCAGACAACTTTAATTTTTTTTTTGAAAAATTAAAATGACATTTCAAATAGATATATATTCCTCACTCACACATTCACACAACGTCACCTAGTCCCAAACTCACGTACTGTGGGCACTAGACAACTGATAAACATACTTATACACTTTACTTTTGTACATACATACATATTATGCATAGGAACACACAGACTAAGTCAGACACCTATGTTCATGCACACAAATGTTTGATTTATGCGGGAATCGAACCCGCGACCTCCAGCGTGGCAAGCAGATTCATTATCCACTACGCCATCTGGTCGTCTATTCTCTATATATCTAATTAAATGACTTTTTATCATATCTTCCAGCGAGTACACAGCAACAGACTTCGCCGTCTCCGAGCTCGTCGCCGAAGCACCCCGCCCCCTCAGAGTGGGGAGTGTCCTGTCTGCAATACGACCCTACCTGTGTCCAGGCTTCAGAGGCATGCGCTCCGCTGTCTGAAGAGAACAGGGGCTGAGTTAGATGAAGATGTGCCGGATACCAGTTCCGAAGAAGGCAGTATTGATGTGGAGGTTTGTGAAAGATAATCCTTATCTAATCAACCTTTTTATCGTCCCACTGCTGGGCACAGGCCTCCTCTCACACAGAGAAAGATTGACAACTTAGAAAAATTGCATTGGTACTGTACCTGTGTGGTAAACACGATCCCTAGCATGTACTAGATGACCTGTAAATAAATTAAAGAAAAATCTTTGGATTTTGAATAACGTCAAATTATTTTTTAAGTCACTCTAAGCCCTTTGATTTGATACCCATATTGTTGAAATTCATTAAAAATAACTACTCCGCCATCTTGGACGGTCCGCCATATTGGATTTAGAATAACATCATATAACATATCTTGCATTGTCATCCAAACTGAACGTGTATACAAAATTTCAGCTCAATCGGTTGAAGATATCTACTTCAAAATTGAGTTCAAAGAATCCACCGTAACATGCATACACGGCAAGTTAAATAAAAGCTTTTAAAATATGGTGTGTTGTCAGAACGACGAGCCAGCAGGCGGCAGCTTCGGCGCGGAGTACCAGTGGTGCGGCCAGTGGCGCGTGCGCGCCTCCGCGCTGCAGGACGCGCCGCGCCGCCCCGCCACCCTGCGCCGGGCCTCCAACGACCAGGCGCTGGTAGGCTCATCGCCATCGGCCTTTATTTATTAACCCCCCATATAAAAAGTGGGGGTTTCATAAGTTTGAATGCTGTGTGTTTGTATTACTGTAGCTCTTAAATGTATGAACTGATATGAATGAGGTTTTTTTAATAGAGAGCTGGGTTTCTAGCGGTGGTTTTTGTGTCATCTTCATCAAAATCGGTTCAGCCGTTTTAAAGTTATGAGCTGTTTTTTCAATATCAGCTTGGATTTGAGACACAACAAAAGGAAATAACATGTTATAATTGGGAAAAATTACAGTTTTATGTGATGGTTTTTTTTTTGGAATATAACTTTTGTCCCCCTCTTTTCATACAGAGAAAGATTAATCACCACGCTTGCTCAATGCGGGTTGGTAATTTCAGACTTTATAGTCCAGGTTTCCTCGTGATGTTTTCCTTCACCTTTAATCAGTCATTGGTGTCCAAGATATACTTAGAAAGTACATAAAAGAAGCCAGAAAATTACAACGCAAAATTTACTAGGAACTAGGTTGAGGAGGTCAGACAGGCAGTCGCTCCATGTGGCACACTGGTACTCAGCTGCATCCGGTTAGGACTAGAAGCCGACCCCAACATAGCTTAGGACAAGGCTCCACTAATGATGTGTATCTCTTGTTTCCAGGTAGTTGATGGTGATGAAGACACGGAGTTATATGGTCCTCCTCAATACTCCCCCTCTAGGATAGCACCAGATGTAAGTAATAATATTATATTCGTCACACATTCACACAACGTCATCTAGTCCCAAACTAAGCAGAGCTCATACTGTGGGCACTAGACAACTGAAATTATTTTTCAATCCAGTAGTCCCTAAGATCTTCAGCTTTATATCATCATCTGCCTAGCCTTTTCCCAAGCTATGTTGGGGGTCTAACTGGATGCAGCTGAGTACCAGTGCTTTACAAGGAGCGACTGCCTATTGGACCTCCTCAACCCAGTTACCCTGGCAACCCCTTTAGTTAGACTGGTGTCAGACTTACTGACTTTTGACTACCCGTAACGACTGCCAAAAATATTCAATGACCTGACCTCCTAAGTCCAGTTACTTAGGCAGCCCAATAGCCCTTTGTAAGTCTGATGCAGCACTGTTTGTCAGACTTTCCGGCTTCTGACTACCCATATTGACTGCCAAAGATGACTGCCCTTATTGACACAACAATTTAACGTGCCTTCGGAAACACGGAGGAACTCGTCCATAGGACCGAGCGCGCCAAGCGTTGCTTAACCTTATGATCGATCGACCCGTGTGGCTGTTACTTAGCCACGAGCTCCTTTGTTTTATAATATTAGTATAGATTTAAATTCAATTGGTATTGCTATGTTTTTCAGGCCGACCTGACTCCAGACACTATATCAGAGCAGATGGTTGAAGAACCTTCAGATACTCCAAATGAGGAGAGTGACAAAGTAGAAGCCGTGGCACCCACCAAGTGCAATGGATTAGTAGAAGCTAGTGCCGAAGTAAGTTAATATCTATATCTTCACTACATAGTATAAAACAAAGTCGCTTTCTCTGTCCCTATGTCCCTTTGTATGCTTAAATATTTGAAACTACGCAACGGATTTTGACGCGGTTTTTTTAATAGATAGAGTGATTCAAGAGGAAGGTTTATAGGTATAATTTTAGTATCAGCATTGCACCCGTGCGAAGCCGGGGCGGGTAGCTAGTATATTATAAAGAGAAAAAATGTATTAACCAATTTGAAAAAATTATCATAACACAAAAGCAGAAGTTTGAGAGTGTGTGTGTATGTTTGTTACTAAACTGCTGAACAGATTTTAATAAAACTTGGCAGTAATATGTATAGCTAATACATCAGAATAACATATAGAAGACTTTTTATCCTTATACTATATTTATATATGTAGTATTAAAAATATATACAGGGTGTAACGGAATGGGGGTATACATCCGAAGGGAGGTCAATGTACTCGTTAAACTGAACAACTTTTTACAAAAATATGAAATTCCATAAAAAAAATATTGGATGGTTCATAGAAAGTTTGAACTTGCCACCTAAATATTGTATGGAGAGCCGCAATTTTTTTTATGGAGTTAGTAAGCCCAGCTGTGGGACGATAAAAAATCTATAGATGATATGTAACTAAGAGGGTCATCATCATCTCCCGAGCCTTTTCCCAACTATGTTGGGGTCGGCTTCCAGTCTAGCCGGATTCAGCTGAGTACCAGTGTTTTACAGGGAGCGATTAAACTAAGATGGTTATTTTTTTTTTAATTTCAGACTAGAATTCAAGCTTTAAAAGCAAGAATAAAGGATTTGGAGAGAAAGGCGAATGGTGCCGGGGAGGTAAATACAATAAAATATATATATAATATAACTAATAATTCTAGTCTATACTATAATATTATAAAGAGAGAAAGATTTGATTGCTACTTTGTATTGAGAAGTCTCCGAAACTACTTCATCATCTCCCGAGCCTTTTCCCAACTATGTTGGGGTCGGCTTCCAGTCTAACCGAATTCAGCTGAGTACCAGTGTTTTACAAGGAGCGACTGCCTATCTGACCTCCTCAACCCAGTTACCTGGGCAACCCAATACCCCTTGACAGACAGCCGGGACCTACAGTTTAACGTGCCGTCCGAAACTACTTGACCAATAGAAATTCAATACTTTTATAGAACTGTCAAAAACGGTTACTCTCTATGCAATTTGTGTGAAAACACCCCTTGGTAAGACTGGTTGTCAGACTTTCTGGTTGCTGACTACCTGTAACGACTGTCAAAGATGTACAAATGGCAGCCGGGAAGCTAGATTTTTTTTTTCATTCCAAAAATATAACAAAGATTTTTTGAGTTTTCAAGTAATAGAATATATTTAAATTAGTATTTTTAATGATTTGTTATTATTGTTTACAGGTAAAATGCCTGATATGCTTAGAGCAATATACCTCGCCGACGGTATCCATACAGTGCTGGCATGTCTATTGCGAAGTAAGTTTGTCTTTTTGTATGATTTTTTTTTTTTTTTTTAATGGCAATCTGCCGAAGACTACGGCAATTTATGCCAGACTCGCAATTAAGTGCAGTGATGACTCATGGGTTTCACTCAATTTGATTTGAAGAGAAAATATAATAAGTTAACAGTTTTTTGTATGTTATACCAGTTGAATATCAAATCAAATCAAATAACTTTATTTTCAGGCATCAATGGCCCATAGATAAATACCTTAAGCTAATATATATATTACATACAAAATAGAATATAGTGACAATGTCACAACGCTCGCGCATATGATCAAAAATTAATCCCTTTATGACTTCTATTTTGTAAAATATCTAAAAATAATGTTATTTTCATTTTTTTATAAATAAAAACAAAAAAATATAATAATAATAAAAAAAATAAAATTCTTCAACATGATAAATCATGTTGTTTTTATTTCTTGTTTTTTTTTTTTACTAAATAAATTGTCTTTCTCTTTTCAGGTATGCTGGCTTCAATCGTTGCGAGCGAAGAAAATCTGTCCACAATGTAATGCCATAACTACGGCACAACATTTGAGACGAATCTATATGTGAACAAATAACCCCCTCAAGTTTAGGTAGTTTCTACAATTGTATACCGAACTGGGGTCATTATCACCCCATGATAATGGGGGTCCCGAAGTATGTTGGGGTCATATAATATCCCAAGTATGTTGGGGTCGTAAAATACCCCAAGTACGTTGGGGTCATATAATATCCCAAGTATGTTGGGGTCATAAAATACCCCTCAAAGTATGATGGGGTCATTATATACCCCAAGTATGATGGTGTCATTTAATACCCCCAGGTATGTCGGGGGTCATAAAATACCCCAAGTGTTTTGGGGTCGTGGGAGACCCGGATAAGGTGGGGTAGTTAAATACCCCGTTAAATTAGGACGATATAACAGTTTTGATTAGTTCTAAGAAATTTAAAGGTTCTTCAAGGATTTAGGATAGAATATTTGCTCAAAATATTTGAGTCGAGAAGAGTAAAGTCTGATTAAAAACAAACATTTTCCTAATGATTGATTTGTATATTGTGAGCGTGTATATGACGGGTGTTATTAATTTTTTTTTGGGGTTATGTTGCACCCCATATGTGGGGGTCAAAATAGACACCGTAGCGTTAAAAGTGATAGATATTCGGACGCATATTTACCTAAAGTGTGGATGTGTATTTTTTCTGTAGAAAGTTGTTCAGTTTTACGAGTACATTGACCTCCCTTCGGATGTATATATACCCCCTTTCCCTTACACCTTGTATATAAAAAAAACGTATTAAAAAAAAATTGTGAAGCCACTTATAACTTGTTTTTTAACTTTAGGCAAATATGCATCCGATTAAACAATCACTAATTATCACAGAAAAAGGACACAACACATACATATAACTTTATTTAAATGACATAATTTGTTAATACATACATAATTAAGACTCATAATGGTTTGCACAATTCAATAACTTCAAATCTACAATAAATAATATGAATGCGGTAAACATGATCCTTAGCATGTACTAGATGACCTGTAAAAATATGGTGCACTAGCTTTTGTTAGACCTTATACAATGTACTAGAAGGTCATAGGCAAGATATTGACTGTTTAAAAAAGACACCAAAATAACTTCATGTTGATGTTTACTTCAAATATCAAAATAACATTTTCAACCGACTTTCGAAAAAGGAGGAGGAGAAAAATATACTTCTGTCATGGATTTAGAAGTCGGTGGAAACTTTAATAACAGCTTCGAGACACAGACTTCTATAGCTATGACAAAGTGTGTTATGAAGACAGTTACTATTTTTTTTTTTTTTGTAAAAAGTTCTTTACCGTACGCATATTTGAATTTTCCGCTACCAGTTTTCTTTTCACTTCTAAAAACTTGCTATATTTCTCAGTATAACCTTTTGACGGCCACAGTCACGTATAGACGACAAGCCAAAAAGTGCCCAGCACGCCACGGACACGACTACATGACAGACTTTTAAAGTTCAAAATTAATAGTCAGTTTCAATCGATATAATTCCGAACTCACTACTGTATTGTAGGTATTTATGGATGAATTTCTTAGCTTGGCGCTGAGGGCACGTCTTTATTTTTTTTGACGTGGCTGTCAGGAGGTTAAACTTGCAAGCAGGCGATGCCGAGGGCATGGACTAGTGTTTAATGTTATTATATGCCTTCTATGAAGATTTGTACAATAATAGTATATAATAATAGCTATAGATTTAATTACAATGTAAATAAAATTATTTTTTTCTATGATTTTTTGTGTTTTATTCTTAGACCAGACTAACCGAAGCACATAACCGCGGTGCGTTGCCGCGCCGATCAAATCGGCAGTCTGCGTTGCGTCGCGAAAAAGAGCGATGTTATAAACAAATCTATGTCAAGATCAGAAATTTTAATTTTAAGAGTCTAGAAACAAACTTAATCATTGTATGACGCCATAACGCTGATTTGTGCCGGGCTGCGGTGCCGCGCCGCTAACTTTCATAGTATATTGTATACTCTTTGCTGCTAACATCGGCGGTGACGCAAAACGACGATTTTAGCAGCGCGGTGACGCAACGCGGTTGTGTTACGGCCCGAAAACTGAGATTGAAAATGATTTTGACGACTAGATGGCGTAGTAGTTAGTGAATCTGCCTGCCACGCTGAATGTCGTGGGTTCGATACGCGCATAAGTTAAACATTAAAGTGAATGAACATGGGTGTTCCTGTGTATAATATGTATGTATTTACAAAAGAAAAGTATATAAGTACGTTTATAAGTTGTCTAGTACCCACAGTACGAGCTCTGCTTAGTTTGGGACTAGATGACGTTGTGTGAATATGTGACGAATATTATATGTAATTGAGATATGTACGTTCGTTTGTATCTTCAATCATTGGTTTCAGCACTGACCAAAGTTTCAACGCCATCACCTCCATCAGGCTGGAATATGAAAAAAATGCCTTTAACACAACATTCGAAGATCAGCTCAGTAATTTAGGACCTCGTGGCTAAGTAACAGCCGCACGGGGAGATCGATCAAGCAACTCTTGGTGCGGATGGTCCATGGATAGGTGACCATCAGGTTTCGGAAGGCACGTTAAATTGTTGTGTCCCGGCTGTCATTTGTACATCTTTGGTAGACGTTAGTCAGAAGCCATGAGTCTGACCGTCTGACAACCAGTCTTACCAAGCTGTGTTGACTTGCCAAGGAATCTGGATAGAGGAGGTCAGACAAGCAGTCACTCCAAATATTACTGAGATGAAACCAAATCTGACGGAAATCTTCAAGTCCATACGCCAGCACATCAAGCTACTACCAAATAATCCCCCCCCCCCCAGTCCTTGTCGAGTTACCTGCATATCTGCTACGGTTAATGGGGGTTCGTCTTCCCTAAGCACGGTTTCTCCATCCAACTTCTTCAAATTCGGAAGTCTCCTCGCGGCTTCAGACCTCCAGGCATCCAATTCGCAACCGTCGTACAATGGGTTTCCAACGAAAAGTAGATCTTCTAAATGTGGTAACTCCTGGATATGAATTTTATTTTATTAACCTTTTGACCGCCACTATCACGTATAGATGACAAGGCAAAAAGTGCGCAGCACGCCACTGTCACGAATACATGACAGACTTTTAAAGTTCAAAATTAATAGTCAGTTTCAATCGATATAATTCCGAACTTACTATAATATTGTAGGTATTTATGGATGAATTCTTAGCTTGGCGCTGAGGGCACGTCTTTGTCTTGACGTGGCGCGGGTCTCTTATGGACGCGGTTTACTGGGCTACTTATGTAAAATTGAAGCTACAACTAGTTCAGCTTACCTGTAACTTATTAAACTCACTCCACTCCTTCACTAAATTGTTGCTCATGTATAAAACTTTTAAATTCCTTAGCACATGGATTCCTTTTAGTTTTTCAATCAAGTTATACGATATCCATAATTCTTCTAGCGTATCACCTAGAGGTTCCTAAAACCATGAATATTTATGCTGAAAGCTACGTCGAAACTACGAATAGCCAAAAAATAAAATACCATACGCCTTGTTCTTAAAAAAATAACAACTACGCTATTACTTCGGGTGAGAAAAATAGCAACCGTGGTGGTTTTAAAAGCCGCGAAGGAATTTACAAGGAAAAAAAAACGGAAAACGCTTTTTACCATGCCAGTGAAAGATTTAATGTAATTTCTGCCCAAAGAAAGTATTCGGAGTTTTTTAAAAGTGTTTAATCCAGTTACTTTCTCAATCATATTTGTAGATAAGCTTAATTTCCTGAAAATAAAATAAAAAGTATTGTTGTTGTTTAGTTTTTGGCGCCTTTTTAGCGAAACGGAAAAAGTACTGACAGTGATGTTGATGTTGCCATGATAATGAATAAGTATAAATTGCGCCTAATATTGATATCTGAAAGTGCTTGCAGAACAGGCTCAATACAAACAAACTATATTTTGTGGTCAAGTGGACCTACAAAAAAACTAGACTTGTTTTGCTATACCGTTGGAGTTTATTACGTAATCCATCGCCAGTCTTAATTAATTTAATTTGCTTTAAGATTATACTTTTTAAATATTTTTTTGTAGTTACAAATAAACCTGACTGTTTACTTAGCCATTTTGTGCTATTTAAATACCAAATAGGCCTTAATAAACACTGTAATGATAGACTTACTCGCAATTTGTCAAAGTAGCAAGAGTGTTGTCCATTTTTTCTATCGGTGGCCACTGAAACATGAGACTAACTTCTGTGGCCGTAGCTGCTTGGTCACCAGTCTTATCCTCCCATTTCTTTATAGCTTCTTTTATAGTCGTGGCCTTAGCCATTTTAAGGCAGTAAATGTAAAATTATAATACGAATGTAAATTGGCCGCTACCTTAGTTACGCTAATATTGATTAAACAAGATCATGCCTAATCAACAAGAGATGATAAATAAACGGGTTCGAGAATTTATATATTTCTTTACTCGTTGCAAAGTAATATAAAAAGTACAATAAAGATATATAATTAAATCCTTGTATTTATTTCGTAATCTTTTTTGAACTAGGCTTTTCGCTTATTGTTGCCATATGAAAAAATATAGTTTATGCGACGCAGTTTTAGTAGCACTCGTCATACACCGTACTGGAATGGCGTCGTTTCTTATTTCTAAAACCACGCCTTGAATGATTTTAGAATTGATTGTGTATATTTCGGGCTTTTTCTTCATAAAACCTAACTATTTTCCAAAAATATTTCGGTAAGTGTCATTTTATTTGACATTTCTTTAAACGCCATACTTTTTTTTATTTTTTTCTTTTTCGTCTTCTTTTTTTTAATTAAAAAAAAACAAACGCCTATCTATTCTCGGAGGTCTCAAAAATTTGATTTTCAGTGTATAATGTGCTGTTTTAATGCTGTATTGAAGTGATTTTTACTGTTATTTCGTGATAAATAAGTGTTTTTAGATTTGTGTGATGCCTGTTGTATCTACGTGTCGCAGCAATCAATAATATCATATACCTTTTTTGCCGTGTTTCCGACGCCATAGTCAAAGGTTTTCTTTATAGAAAAAGTTATTTTTGACAATTTTCGATTCCCGCTTTTTTATTAATATTTAAAATTATTTTGCTAATTTCATTGTAATTTTTTTATTAGTATTTAAGTTTCATGTCATATAAGTACGCCTCCTAAGTATATTTGCATAAGAAAAACAACCTTCAAAACGACGATTGCAATCATAACGCCCCTGTATACTTTCTACAAATAAACAAAATGTAAAATTCGTAAAAATACGATGTTTTACACAAAAAGCTCTCAATTATCAACCACAGCTTCCATTTCCTTGACGTAATTGCGTAATCGTAGTGCAAGAAATTGCATCGAACATGAAAAAATATGCTACATAAAATTTAGATACGAAAACTTATTTTCAGATAATTTGACCTACAATGGCACAGCAGGAACGATTTGTGAATGTGGTGCCGACCTCCAGGGTGAAAATAAAGGTATATATGCTCCTGTCAACATCTTTATACTGGGCATTTTATGTAGAACTAGCGATCGGCCGCGGCTCCGCCCGCGTGGATGTCGGTTTTCGCGACAAAAAGTAGTCTGTGTTGTTAATAAGGCTGCACACGCGACGAAAGCTTGAAAAATGGAGTAACTTCTCCCGTTTTCCCAACATTTTCCTTCACTGCTCTGCTCCTATTGATTATAGCGTGATGAAAAGTATACTATAACCTGCCCAGGAGTATGAAGAATAATTGTACCAAGTTTCATTAAAATCCGTCCAGTAATATTTGTTTCCATAAAGAACATACATACACAGACAAAAATCTCTACAGATTGCTTATAAGTATAGATATGTTTTATACTTGCCTTTGGGTGAAAAATCTATATCGAGCTATCCTGCGTTGTACCACCCTGTGCTGTGCTTTGTATAACTCAGTATTAAAATAAATCAGCAGCTAGTGTAGTCATTTATGTAGTCAAAAAAGACTTTATTTACAAAACTAGCTGTCCCCAGCGGTTTCACTCGCATCTTTGGTTACTGCTCCGCTCCCGTGTGTCTTAGCGTGATGGTATATAGCCTATAGCCTTCCTCGATAAATGGGCTATCTAACACTGAAAGAATTTTTCAAATCGAACCAGTAGTTCCTGAGATTAGTGCGTTCAAACAAACAAACTCTTCAGCTTTATAATATTAGTATAGATAACACAAATATTACTCGTTGGTCTAGCAGTCGCAAGGACTCCACAGACCAACCAAGCTTTGCTTAACCTAAAGATCTATGAGCTCCTCTATATCTTAAATTTTGTTACAGAAAGAAATTGTCCAGGATGATGATGATGCTTATCATTGCCGTCTCTGCTGGAAAGGATTTGTGAGCGAGGTGGCCCTGCGCAACCATGCTCGCATGGAACATATTGACGCATACAATACTGGGGACCCAGCTGTCTGGACACAGTATAATGAGGCACAGGTAAATTTTATCCCACGAAAAACATTCAATGTAAAAAAGCCAAGTCTCTCTATGCAATCTTTTCACCGTAAAAAGTTTTGAGATCGCATCGTAGCCAAGTCTTCTTCACCTTATTTTGTAATGATAAATCAATATTTAGAGACTGTATCAATAGTTTTACATTATCATAATAGGGACTTGGGACATGACACCCACTGCTGGGCACAGGCCTCCTCTCACAAGAGAAGGATTGGCGAGGCGTTAATCACCACGCTTGCTCAATGCGGGTTGGTGATTTCAGACTTTATAGTTCAGGTTTCCTCGAGATGTTTTCCTTCACCTTTAATCAGTCATTGGTGTCCAAGATATATGTACTTAGAAAGAACATACATATAACAGAAAAATTTTATTCGTTTTTTACGGGGGGCGGGGGGAATCCTTATAGACTCCCCCCACCTGGGGAAGGGCGTATGGGCGTGCCTTTCGGCAAGTACCAATGTAACTTTTCTAAGTATATCTTGGACACCAATGACTGATAAAAGGTGAAGGAAAATATCTCGAGGAAACCTGGACTATAAAGTAGGAAATCACCAACCAGCATTGAGCAAGCGTGGTGATTAACGCTCAATCCTTGTCCTTGGGAGAGGAGGCCTGTGCCCAGCAGTGGGACGATAAATAGGCTGTGATGATGATGATGATGATGAATATTTCAGAGCAAGAGTATAGACGAAAACATGATTAAGATGAAAACGGAGAAGATGCTGGCTGAGATGGAGCCCACGAGCGTGATGGCGTTGGCTTCCAACAACGTCTCCTACATTATCATCAAGGACGACGAAGGAGCTGACATGAAAAGGAAGAAAATAGAGAGAGCAGCCAAGAAGGAAAGAGAGGAAAAACCACCCCCAAAGAAGGAGAAGGAATCTGAGCCTATTACGTGAGTTATCAGGCTTTTCCCAAGCCATGTTGGGGTCGGCTTCCAGTCTAACAGGACGCAGCTGAGTACCAGTGTGCCACATGGAGCGACTGCCTATCTGATCTCCTCAACCCAGTTACATGTGCAACTCTGGCTTCTGACTACCCGTAACGACTACCAGAGATGTACAGACGCCAGCATATCAAGCTACTACATTCTGTCAAATGTCTTAATATATTTTCAAGTCTCGCTGAAGCATACGGCTCTAAGTTGATTGGGAAAATTTGACAGTTTAGGTAAGGTAGCTTGATGTGCTGGCGTCTGTATAAGTAACCGTTGGGACCCACCAATTTAATGCGCCTTCCGAAACATAGAGGTACTCATGACAAGATAGTCACCCATCTAAGAATTAACCGCGCCAAGCGTTGCTTAACCTTATGATCGATCGACCCGTGCGGCTGTTACTTAGCCACGAGCTGTCTATATTACGCGAAGTGTAACTAAAGCTACACAATTTTAACCTTTTGACCGCCACTGTCACGTATAGATGACAAGCCAAAAAGTACCCAGCACGCTACGGTCACGACTACATGACAGACTTTTAAAGTTCAAAATTAATAGTCAGTTTCAATCGATATAATTCCGAACTCACTACTATATTGTAGGTATTTATGGATGAATTCTTAGCTTGGTGCTGAGGGCACGTCATTCTTTTGTTGACGTGGCGGTCAAAAGGGTGACCAACTTCTTCCATTCCAGTGGCCCCTTCGAATGTCTCCAACCCTCGACCCTGGTAGCAGACGGCACCTGCCACCAAATATTCTTCTCCTGTTGCGAGTATTCCATCCACTACCGGGACGAGCATACCAGAAGAAGAAAGGGTCTTCGCTGTCAGGTCTGCGAGAAACCCCTGGCTTGTTCTGGGGAACAGGTGCCTGCTCCGTATGCCTGTGAGGTATGTAGACCAAATAAGTTAGATTTGATCCTAACCAATCTCCGATAGAGGTAGCCTTGGTCCAGTTGGTGGGAAAATCTACCGTGTAGACTTTGGTCGGCCGACCACATGTGGGCGGGGTCAAATGACTTTGGACGACCTTGGTCGGGAGCGCATCCATCGCGAAATGATCCTTAGCATGTACAACATGATCATGATCCTTAGCATGTACAAGATGACTTTTAAAATTGAGATGCACTAGTTTTGTTAAACCATTATATAGGCTACTTATTATTTGGCGACCAGATGGCGTGGTGGTTAGTGAACCTGCCTGCCACGCTATAGGTCGCGGGTTCGATTCCCGCATAAGTCAAACATTTGTGTGCATGAACATGGGTGTTTGACTTAGTCTGTGTGTTCCTATGTATAATATGTATGTATTTACAAAAGAAAAGTATATAAGTACGTTTATCAGTTGTCTAGTGCCCACAGTACGAGCTCTGCCTAGTTTGGGACTAGATGACGTTGTGTGAATGTGTGACAAATATTACTGTACTAGCTGTTGCCCGCGACGTCGTCCGCGTGGGCATTAGGATTAAACATTCACCACCCCCCCGTAATCCTAGCGTGATAATATGTAGCCTATATGTTGACCCGACGTCTTAGTTATACTCATGCCGAATTTGAAGCAAATCCATGCAGTACTTTTTGAGATTATGCCGGACATACATACAGACAAAGATACATAGATCAAGAATCAAGAATCTTTATTTGCTATGAATGTAGGTACAGGCATAAGATGTTACATATAAATTAGATCCACTACAATCTACCTACGGCGTGCAAATTATAACTTAATTAATACATAATAAAAAAGAAAAACAAATAGAGCTTTCGAATTTTACATAGACATTACAATTATTATTTTTACGTCTTAATGTTGAATGTCAAATATTAGTAAGTTAGTCATAAAAAATCGCAATTATTCAATGTCGTATCATTTAAAAAGTCATCAAGATTACATAGGCTACTTTTTAATCTGGTGTCATTTATCATATCGTCTGATTTATCATATCGTTCGTTCCAGGTGTGCGGAATGGGGTACCAGACCAACAAGGAGTTGTCTGAACACACAGCCATTGCACACGTTAAGCTTAAACCCTTCGAGTGTAATGTCTGCCATAAGAGATTCACACAGCATGTAAGTTATTATATTTGTCTATCTATCTTCTTCTTCTTCGTTACACTCACAAAAAAGTCAGGAAAACAACAACATATTTTATTAAATTTATCTTCACAGTCGCCAAATTGTATGCATAAAGCCGGTCTCTGTGAACGCGCTCGATCGTTGACCCCTAAGTCATTCAACTTTTTTTGTGGTAAACATGATCCTTAGCATGTACTAGATGACCTGTAAAATATGGTGCACTAGTTTTGTTAGACCTTATATTAAAAAACATCATCATCTCCCGAGCCTTTTCCCAACTATGTTGGAGTCGGCTTCCAGTCTAACCGGATTTATTTTTTATTTTGACTTCCTCTTATTTGACTGCCTCGTTGGTCTAGTAGTCGCAAGGTCGCGACTGCTGTGCACAGGGTCTCGGGTTCGATTCCCGGGTTGGGCCGAAATCACTTAGTGGGTGGGTGGGGAAACTTTCTTAAAGCAGCCCGGAGTGTGTAAGTTGGTGATTGATACACCCGTTCATCGGAGAGCACGTAAATGTCGGTCCTGCGCCTGATCTCCCTCCGGTTGTGTCGGATTGCCGTCCCATCGGACTATGAGAGTGAGGGAATAGAGAGTGCACCTGTGTCTGCGCTAATGCTTGTGCAATATAATATGTCCTGCGCAGCTGGCTGATCTCCTTAGAGAGAACGGCCGCCGTAGCCGACATTCGGCCTGGATGCCATCATCATCATATAAAACATTAACAAATATTCTCCTCCCCAGGGCGGAGTCTTACAACACATGAGAATGCACACCGGAGACCGTCCCTTCCCCTGCACTTTCTGTCCAAAAGCGTTCACCCAGAAGTCAGGCCTGGACCAACACCTCCGGATCCACACCAAGGTCAAGCCTTACCGCTGTGTGGTGTGCAACAAGACGTTCTGCCAATCCGTTCACTTAAAACAACATATGAGGACACACACCAATGTAGCACCCTTCCAATGTGGAATCTGTGACAAACGGTTCAAACAGAGCAGCCATCTCAACTACCACTTGAAGAACCACAACCCTGCGGTTATGACCGATGAACAACGAGCCAAGTATGCAGAACTTATCGGGATGATGAGTAACCAGGTTTTAGAGCAGGATGCAACGGTGCAGGTGGAAACGGAAGTGGACAGTGAATGGTGTGTCGCTATCAATGAAAGTTGAAATTAGTTTTGTGGTTCTAAAAAGTGATAATAATGTTGCCGGTTGAGTGTATAGTGGTAATCTTGGACTGTTGTGATGTCATCATCATCAGCCTTTTATCGTCCCACTGCTGGGCACAGGCCTCTTCCCACACCGGCATTGACCGTACCGGGAATTGAACCCGGACCCTTGTTGTGATGTCATCATCATCAGCCTTTTATTGTCCCACTGCTGGGCACAGGCCTCTTCCCACGCGGGCATTGACTGTACCGGGAATTGAACCCGGACCCTCAGATTAGCAATCCTGCATGGTGAACATTGCGCCAAGGGGCAGCAATATCAGCAATGATACAAGTGTGAAGTCAGAAATATAATATCTTTGTCTAGTACTGATTTCTTAGGTCAGATAGTCTTAACTTGACCCCTTATAGACGACAGGCCCGTGTCGGCGGCGCGTTCTGTTCTGCGCGCTCCTTAAAACGATGTCAGCAACATGGGAGGGGCCCCTCAGGGTCAGGGTCTGCCTGGGCTGCAGGCTGTTCGCAAGAGTTACCGTGGCTCTGGCACACAGGGACATCCAGAAGGAACATAGTGGGTTTTAGTCAGTAAGAGTCTGACACTCCCTCCAGCTGCACCCACAATGCGAGGGGTCATTTGATTATTTTCCAAAATAAAAAAAAGTCAGAAAGGCAGTTGTTCCATGTGAAAAAAAGTTGCTACAGCTGTAGATGGGAAGCTTATGAAAAAAAGACTAGCCAGATAGTTGCTATGATGTGATGTAGCATTTATTGGCATAAGATATTTTGTAAATAGAAAAAATAATACAAATTAATTATTAATTATTGCAATTTATGTGTTATTTAATATATAATATATCGGGACACCTTCTTCACACACGGTCGGTTAGACCCAAGATAAGCTATTGATTAGCTTGTGTTATGGGTGCCAACACAACTGATAAATTACATATATCCAGACCACAGCCAACAAGCATGCTCATCACACAAATGTGTGAACTTTTACTAAATTACATGCGATGTACATATATAATATTGTATAAAATATTTTTTACCATTATTTTGTTAACCTTTTGACTGCCACGTCAAAAAAGAAAGACGTGCCCTCAGCGCCAAGCTAAGAATTCATCCATAAATACCTACAATATAGTAGTGAGTTCGGAATTATATCGATTGAAACTGACTATTAATTTTGAACTTTAAGTCTGTCATGTAGTCGTGACCGTGGCGTGCTGGGCACTTTTTGGCTTGTCTTTTCAAGAGATTAATATGAATAATATTAATTACGTGTCATGTTGTTTGTCCGCGATGGACTTCTTAACTACTTAACCGATTTTAATAAAATTCGCACACCGTGTGCAGTTTGATCCAACTTGAAAGATAGGATAGCTTACATCTTAATTTATAGTCGCAATATTATTTTATTGTAAATTATTTGTCTATTATTATAACAAAAACCTTAACCACAGCAACGCGTGGCCGGATCTGCTAGTACGTGTATATTATTTCTATCTTATAATAGTTAGTAAGTAGATTATAATATTCCTGCAATTATTTAATATTTACACCTGTATAATATGCAATGTGATTTCAATAAAATGAATTTTTAGTACATATATTATTGTTTTTTTTCTAAGTTCGTACTTGTTAGCGGTAATTCTCGTGAATACAAATAAAATTCGCGCAGTGAATGCGTCCTGCTTTTTGGGTAGTTGGTTACGAAAAAAGAAATTCTTCCTACTTTGTAGGAAGTTGGTTAAGAAAAAAAGTTCGTACTTGCTAGGGTAATTCTCGTGAATAAAAATAAAATTCGCTCAGCGAATTCATCTTACTTTTTGGGTAAGTTGGTTAAAAAAAAAAGAAAAAAACATGAGCGTTCCAATACCAATAAGTAGCATTCCAAACATGTTTAATAAAGGGAGACAAGTTCGAGTAAGTAAAAGATCTTCTAGACGATCCAAATCAGCAGCTGACAGAGCTGACCTTGGTCCAGTTGGTGTGAAAATCTACCGCGTAGACGTGTAGACGTTGGTCGGGAGCGCAACCATCGTGAAAGAGCTAGGTCCCTGGTCGGCCCCAACCGTGTGGGATTGTGTCGGCCGACGGGAGACGCAACCAAGGTCACCTCTGTCGGCTGTCGGTTTGGATCACAGATTTTATAATACTCTCGTATTTTTTTTTGTATTTGTTTGTGTTTTTTTTTGGTTTGGATTGTGTAGAACGCCTTTAAGAATTGGCGGCATGTCAAAATTATGCTCCAAACAAATGTAAGAACAGTGTGATGGAACGCGCAATCTGTCAATAACATGTCGATTTGTTTTCTTTCATTCGAGAAAAACACCGCAAGAAAAGTGAATTACTTCTGAATTTTCTAGAATAATAAAATATTTATCCTAAGTTCTGTTGTTCTAAGAAGAAAAATGTTGACATCTAAGGTAAGTTTTTGAAGCATAGCTAGAGAACTAAATTAAAGAAATCCTTGGGTAATCGTAAATGCATTTTTTATTACAATTTATGCTTAGTTTCATGACTAAGCACTCAGCTTTGGTACTTATCTAATTTTTTTAACACATAATAATTACGTCCGCAATTATAATTAAAGATAAAAGGAACTAAATTGACAAGGGTACATTTTGTTCTAACTTTTTTTTAATTATATATTCCACAAGGCAAAGGTCATGGTCTGAGCTATGTTGTATTCTTCCTACTCTATGTTGAATAAAAACTTTATTTAAAATTCTGTATTTTTGATATTTTTTCCATAGTTTTAAATGCATTTATTGTTTTTCTAGAACCTTCTTCATGTTTTGAAATGTATATTGCAAGAGATTTTAAAAATTATTAATCTTATTTGCAATCAGTTTGAATATGCAATCCACAAGTATACAATTTTTCAATTTTTTATCAAGTTAACAATTTTTTTCAACTTTATGTAATAAAATTGTTAACAGACTCTTCAATGTAGTAATATTAAAATATGTACATTAAATAATGACCAGACGGGGTAGTAGTAAGGGAATCTGCCTGCCATGCCGGAGGTTGTGGGTTCGATACCCGCATAAGTCAAACATTTGTGTGCATGAACATGTGTGTTTGACTTAGTCTGTGTGTTCCTATGTATAATATTATGTATTTACAAAAGAAACGTATATAAGTACGTTTATCAGTTGTCTAGTGCCCACAGTACGAGCTCTGCTTAGTTTGGGACTAGATGACGTTGTGTGAATGTGTGACGAGTATTATATTATCCTTTATCCATACAGCTTGAAGTGCTAGTAGACTTTGGATCTAAGGTCGACAATGAGACTCTCAACAAGACTCTCAATGAACTTAAGTCCCAGGACGGAGTGAAGGAAGCCGTGTTCAAAGATGGAGCTATACTTGTTGAGACTTGCTTGCCCAGCACAGATGTACTTGATATGGTCACTCGGACGTCTGGGAAGAGGGCTGTCCTGCAAGGGTTTGGAGGTCAGGAATATTTTTGTTTTACAATCTATACATATAATAAAATCAGATAGGCAGTCGCTCCTTGTAAAACAATGGTACCCAGCTGAATCCGGTTAGACTGGAAGCCGACCCCAACATAGTTGGGAAAAGGCTCGGGTGATGATGACATATAATAAAATCATAGAAAAGTTAAAACTGTGCATTGAATATTATTTTAAAAGAATAATTGGGGCGTGATCTACAATCTTTAACGAAGCCAAATTTTTGTCTGTGTGTCTGTATGTATGTCTGGGATAATCTCAAAAAGTACTGCATAGATTTGCTTTAAATTTGGCTTGAATATATTATCACGCTATAACATAGGGGGGGGGTATGTTTAATCACCTAATGCCCACGCGGACGACGTCGCCGGCAACAGCTAGTTAACAATTAATTTATAACAAAAGTAAACACTTAAATAGTTAACAATTATGCTTTATATCATAGTATTTATAGTTAAGGTACCCCCGTGCATCGGGTCGCACGTTGGTGTCGGTCCTGCTTGTGATCTCTCTCCGGTCGTGTCGGATTGTCGTCCCATCGGACTATGAGAGTGAGGGGATAGAGAGTGCACCTGTGTCTGCGCTAATGTGCGTGCACTATAATATGTCCTGCGCAGCTGGCTGATCTCCTTAGAGAGAACATTCGCCGTGGCCGACAGTGAATCTGGCCGATTATTTTTTTTTTGTTTTCGCTACTAACCTTTCACGTATCTTTATCTTATGTTCCTAATATCATATATATAAATTACGTTTCCATACAAAATTTATGCGACTAGATATTTTCTTGAAACGTCCAATTAAAAAAAAATTGAGTAACGTATTTTTTTCTGTAGAAAGTAGTTCAGTTTTACGAGTACATTGGCCTCCCTTCGGATGTATACCCCCTTTTCTTAACACCCTGTATACTTTTTCCCTCCCCAGAAACCCAGTCAGCTGTAGCAATGGTCTCCAGTCAGTCCTGCTGCAAGAGCCAGGTGCTCGGAGTGATAAGGTTCCAGCAGACAGCTGAAGGACCTTTAGTAGCTGACGGGAGTATTGATGGCTTGCCAACAGGCCTGCATGGGGTCCACGTGCATAGCAGTGGGGACTTGAGTCAGGTGAGGAGTTAATTATTGACCTTTTGACCGATACTGTCACGTATAGATGACAAGGCAAAAAGTGCCAAGTACGCCACTGTCACGAATACATGACAGACTTTTAAACTTGTAATTGAAGTCAGTTTCAATCGATATAATTCCGAACTCACTACTATATTGTAGGGTATTTATCGATGAATTCTTAGCTTGGCGCTGAGGGCACGTCTTTCTTCTTTTTGACGTGGCGGTCAAAAGGTTAAGTTAGAACTGCAATTGCAATTGCTCTCTTTCTGTTATAATTAAGATTCATCGCTCAATCACAACATTTGCCCAGCAGTGGGACGATAAAAAGACGATGATTAGAAATACATATTATGTATGTTCGTACCTAGCTTTCTATGCAAATAAATGTTTTCTTTCTTTAATATTCTGACAAAAAATTCTACATTCAGTTCGAGACCAAAAATAATACCTTTTTTAAATTTCCAGGGTTGCCGTTCCATAGGCGAACACTATAACCCTTGTGGCGCCCCCCACGGGGGTCCAAATGACCCCATCGACAGTCGTCACGCCGGGGATCTAGGTAACATAGTTGCTGACGAAACTGGGAGAGCGACATTCAGAATTATTGATCCAGTGCTAAAGGTGAGGTTATATAATATTATGTGTTTTTGTGATGCTTCTTTTGACCGCTACAGTCACGTAAAGATGACATGCCAAAAAGTGCCCAGCACGCCACGGTCACGACTACATGACAGAATTTTAAAGTTAAAATTAATAGTCGGTTTCAATCGATATAATTCCGAACTCACTACTATATTGTAGGTATTTATGGATGAATTGTTAGCTGAGGGTTTATTTTTGACCTAATCAACTATTTATTTTAGGTGTCAGATATAATAGGCCGCTCAGTGGCCGTGACAGAAAGAAAAGACGACTTCGGCCGAGGCTGTTCCCCCACTTCGAAAATAGATGGCGACAGTGGGACCCCGTAAGTAGACTCTACTCAAGGTATTCAGGATCTGCCGGGTCTGCGGGTCGTTCGCAATAGTTACAGTGGCTCTGGCACACGGGGATCTCCAGAAGGAATATAGTGGGTTTTAGTCAGTAAGAGTCTGACACTCCCTCCAGTTGCACACACAGCGGGAGGGTATTTGATTACTTCCTAGTAAAAAAGTAGTCAGTTAGAAAATGCCGACCTCATCTCATTTAAAGAGAAATGTATTGACATCTCCAAGTGTTGATTTCAACCTATTTGCAAAATAAATATAATTTATACTGGGATCCCCTCCTCCTTATCTAATATAATAATTTATCCTTTTCACAGAATCGCATGCGGCATAATAGCCCGTTCGGCAGGAATTTTCCAAAACCCTAAGCGTATATGCGCTTGCGACGGTGTAGTAGTCTGGGACGAGAAAGATCGCCCCCTAGCGGGGAAAGGGAGAAGAATTGAAGAAAAAACGGAGAAGAAATGTTGCAGCAATCATATGGAGACTGTTAAACCCTGCTGTTAAGTTTAGAAATTCATTTTAAGTCGAAAAATTGATTATTGTCAAACTATTGTCGACTTTGTATACATTGGAATAGAGTCTAAAATATATTAGTAAAACTGTGAAGTGAATAGTATCGAAGACATTACATGCTTCTCGAAGAGTTGTCAACATTGAGACCTGCCGCGGCTACGAGCAGGACCCCCGTAAGGGCAACTAACGCATGTGTGCAAAAAAGGACTTTCGCGCCCCTATAAGCATTATGAATTATATTTTTAACACGCTTTTAATAGTTTCACATGTATCTTTGTTTGTAAGCAACTCTCCTTTGGACTACCGCCCGACATGTTCTTGCAACACAGGAATTGACACTGGATGATATATGCAACCCTGGCACACAGGGACCTCCAGAAGGAACATAGTGGGTTATGATTACTTCTCACTCAAAAAAAAGACATGCAGCAGTTGTGTTAATTTATTTTAGATTCTATTCGAATGATTATAAAGTCGATAATAGATGGACAATAAAATTTTCTTAATTTATTATTGTTGTTGATTTATAAATTATACATATAGTGGATACTATAGATCGATGCTTCGCAAGGCACGTTAAATTGTTGTGTCCCGGCTGTCATTTGTATATCTTTGGCAGTCGTTACGGGTAGTTAGAAGCTAGAAAGTGTTACAACCAGACTTACCAAGGTATATAGGGTTGTTAAGTAACTGGGTTGAAGATATCAGACAGGCAGTCGCTCCATGTGCCACACTGGTACTCAGCTGACAAACAAAAGAAAATACTTGCTTTTTTAATTAGTATATAATTTCAAGTATTTTGTGTTAATATATGCGATATTTTCAGTTTAAGCAAATGGATTTCGCGTTTTAAGTATGGGGAAAATAAATTGTATATATTTTTAAATTGTTTTGTTTTATTATTTCAGAATGCTTACCTAATTATTAACTGTATAAATTCAAAATAAATTTTGTTTGTCTGTCTCTTTTTTTGCAAGAAGGCATATAGACACGTCAATATTTTTTTACCGCCACAGTCACGTATAGATGACAAGCCAACAAGTGCCCAGCACGCCACGGTCACGAATACATGACAGACTTTTAAAGTTCAAAATTAATAGTCAGTTTCAATCGATATAATTCCGAACTCACTACTATATTGTAGGTATTTATGGATGAATTCTTAGCTTGGCGTTGAGGGCACGTTTTTCTTTTTTGACGTGGCGGTTATGATGTCGAAACAGCATCGTTTTGGCGTTGGGAGGTACAATTAAAACAATTGTAAACATGAAAAAATATATTTATTTTGAAGTATTTGTGGAATTTCACACTGAGTAGGTATTCTTGAAGAGATATACATATTTATGTTTCCTTACCTCTAAATACTCAAACATCATTAAACTATAACTTCTACTTACATGTATTTTTGGTCGCAGAAAGGTACAGACGCCAGCACATCAAGCTACTACAATCTGATAAACACACTTAAGTACATTTTCAATTTTATCGCTAAAGTTTTTGGTTCAAAAGTTGATTGTGAAAATTTTACAGTTTCGGGTAGCTTGATGTGCTGGCGTCTGTACCTACAGAAGCCAGCACATCAAGCTACTACAATCTGTAAAATTTCCTTAATAGATTTACAACTTTATCGCTGAAGCATATGGTTCAAAGTTGATTGGGAAAATTTGACAGTTTCGGGTAGCTTGATGTGCTGGCGTCTTTACGTCAATTTACAAAACTGATTGGTGTTTCATATTATAAAAAAAAGAATTTTTCAAGTAAGAAACAAACTCTTCACCTTTACAAGTATAGATAAATATATTAATCTCCTAATCTTTTTATATGATACGCTAGTTGACAACTAATAAAATTCAATACTTATATAGAACTGTCAAAAACGGTTACTCTCTATGCAATTTGTATGAAAACACAAACTATGACGTCACAGATTTTTCACATCAAGCCGTATACTTATTTTGCTTATATTATCAATAAAAAAACCAAACAGTTTTTCCTTCAAAACGATAAATGAAAGTGACATTATTTTAAGATGCTTTACCAAATTAATATCATAAAGGATTTTATTTTTAGCCTAGTCAACTACACAATTCTTAGGTAATCTAGATTAAATTTTTGACTGTCACAGTCACGTATAGGTGACAAGCCAAAAAGTGCCCAGCACGCCGCTGTCACGATTAAATAGTTTCAATTGATATAATTCTGAGGGTCCCAGCTTCGATTCCCGGTACAGTCGACATCTGTGTGATGAGCATGCTTGTTGGCTGTGCTCTGGGTGTTTTAATATGTATTTATAAACATTATATGTGTAAAGTATATGACACGTGGTGGTCTAGTGGTTAAAGTACCAGCCTCTCAAGTATGAGTGCGCGGGTTCGATTCCAGGTCAGGCAAGTACCAATATAACATTTCCAAGTTATATGTAATCTTGGATGAAGCCAATGACTGATTGAAGGTGAAGGAAAATATGTCGAGGAAACCTGGACTATAAAGTCTGTAATCACCAACCCGCATTGAGCAAGCGTGGTGATTAACGCTCAATCTTTCTCTGTGTGAGAGAAGGCCTGTGCCCAGCAGTGGGACGATACAAAGGCTGATGATGATGAAGTAAACGAGTATGTGCTTGCCTTGGGGCTAACCGTGTGTGAAAATGTGTCCCGATATTAAAAACTAGCTGTCCCCAGCGGTTTCACCCGCATCTTTGGTTACTGCTCCGCTCCCGTGTGTCTTAGCGTGATGGTATATAGCCTATAGCCTTCCTCGATAAATGGGCTATCTAACACTGAAATTTTTTCACTGAATTTTTCAAATCGAACCAGTAGTTTCGGAGGTTAGCGCGTTCAAACAAACAAACTCTTCAGCTTTACAATATTAGTATAGATTACATCATATACAATCATTGCTGACCTCATCAAAGCAGGTCTGTGTTTCTGTAGAATTAAAGCTAAGTAACACGTCAGACCTGACTGTATGTTTTGGGTCCCCAGTTTGAGTCTCCGCTGACGTATGATTCAGACTCGCTGGGCTAGACGACAGACTATCAAACAGTCTAAAATTCGGTCTAGGTGAGTCAAAATGACAGTAACAAGTTTGCGTTTCTTTTATACTTAAATCTGGAGATTGTGTTTCAGAATTTTTACAAGACTGTGTCTCCTTATTCGAGCGACTTAAACCAAATTCTAAAGGAAATGTCTGTGTTTGTATATCGGATAACGAAACGGCTTCATTGAAAAATATTTCGTCTTCACTACATTGAGATTTTAGGGAGAGCAAGTCTTCAAAAGCGACTTGAGTTGATGTTTCATCAGTTTTTGTCTCATTAACTTGCCAAGAAGGTAGTGTGACGTCATTTTTTATGTTCTCCGGTATTTGCGTAGCTGAGGACTTTTTTGGACTATCGCAGTAGGT
The DNA here is from genome assembly GCA_958496145.1 of Heliothis peltigera. Taxonomy (NCBI): domain Eukaryota; kingdom Metazoa; phylum Arthropoda; class Insecta; order Lepidoptera; family Noctuidae; genus Heliothis; species Heliothis peltigera. The sequence goes on from OY292351.1 coordinate 4,285,991, forward strand.
GATATCTTGGATTTTTGTTGCCCTTTCAGTTAATTTCCAAGTGTCTAATATATGTTTGGGGTCCATTTCTGTAGTGAGCAATGTCGCTGTCGCTGTCTCTGTCTCCGAAGGCAAACTTTTAGCTCTTTTCGCTTCATCACAGCGTTCTTTCCGCCTTTTCTCAGCTCTCTCGCTCTTATATATCTTATGTACGTTCGGATGTTTTCTTTTAAGATGTACCATTAGTTTTTCATTTGTTGTGTACTTTGTGTCGCATATCTGACAATAGAAGACTAAGTTGCAGATTTTTGAATGCCGCGCGAAATCTGTTTGGGTAGCAAAACACTGGTTGCAAGTATTACAATGTATAGTCTTAGTCTTATGGACTTTATTTATGTGTTGGTTCAAGAATTTTCTACCTGAGAACCATTTGTTTTTATCTGAAGTTATGTGGTAAGCGCAATTCTCCTCCGGACAGTAATATTGTAACTCGATCTCAAAATCATCGGATATGCAGTGTTTTTTCTTCAAATGGAACTGTAAGTCGGTTTTTTTGAAAAAACAATCCTTGCAATGGTAGGGGCAAGGCAGGTTGATCCTGGATTCAGTTTTCGGAGCCGTAATCATGACTGCAAGCTTTTGATCGTGGAGGATGCATGTCACTTGGTTTCTTCGGAATTTTTGGACCTTCTTTTTGGACTGTGGACAAGGTAAATTAATGAATACCACAGTTTTCTTTTATGTTTATGTTTACATGCAGCGAATGTTGTGTACATCTGTTAGAGATATACATATAGGATGTCTCGGCCGTTAAACTTTAAAAATGTATGATATATTGTTGATGTACTTTATTGAATAAATAAAATAACAAACACTGGATTGCGCAATTTTGGCGATGGTCGCGAAAAGTTCGCTAGGTCTTGATACACTAAGATATATTCTTAGTTTAACCTTTTGACTGCTACAGTCACGTATAGATGACAAGCCAAAAAGTACCCAGCAGGCTGTCACGAGTGTCACGACTACATGACAGACTTATAAAGTTTAAAATTAAAGGTCAGTTTTAATCGATATTATTCCGAACTCACTACTGTATTGTAGGTATTTATGGATGAATTCTTAGCTTGGCGCTGAGGGCGTGTCTTTCTTTTTGTAACATGGAAGTCAAAAGGTTGTCTCTATTACAAAATTAGTAAAGTAAATTGTTGTGTCCCGGCTGTCATTTGAACATCTTTGGCAGTCGTTACGGGTAGTCAGAAGCCAACAAGTCTGACAACCAGACTTACCAAGGCATATCGGGTTGTTAAGTAACTGGGTTGTGGAGATCAGATAGGCAGTCGCTCCATGTGGCACACTGGTACTCAGCTGCGTCCGGTTAGACTGGAAGCCGACCCCAACATAGCTTGGGAAAAGGCTAGGCAAATGATGAACTTCTTACCCTAGCTACGAGTGAAGTTTTCAGTATCTTGTCGGATAACTGGCATCGTTCACGGAACTGTTTGCAAGTCATCATGGCCGCTTCGCAGGCGGAGCAAAGGAGTTCTGATATACCTGGTCTTCTTGTAGTCTGTAATTGTGGAATAGAAGGTTTATTAATTTTAGTCTGTTGTCTATGGTGTGTTTGTGGAAAAGTCGTAGTGGCTTAGTGGTTAAAGAGCCAACCTCTCAAGTGTGAGGGCGTGGGTACGATTCCAGGTTGGGCAAGTATCAATGCAACTTTTCTAAGTTTGTATGTACTTTCTGAGTATATCTTGGACACCAATGACTGTGTTTCGGATGGCACGTTAAACTGTAGGTCCCGGCTGTCATTAAACATCCTTGGCAGTCGTTACGGGTAGTCAGAAGCCAGTAAGTCTGACGCCAGTCTAATCATGGGGTATTGGGTTGCCCGGGTAACTGGGTTGAGGAGCTCAGATAGGCAGTCGCTCCTTGTAAAACACTGGTACTCAGCTGAATCCCGTTAAACTGGAAGCCGACCCCAATATAGTTGGGAAAAGGCTCGGGAGATAATATCTATGGTGTGTTCTATAGAGACGGATCTGAGGTACATAGGACTGGTTGGAATGTGGCAAAGGGTGTGCAAGGCTTTACCGCACTGGTTAGGTTAGGTTAGAAGGGGATGGTGGGGTCTTCCAACCAAAACCACCCAGAACTAGGAGCCTACTCCTCCAGGCTAACCTGAAGTCCTAGACAAAAAGTACCCAGATGTTTTACGCCTTATTATTAGGCATTGACTGCCTCGTTGGTCTAGTGGTCGCAAGGCGCGACTGCTGTTCACGGGGTCTCAGGTTTGATTCCCGGGTTTGGCCGAAATCGCTTTGCGGGTTTTGAGAAACTTCCATAAAGCAGCCCGGAGTCTAGAAGTTGGTGATTGATTCACTCGTACATCGTCACGTAAATGTCGGTCCTGCTAGTGATCTCTATCCGGTCGTGTCAAATGGCTGTCCCATCAGACTATGAGAGTGAGGGAATAGAGAGCGCACCTTAGAACGGCATTCCGGCGTGGTAACCATTGCGCCATCGGGATAGTCAAAAAAATAAAAAGCTAAGAAAAAATAAAACATATTTCGGTAGATAGTGGCTCTCAATCACCTGTGAAGCCGGCCTTAAAATCCTAAATAACCAGTACAGTGTGTGATTACCATGAAGGTTCAACAACATACCTCAATAGCTGTAATCATGAAATAATCTTCAAACAAACCCCATTCGAATATATTCTTCATTTCCCCAGATTCCGCTAAACATCCGCGGCATACGACCGCCAAACGACTGATAGGGGCATTCAGTTTAGTAAATGGTGCAGACATCTTGTCTTGCAGTAAATCCGCACACATTATTTTCAGTAAATAAACAATTTTTCACGCCGATAAAAAAAATTACAACAACAGTGTGACTGACATTTGATTTGATGTGACGTACCAAGCTATTGACATTTTGGTAGTGATAAGATAAGAACGTTTCATTTGACGGCTGTTTTTTTAGAAATAACACACTTGAAAAACCAAATCTGGTGCAGTTAGTCTTGGTGAATCAGTTTCTCTAACATAATATGTGAAATTAAAAGTTTATTTAATATTTTAAGTGTAATTACAATGAATTTTTTATTACAGTTGAAATCATGGCTTAATTAAGGTTTGGATACGGAGACTGCTTATAAAGGATTGCTTTGCTAATAAGCTGCGTTCAAATTAAGACGTTTTTTAACAAAATAATGGAGGTAAAATAAAAAGCTGTTATATTTTCACTTTCTCTATTGCACACGAACTTTTAAAGTAAAGAGTTTGCATTAAATTTGTTTAAGCGATGATTATTATAAAAAAAAGCATTGACCTGTAATGCCATAAAATATTATACCACAAAAACATGCAAGAAAGCCATTAAATAATTTGAACGAAGAACTCACTCGTCATTTTGACAACTCTTTTGGCTCAGCTAAATTTACAAGAGAATGATTGTCTAGTAGAAAGGTAATATTATCCTTATTTACATTTATTTCAGAATAAATAATCCATGCTAATTCATAAAAAAACGCCGGTTCGTATTTTGATAACGAAGTTGGGCGTAGATCGTACAGATTGGAGCGCGCAGACTTCACAGCGGTCGCCATTTCCGCCACGAATACGGGTGGAAGTTCTTGTGTGTGAAATAGTGATAATTGGAGGTTATAGTGCTTATTTTATAGTTAATTGTGCACCAGTTTTACACAAAACAAATTTTGAGGACGTTAATCGCGTTACAAATTGTCGTAGGCACTAAAAGTGCGTCAAATGAGTGAGTATTTTAGATGTAGATTACGTAGCGATTCGAACGCACACGTGCAGAGAGTCGAATATTTTCCGATTTAAATTGCATTTACACGGTGTCGACGCTAGATATGTAATCGTACATGTTGACGAACGTCTCAGTGAGCGATTCCGATATAAAATCGATTATAATGGAAGTCGGTCAATTAATTATTTTAGTTACTAGGTTGATCTATTTTTGGCATGTCGTATGCACTATTGTTCGAAGTTTAATTTTTTATTTACATCCGTACGGGAGTGTATGTGTTGTAAATAGCGTACGTGGAACGTTCCGGCTAGAGTAGAAAGTTGAATATTTATTTAATCAGGACACCTTTCATTTGTTGACATTGAATTTCATAATATTATCGTGTGATTACGCTTATGAAATTTAAATCTAATTGGAACTGCAAAACAAATCTGACATGTTGTTTTTATAACTTTTTAATTGTGATATACATAGGCAAAGGTTGTAGTTTTATTCAGCCTATACATGACCTTTTTTCCTCAACATAGTTTATCACTGAAGCATGATTTTGAATGATAATGAGATGAAATGAATATAATTATAATTCTAGACTAATAGTAATAATATACATATTTGAAAGCCTCAAGAACTAGGCCAGTCTTAATTTTTTATCTTGCATTTCTGAAAGGAGGTTTGAATTGTTTTGTATTTGGAACATTATTTTTTAGCGGGAAAAACTTTATTTTTAATTTGGGACTGTCCTTGCTTATCTTTTAAAAGGAATAGGTATTAATTATCATGACTTTATGGCAATGTAAATATTTAACTGAGATAAGTTAATTATTTAAGTTGTCATAGTAGGTATTTCATAAGTATGGAGTAAAATATTTATTCTGAAAAATAAAAATATTGACTCAAAATAATTTTGGGGGTATATTAGTTCTGCTAATTATAACATCTTGCTTCTTCAAAACTGAAAAAATAAACATTAAAATTTAATTTCTACCTTTGTAGTTGTTGTAATTTGCAATTAAGTGAAAGATTTAAATTATCTTTTAAATAAACATATCAGGGATATATAAAATAAACATATCAGGGACCTATTTGGTGACATTTTATATATTCCATTTCTATGCATGGCACGTTAAACTGTAGGTCCTGGCTGTCATTGAACATCCTTGGCAGTTGTTACGGGTAGTCAGAAGCCAGTTAGTCTGACACCAGTCTAACCAAGGGGTATTGGGTTGCCTGGGTTACTGGGTAGAGGAGGTCAGATAGGCAGTCGCTCCTTGTAAAACACTGGTACTCAGCTGAATCCGGTTAGACTGGAAGCTGACCCCAACATAGTTGGGAAAAGGCTCGGGAGATGATGATTCCATTTCTATGCTCCATGTGTCCTGTTAGACTAGGATTGCCATCCGTCCAAATTTCCCTGGATTTGTCTTAGTTTAGAGGGCATCCCAAGAGCGTCTGGGGAAGGTTTCATTTATAGACCGTAAAAATTTGGGCTACCCACGGTTGATATGTCCGGCTTTCGGATTCTAAAATGCGGGGTTTTCACACGTCTTGTCCTGTTTTCCAAATTTTAGACATGGCAACCCTATGTTAGATTGGAAGCCAACACCAACATAGCTTGGGAAAAGGCTTGCTAGATGTAAGATTTGATAAATCTAATACCAATACATAAAAAATTGGCAATTAATAAAAGTAAATGCCTATTTTTAATATTTAGTAGGCAAATTATAAATATGGCGTCGTTTTTTTTCTAGGAAATCATTATAGTTTTACCTTGAACTTTCAAATAAGGTAAAGTCAATCAATAAAAGTATCTATATTAAAATATTTCTTATACTAATATTATAAAGAGGTTGATGACTGCCTCATTGGTCTAGTAGTCGCAAGTCTCGGGTTCGATTCCCGGGTCGGGCCGAAATAGCTTTGTGGGGTTTGAGAAACTTTCATAAAGCAGCCTGGAGTCTGGTAGTTGGTGATTGATACACCCGTGCATCGGAGAGCACGTAAATGTCGGTCCTGCGCCTGATCTCTCTCCGGTCGTGTCGGATTGCCGTCCCATCGGGGTCAAAAATATGAACTTAGTTCACAAAATTTTGTTATAATATATCATCATCTCCCGAGCCTTATCCCAACTATGTTGGGGTCGGCTTCCAATCTAACCGGATTCAGCTGAGTACCAGTGTTTTACAAGGAGCGACTGTCTATCAGACCTCCTCAACCCAGTTACCCGGGCAACCCCTTAGTTAGACTGGCATCAGATTTACTGGCTTCTGACTACCCGTAACGACAGCCAAGGATGTTCAATGACAACCGGGACCTACAGTTTAACGTGCCATCCGAAACACAGTCATTGGTGTCCAAGATATACTTGGAAAGTACATACAAACTTAGAAAAGTTGCATTGGTGGTTACTACTACTACTAATATTGTACAATATTTTCTTTCCAGTTGCCGAGAACACCAGAAATGAAGATAGCCACCATACAAACGAGATATTATATTGAAACAATTATTTTTACAATACAGTCCGTATATACGTCAATGTTTTAAAAATAACCCACAATAAGTTCAACTTAATAAGTGTAGATATAAATAAAGGTTTAAGTTTTTTTTTTCGTTATTTAGTAAGTATTTAGGTAAGAAGATAGGAGATAATTTATTAATATGAAAATTCCGGAGACATCTGCCAACGTTGGAGCTTACTATGGCAACGAGGAAAATGGTCAGTGGCAGGTATGTGACTTTTTTTTTATTTTTTCATGTATGGCAACTTTAGAATTTAGTTTTTTGCACAGGAAGCTACTAGACACTGTAAAATTTTCTTAAAGATTTTCAACTTTATCGCTGAAGCATATGGTGCATTGCAAAATAGTTGCAGCATTGAAAAAAATATGACAGTCTTAGGTAGCTTGATGTGCTGGCGTTTGTACTGTACTGTTGTAAAATAAAGTGATTTTTTCTGCGTGTCTTGTTACCGATGCCAGCACATCAAGCTACCTGAAACTGTCGATGTGTAAAAGTTTTGATTTCAAACTATTTGCAAAATAAATATCATTTATCATTTGTAAACATTTTCTGATCAACTCTGAACCTTATCTTACCTTGAGCGAAAAAGTTGAAAATGTATTAAGGAAATTTGATACACTGTAGTAGCTTGATGTGCTGGTGTCTGTACTGTGTTAAAATGTATTTAGTTCATATAATATTTTTTTGTACTGACAATTTTTATTTTTATTAAAATTGATGAAAATTTTACTTAAAAATATTTATTCTTTGGAATCTATATACTATGTAAACTATTTTTTATTCATTATTGTATTTAATCAAAACATTTTTGTGATAAAGAAGTTTTTTTTTTTTATTTTTCCGTGTCTTTTTAACTGAATTTCTACTTAAAAAGAAAGACTACATATTTATGCGCAAACGCCGATCACACAACACATTACTAGGCTTTGAAATAAAAACATTTGTCTATACTTTTCCAGCCGAACGGCGTGATCATAGACAGCGGTGTTGGCGGCGGCGTCGTCGGCAGCGGAGACGCCGGCATCCACCGGCCTCCAGTCTACCCCGTGCACATCCCTCGCGCGCACATGCCTGGTAAGTTGTCCAGACGGCCGTTCCCTCTAACGGCTGAAATTAATAACCTATCTATCCGTTGTTTTGCTTACTAGAGATAGGAATTTGACACAAATGATATGGGGCTAATGTCAAAATTCAGTCTCTAGTAAGCAAAACAACGGATAGATAGTTTATTAATTTCGGCCGTAAGGATCTATCAGCCAGCTGCGCAGGACATGTTATAATGCACGCACATTAGCGCGGAACAGGTGTACTCTCTATTCCCTGAGTGTCCTAGCCTTTTTTTTTTGTGGTGAATCGTCAAATGACCCGTTGAGGGTGCGGCTGGAAGGAGTGTCAGACTTTTACTGACTAAAAATCCACTATGTTCCTTCTGGAGGTCCCTGTATGCCAGGGCCACGGTAACTCTTGCGAACAACCTGCGGCCCGAGTGTCCTAGCCCTCAGGTCGGCAATCCGACACGACCTTGCCATGAGACCTCCAAATATGCTGACTATTATGGCTCAAATAATAACAATGTTGTTGTACTTCCAGGCTACGTGATGGCAGGCGCATACTACCCCCCGGCGGCGTACCCGCCTGTCCCCGCACAGCCGCAGCCCGACGACTTCGCTGACTACATGTGGATGGAGAACGAGGAGGAGTTTGATAAGCAGGCGAGTGATTTGGGGAGACGAGTGAGTTAGAGAGATGAGTGAATTAGAGAGACGTGTGAGTCGGAGAGACGAGTGAGTTGGGGAGATGAGTGAATTAGAGAGACGAGTGAGTTAGAGAGATGAGTGAATTAGAGAGACGAGTGAGTTGGAGAGACGAGTGATATAGAGAGACGAGTGAGTTGGAGAGATGAGTGAGTCGGAGAGACGAGTGAGTTGGAGAGATGAGTGAATTAGAGAGACGAGTGAGTTGGAGAGACGAGTGATTTAGAGAGACGAGTGAATTAGAGAGACGTGTGAGTCGGAGAGATGAGTGAATTAGAGAGACGAGTGAGTTGGAGAGATGAGTGAATTAGAGAGACGAGTGATTTGGAGAGATGAGTGAATTAGAGAGACGAGTGAGTTGGAGAGACGAGTGATTTAGAGAGACGAGTGAATTAGAGAGACGTGTGAGTCGGAGAGATGAGTGATTTAGAGAGATGAGTGAATTAGAGAGACGAGTGAGTTGGAGAGACGAGTGATATAGAGAGACGAGTGAGTTGGAGAGATGAGTGAGTCGGAGAGACGAGTGAGTTGGAGAGATGAGTGATTTAGAGAGATGAGTGATTTAGAGAGACGAGTGAATTAGAGAGACGAGTGAATTAGAGAGACGTGTGAGTCGGAGAGATGAGTGATTTAGAGAGATGAGTGAGTTGGAGAGATGAGTGAGTCGGAGAGACGAGTGAGTTGGAGAGATGAGTGATTTAGAGAGATGAGTGATTTAGAGAGACGAGTGAATTAGAGAGACGAGTGAATTAGAGAGACGAGTGATTTGGAGAGATGAGTGAATTAGAGAGACGAGTGAGTTGGAGAGACGAGTGAATTAGAGAGACGAGTGATTTGGAGAGATGAGTGAATTAGAGAGACGTGTGAGTCGGAGAGATGAGTGATTTAGAGAGATGAGTGAATAAGAGAGATAAGTGAATTAGAGAGACGAGTGAGTTGGGGAGATGAGTGAATTAGAGAGACGAGTGAGTTAGAGAGATGAGTGAATTAGAGAGACGAGTGAGTTGGAGAGACGAGTGAATTAGAGAGACGAGTGAGTTGGAGAGATGAGTGAATTAGAGAGACGTGTGAGTCGGAGAGATGAGTGATTTAGAGAGATGAGTGAATTAGAGAGACGAGTGATTTAGAGAGATGAGTGAATTAGAGAGACGAGTGAGTTGGAGAGACGAGTGATTTAGAGAGACGAGTGAATTAGAGAGACGTGTGAGTCGGAGAGATGAGTGATTTAGAGAGATGAGTGAATTAGAGAGACGAGTGAGTTGGAGAGACGAGTGATATAGAGAGACGAGTGAGTTGGAGAGATGAGTGAGTCGGAGAGACGAGTGAGTCGGAGAGACGAGTGAGTTGGAGAGATGAGTGATTTAGAGAGACGAGTGAATTAGAGAGACGAGTGAGTTGGAGAGATGAGTGAATTAGAGAGACGTGTGAGTCGGAGAGACGAGTGAGTTGGAGAGATGAGTGATTTAGAGAGACGAGTGAATTAGAGAGACGAGTGAGTTGGAGAGATGAGTGAATTAGAGAGACGTGTGAGTCGGAGAGACGAGTGAGTTGGAGAGATGAGTGATTTAGAGAGACGAGTGAATTAGAGAGACGAGTGAGTCGGAGAGACGAGTGAGTTGGAGAGATGAGTGAATTAGAGAGACGTGTGAGTCGGAGAGACGAGTGATTTAGAGAGATGAGTGAATTAGAGAGACGAGTGAGTCGGAGAGACGAGTGAGTTGGAGAGATGAGTGAATTAGAGAGACGTGTGAGTCGGAGAGACGAGTGAGTTGGGGAGATGAGTGAATTAGAGAGACGAGTGAGTTAGAGAGATGAGTGAATTAGAGAGACGAGTGAGTTGGAGAGACGAGTGATATAGAGAGACGAGTGAGTTGGAGAGATGAGTGAGTCGGAGAGACGAGTGATTTAGAGAGATGAGTGAATTAGAGAGACGAGTGAGTTGGAGAGACGAGTGATATAGAGAGACGAGTGAGTTGGAGAGATGAGTGAGTCGGAGAGACGAGTGAGTCGGAGAGACGAGTGAGTTGGAGAGATGAGTGATTTAGAGAGACGAGTGAATTAGAGAGACGAGTGAGTTGGAGAGATGAGTGAATTAGAGAGACGTGTGAGTCGGAGAGACGAGTGAGTTGGAGAGATGAGTGATTTAGAGAGACGAGTGAATTAGAGAGACGAGTGAGTTGGAGAGATGAGTGAATTAGAGAGACGTGTGAGTCGGAGAGACGAGTGAGTTGGAGAGATGAGTGATTTAGAGAGACGAGTGAATTAGAGAGACGAGTGAGTTGGAGAGATGAGTGAATTAGAGAGACGTGTGAGTCGGAGAGATGAGTGATTTAGAGAGACGAGTGAATTAGAGAGACGAGTGAGTTGGAGAGATGAGTGAATTAGAGAGACGTGTGAGTCGGAGAGACGAGTGAGTTGGGGAGATGAGTGAATTAGAGAGACGAGTGAGTTAGAGAGATGAGTGAATTAGAGAGACGAGTGAGTTGGAGAGACGAGTGATATAGAGAGACGAGTGAGTTGGAGAGATGAGTGAGTCGGAGAGACGAGTGATTTAGAGAGATGAGTGAATTAGAGAGACGAGTGAGTTGGAGAGACGAGTGATATAGAGAGACGAGTGAGTTGGAGAGATGAGTGAGTCGGAGAGACGAGTGAGTCGGAGAGACGAGTGAGTTGGAGAGATGAGTGATTTAGAGAGACGAGTGAATTAGAGAGACGAGTGAGTTGGAGAGATGAGTGAATTAGAGAGACGTGTGAGTCGGAGAGACGAGTGAGTTGGAGAGATGAGTGATTTAGAGAGACGAGTGAATTAGAGAGACGAGTGAGTTGGAGAGATGAGTGAATTAGAGAGACGTGTGAGTCGGAGAGACGAGTGAGTTGGAGAGATGAGTGATTTAGAGAGACGAGTGAATTAGAGAGACGAGTGAGTTGGAGAGATGAGTGAATTAGAGAGACGTGTGAGTCGGAGAGATGAGTGATTTAGAGAGACGAGTGAATTAGAGAGACGAGTGAGTTGGAGAGATGAGTGAATTAGAGAGACGTGTGAGTCGGAGATTGTGTTTTTTGGGTTGAAGCTGTATGAGAGAGAAATGTTTATAATTTAAGTTTAACAATTGCAGGTGATGCAGCAGCTGGAGGAGGAAGCGCTGATGGAGCAGTGCATCGAGGCCATGCTGGAGGACGAGCAGCGCGAGCGACACGCGCGACCCGCACAACACGCGCAACACGCGCACACCGCCTCACACGCGCAGCACGCGACTCGCGACACACAACACTATCCCACGTCAGTAGCCATACATCCTTCTACACTTACGGCTGATAAGTTCCAGATAGTTTATCTGGCAGATAATTTCATACGAATTCTGCTACATTTGTTAATTTATCTGGTAGACTAGCTGTCGTCCGCGTGGGCATTAGGTGATTAAACACCCCGCCCCCCCCCAGTACGTGATAGCGTGATAATATGTAGCCTATATGTTGACCCGACTCTTAGTTATATTCATGCCGAATTTGAAGCAAATCCATGTTGTACTTTTTGAGATTATCCCGGACATACATACATACAGACAAACAGACAAAAATTCTAAAAACTATATTTTTAGCTTCAATATCGATTTTAAATCACGCCCCAATTATTCTTTTTCAAAAATATTCAATGTACAGTTTTGACTTTTCTACGATTTTATTATATGTATAGATTAGTGGCTATCCGTGACCTGTGAAACTGGTCCTTATCTTTCTTTAGAAAAATTTAATACTATAGGCAACGGACGCGGTCTGTGGATGGGTGACCATCTTGTCATGACGAGTTCCTCCGTGTTTCGGAAGGCACGTTAATTTGTGTCCCAGCTGTCATTTGTACAGCTTTGGCTGTCGTTTCGGGTAGTCAGAAGCCAGAAAGTCTGACAACCAGTCTTACTACGGGGGTTGTCCAGGTAACTGGGTTGAGGAGATCAGACAGGCAGTCGCTCCATGTGGCACACTGGTACTCAGCTGCGTCCTGTTAGACTGGAAGCCGACCCCAACATAGCTTGGGAAAAAGCAGGCAGATGATGATTTGCCAAGACTTTGAACCTGGTTTTATGTCACTTTTCAGAACAAGTAACGGCGCAGCGTCGCTTTCCCTAGAGGAGACGGTATCCCGGTCGACCCTCAACCCCCTCGCCGCAGAGTTCGTGCCCACCAGGCCGATACCCAGCGCCACAGGTAACTTAAACATATCTTCATAAAATTTATCGTTTTGAACCGAAAATTGTTTTCAATTTTTGAGATGGCATCCGGGCCGATTGTCGGCTACGGCGGCCGTTCTCTTTTATGGAGATCAGCCAGCTGCGCAGGACATATTATAGTGCACGTACATTCGCGCAGACACAGGTGCACTCTCTATTCCCTTACTCGCATAGTCCGATGGGACGGCAATCCGACACGACCGGAGAGAGATCACAAGCAGGACCGACATTTACGTGCTCTCCGATGCACGGGTGAATCAATCGCCAACTTCCAGACTCCAGGCTGCTGTCTCAAAACCCACAAAGGGATTTCGGACTGACCCGGGAATCGATCCCGAGACCCCGTGTGCAGCAGTCGCGCCTTGCGACCACTAGACCAACGAAGCATTTTTTATTGACAGCTTGTTGTGAAAAATCTGTGATGTCATAGGTTGCGTTTTCATACAAATCGCATAGAGAGTAACCGTTTTTGACAGTTCTATAAAAGTATTGAATTTGACTGGTTGTCAACTAGCGTATTGCAACAGCTCTTTAACCTTTAGAATACCACAGTCACGTATAGTCGACAAGCCAAAAAGTGCCCAGCACGCCACGGTCACGACTACATGACAGACTTTTAAAATTCAAAATTAGTACTCAGTTTCAATGGATATAATTCCGAACTCACTACTATATTGTAGGTATTTGTGGATGAATTCTTAGCTTGGTGCTGAGGGCACGTCTTTCTTTTTTTGACGTGGCGGTCAAAAGGTTAAAATGATCTTCTTATTTCCAGAAGAGAGACAAGACACAGCCCCAGCTCCAGTCACGCAGACGCAAAGCGCAGAAGACACACAGACACACACGCCCCCAGCACACACGGAACAGGATAAAACAGAAGGTAATTCATTATCTGCCTAGCCATTTCCCTGCGAAAGAATTTCAATTTTTACGACCTCGTCTACCGAACCAAGGTCTTAGTTTTGACCTCCCCAAAGCAGTTCCTTGGGTATTACAATACCCCTTGGTAAGACTGGTTGTCACACTTTCTAGCTTCTGACTACCCGTAACGACTGCCAAAGATGTACAAATGACAGCCGGGACACAACAAATTAACGTGACTTCCGAAACACAGAGGAACTCGTCTCAAGATGGTCACACATCCACGGACCGACCGCGCCAAGCGTTGCTTAACCTTATGATCGATCGACCCGTGCGGCTGTTACTTAGCCACGAGCTCCTCTTTATTATAAAGTTTTTAAATTTTTCAGAAACAGTGCAACCTCGTAAAGACCCACCGGAAGTAAGCGCAGCGGACATAGACAAAAGGCCCAGAGACAAGCCGTCCAAAGCCAAGATAGACACGAAGAAAACAATAAAACCGGAAGTCAAGAGCAAGGCTAAGCCGCAAACGGTGAAATCGGAGACTAAAGTAACGCCTAAGAAGAAGGAAGTGAAAAGTATTAAGAGCGATACGAAAATTGATGAAAAATGCGAAGAGAATGAGGCTAAGGTGAGGCTGAACTTATATTCTTTTAGCTAGCTGTTGCCCGCGACCTCGTCCGCGTGATTAAACATCCACCCCCCCATACGTGATCATCATCTCCCGAGCCTTTTCCCAACTATGTTGGGGTCGGCTTCCATTCTAACCGGATACAGCTGAGTACCAGTGTTTTACAAGGAGCGACTGCCTATCTGACCTCTTCAACCCAGTTACCCGGGCAACCCAATACCCCTTGATTAGACTGGCGTCAGACTTACTAGCTTCTGACCACCCGTAACGACTGCCAAGAATGTTCAATGACAGCCGGGACCTACAGTTTAACGTGCCATCCGAAACACAGTCATTGGTGTCCAAGATATACTTAGAAAGTATATACAAACTCAGAAAAGTTGCATTGGTACTTGCGAAGACCTGGAATCTCTAACCACTCTTACTCTGGCTTTTTAACCACTAGGCCACCGCGACTTCCCCCCCATACGTGATAGCGTGATAATATGTAACCTATATGTTGACCCGACTTAGTTATATTCATGCCGAATTTGAAGCAAACCCATGCAGTACTGTTTGAGATTATCCCGGACATACATACAGACAAACAGACAGTCAATAATTCTAAAAACTATATTTTAGGCTTCGATATCGATTGTAGATCACGCCCCAATTGTTCTTTTAAAAAAATATTCAATGTAAAGTTTTGACTTTTCTACGATTTTATTATATGTATAGATATTCGGGTTTAAGACACACTTTATTCTCATAAAGAATTACATTCACTTACATGAGAATTAAATATTAATATTCTGTGTCAATAGATAAAAAAAAACTTTGACTTTATAAAATTAATATAAATAATTCTAAATGATGCGAGAATCTGAAAATCGATCTCAGTGCACTTGGAGAGGCCTATGTCCAGCAGTGGACTGCGATAGGCTGATGATGATGATTCTAAATGATAAAGAAATAATCAAAGATTTTTATCTTTCACAGCCATCTCCAGCACCCTTAGAAGAGACCCAATCCTCAGGGTTCAAGCCCATAAACTACGCAGCGGCAGCAAAGGCGAATAAACCCAAAAAACCACCCACCACCATAGACAAGCCCACAGTCCAACCCAAGACAGAGAAACCTAAAGCAATAGAGAAAACAGAAAAAAAAGATAAACCAAAATCAGAAAAGGTCAATGTACAGAGGAAGAACTCCGCAAAGTAGGTTAAATAGGTGTTTTTGGCTAATGAAAAAAAACCCTTTTTGGTAAAAAACAATATGGCCCGTGTACAAATTAACTGGCAACACTGACCAGGCAAACGTATTTTGCATACAGCCTTGTACAGAATTGTGTATAGTTTGAAGTTTGAAACGGTTTTGTGATAATTCCATTTTTGAAAAATTTGCATTTTTTTTTTTTTGGAAATGATAATTGATAAAAAATTACAAAAAAAAAAATATGATAGTGTAAAAATGATGTATGGAAACATTATTATGTGAATATTTTAGCTCGTAAAGTAATAGACTAGTTTTTAATTATTTTTTTTTTAATTTGAGACTTAACTTGATAGTGGAAGAATAATTATGATTAGCAAAATCCGTGTCAAGTATATTCCGAATCCGGGTTCGTTATCCGCTCAAACTTAAGCTGAAATCCGTAAATCCGTTACGGATTTTAAAATCCGGTTCTTACATTCCGGACGTATTTGATAAAAAAAATCTCATGTATTTTATTTTTGTTGTTGTAAAAACACTGGCCACTATAAAAATCCAAGTATTCATGTTTTGTCTCAAATTTCAAAAAAAGAATACGAAAGAGCCTAAATATGGCTGTCCACAATTTTTAATGATTTTAAAATAAAAACGTAGTTTATATATTAAAAAAAATAAAATTCGTATTGTATATTGATTAAAAAAAAAACATGTATATTATTAAAAAAAAATTGCACATTACACCGTCTTATAGGCTATTTAGATGGAGAGAGTATCTCGCACGTTTCGGTACGAGAATGTCTCCGCGACTATCGCAAGCAATAACCGCCATAACATAATCGTAACAACATGTTTACATTCAGGCAACAACTAAAATGTCGCCAGCGAGATTCGTATATGACATATACGATAGCGAAATGACACGCCGCTTGTCGCCCATGTCAACGGGCGAGAAGAGTGAATGTTTAGACGAAGGTAATGTTTTATATTCCTTCAGTTACCGTATCTTCGAGACGAGAAACTCTCCCCGTCTAAATGGGGTCTTTAGGCTATATTTTAGCATAGATAAAGTTTTAAAAATAATGAAACCTTTTTTTCGTCTATGAACTAAATCTCTGGGAATTTTGGCGCGAATCATGATTTTTGACAGAAACTTGAACGAATAATAAAATTGTTGTTTTTATTTCATTTTGATGACAATTTTGAGTATTTTTTGTTCGAAGTATTTTGTCAAAAATATATTTTTTTAACGGATTATGAATGTAATAATAGTACCTATTTAATAAAATTTAAAGTTTTAATTATTTTTTTTGTGTTACAAAAATCTTTTTTTTATAAATCGCCGGCGCGTGACTTGGCAAGGATTTTGACTTTTTTAATCATAGCTATCAATAATAATATATCGGGACACCTTTTTCACACACGGTCGGTTAGCCCCAAGGTAAGCTATTGATTAGCTTGTGTTATGGGTGCCAACACAACTGATAAACTACATATACTTTACACACATATATTTATAAATACATACATATTATAACACCCAGAGCACAGCCAACAAGCATGCTCATCACACAAATGTCGACTGTACCGGGACCCTCAGCTCGGCAGTCCGGCGTGGTTAACGTTGCGCCAGCGGGGTCGTCAATTTATTAATGAGGATCTAAAGGAATCTAACCACTGGTTTACATACAAACTAAATTATATAAGATATTGATTTTACACATTAAAAATTGTAGTTAGAAATGACATTTTTACAAAAAAAAAGATTTTTGTAATGCGACATATAAAGTTAATTACAAATCTGCTCAAAGGAATTTTGATTTCTGAAAACTAAAATTATAGTTTATTCGAATTCACAAATAACTTTGTTTTAAACAAAATTGAGTTATTTTTGCTTCTTTTATTAACATTTTGACCGCCACGTTAGAATAAAGACGTGTTCTCAGCACCAAGCTAAGAATTCATCCATAAATACCTACAATATAGTAGTGAGTTCGGAATTATATCGATTGGAACTGACTATTAATTTTGAACTGTAAAAGTCTGTCATGTAGTCGAGACAGTGGCGTGCTGGGCACTTTTGGCTTGTCATCTATACGCGACGGTGCGGTCAAAAGATTAAACTCGATAAAATTTAATATGCTACCTCAGATCTTTTATTTATTCGGACTGAATGCTAGCAATTTTGAAAATTTCTGATAAATATAGGGTCAAACAAAACTAGTGCACCATATTTTTACAGGTCATCTAGTCCATGCTAAGGATCATGTTTACCACAAAAAAAAGTTGAATGACCTAGAGGTCAACGATCGAACGCGTTCATAGAGACCGGCTTTATGCATACAATTTGGCGACTGTGATGATAAATTCAATAAAATATGTTGTTGTTTTCATGACTTTTTGTGATAAACATGATCCTTAGCATGTACTAGATGACCTGTAATAATATGGTGCACTAGTTTTGTTAGACCTTATGTATGTTTTATACAGCATTATAGTTGAAATTTTCCAAAATCATTAAGTTTATAAATAATTATTAAAAAAAAAAATAGTTGGTTTTTTTCTTTCGTTTTAAAAATCGTTAATTTTTACTTCTTTAATTATTATTATTATGTTTAACAGGGATGC
This sequence comes from Heliothis peltigera, assembly GCA_958496145.1. Classification (NCBI taxonomy): domain Eukaryota; kingdom Metazoa; phylum Arthropoda; class Insecta; order Lepidoptera; family Noctuidae; genus Heliothis; species Heliothis peltigera. The sequence continues at coordinate 4,303,549 of OY292351.1, forward strand.
TTGTAGGTAGTTCATTTTATAAATGGCGGATTTTTAAAACCGGAAATTTATTTAAACAAAATATATTTTGTCTGTTATTTCAAAAGTTGACTAAATTCGTAGTTATAGAAAATGCTAAATTTCGAATATTACAGGCGCCAGCACAACAATCTGTCGAATTTCCTCAATAGATTTTCAACTTTATCGCTGAAGCATATGGTTCAAAGTTGATTGGGGAAATTTGACAGGTTCAGGTAGCTTTCACGTCAAAACTACAGAACCGATTGAAATAAAATGTCGTATACACATAGTCTAGAGTCTAAGGTATATCAATGGGCTATTTTTATCCCGATGCAGAGAGTTGAACAATGGGGAACATCTACAAGCATATGTATAAGTTATAGTTTTTTTCTATATATTACGAGTTTAGTCAAATTTAATACTATGCAGTTGGATTTTTCAAACGTCAAAACGTGAATTTGGATTTAATTCTGTTTATTATTATAAATAATACGTTTATTCTAGTGATTAAATCTCGATTGATGATTATACGTTTAATTGGTGTGTGGACCTTGAAATTTTAGTTATTTAACAAATATCTGATTTGGTTTCTTATTTAAACTTTAAATTTTTGATGTTGAAAATATCAATGAAATTCCGAAAAAAGTGATAAATTTACTGTTGTTTTTAAAAAAAAAAATTGTTCAGTAATCACACGGTAATCATAGTAATCCGTAATCGTATGAAACGGTAATCTTATCGTATCAGCTGTTTGCAGCCTTAGTATTGGAGTGTTCTCAATTCGCCTGACGGCATTTATCTTGGAATTGTAACAATGACAGCTACCGAGAGTAGCATTCAGGGCTGGATGTACGTGTCATCCCAGAGTGACACATCCATAACAAAACACACTCCGAGCCGCTATGCCAATCGCCACGTCAAACAAAAGACGTGACCCCAGCGCCAAGCTAAGAATTCATCCACAAATACCTACAATACAGTAGTGAGTTCGGAATTATATCGATTGAAACTGATTATTAATTTTGAACTTTAAAAGTCTGTCGTGTTATCGTGACAGTGGCGTGCTGGGCACTTTTTGGCTTGTCATCTATACGTGACTGTGGCGGTCAAAAGTACCAGACATAAAGGTGACACACCAAAATAAAACTAAATATTAGTTCATTGAAAAATTATTAATTATTATTACATTTATTACGCCTATGTCCCAAATAAGGTTTTAAAAAATATATCTTTAAAAGCAGACGCACACAAAATGATTTGTTGACTAAATTGTATCGTGTTGTCTGTATTAGTTAAGCGCGCGGAAAATAATTCTGAAAAAATCTGTTTGGTAGCACCCTTCCTCCCAGACAGCAGTTTTGTAATGTTATACAATATTATAACACTATGTGTAACACGATAAAATTTATAATTATTTTATCGTGTTATACAATGTTGTATAACGTTGTATAACTGATGTGTGGGAACCTTATATGCCTTATTTCCCATTATTTTAAAATGAGGCGTGACAACATACATTAATGCCATTAATGTAAAAATGATACAAAGACCCTGAATCTAGTATTAAAGTACTTTTTTAATAGCATCTGTCAAATTGACAGCTCATGTCAAATTTGACAGCTCCTGTCACGGTTTTGTCAGAATTATTTTTGGCGTCATTTAGTTGTTTGACATTAAGATGAACCCTAATGTAATAACTGAAGTTTTTTTTTTTTTAATTAAATTAGTCTCAACATTATTATATTAATTATGTTTAATGATTACTAGTTTTCGTAGTTGACGTGTTTGGTAGATTTTGAAATTTTTTATACATGCAACAATAGTATTTTTTTCTCATTTCAACTCAGTTATATGCTAATTGTGAAATATTTGAGGGTTTTTGTTCATAATAATGTTATATGTGTTACTGACCTTTTTTATGCCGATGTTATATTTTGTCTCTTTCTATCAAGTTAAAAAGACGTTTAATAGAATGAGAGAAAGCATTTCGCTGGCCAAAATAGGATTTTTAAGCTTATAACTTTATTACGGACAAGATTAGTACCAAATATTTTGGATCAATCATTGTTGAGCAAGAATTTGTATATAGGGCCTAACAATACTAGTGCACCACATTTTTACAGGTCATCTAGTACATGCTAAGGATCATGTTTACCACAAAAAAGTTGAATGACCTAGGGGTCAACGATCGAGCGCCTTCATAGAGAACGGCGTTATGCGTACAATTTGGCGACTGTTATATTAAATTTAATTAAATATGTTGTCGTTTTTATGACTTTTTTTGAGGTAAACATGATTCTTAGCATGTACTAGATGACTTGTAAAAATATGGTGCACTAGTTTTGTTGGACCTTCCATGTCGCCTGGTGCTAGACTTTTTGGCATCTTTATAAAATATGACCAAATCAACCAGTCTAATTTTGAAGCTGTTTAAAAAGTTTAGCGTCCGGTGTTGCCATGTTCTTGTTAAAAAAAAAATACGTGAGTAATTTTTGGCCTAATTTTTAGGCGTGATATAGATAGTCTTTGTATTCTCAGGTTTATTTATCTGTGAATTAAAAAAAAAGTTATGTCTTTTTTTATTTTTCGCGCGAAAACAGAGGTGAGAATGATTACTCTAGTATTTTTTTTGTTTATGGTGAATGGTCAAAGGTATTTGTATTATACAGCCAGGGGACTAAGCCAAGATGTCTTTCTTCAATCGTAAACGCTATTAGATACAACAAAAATGTATGGATATGATATTTGGATTCGCGTTATGACCACGTTATTTATCGATTTCAACTGTCATCTCCATATACACAGTTGATATGAAAGAGGGGCAATAAATTACACTACGTATACTATACGTGTTTAGTATTAATTCTATACGGTATACAATAAAATATAATTATAAATGAGTTTCTTTTTTTTTCAAACAAACTAAATAGCTTACTATAAGAGTAAAACGCAACCATCCTTTGTAAATAAATTTTACTGATCTTAGATACCTATGTAGGTAATAAAGCGGCAATGTCGCACGACCTATGCGTTTAGACATAATCAGCTGTTAGAAAAGATACATCGTGTTCAAACAGGGCAAAGACTTTAAAAAAAAGTTACGACTAAACTACTGCTCCTATTTAATTGATTTTTGGTACAGAGCTTGAAAATGGTGCCTAGTATAGGCAGGAAAGCCCCTCTGTCGTATCAACTTTGTATTTTTGTCATTTACGATTGTGGAATGATGTCTTAGCTAAGATTTGGCGGCGTAAGAACTTCTTTGCTCACTTATATGTCATCGCTATCTATAAATATATGTAGGTTTGATATTCAAGTCTATAAATATATACATGATAATCACTCCAATAAAAAAATAGTACAAAATAAACACATAGAATTTTTCAAAATCTACTACCAACACGCAAAAAAAAAATATTATATTGGAGCAAAAAAGGCCATAAAGAAATAAAGAAAATTGTATAAAAATAATAAAATTTAAATTTAGAAATTAGAATGTATACATGTATTGTCAATTCGTAAGCAGCCACTAGTTTTTTTTAAAATGGCGGTATTTTTAAATCGAAACACCTATTTTTGAGATACGGAATTTTATGTCCCTTTCTGTCAAGTTAAAAATACGCTTGTTAGAATGAGACAGAAGATTTCGCCGGTCAAGTTGATTTATCGTTAACTTCGAATCGGGGTGTTTGACTAAAGTATTGCTTTTTTTGGTTAACTGTGGTTTTTTGAAGCCAGATATACCTTCAATAAAATAGTGCGATAATTTCGACCACTACTGGACGGAAAATTTGAAAATTGTGAAGTATCTAAAAATCTTTTGGTTAGTAAACACGTTTCGCGTTGAAGATTAACGTTTTCCGTCTGGGATGTTCTTAGCAATAATTATGGATTTAAAAGCAGACGGGCGACTTTGCGATTTTTTTGTCGCGAAATTTTGGGGCCGGTGTCTCTATGATCCGATAACTTCTATATCTAAATGTGTCAGTTTGACAGTTTTTGGAAAATATGTCAAAGTAACATGTTTATAATACTAGGAAAACTATCTGATTTTTGAGATGTCGACTCCTTACAAGATTATCCGTATTTTTCATTCTAGAGGACCGCGAATCTCAGATAGGGCATTAGGATACATGTACAATAAAAAGAATTTGAGAGCCCTGTGCCATTTATTGAATACAATTTTCTCACAATAGTAATGTCACAAATAATACATAAATCGCAAAGTCACACGACAAGTCGCCGAGTCACACGACAAGTCGCAAAGTCACACGATAAATCGCAAAGTCACACGACAAATCGCGAAGTCACACGACAAATCGCAAAGTCACAAGTCTGCTTCATTGTTGATAAATGATGTCTTCTGTCACTGCCAATTCTGGGTAGCGAAACGAAACACAGCTAGCTGATTGATCCGAAAGTGCCTAAATTTTAAAAACGAAAAATATATGTCATTGCTCCTTTTAATGGTATATAAGGTGACTGGTAATTAGTGACCGATATTTAAACACGTGATTGTACTCATGATTACAAACAACTTTCCCGAAGAAACTTTTTTTGTTATTTTTTTTATTATTACAGCAAAATTTTAATTTCGCGCGCGCCGTCGCCCGATCAGCTGTTAGCGGCCGCGTTGTCAGTAATAAAAAAAAAACAAATAAGTTTCTTTCTGAAAATTGTTTGTAATCATGAGTACAATCACGTGTTTAAATATCAGTCACTAATTACCAGTCACCCAATATAATTATATTATTAAAAGATAAAAAAAAATATTAAATATAGCATAATCTATGTTAAGTACTGTATTTATTATTAATTGCGTCGTTTTGTAGTTTTTTTGGAAAAAAAAATTACAGTTTGAAATCTGTCGTTATGCTCAAAATTGGTTGCTAAACTGATTTCAATTGACAATGTAACCAGTATAGATATATATATTTTACACTAGTAGCTTATTTTCTGTCATCATCACCCTCCTGCCCTTATCCCAAGTTTTATTTGAGGTCGGCGCAGCATGTTTTTGTCTTCCACGCTCTTCTATCTGCCGTCATCTCACAAGTTACATTCTTTCTAACCATATCAACTCTCACGCAATCCATCCATCGTTTCTTTGGTCGTCCCCTTCCTCTATATCCATACACATTCATGTTCAAGAACCTTCCACACTAGTAGCTATTTGCTATGCTTTTGAGAAACTAGTTTTTCTGTAATTGACTATAGGAATACACATGTGTGCAGCACTATATAATATATCCTCTATATATTATATTCCTCACACATTCACACAACGTCATCTAGTCCCAAACTAAGTAGAGCTCGTACTGTGGGTACTAGACAACTGATAAACGTACTTATATACTTTTCTTTTGTAAATACATACATATTATACATAGGAACACCCAGACTAAGTCAAACACCTATGTTCATGTACACAAAATGTTTGATTTAGGCGGGGATCGAACTCGCGTTTTTCAGCGTGGCAGGCAGATTTACTAACCACTACGCTATCTGATTGTTGTTATATTGTGTGAAATTAGAGTTCTCTTTTAAGAACAGGTCTAGACTTTTTCTTTTTTTCTAAATGACGCTATTAATAATGAGAACGGTTGAGAATTTGTAAATTGAATGTAAATTTTTGACATATTATTATATAGAATTACGCATGTTGTAGTTTGAAGCTAGAATGTAAAGTTATCACAATAAAACAAATAAAAATGTTTAGTGAATTTTATTATAATGGTAATGTGAATATCTACGATTGTTTTATTGATGACCAGCTAATTGACCCGCTTCCTAAGACCCAACGCGAACTATCGGCGGCGCGGCGAAGATCTCAAGATAAATAATTTCAACCATTTGACCGCCACGTAAAAAAACCGGCCAAGTGCGAGTCGGACTCGCGCACGAAGGGTTCCGTACCATTATTTATAAAACGGACAAAAAAAAAACGAGCAAAGAATCATGTTTGTTGTATGGGAGACCCCCTCAAATATGAATTTAATTTTAATAAAATAACTTATTTTTAAAGTAAGTAATACATTCCATATTCTGTGAATATTTCAAGCATCTACCTGTTGCCGTTATCGATAACGAGCAAAAATGAACAAAAATATCACGTTTGTTGTATGGGAGCCCCCCAAAATATTTATTTTATTCTAGTTTTCAGTTTTCATTTGTTGTTATAGCGGCAACAGAAATACATCATCTGTGAAAATTTCAACTCTCTGACTATCACAGTTCATGAGATACAGCCTGGTGACAGACGGACGGACGGACAGAGGAGCGAAAACAATAGGGTTCCGTTTTACACTTTGGGTACGGAACCCTAAAAATGACGTGACGTGCCCTTAGCGTCAAGCTAAGAATTCATCCATAAATACGTTCACTATTGTGATGGCATCCAGGCTGATTGTCGGCTACGGCGGTCGTTCTCTTTTATAAAGATCAGCCAGCTGCGCAGGATATATTATAGTGCATAAGCATTCGCGCAGATACAGGTGCACTCTCTATTCCCTCACTCTCATAGTCCGATCGGACGGCAATCCGACACGACCGGAGAGAGATCAGGCGCAGGACCGACATTTTAGTGCTCTCCAATGCACGGGTGAATCAATCACCAATTTCCAGACTCCAGGCTGCTTTATGAAAGTTTCTCAAAACCCACAAAGCGATTTCGGCCCGACCCGGGAAACGAACCCGAGACCCCGTGCGCAGCAGTATCATTCCATTGCGCGTAGACATGAAAGCGCTACGAATATCACACTTACTACGGCGTAGTCTTCTTATGCTACGACGTAGCTGCGAAGAAGCTTTCAATCCTTATGTAGGAAAACTGAGATCCCTACCACTTTGTTAACAAAATATCTAATAACTTCAAAACGCCTGAGCCGATTTTGGTGGAATATATGTATAAGAAGAACCACCATAGAAAGACCAGCTTCCCGAACCTTTTTCCCAACTATGTTAGGGTCGGCTTCCAGTCTAACCGGATTCAGCTGAGTACCAGTGTTTTACAAGGAGCGACTGCCTATCTGGCCTCCTCAACCCAGTTACCCGGTCAACCCAATACCCCAATGGTTAGACTGGTTTCAGACTTACTGGCTTCTGACTACCCGTAATGACTGCCAAGGATATTCAATGACAGCCGGGACCTACAGTTTAACGAGCCATCCGAAACACAGTCATTGGTGTCCAAGATACACTTAGAAAGTACATAGGTACAAACTTTGAAAAGTTGCCTTGATACTTGCCTGACTTGGAATCGAACCCACGCCCTCATAGTTGAGAGGTTGGCTCTTTAACCACTAGGCTACCACGACTTCTTCAGTAAGTATTTGTATCATAAAATATTTTTTCTTTATAGGTAGGTACTTTTTAAGTAAGTGGGAGCGTAAACAATATTTTAGAATCAATCCTTATTCCAATTTCAATTTCAAATAAACCGCGAAAAAGACAATTGCCAACACAGAAAAAAAACAAAAATTTTCCTCACCGACATAATATACTCATTCACAAATGAATGAACAGTCCTAAACCGATCATTCACTCATATATCGATTAGTCTACCGCGCAGACGCGGTTTTCATAAATACATTAGTTCGGCAGACGTCAAGACGGACATACATACAATTTTATACTGAAAAAATACTTAAAATAATACAAAAAAATAATACATACAAAATAAACGGCGCGAAAAACTAAAAAACAAAAAAAAACCCAACGGTATTTTTTTTTCATCTGTGTCAATAATGACGGTCTGCAAGCCGTAATAGATTTTTTTAAAAATAAAGACCTAGAAAGGAGGTTTGTTACTAATTAATATATAAATTAGTATTTTTGGTGAAATTTCGTATTGTGGGGTTTTGTAAAATAGTTACAACGGCGTCCACAAAGGATATAGTTTATTTTAACCAAATGTACAACGCGGCTCATGCCGTCGAAAAAAGTGCGTTCAAATTAGAGTGTACGGAGTCCGAAGATCATTTTAACTGTATATCCCTGCCTCCTGACATAAAAAAATGTCGTTGCCTCGAGAATTCCACTTTAGTCAGGTAAGATATTAATACTTTTTTCAAACAAAAATAAATTTGCCAACACATTTTTTTTACAAAAAAAAAAATTGAAGAACTAATTCTTAATTCAAATGATGACGTTTGTTTAGCTAAGCAAAGGTAATCACATTCAGCCTTTAATGTCATTTGCGTTTGTAAATTGCATTGCAATGGTGCATCGAGGCAGGTTCTCGAATGACCTAATTTTCCGTGCATTGCCCTTTATAAAAGAGGTCTCACTACCTACTTTTACACCAATATAAGGGCCAGTTATACAGGTTACGGATAGCCACTATCTACCAGATAAATTCAAAAATGTAACAGAAATTTGTATGCAATTATCTGGAACTTATCAGCAACCTGTAAAACTGGCCCTAACATAATTATTTTTATTATAACAGCTCTGTATATTGACAGGAGATAACTAGTGTTTAAACAGTATTCAAAATCTCGGGCCTCGATATTAAAAATTTAAGCTAACAGTTATGTATCTACACTATACACCGTGATTTTTTAGTCGTCTTACAAAAGCAGCCCAGATCATGTATCCAATGACTAGTAAATGTTCATAATAAAAAAATACGAATTTATGAGATTTGAACAATTAAAAAAAAACACTATTATGACGCAAGACGTAGTTAGAAACTCCCTTGTCTTCTTATAAATGGAGAAAGAATGATCTGCTCGACTCGTGCACTGGGTAGGTATACTCTACCGTTTGATACGTTAACAGTTTTGATAGCGTGTTTCATATTTCTAATTTACCTATTTATTTTTAATGGTATAAAAATAATAATCGCATCTAAAGGTATTTTATGTCGGATACTTTCAGTGGTCCACTTTTGTAAGACGACTAAAAAGTCACGGTGTATATAATATAGGTCATACCGTGTTCGCTGCGTAGGGTTTTCTAGATTTTCTAGATGTTTCCAGCTTATTGCATCATAATTATTGACAGTTGCATACTGCATGGTTGCAATTCGATTTTAAAACACCTTCTTAAACAAAGTTTTAGAACATTAACCTTATCACTACATATCACTACATAGTATAAAACAAAGTCGCTTTCTCTGTCCCTATGTCCCTTTGTATGCTTAAGTCTTTGGAACTACGCAACGGATTCTGATGCGGTTTTTTTTAATAGATAGAGTGATTCAAGAGGAAGGTTTATATGTATAACTAGCGGTCGCCCGCGGCTCCGCCCGCGTGGATGTCGGTTTTCGCGACAAAAAGTAGTCTATGTGTTTTTCTGATATATGTATAACCTATAGAGGACCCCCGCGGCTACGCATGTGTGGATGTCGATTACCACTGCCAAAGCCTAACTTTTGTCGGGATGAGAAGCACGCGCTCGAACCTCCCGCCTTATTATACCTACAGGCCGACCCGCGTCGAGCGCGGCAACGGCACGGGGCGATGGCTGATTATAGTATTTCATGTATAAGTTTGGTATTTCTATACCGATTTCTATGATTCTTTTTTTATAGAATATGTAATAATGTTATCTTTTGTTAATTAGGGATGAGCGAGAATATTATAAACATAAGAGTAAACAAATCAATAACAAATAATCAGAAAGCTCCGAACTGGTAAACTATCGGGAGTTATACGCGTTATTGTGAGTCAACTATTAAAGATAGATATATGTTAATATGGAATATTTTTTAGATAATTTTATGTAGAACATATCCGTCATACATGATTTCTATGTAGCTTTAACCATTAAGGCTGCACACGCGACGAAAGCTTAAAAAATGGTGTAAGTTCTCCCGTTTTCCCAACATTTTCCTTCACTGCTCTGCTCCTATTAATTGTAGCGTGATGAAAAGTATCCTATAACCTGCCCAGGAGTATGAAGAATAATTGTACCAAGTTTCATTAAAATCCGTCCAGTAGTTTTTGTTCCTATTAATAACATACAGACAGACAGACAGACAGACAGACAAAAATTTTACTGATTGCATTTTTGGCATCAGTATCGATCACTTATCATCCCCTGATAGTTATTTTGAAAATATATTCAATGTACAGAATTGACCTCTCTACAGATTTATTATAAGTATAGATAACATCCATTGATTATTTTGGAGGTTTCTAAAGAGATGTCGTAAATAATTACATTTTTTAGCTATGTTTTTATATACAACGTTCACATTTTTTCTGTAGTGTATTTAGTATCAGCATTGCACCCGTGCGAAGCCGGGCGGGTCGCTAGTCTAGTAATAAAACTAAACAGTCGTGGTGGCCTAGTGGTTAAAGCACCAGCCTCTCGAGTATGAGGGTACGTCAGGCAGTCAATGTAACTTTTCTAAGTTATACGTACTTTCTAAGTATATCTTAGACACCAATGACTGATTAAAGGTGAAGGAAAACATCTCGAGGAAACCTGGACTATAAAGTCTGAAATTACCAACCCGCGTTGAGCAAGCGTGGTGATTAACGCTCAATCGTCTGTGTGAGAGGAGGCCTGTGCCCAGCAGTGAGACGATAAAAAGGCTGATGATGACTCTTAGCTATAGGTATTCTGCTTATCGAAATGAAATGTCGATTTAAATGTGTAGTTAGGTTTCTTCTTTCCGGACGATGTTGGAACTGTGCCCAAACATAGCCAGACACTCTATCTGACGTTACATCATCGTCTACCTACCTTTCCCAAGCTATATTGGGGTCGGCTTCCAGTCTAACAGGACGCAGCTGAGTACCAGTGTGCCACATGGAGCGACTGCCTATCTAACTTATTTAGGCAGTATAATACCCCTTGGTAAAACTTCCTAGCTTCTGACTTCCCGTAACGACTGCCAAAGATGTACAAATGACAGCCGGGACACAACAATTTAACGTGCCTTCCGAAATACGAGTAAGCCTTGAAGTGATTTCAAGTTAAAACCAAAAAAGTGTGAGACCTATCTACCTAGCCTATTCTAGCCTATATATGTATATTCCTTCATAAATGGGTCAGCTAACACAGAAAAAAAATATCAAATCGGACCAGTAGTTCCTGTGATTACCACGTCAAGCAAACAACATCTTCAGCATTATAATATTAGTTAAAACTTTCGACCGCCACAGTCACGTATAGAAGACAAGCCAGAAAGTGCCCAGCACGCCACGGTCACGACTACATGACAGACTTTTAAAGTTCAAAATTAATAGTCAGTTTCAATCGATATAATTCCGAACTCACTACTATAATGTAGGTATTTATGGATGAATTCTTAGCTTGGCGCTGAGGGCACGTCTTTCTTTTTTGACGTGGCGGTCAGAAGGTTAAATGACCATGTCCTATGTTAAGACTTCCTAGGAAAGTAGGTCAGTATTTTGGATGCAGCTAACTGCCTGCATTATTTTTCCTCAAGGCTGTGAGTTCAAACACCTATATGTTCGAAGTGGCCTTGGTTTGTTCTGTTTAGTCCGGAGTATGAATAATTTGCAGCTAGTTAGATAGTGTAAAGAAGAGATAGTGGAAAGAAAAAAGTCGTGGTGGCCTAGTAGTTAAAGAGCCAATCTCTCGAGTATGAGAGCGTGGGTTCGATTCCAGGCCGGGCAAGTACCAATGCAACTTTTCTAAGTTTGTATGTACTCTCTAAGTATATGTATCTTGGACATCAATGACTGTGTTTCGGATGGCACGTTAAACTGTAGGTCCCAGCAGTCGTTGAACATCCTTGGCAGTCGTTACGGGCAGTCAGAAGCCAGTAAGTCTGATGCCAGTCTAACCAAAGGTTATTGGGTTGCCCGGGTTGAGGAGGTCAGATAGGCAGTCGCTCCTTGTAAAACACTAGTACTCAGCCGAATCCGGTTAGACTGGAAGCCGACCCAAACATAGTTGGGAAAAGGCTCGGGAGATGATGCTAGTTAGAAAGTGTACGCTGGGGAGTTTGTTGCGCCACTTCTTCCCAGCGAAAACACATGATTGATTGGTGATGGCGGGCGTCCAGACCAATTGTCGGTCATGGCGGCCGTTCTCACTATGGAGGTCAGCCAACTGCACAGGACATATTATAGTGCACAAGCATTTGCGCGGACACAGGTGCACTCTCTATTAGTTCGATGGGACGACAAACCGACACGCCCGGAGAGAGATCAGGCGCAGGACCGACATTTACGTGCTCTCCGATGCACGGGTGTATCAATCACCAACTTCCAGACTCCGGGCTGTTTCGTGAAAGTTTCTTAAAAGCCACAAAGTGATTTTGGCCCGACCCGGGTATCGAATCTCGTGCAGTTACGTTATGGGACTGATAAACCAAAGAGGCAGTTAAAAACGCATAGGCAGTGGTGAGCTGAATGGTTGGTCGTTTTGTGGTGACACAAAACCGACGATTGTCCCTGTATCCACTATGGAAATGTACCCAAGGACAACCCCCGTTTTCTGCTAAACTATTGCTTACTATGGAAGAAAAACTACTTCGGCTATTGTGATGGGATGCTAGTGGACTAGGGAAGGGAAAGCTATGGGGACTATGACCCCTGCCGATGACAATGTAATGAATATATGTAAAAATGGCAGGAGGAGACTCGCTACTTATTATTTATACTAGCTGTTCCCAGCGGTTTCACCCGCATCTTTGGTTACTGCTCCGCTCCCGTATATCTTAGCGTGATGGTATATAGCCTATAGCCTTCCTCGATAAATGGGCTATCTAACACTGAAAGAATTTTTCAAATCGAACCAGTAGTTCCTGAGATTAGCGCGTTCAAACAAACAAACAAACAAACTCTTCAGCTTTATAATATTAGTATAGATATCCTAATCCTAATCCTAATCCTAATACTATTATAAAGGCGAAAGTTTGTAAGTATGGATGTATGGATGTATGGATGTATGGATGTTTGTTACTCTTTCACGTAAAAACTACTGAATGGATTTGAATGAAACTTTACCACAATATAGCTTATACATCAGAATAACATATAGGCTACTTTTTATCCGGGTATGGAAAGTACTTCCCTCAGAAAGCGGGTGAAACCGCTGGCGGAAGCTAGTATACTATAATATATACTATAATATAGTATAATATTTCCCTTATTAATTTCTATCATTAAAGATGGAAAGAAGCACCACGTCCCAAAAGAATTACTTCCCTTATGCGTATAAAATAAAGCCTTCTATGACACTCTTAAATACCGTGAAATCGCTTCCACCAATCTAGAGATTACTCATCACAAACACGCAAACTTAACTTCATTATAGTATTATTATATGAAGCATGAGTAATCAGTAATTTTTAAAGGTCAATTTTACAAAAGACAGCCACCAAAAACGCCCACCCTTCACCACTTCCTATGTGTTATCGCTGGGAAGAAGAAATGGTGGAACAAACTCCCCAGCAACACATGTCTGTCTGTATGGTTTGAAGAACCGGTTTTAAACGAAAAAATAGTAATATAATAAATACGAATGTTTGTAAGTGTGTTTGTATGTTTGTTACCTCTTCATGCACATATGGCTGAACGGATTTTGATGAAACTTGGTAGTAATATAGCTTATACATCAGGCTTCTTTTTATCCGATTGTGGGAAATATGTACTTCCCTCAGAAAGCGAGGTAAACCCCTGCCGGAAGCTAGTTATATCATCATCATCATCATCACAGCCTTTTTATCATCCCACTGCTGGGCACAGGCCTCCTCTCCCACGGAGAAGAATTGAGCGTTAATCACCACGTTTGCTCAATGCGTATTGGTGATTTCAGACTTTATAGTCCAGGTTTCCTCGAGATGTTTTCCTTCACCTTTAAACAGTTATTGGTGTCCAAGATATACTTAGAAAGTACGTATAACTTAGAAAAGTTACATTGGTACTTGCCTGACGTGAAATCGAACCCTCATAGTCGAAAGGCTGGTGCTTTAACCACTAGGCTACCACGACTTCTAGTTATATTATAACGATGAAAGGCAATCACTTAGGATATTCCTGAATATTGATATTATTCGTACCTCCATTAAGTCTCGGTTGGGTGCCATTAGAGTTAATGGCACCCAACTGGGACAAGGTCAAATTGTACATTTTAAACTGCAATTGATTTTATATTATTAATTTTGCGACAAAAGCTTTTTGTCTATCTATATATTTAGTGCTTATATGCTTATATAGTGGGTGCTGGGACCAATTTAACGTGCCTTCCGAAACACGGAGGAACTCGTCATGACAAGATAGTCACGCCAACCGTTGCTTAACCTTATGATCGATCGACCCGTGCGGCTGTTACTTAGCCAAGAGCTCCTCAGGAAGCAGCTAGTACCATCTTAATATATATATATATATATATATATATACTAGCTTCCGCCAGCGGTTTCACCCGCTTTCTGAGGGAAGTACTTTCCACACCCGGATAAAAAGTAGCCTATATGTTATTCTGATGTATAAGCTATATTGATTGTTGTACTTGATTGTTCTGTTTTACTTCTTGTCTTATTAACTGTGCACATAAACTATTCCGTGCATCGGAGAGCACGTAAATGTCGGTCCTGCTTGTGATCTCTCTCCGGTCATATCGGATTGCCGTCCCATCGGACTATGAGAGTGAGGGAATAGAGAGTGCACCTGTATCTGCGCGAATGTGCGTGCACTATAACATGTCCTGCGCAGCTGGCTGATCTCCATAAAAGAGAACGGCCGCCATAAAATAAATTAATAAACTACTTAACCGATTTCAATCACATTCGCACACCGTGTGCAGTTTGATCCAACTTGAAAGATAGGATAGCTTACATCTTAATTTATAGTCGCAATATTATTTTATTGCAAACTAGCTGTTGCCCGCGACGTCGTCCGCGCGGGCATTAGGTGATTAAACACCCCCAGTACATGATAGCGTGATAATATGTAGCCTATATGTTGACCCGACCTTTTAGTTACATTCATACCGAATTTGAAGCAAATCTATGCAGAACTTTTTGAGATCCGCCCGGACATACATACAGACAAACAGACAAAAATTATAAAAACTATATTTTTGGCTTCGATATCGATTGTAGATCACGCCCCAATGGTTCTTTTAAAAAAATATTCAATGTACAGTTTTGACTTTTCTACGATTTTATTTTATGTAGGTATGGATATAGATTATTTGTCTATTATTATAACAAAAACCTTAACCACAGCAACGCGTGGCCGGGTCTGCTAGTACGTATATTATTTATATTCGATCGAAGGCCTGTTTTTATCCCAGAGAGGTTGCGAGATTATCCTAAAGAGTAACCAAACCACAGCCTTGAAAATTAAAGGTTAATTGGTGGATTTTGTGTGGGTTTGAGTCAGATTTAGTCATAAGAACGGACATACAAATATACACATTAACACGCTACTTCATCATCATCATCTACCGAGCCTTTTCCCAACTATGTTGGGGTCGGCTTCCAGTCTAACCGGATTCAGCTGAGTACCAGTATTTTTAAAACACAATTATTCATATCAAAAGTAACATTTTACAAAACCAAAAACAGAAATATTTTTTGGAATCCGTTGAGAAATAAGTAATTTATAAACCTTTCAAAATCAATAGAAAGTCAAACAGTTAAATAACAGGATGCACATACAAGCTTGTGACGTCAACGCTATTTGATCACGCATGTGCAAAAGAGATAGCAAGATGTCTCCACTATGATCCCACTCTTCATTATACGAATACTAGCTTCCGCCAGCGGTTTCACCCGCTTTCTGAGGGAAGTACTTTCCATACCCGGATAAAAAGCCTATATGTTATTCTGATGTATAAGCTATATTGTGGTAAAGTTTCATTCAAATCCATTCAGTAGTTTTTACGTGAAAGAGTAACAAACATCCATACATCCATACATCCATACATCCATACTTACAAACTTTCGCCTTTATAATAGTACTAGCTTCCGCCAGCGGTTTCACCCGCTTTCTGAGGGAAGTACTTTCCATACCCGGATAAAAAGTAGCCTATATGTTATTCTGATGTATAAGCTATATTGTGGTAAAGTTTCATTCAAATCCATTCAGTAGTTTTTACGTGAAAGAGTAACAAACATCCATACATCCATACATCTATACATCCATACATCCATACTTACAAACTTTCGCCTTTATAATAGTATTAGGATTAGGATTAGGATTAGGATTAGGATAAAAAACGTTAATTTCTGCTACATTTATCAACCAATTTTGACGCTGTTTTCAGAAAAATGTTCCTTGTGCGTGTGTTTATTGGTTTTGTTAAATTTTTTGTACAAAATCAAACACAGGCAAATACCCTATTTGACTAGTTGTCAACTAGCGTATTGCAAGACGTCTCGGCTAACCTCGCTTCGCGCGACAATCGCACAGTCACGAATCAATTTTTAACTCGACCTTCCGCAGTCACGCCATGATCACATTAAAATGCATATTTTTTTATAGCTAGCTATCATTTTATAATGTCAGTCTGATTATGAGGTCGGGGCGATACTGTTTAATCGATTATAATACTAGTTCTGCCGTGCGGTTCGTCCCACGTCCTGCAGGCTTAGCATGGCGGTTTTATATCTATTCACTTGTAAACTTATCTCGATCGAAGAAAAGAAAAATTTCTTCAAAAAATGTCAAAAGAAATCTTACGTCAATCTGTCACTTTTCTGTCATTATGTCCATTCTCCGGTAGACAAAGATTTTTTGTCTGTATGTATGTCCGGGATAATCTCAAAAAGTACTGCATGGATTTGCTTCAACATGAATATAACTAAGAGGTCGGGTCAACATATAGGCTACATATTATCACGCTATCACCTACGGGGGAGCAGCTGTGAATCTTTACTCTATTATCTTGCTACTCTAATGCTCACGCGGACGACGTCGCGGGTAACAGCTAATAATAATAATATCGGAACACCTTTTTCACACACGGTCGGTTAGCCCCAAGGCAAGCTATTGATTAGCTTTTGTTATGGGTGCCAACACAACTGATAAACTCCATATACTTTACACAGATATATTTATAAATACATATCATAACACCCAGACCACAGCCAACAAGCGTGCTCATCACACAACATCGACTGGACCGGGAATCGAACACGGGACCCCCAGCTTACCAGTCCAGCGTTGCTACCATTACGGATCATCAAAATATAGTTAAAATCGAGACTATAGGTAACAGCGGTGGTATTTTTAACAGTTCGCTGAGCGAGTCTACACGAGAGACAGTATAGACATAGAGTGTATCTATGCATGTCTATGGCCGCCGTCCGATG
Organism: Heliothis peltigera; assembly: GCA_958496145.1. Lineage (NCBI taxonomy): Eukaryota > Metazoa > Arthropoda > Insecta > Lepidoptera > Noctuidae > Heliothis > Heliothis peltigera. Next base: position 4,320,794 of record OY292351.1, read on the forward strand.
ACCTTGCTAATCGATATTTTGTACTCTAACTGTAGTTAGGAAGAACGGATACGGATATCTCTCGTGTTATATAATACGGTACAACTAGTCAAATTCATTACTTTTATTGAACTGTCAAAAATGGTTACTTTGTATGAAATTTGTATGAAAATACTAAGAGTTGACGTCACAGATTTTTCACATCAAGCCGTATACTTATTTCGGTTATATTATCAATAAAAAAATGTGAACAATTTGGCCTTCAAGTATGAGGGCGTGGGTTCGATTCCAGGTCAGGCAAGTACCAATGCAACTTTTCTAAGTTTGTATGTACTTTCTAAGTATATCTTGGACACCAATGACTGTGTTTCGGATGGCATGTTAAACTGTAGGTCCCGGCTGTCATTGAACATCTTTGGCAGTCGTTACGGGTAGTCAGAAGCCAGTAAGTCTGACGCCAGTCTAACCAAGGGGTATTGGGTTGCCCGGGTAACTGGGCAGTCGCTCCATGTAAAACACTGGTACTCAGCTGAATCCGGTTAGACTGGAAGCCGACCCCAACATAGTTGGGAAAAGGCTCGGTAGATGGAATGATAAGTATACATTTTAAACTATTTCCACCAGTTAAAATAAATATCTTCGTGTAGTCGTTAGTTCCTTGCATGCAACGATACGTATTGATTTTATTTCTAACGATTCTAACTGCCTGGTACCGACAGGCTTTGGCAGATATAAGGAAAACTCTAGATTCAGATATAAAACTTTGATTAATTATTGTTGAGATGGTCAAAAATAAAATCCTATATGATATTAACGAGCGCGAGCTTCTCATCCCGACAAAAGTTAGGCATTAGTAGCGGTAATCGACATCCACACTGGCGTAGCCGCGGGGGTCCTCTATAGCTTATATATCAGAACAACACATAGACTACTTTTTGTCGCGAAAACCGACATCCACGCGGGCGGAGCCGCGGGCGACCGCTAGTATGATATTAATTTGGTAAAGCATCTTAAAATAATGTCACTTTCATTTATCGTTTTGAAAACTGTTTGATTTTTTTTTATTGATAATTTAAGTAAAATAAGTATACGGCTTGATGTGAAAAAATTGTGACGTCATAGGTTCCGTTTTCATACAAATTGCATAGTTTTCATCGAATTTAACTCGTTATGAACTAACTAATTGGTGATTCCCAGCTGTTATTTGTATAGACGACGCCAGCACATCAAGCTAATACAATCTGTGAAATTTCCTTAACAGATTTTCAACTTTATCACTAAAGCTGCATATGGTTTAAAGTTGATTGAGAAAATTTAACGGTTTCGGGTAGCTTGATGTGCTGGCGTCTTTACTTTTTAGTAATTTTGATGTTTTTTTTGATGTATTGAAGATGATATTGTCAGAATATATTATATTTTGTGATAGGATTTTTTAACCGACTCCAAAAAAGCAGGAGGTTCTCAGTGCGACCCGTTATTGTGTATAAAATACATGTTAAATTTTAGTTAAGAACACATTTTTAATAATATTTATCCATAGAAAATTGTTGCAGAAATGCTACGAATATGAATTGCTACGACGTAGCGCTACGTCGTAGTCTTCAGAAATTAATAGGTATATATAGGATTTCCCACGGAAAAAAGGAAACTCCTCTTTTTTGGGTAGTCAGTTAATAAATAAATTATGATGTCATCCAGGCCGATTGTCGGCTACGGCGGCCGTTCTCATTTATGGAGATCAGCCAGCTGCGCAGGACATGTTATAGTGCACAAGTATTCGCGCAGACACAGGTGCACTCTCTATTCCCTCACTCTCATAGTCCGATGGGACGGCAATCCGACACGACCGGAGAGAGATCAGGCGCAGGACCGACATTTACGTGCTCTCCGATGCACGGGTGAATCAATCACTAACTTCCAGACTCCAGGCTGCTTTGTGAAAGTTTCTCAAAACCCACAAAGCGATTTCGGCCCGACCCGGGATTCGAACCCGAGACCCCGTGCACAGCAGTCGCGCCTTGCGACCACTAGACCAACGGGGCAGTCTAAATTAAATAAATTATAACCTTGTGTGGGATCTAGCGTCCACGGCATGTGGGTGACAACGCGGGCAATAGCTAGTCTTAATATTGATTAGTCTTCATCTCATTTGACTAGGTCGTGGGTCGTTCATCACCCTGACCTTTGAAACGTATCTAAGAGAGCGTGGGATGGACCAAACCTACTGCATTTTTACCACAATTTTGAGAGATCTAGTATAATATGTATTTCGGATGGCACGTTAAACTGTAGGTCCCGGCTGTCATTGAACATCCTTGGCAGTCGTTACGGGTAGTCAGAAGCCAGTAAGTCTGACATCAGTCACTATATGTCAGTCCTGCTTGTGATCTCTCTCCGGTCGTGTCGGATTGCTGACCTGAGGGCTAGGACACTGACGAAATAGAGAGTCTACCTGTGTCCGCGCGAATGTGCGTGCACTATAACATGTCCTGCGCAGCTGGCTGATCTCCTTAAAGAGAACGATCGCCGTGGCTTGCAATCGGTCTGTACGTCATTATATCGACATAGCTATAGTTAGCGTAACATATATATGACACATTGACAGTGAAGGTCGATAACAGCTAAATATATATATATGTGTATAAAATCGATAAAAGATTAATTTTCTAAGAATAACAACAGAACAGACAGGCTTATCATGTCATTTCCACAACGAGTATACATATATAGGGAGAACCTTGAAGAAATCGTGGTGGCCGAGTGGTTAAAGAGCCAACCTCTCAAGTATGAGTGCGTGGGTTCGATTACAGGCATGTACCAAGGCAACTTTTCTAAGTTTATATGTACTTTCTAAGTATATCTTGGACACCAATGACTGTGTTTCGGATGGCACGTTAAACTGTAGGTCCCGGCTGTCATTGAACATCCTTGAAAGTCGTTACGGGTAGTCAGAAGCCAGTAAGTTTGACGCCAGTCTAACTTTTAGGTATTGGGTTGCTTGGGTAACTGGGTTGAGGAGGTCAGATAGGCAGTCGCTCCTTGTGGCACACTGGTACTCAGCTGAATCCAGTTAGACTGGAAGCCGACCCCAACATAGTTAAGAAAAGGCTCGGGAGATGATGATAAAAGATCTTGGGTTGGATTGGTTGTCTTATTACTTTACACCACGGATCTACCTATATAAGGTCTAACAATACTAGTGCACCATATTCCTACAGGTCATCTAGTACATGCTAAGGATCATGTTTTCTACGATTTTTTTTCGAAGTTCATTCGCTGCCGTACACACGACTGCTCAAGCAGTCGCGACCACTTCAAGCCGTCAACTGCTCGAGCAGTCGTGGGGCAAACACCGACTTCTCGTGCCGTTGTCTGCGGTAAAAATGTTGCACTCAACTAGATAGATGTAATAGAAAATCAACTGGTCGAGCGGTTATTAGCGACAGCTCGAGTAGTCAACCACCGACGGCTCGAGCAGTCGACTCGGACTGCTCGAGCCGTCCGTGTACATTATCAGCCTTTGTATCGTCCCACTGCTGGGCACAGGCCTCCTCTAACATAGAGAACGATTGAGCGTTAATCACCACGCTTGCTCAATGCGGGTTGATGATTGCAGACTTTATAAGTTACTTTCTTTAATAATAAGCCCGCAGGGCATCTGAGGCGGATGTCAGGGAGTAGCGACCCCGCGGGTACCGAGTGCTCCAGGGAGAGGATACTGTCCCTCACCTCCGGCTCGCCGGAGTGAACCCTGAGGGGGGATAGGTCTCCCACCTCTGGCTTGCCTTCATTGGCCGTCCAGAGTGGAGTCGCTAGAGCAATGCTCGGAGGGTGAATGCCTCGGGTAAGTGGCGAGTGGGCACAGAGATGCTGGACCCTGGCTTGATGCCGGTTTTAAGGCGCGTGATCTGGGTAGAAAGCCGGCCGGGGCAACCTCACCCTTCAGCCGCTCACGTCCCCGTTGCCCCCTTGTTGCGACTTAGCAACTAGTTCCCGGGGGCCCGGTAAGTGAGCTGGCGAGTCTCCTCCTGCCATTTTTACATGTATTTATTACATTGTTATCGGCAGGGGTCATAGTCCCCATAGTTTTCCCTTCCCTAGTCCACTAGCATCCCATCACAATAACCCAAGTAGATTTTCTTCCATACTTAGCAATAGTTTAGCACAAACCGGGGGTTGTCCTTGAGTACATTTCCATAGTGTATACAGGGATAATCGTCGGTTTTGTGTCACCATTACATATATTAAAGTTGTCTCAAAAGGGCTTCAGCGTGTTGGCTTCGGCCCCACGTTCGCCTTCTAAAAATCCGGGACTCTGTAGTCCCGTGGTCTAGTAGAGACATATAAGTGAATAATAATAATAAATCGTTTATTTGCTTTTAAACATGGTATTTTTGGTGTTTTACATATAAAAGAGGATCAAGCATGTTTAGCTATACAATAGCATGCAAAATTATCTAGAGCTAACTTAAAACTAACATTATTGGTACTAAATAACTATTTGAGATCAAAATTTCTGTCAAGATATTCAGATACATTATAAAAACTACATGTGACTAGCCATTCATGTAGTTGCGTCTTTAGTGCCCTTACATTTAACGATTTGAGGTTTCTAGGCAGTTTATTATAAATACGTACACACATTGCAAGGCAGTTTTTATTATATTTTGTGAGCCTAGGTAGGTCGTTGAGGACTAGGATGTGGGGATCACGTCTGCTCCTTACAATTACCTCGTTCGCTAATAAAAAAAGATTTTTGTTTTTTGTTACGAACATACATATTTCGTATATATAAATTGATGGTAGTGGTAACAAACCAAGCTTTCTAAACACTGGTCGACATGAGTCATCAGATTGCATCCCGAAAATAGACCTTATGCACTTTTTTTGTGCGATAAATGCACGATTCATATCGGTACTATTACCCCACATGATAAGCCCATAACGCAACAACGATTCAACGTAAGCGTGATAAGATATAATGGCCGTTTTGGTGTTAGTTACAGATTTTACGATTTTTAAGGCATATACAAATTTATTGATTTTGGTACTAAGATTATCTACATGCTCTTTCCAGTTAATATCTTTGTCTATTATTACACCTAAGAATCGGGTATTTGGCACCTCCATAATGTTATTAACCTTAAGGCTGATATTGTTTTTGTAATAAGACTGGTTAAAATGAATGAAGACGGATTTGTCTAGGTTTATTTTTAAACAATCTGTTTTCAGCCAAGACAGTAGTGAGTCTATTGTGTTATTAATTTCAAGCTCATGATCTTTAACAGTTTAAGTTTTTAAGCCGTCCGTGTGCAGCCGAGCTTAATTCTCAACAAGCTTTATGGCGTAGCTGCAGTGTAATTCTGTAATTAAAATCGAAAATCATTTATTCAAATTAAGCAGAAAAATTAGGAAAAATCAGCACTTTTCCAACGTCAAAACAAAAGACAGCCATACCGACCGCGCAAAGCGTTGCTTAACCTTATGATCGATCGACCCGTGCGGCTGTTATTTAGCCACGAGCCCATTTGTTTAAAAACTTTTCTTCTATCTTCACAGGAGCTGTCGAAACTGGAGACCCAGGTCTTGGGGTCGTCAGCACCACCCACGTCAACCGCTCTGTCCTGTTCCATCGATCTACCGACAGATGTCATTACTGAGGCAAGTTGGGGCGAGAGCCAAGTCATCCAATGATTTTCAAACCCCTCCTTAGTCTAGTTGGACGATTTTTACCTTTCTACCGCCACAGTCACGTATAGATGACAAGCGAAAAAGTACCCAGCACGCCACAGTCACGACTACATGACAGACTTTTAAAGTTCAAAATTAATAGTTAGTTTCAATCGATATAATTCCGAATTCACTACTATATTGTAGGTATTTATGGATGAATTCTTAGCTTGGCGCTGAGGGCACGTCTTTCTTTTTTTGACGTGGCGGTCAAAAGGTTAAAAAAAATTGTGAAACCTAAACCATCTTATTAAAAAACGAGGCCAACAACCAGGCTTTGGGAAACGGGACATGTCAACCAGGCGCTTATAGAAATATCCTTTGCGAAGAAGCGAGCACCATATTTTACAGGTCATCTAGTATATGCTAAGGATCATGTTTACCACAAAAAAGTTGAATGGCTAAAACAGTCAACGATCGAGCGCGTTCATAGAGACCGGCGTCATGCGTAAGAACACAATTACAATTTGGCGAATGTGATGATAAATTTAACAAAATATGTTGTTGTTTTCATGACTTTTCTGTGGTAAACATGATCCTTAGCATGTACTAGATGACCTGTAAAAATATGGTGCACTAGTTTTGTTACACCCTATATATAACTATTATTCGTTGCATTAGGTACTGATAGGTTCAAACTAATACATTTATATCCTCCATCTTCCTTTTATCCCCATGAGGGTTGAATTTATCAAGATCATATGTAAGCATTCATCATAGTACCTCCAATCTTTAACAAACTTTCATCCCCTATTTTATCACCTTAGACGTGGAATCGTCAAAATCCTTTGTCATCTTCAGCCCGATCGATTTAAAATTGACAGTTTTATATAAACTTTCATCCCCTATTATATCCCCTTGGGGGTAGAATTGAACTAAATCCTTTCTTAGCGGCTGCCTACGTCATAACATGTACCTGCATGCTAAATTTCAGCCCAATCCGTCCAGTGGTTTGGGCTGTGCGTTGATAGATCACTATGTCAGTCAGTCACCTTTTAGTTATATGTATTTAGAATAGATATACTGAGCTGCGTTTATTTGTCCACAGGCCATCCTGTCCCCGGACAAGGCAGGTTCCCTCATGTCAGTACAATCGGCACCCACGGAGCAGAGAGAACGTCCCGCCAGCTTGCTCCTTGAACTGCCACTAGCCACGGTAATATTCTTTTGTTTAAATGCCTCGTTGGTCAAGTCGTGGTGGCCTAGTGGTTAAAGAGCCAATCTCTCAAGTGTGAGGGCGTGGGTTCGATTCCAGGTCGGGCAAGTACCAATGCAACTTTTCTAAGTTTGTATGTACTTTCTGAGTATATCTTGGACACCAATGACCGTGTTTCGGATGGCACGTTAAACTGTAGGTCCCGGCTGTCATTGAACATCCTTGGCAGTCGTTACGGTTAGTCAGAAGCCAGTAAGTCTGACGCCAGTCTAACCAGGGGGTATTGGGTTGCCCGGGTAACTGGGTTGAGGAGGTCAGATAGGCAGTCGCTCCTTGTAAAACACTGGTACTCAGCCGAATCCGGTTAGACTGGAAGCCGACTCCAACATAGTTGGGAAAAGGCCCGAGAGATGATGCCTCGTTGGTCTAGTAGTCGCAAGGCGTGACTGCTGTGCACGGAGTCTCGGGTTGAGAAACTTTCATAAAGCAGCCTGGAGACTGGAAGTTGGTGATTGATTCACCCGTGCATCGGAGAGCACGTAAATGTCGGTCCTGCTTGTGATCTCTCTCCGGTCGTGTCGGATTGCCGTCCCTGAGGACTATGAGAGTGGGGGAATAGAGAGTGCACCTGTGTCTGCGCGAATGCTTGGGCACTATAATATATCTTGCGCAGCTGGCTCATCATCATCATCATCATCATCACAGCCTTTTTATCGTCCCACTGCTGGGCATAGGCCTCCTCTCCCACGGAGAAGGATTGAGCGTTAATCACCACGCTTGCTCAATGCGGGTTGGTGATTTCAGACTTTATAGTCCAGGTTTCCTCGAGATGTTTTCCTTCACCTTTTAATCAGTCATTGGTGTCCAAGATAAACTTGAAAGTAGCGCAGCTGGCTGATCTCCATAAAAGAGAACGGCCGCCGTAGAAGACAATCGGCCTGGATGCCATCATCGCCATTCTTTTATATTTCTTTGGCGTAGCAGTGAACATCCCTGCCACACCAGAGCCCGCGTGTTACATCCCCGCAAATGTCAAACATTTGTGTGCATGAACATATGTGTTTGACTCAGTCTGTGTGTTCCTATGTATAATATGTATGTATTTACAAAAGAAAAGTATATAAGTACGTTTATCAGTTGTCTAGTGCCCACAGTACGAGCTCTGCTTAGTTTGGGACTAGATGACGTTGTGTGAATGTGTGACGAATATTATATGTGCCAAGTCACTATATACAGTCTCTAAATATTGATTTATCATTACAAAATAAGTTGAACAGGACTTGGCTACGATGCGATCTCAAAACTTTTTACGTTGAAAAAATTGCATAGAGTGACTTGGCTTCTTTTTTTACATGAAATGTTTTGTGTGTGACCATTATATTGTTATTGCCCACAGCAAGTAGGCGCGTATCTATCAGCGATGTCGCCGACGGAGCAGGAGGAAGATTCTCTCCTGACCCTCTCGTCGGTGACGGCGCGCCCCCTGCTGGCCGCCTCCAGGAAGCTGAGGCCTCCTCCCGACTCCTCCGCTGAGTAAGTACTGAGGGAATAGAGGTACAGACGTTAGCAGGTCAACCTACGAATCTGACAGATTTTACCATTTAAATATTAACCTTCTTATATTGTTATAAGGTTGAAAATCTATTTAACAGATTGATGGGCTGGTGTTTGTACAATATTATCATCTGCTAAGCCTTGTCCCAAGCTATGTTGGGGTCGGCTAACCTAACAGGACGCAGCTGAGTACCAGTGTGCCACATGGAGCGACTGCCTATCTGATCTCCTCAACCCAGTTACTTGCACAACACGATACCCCTTGCTCATCCATACTTAAGTATGTAATCTCTTTTTATGTCTGGACTCTATATTTTTAAAAGAGACTGTGACCCTTGAGTTTGTTTCGGCGTTTCTTCTCAAGACAGTCAGTTAGGAAATGCCGACCTCATTTCTTTCTATAAAAAAATGTGTTGACGTGTAAAAGTGTTGAGTTCAACTTATTTGTAAAATAAATAATATCATTCATAATTTATCACTTGGTAAGACTGGTTGTCAGACTTCTGACTACCCGTAACGACTGCCAAAGATGTACAAACAACAGCCGGGACACAACAATTTAACGTGCCTTCCGAAACACGGTGGAGCTCGTCCATAGGACCGACCGCGTCAAGCGTTGCTTAACCTTATGATCGATCGACCCGTGCGGCTGTTACTTAGCCACGAGCTCCTCTCCACCACTAAGATTTAAAACCTTTTTTTTACAGAAGTACGGCCCCCCCAGATGGAGGGTACGGTTGGGTGGTGGTTTTCGGTGCATTCATGGTGCAGTTCTGGGTGGCTGGCCTGTTCAAGTCCTATGGAGTACTCTACGTGGAGATTATGGAGACATTTCCTGATTCCTCGGAGTCTGTAGCCTCTTGGATCCCTGCGGCTTTGTCAACTCTCTGCTTGGCTTTGGGTAATTATACAGTGTACTTTTGACCGCCACTGTCACTTATAGATGACAGACCAAAAGTACCCAGCTCGCACTGTCACGAATACATGACAGACTTTTAAGTTAAAAATTAATAGTCAGTTTCAATCGATATAATTCCGAACTCACTACTATATTGCGCAGAGGGTACGTCATTCTTTTTTTGACGTGGCGGTCAAAGCGTTTTTGATTAAACTGCTACTCAGCCCCTTCCTCTCTCCTAAAATGTTTTTGCGTGCCCGACAGGGTCCATATTGTATCTTTTAAGTTATTTTTACCATCTATGTAACATATGGAATGCAATAAATAATTGAGTATTGAGTATAGCGTTAACAGCGAAAGTTTTGTGAGTTTTACGAGTACATTGATCTCCCTTCGCATGTATACCATTTTTCCGTTACACCCTGTATATCACAGACTAGCTGTCCCCAGCGGTTTCACCCGCATCTTTGGTTACTGCTCCGCTCCCGTGTGTCTTAGCATGATGGTATAGCCTATAGCCTTCCTCGATAAATGGGCTATCTAACATTGAAATAATTTTTCAAATCAAACCAGTAGTTCCTGAGATTAGCGCGTTCAAACAAACAAACAAACAAACTCTTAAGCTTTATAACATTAAGTATAGACAAGCTACGGCCAGCAGTTTCATCCTCTTGTTTTAATTTTTCTTCTCTCTTTCTAGAGTATATTTTTCTCTTTTTCAGCACCCCTATCTTCAGCGCTATGCGAAAAGTATTCCTGTCGCCTGGTCGTGTTTATTGGAGGGCTGTTCTGTGCCACCGGGCTGGCGCTGTCCTACTTCAGTACTGGTCTGCTGCATCTTCTCCTCAGCTTCGGAGTCATGACTGGTAAGCTCTGGTCTAGTGGCCCAGGTCACACAAACACCACATTTTGGACGACCAGCAGGCTGAGCATGGCAACCGTAGAAACAAGTTTTGTCTACCGGAGAATTGACATAATGACAGAAAAGTAACAGATTGACGTTAGATTCCTTTTGACGCGTAGCAAAGAAATTATTATTTTCTTCGATTGACGTAAGTCTACAAGTGATTATATGCGAGTTGACAGGTCGCGCCATGCTCGGGCAGGAGACATGTTGACATTGATAGAAATGGCTTTGTCTTTTCTTGGTGGAATAGAATGGAATCGCCATGTTGAGCCTGCAGATGATGAAGATGATGGCGTAGTAGATTTGTGCAAATGAACATGGGTGTTTGATTTAGTGTCTGGGTGTTTCTATGTATAATATGTATGTATTTACAAAAGAAAAGTATATAAGTACGTTTATCAGTTGTCTAGTGCCCACAGTACGAGCTCTGCTTAGTTTGGGACTAGATGACGTTGTGTGAATGTGTGACGAATATAAACCTTTTGACGGCTATCAAAAGGCTATATGTCACGAATAGATGACAAGTCAAAAAGTGCCCAGAACACCACGGTCACGACTACATGACAGACTTTCAAAGTTCAAAATTAATATTCAGTTTCAATCGATATAATTCCGAACTCACTACTGTATTGTAGGTATTTATGGATGAATTCTTAGCTTGGCGCTGAGGGCACGTCTTTTTTTGACGTGGCGGTCAAAATAAAATTCTACTTTTGTATTTCTTTACAGGTATTGGTGGGGGGTTGTCTACTACTCCTGGGATTGTCATCGTGTCACAATATTTTGACAAACACAGGTAACATTTTCCACTCACACACAAGGCTAAGCTGTCGACTATCATCTCCCGAGCCTTTTCCCAACTATGTTGGGGTCGGCTTCCAGTCTAACCGGATTTAGCTGAGTACTAGTGTTTTACAAGGAGCGACTGCCTATCTGATCTCCTCAACCCAGTGACCGTGATGTGACTTAACTGCCTCGTTGGTCTAGTAGTCGCATTACGCAACTGCTGTACACGGGGTTCCGGGTTCGATTCCCGAGTCGGGCCAAAATCGCTTTGTGGGTTTTAAGAAAACTTTCAAGAAGCAACTAGGAGTCTGGAAGTAGGTGATAACTACCCCCGTGCATCGGGTCGCACGTTGGTGTCGGTCCTGCTCGTGATCTCTCTCCGGTCGTGTCGGATTGCCGTCCCATCGGACTATGAGAGTGAGGGAATAGAGAGTGCACCTGTGTCCGCGCTAATGTGCGTGCACAGCTGGCTGATCTCCTTAGAGAGAACGGCCGCCGTGGCCGACAATCGGTCTGGACGCCATCATCATCATCACGTATTTTCGCTGGGAAGTCTGTCTGTTAGGTTTGAAAAACTAGGTACTCACTGATAAATGAAAATCCGAATATTGCTGTCTCTTTCCAGGGCATTGGCTAACGGCATATGTGTGAGCGGGACGGCAGCTGGTAGCTTTGTTTTCCCGATGCTGATCGAGAAACTGGTGGATATGTATGGATTGCATGGAACAGTATTATTATTGGGTAAGTTTTTTTTTAATATTTCATCTGCCTAGCCTTTTCCCAAGCTATGTTGGGTTCGGCTTCCAGTCTAACAGGATGCAGCTGAGTACCAGTGTGCCACATGGAGCGACTGCCTATCTGATTTCCTCAAACCAGTTACCTAGGCAACCCCTTGGTAAGCTGGTTTTCACACTTTCTGGCTTCTGACTACGTAACGACAGCCAAAGATGTACAAAAGACAGCCGGGTCACAACAAATAACGTGCCTTCCGAAACACGGAGGAACTCGTCATGACAAGATGGTCACACATCCACCGGACTGGACGCGAGAGAAGCTGCTTGGAACTCCTAGTTTTTAATATAGTCTACATCATCATCACAGCCTTTTTATCGTCCCACTGCTGGGCACAGGCCTCCTCTCCCACAGAGAAGGATTGAGCGTTAATCACCACGCTTGCTCAATGCGGGTTGGTGATTTCAGACTTTATAGTCCAGGTTTCCTCGAGATGTTTTCCTTCACCTTTAATCAGTCATTGGTGTCCAAGATAAACTTAGAAAATACGTATAACTTAGAAAAAGTTACATTGGTACTTGCCTGACCTGGAATCGAACCCGCGCCCTCATACTCGAAAGGCTGGTGCTTTAACCACTAGGCCACCACGACGATAGTCTACATACGTAATCATAATGTTTTTTTTTATTCTCTTAAAGGAGGAGGCATGCTCCATGTATGCGTGTCGGCTACCCTCTACCGTCCAGCGCCAGTTAGCTACAACACCATCTCCCTCGCCGACAGGACGCCGGCTACCACCACCACCACTGAAAATACCACGTTGCTGCATAACATACAGGAAGGTAAGGATATGGGAACGATTTGAATGGGTAGTTTTCGAATAGTAAATGGGAAATTCTTGATTTATAATGGGAATTTTTATTGCGAATAATAAATGGGAAATTCTTGATTTTAATGGGAATTTTGTTGTGAATAATAAATGGAAAATTTTCGAATAATAATGGGAAATTCTTGATTTATAATGGCATTTTTTATTACGAATAGTAAATAGAAATTTTTCGAATAATTATGTGTGATTTTCGAATAATAAAGGGAAATTCTCGAATAATTATATGAATTTTTGTTGCGAATAATAAGTGGAAATTTTTTCAATTGTAATAGAAATAATATTTCGAATAAAAAAATTCAAGTTTTCGAATAATTATAGGAATAATTATTACGAATAAAAATTAATGGAAATTTTCGAATAGGTAAAATAAAATTTTAATAATACAAGTAATCTACAAGAAGTATATATAAAAGAGTATTTTCAAGTATTTTTGAGACAAAACCCACAGTTGCCGGCTATCAGTCTGGACGCCATTAGGATAACATATTCTTGTTTTTCCCCAGACCAGGGCATAATGTTTAAATCAGATTCTACGAAGGACAACCGTCTTGAGAGCTTGTTCCACACGGAGACTGAACTTTCACTCAACCAGAAGAATCTGCTTCTCAATGAGGAAGCGAAGAGGAGCAACCTCGTCACCGATATCATACATCCGAGTTTAATTGAGGTATGTTGTGTGTTCTTCAAAAAGTAGTCAGGGGAACTTCAGGGGCCCCTCAGGCCGAGGTCTGCGGGGGCTGCGGGTTGTTCGCAAGAGTTACCGTGGCCCTGGCACACAGGGACCTCCAGAAGGGGTTAGGTTTTAGTAGGTAAAAGTCTGACACTCCCTCCAGCTGTACACACAGCAGATGAGTGCAATGGATGATTTCTCACTCAATTGTTTGAAGACCCCGTTGACGCAAAATTCACGCCATGCCGGATTCAACTAAGGGTCTCGGGTTCGATTCCCGATACCTTCGAAATTTGTGTGATGAGCTTGCTTTTTGGCTGTGGTCTGGATGTTATTATAATGTATTTATATAGGATCTAACAAAAATAGTGCACCATATTTTTACAGGTCATCCAGCATATGCTAAGGATCATATTTACCACAAAAAAATCATGAAACAATTTTTTTATTAAATTTATCATCACATTCGCCAAATTGTAATTGAGCCGCCAAAATTGCTGTGTTTGAATAAATGATAAATGATAATGAAATGCATAGATGGCGCTACTTGTAGTGTTGCCACAATACAATCTCAATTATGATGCTTTTCGTATTTCAGGTTGCTCGTCAGCAGATGCACTCTCAGCATTCAGATTCTGAGGATTCCGAAGGATTGGACGTACTCGGAGTAGTTGGTAAGTCACCTTTAGTAAATATACCACGTACGTCTGCCTAACCTTTTCCCAACTATGTTGGGGTCGGCTTCCAGTCTAACAGGACGCAGCTGAGTACCAGTGTCCCACATGGAGCGACTGCCTATATGAGCTCCTCAACTTAGTTACCTGGGAAATCCGATAACCCTTGCCAAGACTGAATGTCTGAACTGTCAGACTTTCTGGCTTCTGTCTATCCATAACTTTCGAAACATGGAGGAACCCAACTTCGAAAAACATGTTAAATTGCTGGGATCAGGCTGTTTGTTGTGTATCTTTGGTAGTTTCTACAGGTAGTCAGAAACCACTTGTCAGAAACTAGTCTTACCACGGTATATAGGGTTGTTCAGATAACTGGGTTGAGGTGATTAGATAGGCAGTCGCTCCATGTGGCACACTGGTACTCAGCTGCGTCCTGTTAGACTGGAAGCAGACCCCAAACATAGCTTGAGAAAACGCTATATGTAGATGATATAGTCACTGCTATTGGGCAATATTCAAACTGTTATAATATTCATATTTTATATAAATTCAGGTTTACCCAAAGAAGTAGCGCGTCTCCGCCTGCGTCCCACCAGATCGTCTTCCATTCTGCACTCCGTTGAGGACCTATCTACTGATAGTACATGCGTCTATAAGGCGAGAAGAAATCTAAGCAGGTTAGTAATTCTATCCTTATATTATAAAGCAGAAGAGTTTGTTTGGTTGAACGCGCTAATCTTAAGAACTACTGGTCAGATTTGAACAATTCTTTCAGTGTTAGATAGCCCATTTATCGAGGAAGGTTATAGATTACTTTTTATCCGGGTGCGCGGAGTTGTTCCTACAGGACGTGGGTCAAACCGCTGGTGGAAGCTAGTTCCCCATATTGCGCTAGTGTCGGAGTATTCTCGCCCCCGCCTGACGCTCTTTTACTGCTGTCTACCAGCTGGCACGAAATTCCTTTCTGGATTTCAAACTTTCACTCAATCAGCTCTGAGTCTGGAATTTGGTGACTGATCTGTGGATTCGTGACAGACCGTGGTTATCAGACTTCCTGGCTTCTGACTACCTGTAACGACTACCAAAGGTGTATAGACCCCAGCGTATCAACTTACGTCAATCTGTCAAGTATCTTTAATAGATTTTCATCTTTTACCTTATCACAATAGTGCAAGATTTATATTCTAATGTTAAAATTTTACATATTTGGGTAGGTTGACCTGCTGGCGTTTTTGCAAATGACAGCCGAGACGTACCAATTCAACGTGCTTTTCGAAACACGGAGGAACTCGTCATGACAAGATGGTCACCAATCCACGGACCGACTACGCCAAGCGTTGCTTAACCTAATGATCGATCGATCCCTGCGGCTGTTACTTAGCCACGAGCTCTTCAACCAAATTTTGGACCACTCCACCAAAAAATTCTTTGTTTCTAAATCATCATCATCATCATCAGCCTATCGCAGTCCACTGCTGGACATAGGCCTCTCCATGTTTTTTTTTTTTTTATGCTGGCAACTCGCAGTTCAGCCTAGGAGGCTGTTTACTGCTTAACCGGACAGGGGCCTCTACATGGTTATATGGTTTCTAATATATACTTTAATTTTTTTTCCAGCAAATCACTCTACACTCGACCACCGCCCAGCAGATTGATACCGAGCAAGCTGGCTGAGCCAATTGTGATCAAACCCGTCGAAGTACTAAAAGAAGATGAAGTACAGGTCGAGACGAAACGGACAGGATGCGTTGAGAAAATATCTAGGTAAGAAATCATTATATAAAGTCGTGGTGGCCTAGTGGTTAAAGCTCCAGCCTTCCGAGTATGAGGGTGCGAGTTCGATTCCAGGTCAGGCAAGTACCAATGTAACTTTTCTAAGTTATACGTACTTTCTAAGTTTATCTTGGACACCAATGACTGATTAAAGGTGAAGGAAAACATCTCGAGGAAACCTGGACTATAAAGTCTGAAATCACCAACCCGCATTGAGCAAGCGTGGTGATTAACGTTCAATCCTTCTCCGTGGGAGAGGAGCCCTGTGCCCAGCAGTGGGACGATAAAAAGGCTGTGATGAAGAAATCATTCAAGCTGCATTTTATTGGTCAATCATAGATGAATTTAATTTCCACAAAAATAATTATGAAGCTATAAGATACCTACTTTCAACACGACATAAATTTAAAATCGCCAAAACACTTTTTTTTTACATCACTACATAGTATAAAACAAAGTCGGATTCTCTGTCCCTATGTCCCTTTGTACGCTTAAATCTTTGAAACTACGCAACGGATTTTGATGCGGTTTTTTTTAATAGATAGAGTGATTCAAGAGGAAGGTTTATATGAATAATAACATCCATTAAATAGTGGAGAAATACTGTTATTTTTGAGTTTGAGTTTTTCTGTAGTGTATTTAGTATCAGCATTGAACCCGTGCGAAGCCGGGGCGGGTCGCTAGTAATATTATAAAGCTGAAGAGTTTGTTTGTTTGTTTGTTTGAACGCGCTAATCTCCGAAACTACTGGTTCGATTTGAAAAATTCTTTCAGTGTTAGATAGCCCATTTATCGAGGAAGGCTATAGGCTATATACCATCACGCTAAGACACACGGGAGCGGAGCAGTCACCAAAGATGCAGGAGAAACCGCTGGGGACAGCTAGTTAAGCTATAAGATACGTCTACTTTCAACACAACATACATTTAAAATCGCCAAAACATTGTTTTTTTACATTCGATAAGAAATAAATTAAAACAAATATGGTGGCGTAGGGCGTATGCCGTTTAACCAATCAGTGCGCGAGTAGCGTTACGTTTTACAATTTGACGGTTTCATTTCGATAGATTACAATCTAACGAATATTAAATTCAATAGTTCGATGCTTTGTAAGAATTGAGCTATCGCAATTCTGAAAGTTTCAGTAGTCAACCGGAATAAAAAAAGGAAAAATACTTTTAAGCACGTCGCTCTCGAAGTCGGTGGCGAAGAAATTACAGCTACAACCTCTAGACACCAATACCGACCGAATTGGGAACCTCCTCCTATTTTGAAAGTCGTTAAAAAAAAGAAAAGCCTAGTAACCTTTTGACCACCACGTCAAAAGAAGAAAGACACGCCCTCAGCGCCAAGCTAAGAATTCATCCATAAATACCTACAATATAGTAGTGAGTTCGGAATTATATCGATTGAAACTGACTTTTAATTTTGAACTTTAAAAGTCTGTCATGTAGTCGTGACTGTGGCGTGCTGGGCACTTTTTGGCTTGTCATCTATACGGGACTGAGGCGGTCAAAAGGTTAGTAAGGACAGAGATACATGTTGTATAATAAGACACTCACCTCGCTATATTTCCTCTCCGTTTGGGGCTGAGCCACATATGGTGTCCCCATGGCATTTTGTATGACATCCATCTCAAGAGCCAGCGAGCGACGCATGTACGCGTACAGTTCGTGGGGAGCGTGGCTGTGACAGATAGACAGACACTTCATTAGAATCATCTTAATATATAAAAAGGTCAATAAAAATGACGATATTTTTTCCTTATTTTCACCAGGTATCTAGACGTGTCGCTTTTAAAATCATGGCGCTTCGGTGTGCTGTGTGCATCGGTAGCACTTATGTCCTGCGGATCTCCATATGCATTGTATTACCTCCCCGCATACACCGTGGCTGCAGGCCACACCAAGTCTGCCGCAGGTATGTGCTTTCCCATCATTTGACGACCCCGTTGGCGCAATGGTTACCACGCTGGGATGCCGAGCTGAGGGTCCCGGGTTCGATTTCCGGCACGGTCGACATTTGTGTGATGAGCATGCTTGTTGGCTGTAAACGTGTAACAAAACTAGTGCACCATATTTTTACAGGTCATCTAGTACATGCTAAGGATCATGTTTACCACAAAAAAGTCATGAAGACTATAACTTATTTTTTAAATTTATCATCACATTCGCCAAATTGTAACTGTTCTGTATTCTTACGCATAGCGCCGGTCTCTATGAACGCGCTTGCCTAGGTTATTCAATTTTTTTTGAGGTCGCGGGTTCGATTCCCGCAAACTCAAACATTTGTGCACATGAACATGGGTGTTTGACTTAGTCTGGGTATTCCTATGTATAATATGTATGTATTTACAAAAGCAAAGTATATAAGTACGTTTATCAGTTGTCTAGTGCCCACAGTACGAGCTCTGCTTAGTTTGGGACTAGATGACGTTGTGTGAATGTGTGAGGAGTATTATATATTTGTATTTATTAGGTCACCTGGTAGCTATCAGCGCTGTTCTGGACCTTTGTGGACGATTGGGGCTCGGCTGGCTTTGTGATCTACATTTGTTCTGCAGAAGAAAAGCTTATATTGTCAGGTAGGTATTTTCTTATACTATACACGTATTGTGAGGGTAAGTTTGGACCAAACGAAGGGAGCTAAGCCTCATCTGCTTAGGTCCCAAGCTATGTTGGGGTCGGCTTCCAGTCTAACAGGACGCAGCTGAGTACCAGTGTGCCACATGGAGCGACTGCCTATCTGATCTCCTCAACCCAGTTACCTGGACGAAAATCTAATACATCTTGGTGAGGCTGGTTGTCAGACTTTCTGGCCTCTGACTACCCGTAACGACTGCCAAAGATGTACAAATGGCAAATAACAATAAGGAGGGTCTTGTCATGAGAAGATCACCTATCTAAGTAGCGACCGCGCCAAGCGTTGCTTAACCTTATGATCGATAGAACCGTGCGGCTGTTACTTAGCCACGAGCACCTCCTACGGAGAATTTCAAAACGATTTCCGCTATTTCCAACCGCAAAATTGTTATCTGAATTAATTTATCATCACAATCGAACTCAAACTTAAAATCATTTATTCAAACTTGGCTGCAAAATAGCACGGAACGGTAAAAATTACAAAAGACAGCCCCCAAAACGCTCACCCTTCACCACTTCCTATGTGTTCTCGCTGGGAAGAAGTGGCGCAACAAACTCCCCGGCAACACATGTCTGTCTGTTAGGTTTGAACAATAATCATCATCATCATCATCATCATCTCAGCCATAGGACGTCCACTGCTGAACATAGGCCTCCCCTTTAGATCTCCACATACACCGGTTGGAAGCGATTTGCATCCAGCGTCTTCCGGCGACCAACGAGATGGACACACGACCTTATAAAGGTCGCCGGAAGAACAATAATCGTTTGTAGGCAATTCAACACTAAAATTTAAACTTTATTCGCAGTATCCTGGTAGCTGGTATTGCTGTCTTGACTCTGCCTAGCCTTAAATCTTGGTGGGCGCTTGCCATCGCCTCCGGTGAGTATTAAAAACTATATGAAGGTCATTTTTGGAACACTAGCATCAATTTGAATTATGCCGGGTATTCCCTGCGGTTTTTCCCGCGTCACCGGGGAACTTGTCCCCGTGCCCGGATAAAACATAGCCTATATTCACCGGGGATAGTGTAGCTTCCCAACAGTGAAAGATTTTTTTTAGTCGCTCAAGTAGTTTGGTAGCCTATTCAATACATTATGGTAGTTAACAACTAGTCAAATTCAATACTTTTATTGAACTCTCAAAAGCGATTACTTTGTATAAAACACAAACTATGACGTCACAGATTTTTCACATCAAGCCGTATACTTATTTGGATTATATTATCAATAAAAAATAAAGCCATTTTTTGGTTCAAAACGATTAATTAAACAGAGATAACTTTAGGATGTTATACAAAATGAATATGATAGAGTATTTAGTCCTAGACCAGTTGGCGCAGTAGTAAATGTATCTCAAGTGAAACATTTGTGTACATACGTATAATATGTATGTATTTACAAAAGAAAAGTATATAAGTACGTTTATCAGTTGTCTAGTGCCCACAGTACGAGCTCTGCTTAGTTTGGGACTAGATGACGTTGTGTGAGTGTGTGACGAATATAATAAGAAGATCTATCTTCGCTAATCTTTCTAAGCTATATTACATTATCGTTTACAGGTGCCTATGGCTTGTGCCTAGGCTGTTGGTTCCTCCTTGTTCCTGTATTACTAGCTGACGCCTTCGGCACCGCTCGCATAGCCTCCTCCTATGGGCTAGTGCGCATGTTTCAAAGTCTAGCTGCCGTATCGGTACCACCTACTGCTGGTAAGAATCTATTAGCTTTTTACAAGAAAAGATATACCTTTTGATTGCCACGTCAAAAAAAAGATGTGCCCTCAGCGCCAAGCTAAGAATTCATCCATAAATACCTACAATATAGTAGTGAGTTCGGAATTATATCGATTGAAACTGACTATTGATCTTGAACTTTAAAAGTCTGTCATGTAGTCGTGACCGTGGCGTGCTGGGCACTTTTTGACTGGTCGTCTATATGTTAGTCTTAAATGTGTGTTTCTTTTGAAGATATGTATAGACGCCAGCATGTCAACCTACCTGAATCTGTCAAATTTTACCAAACGAATATTAACTCTCTTGTGTAGTGATAAGGTTCAAATACAATTAAAAAAATACTGATAATACTGATAATAAATAAAGATTTCCTTAGTAGATTTTTAACTTTATCGCCGAAGTATATAGTTCAAAGTAGACTGGGAAAATTTTACTGTTTCGGGTAGCTTGATGTGCTGGCGTTTGTACATCAAAAGACGAAAGATTAACAATCATATTTTTTTTTAGGTCTTCTTCGTGACGTCACAGGGGGTTATTCTTGGTGTTTTTACGGCATGGGGTCCTGTATGGTCCTAGGTTCAATCCCGGTCATAGCTTTCCACTTGAGCACCAAAAACGAAGACTCAGATTCCTCCGTAGATTGAAAACTTAATCAAAAACTGTTTAGCATAAGTAAAACCAAGCGAAAAATCGCTTTTACGTGTTGTAAAACAATTGGGGTCTTAAGAACTGTTGTAAAGTTTGACCCCCTTTCAATAAAACTGTTCTATATGGGGTCTTGTTCTTGATGTGAATTTTGGGGGTCAAAAAAAATATTGTTGGAGGTTTTTCGAAAATCTAAACGGTGATTGTATGTGTATATGTATGTCATACCTATATACTTAGGTAACTTTGATTTCAAAGATAATGAAAATGCGATGTAGTAAGCAAAAGAATTGCAAATAAAAAAGTTAAAAGATGGCTAATATCTTTGTTAGTAGGTCAGGTTTATAACCTAAATACTTGTTTGTCTTATCCTGTAGTTCCTAGTTCCAGTCTAGATTGAATTGTATCCTCCTCGATCAACAAACTCTCCAGCAACACAATAGGGAATATGCATGTAATATTTTTATTCACTAAATTAATACACTTTTAGCTGTAACAAATAAATATGAAAGAATTTTTTAAATAATATTTATCGACAAGAAGTTATAAAGCTTCAAAACTGCTAATAAGAAAGAGAAGTCCGAGTGTAAAATTTACGTCACAACTACACACGCCCGTAAGGCTGTCATTGAATATAGCGTTTAGGTGAGAGGGACAGGTATACTTGTTTAAAATTGTTATATCTCGTTTGTTTTTCTACTGATTTCGATATTTTTTTCACAGTTAGTATTCTAGTTTTGTATATTTATTGATAAACTAGTTAGATTGCAAATATATTTTTCATGCATATTCCCTATTATGTCTGTATGGTTAGATCAACGTATTGTTTACATTTAACATACTCATAATTTTATAGACAACTAAAAATTAACCTTAATTAAATACACATTAATAATTAAGTAGTCCATATTCTTTTTTTAACCATGTGTTAAAAACTAAATTTCCTCGCTATGTTACAGACTAGTTTAGCGTTCTTGAATTATCTAGAATCCGGGGATTTATACAAAAAAATAAAATTAAGAACCCGCTTCTATATTTTGTTTTTGCCAAAAAATGAACTTTAAAATATGCATCCGATTATCCGAAGACTATATATAATTTAATAACTGAGTAATTTTGAACGGCTAACTAGCAAATCTTGAGGTTAACTGAACATATACATATGTATATTAAAATTCATGGTAATATATTAATTTTAGCATAGAAAAAGAAATATTACTTTAATTTTTACTATATATATTTATCAATATTAAGAAAAATAAACCTAAAATAATATTTTGTAGTCACAACGCTTGCATGTGGATGTATTAGTTTGCGTTAAATTTAAAAGATACGATCCAAACCACCCGCCGACAGAGCTCGCCTTGGTCCAGTTGGTGTGAAAATCTACCGTGTTGACGATGGTCGGCCGACCAGATGTGGACGGAGTCAAACGACTTTGGTCGGGAGCGCATCCATCGCAATAGTGTCCGTGGTCGGCCCCAACCGTGTGGAACGCTGTCGGCCGACGGGAGACGCGACCTAGGTCACCTCTGTCGGCGGTCGGTTTGTATCGTATAAAGCGCGTTTTAATATTAAAGTATTCTACATGTGTGTGAGATTATTCGCACGAATTGATGGATTGTTTTGTTCTTTCATTATGTATTCTATCAATTGTAAATTACATGATTTAATTTTAATAAATTATCAGATATTTTTTTACAGAAATGGTGAGATTGGTCAAAAATGTTAGTTGTTTAAATATAATTATTTATATTTGAAAAGTAAAAATAAAGCTTAGTTTAGTAAATCGATCATATTTCGATACGAGACATGAAAATCATTAACGTTATATAAAATTAGATTTTGAACACAGCAAGCCAAAAAAAACATTTGTTTGAATTATAAAAATAGAATTGCGAACAGTAGGGATAAATAAAATTCATTGAAGCTGATAGTTTAAATATCCCAGACATATAAAAAAAAAATCATAGAATGCGTAAGGAGTTTTAATTTGTGATTAAAAATGCTTTTTATTTAATTGGGGTCATTAGAACAGACAGATTATTAAGCGATTATTTTTAAAGATTGCTGTTTATTTTTTACTTTAAAATATTTAAATGTGTTTAGTATTGTAAGAAGAATAATTATTGGGGAAATGAATGATAGAATGAAGCTTGAGTAATGGATTCTGCTGTAATGTGTTACGATCTGTGAGCTTTGTATGTATTGTATATATTTAGTGAAAATGTAGGTACATTTATATTCCAGTGAGCCACACAATATCAACAAATTCTAGAACTAAAAAATCGTGTGAGTTCTTTAAGCAGGTTTGAGAACACTCTGACACTAACGCGCGTAACCTTTTTAAATCTAGAACTCAAAATCTTTTCATAAAATTAGGCTGATAAATCAGCACTTTTCGAATGTCAAAACAAAAGACAGTCCCCAAAACGGCCACCCTTCGCCACTTTATATGTGTTCTCGCTGGGAAGAAGAAGTGGTGCAACAAACTCCCCAGCAACACATATAGCGACAAGGAGACAACATCTTCAGTTTGGGGTTAGAGTTATAAATACAAGTAGGACTTTCTTTTGAGACAGACAGAGAGAGAGTGAGAGAGAGAGATTTAAAATCAAGAATTTCTTCTTAACATGTTAAAACAATGATTGATATGAAGAGCTGGTTGCTTAGTGCTGACAAGTAAAATAAAATATCTAAAGGCTAGGTTGATTGTATGTGGCTCGCTGTGAATAAAATATGTATTTTAAAAAGTCTGTGATTATGAGCAAGGGGTATGTTGTGTGATGTGATTAAATATACGGTCACGAAGTGGCTAGAATCTAAATTATGTGAATGATGGTTTTATTTAAGAATTATGGCAAAAATATCTAAGATGGTGTAATGAGAATACTTAAAAAAAGAAATGGCAAATGCATGTTTTTTTTTTCGTGGGACGTCAGCAAATGTGGCTGAGTGTCAGACTCTTACTGACTAAAACCCACTATGTTCCTTCTGGAGGTCCCTGTGTGCCAGGGCCGCGGTATCTCTTACGAACAACCCGCAGTCCAGGCAGTCTCTGGCCCTAAGGGGCCCTTGTCCCTTGTTTCTGATATATCTTCGATGAAACAAATGTATGTTCAAATGACTTTGCCATTCCAAGTCACGAGTAAGATACTACTGCGTAAGCGTCAAGCATCGCATGGAAGAAATGAAAGAAGCGGAGCGGGAAAGTAATTTTTCGAAAACTGTGTATTATGCCATGATTCTTAACTAAATGTGAGATATGATTTCGTTGATTATTTAATTAAATTACGTGTAATGTGATACCAACAATTAAAATTAAGTTTGACTTAATTGTGTGCAAAAGACAATTTTTATATTTTGCTATATTTTTATTGGATATCTTTTTAAAGTTCAATTCCATTTGTTGACAATTTCCGTGACCCAAAGGCTGGCTTTTATTTCGGCCAACGGTGAAGCATTGTCATACAGCGCGGCAATGCGGCCAGCCTGTTGGCTACACTCCCGGTAGGCAGCTAAATTTAATTGTTCAAGTCAAAATTAACTTTTTTGCATCACTAGTTGGCATTTAATATCAATAAATGTAGTTAAAAATAAAATAATTGTGTCAAAGCACATATTAATAAATAGAAAACTAGTAATTTAAAATCATTACGCTATAAATATTCCAAAAAAGTTAAGAATTTGAGCCTTACTTTTTTTAGGGGGGTCATTAGAACTTTTTGTAGAATATTTTGACCCCATTATTAGAGATTTTCTTAATATTTGTGTAACTTCGGTT
The DNA here is from genome assembly GCA_958496145.1 of Heliothis peltigera. NCBI lineage: Eukaryota > Metazoa > Arthropoda > Insecta > Lepidoptera > Noctuidae > Heliothis > Heliothis peltigera. Next base: position 4,345,346 of record OY292351.1, read on the forward strand.
TGTATTGTTTTTTAACAGTTCATGGAATTAAAATTGAAGGTATTGTAGACAAATAAGTTACAAGGGGTCATTAGAACTTAATGTACTTGATTTTTTGACCCCCTATGTCTTGATTTATTAAAGTAATTCTTTAAATGTATAGTCAGATAAAATAAAACTATGAATTGTCAAAAATACTTACAAAATGGCAGTAGAAGATAAGTGGTATACAATAATATCATCAATGTAGATTATAAGCTATCTAACAACTGTCATGAGTTTTGTTTCCTTATTATTATTAACTGTTATGACTCGCGTTGACTTTGTATTGTAATATGAAGGAAATTTTCCAAAAATATTCGAAAGATTTTTTTTAACACACACACAAAGATGATCTTCCATTTAGAAAAGACTATTGCCAGATATTTTACCAAATTATGTTGTACCCTTCTATTATTGAAAACAACGCCATCTGTTGACACAAACCTCGAACTATACGTTTAAACATGGAGTCGAAAAAATGGCGCGGCAAAGTCAACACGTTTCAGAGATCAAAATATACATATTCAATGAGTTTTTTGATCTATTTTAAATAAAATACATATAAATATAAATGTAACCTATTCTAATTGATGTGTTCAGCCACTTACAGGAAAAACCTCTTCATTTAGGGGAGAAAAGTAAAAAAAAATATTGCGTGCGAAAAAAGTGACATGAATGGCTAGGAGACGGGATTTTTTACGAAAGACTTCATTTATAAGCCTTTTTAACCTTTCGATCACCACAGTCACGTATAGATGACAAGCTAAAAAGTGCCCAGCACGCCACTGTCACGAATACATGACAGACTTTTAAAGTTCAAAATTAATAGTCAGTTTCAATAGATATAATTCCGAACTCACTACTATATTGTAGGTATTCATGGATGAATTCTTAGCTTGGCGCTGAGGGCACGTCTTCTTTTTTCAACGTGGCGGTCAAAAGGTTTACTCTCCCACTGCTGGGCACAAGCTTCTTCTCAAACAAAGAAGGAATGAGCGTTTTTAACGACATATTAGGTATGTGACGTCTTAGAAGCGTCAACATCACTCCTCTTAATTTTGACATGTATTTTGGCGGGAATATTGACAGTTGAAAGATTTTTTTTTTACTTTTCTCCTCAAGCCCAAAGAAATAGAATGTACGATGTTATAAAAGGTGAATTGTATGATGAAGGGGTGATTGTGGTTATTTCAATTTGTGATTAATTCGATATATAGACTTTTTGGACCTTTTTGTGAGATGCGTATTTTTTTTAATGTAATTTATTTTGTAAGCCTGACGTAGCGCGACTTTGAGATTTATTTAAATGAAGTATTTAGTTCGTAAAGGTTGAAATTATGCAGCATATTTTCAATGAATTTTGTGGTTTCCATGTTATATAAGGTGTAACAAAAATAGTGCACTATATGTTTACAGGTCATCTAGTACATGCTTAGGATCATGTTTACCACAAAAAAGTAATGAAAACAATAACTTATTTTACTAAATTTATCATCACATTCGCCAAATTGTAATTGTGTTCTTACGCATAACGCCGGTCTCTATGAACGCGATCGATCGTTGACCCCTAGGTCATTCAAATTTTGTGGTAAACATGATCCTTAGCATGTACTAGATGACCTGTAAAAATATGGTGCACTAGTTTTGTTACACCTTAGTGACTTCACAACACTACTACGCATGTGCAAGGTGTCATGGCTGACTTCAGAATGGTAGATTAAGAACTGTATTTATGAGTTATGATCTAATTTTTGTTTGAAATTGAAAATGTAGATTTTAATTGAAATTTTGATAAAAAAAAATTTGCACAAAATATATTTTTCAAGAACCTTATTAAATTAATCACGAATTGAAATACATAATTGTGGTACTTAATGGCATGTAAAAATAATGCTTAAAACTGCTTGATGTAATATATAATAACTGTAAAAATACTCTGTGACTATGGCAGTCTTTTTTTGTACAAGAAGAAATATCATTTGCGAATTTTCAAACCATGATCTCCAGTTTAAGCGAAGCAGTACAAGTATTGCTTCAAGCATTTGAGAAAGAGTGTTTGAAGCCGCGACCGCGCGATGAACTATACTCATTTATTCGCTACCGTACACACGATTGCTTAAGCAGTCGCAACCGCATCAAGCCGTCAACCGACTGCTCGAGCCGTTGACAGCGCTAGAGCAGTCGACAGCTCACCGATCTACTTCGTCCGGAAAAAAATGTTGCACTCAACTGTCGTAGAAAATCAATTGCTCAAGCCGTTGGTTGCGACAGCTTTAGCGATCCATGTCTGTCGCTCAGTCGCTTACTACTCGAGCAGTCTATGTACAGCCACTCATCATCATCATCATCATCATCTCAGCCATAGGACGTCCACTGCTAAACATAGGCCTCCCCTTTAGTTCTCCACACATACCTGTTGGAAGCGACCTGTATCCAGCGTCTTCCGGCGACCTTTACAAGGTTGTACGGCCCCTCTAATCTATAAATTCATACGTCACATAGTAACTGCCATAGTGACAGTCACTTGAAATGAAAATAATAAATATTAACAACGACTGCAGTGTGTAGTTTTTAAGAAAATTGTAATAATATGTACCTTCGGACACTTTTAAAAACATATTTTTTCTATACATACATTTTTTTTCGTCCTTACGTATCAAATCGATGACCTTTAGAACGCGACAGTCACGTATAGATGACAAGCCAAAAAGTGCCCAGCGCGCCACTGTGACGATTACATGACAGACTTTTAAAGTTCCAAATTAATAGTCAGTTTCAATCGATATAATTCCGAATTCACTACTGTATTGTAGGTATTTGTGGATGAATTCTAAGCTTGGCGCTGAGGGCACGTCTTTCTTTTTTTGACGTGGCGAAATAGCGCCATCTATTATCTTAAATCAGAATTTGTTTTTAAAAGTGATCGATTAAAACCCTGATTAATATTATAATTGGAATGAAAAAATAAACTGATATGATTTAAGTGTATCATTAGTGTTTTATTTTTAAAATTTATATTCACACTAGTTGTTCCCTGTAGTTACATCCGTGCCCTGAAGTAGTTCCCTACTTTCCTATTTGACTATTTGTAGCGATGCAGTCGCGATACTGTCGCGCGTAGGCATCGATACAGACGCGCAGCTGTCGCTAGCTGTGTGCCCTCGCACACGGGACCAGATTCAGTCACGATGTAGTTACACTGATGTTCGGTACACTCCCTCCCCCCTCTGTTCTTTTTGTTCGTTCTGCGCTGAGGGCACGTCTTTCTTTTTCTGACGTGCAGTTAAAAGGTTGAATTGGTTTATTCTTAGTATCTCCACCGCGTCTGTCCCGGATTGCGTTGCGCCAAAATGGGTTTTAGTCAGTCAAAAGTCTGACACTCCCTCCAGCTGCACCCGTGCTTAGAAGAATGATAAGAAGCAAATAAAACACACAATTTACTCAGTAACATTTTTATAAAACTCCATAATTATAACATGATAGTAGGTAGGTATGCTTTCCCATTGGAAACAATATTTCTATTGATAGAAAATATGCCAATGGGAGATACATTACAATATTTTATAGAGAAAGATAGGGACAAGCTAGAATATTTGAAAAATAAACTTTGACATTATTTTGAGATAAAAAAAAAACATCTGTCACATTTTGGCGGGAACATAATTAGGTATGTAGATATAATACGGTAATCAAAAAAAACCCACAGATTGTACAAAAAAAAATCCACATAACATTTCAAAAATAAAAAAAAATAATACAAAAGAGCAATTTTTTTGTAACAACAAAAATAAAAAACAGAAAATGTATCTTCAGATTCGTTTTCACAGACGACTAATGGGGGGGGGGGAAATCATAAAAATCAATATTTAAGCATAAAGCAAGAATTTTTATTTTATGAAATCTCCTCATTGCTAACGAGACACTGAATCAAATTAACCAGGGGTCCGAAAACTACGTGCTGTCGTGACTTTTGGTGACAAACCCTTAAAATGAGGCGGGCAAAAACTAGGGGTGCCTGTCACCATCTTCGTGGGTTTTATATCGACATGCATTATTTCCGATATCGATAATTGCTTCTTTATGTTATTATTGTTTAGCGCGCGAATTACCATCTTGGGCGGGTCCGATGATTGAGCTGGAATTGAAGTTTTTTATGGTACCTAAATAGTGTAACAAAACTAGTGCACCATATTTTTACAGGTCATCTAGTACATGCTAAGGATCATGTTTACTACAAAAAAGTTGAAAGACAAAGGGGTCAACGATCGAGCGCGTTCATAGAGACCGGCGTTATGCGTAAGAACACAATTACAATTTGGTGAATGTGATGATAAGTTTAATAAAATATGTTATTATTTTCATGATTTTTTTCCTGGTAAACATGATCCTTAGCATGTATTAGATGACCTGTAAAAATATGGTGCACTAGTTTTGTTAGACTTTATATATCGGACTGAATTTTGGCTGAGTGACAGCTTCACGGGTTGATCGATTATAAGGTTCAGCAACGCTTGGCGCGGTCGGTCCGTGGATGGGTGGCCATCTAGACATGACGGCACGGAAAATCCGTAGGTCCCGGCTGTCATTTGTACAGCTTTGGCAGTCATTACAGGTAGTCAGCAAGTACGAAAGTGCGACAACCAGTTTTGCTTAGGGGTATCTGGTGGCCCAGGTAACTGTGTTGATGAGATCAGATAGTCAGTCGCTCCATGTGGCACACTGGTACTCAGCTACATCCTGTTAGACTGGAAGCCGACCCCAACATAGCTTGGGAAAGGACTAGGCTACCAGTTGGCTAGGATAGAAATATTACCTTTCTTAGTTGGTTTCTTTCTACCGGAGATAGGATATGCCTTGTTGCTTATCAAATTCCTTAACTCCTGATCTCTTTGACAATGTGGATTGTGAACGGACTTTGGAATTGGTTTTGGTAAATTTCTAGAAAGAAAAACATTAAGTTGACTGCCCTGTTGATTTAGAAGTCGGTAGTGTATATTAAACACAGCACACGGGTCTTACTCGCGATGAAAAATTATAAAGGCATGTACGCTACCTCTCATTTTATGCCTATATAGGGTGACTGGTAATTAGTGACCGATATTTAAACACATGATTGTACTCATGATTACAAACAACTTTCCCGAATAAACTTTTTTGTTTTTTTATTTTAACATTATAGCAAAATTCAAATTTCGCGCGCGCCGTCGCCCGATCAGCTGTTAGCGCTATTTTGCTATAATGATAAAAAAAATAACAAAAAAAGTTTCTTCGGGAAAGTTGTTTGTAATCATGAGTACAATCACGTGCTTAAATATCGGTCACTAATTACCAGTCACCCAATATACACAATCATAAATATGTTACTGCCTCATTTTAATTACATAACTGCCTCGTTGGTCTAGTACTCGCATGGCGCGACTGCTGTGCACGGGGTCTCGGGTTCGATTCCCGGGTCGGGCCGAAATCGCTTTGTGGGTTTTGAGAAACTTTCATAAAGCAGCCCGGAGTCTGGAAGTTGGTAATTGATACACCCATGCATCGGAGAGCATGTTATGAAATTTCCTTCGTCTACACTGTATATTTTTCACAGCAACTGAACCAAGGTGACCGCTGCCGGCGGTTTGAATCTCGTAGAAGGCCTTTTGACCGCCACGTCAAAAAAAAGAAAGTGCCCTCAGCGCCAAGCTAAGAATTCATCCATAAAGACCTACAATGTAGTGAGTTCGGAATTATATCGATTGAAACTGACTATTAAAATTGAACTTTAAGTCTGTCATGTACTCGTGACAGGGCACTTTTTGGCTTGTCATCTATACGTGACAGTGGCGGTCAAAAGGTTGAATGACATACCTTGTAGAGTTGATCCTTCTATTGGGAAAGACTCCATATTTTAAGTGTGGCGCTGTCGGGTCTGGGCCTCGAACCGCGGAGTAAGACTGACTCCAAGTTTTATCTGTACTCCGCTTCTTGGGATTATTGAAGAGGCTGAGGAAGATATGCCACGGATGTATACAAGGGGGGTTGGGTGTCTGGATCCCCCCATTCATATCCATCTTAGGGTTGGACCTCATCTAGCAGCACGGAATCGCTTTTTTCCATCGCCTTTTCTCTTTCTGTCGCTTAGAACTGCCATTTGCTAGACCAAGACAGCCGATCGCCTCAAGGATTCCGCCGCGTCCTATCGCATTATGCTTTCTGTCTCGTTCTAGCAAATGGCAGTTCTAAGCGACAGAAAGAGAAAGCGCGACGGAAAAGGCGATTCCGTGCTGCCAGATGTAGTTCAACCCTTACTTGTCCAACAGAAACAAATCCACGCGCCGCGCCTCTTGTAGACAACGCTAGTTGGTGTGGAGCGTGTCCGCCTGTACTTGCGTGTTATACTCGTAGTCGCAGGCGTTGTTTTGTTTGTTAACTAGCTGTTGCCCTCGACGACGTCCGCGTGGGCATTAGGATTAAACATTCATCCCCCCCCGTAGTGATAGCGTGATAATATGTTGACCCGACCTCTTAGCTATATTCATGCCAAAGGACATGTCCGCTTTTTGTATGGACGTTGGTTTTTTATTCCGAGTAAAATCTAACCAGCATCAATGTTTACTCATATAGATACGACAAAAATATGGAACTTAAAACCACTGAAATAATATTTTTAAACCCCTCCATTTAAGAGAAAATACAAAACTTAATAATTGTAGTTATTACTATTTTTTAGTTATTGGCCACCCTTAAAAAAGGTAGTTTTTAAGTAAAATATCGCCACACTGGGATAATAATTCATATTTCGAACAGTAACTGTCATAAATTGACACAGGAAAACTTCTCCTATGTCAATATTGACAAGTTTACTTTTTTTTGGGGTGCGTTCACTTCAGTAGTCTAGATAAATCTTAAGGTTCGTTCGTTTTAGAAGTTAATTCTCACTGAATTAAAATACGATTTTTTTCCAAAATTGGGGGGCTTTAAAAATGATTGATAAAGTCAGAAGCCCTAAGTTTTGGGCCGTCTATTCAAATATATTAACCTTACCGTGGTTAGAATTATTCAATAATAAAAAACCATTTCTGGACATGTCCTTTGGAGCAAATACATGCAGTTCTTTTTGAGATTAGCCCGGACATACATACAGACAAACAGACAAAAATTCTAAAAACTATATTTTTGGCTTCAATATCGATTGTAGATCACGCTCCAATTCTTCTTTTTTTTTAGTATTTAATATACAGTTTTGGCTTATCTACGATTTTATTATATGTATAGATAAGATTAAAAAGAAAGTCTTACAACATCTTGGCACTTTTTCCATAATGACTCTTCCTGAGGACTGGCGCTGTGTCAACGTTCCACGATTGTGCGTAGGGTGCGGGGTATGTTATTTGTCTGTACACAAACATATGTGGCTAAGTATTGTCAGTGCTGAGGGGCTCGTGGCTAAGTCCCAATATGATGGGGTTATCGCGTACTGCTACAGGGATGTTTGCAGATGCATAAATTACTTTTTTAAAATATCAGACACTATGCGTCCCGATGCTAGGCATCCCGACGCTAGGCGTCACAACCCTAGGTGTCATGACGCTAGACGTCCCGTCGCTAGGTGTCACGACGCTGTGTCCCGACGCTAGGCATCCCGACGCTAGGCATCCCGATGCGAGGCGTCACGACGACATGTGTCCCGACGCTAGGCATCCCGACGCTAGGCATCCCGATGCGAGGCGTCACGACGACATGTGTCCCGACGCTAGGCATCCCGACGCTAGGCATCCCGATGCGAGGCGTCACGACGACATGTGTCCCGACGCTAGGCGTCACGACGCCATACGCTCCGATGCTAGGCGTCCCGATACTAATCGCGGCTAGAGGTATGTTATGTCGGATAAATTGAGTGGACCACTTTTCTAAGACGACCAAAAAGTCACGGTGTAAAATACAAATAGGTTACCAAAGTATTTGCATTCATTCATCACCACACCTCAAATGAACAGACTAGAAAATAATTAGGATTAGATATTCTCTAGATGGCATTTCAAACGTACTACCGTTTGACATTTTTTCATTTATGTTTATATTTTGGCATCAATAAAAGTTATGGACAATGAAAGTCTACTTACATAGTTTTTGCTTTCTTAGATTTAGTTTTATCCATGTTTTTGTATTTTTTTTGTATACATTTCATACGTAAAATTTAAATTTTTGCCATGAAAGTGTACGTATTTTTATGACAAATACTGTCAATAGAAAAAATCACGTAGCTTTTTTAAAATTGGTTTTTAAATATTACCGCGCAAAGGTTTCAAGGAATCTATTTTTAAATATTTCGTTCTGAAATATTGTGACTTCTAATAAATTGGAGGATTGTATGTTGTTAAAGCTTAAAACTATGTCCTAATTAGCACTTACGAAATTAATTATTTGTTTTGGTTAATTAACAAAAATACATTACAGTATTTGGTAACAGGTTGTTATTTTTACATTTAAGCATTTCTGAACGTTGAATAAATAAAGACAGCTAGACAGTTTTCCTGGAAATGCCAATGTGGGTTGCCAGTGTTTAACTTTTACTCATATCCAGGTTGAATGTGGTAAAATTTAAAATAAATGTGGATGGCATTCGATTCTCGCATAAAAAATCACCTACGGTGCCTATATAGAGTGTATACACATAAGTGCCTAGGTAGATTATACCTTCTTTTTATTATTTGAAAGTTTTCCTTTGTGGATTTGGGGGTATATTTTAAATGGTTATGAGTAAAATACCTTATTTCATTCACTTTATGTACGCTATGATGGGAAACCACCAGTTTGGATGTGTGTTAATGTGTCACCAGTGTTAATGTGGAAGACAAATGCTTCTAATTTGTTGTGTCAATTAATTAAAATCTTAGTATTTTATCAATACTTGAAAAACGCTTACTAAAATATTTGATTAATCACATAACAGTTAAAATATGAAATACTTTCCTTAAAGAATGTCTTTATTTTGTTTATGATTCAAATATCTACACCAAAAATTCTATCCAAAAGCTTTTCTATTTATATCGCTGTCATGACTTTGTTATGTAAGAACAAAGAATTGGGGAGATCATTTTTAAGACGTTGGTATCCCTAGAACTGTCATTTAACCTTGCGCGGGTAGCGGGGCGGTATGTTTTTGCACGAGTTTCCTTGAAGTTCACTTTTTATCATCGGGTTTTTGTGTCGCTCGTGCTATAACCGGTGTGCAATTCTACACAAAAATAATGTTAAACAACCTCTAAAGCTTATTGTGACGACAAAACTATCGCAGAAGTGTTCAAACCCAAGATATTTGAATAAAGGAAACGTAAGTAAATACGTACTAAAATTAAAATACACTGTGAATGTGTGTGTAAGCGTTGTGTATTATGTATTCTTTGGATGTGTGCGTCAAAATTTCTTGGAATTAGCTCGGGGCGTTCAATACAGGTAAATTGTCGGGTCAACTCACCCTGGAATTGCATAGATCAGTAAAAAGTTGTTATTACCGGTGGCATTTAGGAAAGGTGTCCTGTGCCTAGTTTTTGTTAGATCGTCTTAAAAGTGCAAGCTGTCAATTTACGCAGTTTATAGTTGTGTGCGAAAAGTTTTTAAGAAGTCGGTTTTGTGTTAAAAATGTGCTTTTGAAGAGGTAATTCGTATTAATTATAATTTTAAGTTAAAGTTTCGTGTATTTACGATGTTATGTGCACTTTTCTATGTCTACATAAATCAGGGCATATTCAAAAATTGCTAACCAAGCAACTTAGTTCGTAATATAAATATCTGTCTTTAGGATATGTTGAGTCAGCTTGTTCTTATTTTAAATTGAAATCTAGTTAATTCTTTGTCTTGTTGTAGTGTTAATATCTATACTAATATTATAAAGCTGAAGAGTTTGTTTGTTTGTTTGAACGCGCTAATCTCCGAAATTACTGGTTCGATTTGAAATAATCTTTCAGTGTTAGATAGCCCATTTATCGAGGAAGCCTATAGGCTATATACCATCACGCTAAGACACACGGGAGCGGAGCAGTAACCAAAAATGCGGCTGAAACCGCTGGGGACAGCTAGTATTTATATATAATACATCTCTGCCTAATTAATTCAACCTAATATAATTCATCATCATCATCTCAGCTATAGGACGTCCACTGCTGAACATAGGCCTCCCCTTTAGATCTCCATACATACTGGTTGGAAGCGACCTGCATCCAAAGTCTTTCTGCGGCCTTTATAAGGTCCATCTTGTTGGTGAACCTCCTATGCTGCACTTGCTGGTCTATATAATCAATTCATTATTTATAATATAATTATAAACCTGAAGAGTTTGTTTGTTTCTTGGTGCTTGTTTTAGGAATTACTCGACTAATTGAAACAATTGACATGGTCACCATTTTCTCATGACAAGTTCCTCCGTGTTTCGGAAGGCACGTTAAATTGTTGTGTCCCGGCTGTCATTTGTACTTCTTTGGCAGTCGTTACGGGCAGTCAGAAGCCAAAAAGTGTGAAAACCAGTCTTACCAAGGTGTATCGGGTTGTTAAGTAATTGAGTTGAGGGGGTCAGATAGGCAGTCGCTCCTTGTAAAACACTGATACTCAGCTGAATCCGGTTAGACTGGAAGCCGACCCCAACATAGTTGGGAAAGGCTCGGGAGATGATGACTTGTAAGAAATCCTAATTAAAAAATGTTTAGTAAGTAGTTCAAATCAGGGTGGGTCAAATTATCTTGTTTTATTATTTTAAAAAAGTCATTGATTACATATAATTCATAAGTGATAAGATATTATTGTGTAAAAACAGTTGCAATCGTCATCATCAGCCTTTTTATTGTCCCACTGCTGGGCACACTTATTAGACCTTCTATATAATAATATAATATTCGTCACACATTCACACAACCCCATCTAGTCCCAAACTAAGCAGAGCTTGTACTATGGGTACTAGACAACTGATAAACATACTTATATACTTTTTTTTTGTAAATACATACATATTATACATAGAAACACCCAGACTAAGTCAAACACCCATGTTCATGCACACAAATCATCTGGTCGTCTATCCATTGATGCATCAAAATTTTAAACTTGATATACACCATGACCTCATCTTACAAAAGTGGTCCACCTAAGGTATCCGACATAAAATATCTTTAGATGCCATTATTATTTTTATAACATTAATAAAATCGTAGAAAACTCAAAACTGTACATTGAATATTTTTAGAAAACTGGCCAAGTGCGAGTCGGACTCGCGCACGAAGGGTTCCGTACCATTATTTATATAAACTCAATATTCAGGGAAGATTTCAAGCGTCTGCCTCTTGCCGTTATCAATATCGAGTAAAAAACGAGCAAAAAATCATGTTTGTTGTATGGGAGCCCCCCTCAAATATTAATTAAATTTTAATAAAATTACTTATTTTGAGAGTAAGTAATACATTCCATATTCTGTGAATATTTCAAGCAACCTGTTGCCGTTATCGATATCGAGCAAAAATGAACAAAAAAATCTCGTTTGTTGTATGAGAGGAGCGAAAACAATAGGGTTCCGGTTTTACCCTTTGGGTACGGAACCCTAAAAAGAATAATTGGGGCGTGATCTAAAATCGATATTGAAGCCAAAAATATAGTTTTTAGAATTTTTGTCTGTTTGTATGTCCGGGATAATCTCAAAAAGTATTGCTTCAAATTTGGCATGATGGCATTACGGGGGGGGGGGGGGAGGTGAATGTTTAATCCTAATGCCTACGCGGACGACGTCGCGGGCAACAGCTAGTTAGTAATCATTTTAAAAATTAATAAATTGGAAATATGAAACACCTATTAAAAATGTTAACGTATCAAACGGTAGAGTATACCTACCCAGTGCACGAGTCGAGCAGATCATTCTTTCTCCATTTATCAGAAGACAAGGGAGTTTCTAACTACGTATTGCGTCATAATAACGATTTTTTTTTAATTGTTCAAATCTCATAAATTCAATTTTTTTTTTATTATGAACGTTTACTAGTCATTGGATACATGAACTGGGCTGCTTTTGTAAGACGACTAAAAAATCACGGTGTCTATTATACAGATTGCATATAAAATGCAAATTGAATGCAATAATTCACTTGTTGAATAATTAATTCTGTCTGTTGAATAAATATGTCTTAGAAACAAGTGGAGACGCCATTACTGTGACTTAAGTATTATTTATTTAAATCTATTTATTTTTAAACACATAGCTCACATTTTGAAATCTGCCTAGCCTTTTCCCAAGCTGTGTTGGGGTCGGCTTCTAGTATCCGTATGCAGCTGAGTATAAGACTGGTTGTCACACGTTCTAGCTTCTGACTACCCGTAACGATTGCCAAAGATGTACAAATGACAGCCGGGACACAACAATTTAACGTGCCTTCCGAAACACGGAGGAACTCGTCTATAGGACCGACCGCGCCAAGCGTTGCTTAACCTTATGATCGATCGACCCGTGCGGCTGTTACTTAGCCACGAGATCCTTCTTTAGTATTATTATCATTTATTTATATTTAAACTCATCGCTAACATTTAAAAATATAAAGAAAAACAGTTGCCCATTGATATCGGGAATAGGGTCCGGTCGTGTCGGATTGCCGACCTGAGGGCTAGGACACTGAGGGAATAGAGAGTGCACCTGTGTCCGCGCTAATGTGCGTGCACTATAATATGTGCTGCGCAGCTGGCTGATCTCCTTAGAGAGAACGGCCGTCGTGGTTGAAAAAACAGACTGCCGAGAAGGTACAGTTGAATTGAGACTGCCGAGCTGAAGGGCCCGGGTTCGATTCTCATCACGCTCAACATTTGTGTGATGAACATGCTTGTTGGTTGTAGTCTGGGTGTTATAATATGTATTTATAAATATACATGTGTAAAGTATATGTAGTTTATCAGTTGTGTTGGCACCCATAACACAAGCTAATCAATAGCTTACTTTGGGGCTAACCGATCGTGTGTGAAAAAGGTGTCCCGATATTGTCACTACATAATGGTTATATCATTTTGACTCGTAAAAGAGTATTTTAAATGACCCAAATAACCTTCTGATAGTGTTTTTGTTTTTTTTTTTTCACAGATAACAATTTGGGAAGAGCTACTGTTATCAACGCGTGCATTAATACAATCGGTGAGTTATATTTTTTAAGTAATATATGTATAAGGTCTAACAAAACTAGTGCTACATATTTTTACAGGTCATCTAGTACATGCTAAGGATGCCGGCCACGCGTTGCTGTGGTTAAGATTTTTGTTATAATAATAGACAAATAATTTGCAATAAAATAATATTGCGACTATAAATTAAGATGTAAGCTATCCTATCTTTCAAGTTGGATCAAACTGCACACGGTGTGCGAATTTGATTGAAATCGGTTAAGTAGTTTAGAAGTTGATCGCGCACAAACAACGCGACAACGTAATTTACATATGTATGTTGAGATAAGATTATAAAGGAGAAGAGTTTTTTGAAAGCCGCAGTCACGTATAGATGACAAGCCAAAAAGTGCCCAGCACGCCACGGTCACGAATACATGACAGATTTTTAAAGTTCAAAATTAATAGTCAGTTTCAATCGATATAATTCCGAACTCACTACTATATTGTAGGTATTTATGGATGAATTCTTAGCTTGGCGCTGAGGGCACGTCTGTTTTTGACGTGGTGGTCAAAGGGTTAAAAATAATTTATTGTATATTTTTCTTTCAGAGTCAAGATGTCCCTCTGGGCTCGAGCTCAACAGCTACCGCCTGAGAGTCTTCAGAAGGTAAAAAAATAACCAACTTAAAAAATATATTATTACGCGTATTTTTCTTTCATCACTCTGACTGCCTCGTTGGTCTAGTAGTCGCAAGGCGTGACTGCTGTGCACAGGGTCTCGGGTTCGATTCGCTTTGTGGGTTTTGAGAAACTTTCCTAAAGCAGCCCGGAATCTGGAAGTTGGTGATTGATACACCCGTGCATCGGAGAGCACGTAAATGTCGGTCCTGCGCCTGATCTCTCTCCGGTCGTGTCGGATTGCCGTCCCATCGGACTATGAGAGTGAGGGAATAGAAAGTGCACCTGTATCTGCGCGAATGTTTGTGCAGTATAATATGTCCTGCGCAGCTGGCTGGTCTCCATAAAAGAGAACGGCCGCCGTAGCCAACGATCAGCCTGGATACCATCACTTTCATCATCTGCGTAACCTTTTCTCAAGCTATGTTGGGGTCGGCTTCCAGTCTAACAGGACGCAGCTGAGTACCAGTGTGCCACATGGAGCGATTGCCTATCTGAACTAACAAGTAACAGCCGCGGGTCGATCGATCATAAGGTTAAGCAACGCTTGGCGTGGTCGCTCCATGGATGACCATCTTGTCATGACGAGTTCCTCCGTGTTTCGGAAGGCACGTTAAAATAGTGTGTCCCGGCTGTCATTTGTACATTTTTGGCAGTTGTTACGGGTAGTTAAAAGCCAGAAAGAGTGACAACCAGTCTTGCCAAGGGGTATCGGGTTGCCCAGGTAACTTTGTTGAGGAGATCAGGCAGACAGTCGCTCCACGTGGCACTCAGCTGCATCTGGTTAGACTGGAATCCGAACCCAACATAGCTTGGGAAAAGGCTTGACAGATTCAGAAAACTTACGAGATATTTTCTTACAAATAGATGGTTGTGAATAAGGGCTTTTTATGTATAGGTGCGGACCATCTATGGTGACCATTTCCCCATAGAAGTACGACATTGCTTGGCACCATGGATCGAGAGCCGAATATGGTAAGAGACTCAAAAACTTTTATTCAAATCTATACTAATATTATAAAGCTGAAGAGTTTGTTTGTTTGTTTGTTTGAACGCGCTAATCTCCGAAACTACTGTTTCGATTTGAATATTTTTTTCAGTGTTAGATAGCCCATTTATCGAGGAAGGCTATAGGCTATATACCATCACGCTAAGACATGCGGGAGCGGAGCAGTAACCAAAGATGCGGGTGAAATCGCTGGGGACAGCTAGTTAGTCATATAAATCAGCACTTTTCGAACGTCAATGCAAAAGCCAGCCCCCAAAACGGCCACCCTTCACCACTTCCTATGTATTCTCGCTGGGAAGAAGTGGCGCAACAAACTGCCCAGAAAATCTGTCTCCCTGTAAGATCATTTTATTGTCTGTCTGCCTTTCATGAATCTTAATATTTCGGCTTACACACACACGCATACACACACACACACACACACACACAGACACAAACAAAAATAGACTCAAACAAACTCCCAAACAAACACACACAGATAAAAAGATATTTATTCAAAGTAGGCTGAAAATCAGCAGTTTTTAAAGGTCAATTCTACAAAAGACAGCCCCCAGACACACAAACACATACACGGTCGGCGCTGTAAATTTGTTCATGTGTTGCCTTTCATTTTGGCTGGACACGCGATCAAAAAACCTTCATATGTCCGACTTTGTCTGGACGCTTAGTAACGATAGCCAACTACCCCCCTTCCCCCCACAGGACGGCAGAACCGGAGGAGCAGCAACGGTTCTTCGTGGACGAGCTGGTGCAGGAGATCCAAGCGCACGCCGACCTGATGCTGTCTCCGGACATGTTCGTCACCAAGATGAAACTACTGGACGCCGCAAAGAACTTCCACATGCAGTACAGGTTTGTTGAGGAGTCGGAGAAAGAAAGAAAAAAAAAAACATGTATTGACACATCACAAGAATATAGGGAAAAATTATGCAGGTACACATAAAAAAAGTCGTGGTGGCTTAGTGGTTAAAGAGCCAACCTCTCAAGTATGAATGCCTGGGTTCGATTCCAGGTCAGGCGAGTACCAATGTAACTTTACCAATTTAAATTATTTTCTAAGTATATCTTGTTCACCAATGACTATGTTTCGGATGGCACGTTAAACTGTAGGTCCCGGCTGTCATTGAACGTCCTTAGCAGTCGTTACGGGTAGTCACTACATATCACTACATAGTATAAAACAAAGTCGCTTTCTCTGTCCCTATGTCCCTTTGTATGCTTAAATCTTTGAAACTACGCAACGGATTTTGATGCGGTTTTTTTTAATAGATAGAGTGATTCAAGAGGAAGGTTTGTATGTATAATATAATCCATTAAATATGTAGTTTGTTTGATAGATTTGTTATGTTTTTATATACAACGTTCACAGTTTTGCTGTAGTGTATTAAGTATCAGCATTGCACCCGTGCGAAGCCGGGGCGGGTCGCTAGTTAAAAAATAAAGTCTGACAACTACTCGTTCCAAGAGGTATCGGGTTGCCCAGGTAACTGGGTTGAGGAAATCAGATAGGTGGTCGCTCTATATGGCATACTGGCAGGCCTCCGTCACTCCATGTACTTGCGCGCTATAAGTGCCTACCGCCCAGCCGAGCGGTCTCGGTCCGCCGGCGGAGCAAATTCAGTGCGGGTTTCGCAAGCGAAGCGCGCGCACGCCGTTCAATTTTTAACCGACTTCTAATAGTGCTGTTCGTTCGTACGCGTATTACGATGCCGTGTGGTGCCTTATGTGCTGTAGATGGATGTAAATGTCGGTGCTTTTTCGATTCGTAATTACCAGCTATTAGCACCAACATAGTTACCAGCTGTTAGCACCAACATAAAAAAAAAAACAAATTATTTCTTACGGCTTAGTGCCTTATTTGAAGTCGGTTCTCTTTTTTAAGGCTTTTTTTTTTCATTTCTAGTGAACATCTCCGAAGATCATCATCAAACTAAGAAGTATTATACTTATTTTAAAACGTTCTCCTAAATGTAACAAATCCTTTTCTGAAAACCGCATACCGATATCGGTTTAGCCAAACGCGAGATTATCGCGCACAAACATACCTACAAACCATACAAGTCAAACTTCTCAGTTTGGCCTGTACCTATGTCTGATCAACTCCTTTTTTTTAAGTTGGTTAAATATTTTATAAATGATACAATTTTTAACTGCCACATAAAAGTCAGAACATATTAACAGTTCTCAATAACATAGATAAAAATTTATGTTAATTTAATTTTACCGAAGATGCAGCCCTGCGATTACTGTGGAATCGCGCGGTGCGAAGCAATCACTGCTGTACGCTTGAGCATTTAGGCGCATTTTAGCATACAGTGGTTGTTGACGCGAAGGAGTAGGCAATTATCGTAGTAGGTATTGGAAATTTTCTACTGAGTGAAGTATCTGTTACGTAGTAACTATTCAGTAATCTGTGATACTGGTACCCAGCTGAATTAGGTTAGCCTGGAAGCCGACCCCAATGTAGTTGGCATAAGGCTAGGCAGATATTGTGCCATCTTTTTTTGCGATGGGAAGTCATCAAATGACCCCTCTCGCTGTGTATGCAGCAGGAGGGAGTGTCAAATTTTCGCCTTTGTTCCTTCTGGAGACAATTTGACACGTAGTTTATGTATGTATGTTAAGATGATTTTGTCTGTCTGTCACAGCCATGCTCCCCACGAACTGTACGCGTACATGCGTCGCTCGCTGGCGTTGGAGATGGATGTCATACAAAATGCCATGGGGACACCATATGTGGCTCAGCCCCAAACGGAGAGGAAATATAGCGAGGTGAGTGTCTTATTATACAACATGTATCTCTGTCCTTATTAACCTCTTGACCGCCACAGTCACGTATAGATGACAAGCCAAAAAGTGCCCAGCACGCCACTGTCACGACTCTGACTTTTAAAGTTCAAAATTAATAGACAGTTTCAATCGATATAATTCCGAACTCACTACTATATTGTAGGTGTTTATGGATGAATTCTTAGCTTGACGCTGAGGACACGTCTTTCTTTTTTTGAGATGACGGTAAAATGTAAAAGATAAGGCTAAGGAAAGGCGCGGTCAGTCCACGGATGGGTGACCATCTTGTCATGACGAGTTCCTCCGTGTTTCAGAAGGCACGTTAAATTGTTGTGTCCCGGCTGTCATTTGTATATCTTTGGCAGTCGTTACGGGTAGTCAGAAGCTAGAAATTTTCACAACCAGTTTTGCTAAGGGGTACCAGGTTGTCTTAGTAACTGGGTTGAGGAGATCAGATAGGCAGTCGCTCCATGTGGCACACTGGTACTCAGCTGCATCCTGTTAGACTGGAAGCCGACCCCAACATAGCTTGGGAACAGGCTTGCCAGATAAAGGTGTGGACCCATTCGTGCGCGAGTCTGACTCGCACTTGCCCGTTATTTTAAATACTTATAAAAAATATTATTTTCAGCTCATCACGGGTCTGCAAACAGTTCGTCAGAAAGTCAACATGGTTGGCGAGGAAATACGAAGCCTGCAAGCTAATATTGAGTCGTTTTCTCTGCAGTACCATGAGTGCTTGAAGAATAAAGGTAAGAACTTAGGTTCTGACGTGTTCTAACCTTTTCAGTTGTGTATTTGCGTTATATCATGTTTTCGTGAAGATTAAAGGTTAGAACGTAGGTTCTGATATAGTCTGACCACCTCTTTAGTTGTATACCAGTAAAGTAACATGATTTGGTTAAGATCAAAGGTAAAAAAGTAGGTTCTGACATGGTCTGACCACCTCTACAGTTGTATATCAGTGTAGGACATGATTTCGTGAAAATTGAAGGTAAGAACGTAAGTTCTGACATTGTCTGCCACCCTTGTGGTTTTGTAGTAGTATAGTGTCACGAGTGTTTGAAGATTGTAGGTAAGAACGGAGGTTCTGACGTGGTCTGACCACCTTTATAGTTGTGTGGTAGAGTTGTGTAAGGAATAAAAGGAAGAAATAAAGGTAATCGAACCCGAGACCCCGTGCACAGCAGTCGTGCTATGCGACTACTAGAATTATATCAACATTTTATACAGTCACGTATAGATGACAAGCCAAAAAGTGCCCAGCACGCCACAGTCACGACTCCATGACAGACTTTTAAACTTCAAAATTAATAGTCAGTTTCAATCGATATAATTCCGAACTCACTACTGTATTGTAGGTATTTATGGATGAATTCTTAGCTTGGCGCTGAGGGCACGTTAACTAAAATTAAGTATCCTCATCAACAGGGCATATGAATTACCTGCAGCAGTCTATGACGAATGAGAGACGTGACCTGGTCGCCTGTCTCCGCGTACAAATTGAGGAGACAGAGAGAAAACTCAATGCTTTGGTAAGAATTTTCTGACAATGAAGAAAAAAATGAATATTCCGATATATAAGGTCTAACAAACATTGCACCATATTTTTACAGGTCATCTAGTACATGCTAAGGTTCATGTTCACCACAAAAAAGTCATGAAAACAATAACATGTTTTATTAAATTTATCATCACATTCGCCAAATTGTAATAGGGTATATGCCTGTGTTTGATTTTGTACAAAATTTTTAACAAAAAAAATAAACACACGCACAAGGAACATATTTCTGAAAACAGCGTCAAAATTGGTTGATAAATGGAGCAGCAATCAACATTTTTTATATTCGTATGATGAAGAGTGGGATCATAGTGGGGATATCTTGCTATCTCTTTTGCACATGCGTGATCAAATAGCGTTGACGTCACCAGCTTGTATGTGCATCCTTTTTCTGTTTTTTCACTGTTTGACTTTTGAAAGGTTTATAAATTACTTATTTATAAACTGATTCCAAAAATTATTTCTGTTTTTGGTTTTGTAAAATGTTACTTTTGATATGAATAATTAAAAAAAAAGAGTCAAATACCCCATTGTGTTCTTACGCATAACGCCGGTCTCTATGAACGCGCTCGATCATTGACCCCTAGGTCATTCAACTTTTTTTATGGTAAACATGATCCTTAGCATGTAATAGATGACCTGTAAAAATATGGTGCACTAGTTTTGTTAGACCTTATATATATTTTTTTGTAGGAAGGAAACATTTCTCCAAAATCGAAATGTATCATTTTATTCTAGGTGGCTCAAATCAGCCAGTCTCAAATGGAGCTGGTCGATCATATGAAGGAAAATATTGCTAACCTTCGTCAGCTCCAGAGCCAGGTCCTGGATGAAGAGCTTATCAAGTAAGTCCTTCTACCACATTATACAGGGTGAAACGGAAATGGGTATACATCCGGAGGGAGGTCAATGTACTCGTAAAACTGAACAAGTTTCTAAAGAGAAAAATGCGAAATTTTATAAAAAATATTGGATGTTTCATAGAAAGTTTGAACTTGCCGCCTAAATATTGTACGGAGAGTCGCAATATTTTTTAACGAAATTCGTATTTTTTTCTTTTGAAAGTTGATATTTTTAAAAGCTTTTAATTAACTTGCATGTTACGGTGGATTCTTTGAACTCAATTTTGGAGTAGATATCTTCAACCGATTGAGCTGAAATTTTGTATACACGTTCAGTTTGGATGACAATGAAAGATATGTTATATGACGTTATTCTAAATACAATATGGTGGGCCACACAAGATGGCGGAGTAGTTATTTTTATTGAATTTCAACGATATGGGTATCAAATGAAAGAACTTATTAAGAATAACTTAAAAAATAATTTGAAGTTATTCTAAATCCAATATGGCGGACCATAAAAGCTTTTTTAAAAAAGGATTTTTCTTTTAATTTATTAAATTAGTATATTTTTGTCTGTCATTGAACATCCTTGGCAGTCGTTACGGGTAGTCTAAAGCCAGTAAGTCTGACGCCAGTCTAATCAAGGGTTTGCCCGGGTAACTAGGCTGAGGAGGTCAGACAGGCAGTCGCTCCTTGTAAAACACCGGTACTCAGCTAAATCCGGTTAGACTGGAAGCCGACCCCAACATAGTTGGGAAAAGGCTCGGGAGATGATGAGTTTCATCATTCATCATTCATCATCAGCCTATCGCAGTCCACTGCTGGACATAGGCCTCTCCAAGTGCACGCCACTGAGATCTCGATTTTCGGCTTCTCGCATCCAGATGATGAGTATATTATATTTTTATTCCTAGATGGAAACGCGAACAGCAACTGAGCGGCAATGGAGTACCCATGCAATCAAATTTGAACACCATACAGGAGTGGTGTGAACTCCTGGCTGATCTCATCTGGACCAGTCGCCAGCAAGTCAACAATGTGGCTAGAATTAATACTAAGACTATTGTTGAATTACGTCAGCCGCATCTCGCTGAGATGTTGGACGAGATGAGTAAGCAGGTGAGTTGGTGTGTGAGTGGGTTTGTGGGTGAGTGGATGAGTGTGTGAGTGGGTCGGTGTGTTGGTGATTGTTTGAGTATGTGGCTGGGTCTGTTAGTGAGCGGATGAGTGTGTGAGTTGGTGTTTAGGTGCGGGTATGAGTGTGCTGGTAGATGAGTGTGTATATGAACTCCTACTTGATTTCATTTGGGAGGAGTCGTTAGCAAGTTAGCAATGTTACTCGAAGTAATACTAAAACTGTTGTGGAATTGCTTCAACCGGATTTCGCTGAGCTTTTAGACTAGATAAGTAAGCAGTTGAGCTAGAGTGTGAGTGGGTGAGTTGGTCAGTTGATTATGTCAGTGGAAGAGTGTGTGTTAGTGAGCTGGTAGGTGAGTTGATCAGTTGCTTATGTAAGTGGATGAGTGTGTATGTGTTGGTGAGTTCGTGTGTGAATTGGTATGTGTGATTCAGGACATCACATTTTTTATTAACTATAATTCCTTGTCACAGGTCACCGGCTTGCTGTCCACGCTGGTGACTTCGACCTTTGTGATTGAGAAGCAACCGCCCCAAGTTATGAAGACCAACACACGGTAAGTACTCACATGACGAGACAATGATAAATGATATTTATTTTGCAAATAGGTTGAACTCAACACTTTTACACGTCAACACATTTTTTTATAAAATAACGAGATGAGGTCGGCATTTCCTAACTGACTGCCTTGAGAAGAAACGCCGAAACAAACTCAAGGGTCACAGTCTCTTTTAGAGTCCAGACATAAAAAGAGATTATATTCTAAAGTATGGATGAGCAATGTAGGCTTGTGTCTGAAATGATCTTTTATAGGTCAAAAATAAAATACTTTATCATATTCATTTTGTAAAGCATCTTAAAATAATGTAATTTTAATGTCAGTTTTGAATCGAAAATTGTTTTTTTTTTCCTATTGATAATATAATCGAAATAAGTATACGGCTTGATGTGCAAAATCTGTGACGTCATAGTTCTTGTTTTC
Source organism: Heliothis peltigera (assembly GCA_958496145.1). Taxonomy (NCBI): domain Eukaryota; kingdom Metazoa; phylum Arthropoda; class Insecta; order Lepidoptera; family Noctuidae; genus Heliothis; species Heliothis peltigera. The sequence goes on from OY292351.1 coordinate 4,367,477, forward strand.
ACACAAATTGCATAGAGAGTAACCGTTTTTGACAGTTCTATAAGAGTATTGAATTTGATGAGTGGTCCACTAGCGTATTGTGTTCAGATGCCAGCACATCAAGCTACTGCAGTCTGTCAAATTTTATATAGCTGAAGCACAACTTTCAAAGAATGACAATTTTTTTTTAATAATACGGTTACATAAAAGGAAGGGGACGACCAAAGAAACGATGGATGGATTGCGTGAAAGTTGATATGGCTAGACAGAATGTAACTTGTGAGATGACGGCAGATAGAAGAGCGTGGAAGACAAAAACATGCTGCGCCGACCCCAAATAAAACTTGGGATAAGGGCAGGAGGATGATGATGATGATGATGAATACGATTACATAAAAAAAAAACTTGTCCTATTGAAAACCTCCTTTTCTGGGAAGTCGGTTAATATATTTTTTTTTTGTTTTAGCTTCACGGCTACTGTCCGTCTACTGGTCGGGGGTCAGCTGAACGTGTATATGACGCCTCCTCGAGTTAGCGTGAGTACATATCGAGATTTATTTACTACATAATCATCCCCTATACAGCAAAAGACGACCCCGTTCGCGCAACGGTAACCACGCCGGCCTGCCGAGCTGAGGGTCCCGGTACAGTCGACATTTGTGTGATGAGCGTGCTTGTTGGCTGTGCTCTGGGTGTTATAATATGTGTAAAGTATTTGTAGTTTATCAGTTGTGTCGGCACCCATAACACAAGCTAATCAATAGCTTACCTTGGGGCTAACCGACCGTGTGTGAAAATGGTGTCCCGATATATTATTATGTCATCTACCTAGCTTTTTCCCAAGCTATGGTACTAAAGCCAAAGCAACTACACGCTACCAGACTTCGTTATTTCTTCATCTTTGACTGCCTCGTTGGTCTAGTAGTCGCAAGGCGCCAGTGCTGTGCACGGGATCCCGGTCGGGCCGAAATCGCTTTGTAGGTTTTGAGAAACTTTCATAAAGCAGCCTGGAGTATGGAAGTTGGTGATTGAGTCCTCCAGTGTGCCACATGGAGCGACTGCCTGTCTGATCTCCTCAACCCAGTTACTTGGGCAACACGATGCTCCGACTGGTTGTCAGACTTCCCAGCTTCTGACTACCCGTAACGACTGCCAAAGATGTACAAATAACAGCCGGGACACAAAAATTTAACGTTCCTTCTGAAACATGGAGAAACTCGTCATGATAAGATAGTCACCTATCCACGGATTGACTGCGTCAAGCGTTGCTTAACCTTATGATCGATCGATCAGTGCGGCTGTTACTTAGCCACGAGCTCCTCTAATTTTGTATTTGTATTATGCATAATATGTATAAATCGGCTTTAAATTATTTAGTGTCTTTCTAGCATGCCTGTCTGACTTTTGTCTATACCAAATTTCATCAAAATTGGTTAAGCAATACCAATGAAAAAACACTTTCTTTCTTTGTAAAAGTTATAATGGAAAATTATAAGCCAATATCTTTGTTTCTTAGGTCGTAATAATATCCGAGCAACAAGCCCAGCTTTTGCTAAAAAGCGAGACCCAGGCCGGTAAGGGCAAGCAGCCTGTCGAATGTGGTGATATTCTGAACAACACCGGCACTATGGAGTACCAGCCGACCAGCCGCCAGCTCAGCGTGAGCTTCCGGTGAGTTTTGATGAAGTGGTGATTTTTGATGAAGCGGTGATTAGCGATTTTTGGTTGTATAGCACGTTGGGAAGTGATTTCTGAGTTGGAAAGGCTGATTTAGTGTTTTGGGGTGTGATTTGATGAGTTTGATGAAGTGGTGATTTTGGTGATTAGTGTTATTCAACTGAGTAATCATATTTTATAACATTTGTAGTAAAATTTTAAGAAACAATATTTTTGATGAGGTGGTGATTAAAATTTATGTTGATAAAATTTCCTAATATGCATCATTGCCATACAAACCATATTTTAACCACGAAATTATCGATTTTGACGATTCGGTGATTAAGATTTTTTACTTATTTTTAACCAGTAACATGCAACTTCGTAAGATCAAACGCGCCGAAAAGAAGGGCACAGAGAGTGTCATGGACGAGAAGCTCACTCTACTTTTCCAATCTCAATTCAACGTTGGAGGCGGAGAATTGGTTTTCCAAGTAAGTGGTGATTAATATCTATATGTATGTCTTTATCTGCCTAGGCTATTTGTATAAATGTTTGGGTTGCCACCAGGCAAAAGTAGCGAAACACTGTTTTTTTTTTTCAAATCGGACAAAGTCTTCAACATTATATGGTCGCAGGGCGCGACTGCTGTGCCCGCGGTCTCGGGTTCGAATCCCGGGTCGGGCCGGTCGGGTCGCTTTGTGGGTTTTGAGAAACTTTCATAAAGCAGCCCGGAATATGGAAGTTGGTGGTTGATTCACCCGTGCATCGTAGCCACTATCTACCAGATAAATTAAAAAAATTGAACAGAACTTGTATGAAATTATCTGCCAGATAAACTATCTGGAACTTATCACCTACCTGTGAAACTGGCCGTTAATGACATTAATTTGGTAAAGCATCTTAAAATAATGTCACTTTTATCGTTTTGAAGAATTAACTATTTCAATTTTTTTGTTGATAATTTTAGTAAAATAAGTATATGGCTTGAAGTGAAATAATCTGTGACGTCATAGTTCTTGTTTTCATACAAATCGCATAGAGAGTAACCGTTTTTGACAGTTCTATAAAAGTATTGAATTTGACTAGTTGTCGACTACCGTATTGGGTACTTGACTAGGTCAAAAATAAAATCCTATTATTTATCGTTTTGAAGGAAAAAATATTAGCTTCTTTTAAATTAATATTTTAAGTAAAATAAGTATACGGCTTGATGTGAAAAATCTGTGACGTCATAGTTCTTGTTTTCATACAAATTGCATACAAAGCAACCTTTTTTGACAGTTCTATAAAAGTATTGAATTTGACCAGTTGTCAACTAGCGTATTTCATCATCAGGTATGGACCCTATCGCTGCCCGTGGTGGTGATAGTCCACGGTAATCAAGAACCCCACGGTTGGGCTACCGTTACGTGGGACAATGCCTTCAGTCCCCCGGGGCGTGTGCCCTTCGCCGTGCCCGACAAGGTTAGTGACTATTTAGCCTTATTTACAGTTCATGCCAAACTTAGAAGCGTTCTACACGATCCAAGCCGACCGCTAACTGAGGTGACCTTGGTCCTGTCGGCCGACAAACCTTCAGAAGGTTAGAGCCGCGAAGGCGTTCCATATGCTCTCGACCAAGGTTGTTTGACTCCGCCCATATCTGCAGGCTTAGCATGGCGATTTCATATCTATTCTATCAAGAAAAGACAAAGCTCTTTCTGTCAATGTCAACATGTCTTCTGCCCGAGCGTGGCGCGACCTGTCAACTCGCATATAATCACTTGTAGACTTATGTCGATCGAAGAAAAGAAAAATTTCTTCAAAAAATGTCAAAAGAAATCTTACGTCAATGTGTCACTTTTCTGTCATTATGTCCAATCTCCGGTAAACAAAACTTGTTTCTACGGTTGTCATGCTAAGCCTGATGGTCGGCAACAACCCCGTTGGTCCAGTTGACATATAACATGACTAGTGTCGAGCCGAAATCGCTTTGTGGGTTCTAAGAGACTTTCATAAAGCAGCCCGGAGTGTGGAAGTAGGTGATAGCTACCCCCGTGCATCGGGTCGCACGTTGGTGTCGGTCCTGCTTGTGATCTCTCTCCGGTCGTGTCGGATTGCCGACCTGAGGGCTAGGGCACTGAGGGAATAGAGAGTGCACCTGTGTCCGCGCTAATGTCCTGCGCAGCTGGCTGATCTCCTTAGAGAGAACGACTGCCGTGGCCGGCTGGACGCCATTATTATTATTTATTAGATTTTCACACAACAGGACCTAGGTCCTCCTCCTAGGTCAGCTCTGTCGGCGGTCGATTTGGATTGTGTAGGACGCCTTTTAATGGTGGCTCAGGATAATATATGTACAATACGCGTATTCAGCGCGCGAGTTGTAAGACCATGTTAGGTAGGTAGCTGTGAGCTGCCATCAATTTTGGCTAGAGCTGTAAATGTTATTTACGACATTAAGCACTGCTTGTTTTTAAAATAATTTGTACTTTTTTTTATTGTTTTTATTGTCTATAGTACTGTTTCTCTGTTCTACTAAAATATTCTTAAATAGTTTCCACCTGCCGTTTGACACGCGTCCCGTGGTAACTATTTAACTCACCCGGGTAAAAAGTAGCCTTAATTACTCCTTGTTCCATTAGCTACCTGCTTATAAGGCGCGTCAAAATCGGTCCAGCCATTTCAGAGATTATCCGAAACAAACAGACAGACATTTTTTTGTGTTCATATGCATGTGGTAAAAAGCTGTTATTTCAATATTACGAACAGACATATCAATTTTTTTTATATGTATAGACGTTATTTTGCATTTAGCGCTTTTGATGTTGATACAGAAAGGAGGCTTACTGGTTGTTAATTTTAACTTTAAATGCAAGTAAACTACAGTGAGGGCTATACAAAGCCATATTTTTTATTTTCATACGGTAAACTTTGCCAAATTAATTTAATCTTGTAAATATTTGAGAGCCATTTGCGACGTTGCCAACTTTCGGTTTACACGCTCTTAACGTATTATTCGTTAGATTGCAATCTGTCAAAGTGAAACCGTCAAATTGTGAAACGGAACGCTACTCGCGCGCTGATTGGTTGAAAGGCAAAGTTCACAATTATTGCAATCTGTCGAAGTTAAACCGTCAAATTGTAAAACGGAACGCTACTCGCGCGCTGATTGGTTGAAAGGCAAAGTTCACAATCTGCCGAGATGGATTATAATCTGACGGATTACATTTAGGCTGATTTTAGTCTCACGCTCACCGTCAGCGCTCATAGCTCAGCGCGTAGCTTGTCAGCGCTGAGGCTCAGCGTGGCTCGTTTTAGTATCGTACTGACCGCCTTACTGTACAGACGACAAATCGACCTGTATCCACTTCGCGATTTGCCATGACTGTACGCGCTGACGACGTCCGCTCCGCTCGACACAAGAACGCTCACTGAACGCAGAGGCGCTCGGGCGATCGTCAGCGCCGACAGCTACGCGAGTCCGACGCGCGACGCGTACGGGTGCGTTATTCAAAAACGCTTCCTAGAAGTCCATATATCTCGGACTTCAGCGCTGACAGTCAGCGTGCGGTCAGTGTGATTCTAAACCAGCCTTATAAACAACCCGTCAGCTTCTAGATATACACCCGTTATTTAATAATATTTAATTGTAATGTTCTGTTTACGTCATACCTAATGGAAGCAGTCGGTCCACCAGATCAGGGTGAGTGTCTGAGATGGGCCTTAGAGCGGTACCGGAGTTTTGAGGAATTAAATAAATATGTATAATAATATCCCTCACACATTCACACAACGTCATCTAGTCCCAAATTAAGTAGAGCTCGTACTGTGGGCACTAGACAACTGATAAACGTACTTATATACTTTTCTTTTGTAAATACATGCATATTATACATGGGAACACACAGACTAAGTCACACACCCATGTTCATGCACACAAATGTTTGACTTATGCGGGAATCGAACCCGCGACCTATAGCGTGGTAGGCAGGTTCACTAACCACCACGCCATCTGGTGGTGGTGTATATTTTTTAAAATTGACCTTCAAAAAGTCCTGATTGTCAGTCTAACTTTGAATAAATTACTTTTTTTTTATTTCTTGTTTAGTATTTCAAAGAAATATAACAGTATAATTTTCTTACGGTTTCTCCCGGCGTCTCCGTGGTACTTGTTCCAATACTTATTTATTTATTTAGGGAACACAAACAATTGTACAATAGGTAATACAGAACATACATAATATATAAAAATAGGCAAATGTACAATCCACGACGTTTCCACAGATTACAATACGCGGATAAAACATAGCCTATGTTCACCGAGGATAGTGTTTCTTCCCAAAAAATGATGATAAGATCATGCCTCATATCAGATTGTAACTTAGATAAACTATACACCGTGATTTTTTAGTCGTCTTACAAAAGCAGCCCAGTTCATGTATCCAATGACTAGTAAACGTTCATAATAAAATAATATGAATTTGTGAGATTTGAACAATAAAAAAAAATATTCATTATTATGACGCAAGACGTAGTTAGAAACTCCCTTGTCTTCTGATAAATGGAGAAAGAATGATCTGCTCGACTCGTGCACTGGGTAGGTATACTCTACCGTTTGATACGTTAACATTTTTAGGGTGTTTCATATTTCTAATTTTATTTTTTTAAATTATTAATGATATAAATAAATTAAAAGAAAAAACTTTTTAAAAAAGCTTTTATAGTCCGCCATATTGGATTTAGAATAACGTCAAATTATTATTTAAGTTACTCTCAATAAGCCCTTTCATTTGATACCCATATTGTTGAAATTCATTAAAAATAACAACTCCGCCATCTTGGACGGTCCGCCATATTGGATTTAGAATAACGTCATATAACATATCTTACATTGTCATCCAGACTGAACGTGTATACAAAATTTCAGCTCAATCGAATGAAGATATCTACTTCAAAATTGAGTTCAAAGAATCCACCGTAACATACATACACGGCAAGTTAAATAGAAGCTTTTAAAAAATAATAATCGCATCTAAAGGTATTTATGCCGGGTACTTTAGGTGGACCACTTTTGTAAGACGACTAAAAAGTCACGGTGTATATTAAAAAAAAGGATTTTTCGCGACTCCACGTGGCATTTTAAAAAGTAGCTTGAACCCAAAATTCAATTTCTTATAACTTCGGTACCCGCTCTAAGAACCCGTCTCAAATTCTCACATGTACAACAAAATATCGTTCAAAGGTCACTTGGGGTCAACTCGCCGAGACCCTGCGCATCAAATTCTGCTCAGCCACCGGAGGAGATCTCTCCGAAGACAATCTGAGATTCCTCGCTGAAAAGATTTTCAGGTAAACACACTTTTTGTTTTAGGTTTTCACGGATTTTAAGATAGGCTTTTTAGAGTTTGTTAAACTATGTAAGCGAAACTGGAAATCAATAAATAGATTTTGACGAAAGAGTCATCCTCTCCCGAGCCTTTTCCCAACTACATATGTTGGGGTCGGATTCCAGTCTAACCCGATTCAGCTGAGTACCTGTGTTTTACAAGGAGCGACTGCCTATTTGACCTCCTCAACCTAGTTACCCGGGCAACCCTTGGCTAGACTGGCGTCAGACTTACTGGCTTCTGACTACCCGTAACGACTGCCAAGGAGGTTCAATGACAGCCGGGACCTACAGTTTAACGTGCCATCCGAAACACGGTCATTGGTGTCCAAGATATACTTAGAAAGTACATACAAACTTAGATAAGTTGCATTGGTACTTGCCCTCACACTTGAGAGGTTGGCTCCTTAACCACTAGGCACCACGACTTAAATACACATATTATAACATAATTAACTAGTTTACCAGTTATTACTGTCGGAATGCCCCGTGCCGGCGCGTGGGCACGTGCTATAAGTAACGAGCAGCATATGCGCTGTCCCCAGGACGGGCCTGCCCCTCAACACGATGGAGCTGAACGCCATGCCCGTCTCCTGGACCCAGTTCTGCAAGGACGCCCTGCCAGAGAGGAACTTTACCTTCTGGGAATGGTTTTACATGGTGGTGAAGGTGACCAGGGATTATTTGAGGACGCTCTGGTGTGATCAGTAAGTATTTTGGTGCAGTGGATTTTTTGTTTTGTTTTTACAGGGTTTTTAGTTCTTTGTGTGTGTTGATGGCATCCAGGCCGATTGTCGGCTACGGCGGCCTTCTCTTTTATGGAGATCAGCCAGCTGCGCAGGACATATTATAGTGCACAAGCATTCGCGCACTCTCTATTCCCTCACTCTCATAGTCCGATGGGACGGCAATCCGACACGACCGGAGAGAGATCAGGCGCAGGACAGACATTAACGTGCTCTCCGATGCACGGGTGAATCAATCACCAACTTTCAGACTCCAGGCTGCTTTATGAAAGTTTCTCAAAATCCTCAAAGCGATTTCGGCCCGAGACCCCGAGACCCCGTGCACAGCAGACGCGCCTTGCGTCCACTACACCAACGAGGCAGTCAAAAGTGTGTGTTATTGTGTGTGTGTGAAATTAAATGACCGAGCTAGATTTTAGTATTTAGATATACAGGGTGTAAGGGACATCCTGTCTGCGGAGGGCTTTGCATTCTGAAACTTGGGAACCCATCTGACAACAATGTCCATCATCATCCGTCCACGGGAGTGATCAGCAGGCGACAGGCGCGGGGGCACCTTCCTAGGCATCACAGGATCCACCCCCTGTACTCCGGCTGTTAATAAAGCCCCTTCCTATCCTATTGGAAGGTGAGGGGCCTGCCGTAAGGCGGGTATTCGCCGGCGACGCTTTAGCCTCCCAGGCCACTTCCACTCAAGCGAGGTCTGGGTGCCGCTGGATATTTCTACTGGGTATACCGGGACCGACATTCCCGGGGAGTCCCACATACCCCTGTCCCGTCTCCCGACAGAAGGGGATGCGTAACAGCATTTTTTCCCAGAGCCAAAAAAAGAACCCGTCTAACAAGATGGTCATCTATCCACGGTGGACCTGTCCAAGCTTCTGAGCCGAGCGCTGCATATTCTAAATCAACTCGTACGGTTGTTATTCAACCATAAGCTGGTCCATATTAATCGCATTAATTTAATAATCCTTCATCATCATCGTCACAACCCTTTTATTGTCCCACTGCTGGGCACAGACCTCTCCCACGGCGAAGGATTGAGCGTTAATCACCACGCTTGCTCAATGCGGGTTGGTGATTTCACACTTTATAGTCAAAGTTTCCTCGAGATGTTTTCCTTTACCTTTAATCAGTCATTGGTGTCCAAGATAAAGCCTGACCTGGAATCGAATCCGCACCCTCACACTCGAAAGGCTGGTTCTTTAACCACTAGGCTACCACGACTTTTTCATGACTTTTTAATAATCATTGCTTAAACAAAAAATCTTAATTTTTTTCTTCTCATCTCCCGAACCTTTTCCCAACTATGTTGGGGTCGGCTTCCAGTCTAACCGGATTCAGCTGAGTACCAGTGTTTTACAAGGAGCGACTGCCTATCTGACCTCCTCAACCCAGTTACCTGGGCAACCCAATACCCCTTGGTTAGACTAGCGTCAGACTTACTGGCTTCTGACTACCCGTAACGACTGCTAAGGATGTTCAATGACAGCCGGGACCTACAGTTTAACGTGCCATCCGAAACACAGTCATTGGTGTCCAAGATATATTTAGAAAGTACATACAAACTTAGAAAAGTTGCATTAGTACTTGCCCGACCTGGAATCGAACCCACGCCCTCACACTTGAGAGGTTGGCTCTTTAACCACTAGGCCACCACGACTATTAACTTAATTATTTTCTTTTCTTCCAGTCTAATCATGGGCTTCATACAGAAGAAGCAGGCTGAAGAGATGCTGTCCAAGTGTCCAGCTGGCACGTTCCTACTGCGCTTCTCAGACTCCGAGCTCGGTGGTATCACCATCGCTTGGGTTGGAGGTGAGTGAGTGTGGTGATTAATTAGGGTTTGTGATTTTTGATTGAGACAATACCATTTTCAAAATATGGCTTGGTTTTTTGTACAGACGCCAGCACATCAAGCTATTACAATATGTGTAATTTCTTTAAGAGATTTTCAAATTTAGAGACCTTGATGGTGCAATGGTTACCACGTCAGACTGCCGTGCTAAGGAACCCGGGTTCGATTCCCGATACATTCGACATTTGCGTGATGAGCATGCTTGTTGGCTGTGGTCTGGGTGTTATAATATGTATTTATGAATATATGTAATTTATCAGTTGTGTTGGCACCCATAACACAAGCTAATCAATAGCTTACTTTAGGGCTAACCGACCGTGTGTGAAAAAGGTGTCCCGATATTAAAAAAAATAAATGAAAAAACTTTTTTAAAAAGCTTTTATTTAGAATAACGTCAAATTTAAGTCACTCTCAATAATCCCTTTCATTTGATACCCATATTGTTGAAATTCATTAAAAATAACTACTCCGCCATCTTGGACGGTCCGCCATATTGGATTTAGAATGAAGTCATATAACATATCTTGCATTGTCATCCAGACTGAACGTGTATACAGAAGTTTAGCTCAATCGGTTGAAGATATCTACTTCAAAATTGAGTTCAAAGAATCCACCGTAACATACACGTTGCAAGTTAAATAAAAGCTTTTAAAAAAACTTTAGCGCTGAAGCATATGGTTCAAAGTTGATTGCGATCATTTACTAGCGTCTATACAATCTATACTAATATTATAAAACTGAAGAGTTTGTTTATTGGTTTGTTTGTTTGAACGCGCTAATCTCCGAAACTACTGGTTAGATTTGAAAAATTCTTTCAGTGTTAGATAGCCCATTTATCGAGGAAGGCTATAGGCTATATACCATCACGCTAAGACACACGGGAGCGGAGCAGTAACCAAAGATGCGGGTGAAACCGCTGGGGACAGCTAGTCCAACTATATGACATTTGAACCACAAAATAAGTCTCTATTTTAATTACAGAGGGCAATGAAGTATTCAGCTTACAACCGTTCACATCTCGAGACTTGATGCTGCGATCTCTAGCCGACAGAGTGCTTGATCTAACCCAGCTGCAGTTCTTGTATCCAAACATCGCTAAAGATGACGTGTTCTCCAAATATTATACTAAACCTGGTGAGTAATGATGGTGTTCAGGCTGTTTGTCAGCCACGGCTGATGCTCTCAACCTTTTAACCGCCACAGTCACGTATAGATGACAAGCCAAAAAGTGCCCAGCACGCCACGGTCACGACTACATGACAGATTTAAAGTTTGAAATTAAGAGTCAGTTTCAATCGATATAATTCCGAACTCACTACTATATTGTAGGTATTTATGGATGAGTTCTTAGCTTGGCGCTGAGGGCACGTCTTTGTATTTTTGACGTGGTGGTTAAAAGGTCAAAGGAGATATCAACCAGCTGTGTGACGTCATAGTTCATGTTTTCATACAAATTGCATAGAGAGTAACCGTTTTTGACAGTTCTATAAAAGTATTGAATTTGACTAGTTGTCAACTAGCGTATTGTGTATACATTTTCATATAGTAAAAACAATCTTTTGCCAGAAAATGAAATGCTCAAGAATGGCTACGTGAAGCCAGTCCTGGTGACCACTCTCCCGCCATACATGTCGTCTTCACCTGCGTACGCGCACTCCCCCGATTCGCATCGCAATACGCCCAGCGTTCAGAGCAGGTGAGTGTCGTCATTATGTGTCTAAAGTGGTGATTAGAAATTGTATGAGTTATGCTCATGACTACTTTGCCTGACACCCACTGCAACGTGCCCAGTGGTCAGAGCCAGTGAGTGTGGTGATCTGAGTGTAAAGTGGTGATTAGAAGTGTTGGAGTAATGCTCGAGAATACCTTGCCTGACACATGCAGAGTTTAGAGCCGGTAAGTGTGGTGATTAGTGTGTATTATGGTGATTTGGAGTTGTATGACTTATGTTAGTGACAACCCTGTCTGATACGTACCGCAACACGGCTGCGTTGAGACAGGGTGAGTGTGGTGATAAGCGTGTCAGTGAGACTGGTGATATGTGAATAGGTTGAGATATTAAGTGATATCTGTCGATATTGCTGTTTATAAAAGAAAAGTAGATTTTCTATGGGTGATTATTGCATGTTTAACCTTTTGACAGCCACAGTCACGTATAGACGACAAGCCAAAAAGTGCCCAGCACGCCACGGTCACGACTACATGACAGACTTTTAAAGTTCAAAATTAATAGTCAGTTTCAATCGATATAATTCCGAACTCACTATTACATATATTGTAGGTATTTATGGATGAATTCTTAGCTTGGCGCTGAGGGCACGTCTTTCTTTTTTTGACGTGGCGGTCAAAAGGTTAATATTATAGAGTAAAAAAGAATGAATGATTACAGGGTGTTCAAGTTGTTTGTTTGTTCAATTTGTTAAGGTTTTTATAAAAAAAAATCTTGGGACAAGGGCGTGTGATTTTTTAATTGTATATTTTTTGTTTTTTTTTTTATAATTTTATTATGTTTTTTTATTCTTTTCTTCTTGTAGGTACATGATTGATTTTTGAAAATTAATTTATATTTTCCTTGGACGCCGAACTGAAGTGAACACTTCTTAGAATTAATATTTTTTTTTTAGTTTTTCTACGAGTTTTTTTTTACGTATATAATATATATATTTTAATAATTTAATAGTCACATCCTAATTTTTATATATATATATTTTTTTTCTATATTTTTAAGTTTTTTTTTTTAAATAATGAATTGTAGTTAAGTTGAGTTTACGCGTAGGTTTTATTTTTTTAAGTCTTATTTTTAAGGTTTATTTTTAAGACAAGGTCCAAATTTTTTGCCTGAAAATGCTACCCAGACTAGTATTTTTTTTTGCTGGTTAGATCTTAAATATTGCTGTATCTTATATGAGGTCTAACAAAACTAGTGCACCATATTTTTACAGGTCATCTAGTACATGCTAAGGATCATGTTTACCACAAAAAGTCATGAAAACAACAACATATTTCATTAAACTTATCATCACATTCGCCAAATTGTAATTGTGTCATTCAAGGTTTTTTTTTGTGGTAAAAATGATCCTTAGCATATACAAGGTGACCTGTAAAAATATGGTGCACTAGTTTTGTTAGACTTTATATATTATATTATAATAAATATTCTTTTTTATAGCTGCGGCACAACGATTCTTCAATTGTAAATTGGATCTAATCTTTACTAGTTAAAATTTATATATTAAACCAAGACCCAATTTTTGTTAGGCTAGGTGCAATATCTTTAAATGTTAAATTTGAAAATTAGAAAAATAGTTTTTTTTTTTATAATTTTGGATCTCAATTTTTGTATAAAGAAATTTAGCAGTGTGGCGGTGTGGTTTGATGTGGAAATAAAAATGTAAAAAAATGATTATACAGTGTGACAAAATTATTTCTTTCTTTTTATCTTTTTGTGTAGATGATAAAAAAAAGATATATTTTAAAAATGATTATACAGTGTGACAAAATTATTTATTTCTTGTTTTTTTTTTCTTTTTGTGCAGATGATAAAAAAAAAATTAAAAAAAGGAGGAAGTTCACCTTCTTTTTTAAACAACAGTGACATGATGAAAATAGTGAATCGCCTTTTTTTAATTTCCCTGAATGTTGGAGGAAAGATTTTCGTCACACTGTATATTACTGAATCGGATTTATTTTTTAATTTTCCCGAATGTTGGAGGAATGTGTTTTTCGTCACACTGTATACTATATTTGTTCCTAGTCTTGCATTCTATACGTGTGTGTGAAGATTACGACCGAAATTGCGATCCAAAATGACTTATGTGCGATTGGCACTAAAAATACAGTATTATGAATTCGATATAGTTTCTAATAAGTATTGGCATTTATTTTTAATTAATTATTAAGTGCTTCGTCTGTATCAGTATTCTTTTTTTCTATTATTATGTAAGTTTGGCTGACGAAATCTGTATTTTTTTTAGTAAAAAATAGGATATTAATTTTGGTTAAATTTATTAATCCAAATTTTGAAATAGTATACAGTAATCATATATTTTTTTTCTGAAATTATTTAAATATTGAGACTTTCGACTCGAAGGTCGCGAGCAGGGGCTTGTGACGTCACGGTTTCGTGAATTTTGTACAACTTCAATGTGTTGTATCGTTGTTATTAGTTAGTAAAAAAAAGTCGCGGTATCCAATATTTTTTGCTTAATTAACATCGGGATTTAAAAATATTTATTATTATCACAAAGTTTTCTTACAATCTCTTACCAATCTAATCATTTAGTTTTTTTTGTCAAATCTCTATCGTTTGAAAAATTCTTGCTGTATAACAAAGAATAAAAAAATTATAGATTTCGTCCGGTCTTTTTTCTCTCTTTAATAATAAACTAAGCCAAAATGTAAGCTGAAATGTTTGAGTAGTATGAAAGATCGATTTTTCTCTTAACTACCATATATGTCCTTCATTTGGCATTAGAAAAAAAAAGAAAAAACATATCAAATGTTTTCGACCAATACACAAAAGTGAGGTTCAGGGTTTAAACGAATTTACAAAAATCACAAAAAAAAATTCAACCGCTATTGTTTTTTTTTTTTGCAAAAACATAATCACGCTGTATACAAAAAAAATAAGCATTGATTCTGATCCGACATCAATTTTGTTATTTACATAATTATTTATATATTAAATTTGTAATTTATGTATGATAAAAAAAATATTATACTATTTTATTGGCTTCAATTATATTTCAATATTTATTATTATAATTATAATGTTAAATGGAACTCAATTAAATATTTGTCTATGAGTCTCTAGAGTTACAGAGAAACAAAAAGAACTTTAGGAATTGTGCGAAAGACAAGTTAAATTAACACTTTATTCTATAAAAATACTGAATTATAAAAAAAAACAGTTTTTTTACAAACGAAACACCCCTGATATTACTGTTTGATCAACTATTTTTAACTAATTACATAATTTCGTCCTAAATTAATTATTAATTAATATTAAATATTTACAAAATATTTCCAAAAAAAAAGAAAACAAAATCCTCACTACGTCAATGATCTACCGTCCTTCTTAACGTATTATTTTTAAAAATTTTAAAACATTCGTAATTCTATATTTAAAAAAAATATATATAAAATATTTATATTCGCGAAAAAACGACTGATATTTCCAGAATATTCTATCCTTTTACTATATTTAGCGTTGTATTTTTTTTTATATTTAGCATTGTATTGGTTCTATATTTATCGTCTGATCATGACAATTTTATCGTATGACATTACTATATTTATCTAGCCGTTTCCTGCGGTTTTGCTCGCGTCCAAAGAGACTTTCCGCACCTGGTTAAAAAGTAGCCTAAATTACTCATTGTTACACCGGCTATCTGCTCATAAAAGTCCCGTCAAAATTGGTCCACCCATTTCATAGATTCATCCGGAACAAATATACGCACAAAAATTGAAAAATAAATATTGTTTTAGTATCATGAATTTAGTCAAAAGTGTTTATTTTAATATTAAAAACACGAAAAAATACATTTTCTTCATATCAATAAATGAAAGTGACATTATTTTAAGATGCTTTACCAAATTAATATCATAAAGGATTTTATTTTTGACCTGGTCAACTTCACAATTGTCCGAACATTCTAAACTGTTGACCGGTCTTTGTGATTCCTATTTTTTTAAATCGAATTTTAAAAGTATTTATTTGCCTACTTGGGTCCAGTACATTGCATTTTTTATATTTCCTTTCCTTCGTAGGTTAAGTTTTAGATATTTAGTTTTTTGTCTTAAAATCGATTTATACCGTGTTATTTTTCAACCACAGTGGTATTAGGTTGCCCGGGTAACTGGGTTGAGGAGGTCAGATAGGCAGTCGCTCCTTGTAAAACACTGGTACTCAGCTGAATCCGGTTAGACTGGAAGCCGACCCCAACATAGTTGGGAAAAGGCTCGGGAGAGGATGATTTTTCAACCACTGTACAAATCAGAAAAAAATTAGCTACTACGCTATCCATTGGCGGAATAAAAAAAACGATCAAAATTAAAAAAATATATATACAGGGTGTCATGGAAAAGGGCTACATTGACCTCCCTTGGGATGTATACCCCCTTTTAAAACAAATTGTATATTTCGCTACAATTCTAAGGGCCAGTTTAACCGGTTACGGATAGCAACTATCTACCAGATAAATTAAAAAAATGGAAAAGAATTTGTATCAAATTATCTGCCAGATAAACTATCTGGAACTTATCCGTAACCGGTAAAACTGGTTTTTGTGAAAATTTTGATGGTGATTGCAAAAATAACCCGGTATATTATATTTTATGCGGGAAAAGTGGTATAAATGGTTTATTTTTTATATTTTTTTATGCATTTTTATCATTTTTTCCCAAACCAATAATTTTAAGTATTATTTGGTCTCGACTTTTTTCCAAAATCATACTTATTTTGATCAATTCAAAGTATTGTTCATGATTAATTAATAAAAAAAAAGTTTTTTTCTATTTTTTTTTTGTATAAATTCGGTGCTAATTTCTTAAATTAATACTTTTATTGAATATAATTTTAAGTACAGTTTTATTGAACATGACATCTTTTATAAGTTAGTTTTAAGTTATTTTTTAATAGTTTTCATATTTCAAGCTAATAATTTCTGTTTGTTTGGATTTAAATAATAACCAATTGGAATTAATCGCTATATAAAAATTATTACGTGATAATTTATCGCTACGCAATCAAGAAATTTTTATAGTGTCATCTAACGGCCGAAATTACGAAACCTATCTATCCGTTGTTTTGCTTACTAGAGACTAGAGAATTTTGACATTAGCCCCATATAATTTGTGTCAAATTCTTATCTCTAGTAAGCAAAACAACGGATAGATAGGTTATTTATTTCGGCCGTAAGTTAAAAAACTTAGCGAACTTAATTGATAAAAAAATCCTTAAATAAAAACAAACCTATAATGAATATGAAACGTCAAAGCTGGCGCGCTTTTCTCAATTTGACGTCTGTCATTTAAACGTCAAGCAACCAAATACGATTAGGCTAGGTTTTTTTGAATGTTGTATTTATAAGTATTATTACTAAATCGGTCAATTAAAATAATAAAAAAAATTGATTATTTACGCTGACACCGCTGAAGGAATTTTTGAAAATATTTATAGAGTCTAACGATACTAGTGTGACATGTTATTATGTAGGTCATCTCGTATATGCTAAGGATCATGTTTACCACAAAAAAGTTGAATGACCTAGGGGTCAACGATCGAGCGCCTTCATAGATACCGGCGTTATGCGTACAGATGATAAATTTAATAAAATATCTTGTTGTTTCCTAATATATTTTTTTCTGGTAAACATGATCCTTAGCATGTACTAGATGACCTGTAAAAATGGTGCACTAGTATTTTTAGACGTTAATTTTTCGGAAATTTCTTCGGGTTTAGCGTGTTGGTGATTTAATTTTCTGATTAATTGGTAAAATAGTTAATAAAATTAACGAATTTATGTGGTAAAAAAATAATATCTTAAATGGATGTGACTATTATTCATAGTTAGGCGTAATTTGATAGGTTAACTAAAACTTACGTAATGTCTGCTCCACACATATTTATGGATCAATCAACATGCTTGATCAATTCAGAAAAGTATATATATTGCTTCAGACGCCAGCACATCAAGCTACTAAAACTGGCAAATTTCCCCAAATAACTTTGATAAATGATAAATGATATTTATTTTGCAAATAGGTTGAAATCTACACTTTTACACGTCAACACATTTGTTATACCTTGAACCATATGGTTCAGTGATAAAGTTGAAAATCTTTAAAAGATTGTAGTAACTTGATGTGCTGGCGTCTGTACTTTTCTTAATCGTTATTTTCATATATTGTCGAGTATTTAAGTGCTTTTTGCGTCTCTTGAAAGTGTGTAAAAATTACAGCAATTATTGAGAGCGCAGCTACCATGTTTCTTTTCTACAAAAATGTTTGTCAAAATTCAATTGGGTACTTAAAAATTTTTTTTTTTAATTTTTTCTTAAAAATAATTATATTGTGTTATTTTTTTGGCAATTCTATTTGAGATTAAATGGCTTAAAAAATTACTTTTTAATGTGTGGAGCTAGACAATCGGACTTTGGTTAGTCAAAACTTTGCATATTTTCTGCCTAAATCGGCTTTTCTAAAATATATTTCTTAGTTTGTGTCGGTATGATTTATTTATCATTTAACAAAAATTAATGCTTAAAAGCTCACAATTCCGCCATTTTTTGGTCTTCAGATAAAAGATCAAGTAATTTAATGAAAATAGGCCAAAAACAAGCACTCTTTGAAGGTCAATATTACAAAAGACAGCCCCCAAAAACGGCCACCCTTCACCACTTCCTATGTGTTATCGCTGGGAAGAAGAAATGGTGGAACAAACTCCCCAGCAAGTTCAGAGATTGAGAAATCTAAAATAAGTTTTGACGGACCAAAGTTATTATTATCAATAATTGAGATTGTTACTATGTTGAACAGCATGTATGTATGTTTTGAATTAATGTATTTGTAATATTATTATATGTGACATAAAAAAAATGAGATTTTTATTTATTTTTTATTGAGAAAAAAATTGTCATTAACTCCGTTAGCAGCAGGCTTAGCATGGCGATTTTATATCTATTCTGTCAAGAAGAGACAAAGCTCTTTCTGTCAATGTCAGCATGTCTTCTGCCCGAGCATGGCGCGAACTGTCAACTCGCATATAATCACTTGTAGACTTATGTCGACCGAAGAAAATAAAAATTTCTTAAAAAAAAATCAAAAGAAATCTTACGTCAAGCTGTCACTTTTCTGTCATTATGTCCATATCTTATCGTATCAACTTGTTTCTACGGTTGTCATGCTAAGCCTGCAGGTTTTCACAGTCAGCAATGTAATTTTTTGATAGTCAAAGACAATTTTTTTCTCAATAATAAAACCTATCGCGAAAATGCAACACAGACGGTCGTTTTGTTTTTGTTAATTTATTTTTTTAATTATAATTGAAAATTGTTTATTACCGCCTTACCATAGACTACAACTGCGTCTATCTTGTCTGTGCTGCCTTTTGGCGACGGTTGTAGGTTTTTGTTTTGTTTTTTTTTTTCTTTATTTTCACAACGACCGTCTTCTTTTGATTAAAGTGTTGCATTTTCTCTCTTTCCCGATTCCCTGGTGCCGCTGGACAACAAACACACATACACACAAACAAACACTTAAAAATCACCACATGACCAAATCACCGTATGACATTCACCGTTGGAAATTAATCACCATCTGACCCAATCAACGTTGGAAACAAATCACCGCGCCACAGCTACTTCAGCGCGGCTACGCCAGCCCAAACCGACAGTTTCATGGATAGCGAACTGTTTGAACAAATTCGTGCTTTTGAACCCGATGGCATGGATGAGTTTGATATCTACAGTAACATGAGCATGAAGTGAGGTAAGTTAATCACCGATTGACTGTATTTGGTGATTATCATAAAATGTTTGATAAGTTAGAACTTTTGTTGGGATAGATTAGCATTCGCCGGCGGTATCAACAGCGTAGGAACTAGTTCGTGCACCTGGATAAAAAGTAGCCTATGTCCTTTATTAGACACTAAGACTATATGTTTACCAAATTTTATTAAAATCGGGTAGATAGTGAGAGTGAGATACAAAAATGCCGCCATAGCAAAAACTGTTCCACATGATGAACATTTTCTTCTGCGAGAATAAATTTGTAGATCTGAAACAGCCGTTGTTAGAATCTGATATCAGACGTTTCAAATCTTCGATTTTGACGACCCCGTAGTCGCTAGCATATGCGATAGGATACGAAGTTGCGGGCAGAAGCTAGTTTAAAAATAAAACTTTCAACAAATATTATTTACTAGCGGTCGCCCGCGGCTCCGCCCGCGTGGATGTCGGTTTTCGCGACAAAAAATAGTCTATGTGTTATTCTGATGTATAAGCTATATTGTGGTAAAGTTTCATTCAAATCCATTCAGTAGTTTTTACGTGAAAGAGTAACAAACATACATACATCCATACTTCAAACTTTCGCCTTTTTAATAGTAGTAGGATTTGCTACACTGCACCTATAATTAAAATTTGCATGCCTTCATAGCAAAATATGGCTGAACCATTAAACCATATCTGTAACACCTGTATTGTACCCATATTTGCGAATAAATTTATCTTTATCTTTGATTTGAAGTGAAACAGACCAGATTTTGAATATATTTTTTGGTTTTTCCAGGACATGACGACGAAACAAAATTACCTTTTAGTTTATAAGCCTAGAAGTAAGCCAGTCAATTCTTTAAATAGAAAAATATATTAATTTGGTACTTTTCATTATTTTAGTTCATAAATGTGCCATAGGGGATATTATGGAAATTATTGAGTGTATTAATTACTTATTGATTTTTAGTTATACCAATTATAAGGTCTAACAATATTAGTGCATCATATTTTTACAGGTCATCTAGTACATGCTAAGGATCATGTTTACTACAAAAAGTCATAAAAACTACAACATATTTTATTAAATTTATCTTCACAGTCGCCAAATTGTACGCATGAACGCGCTCAATCGTTGACATCTAGGTCATTCAACTTTTTTGTGGTAAACATGATCCTTAGCATGTACTAGATGACCTGTAAACATATGGTGCACTAATTTTGTTAGACCCTATATAAATACCAATTGTAATATTCTTTTTATAGTAATTTGTTTTTTTTCTTTTAAATCATTATAGGTACTGTTCTATTAATATAGATTTTTTTTTTATTGAAAATCAATGTCTTCGAGTTTTTTTAGCAAATATTTCTTTTTTGTATTGTAATATTTTTCAATTATAATTATTACCTTATGAAATTATATTATTTTGACATGAAAAGTTTATGACGAAGTAATTTTATGTTTATTTTAAACATTTTTTATGAAATTTTAAAATTAAAATTACACTAAAACACGTAATCGCTTATGCAAAACACAGAGTCCTGGGTTCGATTGCCAAGTTGAGCTGTTTTTTTTTAATTACCTGATGATGGTGTGATCCGACCGATTTCGGCCAGGGCGATTGCTTCAACTCCGTTATAGTTGCCGTTCGTGTGCTCTCATGTGGCTTATATATCCAATCTTCTTTAGAAATATCCGCGCACATTGTGGACATGTAAGCACACCATCGATATAATAGGGTATTTGCCTGTGTTTGATTTTGTACAAAATTTTCAACAAAACAAATAAACACACGCACAAGGAACATTTTTCTGAAAACAGCGTCAAAATTGCTTGATAAATGGAGCAGCAATCAACATTTTTTATATTCGTATGATGAAGAGTGGGATCATAGTGGGGACATCGTGCTATCTCTTTTGCACATGCGTGATCAAATAGCGTTGACGTCACAAGCTTGTATGTGCATCCTTTTTCTGTTATTTAACTGTTTGACTTTTAAAAGGTTTATAAATTACTTATTTCTCAACGGATTCCAAAAAATATTTCTGTTTTTGGTTTTCTAAAATGTTAAATTTGATATGAATAATTAGAAAAAAGAGTCAAATACCCTATTGTAACTGATCGCCGCAGGTGGACGGGCTTTCAGTTGGTCACGCTTTGTATCCAGCTCAACGTGCCGCTGTAATTCGAATTTTAATACTAAATTTTAAATAGTCACAACACAGAAGGTAGTTAAGAAACCCTTCACGGAGACACCGCTAGATGTCGCAGTCCACCCGTGACCTCGGTCGGTGTAATTCGGCCGAAACGTCGGGAGAAATAGAGGTGGCGTACATACATGCCTTTATAATTTTTCATCGCGAGTAAAACCCGTGTCATTATCAACTTCACAGCCTTTTTATCGTCTCACAGCTGGGCACAGACCTCCTCTCCCACGGAGAAGGATTGAGCGTTAATCACCACGCTTGCTCAATGTGGGTTAGTGATTTCAGACTTTACAGTCTAGGTTTCCTCGAGATGTTTTCCTTTACCTTAAATCAGTCATTGGTGTCCAAGATATACTTAGAAAGTAACATAACTAAGAAAAGTTACAATGGTACTTGCCTGACTTGGAATCGAACCTGCACCCTCATACTCGAAAGGCTGGTGCTTTAACCACTAGGCCACCACGACTTCTCAAGACCCGTGTGTTGTGTATATATTTTTAAAAATTTTCTGCCTGTAAAAAAGCCAGAATTTTGTAAAATATGTTTTGTTAGTACTTACTGGATTTTTTAAATTAAAATCGTGCCATAGAAAGCGCGGTGCCATTTTTTACTCAATATTAGTGATCGTATAATCGGATGCATATAGTTCAATGATCAATTTCAATCTAAAATAGAGTCTTTCCCAATAAAAGGACCTCTACAAGGTATGTCATTCAACCTTTTGACCGCCACAGTCACGTATAGATGACAAGCCAAAAAGTGCCCAGCACGCCACGGTCACGACTACATGACAGGCTTTTAAAGTTCAAAATAAATAGTCAGTTTCAATCGATATAATTCCGAACTCACTACTATATTGTAGGTATTTGTGGATGAATTCTTAGCTTGGCGCTGAGGGGACGTCTTTCTTTTTTTGCGTTAAAGGCGAGATTCTATTAACAGTCACACATGGGAACAGCTTGTCGCTAAGTAACAGCAACAGGAGTCGACTGATCGTAAGGTTAAGCAACGCTTGGCGCGGTCGCTCCGTGGATGGGTGACCATCTTGTCATGACGAGTTCCTCCGTGTTTCGGAAGGCACGTTAAATTGTTGTGTCCCGGCTGTCGTTTGTACATCTTTGGTAGTCAAAAGCCAGAAAATCTGAATATCCCGGAATGAATAATTAAAAAAAATATATTTTATGAAGCCGCTTCTATATTTTCAAAGCATATGCATCCGATTATCCCATCTGTGCACCATACTTAAAAAATAATTTTATTATGCAACGCCTTAGAGTAAAAATCTTTGTAAGTGTAAAATATATAAATTCAGGAGAAAGATATATAGGGTGACTGGTAATTAGTGACCGATATTTAAACACGTGATTGTACTCATGATTACAAACAACTTTCCCAAAGAAACTTTTTTTTTTATCATTATAGCAAAATTACTGACAACGCGGGCGCGGGGCCTCGCCGCTAACAGCTGATCGGGTGAGGGCGCGCGCGAAATTTTAATTTTGCTGTAATGATAAAAAAAATAACAAAAAAAAGTTTCTTCGGGAAGGTTGTTTGTAATCATGAGTACAATCACGTGTTTAAATATCGGTCACTAATTACCAGTCACCCTATATAAGGATAGGCTATTTTTTTATCTTGGGTATCATCAAACGCCCGCTGTGGATGCAGCTGGAGGGAGTGTCAGACTCTTACTGACTAAAACCCACTATGTTCCTTCTGGAGGTCTTTGCGTGCCAGGGCCACGGTAACTTTTGCGAACAACCCGCAGCCCTGGTAGATACAGCAAAGGTTTTGCGATGTTATGAACGCAATAAAATAAATTAAAGCAAAAATGCATTCGAAACTCAAACTCAAAATCATTTATTCAAACTTGGCTGTAAAACAGCACTTTTTGAACGTCAAATATTACAAAGACAGTCCCCAAAACGCCCACCCTTCATCCTTCATCATTGACAAGGTTTTTTCTCTAAGAAGTCTTTTTTTAATTATTATAATTGTATGTAAAATAGTAAATATATTGATACTGTGTTCACCGTAAAAATAATAATATAGAAACTTCTCCGTACACAATTAGTGCGATTATTGTAAAAATCCTGAAGCAAGGCCTATAGACATTTAATGTAATCGTAATGATACAAGCGAATTTCAAATCATAAATCAGGTTTAACGTAATTGCGTAATTAAAAAAACGTAATGCATAAATTCTAATGGATATGTTACGGCTAAAATCCGAAGTGCGGCTACACCTAGTTTTAGCCGGTTAGAACTAGGTGTAGCCACTCACTCTTGGTTACAACTAGTATTAGCCGATTGTTTTCGGATAAAACTAGGTCTATCCTTCATCGTGCCGGCTACAACTAGGTCCAGACATTCCCTGTTGGATAAAACTAGGTCTATCCGATATCATTCCGGCTGAAACTAGGTGTATGTGTAACACATATATGTAAACAAAAATTAAAATTTGTTATGTGTATATCACCGTAAAATTCTAAATACCGTTACATTATAATCTACCTCGCGAGTCGTGAACTGTTTAAAGAATGTGCCGTTCAACCAATCAGCGCGCGAGATACGTTACATTTCACAATTTGCCGGTTCCACTTCGACATATTACAATCTAACGAATATTAATACGTTAAATTGTAAGCAGTAAATTGGTGTTTACAATAGGCAGTTCACAATCTCGCGAAATAGATTATAATCTAACGGTATTTACAATTTTAACGTGACACATATAAGAAAGAATATTTATAATATTTGACGAAACATACGATTACGTTAATAAGTGCATCCATATACGATGAAAGAGGGATAACCCGATTCAAATGTTTAAAATGTCTTAGATAATTTAATACGTAATGTGTTCTAGCTGATTGATTAATATTAAGGCCCATTTAGATGGAGAGAGTATCTCACACGTTTCGGTACGAGAATGTCTCCGCGACTGTCGCAAGCAATAACCGCCATAACATAATCGTAACAAAATGTTTACATTCAGGCAACAACTATGATGTCGCCAGCGAGATTCGTATATGACATATACGATAGCGAAATGACACGCCGCTTGTAATGTTTTATATTCCTTCAATTATCGTATCTTCGAGACGAGAAACACTCCCCGTCTAAATGGGTCTTTAAAGCAATATTTATTAATGATAAGTCAATTTAGCTTTGTTTGATGCATCGTTATTGTTAATAATGGTATTCACATGTTTAGGAATCGATAATTAAGCATAACGATAAGTAATCGTGCCGATAATTAAAAAAAAATCGAACCAGTGCTATTGTATGTTGTTTTTTATTGCTTCTCTTTCATTATCGCGGCATTTACCTTATTTTAGTAAGAACTCATCAAATTATCGGAACGATTACAAAAAATATCGCAACGATTTCACGTATTAGGGTGCTCCCATACAGCAGTTACATATAACGTTATACAAAATTGTGTAACACGATAATATTATTAATGTTATCGTGTTACATCGTATTTGAATGTTGTATAATGTTATACAAGGTGTAAGGGACAGCCCTCCGCAGACTAATAGGGTGCATTCAGCTCCTTATTTTGAATCATATTCCACTGGAATTTTTCTATATTTTTTTTACCGATTATTCAGTTGATTTTTCATTCTTTAAATGCAAAATTACATTCTTTGTATACATAACATCAGCATTTTATTCGATAACGATCGACGCGTGAAATCAATTTCTTGAACCAGTCTTCTTAGTATGGTATACTGAACTCACCCCATCAGTCTGCGGAGGGCTGTCCCTTACACCCTGTATAACCGCTGTCTGATATCACCTTATAGTAACATTAATAACAATCTTTATCAGTGTTATATCGGCTCTGTACCGTGTTTTCATGTAGAAATTGTAATGATAAGCGTTCTTGTGTCATTTATATGTAATTAAATGTTTGTATGTCGTCAATTTTGTGATATGTGAGGCCTTACAGATCAAAATTAGTAGTCTAAAATGGTATGTATAGCTTACGGTAACTGTTTTGATAATACAGACTCTTAAAGTTACCTAAGTCCACTATAGCCTGGAATATTATCATTTAGGGTTGAACTACATCTGGCAGCACGGAATCGCATTTGTTCCGTCTGTGCTACCACGTGCTGCAGTATGCTGCCGCATGCGAACGCGCGCTGTCGAATTCCGCAGACAAAAAAGGCGATCGCACGCGTAGCAAGTGATAGGCGATAGCAAGTGATCGGCGATGAAAGGATGCGTTAGCATGCTATCGCGCGCTTCAGCGTTCCGGAGTCTCCTTGCCGACCATTGCATTTTGTCCGTGAAGCCGATCGCCTCGAGGATTCCGCCGCGTGCTATCGCATTATGCTTTCTGTCTCGGTCTAGCAAATGGTAGTTCTAAGCGACAGAAAGAGAAAGGGCGACGGAAAAAGGCGATTCCGTGCTGCCAGATGTAGTTCAACCCTTAAAACTATCTATTACGATTGATATGCCTCTCTATTTCATCATCATTACCATCAGCCTTTTTATCGTCCCACTCCTGCAGGCTTAGCATGGCGATTCTATATCTATTCTATCAAGAAAAGACAAAGCTCTTTCTGTCAATGTCAACATGTCTTCTGCCCGAGCATGGCGCGACCTGTCAACTCGCATATAATCACTTGTAGACTTATGTCGGTCGAAGAAAAGAAAAATTCGTTCAAAAAATGTCAAAATAAATCTTACTGTCACTTTTCTGTCATTATGTCTATTCTCCGGTAGACAAAACTTGTTTCTACGGTTGTCATGCTAAGCTGGCACAGGCCTCCTCTCACACAGAGAAGGATTGAGCGTTAATCACCACGCCAATTCACAATTTATAGTCCAGGTTTCCTCGAGATGTTTTCCTTCACCTTCAATCAGTCATTGGTGCCCAAGATAAACTTGGAAAGTACGTATAACTTAGAAAAGTTACATTGGTACTTGCCTGACCTGGAGTCGAACCCGCACCCTCATACTCGAAAGGCTGGTGCTTTAACCACTAGGCCACCACGACTTCACCTTTCTGTTTGGTAGTATAATATTCGAATTAATTGAATATTATCTTTACAAATCAATGGCGTCCAGACCGATTGTCGGCTACGACGGCCGTTCTCTCTATGGAGATCAGCCAGCTGCGCAGGACATATTACAGTGCACGCACATTAGCGCGGACACAGGTGCGCTCTCTATTCCCTCAGTGTCCTAGCCCTCAGGTCGGCAATCCGACACGACCGGAGAGAGATCACAAGCAGGACCGACACCAACGTGCGACCCGATGCACGGGGGTAGCTATCGCCTACTTCCACACTCCGGGCTGCTTTATGAAAGTCTCTTAAACCCACAAAGTGATTTCGTCCCGACCCGGGAACCGCGAAACAAACGTACAAAAATACAAATCTTCCTAGTGTAGATAAATATATACAGATTGCATTTTCTTGCGAAAGGTATGTCAATTGTAATATGCATTTATTTAATTATGTGATCAAACAAAGCATATTTGTTATACAGACCTCACTGCTGGCATAAATAAATGTATTGTATCGTAGAGGTTGCATAGTACAGACGCCAGCACATCAAGCTACAACAATATGTCAAATTTCCTTAATAGATTTTCAACTTTATCGCTGAAGCATATGGTACAAAGTTGTTTTGCTGGCGTCTGTACCCAATTTTAATGGACAGAATTGAAATTATTTGAATTGTACGCCAGCAGGTCAATCTACCCAAATCTGTCAAATTTTATCAATCGAATATAAACGTTCCGGTATTGTTTTAGGTCGAAAAGGTGTTTTTCAGATTGTAATAGCTGGATGTGCTGGTACTTTTGTAAAAAGTAAGATAAAAACATTACTTTGACTTTTTTCTGAGTGGGTAATCATGTCAGACTCTTACTGACTAAAACCCACTTTTTTTCCTTCAGGTTCTGTGCGCCAGGGCTAAGGTAACTCTTAGGTACGATTCAGACCAACCGGCGCGCATCGGGCCAGGACTGCCGGAATTTAATAATGCGGTAAAGAATAATAAAATGTATCAACAGTAATTACAGTTCATGTTTGGTTGCAACTTACGCATAGTCACCTCCCGCGGTATCCCACGACGCGTCGCGGAATGCGTTGGATGCGCTTGGAGAGCGTACGAATTTCAGCAGACGCTGTCGGTGTACGCATGCCGCGGTAGCTTACGCATGCCACGGTAACCGTACGCATGCCGCGGTAGTCGTACGCATGCCGCTTTAGCCATACGCATGCCGCGGTAGCCGTACGGCCCCGTTCCCATGCAGCGGTTAGTCTGAATCATACCTTGCGATTTATCCTGCAGCCCCGACAAGTCTCTGTCCCATTTGTTGAATGTTCTACGAGAAAACTTAGTAGTTCTACCTTTCAAGTAAATTGCAAGGCCTAATTTAAATTTGACTAAATTAAAGCATTTATTTGTAGTTTTAATACTTAAATGGATGTGGATTTGGTGCTTCGGAAAATATATAAAAAATATATAGGTATATGTATGTGTTCGTGTAAACGTTTGTATGTTTGTTCACTTATTCATAAAAATATTTACAAAAGTACTGTAAGCTACCTTGCCTGCAAGCTGTCTTAAAAAATTGTTGTGTCCCGGCTGTCATTTGTACATCTTTGGCAGTCGTTACGGGTAGTCAGAAGCCAGAAAGTCTGACAACCAATCTTAGTAAAAGGTATCAGGTTGCCCAGGTAACTGGGATGAGGAGGACAGACAGGCAGCCGCTCTACGTAGCACACTGGCACTCAGCTGCATCCGCTTAAGACTAGAAGCTGACCCCAACATAGCTTGGGAAAACGTTAGGCAGATGAGCAGGCTTTTGTATATTTTTATGAATTAAAGTTTTCTTCTAGCTTATAAGCGCTCTTTTCAAAGTAGCATTTAAATTTCAATTGTACAGCGTAGCAAGATTACTAGTTCAAAATTAAACCTTCTAGTAAACTTAATACTTCGAGTTACGTCACACGGAGACGCGACGCGACGATACTGGACAGAACACAGTGATTTCGCGCTGTGAGACCCGTCCTGTCCGGGGCGAATTAGCTGCGATTTTGAACGCGTTTTTACTATACATTGCTGCATTTGTCAAGTTTAATAAAACTATGACGCATCGCGAAAGTAATGTACTGCAATACGCCCCCAATTCGCGCGTGTTTCTGAACAGCAGGCTTATCATGGCGATTCCATATCTATTCTATCATGAAAAGACAAAGCTCTTTCTGTCAATGTCAGCATTTATTCTGCACCAGCATGGCGCGACCTGACAACTCGCATATAATCACTTGTAGACTTATGTCGATCGAAAACAAGAAAAAATTCTTCAAAAGAAATCTTACGTCAATCTGTGACTTTTCTGTCATTATGTCCATTCTCCGGTAGACAAAACTTGTTTCTACGGTTGCCATGCTAAGCCTGCTGGATCTGAGACCAACTCTTTCAAAATAAGTGCGGTGAAAAATAACCAACAGTACAGATACAGTCCCCATGTTTGAATAGATATACTCTGCCGCTTAGTGGACTCAACCTTTATTTCAGCACATTAAGGGCGCATGTTCGAAAAGCTGGCAACATCGCAAATAGCTGTCAAATATATACATGTTTTAATTAATTTCTCAATTTTATTTTATTAAAACATAAAATAATGCTCTGTAGTGCACTAAGAAAGTTAATAGAGAATGCAATTATTAATATCGTAACACCGAATATATAGTTTTATATGTAAAAAACGTATTTGGAAACTTTCCAAGTGCCCTTTTGACACCTAAAACGTTTAAAACATCAAAGGACATCAACCACTTTGTATGGCGTTTGGGCTTGAACATGAACATAACAATATTGCACTATTTTTGATTTTATTGAGTAGCTTACAGTACATAGAAAACATATGTATAGGAAGTTTTGTATCAAATTGTTTAATTAAATAATAAAAAATAATAATATTCACAGTAACATTCGAACAAGAGCACGAACACAGAGTGAATGAAATTGACACTGACATTGATATTGTTTGACAATCGATCACCGGTTCTGGATCGGGGTTGCCAGTTCTCTGCACTAGGTATCAATGCACGCTTTGAAATCGATTTCATAGTATTCCTATGGAATCGATTTCAAGTCGTCTATTATGCTGAGCTGCTTTGCTTTGCATTTTATTTTTGTATATTATCCTGAGCTGTTTTGCTCTGCGTAATTATTTTGGGTATGGCCCATGCTGCATTCTAATTAGAATCTTCAAGAAAAGCACGCGTTAATATTACTCGCTACCATGACGGACAAAACCCAAATGAACGAAGACGAAATATCAATTACAAACGATTATTACAATTATTACGTTTATTACATTTTTTTTCCGATAAAAACTTTCTTGGTTTGTTCCACGTTGCGTAGGCAAGCTGATGATTTTTATTTAACACTTAAAAGATATGTTTTTCTGCATAAACTATATTTTTTTAATTGTGTACGGTTAAGGTTATGATGATGCTAATAATGAATATTCTAACGGTTAGATAAAGCTCGGTCTTCCATCAAATATTTTAACGTTTGGAAGCTCTCGAATCGAAACATCGAATATCGATATTATTTTTTCTGAGTTTTTATTTTGGCAACCCTAACTCAATGCACCCCGCATGTTGTACAACAACTGTCACTATAAACACCTAATAATCAATTATAAATCTTTTTTATTCGTTTTTAATATCATTTAGTTTGACACTCCCAAAAGAAACCAATGTTTACTAAATATTTTTTCTAAATTATTCATGAATTTCTTTTTCCCTTATACAGCTGTTCGCCGGTTAGCCCATTTTGGTTGAAGTCCTTTTGTGTTTTAATTGCAATTCCTATTCAATGTTTTAGTGCACTACAGAGCCATATGTCTTACTTTCATATAGTAAATTGGCCAAATTCATTAAAACGTGTAAATATTTGATAGCTATTTGCGACGTTACCAACTTTCGGTATACGCGCTCTTAAGTCAAGTGACGATTGTATTAAATAATAATTTGTTGAAAAAAAAATAACACATTTAGTAAGGTTTTGCTGTTTCTATGAAAAACAAATCATTTCATGTATTTTATATTTAAATGTACGTATATTATGTATTGTTGACAATATTTGTAGTATACAGACAAACTATAAGCTGTTATTTGCAATAAAACTAAAAAAATTGCCTCTTTTGCATTATTTTTCAGTATTTTTTTATATGGTAATATCATAGTCATGCTACATCGCCATTTTGAAATTATAAACAGAAATTATTGTATGTACCTAGCTTAATGTTTTTGCAAATTATATTCTATAAGAACGATTATGCTATAAGATCGATTTGCATTCTGATTACGATAATTCTCTGAGGGCACGGACGTAGCTATAGCTTTGGTCCCCAAAAAACAGAGCCCTAACTCCAGTAGAGTATATCATTAACAAACAAAACAACGCCTGCGACTACGAGTGTAACACGCAAGTACAGACGGACACGCTCCACACCAACTAGCGTTGTCTACAAGAGGCGCGGTGCATGTATTTTTTTCTGTTGGACAAGTAAGATAGATATGAATGGGGGGTCCGGACCTCCTAGACCCCTTATATACGCCCGTGTCTGAGAGTAAGATTACCAAAATTATCATTCTGTTACCGATAATTATCGATATCGGAGTCAGAATATTAATCGTTCCGATTTAAATGTTTTATCGGAGTTATAGTGTAATTGTAAATATATTATAAGCTTTATCGTGGTTACATTTCACTGTAGAATCTATGTTTAGAAACAAATATAATGATTGTTGATTATTTATTGTGTTTTATTTAATTCTTATCCTTTCAATAATCCATTATTATCATTTATTTATATTTCTCATTTTTTAAGGTGTAACAATACTAGTGCACCATATTTTTACAGGTCATCTAGTACATTCTAATGATCATGTTTACCACGAAAAAAATTGAACGACCTAGGGGTCAACGATCGAGCGCGTTCATAGAGACCGGCGTTATGCTTACAATTTGCCGACTGTGATGTTAAATTTAATAAAATATGTTGTTACTTTCATGACTTATTTTGTGGTAAACATAATCCTTAGCATGCACAAGATGACCTGTAAAGGATGTTGCACTAGTATTGTTACATCCTATATATATAATAATAATTATGGGACGCGACCTGCGTCTACACTCTTGAACCATCCCACCTTCCTATCTCAGCTTCTCTAGGTCGCTGTGCAGGCTCCGATGCTGCGGCAATTGAGAACCTCAAACGGCGCAAATATACGGCGCCTCGTTGAAAGGTATACTTTTGAGTCGATTGGGGTTGAAACCTTCGGGCCGTGGGGTCCTAATGCTCATATCGTTTACAAAGACCCAGCGAAGCGGCTTGTTGACGCTTCAACTGACCCAAGGGCTGGTTTTTATTTTGGTCAAAATTTAAGCATTGCTACCCAACATGGTAATGTGCCATTACCGCTTCCAGCGGATAGCGATGAGGAGAATTTTTTTACGCCATATTTTGCACGTTCTCTCTAAGGAGATCAGCCAGCTGCGCAGGACATATTATAGTGCACGCACATTAGCGCGGACACAGGTGCACTCTCTATTCCCTCACTCATTCAGGTCTGCAATGCGACACGACCGGAGAGAGATCACAAGCAGGACCGACACCAACGTGCGACCCGATGCACGGGTGTAGCTATCACCTACTTCCAGATTCAGGGCTGCTTTATGAAACTCTCTTACAACCCACAAAATAACTTCGGCTGGAGATCCCGTGCAAAGCAGTCGCTCTATGCGTCTACTAGACCAATGAGGCAATCTTTGAATTTGTTGACAATGTACACACGATTAGACATCAAGCTGTACATATCCAGTTTGTCTTGGACTCGCTTTTTAGAAAGAAGAAAGAAAGAAAAATATTTTATTGGCACAATACACACAACAACACAAATAACACAAACTAATACTAAAATAAGAGCAGACACCAAAAATAAGACAAATAAAAAATAAATCATAATATAAGTAACATAAAATAGGATCAATATTAAAAATAATAATAATTGAGCCAACAAGGTCACAGCTCAGCATAATGTCAAGTGACCACACTGTACAACAGTACTGGCCACCCGACGCTGGTTTTCAGCCGCAACCCACGAGTGTCGTACGCTCGATATTATTTAAATCTACTGCTACCGATACCGATTCCAGGTCGGGCAAGTACCAATGCAACTTTTCTAAGTTTGTATGTACTTTCTAAGTATATCTTGGACACCAATGACCGTGTTTCGGATGGCACGTTAAACTGTAGGTCCCGGCTGTCATTGAACATCCTTGGCAGTCGTTACGGTTAGTCAGAAGCCAGTAAGTCTGACGCCAGTCTAACCAAGGGGTATTGGGTTGCCCGGGTAACTGGGTTGAGGAGGTCAGATAGGCAGTCGCTCCTTGTAAAACACTGGTACTCAGCCGAATCCGGTTAGACTGGAAGCCGACCCCAACATAGTTGGGAAAAGGCTCGGGAGATGATGGAGATGATGAATGGTCTTTCTACAAATTGAACGGTCAGCTTATACTAGTTTTGAATAGCTTGATGTGTAGCGCTGTGTACCTAAATGTAAAGGAATTTTAAATAAAATAAAATAGTAGTTTAAAAGCACAACCTTTTATTAAGAAAAACAAAAAACAATCTGGTCATTTTATGTGTACAAAAACAATTAAAAACGGAATCTCTCTATATAATTAAAGGGTTTTGAGGTTATGGTAATTACAAAAAAATATTGAGTAGGTATATCCGATGGCAGTTTGTTCAATTAACTAATTAAGATTATATATGAATTGTTTGTGCTAGCTGTTGCACGCGGATTCACCCGCTTCCAAAGGGCACAACTTTTGCCAAAAAGAGATAAAAATATTCCATATTCTTCAGAAGGGTTTAATGCGTCTATATACCAAATTTGATGTACCTAGATCAGTTAACCAATTATTATACCAACAATGACAAACAAATTTAAATTCCCATGTACCTCTCGCCAAACTTAATGGCGGCTTGCAACGAACTTTTAAGCATAGGTATGCGCATATAGCCAGTAGGCTTTTCGTACCTGATACCTAAAAAAAATGGTTTCTAAAGAGCGCCCCATACGGCGTTACAAGCTGCCAAAAAATTAAGCATGAATTATACTTAGGGTTCAGTTTTCAGACAATATATTCATTTATTGATTGTAGTTATCCTTGAGTTCAAAATTGATCGCTTAACCTTTTGACCGCCACGTCAAAAGAAAGACGTGCCCTCAGCGCCAAGCTAAGAATTCATCCATAAATACCTACAATATAGTAGAGTTTCCAAATTATATGGATTAAAACTTTCCATCGATTTATAACTTTTAAAAGTCTGTCATGTAGTCGTGACAGTGGCGTGCTGAGGAGTTTTTGGCTTGTCATCTATACGTGACTGGCGGTCAAAAGGTTATAATGTTGTTTGTATATAAATTAAGGGTGAAATTGCTGGGGTATCTGAAGATGTTTCTTCTCCACGTTGGGCGTCATTGAACGGCATCTCTGGGGAATAGAAAATAATAATAATTAATGCTAGAGTTCATCTAAATTCGTTTGGTCAATCTTTTGACTAGCACGTCAAAAAAAGAAAGTCGTGCCCTCATCGCCAAGCTACGAATTCATCCATAAATACCTACAATATAGTAGTGAGTTCGGAATACGGTAGATGACAACTAGTCAAATTCATTACAAAATGGTTACTTTCTGTGCAATTTGTATGAAAATACTAAGATTTGACGTCATACATTTTTCACATCAAGCAGTATACTTATTTCGGAAATATTATCAATGAAGAAATGTAAACAATTTTCGGTTCAAAACGAAACTGCAAAAGAAACTGACATTATTTTAAGATGTTTTACAAACTGAATATGATAAAGTATTTTATTTTTGACCTAGTCATCATCCCAATTATATCGATTGAAACTGACTATTAATTTTGAACTTTAAAAAGTCTGTCACGAACTCGTGACAGGCAATCTGGGCACGTTTTGCCCTGTCATCTATACGTGACAGTAGCACTCAAAAGGTCAAAGAAAAATATGAAATACCTCTCTGTATTCAGCTTCGGACATAACAGGCGTCCTCATTTCAACTCTCCTCGGTGGCGTCGAATCCATGTCGTGGATCAGTTTGTATACCTCCGAATGTTTCAAGTGATCGAGGGAGACGGGTGGTTTTTCGTATTTCATGAAGTTTATCCTGTATATTAAAAAAATGGACTTAGATACATGTATAAACACCATCACATACAAGCTACAACAATCTGTCTAATTTCCTTAAATAGTTTTTCAACTTTATCGCTGAAGCGTATGGTTCAAAGTTGAAAGTGATAAACTGTCAAAAT
This sequence comes from Heliothis peltigera, assembly GCA_958496145.1. Lineage (NCBI taxonomy): Eukaryota > Metazoa > Arthropoda > Insecta > Lepidoptera > Noctuidae > Heliothis > Heliothis peltigera. The sequence goes on from OY292351.1 coordinate 4,402,188, forward strand.
TTCCCAATTTTGACAGTTTATCACTTCGAAGGGAGTTTCTGCGAAATTTAATTCACTTGGAAAAGGCAGAGTCTGAATTTCTACTGGTGAAAAGATAAAGATAAGAATTAATTTATTCAAAGTACGAAATAGTAACGAAAGACAGCTCCCAAAAGCGTCCGCTCTTCACCACTTCTTGTGTTATAGAAAGCTGTGAAGGGCGAGCGATTTTGGGTCAGATTTAATGTAATAATTACACTTATAGTTTGACAATAAACTGGAATTTCGCAAAAACTCGTAGTTAAAAACAATCCTTAAAAAATAAATATGACGAATCAAATCTTTAAATAACACAAAATAAATAATATCGTAATCGCTCACAAATATCGTAATGATTACGATATATGACATTTCAAAAATATCATGAAAATAATTTTAATAAACAAATGATTAATCATTTTATTACTTTTTTTTTATTTAAAGATTTGAAAAAGGAATTAACAATAAATAAAATATAGAGCTTGCAAAATAAAATAGGTATATGAAAATGATTTTATGCCACAAAATGATGTTTTCTGAAATGATTTGAAAATGATTTCCTAAAATCATTTCTTAAATACTTACCTAATACTGTATAAAAAAATATTAAAAAAGGAAGTTATTATTTTTTGGGAAGAAAAACATATAACATAAAATAAAAAAACATATACTTAAGTATATAGATAGGTATATTGTGGTCGGTAATTTATAAACCCACCCAGTTGCTTAGTTTATACCTAATTATTATAATATTCCTCACACATTCACACAACGTCATCTAGTCCCAAACTAAGCAGAGCTCGTACTGTGGGCACTAGACAACTGATAAACGTACTTATATACTTTTCTTTTGTAAATACATACATATTATACATAGGAACACCCAGACTAAGTCAAACACACATGTTCATGCACACAAATGTTTGACTTGCGGAATGTAACTCGCTACCTCCAGCGTGGCAGGCAGGTTTACTTACTACTACGCCATCTGGTCATCATTTTTTTTAATTAGAAGTCTATATAACAAGCTATCTAAGCGGCTGGTTGACGCTTCCCGTAACCCAAAGGCTGGCTATTACTTTGGTCAGAGAATAAGCATTGTCATATAACGTGGCATATACAAGGTGTAAGGGACAGCCCTCCGCAGACTGATGGGGTGAGTTCAGTATACCATACTAAGAAGACTGGTTCATGAAATTGTTTCAGTAACGTTATGGAAATCCAATAAAACTGATTTGTTTTAAAACCTCACAAAAGTTTAACAGCTGATTTTACGCGTTGATCGTTACGATTATTTCAAAATCAATTGCTGGTATTTTGATTTTAGTGGTATTATTAAAAAAATCATGTGCTGCATACAAAGAATCTAATTTTCCATTGAAAGAAAGAAAAATTAAGTTAACAAACGGTAAAAAAAAGTCCTGAAAAAAATTCCAGTGGAATATGATTCAAAATAAGGAGCTGAATGCACCCTATCAGTCTGCGGAGGGCTGTCCCTTACACCCTGTATATAATACTAGCCTTCCTCGATAAATGGGCTATCTAACACTGAAAGAATTTTTCAAATCGAACCAGTAGTTCCTGAGATTAGCGCGTTCAAACAAACAAACAAACTCTTCAGCTTTATAATATTAGTATATGTAGATAATAAAGTATAAAATATAATGTAAAGTATATACCGACCCTTGTATCTTAATGAAATTAAAAAGATATAAAAGTAATGGAATTGATGATAGCTTGACATGCTATCATGCTTGAGAGATGATTTGAAAAAAAAAAAACAATTTTAACTCACTTCAATCAATTTATCATAGACATCTATCATATTCTCTCGTAGTCTATGGAAATCTACTAGGTGGCAGTTTGACTCTCTGAAATTTTTATATTTAAAAAAATATAATTACGATTTTCTTATATTTATTTATTTATTTTAATTGATATAAGAAAGCTACTTAAAATAATATCAGTTTAATTGATCGTTTTGAACCGAAAAATGTTTTCATTATTTTATTGATTGATAAAATCGAAATAAGTATACGGCTTGATGCGAAAAATCTGTGACGTCATAGTTCTTGTCTTCATACAAATTGCATAGAGAGTAACCGTTTTTGACAGTTCTATAAAAGTATTGAATTTGACTAGTTGTCTACTAGCGTATTGTTCTAATATTTTATTCTAACTCTCCCATAGCGGGCCTGCTGGAAGAGATTTTTTAAGAAATAAGCTGTGCCTTTGTAATTGTTCTATTTTACTTCTAGTCTTAGTCCCTCGCACACGGCGAATTTTTTTTTTTAAACGCGTGTTAGTTGCAGTTGCAACGCGCTACTGCATCGCGATTGTATCTATACAAACGCGCGACAGCGTCGGACGACATCGGAGAAAGAACAGAGGGGGGAGGGAGTGTGCCGGACATCAGTGTAACTGCATAGCGACCGAATCTGGTCCCGTGGGCGAGGGCACACAGCTAGCCACAGCTGCGCGTCTGTATCGATGTCTACGCGCGACAGTATCGCGACTGCATCGCTACAAAAGTCGCCGTGGGCGAGGGTACTTATTGATTGCGCACATAAACGATTAATTAATAAAATAAACTAATACGAATATATCTACGTACCTATACTTCCTACAGTAAGACTTGCTGTTTCCCCATGGCCAAATCTGATTCCAATTCTCAATCTGCCAGTTGCACATGCAAACAAACAGAAAAACATACAAATAAGCAAGCGAACTAACTAATTTTATGATATATATTTACATAGTTAACTAATGATAGTGATTATACATACATATATTCGTCACACATTCACACAACGTCATCTAGTCCCAAACTAAGCAGAGCTCGTACTGTGGGCACTAGACAACTGATAAACATACTTATATACTTTTCTTTTGTAAATACATACATATTATACATAGGAACACCCAGACTAAGTCAAACACCTATGTTCATGCACACAAATGTTTGACTTATGCGGGAATCGAACCCGTGCCCTCCCTAATCGCTAAAAGCCTCAACTTACACCAAGGTTCACGGACGTAGCTGTACCTTTGAGAAGGGGGTCCCCAAAAACAGAGCCCTAACTCCAGTAGAGTATATCATTAACAAACAAAACAACACCTGCGACTACGAGTATAACACGCAAGTACAGACGGACACGCTCCACACCAACTAGCGTTGTCTACAAGAGGCGCGCCGCATGTAATTTTTCTGTTGGACAAGTAAGTTAGTTCCCCAAGACCCCCCTTGGATACGTCCGTGCCAAGTTTGTTGGCAAGAGCTATCTTAGCCCTGGCACACAAAAACCTCCAGAAGGAACATAGTGGGTTTTAGTCAGTAAGAGTCTGACACTCCCTCCAGCTGCACACACAGCGGGAGAAAAAATATCCCAAATTCTGTTCTACATAGTTTTTGATAGAAAATCTGGAGCTTTGTAAGTCAAACTTAGGCCTAGACTCGACCAAAGCGGAGAAATTTTAAAACAACTAGCAAATATATTTGACGACCCCGTTGGCGCTATAGTAAAATATTGTCTTAAATACCTGTTAAAAGTCTGTTTAATTTAACATTTTTGTAAAAAAACACCAAAATAATCTAAATTACATTTCACACAGACAAAAGACATGGACGCTTACAACACTTTTACATATAAATACAATCATATCTACACACAGACAGAATAGAGACATAGACATATATATACATACACAAACAATAAACATACACAATTTCATTACTAATATACAACGTGTAACGTTAAATGCGCAAAACCTGAAAATAGTTTGATCAGAATTGTTGTGTATTGAAAAGAGTTTCGTTGTACTGTTTATACTTTATGATATTAGAGTTGTCTTTGAGTTCAGAATAAATGCCGTCATTCTGCGGAGTGCTGTCGACTGCATTGTTTTATTCCAGAACCTTCCTAAGAAATCCTGATATTTAACACTGGCGACGAGGATAATTCGAACAATTTTTCGTACACGTGTGTATCCAAGATGCCGATTGGTAAAATTGAGCCATATGTTATAGGAAGTAACAATTGGGATGCGTATATCAGACGAGTCAACCAATTTATAGCGTTGAATAGCATTGAAGCGCCTTTGAAAGTTGCCGCTCTAGTAACGGTAGTGGGTGCAGAATGCTATGAATTGATGTGTGATTTGTGTGCTCCATCGACCCCGGAGTCGAAATCTTATGATGAACTAGTAAGGTTGGTTAAAGAGCACTTAGAACCAGACCGTTCAGATATTGCTGAGAGGCACATATTTAGACAGAGGATACAAGTACGAGGTGAAAGTGTCAGAGAATATTTACAAGCATTAAAACATTTAGCAAAGACATGTAACTTTGGTACTTGTCTAGAAATATGTCTTAGAGATCAATTTGTGTCCGGACTGGTAGATGAAGACATGAGGTCGAGGATCTTCGCAGAACGAGGAGTAGACTATAAGCGCGCTGTAGAATTGGCGTTGGCGTTGGAGTCGGCGGAGCGGCATGCAGCAACGGCGTGTGCTTCGAGCAGCTCAGCGGCCGTGCAATCAAGCAGCGGTACCACACAGCGTGATGGTGAGAACAACGGCTTGCATCGGATCAGCGCAAATTCTGCTGAAGTTAATTATTCACAGTTGGATAAAGAGGCATTGGCCATAGTTTTTGGGGTTACAAAACATCACCAAATTGACACTTTCACGACTCCCTATGAAGCCAACTAGAGATGAAAATCAAAATAAAGTCAATAAAAGAGAATGTAGCTATTTGCATTTCGTAGAAGAAAATTTTCCAATCAGTTTTAAAGATATTAAAACTGAAACTGTGAAAGATAGTGTGTTAAGTAAAATATATGGCTTCATAATGTACGGGTGGCCAATAGGAAATAATATGAATAAGTATGAAAAAACATATTATGAAAAGAGAGATAACCTACATATTGATCAGGGCTGTATATTGTGGGGTTATAGGATTGTTGTGCCGAAATCGTTAAGACAATTAGTTTTGAATGAAATTCATGATGGTCACCCGGGCATTGTTAAGATGAAACAAATTGCACGTAACTATGTGTGGTGGGATAACATAGATGCAGACATTGAGCGAGTGGCTAGGGAGTGCGTGGCGTGCATACAGTTGCGGCCAGCTCCGCCAGTTGCTCCTCTTCATTCGTGGTCTTGGCCAAATGAACCTTGGTCACGTTTGCATTTAGATTTTCTCGGACCATTTAATAATATGTATTTCCTTGTGTTAATAGATGCTCATTCCAAATGGATTGAAGCAGAAAAAGTTAGCACTACATCAGCGAGCATGGTAATAGGCTGTTTGAGACGGTTATTTGCTCGATTTGGTTTACCGAAACGCATAGTTAGCGATAATGGGCCACCATTTTCATCATCTGAATTTGCTCAATACTTGCAAAGAAATGGTATTAAGCATACTTTAATACCACCTTATCACCCATCTAGCAATGGGGCTGCAGAGAATGCAGTGCGTTCCGTAAAGAGAGTGCTTAAAAAAGCACAATTAGAGAAAGAAGATTATGAAACGGCATTGAATAGATTTCTATTCACGTATAGAAATACAGAACAAAATACAACGAAAGTTGAACCAGCAGTAGCTCTTTTGGGTAGAAGGCTACGGGGACGTCTCGACTTGCTAAGACCGGATACCGCTGAACGGGTGCGTGACAATCAGCTTAGATGTGAATTGGAAGGTACCGAAAGTTGCCGTCCGCTTCGGGTACTCTCGAGAGACGAACCGGTAATGTCACGAGACTACTCTAAGTCCACTAACAAATGGACTGAAGGTGTAGTAGTAGACCGTGAGGGACCAGTAACTTATAAAATTAAAACCAATGGGGGGATCCTTCAAAAGCGCCATATTGACCAATTACAGACGCGTAAATCGAGACATTCATTAAGTAAGGCAGTCGATCGGTCATCGGTAGGTAAAAGTGATGACGATGTTCAATTAGATGACATACGTAATTCAGAAAAGTCTGTGGTCAGGGCAGACTCAGAGGACAAAGATGAGTTCTTTGATTCTATGGGGGAAATAGCGGGTGATAGTGCTAGTACTAATACTCGCGTTCGTAGGCAGGCTGCATTACGCTGCGAGGAAATGTTTAAGACGTTAAAATAAAACTTATTTTTTATACATACATGTTATTTTATATGTTATAGTATTTGTGTTGTTATCTTAAGTTTATGTTGTTTTTTACTTCAGTTATAGTATGTCCAAGTTGGGGAGGAAAAGTGTTGTGTATTGAAAAGAGTTTCGTTGTACTGTTTATACTTTATGATATTAGAGTTGTCTTTGAGTTCAGAATAAATGCCGTCATTCTGCGGAGTGCTGTCGACTGCATTGTTTTATTCCAGAACCTTCCTAAGAAATCCTGATATTTAACAAGAATAACGAGCAGTATCAATTAAATCACTTTTTAATATAGGTCACATTAAAAAAAAAATCTTCATTTAAAATGTTGTCCTGTCTGTTAAATTGTAGGTCAAGCCATTAGCTGCTCAAACCCAATAAAATAGGTAAACAAACACAAATTGTTGTTAACTAATTTAATTTTTCCCATCCGCTGGACAATAATAGCTCTTATTTCAATGCCAATACGAATCTTCCATGCAGTAAATACCATGAATTATTTAAAGTGAACAATATTTTTTTCTCTGCAATAGGTCAATTACATTAAAGGCGTGTCTGAGGTTTTGCATATTTAATGTTACACGTTGTATAGAGACATACACGGTGTCAGGGACAGCCCTCCGCAGACTAAATAAAATAAAATAAAAACACCCAGTATAAATAAAATAAAAATTACATACACCTACATTGTTCCTAAATTATAAATATTAAAAACTATAAGTAATACAAGAATTTACATTAAAAAAAACTAAAATGCGTCGAAAAATTCATCCCCATCGCTGTCTACTGGGAGCGTGCCTAAGGCTGGCGGCATTGCCACGTTGTATGGCAATGCTTATTCTCTGACCAAAGTAATAGCCAGCCCTTGGGTCACGGGTAGCGTCAACCAGCCGCTTAGATAGCTCGTTATAAATTAAGTTGTATTATATAAATCGTACATATAGTAAAGAACTTAAAATGTGTGCTACAACTGGTAACGGAAAATTCAAGTATATGTATTTGGGAGCACGGTAGTGTCCCCGCCAAGTCGAGCCGAGACGGGCGAAGTTTTTTTCTTAAGTCTAACAAAAATAGTGCACCCTTTTTCAAACATGATCCTTAGCATGTACTAGATGACCTGTAAAAATATGGTGCACTAGTTTTGTTAGACCTTGTAAATAAAAAAAAAATGACCGTGCATATTGGGTGACTGGTAATTAGTGACCGATATTTAAACACGTGATTGTACTCATGATTACAAACAACTTTTCCAAAGAAACTTTTGTTTATTATTATTATAGCAAAATTACTGACAACGCGGGCGCGGGGCCTTGCCGCTAACAGCTGATAGGGCGACGGCGCGCCGTAATGATAAAAAAAAATAACAAAAAAAGTTTCTTCGGGAAAGTTGTTCACGTGATTAAATATCCGTCACTAATTACCAGTCACCCTATATATATAAAAAAAAAAAAACATTTTATATTTGAATTTATCATACCCTGTCGAGGCACCCACCTTAAAACGTAAGGCCCCAGAAGAAACAAAAGCGGGTTTCAGTCATTAAGAGTCTGACACTCCCTCCAGCTGCACACACAGCGAGAGGGGTCATTTGATGATTTCCCACAAAAAAAATAAAGGTATCTAAAATATCTATTCTATAATCAAATGATATTACCGACCACAATAATCCATCAACAAGCCTTAACCTTAGTCTCCTACTTATAAAACAGGGTCTTAAAAAGTACCGGCTTTAGTACTAGACATAGACAAGACAAGAAACTTTATTTATTATGGTACTTTAGGTACCAACTTAAGTATTTGCAGGTGTCATGCAAAAAGTAAGCATTTACTAAGCGAATAAAAATTTATGTATTTAGCAGAAAATAAATCGAAAATTATGTAGATGAGTAGGTCAAAAATAAAATACTTTATCATATATTATCATCTCCATCATCTCCCGAGCCTTTTCCCAACTATGTTGAGGTCGGCGACCGGCGTCCAATCATACCAGTGTTTTACAAGGAGCGCCTATCTGACCTCCTCAACCCAGTTACCCGGGCAACCCAATACCTAGTTACTTGTTTCTGACTACCCGTAACGACTGCCAAGGATGTCCAATGCCAGCCGGGGCCTACAGTTTAACGTGCCGTCCGAAACACAGTCATTGGTGTCCAAGATATACTTAGAAAGTACATACAAACTTAGAAAAGTTGCATTGGTACTTGCCTGACCTAGAATCGAACCCACGCCCTCATACTTGAGAGGTTGGCTCTTTAACCACTAGGCCACCACGACTTTACTTTATAGTATACAGTATCGTAAAAGGCTCGGGAGATGATGATGCTAGTCTCAACAATACGTGTCACCATCGTTGGCAAGCTTACTGTGTCACACAAGCATCTTTGCCAATTCTTGCAAAATAATGAGAACAATGCCAAAAAGACTTCCACTCACGGACGTAGTTATAGCTTTGATAAGATCCCCAAAAAACAGAGCCCTAACTCCAGTAGAGTATATCATTAGCAAACAAAACAATGCCTGCGACTACGAGTATAACACGCAAGTACAGACGGACACGCTCCACACCAACTAACGTTGTCTACAAGAGGCGCGGCGCATGGATTTTTTTCTGTTGGACAAGTAAGATAGATATAAATGGGGGGTGGGGTCAGACTCCCTCACTTTTAGGCATTAATTTTACTTAGAAGTGACGTCACAAGGATCAAGAAGGTCAGAAAAGACAATCTCATTTTTTATAAAAAATGTGTTGACGTGTAAAAGTGTTGATTTCAACCTATTTGCAAAATAAATATCATTTATCATTTCAATGTAAAATGTCGCTTAGTAAATGCTTTTATACTTAAATAAAAGGTATTTGTTATAGATAGATCAAGTTATTTTTAATATATTAACCTTTTGACCGCCACAGTCACGTATAGACGACAAGTCAAAAAGTGCCCAGCACGCCACGGTCACGACTACATGACAGACTTTTAAAGTTCAAAATTAATAGTCAGTTTCAATCGATATAATTCCGAACTCACTACTATATTGTAGGTATTTATGGATGAATTCTTAGCTTGGCGTTGAGGGCACGTCTTTTTGACGTGGCTGTCAAAATATTACAGATCTATAATTAAAATAATAATGGAAATTTTAATCTAAAATAGTGAAATGTAATGTCAAACCTGCTGTCATATGGTAGATGTTCGCTCTCAAACCTAAAATGATACATAAAACATGATTTTAATGACAATGCAAAGCAACTAGAAAAACAGTTTTTTTTTGCAATCACTGTTAGCTAATACAGTTTGAAGCAACAATATTTCTTATTTCTCTTGCTTTTTCTGCGATATCTAAATGTTTTTAAATTATTTTGCAACTCTAAATTAATGATTAAGAAAAATCCAATCAGCGATTAAAAATGGCGCCAAAAAAATGTGCAATTTAAATTATTTGACAATGGTACTGTCAAAAAAAAATTGTCTTTGCTAATTGGATAGTTGACTAGGTCAAAAATAAAATACTTTATCATTACTAATTTTGTAAAGCATCTTAAAATATTGTCAGTTTAATTTATCGTTTTGAACCGAAAATGGTTTTCTTTGCTTTTTTTTGTTAAATCGAAATAAGTATACGGTGTGATGTGAAAAATCTGTTACGTCATAGGTTGCGTTTTCATACAAATTACATAGAGAGTAACTGTTTTTGACAGTTCTATAAAAGTATTGAATTTGACTAGTTGTCAACTAGCGTATTGCTTTATTACTGCTAGTAATAAGTATGTTACTAGTTAAAATGTTATTTATAATTCTTTTTTTATACATTTATTTAGATATGTACATATATGAGAGCGACACTTCATAGTGATTTTATAAGCAATCGCATGTAGTTTTTGCAAATGAATGCTTCAAAGTATTTAGCTAACAATAACGCAAGCAGTGATACCAATCAGTGGCGTAGCTAGGTGGGGGCAGCCCCCACCGGGTGTCACTCGCTTGGAGGTGACACTCGGAGTATACTGAAACCAATATTCCACAGGAGCGTTCTCAGAACCGACCTTGTGGAACACCGCACAACATCTCTCGCCAGTTGCACTCCGCGTGTCACTCTCAAGCGCGGACAAAACTCCCTCCAGCTGCACGCACAGTGGAGGGTCATTTGGTGGTCATAAAAAACGGGCTGACATCTGACAGTCAACATCAGTAGTAAATGAAAAATTTGTGTAACAAAACTAGTGCACCATATTTTTACAGATCATATAGTACATGTTAAGGATCATGTTTACCACAAAAAAAGTTGAATGACCTAGGGGTCAACGATCGAGCGCCTTCATAGAGACCGGCCTTATCCGTACAATTTGGCGACTGAGATGATAAATTTAATAAAATATGTTATCATTTTTATGACTTTTTTTGTGGTAAACATGATCCTTAGCATGTACTAGATGACCTGTAAAAATATGGTGCACTAGTTTTGTTACACCGTATATTGTATACGATACAAATTTTTGGGGTGACACGCTACAATATCCGCACCGAGTGTCACCCATACTAGCTACGCCACTGTTACCAAGACAACAACAATAAAAACAAAAGTACCCGATGGCATTCCCCTTTATAACTTCGGAGTGTGCTTCGAACATTTCTTTAATTTTCTGTTCGTCATATACATCTTGAGAATTCTTCCATCTCCGTCCACCAGGTAGAACGACAGCCATCCGTTCTTCAGGGTCTAAGGGTCCGAAGACACGTTTCGGCTTCGCTGACCGCGGCGTTGGATGCTGTTTGACTAATCTCGATTCGTGTTCTATTCTTGCTTGCTCCTAGATTTTTTGAGTTAAGAGTGGAAGGTTAATTTAAGTAATTAGCGACTAGACTAATTGTCGTCTAGTACGACTGTTCTCTCTAAGGAGATCAGCCAGATGTGCAGGACATATTATAGTGCACGCACATTAGCGCGGACACAGGTGCACTCTCTATTCCCTCAGGTCGGCAATCCGACACGACTGGAGAGAGATCACAAGCAGCAGGCTTAGCATGGCAACCGTAGAAACAAGCTTTGTTTACCGGAGAATGGACATAATGACAGAAAAGTGACAGATTGACGTAAGATTTCTTTTGTCATTTTTTGAAGTCATATTTCTTTTCTTCGATCGACATAAATCTACAAGAGATTATATGCGAGTTGACAGGTCGCGCCATGCTCGGGCAGAAGACATGTTGACATTGACAGAAAGAGCTTTGTCTTTTCTTAATAGAATAGATATAAAATCGCCAAGCTAAGCCTGTGGACCGAATATTTATAACCTTTCTGAAGGTTCTCTCCGATACGGGAATTAAACTAACCCCAGTATAAGTTCGTGTGATACCATTTTTTTGTCGCTAGGAAAAGATGTTATTACTCATCCCCTTCCCGTTGGGGGATGAGAGGGGTATATGGGACGCCTCTGTAGAGAGAGTCTTTCCCGGTATACCTACTAAAAATACCCAGCGACGCTCCGACCTCACCTGAGTATAGGCCTGAGATCTATATAGCGCCCAGTTCCCTACCGGTGAGTTCTTGTAATATCTAGATCAATGTCGATCATCGTCGTCAAAGTTAACAATCGGAATCTGACACGACCGGAGAGAGATCAGGCATAGAACCACCATGTCTTCTCTCTACAATAAAACTTGTGGCGCATAAAATTCACTATTAAAGTTATTTCTGTAAATTTTTGCTTATTCTATGAATCTAAGGGTTGAACTACATCTGGCAGCACGGAATCGCATTTGTTCCGTCTGTGCTACCACGTGCTGCAGTATGCTGCCGCATGCGAACGCGCGCTGTCGAATTCCGCAGATAAAAAAGGCGATCGCACGCGTAGCAAGTGATCGGCGATGAAAGGATGCGTTAGCATGCTATCGCGCGCTTCAGCGTTCCGGAGTCTCTTGCCGACCATTACATTTTGTCCGTGAAGCCGATCGCCTCGAGGATTCCGCCGCGTGCTATCGCATTATGCTTTCTGTCTCGGTCTAGCAAATGGCAGTTCTAAGCGACAGAAAGAGAAAGGGCGACGGAAAAGGCGATTCCGTGCTGCCAGATGTAGTTCAACCCTAAGTGTTCAGTTTTACTTGATAAATATTTGCTATATTTATTACTACAATCTTACCTTTCTCTGCTTCTCATTCCTTATCTCCTCCTCTGTCATCCTCATGTTCTCTTGTTGCATTTGTTGCATTTGTTGCATCTGCTGTTGCTGTTGCTGTTGCATCTGTTGCTGTTGCTGTTGTTCCACTTTATCTTCTCTCACTTCCTCGATCGTCATCTTCGGCGCTTCGTCTTGGGTTGTTTCATTGGCATCAGGTTCGTTCACCTCTTGTATGGTCTGCATTTCATGGGTTTCTGGGGACATCAAAGGTATTAAGTTAATCTATAAGGTGTAACAAAACTAGTGCACCATATTTTTACAGGTCATCTAGTACATGCTAAGGATCATGTTTACCATAAAGAAAGTCATGAAAACAACAACATGTTTTGTTAAATTTTGTCATCACAGTCGCCAAATTGTACGCATAACGCCGATATCTATAAAGGCGCTCATCATCACCACAGCCCTTTTTTTATCGTCCCACTGCTGGGCACAGGCCTCCAGAAGGATTAAGCGATAATCACTACGCTAGCCCAACGCCGGTTGGTGAATTCAGACTTTAAAGTCCAGGTTTCTTCGAGACGTTTTCCTTCACCTTTAATCAGTCATTGGTGTCCAAGATAAACTTAGAAAGTACGTATAACTTAGTCAAGTTACATTGGTACTTGCCTGACCTGGAATCGAACTCGCATGTTCATACTCGAGAGACTGGTGCTTTAACCACTAGGCCACCACGACTTCAAAAGGCGCTCGATCGTTGACAAATATAGTATAGTAATAGATAAAGTACAAACCTTCAGATTGTTGGTAGTTCTGGGATTCCTGGTGAGCCTCCTGGAAATAACGGCAAGGCATGTTACAGTTGAACAGATAGATGGAAATAACTTACATTATAATGCCCCAACTAGACCTGATGGGGCTACGGGATTGTTCGCAAGAGTTACCACGGCCCTGACATGCAAAGGGCTCGAAGAAAAGAAGGAACAAATGTTGGTTTTAGTCAGAAAAAGTCTGACACTCCCTCCAGCTGCGCCAGGTTAGCGTATCTAACAGTTAGCATACTATGAACGACTGTCTACATCCTCAACACGATACCCCATGGTAAGATGGTTGTCAGACGTCAGCTTCTGACTACCCGTAACGACTGCCAAAGATGTACAAATGACAGCCGGGACCTACAGTTTAACGTGCCTTTCGAAACACGGAGGAACTCGTCATGACAAGATGGTCACCCAAACTCAAACCCAAACAACTAAATTGGTGGATCCCGACTGAACCGGGGTATCGGGTTGCCCAGGTAAGTGGGTTGAGGCGGTCAGACAGGCAGTCGCTCCATGTAAAACACTGGTACTCAGCTGCTTCCGCTTAAGACTAGAAGCTGACCCCAACATAGCTTGTGAAAAGGCTAGGCAGAAGATTCTTGTTATACCTGATGGCTCATCTTGCTGAGCTGCTTGGAGACCAGCTCTAGAGATTGCTGGATGACTTCAGGCAGCTGGGCTAAGGCTGCGAGCTGGGCTCGCATCTGCGCAAGTTGTTGGTCCAAGCTCGCGTTAGGATCTGGAAGAGGAAGCAAGATATTCAGCTTAAATTATTGAGAAATAAGAATTATAGACATAAGAATTTGAAGAAAATATCGCCCAAGTGAGATTGATGGATAATTTTGAAAATATACCTAGCTGTGATAGAAAAATTCTTACTTATATTTTAAGTACTAAATCAACTCTCTATGTCGCGCTTACACGCAAAAACTACTGAACCGATTTAAATAAATTTGATTATACCTGAGAAAGGACATAGGATACGTTTTATCCAGTTGCGCGAAGTTGGTACGTGCAACAGCTAATCCTACTAATATTATAAATGCAAAAGTAACTCTGTCATGCTATCGCGCCAAAACTACTGATCCGATTTAAATAAAATTTTGGAGACACATAGTCTAGAATCTAAGAAGCTGCTCTGCTAAGAGCTGTCCCCAGCGGTTTCACCCGCATCTTTGGTTACTGCTCGGCTCCGTGTGTCTTAGCGTGATGGTATATAGCCTATAGCCTTCCTCGATAAATGGGCTATCTAACACTGAAAGAATTTTTCAAATCGAACCAGTAGTTCCTGAGATTAGCGCGTTCAAACAAACAAACAAACTCTTCAGCTTTATAATATTAGTATAGATAAAAACTAGATTTGTATCTACTTACCAACCATACTCTGCACGCTCCTCACAAGCTGCTCAGCCATCCTGTTCTCCATATCTTCTTTAGTCTCTGTCTTCTCTATCTCCTGTTCTTCTTGTGGCGCTACTTCTTCTGGCACTTCTTCAATCGGTTCGGGGTCAGCCTCTTCCACTAATATTGGCGGTGGCGTCGGTTCTCTTGGTGGGGGGAGAGGTATACCTGTGGAGAGGGACTCAGATTCACAAAGATACATTATTGTTTTAATAGGATTGGTAATTTAAACAGTGGATGTTAGAATAAGAATAAAAAAATTGAATTTTTTGAAACATTAACTTGTATATTCGTCATTTTATCAAATTGCTTAGTTTGGAAGCTTTGTTAAGAGGAGCTCGTGGCTAAGTAACAGCCGCACTGATCGATCATAAGGTTAAGCAACGCTTGGCGCGCTCGGTCCGTGGATACGTGACCAACTCGTCATGATGAGTTCCTCCGTGTTTCGGAAGGCACGTTAAATTGGTGGGTCCCGGCTGTCATTTGTACATATTTGGCAGTCGTTACGGGTAGTCAGAAGCCAGAAAGTGAGACACTAGTCTTACCATTAGGTATCGGGTTAAGATAAAAAGTCATTTATTCAAAGTAGCCTGAAAATCAATACTTTTTGAAGGTCAATTCTACTAAAGATAGCCCCTAAATCGTTCACCCTTCACAACTTGCTATGTGTTATCGCTGGCAAGAAGAAATGGTGGAACAAACTCCCAAGCAAGTTTGCTCGTATAACTGGGTTGAGGAGATCAGATTAGCAGTCGCTCCATGTAGCACACTATTACTCAGCTGCATCCAGTTAGACTGGAAGCCGACCCCAACATAGCTTGGGAATAGTCCAGACAGATGATGATGTATTCTATATCTATACAAACTTACCGCTGTCTTCAAGGTCAGGGACCTCACTTTCCTTCAAGGGGTCTACTGCCTCCAAAAACTCTGGTACTTCAGGTATTAGTATAGGTTCCTCAGGCTCGACTGGAGGGAGCGAGGCTTCTGTGTTAGCTCTTTCCTCCCACGGCAGAGGTCCAGTTTCGAAGTCCTGAAGAAAGTGATGAGGATGGTGATGAAGGAATTTACAAAAGTGATGTTTTTGATGTGTTGTGTGATGATCAGTGATTCCTTAGTGTTTTTTGTAATAAATATCATGTATATGTTAATGCCCTATAAGTATAACTCTTAATACATATAAATTATGTGTCACGTTGTTTGTGCGCGATGGACTTCTAAACTACTTAACTACTTTTAATCAAATTCGCACACCGTGTGCAGTTTGATCCAACTTGAAATATAGGATAGCTTACATCTTAATTTATGGTCGTAATATTGTTTTATTGCAAATTACTTTTATTTATTTTATTTATTTATTTTTCAACAAAAACTTACACTATTATTACAGACTTCGCCTATAGGTAGTTATGTTCCAAAGAACACACAAACACTAAAGCATATAAAGCTAAGTGCTTTCAATTTGAGACGTCACACAATATGCAGCGCGAGTGAATTCATTCATAGTACAGTGGAAGAGGTATCTGTCTATTATTATAACAAGAACCTTAACCACAGCAACGAGTGTCCGGGTCTGCTAGTATAAGAGTAAATTTGTAAGCATATAGTTAGTTTACTTTGTAATAAATAACCATTTGGCTAAGAACCACTGAAATTCAGATAAAGGCGCACTGTTACAAGCAGTGTGTCATAATTTTAATGGTGATATTTCTGAAATTACAAATACTAACTGAAACGACGATATATGTATACTATTCAATTTAAAAAAAATACTGAGTGACAGACAAACACAAATGTTTAAATTCGAAATTAAATAAACTGCAAATCAAATGAATATATTCAATGCTATAATGAGCGATGACCCATTTTTTTAACAATGTGTCAATGATCAATAATAAAATAGACTGGAACGATTTTCCAATAAAATATTTACAAAGAGAAAAAATAAATTTGAAATTGATTAGAATTGAGAATATTCATTTATTTGTTTTCATTAAAAGTAAAAACATACATTATTAATTAATAATAAAGGCAGTAAAGGGCTGATAATTAAAATAACTACTTTAATAATTAAAATTGAAAAAAGTATTCAATCATTTAACAATCCAAGAAAGTTAGGAATTATTTCCAAAAGACAATTTGCTAACTATAACGTTGGCACAAAATATATTTCTATAAATAAATTTCAATAAAATAATTTAAAATACCTACAGTGGATTAGATTAATCATTATTAGTAAAAGTAAGATAAAATACATAATAAAACAGAAAATTAATAGAGAAATAACAAATGTTAGACAAACAAACGAATCTATACCTCTGGTTTATAATCGGGAGCAACCTTAGGCTTAGCTTGTTTCACTATTTTTACTTTATACGGTTCCTGTAAAGAAAAAGAAACAACATTTGAAATTATTTTGTTACACCATATTAACAAAGATCATCCATATAAGTATATGAATATAGCACGTTGAAATTTTAGATCTTCGAAACGCTTTTTATCAAATACCAATCAGCTTGATTAATCGCAATATACCAACGGATATTCATAAATTTAATTACGAAGTTGCAGTTATAATTCACAGTGACAATTTTATTTAGTTGTTATATAAATTCACTTTAAAATAATCATTAGATACATCAAAAAATAAAATTATTAATTGTTGTCTATATCGATGACATTGCTGTCACAATTAATACTCAAAATAATTACGTAATAGACCTAGTTAAAAATAGGAATTCTATAAAACCATTCTATTCTACTTAAATTTGAAAATAATTATACCCATATAATAAAAACTATAACGAAGATTAAACCAATTAAGAAGTACGCGACACACATTATCAAAAAATTTCGAAAAATGCTATCAAGAAACTCACTATTGACAACACTATATCCCGAACGACTGACCGCTTGAAAACCCGAATAAAAACTAAATTATTATATTCCCTATCTGTTTAAAGAACATTGAGATTATGCCAAAATTCCGAACCACCGATGAGAGGAAATTTATAACAAAGCAAATGTCAATACGGAAGATTTTATTTATAGCAAAGTATTTAATGCTATACTTGGCCCTGACGACATAGCATCAACCAATCATATGCGGAAGCATGTCAATATCATTGATTTAGATCATGAAGTTGAACCAGACACGTCAATAGTATTGAGATCAAAGAAAATCTGACAAAACAGATCGATATATTACTATAAAAAATCCTTGTACTGTCGATTAAAGATCTTTTGAATGATAAATATCGGTGTTGCTTTGGTATAGATCAAATGTGTGTTTATATTATCTTTTGTTAAATCGATTTGCAGCTAAATGAAGCTCGTTTGTTACTTTAGTTGGCAGATTTTCAGCGTAATTACCCGTAACGACTCTCTCTAAGACCGAGTCGAGGGGTTAATGATCATACTAACAGCCAGTACCCACAGCAGTCCAGTTTTGCAGGACAGGCAAAAAAATCACGTTTGTTGTATGGGAGCCCCCCAAAATATTTATTTTATTCTAGTTTTCATTCATTATAGGGGCAACAGAAATACACCATCTGTGAAAATTTCAACTCTCTAACTATCACGGTTCAAGAGATACAGCCTGGTGACAGACGGACGGACAAAGGAGCGAAAACAATAGGGTTCCGTTTTACCCTTTGGGTACGGAACCCTAAAAACCAGCCTTCAGATCACTTGCAGTATCAACGAGCCGCTTTCCTACATCTTTAAAAACAATATGATCATTTAGAAGGCAGACAAATACACTTACCGCGACAACTTCCTCATCCTGCGTCCATCCCTGATACCCGAACTTCGCTTTAGGCACCGGCCTCTTCGGCTTCTGCAAGAACGTTGTCCATCTCTTTTCCTCCTTCTTCTTCTGTTCTTCTTTCTCCCTCTTCATCTCCTCATTCAAAGCCTTCAGTACTTCAGAGTCTTTTAAAGACCCGATCATTGGTTTTATCGTTTGGAAGTCGACACTGGAATCGTCGGTTCGATGCATATGTGATGAGAGTACCCGAGAGAGGCTGTTTCAACCATTTTGGAAATAATTGTATGTATTAGTGTTAGTTTTGGTGTTTCTTGTATGTTTTTATGTATGTCGCTAAGTCGAGATACTAAATTTGTTTCTCTTTCTCATATTATAATACTAGCTGTTGCCCGCGACGTCGTCCGCGTGGGCAATAGGTGATTAAACTCCCCCCCCCCCCCACCAGTAAGTGGTCGCGTGATAATATGTAGCCTATATGTTGACCCGACCTCTTAGTTATATTCATGCCAAATTTGAAGTAAATCCATGCAGTACTTTTTGAGATTATCCCGGACATACATACAGACAAACAGACAAAAATTCTAAAAACTATATTTTTGGCATTGATATCGATTGTAGATCACGCCCCAATTATTCTTTTAGAAAAATATTCAATGTACAGTTTTGACTTTTCTACGATTTTATTATATGTATAGATGTAGTCTATGACAATTTCAATAAATATCATGACAAATGAAACAAATGACAAATTTTAATATGACGGTGAGAATAATGAAAACTGTGAATGTATTTTATGTATGTATATGTAATAGGGTATTTGACTGTGTTTGATTTTGTACAAAATTTTTAACAAAACAAATAAACACACGCACTAGGAACATATTTCTAAAAACAGCGTCAAAATTGGTTGATAAATGGAGCAGCAATCAACATTTTTATATTCGTATGATGAAGAGTGGGATCACAGTGGGGACATCTTGCTATCTCTTTTGCACATGCGTAATCAAATAGCGTTGACGTCACAAGCTTGTATGTGCATCCTTTTTCTGTTATTTAACTACTAGCTTCCGCCAGCGGTTTCACCCGCTTTCTGAGGGAAGTACTTTCCATACCCGGATAAAAAGTAACCTATATGTTATTCTGATGTATAAGCTATATTGTGGTAAAGTTTCATTCAAATCCATTCAGTAGTTTTTACGTGAAAGAGTAACAAACATCCATACATCCATACTTTCGCCTTTATAATAGTAGTAGGATTTGACTTTTGAAAGGTTTATAAATTACTTATTTCTCAACGGATTCCAAAAATTATTTCTGATTTTGGTTTTTTAAAATGTTACTTTTGATATGAATAATAAAAAAAAAAGAGTCAAATACCCTATTTATAATGTACGTAATATTTTACAAAATGGTTGAAATCGCAACAATCATGGTGACAATGACAGTAATGAATTACAAAATCATTATTTACAAGTAGAAGCCAGAATCAATGGAGATTATGTTGACATTTATTAAATGTGTAATCACAAAATTGTCTTTAATATTGAGAATGAGTACTTTAACATAATTATTGTAATTTGTATATTAATGTTAATTTATTCTGGCTTCAACCTAAGTATTACCCCTTTGACCGCCACGTCAAAAAAAGAAAGACGTGCCCTCAGCGCCAAGCTAAGAATTCATCCATAAATACCTACAATATAGTAGTGAGTTCTGGATTATATCGATTGCAACTGACTATTAATTTTGAACTTTAAAAGTCTGTCATGTAGTCGTAACTGGGCACTTTTTGGCTTGTCGTCTATACGTGACTGTGGCGGTCAACAGGTATAAAAGGTCAATGTATGATTGACTAAAGTTTAATCAAATGATCCTTACCCCATAACGTGCGCCTCTCTCAACATTTCCGCTTCTCCGGAAATAAGCGTAGCTATTTTTTCCTCCGATATGCCTGGTTTACCAAGTTCTTCTACAAAAAGTAATTATTTACATTAATATTAAATATACCGTTTATAGTCTTACTTATATAGTAAACACCTCGTTGGTCCAGTAGTCGCATAGCACGACTGCTGTGCACGGGGTCTCAGGCCGAAATCGCTTTGTGGATTTTCAATGACCCATAAAGCCATTCGCAATTTGGAAATGAGCACGTAAATGTCGGTTCTGCACCTGATCTCTCTCCGGTCGTGTCGGATTGCCTTCCCATCAGACTATCAGACATTTTTGTACACTCAAACTCAAAATCATTTATTCAAACTTGGCTGTAAAACAGCACAATTTGAACGTCAAAAAATACAAAAGACAGCCCCCAAAACGTCCACCCTTCACATAGACACAGGTGCACTCTCTATTCCCTCACTCTCATAGTCCGATGGGACGGCAATCCAATTATGTATTATAAAATAAAATTTGTGTAAAATATTTGTAGTTTATCAGTGGTATTGGCACCCATAACACAAGCTAATCAATAGCTTACCTTGGGGGTAACCGACCGTGTGTGAGAAAGGTGTCCCTATATGTATTATAATATATTTGAAGATGTACTTACTAGCGACTTCCTCATCCATCACGGGGGTTTCCAAGCCATCAACAATCCCTTGGATGGTGCCAATCAGCTCACCCGTCTCCGTCATGTACGGAGATCCTCTCGGGTCTTGGGGTACCACGGGCTCCTATAGAAAAAAAGTTTTTCATAACTGTGCAAAAATCGTGACTTTTAGGGACCTGTCTAAGGATATCAGCAGGCTTCGTAGGACATATTATAGTGCACGCACATTCGCGCAGACACAGGTGCACTCTCTATTCCCTTACTCTCATAGTCCGATGGGACGGCAATCCGACACGACCGGAGAGAGATCAGGCGCAGGACCGACATTTACGTGCTCTCCGATGCACGGGTGTATCAATCACCAACTTTCGGACTCCGGGCTGCTTTATGACTCTTACAAAGCAATTCCAGCCTGACCCGGGAATCGAACCCGTGCACAGTAGTCGTCCTATGCGACTACTAGACCAACGAGTACTTGGGTATTATTTTTTCGTGGGAAATCATCAAATTAAAGACCCACTGAAGGTGCAATTGGAGGGAGTGTCATACTCTTACTGACTAAAACCCACTATGTTCTTTCTGGAGGTTCCTGTTTGCTAGGGCTGCGGTAACTCTTACGAACAACCTGCAGCCCCGGCAGACCTTGGCTTTAGAGCCTCCTCCGATATTGTAGGAGACCTGCGTTCAGCTACAGCTTCATACGATGAAAAATCATGACGAACAATAAACTAAGCTTGAACACCAATGACTGTGTTTCGGATGGCACGTTAAACTGTAGGTCCCGGCTGTCATTGAACATTCTTGGCA
Organism: Heliothis peltigera; assembly: GCA_958496145.1. Lineage (NCBI taxonomy): Eukaryota > Metazoa > Arthropoda > Insecta > Lepidoptera > Noctuidae > Heliothis > Heliothis peltigera. The sequence continues at coordinate 4,423,803 of OY292351.1, forward strand.
GTCGTTACAGGTAGTCAGAAGCCAGTAAGTCTGACGCCAGTCTAACCAAGGGGTTGCCTGGGTAACTGGGTTGAGGAGGTCAGATAGGCAGTCACTCCTTGTAAAACACTGGTACTCAGCCGAAACCGGATAGACTGGAAGCCGACCCCAACATTGTTGGGAAAAGGCTCGGGAGATGATGATGATGAACCATAAACTAAGCTGTACTCACCTCAACAAAAGGATATTGATAGGTCTGTCTCTGAATATTGTGAGGATCAAAAACAACTGGGCGAAATCCTAATAAAGGATCAGGTTTTTCCGAAGGCTCTGTGCTTACAGGTTGCTGTACTGGTATTTCAATTCTTGTCTGTAGCAATTCTTCTGGTTGTTTCACATTTTCAACGGGTGTTGGAGGCACTGGATCAAGAATAACAGGTACAGGATCTGCCACAGGCTCTGAAGCTACTGGTATATCAACACGAATACTTTCTTTCTTTTCAACGTCAGCTAGCTTATCATCAAGAATTTCCACTTCAACAATTTTAATATCATTCTCAAATTTTACTGCCTTTTCTTTTGGTTTTTCATCGTTTGCTACTATTGGTTCGGTTTCGAGTTTAACATCAATGTCTAGGCTTTGTTTTCTAATTTCTTTATCATCAATTTCTGTTACTATTCCGTGAGTTTCATTTTCAGCTGGTTTTGGAGTTTGAGTATCAGTAATCGAAACTAAAGCGTTACATTGTTCCATGATTTCATCGATTTTCGTATCGATTTCTTCAAAACCGTTCTGTATGCTTTCTGTTTTCACTTCTTTGGTATAAGATTCTTTGTAGCTCTTACTTATCTTTTCTTCTTTAAACTCTTGTGTTCTTACTTCTTTTTTAGTGTCTATGCCCACTTCTTCTTTGTATTCTTCGATGCTTTTGATGGTTTCGTCTATGGCTGATGCGAGGAGAGATGATTTCCTCTCGATTTCTCTTATCTCCTCCTGTAGTCATATTGTTTGAATTAATATTAATATAAAGAAGAAAGTGTCGTTAGAAAAATCTTTAATCATATTATTTTTCATTAATAATTGATTGATATATGGTAAATTCACAGTGATATAAATCATACAGGTTCAGACGCCAGCACATCAAGCTACCCGAAACTGTAAAATTTTCCCAATCAATTATAATGCTTCAGCGATAAAGTTGAAATTCTATTAAGGAAATTTGACAGATTGTAGTAGCTTGATGTACAGGCGTCGGTACAAAAACAGTGAGATATAATCATGAGCTGTTTTGAAAAATGTCTATGTATATTACAAAATAAAAAACTGACATTATGTTTCAATTAATACTGTATAAGGTGAAAGTATTTGAATTTTATTCTTGATAAAATACAATAGGGATGCGGACTAGGTCATAAATAAAATATTTTATCATATTCATTTTGTAGAGCATCTTAAAATAATGTCAGTTTAATTTATCGTTTTGAATCGAAACCTGTTTTTATTTTTTTATTGATAATTTAATCGAAATAAGTATACGGCTTGATGCGAAAAATCTGTGACGTCATATGTGGTGTTTCCATACAAATTTCATAGAAAGTAACCGTTTTTGACAGTTCTAAAAAAGTATTGAATTTGACTTGTTGTCCGCATCCCTATTGTGTGTGTTTGAGTGTGTCATTCCACGAACAGTTTGGTGCTACTTTTGACCCTTCTATAACTAAAATTTCTTTAATGTAAACTCGGTATGAAACTCTATTTCTTTGCTTTTATAAGAAATGTAAGATCTTAAAGTAGTTTAGATTTGACTTGGCTAGTTTTCAACATTTTAATTTTGATAAAAACTTACCTCCAAGCCATGTCAAATCTAACCTTAAATTTAATCTAAAAAAAAAAATATCAATGATATGTTTCACATCCAAAATCAATGTCAAAATGCTTCGTACAATGCGATTCACTGATCGTAAGTTCTTTTTCACATACCTTCGAAATTTCAGGGTTATCCGCACCACCAAACAAACCAGGTTTCCTATAAACCGGTCTAATACCTCCACCTCTTAGACCGGGCTTAATATACACTGGCCTAATCGCCCCACCTTTTAGACCGGGTTTAGAATACACTGGTTTAAACCCACCACCATTTAGAACCGGCTTTGTAAACACTGGTGATTGGGTTTTGTCTGCTGGTGGGGTGGGCAAAGGTGGGTCATATACCACTCTTTCTATTGTCGTTTCAATGTGAGGTATAAGATTTTTTTTTACGATATGTGGGTCTTCGTCTTCAGGAGTTGGTGTACTATCCCTTGGTACCGGAGTGGCGCTCCTACTTTTAGGTAAAGGCAAGGATAATTTGAAGACATACTCATCGGTTAGTGGAGTGGGGGGGACGGTAGATGGAGTGGGAGTATCTATAGTACTAGGAGGACTTTGGAATGAAGTCTGTCTATCCAAATCTGTTCTTAAAGATAATTTTCTGTCGACTGATTTGGCTGTGAATGACGCTTCTTGGATTTCAGAACTCTGGCTTACAGACTCGGCTTTCTGTGAAACTTTTGATTCTGTTTTAAGCGCAGATGCTTCGCTTTGGGAAGTAACTTCGCTGATTTGAGATGATGCATCTATTTCAGATTCCCTTTTAGCAGATTTTGAACTTTTTTCAGTTATAGATGACGTTGCACTGACTTCTTTAGCTTCATCGATAGCGATTTGATCGCCTACAGCAACTTTGCTTATAACTGATTTCGATATCAATTCCGACACATCCTCTACTTCAATTATTTCAGGTGATAGAACGCTGTCAACAGGAACTATTTTGACTATTTTAAGGGCAGCAGATTCATCGCTTACTGTCTTTCTTTCTTTAGGTTTTAACTTAATAGTTTCAGTAATTTCTACCACTTCTACTGGCTTGGGTTGTTCTAGAACCTCAGGTTTTGTTACAACTACTTTTTCTTCAATTTTCTCTTCTTCAATGGTAGCTACCGTTTCAGCCTTTACTTCAACATCTTTGAATTCAGCTTTAGATTCTAGCGTAGTTACTTCAGTAGCTTCAGCGATAGCAAGAGACTCATTGATATCAATAGCTGCCTTTTCAACTTGTTCCTTCACTTCTACAGCCTTTACTTCAGCTTCAGACTCTAGCATGCTTACTTCAGTCGATTCAGCAATGGCACGAGACTCGATATCAATAGCTACTTTTTCAACCTTTTCTACTTTACTCTCTTTAATTTCTACAACAGGTTCCACGATTTCTTTTGTTTCTTGAACGATAACCTCTTGGATGTCAGTTGAATGTATTGCGGTTTCCTTCTTAACTTCTTCTTGAACTAATTCTTTAGTATCATGTACAACTTCTTCATGCTTTTGCACAACTGCTGCGCTTTCAGCGACAACTTTATCTAGTTTGTGTGTCTCTTCGACAATCTTAGCTGTTTCAAGTTCTAGGATAGCGCTTTCGATTGCTACGTTCTCAGCGCTGACTGTTTCAACAGCTTCGAAAGCTGTGTTTACTTCTTCAGCGCTTTGCACTGATGATGTTTCAGAGATATCGGTAACGTGTTCTTCAAAAATAGCGTCTTTGTTTGTGTAGACATGCGATTCTACTATAGCTATGTATGTTTGTTTGGGTGGTTTAGGCTTTTTCTGTACAGTTTCTTGTTTTGTTTTAACGAAGCTCTTCTTTTCAACTTTCTCTGAACTGAATTCCTTTTTGGACATTTCAATTCTTTCCTGCGAAGTTCTCCTACTATCAACTTTAGATAACCATTCTAAAGGATCGCTTTCTTTAGCCACTTCTTCTTCTATCTGGCTCCTGCTTCTAGATCTTCGGCTCTTCATCAACATCTGTTCCTTTGCATCTTCTACTGCTATACTTTCGAATTCAGAAATGACAGCACCTAGTTTCTGTGTCATCTCTTTCGTCAGTTTCTTTTCTGAACGTTGAGCCATTTCAGCTCCTGATTTCTTTTCAGACACCATTTCTTTTTCGACTATTTGTTCTTGTCTTACTTCTACTTGTTCAGCTTTTATAGGTACAGGTTTTATTATTTCTTTCTTTTCAATCTTTTGTTCCTGAACTGTGACATCTTTTTCTATCTTTTGAGAGACTGCCTTCACTTCTTTCTTTTCTACAAGTGGTACAGGTGTTACAAGTTGTCTTCTTTCTTGCTTAGCATCCACAACTTTTTTAACCTCTTGCGCTTTCATTACTTCTTTTTCAACGACATGAGAACTCTTTCTTACTTGCGTATCTCTTTCTCCACTTTCGTATGTTCGCGTTTCAGTCACCGATTGTTCCAATTGACTGAAGGCTGGCTGAGTTAGCAGGAATCTAGATAAAGCTACCATGACATCTGTTAGATGAATGAAGAAGGTTCTTAATAGCAAATCGTAATGGTAAGAAGAGTGTACTGTCCCTCTTATGTTTGGAATCGTTTGTAAACCTATGGTATAAGCTCTTTGTTCAGCCGAACTTTTCTCTCCTTTAACGCTGGAAGCGACAGTTTTAGCAGCTTTCTTAAACTTGATTTTAGCTTCTGATTGAGTTTCAGAACCTTCTTGAGTTCCAGCTTCTTGTCTCGGTTCTTGTCTAAATTCTTCTCGCTTGTATTCTTCTGTAACAAGAGATTTTCGATGTACATCCATTTTGCCGTGTTCAGTTTCAAACTGCTCTGTGCTTTCATGTTCTTGGATGTCTTTTCTAGCTATTCTTTGTGTAGCATCTTGAGTTTCTGTCCTTTCTTCTCTACTCATTTTTCTTTCAGCATATTCCTTAGTTTCTTGTTTACTCTCAGTCTTGTCTATGATTTCAGAAGATTCTTCTTTTTTCTCATACTTGACTTCAGATTTTTCTTGCTTTTCCGATGAACTTAACTCTTCATCTATCTCTTTCTTTATCTCCTCAGCTACTGAAACCGCTCTCTCAATACTATCATCAACAACAGACATAGCAGTTTCTTCTATCTTCTGCAAATCAATCTCTTGCCTCATCTTCTCAATATACTGCAATTCCTCCCTAATAGATTCTTCTTCGATTTCTTCTTTAAACATTTCTTTCTTTTCAAAAGTTTGACTCTCCTTTCTTACACTCTCTTCGCTGATTCTAACGCCTTTCTTTTCAGTTTTGACATCTTCAATCAAACTTTCTTTGAAGCTCACATCTTTAGATAGAGATTGTTTCCTTACATCTTTGACAACGGCTTCGCAGACTTTAGTCTTTTTCGTAACATCGACAACCTCCAAATCTTTGCTAAGACTTTTGACATGCTTTTCATACTTGAGCATCTTCTCAACCACTTCGGTGTTCTGTTTGAACCTCGTGCCATCTGGATCGTACTGTTCAGATATCGGTAGCTTATACCTATTAGGTCCCAACGCGTCTCTATTGAAGGGACTGAGCAAATAATCAGGATCGTTATCTATAGGACTTTTACCAAATTCATCACGGTAATTAGGATTGAGGATTATAGGATCTTCCAATGGTGGTATTTCTACTATAGGTTCGGTCGAAAATGGTCGGTAAGGTTTCGTTGGAGTTACGTAAGGGGAAGCTGTTAGGGATCGGGATTCTAGAAGATTGTTTGTTGGGGAATCACCAAGTTCTAGAAGCTTACTCCCAATGTCGGATGGTTCGACAAATTTTTGTATTTCAAATACTACCTCAGTCGGTTCCGATTGACGGCCTGAATCGTCCGGTTCGTAATCGTAAATCGGCTCGTAGTCGTGAAGAACCGGGTCGTATAGACCGCTAGAACAGAGGAATAGATTACAGGTTAGTTGCAACGTTTAGAGTAATCTAAGTACGTTTATGTAGGGTGTAACAAAACTAGTGCACCATATTTTTACAGGTCATCTAGTACATGCTAAGGATCATGTTAACCACAAAAAGTCATGAAAATAACTTCATATTTTATTAAATTTATCATCACATTCGCCAAATTGTCCGAATAACGCCGATCTCTATGATTGGTTATTTGACATTCATCTTTTTTTGTGGTAAACATGATCCTTAGCATGTACTAGATGACCTGTAAAATATGGTGCACTAGTTTTGTAACACCCTATATAAGTACGTTTATCAGTTGTCTAGTACCCACAGTCTCGTGCTGTACTAGACAACGTATAAGTCAAACATTTGTGTGCATTGTTTGTTTGAACGCGCTAATCTCAGGAACTAAAAGTGTGGTTCGAAAAATTCCTTCAGTGTTAGATAGCCCATTTATCGAGGAAGGCTATAGGTTAGATTTTTTCTGGATGCGCGAAGTCATTCCAACGGAAAGTGGGTCAAATCGTTGGCTAATATTAGCCATCAATAATTACACTAGGTATTTTTATTTTCAAGGTCAAGGTCACTATCGAAATAAATATATATTTAAATAGAAACACTAATTAATAACTACTCACTCAAGAACGATCACACAAGAACGATAATCTGAATATACATATATAAATTACGTGTCACGTAGTTTGTCCGCGATGGACTTCTAAACTACATACTTAACCGATTTCAATCACATTCGCACACCGTGTGCAGTTTGATCCAACTTGAAAGATAGGATAGCTTACATCTTAATTTATAGTCGCACGCAATAATATTTTATTGTAAATTATTTGTCTATTATTATAACAGAAACCTTAACCACAGCAACGCGTGGCCGGGTCCGTTCCATCATCTCCCGAGCCTTTCCCAAGCTATGTTGGGGTCGGCTTCCAGTCTAACCGGATTCAGCTGAGTACCAGTGTTTTACAAGGAGCGACTGCCTATCTGATCTCCTCAACCCAGTTACCCTGGCAACCCAATACCACTTGGTTAGACTGGCGTCAGACTTACTGGCTTCTGACTACCCGTAACGACTGCCAAGGATGTTCAATGACAGCCGAGACCTACAGTTTAACGTGCCATCCGAAACACAGTCATTGATGTCCAAGATATACTTAGAAAGTACATACAAAGTTAGAAAAGTTGCATTGGTACTTGCCCGACCTGGAATCGAACCCACGCCCTCATACTTGAGAGGTTGACTCTTTAACCACTAGGCCACCACGACATTATTAATATTATTAACAATACTAACTTCAATATAATAATCTCTCCTATAGTATTTTGATATAACGATGGATAATAATGTAACATCGCTCAAAGACTCGCCACTCATCTTTAATTTACAACAAAAAAAAAACACCAAAAAAAATATGGCCGCCAGATAGATTGTCACAAGATCACATCTACTATGATACTAATTTATATACTGAGCTCTTTAGATGAATCTATAAATAGATAACCTAGGTTTTAAAATTATTTCTGTGTGTCGTCTTTGAAAATTAATTGATTCAGTCAATCAATCCATATATAAGGTCTTACAAAAATGGTGCACCATATTTTTACAGGTCATCTAGTACATGCTAAGGATCATGTTTACCTATAAAATATATTTAATACTTGAGTTACATAAAGGTATGTAGGTGTAAGGTTGAGTGTTAGCTCGCGTGTGGTACAAAAGATTTGAACTTCTTTATATTGTTATATATGTTTAATTACTTGCATCATTGTACAAATTGTGTATTAAGAAAATATTTTTGTAAAGGTTCTTCAAACCAACAGACAGACATGTGTTGCTGGGGAGTTTGTTGCGCCACTTCTTCTTCCCAGCAAAAACACATAGGAAGTGGTGAAGGGTGGGCGTTTTGGGGGCTGTCTTTTGCTATTTTTGACGTTTAAAAAAGTGCTATTTTGCAGCCAAGTTTGAATAAATGATTTTGAGTTTGAGTTTACCACAAAAAAAAATTACCTGGGATTAACGATCGAGCGCGTTCATAGAGACCGGCGTTATGCGTAAGAACACAATTACAATTTTGCCAATGTGATGATATTTTTTTTAAAATAAGTTATTGTTTTCATTACTTTTTTCTGGTAAACATGATCCTTAGCATGTACTAGATGACCTGTAATAATATGGTGCACTAGTTTTGTTAAACCTTATATACACTGTGACTTTTTAGTATTCTTACAAAGGCAGCCTAGTCCATGTATCCAATGACTAGTCATCATCTGCCTAGCTTTTTCCCCAGCTATGTTGGGGTCGGCTTCCAGTCTTACCGGATGCTGCTGAGTACCAGTGTGCCACATGGAGGGACTGCCTATCTGACCTCCTCAACCCAGTTACCAGGGCAACCCAAGACACCTTGATAAGACTGGTTGTCAGACTTTATTTACTTTTGTAACGATTGCCAAAGATGTACAAATGACAGCCGGGACACACAATAAACAATTTAAACACACACAATTAAAGAAATAATATAGCAATGCTTAAATAATATATTTTGATATACACATTATTATGATGGCACGTTAAACTGTAGGTCCCGGCTGTCATTGAACATCCTTGGCAGTCGTTACGGGTAGTCAGAGGCCTGTAGGTCTGACGCCAGTCTAACCAAGGGGTATTGGTTTGCCCGGGTAACTGGTTTGAGGAGGTCAGATAGGCAGTCGCTTCTTGTAAAACACTAGTACTCAGCTAAATCCGGTTAGACTGGAAGCCGACCCCAATATAGTTGGGAAAAGGCTCGGGAGATGATGATGATACACACATCACTGTTATCTATTTATTATCATATTTTAATAATATATTTTACCGGTTTATTTATCCTCCTTTAAAATAACATTATAAAATATATATAAAAAAAAAAAAACAACTTACTGGTTCATATAACGTAAATAAAACTTCATATTTCCGTCTAAAAAGAAAACGCGAGACCCAAAGACCAGAAAAAACAAAACAGACTCGAAAAATTTTGCAAAACGAACAGAAAAAAAAAATTACGACAATTTTCGCGCCGTACCCCGCGTCTTAATGAAAACACAAAAACCGATTACAGATATCGAATAAGTTTATATGCTAAACTAATCATGAAAAAGGACAAATTATATCTATTTTTAAACTGATTTATTATTGGCTAAATGTGTATCTGTCAATAGATATTTAATTAGAATTGGCACAGATCTCGACAGATGGCCGGTAGTGTTACGCCAAGTTCCTACAAGAAACTGAGTTTATTTTATTATATTTATACTAGCTTCCGCCAGCGGTTTCACCCGCTTTCTGAGGGAAGTACTTTCCATACCCGGATAAAAAGTAGCGTATATGTTATTCTGATGTATAAGCTATATTGTGGTAAAGTTTCATTCAAATCCATTCAGTAGTTTTTACGTGAAAGAGTAACAAACATCAATACATCCATACTTACAAACTTTCGCCTTAATAATAGTAGTAGGATTTAGTTCTCCGCCGCGTCCGAAGAAACTATTTTCCGTTAGGGTGCAGCTGGAGGGAGTGTCAGACTATTACTGACTAAAACCCACTATATTCCTTCTGGAGGTCCCTGTGTGCCAGGGCCGCGGTATCTCTTACGAACAACCAGCAGCCCAAGTAGCTTATGTCCTTTCACAGACTCTGGACTATGTGTCTACTAAATTTTATTTAAATCGGTCCAGCCATTTTTCCGTGAAATAGTGTCAATCATTCATTCATTCTCACTAATTTTCACATTTATAATCTTAGTAGGATTTCATCATTAGACTTTTTTTACCATCCCGCTGCTGGGCACAGGCCTCCTCTCACACAGAGAATTAAGCGTATACCGCGCTTGCTCAATGCGGGTTGATGATTTCAGACTTTATAGTCTGTGTGTCCAAGTGGTTAAAGCACCAGCCTTTCGAGTATGAGGGTGCGGGTTCGATTCCAGGTCAGGCAAGTACCAATGTAAATTTTCTAAGTTATACGTAATTACTAAGTGTATCTTGGACACCAATGACTGTTTAAAGGTGAAGGAAAACATCTCGAGGAAACCTGGACTATAAAGTCTGATATCACCAACCCGCATTGAGCTAGCGTGGTGATTAACGCTCAATCCTTCTCCATGGGAGAGGAGGCATGTGCCCAGCAGTGGGACGATAAAAAGGCTGTAATGATGAAGTATAGAAGATGTTTTTTTTCTGAACTTTTACCTATTTTTGCGTTTAGTTTTTGCAAGGCAGTCAAATTGATTGACTGCTATAATTGTTCACTGTGTCTATCTATAAAAATAACTAAGAATCTGATGCGTTTAGTTATCTTAGATGACGCAACTATTTTTCACATAGATTCGTTATAAAAACTAATATAATAATATATGTACATATAATTTGACGACCAGATGGCGTAGTAGTTAGTGTATACCTGCATGACACGCCAGAGGTCGCGGGTTCGATTCCCGCATTAGTCAAACATTTTGTGTGCATGAACATGGGTGTTTGACTTAGTCTGTGTGTTCCTATGTATAATATGTATGTATTTACAAAAGAAAAGTATATAAGTACGTTTATCAGTTGTCTAGTGCCCACAGTACGAGGTCTGCTTAGTTTGGGACTAAATGACGTTGTGTGAATGTGTGAGGGATATAATGTTCAATATATTTGGTGAACTTACCGCACCACTCCAACAGTGAGGCTGTGACCTGACTCCTCCACTCTTCGGCAGGCGACTGCAAGAGACATGTCGATGGCTTCCTCCTTGTTGATCGTCAGTATAGTGTCCCCATTCAGCAGGCCAGCCCGTTTCGCTGGGGAGTCTGGTTCTATCTGTAACAGCAAATACCTTGGGGTTAGAGAATTCATCATCATCTCCCGAGCCTTTTTCCCAACTATGTTGGGGTCGGCCTCCGGTTTCAGCTGAGTACCAGTGTTTTCCAAGGAGCGATGGCCCATCTGACCTCCTCAACCCAGTTACCCGGGCAACCCACTACCCCTTGGTTAGAATGGCGTCAGACTTACTGGCTTCTGACTACCGTAACGACTGCCAAGGATGTTCAATGACAGCTGGGGTTAGAGAATTAATAGGCCCTTTTCTAACTGCCTCGTTGATCTAGCTGTCGCACAGCGCAAGCAGTCCGAAGATTGGAAGGTGGTGATTGATTCACCCGTGCATCGGAGAGCACGTAAATGTCGGTCCTGCGCCTGATCTCTCTCCGGTCGTGTCGGATTGCCGTCGCTGAGGACTATGAGAGTGAGGGAACAGAGAGTGCACCTGTGTCCGCGCTAATGTGCGTGCACTATAATATATGTATGTCCTGCGCAGCTGGCTGATCTCCATAAAAGAGGATGGCCGCCGTAGCCGAGAATCGGCCTGGATGCCATCCTACGTTTTATTTATTTTTTTGATAACTTATCATCTGCCTAGCCTTTTCCCACGCTATGTTATGGTCGGCTTCCGCCTAACCGGATGCAGCTGAGTACCAGTGTTTTACATATAACATGCTTTCCGAAACACGGAGGAACTCGTCATGACAAGATAGTCAAACACGGACCGACCGCGCCAAGCGTTGCTTAACCTTATGATCGATCGACCCGTGCGGCTGTTACTTACGGCTGAAATAAATAACCTATCTATCCGTTGTTTTGCTTACTAGAGATAGGAATTTGACACAAATTATATGGAGCTAATGTCAAAATTCAGTCTCTAGTAAGCAAAACTACGGATAGATAGGTTATTTATTTCGGCCGTTAGCCACGAACTTCTCAGTAAATCACACTACATAGCATTTAAGTCGTGGTGGCCTAGTGGTTAAAGCACCAGCCTTTCGTGTATGAGGGTGCGGGATCGATTACAAGTCAGGCAAGTACCAATGTAACTTTTCTAAGTTATACGTACTTTCTAAGTTTATCTTGGACACCAATGACTGATTAAAAGGTGAAGGAAAAACATCTCGAGAAAACCTGGACTATAAAGTCTGAAATCATCAACCCGCATTGAGCAAGCGTGGTGATTAACGCTCAATCCTTCTCTGTGGGAGAGGGGGCCTGTGCCCAGCAGTGGGACGATAAAAAGGCTGTGATATATATATACATAGCATTCTAATCACATCACCTCAATCGATACATTTAATAATGTTGCAAGACATTGGAACAGTTGCCAACAAATACAATAGAAGCGACATTCAATCGATATATTTTTGGCTTACTCAATGTCAATCGGATAGCTGAGTTGTTTAATTAAAGACCCATTTAGATGGAGAGAGTATCTCGCACGTTTCGGCACGAGAATGTTGCCGCAACTATCGCAAGCAATAATCGCCATAACATCATCATCTCCCGAGCCTTTTCCCAGCTATGTTGGGGTCGGCTTCCAGTCTAACCGGATTCAGCTGAGTACCAGTGTGCCACATGGAGCGACTGCCTATCTGACCTTCTCAACCCAGTTACATGGGCAACCCAATACAACTTGGTTAGACTGGCGTCAGACTTACTGGCTTCTGACTACCTGTAACGACTGCCAAGGATGTTCAATGACAGCCGGGACGTACAGTTTAACGTGCCATCCGAAACACAGTCATTGGTGTCCAAGATATACTTAGAAAGTACATACAAACTTAGAAAAGTTGCATTGGTACTTGCCCGACCTGGAAACGAACCCACGCCCTCATACTTGAGAGGTTGGCTCTTTACCCCCTAGGCCACCACGACTTAATAATAATAACCGCCATAACATAATCGTAACAAAATGTTTACATTCAGGCAACAACTAAAATGTCGCCAGCGAGATTCGTATATGACATATACGATAGCGAAATGACACGCCGCTTGTCGCCCATGTCAACGGGCGAGAAGAGTGAATGTTTAGACGAAGGTAATGTTTTATATTCCTTCAATTATCGTATCTTTGAGACGAGAAACTCTCATCGTCTAAATGGGCATAAATCAATGTTGTAAGAGTCGTTGTGGACTAGTGGTTAAAGCACCAGCCTCTCAAATATGAGTGTGTGGGTTCGATTCTAAATCGGTCTAGTACCAATGCAACTTTTCTTAGTTATAATTATGTACTTTCTAAGTATATCTTGGACACCAATGACTGAGTAAAGGTGAAGGAAAACATCTCGAGGTAACCTGGACTATAAAGTCTAAAATCAGCAACCCGCATTGAGCAAGCGTGGTGATTAACGCTCAATCCTTCTCTGTGTGAGAGGAGGCCTGTGCCCAGCAGTGGGACGATAAAGCTAGCAAGCATGCTTTAACCACTAGGCCACCATGACTGACAATGGACTTACCTTCTCAACAGTCAGGGGCATCTCCTCATCAGCTCCTCCGAAGAGTTGGAACCCCCACGGTTCGTCAACATCCCGGGATAAACGAACGTCCAGCGCCATCTAGCGAGAAAAACGAAAAGCTTTTAAGTCTGTTTAAAAAGTTAGTAACGTTGCAGATAACCGTCAAATATTTCCAAATTTAGTTAATTTGGAAAATGTACTGCATGGAAATCTATACTTTTAATATTATAAAATTGAAGTTTGTTTGTTTGTTTGAATGCGCTAATCTCAAGAACTACTGGTTCAATTTGAAAAATTCTTTCATTGTTAGATAGCCCATTTATCGAGGAAGGCTGTAGGCTATATACCATCACGCTAAGACACACGGAAGCGGAGCAGTAACCAAAGATGCGGGTGAAACCGCTGGGGATAGCTAGTAAGTAATACGGCTCCGTAGTGCATTAAAAAAAATTAGAAACTCGTATGAATTACAACAGAGAATATGCATGTAATTTTTTTATTCACTAAATTAATACACTTTTAGCTGTAATAAATAAATATGAAAGAATTTTTTAAATAATATTTATCGCCAAGAAGTTATAAAGCTTCAAAACTGCTAATAAGAAAGAGAAGTCCGAGTGTAAAATTTACGTCACAACTACACACGCCCGTAAGGCTGTCATTGAATATAGCGTTTTGGTGAGAGGGACAGGTATACTTGTTTAAAATTGTTATATCTCGTTTGTTTTTCTACTAATTTCGATATTTTATTCACAGTTAGTATTCTATTTTTGTTTATTTATTGATATTACTATATGAATAGAGTGAAAAAGTGAATTAATTTCTAAAAAAAACAACTGAAAATCATATAAAAACTTCTAAGTACAGACGCCAGGTCAAGCCACCCAAAACAGTAAAATTTTCCCAATCAACTTTGAACCATATGTTTCAGCGATAAAGTTGAAAATCTATTGAGGAAATTTGTCAGATTGTGGTAGCTTGATGTGCTGGTACATACGGTTAAAAATATTTATTTTCTCAAAAAAAATTACAAATTCACTTATAGAGAAAACATAAATAAAGGTTTGCAACAATATTTTGTTCCAGCAAGCGTAGATAAAAGAAAAGTAATCAAAAATGTATCGTAAAACTAAACAATATTACAGTAATACTTCACCTTAACTTAATTACATCGTTTTAGTATAAAAAGTACAAACATAACCAGATCAGAAGGTAGGTTACACAAGAACACAAAAAAAAGGTATATTTTGACAATAGTTTTGCATTCTGAGGGTAGGGTGCGATCATCGCTCTAGAACTCGGTGTCTAGAGGTTGCAGCTGTGTTTGTTTCACCATAAATACATAAAAACTAGACGTATTCATGTTTTCAAAATCATGTGCATCATATTTTTCACCATGTTTTGTTCAAACCGATAAATAAATAAAAATACTACCTATATAATATTCGTCACACATTCACACAACGTCATCTAGTCCCAAACTAAGCAGAGCTCGTACTGTGGGTACTAGACAACTGATAAACGTACTTATATACTTTTCTTTTGTAAATACATACATGGCGTCCAGGCCGATTGTCGGCTACGGCGGCCGTTCTCATTTATGGAGATCAGCCAGCTGCGCAGGACATATTATAGTGCACAAGCATTCGCGCAGACACAGGTGCACTCTCTATACCCTCACTCTCATAATCCGATGGGACGGCAATCCGACACGACCGGAGAGAGATCAGGCGCAGGACCGACATTTACGTGATCTCCGATGCACGGGTGAATCAATCACCTCACAATTTCGGCACAACCCGGGATTCGAACCCGAGACCCCGTGCACAGCAGTCGCGCCCTGCAATCACTAGACCAACGGGGCAGTCAAACAGACGTCAGTCAGTCAGACATACATATTATACATACTGAACACCCAGACTGAGTCAAACACCCATGTTCATGCACACAAATGTTTGACTTAAACGCGGGAATTAAGTCGCAGGGTAATGAAGATAAAGTAAGTAGTATCTACCTTGAATAGACGCAGTGTGTACCTCTCTGAACGACAGTTAAAAATTAACTGAACAAAACTTTGGCAAGGGTCATTGTGACACAGTTTTTTCCCAGTTATCTAGACCAGACCTAGATCTATTTGATGCCTAGAATAAAGTTCTTTGTAATCGATTTTTAACCGACTAACAAATTAAAAGAAGTTAGGATGATTAGATGGTAAGTGAGTGAATCTTTGACGATATCGATAGCGCAATGGTGACCACGCCGGACTGCTGAGCTGAGGGTCTCAGCTTCGATTCCCGGTACATTTGTGTGAGCGATTTGCTAAGCCTGCAGGTCAGGCAAGCACCAATGTAACTTTTATTAGTTATACGTACTTTCTAAGTTTATCTTGGACACCAATGACTGATTAAAGGTGAAGGAAAACATCTCGAGGAAACCTGGACTATAAAGTGTGGAATCAGCAACCCGCATTGAGCAAGCGTAGTGATTGACGCTCAATCCTTCTCTGTGTGAGAGGAGGCCTGTGCCCAGCAGTGGGTCGATAAAATGGGTGATGATGATGATATATGAGAACCGTCTGGTCGCTGGGTAGTGAAGTTAAGCAACCCTTACAATGTTAAGCAAGAAGAAATTTGACAGATTAGAAAAATTGAACTTAGAAAAGTTACATTGGTACTAGCCCGATTTAGAATCCAACCCGCACCCTTATACTTGAGAGGCTGGTGCTTTAACCACTAGGCCATACCACTCTCACAACATAGACGACATTTCTTGGTTTCAATTTAAGAAATCTATTTTAATATAATTTCTTTTTAACCGACTTCCCAAAAAAGGAGGAGGTTCTCAATTCGGCCGGCAGGTTTTTTTATGTATGTACACCGATTACTCCGAGGTTTCTAGTCCGATTAGTGTAATTATTGTTCCATGCAGTATACTTGCCATTTGGTTCCATAACAATTTCATCCAATTTGGTTAAGTACTTTTATTTTATGAACATTTGTTTAATTTATGTGGATGATGTGTATGTGGATGATGTTATAATCTTCTATGGCCGGTTAATGAGAATTTCCCACAAACTTGAGTTATGATAGCTATTATAGCAGGTATGGAGTGTATAAATGGATGACGAAACACGATTTTGGATCTGATACTAAAAGATAAAAATTAAAATAAAAAAAAACGACTTCTAAAACACTCTAGAAGTCGGTGTCCAAATAAATACAGTATTACAGTTGCAACTTCTTGACACCAACTTCTAGAGCGATGTACTTTAAAGTTTTTTTTTTACTTTTCAGTGTTTTAGAAGTCGGTTTTTTTTTAATCTCCAAAAAAGTTTTGCATACCATCATAAAAAAATTCAAATCAAGATGGTTCGATTGGAACAAAAACTAGTCGGCTTCGAATTATTTACAAAAAAATATAACAACATTAAAATCAATAGGAAACTATTAAAAACTAGATCGATAATGCGTTTGCTTATACTGTTTATGTTCTTCTCTGTTATTTATATTGTTAATAGTAAAAGTTATGAAAAACCGTCGGGTAAGAAACCGCTGACTGAGTCCATGGGCCAAGAAGTGATTGAAATAGGGACTCCAATTAAAGGTACTGTAAAAAACATCTGCCTAGCCTTTTCCCAAGCTATGTTGGGGTCGGCTTCCAGTTTGGATGCAGCTGAGTACCAGTGTGCCACACGGAGCGACTGCCTATCTGATCTCATCAACCCAGTTACTTAACAATTCGATATGTCTTGGTGAGACTGGTTGTCAGACCTTCTGGCTTCTGACTACCCGTAACGACTGCCAAAGATGTACAAATGACAGCCGGGACACAACAATTTAACGTGCCTTCCGAAACATGGAGGAACTCGTCACGACAAGATGGTCACCTGTCCACGGACTGACCGCGCCAAGCGTTGCTTAACCTTATGATCGATAGACCCGTGGCTGTTACTTAGCCACGAGCTCCACAATCATTTATTCCAATTAGGCAGAAATAAATCAGCACTCTTCGAACGTCGAAACAAAAGACAGCCCCCAAATATTCGTCACACATTCACACAACGTCATCTAGTCCCAAACTAAGCAGAGCTCGTACTGTGGGCACTAGACAACTGATAAACGTACTTATATACTTTTCTTTTGTAAAAACATACATATTGTACATGGGAACACACAGACTGAGTCAAACACCCATGTTCATGTACACAAATGTTTAACTTATGCGGGAATCGAACCCGCGACCTCCTTCCTTTCAGAGCTGCCCATGGGTTTGGAGGAGGAACCTTCAGGAGACGAAGATGATAACAAGAAGATCACCAGCAACACCTCGCTATCGACCAATAAGAAAGACGCGAAGAAAACTTCTGCTGTTAGTATATTATCATATCATCACCTCCCGAGCCTTTTCCCAACTATGTTGGGGTCGGCTTCCAGTCTAAACGGATTCAGCTGAGTACCAGTGTTTTACAAGGAGTGACTGCCTATCTGACCTTCTCAACCCAGTTAGTTACTTGGGCAACCCAATACAACTTGGTTAGACTGGCGTCAGACTTACTGGCTTCTGACTACCCGTAACGACTGCCAAGGATGTTCAATGACAGCCGGGACCTACAGTTTAACGTGCCTTCCGAAACACAGTCATTGGTGTCCAAGATATACTTAGAAAGTACATACAAACTTAGAAAAGTTGCATTGGTACCTGACCTGGAATCGAACCCACGCACTCATACTTGAGAGGATGGTACTTTAACCACTAGGCCACCACGACTTCAGCTAATTGTTTTTCATGTTTTTCAGCAAAGCACCGTCAAGAAAGAAGTCAAATATGTTGAGAAAATAGACAGTCTAAATGCTGAAGATGATGAAGCCAGGATAGAGAAGGAATTGGCTGAAATATACAAGGACACTGCAGGTCTGTAGCTGTACTCTAGTTTCTTAATTTTAACCGACTTCAAAAAAACGAGGAGCGTTTTAAACCCTCTTTTTTAAAGATTTTTGTTATAGTAATAGACAAATAATTTGCAATAATGTTGCGACTATAAATTAAGATGTAAGCTATCCTATCTTTCAAGTTGGATCAAACTGCGCACGGTGTGCGAATTTGATTGAAATCAGTTAAGTAGTTTATGACAGCCGGGACACAAAAATGTAACGTGCCTTCTGAAACACGGAAAAATTCGTCATGACAAAATGGTCATCCGTCCACGGCCCAACCGCGCCAGGCGTTGCTTAACCTTATGATCGATCGGCCCGTGCGGCTGTTACTTAGCCACGAGCTGTATACCGTACCTACATTAGATAGTGCAGTAAATAAATAATTTGAAATATTATTGATCATCACCTCCCATCTCCCGAGCCTTTTCCCAACTACATACGTTGGGGTCGGCTTCCAGTCTAACCGGATTCAGCTGAGTACCAGCGTTTTACAAGGAGCGACTGTCTATCTGTCCTCCTCGACCCAGTTACCCGGCAACCCAATACTACTTTTTAATATTTTAATTTCAAATATTATTGATACAGATTACAAAAGCGACAGTGCCGAAGAGAAGGATGTTGCGACTGAAAATTCTATCGAGCAACACACTGAAGAAATAATATCTACTATTGCAGAGGAACCTGAAATAACTGAAAGGCCTGTCGTCAGACAAAAGCAGTAAGTTAATAATGATCATCTCTCGAGCCTTTTCCCAAGCTATGTTGGGGTCGGCTTCCAGTCTCAGCGGATTCAGCTGAGTACCAGTTCAGAGAGGCAGAGTTTAGTCAATACCAGCAGGCTTAGCATGGCAACCGTAGAAACAAGTTTTGTCTACCGGAGAATGGACATAATGACAGAAAAGTGACAGATTGACGTAAGATTTCTTTTGACATTTTTTGAAGAAATTTTTGTTTTCTTCAATCGACATAAGTTTACAAGTGATTATATGCGAGTTGACAGGTCGCGCCATGCTCGGGCAGAAGACGTATTGACATTGACAGAAAGAGCTTTGTCTTTTCTTGACAGAATAGATACAGAATCGTCATGCTAAGCCTGCTGTATAATTGTTTTAATAATAATTAATACTTACTTCTGTCATCATCCCATCCCATATTTTATTCGTGGTCAACGCAGCTTGTTTTCTCCTTCCACACTCAAACTCAAAATAATTTATTCAAACTTGGCTGCAAAACAGCACTTTTTGAACGTCAAATATTACAAAAGACAGCCCCCAAAACGCCCACCCTTCACCACTTCCTAAGTTTTTTTGCTGGGAAGAAGAAATGACGCAACAATGCCCCAGCAACTCGTGTCTATCTGTTAGGTTTGAAGAACCTTTTAACATTATTTTTATTATATTTATATTACCTGAGCCCAAACTCCCCACTCTTCTATCTGCCGTCATCTCACAAGTAACATTCTTTCTACCCATATCAACGTTCACACAATCCATCCATCGTTTCTTTGGTCGTCCCCTTCCTCTATATCCATCCACATTAACGCTCAAAACCTTCCTCACAACATGATCCTTAATGCTGACTTCTTTTTCCAAAGGAAATCAGCAAAGAGTCTCCAATTTGAACCGGAGTCGACTCGGAAATCGGACATAGAGAAGTTCCGAACTTCGGTCGACGATATTAATTGCAACCTCCAGCAGAAATTATCCGCCACCGTGAGTAAACCAGGTGTAAGGGACAGCCCTCCACAAACTGATAGGGTGCATTCAGCTCCTTATTTTGTAATCATATTCCACTGGAATTTTTCACAGGATTTGTTTTCATTCAATGCAAAATTACATTCTTTGTACGCAGAACTTATTTTTTTAATTCTACTGCCAAAATAAAAAATCCAGCAATGGATTTTGAAATAATCGTGACGATCGACGCGTGAAATCAGGTGTAAATTTTTTTGTGAGGTTTTAAAACAAATCAGTTTTATTGGATTTCCATAACGTTCCTGAAACAATTTCTTGAACGAGTCTTCTTAGTATGGTATACTGAACTCTCCCTATCAGTCTGTGGAGGGCTGTCCCTTACACCCTGTATCATTATCTACATCCTACCAAAAACGTAAATGTAAAAAAACCGGTCAAATGCAAGTTGGACTTGCCCGTGAAGGGTTCTATAGCAACAAATAACATACAAGCATAGATCAGGGACAAAAAATACCATAATTTTTTCATAAACAACAATAGCTTTGTTTTTCATAGTTTTATAATTTACGGGTTCTAAAAAATTACTATAACTCAAAAATTGCCGACTGTATTTCGTTCAAACAATTTTCGTTGATAGTATTATCTGAGATCTATATAAACATGATCCTTAGCATGTACTAGATGACCTTTAAAAATATGGTGCACTAGTTTTGTTAGACCTTATATATCGTTATTCTCTTTTCAGCAAACACCAACTGACGGGGCATTCGACACCTTCAGTCATGGGATTTCAATAATAATAGCGACTTTATGCTTTGTTTTTATATGTATTTAATTATCTTGTATATTTAACTCATATGATTATATCAATTCGCTTACTAATTATAGATTTTTTCAACTTTGTGACTGGCTAAAGTAAGGTGTCCCACAGGGACCAATCCTGAGTTCAACTATAATTTCAAATTGAGACAATTGAGGGTTATTTAAATATAAAGCTTATATCTTTAAAGATAAAAGATTAAAAGTTATTTTATCATAGATGGCTGAAAATCAGCACCGTTTTGAAGGTGAATTTTAAAATTTCACAACCTACAAGCTCCTAAGAAAGAAAGAAGAAAGAAAGAAAAAGAATTTATTTGGTACAGTAGAGCTTAATCTGCTTAAAATTAATCAAATTATCTTAGGACATATGTGTACCCTGCAGTTGCACCAAAAAGGCTCCGTTCGGCATTAATGCCAGGCAACATGTGCTTGGCGCTGATTTTCAACTGAGCCTTGTTGTTCAGTCACGGATGTCACCCAGTTCTATCCTTATAAACAAGACGCCCGATCTTTGCCACGTCTTCTTTTAAGTTTTCGCTAGGTAGATGACATGATTATCGAATATCGATCTAATATTAAAGTAAGGGAATTGATATATTCAAAGTTACGTTTCTATAATACTTAATAATGTTTTGTAAATTATGTATACGTGTATAATAATTGTTAAAATTGCTAGTCGTACATAAAATATTATTGGTTTAAACTACAAGAAAACTGTTTTATTTAGTCCAGGGGCCTAATGCTGCTAATTTAGTTTAAAGAACACGCAATTGATATTCAACTGATACTCAATCACGACTCCATGTCGATTGAGACAAATAGGGCATTCCGAAAAATTTTGTTTTCAATCTCAATAGAGTCGTAATTGAATTGTTATGTGAGTCTTAGTTCAATGGTTATCGGTGTTGTTATTCTAATTTTACCAAAAGCTAAGTGATGAATGATATATTATATTGTTTTTAATAAACGTTTTGCGTACCAGTGGCAGTTCAAACGTAGACCATTGGTCTTAAATTAGTAACAGAATACCCCATAAGGTAAAAATTGCTATTAAGATCCAATTAAGTTTCAATTGACGCAATATTAAATTAGCAGCATCAAGCCCCTGTTCGAAACCCATGTCAATTTTTAGGGTTCCGTACCCAAAAGTAAAACGGAACGGGTAAAACGGAACCCTATTGTTTTCGCTCCTCTGTCCGTCCGTCCGTCCGTCCGCCCGTCTGTCACCAGGCTGTATCTCATGAACCGTGATAGTTAGAGAGTTGAAATTTTCACAGATGATGTATTTCTGTTGCCGCTATAACAACAAATACTGAAAACTAGAATAAAATAAATATTTTGGGGGGCTCCCATACAACAAACGTGATTTTTTTGATCATTTTTGCTCGATATCGATAACGGCAACAGGTAGATGCTTGAAATATTCACAGAATATGAAATGTATTACTTACTTTAAAAAGAAGTAATTTTATTAAAATTAAATTAATATTTGAGGGGGGCTCCCATACAACTAACATGATTTTTTGCTCGTTTTTTACTCGATATTGATAACGGCAAGAGGCAGACGCTTGAAATCTTCCCTGAATATTGAGTTTATTATTTACTTTACTTTTGTCTGTTTTATAAATAATGGTACGGAACCCTTCGTGCGCGAGTCCGACTCGCACATGGCCGGTTTATAAATAAAGTAGTACAATGGTGTCCAGACCGATGTTTTCAAATGACATTTTCAGTCCAAGGTGCGGTCATCTCTATCGCACTCGTGGGGGGAGGCTTGAGGATACAGGGACAGCCATAACATCTTTAAGTACCTATTTTTCATATCTCTAGTCCGTGAGCTTTCCTCTTGAGGCACAAACTTGTGAGTGACATCAATTTGTGATAGCTGGGGAGCCATAGAAGGTATTTTGGGAGTAACTCGAGCGCGTCAGATTAACATATGGGAAAATGGTTGCATCCCGCTGAGTACCTCCAACATGATATACGCTTTTATACAAGTGCGCGAGCTTAGGGTAGTCCGCTAGATAAAGGAAAAAGCTGGTAAGCGTCAGATTAAGGGTCAGATGAATTAATTACGAGCTAAAGAAAGCTGTAGTCAAAAAATTTTTAGGCTCAAACTAACATTTTCTCTGGATTTCTGCCGCGCTTGAATAAAACGGCTTTATCTATTTTTATTCTCCTAGATGGTAACCCCACTACTATAAAGGCAGACTAATATGATATTTGATGTCAGTATCACGCCTACAGTATCAATATTTAATTTTTCTTTAGTTTATCCAACTAGCAAGTTAATTTAAAAAAATGGAAAGTCTGTATAGGCCAACGGGTGCTGCTTGTGGTGCCAGGTCGTCTCACTGACTATACACAGAGTAGTATTGTTGTTGTTGTTATTTGTTTTTTTCTATACTGTGGTCCTAATTTGCTAGATTGGCGGCTTATGTTGTACATCATGGTTACAACAGACTAGCACATGTAGGTGGGCACTCCCTTATTAGCATCATATAATTGGAGGCTGTGGTTTTGTTTAGTTTTGGTTTTATTTTTATAAAATATATTTAATGCTTGAGTTACATAAAGGTATGTAGGTGTAAGGTTGAGTGTTAGCCCGCGTGTGTTACATAAGTATTTAAATTTCTTTATATTGTTATATATACATCTAATTACTTACATCATACAAATTGTGTATGAAGAAAATATTGTTTAAACTTTAAAGGTTCTTCAAACCAACAGACAGACATGTGTTGCTGGGGAGTTTGTTGCGCCACTTCTTCTTCCCAGCAAAAACACATAGGAAGTGGTGAAGGGTGGGCGTTTTTAATTAATCTATAAACTCCAATAGGTCCACATGAGGCTCGAGTTCCTACCGGTTTAGCATCCTCGCCTCCCCTACTATGATGACAACATTCTAAACTTGAGTCACAGACGTCATTCTCGGAAATAAATAACTCATTATCTAGAATTTATGCCGATTCACATGAACTCACCATCAGTAATATATGTAGATATACAAAAATATATCGATCGAATTTATTTCAGCAATCAACTTTTTTATTTATAGATAAGATAAGATATTTTTTGATAAATGACTTTATCAAAGTTCTAATATTGTATTGTACATATTATACATTATGATTATATGTCATACTGTATAGATATAGTCATAGATATAGTCGTGGTGGCCTAGTGGTTAAAGAGCCAACCTTTCAAGTGTGACGGCGGGCGTGGGTTCGATTCCAGGTCGGGCAAGTACCAATGCAACTTTTCTAAGTTTGTATGTACTTGCTAAGTATATCGTGGACACCAATGACTGTACTTCGAATGTCAAGCCGGTTAAACTGTCCCAGCTGTCCTTGAACATCCTTGGCAGTCGTTACGCGTAGTCAGAAGCCAGTAAGTCTGACGCCAGTCTAACCAAGGGGTATTGGGTGGTCCGAGTAACTGGGTTAAGGAGGTCAGATAGGCAGTCGCTCCTTGTAATACACTGGTACTCAGCTGAATCCGGTTAGACTGGAAGCCGACCCCAACATAGTTGGGAAAAGGCTCGGGAGATGATCTATACGTAACTGTGGTGGTCAATAGGTTAAAGGTCTCTAACTTCCGGCTTCTGGATTGTTTGCGTTCCTTACCTTAGCCCTGGCACACAAAAACCACCAGAAGGAACATAGTGGGTTTTAGTCAGTAAGAGTCTGACTCTCCCTCCAGCTGCACACACAGCGGGAGGGGTCATTCGATGATGTCACACTCAATAAAAGTTTCAGAATAATTTGAGGAAAATAAACCTAATATTATGCTTATACCATGTAATTCTATCCTTATCGTTAGCTCACTCAAACGAGTGTATATCTACCAAAATTGCTATCTGTGATATGAATCATACAGAACTTAGAGTATTTAGCCAACTGGATATACCATGAACACACATCATCACCTGCTAACTGCCTAGCCTTTTCCCAAGCTATGTTTATACCATATGGAGCAACTATCTGACCTCCTCAGCGCAGTTACCTGGGCAACAATTTTTTTTTTCCTGTGAAGTCATCAGATGACCACTGCCGCTGTGGGTGCAGCTGGAGGGAATCTCAGAATCTTACTGACTAAAACCCATTTTTGTTCCTTCTAGAGGTATTTGTGTGCCAGGGCCACGATATCTCTTACGAACAACCCGCAGCCCAGGCAGATCATCCGCCTGCCATTTTTTTTTCGTGGAAAATCATCAAATGACCCCTCCCGCTAAAGGTACAGCTGGAGGGAGTGTCTCTTACTGACTAAAACCCACTATGTTCCTTCTGGAGGTCCCTGTGTGCCAGGGCCACGGTATCTCTTACGAACAACCCGCAGCACAGGCAGACCCTGGCCCTAAGTGCCCCTTCTATAATGCTGACATCTCTTCGAGGAGCGCGTGGACGTATGGACGATGAGCTACCCAGACTCACCGCCCACAGACCCGTGCAACACGATACCCCTTAGTAAGTTGGTTGTCACACTTTCTGGCTTCTGACTAGCTGAGCGACTGCAAAAGATGTACAAATGACAGCCGGGACACAACAATTTAACGTGCCTTCCGAAACACGGAGGAACTCGTCATGACAAAATGGTCACCTTATCCACGGGATCACAGGCAGTGGATAGTAGTCTGACGGCTGACAGAGACGAATGGAAGCGGAAAACATATTGCGCCGACCACAAATAGAATTGGGAACAGGGCAGGAAGAAGAAGATATACATCATCATCAGCCTTGTTATCGTCCTGGGTACAGGCCTTCTCGCACACAGAGAATGATTGAGCGTTAATCACCACGCTTGCTCAATGCGGGTTGGTGATTTCACACTTTATAGTCCAGGTTTCCTCGAGAAGTTTTCCTTCACCTTTAATCAGTCATTGGTGTCCAAGATATACTTAGAAAGTACGTATAACTTAGAAAAGTTACATTGGTACTTGCCTTTTATTTTCGTGGGAAATCAATTGGTACTGGAAGCGAACCCGCACTACTTTAACCACTAGGCCAGCAAGACATTTTTAACTGTACCTTTGACTACGGGAAAGTCACGAGATTACTCAATACTTAATTCTTTATTTGCGTTCCATATGTTATACAGGTGATATTTTATTTGGTGTGTGTGTGTGTGTATGTGCGTTTGTGAAATAATATGTAAAGGCTTATTAATTTGTTTATATTTTTTTTGTCCTTTTATTTTGTTTCGTATTATAGTTTGTATTGGTGACTGGTGTTAAGTATTTTTTTATTGACTTATCGTCAATATGTTATATCGTCAATATATCGTTAATAGATTGGCTTGTCCAGTTAGTGAAATACTCAAAGATATTGAAGATAAGATATCAGGTTTACTGCATTATTTTGTTCGCTGAAAACCAAATTCGGTCTAGTCTCCAAACTTGGCTTGTGCATATTACACTACTATAATAGTATCTAATAATACATTGAGAACCAAATCTTCTGTTATTTTTTCAAATAACTTTGTGTTTCAACCAGTGTTGTGTATCGAAATGGATCACCCTGCGTTCGAAGATGCAGGTTCAAGTCCTGGAATTATCATTTGGACTATCGATGTAAGTTTTACCATTTTTTTAAGTGTGATTGATTTTCAGTGTGGTGTTCTTGGCTAAGTAACAGGCGCACGGGTCAATCGATCATAAGGTTAAGCAACGCTTGGCGTGGTCGGTCCTATGGACGAGTTCCTCCGTGTTTTGGAAGGCACGTTAAATTGGTGGGTACCGGCTGTCATTTGTACATCTTGATCGGTGATGATCGATCGGCCCGTGCGGGTGTTACTTAGCCGCGAGGAGCTTTCAGTATGAATATGGTTATTTATAACAGGATGTCATCGAGAACCTAAATGGAATTCGTCTATCATGGTATGGGCATGTGATGTGGAGGAATGAGAATCGTAGTTTGGGGCTGATGAAGTCATCTCAAATACCGAGCCTTTTCCCAACTATTTTGGGGTCAGCTTCCAATCTAACTTGATTCAGCTGAGTACAAGGAGCGACTGCCTATCTCACCTCTTCAACCCAGTTACCCGGGCAACCCAATATTGTGTGACGTCTCAAATTGAAAGCACTTAGCTTTATATGCTTTAATGTTTGTGTGTTCTTGTGGACTAGGGAAGGGAAAAATTATTATTTTTATTACTTTATTCTTAATGTTACTTATGAAATGACGGCAGATAGAAGAGCGTGGAACAAGAAAATATGCTGCGCCGACCGCGAATACTAATAATCAATTAATAAGTACAACATTTTCTTTCAGAAATTCGAACCGGTCGCTGTAGACGAAAAGTTGTATGGAAAATTTTATAATGGAGACTCTTACATAGTTCTTAAGGTAAGAAAACATAAAACTTGTCACCAGCAAGGATCATTATCTTGAACATAAGGCCCAAAGCTAACCGGCAAAGGTCTTTACTATGTATATATACATATAGTTTAAGAATGAGGAGCCCGTTGGCAAAATAGTAGCAACGCCGCACTGCCGAACTGAGGTTCGTGTCGATTCCTGGCACAGTAGTTATTTTTATGATGAGCATGCTTGTTGGCTGTGCTCTGGGTGTTATTGTATGTGTAAAGTATAAAGTAGTTCATCAGTTGTGTTGGCACCCATAACACAAGCTAATCAATAGCTTACCTTGGGGCTAACCGACCGTGTGTGAAAAGGTGGCCCGATAATATTAAGAAAATAGGTACTTAAATCCTACTAATTAGGGGACCGGCGTTATGCGTACAATTTGGCGACTGTGATGATAAATTTAATAAAATATATTGTTGTTTTCATGACTCTTTTGTAGTAAACATGATCCTTAGCATGTACTAGATGACCTGTAAAAATATGGTGCACTAGTTTTGTTACACCCTATATTCATATAGTATCTCAAATAACAATCAACCCATCACAGACAACAGGTCAGTCCAACTCTACGCTGTCCCACGATGCTCACTTTTGGCTGGGCAGCAAGACGACTCAAGACAAGAAGGGTTCCGCTGCTATTTGGACGGTGACACTTGACGACATGCTGGGGGGGAAGGCGGTCCACCACCGCGAGGTCCAAGGACATGAGTCTAGTCAATTCTTGGGATATTTCAAGCCTGGTAAGTCTACAGAAGCTCCTTCCTCGTACATTAGCCGCCATTAACGCTCTCCACCAGGCTTAGCATGGCGATTCTATATCTATTCTATCAAGAAAAGACTAAGCTCTTTCTGTCAATGTCAACATGTCTTCTGCCCGAGCATGGCGCGACCTGTCAACTTGCATATAATTACTTGTAGCCTTATGTAAATTGAAGAAAAAAAGAAATCTTACGTCAATCCTGCCGTCAAAGCCTGCTTCAGGCTTAGCATGACAACCGTAGAAACAAATCTTGTTTACCGGAGATTGGATATAATGACAGAAAAGTGACAGATTGACGTAAGATTTCTTTTGACATTTTCACGCTAAAACACACGGGAGCGGAGCAGTAACCAAAGATGCGGGTGAAACCGCTGGGGACAGCTAGTAATAGATATAAAATCGCCATGCTAAGCCTGCTGAACTCAAACACAAATCACTCCTTTTTTCTCTATTTTAAATCCTTTCTCCTTCTCCAGCCATCAGATACTTGGAAGGTGGTAACGAGTCAGGGTTCACAGAAGTGGAAACTAATGCTGGTGCTGAGAAACGTCTCCTCAAACTGTCTGGATGTGATAACATGAGGATAGAACAGGTATATACTACTATTATTCAGGCTGTCTTTGAACATCGCCAAGTCGTGGTGGCCTAGTGGTTAAAGAGCCAACCTCTCAAGTGTGAGGGCGTGGGTTCGATTCCAGGTCAGGCATGTACCAGTGAAACTTTTCTAAGTTGGTATGAACTTTCTAAGTATATCTTGGACACCAATGACTGTGTTTCGGATGGCACGTTAAACTGTAGGCCCCGGCTGTCTTTGAATATCCTTGGCAGTCGTTACGGGTAGTCAGAAGCCAGTAAGTCTGACGCCAGTCTAACCAAGGGGTATTGGGTTGCCCAGGTAACTGGGTTGAGGAGGTCAGATAGGTTCACGCTTCTTGTAAAACACTGGTACTCAGCCGACTCCAATATAGTTGTGAAAAGGCTCGGGAGATGATGATGCTATTATCTGCCTAGCCTTTACGCAATGACCTTTTGGCGCAATGGTAATCACGCCGGACTACTAAGTTGAGGGTCCCGGGTTCGATTCCCGGTACGAATTCCCGATTCATAGATAGAACATTTAATCTTTTGACCGCCACGACAATAAACAAAAGACATGCCCTCAATGCTAAGCTAAAAGAATTCATACCTACAATATAGTAGTGAGTTCGGAATTATATCGATTGAAACCGACTATTAATTTTGAACAAAAGTCTGTCATGTAGTCGAGACCGTGGCGTGCTGGGTACTTTTTGGCTTGTCATCTACATATACGTGACTGTGGCGGTCTAAAAGTTGATATGAAAGAACGGATTTTCCAGTCAATTCAAGTAGTAGTAAGTGAATCTACCTGCCATGCGATCCCCGCATAAGTCAAACATTTGTGTGCATGAACACGGGTGTTTGACTTAGTCTGGGTGTTCCTATGTATAATATGTATGTATTTACAAAAGAAAAGTATATAGTACGTTTATCAGTTGTCTAGTGCCCACAGTACGAGCTCTGCTTAGTTTGGGACTAGATGACGTTGTGTGGATGTGTGAGGAATATTATATTGTATCGGGGAAATGCCGACGTATTAAATTTATATCATCAAATCTATGAATATTTGCAAATCGGTGGCATGAAGAGAATTAATTATCACGTGTTGGCTTATCGATAATTAGATTAAAGTAATTTATTAATTGCTATCGAAGTAGACCGAGATTGATTGATTAAAATTTCTTTTTTATTAATTTTATACTTTTCTGACCCTTAATCGCTACATGATAAAACTGACCGCCGACAGAGGAGGTGACCTTGGTCGCGTCTCCCATCGGCCAATAACGTTCCACACGGTTGGGGCCGACCAGCAACACTGTCGCGATAGATGCGCTCCCGACCAAGGTCGTCCAAAGTCGTTTGACTCCGCCCACATCTGCAGGCTTAGCATGGCGATTCTATATCTATTCTGTCAAGAAAAGACAAAGCTCTTTCTATCAATGTCGACATGTCTTCTGCCCGAGCATGGCGCGAGCTGTCAACTCGCATATAATCACTTGTAGATTTATGTCGATCGAAGAAAAGAAAAATTTCTTCAAAAAATGTCAGAAGGAATCTTACGTCAATCTGTCACTTTTCTGACATTATGTCCATTTTCCGGTTTGCTGATTTCACACTTTATAGTCCAGGTTTCCTCGAGATGTTTTCCTTCACCTTTAATCAGGCATTGGTGTCCAAGTTGAACTTAGAAAGTACATATAACTTTTCAAAGTAACATTGGTACTTGCCTGACCTGGAATCGAAGGATCTTGTTTCTCGCGTCATAAATTCTTTGCCTCTGAAATATAACTCCTATTGCAGGTGGAAGCTGACGCAGCATCTCTGACCAAAGACCACTGTTTCATCCTGGAAGTTGACCATGATATATTTGTATTGATGCCTGAAGGCGCTAAAGCTACACAGAGACGCAAGATTATCAGCGTCGCCAATAAATTGAGAGACGAGGAACACAACGGGAGAGCTACCATCGAAATTATTGGTAAGTATTACAGCATCAGCACCTCAAGTATGAGTCAGCGGGTTCGATTCCCGGTCAGGCATGAACCAATGCAACTTTTTTAAGTATATCTTGGACACCAGTGACTGATTAAAGGTGAAGGAAAACATCTCGAGGAAACCTGGACTATAAAGTCACCAACCCGCATTGAGCAAGCGCGGTGATTAACGCTCAATCCTTCTCTGTGTGAGAGGAGGCCTGTGCCCAGCTGTGGGACGATAAAAATACTGATTAAATTACTGATATTTGTGAAATTCGAACAAGAATCTATTCGCTCTATTCGCTCTTACTTCGCATAAGGTTCGACACTTCGAATCGGGTTTGAGTGTGAAGTGAGCGTTGAAGTGACGAACAAATTACCTAATAGAATGACACTTTTTATGTCATCTCATACCATCTCTCCGGGAAATCGTTTCGTGAGTTTTTAGAGACTTTCACAAAGCAGCCCGGAGTGTGGAAGTAGGTGATAGCTACCCCCGTGCATCGGGTCGCACGTTGGTGCCGGTCCTGCTTGTGATCTCTCTCCGGTCGTGTCGGATTGCCGACCTGAGGGCTAGGACACTGAGGGAATAGAGAGCGCACCTGTGTCCGCGCTCATGTGTGTGCTCTTTAATATATCCAGCAGCTGGCTGATCTCCTTAGAGAGAACAGCCGCCCTGGCCAACAATCGGTCTAGACGTCATTACTATTATTATTACTTTTAATTTCAAATATACGCAAAGCCTAATTTCTTTTTCTTCTTTAAAATAATTTCATAAATGTGTTCGAGATAAACATTCGCTTTTATTTAGCCTTCTGACAGCCACAGTCACGTATGTATGACTAGCTAAAAAGTGCCCAGCACGCCACAGTAACGACTGCATAACAGACTTTTAAAATTCAAAATCAATAGTCAGTTTCAATAGATATAATTCCGAGCTCACTACTATATTGTAGGTGTTTATGGATGAATTCTTAGCTTGGCGCTGAGGGCATGTCTTTCTTTTTTTGACGTGGCGGTCAAAAGGTTAAACGCAGTCTGGGCATACAAATTATATCCTATTACCGTGGTATTTTCAGTCACATGTAAATGAAGTTTTCCTCAATTTAAATATAGGTAGATAAAGTTTTTTTTACTCAAACCAGTATTTGATAACGAAAGAAATGTGTGTCGGAGTTTTCCCTGCAGACTCTTATCGTAATTATCGATTTTTCGTGTTAAATATCAAATGATTGTCTTTATCATATATTATTATAAAATGCCGACTGCAATTTAGAGATTCCAAATTCGGTTTTTGTTCATTTCCTTATTTGGGAAAGTACTAATATTGTCGTCTAGACCGATTGTCGGCCAGGGCGGCTGTTCTCTCTAAGGAGATCAGCCAGCTGCTGGATTTATTATAGTGTACGCACTGTAATAAATCCAGTCAATCCAATTCTGATCAACTTGAACAACTGTGAACAACTCTACGTCATCAATAGAGATTAATATTTGTTATGATTTCAGATGAATTCTCATCGGACGAAGACTTTGAGGCTTTCTTCACAGCACTTGGTTCAGGCTCCAAGGATGAGATCGCCAGCGATGATAGTGGCTCCGTATGTATACCTTCACTTTCATTAAAGATATCATCATCAGCCTTTTTAAACTGTAGGTCCCGGCTGTTAGTATGTACTTTCTAAGTATATCTTGGACACCAATGACTGTGTTTCGGATGGCACGTTAAACTGTAGGTCCCGGCTGTCATTGAACATCCTTGGCAGTCGTTACGGTCAGGTAGTCAGAAGCCAGTAAGTCTGACGCCAGTCTAACCAAGGGGTATTGGGTTGCCCGGGTAACTGGGTTGAGGAGGTCAGATAGACAGTCGCTCCTTGTAAAACACTGGTACTCAGCCGAATCCGGTTAGAAGCCGACCCCAACATAGTTTTGAAAAGGCTCGGGAGATGATGATGATCACAGCCTTTTCATCGTTAAGCTGCTGGGCACAGGCCTCCTCTCACACAGAGAAGGATTGAGCGTTAATCACCACGCTTGCTCAATGCGGGTTGGTGGTTTCAGACTTTATAGTCCAGGTTTCCTCGAGATGTTTTCCTTCACATAGAAAATTCATTAAAGATATATGTATATGTCTTTTTAAAATCATCTTCCTGACATTATCCCAATTTTTTCCCCGTTCTTTTCTATCTGCCGTCATCTCACAAGTAACATTCTTTCTAGCCATATCAACTTTCACACAATCCATCCATCGTTTCTTTGGACGTCCCCTTCCTCTATATCCATCCACGTTCATTGTCAAAACCTTCCTCACATGATTTCCTTCGTCTAAACATTCACTCTTCTCGCCCGTTGACATGGGCGACAAGCGGCGTGTCATTTCGCTATCGTATATGTCATACACGAATCTCGCTGGCGGCATTTTAGTTGTTGCCTGAATTTGGTTCTTCTGATTATTGCTTGCGATAGTCGCGGAGACATTCTCGTACCGAAACGTGCGAGAATCTAAATCTCCTTCTAAATGGACCTTTAAAGTTCACATGTCAAGCGATTTTGTACACTATAACAAGCTCATTTAGTGCTAATTTCTCTTGTTTTACCTCAACTGTATGGTCGTTATAACTTATCTAAATTTCTAGAAACTTGCCAAGCGATTTTGAGCTCTATAACAATCGGGTGTAGTACTAATTTTTAAAAGCTTTTATTTAACTTGCCGTGTATGTATGTTACGGTGGATTCTTTGAACTCAATTTTGAAGTAGATATCTTCAACCGATTGAACTGAAATTTTGTATACACGTTCAGTTTAGATGACAATGCAAGATATGTTATATGACGACATTCTAAATCCAATATGGCTTACCGTCCAAGATGGCGGAGTAGTTATTTTTAATGTATTTCAACAATTTGGGTATCAAATGAAAGGGATTATTGAGAGTGACTTAAAAAAAAATTGACGTTATTCTAAATCCAATATGGCGTACTATAAAAGCTTTTTAAAAAAAGAGTTTTTCTTTTAATTTATTATTGTTTTGTTTCAGCTATACTACAGGGATGATATATCAGCTGTTTACTTATACAGGGTGTTACTTGGTGATGAATTGGAGCTGGTATCTTTAAGCAAACCTTATAAACAAAAACACTTATCATCTGATGTGAGTAGTAGAGAATATTAAAGTTCTAACAAAACTAGTGCACCATATTTCTACAGGTCATCTAGTACATGCTAAGGATCATGTTTAAGTACCACAAAAAAGTCATGAAAACAATAACATATTTTATTAAATTTATCATCACATTCGCTAAATTGTGATTGTGTTCTTACGCATAACGCCGGTTATCCGGGTAACTGGGTTGAGGAGGTCAGATAGACAGTCGCTCCTTGTAAAACACTGGTACTCAGCTGAATCCGGTTAGACTGGAAGGCGACCCCAACATAGTTGGGAAAAGGCTCGGGAGATGATGTACGCTGGTCCCTATGAACGCGCTCGATCGTTGACCACTAGATCATTTAACTTTTTTTGTGGTAAACATGATCCTTAGCATGTACTAGATGACCTGTAAAAATATGGTGCACTAGTTTTGTTAGACCTTATACTCGTATACTTAGAATTCAATATCAAAGAATTCTTTCATATGTGATGATGATGATGAACATTTCAGGAGGTCTACGTCCTGGATACTCCATGCTCTGGAGTATACGTGTGGATCGGATCTGAAGTTAGCGCCGACGTCAGAAAAGCATATCACGAGATTTCTGACAAATATTTCGACGCAAAGAATTATCCTTCTTGGGTGAGTAGATAAAGATTAAGATATGGTACAGCTGAGTACCAGTGTGCCACATGAAGCAACTGCCTATCTGGTCTCCTCAACCCAGTTACCTGAGCAACCCGATACCTCTTGATTATTCTTCTTAAACTGTTAGTCCCGGCTGTCATTGAACATCCTTCGCAGTCGTTACGGGTAGTCAGAAGCCAGTAAGTCTGACACCAGTCTAACTAAGGGGTATTGGGTTGCCTGGGTAACTGGGTTGAGGAGATCAGATAGACAGTCGCTCCTTGTAAAACACTGGTACTCAGCTAAATCCGGTTAGACTGGAAGCCGACCCCAACATAGTTGGAAAAAGGCTCGGGAGATGATGATGACTCTATAGTATCGTGGTCTTGAAAAGAATCGAAATATTCCTAACATTAAATAATTTCTAATATTTCTATCTGCCACGCTATAGGTCGCGGGTTCGATTCCTGCATAAGTCAAACATTTGTGTGCATGAACATGTGTGTTTGACTCAGTCTGTGTGTTCCTATGTATAATATGTATGTATTTACAAAATAAAAGTATATAAGTACGTTTATCAGTTGTCTAGTACCCACAGTACGAGCTCTGCTTAGATTGGGACAAGATGACGTTGTGTGAATGTGTCACTAATATTATATTACATTATCCACTTCTGTACTTTAGGTGAACGTCACGAAAGTGTCAGAGGGAGCTGAGAGTTCCACTTTCAAGCAATACTTCCACAATTGGGAGTCAATATCTTTCTCCAAGGGATTGGTCAGTGAATCTGGTAAGTTCTTTACAATACGCTTGTAGACAACTAGTCAAATTCAATACTTTTATTAACTATCAAACGGTTACTCTCTATGATGAGGGGTATCGTATTTGTCTCACCAGATGGCGCAACTGTAGAATGAGGTTCTAAAGTACTGCAGTTAATGGAGCCAAAACAAAGATAATTGTTCTAAACATCATCATCATCATCCCAACTATGTTGGGAAAGTATTCTTAATTTTTTTACCCATATGCCATACTATTTAAGAGCTCGTGGCAAAGTAACAGCCGCACGGACCGATCGATCATAAGGTTAAGCAACGCTTGGCGCGGAAGCTCCGTGTTTCGGAAGGCACGTTAAAAATTTTGTTACGCCACTTCTTCTTCCCAGTGAGAACACATAAGAAGTGGTGAAGGGTAGCCGTTTTGTGGGACTGTCTTTTGTTTTAACAATCGAAATGCGATGATTTATCAGCCTAATTAGAATAAAGGATTTTTTAATTTGTGTTTGATGTAAACAATATACCTTGGCCTTGCAGACGCTGGCTACTTCTCCGAGGATGCTGAGCATTCAGCTCTAGCCGCTAAGCAGATCGGCAAGAGCGCAGCTGCCAGGGGCTACATGCCAGACCAGGGCGATGGCAGTCTTACTGTTACAAGGTAAGAAATTACAGAACACGCGTTTATTAGCGATGTTTGAACACTTTTTCTAATTAAGGACAGTATATTATTATTTTTAATATTAAGCTAATTGATTGCCGGCCATAGCGGCCGTTCTCTTTAAGGAGATCAGCCAGCTGCGCAACGCAAATTATCTATCTACATATATATATAAGGTGTAACAAAAATAGTGCACCATATTCTTACAGGTCATCTAGTACATGCTAAGGATCATGTTTACCACAAAAAAAGTTGAATGACCTTGGGGTCAACGGTCAAGCGCGTTCATAGAGACCAGCGTTATGCGTATTGTTTTCATAACTTTTTTTGTGGTAAACATGATACTTAGCATGTACTAGATGACTTCTAAAATATGGTGCACTAGTATTGTTAGACCTTAGACCTGTTATATTAACACATATATTAGCTTCACTTGTAACTAACTTATGTATGTATGTAAGAAAATCTTGGAATCTTAATTTGACCCACTTCCTGGTCTTCGATTACGATGGAACTTTGCGCACGCTCTGAGTTCTGATGACAATACATGACTAGCTAAGAAACGTCATTAAAAAATACAATATGGCGGTTTCCCCAAGATGGCGGACTGGCTTTTTGATTTTTTTTGTATCTAAAGCGTGTTTTTTAGTTTTTTTCATGCTATATCTTTTGGTCCATTACTACTAGGATCGCTGGTGACCAAGAAGATGTGACTGAGGCGTTCGCATCAGGAGTCTCCGTGCTATATCAAAGCGAAGTTTACGTGGTCAAGTATCAATATACCAACGAAGATGGCGGAGAGAACTACGTCATATATTACTGGGTGGTAAGTGCAAAAGGGGTTAAGAGGAGGCTCGTGGCTAAGTAACAGCCACACGGGTCGATCGATCATAAGGTTAAGCTACGCTTGGTGTGAGGATCTTGTCATGACGAGTTCCTCTGTGTTTCGGAAGGCACGTTAAATTGTTGTGTCCCGGCTGTCATTTGTACATCTTTGGCAGTCGTTACGGACAGTCAGAAGCCAAAAAGCCTGACAATCATAGATCAGCCAGCTGCGCAGGACATTTGCGCGGACAGAGGTGCACTCTCTATTCCCTCACTCTCATAGTCCGTTGGGACGGCAATCCGACACGACCGGAGAGAGATCACAAGCAGGACCGACACCAACGTGCGACCCGATGCACGGGGGTAGCTATCACCAATCACCAGCTTCCTGAAAGTTTTATGAAAGTTTCTTAAAGCCCCCAAAGCTATTACAGTCAGCACCTTCGGTTGGCACCTTCTGGGTTTACAATCCTTAATTAATTTCCAGGGTTCAGACGCAAGTGCAGACGACAAGCAAGCTGGATTGGAGCTGGTCTCCCAGATAGAAGATGAGCTGGAGAGCTCTGCCACAGTCGTGAAGGTCCCGCAAGGAAAGGAGACCAAACATTTCTTGAACATCTTCAAGGGCAAGTTTTCAACCATTTATTTACAAAAGTTAATTAAAATATTAACATTAAAAAAAAATACCTACTTAAAAAATGGCATCAATAAATTCCTCCTCATCGCTGCTCACTGGGAGTGTACCCAATAGGCTGGCGGCATTGCCACGTTGGATGGCAATGACAATGAATTAGACCTATTTGCCGACGGATTGGTACACTTATATAAAAATTTTAAATTAATTTTAGATAAGGCCTTTCGTATTTTTTGATGTTTATAAGCTCACGCGTGCTCTGCGGACGCTTAATACTCTGTCGCAACAGATTGACCTCTTCCACTGTACTATGAATGAATTCACTCGCGCTGCATATTGTGTGACGTCTCAAATGTAAAGCACTTAGCTTTATATGCTTTAATGTTTGTGTGTTCTTGTGTCTTTTTTTTTGTTTTGTTTGTACAATTGTGAATTGTTTTGGGAATACCTATTTTTGGAACATAACTACCTATTGCATTAGGCGAAGCCTGTAATAATAGTGTAAGTTTTTGTTGAATAAATAAATGACAGGATGTCCACCGACCTGTTCAAATATTTTTTTCTAAATAATTTTTCGTAATTATTTTAGGTAACCTAGCCATCATGTTTGGAGGAAAGGACTCTGAATACAACCCTGTGAATGCCAAAGGATCTTACGAAGATGACAATATCAGATTATTCAGGGTAAGTTCCTTGCAGACCTTTCAAGAACTCACGACCCTCAACGGTTGAGAAATAAAGTTAAATATTAATGACGTCTAGATTAATTACCGACCACGGCTTCTGTTCTCTGTAAGGAGATCAGCCAGCTGCGTAGGATATATTATAGTGCACGCACATTAGCGCGGACACAGGTGCACTCTCTATTCCCTCACTCTCATAGTCCGATGGGACGGCAATCCGACACGACCAGAGAGAGATCACAAACAGGACCGACATTTGTCGACACAGGTTAAATTCCCGGCACGGTCGTTTATCAATCTGGGTGTTTTAATATGTGGTTATAAATATAAATATACATGTGTAAAGCATATGTAGTTTATCAGTTGTGTTGGCACCCATATCAGTTGTGTTGGCACCCATAACACAAGCTAATCAATAGCTTATTTTGGGGCTAACCGACCGTGTGTGAAAAAGGTGTCCTGATATATTAAAAAACTATCTTCTGCCAGCGGTTTCACCCGGCTCCCGCAGGAACAAGTCCGCATACCCGGATAAATCAAAACATGATCCTTAGCATGTACTAGATGACCTGTAAAAATATGGTGCACTAGTTTTGTTAGACCTTATATATTATTTTTAAACTAAATGATGTTTCTAGGTGGAAGGTACGGAATTAGGAGTGGACATGAGAGCCACCCAGCTGGAAGAGAAAGCTGATAACCTTGAAGATGATGACGTTTACGTCCTGGAGACCAAGGAGACGGTCTACATATGGATCGGAAAGGTACGAAGTTTACAAATTTAAATATTGCGGACCTCTCACTCAACTTGACTCGTCGATTCTGTAAAATCCAAACAAAAGCTGGCAATTAAAACATGTAAATACTAGCGGTCGCCCGCGGCTCCGCCCGCGTGGATGTCGGTTTACGCGACAAATAGTAGTCTATGTGTAATTCTGATGTATAAGCTATATTGTGGTAAAGTTTCATTTAAATCCATTCAGTAGTTTGTACGTGAAAGAGTAACAAACATCCATACATCCATACTTACAAACTTTCGCCTTTATAATAGTAGTAGGATTTGACAGCTATTTGCGACGATGCCAGCTTTTGTAATACGCGCCCTTAACATCGCGCTATTTATGAAATCCAGGCCAAACTATATAAATGAATACTGTTATTTGATTCGGCTTTTCTAAGGGATCAGTTACGTTGTCAGAGTCTAAGGGCCAGTTTCACCAGTTCCAGATAGTTATCTGGTAGATGATTTCATACAAATTCTGTTACATTTCTGAATTTATCTAGTAGATAGTGGCTATCTGTAACCGATAAAACTGCCCCTTAATGTATTCGTTTGCTAACACACCATAAGCGCAGAACTTATGAGGTGGAAATTTTTATTTGGTCATTATTTTCATTAATGATTTTTTTCAAGGAATCGAACGATACTGAAAAGGAGGCGGTCGCCAGCTTTGTGGAGAAGATCGTGAAAGATAAGGAGATCAGTACTATTCAACAAGGGGAGGAGCCCGAAGAATTCTGGGAGGCTTTAGGTAACTAGTATCTATACTGAACAGCAGGCTCAGCATGGCAACCGTA
The DNA here is from genome assembly GCA_958496145.1 of Heliothis peltigera. Lineage (NCBI taxonomy): Eukaryota > Metazoa > Arthropoda > Insecta > Lepidoptera > Noctuidae > Heliothis > Heliothis peltigera. Next base: position 4,462,914 of record OY292351.1, read on the forward strand.
GAAACAAGTTCTGTCTACCGGAGACAGGTTCCTATATCATCATCATCTCCCGAGCCTTTTCCCAACTATGTTGGGGTCGGCTTCCAGTCTAACCGGATACAGCTGAGTACCAGTGTTTTACAAGGAGCGACAGCCTATCTGACCTCAACCCAGTTACCCGGGCAACCCAATACCCCTTGGTTAGACTGGCGTCAGACTTCCTGGCTTCTGATTACTGTTTATTTCAACATATTTGCAAAATAAACATCATTTATCATTTACACTTGGAATCCTTCACAAATCCTATCCATCTTCTAGGAGGGGCTCCGGAAGAGAAGGAGGATCCGTCAGGCTGGCGCAACGCTGTCAACAGGCGCATCACCACTCCTCGTACCCTCACCGCCGTCTCCGTGAGCGTTACCAAGAAAATAAGGTTCGAGGATCTAGACACGGAGTATACACAGCAGGTACAGTTATTAAGAGTCTGCCTCGTTGGTCTAGTAGTCTCATAGCACGACTGCTGTGCACGGGGTCTCGGGTTCGATTCCCGGGTCGGGCCGAAATAACTTTGTGGGTTTTGAGGTTTTCATAAAGCAACCCGGAGTGTGGAAGTAGGTGATTGATACACCCGTGTATCGGAGAGCACGTAAATGTCGGTCCTGCGCCTGATCTCTCTCCGGTCGTGTCGGATTGCCGACCTATCGGACTATGAGAGTGAGGGAATAGAGAGTGCACCTGCTGTGTGTAATATGAATAATTTTGAGTGAATTTTGACACTCTTTTCAGGACCTCTCTGATGATGGAGCCTACATCCTGGACACTGGTGAGGAACTCTACCTGTGGCAAGGAAAGAACATTCCGGAGCGCGTCAAGATGGCTAAAGGCGATATTGTCAAGGTAAGAGAGAATCAAAAAAGCTTCTTCGCAACTACTTTGAGGTCGGCTTATTAAATGATAAATGATATTTATTTAGCAAATAGGTTGAAATCAACACTTTTACACGTCAACACATTTTTTATAAAAAAACGAGATGAGGTCGGCATTTCCTAACTGACTACCTTGAGAAGAAACGCCGAAACAAACTCAAGAGTCATAGTCTCTTTTAGAGTCCAGACATAAAAAGAAATTACATACTAAAGTATGAATGAGCAATGTAGGCAATGTATGTATTGGTCGCAACTGAGTACCAGTGTGCCACATGGAGCGACTGCCTATCTGATCTCCTCAACCCAGTTACCTGGACAACACGGTACCACTTGGTAAGACTGGTTGTCAAACTTTCCCGCTTCTAACTACCCGTAATTTAAATATGTATTAGAGGAGCTCGTGGCTAAGTAACAGCCGCATGGGTCGATCGATCATAAGGTTAAGCAACGCTTGGCGCGATCAGTCCGCGGATGGGTGACCATCTTGTCATGACGAGTACCTCCGTGTTTCGGAAGGCACGCTAAATTGTTGTGTCCCGGCTGTCATTTGTACATCTTTAGCAGTTATCGTTACGGGTAGTTAGAAGCCAGGAAGTGTGATAACCAGTCTTAGCAAGAGTATCAGGTTGATCAGGTGACTTGGTTGAGGAGATCAGATAGGCAATCGCTCCATACAGCACACTGGTACTCAGCTGCAGCCAGTTAAACTGGAAGCCGACCCCAACATAGCTTGGGAAAAGCTAAGCAGTTGATATGATGATAATAACCGATGATATTTATCATATGTTAATTTCTTCCAGGAATATATTGAAGATGATGGCTTAGATCGCACTGTGGACTCAGCCTTGGTCGTGTTTGTGAAGCAAGGGGAAGAGCCGAGCGTGTTCAAAAAGCTCTTCCCAGAATGGGACAGTGATATGTGGGATGTGAGTACTATATCATCTTAATATAAGGTCTAACAAAACTAGTGCACCGTATTTTTACAGGTCATCTAGTACATGCTAAGGATCATGTTTACGAGAAAAAAGTTGAATAACCTAGGGGTCAACGATCGAGCGCATTTATTTACCAGGCTTAAGCGTCACAATTTGGCGAGTGTAATGATAAATTTAATAAATTACTAGCTTCCGCCAGCGGTTTCACCCGCTTTCTGAGGGAAGTACTTTCCATACCCGGATAAAAAGTAGCCTATATGTTATTCTGATGTATAAGCTATATTGTGGTAAAGTTTCATTCAAATCCATTCAGTAGTTTTTACGTGAAAGAGTAACAAACATCCATACATCCATACTTACAAACTTTCGCCTTTATAATAGTAGTATGATTAGGATTAGGATGTTGTTGTTTTCATGACTTTTTTGTGGTAGAAATGATCTTTAGCAAAAAGGAAGCTAGAATACAGGGTCTTTGCCAGGGCTGCGGGTTTTTCGTAAGAGTTACCTTAGCCCTGATACACAAACACCTCCAGAAGGAAAAAGTTCGTTTTAGTCAGTAAGAGTCTGACACTCCCTCCAGCTGCACACACAGCGGGAGAAGTCATTTTAAGACATAAATTACAGGTGATTAATTTCTGACTTTTCTATTTTCAGAACCAAACTTCATACGAAGATATTAAAAACGAAACAAAGGCAGCAAACTCCAAATAAAACAAAAAAAAAACACTATTTATTCTTAACATTCATCATCTATGTAGCTTAATTTGTATTTATTTATATTTCTATCAATCGTGGTGGCCTAGTGGTTAAAGCACCAGCCTCTCAAGTAGAAGTATACGGTTTCCAGGTCAGACAAGTAACAATGTAACTTTTCTTACTTATATGTATTTCCTGAAAGCCCATTTCGATGGAGAGAGTATCTCGCACGTTTCGGTACGAGAATGTCTCCGCGACTATCGCAAGCAATAACCGCCATAACATAATCGTATCAACATGTTTACATTCAGGCAACAACTAAAATGTCGCCAGCGAGATTCGTATATGACATATACGATAGCGAAATGACACGCCGCTTGTCGCCCATGTCAACGGGCGAGAAGAGTGAATGTTTAGACGAAGGTAATGTTTTATATTCCTTCAGTTATCGTATCTTCGAGACGAGAAACTCTCCCCGTCTAAATGGGCCTTAAGTATGACTGATTAAAGGTGAAGGAAAACATCTCGAGGAAACCTGGACTATAAAGTCTGAAATCAGCAACCCGCATTGAGCAAGCGTGGTGATTAACGCTCAATCGTTCTCTGTGTGAGAGGAGGTCTGTGCCCAGCAGTGGGACGATAAATAATAAAGGCGTAATTTAAAACTTAATTTATATTTTATATTCGTATAATTATACAAAATGTACACTTTCATACAATAAAGCACATGTCTAATAAACACTAAAAAACTATTTTATTTATTCAGTATGATCCTTCTACATCATAATCGCGACCCGGCTGATTGTCAGCCAAGTCGGCTGTTCTCTCTAAGGAGATCAGCCAGCTGCGCAGGACATATTATAGTGCACGTACATTAGCGCGGACACAGGTGCACTCTCTATTCCGTCAGTGTCCTAGCCCTCAGGTCGGCAATCCGACACGACCGGAGAGATCACAAGCAGGACCGACACCAACGTGCGACCCGATGCACGGGGGTAGCTATCACCTACTTCCACGCTCCGGGTTGCTTTGTGAAAGTTTCTTAAAACATCCAAGCAAATTAAGTCTGACCCGGGAATCTAACCCGAGACCTCGTGCTCAGCAGTCGCGCTATACGACTACTAGACCAACAAGGCAGTCATATAACCCTCTTAATATACATTCACAACAATATAAGGGCCAGTTTCACAGGTTACGGATAGCCACTATCTACCAGATAAATTCAAAAATTAAACAGAATTTATATGAAATTATCTGCCAGATAAACTATCTGGAACTTATCAGCAACCTGTGAAACTGGCCCTAAATATCCATTTCTAAATCAGATTGTTTTTTTTTTAAAGTAACTTTGGTTGCATTACATAATATCAATTCTATTCATATCTACTTCACATAATATTATGTTATGTACAGACGCCAGCACATCAAGCTACCCGAAATTGTAAAATTTTGTCAATGCACTTTGAACCCATATGCTTCAGCGATAAACTTAAAAATATATGAAGAAGACAAACGCCAGCCCAAAGTATTTCTTAAGAGCGCGTATATACCGAAAGTTGGCAACGTCGCAAATAGCTGTCAAATATTTACACGTTTTAATTAATTTGGCCAATTTACTATATGAAAGTAAGACATATGGCTCTGTAGTGCACTAAAACATTGAATAGGAATTGAAATTAAAACACAAAATTTTATATTTTAAACGTTTTACTTGTAAAAAATGCACTTGAAAAGTTTCCAAATACGTTTTTTTACATATAAAACTATATATTCGGTGTTACGATATTAATAATTGCATTCTCTATTAACTTTCTTAGTGCACTACAGAGCATTATTTTATGTTTTCATAAAATAAAATTGAGAAATTAATTAAAACTTGTAAATATTTGACAGCTATTTGCGACGTTGCCAGCTTTTGGAATATGCGCCCTTAAAACTTTATCTCTTACTTATCATCTGCCTAGCCTTTTCCCAAGCTATGTTGGGATTGTCTTCAATACGGCAGTTGACAACTAGTCAAATTCATTACCTTTATTGAACTGTCAAAAATGGTTACTTTGTATGCAATTTGTATGAAAATACTTAGATTTGACGTCACAAATTTTTCACATCAAGCCGTATACTTATTTCGGTTATATTATCAATAAAAAACAGGTCAGATAGGCAGTCGCTACTTGTAAAACACTGGTACTCAGCTGAATCTGGTTAGACTGGAAGCCGACCCCAACATAGTTGGGAAAAGGCTCGGGAGATGATGATGAATCCTAATATCATTTTACTATTATAAAGGCGAAAGTTTGTAAGTATGGATGTATGGATGTTTGTTACTCTTTCACGTAAAAACTACTGAATGGATTTGAATGAAACTTTACCACAATATAGCTTATACATCAGAATAACATATAGGCTACTTTTTATCCGGGTATGGAAAGTACTTCCCTCAGAAAGCGGGTGAAACCGCTGGCGGAAGCTAGTACTATTATAAAGGCGAAAGTTTGTAAGTATGGATGTATGGATGTTTGTTACTCTTTCACGTAAAAACTACTGAATGGATTTGAATGAAACTTTACGACAATATAGCTTATACGTCAGAATAACATATAGGCTACTTTTTATCCGGGTATGGAAAGTACTTCCCTCAGAAAGCGGGTGAAACCGCTGGAGGAAGCTAGTAAAGAATAATCTATCTGGCTGGACGTGCTGATCATTTGCACATAAAACGGTACCGCATCAAACAACAGCAATGCATTGATTAATGATTTGCACTAGATTCTTATTCTCTAAGGCTGCAGCTATCCTCTCCTTGTCTGCTAATTGCTTGTTGACCGCATGCTCTGATACGTGGGATCCTTCGGAGACTTCTACGCTAACTTTAAACCGGCTCGGCAGTGCTCGGAGGAGACGGACGCGGATTGAGAGACCTGGGAACAAGAATGTATTTATTAATAGCCGGGTTTGATTCCTGGTACGGTTGATTTGGGTGATGAGCATGCTTGTTGGCTGTGGTCTGGGTGTTGTAATATGTGTTTGTAAGTATTGTGTGTAAAGTATACATAGTTTATCAGTTGTGTTGGCACTCATAACACAAGCTAATCAATAGCATACCTTGGGGCTAACCGACCGTGTGAAAAGGTGTCCCAATATTATGTATTAAAAATAAATAAAATACTCTGTAATATTCTTCTCAAATCTAAGTATGTTTTATTTTCTTTTATAAAAGGTTGCTAGCCCTGCCTCTAGTATTCTGTAATACAGATGCCAGCAAAATGTCATTGAACATCCTTGGCAGTCGTTACGGGTAGTCAGAAGCCAGTAAGACTGACGCTAATCTAACCAAGGGGTAATGGGTTGCCCAGGTAACTGTGTTGAGGAGATCAGATATGCAGTCGCTCCATGTAAAACACTGGTACTCAGCTGAATCAGGTTAGACTGGAAGCCGACCCCAACATAGTTGGCAAAAAGGCTCGGGAGATGATGAGTTATCGTATCTTCGAGACGAGAAACTCTCCCCGTCTAAATGAGCCTCTAACCTTATAGAACTCACCTATTAATGTAGCCATGCTACAGTGAGGAATAGTAGGAGTAAAATGAACAAACACAGTATTCTCCTTGTTATCCACTGTTATATTACTCTCTTCCACCACGCGAAGCTCTTCCAACGTCAAAGGGTGTTCTGGATCATTGATATTTCTAATTAAATCGAAAATTTCTCTTTCGTCTATAGCATCTTCGACTTCTTCGTCGTAATCTGCAGCCGTTATTTCGCGCTCTGAACCTTTCTCGTATATGTTGGGGTTCACGTTGTCGGCTACTTTCGTCATTTTTAATGTTGTCTGGTGTCTTTTTTAGGAAAATATCGTGAAAATAACGCAATATGCGTCGTGTTTGCACGCACAGATGGTCGTGTTATGACATTGATGCTTTCGTTCGAAAATAAGACGTGACAAATAAATAATATTGTAAAGTTTCTCAAATCGATGGTTTTTTATTTACATTTCATGAAGGTTGATATTGATTTTGATATATTTTTGAATGAAGCATATTGGTATGGCATTTTTCAATGGTATACTTCTCCGTGAGAGATGCGGATGCAGCGCTGCAGTTGTACGATAAAAAAGCTGATGAATGATGATTATGCGGTTCCAGTGGTTCCACTTAGTTTCCAGTTGGAATTGATAAAAATACAGCTTCCTCGATAAGCCTAGTAAGTCTATCTAACACTGAAAGGATTTCTCAAAACGGAGTAGTTCCTGAGATTCACGTTCAAACATATAAGCGCACAACGCAATATTGTACAGCAGATATATAGATTCTATTCAATTCTAAATTTCTGAACGAAATCCCAACTGACATTCTCAAACATGCAAACCATCGTTTCACTACCGCGCATCTGCAACATAAAACTAGCCCTTACTCTGTTACTCTACAGAAACTTGTATTAAACTATCTCTTTTCGCACGAACAGGATGAGGGGTACAAACGCGTCTATTGACAGAACATAGCAGATCAATATTTCTCCAGGCTACATCTATTCTTGTTTTTTAAACTTAAAAACTTGTGAGGGGCGTTTCACAATCTACAAAATCACAGAAGACTACAACACATGTAAGATAACATTTTAATATCGGCCATTACACTTAAAAACCAGTAAAAACACCTACATGAGCGATTTAGAAAGTTGTTCGATTCACTTCTAAGTTTATGGGTGATATTATTTGTTTTCGGATTAAAATTCATCATTGGGACTGTTAATTATATGTTTTAAGGCGTGATAAACTATTTTAGAGGCATACGGTAGGTGTGATTTTGATTTATAGTGAGTATTTTTAATTTTAAACATAGTTTTTGGTATATTATGTTTGAGGGTGGTCCCTTGAGGGATGATATGACGTAACAGCGGTTTTAAGAACCCTACTGTAGTTTTTCTTGTCTTGATACGTACGTTATTAATATTTGTACATGTCTATTGCATATTTGTACATAATATTTGTATATCTTTATGAGAAATTATATAAAAATGACTTGTTTAAGAAATATTATATGATCAGATCATCATCTCCCGAGCCTTTTCCCGACTATGTTAGGGTCGGCTTCAAATCTAACCGGTTTCGGCTGAGTACCAGTGTTTTACAAGGAGCGACTGCCTATCTGACCTCCTCAACCCAGTTACCCGGGCAACCCAATACCCCTTGGTTAGACTGGCGTCAGACTAACTAGCTTCTGACTACCCGTAACGACTTTTTTTAACACCCTATGTATGTAACTTTGTAAGTATGTAACCCATATGTATAAAACTTTTTTTTGGCAAAATAAGAACTTCTCTAATCCTTCACAGCAGGATGGCAGCAGATCCATGGGTGGTGCAGCCCCACGAGCACGCCAAGTTTGCGGAACACTTCCGTAACCTTGGACCGGTGAACGGACACCTCACCGGAGAACAGGCTAAGCGGTTCATGTTACAGGTATGTATCTTGTTTTATCATCATCCCACTGCTGGGCACGATCCTCCTCTCACACGGAGAAGGATTGAGCGTTAATTACCACGCTTTCTCAATGCGGGTTGCCAATTTCAGACTTGATATTCCAGGTTTCCTTGAGATGTTTTCCTTCACCTTTACTCAGTCATTGGTGACTGATCCCCTCAAACTAGTAACCTGGGCAACCCAATATCTCTTAGATGGCTGGTTGCCAGACTTTCTGGCTTCTAACTACCAGAAACCTCTGCCAAAGATGTACAAATGACAGCCGGGACACACCAATTTAACGTGCCTTCCGAAACACGGAGGAACTCGTCTTGACAATCACTCATCCACGGACCGACCGCGCCAAGCGTTGCTTAACCTTATCTTATGATCGATTGACCCGTGTGGCTGTTACTTAGCCACGAGCTCATCCTGACCTGAGGGCTAGGACACTGAGGGAATAGAGTGCACCTGTGTCCGCGCTAATGTGCGTGCACTATAATATGTCCTGCGCAGCTGGCTGATATCCTTAGAGAGAACAACCGCCGTGGTCTACAATCGGTCTGGATGCTATTATTATGTGTTTCATCATTGTTAAAGATAGAGAATAGGAATTTGTTCGCAAGAGTTACCTTAGCCCTGGCACACAGGGACCTTCATAACAAACATAGTGGGTTGAAGTCAGTAAAAGCCTGACACTTCCTCCAGCTGCACCCTTAGCAGGAAACAAAGGTATTTGCTCTTATTATGACAATGTAATTTTATTTTTTCAGTCTCAATTACCACCGCCAATATTGGGTCAAATATGGTCCCTGGCTGACACCAATGCGGATGGCAAATTGGATCTAAGAGAGTTCTCCATCGCTTGCAAGGTAATGTACACTCAAACAATTATTATATTGTAAGAAATCAGAAGCTTGTTGATTTAAAAAAATATATAATTAATAGGGAATATGCATGTAATTTTTAATTCACTAAATTAATACACTTTTAGCTGTAATAAATAAATATGAAAGAATTTTTAAAATACAATTTATCGACAAGAAGTTATAAAGCTTCAAAACTGCTAATAAGAAAGAGAAGTCCGAGTGTAAAATTTACGTCACAACTACACACGCCCGTAAGGCTGTCATTGAATACTCGTATAGCGTTTTGGTGAGAGGGACAGGTATACTTGTTTAAAATTTTTATATCTCGATTGTTTTTCTACTGATTTCGATATTTTTTTCACAGTTAGTATTCTATTTTTGTATGTTTATTGATAAACTAGTTAGATTGCAAATATTTTTTTCATGCATATTCCCTATTACCTTAGAACTAAAATTACAATTACTTAAACAATATATTAGTTAAGAAAGAAAGAAAGAAAGAAAAAGTGTTTAATTGCGAAATTGAACACACACATAACACAACATAGTATTACAAAAAAGATATAACATAATATACAAAAATAAAAATATATATATAAAAATCAAACATGAGGGGATAGTATACGTCACAATCTCGCAATACGGCCCTCGCTCAGCATAATGCTGCGATCTAATAATATTTGACAACTAGTTAACTTCATTACTTTTATAGAACTGTCAAAAACGGTTATTTTGTATGCAATTTGTTTAAAAATACTAAGATTTGACGTCACAGATTTTTCACATCAAGCCGTATACTTATTTCGGTTCAAAACGATAAATGAAACTGTTATTATTTTAAGACTAGCTTCCGCCAGCGGTTTCACCCGCTTTCTGAGAGAAGTACTTTCCATACCCGGATAAAAAGTAGCCTATATGTTATTCTGATGTATAAGCTATATTGTGGTAAAGTTTCATTCAAATCCATTCAGTCGTTTTTACGTGAAAGAGTAACAAACATCCATACATCCATACTTACAAACTTTCGCCTTTATAATAGTACTAGCTTCCGCCAGCGGTTTCACCCGCTTTCTGAGGGAAGTACTTTCCATACCCGGATAAAAAGTAGCCTATATGTTATTCTGATGTATAAGCTATATTGTGGTAAAGTTTCATTCAAATCCATTCAGTAGTTTTTACGTGAAAGAGTAACAAACATCCATACATCCATACTTACAAACTTTCGCCTTTATAATATAGTATTAGGATGTTTTACAAATTGAATATGATAAAGTATTTTATTTTTGACCTAGTCATCATCTGTATTCTGCGGCTCCTACTTAGCCACGAGCCCCTCATAAAATAAACTAAAGTTTTGTTAAATAATTTATTTGTCTTTTGTTTTCAGATCATTAATCTGAAACTTCATAACACAGAAATACCTAAAGCTTTGCCGCCATCTCTGCTCGCGTCTCTCAGCCCTACAGGTAAGGGTTGCTTTACTTGTGCTAGAATAAAGTCACATTTATTATGAACATTTACTAGTCATTGGCTCCCTCCTAGTTAAAGAGCCAACCTCTCAAGTGTGAGAGCGTGGGTTCGATTCCAGGTTGGGTTAGTACAAATGCAACTTTTCTAAGTTTATATGTACTTTCTAAAACATCCAACCAAAGACCGGGACGTATTTAGCAATTCTCTGAACGCTTTTAAAGAGATTATCTTGAAACAATTAAGTGTGTGTTTAAGTGTTTGATTATTCTTTTTTTTCCTTTTTGTTGTGTTAATTTTCATTATATTTGTTTTTTTTATTATGTGAAAACTCTAAGTCGTTATTTCTAAGTTCTAATTAGATAAATAGTGTTCAACTCTGTCATTCTTATTACGCATGATGTGATTAATAAGAATGTATAGGATATTTTGTATTATGCTATTCATATAAATATGCTTGTATTGTGTTTTTCTTGTTGGAAATCCAAATAAATAAACTAAGTATATCTGAGGACGCTCCTGCGGAACATTGGATTCAGCAAACTTCGGGTGTCGCCCCCAAGCGGGTGACACCTGGTGCTGCAACCTCCCCCCCTTATCTACTTTGGGGTGACACCCAGTGCTTGAGGGTGACACCCGGAGTGGAACCGGCGAGAGATGTAGTATGATGTTCCATAGGGTCTACTGGTGCTAATAATAGGGATGCGGACAACCAGTCAAATTCAATACTTTTATAGAACTGTCAAAAACGGTTACTCTCTATGTAATTTGTATGAAAACACCACATATGACGTCACAGATTTTTTACATCAATACATATACTTATTTCGACTATATTATCAATAAAAAATATAAAAATAGTTTTCGATTCAAAACTATAAACTAAACTGACATTATTTTAAAATGCTTTACAAAATGAATATGATAAAGTATTTTATTTATGACCTAGTCTACATCCCAATTGTTGTTTTAGCTGTAAGTGTTCCATGTACTTAAATATATTTTTTTCTTTCCACAGGAGCACAAAAACCGCAGTTCGCGCCACCTGCCGCAGCCCCCATAAAGCCCCCAATCCCCCCCATGCCAGCAATACCCCCCCAACCATTAATATCCGGCCTACCAACACAACCAACCAACCAATCCCTTTTGGGAGACCTAGTTGGTCCCCCTCTAGTCTCCCAACCGCCTTTAATACCCCCAATTTCAGCCCCTCCAAAACCAATGGTACCTAATGTCCCAGATTTGATATCTGGTGTAAAACCAGGGCAGCCGGTTGCTGCGATAAACACCCAACCAATGATTGCTCAACCATTAATAGGCCCACCATTGGTCAACCAGCCTATTATGCCAACACAACCTATAGTACCATCCCAACCGTTGGTTGCCCAACCAATGTTACCGAATCAACCAGTCAACCTCATCGGTCAGCAACCAATATACCCAAATGCTGTGGACCAGTTTGCTATGCCCAGTCAACCATTAATTCAGCCTATGATGGGAACTCAGCCCAGGACTTATACATCCCCTCCGGAAGGTCAGCCTATTGCAGTGCAGAGCCCGTTGACTGGACAGCCTATTGGACCTACTACTGCAGGCTCGATGGTCAATAGTCCACCGTCGATGGTCAATAGTGTGGCTGGGGTGCAGCCCATCACCTCGACTCCTCTCACGGCTATGAAGAGTGATAGCATGTCCAAACCAGGTAAGGATTATATAAGGTCTAACAAAATTAGTGCACCATATTTTTACAGGTCATCTAGTACATGCTAAGGATCATGTTTACCACAAAAAAGTTGAATGACCTAGGGGTCAACGATCGAGCTCGTTCATAGAGAACGGCGTTATGTGTAAGAACACAATTACAATTTGGCGAATGTGATGATAAATTTAATAAAATTTGTTGTTTTTTTCATGACTTTTTTGTGGTAAACATGATCTTTAGCATGTACTAGATGACCTGTTAGAATTGGGTGCACTAGTTTTGTTAGACCTTAATTATATACAAATTACGTGTCACGTTGTTTGTACGCGAAGGACTTCTAACCTACTTAACCGATTTCAATCAAATTTGCACACCGTGTGCAGTTTGATCCAACTTGAAAGATAGAATAGCTTACATCTTAATTTATAGTCGCAATATTATTTTGTTGTTAATTATTTTATTTAACCAAAATACATTTTTCAGGGTCTCTGGTGACGAGCCCTACTGAAATGCCAATGGGGGTGATGAGTCCCCCACCGGCCGTGGAGTGGGGTATCCCACAACCCCAGAAACTAAAGTAAGTAGCCATCCCAGCGAAAACAACATCTGTTACTTAGCCTCTCAGCTTAGAATTTGTCAGGTAGAATACCATTTTTTTTTCGTGGGAAATCATCAAATGCCCCGCTGTGTGTTGACTGCTCTAGCGCAGTCAACGGCTCAAGCAGTCGGTGTATGTCTCGCGACCACTCGATCTGTTGACGGCTCGAAGACGTCGCGACTGCTCGAGCAGTTCACGGATCGAAATGTTCGCGACTGCTCGAGCAGCTGACGGCTCGAAGAGGTCGCGACTGCTCGAGCAGATGACGCCTCGAAGCAGTCGCGACTGCTCGTGCAGTTGAAGGATCGAAATTGTCGTGACTGCTCGAGCATTTGTCAGCTCGAAGAGGTCGCAACTGCGCGAGCAGTTGACGGCTTGAAGAGATCGCGACTGCTCGAGCAGTTGACGGCTCGAAGTGGTCGCGACTGCTCTAGCAGTTGACGACTCTAAGAGGTCGCTACTGCTCGAGCAGTTGACGTATCGGTGTTGTCCCGACTGCTCGAGCAGTTGACGGGTGAAAGATGTTGTGACTGCTCGAGCAGTTGACGGCTCGAAGATGTTGTGACTGCTCGAGCAGTGGTGTGTACGGCTGAAAATAAAAGACTATAGTTCACGGCGCGGTTGCGGCTTCAAGCAGTCGGTCTTAACTGCTTGAAGCAGTCCCTGTACGGCCAAACTAAAATTTTCAATATTTTTTTTGTCCTTATAGATATACTCAACTATTCAACGCGACAGACCGCGCGAAGACAGGCGCGGTGTCAGGCGTCCAAGCACGTTCTATCATGTTACAATCAAGATTGCCGCAACAAGCGCTTGCGCAGATCTGGGCGCTAGCCGATTTGGATTCTGACGGAAAATTGGGTAAGTTTCGCTAAACAGCATCCTGGCTGATTGTCGGCCGTGTTGGCTGTTCTAGACGATCAGCTGCGCAGGACATGTTATAGTGTAAAATTGTAATAGTTTCACTTAGTATAGTCCTGGCTGATTGTCGGCCGCGCTGGACAGATCAGCCAGTCGTGCAGGACACATTATAGTGCACGCACATTACGTATCTATTACAAAAAAAAATGGTTTTTTGACTATTACCTCTCATTATGAGTGTGCTGGTTCGATTCCAGATCAGGCAAATAACAATGTAACTTTTCCTAAGTTATACCTACTTTCTAAGTATATCTTGGACACCAATGACTGATTAAAGGTGAAGGAAAACGTCTCGAGGAAACCTGGACTATAAAGTCTGAAATCACCAACCCGCATTGAGCAAGCGTGGTGATTAACGCTCAATCCTTCTCTGTGTGAGAGGAGGCCTGTGCCCAACAGTGGGACGATGATGAAGAATTACTATATTATATCTTCATCTATCCTGATTTTTAAAAGCTTTTATTTAACTTGCCGTGTATGTATGTTACGGTGGATTCTTTGAACTCAATTTTGAAGTAGATATCTTGAACCGATTGAGCTGAAATTTTGTATACACGTTCAGTCTGGATGACAATGTCTGGATGGCATATGTTATATGACGTTATTCTAAATCCAATATGGCCGACCGTCCAAGATGGCGGAGTAGTTATTTTTAATGAATTTCAACAATATGGGTATCAAATGAAAGGCCTTATTGAGAGTGACTTAAAAAATAATTTGACGTTATTCTAGATCCAATATGGCGGACCATAAAAGCTTTTAAAAAAGATTTTTCTTTTAATTTATTTCTATTGTATTATACAGGTTGCGAAGAATTTGTCCTGGCTATGTATTTATGTGAAAAAGCCACGCAGGGTGAACCAGTGCCTGCTAAGTTGCCCCTCGAATTGATACCCCCTACTTTCAGGTAAAATTATTTGGTGTATTTTTACCCCCAAAATAGGGAGAAAAATAAAAATTTAGTTAGCTTAAGTACAGACGCCAGTACATCAAGCTACCCGAAACTGTCAGATTTTCCCAATCAACTTTGAACTTCATGCTTCAGCGATAAGGTTGAAAATCGATCAAGGAATTTTGACAGATTGTTGTAGCCTGATTTGCTGGGGACTGTACATCTAGTTAATAGTTAATTTTTAATACTTTTTTTTTTGAGTGGGATCATCAAATGACCCCTCCCGCTGTGGGTGCAGCTGTCAGAATCTTACTGACCAAATGCGACAATATAAAAAAAAATCCCGGGTTCGATTCCCGGTACAGTCGACATTTGTGTGATGAGCATGCTTGTTGGCTGTGCTCTGGGTGTTGTAATATGTATTTACAAATATATATGTGTAAAGTATATGTAGTTTATCAGTTGTGTTGGCACCCATAACACAAGCTAATCAATAGCTTACCTTGGTTCTAACCGACTGTGAAAAAGGTGTCCCAAAATTACTATTACCTATACCCTCTCTCAAGAGGTCCCAATTTCATAACTTTTTCTTAAAATTGATACCAACTTTCCTCCATTTTTTGTCTTCAAAATAATTACTCCTACAATTTCGCCAATTGTCCCCTCAGACGCGATTCCGTATCTTCGAACACCAGCGCGAAGTCTTACGAAGAGAGAAGAAGAGAGAACATGGCGAGAGGCCAAGCGGAACTGGAGAGGAGAAGGTCCCAGCTAGCTGATGCACAGTTGAAAGAGAAAGTGAGTATCCTATATCCGCCAGAGGGCTAAGCCAAGATGTCTTTCTACAATAGGGAATATGCATGAAAAAAATATTTGCAATCTAACTAGTTTATCAATAAAAATACAAAAATAGAATACTAACCGTGAAAAAAATATCGAAATCAGTAGAAAAACAAACGAGATATAACAATTTTAAACAAGTATACCTGTCCCTCTCACCAAAACGCTATATTCAATGACAGCCTTACGGGCGTGTGTAGTTGTGACGTAAATTTTACACTCGGACTTCTCTTTCTTATTAGCAGTTTTGAGGCTTTATAACTTCTTGTCGATAAATATATTTAAAAAATTTGACTTTCATATTTATTTATTACAGCCAAAAGAGTATTTATTTAGTGAATAAAAAAATTACATGCATATTCCCTATTGTAAACGCTAGTAGAAACGATAAAAATGTATGGAAATGACATTTGGACTCGCGTTATGACCATGTGATTTATCGATTTCATGTAGAAAGCCACCATGGCTACAGGACCTGGCCACGCGTTGCTGTGGCTAGTAGCATAGCTACCATGGGTGACACCCGGTGCGGTTATTGTAGCGTGTCACCCCAAAAATCAGTATTACGTATTCAGTAGTAAATGAAAAATTAATACTGATTTTCAGTCGACATGACAGTCGGATGTCACCCCTTTTTATGACCATTAATTGACTCCCCTCGCTGTGCGTGCAGCTGGAGGGAGTTTTAACCGCCCTTGGGGGTGACACCACACAAAATCAGTACAAATTTTCATTAACTACTGATATTCACCCCCTTTTTTATGACCATCAAATAACCCCTCCGCTGTGCATACAGCTGGAGGGGTCTTGGCCCCCCTTGGGAGTGACAGCCAGAGTGGAACCGGCGAAAGATGTGGTTCGGTGTTCCACAATGTCGGTTCTGAGGACGCTCCTGTGGAATATCGGTTTCAGTAAACTTCGAGTGTCACCCCCAAGCGGGTGACACCCAGTCGCTGGCATAAGCTAGTTCATGTATTAGAGAGGGAGAGAGAATATGGCGAGAGCCTATGTGGAGTTCGAGAGATCTGAAACAGCATAATAGGGTATTTGACTCTTTTTTTTAATTATTCATATCAAAAGTAACATCTTACAAAACCAAAAACAGAAATATTTTTTTGAATCCGTTGAGAAATAAGTAATTTATAAACCTTTCAAAAGTCAAACAGTTAAATAACAGAAAAAGTATGCACATACAAGCTTGTGACGTCAACGCTATTTGATCACGCATGTACAAAAGAGATAGCAATATGTCCCCACTATGATCCCACTCTTCATCCAACAAATATAAAAAATGTTGATTGCTGCTCCGTTTATCAACCAATTTTGACGCTGTTTTCAGAAAAATGTACCTTGTGCGAATTTGTGTTCTTAAAAAAAATTTACAAAATCAAACACAAGCAAATACCCAATACTGACAGAGAAAGTTTAATAAAACATTTTATATTATAATTTTGCGCTAAGTAATCCCATTTTTTTTCTGTTACAATGCTACATAGGAAGCTGAGGTAATTAATATTTTAATTCACTCTCTGAATTTAAATATCGATACAGGTTATTTTAAATAACGTTAGCCACATTTTGGCTAGACGAAACTTAGAGGGGCTCGTGGCTAAGTAACAGCAACACAGGTCGATCGATCATAAGGTTAGTAGATAATAGGTTACTGGTAGTCGGCTGCATCTAGGTAGACTGGAAGCCTACCCCCCCAACATAGAGAAAGTCTAGGCAGACGATGATGATGACTTTATTTTAAAAGAAAAGATGTACAAATGACATCAGCGCCCACAATTTAACGTGCCTTCCGAAACACGGAGGAACTCGTCATGACAAGATGGTCACATATCCACGGACCGACCGCGCCAAGCGTTGCTTAACCTTATTATCGATTATCCGTCCGGCTATTACCATTAGCCACGAGCTCCTCTAAATTTAAAAATAAATATATTTACAGAGAAGAATATCCAATTTTTTCCCCCTTACGTTATTTCAAATTTAAACAGACGCCATTTTGAAATTCTTTCACACACATATTTCTTTCTCCCTCACTCTAGGCGGAAAGAGAGCGCAAAGAGCGAGAAGAGGCGGAGAAGCGAGAGAAGATACGGCTCGAAGCTCAGAAGAGGGAACAAGAAGAATTGATGAGGAAACAGAAAGACGAACAGGTGAGTTAGCACCCTTATATTGTTCAGCTGGCTTAGCATGGCAACCGTAGAAACAAGTTTTGTCTACCGGAGAATGGACATAATGACAGAAAAGTGACATTTTTTTAAGTAATTTTTCTTTTCTTCGATCGACATAATTAAGTCTACAAGTGATTATATGCGAGTTGACAGGTCGCGCCACGCTCGGGCAGAAGACATGTTGACATTGACAGAAAGAGCTTTGTCTTTTCTTGATAGAATAGATATAGAATCGCCATGCTAAGCTTGCAGGTGATAGTTTGTGAATGTGTGTGTTTCCTTGTTTGACCTATTAGAGTGTCTTTTTGGTCTAGTAGTCGCATAGGATGACTGCTGTGCACGGGGTCTCGGGTCGGGCTGAAATCGCTTTGTGTGTCCTAAAAGACTCACAAAGCAGCCCGGAGTGTGGAAGTAGGTGATAGCTACCCCCGTGCATCGGGTCGCACGTTGGTGTCGGTCCTGCTTGTGATCTCTCTCCGGTCGTGTCGGATTGCCGACCTGAGGGCTAGGACACTGAGGGAATAGAGAGCGCACCTGTGTCCGCGCTAATGTGCGTGCACTGTAATATGTCCTGCGCAGCTGGCTGATCTCCTTAGAGAGAACTGCCGCCCTGGACGGTATCATTCGGAAGTATTTTAATGATTTGTTTTTATTTAGGAAAAGCGTGAAGCGGCTCGCAAGGAGATGGAACGCCAGTGTCAACTCGAGTGGGAGAAAAAGAGGTCAGTCTAAACTGTCTACCCGGCTCATCATATCCCGAGCCTTTTTCCCAACTATGTTGGGGTCGGCTTCCAGTCTAACCGGATTCAGCTGAGTACCAGTGTTTTACAAGGAGCGACTACCTATCTGACCTCCTCAACCCAGTTACCCGGGCAACCCAATACCCCTTGGTTAGACTGGCGTCAGACTTACAGGCTTTTGACTACCCGTAACGACTGTCAAGGCTGTTCAATGACAGTCGGGACCTACAGTTTAACGTGCCATCCGAAACACAGTCATTGGTGTCCAAGATATACTTAGAAAGTACAAACTAAGAAAAGTTGCATTGGTACTTGCCTGATCTGGAATCGACCCCACGCCCTTATACTTGAGAGGTTGGTTTACCCACTAGGCCACCACGACTTTAATTTATTATTATATCTTACATATATTATTTTTAATTCATCACCCAAATAACGTAATCTCCTCTTCTCTCTCTCACAGAACACGAGAACTCGAAGCCATGCGCACAGAAGAACAGTCGAAGGTTCTGAGCCTCAAGTCTAGAAGCCAAAATATCACCATAGATCTGAACTCCGCCGTCACTCGCGCTGCTAACTTGGCCAAACAGATCCGGGATACGAGGACTGCTGTCGCCGCTGCCAAGTGCACTATTGATGGCATGAGGTGAGTGTTTGACCCCAGGTGTCATTTGACCCCAAGTGTCTAACTAGTAGTTTTGGTTTGAATGTCTAGATACTCATTTCACCCCAAGTGTCTAAGGTATTAATTTGACCCCAGAAGAGGAGATAATTTGACCCTAGTGTCTATGGAATCATTTGACCCCAAGTTTCGTTCGTTCGACCCCAGGTGCCTAGAAAAACATTCGATCCTAAGTTTCTAGAGTCATTTCACTCCAAATGTCTACAGAGTAATTTGAACCCCAAGTGTCTGTAGATCATTTCATCCCAAGAGAGAGATAATTGACGCCAATTGTCTAGAGAGTCATTTGACCCCAGGTGCCTAGAAAAACATTTGACCTTAGGGTCAGGGAGTGAAATGACTCTAGAAACTTAGGTTTCTAGAGTCATTTCACTCCAAATGTCTAGAGAGTAATTTGACCCCAAGTGTCTAGAGAGTCATTTGACCCCATTTGTCTAGAGAGTCATTTGACCCCAAGTGTCTAAAGTCACTTCACCCCATGACAGTTTTGAGAAAACCTAGGCAAGCTAGTCAGTTAAAATTTATAATATTTTCTCAAACATTAATTCACTACGCAAGAAGATTTATCCTGAAAACCAGCCTATATTGTTACGTGTGAACCCTGTATTTTTGTTTAGATCCGATCGCGACACAAGTATGGCAGAAATGCAGCAACTGAAAGCTAAAGTCAAGGAGCTGAACGCTAAACAGATATCCTTGAATAAAGAGAAAGCTGAACTCGATGCTAAGGTAATTTTGAACCCTATTTGTATGAACATAAGATCTACCAAAACTAGTGCACCATATTTTTACAGGTCATCTAGTACATGCTAAGGATCATGTTTACCACAAAAAGTCATGAAAATAATGACATATTTTATTAAATTTATCATCACATTCGCCAAATTGTAATTGTGTTCTTACGCATAACGCCGGTCTCTATGAAGGCGCTCGATCGTTGACCCCTAGGTCATTCAACTTTTTTGTGGTAAACATGATCCTTAGCATGTACTAGATGACCTGTGAAAATATGGTGCACTAGTTTTGTTAGACAAGATGGCGTAGTAGGAAGTGTATCTGCCTGCCACGCCGGATATCGCGGGTTCAATTCCCGCATAAGTCAAACATTTGTGTGCATGAACATGGGTGTTTGACTTAGTCTGGGTGTTCCTATGTATAATATGTATGTATTTACAAAAGAAAAGTATATAAGTACGTTTATCAGTTGTCTAGTGCCCACAGTACGAGCTCTGCTTAGTTTGGGACTAGATGACGTTGTGTGACGAATATTATATAGAAAAAAATCTGTTATTTTTTTCTGCAGGCCAAGGCTTCCGAAGGTGCAGGCGAAGATGGGAAGCTTAATATGATGGAAGTCACACTCAGACAACTACGTGATAAGGTATCTATTGAAGAAAATGCGAGGAATGCCAACTGCCTAGCCTTGTCCCAAGCTATGTTGGGGTCGGCTTCCAGTCTAACAGGACGCAGCTTAGTACCAGTGTGTCACATGGAGCGACTGCCTATCTGATCTCCTCAACCCAGTTACTTAACAACCTTATATGCCTTGGTCAGACTGGTTGTCAGACTTCTGACTACCGGTAACGACTGCCAAAGATGTACAAATGACAGCCGGGACACAACAATTTAACGTGCCTTCCGAAATTTGACAAGATGGTCACCTATCCACGGACCGACCGGGGGTTTTGGGTTTTAAGAGACTTTCACAAAGCAGCCCGGAGTGTGGAAGTAGGTGATAGCTACCCCCGTGCATCGGGTCGCACGTTGGTGTCGGTCCTGCTTGTGATCTCTCTCCGGTCGTGTCGGATTGCCGACCTGAGGGCTAGGACACTGAGGGAATAGAGAGTGCACCTGTGTCCGCGCTAATGTGCGTGCACTATAATATGTCCTGCGCAGCTGGCTGATCTCCTTAGAGAGAACGGCCGCCTTGGCCGATAATCAGCCGGGTCACTTTTTTTGTTTCTTGCAGGTGGAAGCAGCCAAAGAGTTGGTGGAAAGCAAGAAACATGATTTAGAAACAAACAATGCTCAACTTTCCGAATTAACGAACACTGTGACGGAATTAGGAGAGAAATGCGCAAGAGTCTGGAAATTGTACGAAGAGAGACGCGAGGAATACCTTAGCAGGAGTTCTGCGCCTGCTGAGAGCGCTTGGAGTAACACTGGTGAGTTTTTGACTGAAAAAGTTGCGCAACTGTTGCGCGATAGTTGGGCAACTATTTTGCAGAAATGCGTTTTAGTTGGTTTAGTGTGTGTGGGAACGTGTGGGTATAGTTTTGTAGTGATTTTTGTGATATAGTTGCGCAATAGTTGCGCAACTATTTTGTGGAAATGTGTTTTAGTTGGTTTAGTATGTGTGAAAATGTGTGGGTACAGTTTTGTAGTGATTTTTGTGATATAGTTGCGCAACTGTTGCTCAACTTTTATATTGGTATTTAAGTTTTTTTATGCAGTAAATGTGAGGTCTTTTAGGTAATATTGTTGAGTAGGACTTTTTTAAGAGATCGTGGCGCGCAATAGTGGAATAAGGTATTAGCCTGTGTTTGATTTGGTACAATTTTTTAACAAAACAAATAAACACGCACAAGGAACATATTTCTGAAAACAGCGTCAAAATTGGTTGATAAATGGAGCAGCAATCAACATTTTTTATATTCGTATGATGAAGAGTGGGATCATAGTGGGGACATCTTGCTATCTCTTTTGCAGATGCGTGATCAAATAGCGTTGACTTCACAAGCTTGTATGTGCATCCTTTTTCTGTTATTTAACTGTTTGACTTTTGAAAGGTTTATAAATTACTTATTTCTCAACGGATTCCAAATATTATTTCTGTTTTTGGTTTTGTAAGATTTTACTTTTGATATGAATAATTAAAAAAAAAAGTCAAATATCCTATTACTCTTATTATTATTTAATAAACCCAAAATCCTTATCCTACAGAGACAGAATGGGGTACAGCTGCAGCCGACGCTTGGGGCGAAACCCCGGCCGCCGACGATGCTTGGGGCGACGCACCAGCTACCACAGGTCAGTTGTATCTTTATAATCATCTGCCTAGCCCTTTCCCTAGTATATAGTGCGTGCTAAAGATCTTGGCAGCTCCGTACATCGCTGCCGGGGCTACGGGTTGTTCGCAAGAGTTCCCGAGTTACCATGGCCCTGGCTTATAAGGACCTCCAGAAGGAACATAGTGGGTTTTAGTCAGTAAGAGTCTGACACTCCCTCCAGCTGCACACACAGCGGGAGGGGGCATAATTTTAGACCAAGATTCCACCATATCCGATCAACTGATGGGTCCCGGCTGTCATTTGTACATCTTTGGCTGTCGTTACGGGTAGTCAGAAGCTAGAAAGTGTGGCAACCAGTCTTACTAAGGTGTATCAGGTTGTCTAAGTAACTGGGTTGAGGAGATCAGATAGGCAGTCGCTCCATGTGGCACACTGGTACTCAGCTGCATCCTGTTAGACTGGAAGCCGACCCCAACATAGCTTGGGAAAAGGCTCGGGAGATGATGACATTATATTTTATCCACACTATCTATCTATATGTATATTTTATATGCTGGTCCTGGTGTCCTTGTGGGTAAAACACCAGCCTCTCAAGTATGATTGCTGGTTCGATTCCAGGTCAGGCAAGTACTAATGTAACTTTTCTAAGTTATACGTACTTTCTAAGTATATCTTGGACACCAATGACTGATTAAAGGTGAAGGAAAACATCTCGAGGAAACCTGGACTATAAAGTCTGAAATCACTAACCGACACTGAGCAAGCGTGGTGATTAACGCTCAATCCTTCTCTGTGTGAGGCCTGTGCCCAGCAGTGGGACGATAAAAAAGGCTCTTGATAATGATGATATGTATATAACTGATTAGTTAAAAATATTACAAAAAATGTAGGTGAAGAAACAGTACAATTTGTGACAATTGGTTATATTTTTTAGGTCGTTTTAATCGATACGCATTGTTCTGTTATCGGTGTATGCGCACATGTGTTTAAATTTACAACATCGAGTATAACCCAGCAATGTACTAAGTAAACAGAATACGCTAGTTGACAACTAGTCAAATTCAATACTTTTAATAGAACTGTCAAAAACGGTTACTCTCTATGCAATTTGTATGAAAATACTAACTATAACGTCACAGATTTTTCACAACAATTGATTATATTATCAATAAATAAAATGAAAACAATTTTCATAGAATGCCCCTTTTGCAAAATGTCCCTTTCATAGAATGCCCCTTTTGCAAAATGTCCCTTTCATAGAATGCCCCTTTTGCAAAATGTCCCTTTTGCAGAATGCCCCTTTTGCAATATGTCCCTTTCGTAGAATGCCCCTTTTGGAATCTTGATGTGACGTCAAATCTTTGTATTTTCATACAAATTTCATAGAGAGTAACCGTTTTTGACAGTTCTATAAAAGTATTAAATTTGACTAGTTGTCTAATACCGTATTCTCAGTAATAGAGTCCCGTGTACCTATATCATCATCATCATCACAGCCTTTACCGTCCCACAGCTGGGCAAAGGCCTCCTCTCACACAGAGAAGGATTGAGCGTTAATCACCACGCTTGCTCAATGCGGGTTGGTGATTTCACACTTTATAGTCCAGGTTTCCTCGAGATGTTTTCCGTCACCTTTAATCAGTCATTGGTGTCCAAGATATTTATACTTAGAAAGTACGTATAACTTAGAAAAGTTACATTGGTACTTTCCTGATCTGGAATCGAACTCGCACCCTCATACTCGAAAGGCTGGTGCTTTAACCACTAGGGCACCACACCACCCGTTTACCTAATCTACACGGAACTCTAAAAAAAACTTTTTTCATACGAACAGCGAGCTCCGAAGTGTTTCAATTGATGTAGACGCGTTACAGAAATTGCCAACTTTTTTTATACCTTATTGTGTTGCATTCAGAGTTCTATTCAAATTGCAAGCGTCGTGTGTCGAACAAATTAAATTTTAATATTAATTAATTAATATCTGTTAGTGTTTTTGTTAAAAGACAACTTTAGTGGACTATGGATCGATTTGGTTTAATTGTGTTGTGTATACTATGTAAGCAACATTTTTCTTTAATATTGAACATCCTTGGCAGTCGTTACGGGTAGTCAGAAGCCAGTAAGTCTGACGCCAGTCTTACCAAGGGGTATTAGGTTGCCTGGGTAACAGATAGGCAGTCGCTCCTTGTAAAACACTGGTACTCAGCTGTATGTTTCAAGTTTGTATGTACTTTCTAAGTATATCTTGGACACCAATGACTGTGTTTCGGATGGCACGTTAAACTGTAGGTCCCGGCTGTCATTGAACATCTTTGGCTATCGTTACGGGTAGTCAGAAGCCTGTAAGTTTGACGCCAGTCTAACCAAAGGGTATTGGGTTGCCCGGGTAACAGATAGGCAGTCGCTCCTTGTAAAACACTGGTACTCAGCTGAATCCGTTTAGACTGGAAGCCGACCCCAACATAGTTGGGAAAAGGCTCGGGAGATGATGATAATTATCTTGAGGAGCTCGTGGCTAAGTAACAGCCACACGGGTCGATCGATCATAAGGTTAAGCAACGCTTGGCGCGGTCGGTCCTATGGACCAGTTCCTCCGTGTTTCGGAAGGCACGCTAAATTGTTGTGTCCCGGCTGTCATTTGTACATCTTTGGCAGTCGTTACGGGTAGTCAGAAGCCAGAAAGTGTGACAACCAGTCTTACCAAGGGTTGACCAAGTAACTGGGTTGAGATGATCAGATAGACAGTCGCTCCATGTAGCACACTGGTACTCAGCTGCGTCCTGTTAGACTGGAAGCCGACCCCAACTATTCTAGTAAATACATGTGATATGTATTTACTAGATTTACTTAATCTCTGAAATAGCTGGACCGGTTTTGACGGCGATATATAGGGTTTAAAAAACAATACTACACCATATTTTTACAGGTCATCTAGTACATGCTAAGGATCATGTTTACCACGAAAAAGTTGAATTACTTAGAGGTCAACGATCGAGATCGTTCATAGAGACCGGCGTTATGTGTATAATTTGGCGACTGTGATGATAAATCTAATAAAACATGTTGTTGTTTTCATGACTTTTTTGTGGTAAACATGATCCTTAGCATGTACTAGATGACCTGTAAAAATATGGTGCACTAGTTTTGTTAGACCTTATATATTATTACCTATACATTTATATGTATATAACTTATATATTATCTTTCCTTATGTTCCAAATAGCTACAGAAGCTGTGACGACCGCGAGTGCCCCTAGATGGCGCTGTGTGTACGAGTTCACAGCCAGAACTGCTGACGAGCTGAGCCTGCAGCCTGGAGACCTGGTGAGTAGACCAGGATAAGGTCCAGGTCCGGCACATCAAGCTACTACAATATGTCAAATTTCCTTAATATGATTTTCAACTTTATCGCTAAAGCATATGGTTCAGAGTTGATTGGGTAAATTTGACAGTTTTGAGTAGCTTGATGTGCTGGTTTCTAAACAAATATATTTAGCTAGAAGTCTTTTTGCTGTCTACCTGGGCAGCGGGCTAGTTCGAACTCCTTATCTTAGCCCTGGGACACAAATACCTAAAAGTTCCTAAAAAGATCTCTCTCCGGTCGTGTCGGATTGCCGACCTGAGGGCTAGGACACTGAGGGAATAGAGAGTGCACCTGTGTCCGCGCTAATGTCCTGCGCAGCTGGCTGATCTCCTTAGAGATAACGACCGCCGTGGGTCTGTCTGGACGCCATAACTATTATTCCTCTAAGCTTTTAAAATTCAAATTTTTTGAATGTTCTGTCTAGGTCAGCGATGCCCCAACACCGAGAGGTGATGCTGAACCAGGCTGGAGATGGGGCACAGCCAGAGGTAAGTGACTTAACCTTTTGACAGCCACAGTCACGTAAAGATGACAAGCAAAAAAGCGCCCAGCACGCCACGGTCACGACTACATGACAGACTTAAAGTTCGAAATATCATCAACTCAAGTTTCACCTTTTGACCGCCACCGTCACGTATAGATGACAAGCAAAAAAGTGTACAACACACCACTGTCACGACTACATGACAGACTTTTTAACTTCAAAATTAATAGTCAGTTCCAATCGATATAATTCCGAACTCACTACTATATTGTAGGTATTTATGGATGAATTCTTAGCTTGGCGCTGAGGGCACGTCTTTCTTTTGTTTGGCGTGTTAGCTTCTAATGTTATATCATAAATTTCCATTACAGGTCAATCGGGTTGGTTCCCGGAGTCATACGTTGAAGATATAAACGCACCTGCGGCTTATTCGGAAGTCGTTGAACCTATAGAAATGAAGACACAGCTGGAAGGCATAGCGGAGTTGCCGGAAGCCGAAGTCTCTAATGACTTGGGTGGTGCTATGCCTGTTGTTGGTGAGTTTTTTTTACTTTTTATACACGACTTCAACTTTTTATTACGACTTCCATTTTTCATGAGCGACTTCCATTTTTTATGGACTACTTCCAGTTTTCCTTTTCCTAAGTCTAGTTAGATTGTACTAGAATTAGCTTAGAGTGAGACAACTTAAATTTTTAGTAATTATACTTATATAAGTTTATCTATCAACTTTTATGAGGGCTAACATATTATAAATATGGAAGATTTGACATTATAAATATGGAAGATTTGACAGTTTATAAAAAAAAAATTAAAATCATCAAAATGCCCCGCTGTGTGTGCAGCTGGAGGGAGTGTCAGACTCTTACTGAGTAAAACCCACTATGTTCCTTCTGGAGGTGCCTGGTAACTCTTGTGAACAACCCGCAGCCCCGGCAGACCTCTCTTCGAATCACAAAACCCCTCCCTGGTCTTGCTTACTTTAAAAGATTAAAGAAATAATGTCTTCTTTTATCTCTGCTAGAAGGTGGAGACTTCTACATCGCAGCGTACCCATACCTGTCTGCTGAGCCGGGCGACCTGACCTTCGAAGCCGGCGAGAGAATCGAAGTCATCAGGAGAGACGGTGACTGGTGGACTGGAAGAATCGGTATCCGGTAAATAAATACATTTTATTAAAATTACTAGCTGTTGCCCGCGACGTCGTCCGCGTGGGCATTATGATTAAACATTCACCACCACGGGCTGGCCATATTAGCCGAAGAATCGATAACCGTTGGGGTAAACGAGTTCTAGAGTGGAGACCACGCCTCGGCAAACGTAGTGTAGGACGTCCTCAGGCACGGTGGAGTGATGACTTGCGCAAGACGGCTGGCAGGAGCTGGATGCGAGAAGCCGAAAATCGATCTCAGTGGCGTGCACTTGGAGAGGCCTATGTCCAGCAGTGGACTGTGATAGGCTGATGATGATGATGATGATTCACCACCCTCTCCCCCGTAGTGATAGCATGATAATATGTAGCCTATATGTTGACCCGACCTCTTAGTTATATTCATGCCGAATTTGAAGCAAATCCATGCAGTACTTTTTGTGATTATCCCGGACATACATACAGACAAACAGAAAAAAAAAATAAAAACTATATTTTTGGCTTCGATATCGGTTGTAGAACACGTCCCAATTATTCTTTTAAAAAAATATCCAATGTACAGTTTTGACGTTTCTACGATTTTATTATATGTATATAGATTTATTTTAATTAGACAAATGTGTATAATGAGTGGAAAAATCTTTTGCGTGCCCATGTATACTTAAACTATTGACCGCCACGTCAAAAAAAGAAAGACGTGCCCTCAGCGCCAAGCTAAGAATTCATCCATAAATACCTACAATATAGTAGTGAGTTCGGAATTATATCGATTGATACTGACTATTAATTTTGAACTTTAAAAGTTTGTCATTTATTCGTGACAGTGTCGTGCTGTACATTTTTTTGCTTGTCATCTATACGTGACGGTGGCGGTCAAAAGGTGAAACTTTAATTGATGATAATATTGCGCGTCTGTATTGTTCTAGAACCGGAATTTTCCCATCGAACTACGTGACAAAGGATACAACTACGACGGCTGACGTCATTGCGCCGATACCGGAGGCTGCCGAGCCCGGGGGCGAAGCCCTCGCTGAAGCGCCCGCGCCGCCTGTGCAGCAACCTGCGCCGTACTCCCCGCCTGTGCAGGTACGAATGAAGGAAACTTTTTTCAAATAATAAAATAGTGGTAAAATAAAATCCCGGGATTTTAATATTGCTTGAAATCCCGGGATTTGGATTTATCTGTAATTTCGATCTTAATTATGTTATGAATCTGATTACCAACATTCCCGGGATTACCGAAAATTCCGGGATCAATATTAATGGAAATCCCGGGATTTTGATTTATCTGTAATTTCGAGATCTAAATGTTATGATGAATCTGATTATCAATAATTTCCGGGATTTCCGAAAATTACGGGATTAATTTTATTTGAAATTCCGGAATTTCGCTTTATCTGTAATTCCAAGATCTAAATCTAAATGTTGTCATGAATTTGATTATCAATTATTATCCTCTGATTGTATCTCCACATTTTATCCTGGTTTCATCCGTTGTAAACTTTTATCTCCAGGAACAGAAATCCTCGACGCCCATCTCTTCAGAAGTGGCATCCATCACGGAGAGCGCGTCAGCAGCGGCCGCCCCGCGTCCCGCGTCCGCCGCACGCCGGGATTCAGGCCGGGATTCCGTCACGGGACGCAGGAAGAACGAGATAGCTCAGGCTATTGCTAATTATACTGCAACAAGGTAATTTGGAAAATTTGTTCATGAGTTCAAGGTCATTTTTAATTATTTACTTTAAAATTTTTAAAATATAAAAAAATATATGTATTGTTTGTAAGTGTCTTTGCTTTTAACACGAATACTTTGTTTTCATCGAGAAATTCATAGTAAAATTAGAATAAAAAATTATTAAAATTTTCAAGGTCAAAGGTCATTATTTTAATTTCTCTTCTATATTGCTGTGCCCATCAGGGTCCATAATTATGATACTAATTTTCCACCTTATGTACATTATGGAATGCAATACGTACATGAATAACATAAAGCACGGGCGTATATAAGGGTTTTGGGGCCGAGACCCCCCCCCCCCCCATTCATATCTATCTTACTTGTCCAACAAAAAAAAATCCACGCGCCGCGCCTCTTGTAGACAACGCTAGTTGGTGTGGAGCGTGTCCGTCTGTACTTGCGTGTTATACTCGTAGTCGCAGGCATTGTTTTGTTTGTTAATGATATACTCTACTGGAGTTAGGGCTCTGTGTTTTCGGGACCAAAGCTATAGCTACGTCCGTGACATAAAGACATCTCTTTCCAACTCATACTGATTATAATAGAGATATGTTCTATCTCCTTCTAGCTCGGAACAGCTGTCGCTGACCAAAGGCCAGCTGCTAGTTGTAAGAAAGAAAGCCGATAGTGGCTGGTGGGAGGGAGAGCTGCAGGCCAAGGGCAGAAACCGGCAAGTTGGCTGGTTCCCCGCCAGCTATGTCAAGGTAAGGCCCTTAACCTTTTGATCGCCACCTTCACGTATACGTGACAAGCCAAAAAGTTCCCAGCACGCCACTGTCACGACTACATGACAGACTTTTAAAGTTCAAAATTAATAGTCAGTTTTCAATCGATATAATTCCGAACTCACTACTATATTGTAGGTATTTATGGATGAATTCTTAGCTTGGCGCTGAGGGCACGTCTTTCTTTTTTTGACGTGGCGGTCAAAAAGTTATATTGTACAGATTGTCATTTATTTAATAAGCATATTTTTTTGTTTATTTCATTGAATTTGATACTTCATGTATTATTATTTTGTTTTTTATACAACCGGTTCTTCAAACCATACAGACAGAATTGTGTTGCTGGGGAGTTTGTTCCACCATTTCTTCTTCCCAGCGATAACACATAGGAAGTGGTGAAGGGCGGCCGTTTTAGCGGGCTGTATTTTGTAAAATTGACGGTCAAAAAGTGCTGATTTTCAGCCTTCTTTGAATAAGAAAAGACTTTATCATTTTTGATGTTGGCAAAATCGTGAAGAATGTTTTTTTGTCAAATTGACCTTGAATGATAAATGATATTTATTTTACAAATAGGTTGAAATCATCACTTACACGTCAACACATTTTTTATAAAAAAATAACGAGATGAGGTCGGCATTTCCTAACTGACTGCCTTGAGAAGAAACGCCGAAACAAACTCAAGGGTCATAGTCTCATTTAAAGTCCAGACATAAAAAAAAATTACATATAAAGTCATCATCATCACAGCCTATTTATCGTCCCACTGCTGGGGACAGGCCTCCTCTCCCAAGGAGAAGGATTGAGTGTTAATCACCACGCTTGCTCAATGCCGGTTGGTGATTTCAGACATTATAGTCCAGGTTTCCTCGAGATGTTTTCCTTCACCTTTAATCAGTCATTGGTATCCAAGATAATCTTAGAAAGTACGTATAACTTAGAAAAGTTTCATTGGTACTTGCCTGACCTGGAATCGAACCCGCACCCTCATACTCGAAAGGCTGGTGCTTGATCCACTAGGCCACCACGACTTATACTAAAGTATGAATAAGTGTTGATTTTCAGCCTAGTTTGAATAAATGACTTTTTTATCTTAGAATTTGAGGTAATCGCAAATCTGTTTCAGATACTGCAGTCTTCAGGACGCACGTCTGGAAGAACTACACCAGTTTTGTCAAAAATGGACACTCTACCCGCTGAAACCGTCATTGATAAGGTACAGTCATTCTATTTTACACTACAAAACTTAGAAATATCATTTTTCAGTATAAATTGATTGACCGCCACCGTCACTTATAGATGACAAGCCAAAAAGTGTCCAGCACGCCACTGTCACGAACACATGACAGATTTTTAAAGTTCAAAATTAATAGTCAGTTTCAATCGATATAATTCCGAACTCACTACTATATTGTAGGTATTTATGGATGAATTCTTAGCTTGGCGCTGAGGGCACGTCTTTATTTTTTTTGATGTGGCGGTCAAAAGGTTAATAAAGTTTCTCATTTTGTCCTAACTTGTTAAAATTATCTGACAATACTACTTGGAACAGAGTAGAGTATAACTTCTTTTCATGCCAAATTTCATCTTAATGGGTTCAGTAGTTAATCCTGATAGTGTTACAAACAAACTCACTTAGCTATTCATAAACTAAAAAGGACATAGACAGTAGTCACCTAAATAATACTGTGTCTATATGTGTACATATATAAGGTCTAACAAAACTAGTGCACCATATTTTTACAGGTCATCTAGTACATGCTAAGGATCATGTTTACCACAAAAAAGTCATGAAAACAACAACATATTTTGTTAAATTTATCATCACATTCGCCAAATAGAAATAGTGTTCTTACGCATAACGCCGGTCTCTATGAACGCGCTCGATCGTTGACCCCTAGGTCATTCAACTTTTTTTGTGGTAAACATGATCCTTAGCATGTACTAGAAGACCTGTAAAAATATGGTGCACTAGTTTTGTTATACCTTTGATAATAATATTTGTTAAAATTGTTATAACAAAGCTTGCTTGATTAATGCTTTGCTTGTTATATTAACGACAAAATAACAAATTATTGTTATTCATTTTCAACCTTGTCAATTTAAATTGTATTATTTTTGTTAGACCTTATATAAATTTAGTATGAAAAAGAGGGATGAGAAAAGATTGCATGTAGCAGATATGAGAATGTTAAGATGTATGTATGTCGACCCCGTAGGCGCAATGGTAACCACGGCGGACTGCCGAGCTGAGGGTCCCGGTACTGTCGACATTTGTGTGATGAGCATGCTTGTTGGCTATGCTCTGGGTGTTGTAATATGTATTTATAAATATACATCTGTAAAGTATATGTAGTTTATCAGTTGTGTTGGCACCCATAACACAAGCTAATCAATAGCTTACCTTGGGGCTAACCGACCGTGTGTGAAAAAGATGTATTTTTTTATTTATGTGTGGAGTAACCAGGATAGATAAAGTGAGGAATGAGTATATCAGAGGAAGCCTGAAAGTAGCACCAGTGACAGAAAAAATGAGGGGTAAGCGTTTATCGTGGTATGGGCATGTCATGAGAAGATGTGAGACACATGCTACAAAGCGTGTGTTAAGTATGAATGTGAATGGATGGAGAGATAGAGGTAGACCAAGGAAGAGATGGATTGATTGCCTGAAAGACGATATGATTAAGAAGGGAGTGGATAGTAGTGTGACGGCTGACAGAGACGAATGGAAGCGGAAAACATATTGCGCCGACCACAAATAACTTGGGAATAGGGCAGGAAGAAGATATACATACATCATCATCATCAGCCTTGTTATCGTCCCACTGCTGGGCACAGGCCTCCTCTCACACAGAACATTGAGCGTTAATCACCACGCTTGCTCAATGCGGGTTGGTGATTTCAGGCTTTATAGTCCAGCAGGCTTAGCATGGCGATTCTATATCTATTCTGTCAAGAAAAGACAAAGCTCTTTCTGTCAATGTCAACATGTCTTCTGCCCGAGCATGGCGCGACCTGTCAACTTGCATATAATCACTTGTAAACTTATGACGGTCGAAGAAAAGAAAAAATTCTTCAAAAAATGTCAAAAGAAATCTTACGTCAATCTGTCACTTTTCTGTCATTATGTCCATTCTCCGGTAGACAAAACTTGTTTCTACGGTTGCCATGCTAAGCCTGCTGGTTTCCTCGAGATGTTTTCCTTCACCCTTACTCAGTCCACGTTAAATCCGGTTAGACTGGAAGCCGACCCCATAGTTGGGAAAAGGCTCGCGAGATGATAATCCTGACACAATCACACACTTGCAGGTGATCGCACTATATCCTTACACGGCCCAAAACGCGGACGAGCTTAGTTTCGAAAAAGATGATATCATAGCGGTCACTGACCGATCGCAGGACCCCGCTTGGTGGCAAGGTAACTAACATTTAGATTAGATTTACGTGAGTGTAGGATTGGCCTTGTTAAATGAGTTGACCTTGAGTTCCGGATAGTTGAACTTTGCTTTTTATGTTGACCTTGACATATGTGTTACTTGACCTTGACATTACAAAATTTTGACCTTGACATTGATGAAAGGTGACCTTGGGATAACTGTTGAGAGAAACTTAGGAAAATTAACATTATGATGATTATGAAATTTAATTATGTATCTGGAACTTTTCTTCGTGTATGGCGGTCTTTTTATCTTTGACCATGACCTTTGTAGAGTTTGACCTTGACTTTGGTGAAAGTTGACCTTGATTAATGTTGGTAAATCAATATACGACGATTTTGAACTTTAATAATTATCTAGAACTCCTCTTGGTATATTTACTATGGCGGTCTTTTTTAACTTTGAGTTTGACCTTAGCGTTTGTGCATTTTGACCTTGGACTTTCATGAAAGATGACCTTGAGATTAGTGTAGACAAAAATTTACAAAAATTATTACATTAGGACGATTTAAAATTTTAATATATATCTGGAACTTAGGTTAAGTATAACGAATTTCAAAATTAAATCTAGATGATATTTCTAAGTAATTGATTAAAGGCTAATCCTACACTCATTGAGATTGCATTAATAATCAATCGCTTTATTATTCTTGCACTGTAATATATATAAAATGTTATTTAACTTCTGTATTATAAAAATTATGTGTTATGTACATATGTATGTCACTTACAAATTATATATAATTTTATATCTTAGAGGAGCTCGTGGCTAAGTAACAGCCGCACGGGTCGATCGATCATAAGGTTAAGCAACGCTGTGCGCGGTCGGTCCTATGGACGAGTTCCTCCGTGTTTCGGAAAGCACGTTAAATTGTTGTGTCCCGGCTGTCATTTGTACATCTTTGGCAGTCGTTACCGGTAGTCAGAAGTCTGACAACCAGTCTTACTAAGATGTATTGGGTTGTCTAAGTAACTGGCTTGAGGAGATCAGATAGGCAGTCGCTCCATGTGGCACACTGGTACTCAGCTGCGTCCGGTTAGACTGGAAGCTGACCCTAACATAGCTTGGGACAAGGCTAGAGAGATTTGATATGAGTGTTTTAATATAATTTTATTTCCAGGTGAACTTCGTGGAATGACCGGGTTGTTCCCCAGTAACTATGTTACGAAATTAGTTAACTAAATTATGTTTAGTGGAACTTAATCCAGTTTAAAATTGTTAGCACGACTAAAATTTAGTTTTAGGCCCCTCGCCCAGCGACTTTTTGTAGCGATGTTTTCGCGCGTTTAGCAAATGCGCGACAGCATCGCTTCTAACGCGCTACTGCTTAAACTCAAAATCATTTATTCAAACTTGGCTGTAAAACAGCACTTTTTGACGTCAAATATTACTTCTCCACCCTTCACCACTTCCTATGTGTTTTTGCTGGGAAGAAGAAGTGGCGCAACAAACTCCCCAGTCGCGATCGCGATCGTTTGTATCGATTCAAACGCGCGACAGCGTTGGACGACATCGGAGTAAGAACAGAGGGGGGAGGGAGTGTGCCGAACATCAATGTAACTGCATCGCGACTGAATCTGGTCCCGTGGGCAAGGGCACACAGCTAGCCACAGCTGCGCGACAGTATCGCTACAAAAAGTCGCTCTGGGCGAGGCGATGTCGCTAAAAAATCCAAATATTTAACTTTTAATGTCTAATGTAGTTGGTTGGGAGTCGCTTTGTTTAAATAATTGATTGGTTTGATTACGAAAACCTTGATAAAATTAAGAATTTTGTAGTTGCATCTCTGTCTAATCGTTAGCGAGTGAATGAGACAGATATACACGGTGTAACAGAACCTAGGATCAATCCGAAGATAGGTCAATGTACTCGTAAAACTAAACAACTTACAACGGAATAAATACGAAATTCGTTAACAAAATATTGGACGATACATAGAAAGTTTGAACTTGGCACCTAAATATTGTATAGAGAGTCGCTTGTTATAGAATTTCGTATTTTTTTCTGTTCAAAGATGTTCAGTTATACGAGTATAGACGCC
This sequence comes from Heliothis peltigera, assembly GCA_958496145.1. Taxonomy (NCBI): domain Eukaryota; kingdom Metazoa; phylum Arthropoda; class Insecta; order Lepidoptera; family Noctuidae; genus Heliothis; species Heliothis peltigera. Next base: position 4,497,748 of record OY292351.1, read on the forward strand.
AGCACATCAAGCTATTAGGATCTGTCAAATTTCCTTATTAAAGATGAAGATAAAAGTCATTTATTCAAAGTAGGCTGAAAATCAGCACTTTTTGAACGTCAATTATTACAAAAGACAGCCCCCAAAACGGCCGCCCTTCACCACTTCCTATGTGTTATCGCTGGGAAGAAGAAATGGTGGAACAAACTCCCCAGCAACACTCTCCAATAGATTTTCAACTTTATTACTGAAGCATATGGTTCATAGTTGATTGGGAAAATGACAGTTTCGGTAGGTAGCTTGACATGCTGGCGTCTCATTGACCTCCCTTCGGATGTATACCCCCCTTTCCGTTACACCTAATAGATGCAACTTAAAATTAGATCAAACCAATCAATTATTGAACTCGCCAAATATAGTAGAATCCGTTTATATAAATAAACATCGAAGGGAAATAAAGACGTCTATAAAAAAAACTAATCGCTTAGGTAACAAGCTGCTATGTGCAGACGTCAGCACATCAAGCTACTGCAATCTGTCAATTGTCCTTAATGGATTTTCAAACCTTATCACAATATCGAAAAGTTTAAAAATTGGTAAAATTTGAAAAATTCGGGTAGGTTGGCTTGCACATCAAGCTAACCAAAATTATAAAAATACCTTATCAACTTCGTCAGCGAAAGTCTATTAGGGGAACTGGACAGATTGTAGTAGCTTGATGTGCTGGCGTCTGCACATACTGATACATAGCAGCTTGCTGCAAGCGATTCGTTTCTTTATGTATTAGTAGCTTGATGTGCTGTTGTCTGTATACATATAGATAAACAAAAGAGATATATATTCTCTGGTTATTGCCTCTGGTTCGATTCCTGAATCAGGCCGAAATCGCTTTGTGGGTTTTAAGAGACTTTCACAAAGCAGCCCGGAGTGTGGAAGTAGGTGATAGCTACCCCCGTGCATCGGGTCGCACGTTGGTGTCGGTCCTGCTTGTGATCTCTCTCCGGTCGTGTCGGATTGCCGACCTGAGGGCTAGGACACTGAGGGAATAGGTCCGTCATAAATAAATATAAGCAGGATTCTACTGTATGGTATTTAAAAGAACAATTTAATTATAGATGTAGCTGGATACTGTATTTAAAAAAGCACAAAAAAAATAGAAAAATATTTAAATGTGTTACTTTTCCTATATAAGGTCTAACAATACTAGTGTACCATATTTTTACAGGTCATCTAGTACATGCTAAGGATCATGTTTACCACAAAAGTCATGAAAACAACAACATATTTTATTAAATTTATCATCACAATCGCCATGTTGTAGGCATAGCGCCTGTCTCTATGAACGCGCTCGATCGTTGACCCCTAGGTCATTCAACTTTTTTATAGTAAACATGATCCTTAGCATTTACTAGATGACCTGTAAAAATATGGTGCACTAGTATTGTTCGCGATTATCTGTGCACGACTTTGCTAAAGCGTAAATTCTGACTATTTCTGTCTACTTGTCATGTCTTCGCGGTAAACTACTGCACCAACTTGGATGAAATTTAGTAAGGAGATATATTGATCCCACGTAAAACTGTAGGTCCCGGCTGTCATTGAACATGCTTGGCAGTCGTTACGGGTAGTCAGAAGCCAGTAAGTCTGACGCCAGTCTAAACAAGGGGTATTGGGTGGCCCGGGTAACAGATAGGCAGTCGCTCCTTGTAAAACACTGGTACTCAGCTGCATCCGGTTAGACTGGAAGCCAACATAGTTGGGAAGAGGCTCGGGAGATGATGATGAAAAATTGAACCCTGGGGATGGGAATACTTTTTATCCAGGGGTGCAGAGTGAACCCGCGGGATAAAACTTGTATTGTATTACATTACATAATCTATGCCAGCATAAATTGTTGCCATTTTGTATAATATTTTTAATTGTTTAAAAGTTAATCGTATTTAATCATGTAGTTGATTTTAGTAGGAATAAATGTTACAATCTTTATTATTGTTGTTTTATTTTGTACCTCTTTCATGGAGTGGATGGTCTAACATGTCAGACTACTGACCGTTAATGTCAGACCATTGACTTCCTAACTTAGCTATGTGTACCAGATGCTGTGCCCACAAGGCTGCTGCCACAATTAGTAAGAAATTTATCATCGATTTCCTACTTAGTCTCTCTATAATCTTCTATCTACAAACTTCAGTGTAAATTTTTCACTAAAGCAGCCCGGAGTGTGGAAGTAGGTGATAGCTACACCCGTGCATCGGGTCGCACGTTGGTGTCGGTCCTGCTTGTGATCTCTCTCCGGTCGTGTCGGATTGCCGACCTGAGGGCTAGGACACTGGGGGAATAGAGTGTGTCTGTGTCCGCGCTAATGTGCGTGCACTATAATATGTCCTGCGCAGCTGGCTGATCTTCGCAGGTTGGACAGATTTAAGAAAATTTGGTGTATATCACCAGCTCATACATTGATGAAGACATAAGCTCCGTGTTATCCAGCTGCACGGAGAATTCCCAGGTGGAAAATAGAGATGAAATAAAAAACATCGCATCAGTTTTTCTTTTTTTTTTAAATAATTTTTCACTATTACTTAATCCAACAATATATAAAAGTATTACTATATACTTGACTCCAAATCGACGCTGGATGTAAATAAGCTGTATGTCTCGTACATAAAGTTCAATTTTGATTGGCCATTCAGATAAAAACTTGAAAAACGCCAAAACTTTGACAGGTGACAAAAAAATATGGCGGAAATATTTCGTATGACAGAAGAAATTTCGTCAATTTATTTTAATTACTGAAATAAATTTATTAGTTTTCGTGATAATTTAGTTTTGATAAAATAGGTACCAAATATTATGTTGAAGTTATAAGCTAAAATTGATAGCTCCCACCAAAGTAGAAGCAATGAATTTTGCCATAAAAATGCTTGCTAATATTATTAATTACAATACTTGGAGGCCTATCACAAAATTGAACGTTATCCATCGAAAATTATACAGCCACTCTGCAAGATTGCTTCTTGGAGTTCAGAAGAGAACTAAATTTTTTTTTATAGCAAGAAAAACAATATTTTTTTTTGGATTTAAAAACCGGAAAACAATAAAATACATAATTTTGGAATAATTTTTGTCTTGGTATATTTCGACTGTTATAGACACAGATAAAATACGGGGTGTTTGAAAAACAATAATGAGTGTTTATTTGAACATGATGTATAAACAAAAAAAAATTGATTTTGCGAAAATAAAATTAAATAAATAGGAAAGGTTAATGTTTAAGGTGTTCCAGTTAAAATTTTGTTTACATCCTGTATATAGGGTGACTGGTAATTAGTGACCGATATTTAAACACGTGATTGTACTCATGATTACAGACAACTTTCCCGAAGAAACTTTTTTTGTTATTTTTTTTATCATTACAGCAAAATTCAAATTTCGCGCGCGGCGCCCGATCAGCTGTTAGCGGCGAGGCCCCGCGCCCGCGTTGTCAGTAATTTTGCTATGATGATAAAAAAAAAACAAAAAGATTTCTTCGGGAAAGTTGATTGTAATCATGAGTACAATCACGTGTTTAAATATCGGTCACTAATTACCAGTCACCTAATATAATTATTGTCTTATAGACCACCCAGTTTACGAAAAATGTACAATATTTTATCTGTATCTATAATTCACTCCCATTTAATTTATTAAAACAACTAATTTTAAATATTATTATACCATGCATGTAACTAGATTTTGACTGTATTTTTATAATCTGAATAAAATTACTTGAATCAATTTAGAAAATTATTTGAATTATTTTTTTAAGTGATGTTGGTTAATCTATATGTTCAGAAATATAGAAAATATTCAAAATCAGTTGTTTTAATAATACAGAAAATACATATTTGGTGGTGGTCAGTCCAGACTGAAGATATTTTATAGTCAAAACGCCATTTTGAGAATGTGATCACATTTTTTGGAAAAAAATATATTTTGTATACTGTTTAAATAGTGCGCCATTTTGGTAAGATAGAAATACATTTTCAATAGTTTTTGATACAGCATTCTAAATCGAAAAAAAAAATATATATTTATCAATTCATCAAGAAATTAAAAAAAAAAACCCTAACATTATTGAAAATACTATTTAGTGTAGAGATTGATTTAAATTTTAACAAATCTAACCAAAGCGTTGCCCAGTTAAATAAATTGAGGAGATCAGATCATGTATTATAATTCTGTTTTGTATAGAAACGGTTCTTCAAACCATACAGACAGAATTGTGTTGCTGGGGAGTTTGTTCCACCATTTCTTCTTCCCAGCGGTAACACATAGGAAGTGGTGAAGGGCGGCCGTTTTGGGGGCTGTCTTTTGTAGAATTGACCTTCAAAAAGTGCTGTATTAAGTCTACTTTGAATAAATGACATTTTATCTTTTATGATACTAGCTATTACCCGCGACGTCGTCCGCGTGGGCATTAGACTAGTAAGATAATAGAATAAAGATTCACAGCTGCTCCCCCGTAGGTGATAGCGTGATAATATGTAGCCTATATGTTGACCCGACCTCTTAGTTATATTCATGCCAAATTTGAAGCAAATCCATGCAGTACTTGTTGAGATTATCCCGGACATACATACAGACAAACAGACAGACAAAAAATTCAAAAAACTATATTTTTGGCTTCGATATCGATTGTAGAGCCCAAAGTATTCTTTTTAAAAAATATTCAATGTACAGTTTTGACTTTTCTACGATCTTATTATATGTGAAGTGTGAATGGGATTTTTTTCAAAATGACGTTTTGACAGGTGATAAATAAATAGTTAAACGCTACTGGTGTTGGCTAGAGTTGGGTCCAGCATGGTCGCGGTCATCGCGCCAATGTCTTTCAACGAATTTCTTTATATAATTGTAAGGTTTCGACTCTTTTTCGCCTATAACATTGTCCACCTGCGCAGAAAGAGACATACGTTCATTAATTTTATTTAATAATAATATCGGGACACCTTTTCACACACGGTCGGTTAGCCCCAAGGTAAGCTATTGATTAGCTTGTGTTATGGGTGCTAACACAACTGATAAACTACATATATTTATAAATCCATATTAGAACAGCTATCGACAAAATGCCGACCGTGCCGGGAATCGAACCCGGGACCCTCAGCTCGGCAGTCAAGCGTAGTTACCATTGTCGACTAATTGCTTTGGAGGCTAATGGCCACGTAAATGTCGGTCCTGCTTGTGATCTCTCTCCGGTCGTGTCGGATTGCCGTCCCATCGGACTATGTTAGGACCGGGTTTAGGAAATAGTTTCTTCAGGAAGCAGATGAAAATGCTGGACGAAGTTTATTTTTGTATAATAGAGGGTTTAATCTGACAATACTAGTGCACCTTATTTTTACAGGTCATCTAGTACATGCTAAGGATCATGTTTACCACAAAAAAGTTGAATGACCTAAGGGTCAACGAACGAGCGCTCATAGAGACCGGCGTTATGCGTACATTTTGGCGACTGTGATGATTTTAATAAAATATTTTTTTTTTGTGGTAAACATGATCCTTAGCATGTACTAGATGACCTGTAAAAATATGGTGTACTAGTATTGTTACAACTTATATAAATAGATAATTACCTTATAGGGTGGTGTGATAATAACTTCGTTATATACCCGGATGTTCTGGCCGGCCCAGGACACGTCGTCTATGACGCGGGCGATGGCCATGAACAGGCGCTGCCCCTCAGGGTCTAGGCATGCTGACAGTGCTGATACCTGGAAGAGATCGGGAGTGGGTTATGTTCTTAATTTGTGTATTTGTTTTGTAAATAATATTTATTTTGCAAATAGGTTGAAATCAACACTTTTACACGTCAACACACTTTTTATAAAAGACGCGATGTGGTCGGCATTTCCTAACTGACTACCTTGAGAAGAAATGCTAAAGGAAACTCGCATAGCATAATAAGGTATTTGACTGTGTTTGATTTTGTACAAAATTTTTAACAAAATAAATAAACACACGCACAAGGAACATTTTTCTGAAAAAAAATTGGTTGATAAATGGAGCAGCAATCATAATTTTTAATATTCGTATGATGAAGAGTGGGATCATAGTGGGGACATCTTGCTATCTCTTTTGCACATGCGTGATCAAATAGCGTTGACATCACAAGCTTGTATGTGCATCCTTTTTCTGTAATTTAACTGTTTGACTTTTGAAAGGTTTATAAATTACTTATTTCTCAATGGATTCCAAAAATGATTTCTGTTTTTGGTTTAGTAAAATGTTACTTTTGATATGAATAATTAAAAAAAAAAATAGTCAAATACCCTATTCAAAATAGTGTTTGAAATATAGTTTCAGGAAATTTTGAACACTTTTGCCTGCAATCGACGCGCCGATTTTCTAATTCAGGTAAGTAAATATTGAAAATGATTACAATTTGGTGGTTTCAAACCCCTTTTTTATAAACCATGGGCTAAAAAACTACCGGCTTTAGTAGTATAATTTATTTTTTGAGGAATATTAAATATTATTATAATCTTAGTAATAAGCTATCGCATAGCTCTCCTATTTCTTTAAGCTGTGCCCTACCGGGTCCATATTGTTTCTTCTATATTATAAAATGTACAGTCTCATTGTTATATTCGTAATGTACCTAATGGTACCACATATGGAAAGCTAATATAGAATTAAGTATTTAGTACTATATTTAGAACATTAAACTTTGTTTAAGAAGCTGGTTTAAAGCTAGCACTTGAGACTGGTTTTTTTAGACCATGTTTTTATAATAAGGGGAAAGAAGAAATAGAGTTTATTTTGTCAATTTTTAGATTATTCTGAATGTGGTTTGTTTCTTTACTTGATATTCTATGAGACCTACTTTCTCCAATAGGTTAAGCAGAGATATTGTTACTCAGTAAAGACATATTGCAAATTTTGTAGGGTTTTTGAGACTGTTAATATTTTTTTTGAAATCAATACTTGAATAAAGGCAAAAATATGTATAAATTTAAGTTTGTTATAAATAAAGTACTAAATATAATACTTTCAGACCGAATTGGGGCCAAATTATGTAAACAAAAAATCATAATTTCGTCACCCAAAAAAAAAATAACCACGTTTTTTTTTCATTACGCACAAAATACCGCGAAACACTAAAGAGGCTGAATAGTTAGAGGTTGCATACTCACTAATCTTCTCTTATTCTCTATTGAATTCCGTACTCGTGTGTTAAGTCTGTGTAGATTGAGGGATTGTGGCGGTTCAGGCGCCGTGGTTACCTCTTTCTTGATTTGAACATCGCTAACCAATGATAGATTCACAATATTAACGTCGTGGCGTTTCGGGTTTCCACTCGAAGATGGACATTTGAGTATCAGCATCTTAGTCTGCGGGTCAAAAGCTAACACTTCGCCTTCAATATTTTCATTGTAGCATGTTCGCGTAGCAACTATGCTGCCGATAGTGAAACAGTCCGACACGACAGTGGACATGATACCCCGCTTATGTTGTTCACACGGTGCAAATTAATATCATGTAGCGTCCTTGTTCTATTCGATCGGTGTAATGTGAAAATTATGTTTTGTTACGATCCAAATACATAGGACAATATGAGGTCGTCCGCCATTGAAACTTTGACATATGTCCACACTACACAGATTGTATAAGTTTGAAGTTTATGGTTTTGCGTTTAGTTTAGGTTATGCGTTTTGGTTCTGCACTGAATTTGCAACAAATACTCGAGACGTGGACGTATGTCTGACGCCAGTCAAACCAAGGGGTATTGGGTTGAGGAGGTCAGATAGGCAGTTGCTCCTTGTAAAGCACTGGTACTCAGCTGAATCCGGTTAGACTGGAAGCCGACCCCAACATAGTTGGGAAAAGGCTCGGGAATATTGACACTATTCTAATCAGAAAGCATTCTTTTGAGCCTAATTAATTCATCATATTTTAGCATAGGATATGATCATTTATTCATTTGGGATTTCCGTCGTCCTGTTAAAACAAAAAGTGAGATTTCAGTGATGCCTAGTAAGATCCTATTGTTGGCCACAAGAAGGCAGAAAGAACCTTTTATACCTAGATCACTAAACAGTAGATGGCCGAAGAGTACTTCAGCACCGAAAATACGAGCGATTATACATAATGGCTGTCTATCGTGGAGAATTTGTGATTTGAGACATCCCATTTTCAGGTTTGTTGAAATCCACACGATATGTGTAATAGGTATTTCTTCACCATTCTACTTTGCGAAAGAAATCACGACACAAATCCTTAGGGCCAGTTTCACAGGTTGATAAGTTCCAGATAGTTTATCTGGCAGATAATTTCATACAAATTCTGTTCCATTTTCGAATTTATCTAGTAGATAGTGGCTATCATATCCTAATCCTAATCCTAATATCCTAATTCCTAATCCTAATCCTATCCTAATACTATTATAAAGGCGAAAGTTTGTAAGTATGGATGTATGGATGTATAGATGTATGGATGTATGGATGTTTGTTACTCTTTCACGTAAAAACTACTGAATGGATTTGAATGAAACTTTACCACAATATAGCTTATACATCAGAATAACATATAGGCTACTTTTTATCCGGGTATGGAAAGTACTTCCCTCAGAAAGCGGGTGAAACCGCTGGCGGAAGCTAGTGGCTTATAAAAATGTGAAAGTCACTCTTATCTGTCACGCTTTCACGACAAAACGACTGAACCAATTTAAATAAAATTTGGGAGACATATAGTCTAGAGTCTGAAAAAGGACATAGACTACTTTTTATCTTGGTTCTGGCTTGGCTTTTTATTCTTTAAGTTGTGTTGTGGGTAGGAACAGCTAGTAACATAATAAATAAACACGACTGTTACCTTAAAAGCTAAAAAGGTATTTACCAAACTAACTGATCGACTTATAATTCAACCAAATTCGGTGACCAGAAGCAAATCCTTTGGCGTGAACCAATCTTGGGTAAATGAAAAATGATATTTATTTTGCAAATAGGTTGAAATCAACACTTTTACACGTCAACACATTTTTTAAAGAAAGAACGAGATGAGGTCGGCATTTCCTAACTGACTACCTTGAGAAGAAACGCCGAAACAAACTCAAGGGTCACAGGATCATTTTGACTATTGAATAAATAATTTTATATTATTTTAATAGACTTTATTAGTGTTTAAAGTTTGTAAGTAACGTCACTTAGAGCTTAGAGCATGGGTATAGAGCGAGCGGACGACCGAAGAATCTATGGATGGATTGTCTGATGATAATACGGGTGGAAAGTCACTTATTAGCTGAAGACATGCTGCGCTGGCCATAAAATGGGATAAGGGCAGGAAGATACACCAATTTGTGTTCAAAATGCAGTAATAAATACTCCTATTACAATGATATGGCACAGTGTTGTTAGGAAAGCTATTTTCTTCCAGCCCATTTTAGTCCGTAGTTAGAAGGTTTCACGAGGCTGCTGTTTGCTGCAATTTGAACCAGATCACGGGTTTTCTGGATTTTATTTTGAATGCTAACGGGTTGTGATGTAAAGATGACGGTTTGCTTGACAGATGTTAGTGTCTGACATTTGTTAGTGTTATCAGATTATAAATTCTTACTCTGCATCCCATTTGTTTAGTAATTACTCTAAGATCCCATTATTTGTACTGAGATTTATACAAAGGCTGGTAGATAAACAGAAAGAAACAAATTATGGACCCTGTTAGGCACAGCAAGTTAGTTTTTAAGGGAGAATGGAGGGCGCTTTATAAAACAATGATGGCATCCAGGCCGATTGTCGGCTACGGCGCAGGACATATTATAGTGCACGCACATTCGCGCAGACACAGGTGCACTCTCTATCTCCCTCACTCTCATAGTCCGATGGGACGGCAATCCGACACGACCGGAGAGAGATCAGGCGCAGGACCGACATTTACGTGCTCTCTGATGCACGGGTGAATCAATCACCAACTTCCAGACTCCGGGCTGCTTTATGAAAGTTTCTCAAAACCCACAAAGCGATTTCGGCCCGACCCGGGATTCGAACCCGAGACCCCGTGCACAGCAGTCACGCCTTGCGACTACTAGACCAACAAGGCAGTCAATAATATAGAACAATAATATTGAAGTCAACATCAGTTATTTTGTCGTCCCACTGCTGGGCACAAGCCCCGTCACACACAGAAACACTAGAGTCCTTTTGTGGTCCAGTGCTGTGACGCTTGGCCCCCCTTTTCTGACACTAAGCACTTTCATGCTGTAATCTTCCGCTGCGGGTTGTTCGCAAGAGTTACCGCGGCCCTGGCACAAAGGGACCTCCAGAAGGAACATAGTGGGTTTTAGTCTGTAAGAGTCTGACACTCCCTCCAGCTGCACACACAGCGGGAGGGGTCATTTGATGATTTCCCACGAAAAAAAAATCTGTATTCTTCCAATCCATCCCCTCCATCCATCTTATAGCCTACTGATTTAAATGGCTTTTCAGTCAAAGAAAGTAGCCCACCAAATGAACTAATCACTTGCCAAGAACACTTGTAGAGAAAAACAAAATGTTAATGTGTCGCCGACGGACATTTCGCATTCCATCGCCACCTCCTCTAATCTTAGCTGATTGAAAAGCTGCTTGGTTGTTTCAAAATAAACCCTAATACCTAAACCAATTCTGTTTTGTTTTGCTTTCACTAGAAAACTGTTGAACAGATTTAGATGAAATTCGATAAGATAATACAGAATAGAAGCCCAAGAGGTTAGTCAGTCAGTTAACAAGATTGGAAGGTCACACAAAGCCGAGGCCTGCCGGCAGTGTCGTAACCAGCCTTTTATACGCCCGGTGCCAGTTTTCAAAACTGCGCCCTCGAAAATGTTCTAACCAGGCTCTTACGAAATTCAGAACCCTTATTTCAACGCCCCCTAGGGTCTGCGCCCTGTGCCTGGGTACCGCTGTGTACGTCACTCCAGCAAAAAAAATATAGATAAGGCACAAACTATACATTCTACTTATATACCTCTAGGAGATACTTTCTTGCTGGAGGAACGTACACGGCACCGCTGGCTGCGGGTTGTTCGCAAGGGTTACCTTAGCCCTGGCACACAGAGACCTCCAGAAGGAACATAGTGGGTTTTAGTCAGTAAGAGTCTGACACTCCCTCCAGCGGACATAAAGGACAGGGACAAAGGGAAACAAAATAAAAGACCTTTCTTAATAAAAATGCATATCCTTATATATTAAGCGCCTTACAATTAATGATTAAAATGACACAACATAATATATTTACAATTTAGTGATAGTAAAAAAAAAAAAAACTCCCGAACGACAACCGAAGATACACGAAGGTTCCCGAACGAAGTCTACCAATATGGCCGAAAGCGAAAGCGCGCGAAATATTTTTATTATTACAATGTTTTTAGAGCATTTCTTTTCTTATTTACTATCACAGTGTTGAAGCATAAACTTTAGTGTATACATTATTTATACACATAAAAAAAAACATCGTAAGCACGCCAGCACATCAAGCTACTCAAATCTGTCAAATTTCCCCAATCAACTTTGAACTATACGCTTCAGAGATAAAGTTGACTAATTAAGGAAATTTTACAGATTGTAGTAGCTTGATGTGCTTGTCCACGCGGTGGCTGAATTACAGACTTGAATGACAGGCTGAATTTTGACATTAGCCCCATATAATTTGTGTCAAATTCCTATCTCTAGTAAGCAAAACAACGGATAGATAGGTTATTAATTACGGCCGTAAGTCAACCAAGACACGCGATCAAAAAAATCTGATACCATCAGCTTATATAAATAATGCATACCTTCATTAGAATATACTCCATAATAAAAAAAAAAAACTCTAGCCAATTCTTCTAACAACAAAAAAATTAAACATTATTAAACCATGTTTCTTTTTTAAACTAAAAACTTTTGATAAATAAAATACACACGACAAGTGTCGTCTCGTATGGCAACACCGTCGTAGTAGACAATAAATAAGTTTTTTTTTTTCATCAATCACATAGACTAAGGATGTGATGTTTTTTTTTTTGACAAATGACAAAAGAAAAAGTATTATGCTCTCACAATACTTGAATTTGAACAAAAAATTATGATACTCGTATTTGTAGACAATTTTGTATAATATAATTAACAAAAATGGAGAAATTTAATTTTAACAAGCTTTTTAACCACACAACAAAACATATGCACTCAATTTGACTCGCGAGTTCAACTCCCGGGTCGGCCCGAAATCGCTTTGTGGGTTTTTTTTTTTACAAAGCAGCCCGGAGTGTGGAAGTAGGTGATAGCTACCCCCGTGGATCGGGTCGCACGTTGGTGTCGGTCCTGCTTGTGATCTCTCTCCGGTCGTGTCGGATTGCCGACCTGAGGGCTAGGACACTGAGGGAATAGAGAGTGCACCTGTGTTTTGCGCAGCTGGCTGATCTCTTTAGAGAGAACAGCCGCCGTGGCCTCATCATCATAAAAAATTGAAATTGATTCAAAATTATCTTCAAACACTACTTAAAAACTAGCGAATGCTGGTTTTTTTTTTCTTATAAACTACTAGGTATTAATATAAAAAAATATTCATAGTTTACATTATACTGAGCTTATATTTGTTTGTCAATGCCTGAGAGATGGTAGCCGGATACATATAGAATATAAGGGGGGTACTCTTGCGTCTAGACCCCCTCCCATTCATATCTATCTTACTTGTCCAACAGAAAAAAATCCATGCGCCGCGCCTCTTGTAGACAACGCTAGTTAGTGTGGGGCGTGTCCGTCTGTACTTGCGTGTTATACTCGTAGTCGCAGGCATTGTTTTGTTTGTTAATGATATACTCTACTGGAGTTAGGGCTCTGTTTTTTGGGGACCCCCCCCCTTGTGTAGGCTATAGCTACGTCTGTGACTATTGAGAGATGATGACCATCTTGAACTGACTTGCAACCAACTTCAGAACGGCAAAGATATGTGATGAAGAACTTACAATAAAAACATACAACTTTTGAACTACTAAACTACCCTCAAAAAGGCATTGAAAAACAAACAAAAACCCAAAGAAGTATTTTTTTGGAAAAATTCTGTAAGAAAAATACAAAAAATGTACCTAGACGGCTATGAGATACAGTATTTTTTTTCAATTTTCTTCGTTTTTTTTTTTTAATTAATTAATATTAATTTCTCTTTCTCTTTTTTCCAACACATACATATGACAGTCTGTATACTAGTTAACATTAGATAATTTAAACCAAGTTTTGTGGCCCACCCATCATTTTTCATACCTTACGATGAGTGCTTAACCTGAGTATTAAATTATCTAATTCAACAGTATTACTTTTCTATATCTAGCACTTTTTTTATCATAGTTATAGGATTGGACGACATAGTTTTGACAACTAGTCAAATTCAATACTTTTATAGAACTGTCAAAAACGGTTACTCTCTATGCAAGTTGTGTGAAAACATGAACTATGACGTCACAGATGTTTCTCATCAAGCCGTATACTTATTTCGATTATATTATCAATAAATTTTTCCTTCAAAACGATAAATGAAAATGTCATTATTTTAAGATGCTTTACCAAATTAATATCATAAAGGATTTTATTTTTGACCTAGTCAAGTACCCAATCTTGGATCAATTATTGAGAGGAATTTTAATACACGGCAAGTATAAAATAATATGTAATGTATTGATATGTATAACGATATTATTATATAAAAAATCTAGCTACAACCTCATAATGAAACAGCTATAGTTTTATATCTATTTTTCTGCAGCATAAAATTCTTATGGGGGATATATCTATATGTACTAATGTCATAAAGAGGAAATATTTGATTGTTTGTTTGTATTGAATAGGCTCCAAAACTATAAGACCGATTAGAAAAATTCTTTCACTTTTTTATTGATAAACTAGTTAGATTGCAAATATTTTTTTCATGCATATTCCCTATTGGTCGGCCCCAACCGTGTGGAACGCTGTCGGCCGACGGGAGACGCGACCAAGGTGACCTTGATCGGGTTGGTTGATATAAACTTGTTGATTGTCCACATTGCCGCCATGTCGTCCAACAATACAACTAATAACAAATATATGTGCGTCTGTCAGTCTTGTTTAGTTCAGCACGATGAGCCGGGGCGGCAGGATGCCTCGCTTGCTCAGCCACATCCTGGAGACAAAACATTAATTCTGAACTAGCTTTCCATAGCAGTTTTACCTGATCATCATCAGCCTTGTTATCGTCCCACTGCTGGGCACAGGCCTCCTCTCACACGGAGAAGGATTGAGCGTTAATCAACACACTTTCTGTGTTTTATTTTGATATACAGGGTGTAACGGAAAGGGGGTATATACCGAAGGAGGGGGGGGGGGGTCAATGTACTCGTAAAACTGAACAACGTTGTACAGAAATAAAATGCGAAATTCGATAAAAAAAATATAAAATTTGACGTTGCATAGAAAATTTTACCTTGCCATCTATATTTTGTATGGACAGTCGCAATTTTTTTATCGTATTTCGTATTTTTTTCTTTTGAAAGTAGTTCAGCTTTACGAGTACATTGACCTCTCTTCGAATGTGTGCCACCTTTCTGTTTCACCCTGTATATCTAAATTAAATATAGATGTGCTGGCGTCTGTACATCTTTGGCAGTTGTTACGGGTAGTCAGGAAACCAGTGTGACCAAGTCGTATGGGGTTGAGGAGATCAGATAGGCAGTCGCTCCATGTGGCACGTAGCTAGCGTGGCAGTCACCCCAAATATCCAACTCTAACATTGACAGAAAGATATCACCCCCTTTTAAGACCATCAAATGACCTTCCCTCCTCTACAGCTGAAGGGAGTTGTGTCCCGAAATGGAACCGGCGAGAGATGTGGTGCGGTGTTCCACAGGGTTTTTTTTTTTTTAAATAAAAGACTTTATTCGTTATTACAAACAATACAAAACAATTAAACCCACCAAACTGTGTAGCAGTTAGTCGGCGGGGATAGCGCTCAGAATAAACATTTGGTAAGTACAGGTAGGTAACAATAATTTGGTAGTTAACAATTCTGTGTATCTAAATCTATGCAGCGAATTTAATAGGTAAAAAATATAATGTTATTATTTTATTTCTTTGTATGATATTTACTACTTTATTGTATTTTAAATATACTTTTAATTCGTTCGTTCCGTTCTGGGAATCCTCTTGTGGAAGATCGGCTTCCGTTAACTCCGAGTGTCACCTCCCAGCGGGTGACCAGGTGAAGGCCACCTCCACCACCCCCTCTAGCCACGCAACCCCCCTAACTACGCTACTGATTACACTGGAAGCCGACCCCAACATAGCATATAACATGGGACAAGGCTAGGCTGGTGATGTCTATGAGGTACTCACCCGATGCCAGCGCCGAGCAGTAGCGACACCACGTTGGTGAGGAGTACGGCCGCGATAGCGCCGCGGCTGAACAGGCAAGTGCGGCGGACGGACAGGCAGTGGCTCTGGACAGGATTGAACATCATCAATAATGGCCTCCAGACCACGGCGGCTGTTCCTTCTAAGAAAATCAGCCAGCTGCGCAGGACATTAGCGCGGACACAGGTGCACTCTCTATTCCCTCAGTGTCCTAGCCCTCAGGTCGGCAATCCGACACGACCGGAGAGAGATCACAAGCAGGACCGACACCAACGTGCGACCCGAACCGACTCAACTCCATGCTGCTTTATGAGTCTCTTAAAACCCTCAAACGATTTCAGCCTGATTCGGGAATCGAACCCAAGACCCCGTTGCTCAGCAGTCGCGCTATGCGACTACTAGACCAACGAGACAGTTAACATAATAAATACATATATTACATAGATGACAAAAAATCTGGTACCCGCGGTTCCACCCAACGTCCCGAGGATACTTTTTCCCGCACTCGGAAAAAAAAGTAGCCTATGTCCTTTCTCAGACTTTAGACTAAGTATCTACAAAATTTTATTTAAATCGTTTAGGTAGAGAGTTAATTTATTTATTTACTTAGCATGTTATAAGTTAACAAATAATGCAAAGCACTTATAAACATAAAAAAATACGAAAGGCCTTATCTAGAATTAATTTAAATTTATTATATAAGTGTACCAATCCGTCGGCAAATAGGTCTAATTCATTGTGCTGAGCAAGTATGTCCCCAATAGCGCGGAGTGCACGGTAGGTGGGCGCTTGGCGCGCTCGCTCGGTACGTGTGCGAGTTGCCTTGAGAGGTTGACAGACAGACAAAACTACTTTCGCATTTAAAACATAAGTAAGGATAATGAAGGTATTGATAATCACCTGCTGCATGACAGGCGCAGCGAGCTGCTGCTCCAACACCTCAATAGAGGAGGTGGCTGAAGGTGGACCACGCGCGCTCGTGGGGTGCTTAAACCGCCAGTCCCTGGAAGTCAATACAAACTACTTATCAAACTAGCTAACCCGAGAGAGGTTGTCCTGTGTTTTTTCCTGTCATAAGAACCTGCTCTTGACAATAACAAACATGGAGATCAAGTGCCCACAAACTGCTCAAAGAAATAAGCATCCGCTTCGTGGAGTCCACACGTGACCAAAGGGCTGGCCAATATACCTTGGCCAACGAATCAGCATTGCCATCCAACGTGGCAATTCGGTGGCAATGTAAAACACTGGTACTCAGCTAAATCCGATTAGACTGGAAGCCAGCCGCAACATAGTTGGGAAAGGGCTCGCAGTAGCGTGCTGAGCAATTTTTGGCTTGTCATCTATAAGTGACTGTGGCTGTCAAAATAACGATAGAGGTTGGAATACTCACTTGGGCGGAAGCTGGTCGGGTCTACTGCTCCACTCCCAAACCCAGTCGTTGGAGTCATCCTGGAAAATATATCAGATGACATTAACACACAAATTCATCTTAAACTAGCGAATTGTGCAAGACATGTGCATTAGCGCGGACATAGGTGCACTCTCTATTCCCTCAGTATCCTAGCCCTCAGGGAGCTTAGCGAAGATGACTTTCTTCATTATTTTGATCGTAAGAAATGCTAGTAGAAACGACAATAATGTATGGAAATGACACTTGAAATCAATAACTTCACGTGGTTGTAGTTTCTACTAGCTAGCTAGATTGTAGAAAGACATCTTGGCTAAGCCCCCTAGTCGGCAATCCAACACGACCGGAGACAAACCACATGCAACGTGCAACGCGATGCACGGGTGTATCATCACCATCTTCAATCTCCGGGGTGCTTATGTCTTCCAAAAGTCTCCTAAAATTAGCGCCTTCATGCAAAACACAAACTCTCCGACTTTGATGATGATAGCATCCAGGCCGATTGTCGGCTACGACGACCGTTCTCTTTTATATGGAGATCAGCAAGCTGCTCAGGACATATTATAGTGCACGCACATTCGCGCAGACACAGGTGCACTCTCTATTCCCTCACTCTCATAGTCCTCAGGGACGGCAATCCGACACGACCGGAGAGAGATCACAAGCAGGACCGTCATTTACGTGCTTTCCGATGCACGGGTGTATCAATCACCAACTTCCAGACTCCAGGGTGCTTTATGAAAGTTTCTCGAAACCCACAAAGCGATTTCGGGCCGACCCGGGATTCGAACCCGAGACCCCGTGCACAGCAGTCGCGCCTTGCGACCACTAGACCAACGAGGCAGTCAAACTTTGTAATACTGACATAGATGACGAATAACTCACTCTCCAGCAGTTGATGTAGACTCCCTTCAGTTCATCTTCAGTGGAGGGCTCCAGGTTGGGACTGTTGGGCGGTGACTTGGGACTGCAATAGACCAAGGAGAACACCATTATTATTTTGTATGTCTCTACTAGACCACGGGACTAGAGTCCCGGATTTTTAGAAGGCGAACGTGGGGCCGAAGCCAACACGCTGAAGCCCTTTTGAGACAACTTTAATATGTGTAATGGTGACACAAAACCGACGATTATCCCTGTATACACTATAGAAATGTACCCAAGGACAACCCCCGGTTTGTGCTAAACTATTGCTAAGTATGTAAGAAAATCTACTTGGGTTATTGTGATGGGATGCTAGTGGACTAGGGAAGGGAAAACTATGGGGACTATGACCCCTGCCGATAACAATGTAATAAATACATGTAAAAATGGCAGGAGGAGACTCGCCAGCTCACTTACCGGGCCCCCGGGAACTAGTCGCTAAGTCGCAACAAGGGGGCAACGGGGAACACCATTATTATTATTAAGGTTTTGAACATGAATGTTGTTGAATGAAAAAGTCTTGGTGAACTAGTGGTTCAAGCACCAGCCTTTCGAGTATGATGGTGCGGGTTCGATTCCAGGTCAGGCAAATACCAATGTAACTTTTCCAAGTTATACGTACTTCCTAAGTTTATCTTGGACACCAATGACTGATTAAAGGTGAAGGAAAACATCTCGAGGAAACCTGGACTATAATGTCTGAAATCATCACCAACCCGCATTGAGCAAGCGTGGTGATTAACGCTCAATCCTTCTCCGTGGGAAAGGAGGCCTGTGTCCAGCAGTGGGACCATAAAAGGCTGTGATGATGACATGAATGTGGATGGATTTAGAGGAAGGAGACAACTAAAGAAACGATGGATGGATTGCGTGAAAGTTGATATGGCTAGAAAGAATGTAACTTGTGAGATGACGGCAGATAGAAGAGCGTGGAAGACAAAAACATGCTGTCCCGACCACAAATAAAATTTGGGATAAGGGCAGGGGCCAAGGGAAGATTTGTGTTTGACGAAACAATGATTCGATGTGGGTTGGAAATGTGAAAGACATGTAGGAGGCTTTCTGACGGCATGGAGTGTTGAACTGCTACAGGGTCATCATCTCCCGAGCCTTTTCCCAACTATGTTGGGGTCGGCTTCCAGTCTAACCGGATTCAGCTGAGTACCAGTGTTTTACAAGGAGCGACTGCCTATCTGACCTCCTCAACCCAGTTATCTGGGCAACCCAATACCCCTTGGTTAGACTGGCGTCAGACTTACTGGCTACCCGTAACGACTGCCAAGGATGAACTGCTACAGGGTGCAGACAGTAATTTTATTGTATACCTCAAGCTGAGGGCCGAGCGTTTATGGTATATGTCAGGGTGATGTATCTCACTGGCTGTACAAGATGGGTTTTTAAAGGTATCCAAAATTAGGAGTTTTTATATTGGCTCAAATATGTGGTTGTTTCTAAGTTACATGTACTTTCTAAGTATATCTTGGACACCAAAGACTGGCTGGTGAAGGAGTAGAGCTTGAGAAAACCGGAACTATAAAGTCTGAAATCACCAATCCGCATTGAGCAAGCGTGGTGGTTAACGCTCATTTCTTCTTTGTATGAGAAGAACCCTGCAGTGGGGCCATTAAGAAGGCTGATGAAGAAGAAATTTGATTATAATCTATCTTGCGAGATTGTGGAAATAATATTCAATTGCCGTTCAACCAATCAGCGCGCGAGGTGCGTCCCATTTCACAATTTGACGACTCCACTTCGACAGATTGCAATCTAGCGAATAACAATACGTCAAATTGTAAGCAGCACGTTTAAGTTTACAATCTTTTGAGCTTCAATTAATTTGACCTTGTTACATTAAATGAATCCAACAAAAAATTGTAATATTCGTTAAAAAATCTTCGCACGCTTTTTAAGAAAATACTTAAGAAGTAAACTCGTAGTAATTGGTGCTAATTAAAACAATTGCAGAGATGAAGATAACACGACTTTGTGTTTATTTCAAAGATACCGAAATACTTCTGTAGTCACAAGATCCAAGATATAATATAAATGGCGTTTAGACAAATTGTCGGTCACGGCGGCCGTTCATTCTAAGGAGATCAACCAGCTGCGCAGGACATATTATAGTGCACGCATATTTGCGCGGACACAGGTGCACTCTCATAGTCCGATGGGACGGCAATCCGATACGAGCGGAGGGAGATCAGGCGCAGGTCTGACATTTACTTGCTCTCCGATGCACGAGTGAATCAATCACCAACTACCAGACTCCGGCCTGCTTTTTGCGAAAATTTCTTAAAACCCACCAAATTACCAAAATTCGGGTATGTTTGTTAATTTACTTTTCAAGCACCACATCAAAAAATTAAAAACATGCCCTCAGCGCCAAGCTAAGAATTCATCCATAAATACCTAAAACCTACCAATATAGTAGTGAGTTCGGAATTATATCGATTGAAACTGACTATTAATTTTGAACTTTCAAAGTCTGTCATGTAGTCGTGACCGTGGCGTGCTGGGCACTTTTTGGCTTGTCATCTATACGTGACTGTGGCGGTCAAAAGAATAAACTGAGTTTTTGAATAAGAAATCCTATCTAGATTGTTTATCTTCAGTCAAAATCTTTACAAAACGGAGCATACATACATACATACAGTCTACTGTCTACATACATATAAAGTATTGTATTTCATGCGGTCTGTGCGTTGGCGCCGGGGGCACTACAATGGCTTTTTCATATAGAGACCGTAACTGGAGAAGAATACGGCGAGTTTCAACGTGATTATGCGCTAAACAAGTGACAGTGGCCTAGTGGTTAAAGCATCAGCCTCTCAAGTATGAGAGCGCAGGTTCGATTCCATGTCAGGCAAGCACTAATGTAACTTTTCTAAGTTTTATGTACTTTCTAAGTATATCTTAGACACCAAAGACTGATTAAAGGTGAAGGAAAACACCCCGATGAAACCTGGACTATAAAGTCTGAAATCAACCCGCATTGAGCAAGCGTAGTGATTAACGCTCAATCCTTCTCTGTGTGAGAGGAGGCCTGTGCCTAGCTGTGGGACGATAAAAGGCTGATGATGATGATGCGCTGAATTGTAATTATTATGTTATGGTTTTTTTCTATACGATCTTTCTATGATTTTTAGTTCTCGCAAAAGTCCAGTAGTTGCGTTCCGGGCTCTCCTCGAAGAGAAGTCAGCAAGACAGGAGTAGCCCCTTAGGGCCAGGGTCTGCGGGTAGTTCGTAAGAGCTACAATAGCCCTAGCACAAAAGGACGTCCAGAAGGAACATAGTGGGTTTTAGTTAGTAAGAGTCTGACTCTCCCTCCAGCTACAACCACAGCGGGAGGGGTCATTTCATGATTAAAATATTTAGATTTTGTATCGCTTTCGTAGAATTGAATTGACCTTCAAAAGGTCTTTACCCCCTCCTTTGCACAATCGGCTAAGAAAGGACTGCACGTATCAATTACGGTAGAAGACTGCATCGTCAACCGTTTCGTAATGACTAACCTCATTATGGCTTCCTCTGCATACAATAGTATAATTACCGCTGCATTTATTTAAACCAATAATACTTTATTACTTTTAGTAGTCAGAAACTAGTAAGTCTGACGCCAGTCTAACCAAGGGGTAATGGGTTGCTTGGGCTGCGGGTTGTTCGTAAGAGACACCGTGGCCCTGGCACACAGGGACCTCCAGAAGGAACATAGTGGGTTTTAGTCAGTAAGAGTCTGACACTCCCTCCAGCTGCACCCTCAGCGGGAGGGGTCATTTGATGATTTCCCACGAAAAAAAAAGGGGTAATGGGTTACCCGGGTAACTGGGTTGAGGAGATCAGATAGGCAGTCGCTCCTTGTAAAACACTGGTACTCAACTGAATCCAGTTAGACTGGAAGCCGACCTCAATATACATAGTTGGGATAAGGCTCGGGAGATGATGATCTATTTTACTTTTAGAGGAGCTCGTGGCTAAGTAACAGCCGCACGGGTCGATCGATCATATGGTTAAGCAACGCTTTGCACGGTCGGTTCGTAGATAGGTGATCATCATAACATAACGAGTTCCTCCATGTTTCGGAAGGCGCGCTAAATTGGTGGGTCCCGGCTGTCATTTGTACTTCTTTGGCAGTCTTACCAAGGGGTATCGAGTTGCCTAGGTAACTAGGTTGTAGAGATCAGATAGGCAGTCGCTCCACGTACAACACTGGTACTTATCTGCATCCAGTTAAGACTGGAAGCTGACCCAATATACATAGCTTGGAAAAAGGCCAGGAAGATGATAGCTATTTTATATTTTATTTCGAAAAAACTATGTGGAATCCGGCTATCATGGTATGGGCATGTAATGCGGAGGAATGAGGATCATGTTGTGAGGAAGGTTTTGAGCATGAACGTGGATGGATATAGAGAAAGAAACGATGGAAAGACATGATATGATAGCCAGCAGTCGATATGGCTAGAAAGAATGTTACTCTTGAGACGAAGGCGACTGACCAGCTAACAAAGAATTGAGATCATTTCCTAATGAAAACTCGAAGCCATCACAATTAGTCAATTGGCCCCGTTCCAAGAATGATCAATTCTAATTTTTTTATCGAGGAATGTCTGATGATTAAAAGGCCTTCTTCTACAGTATCTAAACCAACAGCCGACAGTATCTAGTTGTTAATCCAGTTGGTGTGAAAATCTACCGTGTAGACGTTGGTCGGCAGACCAGATTTTTGCAGTCAAACTACTTTGGACGATGTTGGTAGGGATCGCATTCTTCGCGACAGCCCCAACACGGTCGGCCCCAACCGTGTGGAACGCTGTCGGCCGACGGGAGACGCGACCAAGGTCACTTCTGTCAGGGGTCGGTTTGGATTGTAGAACACGTATTACGCTCAATCCTTTTCTGTGTGAGAGAGAGGTCTGTGCCCTGCAGTGAAACGATAAAAAGGCTGATGATAGTGATGATTTTATTAGCTATTCTGAACACTGAATAACGCTTAGAAAAAAATTGATGTGCCAAGTTGGTTGATTGTAATCACAGTTCTAGAAAAATATAGCAATGTGTCAAAACTGAAACTCAAAATCATATATTCAAACTTGGCTGTAAAACAGCATATTTTAAACTTTAAATAAATTAAAAGAAAAATCTTTTTTTTTAAAAGCTTTTATAGTCCGCCATATTGGATTAAGAATAACGTCAAATTATTTTTTAAGTCACTCTCAATAAGCCCTTTCATTTCATACCCATATTGTTGAAATTCATTAAAAATAACTACTCCGTCATCTTGGACGGTCCGCCATATTGGATTTAGAATAACGTCATATAACATATCGTGCAATGTCATCCAGACTGAACGTGTATACAAAATTTCAGCTCAATCGGTTGAAGATATCTACTTCAAAATTGAGTTCAAAGAATCCACCGTAACATACATACACGGCAACTTAAATAAAAGCTTTTAAAATTACAAAAGACATCCCCCAAAACGCCCACTCTTCACCACTTCCTATGTGTTTTTGCTGGGAGGAAGGTAAGTACAGCAAAGAGACACAAAAAAAAATAGAAATATTTCCTTCAATCTGTTCTTAAATAGACCAGTCTAGAAACTGGCCGGACTAGTTTAGCTTAGTAGAGCCATCTTGTAAAGAAATAACTAGGCAAAAAACCCGGTTTCACTCGCATTCTTAAGTTGAGATCAGTCAGTCATTCCCAAGATACTATTTAGTGTGGAATTTTCAAATGTAAGCTTAATAAATATAATATTATGATTGATACATCGGGACGTCGTGGTGGCCTAGTGGTTAAAGAGCCAACCTCTCGAATATGAACGCGTGGGTTCGATTCCAGGTCAGGCAAGTACCAATGCAACTCTTCTAAGTTTATATGTACTTTCTAAGTATATCTTGGACACCAATGACTGTTTCGGATGGCACGTTAAACTGTAGGTCCCGGCTGTTATTGAACATCCTTGGCAGTCGTTACGGGTAGTCAGAAACCAGTAAGTCTGACGCCAGTCTTACCAAGGGGTATTGGGTTGCCCGGGTAACTGGGTTGAGGAGGCCAGATAGTCAGTCGCTCCTTGTAAAACACTGGTACTCAGCTGAATCCGGTTAGACTGGAAGCCGACCCCAACATAGTTGAGATAAAGGCTCGGGAGATGACGAGTTATACCTCAAGAAGGAACACCTGGAAACCTGGAACCTGGGTTTTATGCAATACAAGTCTGACACTCCCTCCAGCTGCACCCACAGCGGGATATCGGGGACACATGATGATTTCCCACTCAAAACCACTTTTGACGTTAAGAGCGCGTATACCGAAAGTTGGCAACGTCGCAAATAGCTGTCAAATATTTTAAACACGTTTTAATTAATTTGGCCATTTTACTATATGAAAGTAAGACAAAGACAAGACACAAGAAAGTAATAACATTGAATAGGAATTGCAATAAAACAGTAAATTTGATGTTTTTAACGTTTTACTTGTAAAAAAGGCACTTGGGAAGTTTCCAACTACGTTTTTTACATATAAAACTATATATTCTGTGTTACGATATTAATAATTGCAATTCTTATTCAATGTTTTAGGGAGCTCCCTGAGCACATGTCTTACTTTCATATAGTAAAATGGCCAAATTAATTAAAACGTGTAAATATTTGACAGCTATTTGCGACGTTGCCAACTTTCGGTGATAGCGCTCTGAATGCTCTCCACATCACGTCTACTGACCTGCCCTTAACGCTGGATGCGCGCGAGTGTCTGACAGAAGAGTCCCGACTCTCCCTCTGCGCCTCTCGCAGGAGCCTGATGTACTCGTTCTCGACAGCGGCCAGTCCGCCGCCGGAGTTGAGTTCCACCCACGATTCTGTAACAACAGGAGAGGAACATGATATAGTATAATTTGTTAAAACCATCCAGATATTATTGTGAAAATGAGGGGCAACTAACAATTTTTTGGTGTATTTTTAATATAATTTCTATACAATATTTCCATGTCATCATCTGCCTAGCCTTTTCCCAAGCTATATTGGGGTCGGCTTCCAGTCTTAACCTGATGCAGCTGAGTACCAGTGTTCTTGTTTGACATCCTCAACCCAATTACCTGAGCAACCCAATACCCATTGGTAAGACTAGTTGTCACACTCACTAGCTTCTGACTACCCGTAACGACAGCCAAAGATGTACAAATGACAGCCGGGACACAACAATTTAGCGTGCCTTCCGAAACACAGAGCTTTGTAATATGAGTATAGATAAATTTCTTCAGATTCGAAGCTCTTGGCTAAGGAACAGCATATTTCTACAGTGACTTACTTAAAAAATAACTGGCAATGTAGCTAGTAGCCGCTACAAAAGCCTACAATATAATCGCATGTTATAGCAATGTGCTCAGACCGGATGTGTGGACGGCATACCTAATTACGTAACAACATCGGAGATACGATTGTGATCAAATAATTTAAAAATAAACACTCATTATCATACCGGTTTTAATATTAAGCCTAACATCTGTCTTTAGTTTGATGGCTTCCAGGCCGATTGTCGGCTACGGCGGCCGTTCTCTCTAAGGAGATCAGCCAACTGCGCGGGACATATTATAGTGCACGCACATTCGCGCAGATACATGGGCACTCTCTATTCCCTCACTCTCATAGTCCGATGGGACGGCAGCAAAGCAATAATATGTCCTGCGCAGCTGATCACCATAAAAGAGAACGGCCGCCGTACCCGACAATCGGCCTGGATGCCATCATCATCATCTATTTGAACATTATGAAACTGGCCGTAAGTATAAAATTAAATAGCCCTCAAAATAACCCTTGACAAATATCAGATCTTCGCGAAAAACAACCGGATGACGTAATAAGTATGAAACTATAAACTTGATAGCAAAGAGGTCATAAGTCACGTCTATATCTAGTGCAACAATTGCTAGATAAGAATACTGCAAGTGCACGCTTATGAACCAAGTGCATAGACTTTGGTGTAAACGTCACGGTGAGCGCTCGTGGTGACAACGTGGGATATGCAGAGGATCGAAATGAGCGTAAATCTACATATATCTATACATACATATGTATGTATAATAAAGTTGTAGAAAAGTCTAAAACTGTACATTGAATATTTTTTCAATAGAATAATTAAGGCGTGATCTTCAATTGATATGGAATCCAAAAATATAGTTTTTAGAATTTTTGTCTGTTTGCCTGTATGTATGTCCGGGATAATCTCAAAAAATACTGCCTTGATTTGCTTCAAATTCGGCATGAATATAACTAAGAGGTCGGGTCAACATATAGGCTACATATTATTACGCTATCACGTACAGGGGAGGGGGTGAAGGTTAAATCACCTAATGCCACGCGGACGACGTCGCGGGCAACAGCTAGTCTTCACTAATATTATAATGGAAGTAACCGAGTCCATCTGTCACGCTTTCACGTCAAAATTACTGAAACGATTTTTCGTTTTGACCGCCACAGTCACGTATAGATGACAAGCCAAAAAGTGCCCAGCACGCCACTGTCACGAATACATGACATATATTAAAGTTCAAAATTAATAGTCAGTTTCAATCGATATCATTCCGAACTTAGTACTATATTGTAGGTATTTATGGATGAATTCTTAGTTTTGCGTTGAAGGCAGGTATTTCTTTTGACGTGGCGGTCAAAAAATTTGGTAGACACATAGTCTAGAGTCTGAGAAAGGACATAGGCTACTTTTTATCCGGTAGCGGGGAGAAGTTCCCTCCTGCGACGGGTGGAACGGTAAGGAACAGCTAGTATACAATAATCTTATCTCTTTATAGACCTAGATCTGAAGTGCACACTAATCGGACGGCTAGACTAAAGGTGGGCGTCGGACCCACGCATCTGTCGTGTGCAGACGTCGTCCTGTGCGTCAATACAGTCACAGACAAAGAAATGGAACAATCGAATGACAGCCGCCCGCGACACGCGTGTGTCGGAAAGACAGCTCGATTCTAAAGTATGTACAGACGCCAGCACATATCCAGTCAAATATCCTTAATAGATTTTCAACATTATCACCGAAGCATATGACGAGACAATCGGAATTTAACGCAAATTTTTGTCTCCAAATTTGTATGGTGTTAAGTAAAAGTCGTGGTGGCCTAGTGGTTAAAGAGCCAACCTCTCAAGTGTGAGGGCGGCGTGGGTTTGATACCAGGTCAGGCAAGTACCAATGCAACTTTTCTAAGTTTGTATGTACTTTCTAAATAAATCTTGGACACCAATGACTGTGTTTCGGATGGCACGTTAAACTGTAGGTCATCCTTGGCAGTCGTTAGAGTCGTTATGGGTAGTCAGAAGCCAGTCCAACCAAGGGGTATTGGATTGCCCGGGTAACTGGGTTAAGGAGGTTAGATAGGCAGTCGCTCCTTGTAAAACACTGGTACTCAGCTAAATCCGGTTAGACTGAAAGCCGTCCACAACATAGTTGGGAAAAGGCTCGGGAGATGATTATGAAGTAAAGGTAGGTAGGTACTCCTGTACATCTGTCAATGTACTCATTACAATATTCCAGATCGAATTTCGTCTAGGTCATTGCCACAGAACTGCACGTCTGGCCAGACGTGTGACGTCCAAAGTCTGATCAGATATCGAGGGGTGACTGACTTTTGACCGATCTTAGTCGTGCGCGCATTGTTTACACCGATAAAATTTAATGGAATTAATATAAATCAAATGATTTATCTTAGAATTCTGTTAATCGGGGAGATAAACAGAAATTGGACAAACTACGAGTAGATATAGGCAACAAATACGAGTTATAGAGAAAGATATATTCCAACTTGAAACCTGATATCAGAATAACAAATGACGACGATGTCGCCTAGTGGTTAAATAAAGCACCAGCCTCTCAAGTACGAGTCCGCGGGTTCTATTCCAGGATAGACAACGTACCCTCAGCGCCAAAAATTAGAAATTATATCGATTGAAACTGACTATTAATTTTGAATTTTAAAAGTCTGTCATGTAGTCGCGACCGTGGCGTGCTGGGCACTTTTTAGCTTGTTATCTATACGTGACGGTGGCGGTCAAAATGTTAAATGGATAAATAAATAAGACCCCCAAGAAGATTTTAGATCTTCGAACGCCGAGCAAGCGTTTGATACGGTTCCAAATACAGGTTTATTTTATAGAATACAAAGCTCATAAATGATACTACTTCTGTGGACGATACAGGCCATTAATAATAATATTATAATAGTTGAGAACCAGTTTCTAACTTTTTTAAGATACCACGCGGTTAGATTATTGGCCGCGTATTATTCTTATAAGACGTCATACTTTCCATATTCCTTACTATTGTGGAATAGTAGGGGGCTCGTGGCTAAGTAACAGCCGCACGGGTCGATCGATCATAAGGTTAAGCAACGCTTGGCGCGCTCGGTCCTATGGACGAGTTCCTCCGTGTTTCGGAAGGCACGTTAAATTGTTGTGACCCGGCTGTCATTTGTACATCTTTGGCAGTCTTTACGGGTAGTCAGAAGCTAGTAAGTCTGACAACCAGTCTTTCTATGAGGTACCTACATAATGTCCATAACACACATGACATCATAAGCATAACTTACTGATATTTTTTACTATTAAATCACAAAAACACCTTATCGCTGGAAAGTTAGGGAATAGAGAGCGCACCTGTGTCCGCGCTAATGTGCGTGCACTATAATATGTCCTGCGCAGCTGGCTGATCTCCTTAGAGAACACCCGTCATGGCCGAAAATCAGTCTAGACGCCGTTTTTACTGAACTAAAATTTGACCTCTCACTCCAAAAACATCCAAAACAAACGCAATTCATAACACCCCGCTAAATAGTTCTAAACATTATATTATTGTACAAAACGGCTACACAACAAGATATACAAAACTAGTATAAGCTGACCGTTCTATTTGTAGAAAGACCATATAAAGCGAGTCCAAGAAAAACTGGTTTTATATAGCTTTACTAGCTGTTGCCCGCGACGTCGTCTGCGTGGACATTAGGATTAAATATTTATTCCCCTGCCCCCGTAGTGATAGCGTGATAATATGTAGCCTATATGTTGACCCGACCTCTTAGTTATATTCATGCCGAATTTGAAGCAAATCCATGCAGTACTTTTTGAGATTATCCCGGATATATTTACATACAGACAAACAGACAAAAATTCTAAAAACTATATTTTTGGCTTCGATATCTATTGTAGATATAACCAAGATCTAACCAGTATAACCAAGGGGTACTGGGGGGTAACTGAGTTGAGGAGGTCAGATAGGCAGTCGCTCCATGTGGCACACTGGTACTCAGCTGAATCCGGTTAGATTGGAAGCCGACCCCAACATAGTTGGGAAAAGGTTCGGGAGATGATGATCGATTGTAGATCACGCTCCAATTATTCTTTTAAGAAAATATTCAATGTACAGTTTTGATTTTTCTACGATTTTATTATATGTATGTATAGATGAGTAGCCGTGTGTACATTACCAAGCGATAATAAAATTACAAAGACTCGTTAACACAGGCTGACGAACTGCACAAAGGAAATACATACATATATAATACAAAGAAAATGTTATTTTTGTCTGTACGTGCAAGGGAGCTGAGTCACACAAGCTTCTATTAGGACAAAAAAAATGCATGTTTATGAACAAAAATCGCTCGTGGCTAAGTAAGCAACGCTTGGCGCGAGGATTTTGTCTTGACGTTTCGCCGTGTTTCGGAAGGCACGTTAAATTGTTGTGTCCCGGCTGTCATTTGTACATCTTTGGCAGTCGTTACGGGTAGTCAGAAGGTAGCAAGTCTGACAACCATTGTCCATAATACGTATCGGGTTTTCTGGAACTCCGGATAACTAGGAATCTTGCCATTACTTCTTCAAGTTTACCCAAATGCAAATAAGTAATGCCCGATTGCTATGAAAATTAACGATTCGTTTTGTTTACGGTAGTTCTTTTGATATAAACCTGATAGCATAGACGTCCAAATTTACCGTCCTTATGAAAAACAAATAGTTTCTTGTTCATAGGATTGAGATAAAAGATTTGATTGTTTGTTTGCAAAATTACTTGCGCGATTTTAAAAATTCTTACACTGTTGGGAAGCTACACTATCCATAACAACATGATGGTGAAAATAGGCTATGTTTTATGAGGGTACAGGAACAAGTCCCCCGGGAACGCTGAAGAAATCGCGAGAAATTTCTAGTCTATATGTACATACATATAATAAAATCGTAGAAAAGTCAAAACTGTACATGAATATTATTTTAAAAGAACAATTGGGGCGTGATCTACAATTGATATCGAAGCCAAAAATATAGTTTTCTGAATTTTTGTCTGTTTGTCTATATGTATGTCCGGGCTAATATCAAAAAACCAGCCAAGTACGAGTCGGACTCGCGCACGAAGGGTTCCGTACCATTATTTATAAAACGGACAAAAAATCATGTCTGTTTAATGGGAGCCCCCCTCAGATATTAATTTAATTTTAATAAAATTACTTATTTTTAAAGTAAGTAATACATTCCATATTCTGTGAATATTTCAAGCATCTACCTGTTGCCGTTATCGATATCGAGCAAAAATGAAAAAAAAAATCACGATTGTTGTATGGGAGCCCCCAAAATATTTATTTTATTCTAGTTTTCAGTATTTGTTGTTATAGCGGCAACAGAAATACATCATCTGTGAAAATATCAACTCTCTAACTATCACGGTTCATAAGATACAGCCTGGTGACAGACGGACGGACGGACGGACGGACAGAGGAGCGAAAACATTAGGGTTCCGTTTTACTCTTTGGGTACGGAACCCTAAAAAGTACTACATGGATTTGCTTCAAATTCGGCATGAATATAACTAAGAGGTTGGGTCAACATATAAGGCTACATACTATCACGCTATCACGTACGGCGGGGAGGGGGTGAATGTTTAATCGTCTTATGCCCACGCGAACGACGTCGCGGACAAAAGCTAGTAAGATATACGTAGACGCAAACAAAAATACGATTGTTTTGTTCAATGAATATCTTTTACATAGTATTTCGCAACATACAATGAGACACGATATTATTCTTATCTTGTCAAACTCAGACGTGGATGATAGGGGAGGGCAATGAACTCTCAAAGTCAGGGGCGGTTTGTCTGGTTTGACTTTGCATTACTTACTAGCTGTCCCCAGCGGTTTCACCCGCCTCTTTGGTTACTGCTCCGCTCCCGTGTGTCTTAGCGTGATGGTATATAGCCTATAGCCTTCCTCGATAAATGGGCTATCTAACACTGAAAGAATTTTTCAAATCGAACCAGTAGTTTCGGAGATTAGCGTGTTCAAACAAACAAACAAACTCTTCAGCTTTATAATATTAGTATAGATAGGTATAGTCTGTCCTTGCCTCATTGGTCTAGCTGATAGCGCGACTGCTTTGAATACGGGTTTTGCAGCTGGAAGGAGGGAGTGTCAGACTCTTACTGAGTAAAACCCACTATGTTCCTTCTGGAGGTGTTTGTGTGTCAAGGTCACGGTTACTCTTGCAAACAACCCGTAACCCGGGCAGCCTTTGGCCCTGGGTCGGGACGAAATCGCTTTGTGGGTTTTAAAAACATCTTTCATAAAGCAACCCGGATTCTGGAAGTTGGTGATTGATTCACCCGTGCATAGAAGAGCACGTAAATGTCGGTCTTGTGCGCCTGATCTCTATCCGGTCGTTTCGGATTGCCGTCCCATCGGACTATGAGAGTGAGAGAATAGAGAGTGCACCTGTGTCCACGCAAATGTTTGGAGCATGTAAATGTCATCGGTCCTCCGGTCGTGACGGATTGCCGTCTCATCGTCCCCAACTATGAGACTAAGGGAATAGAGAGTACACATGTGTAAAGAACAAAGCTTGGGCAACTATGAAAACAAATGGAGATATGGTGACCAGACCTATTGGGCCTACCTATCATGGCTGACGTGGCGGCTGGTCTCTGTAGAGGAGATCATCCAGCTGCACAGGACATATTATAGTGCACGGTCCACTTTATAAATAAGCTTAACAAATCAATCAGAAATGGTCGTGATGCAGTTGACCTTGGAAGTCACTGAACCAGCACACCGGAATTCATAAACGATAAAGTAGTCATGTCATAGCATCCAATACCAAATGTTGTTATACTAAATACACATCTTTATTTTAATTGTTATTAATCTTACACTAAATGTTTTTATGTTTGCATGCCTAAGTTAAGGTAGAATGTACGAGGATCTCCAATTGTATTTTTTTAAACATCTGTATTTATATTGTACCTACATTCTGTGCAAATAAATTATTATTCTATTCTATTCTATTCTACCGGAGCGAAAGGTAAACAAAAACACCTTTCATTTAACTAACAAATGCGCATATAATGGATACAGACGCCTGCACATCAAGCTACTACATCATCATCATCTCCCGAGCCTTCATCTGAGTACCAGTGTTTTACAAGGAGCGAATGCCTATCTCACCTACCTCCTCAACTCAGTTACCCGGGCGACCCAATACCCTTTGGTTAGACTGGCGTCAGACTTACTGGCTTCTGACTACCCGTAACGACTGCCAAGGATGTTCAATGACAGCCGGGACCTACAGTTTAACGTGCCACCAAAAACAGTCATTGGTGTCCAAGATATACTTAGAAAGTACATACAAACTTAAGAAAAGTTGCATTGGTACTCGCCTGAACTAGAATGGAACCCACGCCCTCATACTTGAGAGGTTGGCTCTTAACCAGTAGGCCACCACGACTTTTTAAATATAACTAATGTCAATACAACCTTATACCTTATAAAGGTCGCCGGAAGACGCTGGATGCAGGTCGCTTCCAGCCGGTGTATGTGGAGATCTAAAGGGGAGGCCTATGTTCAGCAGTGGACGTCCTATGGCTGAGATGATGAATACCAATACAAATTATCTATCAAACGATGACCGATCATACTTCTGTTTGGACATTGCAAGCGACAGCGACGCAGATAACACATGGCGTTCTATTTCTGTCGACCGCACGATAATTTGACGATAATATATAAAGTTCGTCAAACAATTTAATAATGAGTCAATATACAGACGCCAGCACATCAAGCTACTACAATCTGTCAAATTTATTTTATAATTTTCAATTTTATCGCTGAAGCATATGGTTCAACGTTTTTTTTTATCTATGTATGGTACACCGATTACTCCGAGGTTTCTAGTCCGATTGGTCTAATTTCTGTTTGTTCGATGCAGTATACTTGCCATTTGGTCCCTTAAAAATTTCATTCAATTTGGTTAAGTACTTTTCATTTTATGAGCATTTGTTTGATTTATGTGGATGATGTTATAATCGGCCGGTTAATGAGAATTTCCGACAAACTTGAGTTATGATAGCTATTATAGAAGGTATGGAGTGTATAAATGGATGACGAAACACGTACACGATTTTCGAGCTGACGGTGTAATTCGGTCGAATCGTCGGGAGAAATAGGGGTAACAGATGCCTTTATAAAAATCTTCCAGTGTCAGATATGTCAATGATCGAGCAAGACTATCCTATATTATATTGTAGTCTTTGAGCTGGACTACTCTGTCCATGGTTATGTGAAGTAGTTCATAATCTTATATTGCAAATCCACAATGTAAAATAAGATGGTAATATAAATGACATGGTATCAATCATGGACCCTGATGGGCACAGCAAATAGTACATTAGAAGACAGGAAGGCATTGTTTTAAACAGAATTATGCTCTAGTATTTCCTATTCCTTTTTAGTGTATCTAAGTATGTATGTATGTATAGGCAAACCCCTAGCAGAAGCCAGATAACAAAATCAATCAAGAAAAACCGGTAACGAAAACTATTTATAAACATACCTACAATAAAATCCACGTGTATAGAGTACATACAAAGAATCAATGCAGTGTAAACAATTGATAATTAAAATTGGAGATCAGCCAAGGAGAATACACCACAAATGCCCAAGTGTTACAAATCAACTTTCAATTTCTATACAAGTCAATACACTAGGGACATAAACATGGGGAATATTTACCTAATTCTTCGACCGGCACCGTTGTTAGAGGCTCCATAGCCATTGTTGTTACACCACAAAACACAACACACGCACTTACAAACAAAAACAAAAGAAACAATAATCCAGAAAAAACAAAACACTTGGAAATATCAACTGCGTAAAAGAGCGCTCAGAACTTCGTGCGGCACGACCGTCCTCCTCGACGGTCTACGCGTTACTGATACAACATTTTCAAATTGAGAACGCGTGGACTGGCGAGTAAACAAAGCGGCGATGCGCAAGAGCACGTCGGCGGCGGCTATCGCACAAAAGATAGTCACAGAAGGTTGATTTTACGGAAAATTATGTACAACTTTGACGTAGGGTCTTACGTTGGGAAAACAAAAATATCGTTTGTGGACAATAGTGCAGTAATACTAATACTTTCTATACATATTGCGGGTTCGATACATTTGTGTGCATGAACATGTGTGTTTGGCTTAGGCTGGGTGTTCCTATGTATAATATGTATGTATTTACAAAAGAAAAGTATATAAGTGGGTTTATCAGTAGTCTAGTGCCCACAGTACGAGCTCTGCTTATTATGCTCATAGTCCCCATAGTTTTTCCTTCCCTAGATCACTAGCATCCCATCACAATAGCCCAAGTAGTTTTTTCTTCCATACTTAGCAATAGTTCAGCACAAACCGGGGGTTGTCTTTGTGTACATTTCCATAGTGTATACAGGGATAATCGTCGGTTTTGTGTCACCATAACATACATTAAAGTTGTCTCAAAAGGGCTTCAGCGTGTTGGCTTCGGCCCCACGTTCGCCTTCCAAAAATCCGGGACTCTATAGTCCCGTGGTCGGAAAAAGACATACTAAATAGTAAGTCCAACTGACTATATTATATTGGGTATAGATTGCTTGCTATACCGATTATGCTGTGTATGAACTTGAATGGTCTATGAACACGCAAGGATAAACTGATTCCGATAGGAGCGCACGAAAAGGACGCTGAGGGCATCTATTGTTAT
This sequence comes from Heliothis peltigera, assembly GCA_958496145.1. Taxonomy (NCBI): domain Eukaryota; kingdom Metazoa; phylum Arthropoda; class Insecta; order Lepidoptera; family Noctuidae; genus Heliothis; species Heliothis peltigera. Next base: position 4,532,486 of record OY292351.1, read on the forward strand.
TCATGTGTAATTTTTCAGAGATAAGAAATGATAGGTGACAATGATTGACGGAAATTGAAGCTGTTTTCAGAAAAATGTTCCTTGTGCGTGTATTTATATGTTTTGTTGAAAATTTTGTACAAAATCAAACACAGGCAAATACCCAATTAGGATCAAAATTTGTATCCTTATCTTCACGACGTGCGATATTTCTGGACACCCCAGACATCTCCCAAAAGGAAACACTCATTATTTACTTGAGAGATGCACAAGCGAATGTCAGACAGCGATTTGCGCTCAATTGCGAACTACATACCCAAAATAACGAGTCAAGCGACCTGGTGACGCGACCCTGGTCACGTATGCAGGGAAATCAAGGACTGTTCTCAGAAATACTCTGCGGTGAAGTGATCGTCAATTAAATCGCAAAGCAACATATCAGTACAGTAAATGATAAATGATATTTATTTTGCAAATAGGTTGAACTCAACACTTACACGTCAACACATTTTTCAGGGTTCCGTACCCAAAGGGTAAAACGGAACCCTATTGTTTTCGCTCCTCTGTTCGTCCGTCCGTCCGTCTGTCACCAGGCCGTATCTCATGAACCGTGATAGTTAGAGAGTTGAAATTTTCACAGATGATGTATTTCTGTTGCCGCTATAACAACAAATACTGAAAACTAGAATAAAATAAATATTTTGGGGGACTCCCATACAACAAACGTGATTTTTTGTCCGTTTTATAAATAATGGTACGGAACCCTTCGTGCGCGAGTCCGACTCGCACTTGGCCGGTTTTTATAAAACGAGATGAGGTCGGCATTTCCTAACTGACTGCCTTGAGAAGAAACGCCGAAACAAACTCAAGGGTCTCTTTTAGAGTCCAGACATAAAAAGTATGGATGAGCAATGTAGGCTTGTGTCTGAAATGACCTTTTGAAGAAAGTGTCATACATGTTTGAATGGACCTGTGTCCAATCAGCTGGTAAGCATTTGTTGTACATGTGTCATCTCATCTCCCGAGCCTTTTCCCAACTATGTTGGAGTCGGCTTCCAGTCTAACCCGGATTCAGCTGTGTACCAGTGTTTTACAAGGAGCGACGGCCTATCCGACCTCCTCAACCCAGTTACCTGGGCAACCCAATACCCCTTGGTTAGACTGGCGTCAGACTTACAGGCTTCTGACTGCCCGTAACGACTGCAAGGCTGTTCAATGACAGCCGGGACCTACAGTTTAACGTGCCATCCGAAACACAGTCATTGGTGTCCAAGATATACTTAAGTACATACAAGCTTAGAAAAGTTGCATTGGTACTTGCCCGACCTGGAATCGAACCCACGCCCTCACACTTGAGAGGTTGGCCCTTTAACCACTAGGCCACCACGACTTTTTTTAATCGAAAACAAGTCCAATCTCAAATTATTTGAGAGACAGAGAATTTTCTTCGATCATCGCCCGCGCTATAAATACAGACTATTCTTGCATTCTGACGTCAGAAGGAAAGTGATTGCACCTTGCACGTGGAGATGCATTGACACGGAAAAGTGTGGTCCAACTCTGAACATCGAAGCTTTTGATTAGTCTGTGATTGGTGTGGAAGCGACTCGGGGATGCCTGTAGAACCTATATCCTAATCCTAATCCTAATATCCTAATCCTAATCCTAATACTATTATAAAGGCGAAAGTTTGTAAGTATGGATGTATGGATGTATGGATGTTTGTTACTCTTTCACGTAAAAACTACTGAATGGATTTGAATGAAACTTTACCACAATATAGCTTATACATCAGAATAACATATAGGCTACTTTTTATCCGGGTATGGAAAGTACTTCCCTCAGAAAGCGGGTGAAACCGCTGGCGGAAGCTAGTATAACATGTTTTAGTTTTGACGATGGCTCATCGTCCGTATGTAAAATACAACAGATGAAACTTTTATCTACGAGTAGAGACTGGTTTAAAGATGTGTTTGTACTGTGACGTCACAGATCCAGTCAATCAGTTCCAACATTTTCTGACCTACGTTCACCAACTAACGTAGGCAGCGGAGATTACCTACGTGATATGCGACTCGTACCGTCTATTAACTAGTTCATTCAATCACGTATCATTCTATACGCAAGCTCAGCATGACAACCGTAGAAACAAGTTTTGTCAACCGGAGAATGGACAAAAGTGACAGATTGAATTAAGATTCCTATGTGATTCTTTGATATCGAGAATAGACACATGTTCGACAAATAAAATGTCGTGGTGGCCTAGTGGTTAAAGAGCCAACCTCTCAAGTGAGAGGGCGTGGGTTCGATTCCAGGTCAGGCAAGTACTAATGCAGCTTTTCTAAGTTTGTATGTACTTTCTAAGTATACATATCTTGGAAACCAATGACTGTGTTTCGGATGGTACGTTAAATTGTAGGTCCCGGCTGTCATTGAACATTCTTGGCAGTCGTTACGGGTAGTCAGAAGCCAGTAAGTCTGACGCCAGTCTGAACATTGGTTTGAATAACACTAAACCTCGTATCTTGACATCTAGTACAAGTTATTTTTTTGAATATAATTAAGTATTATATCTTGGACCCAGCATCTTGTCAACAGAACAATAGCTTCAGATAATTCCAGGCATTAATTAAAATAATAATTGTTTAAGGAAAACAATTTTAATAGCTGAGAAGGTACTTAGTGTTTAAATTATAAATAATTTTATTTTTGCTCTATGTAAGGTGTGTTTATTTATCTCCCTTATAACTAACTTTAGTAGTATGGAGCTCGTGGCTAAGTAACAGCCGCACGGGTCGATCGATCATAAGGTTAAGCAACGCTTGACGCGAGGATCTTGTCATGACGAGTTCCTCCGTGTTTCGGAAGGCTAAATCAATGCTAAGTTTTACCAAAATCCGGTATAATAGGTAACAAACATACACACTCACAAACTTTTGCTTTTATATAAGGTGTAACAAAACTAGTGCACCATATTTTTACAAGTCATCTAGTACATGCTAAGGATCATGTTTACCGCAAAAAAGTCACGAGAATAACAAAATATTTTATTAACTTTATCATCACAGTCGCCAAATTGTAATTGTGTTCTTACGCATAACGCCGGTCTCTATAAAGGCGCTCGATCGTTGACCCCTAGGTCATTCAATTATTTTTGCGGTAAACATGATCCTTAGCATGTACTAGAGGTCCTGTAAACATATTGTGCACCAGTATTGTTAGACCCTATGCATGTATTAGTGTGATATCTAACAACGATTCATAAAGGATATTGATCTAAACAAATACATTGCATACTACACAAATTGCATCGCATCCCTATCACACAATTATTGTACAAACGTATACAAACAATTCGTTCACCAACCTGTTGCCTTCGAGATTAGCTAATAGTTCTACGGCCGCTATACTGTTACAAACAGAAAACATGTCATCATCTACCTAGTATTTTCTCAAGCTGACTCTCGGGTTCGTTTCCCGGGTCTGGCCGAAATCGCTTTGTGGGTTTTGAGAAACTTTCATAAAGCAGCCTGGAGTCTGGAAGTTGGTGATCGATTCACCCGTGCATCGGAGAGCACGTAAATGTCGGTCCTGCGCCTGATCTCTCTCCGGTCGTGTCGGATTGCCGTCCCATCGGACTATGAGAGTGAGGGAATAGAGAGTGCATCTGTATCCGCGAGAATGCTTGTGCACTATAATATATCCTGCGCAGCTGGCTGATCTCCATAAAAGAGAACGGCCGCCGTAGCCGACATTCGGGATGGATGCCATCATTTTTCTCAAGCTATTTGTGGGTCCCGGCTGTCATTTGTACATCCTTGGCAGTCGTTACGGGTAGTGTCAAGGCAGTAAGTCTGACGCCAGTCTAACCAAGGATTATTGGGTTGCCCGGGTAACTGGATTGAGGCGGTCAGATAGGCAATCGCTCCTTGTAAAACACTGGTACTCAGCTGAATCCGGTTAGACTGGAAGCCGACCCCAACATAGTTGGGAAAAAGGCTCGGGAGATGATGACTATCGCTATGAGAGGATTCCGCGAAATAAGACCCCTAAATTCCTTAAGGGGGAAAAGGGAGGACAAACATCAACAACCATCATTCCTCACTTCCTCAAGACAGAAATAGAGAGAACAGCTAATTAATATTTTCCTACAGCAGTCCCCAGACGCTAAATAAAACGCCTACCGAGCCCCCGTGTTCGGAACAAAGATCTGCGCACACGCACGTAGGTTAAATGCGCGTGAGTCACGCGTCACGTAGGTAGCTTATCTATAGGGTTACCAACTTGTAACTTACTGATAACAAACACAAAACACTCCGGAAACTAGAGTAAAAAATGTGACTCAGATTTTTAGGGTTCCGTACCCAAAGGGTAAAACGGAACCCTATTGTTTTCGCTCCTCTGTCCGTCCGTCCGTCCGTCTGTCACCAGGCTGTATCTCATGAACCGTGATAGTTAGAGAGTTGACATTTTCACAGGTGATGTATTTCTGTTGCCTGGTACCTGACTGACAATCGAACCCGTATACTCTTACTTAAGAGGCTTGCGCTTTAACCGCTAGGTCGAAAAATGTGGAAACAATAAAAATAACTCCCGTACGCTTTAAAAACTAGGACAAAACCGGGTCTAAAAGATAAAAAACTAACTTATTCAAAGTAGGCTGAAAAAGCAGGACTTTTTAAAGGTCAATTTTACAAAAGACATCCCCCAAAAACATCCACCCTTCACCACTTCCTATGTGTTATCGCTGGGAAGAAGAAATGGTGGAACAAACTCCCCAGCAACCGGCACGCCTGGCAGCCCTACTGCGCCGGTAGGACGCTAGAAACCGGTTCGCGTCCTTCGCTCACATTACCTTGACTGCTGTTTTTTTAGACGCTCTTGTTTTTTTTTTTTTTTTTTTGAAAGTTCGTTTTGTTGTATATCGTCATGGTTAACGGTAAGCCGGGTATTTGGATACAGGTTGGAAACAAAACGCCGGTGTGCAAAAAAAAAGTATTATTTAACTCTTTATATTGCTACTGTCAGGTTTTTTTGTAGGTTAAATGATATGTGCCAAATTTAAAGTATTTTTATAATAATATAATATTCCTCACACATTCACACAACGTCATCTAGTCCCAAACTAAGCAGAGCTCGTTCTGTGGGCACTAGACAACTGATAAACATACTTACATACTTTTTTATGTAAATTTTAACTTTTTTATATTATACATAGAAACACCCAGAATAAGTCAAACATTCATGTTCATGCACACAAATGTTTGACTTATGCGGGAATCGAACCCGCGACCTATAGCGTGGGTTCACTACGCCATCTGGTCGTCAAATTATATTTGCCAGTTATGTGAGTCATCATGCCGGATGGCACGTTAAACTGTAGGTCCCGGCGGTCATTGAACATCCTTGGAAGTCGTTACGGGTAGTCATTAGCCAGTAAGTCTGATGCCAGTCTGACCAAGAGGTGTATTGGGTTGCCCAGGTAACTGGGTTGAGGAGGTCAGATAGGCAGTCGCTCCTTGTAAAACACTGGTACTCAGCCGAAACCGGTTAGACTGGAAGCCGACCCCAACATAGTTTGGGAAAAGGCTCGGGAAATGAGTCTTTTATTTTTAGCTTTTTAGACTAAACCAAAAGGCAGGGTTAAGACTTTTTTATATTCGTCATATCGTAGCGTATCAAATTCGTCTGTCAGTCAATATGTAACTAACGATGCTAATGAGACATAATACCCCGGATATGTAATTAGATCAGAGAGTCACGTAATCACAGTAATTAATATTCCTCTCATTAGCAGTCGAATGTATTTAAAACTATTTTTTTGCTCTTGGACTCACTTGCATTTTGAGGATCAGCAGGCTTAGCATATCGATTCTATATCTATTCTGTCAAGAAAAGACAAAGCTCTTTCTGTCAATGTCAACACGTCTTCTGCCCGAGCATGGCGCGAACTGTCAACTCGCATATAATCACTTGTAGACTTATGTCGATTGAAGAAAAGAAAAATTACTTCAAAAAATGTCAAAGGAAATGTTACGTCAATCTGTCACTTTTCTGTCATTATGTCCATTCTCCGGTAAACAAAACTTGTTTCTACGGTTGCCATGCTAAGCCTGCTGAACGAAGGAAGAAAGAAAGAAGTAAAAGAAAGCTGCCTATCTGAGATCCACAAACCAATTACCTCGGCAACCCTGGCTTCTGATTATGTAAAACACTGTTAATTAGCTACATCCGGTTAAGACTGGAAGTCGACCCTACAGCCCGAACAGCTTGAGAAAAGCCTAGGCAGATGATGAGACAGAGAGACAATGATATGTTATAGATCGTCCAACACTTACCGTATCGTCCAAAAAATCAATAAATCCTTTAGTTCAAATGAACGTTATCTTTTATCTGTATAGTGACAAGCCTATGTAAATAGTAGGGTTTAGTTTGGTGATAACTCTTATACAGGGTGTAAGGGACAGCCCTCCGCAGACTGATAGGGTGCATTCAGCTCCTTATTTTGAATCATATTCCACTGGTTTTTTTCTCAAGATTTCTTTACCGATTTTTCCGATTTTTTTTTTCAATGCAAAATTACATGCTTTTCAAGCAGAACTTATTTTTTTTAATAATACCGCTAAAATAAAATATCCAGCAATGAATTTTGAAATAATCGCGACGTTCGACGCGTAAAATCAGCTGTTATTTTTTTTTGTGAGGTTTTAAAACAAATCATTTTTATTGTATTTCCATAACGTTACGGAAACAATTTCATGAACCAGTCTTCGTAGTATGGTATACTGAACTCACCCCATCAGTCTGTGGAGGGCTGTCTCTTACACCCAATATACTAGCAGACCCGGCCACGCGTACAAAAACCTTAAGCACGTTAAAATAATACACAAATCATTTGCAAATAATATTGCATATATTATTATCGCGAATGATAAGATCGCACCTCATACCTGTTGCACCTCATAACCCCTTTTTTTCGTGGAAAATCATCAAATGATCATACAGTGTGTGCAACTGGAGGGAGTGTCAGACTCTTACTGACTAAAACCCACTATGTTCCTTCTGTAGGTCTCTGTGTGCCAGGGCTAAGGTAACTCTTACGAACAACCCGCATCCAAGGCAGGTACAGTCACCCGCACATCAGTAGACACACTTTGACCTTGAGACCGCCTCTATTTCCTAAGACCTAAGAGCTATTTTCGCAGTTCAAATGTTTCCACTGATGTGCGGGTGACTGTACCACATACCCCTTACGTAAAATATAAAAAAAAACCTGCTTCTATCTTTACTTCTACTATGAAGTTATGAATTTTATCAATGAATACAGTACATGACCTTCAAGTAACGTATTTAATTGCTAGTCTATTGTTTAAAGACATCCTGACCTGTTCCATATTGATTACTCCATACAAGGACATTACGTTACTTGTCATTGTAAACTTCACACCTATATCTATACTAATATTATAAAGCTGAAGAGTTTGTTTGTTTGTTTGTTTGAACGCGCTAATCTCCGAAACTACTGGTTCGATTTGAAAAATTATTTCACTGTTAGATAGCCCATTTATCGAGGAAGGCTATAGGCTATATACCATCACGCTAAGACACACGGGAGCGGAGCAGTAACCAAAGATGCGGGTGAAACCGCTGGGGACAGCTAGTATACATATATAATACACGCAAAAGTTTTATGTTTGCTACTCTTGCCGTTCGTCTAGCAGCCGTATGGCGCGCTTATTGTCCGAAATTGCTTTGTGGGTTTTTAGAAAGGTTCACAAAAAGCTAGTTAACTAGTTATGTAAATATTATAAAGGTGAAGAGTTTGTTTGCTTGAACACGCTATATTAGAAGCTATGATATACTGAGTTATAGGGTCGGTTCATATCTAACGGAATATGCGTCGCGTGCTATCGGTCGCATAACGCCAGAACAGACAAATGTATAGAAAAACACTTGACCGTTCACACTCAACCGATGATACGTTAGTGCGACTGATGATACGCTCAGCGTATTTTACGTCAGATATGAACCGAAAATAAAGCAGCCCGGAGTGTGGAAGTAGGTGATAGCGACCCCCGTGCATCGTGTCGCACGTTGGTGTCGGTCGTACTTGTGATCTCTCTCCGGTCGTGTCGGATTGCCGACCAGAGGGCTAGGACACTGAGGGAATTAGAGAGTGCACCTGTGTCCGCGCTAATGTGCGTGCACTATAACATGTCCTGCGCAGCTGACTGATCTCCTTACAGACAACAACCGCTATGGCTTACAATCGGTCTGTATTGTAAAACTCGTATTTTCTTCGTAGATGTAGGTAAAAGGAATTGTTCAATCCATTATCTTAGTTGGAATGTATTCCATACATACCAAACAAAGAATTCTCTCTAAGATAGCGACAATACAATCACGATATCTTAACATAACTATGAGGTATTCAAGTGGAACAAATATACTATGAAATGAAAAGAATCAAAGACCGCATGGCAAGACCGTGCAAGCAAGAATTCTCTTTCAATCAATATTACTTTGTTTCAAAATGACGAAGTCGTGGTGGCCTAGTGGTTGAAGAGCCAACCTCTCAAATATGAGGGCGTGGGTAAAAAAGAATCTTTTCTACGCTTGTATGTATGTATGTATATCTTGGACACCTGTAAACTGTAGGTCCCGGCTGTCATTGAACACCCTTGGCAGAGATGAGGTCGGCATTTCCTAACTGACTAACTTGAGAAGAAACGCCGAAACATACTCAAGGGGATCTCTCCCCGATAGTGTCGGATTGCTGTCCCATCGGATGAGAGTGAGGGAATAGAGAGTACACCTGTGTATGCACTATAATGTCCGGCGCAGCTGGCTGACCTCCCTAGAGAGAACGGCCACCATAGCAGACAATCGGTCTGGACGCCTGCTGTCTTTTTAAAGATCTAACTATATTGTCCGAAATTATTCTAAACAATTGCTGTAATCAAATCCATTTTGCTCCACTAAAACTATTAAGCCAAACAAATAAAACCAAGCCAATAGGTTACCATGGCAACCTTGACATTCTTAGCGACTGTAATCATATGGGTGCTTAATCATGTGTGAAAGATAACGCTCAATGAGGCCTGGTAAACATGAGCTGAGGCGGGATTGCTCGCGCTCCTTACCTTAGCCCTGGCACACAAACACCTCCAGAAGGAACAAAAGTGGGTTTTACTCAGTAAAAGTCTGACACTCCCTCCAGCTGCACCCTCAGCGGGATGGGGCATTTGATGATTTCCCATATCTATTATATAAAAATGAATCTATAATTCTTGGTGACCATGGGCTAAGCCTTATTTACTGTGAAATAACATACCTTCATCACCTGCCTAGCCTTTTCCCAAGCTATGAGATGAGACACTATAAGTATTTGGGTCGGCTTCCCGTCTAGCAGGAAGCAACTGAGTACTAGTGTGCCACATGGAGCGACTCCCAGTCTGATCTTCTTAACCTAGTAACCCAGGCCACCCCCTGGTAAGACTGGTTGTCACACTTTCTAGCTTCTGACTGGGTAGTCAAATACCGACGTATAAGTAACGACTACCAAAGATGTACAAATGACAGCCGGGACACAACAATTTAACGTAGGTACCATCTAAAACACGGAGGATCTCGTCACCAGAAGTTGGTCCCACTACGGACTGCGAGCCAAGCGTTCCTTATCTTAGGCAAGAGTTTAAATTTCACTAAAATAAAGCAGCCCAGAGTCTGGAAGTTGGTGATGGATACATTCACACATGTATAAAGTTCATAACAATTCGCACACAACTTGTCATCTCGCTAAGTGATTTCAACAATCATGTCTTTAGCACGTCTCTACGCACGATTGTCACGACAAACTAACAATATTATTATATTTATATTACACTAGCTGTCCCCAGCGGTTTCACCCACATCTTTGGTTACTGCTCCGCTCCCGTGTGTCTTAGCGTGATGGTATATAGCCTATAGCCTTCCTCGATAAATGGGCTATCTAACACTGAAAGAATTTTTCAAATCGAACCAGTAGTTCCTGAGATTAGCGCGTTCAAACAAACAAACAAACTCGTCAGCTTTATAATATTAGTATAGATAAACTTTCAATACACGTTTGTGAATATTAAAACACGCACTACACGAGACAGAGGTGACCTTGGTCGCGTCTCCCGTCGGCCGACAGCGTTCCACACGGTTGGGGCCGCAGCCTTTTTCTTGGGAAATCATGTAATGAAACCTCCCGCTGTAGGTGCAGCTGGAGGGAGTGTCAGACTCTTACTGACTAAAACCCACTATGTTCCTTCGGGAGGTCCCTGTGTGCCAGGGCCACGGTAACCCTTGCGATTGTATAAGATGATTGGAATAATAATGGCGTTCAGAACAATCAAAATACGGTAGTTGACAACTAATCAAATTCAATACTTCTATAGAACTGCCACAAACGGTAACTCTCTATGTAATTTGTATGAAAACACAAACTATGACGTCACAGATTTTTCGAATCAATCCGTATACTTATTTCGATTATATCATCAATAAAAAAAATTCAAACAATTTTTAGATCAAAACGATCAATTAAACTGACATTATTTTAAGATGCTTTTCAAAATGAATATGATAATGTATTTTATTTTTGACCTAGTCCACATTCTAATTAACATACCCACATACTAACTGACATTAAACATCCTTGGCAGTCGCAGAAGCCAGTAAGTCTGACGCCAGTCTAACCAAGGGGTATTGGGTTGCCCGGGTAACTGGGTTGAGGTGGTCAGATAGGCAGTCGCTCCTTGTAAAATACTGGTACTCATCTGAATCCGGTTAGACTGGAAGCCGACCCTAACATAGTTGGGAAAGGGCTCGGGAGATGACGATGATACACACAAAAACACAAAACAAAAAATAAAGGAACAATTTCCGCTATTAAAAAAAAAGACTGTATCCGCAAAGGTCATCGACCTTCGAAATTCGATTTGTAAAATTCATTTTGTTTACCAACACCGTCGCGTGCGGTCGTGTCGATGGCAGCTCGAGATAAAATTAAAGCAAGATCGTTTGGTTGTTTTCGTTCTGCATGTAAATATTATTGTTTATGATCTCTCTGCTTATATTTAGAGTATATTGATGTAAGTATATAATAATGAAGTGTTTGTTTAGGATTAGATTATTATTACGGATTTATATAGTCATTTCATCTGCTTGGTCTTTACCTAAGCTATGTAGGGGTCGGCTTCCAGTCTAAGAGGATGCAGCTGAGTACCAGTGTGCTACATATGGAGCGACTGTATGATCTCCTCAACCCAGTTAACTCGGCAACTCAATACTTGTTATTAAGACTGGTTGTCAGACTGGTTGTTGACTACTCGTAAGGACCCATCAATTTGAAGTGTCTTCCGAAACACGGAGGAAGTCGTCTTGACAAGATGGTGTATCGGCAGAGCGATCGCGCCAAGCGTTGCTTAATCTTATGGTAGATCGCCCCCTGCGGCTGTTGGGTTAACACTAGGAGCCGACGCCATAGTTGATACAATATTCGTCACACATTCACACAACGTCATCTAGTCCCAAACTAAGCAGAGCCCGTACTGTGGGCACTAGACAACTGATAAACGTAATTATATACTTTCCTTTTGTTAATCCACACATATTATAACAGACAAAATCAAACACCCATGTTCATGCACACAAATGTTTGACTTATGCAGTAATCGAACCAGCCACCACCAGCGTGGCAGGCCGATTCACACACTACTACGTCATCTATACTAATATTATAAAGCTGAAGAGTTTGTTTGTTTGTTTGTTTGAACGCGCTAGTCTCCGAAACTACTGGTTCGATTTGAAAAATTCTTTCAGTGTTAGATAGCCCATTTATCGAGGAAGGCTATAGGCTATATACCATCACGCTAAGACACACGGGAGCGGAGCAGTAACCAAAGATGCGGGTGAAAACGCTGGAGACAGCTAGTCTGGTCATAAAATACCATAAACTTGATGAAACCAAGTGAATTCAACTGAAAATTATATTCAACGAAGCAGAAACAATGAGGCTAAAATGTCTACCGGCAAGTCTCATGCGGTTAAGACATTATTTTGTAAACAACATCGCTGGTAATCGGAAAACAACTTTATGTAGGGGAAAACCGATTTCCATGTACATATACCTTCGTTACTGTGTTTCGGATGGCACGTTAAACTGTAGGTCCCGGCTGTCATTGAACATCCTTGGCAGTCGTTACGGGTAGTCAGAAGCCAGTAAGTCTGACGCCAGTCTAACCAAGGGGTATTGGGTTGCCCGGGTTGAGGAGGTTAGATAGGCAGTCGCTCCTTGTAAAATACTGGTAGTCAGCTGAATCCGGTTAGATTGGAAGCCGACCCCAACATAGTTGGGAAAAGGCTCGGGATTATAGACCTTCGTTATTGGTCGGCAAATCATGAGTATCCTGGGTGTAAGAAGTGTTCTATACAGGGTGTAAGGGACAGCCCTCCGCAGCCTGATGGGGTGAGTTCAGTATACCATACTAAGACGACTGGTTCATGAAATTGTTTCAGTAACGTTATGGAAATGCAATAAAACTGATTTGTTTTCAAACCTCACAAAAATTTTACGGCTGATTTCACGCGACGATCGATTATTTCAACCGCCATTGCTGGCTTTTAATTTTAACGGTATTATTAAAAAAAAAATAAGTGATGCGCAAAAGTTAACTGAATAAAAGTTAAAAATAAAAACATGATTCAAAATAAGGAGAAGAATGCACCCTTTCAGTCTGCGAAGGGCTGTCCCTTACACCCTGTATACATACAAGGATTCTCGGCCACATAGTTTATAATATGTATCCTCACACATTCACACAACGTCATCTAGTCCCAAACTAAGCAGAGCTCGTACTGTGGGCACTAGACAACTGATAAACGTACTTATATACTTTTCTTTTGTAAATACATACATATTATACATAGGAACACACAGACTAAGTCAAACACCCATGTTCATGCACACAAATGTTTGACTTATGCGGGCAGGTTCACTTACAACTAGTAATATATATATACAAGATACTTCTATCTTTTTAGATAGCGTCCCCACATTTAAGTTATATCTGTTTTTAACATCATTTTGATTGAGTTTGTTATACATGACCTTGAAACATATCTGCGCAGTAGATCTGCGCAGCTATCTTGTTTACTACATCGGTATCAAGGCTAGTTTTTCCCAAATATGTTTTGTCTTGACTATCTAAATGCACGTTGATCAAATACATTGCGTTTTATTAGAAACATAACATACGCTATATATTAAAAAAAGTCGTGGTGGCCTAGTGGTTAAAGAGCCAACCTCTCAAGTATGAGTGCGTGGTTTAGATTCTAAGTTTGTATGTACTTTCTAAGTATATCTTGAACACCAATGACTGTGTTTCGTATGGCACGTTAAACTGTAGGTCCCGGCTGTAATTGAACATCCTTGGCAGTCGTTACGGGTTGTCAAAAGCCCAGAAAGGCTGACAACCAGTTTTAACAAGGGTTGATCGGGTAACTGGGTTGAGGAGATCAGATAGGCAGTCGCTCCTTGTAAAACACTGGTACTCAGCTGAATCCGGTTAAACTGGTGACGAGTTCCTCCATGTTTCGAAAAGCACCTTAAATTGGTGGATCCCATCTGTCTTTGTACATCGTTGGCAGTCAGAAGCCAGAAAGTGTGACAACCAGTCTTACCAAGGGCTATTGTGTAGCCCAGAGGTAACTGGGTTGAGGAGATCAGATAGGCAGTCGCTCCATATGGCACTCTAGTACTCAGCTGCATCAAAGCCGACCTAAACATAGCTTGGGAAAAGGCTTAAGCAAACGACGAGCCTTCCTCGCTAAACAAGCTATCAAACACCAAAAGATATTTTCACACCAGCTGACTACTTCCTGGGATTACCTTGTAAGCAAACAAAGATATACAAAATCTTTATGACGAGATTGGAAGAACGACGATTCACAAACAAAACACAACGCAATAGCTTGTCAAAACGTGATAAGACCATCTCCAGATAAAGAGTGCGAAAAATATCTACAAATTCGCGATTACACATGACCCTCATTAATTTAAGATCATCTCCCGAGCCTTTTCCCAACTATGTTGGGGTCGGCTTCCGGTCTAACCGGATTCAGCTGAGTACCAGTGTTTTACAAGGAGCGACTGCCTATCTGATCTCCTCAACCCAGTTACCCGGGCAACCCAATACCCCTTGGTTAGACTGGCGTCACACTTACTGGCTTCTGACTACCCGTAACGACTGCCAAACATGTTCAATGACAGCCGGGACCTACAGTTTAACGTGCCATCCGAAACACAGTCATTGGTGTCCAAGATATACTTAGAAAGTACATACAAACTTATAAAAGTTGCATTGGTACTTGCCCGACCTGGAATCGAACCCACGCCCCCACACTTGAGAGGTTGGCTCTTTAACCACTAGGCCACCACGCACGATTCACAAACAAACAAAACACAACGCAATAGCTCGTCAAAACGTGATAAGACCATCTGCAGATAAAGTGCGTAAAATATCTACAAATTCGTGATTACACATGACCCTCATTAATTAAAGATATTAGAACGATACGAAGGTATGAGTAGAAAGATGTGTGTTAGCCAACATGGTTAGATATTTAGTGAATTTAATACTTCATGTATTGTTATGTATACCTTGTGTATATGTACCTATACTTTGTTTTATATAAAATCGGTTCTTCAAACCATACAGACAGAATTGTGTTGCTGGGGAGTTTGTTGCACAATTTCTTCTTCCCAGCGATAACACATAGGAAGTGGTGAAGGGCGGACGTTTTTGGGGGCTGTCTTTTGTAGAATTCGAAAAGTGCTGATTTTCAGCCTACTTTGAATAAATGACTTTTTATCTTTTATTTGCCTACTGACGTATGTCTTTCAAGGAAATACCGCTAAGCTAGCTATAGATAGTTCAATTCACGAAGACGCGCCCCACAAATTTTTGGTTGATCACGATGACCATGACGCTTTCTCCCAATTAGTCTATTTATTGTAGTGTTCGTACGTGTCATCATCATCATCATCAGCCTATCGCAGTCCACTGCTGGACATAGGCCTCTCCAAGTGCACGCCACTGAGATCGATTTTCGGCTTCTCGCATCCAGCTCCTGCCAGCCGTCTTGCGCAAGTTCTTGTTCGTACGTGTACTCATAGGTAATTAGTGTCTCCTGATAACACTCAAACATTGACAAAAGATAGCACGGTTAGGATGAATCAAGGACGCGTCTTCGTGGATTGAACTATCTATATCTCTGGGCAGTAGCGGTGGCCTAGCACCTGCCTCTCAAGTATGAGTGTGCGGGGTCGATTTCAGACAGACACCAATGCAACTTTTCTAAGTATGTCTTGGACACCAATGACTGATTAAAAGGTGAAGAAAAACATCTCGAGGAAACTTGGACTATAAAGTCTGATATCACCAACCCGCATTGAGCAAGCGTGGTGATTAACGCTCAATCCTTCTCTGTGTGAGAGGAGGCCTGTGCCCAGCAGTGGGATGGTTATAAAATCTGTGAGATGTTTTCCTTCACATTTAATCAGTCATTGGTGTCCAAGACATACTTAGAAAGTACGTATAACTTGGAAAACTTACATTGGTACTTGTCTAACTTGTAAGGCTGGCGCTTTAACCACTAGGCCACCGCGACTTAATTTAAAAAATTCATTTCATCGGAGTTCTTGCTCATATCCCTGACGACCTTCCCTAAGGTCACATGACGTCGTGTTCCAGACGTCTAGGACCGAGGTGAACGACCTGCCCGACCTCTCCTCTGATTGAGACAAAGGATTTTCAGTCCAATGTACTTTAGAATAGAAAATGTGAATTTAATGAGTTCGCTGAAAGATACCTTTGTTGAAAAGTCGTGGTGGCCTAGTGGTTCAAGAGCCAACCGCTCAAGTGTGAGGGCGTGGGTTCGATTTCAGGTCGGGCAAGTACCAATGCAACTTTTCTAAGTCATATAATACTTTCTAAGTGTGTTTCCAATGACTGAATGATTAAAGGTGAAGGAAAACATCTCGAGGAAACCTGGACTATAAAGTCTGAAATCATCAACCCGCATTGAGCAAGCGTGGTGATTAACGCTCAATTCTTCTCCGTGGGAGAGGAAGCCTGTGCCCAGAAGTGGGACGGTAAAAAGGCTGTGATGATCATGTATATAGAACCATTAGCTGTCCCCAGCGGTTTCACCCGCATCTTTGGTTACTGCTCCGCTCCCGTGTGTCTTAGCGTGATGTTATATAGCCTATAGCCTTCTTCGATAAATGGTCAATCTAACACTGAAAGAATTTTTCAAATCGAACCAGTAGTTTCGGAGACTAACGCGTTCAAACAAACAAACTCTTCAGCTTTATAATATTAGTATAGATTTCAATTTTCGCACACTATATGTATATCGGCTAGACTCCTCGCCTAAGTGTGAAGCCGCTATGACAAATATCAATTAGTAATAATGCAAATAAATATGATGACGTACTAATTAGTCTACGTGTCGTTTACTGCGTTTTTGGCAATGCACCACGATCCGTGTGCACACATCGATATGAAAGAATGACTTGCATTTAGACACTACTTTATCTCCTGGTTTTATTTAGACTTACTGTCCTGTATGGTTGTGAGTGCTAGCCCACAAAGCAGCAAGCAAAATGCAGCAAAAATGAGAATGATAGAGGAATGTGTGGTCACAAGAATAAGTCCCATTAAGAGAGAGGAGACTCCCGCTGAAAATGCAGCTGGAGGAAGTATCAGAACCTTACCGACTAAAACCCACTATGTTCCTGTGGGCCACGGTAACTCCTTCGAACAACCCGCAACACCAGCAGACAGGGAGACCCCTTTGTCTATGTCACAGCTACGAATTTGACAGCTGCTGTCAAACTACACAAGCGACAAGAAGACTCAAATATTATACATACTAGCCGTTGCCCGCGATGTCGTCCGCGTGGGCATTAGGTGATTAAACATTCAGCCCCCCGTACGTGATATCGTGATAATATGTAGCCTATATGTTGACCCGACCTCTTAATTATATTCATGCCAAATTTCAAGCAAATCCATGCTGTACTTTTTGAGATTATCCCGGACATACATACCGACAAACAAACAAAAAATCTAAAAACTATATTTTTGGCTTCGATATCGATTGTAGATCACGCCCCAATTATTCTTTTAAAAAAATATTCAATGTACAGTTTTGACGTTTCTACGATTTTATCCTACTACTATTATAAAGGCGAAAGTTTGTAAGTATGGATGTATGGATGTTTGTTACTCTTTCACGTAAAAACTACTGAATGGATTTGAATACCTGAATAGTACCACAATATAGCTTATACATCAGAATAACATATAGGCTACTTTTTATCCGGGTATGGAAAGTACTTCCCTCAGAAAGCGGGTGAAACCGCTGGCGGAAGCTAGTTATATGTATATAGATAGGGTATACACTCCCAGCTGTATCTGGCAAAGGGCCAAGTCCTAATGATATGTATGTGAAAAGTAAAAACAATGGGGAGCGATGAACTGCCATGCTCTTAGACTGAGGCTACAGTAGGAAGCGATTTGCGATGCCACTGGAAGAGCGAAACGAGAAAAATATGGTATGGCTACATTACAAGCGAAATTCCGGCGTATATTCGGCGATGATATGGCTACAGTACACATCCATCGCGGTTTACTATACGGATAATGTAGCCACACGCATATTTAGCAGCACTATTGAACTAGTCGTGCAAGTGAGAAATCTTCTAATAAATTCGCTTCAATTTCGCTCATATGTTGATGTAGCCGATGCCGTGATTTCAGTAATGTTGTTCCTATCGCATAAAGAAATCAAAGATCGCTAGTAATATTTGATGTACGGTGTAGCCATATGCGTGAGCATTCATTTACTTGTTTTAATCGCTCATGTGTCGCAGGTCGCGTCGCGGCTTAATGTAGCCTCAGCCTTATAAGTTCCGGACACCACTGAAGGAATATGATAGACTATTGTTTTTTACTGTTCTTCTCGTGTACGGAGGGGGCTACTTGATAAACCAACTAAAGGCAGCTCAGCTCGGCTGTCCGGCGTGATTACCATTGCGCCAACGGGGTCTGGTATGTTAGCTGTGGGGGTGACGTAGAGACCAAGTGCATAGGCCCTCATATATTTCTTGTCGATGTGGGATTTGGTTGTAGTCGTGTTATGATCACCACGCCAGACTTCCGAGCTGAGGGTCTCAGCTTCGATTCCCGGTACAGTCGACATTTGTGTGACGAGCATGCTTGTTGGCTTGTTGGTTGTTCTAATATGTATTTATAATACATATGTGTAAAGTATATGTAGTTTATCAGTTGTGTTGGCACCCATAACACAAGCTAATCAATAGCTTACCTTGGGGCTAACCGACCGTCTGTGAAAAGTGTCCCGATATTATTTAGTACTCTACCACGCTATGTGCCATTAACGTGTATAATATTAAAAGTCATCATCATCATCTCCCGAGCCTTTTCCCAACTATGTTGGGGTCGGCTTTCAGTCTAACCGGATTCAGCCGAGTACCAGTGTTTTATAAGGAGCGCCTGCCTATCTGACCTCCTCAACCCAGTTACCTGGGCAACCCAATACCCCTCGGTTAGACTGGCGTCAGACTTACTGGCTTCTGACTACCCGTAACGACTGCCAAGGATGTTCAATGACAGCCGGGACCTACAGTTTAACGTGCCATCCGAAACACAGCCATTGGTGTCCAAGATATACTTAGAAAGTACATACAAACTTAGAAAAGTTGCATTGGTACTTCCCTGACCTGGAATCGAACCTACGCCCTCATACTTGCGAGGTTGGCTCCATAACCACTTGGCCACCAAGAAAGTATTATAAGCAAATCGGGTGATGTTATAAATTTAAAACTATATGGTCATCAACCTCCTTGTGTGCACATGTTTGGCAATAAATACATGAACGTCATAAGTATGAGTAGTAGTGAAAGACGCAGGTGGTGCCATCTAGCCATTCTGAGAATAATACTCACTAGCTGTTGCCCGCGACGTCGTCCGCGTGGGCATTAGGATTAAACATTCACCCTCCTCCCCGTACGTGATAGCATGATAATATGTAGCCTATATGTTGACCCGACCTCTTAGTTATATTCATGCCGAGTTTGAAGCAAATCCATAATGTAACAAACAGACAAAAGTTCTAAAAACTATATTTTTGGCTTCGATATCGATTGTAGATCACGCCCCAATTGTTCTTTTTAAAAATATTCAATGTACAGTTTTGACTTTTCTACGATTTTATTATATGTATAGATAATTGACAAGTGGGTAGATGACTAAGTAGGGTATACGAAATCCCTAGGTAGGGTATATAACAGGACCGACCAGGTCAAAAATAAAATACTTCATCATCATCATCTCCCGAGCCTTTTCCCAACTATGTTGGGGTCAGTGTTTTACAAGGAGCGACTTCCTATCTGACCTCCTCAACCCAGTTACCCGGGCAACCTAATACGACTTGGTTAGACTGGCTTCATCATCATCATCTCCCGAGCCCTTTTTCCAACTATGTTGGGGTCGGCTTCCAGTCTAAACGGATTCAGCTGAGTGCCAGTGTACAAAATGCGACTTCCGATCTGATCTTCTCAATCCAATCACCTGGCCAACCCGATACTCCTTGTTAAGACTGGTTTTCAAACTATGTATCTGGCTTCTGACTACCCGTAACGACTGCCTAAGAAGTACATATAACAGCCGGGACACAACAATTTAACGTGCCTTCCGAAACACGGAGGAACTCGTCATGACAAGATAATCGACCGACCTGTGCAGCTGTTACTTAGCCACGAGCTCTTCCTACCTTCTCCATTGCAAAATCGAGTTAATAATGCAAAGTAAATAATACAACAAACGCATGTGGCTTGTACAACGGCCACTGTTGTGTACGGCGCTGATAACAGAACTCAAGGACGGATTACATCACTGATAAGCGATATTCAAACGGTATATATTAAAGTTTTAACATCATCATCAGCCTTTTTATCGTCCCACTGCTGGGCACAGGCCTCTTACACCTCTACCCCCGTGCATCGGGTCGCACGTTGGTGTCGGTCCTGCTTGTGATCTCTCTCCGGTCGTGTCGGATTGCCGACCTGAGGGCTAGGGCACTGAGGGAATAGAGAGTGCACCTGTGTCCGCGCTAATGTGCGTGCACTATAACATGTCTTGCGCAGCTGGCTGATCTCCTTAGAGAGAACAGGAGCCATGGCTGGCAATCGGTCTGAATGCCATTATTTTTATATAAGCTTAAATGCCAGCTGGTAGGCACAAGCCTCCTCTCACACAGAAAAGGATTGAGCGGTATCACCACGCTTACTCAAAATCGGGTTGGTGATTTCAGACTTTATAGTCCAGGTTTCCTCGAGATGTTTTCCTTCACCTTTAATTGGTGTCCAAGATAAACTTAGAAAGTACGTTTAACTTAGAAAAGTTACATTGGTACTTGCCAGACCTGGAATCGAACCCGCGCCCTCATACTCGAAAGGCTGGTGCTTTAACCACTAGGCCACCACTAGGCAGTCATGCTATGCGACTACTAGACAAACGAGGTATACAAGTTACCTCTCCTACAAAGTAGGTAAGAGTTCTTCCATAGTTGAAGGCTTAAAATAGCTTGCAATTGTCCAATCTACTAAACTCCGAGCTAAATATACTACCCAGGGTCTATGTACCGGACAATTGCTTTTAGCTGATTGGATGATGAGGGCTTATTTAGAGCGATGACGTCATCGCCAAGAATGCTGGTAGGATCACCATCTTGTAGGTCGTTTTAGTTTTCACCTAACTGCGCCAAAAGAAGGGTTATGTTTTTAATCGATGGGATACTTTAAAATGACTCCTCCAGTTGTCGGTGAAGCGGAATTATCAAAATTCATCATCTGCCTAGCCTTTTCTCAACCATATTAGAGCGAAACAAATCCAAACACATACATTTTTTTTTGCCAATGTTGCTAAACCACTCAACTTAAAAACGGCTCATCCGATTTTCATGAAACGTGTCTCAGAACCACCACTGGAAACCCACCTTTCGATAAAACGAACTGCATTCAAATCGGTTCACACATTTAGGAGCTACGGTGCCACAGACAAACACCCATAGCAGTCAAAACCTGACACACCCCTGTTTTTAAATTGCGTCTGGCGTTAAAAATTCAAAGAAACGATGGATGCACTGTGTGAAAGTCGATATGGCTAGAAAGAATGTTTCTTGTGAGATGACGGCAGACAGAGGAGTGTGGAAGAAGAAAACATGCTGCACCGACCTCAAATAAAACTTGGGATAAGGGCAGGCGGATAATCTGCCTGGGCTGCTGGTTGTTCGTAAGAGATACCGTGGCCCTGGCACACAGGGACCTCCAGAAGGAACATTGTGGGTTTTAGTCAGTAAGAGTCTGACACTTCCTCCAGCTGCACCCTCGGCGAGAGGGGTCATTTGATGATTTCACACGAAAAAAAAATGATAGGCGGATGATACTTATTCAAAATAAGATATTGACAAAAAAATTGCGTGCTAGCAGGACGTGTCTGGAAGCAATTCAAGTATACCCTACTTGGAGGTCGATAAAAGTCAATGTGATACGATAAATTGATCACATGTCATTTAAATTGACACGTAGCAACACTGAGTGCTTCAAGACTTGTTGGGGGAGGTCCACTTACCTACGCTAATATGATGGCATCCAGGCCGATTGTCGGCTACGGCAGCCGTTCTCTTTTATGGAGATCAGCCAGCTGCGCAGGACATATTATAGTGCACAAGCATTCGCGCAGATGCAGGTGCACTCTCTATTCCCTTACTCTCATAGTCCGATGGGACGACAATCCGACACGACCGGAAAGAGATCAGGCGCAGGACCGACATTTACGTGCTCTCCGATGCACGGGTGAATCAATCACCAACTTCCAGACTTCAGGCTGCTTTATGAGAGTTTCTCAAAACCCACAAAGCTATTTCGGCCCGACCCGGGATTCGAACCCGAGACCCCGTGCACAGCAGTCGCGCCTTGCGACCACTAGACCAACGTCAAAAAACGCTAATATTAACCTTTTGACTGCCTCAGTCATGTGTAGATGAGGAGGAGATATCATCCTTTAAACACTAGTTCACCACGACTTTGACATCGAAAATTATAATTGCAATATGATAACACCAATAAATTCTTAATCTTATCTTAATAAGAAAGGCCAATACGGAATATAGCTTATGCTTAAAGCAATTTAATCAGGGATTTTATAGATTAGCTTCGGCTTCCTTATTTATTTATCTGTTCTGATGCGTTGTTGTCATCGATTTTCAATGAAGAATGGTACTAATATCATATCATGGAAGTCTAAACGCCTATTTAGATGGAAAGAGTTTCTCACACGTTTCGGTACGAGAATGTCTCCGCGACTACCGCAAGCAATAACCGCCATAACAATCGTAACAAAATGTTTACATTCAGGCAACAATTAAAATGTCGCCAGCGAGATTCGTATATGACATATACGATAGCGAAATGATACGCCGCTTGTCGCCCATGTCAACGGGCGAGAAGAGTGAATGTTTAGACGGAGGTAATGTTTTATATTTCTTGTCGTACCTTCGAGACGAGAAACTCTCCCTGTCTAAATGGGCTGTAAGTAACAGCCGCACGGGTCGATCGATCATAAGGTTAAGCAACGCTTGGCGCGGTCGGTCCTATGGACGAGTTCCTCCGTGTTTCAGAAGGCACGTTAAATTGTTGTGTCCCGGCTGTTATTTGTACAGCTTTGGCAGTCGTTACGCATAGCATATTAGGTTGCCCAAGTAACTGGGTTGAGTAGATCAGATAGGCAGTCGCTCCATGTGGCAAACTGGTACTCAGCTGCATACAGTTAGACTGGAAGCCGATCTCAACATAGCTTGGAGAAAGGTTCAGTTTAGGGTAGCTTGATATGCTGGCGTCTGTACTTTGAATAACATTTTGTTTGGTATTGACTTCCGGGAATTCTTGTAAAAACATATGACGCTTTTTCCTATAATAAGATATTATTATATCGTGCGATTTGATAAATAACATTACAATATGTAAATGCGTAGGTATGAGTTTAGATGATTCACCAAGAAGTATTTGTTTATTTACGTAGTAAATAGGCCTTCTACGTATGTATATGTCGTAAGTATATATGTACTTTCTAAGTATATCTTGGACACCAATGACTGTGTTTCGGATGGCACGTTAAACTGTAGGTCCCGGCTGTCATTGAACATCCTTGGCGGTCGTTACGGGTAGTAGAAGCCAGTAAGTCTGACGCCAGTCTAACCAAGGGGTATTGGATTGTACGGGTAACTGGGTTGAGGAGGTCAGATAGGCAGTCGCTCCTTGTAAAACACTGGTACTCAGCTGAATCCGGTTAGACTGGAAGGCGACCTTATAAAGGTCGCCGGAAGACGCTGGATGCAGGTTGCTTCCAACCGGTGTATGTGGAAATCTTAAGGGGAGGCCTATGTTCAGTAGTGGACGTCCTATGGCTGAGATGATGAAGACAGCTTTTACATAGGTACCTACAAACTACCATATAAATAAGGCATTACATATTTTTAACTAGAATTTTTAAAAAATAATGCCTAATTTATATGGAAGTTAGACAAAAATGCAGATTAAATTCGTATAATTCTGTTTACTCACTCAACATTTCAAGAATAATGTAAACAAAAGTAAAAAAAAAAATGTAAACATCAATATTCACTCAATTGATAAATGTACCAGGCGATCATACGATACAAGAGATTATTTTAAACGGATAATATTTTTGCGTTCACCAAAAATCTAATGGTACATCTATGTATGCATTTCTAAAATATTGATCTTAAACCCGTTTAATTTTTTTACTATAATTAAACTACTCGGCCAACAAAATATGTTACATCAAACAAATTCCAAATTAACACCAAGATATAACACTTTTTTATTGTACTGCGCTGCCAATATTCTATTGTAACAATAAGTATTTGATTCTTCCCCGAAAAATACTGTTCGTGCACCAAATATTCCTGAATGTTACACAAAATATTTGGTATGCATCCTAGTACCGTATACCCATTTAAATTAGTGATTAGTGAACAACTGATTAGTGTTAAAAAAAAAACCTTTTTAGTAAGCATTACATTTTATAATGTGTTCATTTTTTATTAATAAAGCTACATTGGGCATTAATTGGTGTTTGATTCAAATACATTTAGCAGTGCATTATCTAAAGTAAAACTAAAAAAATAAATGCTTGTTTTTAAAATTAGGTGTATTACTATTTTTACAAATTTGCAACAGTTGTTAAATAGATGCTAGTTATGACATATTTTAATGAACATATTTTGGTGCACATTCAGTATATTTGGTGGAACACAGGCAAAATTAGGTAAATGAAATGGGAATAAATTGAAGTACTTTTAAATACCATCCATTTTAAACCAACAACTATAACCCGCCTACAAACAAAAGTCGTGATTTCTATCGATAGGCTTTTAAAACAAAGCGTAAATTTAAACAAGCCGGTTAATCACAGCTCGTATCACGTACGCAATAATGTTTTATGACGCAAATTAAATTATTAACCTCGCGAGTTCAAACCTGACGCCATGTTGGATGTTTTGGTACGTACTTTTAAAACGTAAACATTCAATTTCGTATCTGCGTCTTACTTTTACAACTCGTATAACAAAGAGTTTATTAACATTTTTACACAATTTCCACGTTTTGCACGGAAAAAAGTCGATTAGAAACATGTAAATCGTATTTCGTCACGCACAAAACAAGTTTTGTTGACACACAGGTTGCTTTATTTATTTATGTGCAAAATGTACTCACCGCTCAGGTCTTCGATGGTGTTCAGTTTTCGAGTCGTCATTTTCACTTAAAACGTATTCACAACACGATAATACAGTTATCACGTCGAAATATCGCACTTTCGACGTAAAATAATCGAGACAATTCCGTATTTTCACACAGAGAACGACCTTTCTCGACGGCCTTTGTTTTCTTTTTGTGTTCTGTTTTGGTTTTGTTCCGCTATGACAGAAGGCGTGCAAATCGCAATCTCTGCTGATTGGCGGAACTGAGATTAAATTTGTCCAATCAAAATCGGATACGTCGCTGTAAACGGTTTTGATTGGTGGAAAATCGTAAACAAAAAATAATGCTGCCAGTAAAAAAAATAAGGACAAGTTTTCAAGGACTTCACTTTCGCTGCATAGTTTGTTATTTCGTTGTTTATGTTTACAATGAAATCCTTTTGCGAGTACAGTTGCACTTGCAAGGTTATTATTTACGAAATGACTCGTCCTTATTACCTACTCATTGCAGATAAACAATATAGTCACTATTAATGATATATATCTACTAATAAAGTCGTATCACTCACAAATAAATGATTTTGCTAAAAAGATAAATTTTTGGGAGTTATGATTAGTAGTAAAGCAATTAAATATAAATCTTGGTAAAATAATGATTAAGAAACTAAATCTTATTTAAAAAGTTCTGGAATTCAGAGGTTATTAACCTTTCTAACGTTATTTTTATGGCAATGGCAACATTAAAATAACTGTCAATTGCAAATATTCATTCACATCACTCATTCTTTTGGTTTAGGGTTTCCAGCTTTTGATGTCGAGAAATTAGAATTTAAAGTATAAAAGTATAGAAGCCAGCACTTCAAGATCCCCGGTACTGTAAAATTTTCCCAATCAACTTTGAACCACATGCTTTAGAAAATCTATTAAGGAAATTTGATAGATTACAGTAGCTTGATGATTCTAATTAAAGCATACAATTTTATTTTACTTTTATCTTAAGTGGCTAAGTAACAGGCACACGGGTCGATTAGATGGTATACGATTATGAATGAACAAGTCCTCCATGTCTTAGAAGGCACGTTAAATTGTTGTGTCGCGACTCAATCTACATATTCGGCAGTCAGAAGCCAGAAAGTCTGACAGCTACTAAGGGATATCGGAATGCCCAGTCAGAAAGGCAATCGCTCTGTACTCTCTGCTCTGTCGCATGGTACATACTCAGCTGCGTCTAGTTAGAAGCCGAGGCTAAATATGATGAAATCCATCACTCACATATTAGTACTGCCCTATTTATTATGTTACTTGGAGTATTTTATAAAAAAAAAAAACCATTTAGGGCTGATGATTATGACCAGGGAGTATAGGTGTTCTCATCCCGCAGTAAGTAAAGGGAGGATCCTCCGACCAAACGGCTGGTTTGTCTGTTGTTGTCGCGTT
Source organism: Heliothis peltigera (assembly GCA_958496145.1). Classification (NCBI taxonomy): domain Eukaryota; kingdom Metazoa; phylum Arthropoda; class Insecta; order Lepidoptera; family Noctuidae; genus Heliothis; species Heliothis peltigera. Next base: position 4,558,802 of record OY292351.1, read on the forward strand.
CTTTTTTTGAAAACTCTGCTTGTGCGATGCAGGTTAGATTCCATGTTGAACTAGATGGCGTTATATGTAGTGTCGCTACAGTTAAATCACTACATAGTATAAAACAAAGTCGCTTTCTCTGTCCCTTTGTATGCTTAAATCTTTGAAACTACGCAAAGGATTTTGATGCGGTTTTTTTAATAGATAGAGTGCTTCAAGAGGAAGGTTTATATGTATAATAACATCAATTAAATATTGAAGTAGTACTGTTATTTTTGATGTTTCTAATGTGATGTCGTAAATAATAACATGTTCACAGTTTTTCTGTAGTGTATTTAGTATCAGCATTGCACCCGTGCGAAGCCGGGGCGGGTCGCTAGTTTATATATAAATTTATATAAAAAAACGATAATCCTTAAATTGAAAGACAAATAGTCATCATCAGCTCCTAACCTTAGCCCTGGCACACAAATGGCTCCGGAAGGAAAGTGTGTTTTTTGTCTAACCCAGCAACACGCACAGCGGGTGGAGTCATTTAAATGATTTCTCATCTCATTATATCAAGTTGTTAAGAATGAAATTGTCAAAGCCATGATATATTTTTTATTGTACATACGATAAACGAATGCTACTCTTTAAAAAAAATATTTATTATGAAGGAAAGTGTGTTTAAGCTCTGGTAACCCTACTGGTTACTCAACGAATGAACTACACTGAACTAACGAATGACTTAAAAAAAACCATTTCATTCACATTATTTGATTTGTGTGATGTTGTATGTTAAAGAACCGTAATTTTACACTTAAATTATTAATAAAAAATACAATTATGAGTGTTAATAAATCTGAAGAGGAGAGTCCTGTGCCTGTTAACCTAGACGTAGCTGAGAGTCCTCGGTAAACCCTGAAATATATCGTAAAACCTGTGCTTTGCCAATGTTGTAGTCTGACAGCTGATTATCCCGCGGGAAAGTTAAAATGGCGCGAAATGTTTATGGCGTAAAGAGTGTTTATTTTAACTAATTACGGTTCTGTTTACTACAAAAAGTCCATATTTCGCAGGAAAAGGATGCGTTTGGACAGTTCGAGCCGTAAAAGTTGGAGTTTAATGGACAGGAAAACTGATCATGAGGTATGGTGACACTGATTCCCGCTTTTTTTTTTCGTGTACATTTTTGGTTATGACCGATTCTAATATGGGAAATTCACACGTCGACACCTCAAATAATGTATTAATAACCCTTCAATCCCCTTAAAATGGCTATTTTTCTATTAATTTGACTGTTAATACAGAGTATTTATCGTAAAACATCAGTTACAAATCCGTTTTATCTATGACTTAAAAAGCCGATATTGACTCTTCTAAAGCACTGATAATCTCTAGTCTACTAATTTATCGAGTTCTTTATTTATTTTAAAGTTGAAATGAAGCCTAAATCTATCTTTAATATCGGTTGAATCGTCATGGTGGACGATCGACGTGGACCATCTCGCTGGAGTTTTGAAATTCGTAATTTGAACATGTTTGATTTTCTATTTATCTATATGGGAGGTCTATTTGAACAGCCTCGTTGGTCTAGTAGTCGCATGATGCGATTGCTATGCACGAAGTCTGGTGTGTGATTCCCGGGTCGAGCCGAAATCGCTTTGTTGGTTTTAAGAGAGACTTTCACAAAGCAGTCTGTAGTGTGGAAGTAGGTGATAGCTACCCCCGTGCATCGGGTCGCACGTTGGTGTCGGTCCTGCTTGTGATCTCTCTCCGCTCGTGTCGGATTGCCGACCTGAGGGCTAGGACACTGAGGGAATAGAGAGCGCACCTGTGTCCGCGCTAATGTGCGTGCACTATAATATGTCCTGCGCAGCTGGCTGATCTCCTTAGAGAGAACAGTAGCCATGGCTGACAATTGGTCTAGATGCCATTATTTTACCATAGCTTTAATTATATTATCATCAGCCTTTTTATCGTCCCACTGCTGGGCACAGGCCTCCTCTCACACGGAGAAGGATTGAGCATAAATCACCACGCTTGCTCAATGCGGGTTGACGATTTCGCACTTTATAGTCCAGGTTTCCACGAGATGTTTTCCTTCACCTTTAATCAGTCATTGATGTCCAAGATAAACTTAGAAATTATGTGTAACTTAGAGAAGTTACATTGGTACTTGCCTGACTTGGAATTGACCCCGCACCCTCATACTCGAAAAGCTGGTGCTTTAACCACTTGGCCACCATGACTTGATGCAATAAATAATGCTTAACACATAATTTTAATTCTATTTACTCCACATTTGACCTACTTAATTATATTTGATGATATTTAATTTGTTATGTTGAAAAAGCTAGACATGCAGTAATTTTGTTTAGAGACAATATTGCAATATGTTGTAATCTATACATATAATAAAATTGTAGAAAAGTCAAAACTGTACATTGAATATTTTTTTTAAAGAATAATTGGGGTGTGAACTACAATTGATATCATTTTCAAAAATATATTTTTTAGAATTTTTGTCTGTTTGTCTGTATGTATGTCCGGGATAATCTCAAAAAGTACTGCATGGATTTGCTTCAAATTTGGCATGAATATAACTAAGAGGTCGGGTCAACATATAGGCTACATATTATCACGCTATCATGTACGGAGGGGGTGAATGTTTAATCACCTAATGCCCACGCGGACGACGTCGCGGGCAACAGCTAGTGTTGTAATAATTATATAAATAAGGTTGAATCAGTGGTAACAATATACATACTAAGTATAAAAAATATATTATATCTACTAATATACTAAAGCTGAAACCGTGTTTATAGATTTCAAGATAAAATGTCTTTTATTCAAAGTAGGCTGAAAATCAGCACTTTTTGAAGGTAAATTTTACAAAAGAAAGCCCCCAAAAACGCCCGCCCTTCACCACTTCCAATGTGTTTTCGCTAGGAAGAAGTGGCGGAACAAACTCCCCAGCAAACGTAGGTAACGTAGCCAATGGAAAGTGATGATGATGATGGCATCCAGGCCGATTGTCGGCTACAGCGGCCGTGCTTTTTTATGGAGATCAGCCAGCTGCGCAGAACACAGGTGCACTCTCTATTCCCTTTCACTCTCATAGTCCTCAGGGACGGCAATCCGACACGACCGGAGAGAGATCAGGCGCAGGACACCCATTTACGTGCTCTGATGCACGGGTCAATCAATCACCAACTTCCAGACTCCGGGCTGCTTTATGAAAGTTAATCAAAAGCCACAAAGCGATTTCGGCCCCACAGCAGTCGCGCCTTGCGACCACTAGACCAACGAGGCAGTCAAACGGAAAGTAATAAATAAATAAATATATTTTTCCAGGTGCTACAGGAGATGGGGGTAAGCCTATTGGAACCTGATGATAATGATTTGTTGTGTGATCCAGGACTCTCCGGGATGGTAAGTTTTCAAGATATCATCACATCAATTTGTTAGAGGTCAAACCTAGCCTTTTCTAACTATGTCATCTGACCATCTGCCTAGCCTTTTCCCAAGATATGTTGGCCTTTTCTATGTATTCTTTATAATATCGGGACGCCATTTCACACATGGTCGGTTAGCCCCAAGGTAAGCTATTGATTAGCTTGTGTTATGGGTGCCAACACTACTGATAAACTACATAAATACTTTACACATATATAAGGTGTAACAATAATAGTGCACCATATTTTTACAGGTTATTTAGTACATGCTAAGGATCGTGTTTATAACAAAAAAACTCATGAAAACTACAACATATTTTTTTAAATTTAATATAACAGTCGCCAAATTGTACGCATAACGCCAGTCTCTATGAAGGCGCTTGGTCGTTGAACCCTAAGTCATTCAACATTTTGTGGTAAACATGATCCTTAGCATGTACTAGATGACCCGTAAAAATATGGTGCACTAGTATTGTAACACCCTATATGTTTATAAATACATATTATAACACCCAGAGCACAGCCAACAAGCACGCTCATCACACAAATGTCGACTGTACCGGGACCCTCAGCTCGGCAGGCCGGCGTGGTTACCGTTGCGACAACGGGGTCGTCACTAACTAAAACACATATTTGTTCTACAGGCCCACAAACAACTAAAACGCAAACGAGACATAGAAAATGTTAATCCCAACGCCAACCTGGTGATGTCTCCAAGATCTAAGTACAGTCCTAGAAGCCCGAAGGTCAAACCGTCCCACAGTACTGATGCTGGACCTTCGAGGGTGAAGAGTCCACGGAGCTGTGAGAAACGTAAGTATCCAAAGTCTACAGAGTAAATTTAGACTAACAAAACTAGTGCACCATATGTTTACAGATCATCTAGTACATGCTAAGGATCATGTTCACCACAAAAAAAGTCATGAAAACAATAATATATTTTATTAAAATCATCATCACATTCGTCAAATTGTAATTGTGTTCTTACGCATAACGCCGGTCTCTATGAACGCGCTCAATCGTTGACCCCTAGGTCGTTCAACTTCTTTTGTGGTAAACATGATCCTTAGCATGTACTAGATGACCTGTAAAAATATAATAATAATATATCCGCACTGTGTCGGTCCTGCTTGTGATCTCTCTCCGGTCGTGTCGGGTTGCCGACCTCAGGGCTAGGACACTGAGGGAATAGAGAGTGCACCTGTGTCCGCGCTAATGTGCGTGCACTATAACATGTCCGGCGCAGCTGGCTGATCTCCTTAGAGAGAACGGCCGCCATGGCCTACAATCTGTCTGGACGGAGTCCGACGCACACTTGGCCGCTTTTAATTTTTTAATAATCTTGTTTTATTTTCTGTCCTGCAGAAAAACCTCTGCAGCCAACAGACCAACAAATTCTAGAAACTTCACTGATTGATGAGTATCAGATCGATGAAGAGACTCCCCTGGCGCAGTCCGTCAGCGCGGGCTACCTGCCCACCCCCGCAGCGCAGTACAGCGGCTGTACCAGCGACAGCAGTGATGGGAAACATCGGCACACACGTGAGTTGTACCCGTTTAAATTACCTGCCTAGCCATTTCCCAAGCTATGTTGGGGTCGGCTTCCAGTCTAACTGAATGCAGGTGAGTACCAGTGTGCCACATGGAGCGACTGCCTATCTGATCTCCTCAACCCAGTTACCTGGGCAAACCAGTATCCCTTGGATAGACTGGCTTCTGACTACCCGTAACGACTGCCAAAGATGTTCAATGACAGCCGGGACCTACAGTTTAACGTGCCATCCGAAACACAGTCATTGGTGTCCAAGATATACTTAGAAAGTACATACAAACTTAGAAAAGTTGCATTGGTACGAACCTGACCTGGAATTGCACCGACGCAGTGCCTCGTTGGTCTAGTAGTCGCAAGGCGCAATTGCTGTGCACGGGATCTCGGGTTCGATTCCCGGATTGAGCCGAAATCGCTTTGTGGATTTTGAGAAACTTTCACAAACCAGCCTGGAGTCTGGAAGTTGGTGATTGATTCACCCGTGCATCGGAGAGCACGTAAATGTCGGTCCTGCGCCTGATTCTCTCCGGTCGTGTCGGATTACCGTCCCATCGGATTATGAGAGTGAGGGAATAGATAGTGCACCTGTATCTGCGCGAATGTTCGTGCACTATAATATGTCCTGCGCAGCTGGCTGATCTCCATAAAAGAGAACGGCCGCCGTAGCCGACAATCGGCCTGGATGCCATCATCAACACTTACAAAATATTTTTTCAGCTCTAGGTATGGAAGATGAGCTAATAATAAGCAAACGCCACAAACCGGAGCCAGTTGGCGCGGTATCCTTCAACATATTGTCTGATGAGGTGGTCCTCAGCGTGTTCAGGTGGCTGCCGAAGCGAACTCTTGCGCATTGCATGCTGGTTTGTAAGAGGTGAGAATTATATGATTTTTTTTTTAAGGTATCTTTTCACACACGGTCGGTTAGCCCTGAGATAGGCTGTTGATTAGCTTGTGTTATGTGTGCCAACACAACTGGTAAACTACATAAATATCAATGAGGGCCAGTTTCACAGGTTGCTTATAAGTTCCAGATAGTTTATCTGGTAGATAGTGGCTACCCGTTAACAGTGAAACTGTCCCTTAATCTATTTATACATATAAATAAAGATACACCAAGATAATATTTTTATTGCATTTTTGTCTATCCGTCTGGTTGTTCTGGCTAATCTCTGAAATGGCTGGACCGATTTTGACGAGACTTAGCAAATTTGCTGATGTAACAAGGAGTAACTCCGGTGCGCGAAGTAGTTCCTACGGAACACATGAACAAACCGCCAGTGGAAGCTAGTAAGCTATATTAGCCATCAAGTTTCATCAAAATCCTTTCACACTTTTACGCTTGAAGAAATAACAAGCACACACACTCACTCACTCACCTATCCAAGTAGCTGATGTAAGAAGGAGTAACTTAGGCTACTTTTTAAACGGAGTATTTCCTGCGAAACGCGGGTGAAATCACCAGTTTTAGCTAGTAAGCTATATTAGCCACCAAATATCATCAAAATCCTTTTACACTTTTACGCTTGAAGAAGTAACATACACACACACTCACTCACTCACCCATCCACTCGCCAACTTATGTAATGTGATTCCTATAATATTAATATTGATTTGTTAAAAAAAAGTCGTGGTGGCCTAGTGGTTAAAGAGCCAACCTCTCAAGTATGAGGGCGTGGGTTCGATTCCAGGTCGGGCAAGTACCAATGCGACTTTTCTAAGTTTGTATGTACTTTCTAAGTATATCTTGGACACCAATGACTGTATTTCGGATGGCACGTTAAACTGTAGGTCCCGGCTGTCATTGAACATCGTTGGCAGTCGTTACGGGTAGTCAGAAGCCAGTAAGTCTGACGCCAGTCTAACCAAGGAGTATTGGGTTGCTCTGGTAACTGGGTTGAGGTCAGATAGGCAGTCGCTCTTTGTAAAATACTGGTACTCAGCTGAATCCGGTTAGACTGGAAGCCGACCCCAACATAGTTGGGAAAAGACTCGGGAGATGATGATTCCTATAGTATTAATATTGATTTGTTAAAATTTCAGATGGAACAGAATAGCGTGCGACGAGACGCTGTGGCAGAGGCTGGAGCTGGGCAACAAGACGCTGGCGAGGGACGCCGTCGGCAGGATACTCGCCAGGAAACCTATCATCGTCCGGCTGGCTAGCTCCGAGGTAAGAAACCAATGTATATGGAAACTCATGGAAAATTGTAAAGGAGAAAGTTTGTGTGTGTGTGTATGAGAGAGAGAGAGAGAGAGAGAGTGAGTGTGGGTATGTGTGAGAGAGACTTTGGGTGTGTGTGTGTGTGAGAGAGAGAGACTTTGTGTGTATGTTTATTGGAAGCCGACTCTAACATAGTTGGGAAGAGGCTCGGGAGATGATGAGAGAGACTGTGTGTGTATGTGTGTGAGGGATTTTGGGTGTTTGTGTGTGAGAGAGGAAGAGATTTTGTGTGTGTGTGTGTGTGTGTGTGTGTGTGATAGATTGCGTGTGTGAGAGGGAGAGAGGGAATGTGTGTATGTGTGTGAGACAGATTGTGTGTGTGTGTATGTATGTGTTAGAGAGATTGTGTGTTAGAGATTTTGTCTTTGTGTAAGAGAGATTTTGGGTGTGAGAGAGAGAGATTGTGTGTTTATGTAAGACTGAAAGTAGGCTAATTTTTATCCTGTTGCGGGAAGTGGTTCTAATGTTTTAGAACAATATTAATAGTTGCTAAAGTTAAAATTACAAATAGTTTGTACGAAGTAATCTCAGGAGTTACTGATCCAAGATGAAAAAATATTACAATATCCAATTTATCAAGAAAGGTTATAAGCTACTATTTATCCATATAACTAACAACAGAACTCAATAATCAACTTAACTAACAAATATTATCCTTAAAATTCCAGATAGCAGAGTGGCATCCGCCCTCCCTACCTCAGCCCTCCCGCATACAGTACCTAGACCTCAGCATGTCTACCGTAGACGTGACAACCTTGAACAACCTTCTACAAACATGTCCAAACCTGAAAAAACTGAGCTTAGAGAGCGTCCAAGTTGAAGATACGACCTGTATATTAATTGGTAAGAAGCCTAAATAATAATCCCATCTCCCGAGCCTTTTCCCAACTATGTTGGGGTCGGCTTCCAGTCTAACCGGATTCAGCTGAGTACCACTGTTTTACAAGGAGCGACTGCCTATCTGACCTCCTCCACTCTGTTACCTGGGCAACCCAATACCCCTTGGTTAGACTGGCGTCAGACTTACTGGCTTCTGACTAACCCGTAACGACTGCCAAGGATGTTCAATGACAGCCGGGACCTACAGCTTAACGTGCCATCCGAAACACAGTCATTTGTGTCCAAGATATACTTAGAAAGTACATACAAACTTAGAAAAGTTGCATTGGTACTTGCCTGACCTGGAATAGAACCCACGCCCTCATACTTGAGAGGTTGGCTCTTTAACCTTAAATAATAATAATATAATATCCCTCACACATTCACACAACGTCACCTAGTCCCAAACTAAGCAGAGCTCGTACTGTGGGCACTAGACAACTGATAAACGTACTTATATACTTTTCTTTTGTAAATACATACATATTATACATAGGAACACACAGACTGAGTCAAACACCCATGTTCATGCACACAAATGTTTGATTTATGCTTGTTGTTGGCTGTGCTCTGGGTGTTGTAATATGTACTTATAAATATATAAGCTCTAACAATACTAGTGCACCATATGTTTACAGGTCATCTAGTACATGCTAAGGATCATGTTTACTACAAAAAAAGTCATGCAAACAATAACATACTTTATTAAATTTATCATCACATTCGCTAAATTGTAATTGTTCTTACGCATAACGCCTGTCTCTATGAACGCGCTCGATCGTTGACCCCTAGGTCATTCAACTTTTTTGTGGTAAACATGATCCTTAGCATGTACTAGATGACTTGTAAACATATGGTGCACTAGTATTGTTACACCTTATATAATAATCTGTGTTATTTTTTCAGGTAAATGTAGTAATTTAGAAACTTTAAATCTCACTATGGCGCAGGGAGTAACAGCTGATGGACTCAAGGCGATACTAGAAGGTTGCACTAGGTAAACATTTTATTTATCTACCACTAGCTGTCCCCAGCGGTTTCACCCGCATCTTTGGTTACTGCTCCGCTCCCGTGTGTCTTAGCGTGATGGTATATAGCCTATAGCCTTCCTCGATAAATGGGCTATCTAACACTGAAAGAATTTTTCAAATCGAACCAGTAGTTTCGGAGATTAGCGCGTTCAAACAAACAAACTCTTCAGCTTTATAATATATGTATAGATTTTCCTGCGACTTTCCTCGTATTTTGAGAAAAAAAACTTTCTTTTTAACAGAAATATTCTGTAACTGTAAGAATTTGATAAGTGCCATCATCTGCCTAGCCTTTTCCCAACTATGTTGGGGTCGGCTTCCAGTCTAACCGGATGCAGCTGAGTACCAGTGTGCCACATGGAGTGACTGCCTATCTGATCCCCTCAACACAGTTACTTAACTCGATATGCCTTAGTTAGACTGGCGTCAGACTTACTGGCTTCTGACTACCCGTAACGACTGCCAAGGATGTTCAATGACAGCCGGGACCTACAGTTTAACGTGCCATCCGAAACACAGTCATTGGTGTCCAAGATATACTTGACTGTGTTTCGGATGGCACGTTAAGGGCGCGTGTTCGAAAAGCTGGCAACGTCGCAAATAGCTGTCAAATATTTACATGTTTTAATTAATTTCTCAGTTTTATTTTATGAAAACATAAAATAATGCTCTGTAGTGCATTAAGAAAGTTAATAGAGAATGCAATTATTAATACCGTAACACCGATTATATAGTTTTATATGTAAAAAACGTATTTGGAAACTTTCCAAGTGCCTTTTTTACACCTAAAACGTTTAAAACATCAAATTTCGTATTTTAATTGCAATTCCTATTCAATGTTTTAGTGCACTACAGAGCCATATGTCTTACTTTCATATAGTAAAATGGCCAAATTAATTAAAACGTGTAAATATTTGACAGCTATTTGCGACGTTGCCAACTTTCGGTGCACGCGCTCTTAAACTGTAGTATTATAACATCATACATCTCCCGAGCCTTTTCCCAACTATGTTGGGGTCGGCTTCCAGTCTAACCGGTTTCGACTGAGTACCAGTGTTTTACAAGGAGCGACTGCCTATCTGACCTCCTCAACCCAGTTACCCGGGCAACCCAATACCCCTTGGTTAGACTAGCGTCAGACTTACTGGCTTCTGACTACCCGTAACGACTGCCAAGGATGTTCAATGACAGCCGGGACCTACAGTTTAACGTGCCATCCGAAACACAGTCATTGGTGTCCAAGATATACTTGACTGTGTTTCGGATGGCACGTTAAACTGTAGTATTATAACATAATATTATATTTATACGTGGCAATGCTGCCAGCCTCTTGGGTACGGTCCCGGTAGACAGCGATGGGGATGAGTTTTTTGATGCTTTTTAATTATTTATTTTTACTAGTTATAGTTAATTAATTTTAGGTATTTTTTATTTTTATAATAGTAAGTATTGTATATATTTGTAAATAATTTGAATAAAATTTTCTATCAGTCTCATATTATGTTTCAGTCTCTTATCACTAAATATATCATGGTGCAATCTATCGGAAGACGCGCTAGAAGTATTTGTGACGTGCTGTCCTCAAAGGCTGCAGAGGTTGAACATTGGAGGCGCCAGAATTATGACGGATGACAGTAAGTTTCTTATCTATTTTAGCCTTTACTAGCTGTTGCCCGCGACGTCGTCCGCGTGGGCATTAGGCGATCAAACATTCACCGTACGTGATAGCGTGATAATATGTAGCCTATATGTTGACCCGACCTCTTAGTTATATTCATGCCGAATTTGAAGCAAATCCATGCAGTACTTTTTGAGATTATCCCGGACATACATACAGACAAACAGACAAAAATTCTAAATACTATATTTTTGGCTTCGATATCGATTGTAGATCGCGCACCAATTGTTCTTTTAAAATAATATTCAATGTACAGTTTTGACTTTTCTACGATTTTATTATATGTGTAGAAAATCTGACCGCCTCGTTGGTCTAGTAGTCGCAGAAGCGACTGCTGTGCTCGGGGTCTCGGGTTCGATTCCCGGGTCGGGCCGAAATCGCTTTGTGGGTTTTAAAAAATCCATACAAGACAATATTCACAACTGATATTTTAAATACTGCAGTTGACAAATCATATTCAATACTTTTATAGAATGTCAAAAACGGTTACTCTCTATGTAATTTGTATGAAAATAAGAACTATGACGTCACAGATTTTGCACATCAAGCCGTATACTTATTTCGATTATATTATCAATATAAAAAAATGTAAACAATTTTCGGTTCAAAACGATAAAATTAAACTGACATTATTTTAAGATGCTTTACAAAATGAATATGATAAAGTATTTTATTTTTGACCTAATCAACTACCCAGTTGCCAATTCTCTCATTAACCGACTTCAAAAAAGGGTGTTTCTCAGTTGGACCTAGAAATAAGTCCGCAATTTTCTCACGTTCGCCTGAACCGATATCATCTTGGTTTTCTGGAAAGTATTTGTTACTAGCTTCCGGCAGCGGTTTCACCCGCTTTCTGAGGGAAGTACTTTCCATACCCGGATAAAAAGTAGCCTATATGTTATTCTGATGTATATTGTGGTAAAGTTTCATTCAAATCCATTCAGTAGTTTTTACGTGAAAGAGTAACAAACATCCATACATCCATACATCTATACATCCATACATCCATACTTACAAACTTTCGCCTTTATAATAGTATTAGGATTAGGATTAGGATAGGATTAGGATATTAGGATTAGGATTAGGATATAATAGTATTAGGACTAAAGCACAAAGACTTAACCGACTCAAAAAAACGAGGTTCTCATGTTGACCTGTCCAATTTTTCTAGTAATTGAACGTCTGGTAGTCCGATGCCCACGTCTGCTAGAGTTAGACATATCAGACTGCGGCCGTCTGACGTCGCGATGCGCGCTGTCCCTGGTGTCGCTGAAGAGGTTAGAACACTTGGCTCTGAGCCGGTGTTATTTGATGCCAGCCACTGCATTAACGTGAGTATTTTCAAATATTTTTATATATTGAAAGTGATTTGAATCATCTGCCTAGCCTTTTCCCAACTCGGCACAGCTATCGCAAGTCAAACTCGCACTTAGCTGGTTTTCATATGTTCTGCCTAACTTGATCTACTCTGGACAACTCTCCATCATCATCATCAGCCTTTTTCATCGTCCCACTGCTGGGCACAAGCCTCCTCTCCCACGGAGAAGGATTGAGCGTCAATCACCACGTTTGCTCAATGCGGGTTGGTGATTTCAGACTTCATAGTCCAGGTTTCCTCGAGATGTTTTCCTTCACCTTTAATCAGTCATTGGTGTCCAAGATATACTTAGAAAGTGCAGAAAAGGTTACACTATATAATACTACTATACAGGTTACCTGGATTAGAACCTACACACTCATACTTGAGAGGCTGGTGCTTCAACCACTTAGCCACGAGATTAATCTAAGATATTTCCGGTTGCCCCGTGCAGACAGCTGGGCAGCATGTCGTCGCTGCAGTACGTGGAGGTGTGGGGCATGCTGCACGCGCATGCGCTCGCCGCGCTGCGAGCTGCGCTACCGCATCTACAGATCAACACCTTCAAATTCAGGTAAGAACCATTATAAGCGCGCTAAATTGTGTGGAAAATTTTGCGCAATGGGTTATATGTTTTGCGCAACGGGTCAAATGTTTTGCGCAATGGGTTAAATGTTTTGCGTAATGGCTCAAATGTTTTGCGCAATGGATTAAATGTTTTGCGCAATGGGTCAAATGTTTTTCGCAATGGGTTATATGTTTTGCGCAATGGGTCAAATGTTTTGCGCAATGGATTAAATGTTTTGCGCAATGGGTCAAATGTTTTTCGCAATGGGTCAAATGTTTTTCGCAATGGGTTATGTTTTGCGCAATGGGTCAAATATTTTGCGCAATGGGTCAAATATTTTGCGCAATGCGTCAAATATTTTGCGCAATGGGTCAAATGTTTTTCGCAATGGGTTATGTTTTGCGCAATGGGTCAAATGTTTTGCGCAACGGGTTAAATGTTTTGCGCAATATATCAAATCTCCCGAGCCTTTTTCAGTATAGTCGGTAGAGGGTTTTGTACCATCTGCCTAGCCTTTTAGCTACTGGACAGCCAGTGTAAATAGATACAGTTAAGTATTGTCTGTCTGACCTCCTAAACCTAGTTAACTGGGCAATACAATATCCCTTGGTTAGACTGGCGTCAGATTTACTGGCTTGGCACTAGTATTGTTAGACCTTATATATATATTTATAACAATATTATGTCTGTCTGTTACAGCGCCATCGCTCGCCCAACAGTTGGTACCCGCCGCACTTCGATATGGGGCCTAAGAACAAGAGACTGATAAATAAATCTATATCTATGCGAATCTGCCCACTAGAAATATGTTTAACCCCTGTCCGCCACCGTCACGTATAGATGACAAGACCAAAAAGTGCCCAGCACGCCACGGTCATGACTACATGACAGACTTAAAGTTCAAAATTAATAGTCAGTTTCAATCGATATAATTCCGAACTCACTACTATATTGTAGGTATTTATGGATGAATTCTTAGCTTGGCGCTGAGGGCACGTCTTTCTTTTTTTGACGTGGCGGTTAAAAGGTTAAACTAACTTCTTCTAACAGTTTTTCCTATTCCGGTTAGTCCAGGAAACAGGAATCTACAGCTCAATAGTCCGGCGAATCTATACTAATCATGGAGAACAAAATAACGAGCGGAGATGCCACAAGGCAACCAGGCCTTGTCGTATCAACCAGGGCATGGGCAGGGCTTACGCGTCATAGTGGGCGTGGCCAAAAATCTCAGTCTCAAGTGAGCTGTCGTCCAGTTCGGATGTCTTGTACTTTCATTGTTTTTGGTGAAATAATAGTTTTAACAGTTAAATACGATGTTTTTGGGGGCTAAAATTATTCAGAATAAAAACTGAGGCATGTTGACAGCACAAAATTTCACTTATAAGTAATAATAAGATGTATTTTTAATTTTTTTATTTATTTTCATTGCTGATAGCTAGAGACATCTGCCGTCGAATAGCTGAATTTTTATCATTTCTCCCTGATTTGATACTATTATTTAACTATGTTGATTATTGCGACAAATGTTAGTCTAATATGCTTGGTATGTTAGCTACGCCACTTATGGTAACTACAAATTATTTCATAAATAAATTTGTTAATTTTAGATATGAAACAAGGATTTTTTGAATACAAAAACCCCGCCATCTGTTGGGGAATAGTGGACCTCATTTTTAAACAAAATAGTATTTTGTATTTTGACAAATAGGTATTTTGACGTTTTAGGGTGAAAGTGCCAGTCACAAGCCATGTAACCTATTCAAAATAACTATTGCAATTAATTCCTTTTATATTTTTCTTATCGTTTTAGATTTCCTATTAATATAAATATAAGAAATACATGGAGATGTATTATTAATCAACCTTACTGGAAACCTACAAAATGTTACAACTACATATGTACACTGAAACTTAGGTTGCAACGTACTACCTACAATTTATCCTACTATTATTCCTTACATTGTAATTGTCTACCGAAGTGATACCGTCAAATTGTGAAACGGAAAAGGCCTCGCACGCTGATTAGTTAAACGGAGCTGAATATATATACATACATATTTTAGGAAGCCGCTTCCATAATATTTTTAACAAACATAAACTTTAGACAAATACGCATCTGATTAACCGATCACTGCTTATGACTAAGTATCCTCAGGACTATTTAAAAATCTGACACTAAAAAACTTCCAAAATCAAACCACATTTTTGCTCTCATGACCTCTATCTATTTCTTACCGACAATTTAAAACTTTCAATATCAAACATTGAAATCAGTACCCGTAATCGGTACCTAATCAGTCTTTTTCACTCGCAGTATGCTGAGAACTGGTGCAGCCACCCTACTAATTTTGAATTTTGGCGAATGTTCTAGAATAAATTTCCGTGCTGGTCACGCCAAAGTGTTGAGTAGACGAACTAAAATTAAGAAGAGTTCGTAAGTCAACCCATAAATAACACCAAGGTGTAATTTTAGACCCAGGTGTAGAAAAATCCACAATGTTTATTGAATGTGGATATTCACTTTACATTTTAAATTACTCCCAATGAAATAAAAAAATCTGCCGTTGAGCCTGGATAGTAATGAGGGTTGTAAGTCTTTTCTAACTATGTTTCGTATTTAGTTTTGCTAGAAATAGAGCGTCATCTATTTTAATGTCATAAAACTGCAGAGTTTGTATTCGTGTTTAAAAATTATTATTTAATAAACTATGAAGTTTGCTAATCTTGGGGAACTACTGGTTTGATTGTAAAAAATCTGTGTTAGATATCTTATGTAATAGAGGGAGGCGAAGAAGTTCCCATGGCACGCCGGGTATGTAGATACTGTCTAGAAAATACTATTTCAGCTTCAATGGAAGTCAGAAACAGAATTTTTGGAATAACGTTTCTCATCTTACACATTTTGCTGGGCTTATTTTAAGTTATCCCATAAGACATTTCTCTATCAAGACGATATAATTTTTAGTTTTGGGACATTTGTATCCTATAGTGTAAGTAATGTTGCAAAAAGTGTTGATGTTAGTTTAGTGTTAAATTTTTAGTTATTCTATTCGACACTAGGTGGATTTACAAAAAATGGGTGGTTTCCAAAGTAGGCAGAGCATAGGCGGAGTCATCGCCCATTCCTCGTCCCCCGCACACCCGCATTTAGGCGACGCTACTTTCTTAGGAGATTTTACGTTGTGGCATCTCCGCTCGTTATTTGGTTCTCCATGATACTAATATTATAAAGCTGAAGAGTTTGTTTGTTTGAACGCTCTAATCTCAGGAACTACTGGTTCGATTTGAAAAATTCTTTCAGTGTTAGATAGCCCATTTATCGAGGAAGGCTATAGGCTATATACCATCACGCTAAGACACACGGGAGCGGAGCAGTAACCAAAGATGCGGGTGAAACCGCTGGGGACAGCTAGTAAATTATATTTTTGTATTAAGCATTTTAAATCTTTACTTAGAGCCAGTTTCACCGGTTGCTGATAAGTTCCAGATAGTTTATCTGGCAAATAATTTCATACAAATTCTGTTCTGTATTTTATCTGGTAGATAGTGACTATCCGTAATCTGTGAAACTGGCCCTGAATGTCTGAAAAACCTCAATATGCATTTTTGTTGGAAATCATATTAAGATTTCTAAAATTGTATTGTTATATAAATAAGTAATTTATTACCTACATGTATTGTGAGTGGGCATCGTATTATATGCACTTGCATATGTGCATATGCTAATGCATAAAGCGCTGTTTTTACAGCGTTTTTGCATATTATGAGAATTTTATATTGGGCTTGTAGTCAATCTCAAACTATCAGACTTTCTGGCTTCTGGGTAGACATACAAATTGTATACAAAGTAACCATTCTTAACAGCTCAATAAAAATTTGACTATTTTAGTTGTCATCTACCGTATCGTATGAAAACAGAACCTATGACGTCACAGATTTTTCACATCAAGTCGTATACTTATTTCGGTTATATAGGATGACTGGTAATTAGTGACCGATATTTAAACACGTGATTGTACTCATGATTACAAACAACTTTCCCGAAGAAACTTTTTTGTTTTTTTTTTTTAACAGCTGATCGGGCGACGGCCCGCGAGAAATTTGAATTTTTCTGTAATGATAAAAAATATAACAAAAAAGTTTCTTTGGGAATGTTGTTTGTAATCATGAGTACAATTGCATGTTTAAATATCGGTCACATATTACCAGTCACCCTGTATAATCAATAAAAAAAAATTATAATATATGAAACGATACTTGGTGTGGAGCGTGTCCGTCTGTACTTGCGATTTCGACCCCCCCCCCCCCCTCTTTCAAAGTTATAGCTGCGTCTGTGTAAATAATAAAAGTTTGTTATGGATTTTTGTCACTCGTATACTACTGGATGGATTTTGATGAAACTTAGCAGTGATATAGCTTATACATCAGGACAACATATAGGCTACTTTTTTGTCCTATATTATTTGAATTCTGGTATTTAAAATTAACGTTTGCTTTCTCGAAATCAATTTGAGAATTCTAAAGTGTTATGTTTATAGGTCTAACAAAACTAGTGCACCATATTTTTACAGGTCATCTAGTACATGCTAAGGATCATGTTTACCACAAAAAAGTTGAATGACCTAGGGGTCAACGATCGAGCGCGTTCATAGAGACCGGCGTTATGCGTAAGAACACAATTACAATTAGGCGACTGTGATGATAAATTTAATAAAATATGTTGTTGTTTTCATGACTTTTTTGTGGTAAACATGATCCTTAGCGTGTACTAGATGACCTGTGAAAATATGGTTCACTAGTATTGTTAGACCTTATTTATATGTTAGTATTACTACAGGTTCTTAGCTAGTTAAGTTAAAATGATTGTAAAAATTATCAATAAACTATATTATCTTTTAAAATAAAAATTTTCATTACAATTTTTGTATTTTTTGTCAACCCTGTGTTTAACCTTTTGACCGCCGCAGTCACGTATAGATGACAAGCCAAAAAGTGCCCAGCACGCCACGGTCACGACTACCTGTTCATCAGACTTTATCGTCCCACTGCTGGGCACAGGCCTCTCACACAGAGAAGGATTGAGCGTTAATCACCACGCTTGCTCAATGCGGGTTGGTGGTTTCACACTTTACAGTCCAGGTTTCCTCGAGATGTTTTCCTTCACCTTTAATCAGTCATTGGTGTCCAAGATATACTTAGAAAGTACGTTATAACTTAGAAAAGTTACATTATTTATACTTATTTCAATGCCAATACGAATCTTCCATGCAGTATTTACCATGAATTAGTTAAAGTGAACAATATTTTTTTCTCTTGAATAGGTCAATTACATTAAAAATCAGTTGGAGTGTCTGAGGTTTTGCGCATTTAACGTTACACGTTGTATATTTTAATACGCGATAGGAAGGACAAATAAAACAATAAATTTTCCAAAACGGTATATTTTAATCAGTCGAAATGGTTTATTTTATACCCGAAATGATATAACAGTCAAGAACAATAGGGCTAGGATATACCAGTTCTAGACTATAGGAATTTATATATTATTATCTCATAGTTTAGAAAAAAAGATAAAAAAAGGAAAATACAATGACGACGCATTTTTTGAATAAATACGTTAAAAAAATTATATTTATAGCAATAATTATGATAATATGCCTCACACAACGTCACCTAGTCCCAAACTAAGCAGAGCTCGTACTGTGGGCACTAGACAACTGATAAACGTACTTATATACTTTTCTTTTGGAAATACATACATGTTATACATAGGAACACACAGACTAAGTCAAACACACATGTTCATGCACACAAATGTTTGACTTATGCCGGAATCGAACCCGCGACCTATAGCGTAGCAAGCAGATTCACTAACCACCACGCCATACGTCGTGGTCCACGTATAAGTACTTTTTACAGATAAAAATGGAATAATCATAAACTATAGCATATTTCTTCCATATTCATAAAAAAAAATATTATGTAAAAAGAAAATATGTAGGTAGGTGCATACTTTAAATATTTCTAATGAAATGGCTAAGTTATTTTGCTGATAATAAGTAGATAGATATATAAATTGCATGCTTTTGTAATAAATAATTGAAATACGAATAACGACTAGATATTTAAGGAAAACATTGAAAATTAATTTCTAAAGTTTATGTAATATTGCACAAGAATGGAAAAGTTACGTAAATAATCTAAAAAGTATATGCTATGACAGTAAATAATTATAAACAGCAAGCTGGCTATAGGGTATTTGCCTGTGTTTGATTTTGTACAAAAATTTTAACAATAAACACACGCACAAGGAACATTTTTCTGAAAACAGCGTCAAAATTGGTTGATAAATGGAGTAGCAATTAACATTTTTTATATTCGTATTCGAAGAATGGGATCGGAGTGGGAACATCTTGCTATCTCTTTTGCACACGCGTGATCAAATAGCGTTGACGTCACAAGCTTGTATGTGCATCCTTATTCTGTTTGACTTTTGAAATGTTTATAAATTACTTATTTCTCAACGGATTCCAAGAATAATTTCTGTTTTTGGTTTTGTAAAATGTTACTTTTGATATAAATAATTTAAAAAAAAAGAGTCAAATACCCTATTACTTTGGTCAGAGAATAAGCATTGCCATACAACGTGGCAATGCTGCCAGCCTCTTGGGCACGCTCCCAGTAGACAGCGATGGGGATTTATTTTCGATGCTTTTTAGTTATTTATGTTTACTAGTTATAGTTCATTCGTTTCAACTATTTTTTATTATAGTAAGTCATCATCATCTCCCGAGCCTTTTCCCAACTATGTTGGGGTCGGCTTCCAGTCTAACCGGTTTCGACTGAGTACCAGTGTTTTACAAGGAGCGACTGCCTATCTGACCTCCTCAACCCAGTTACCTGGGCAACCCAATACCCCTTGGTTAGACTGGCGTCAGACTTACTGGCTTCTGACTACCCGTAACGACTGCCAAGGATGTTCAATGACAGCCGGGACCTACAGTTTAACGTGCCATCCGAAACACAGTCATTGGTGTCCAAGGTATACTTAGAAAGTACATACAAACTTAGAAAAGTTGCATTGGTACTTGCCCGACCTGGAATCGAACCCACGCCCTCACACTTGAGAGGTTGGCTCTTTGACCACTAGGCCACCACGACATTTTATATTATAGTAAGTGTTGTATATAAATAATAGTAAATAATTAAAATGCGATAAAAGAAAATAAGTTGTTAACGTAGGTAAATAGTAATCCAATGCATATGAACAACGAAAAATGACAGTAAATTATTATGCAATTGTTTTGTTAAAAAAAATATCAGTAAAATTATGTCTTTAGATGAAAAATAGTAAGAAAAATAAATATAATTTAATAATGTTAACATAAAAGAACTTGGTACCTAACTAAAAATAAGAGGATTTTTGTTTTTTTGATAATAATTCCTTTCTTTCCTATAATCTAGAACTCACATATTGATATGAACACGATTTTGGGATCACAGATTACAATCAAAAGGCCATTTCAATGCAATGGCGCTCAAAAAACTAAAATTTCTCAAAAATAAAAAATATCAAAACTAAAAAAAAAACACTTTTTTATTATTTTTCCTTGAAATAAAAATCGGAAAATAAAAATTAAGTAAATTTTTAGTTTTTTAAAAGCCATCGCAGAATTAATTCCAACAACTATTTTTTTAACAATGATTTTTCTTTTTCCTAATAAAACAGTTTTGATCACAGAAGTGCTATTTTGACATTAGCTTACGATTCGTCTACGTATCTCTATGGAACACATTTTTGCTTCGCGCAAAAGGGTGGTGTCTTATTGATGAATGAGATTTTTTATTATAATTATTTGCAAATTTACAGTAAGTCCAAATATGTTTGAAAATAACGAAAAATTGATTTGAATTTTCTAGTAAAGCATATATTTTTCACTTATTCTCGATTATTCAGTACTAATTTAGTTGTTTTTAATTCTAACCAACTATCAATTATGGGATTTGCATAAAGAAAATGCAAGGACGCCTTTAAAATCAAAATGAGCTTCAAAGAAAACGACATTTTGCTAATTTTAGCGTCTTGCTTGTAAAAATTATCTTATTGACTTTTAGTAAAAAAAATATTTTCGGCTTACTGTAACTATGCAGAATAGGGTAGTTGCTAATTTTATTTTGAACCATACTCTATACAAAACAAATAAAATCACTCACAAGGAACATTTTTCTAAAAACAGTATCAAAATCGGTTAATAAATGGAGCAGTAATTATCATTTTTAATATTCGTATAATAAATGACACGGTGGGGACATCTTGCTATCTCTGTCGCACATGCGCATTCTAATAGCGGTGACGTCATACATTGCTACGTGCGTCCTTTTTCCGTTATTTGACAGATTCTCTTCTACTGTATAACATGTCAATAGTTGATATTTTGACCGCCACAGTCACATAGTATAGATGACAAGCCAAAAAATGCCCAGCACGCCACGGTCACGACTACATAACAGACTTTTAAAGTTCAAAATCAATAATCAGTTTCAATCGATATAATTCCGAACTCACTTCTACATATATTGTAGGTATTTATGGATGAATTCTTAGCTTGGCGCTGAGGGCACGGATTTCTTTTTTTGACGTGGCGGTCAAAAGGTTTATCAGTAAAAGAATAGGTGAATCAACTACCCTATTATCTAATAAGTGGCACATTTTCTTATTATTTTCATTGTTTTGTTGATTTTTAAGAGCATGCACCGAAAGTTGGCAACGTCGCAAATAGCTGTTAAATATTTACACGTTTTAATTAATTTGGCCAATTTACTATATGAAAGTAAGACATATGGCTCTGTAGTGCACTAAAACATTGAATAGGAATTGCAATTAAAACACTAAATTTGATGTTTTAAACGTTTTACTTGTAAAAAAGACACTTGGAAAGTTTCCAAATACGTTTTTTACATATAAAACTATATATTCGGTGTTACGGTATTAATAATTGCATTCTCTATTAACTTTCTTAGTGCACTACAGAGCATTATTTTATGTTTTCATAAAATAAAATTGAGAAATTATTTAAAACATGTAAATATTTGACAGATATTTGCGACGTTGCCAGATTTTGGAACACGCGCCCTTAATACTAAACACTAAATGAGCTATCATTTTGGACCAAAAATTAAATTGGTTTTAGAATCTAACACACTAGAAATTTAGATATAGGTAGGTAATTGACGAAGATTTAGTAGTTAGAACGAGTATTTTTAGAAAGAATTTAGATTTAGTATTAAAATTAAGCATGATTTTATGTATTTAGTGAGCTAGCTTGCTACTTTCTTTGTTTTGTGAATGTTAGCGGGGAGTTTGACTACAAAATGTGTTTTTTTTATATATTTTACTTAATTTGACATCAAATATGAGGCGATGTTACTTCTTAAGTTCTTTCAACTCAAATAGGGTATTTGCCTGTGTTTGATTTTGTACAAAAATTTTAACAAAACAAATAAACACACACACAAGGAACATTTTTCTGAAAACAGCGTCAAAATTGGTTGATAAATGGAGTAGCAATCAACATTTTTTATATTCGTATGATGAAGAGTGGGATCATAGTGGGGACATCTTGCTATCTCTTTGGCACATGCGTGATCAAATAGCGTTGACGTCACAAGCTTGTATGTGCATCCTTTTTCTGTTATTTAACTGTTTGACTTTTGAAAGGTTTATAAATTACTTATTACTCAACGGATTCCTAAAATTATTTCTGTTTTTGGTTTTGTTAAATGTTACTTTTCATATGAATAATTAAAGAAAAGTGTCAAATACCCTTTTGTTGAAAGAGGTACAGATTTATCGGTATGGGACAATATGTATCAGTAATTCTGTTTTTTATTTTTTTTAATGTAAGTTGTCTGTTGACGATATATTGGGTGACTAGTAATTAGTGACCGATATTTAAACACGTGATTGTACTCATTATTACAAACAATTTTCCCAAAGAAACTTTTTTTTTAATCCTTATAGCAAAATTACGACTCGGGCGCGTGGTCTCATAAATATAATAACAAAAAAGTTTCTTCGGGAAAGTTGTTTGTAATCATGAGTACAATCACGTGTTTAAATATCGGTCACTAATTACCAGTCACCCTATATTTGTTTTCATAGCAGCAATTATAAGTGAAATTGAAAAAAATTGCACGGCACCACTTTAAGAATGATATTTAAGTTTTTTTTAAGTTAATTATGTTATTTACTTGATTTAATAATATACATGGCTAACTTACCTAGACACCTAGAAAAGATATGCCTTAAAATTATTATTTTTTTATTGTTTTTTTTTTTAGTTTAACTTATGACTTAATCTAAGTTAGCAAATACACGAGTTAAACTTGTTTAAGTTAGAATAAGTTGAATGGGACTAAGTTAATTTTTCACAACTGTTTTTTTTTTGTGTTTTAGAATTTTTTTTTTCAATATTTTGTGCAGATTTTTTAACTCTGGAGTTATTTAGTGACAAAAAGTGTCGTTTTTTTTTTAATACTTCGTATGTGTAACAGTGATTTTTAATTCAATTCGTCTATTAAATGGTATATCTGATCTTCTACGAAGCTTTTTATTATAAAAAACACGATTATATTTAATTAAAATCACTAATTTATATCTAGATTAGCATAGGCGGTTGCATAATGGCGTAAAAACACGAAAAAATCGAGTAAAAATAAGAAAAAAAAATATTAAAAAATAAGAAAAATTAAAAAAAGATTAATCCATTCAGTTTCGAATTAAAAAATAGTAAAAACTTTAAATTTTTATCACAGTGTCGTATTTTTTTGCGTTATACATATTAAAATGATGTTGATATTGCGAAAAATTATAATAAAAAAAAAAAAAAAACAAATATTTACGTATTTATCACAGTACGGGATTCGAAGATTGTTTTTTTCTTATTTTTACCAAATTGTTATTATTTTATTCTGCTTCCTGGACAACAACATTTCATTTGGATTAAAAATGGCATCAAAAATCAGTCTTTTTAGTTATTTCTTTTTAAAATTGAGGCGTTTTGAGATCATTTACGATTGCTATTGACTATACACGATGTGTCTTACTATCTTGACAAGGAATAAAAAAAAATGCAACTAGACAGACAAAAAATACCTTAAAACATCCTAAAAGTGATGAATTTAGCTCTATTTTGTAATTTTTTTGCCGTCAAAATTGAATCTCAGTTTTATTAAAAAGAAAAAAGAATAGCTTCATATTATTCCCAAATCACAAAGTTAACCAGCCATCATTTGCTTAGCCTTTTCCCAAGCTATGTTGGGGTCGGCTTCCAGTCTTAACCGGATGCAGCTGAGTACCAGTGTGCCACATGGAGCGACTGCCCGAGTTAACAAAGGATGAAGTTAACCAGACAGTTTTTTTTTATTCCTCATCAAGAAAAAATCTCTAAACAAATCTAAAAATATCTTATGCTAATTGATTTAGAAAAAATTACTTCCAGTGTTTAACAACTTGTAGAAGGTATCAGTTCATGCGCCGTAGCTAACATTTTTAATAATAAAAAGAAAAAAAAATACATAAGAAAAATGAAACACTGATTTTTTTTAACTAAAATAACAATTTTAAAACATAAAAATTCTAATCAACACTTTTTTTCAGAAATAAATAACGAAATTTTTAAAAATCATTAGAAAAAGATTTAAAATTAAAACAGTCTATTGTACATCAGCACATCAAGCCACTGAAATCTGTCAAATTTCCTTAATAGATTTTCAACTTTAACACTGATGCATATGGTTCTAAATTGATTGGGAAAATTTGTCAGTTTCGGGTAGCTCGATGTGCTGGCGTCTGTACTATGCAAGTTTTTAGCTAAGTTTCACTTAAAATTACGATTATTATAGTTGCATTAGTTATATAAATGTGCTTAATTTATTAACTATACGAGTTAAGTTACACTTAGTTTAAAAAAAAATTAAAGTCTTCTAAGATCACCCTGTTTTTGAATTTTGCTGAAATAGTTGTCGCTTTTTCTAAAAATATATATATATATTAATGAACCTATGTATATTTGTTTGTCATTTCAAGAAAACCAAAAATAATAAAAAGAAAAAAAATATTTTATTGAAAAATTTTGTCGATACCAAAACCTTTTTTTATTTTTTTTAATCTTTAATGTTTATTTGTGAGTTCTTTTTTTTAATAGAAGAACCTATTCCTTTTACAAACTACCGTTAAAAAAAATGAAAGAAAGCATAAAAATACATTTTTTCTATACAAATCATAAAAAACTTTTTCAAATAGCCACTGTATACCATGTTTGACGCAAATGTTAATAATATAAAAATAACAAAATTAGTATTAATAGAATATTAAGGGCAGGTTTCACAGGTTACGAATAGCCACCATCTACCAGATAAATTCAATAATCGAACAGAATTCGTATGAAATTATCTGCCAGGTAAACTATCTGGAACTTATCAGAAACCTGTGAAACTGGCTCTAAATTTTTATATATGTATAATAAATAACCAATGTAAATAATAATTTATCTATCTTCAAACACTATTGTACAAAAAGACGAGATTTTTTAAGCAAATAA
This sequence comes from Heliothis peltigera, assembly GCA_958496145.1. NCBI lineage: Eukaryota > Metazoa > Arthropoda > Insecta > Lepidoptera > Noctuidae > Heliothis > Heliothis peltigera. The sequence goes on from OY292351.1 coordinate 4,584,109, forward strand.
AATATTCTATAGAACACGATGGTATTTGCGAGTTCTGTGAGCTTTTTCTTAATGAACGCGGGAAAAGAGTCTAAGATCAAGCGACAACTATTCTAGCAAATGGCTTTTTATTTTGCTAAATCTGTTACAATGGACAGACAGACAGAAATCTGAACACAATCTGCACTATGTAAGTCCGAGCACCCTTCATAATTTCCGCTAATAATAATAATAAATACCTACTAGACGTCCATTTTTTGTGAACACAAAAAAAAGACTAACAATTACTTAGTTATTATAAAAAATACGATGTAAAGATTTTTTTTTTTTCGTATAAAAGAAAAGAAAAAAGTCGAGAATAAAGGAATATAGTAGATTAAAAAAAAATGTCATTGTCTATGCTTAGGTAGGGGTACAGCTATTTATTGTTTTTTTGTTTGTTCATTTTATACATTGAGCAATTTTCATAAAACATAAAATTCAATTTTCTTTTTCAATATTATATAAAAAAAAACTATTTAACCAATAAACAGCTGCTTAAAAATTGGCTAAAAGATCACATGCATGCATGCAAGTCTGAAACAGAAATCAGAATAGAAAGACTTAGATATACATGTTAATCGGAATGGAAAAGTTAGTTTATAAAGTTACCAAGTCCGGCCACGGAGACAAGCGGTCTTCATTCAAATAATTCATACATTTTTTCTTTGCGGTCCGAATGGATTTCCTCTGCACAATGTGCCATTAGAATTGATTCCCCAACAATAGGATTTTCAAAGCACAGCGAACAAGCATACACAGCATCCCCAAAACAGACTATCTTATTTTCATCCCGGTACATAGTCATCGGGTTTAACACCGTACTGGGTTGTATCTCCTTCCCAGACGCAACGCATTTCTTAATATACACACTTTTATATAAAAAGTGTATCTTCTCGCAGTGCCGTTGACTGAGGATATGTTTGAGTAGACCGTCTTCTTCCATTTCTGTCAGATCACAGGCGGGACAGAAGAATGAAATACAGTTCTTCGTTTCACCCCCATCTGCATCGCAATGAATCTGTATGCTGTGCACTTGTACGTAGAACGTTATGCGTTCCACCGCAGGCTTTTGCTGTAAGGAGTTGAAAAGTGTGGAGTCTTCGAAGCTGTTGTAGCTTAACACTTGGTCTAAAGACTCGGAGTACGCTGATAGAGTAGTAGAATCCAAGCTGAAGTTACCGATAGAGGAAGTTATCGATTGATTGGACAGATTGTCTTTTGTAAGACCGGAATCGGACTGATTTAATGATTGGTTGTGGCATTGGCAAGCACACTTATGTGAGCCATCATCGGTGCGGTCTAACTGAGTATCGGTCTCATCAAAATCGGTTTCTTTAAACAAATTTAGTAACGCATCTCTGTAATCTGGAAAATCGAAGTATTTCAAACGTTTCTTGTTGGACATTTTTATGTTCTTGTGAATACGCTTGCCTTTGTGAAGCTCAAATGTTATGCTACGTTTGATGACTGGCTTTGCTCTCTTTGGCGTTTGATTCTGTAAGTAATTGCCCGCGAAATGGTCCAAACAGTGTTTAAGAGACAATAGCTGTTTCCGGAACTTGTTTTTTATACCTTCATCTTCCTTATCCATTATAATGTTCCATGACCCTGTAGGGCTGTCCCGTTTGACATTATCCATATACGTAACTTGACCCAACATTTTAGGGATATTAGATACATCGGTACCCGGTAAAGCGGTGACAATGGACCTGCTATTGAATATTTTGGACACTTCAATATGGAATTGGAACTCGGAGAGCAGTTTTTTCAATACGCATTCAATTTTTTCGAACTTCATTTGGTAGTTCAACAGTAACGAGATCCGTTCTTCTTCATTACGGTCTAGTTCGACGTCTCCAAACGATTCTGGGGTAGCTGATGGCACTATTTGCTTCTCACAGACGGACTCGACTTTCCTACACATTTTTATATCGGTCTTGTCTTCGTCTTTCACAGAGATGTCCGTATCGGAGCATTCAGACAACGATTCTATGTCTAACTCATCGTCAGACTCCGAAGAAATCTCAAATTCAAATGAACGGCTGAAGTTGAACTGTTTAAACTTTTGACTGAACAGATCAGCACTTTTGCAGTTCAACGAGATGTGTTTCGGTGTATTTTCAACATACGGATTGTCCGTTTGTAATAGAGATTCCGTCATTGACTGGCTAGCTTTCCTTATATCCAATTTTAAATCACGGTTCTTTATTCTGTAGCTTCTAGAACCTCCTTCGTTAATGTTGAGAAGATCAGTATCAGATAGCGAACCTTTTTTAGCACCATACTTTTTTACTGAGTCTGGTAATTTGAGACTTGCAGCATATTGTTTGGATGTAGAATCCGGTTCGATGGATTGGAAATCCATACTTTGTGTAGACTCGCTCATACAGTTGCTATTCGTAGTAACATTTTGAGTACTAGTATACCCATCTGGACTTGTCTGGTCGCCAGATTTTGAGAAATAAGATATATTAGAAAACATTTTTCGTATAGAAAACGCCATATTGAGTTCGCTATTTATCCTCGACGAGAATAAAACCGTTTCTCTGTTATCAGTCACTCTAACGACCTGTTTAAACAATAAAAATCCTAACTTTAATATTATCGTAACAAAGAAAACAAGAATTCTATTTTAATAGTTGATTAAATTTACCTTTTGTGGCGTCCAAACGGCTTGGAGTTCACTATCTTAGCGCTTTATGTCATGTTCGTTGAGTATAAAACATTTTTTTGAATAAAATTACCCTCAGATTGCTATAAAATTATAAATATTTTGGATAACAAAAAAACTTGCTTGACAAATCGTAAAACTACTTGTGAATATAATACGAACTATTTGAATAGGCTATTGATTTGATTGAGTTGCGAAATTTGGCGCTAGTAGTCATAGAAATTGAATGGATTGGTGAAAGAAATGGATTTTTCTATAGACTTCTGCTTTTGGTGTTATATTACGTCAATATTTATGTTGCTAGATTCAGAAATAAGAAATGTGTTGGAAATGTTTCAATCAGGATAATTTTAGACTTTGATGTTAGGGCTTGCAAATGGAAGGATATTAAATAAAATGCAATTTATTATTTAATGATGTTGTATCCGTGTGTATTCGTGGGATAAAGTTTCAGAAATTCCAGTAAAAACTCGGATGATTTTTTTAATATTGCTGCACTACAAAAAACGTTTCATTATACGTATAACGTCTTTTATGGTTAATTGCGGGAAAATTCCAAGTTTTTGAAAGCTCAGATGAAGAATGCATTCTCACAACATAAAAAGCATCTTATTTATGATTTAAATATTTCAACATTTTGGGTTGCATTTCACATTAAGAAACCCAAAATAATGTCTAAATTACATTTTTTTGTGTTTAACGAAACGTTGAATAAAGAAAACAACAAGTTGTCAAATCAAGACAAAGGCGGGAAAACTATTGAACTGGAAAGGCGCGCTTTTTAATTGTTATCAAAGTAAAATTAAAATTTCACGTTTATATTGACTAAATATCTGTAAATATTCAATAAATATAGTGTAAATAGTATAAGTTCGTATAATAGTGTAAGTATGGGTAAGAAGAGGCGGAGGAAGGACGAACTGGATGTCCCTCCAGACATTCGACCGGAGTCCACAGATTCAGACTCGGAGCTTTCGGTGGCGTCGGCTTGTTCGAATACTAAAACCGAAGAGCCTAAAGACAAATACGCTGTTTATAAGGTAAAGGGGTATACCCGTAAGTATCCGGAGGACAGTAAACAGACGGAGTTAATCGTCTTTTTAAATCATTTGGAGCAAAATAGAACATTCAGCGACAAAGACCGTATGGCCCTCTCCAAGGGCATACGAGAGCATGGCGTGTCGGGGGTGATGCACTTACGCACCATCAACAAATACAAGGTCGGTGTCACATTTGATTTACCCAACAATGCCAACATGTTTATAAAAAACAAAAAGTTATTAGATCAACTATCGCTCAGAGCGTCCATTCCTGCTGGCGACACGGAGGTCACTGGGGTACTTACTTCAGTGCCCACCGATATGTCGAACAAAGAAATATTCTCCTTGATTGGTAGTTCAAAAAATGTTATACAGATAAGGCGCTTCATGCGCAGGGTAAGAGGTGATGGTGCTGGCATGTCATTTGTCCCTACGCAGACAGTGGCAATAACCTTCGCTTCAACAAATCTACCACAATATATTTATTTGGATTCTTGGCGGCACGAAATTAACAAATACATACCTCCCGTAAAACAGTGCCTGAAATGCATGCGTTATGGTCATATAGCGAAATTCTGTAAAAATACCGAAGTATGCTCTATTTGTTCCGAGCAACACAATTTTAAAACGTGTGACGTTGCCCCGAAGGACGCTAAGTGTGCAAACTGCAAGGGCAATCACATTGCTATCTCGTCAGCTTGCCCATTAAAAAAAGAAAAAGTTGAAGAAAATAAGATAAAATGTCGTAACGCCACATACTCAGATCTCGTTAATGCAAATTCTTTCCCAGCCCTGACAGCACGCAACATAGATACACAAATTAGTAACCTTATGAAATCAGATAAATTTATAAATACACTAGTAGAAACACTCACAAAAATATTAAGTAATAAACAAACACCAATAAATTCAATGTCAATTAAAGAAGCTCTCAAATCAACCTTATGTGATAAATTTTCATCTGTATCTTAATGGATCTTACGGAAATCAATTTTTTACAATGGAATGCACAAAGTTTAAATAGTAACAAACATATATTTATTGACTTTCTTTACAGAAACAATATACATCTAGCAATTATCAGTGAAACTTGGCTAAAACCTCATCAAAATTTCAAAATAAAACATTATAATATTGAAAGAAATGATATTGGCAACAAACATAATGGTGTTGCAATAGTAATTCACAAAAGTATTAACTATACTAAAATTAAAACATTCTGTGATGACTCATTACAAAATATTTGTATTCAAATAAAAGTAAATAACAAAAAGTTATGTATAGTCAGCTTTTATAGTCCTTTGAATTGTAATCCAGAATTCTCTAAGAAAAAATTTGATCTATTAGTAAAATCTATTCCTGAGCCTTTCATTTTTGCTGGTGATTTTAATGCTCATCACACCTCTTGGGGCTGTGGTTCGGACTCAGCACGAGGACGAAGCATTTTAGATGTTATCGATGATAATAATTTGGTTCTACTCAATGATGGTCAACCAACTACTGTTGGCTCCTTGACTTGGCGTCCTAATGCGTTGGATTTGACTTTAGTTTCTTCGTCTTTAGCTCTTAATTGTGAATGGAATGTACATGATTATCCTCTTGGTACAAGCTACCACATCCCTGTAATCATAAAAGTAGTGATTAACAATAACAGTCATGTTAACAACAGTCATTATTCTTCTGATGCTGAACATATGCCTGTCTATCCAAATTATAAATTGGTGGATTGGCAGAGATATTCCAAAAGAGTTGATGAATTGTTATTTGATTTTAAAATTGACAGCATATGTCTTTCCGACACATACCTTAAATTTTGTAGCATTTTGCGTACAGCAGCTTCCAACTGTACAGTAAATCCCATAGATTCTTCAAATCGATCAAGTTACATTAAAAACAATAAGCGGCCATCACTTCCTTGGTGGAATCAAAAATGCACGAAAGCTGTAATAAATTTTAAAACTGCATATGTAGAATTTAAAAACAATCCATCCGAAGAAAACTATCTGGAATTTAAAAGATTACGTGCAATTAAAAAACTGGTTTTAAAAACTGAAAGACAAAAAAGTTGGTTTTCACTTTGTGAAACTTTTAATAGAACTACACCGCTTTCAATGATATGGAAATTCATGCGCAAATATAATAAAACATACAGTAATATGGCTCAACAAGACGACACATGGATCTTAGATTTCCTCAAAAAATACACACCAGACTATGTTCCGCAAAGTGCAAAACTTTTCAGTACTTGCTGTAATTCAAACAATAGTTATTTAATTAATCCTTTTACACTACAAGAATTGATGGCGGCTATAACTTCAAGAAGAGACACCACATGTGGGCTTGACGGAATGCCATATATACTTTTCAAAAACCTTAATATTTCAGGTTTAAAAATATTTCTGCAAATTTTAAATTTGTTATGGGAAAATGATGTTATACCTCATAACTGGAAGGTTGATTGTCTTGTACCTATTCTAAAACCTGATAAAACTAAAATGTGTCCTGATTCTTATCGCCCCATAGCGCTGACTTCTTGTGTTGGCAAACTATTTGAACAAATATTGAAACAGCGTCTGGAATTTTATGTAGAAAAAAATAGTATATTACCATCAAATCAATTTGGTTTTCGTAGAAATCGTTCCGCTCGTGAAAGTATTTGTCAATTGCAGCTTGATATTCACAAGTCCATAATAGCAAATGAAAACCTGATCGGTGTATTCTTTGATGTTGCAGGTGCATTTAATAGCGTTAATATAAATATTCTATGTGATGAGTTATCACAGATAGGGATTCCGGGAAAATTTATCAATTGGCTATCAAATTTTCTTAATAATAGGGAAGTTTTTGTAAAATTTAACAGGCACCTTTATGGTCCTAGACTGTCAGCTAAGGGAGTTTGTCAAGGGGGAATACTGTCCCCCCTAATATTTATATTGTATATACGTAGATTAAATTTAATTTTAGGAGCTCAAGTTAAAAACCTACAGTTTGCAGATGATCTGGTAGTTTATTCATCTGGGAAGAACATATCACAAGTAATTGAAACAGTCAATTTCGCATTAACACAATTACACAATTATTTCTCTTATCTTGATCTTACTATTAATCCATTGAAGTCCAAAGTAGTTGTTTTCGGTAAACAGAATCATAATTTACCTGCCGTGTTGTACAATAATTGTGCATTACCCAGTTCTCTTGAAGTTAGGTTCTTGGGAGTTATCTTTTCACATAATTTATCCTGGAATAATTACATCAAACATATTATTGCCAAAGCAAACAGAGCTTATAATGTTTTAAAATCTTTGAGTGGTACATACTGGGGAGCAGACCCAAAAATATTATTATTATTATATAAGTCTTTAGTTCGTAGTCACTTTGAATATGGTTTTTACTGCTTTGCTGCAGATTCGAAACATGTAAATAGTTTAAACATGTTGCAAAACAAATGTTTGCGAGTTATAACTGGGGCATTCAGAAGTACTCCTGTGAATGCTATGCAATTAGAATGTAATGTGCCACCATTAGAGGTTCGTTTTGATTTCCTACTAGAAAGATTCTTTCTAAAACTATATAGTGTATCTGGTAATGGTCTATTAAACAATTTACTACATTCGGCTAAACATACTACTTCAAAACCTTTTTATATATTGCAAAGTCTTAAAAAATTCATAGCTTTTATCGAAAATATTAATATTCATCAGTCAAAACATATTCTGCCTTGCTATGAAGGCTCATTTAGTAGTAAATTTCCAGCTATAAATGTCATTATTAAGAAAAGAAAAGACCTGTCTTCAAAAGAGGATGTATATAGTATGTTGTCAGAGTGGTCAGATCACAAATTTGTATATACTGATGGTTCCAAGAATGACAATGCGGTTTCTTTTGCTATTTATGAGCCTACTTCAAATATCGGTATAGGTAGGAGAATTGACAAACATGCCAGTGTTTTTACAGCTGAAGCTGTCGCAATCTTGAGTGCACTGAAACATATAAAAAATTGCAATTTAGAGTCTAGTAAATGGGTCATAATAAGTGATAGCATGAGTGTCCTACAAAATATAGCAAATAATAAGTTTCACGCCAACACAAACTATATTATTTATTTGATTAAGCAAATGTGGGTAGAATTATTTGATTTAAATATTGAAGTTCGTTTTGTTTGGATACCTTCACACATTGGTGTTAAAGGAAATGAAAAAGCGGATTATCTTGCTAAAAAAATTGTTGAACTAGAAGACTCAATTGCTAGCATTGATAGGAGTGTTTCTATTCCATTCACAGATGCAGTTAGTCTTTTAAGGCGACGCATGTGTGAAGCATGGGGGAGACATTCGTACCATTGTGTGCAAGATAAAAATGTTGGTTCATGGTTTAATACTCTCGATGTTCAAGTTAATTCCTTACCTTGGTTCTGCAAAAACAATATTTTTTTAAATAGGAAATTCTATTCAATTCTTTGTCGTATGCGATTTGGTCACTGCAGGTTAAATTATCATCTTCATCGTCTAAAAATGGTCAGCTCATCATATTGTGACTATTGTCAATCGCAAAAAGTTCAAACACTACACCACATCTTTTTTGAGTGTTCATCTTTCAACATTCAGCGCCTTGTGTTGTCGGATGAGCTTCTAAAACTTTATAAAAGTCCTGATATGGTCCCGCTAAGCTTACAGGAGTTACTTATGAATGCTTCAACTTATATATATTTGTACAGATTCATATTGGAAACCGTTAAGGATCTATGAATATTATTATTAGTTAGCACTAACTATATATATTTTTACTTTATTATTTTTAGTATTATTTGTCTTTTTTACGGTGTAAATATCGAATTGGAGTAGGAGAAATTAACTAATTATATAACGAGATGTACAAAGTTAAAAATTTATACAAATTGAGATGATGACAAAACAAGAAATGAACTGACAAAGAACGACCCGACCGCGACATAAAAACGAATTAATTTGTTTACTGGAATTACCAAAAAAAAAGGACGTGACAAAAAACTACTGATATACAAATAATGAATATACACGTATGACAAAACTTAATAAAACTTAGTATATTGTATACTCTTTGATCTCAAATACAGTTCTAAATTCGTTAAAAATTACATTTTAACGCTATAATTAACAATGAAAACTACAATAGATATCGACGCGTTACGCACAGAGCACGAATCTGATGAACAATGGGAGGTGCGACGTAATTTTATGTTAGAACATAAGGACGATTTCGAAGAAGGAGAATTAATTACATTGGCTCAGTTGTTTACAAATATTGAGTTTTTGGGATGTCGGTACGTATATAAGGACGTATCTTTAGGCGTAGTAGTAAGTGTACCTGCCTACCATACCGGAGGGTATCGATCCCCGCATAAGTCAAACATTTGTGTGCATGAACATGGGTGTTTGACTCCTGTATATGTAACTAGCTGTCCCCAGCGGTTTCACCCGCATCTTTGGTTACTGCTCCGCTCCCGTGTGTCTTAGCGTGATGGTATATAGCCTATAGCCTTCCTCGATAAATGGGCTATCTAACACTGAAGAATTTTTCAAATCGAACCAGTAGTTCCTGAGATTAGTGCGTTCAAACTAACAAACAAACTCTTCAGCTTTATAATATTAGTATAGATAAGATAATCTAGCATTCAATATGACCCAAAACGTCCACCCTTCACCACTTCCTATGTGTTCTCGCTGGGAAGAAGAAGTGGCGCAACAAACTGCCCAGCAACACATGTCTGTCTGTTGGTTTAAAAAACCTTTAAATAAATGCTTCTTATATTTAAGTAAATGTTAATATATATGAATTACTTGTCACATTGTTTGTGTGTAATGTACTTTAAAACTTTTACTAACTGATTTTATCACATTTGCACACCGTGTGCATTTTGATCCAACTTGAAAGATAGGATAGCTTACATCTTAATTTATAGTCGCAATATTAGTTTATTGCAAATTATTTGTTTATTGTTATAACAAAAACCTTAACCTTAACTTATATAATATTAATGCATATATAATATTAATGTCATTATTTGTCTTGTAGATACCCTCCAGCGACCATGAAAAGAATAGCCAAGCTCTCCGAGAAGGTTTCAGCAAAATACAGAGAAAGTAGAAAAAATAAACTCAAACGGACATTTGTGCAGGCCAGTGACGCTGCTGAGCAGAAAGCAAAAAGAACTTACACTAAATGAATAGTAGAAATTAAGAAATTAAATAAAAAAATACTATATATAGGTTTATTTTTGTTTTATTTTTGTAAAGGTAAATATTTCAAGCCACTAGGCAGTCGTTCCTTGTAAAACACTGGTACTCAGCTGAATCCGGTTAAACTGGAAGCCGACCCCAACATAGTTGGGAACGGGCTTGGGAGATGATGATTTTGGTGATTCTCATTAAATTTCCAAGAACAGGTATTTACAGGTTCCACCATCTTGCTGATATCATAGGATAAGTATTTTATGAGTCACAACTTATATATGAAGGGATACTTATTATATCTCCACTTATTAAATTCTTTTAAAGATAACAATAAATGAATTCCCTTTGTCTATATGTATAAGGCCCATTAAGATGGAGAGCGATTCTCGCACGTTTCGCTACGAGAATGTCTTCGCGACTATCGCAAGCAATAACCGCCATAACATAATCGTAACAAAATGTTTATATTCAGGCAACAACTAAAATGTCGCCAGCGAGATTCGTATATGACATATACGATAGCGAAATGACACGCCGCTTGTCGCCCATGTCAACGGGCGAGAAGAGTGAATGTTTAGACGAAGGTAATGTTTTATATTCCTTCAGTTATCGTATCTTCGAGACGAGAAACTCTCCCCGTCTAAATGGGCCTTAAGAATGACTAGTAGTTCCATAGAATTACTTAGTATGCAAATAAAACAATTTTGTTTATAAATTCCCTTCTTTTATTTCTTTCAGAACAGACAAACAGGGTCTTTTAAAAGGTGATTTGTGTCTTTCCAAAATCCCTTCAATCAATACACAGTCAATTTTAACTTTACTGAATTTTTCATTTTGTAAATAAGCCAAAAAAAGTTTTCCATAATTTTTATCATTAGAACAAGAATCGGAATAAGTTTTTAGACAACTTAATATGTAATTTTGTATTAAATCTGTCTTGTTACAAGTTTTATATGCTGTTAATATGTTAAAAAGATTGTAGGAGAATTCTTCAGCCGTAAATTGTATGTTTGATATTACTTCAACTATTTCTGTTAAATTTTTTGGCTCTAAACTCAAAATAAAGTCGTTGACAACATTTATTTGGACTTCCAAGTCTTTTAATATTAGTTTCAAAGCTGATTTTAGGTGTAAAGGATATTTTTTATAACTTTGAATTAAAATTTCAGTACAAAAACGAGAGTTTTCGCGTTTTATATAGTGTGGTACGAAAAAATTGTAGTATACAGTAAAAAAATCTATGTTTATGTCATCTGTGTTCAGAATATGATTGAATAACTTCTCTGCTGTAGCTGTAGGCAGGTTTTCAGCAAGATTTATAAGTAGTTTCGGATTTTTCTTACAATTTTCAACTAATTCACTAAACTTTGAAATTATATCTATTTCTGGGTCTAAAAACTCTTGTGCCGCATTTAAAACGTGCTCATCTTGATTTTCTTGTGTTTTTGGTTTATCTTCGACTTCAGGTGAGTCGTTTACAATTATTGTATCAATAGTTTTGTTGATTAAATCCAAGTTCTGAGGTCCGAACCTTTGAAACCATTTATTGGACTCGTCCGGAGGGCTGGCTGCATTTAAACAGCTCCGTAAAAGCGCCTCAGATTCAGGCGCGAATGTCCATATATAAGACATCGTTGTTCAGTTTACAGTAAATTATTTTTTGATATTTAATCAAATAATGACGATTTTATTTCAAACAGCTGAACGAAATGAACGACCAAAATCAAAACAAAGTAAATGTCAATGTCAAAACTACAGTTGGACGCATTAAAAGCTTAGTCGATCGATTATGATAGTTGATATAACGCATTCCTATCATAATCGATGAACTGTTAATATTTTGTTTTGAAAACATGGTAATATTTATATCACACAATGGATTTTCCTAAAACTTTAACTACAGTTTTTGCTTATAATATCTGTTAGAAGAATGATAAAGGCATTCTAAGTAACAAAAGATTACAATATAAACAATAATTCTGTTACCATGAAGGTTGACAATACTTGCAAAATCTATCTACAATTTACAAAAATAGGTCAATAAAACCAATAAATGCTTTGCTAATAACACATTTTAATTTTATGATCTCCGCAGAACCAAACACGATGAAATAAAATAATTACAATTGCTTGTAATCCTTTAACAATGCATTGTTTACATTCCAAGGAAGGGAAAATATATTACAATGGCATAAAAATTCTTCTTGGAAAGATTACCGACCTTCGGTCTAAGAAGAATTAAACAATTGTACAGGATTATAGAATGTAATATCAGAGTGAACCATATTACAGTGAGGGAAAGAGACAGTATTCTGTCCTGTGTACACCATGTTTTTTAAACGCGCTGTCGAAACGCGTTTTATGGACGCGCGTCGACGGGGCGCTTTAACCCTTCGCCTACATAGCATCTTACTTGCGTGTGTATCGCGTCTATAAAGCTAAAGACGCGTGTCAACGTCGCTTTTAAATAACATGGCGTGCACAGGTCCATATTTTCATTGCATAGCCATATCCCTTCTCTAACACTGGTGTCTAGATCACTTAAATTTATCACAATACAGTAGTTATTGATTATATTATACATTAAAAAAAAACTTATCCTAATTACAAACTAAACACAAAGATATGAGCATATTATATCACGTTCATATTAATGATAAATCGATTGCAATAAATGCTTTTACACTATATTCTAATTGCACATTGGACAATATCAATTTAATCCATATTTTATTAGTAAAACAGTCACAAAAATTAAAAAAATTGCAACTGACAGCTTACTAAGTTCATTCACTTTTAAGATATTTAAGTAGTTAAAAATTAAAACATAATTCTATATTTGAAAACTTTCACTCGGTCTTGGTATAACAATTCGGGGTCCATCTTGAAAATTGACCTGCAAAGCAATGATATCTAATACAAATTTCTCTAAAGCAGCCAAACACGGCGTTTTAAAATAAGTGCAATGATTCTCAGTCAATCGTTTCAAAACTTTAATTCTCACACTGAAACCTGATAATGTTTTTATGAAACAAAGTAATAATCTCCCGTAGTTTATGTTATATGAACAAATAAGGCTATACATTTCCAAGTTATTCAACATATACTGGAAAATCTGATCATTTTTCACACATTTTTTATACATCAAGTATAAGACAGGGAGGTTACGGCTGAAATCTTCAGGCGACAGTTGAATTTCAGTCAACAATTTCATTAAATTTGTACAATCGTTCTGATTTAGAGACTCGACATAATCAATTAATATGTTATTCCGTAAATGTGCGTCTTTTATCATTATTTTAAAAGTGTTCCTAAAGTATACAGGATATGCTTTGCTGGCTTTTATCAACAGATGCAGAGAGGCCCATGAGTACTTCTTCTTAAAATAAGCCACGAAGAAGAATTGATAAAACAGTTCAACAAACTTTATATCGACGTTTTTCTTTGTGAAGATTCTGTCGCAGAGTATATCAACAGTTTTCGGGGTCAAGTTGAAAGCCATTCTTGGGATGAGTACCTGAGTTGTTATAGATTCTTGCTCTATATAGCTGTAGCAGCTAAGAGGGTCCTTTTCAATGATGTCAAAGAGACTTCTTTCCAAATCTTGTGGTGTAGATAATACGAGTTCACCCGGACAGACGAGTCGCTGTTCCATTTGACGTCTATTGTAGTAGACATCTTCACTTTTTAAATAGTTTAAATTGATGAATCGATGGCCTATTCTGACTAGCCAGTCGTCTCTAGGCGCTATCGTTTCGATACAACAGTATTTTGAAGCGTCGTGTGAAACGTTCATTTTTGTGTTTGTTAAAATTCACTTCACAACCCGGAACAACAAACAAATATTTTGTTCGAATAATTTGTACTTGTTTTTCTATTAATAACACTATAGTCAGGAGTTTAGCACAGATTTAACCTTCCGCAGTGGAGTTTAGATATATACTAAATAAATATTTCGTAGCTCCTCCACTTATTTATATATTTCAAGTAAGCCTACATAAGCACCTATTGTTTTAAAAATCTAATTGTTCACTCGTTGTAATTTTAAAATGACACCATTTAGGGATTAGCGACAGGATTTAAGTTGAAAACGAAGACAAATTCGTCTAATTATTACAATAGGTAATTAAGAAGGTCTTTTGTCAATATTTTACTTAATTATTCTTCGCTAATCCGCGTCATTAGAGACTTTTTATGACTTAATCTTATTCCAAGTAGAATCCTGGCGGTGTTTTTGTTATTGAATGTTGTCTGCAGCTGTCATTTATTGTACCCTCTTTTAACAGACTTAGCAACACAAGCGTATATAAATAGCAATAGGAATATTGCTTATTATTTACATTTTTAAGTATATCATTTAAAAAATAAACATTTAAGTTTACCGTTAATTATCACTTTTTTTTAAACTTTAACTACCAGAAGTTTAGATGAAGAAGAAGTAGACTAAACAATATTAAAAAAAGGACAATAATATATTTCCACTAAAAGCATGCACAAGGACAAAATAATTTTGACAAAATTATGCACGAACTAATAAAATACTCACCAAGATTTGAAAACGACAGCTCCAATTAACCTGATATGGCATTTTGTTACGTGTGACCGCCATGATATGCTAAGGAGTTAAAGATGTTCAGAATGTTATACTATTCAGGGAGTTTGATTACATGTCGGAAAATTCTGACGATTGATAATAAGGAGTATTATCATTCCCCTGCCCTTTTTTATACCAGTTTATAATTATACGGGGTCGGTGCAGTATGACTTCATCCATTCCTTTCTATCTGACGTCATCTCACAAGTAGGACTGTACAGCCATATCGTGTTTTAAACAATCCATCCATGGTGTCCTTGGTCGTCCACTTCCTATTATTATATCTGTTCACGAATGTGCTCAATATCTACAACAGGAGGTATATTACACCTCCTGAGAATAAAATTGTTCTAGGCAGTTATTTTTTGGTCATTTAAATACAATGATATGTTTTACTTCACTCCGCCTCCAGTTAAACATCGAAGTTTCTTGGTGCATCTTATTAGACTAAAAGCCATCACAATCTATCTAATACATTCCACCAACAGTGCATTGTAATCGATAGATTATGATAGATGGGACAGCACTACACCATTCAACGAATGAACGAAACTCGTCAATCATTCACTTCATTTGTTATTTTTCATTCATTTTCTTATGGATCTGTCTGTTAGTTTGATATTGTTTACATCGACGGAGAGTCGTGCTTTAAATATATCAGAAATCAATAATATTATTACGTGTTTATTACTTTATTGTTATTTTAAATACATGTAGAAGAATACAGAAGACATCGGTGAGTATTTTAATACGTTAAAGAGAATACATTTACCTATAATTTAATTCTAAATGTATTGTCGTATAATTTTATTTGTATATATATTTATTTATACAGGTTGTGTTCTATCGATATTATTTAAAATTGTTATCAATTAACAGTTTAGTTTATATGTTTTCCTTATGCAAACTGTGTAATGCGATAGTTATTAATTTTAGAATTGTGTGTTCGTCGCAACAGGAAATTTGCGATTACATATTGAAACTATAAATTCGTCTTTATGTATGTTTTTTTACATCTGGGTTGAGGAGATCAGATAGGCAGTCGCTCCTTGTAAAACACTAGTACTTAGCTGAATCCGGTTAGACTGGAAGCCGACCCCAACATAGTTGGGAAAAGGCTCGGGAGATGATGTATAAGTATTTTTTTTTTTACTTCAGAGTATAGTTGCCTACGATAGCTAACTGCAAACTGCCAATTTAAAAATGAATCCCGCGAATCGCAAGATGTGATCATAATCACACTACTCACAAATGTAGAAGGTCTAACAAAACTAGTGCACAATATTTTTACAGGTCATCTAGTACATGCTAAGGATCTTGTTTACCACAAAAAAGTCATGAAAACAATAACATATTTTATTAAATTTATCATCACATTCGCTAAATTGTAATTGTGTTCTTACGCATAACGCCGGTTTCTATGAACGCGCTCGATCGTTGACCCCTAGGTCATTCAAATTGTTTTTTGAAGTATTCATGATCCTTAGTAGCAATCACCTACTTCCACACTCCGGACTGCTTTTTTGCAAGTTTCTTAAAATTCACAGAGCGATTTTGACCCGTCCGGGAATCGAACTCCGAGTCCCCGTGGACAGCAGTCGCGCTATGCGACTACGGGACAAACGAGGCATCGGAAAAGCATTATTAGTACAGACGCCAGCATATCAACCTACCTAATTCTGTCAAATTTTGCCAATCGAATATTAACCTTCCGTTATTGTGATAAGATTGATAATCTATTAAAGGAATTTGACTGATTATACTAGCCTGTAAAAAACGGCTTATATTTCGTCAAAAGACGATCGTATGAAAGGTTTTTTTGTTTTATTCAGTTGTATTATATCTAGGTACAGTTTGTAAATTTCCGATTTGAGAACTAAGTATTTTGTAAACAACGGTTATCAGCTAACTCGCTGGTTATACATACATCATCTGTCTAGCCTTTTCCCAAGCTATGTTGGGGTCGGCTTCCAGTCTAACTGGATTAGCTGAGTACCAGTGTTTTACAAGGAGCGACTGCCTGTCTGATCTCCTCAACCCAGTACCCATTGGTAAGAATGACGTCAGACTTACTGGCTTCTGACTACCCGTAACGACTGCCAAGGATGTTCAATGACAGCCGAGACCTACAGTTTAACGTGCCATCCGAAACACAGTCATTGGTGTCCAAGATATACTTAGAAAGTACATACAAACTTAAAAAAGTTGCATTGGTACTTGCCTGATCTGGAATCGAACCTACGCCCTCATAATTGAGAGGTTGGCTCTTCACTCACTAGGCCTCTACGACTTTTATTAAATGCGTTAAAGGAGTGTTTATACTTTTATACATAACAAGCAATAGGGAATATGCATGTAATTTTTTTATTCACTAAATTTTAGCTTTTAGCTGTAATAAATAAATATGAAAGAATTTTTAAAATACAATTTATCGACAAGAAGTTATAAAGCTTCAAAACTGCTAATAAGAAAGAGAAGTCCGAGTGTAAAATTTACGTCACAACTACACACGCCCGTAAGGCTGTCATTGAATATAGCGTTTTGGTGAGAGGGACAGGTATACTTGTTTAAAATTGTTATATCTCGTTTGTTTTTCTACTGATTTCGATAGTTTTTCCACAGTTAGTATTCTATTTTTGTATATTTATTGATAAACTGGTTAGATTGCAAATATTTTTTCATGCATATTCCCTATTCCTTCCGCGTGCCCGGGATAGGGGTCTGGACCTCCAAGTAAGTAAAGTAATACAAGCGGACAGGCTAAATACATAAAGTCTTTCTAGGCAAGGTTCTAGGATTTAACCTAACTAGGTAAGCCACAGTTAGTCGGCACACATTTTTTCTTTAAACATTCCTTTACTCTGCGCGTGCGCTTTATAAATTGTTCATAAGTTATACTTGGTACGTTGAACTAGTTTTAAACCCGGCTTCGTGTAATGTGGAGATCGCGGGTTCGATTCCTGTATAAGTCAAACATTTGTGTGCATGACCATGGATGCATGCATGGGTGTTTGACTGGAAGCCGACCATAACATATCTTGGGAAAAGACAAAATAGCAGCTTAACCTTACAAAAATTTATCTCTGACTAGCTTCCTCGTTTCATCCGCGTCCCGTAAGAACAACTCCGCGCACCCGGATAAAAAGTAGCTTATAGCTTTCCTCGATAAATGGGCTAGGTAACACTGAAAGAATTTTTCAAATCGAACCAGTAGTCCCTGCGATTAGCGCGTTCAACCAAACAAACTCTTCTGCTTTATAATATTAGTATAGATTGCCTCTTTGGTCTAGTAGTCGCAAGGCGCGACTGCTGTGCACGGGGTCTCGGGTTCGATTCCCGGGTCGGGCCGAAATCGCTTTGTGGGTTTTGAGAAACTTTCATGAAGCAGCCTGGAGTCTGGAAGTTGGTGATTCATTGACCCGTCTATCGGAGAGCACGTAAATGTCGGTCCTGTGCCTGATCTCTCTCCGGTCGTGTCGGATTGCCGTCCCATCGGACTATGAGAGTGAGGGAATAGAGAGTGCACCTGTGTCTGCGCGAATGCTTGTGCACTATAATATGTCCTCGCAGCTAGCTGATCTCCATAAAAGAGGACGGCCGCCGTAGCCTGGACACCATCATAGATTGCTACTATGCAACAAATCACTTAAGTAGCTACTTAAGTGTCGATAATGCAGTTTGTAAGTAAGTGCAGTTTATGCAATAATGAATAGATTACTGATAACGCTTATCGGATTAGCTGAAGTGTTTTTCGACCTACATTGTAGTTGCGACATTGAAATTCTTATCGTGTATACACCAGTGATGACATCCAGGCCGATTGTCGGCTACGGCTGCCTTTCTCTTTTTTATGGAGATCAGCCAGCTGCGCAGGACATATTATAGTGCACAAGCAGTCACGCAGATACAGGTGCACTCTCTATTCCCTCACTCTCATAGTCCGATGGGCCGGCAATCCGACACGACCGGAGAGAGATCAGGCGCAGGACCGACGTTTACGTGCTCTCCGATGCACGGGTGTATCAATCACCGACTTTCATGCAGACTCCAGGCTGCTTTATGAAAGTTTGTCAAAACTCACAAAGCAATTTCGGACAAACCCGGGAATCGAACCCGAGACCCCGTGCATAGCAGTCGCGCCTTGCGACTACTAAACTACCGATTTAGTAGGCTGCACCAGTAAGCTCAGCATGACCACCGTAGAAACAAGTTTTGTTACCGCATAATGGACATAATGACAGATTAAAGAAAGATTTCTATTGACGCGTAGAAAAGAAATGTTTCTTTTCTTCGTCCGCAATAAGTCTAGAACACCGAGCATGCCGATTTTAAAAAACTTGACGTGTATACAAAATTTCAGCTCAATCGGTTGAAGATATCTACTTCAAAATTGAGTTCAAAGAATCCAATAGAATCAAGCAACCAAAAAAGAATCAAGCACAAATTGTTGTTAACCAATTTAACTTTTCTCATCCGCGGGACAATAATAGCTCTTATTTCAATGCCGATACGAATCTTCCATGCAGTAAATTCCCTAGAACAGGTTAATTACATTAAAAATCAGTTGGGGTGTCTGAGGTTTTGCGCATTTAACGTTGCACGTTGTATGTATGTAATGTTTATATTTTTCATCTCAATATAATACGGCGTCACAATTCTTTTCTGTGTCTTCGGAAATGTATTGTTCGCTTTTGTCAACATAAAAATATAACCGATGATCTAAGCGAGATTAGTAGTGAATTCAATTTTCTTGTATTTTGGCCTGTCTCGTTGGTGTTGTTACTAGACTCTAGTAGTCGCATGGCGTAGTGGTGGCCTAGTGGTTAAAGAGCCAACCTCTCAAGTATGAGTGCATTCGTTCCATTCCAGGTCAGGCAAGTACCAATGCAACTTTTCCAAGTTTTTATGTACTTTCTAAGTATATCTCGGATACCAATGACTGTGTTTCGGATGGCATGTTAAACTGTAGGTCCCGGCTGTCATTGAACATCCTTGGCTATCGTTACGGGTAGTCAGAAGCCAGTAAGTCTGACGCCAGTCTAACCAAGGGTTATTGGGTTGCACGGGTAACTGGGTTGAGGAGGCCAGATAGGCAGTCGCTCCTTGTAAAACATTGGTACTCAGCTGAATCCGGTTAGATTGGAAGCCGACCCCAACATAGTTGAGAAAAGGCTCGGGAGGTAGATAGATGCTTATATCCTTAATGGTTTGGTTTATCTTTTAAAGTAATTAGCTATAATTACCAAAACAATTAAAATGTTCTTCAAATTCCAGTATGGTCGTTATGATAAAGAGATAAGAAACTCACAGCGTCAAGCTAAGAATTCATCCATAAATACCTACAATATAGTAGTGAGTTCGGAATTTATTGATTGAAACTGACAGTCCACGGGCCAACCGCGCCAAGCGTTGCTTAACCTTATGATCGATCGACCCGTGCGGCTGTTTCTTAGCTACGAGCTTTGTGTATATCAGAGAATGTCATTATCTGAGAGCAATGACCATTTGCAAGTTTATTGACTGGAGTAGCAAAAAATTTGTGGTAAACATGATCCTTAGCATGTACTAGATGACCTGCGCTAGAGCAGTCGACAGCTCTCCAACCCCGGTCGTCCGTTTGTCTGTCAAACTGTGGTGAAAATTAAATGCTCGAGCGATTGGTAACGACAGCTCGAGCAGTCAACAACCGACTGCTTGAGCATTCCGTATGCGGCCGGCCTAACTCTTTTCTCTGCGGAAGTCGGTTAAAAACTAGTTCATTTCTTCTCAGGTCATTGGCTAATTGGTTCAGTCTAGATTTATTTTAATCATAGCCTAGGAAGTCAGTCTAGGGTGACGGTTATGTGTGAATGCATGTAAGGTAGGTTTACCTTGTGGTGTCGCTCGCGTATTATATATATAGCATCAGCCTTTTTATCGTCCCACTGCTGGGCACAGGCCTCCTCTCACACAGAGAAGGATTGAGCGTTAATCACCACGCTTGCTCAATGCGGGTTGGTGATTTCAAACTTTATAGTCCAGGTTTCCTCGAGGTGTTTTCCTTCACCTTTAATCAGTCATTGGTGTCCAAGATACACTTAGAAAGTACGTATAACCAGGCAGACCCTGGCCCGAGGAGCCCCTTATCCGGTGTTGCTGACATCTCTTTGAGGAGCGCGTGGAACAGAACGCGCCGCCGACACGGGCTGTCGTCCTTAGACGTGCGGACGGTGAGCTATCCAAACTCACCGCCCACAGTCCCGCGCCTACGGTGGTTGAAAGTCATTATCATCCATCCCTCTCTCTCCCAAGAATTTTGAGTACCATAGTCATCTGAAATATTCAGTATTTACATTATTTTCTTTCTCTTTCAGGTAAAAATGCAGACATTATTTCTGCTGCTATGTGCAGTGTGCAGTGTGTATCCACTACCTGTGGACGACGAGACACTGCCTACTGCTGATAAATGTGGTTATGATGTAAGTACTTCAGTCCTCATTTGGCTAGCCTTTTCCCAAGCTGTGTTGGGGCTTGGCGTCGTCTAACAGGGTCTAGCTGAGTACCAGTGTGCCACGTGGAGCGACTGTCTAAATGACCTCCTCAACCCAGTTAGTTACACGGGAAACATGATGCCCCTTGGCAAAACTGATTGACAGACTTTCTGGCTTCTGACCAAGTTCCACAATCCGTTATTGTTTATGAAAGTCTTTTAAACCCTCAAAGCGATTTCGGCCGGACCCGGGAATCGAACCTGAGACCCCGTGCACAGCAGTCGTGCTATGCGACCACTAGACCAATGAGGGAATCTTCAGCATTCTTTAGCCTGTGAGATATATAGAGTGTAACAAAACTAGTGCACCATATTTTTACAGGTCATCTAGTACATGCTAAGGATCATGTTTACCACAAAAAAGTTGAATGACCTAGGGGTCAACGATCGAGCGCCTTCATAAAGACCGGCGTTATACGTACAATTTGGCGACTTGTATGATAAATTTAATTAAATATGTTATTGTTTTCATGACTTTTTTTGTGGTACATGATCCTTAGCATGTACTAGATGACCTGTAAAAGTATGGTGCTCTAGTTTTGTTAGACCTTATATTTAAAATATGGTTATTTGTGTTTAGTAAAACTAAGTTCTGTTTCAAGAGATGATTGTTACAATATCATAGTTACGAGTAACTAACTATAGTTAAAATTATCTCCAGTACAGAGTTCAAGAGTTATCTCTAACAGTTATTTACATACAATTTAGTTATGTATAACAATTTAACTTGATAATATTTATCCAAATCAAATCTATACTTTTATTTTAAAGATGCAGTTTGTTTGTTCATCATCAGCTTTATTTACCGTCCCACTGCTGCACACAAATGTTTGACTTATGCGGGAACCGAACCCGGGAACTCTGGAGGGGCTTGTGTTATGAGTGCCAACACCACTGATAAACTACATAAATGTACTTTACACATATATATTTATAAACACACTAGCTGTCCCCAGCGGTTTCACCCGCATCTTTGGTTACTGCTCCGCTCCCGTGTGTCTTAGCATGATGTTATATAGCCTATAGCCTTCTTCGATAAATGGGCTATCTAACACTGAAAGATTTTTTCAAATCGAACCAGTAGTTTCGGAGATTAGCGCGTTCAAACAAAAAAACAAACAAACTCTTCAGCTTTATAATATTAGTATAGATATTATAACACCCAGAGCACAGCCAACAAGCATGCTCATCACACAAATGTCGACAGTACCGGGACCCTCAGCTCGGCAGTCCGGCGTGGTTACCATTGCGCCAACGGGGTCGTGTTGATGATGAAGTGATTTTAAAAGCATTTTTTTAACTTGCCGTGTATGTATGTTACGGTGGATTCTTTGAACTCAATTTTGAAGTAGATATCTTCAACCGATTGAGCTGAAATTTTGTATACACGTTCAGTTTGGATGACAATGCAAGATATGTTATATGACGTCATTCTAAATCCAATATGGCGGGCCACACAAGATGTCAGAGTTGTTATTTTTTCTGAATTTCAACAATATGGGTATCAAATTAAAGCACTTATTTAGAGTGATTAAAAAAAAAATTTGACGTTATTCTAAATCCAATATGGCGGACCCTGGCGGACCATAAAAGCTTTTGAAAATAAGTTTTTTTTTAAATTTATATTTATACAATTTTCTGTTTCATTTTCAGAGCTGCCACTCTACGTCTCCCGGAGTTCTCAACGTCCATATTGTTCCTCACACTCACGATGATGTTGGCTGGTTGAAGACAGTAGACCAGTATTATTATGGAAGTATGTCATCATCTGCCTAGCCTTTTTCCCAAGCTATGTTGGGGTCGGCTTCCGGTCTCAACTGGATGCAGCTGAGTACCAGTGTGTTATATGGAGCGACTGCCTGTCTGATCTCCTCAAACCAGTTTACCTAGGCTTAGCATGGCAACCGTAGAAACAAGTTTTGTCTACCGGAGAATGGACATAATGATAGATAAGTGACAGATTGACGTAAGATTTCTTTTGACATTTTTTGAAGAAATTTTTGTTTTCTTCGATTGACATAAGGCTACAAGTGATTATATGCGAGTTGACAGGTCGCGCCATGTTCGGGCAGAAGACATGTTGACATTGATAGAAAGAGCTTCGTCTTTTCTTGACAGAATAGATATAGAATTGCCATGCTAAGCCTGCTGGGCAACACGCTACGTCTTAGTAAGACTGGTTGTTAGTCTTCCTGGCTTCTGACTACCCGTAACGACTGCCAAAGATGTACAAATGACAGCCGGGACACAAAAATTTAGCGTGGCTTCTGAAATACGGGGGGACTCGTCATGACAAGATGGACACCCGATACGCAAACAAAATATATTGATTGCTTTTTTTTTCAGGTAAAAATAATATTCAGAAGGCTGGAGTTCAGTATATTCTAGATTCTGTTGTCAAAGAATTATGGGAAGACCCAAAAAGAAGGTAAGTTTTATAAAGGTTAACCTTTTGACCGCCACGTCAAAAAATTAAAGACGTGCCCTGAACGCCAAGCTAAGAATTCATCCACAAATACCTTCAATAAAGTGTGTAACAAAACTAGAGCACCATATTTTTATAGGTCATCTAGAACATGCTAAGGATCATAAAAAGTCATGAAAACAACAACATATTTTATTAAATTTATTATCACAGTCGCCAAATTGTACGCATGACGCCGGTCTCTATGAAGGCGCTCGATCATGATTGACCCCTAGGTCATTCAACTTTTTTTCGTAGTAATCATGATCCTTAGCATGTACTAGATGACTTGTAAAAATATGGTGCACTAGTTTTGTTACACCCTATATAGTAGTGAGTGCGGAATTATATCGATTGAAACTGACTATTCATTTTGAACTTTAAAAGTTTGTCATGTAGTCGTGACCGTGGCGTGCTGGGTACTTTTTGGCTTGTCATCTACATATAGACATACCGAGTTTCATCATTAGGTATCTAACAAACAGGCTAACATTTTTGGTCAAAGTGGTAATTTTTTGAAATCTTCTGTTCCAGGTTCATTTATGTAGAGACAGCGTTCTTCTGGAAGTGGTGGGTTCGTCAGTCCGCCAATGTGCAGCGCAAGGTTCGCACCCTGGTCAGCCAAGGTCGGCTGCAGATGGTGGGGGGCGCCTGGAGTATGAACGACGAGGCAGCCTCGCACTATCAGAGCACTATTGACCAATTTACTTGGGGACTTAGGTGAGACACAGGATTTTGAGACTTCGACATATGGACACTTCGACACTTGGACACTAAGATACTTCGAGCTTCAGTCACTTGGGTACTGCGACACTTGGACACATGGACACTTCGACACTGACACTGCGACACTCCAACACATGGACACTTCGACACTGTGACACTGCGACACTTGGACACTGCGACACTTGGACACCTTGACACTTTGACACTGACACTGCGACACTTGGACACCTTGACACTCGGACACTGACACTGCGACACTTGGACACTGCGACACTCCAACACATGGACACTTCTACACTGTGACACTGCGACACTTGGACACTGCGACACTTGGACATCTTGACACTTTGACACTGACACTGCGACACTCTGACACTGACACTCCGACACTGACACTGCGACACTGACACTTGGACACTGACACTGCGACACTTGGACACCTTGACACTTGGACACTGACACTGCGACACTTGGACACTGCGACACTCCAACACATGGACACTTCGACACTGTGACACTGCGACACTTGGACACTGCGACACTTGGACATCTTGACACTTTGACACTGACACTGCGACACTCTGACACTGACACTCCGACACTGACACTGCGACACTGACACTTGGACACTGACACTGCGACACTCTGACACTGACACTGCGACACTTGGACACTGACACTGCGACACTCCGACACTGACACTGCGACACTGCGACACTTGGTCACTGCGACACTTGGACACTGCGACACTTGGACACTGACACTGCGACACTTGGACACTGACACTGCGACACTCCGACACTGACACTGCGACACTGCGACACTTGGTCACTGCGACACTTGGACACTGCGACACTTGGACACTGACACTGCGACACTTGGACACTGACACTGCGACACTCCGACACTGACACTCCGACACTGACACTGCGACACTGACACTTGGACACTGACACTGCGACACTCTGACACTGACACTGCGACACTTGGACACTGACACTGCGACACTGACACTGCGACACTCTGACACTTGGACACTGACACTGGGACACTTGGACACTGCGACACTCCAACACATGGACACTTCGACACTGTGACACTGCGACACTTGGACACTGCGACACTTGGACACCTTGACACTTTGACACTGACACTGCGACACTTGGACACTGCGACACTCCAACACATGGACACTTCGACACTGACACTGCGACACTTGGACACTGCGACACTTGGACACCTTGACACTTTGACACTGACACTGCGACACTTGGACACCTTGACACTTGGACACTGACACTGCGACACTTGGACACTTGGACACTGACACTGCGACACTCCATCACATGGACACTGACACTGCGACACTCTGACACTGACACTGCTACACTTGGACACTGACACTGCGACACTTGGACACTGACACTTGGACACTGACACTTGGACACTGACTCTTGGACACTGACACTGCGACACTCCGACACTGCGACATTCCGACACTCCGACAGTTGGACACTGCGACACTTGGACACTGACACTGCGACACTCTGACACTGACACTGCGACACTTGGACACTGACACTGCGACACTGACACTTGGACACTGACACTGCGACACTTGGACACTGACACTGCGACACTGACACTTGGACACTGACACTGCGACACTTGGACACTGACACTGCGACACTCTGACACTTGGACACTGACACTGCGACACTTGGACACTGCGACACTCCAACACATGGACACTTCGACACTGTGACACTGCGACACTTGGACACCTTGACACTTTGACACTGACACTGCGACACTTGGACACTGCGACACTCCAACACATGGACACTTCGACACTGTGACACTGCGACACTTGGACACTGCGACACTTGGACACCTTGACACTTTGACACTGACACTGCGACACTTGGACACCTTGACACTTGGACACTGACACTGCGACACTTGGACACTTGGACACTGACACTGCGACACTCCATCACATGGACACTGACACTGCGACACTCTGACACTGACACTGCTACACTTGGACACTGACACTGCGACACTTGGACACTGACACTTGGACACTGACACTTGGACACTGACTCTTGGACACTGACACTGCGACACTCCGACACTGCGACATTCCGACACTCCGACAGTTGGACACTGCGACACTTGGATACTGACACTGCGACACTCTGACACTGACACTGCGACACTTGGACACTGACACTGCGACACTGACACTTGGACACTGACACTGCGACACTTGGACACTGACACTGCGACACTGACACTGCGACACTCTGACACTTGGACACTGACACTGCGACACTTGGACACTGCGACACTCCAACACATGGACACTTCGACACTGTGACACTGCGACACTTGGACACCTTGACACTTTGACACTGACACTGCGACACTTGGACACTGCGACACTCCAACACATGGACACTTCGACACTGTGACACTGCGACACTTGGACACTGCGACACTTGGACACCTTGACACTTTGACACTGACACTGCGACACTTGGACACCTTGACACTTGGACACTGACACTGCGACACTTGGACACTTGGACACTGACACTGCGACACTCCATCACATGGACACTGACACTGCGACACTCTGACACTGACACTGCTACACTTGGACACTGACACTGCGACACTTGGACACTGACACTTGGACACTGACACTTGGACACTGACTCTTGGACACTGACACTGCGACACTCCGACACTGCGACATTCCGACACTCCGACAGTTGGACACTGCGACACTTGGACACTGACACTGCGACACTTGGACACTGACACTGCGACACTCTGACACTGACACTGCGACACTTGGACACTGACACTGCGACACTCTGACACTGACACTTGGACACTGACACTGCGACACTTGGACACTGCGACACTCCAACACATGGACACTTCGACACTGTGACACTGCGACACTTGGACACTGCGACACTGCGACACTTGGACACTGACACTGCGACACTCTGACACTGACACTGCGACACTTGGACACTGACACTGCGACACTTGGACACTGACACTGCGACACTCTGACACTGACACTGCGACACTGACACTGCGACACTCCGACACTGACACTGCGACACTCTGACACTGCGACACTCTGACACTGACACTGCGACACTCTGACACTGACACTGCGACACTCTGACACTGACACTGCGACACTCTGACACTGCGACACTCTGACACTGACACTGCGACACTCTGACACTGACACTGCGACACTTGGACACTGACACTGCGACACTCTGACACTGACACTGCGACACTGACACTTGGACACTGACACTGCGACACTCTGACACTTGGACACTGACACTGCGACACTTGGACACTGCGACACTCCGACACTCCGACAGTTGGACACTGCGACACTTGGACACTGACACTGCGACATTCCGACATTGCGACACTTGGACACTGACACTTGGACACTGACTCTTGGACACTGACACTGCGACACTCCGACACTGCGACATTCCGACACTCCGACAGTTGGACACTGCGACACTTGGACACTGACACTGCGACACTCTGACACTGACACTGCGACACTTGGACACTGACACTGCGACACTGACACTTGGACACTGACACTGCGACACTTGGACACTGACACTGCGACACTGACACTGCGACACTCTGACACTTGGACACTGACACTGCGACACTTGGACACTGCGACACTCCAACACATGGACACTTCGACACTGTGACACTGCGACACTTGGACACCTTGACACTTTGACACTGACACTGCGACACTTGGACACTGCGACACTCCAACACATGGACACTTCGACACTGTGACACTGCGACACTTGGACACTGCGACACTTGGACACCTTGACACTTTGACACTGACACTGCGACACTTGGACACCTTGACACTTGGACACTGACACTACGACACTTGGACACTTGGACACTGACACTGCGACACTCCATCACATGGACACTGACACTGCGACACTTGGACACTGACACTGCGACACTTGGACACTGACACTGCGACACTCTGACACTGACACTGCGACACTTGGACACTGACACTGCGACACTCTGACACTGACACTTGGACACTGACACTGCGACACTTGGACACTGCGACACTCCAACACATGGACACTTCGACACTGTGACACTGCGACACTTGGACACTGCGACACTGCGACACTTGGACACTGACACTGCGACACTCTGACACTGCGACACTCTGACACTGCGACACTCTGACACTGCGACACTGACACTGCGACAATTGGACACTGACACTGCGACACTCTGACACTGACACTGCGACACTCTGACACTGACACTGCGACACTTGGACACTGACACTGCGACACTTGGACACTGACACTGCGACACTCTGACACTGACACTGCGACACTGACACTGCGACACTCCGACACTGACACTGCGACACTCTGACACTGCGACACTCTGACACTGACACTGCGACACTCTGACACTGACACTGCGACACTTGGACACTGACACTGCGACACTCTGACACTGACACTGCGACACTCTGACACTGACACTGCGACACTTGGACACTGACACTGCGACACTCTGACACTGACACTGCGACACTGACACTGCGACACTCCGACACTGACACTGCGACACTCTGACACTGCGACACTCTGACACTGACACTGCGACACTCTGACACTGACACTGCGACACTCTGACACTGACACTGCGACACTCTGACACTGCGACACTCTGACACTGACACTGCGACACTCTGACACTGACACTGCGACACTTGGACACTGACACTGCGACAC
Organism: Heliothis peltigera; assembly: GCA_958496145.1. Taxonomy (NCBI): domain Eukaryota; kingdom Metazoa; phylum Arthropoda; class Insecta; order Lepidoptera; family Noctuidae; genus Heliothis; species Heliothis peltigera. The sequence goes on from OY292351.1 coordinate 4,613,225, forward strand.
TCTGACACTGACACTGCGACACTGACACTTGGACACTGACACTGCGACACTCTGACACTTGGACACTGACACTGCGACACTTGGACACTGCGACACTCCAACACATGGACACTTCGACACTGTGACACTGCGACACTTGGACACTGCGACACTTGGTCACTGCGACACTTTGACACTGACACTGCGACACTTGGACACCTTGACACTGACACTGACACTGCGACACTTGGACACCTTGACACTTGGACACTGACACTGCGACACTTGGACACCTTGACACTGACACTGACACTGCGACACTTGGACACCTTGACACTTGGACACTGACACTGCGACACTTGGACACTTGGACACTGACACTGCGACACTCCATCACATGGACACTGACACTGCGACACTCTGACACTGACACTGCTACACTTGGACACTGACACTGCGACACTCCGACACTGACACTGCGACACTGCGACACTTGGACACTGCGACACTGCGACACTTGGACACTGCGACACTTGGACACTGACACTGCGACACTCCGACACTGCGACACTTGGACACTGACACTTGGACACTGACACTTGGACACTGACTCTTGGACACTGACACTGCGACACTCCGACACTGCGACATTCCGACACTCCGACAGTTGGACACTGCGACACTTGGACACTGACACTGCGACATTCCGACATTGCGACACTTGGACACTGACACTGCGAAACTGGGACACTTGGACACTGCGACACTTCGACACTGACACTGCCACACTTGGACACTGCGACACTGCGACACTTGGACACTGCGACACTGCGACACTTGGACACTGCGACACTTGGACACTGAGACACTTGGACACTGAGACACTTGGACACTTCGACACTGCGACACTGCGACACTTGGACACTGAGACACTTGGACACTGAGACACTTGGACACTGAGACACTTGGACACTTCGACACTGCGACACTGCGACACTGCGACACTTGGACACTTCGACTCAAATGCCCTAAGACACTCAGACACTCGGACACAACAATGTAGACACTTATACACGGGCACATCGACACTTGGTAACTACGACACTTCGTCATTTCGAAATTAAAATACTCGGAAATTTAGACACTTCGAGATTCAGACACTTGGACACGAAGACACTTATACACTAAGACAATGCTTGATTATTTTTCCAGAAAATTGAACCAAACTTTTGGCCACTGTGGAAGACCGCGTGTAGGTTGGCAAATAGACCCGTTTGGACACTCTCGGGAATTCGCCTCTCTTCTCGCTATGATGGGCTATGATGGCCTCTTTCTCGGCAGGATAGACTATCAGGACAAGAGGAATAGGCTGCTTAATAAGAACATGGAGATGATTTGGCGAGGCGATGACGTATTAGGTAAGGTTATGGTGATACTGTATTTTAAAAAAATATTTTTTTTGGTGTTAAATTAGTCTATATGTATTTAACGACCAGTTTAAGAAATTAATAAGACACTGTCATTACATACTTTTGTAGGTTAGGAAGTTTAAAATGATTTATATGAACATGTATAGAGTGGTGATTAGTCAATCGGCGATTAAGGAATCGGTGATTCGTTATCAGTCCGCAAAAGTCAAACATTTGTGTGCATCAACATGGATGTGTGACTTAGTCTGTGTGTTCATATGTATAATATGTATTTACAAAAGAAAAGTATATAAGTACGTTTATCAGTTGTCTAGTGCCCACAGTACGAGCTCTGCTTAGTTTGGGACTAGATGACGTTGTGTGAATGTGTGACGAATATTACATGTATTATATTCTTACGTTTCGTTTTACCGGTTGCTGATAAGTTCCAGATAGTTTATCTGGCAGATAATTTCATACAAATTCGGTTCCAATTTTTTAATTTATCTGGTAGATAGTGGCTATCCGTAACCTGTGAAACTGGCCCTTAATATGGTTTTTGTAATTTTTTTTTCTTATTTTCAGGTAAATCGTCCGATATATTCACGGGTGTGTTACACAACACATACTCTCCGCCTCCCGGGTTCTGTTTTGATGTACTATGTGCGGACGAACCGATCATCGACGATCCGAATTCGCCTATGTATAATGTTGAGTCTAAGGTGAGTTTCTTTGTTTGACTTGATTTTACTAGCGATGTAAAAATTTAGGGCAGGCAATTTGAAGGGCGAACCTTTAAGCCTGTTATCTGATATAGCATCTCCCGAGCCTTTTCCCAACTATGTTGGGGTCGGCTTCCAGTCTAACCGGATTTAGCTGAGTACCAGTGTTTTACAAGGAGCGACTGCATATCTGACCTCCTCAACCCAGTTACCCCTTGGTTAGACTGGCGTCAGACTTACTGGCTTCTGACTACCCGTAACGACTGCCAAAGATGTTTAATGACAGCCGGGACCTACAGTCATTGGTGTCCAATATATACTCAGAAAGTACATACAAACTTAGAAAAGTTGCATTGGTTACTACACTTACCTGACCTGGAATCGCTTTTAAATTTAAATGCTTATCCACTAGGCCACCACGACGTTGTATTACTTCTTTTAACCCTTATAGGTAGATACATTCCTGTCATTATGTCGCAATATATCGGAGAAATACATATCTAACAATATACTGATTACTATGGGTGATGATTTTAATTATCAAGACGCGGCAATGTGGTTTATGAATTTAGACAAATTGATCGAGTAAGTTGGCATGTTTTGTCTTTGTTGTAATCACCACGTGACTATCACCAGATGACTAATCACCAGATTGATTTAGGCCCACTGCTTAAGGGCAATCTATCGTCAATGGACCAAAAATTGCATTCTAAGTTAAGAAAAAAAAAACTCAATTGAGGTCATAATAAATGATTAATGATATTTATTTTGCAAATAGGTTGAAATCAACACTTTTAGACGTCAACACATTTTTTTTTTCAAAACGAGATCAGGTCGGCATTTCCCAACTGACTACCTTGAGAAGAAACGCCGAAACAAACTCAAGGGTCGTAGTCTTTTTTAGAGTCCAGACATAAAAAGAAATTACCTACTACAGTATGGATGAGCAATGTAGGCTTGTGTCTGAAATGACATTTTGAGGAAAGTTTCATTAAGCATTGCCTTGCAAAATCTTAATTAAATAAGCTTTTTGGGTAGGTTAGGTTACTACTTTAACTACGTCTCTCTAACGCGGATTATCTTACCCGGTCACTGGGCTATGCACAGACGCCAGCACATCAAGCTCTTACAATCTGTCAAAGTCAAACCTTAGTACATTTTTAAATTTATCGCTGAAGTTTATGGTACAAAGTTGTTCGGGAAAAAATGACAGTTTCGGGTAGGTGAAGTTCTGGCGTCTGTAGATCAGATAGGCAGTCGCTTCATGTAGCACTGGTACTCAGCTGCATGTTGTTAGACTGGAAGCCAAACACAACATGGCTAGGGAAAAGGCTAAGCAAAAGATGATTTATTTGACAAATATGATTGATGTTGTAGATAGATACATTTTTGGAGATTTGTAAAAATATATCCAAAGGTTATAGATCAGATAATATACTGATAACAATGGGCGAAGATTTCCATTACCAAGACGCAGCCATGTGGTTCAAGAATCTAGACAAATTGATCCAGTAAGATGCATGCTTTTTTTCTTTATTATAATCACTGATTGACTTATCACCATATGACTATATAGGACTTAAAAGTAGATGTCAAATTTATTTGATTCGGTTTAATGACCAGATCTAGGGTCTACCTATATTATAAAGCTGAAGAGTTTGTTTGTTTGAACGCGCTAATCTCAGGAACTACTGGACCGACTTGAATATTTATTTTAGCGTTAAATAGACCCTTAATCGAGGAAGGCTTTATTCTGGGCGCACGGAGTAGTTCCCACCGGACGAGCGTAGACCGCTTGCGGAAGCTAGTAGTAGATATATTTATATGCCACTGTTCTCGTTAGGTAATAGCCTAGTGTCTATATTTTCATCCATTTGAAAGTGATATGCATGACTTTTACTTTACTAAAGAAGTTAAAAGTAACAATTGTATATGTCTACTTCTGCCTAGTTTTCGTGATTGACAAAATAAAAACTTCGAAAGGTCATTTGAGACATAATTAAGCTTACACTAGACAATATAGTATAACTTGGTCTGCACTTGACAGCTTTTTTTTAGTAGGAAGTCGAGAAGTAGAATGTCTAGGACCCCTGAGTTTGTTTTGGTGTTTCTTCTCAAGGTAGCCAGATAGGAAATACCGGTCTGATCCTATTTAAATAATATTGATGCGTCAAAATGTTCTGTTAAAGATATTGAATAAAAAAATGTTTTATTAAATAATAAAAATAAAGCTGATTGATTGGTTAGTCTTGTAGTCAATTGGTGATTAGTCAACTGGTGATTAATATATTTTTTTTACTTTTGCATGCTTTTAAAAGCTTAAAATGTTAACTTAACAAATACTCAATATTAATAATTTGGATTCATGCTAAGTTTTATGTATTGTTTTCAACAATTTGTCTAGATTCATATACCGAACGCAGTCATCTTCCGATTTAAAAAAGTTCTTAAAATTTATAGCATTTTTTTGTCACTATTATAATTTATCTGGTTTTAAGACATGATTTGTTGTTAACATTTCTAGATCTCAGTGTTCTTAGACGACGCGATAAAACAAGCCAAATATTATAGAACTAATAACGTTATATTTACTATGGGGGGTGATTTTACTTACCAAGATGCTGCTATGTGGTATACAAATCTAGATAAATTGATACAGTAAGTACTCATATACATACATAAGGACTAACAAAACTAGTGCACCATATTTTTACAGGTCATCTAGAACATGCTAAGGATCATGTTTACCACAAAAGAAGTTATGAAAACAACAACATAATTTTAATAAATTTATCAGCACAGTCGCCAAATTGTATGCATAACGCCGGTCTCTATGAACGCGGCCGATCGTTGACCCCTAGGTCATTTACTTTTTTGTGCGGTAAACATGATCTTTAGCATGTACTAGATGACGTGTAATAATATGGTGCACTAGTTTGGTTAGACTATATTTTTTAATGATATTGTCATCCTCCCTTCATTATCATCATCATCAGCCTTTTTATCGTCCCACACCTAAGCACAGGCCTCCTCTCACACACAGAATGATTGAGCGTTAATCACCACGCTTGCTAAATGCGGGTTGGTGATTTCAGACTTTATAGTCCAGGTTTCCTCGAGATGGTAGATTTTTTTTGGTCCAGATTCCTTCACCTTTAATCAGTCATTGATGCTTTGAAAGTACATATAACTTAGAAAAACTGCATTGGTACTTGCTTGACTTGGAATCGAACCCGCACACTCATACTTGAGAGGCTGGTGCTTTAACCTCTAGGCCACCACTTCCTTCCTTGTCCCAAATTTATTTACTGTTGGCGCAGCATGTATTCTTCTTCCACACTCTTCTATCTGCCGTCATCTCACAAGTTACATTCCTTCTAGCCATATCAACTTTCACACAATCCATCCATCGTTTCTTTGGTCGTCCCCTTCCTCTATATACATCCACATTTATGCTTGAAACCTACCTCACAACATGATCCTCATTCCTCTGCATTACATGCCCATACCATGCTAGCCGGTTTCCAAGTAGTTTGTCGGTTACCGGTGCCACTTTCAAACTTCCTCTTAGGCCCGCCGCTGATTGCTATTTTTTGTCACCGTGACTTATTGTTACTGTCACCTGCTGTCACCCACCATGCGCTCACTGAATCTGTTCTTGGGTAACAAATCGCGTTCATTTTTGTAATGGAATTCAACGAGGTTGCCGTGATTTGTGCTCTTGAAATACGTAGAAGAAAAATAAAACGGAAAAAACACTACCGGGTGCATTCTATATACACTGAAAGATTATTTAAAGGAAAATTCACCGGCCGAGTAACAAAAAGCCACCAGTGAGCGGACGAGTGACAGTCACGTCACTCCGGTGTTGCCTGCCGCTGCAACTATTTGTCATCGTATTATCACGTCACCGTAATGAGCGCACTCAATACAGTTTTCATTGCACTTGACTATGTGACAAAAAGTCATGGTGACAAAAAATTGAAAACTTAATGTGTATTTCAGGTATTCCAATTTAAAAGCCGCCAAAGATAATTTGAATATTACTCTGTTTTATTCTACTCCTACTTGTTATTTGAAAGCTATTAAGGACGCCAAGTAAGTATATAATTTTAGTATACACTAGCTGTCCCCAGTGGTTTCACCCGCATCTTTGGTTACTGCTCCGCTCCCGTGTGTCTTAGCGTGATGGTATATAGCCTATAGCCTTCCTCGATAAATGGGCTATCTAACACTGAAAGAATTTTTCAAATCGAAGCAGTAGTTTCGGAGATTAGCGCGTTCAAACAAACAAACAAACAAACTCTTCAGCTTTATAATATTAGTATAGATAATATCGGGACACCTTTTCACACACAGTCGGTTAGCCCCAAGGTAAGCTATTGATTAGCTTGTGTTATGGATGCCAACACAACTGATAAACTACATATATGTACTTAACACATATTATGACGCCCAGACCACAGCCAACAAACATGCTCGTCACACAAATGTTGACCATGCCGGGAATCGAACCCGGAACCACACTCTCACGTGACACCTTTACTGTCCGAGTTACCATATGCCGGTTTTACGGTTTACAGTATCTTACGGTTTTCCGTTGCTTTTTTATGACGGTTTACCGGTAATTTGTGTTGTAGTGATCCTTTATTATCTAGTGTTGACTGCCTCGTTGGTCTAGTGGTCGCAAGGCGCGATTACTGTGCACGGGGTCTCGGGTTCGATTCCCGGGTCGGGCCGAAATCGCTCTGTGGGTTTTGAGAAACTTTCATAAAGCAGCCTGGAGTCTGGAAGTTGGTGATTGATTCACCCGTGCATCGGAGAGCACGTAAATGTCGGTCCTGCGCCTGATCTCTCACCGGTCGTGTCGGATTGCCGTCCCATCGGACTATGAGAGTGAGGGAATAGAGAGTGCACCTGTGTCCGCGCTAATGTGCGTGCACTATAATATGTCCTGCGCAGCTGGCTGATCTCCATAAAAGAGAACGGCTGCCGTAGCCGACGATCGGCCTGGATCATTGTAGTGTTACTATGTTAGTCAAAGTGAGGGTTGTGTTATTATTTGTTAACAACATACATATATTTTCAGCCCGACTTTGCCCACGAAGAAGGATGATTTCTTCCCTTACGCCAGTGACTCCACGGCCTACTGGACTGGATATTTCACGTCTAGACCGACCACCAAATATTTTGAACGCGAAGGGAATAATTACTTACAGGTATGTTTAATGGAAGCTAATTTTAAGACCTGCGGGTTGTTCGTAAGAGATACCGTGGCTCTGGCACACAGGGACCTCCAGAAGGAACATAGTGGGTTTTAGTCAGTAAGGTATCAAATGAAAGCACTTATTGAGAGTCACTTAAAAAATTATCTGACGTTATTCTAAATCCAATATGGCGGACTATAAAAGCTTTTTAAAAAAGTTTTTTTCGTATAATTTTTTTTTATGTTTTCAGATGGTGAAACAATTACAAGTGTTAGCTAATTTGGAAAAACACAATCAATTCGTTTTAAATGAACTTAAGAGTGCTATGGGTGAGTAACATCTTAATATATATATATATAATACTAGCGACCCGCCCCGGCTTCGCACGGGTGCAATGGATGTTATTATACATATAAACCTTCCTCTTGAATCACTCTATCTATTAAAAAAAACCGCATCAAAATCCGTTGCGTAGTTTCAAAGATTTAAGCATACAAAGGGACATAGGGACAGAGAAAGTGACTTTGTTTTATACTATGTAGTGATTCGTCATACATTCACACAACGTCATCTAGTCCCAAACTAAGCAGAGCTCGTACTGTGGGCACTAGACAACTGATAAACGTACTTATATACTTTTCTTTTGTAAATACATACATATTATACATAGGAACACACAGACTGAGTCAAACACACATGTTTATGCACACAAATGCTTGAATATTTTTTAAAATTTTGAATTTATTTATATCTTTCCCAGGAGTGATGCAGCACCATGACGCGATCACGGGCACGGAGAAGCAGCATGTTACCCATGACTATGAGCGATTGCTGAACCAGGCTATTGACGACGCGCTCCTTGTGGCTAAAGAGGCCTTTAAGTAAGTATCTATATTAACAAGGGCGTCCAGACGGCCATGGCGAATGTTCTCTCTATGGAGATCAGCCAGCTGCGCAGGACATATTATAGTGCACGCACATTAGCGCGGACACAGGTGCACTCTCTATTCCCTCAGTGGTTTATTATAATCACCAGTTCACACATCACTGATTCCTTAATCGCCGTTTGGCTAATCACCACGTGACTATACATGTAAAATAAAGTTATTTATTAACATACAATAATTAATATCCTAATACCGAATATATTGTTTTAGATGTAAAAAAAATATATTTGGAAACTTGCCAAATGCCTTTTTTTACATGTGAAACTTTTATATTATAAAATTTAGGGTTTAAATTGCAATTCACTTATTTACAAACAAATTCTTATTTAAATCATTACTAAAAAGTAACAAAATAATTATAAAAAAAGTATTAACATAAAAAAAAACTTATTTATTTTATTTATTATATTTATTTTGTTTATTTTATTTATTTTATTTATTTTATTTATTTTATTTATTTTATTTATTTTATTTATTTTATTTATTTTATTTATTTTATTTATTTTATTTATTTTATTTATTTTATTTATTTTATTTATTTTATTTATTTTATTTATTTTATTTATTTTATTTATTTTATTTATTTTATTTATTTTATTTATTTTATTTATTTTATTTATTTTATTTATTTTATTTATTTTATTTATTTTATTTATTTTATTTATTTTTCTGTGTTTTTATTATTTTTTTGTTTATTTTCTTATTTTATTTATGTAACAAACTCTTTTCTGAAAATCGCATCGAAATCGGTTCAGCCGAACATACATACATACATACTTACAGGTCAAACTGAAATAAAGCTCCTTCTTTTACAATTCGCTTAAAAAATACGACGTGTGAAGACTCGATACTTGGAAAACTATATAGTCCATATACGTAAGAAGCGTATTTACGGACCCATTTGGGATTTGAGTCGCGTACTCGTAAATACTCGTGGACCTAGTCTTTGGATCTAGTCTTTTTCTGGACGCGTACTTGCAAGACTTAGTCCGCGTTTTACCTAGTACGTCTCATCTCTAGAGGCTGGCAGCATTGCCACGTTGTATGGCAATGCTTATCCTCTGACCAAAGTAATAGCCACGGGTAGCGTCAACCAGCCGCTTAGATAGCTCGTTATAGAGACTTAGAGCATTCGGACCCCACGATCCGAGGGTTTTTGACACGAGGGTTAAATTGACAAATTAATTCACCATCATCTCCCGAGCCTTTTCCAAACTATGTTGGGGTCGGCTTCCAGTCTAACCGAATTCAGCTGAGTACCACTGTTTTACAAGGAGCGACTGTCTATCTGACCTCCTCAACCCAGTTACCCGGGTAACCCAATACCCCTTGGTTAGACTGGCGTCAGACTTACTGGCTTCTGACTGCCCGTAACGACTGCCAAGGATGTTCAATGACAGCCGGGACCTACAGTTTAACGTGCCATCCGAAACACAGTCATTGGTGTCCAAGATATACTTAGAAAGGACATACAAACTTAGAAAAGTTGCATTGGTACTTGCCTCACCTGGAATCGAACCACGCCCTCATGCTTAAGAGGTTGGCTCTTTAACCACTAGGCCACCACGACTTTTAAAATTGACAAATTAATTAAAACATGTAAATATTTGACAGATATTTGCGACATTTTCAACTTTTGGTAAACGCGCTCTTAACGGTTTTTCGGCTTTTTTTCCAGTAAGTTGATACAGAAGAACGCGGTAAAGCCGCCTCTATTTGACTATCGAAGATGTCATGTAAACGAGTCTAGCTGCTCTGTGTCTGAGGGTAGCGACAAATTTGTTGTAAGTATAATCTGTCTAGCCTTGTCCCAAGCTATGTTGGGGTCGGCTTCCAGTCTAACAGGACGCAGCTGAGTACCAGTGTGCTACGTGGAGCGACTGCCTATCTGATCTCCTCAACCCAGTTACTAAATAACCCGATACGTCTCGGTGAGACTGGTTGTCAGACTTTCTGACTACCCGTAACGACTGCCAAAGATGTATAGACGGCAGCACATCAAGCTACCCGAAACTGTCAAATTTTCAGAATCAATTTTGAATTAAGCGATGAAGTTGAAAATCTATTAAATTTTACAAATTGTAGTAGCTTGATTTGCTGGCGTCTGTAGCAATGACAGCCTGGTCCCACCAATTTAACGTGCCATCCGAAACACAGTCATTGGTGTCCAAGATATACTTAGAAAGTACACACAAACTTAGAAAAGTTACATTGGTACTTGTCTGACCTGGAATCGAACCTACGCCCTCACACTTGAGAGGCTGGCTCTTTAACCACTACGCCACCACGACTTTTAAACTGTGATGATAAATTTAATAAAAATGTTATTGTTTTCATGACTTTTTTTGTGATAAACATGATCCTTAGCATGTACTAGATGACCTGTAAAAATATGGTGCTCTAGTTTTGTTGGACCTTATATATTTGACTTGTGTATATAATTATAGCTAAGTTTTTATATATTACAGGTAACTATATACAATCCTCTGGGTTGGTCCGTCAAGGAACCCCTAAGAATACCGGTTGGCAACGGACAATATGAAGTTTATAACTCTGATGGTAATATTTTTAAAAAATATATCTTTTTTTAAAGCTTTTATTTAACTTGCCGTGTATGTATGTTACGGTGGATTCTTTGAACTCAATTTTGAAGTAGATATCTTCAACCGATTGAGCTGAAATTTTGTATACACGTTCAGTTTGGATGACAATGCAAGATATGTTATATGACGTTATTCTAAATCCAATATGGCGGACCGTCCAAGATGGCGGAGTAGTTATTTTTAATGAATTTCAACAATATGGGTATCAAATGAAAGGGCTAATTGAGAGTGACTTGAAAAATAATTTGACGTTATTCTACATCCAATATGGTGGACTATAAAAGCTTTTTAAAAAAAGTTTTTTTTTCTATCTATACATATACATATAATAAAATCGTAGAAAAGTCAAAACTGTACATTGAATATTTGAAAAAAAAAAATACAATTGGGGCGTGATCTTCAATCAATATTGAAGCCAAAAATATAGTTTTTAGAATTTTTGTCTGTTTGTCTGTACGTATGTCCGGGATAATCTTAAAAGTACTACATGGATTTGCTTCAAATTTGACATGAATATAACTAAGAGGTCGGGTCAACATATAGTCTACATACTATCACGCTATCACGTACGGGGGGGAGGGGGTGAATGTTTAATCTAATTTTTTAATCTAATGCCCACGCGGACGACGTCGCGGGCAACAGCTAGTACTTAATATTATAGAGCTGATGAGTTTGTTTGTTTGTCCGCAATAATCTCAGAAACTACATGACCGATTTGATTGATTAATTCTTTGACGACCCAACGAACAAATTTAGATGCGATCTTCAGACAAAAGCTAGTATTCCAGTGATAGTTTTTTAGAGTGTTTTATCAAAATCAGCTCATCATCATCTCCCGAGCCTTTTTCCCAACTATGTTGGGGTCGGCTTCCAGTCTAAACGGTTTCGGCTGAGTACCAGTGTTTTACAAGGAGCGATTGCCTATCTGACCTCCTCAACCCTGTTACCTGGGCAACCCAATACCCCTTGGTTAGACTGGCGTCAGACTTACTGGCTTCTGACTACCCGTAACGACTGCCAAGGATGATCAATGACAGCCGGGACCTACAGTTTAACGTGCCATCCGAAATACAGTCATTGGTGTCCAAGATATACTTAGAAAGTACATACAAACTTAGAAAAGTTGCATTGGTACTTGCCCTACCTGGAATCGAACCCACGCCCTCACACTTGACAGGTTGGCTCTTTAACCACTAGGCCACCACGACTTTTTTTATCAAAATCAGCTCAGCAATTTCTAATTTCTCATTCACCTTCCCAGGCTTACCGATCAAGATACAAATGGTGGAAATATCGAATAGAATTAAAAAGATACCAACTAGAAATTCCAAGGCTACACAAGAGATCGTCTTCATAATCGATTTGAAGCCTCTATCTTACAAATCGATATATATAAAAAAAATCACTAGACCCAAGCGTAATACAAACAATTACGATTTTTATTCAAATATCAACAACAATTTTTGGGGACAAATTAAGGAGCCTGTTATCAATAAAATTGATGATGGGATTACAAATAAGGATGCAGTTGATGCAATTAAGGCTATACCTTATGCACCAGTGCATTCTGAAGACATATCCCTACTGGATGATAGAGAAACCAATTTGGATATACTTAAAGATGGGAAAAATGATGCAGAGGTCTTGGAATTGGAGAAATTTTTGTTAGAAAACAGAAGAAAAGGGAAAGATAATGTAAGGGCAGTGGATAGCTATCCAAATTTCAATGAGGATGAGATGAGGATGTTGGCGGATGATCCGAGAACGGTTTCCAAGTTCGATGATGAAACTGTTATCGGGAATCAAGTAAGATTTTTTATTCATTTATTCATTTATTAATTTATTCATTCATTCATTTATTCGTTTATTCATTTATTTATTTATTCATATATTCATTTATTCATTTATCCGTTTATTCGTTTATTCATTTATTCACTTATTCATTTATTCATCTATAACATTAACAATTTCCTAAAGACTGATCTGAAATGATTTATCTTCCACAGTTCTACAAACTGGATATAAACACAGCGACTGGAAAGATCAACCAAGTCACCTTATTTGATCACACAAAGCTCAATTTTTCAACCAACATGTATTATTACACGGGAACCTGTGGGGACAATCACGGCACTGACCGTAGGTCCTCCGGAGCCTACATCTTCAGACCTCTAGCTAACAGACCTGTAAAATTAGACACACAAAAAACAGAACTCGTCAACGGAGATATTGTCAAGGAATTTAGAATCAATTTAAACCCATCTGGGTATATCAACACTATCCTATATGATAGTCTTAATTTTATAGAAACAGAATGGTCAGTAGGTCCTATACCGATAGAGGATGATCTAGGCAAAGAATACATAATTAAATACGAAACAAATATAGTTAATAACGGCGAGTTTTACACAGATTCTAACGGTAGACAAATGTTGAAACGAAAATTGAATTTTAGACCTCAATGGAATGTGAGTTTAGCTGAACCAGTACCCGGTAACTACTATCCAGTAACAAACGAGATTTATATAGAAAATAAAGGTCTGAGAATGACAGTTTTACCTGATAGGTCTGAAGGAGGTAGCTCGTTAGTAGAAGGTGAAATTGAACTGATGTTACATAGAAGGTTGCTATGCGATGACGCTTTTGGTGTAGGCGAGGCTCTTAACGAAACTGCAAACGGGTTAGGGTTAGTAGCTAGAGGGAAACACAGAATAATAATAGGTAAAGATAATGGTATCGTCAAAAGAAATGTGCTAGGATTACACTTAGCACCTCAACTACTGTTTGCAGATGCGAAAAATATAAAATATGATGAATGGTTGAAATTGAATAATGAGTTCAGTTTTCTTAATAAAGATTTGCCTAGAGGTGTACACTTGCTGACTCTTGAACCTTGGGATTCAAAATTATTGATTAGATTGGAGAATTATTTAGACGTTGATTCCGTCGAAGTTAATCTTAAAGATCTGTTTAAGAATATAACGATTAAATCTCTAAAAGAGACTATGTTAGCTGCTAATATGTATGTGGATGAATATGAGCAATGGGTTTGGAATAGAGAGGTTAAACAGAATGATATGAAATCTAGGAATCAGGATTTGAAAGTTAAATTGATGGCTAAAGAGATAAGGACGTTCATAGCTACAGTTGAAGATAAGAGGGTTTTACGCAATGCCAAAAAATCAACTGTGAACCAAGATTTTGAAAAAAGTGCTAGTTTGGAGACGAAATAAAATTTGTAGACACAGGGTAAGTTTCACAGGTTGCGGATAAGTTCCAGATAGTTGATCTGGCGGATAATTTCATACAAATTCTGTTCCATTTTTTAATTTATCTGGTAGATAGTGGTTATCCGTAACCTGTGAAACCGGCCCACAGTTTTTTAAATAGAACGAAAAGTTATGGATAAAGCCCATTTAGACGGGGAGAGTTTCTCGTCTCGAAGATACGATAACTGAAGGAATATAAAACATTACCTTCGTCTAAACATTCACTCTTCTCGCCCGTTGACATGGGCGACAAGCGGCGTGTCATTTCGCTATCGTATATGTCATATACGAATCTTGCTGGCGACATTTTAGTTGTTGCCTGAATGTAAACATTTTGTTACGATTATGTTATGGCGGTTATTGCTTGCGATAGTCGCGGAAACATTCTCGTAGCGAAACGTGCGAGATACTCTCTCCATCTAAATGGGCCTTTAAGCAAGATGCAGAGAGTCGTCAGGCTGTACCTACATTTGAATAATGTACTAATTTTATAATGCTGAAGTGTTTTGTTTGTTTGAACGCGCTAATTTTAGACCCTACAGCAGGCTTAGCAGTGCAACCGTAGAAACAAGTTTTGTCTACCGGAGAATGGATATAATGACAGATAAGTGACAGATTGACGTGAGATTTCTTTTGACCCGTAAAAAGTTTTTTTTCTTTTGTTCGATCGACATAAGTCTACAAGTGATTATATGCGAGTTCACGGTCGGGTAGAAGACATGTTGACATTGACAGAAAGAGCTGTGTCTTTTCTTGATAGAATAGATATAGAATCGCCATGCTAAGCCTGCTGGTCTGATTGCAAAAATTCTTTCAATGTCAGATAGCCCATTTATCGAAAGAGGGTTATAGGCTACTTTTTAAACTGTGTTCGTGGGTAAAACCGGTGGAGAAAGCTAGTTAATAATATAAAATAAGGTTGGATAGCTATATTTTCTAATAATTACATATGTTTATAGATATTATTATAATAATAAATAATAGTTCTTATAATTATTATGTTGTGATTGTAATATGATGAACCAAATAAATAATTTTGTATTTTTTATTTTGTAAAGAAGGCTGTTTTATTTGCGACAGAGTTCTAACAACCCAAGACTCTTTAAGGCAAGAGTAAATAGGTTTCTTCTGGGTAAGCTCGTACCACCGTAGATTCCAACCTTGCCCTCCGAGCTGGATTGGGATCAAGAGCGAACCCATTATATATAAAAAACCTTTTTTTGTCAGTTTAATCAAAATAGCAATCTCGACTACTATTGCTTTACCCCACCCATCCAAAAAGAAGACTTGACAACAGTAGCTTTACCCTACCCATCCAAAAGACAAACCTTACTACTGATGTTTAACCTTTTGACCACCACGTCAAAAAACAAAGACGTCCCCTCAGCGCCAAGCTAAGAATTCATCCACAAATACCTACAATATAGTAGTGAGTTCGGAATTATATCGATTGAAACTGACTATTGATTTTGAACTTTAAAAGTCTGTCATGTAGTCGTGACAGAGGCGTGCTGGGCACTTTTTGGCATGTCATCTATACGTGACAGTGGAACAAAAAAAAAACAACTTTTCGTCAAAAACACACATATTTATTATATCGATTGAAACTATTATTTTGAACTTTAAAAGTCTGTCATGTAGTCGTGACCGTGGCGTGCTGGGCACTTTTTGGCTTGTCGTCTATACACGACTGTGGAACAAAAAAAAAACAACTTTTTCGTTCAAAATATACATTTATTTACACTTTATACTCTTACATAGCTAACAACAAAAGTTCTAATCTGTTGCGGCTTCAGGTCTATCCCTCTATCTATATTAACTTTCTCATATGGCCTATCAGGGTACCCTTGATCTTCACAAAACTCAACATTACTTAAATTCCCATAAGCATCATTGAAATTCTTAACAAACTTATCTTTCTGCCATTGAAGAGGATAATGATCTTCTAACCAGATATGAGCTGACAGCGTTGTTTCTTTTGCATCAAAAATTCGAAAATCCTTAAATAAGTCCTTTATGAATACAGTCTTAACTCCGTTGTGGACGACATCAGACTTTTCCAAATAATTTTCTAGTCTTAGCAAGAATTTGTCATGCCATTTTTCTATCGTCAAAATATGTATGCCTACCGGTACTTTCATTCTAAGCGCTGTGAAATCGTTCACAGTTTTATTCCAAGATTCATAAGTAATGTTCACATAACTAGGATGTATGGATGTGAAAATTCTTGGACCTAGTTCCAATTCTTTGGCGAATTTCTTTTCAAAAACTTTGTTTGGTCTATAATTGGCTTTTGATATGTATAAATGGTGAGTACCTCTTACTATGAGGCCTCTACCGAATTCTGTTTCGTTCAAATAAGCCTGAATTCCACTGTCGTCTGTAAATATTCTTCTAATTAACATAAGGTCTATGTTACCATCTAGCAAAGAGGTACCCCCTTGACTACGATCCGTGAAAACTGATAAGCGTATATTCTTATCTAGGTCTTCGATGTAAATTTTTGATGTCACCGGATATATGTTGCCTGGAATGAAGAATAAACCTGTTTAACAAAAGTTAACATTTTGACCGCAAGTCACGTTTAGTAAGCCAAAAAGTGCCCAGCACGCCACGGTCACGACTACATGACAGACTTTTAAGTTCAAATTTAATAGTCAGTTTCAATCGATATAATGCCGAACTCACTACTGTATTGTAGGTATTTATGGATGATTTCTTTGCTTGGCGCTGAGAGCCTTTTTTTTGACATGGCGGTCAAAAGGTTATTAATATTGGCGTTCAGATTGATTGCCAGCCTTGATCGTTCTAAGGAGATCAGCCAGCTGCGCAGGACATATTATAGTGCACGGTCATTTGCGCGGACACAGGTGCACTCTCTATTCTCTCTATACCGATGGGTTGGCAATCCTATACGACCGGTAGTTCCAGCTCAACCCGGCTATCGAACACCGTGCTTAGCAGTCTTGATGGTCTTGACTAATAGACCAACGATTTCATACATTTTTTCTTTACGGGTAGTCAGAAGCCAGAAAGTCTCACAACCAGTCTCACCAAGGGGTATCGAGTTGTCTAAGTAACTGGGTTGAGGAGATAGAGACGTAGTCGTTAAATTGGTGGGTCCTAAATATTTTTTGTACAGACGTCAGCACATCAAGCTACTACAATCTGTTAAATTTTCAACTTAATCACTTCATTATATATTCAATATAAAATATATACTTTATTATAGTATTCAAATATGAAGAATTCAAAGTTGATTGGTTAAATTTGACAGTACCTTGATGTGCTGGCGTCTGTACATCTTTGACAGTCGTTACGGGTAGTCAGAAGCCAGAAAGTCTCACAACCAGTCTCACCAAGAGATATTGGGTTGCTAATTAACTGGATCGATGAGATCAGATAGGCAGTCGCTCCATATAGCACACTGGTACTCAGCTGCATCCGATTAGACTGGAAGCCGACCCCAACATAGCTTAAGAAAAGTCAAGACAGCTTACCCGAAACTGCAGACGCGGCATCACTGGTCCCAGCTTTATATGTAGCTCTCAAATCCCTAATCCTCTTTATAGTTTGTCTTCCATTACTGTCCGTATAAAAAATCCCTTTATTTTTTAAATCAGTTACAAATCTTATAAAGACTTCTTTTCCTAAGTCATCGCCAATAGGTACTGGGCCTATAATCCAATCCAACTCAATAGTTGGCAATCCTTTGTATAATTTCAACGTCACACCAGCGTATGACGAAAATTTTAGCTGCAGCTCCTGTACTATGTCAGACTTCAGAACTTTGGCCTTGAATTTGTCTGATATTAGTATGGGTTGCGGGTCCATAGGTCTGAACATGTATGGGCCTGGTTTTTTCTTGTTTGTACCCAGTTTTACTGGGTCGTCGGAAATGTAGTAGCATAGTTGGATATCGAAGGATATCTTGACTCCGTTCGATAGAGCTATCGATAGCAACTTGCGTTTATCGGTAAAGTTTATTTCTATATACTGGAAAGGAAATTGAGAATTATTTATTTTGAGTACCTATTTTTTTGGTTTTATTTAGGCATCTAGTTTTTTTTCTCGGGATTTGTTATTTAAGACTTATGTGTAAGTATAGCCAGCACATCAAGTTACCCGCAACTGTCAAATTTTTCCAATCTACTTTGAACCATATGCTAAAGCGATAAAGTTGAAAATCTGTTAAAGAAATTTTACATATAGTAGTAGCTAAATGCGCTGGCGTCTGTACCCGATATAAAAATACTTGTACTCAATAAAATAATACTTTTAATACTAAAAATATCAACATTCCATTTAACCTTTTGACCGCCACAGTCACGTATAGATGACAAGCCAAAAAGTGTACAGCACGCCACGGTCACGACTACATGACAGACTTAAATTAATAGTCAGTTTCAATCGATATAATTCCGAATTCACTACTATATTGTAGCTATTTATGGATGAATTCTTAGCTTGGCGCTGAGGGCACGTCTTTTTTTTGACGCAGCGGTCAAAAGGTAATTTTTAAGAGATACCACTACTACAAAATACCGCGTCCTCACCTCATTTTTGATAAAATTATCGCTAGATTCAAAACTATGGTACCCAGACTTCTCCATTCTTCTATAATACTTTTCGAAATCAAAATAGGGGGTAGTACTTTCAACATTAGTCTCTGTGGTCTCATCGTCATAATATTCCACGTCCAAAGGGGCGGGGGTTGTTTTTTTGGGGGTGGTTTTCCTCGTGGTCGTTATAGGGGGGGGTTTTGTAGGCGTCGTGGAAGACGAAGTTGTTGTAGTTGGGGGGCTGGAAAATCTAGAAGAAAAAAGAAACAATAACTATTTTTATCTTACCAAGTTTATTTTAGTCTGTCTAGAATGTAATATGTTATAGTTTTTCTATAAGGTCTAACAATACTAGTGCACCATATGTTTACAGGTCATCTAGTACATGCTAAGGATCATGTTTACAACAAAAAGTCACGAATACAACAACATATTTTAACGCCGATAAGGCGCTCGACCATTGACCCCTAGGTCATCAACTTTTTTGTGGCGAACATGATCTTTAGCATGTACTAGATGACCTGTGAAAATATGGCGCACTATTTTTGTTATTTATAATTGGGGGGAGGGAGGGGGGAGAATCCAGGCCGACGGTCGTTCTCTTTTTATGGAGATCAGCCAGCTGCGCAGGACATATTATAGTGCACAAGCATTCGCGCAGACACAGGTGCACTCTCTATTCCCTCACTCTCATAGTCCGACGGGACGGCAATCTGACACGACCGGAGAGAGATCACAAGCTGGACCGACATTTACGTGCTCTCCGATGCACGAGTGAATCAATTACCAACTTCCAGACTCCAGGCTGCTTTATAAATTTTTTAGAGTTTCTCAAAACCTACAAAGCGATTTCGGCCCGACCCGGGAATCGAACCCGAGACCGTGCACAGCAGTCGCGCCATGCGACTACTAGACCAACGAAATGTTTTTTATAAACACATATTATAACACCCAGAGCACAGCCAACAAGCACGCTCATCACACAAATGTCGACTGTACCGGGACCCTCAGCTCGGCAGGCCGGCGTGGTTACCGTTGCGCCAAAGCCGTCACTAACTAACATAACTTACACAATAGGCGTAGCTGCAGTGCTGGTCTTGAGGACAATTCTCTGCGCCTCTACCTCTTCGTCTTCGATCTCCAAGACCTTCTGTGGTGGAGGGGTCAAGACATAATCCGTATATATTTCTAATTCCCTCGCCTTTGTTGCGTTCGTGATCATTTGGAGTTTAGACAACGATTTCTCCGTTGCATCTTCAAAATATTCGTACTCTGGTATATCGTCAAGCAGCGATTTGTCATCAATTTTCAAATTATTCGTTTGTCTCGTCAAATATTTTTTCTTTTTAGAATTTTTATTTAATTTTTTTATGATTGATCTTCTTGTGCGTGTCCTAACTTGTAGGCGCTCGATGAAGTAAGATTTTAAACCTAGGGGTGGTATGTTTTGGGCTATAAAGACTATTTCATCTTCCGTAACGAAGTCGCCGCGATACGGAAGAGACTTTACAAGATCTGGGATTGTTACTATCGAGTGATTTTGTTTTACACCTGGAAAATTAAAAGTCATTTTTATTAAAAGCTTTTATTTAACTTGCAAAGTATGTATGTTACGGTGGATTCTTTGAATTCAATTTTGAAGTAGATATCTTCCACCGATTGAGCTGAAATTTTGTATACACGATCAGTTTGGATGACAATGCAAGATATGTTATATGACGTTATTCTAAATCCAATATGGCGGACCTTCCAAGGTGGCGGAGTAGTTATTTTTAATGAATTTCAACAATATGGGTATCGAATGAAAGGGCTTATTGAGAGTGACTTAAAAATAATTTGACGTTATTCTAAATCCAATATGGCGGACTATAAAAGCTTTTTAAAAAGAGTTTTTTCTTTTATTTTATTAAGAACGTAATAATATTAACTTTATATCTTGATTTAGCTCATAGCTTGGATTTATCGTGATTAAATAAAATCTACACTGTCGATCGATCATAAGTTTAGCAACGTTTGGAGCGGTCTTGTCATGACGAGTTCCTCCGTGTTTCGGAAGGCACGCTAAATTGTTGTGTCCCGGCTGTCATTTGTACATCTTTGGTAGCCGTTACTGGTAGTCAGAAGCCAGAAAGTCTGACAAAGAGTCTAACCAAGGGGTTGCCCAGGTAACTGGGTTATGGAGGACAGAGCAGTCGTTTGTTCGCGTTCCTTCAATTTGCTCTTAACAAAAGTGGGTTTTACTCAGTAAGAGTCTGACACTCCCTCCAGCTGCACACACACCGGGAGAGGTCATTTGATGATTTCCCATGGAAAAAATGGAGTCTGGCTTTAAGGAGCTGGTGTACCTTTAGGGTCATATACTCTGTAGATTCCTCTCATCACGGGCAGTCTCACAGGCATCGTCACAGGCCAGGATAGAGGGTTATATATTACTATCTGAAAAATAAAAAGTTAATCTATAAAATGGCCGTACCAACTTCGGCACATGACGAGTTCCTCCGTGTTTCGGAAGGCACGTTAAATTGTTGTGTCCAGGCTGTCGTTTGTACATCTTTGGCGGTCGTTACGGGTAGTCAGAAGCCAGAAAGTCTGACAACCAGACCTACCAAAGAATTGCCCAGGTTACTGTTTTTAAGGAGTTTGTTCCACCATTTCTTCTTCCCAGAGATAACACATGGTGATGGGCGGACGTTTTGGGGGCTGTCTTTTGTAGAATTGACCTTCGAAAAGTGTTGATTTTCAGCCTATTTTGAATAAATGACTTTTTATCTTTACTGGGTTGAGGAGATCAGATAGGCAGTCGCTCCATGTGGCACACTGGTACTCAGCTGTATTCAGTTAGATTGAGAGCCGATCCAAATAATTGGGAAAAGGCTAGGCAGATGATGATATTAAAAATGGGATGAGGACTTACAAAGAATTTATCCCCCTCCAAAGTCCAGCAAGAAGAGACATTGAATTGACAAGCGTAATATATCATTTCTTTAGGAGCTTCACGAAGAATACTAGAAAGAAAAATTTAAAGAATTAAGTTATCTGGATAGACTGGTTGTTCACCACGGCACGGCGGCCGTTCTCTCTAAGGAGATCAGCCAGCTGCGCAGGACATATTATAGAGCACGCACATTAGCGCGGACACGGGTGCACTCTCTATTCCCTCAGTGTCCTAGCCCTCAGGTCGGCAATCCGACACGACCGGAGAGAGATCACAAGCAGGACCGACACCAACGTGCGACCCGATGCACGGGGGTAGCTATCACCTACTTCCACACTCCGGGCTGCTTTGTGAAAGTCTCTTAAAATGTATCAAAGCTGACCCGGGTATTGACCCGAGACCCCGTGCAGAACAGTCGCGATTTGCGACTACTAGACCAACGAGGCTAAATGTTGTTAAAATATTATGATTTAAACACATTCAATAACAAAATTCCTAAATTCCCAAATGTCTAAACTTTTAAATTCCTAAATGTCTACATTTCTAAATTCCCAAATGTCTAAACTTCTAAATTCCCAAATGTCTAAGTTCTAAATTCCCAAATGTCTAAACTTCTAAATTCCCAAATGTCTAAATTATTAAATAAACAATCTTCATAATAATTAAATTAAATACATTATAAAAACATAACTATTACTTTGTTGATCAAAGCGAAACTTACTTAAAAGCAGGTCTGAACATCTGCATACATATTTCCTTGGCAAGAAAAGCCTTTCTTGCATAATATTCGGTAACATGCGTCCTCATGCCACCCGTAATAATTGTATGATCTTGAAGAACGCCTGGAAAATAATTAGGTAATTATTTGCTTTCTTTATTGTCTTGATCATGAATGTGGATGGATATAGAGGAAGGGGACGACCAAAGAAACGATGGATGGATTGCGTGAAAGTTGATATGGCTAGAAAGAATGTAACTTGTGAGATGACGGCAGATAGAAGAGCGTGGAAGACAAAAACATGCTGCGCCGACCTCAAATGAAACTTGGGATAAGGGCAGGAGGATGATGATGATGATTTGCTTTCTTTAAAATGGAAGATAAAGAGGTATAATTATGGACCCTGTTGATGCATAGTCACTGCTGGGCACAGGCCTCCTCTCACACAGAGAAGGATTGAGCGTTATCACCACGCTTGCTCAATGCGGGTTGATGATTTCACACTTTATAGTCCAGGTTTCCTCGAGATGTTTTCCTTCACCTTTAATCAGTCATTGGTGTCCAAGATCTACTTAGAAAGTACTTATATAAATTAATACTTGTCCGGAATAGAAGATTTACAAATTCTTACTTGAGAGGCTGGTGCTTTAACCACTAGATAGGCTTCTGACTACCCGTAACGACAGCCAAAGATGTACAAATGACAGCCGGGACACAACAATTTAACGTGCCTTCCGAAACACGGAGGAACTCGTCGTGACAAGATGGTCACCTATCTACAGGCTAACTATACTCCTATCAGGATTGATAATTAGTTAGTTTGACTTGCCTGAGATCCACATTAGCTCTTCAAACCGTTTGTCATTGTTGCCTAGCCGTGCAAACACTTGCAACTGTTTTGCTATCTGGGGAGGTGAAAAATATATTTTTTTAATTAATATGAATAACTAAATATAGTAGAAGAGTCAGTTTGTTACGACGCTAGACGCCCCGACGCCAGGCATCACAACGCTAGGCGTCCCATCGCCCGGCATCACGACGATAGGCGTCACGACGCTAGGCGTCCCAACGCTAGGCGTCCCAACGCTAGGCGTCCCGACGTCAGGCGTCCCGACGCTAGGCGTCCCGACGTCAGGCGTCCCGACGCTAGGCGTCCCGACGTCAGGCGTCCCGACGCTAGGCGTCCCGACGTCAGGCGTCACGACGCTAGGCGTCCCGACGTCAGGCGTCCCGACGCTAGGCGTCCCGACGTCAGGCGTCACGACGCAAGGCGTCCCGACGTCAGGCGTCCCGACGCTAGGCGTCCCGACGTCAGGCGTCCCGACGCTAGGCGTCCCGACGTCAGGCGTCCCGACGCTAGGCGTCCCGACGTCAGGCGTCCCGACGCTAGGCGTCCCGACGTCAGGCGTCACGACGCTAGGCGTCCCAACGCTAGGCGCCCCGACACCAGGCGTCCCGACGCTACGGCGTAGTAAATAGCCTACGGCGTAGCACATGGGTTATGACGGGCGTAGCCATCGCGGTTTTAAACATTTTTTTTTATCGTCGCGTCTATACAAATGTATATATATAAAACCTATAAACCTATAAACTTAAATATATATATATAAAAAAAAAAACATTTTTACTGTCAAGAAGTCACACAGGAATAATATGTAGCTTTGTATTTCAAACATTTGTGCATGAACATGAGGTGTTTGACTTAGTCTGTGTGTTCCTATGTATAATATGTATGTATTTACAAAAGAAAAGTATATAAGTACGTTTATCAGTTGTCTAGTGCCCACAGTACGAGCTCTGCTTAGTTTGGGACTAGATGACGTTGTGTGAATGTGTGAGGGATATTTATTTAATTTAAAAAGGTACACCAACAGCTTCTGTATAAAAATTATATAAAAATAATAAAGACTTAAAAATGGACTTATACAGTTGCCAATTATAGGTGAACCAACATTCATAGATATAAGTGATAACTTTAACTAAAGAGAAATAACTAATATAGATATTATATACAAATTATGTTTTACATAAGTTTGTTTTATTGTAAAGATTATCTGTACTAATATTATAAAGCTGAAGAGTTTGTTTGTTTATTTGAACGCGCTAATCTCCGAAACTACTGGTTCGATTTGAAAAATTCTTTCAGTGTTAGATAGCCCATTTATCGGGGAAGGCTATAGGCTATATACCATCACGCTAAGACACACGGGAGCGGAGCAGTAACCAAAGATGCGGGTGAAACCGCTGGGGACAGCTAGTGTATGATATAAGTAATTTTCCTACCTGTAAGTAATGGTGGACCTCTCTAGCGAGGTATTTGATCACCGGTCGCGAAGTATACATCCCGGACGCATGCGTGTCTTTGTCGTAAGAGAACGGGAAGAAATCATCCTGTTTTGTTGATAATTTTGGACTGAAATTTAAAAAAAACGTTGTTAATTTTAGTGAAATTAAAAGTTATTTTAAGTTTCAAACTTTATTTTATTGAATATAGTTCAGCCACAGATCATCTGCCGAGTCTTTTCCCAAGCTATGTTGGGGTCGGCTTCCAGTCTTAACTAGATGTAACTGAGTACCAGTGTTTTACAAGGAGCGACTGCCTATCACAACCCAGTTACCCGGGCAACCCAATGCCCCTTAGTTACACTAACGTCAGACTTACTAATTTCTGACTACCCGTAATGACTGCCAAGGATGTTCAATGACATTGGCATTGGTACTTGCCTGACCTGAAATCGAACCCACGCACTCAAACTTGAGAGGTTGGCTCTTTACCGGCTAGGCTACCAGGGTTTAGGAGGTCAGATAGACAGTCGCTCCTTGTAAAACACTGGTACTCAGCTGAATCCGGTTAGACTGGAAGCCGACCCCAACATAGTTGGGAAAAGGCTCGGGAGATGATTATGACCTTCAAAAAGTGCTGATTTTCAGCTTACTTTGAATAAATTTCTTTTTATCTTTAAGAACAGGTTGTATGATATATAATATAATATGTAAGTATTTACTTACGATGCTTGGTGTACCGCTTTCAGATAACAAGCTGGTGTCGAATAAAAAAGATATACTTTTCCAAAATTAAGCTTAGCTTGCCGCGAATTTACATTACTGGAACAAAATTATACATATAGGTAGGTAATTAAACAATACGCTAGTTAACAACTAGTCAAATTCAATACTTTAATAGAACTGTCAAAATCGGTTACTCTCTATGCAATTTGTGTGAAAACAAGAACTATGACGTCACAGATTTTTCACATCAAGCCATGCTTATTTCGATTACATTATCAATAGCAAAATACAAACAATTTTCGGTTCAAAACTATGAATTGAACTGACATTATTTTAAGATGCTTTACATGATAAAGTATTGAATTTTTGACCTAGTCCGGTATTGATTAGCTTGTGTTATGGGTGCCAACACTAAACTGCATATACTTTACACATATATTTACAAATACACATTACAACACCCAGAGCACAGCCAACAAGCACGCTCATCACACAAATGTCGACTGTACCGGGACCCTCAGCTCGGCAGTCCGGCGTGGTTACCGTTGCGCCAACGATCTCCCGAGCCTTTTCCCAACTATGTTGGGGTCGGCTTCCAGTCTAACCGGATTCGGCTGAGTACCAGTGTTTTACAAGGAGCGACCGCCTATCTGACCTCCTCAACCCAGTTACCTGGGCAACCCAATACCCCTTGGTTAGACTGGCGTCAGACTTACTGGCTTCTGACTACCCGTAACGACTGCCAAGGATGTTCAATGACAGCCGGGACCTACAGTTTAACGTGCCATCCGAAACACAGTCATTGGTGTCCAATATATACTTAGAAAGTACATACAAACTTAGAAAAGTTGCATTGGTACTTGCCCGACCTGGAATGGAACCCACGCACTCACACTTGAGAGATTGGCTCTTTAACCGCTAGGCCACCACGACTAACTTCAGTAGCTTGATGTGCTGGAGTTTATACTTACGCAATAAGCTTATCGATATTTTCAAACCAGGTGTTGGCATCATGGTAGCTGAGACGAGACCCCATGATCACCATGACATTCTTGGTGGTGTAGTATGGAGCCTGGCGCTGGTGGATCTGATGGAGGAAGACTTTGACCTGGAGAATAAAAGATTATTAAACGGTAATGACCAGTTTTACGATGCCGATCATCAGGTTAGCCTTTTCCCAAGCTATGTTGTGAGAAAGGTTTTGAACATAATGTAGATGGATATAGAGGAAGGGGATGACCAAAGAAACGATGGATGGATTGCGTGAAAGTTGATATGGCTAGAAAGTTGTAACTTGTGAGATGACGGCAGATAGAAGAGTGTGGAAGACAAAAACATGCTGCGCCGACCGCGAATAAAACTTGGGATAAGGGCAGGAGCATGATGATGATGATGATGTTGGGGTCAGCTTCCAGTCTTACCTGGATGCAGCTGAGTACCAGTCTGCTATATGGAGCGACTGCCTATCTGATCTCCTCAACACAGTTACCTGAGCAACCCGATACGTCGTAGTAAGACTGGTTGTCAGACTTTCTGTCTTCTGACTACCCGTAACGACTGCCAAAGATGTACAAATGTCAGCCGGGACACAACAATTTAGCGTGCCTTCCGAAACACGAAGGAACTCGTCATGACATGTATAGTGAATTAATAGATAGTGAAACTGGCTCTTAATCAAATAATTTATTTGCCGTAGTAAGATGGTACTCTAGCACATCAAGCTACCCGAAGCTGACAAATTTTCCCAATCAACTTTGAACCATATGCTTCAGCGATAAAGTTGAAAATCTATTGAGGAAATTTGACAGATTGTAGTAGCTTGATGTAGGTACAGGCGCCAGCGGGTCAACCTACCCAAATCTGTCAAATTTTACCAATCGAATATTAACCTTCCGTGATTGTGATAAGGTTGATAATTTATTAAAGAAATTTGACTGATTGAGGTAGGTTGGATCAATGATGAAGGTACGCACGTAAGTTGTTACATTTATGTAGGTATAAGTACAGACGCCCACACATCAAGCTACTACAATCTGACAAATTTTCTTTAAGTACAGATTTTCAGCTTTATCGCTGAAGCAGATGGTTCAAAATCGCTTGGGAAAATTCGACGAAAAATCTTTTTGTTTTAATATACAAAAATATTTTTCGTACGTACGTAATTATCGTCATATTTTTTTCTCACAAGATTTCCCGCCAAAATTCAAAAAACGAATCTTCACAATTTTTTTTTTTACGCCATAAACGAACAAAAGGAGGTCAAATTTGCTACTGCCGTGGTTTTGAGACGATTAATCTCTCTGTTTTATCATTTTCCATTGTTTTACATTATTATAGAGTAATATTGTTAGCTGGATGTTGTTCAGCTTTACATATGAGTGCTGGGACTTAGATCGGCTCCCAGCAAACCGATTTACGCGGTAGCAACGGACCCCCCAACAGTATCGAACAAAATTGCGTTCGCAACAAACCGTGGACACAATCTTTGATATCGCGATATAGGACTGCAATTTCAGAATTTTTTTTCTCGCTAATGCTAGTAAATTTGTTCTAACATATTTAGTTCCAAATAAAGCTTAGATTAACAAGATTTTTTATGTATTTTTTGTTTTTGTGTAGGATGTATAGTTTTAGTTTTATTTAAAGGTGAAATTTTGGAAATTCGTTTATGGTTTTTCGTGTGTGCGGGATAAGGGTAGAAATGTATCGCTCAATAATGATTTGGGAAAGTCTCATTGGTTCTACCAGATGTGTTGTAAGGCTATTTGTCCTTATAACTTTGGTGATACGCCCAAATATCGATTTAAAGAGAAAGATAGCAGCATTATTTTAGCAACAAATGAAAAAGATGCACATATTTCTATCAGTTTCGATGTTTAGTTATCATTTTTAAGAATTTTCCTTACTTTTCTCTAAAAAAACAAGATTAAAACAATACTAAAATCAATTTAAATTATTAAAAAAATGGTTTATCCTTATGTAAATATTAGGGTGAATGTAATTTTCATTGCTTGTTAACTGTCAAATGACAGTTTCGCGCATGCGTATTCTGATGGCAGCCATATTGAAAGCGGGAAATCGATATGTGTTTGTTTTTCTTAAAATCAATAAAATACTTTTGTGTTTTATTGTGGATGTAGGAATATAATGCATTTGTCATTAATTTGTATATAGTCGTGGTGGCCTAGCGGTTAAAAAGCCAACCTTTCAAGTATGAGGGCGTGAGTTCGATTCCGATTCAGTCGGGCAAGTACCAATGCAACTTTTCTAAGTTCGTATGTACTTTCTAAGTATATCTTAGACACAAATGACTGTGTTTCGGATGGCACGTTAAACTGTTGGTCCCGGCTGTCATTGAACATCCTTGGCAGTCGTTACGGGTAGTCAGAAGCCAGTAAGTCTGACGCCAATCTAACCAAGGGGTATTGGGCTGCCCGGGTAACTGGGTTGAGGAGGACAGATAGACAGTCGCTGCTTGTAAAACACTGGTACTCAGCTGAATCCGGTTAGACTGGAAGCTGACCCCAACATTATGTAGTTGTGAAAAGGCTCGGGAGATGATGATGTTATTAATTTGTATATTTATTTTCCTTTTAACCAACGATGAAACATATAGCGTGCTTAAAGCTAAGTCTAACGTGCTTATGGCTGGTATTGGTGTTTTAGCTCTCAAACGTATAGACCCCAGCACATCAAGCTACTGCAATCTGTCAAATTTCCTAAAAAAAATCCACTTTATCGCTGAAGCATATGGTTCAAAGTTGATTGGCAAAATTTTACAGTTTCGGGTAGCTTGATGTGCTGTCGCCAGCACTGACTGTATAGGCTCACTTGTTGTCTATTAAAATTAATCAAATTTCAAATTTTCAAAATTTTATGTATTTTAAGAGACTTTCACAAAGCAGCCCGGAGTGTGGAAGTAGGTGATAGCTACCCCCGTGCATCGGGTCGCACGTTGGTGTCGGTCCTGCTTGTGATCTCTCTCCGATCGTGTCGGATTGCCGACCTGAGGGCTAGGACACTGAGGGAATAGAGAGTGCGCCTGTGTCCGCGCTAATATGCGTGCACTATAATATGTCCTGCGCAGCTGGCTGATCTCCAGCCGCTGTGCACGACAATCAACCTTTCGGGACTTCATTATTAGTTCAGAATTGTCACTCACCCTTTCCTCCACATTGCTGAAGGTGGAATCCGAAGTGATGATGAGAGGATCGTTGCAGAAGCCTCCGAAGCAGAACCCTGGCGGAGACCAGTAGCCGTCGAAGAGTTTGTGGGTGTAGATGTCTGTATTCATACCTAGGGTGGTAAGCACAAGTTGAAATGGGGGGCTATCGGTTTTTTGTCTCACTAGATGGCGCTACTGTAGATTGAGGTTTAGTACAGACGTCAGCAGGTCAACCTACTCGAATTCCATAAAAAAGACATGAAAATTAAAACTACACCTAATCAATGATAAATACTTCTTGACGCGAGCGAAGCCGCGGGAAAAAGCTAGTAAATAAGTAAGTTGTTTAACATTTTGACCGCCACATTCACGTATAGATGACAAGACAAAAAGTGCCCAGCACGCCACAGTCACGACTACATGACAGACTTTTAAAGTTCAAAATTAATAGTCAGTTTCAATCGATATAATTCCGAACTCACTACTATATTGTAGGTAGGGTATTTGACATTTTTTTAATTATTCATATCAAAAGTAACATTTTATAAAACAGAAAAAGGATGCACATACAAACTTGTGACGTCAACGCTATTTGATCACGCATGTGCAAAAGAGATAGCAAGATGTCCCCACTATGATCCCACTCTTCATCACACGAATTTAAAAAACATTGATTGCTGTTACATTTATCAACCAATTTTGACGCTGTTTTCTAAAAAATGTTCCTTGTGCGTGTGTTTATTTGTTTTGTTAAAAATGTTGTACAAAATCAAACATAGGCAAATACCCTATTCTTAGCTTGGCACTGAGGGCAAGTCTATCTTTTTTTGACGTAATCTTACCCAGGTCATCGCTTCCTCTCCAAATAAACTCCAAAGATTTACTCTTCATCCTGGTGAGCTCATCTTCAAAACTTATGGGGTTTATAAAATGTCCGTCGAAGCCCATCTGTGCCATGAGGGACGCGAACTCTTTGGAGTGGCCATATACATCAGACTGCCAAGTCACCAAGGGTCTCCCGCATTCTAGAAATGTGGCGTTGATCTTCCTGAAACATAATAATGATGATGGCATCCAAGTCGATTGTTGGCTACGGCGGCCATTCTCTTTTTTAAACACGCTTATATTAGCTACACTTGTAACTATGTATGTAAGAAAATCTTGGAATCATAGTTTGACCCACTTCCCGGTATTCGATTAGAGTTCTGATGACAATACATGACTAGCTAAGAGACGTCATTACAAATCCAATATGGCGGCCTCCCCAAGATGGCGGATTGGCTGTATGAAATTTTTTGAGTGTGTTCTTTAGTTTATTTTTAACTATTTTTTGGAGATCAGCTAGCTGCGCAGGACATATTATAGTGCACAAGCATTCGCGCAGACACAGGTGCACTCTCTATTCCCTCACTCTCATAGTCCGATGGGACGGCAATCCGACACGACCGGAGAGAGATCAGGCGCAGGACCGACATTTACGTGCTCTCCGATGCACGGGTGTATCAATCACCAACTTCCAGACTCCAGGCTGCTTTATGAAAGTTTCTCAATAAAGTGATTTCGGCCCGACCCGGGAATCGAACCCGAGACCCCGTCCACAGCAGTCGCGCCTTGCGACTACTAGACCAACGGGTACCAAGAATAATATAATGAGTAACATTACAAAAAAATCTATATACATATAAGGTCTAACAAACTAGTGCACCATATTCTTACCGGTCATCTAGTACATGCTAAGGATTATGTTTACCACAAAAAAAGTTGAATGACCTAGGGGTCAACGATCGAGCGCGTTCATAGAGACCGGCGTTATGCGTAAGAACACAATTACAATTTGGCGAATGTGATGATAAATTTAATAAAATATGTTATTGTTTTCATGACTTTTTTCTAGTAAACATGATCCTTAGCATGTACTAGATGACTTGTCAAAATATGGTGCACTATTTTTTTTACGACCTCATACTGATTTTTTGTAGATATAATTCCGAACTCACTACTATATTGTAGGTATTTATGGATGAATTCTTAGCTTGGCGCTGAGGGCACGTCTTTCTTGTCTCGTCAAAAGGTTATGAGCGCGTGTACCGAAAGTTGTCTGTTGTCTTACTTTCATATAGTAAATTGGCCAAATTAATTAAAACATGTGAATATCTGATAGCTATTTGCGACGTTGCCAGCTTTTCGAACACGCGCCCTTAAGTTCCATGCTTACCTGAGACTGTAGGTAAAATGATCAATGATAGCATGGTAGCTGGTGGTAGCTTCATCACTCATACTCCAACCTCCTCCCACAAAGAACAGCCTGCCCTGACGAATCAGCTGGTAGATCATGCGTTTAACTGCCAAGATAATTGATATTAACTATCAGACCCGGCCACGCGTTGCTGTTTGGTTAGGGTTTTTGTTATAATGATAGACAAACAATTTCAAATCAAACTACTGTCTGTCGCACGGGTAGATCGATCATAAAGTTAAGCAACGGTTGAGTCGATCTGTCCGTGGATGGGACCATCTTGTCATGACGAGTTCCTTCATATTTCGGAAGGCACGTTAAATAGTTGTGCCCCGGCTGTCATTTGTACATCTTTGGCAGTCGCTACGGGTAGTCAGAAGCCGGAAAGTCTGACAACCAGTCTTACCAAAGCATATCGGGTGGGTAAGTAACTGGGTTGAGGAGATCAGATAGGCAGTCGCTCCACATAGCACACTGGTACTCAGCTGCATCCAGTTAAGACTGGAAGCTGACCCCAACATAGCTGGGGAAAAGGCTAGGAAGATTGCCAGTACTAAATTCTTACCTGTCATATCCCTGTTCTTCCACCAGTGGAAGAAGTATGCCATGTCGGAGAATGTGAACCTACAAAAAAACATACTATTATTTATATGACTCTAGTGAAACATAGTAATAGCGTCCAGACTGTTCTCACTAAGGAGATCAGCCAGCTGCGCAGGACATATTATAGTACACGCACATTAGCGCGGCCACAGGTGCACTCTCATAGTCCGATGGGACGGCAATCCGACACGACCGGAGAGAGATCAGGCGCAGGAACGACATTTACGTGCTCTCCGATGCACGGGTGAATCAATCACCAACTTCCAGACTCCAGGCTGCTTTATGAAAGTTTCTCAAAACCCACAAAGCGATTTCGGCCCGACCTGGGAATCGAACCCAAGACCTCGTGTACAGCAGTCGCGTCTTGCGACTTTAGACCAAATTATCAAATCGCGCAGATACAGGTGCACTCTCTATTCCCTCTCTCAAAGTCCGGTGGGACGGCAATCCGGACAAATCCGGTCCCATCGGACTATGAGAGTGAGTGAATAGAGAGTGCACCTGTGTCCGCGCTAATGTGCGTGCACTATAATATGTCCAGCGCAGCTGGCTGGTCTCTTTAAAGAGAGCGGCTGGCGTGGCCGGAAATCGGTCTAGACGCCTATATTATAACGACTTATATGTATTTTATTAAAATCCTTTATTTAATTTGCCGTGTATGTATGTTACGGTGGATTCTTTGAACTCAATTTTGAAGTAGATATCTTCAACCGATTGAGCTGAAATTTTGTATACACGTTCAGGTTGGATGACAATGCAAGATATGTTATAATGACGTTATTCTAAATCCGATATGGCGGACCTTCCAAAATGGCGGAGTAGTTATTTTTAATGAATTTCAACAATATGGGTATCAAATGAAAGGGCTTATTGAGAGTGACTTAAAAAGTAATCTGACGTTATTCTAAATCTAAAAGCTTTTTAAAAATAGTTTTTTCTTTTAATTTATTTGTACTTACTTTCTCTCCTCGTGCGACCAGAGCGCGGTGATAACAGCATCTATTATATTTTTCATGTTCACTCGGCTATGATCATAGTAATCGTCATCTGAAACAATACAGTTGTATCATTATCAGTATTTCATAGTCGTGGTTGCCTAGTGGGTAAAAGGCCAACTCTCTCCAACTCTCAAGTATGAGGACGTGGGTTCGATTCCGGGTCAGGCAAGTACCAAATTTTCTAAGTTTGTATGTACTTTCTAAGTATATCTTGGACACCAATGACTGATTAAAGGCGAAGGAAAACATCTCGGGGAAACCTGGATATATATATATATAAAGTTTGAAATTAAAAACCCGCATTGAGCAAGCGTGGTGATTAACGCTCAATCCTTCTCTGTGTGAGAGGAGGTCTGTGCCCAGCAGTGGGACGATAACGATAAAAAAGGGCTTATGATGATAATGATAGCCTTTTTTCGTTCACCCGACGTGTGTGCAGCTGGAGGGAGTATCAGACTCTTACTGAGTAAAACCCACTATGTTCCTTCTGGAGGTGTTTGTGTGCCAGAGCTAAGGTAACTCTTGTGAACAACCCGCAGCCTAAGCAGACCCTGGCTCTATGGGGTCTCTCGTATGATGAGAGAAGGCTTGTGCCCAGCTGTGGGACGATACCAAGGCTACTGATATGTGAAAATAAGGACAC
Source organism: Heliothis peltigera (assembly GCA_958496145.1). Classification (NCBI taxonomy): domain Eukaryota; kingdom Metazoa; phylum Arthropoda; class Insecta; order Lepidoptera; family Noctuidae; genus Heliothis; species Heliothis peltigera. Next base: position 4,647,230 of record OY292351.1, read on the forward strand.
TTACACCCAGTGAAGTGCTGATAGAACGTCCGAGTATATCCGAGCTCTGCGTGAGTGCTTGGTACGATATGAACGTTCAATACGTTCTCTCCCATTATTGGACAACTCTGAAACCATAATTAATGTATGTACATATATAGGCTGACTGGTAATTAGTGACCGATATTTAACCACGTGATTGTACTCATGATTACAAACAACCTTCCCAAAGAAACTTTTTTGTTTGTTTTTTATTATTATAGCAAAATTAAAATTTCGCGCGCGCCGTCGCCCGATCAGCGAGCGCCTGTCAGTAATTTTGCTATAAATATAAAAAAAAAACAAAAAAGTTTCTTTGGGAAAGTTGTTTGTAATCATGAGTACAATCACGTGTTTGAATATCAGTCACCCTATATAACAATTAAATTTTGACATTACTTAAAAAACTATTAATACTATGGTGATGATAATGGCGGCCGTCTTCTATAAGAAGATCAGCAAGCTGCGCAGGACATGTTATAGTGCACGCACATTCGCGCAGACACAGGTGCACTCTCTATTCCCTCACTCTCATAGTCCGATGGGACGGCAATCCGACATGACCGGAGAGAGATCACAAGCAGGACCGACATTTACGTGCTCTCCGATTCGTTTCGACCTAGTTTGTAAATACTATCCAAGCTAAGAATTCATCCATAAATACCTACAATATAGTAGTGAGTTCGGAATTATATCGATTGAAACTGACTATTAATTTTGAACTTTAAAAGTCTGTCATGTAGTCGTGACCGTGGCATGCCGGGCACTTTGCTTGCCTTGTCATCAATACGTGACTGTGGCGGTCAAAAGGTTAAATAATAATAAAAAAAAATAAGTCTCTTACCATGTATCCGCAACCTTCCCCGTATTCCACAAGGGGTGTAAGCAGATCCTTCGTGATAGCAGTCATTGATAACACGGGGGATATCCCCAATAATTGAAGGAATATTATGTGATACATAACTGTCTCTTGGTTCACTTCACAGGCACACCAATCCCACTATCACATCACACTAATATACAAGGTGTAACAATAATAGTGCACCATATTATTACAGGTCATCTAGTACATGCTAAGGATCATGTTTACCAGAAAAAAGTTGAATGACCTAGTTTATAGAGACCGGCGTTATGCGTAAGAACACAATTACGATTTGGCGAATGTGATGATAAATTTAATAAAATATGTTGTTGTTTTCATGACTTTTTTGTGGTAAACATGATCCTTAGCATGTAATAGATGACCTGTAAACATATGGTGCACTGGTATTGTTAGACCTTATACACGGTGTAAGGGACAGCCCTCCACAAACTGATGGGGTGCATTCAGCTCCTTATTTTGGATCATATTACGCTGGAATTTATCTCAGGATTTTTTGTTTTCCTATTATCCCGATTTTTTCTTTCTTTCAATGCAAAATTACATTCTTTGCACGCAGAACTTATGATAAGCAATGCAGCAATGGATTTTGAAATAATCGTAACGATCGACGCGTGAAATAAGCCGTTCAATTTTTGAGAGGTTTTAAAACAAATCAGTTTTATTGTATGTCCATAACGTTACTAAAACAATTTCATGAACCAGTCTGTTTAGTACGGTATACTGAACTCACCCCATCAGTCTGCGGAGGGCTGTCCCTTGCACCCTGTATAAAGGTGAAAGTTTGTGAATGTGTGTATGTTTGTTACCACTTCTCGCCGCTTAAGAGAGACGTTTAAGTTGACACAATGCTACCAACAGACTGACGTACAAGTAATTATTATACAATGCTAATGGAATTTCGTAATACAATAATATTTAAATATTTATAACAAACTGCGGCTATATTTATATAAACAAATATTTGTAATGTTTTTCCGCCTTCTCACGCAAGATCGCGTAGTAGTAAGTGAATTTGCTTGCCGTGTTAGAGGTCGCGGGTTCGTTTCCCGATTAAGTCAAACATTTGTGTGTCTGAACATGAGGTGTTTGACTGAGTCTGGGTGTTCCTGTGTATGCTGCTTATCTGATGTCCTCAATCCAGCTGCCTGGGCAACCCGATACCATATGGTAAGACTGGTTGTAACACTTTCCGGCTTCTGACTACCCGTAACGACTGCCAAAGATGTTCAATGACAGCCGGGACCTGCAGTTTAACGTGCCATCCGAAACACAGGCATTGGTGTCTAAGATATACTTAGAAAGTACATACAAACTTAGAAAAGTTGCATTGGTACTTGCCTGACCTGGAATCGAACCCACGCCCTCACACTTGAGGTTGGCTCTTTACCCACTAGGCCACCACGACTTCATTAGTGTAAGATGTTATATTATAATTAATTTCTTACTTCACGTATTCTTACTGTTAAAAAAAAATCTCACTGTTTGTATGTTACGGAGTTCTCTCAAAATATACTTGTGAGTTTGTTTGTGTATTTTGTCACCCGAAACTGTTGTTACTTAATGTATTGTAATGTGAACTGTATTTACAATATTATGATATGTTTTACTTAAGATATTTTTACTTGAGAATAGTTCTGTATGCCTGTCACGATATGATTAAAATCTTTATTGTCTTTCTTGTAATGCATCAATCAATACCTAATACCTAAGATCAATACGCTAGTTGACAACTAGTCAAACTCATTACTTTTATTGAACTTTCAAAAACGGTTACTCTCTATGCAATTTGTATGCAAGTACTAAGTTATGACGTGACAGATTTTTCACATAAAGCCGTATACTTATTTCGGTTATATTTTCAATAAAAAAATTAAAACAATTTTCAGTTCAAAACGATAAATTAAACTGACATTATTTTAAGATGCTTTACAAAATGAATATGATAAAGTATTTCATTTTTGACCTAGTCTACGTCCCAATTATACAGGGTGTAACGGAAAAGGAGTATAACATCCGAAGGGAGGTGAATGTAATCGTAAAACTTTATTTTTTCACACACTCACACAACGTCATCTAGTCCCAAACTAAGCAGAGCTCGTACTGTGGGCACTAGACAACTGATAAACGTACTTATATACTGTTCTTTTGTAAATACATACATATTATGTATGTTTTATATTTTTAAGATTTTTCATAGTTTAAATTTAAGTTTAAAAAATACGAAATTCGATAAAAAAATTGCGACTCTCCATACAATATTTAGGCGATAAATTCAAACTTTGTATGGAAAGAATTTTTTTATCAAGTTCCGCATTTATCATTGTAGAAAATTAATCAGTTTTACGTGTACGTTGACCTCCCTTCAGATGTACATACCCTTTCCGTTACACCCTGTATTAAGGTGTAACAAAAATAGTGCACCATATTTTTACAGGTCATCTAGTTTTTTTTTGCTGTAACAAATAATGTGAGATTGGACTTGTTTTTGTATAAATCTGTTTCTTCAAACCTAACAGACAGACATGTGTTGTTGGGGAGTTTGTTGCGCCACTTCTCCTTCCCAACAAAAACACATAGGAAGTGGTGAAGGGTGGCCGTTTTGGGGACTGTCTTTTGTTTTTGGACGTTCGAAAGTGCTGATTTTTCAGCCTATTTTGAGTAAATTATTTTTTATTTTGAGTACCTACATGCTAAGGATCATGTTTACCTACCTCAAAAAAAGTCAGGAAAAGGCTAGACAGCTGCAGATGGTATAATTACCTTAAATCAGTTGATTGAGATCACAGACGAAGCCGCAGGCATTCTCGATAGCTATTTATATTTTGTTCACACGATCGCTTTGTTTGTAAACTCAATATTAAGTAGTATTTTTGTGTTAACTGTGTGAGATTTTATCTCACGCTTATGTATTACATGTACGCAACATTGTTTTAAAGTGATTTTTCACCTTCTGACCCCCACAGTTACGTGTAGATGACAAGCCAAAAAGTGTCCAGCACGCCACGGTCACGACTACATGACAGAATTTTAAAGTTCAAAATTAATAGTCAGTTTCAATCGATATAATTCCGAACTCACTACTATATTGTAGGTATTTATGGATGAATTCTTAGCTTGGCGCTGAGGGCACGTACTTTTTTTTTGACGTGGCGGTCAAGAGTATAATAATATCATTTATATCGGTTATTTTGACGTGAAAGGCGGACAAACCGACAAGAGTTACTCTCGCATTTATAATATTAGTTTTGAGTAATTTTCAAATCTTTATTAACATAGAGATCATCTCCCGAGCCTTTTCCCAAGCTATGTTGGGGTCGGCTTCCAGTCTAACCGGATTCAGCTGAGTACCTGTGTTTTACAAGGAGCGACTGCCTATCTGACCTCCACAACCCAGTTACCCGGGTAACCCAATACCCCTTGGTTAGACTGGATAAATCTATACATAGAATAAAATCGTAGAAAAGTCAAAACTGTACATTGAATATTTTTTCAAAAGAATAATAATGGGGCGTGATCTACAATCGATATCGAAGCCAAAAATACATTTTTTAGAATTTTTGTCTGTTTGTCTGGGATAATCTCAAAAAGTACTGCATGGATTTACTTCAAATTCGGCATGAATATAACTAAGAGGTCGGGTCAACTTATGTGCTACATATTATCACGCTATCACTATGGAGGGGAGGGGGGTGAATGTTTAATCCTAATGCCCACGCGGATGACGTCGCGGGCAACAGCTAGTTAATAAATAAAACAACAAATTTAATAAAATATAACAAATATATTTTAGATTTTTTATTACCTAAGCTTATATTACTAAACATAATTTTTGTCTTAAAGTTTGTTTTTAAAACCCTTGATAACAAGAAAATAAAATAAAAAAGTATATAAATTACAAAATATACCCTTACACCGACTAACATACATATTTCTAGGTATATATATCATTTAATTAATGGACTGTAGGTTCGATTCCCGAGGTAGGCAAATACAGACAAGAATGCCGTGATAGTGAACGACACAACGCCTGGCTATGCCGTCAGATTTTCTTGTGAGGAGTGACGATTTTATGACGGCACGGGAAACGGCATAATGCTTGATAATGCCGTTCGATTTTATATGTGTGTGTAATCTAATCAGTGAAAAAAAATGCCGTGATATAGCATGCCGCTTGATAATGCCGTTAGATTTACTATAAGTTATGAATGTGTTGTGTGATAATATCTTTGCTGTGACGGCATATGGCATAATCCTTTATAATGCCGTAAGATTTTCTGAATGTGAGTGTATTGTGTATCAATTTTCTTGCCGTGACGGCATATGGCATGTCGATTGTTAATGCCGTTAGATTTTCTATATGCGCGTGTGTGGTGTGACAATATTTTTGTTGCGACGGCATATGGCATGATGCCTGATAATGCCGTTACATTTTGTATGTGTAAATGTGTTGTTTGAGAATTTTGTTGTTATCACGGCAGATGCTATGACGCTTGATAATGCCGTTAGATTTTCTATGTTTGTTGTGTAACAATATTTTTGCCATGACGGCATACAATATGACGCTCGATAATGCCGTCAAATGCTGTTATAAATCTCACCTCACTTTATTTTTTAAGATGAAAAGTCCTTTAATTAAATGATAATTATAAACACGAAAAATTGTGTCTTAATTAACTATACAAGCATACCATTTTAATATATTAATAAGAACCACATATGTATAACCGTAATTCATTAAAATATTAAAAACAAAAAAAAATGTTCAAAAAATCTATAAAACACGCTCAAAAAATTTCAAACTGCCAGTCCGCCATCTTGGAGAAGCCGCCATATTGGATTTGTAATGGCGTTTCTTAGCTAGTCATGTATTGTCATCAGAGTGATTTGAAAAATAATCTGACGTTTTTCTAAATCCAATATGGCGGGCTATAAAAGCTTTTTAAAGAAAGTTTTTTCTTTTAATTTACATATTTTTGTTTTTAATATTTCAATGAATTTTTCGCTAACATCTATCTCTATGTATACATTTTGTATAATTTACAGCATCTTTCTAATCATGTAGTTGAGAATACCACCATTTTTGAAGTAGGTTAAGTCCACTTCGGTGTCAAATCTCACTTTGACTTGGAATGATTGACCATTGCTGACCTGTGGACAAAAATATTAAGATTTTTAAGTACAAGTCTAACAAAACTAGTGCACCATATGTTTACAGGTCATCTAGTACATGCTAAGGATCATGTCTACCACAAAAAGTCATGAAAACAATAACATTATTTTATTAAATTTATCATCACATTCGCTAAATTGTAATTGTGTTCTTACGTATAACGCCGGTCTCTATGAACGCGCTCGATCGTTGACCCCTAGGTCATTCAACTTTTTTGTGGTAAACATGATCCTTAGCATGTACTAGATGACCTGTAAAAATATGGTGCACTAGTTTTGTTAGACCTTATATATTATAACACCCAGACTACAACCAACATGCATGCTCATCATACAAATGTCAAAAGTGCCGGGAATCGAACCCGGGACCCTCAGCTCATCAGTGCGGCGTGGATAACGTCGCGTCAACGGGGTCGTCAAATATAGTTTTTATCAATCATCATCTGCCTAGCCTTTTCCCAAGCTATGTTGGGGTCGGCTTCCAGTCTAACAGGACGCAGCTGAGTACCAGTGTGCCACATGGAGCGACTGCCTATCTGATCTGCTCAACCCAGTTACCTGGGCAACCCAATACCCCTTGGTTAGACTGGCGTCAGACTTACTGGCTTCTGACTACCCGTAACGACTGCCAAAGATGTTCAATGACAGCCGGGACCTACAGTTTAACGTGCCATCCGAAACACAGTCATTGATGTCCAAGATATACTTGGAAAGTACACACAAACTTATAAAAGTTGCATTGGTACTTGCCCGACCTGGAATCGGACCCCCGCCCTCACACTTGAGAGGTTGGCTCTTTAACCACTAGGCCACCACGACTTTTTCTTAAGTTAGTTGTAGTTTTCTTAAGTAAAGATATAAAAATTATATTACCTGTACAGTCAAAAGGTCTCCCGGGGCGATATTTTCTGGTACATTGATAGTGTATTGCTCGCTGCCGTCTAGACCAAATGTGTCAGCACTTTGTCCGGGCAAGAACTGCAGTGGGATGATGCCCATACCGACTAGGTTTGCCCTGTGGATTCGCTCGAATGACTCAGCTATGACTGCGCGAATGCCCTGAGGTGGAAAAATAAATAAATTAAAAGAAAAATCTTTTTTTAAAAAGCTTTTATAGTCCGCCATATTGGATTTAGAATAACGTCAAAATTTTTTTTTAGGTCACTCTCAATAAGCCCTTTCATTTGATACCCATATTGTTGAAATTCATTAAAAATAACTACTCCGCCATCTTGGAGGGTCCGCCATATTGGATTTAGAATAACATATCGTGCATTGTCATCCAAACTGAACGTGTACACAAAATTTCAGCTCAATCGGTTGAAGATATCTACTTCAAAATTGAGTTCAAAGAATCCACCGTAACATATATACACGGCAAGTTAAATAAAAGCTTTTAAGAAAATATATTAGGCTTTTTGCCAACGGCGGCTTTTTGTAGCGATCTACTGCATCGCTTCTAACGCGTGTTAGTCGCGTTTACAACGCGCTACTGCATCGCGACTGCATCGCTACAAAATGTCTTCGTGGGCGAGGGGCCTTAGACGTGCAGTTTCAAACAGTTACTCCCGGGAACTTGTCCCCGTACCCGGATAAAACATAGCCTATGTTTACCGGGGATAGCGTAGCTTCCCAACAGTGAAATATTTTTTTAAGTCCGACAAGTAGTTTCGGAGTCTATTCAATACAAACAAACAATCAAATCTTACCTGTAAATAATATTAGTATAGATAAGGATATATAAATTTAATATTTGACTCCTTTTTTTAATTAGGTATTCATATCAAAAGTAACATTTTACAAAACCAAAAACAGAAACAATTTTTGGAATCCGTTGAGAGATAAGTAATTTATAAACCTTTCAAAAGTCAAACAGTTTAATAACAGAAAAGGGATGCACATACGAGCTTGTGACGTCAACGCTATTAGATCACGCATGTGCAAAAGAGATAGCTATATGTCCCCACTATGATCCCACTCTTCATCATACGAATATAAAATAAATTAAATGAAAAAACTTTTTTACAAAAGCTTTTATACTCCGCCATATTGGATTTAGAATAACGCCAAATTATTTTTTAAGTCACTCTCAATAAGCCCTTTAATTTGATACCCATATTGTTGAAATTCATCAAAAATAACTACTCCGCCATTTTGTGTGGTCCGCCATTTTGGATTAAGAATGACGTCGTATAATATATCTTGCATTGTCATCTAAACTGAACGTGTATACAAAATTTCAGCTCAATCAGTTGAACATATCTACTTCAAAATTGAGTTCAAAGAATCCACCGTAACATACATACACGGCAAGTTAAATAAAAGCTTTTAAAAACAACCAGGGTTCTAGAGCTTAATTAGTACACAACTATACCAAGTAATGTGATAACATATCTCACCAGTAGATAAGGTCCCTTGGCTGCCCAGTCGCGGCTGGACCCAGATCCATAGTCCTTACCCACCACGGCGACAAGCGGCACACCCTCCGTCGCGTACCTGGTAAAATAACCAATGGATTGAGCATATCGATCTTCCTATTGTCTTTTAAACCGACTTCCAAAAAAAGGAGGAGGTTCTCAATTCGGCCGGTATGTTTTTTTTTTATGTATTTACACCGATTACTCCGAGGTTTCTAGTCCGATTAGTGTTTTATAGAAGAAACTCTACTTCTCTCTATGTCAGTGACCCCTCTCTCTAGGTCTCACTCCCTCGTCCACTCTCAGTCTCTCTACTTTTCTTTATCTTGGTCCCTAATCTATTCTTCCCCTCTCTCAATCTCTAGTACACTACCTCGAAAGATCTCTTTCTCACTACCTCGGGCGATCTTTGTCTATCCCTATCACGGACCCTTTCTTGCTCTCTTGCTGAGAAAGGGAGGATTCCCTATGTCGCACCCCGCACCCACTTCTTCTCTTCCCCTCTCTATTATGCTCTCTATATCTATACCTCATAATTTTGAACTGTCTCGCTCTCCTTATGTCGGTTTCTCTCTCGTTCACCTGCTCTCCATGTCTATCCCCCCTCTCTCTGTCTCCCATCCTCTCTTGCTCTAACACTAATTCTTGCTCTCACTCCCTCTCTCTATCTACCACCTTCTCTTGCTCTCACCCCTTCTCTCTCTCTCACCCTCTCTCGCTCTCACTCCCTCTCTTGCTCTCACTCCCTCTCTCTCTCTCTCACCCTCTCTCGCTCTCACTCCCTCTCTCTATCTCACACCCTCTCTCGCTCTAATTCTCTCTCCTTACCTATGCGCAGCATCGAATATATCCATGACATCGCCGCTGGGATGGTGCGTGGTCCTCGGCCCAGCGGTGGGCGACATCTTGTTGACGAGGCGAATGTTCGCGAACGTGCCGCGCGACATGATCGCGTCGTTACCTCGCCGGGAACCGTACGAGTTGAACTCTCTTGGAGTTAGCCTGGAATAATGGAATAATAGAATTATTTGACTAGTTTCCGTCAGCGGTTTCACCCGCGTCCTGTAGGAACAACTCCGCGCACCTGGATAAAAATGTGCCTATAGCCTTCCTCGATAAATGGGCTATCTAACACTGAAATAATTTTTCTAATCGGACCAGTTGTTCCTGAGATTAGCGCGTTCAAACAAAAAAATAAACTCTTCTGCTTTATAATATGAGTAAAGTCGTGGTGGCCTAGTGGTTAAAGCACCAGCCTCTCAAGTATGAGTGTGCGGTTTCGATTCCAGGTCAGGCAAGTACCAATGTAACTTTTCTAAGTTCTATGTACAGATGACAGCAGATCAACTTACCCAAATCTGTAAATCAATCCTTCCGGTATTGTGATAAGGATGAAAATCTATTAAAGAAATTTTAACAGATTGTGGTAAGTTGATGTGCTGGCGTCTGCACTTTCTAAGTATATCTTGGACACCAATGACTGATTAAAGGTGAAGGAAAACATCTCGAGGAAACCTGGACTATAAAGTCTGAAATCACCAACCCGCATTGAGCAAGCGTGGTGATTAACGCTCAATCCTTCTCTGTGTGAGAGGAGGCCTGTGTGGGAGGTGTGTATACAAAGTAGGCAGCTCTTTGCCCAGCAGTGGGACTGAATTGTGAGGAAAAAATAACGATCGGGAGGTGTGGATACAAAGTGAGCAGGTGTTTGCCCAGCAGTGGGACGATGATGATAGACTTACCCCTTATCAGCGAGGTATCTAGCGGCTGGACAGTTCCTTGCAATGGAGCCGGCGGGGGAGATATGGTCTGTGGTTACAGAATCACCCAACAATAGAAGACAGCGGGCGTTTTCTATACTTTTAATTGGTTTCAAGTCCTGTAAGGTAAAAAAATGAAGGTAAGGTCATAATCTGCCTAGCCTTTTCCCAAATATGTTAGGATTGATGATGTGATGGCATCCAGGCCGATTGTCGGCTACGGCGGCCGTTCTCATTTATGGAGATCAGCCAGCTGCGCAGGACATATTATAGTGCACAAGTATTCGCGCAGACACAGGTGCACTCTCTATTCCCTCACTCTCATAGTCCTCAGGGACGGCAATCCGACACGACCGGAGAGAGATCAGGCGCAGGACCGACATTTACGTGCTCTCCGATGCACGGGTGAATCAATCACCAACTGCCAGACTCCAGACTGCTTTGTGAAAGTTTCTCAAAACCCACAAAGCGATTTCGACCCGACCCGGGATTCGAACCCGAGACCCCGTGCACAGCAGTCGCGCCTTGCAACCACTAGACCAACGGGGCAGTCAAGATTGATGATGTACCAGTGTGCCATATGGAGCGACTGCCTAAAGTATCTGATCTCCTCAACCCAGTTACCTGGACAACACGATACCCTTTTGATGGTTCTGGGTCTGCTGGGAATGCTTGGCGCGAGGATCTTTTCATGACGAGTTCCTCCGTGTTTCGGAAGACACGTTAAATTGTTGTGTCCCGGCTGTCATTTGTACATCTTTGGCAGTCGTTACGGGTAGTCAGAAGCCAGTAAGTCTGACGCCAGTCTAACCAAGGCATATCGGGTTGTTAAGTAACTGGGTTGATGAGATCAGATAGGCAGTCGCTCCATGTGGCACACTGGTACTCAGCTGCGTCCAGTTAAGACTGGAAGCTGACCCCAACATAGCTTGGGAAAAGGCTAGGCACATGAGATCACTCTAAAGATCGGAAAGTGTGGATATAAAGTGGGCAGGCCTTTGCCCAGCAGTGGGACTGGAGTGTGGGGAAAAATAACGATCGGGAGGTGTGGATACAAAGTGGGCAGGTCTTTGCCCAGCAGTGGGACTGAAGTGTGGGGAAAAATTACGATCGGGAGGTGTGGATACAAAGTGGATAGACATTTGCCCAGCAGTGGGACTGAAGTGTGGGAAAAAATAACGATCGGGAGGTGTGGATACAAAGTGGGCAGGTCTTTGCCCAGCAGTGGGACTGAAAAAAATAACTTACCCTGGTCATCCCATCGAAGAAAGGTGGTCGCTTGATGTATGTAGAGTTGGGATCCCAGCCGTATAGCTTACCCTGGGGTACCGATAGCGCTTGCCAAGATGGAGACCCTTGTTCGATTTTCGCGTACACCTGTGAAAAATAATTGTCAATAAATTCAGCTAGTTGACAACTAGTCAAATTCAATCTATACTAATATTATAAAGCTGAAGAATTTGTTTGTTTGTTTGTTTGAACGCGCTAATCTCCGAAACTACTGGTTCGATTTGAAAAATTATTTCAATGTTAGATAGCCCATTTATGGAGGAAGGCTATAGGCTATATACCATCACGCTAGGACACACGGGAGCGGAGCAGTAACCAAAGATGCGGGTGAAACCGCTGGGGACAGCTAGTACTTCTATAGAACTGTCAAAAACGGTTACTCTCTATGCAATTTGTATGAAAACAAGAACTATGACGTCACAGATTTTTCACATCAAGCCGTATACTTATTTCGATTATATTATCAACTAGCTACCCGCGACGTCGTCCGCGTGGGCATTAGGTGATTAAACATTCATCCCCCCCCCCCCCCGTATATGTAGCCTATATCTTGACCCGATCTCTTAGCTATATTCATGCCGAATTTGAAGCAAATCCATGCAGTAGTTTTTGAGATTATCACGGATATACATACAGACAAACAGACAAAAATTCTCAATTATTCTTTAAAAAAAAAATATTCAATGTACAGTTTTGACTTTTCTACGATTTTATTATATGTATAGATAAAAAAATGAAAACAACTTTCGTTTCAAAACGATACAAATTAAACTGACATTATTTTAAGATGCTTTACAAAATGAATATGATAAAGTACTTTTCTAGTGGCTATACCAAGGAAACGGCTAGCCTTATAAGGACCTACCTCCTTGAACATCCTGGGGATGACATGCTTGTTCTCAACCTCCTGTATCTCAGCCCTGGTGGGCCAGATCTCGCGCAGGTAGACGGGAGTACCATCAGGTCTGTGCCCTAGCAATAAAAAGATAAAATTAAGTAGTCGTGGTGGCCTAGTGGTTGAAGAGCCAGCCTCTCAAGTATGCGTGTGCGGGCTCGATTCCAGCAGGCTTAGCATGGTAACCGTAGAAACAAGTTTTGTATACTGGAGATTGGATATAATGACAGAAAAGTGACAGATTGATGTAAGATTTCTTTTGTCATTTTTTTAAGTATTTTTTCTGTATTCGATCGACATAAGTCTACAAGTGATTATATGCGAGTTGACAGGTCGCGCCATGCTCGGGCAGAAGACATGTTGACATTGACAGAAAGAGCTTTGTATTTTCTTGACAGAATAGATATAAAATCGCTATGCTAAGCCTGCAGGTCAGGCAAGTACCAATGTCTGCCTGGGCTGCGGGTTGTTCACAAGAATTACCGTTGCCCTGGCACACAAACACCTCCAGAAGAAACATAGTAGGTTTTAGTCAGTAAGAGTCTGACACTCCCTCCAGCTAAGCGGGAGGGGTCATTTGATGATTTCCCACGAAAAAATAAGGCAAGTACCAATGTAACTGTTTAAGTTATACGTACTTTCTAAGTCTATCTTGGGCACCAATGACTGATTAAAGGTGAAGGAAAACATCTCGAGGAAACCTGGACTATAAAGTGTGAAATCACCAACCCGCATTGAGCAAGCGTGGTGATTAACGCTCAATCCTTCTCTGTGTGAGAGGAGGCCTGTGCCCAGCAGTGGGACGATAAAAATGATGATGATGATGATCTTACCTATAGGTTGTGTCTCGAAGTCTATATCTACAGTGCCGGCGAGGGCATACGCTATGACCAGCAGTGGGGACGCGAGGTAGTTGGCACGCGTGTTCGGGTGTATCCTACCCTCAAAGTTCCTGTTTCCTGACAGGACTCCGCAGCAGACCAGCTCGTTCTAGAAGACAACAATTTACTGTTTCAAGAATTGGTTCCTCCAAAGAACTTTACAATGTGCGCTTACAAGGGAAAAATAAAATCTATCGATATACATACATGTAAGGTGTAACAAAACTAGTGCACCATAGTACATGCTAAGGATCATGTTTACCACAAAAAACTACACCTAAACTGACCTAGGGGTCAACGATCAAACGCCTCCATAGAGACCAGCGTACAATTTGGCGACTGTGATGATAGATTTAAAATGTATTTTAAAAGTTAGTTGTTGTTTTCATGACTTTTTTTGTTGTAAACATGATCCTTAGCATGTACTAGATGACCTGTAAAGATATGGTGCACTAGTTTTGTTAGACCTTGTATGTCAAAAGGTAGAACATCGGGAAAAATTAAATATTTATGCCAGCACATCAAGCTACACGAAACTCAAAACCTCCCAATTAACTCTGAACCATATGCTTCAGCGATAAAGTTGAAAATCCATTCAGCAAGTTTGTGAGACAACAAAGGGAAAATTTGGATATCGATAGACGCGGCACGTCGACCAATCTCTATCTTGTAGAACATACCTTTTCGATGGTGTTGGCGATATTGTCATCAATGGGACCAGAGTTGCCGATACATGTCATACACCCATAGCCCACGATGTCAAAACCTAACTTCTCTAGATACGGTACCACGCCAGATTCCTGAAAAAACAATAATGAGTTATCAGAAACATACATCATATATGTCTGTTAACAGTCGTGGTGGCCTAGTGGTTAAAGAGCCAACCTCCCAAGTACGAGCTCGTGGGTTCGATGCCAGGTCAGGCAAGTACCAATGCAACTTTTCTAAGTTTGTATGTACTTTCTAAGTATATCTTGGACACCAATGACTGTGTTTCGGATGGCACGTTAAACTGTAGGTCCCGGCTGTCATTGAACATCCTTGGCAGTCGTTACGGGTAGTCAGAAGCCAGTAAGTCTGACGCCAGTCTAACCAAGGGGTATTGGGTTGCCCGGGTAACTGGGTTGAGGAGGTCAGATAGGCAGTCGCTCGTTGTAAAACACTGGTACTCAGCTGAATCCGGTTAGACTGGAAGCCGACCCCAACATAAGTTGGGAAAAGGCTCGGGAGATGATGATGTTTGTTGTTACATACATGATGGCATCCAGGCTGATTGTCGGCTACGGCGGCCGTTCTCTTTCATGGAGATCAGTCAGCTGCGCAGGACATATTATAGTGCACGTACATTAGCGCGGACACAGGTGCACTCTCTATTCCCTCAGTGTCCTAGCCCTCAGGTCGGCAATCCGACACGACCGGAGAGAGATCACAAGCAGGACCGACACCAACGTGCGACCCGATGCACGGGGGTAGCTATCACCTACTTCCACACTCCGGACTGCTTTAAGAAAGTTTGACAAACCTGCAAAGCTATTTCGGCCCGTCCCGGGAATCGAACCCGAGACCCCGTAGTAGTAGTAGTTGGACTATTAGACCAACGACAATATTGTTGCAAAGGGCAATCTCCGGTCGTGTCGAATTGCCGTCCCATCGGACTATGAGAGTGAGAGAATAGAGAGTGCACCTGTATCCGCGCGAATGTGCGTGCACTATAATATGTCCTGCGCAGCTGGCTGATCTCCATAAAAGAGAACGGCCGCCGTGACCAGCAATCGGTCTGGACGCCAATAATATTGTTATACTATTTTGTAACCTACCCTCAGATAGTAGGTGACAACTCCAGACCCTGGAGATAAGGAGGTCTTGATGTATGGCAGCACGCTTAGGCCATTCTCAACTGCTTTCTTCGCTAGGAGACCTGAAGAGAAGATGAAGAATTTTAGGTTTTCTTAGTATATATTATTACGTTTCTCGTTGATTGTACTTATGTATTTATGGGGTCACCAGCCATATTTATGAGATCGCTGGCCCATTCCAGGAGTCGCCAACTTATCTAAGTGTCGCCGGCACATTTATGACGTCGCCAGCACATTTAAGGGATCGCAAGCCCATTTAAAAAAAAATGTCCTGACGTGTAAGTGTTAATTTCAACCTATTTGCAAAATAAATATTTATCAGGTATCGAGCCTAATTAGAGGGTCGCCAGCGTATTCAGGGGTCGCCAGCTCAATTAAGATGTCGCTAGCCTATTTACAAGGTCGCCAGTCTATTTATATTTTAGCCAAACCTATATTAAGGGGCGCCAGATATTGCAAAAGGTGCGCCAGGTATTTTAAAGGGGGCGCCAGGCATTTAAAAGGGGGACGCCAGCAACTTACCAGCTCCCAGCATAACGCTAGGGTTCGACGTGTTGGTACAAGAGGTGATGGCGGCTATGATGACCGAGCCGTGGGTGATGGTGTAGGTCTTTCCGTCACTGTAACTAAAGCTGCCGGACGCTGAAAGGTTCGCTGGCGATATACCGTAACCTTTGAAGCCGACCTGTGGAAAGAAACGGGGAATTAAAAATAAGTTTTGATATGTCTAAAAAAGTCGTACTGGCTTAGTTGTTAAAGCACCAGCCTCTTAAGTATGAAGTGTGGGTTGGATTCAAGAGGCTTAGCATGACAACCGTAGAAACAAGTTTTGTTCACCGAAGAATGGACATAATGACATTAAAGTGACAGATTGACGTAAGATTTCTTTTGATAGTTTTTGAAGAAATTTTTCTTTTCTTCGATCGACTTAAGTCTGCAATAATTATATGCGATGCGAGTTAACAGGTCGCGCCATGCTCGGGCAGAAGACATGTTGACATTGACAGAAAGAGCTTTGTCTTTTCTTGACAGAGTAGGAATAGAATCGCCATGCTAAGCCTGCAGGTCAGGCAAGTACCAATGCAAGTTTTCTAAGTTATACGTACTTTCTAAGTATATCTTGGACACCAATGACTGATTAAAGGTGAAGGAAAACATCTCGAGGAAACCTGGACTATAAAGTGTGAAACCACCAACCCGCATTGAGCAAGCGTGGTGATTAACGCTCAATCCTTCTCTGTGTGAGAGGAGGCCTGTGCCCAGCAGTGGGACGATGAAAAAGGCTGATGATGATGATATTTTTACAGGTCACCTAGTACATGCTAAGGATCATGTTTACCACAAAAAAGTCATGAAAACAATAACATATTTTATAAATAGCTTCAATCGCGTTAAGAAGTATTATTATTAATTAGGTATAGTTTTAACTTTTATCCCCTTAGGGGGTGGAATTCATATCCAGGCCATAGTCCGGAGCAAGACAGGCCCGTGTCGGCGGCGCGTTCTGTTCCACGCGCTTCTCGAAGAGATGTCAGCAACATAGGAGGGTCTGCTTGGGCTGCGGGTTGTTCGTAAGAGATACCGTGGCCCTGGCACACAGGGACCTCCAGAAGGAACATAGTGGGTTTTAGTCAGTAACAGTCTGACACTCCCTCCAGCTGCACCCTCAGCGGGAAAAAACAAAAAGGGGTGGAATTCATAAAAATCCTTTCTTAGGGGATGTCACGTCATAGAGCTGTATGCATAACATGTCTCATCTCATTAAATTGATGTTTCCAAAAAAAATTGCATCCCCTATTTAAGCGGACACAGGTGCACTCTCTATTCCCTGTGTCCTAGCCCTCAGGTCGGCAATCCGACACGACCGGAGAGAGATCACAAGCAGGACCGACACCAACGTGCGACCCGATGCACGGGGGTAGCTATCACCTACTTCCACACTCCGGGCTGTTATCAAAGACTCTTAAGACCTAAAAAGCGATTTCGGCATAACCCGGGAATCGAACCCGATACCCCGAGCTCAGCAGTCGCACTATACGACTACTAGACTACCGAATACACGTGTATTTGTTCATACGTGATTCAGATATTAAGGGCAAATTATTTCTTCCGCTAACATAAACAATATTTGAATGCAATTTCTTCGTAATGACCTTGATAAGTAAGCATTTGTATACAATGCTTTTAATACGGGTATGCTCGATTTTAAATTTGATTTTACGACGACCCCGTTGTCGCAATGGTAACCACGGCGGACTGCCGAGCTGAGGGTCCCGGTACAGTAAATGATAAATTTTGCAAATAGGTTAAAATCAACACTTTTACACGTCAACACATTTTTTTATAAAAAACGAGATGAGGTCGGCATTTCCTAACTGACTACCTTGAGAAGAAACGCCGAAACAAACTCAAGGGTCACAGTCTCTTAACGCCCAGACATAAAAATAAATGATATACTGATGTAGTCGACATTTGTGTGATGATCATGCTTGTTGGCTGTGCTCTGGGTGTTATAATATGTATTTATAAGTATATATGTGTAAAGTATATGCAGTTTACTAGTTGTGTTGGCACCCATAACACAAGCTAATCAATAGCTTACCTTGGGGCTAACCGACCGTGTGTGAAAAGTCCCGATAATATTAACAATATATGAACACTGGGAGGGATTTAAATTTTGTTTTTCGTTCGTGATGACCTAGTTGGTTAAAGCACCAGCCTCTTAAGTATGAGTGTGCGGGTTCCATTCTAAGCTAAGTAGCTTTTCTAAACTATGTTGGGGTCGGCTTCCAATCTATCCGAATGCAGCTGAGTACCAGTGTGCCATATGGAGCGACTGCCTGTCTGATCTCCTCAACCCAGTTACCTGGACAACCCGATACCCCTTGGTAAGACTGGTTGTCACACTTTCTAGCTTCTGACTACCCGTAACGACTGCCAAAGATGTATAAATGATAGCCGGGACACAACAATTTAACTTGCCTTCCGAAACACGTCATGGCAAAATGGTTACCTAGACCGACCGCGCCAAGCGTTGCTTAACCTTATGATCGATCGACCCGTGCGGCTGTTACTTAGCCACGAGCTCCCCTATTTTCGTTTTAAGTAATGTATTGTTTTTTTTTTGTCAATACGGACAAACAGACAAAATTAATTTTACTATTTATATAGAGAAAAAACAAGGAAGATGAACAAAAATGCTGACTGCAAACTTTTTCATACAATAAAAAAGAATTGTTGTAGTTTTATTTAGTCATATCGCGATTTTGAAGTTGGCATAAACGGTAGACATCTTGTATAAAAAATATCGTGTTAGCAAGTGAACTTAGTGTTATAATATAAAGTATACAAAGTGTTAATAATAACAGTTTAACGTGCCATCCGAAACACAGCCATTGGTGTCCAAGATATAGGTACGTAGAAAGTACATACAAACTTAGAAAAGTTGCATTGGTACTTGCCTGACCTGGAATCGAACCATGCCCTCATACTTGTGAGATTGGCTCTTTAACCACTAGGCCACCATGACTTATTATCTACCAAATAAACTAACTGGAACTTATTCGTAGGTGGTGAAACAGGCCCTTAGTTTGCTTGATTTTTTAGGGTTCCGTACCCAAAGGGTAAAACCGGAACCCTATTGTTTTCGCTCCTCCGTCCGTCCGTACGTCCGTCCGTCCGTTTGTCACCAGGCTGTATCTCATGAACCGTGATAGTTAGAGAGTTGAAATTTTCACAGATGATGTATTTCTGTTGCCGCTATAACAACAAATACTAAAAACTAGAATTTTGGGGGGTTCCCATACAACAAACGTGATTTTTTTGTTCATTTTTGCTCGATATCGATAACGGCAACAGGTAGATGCTTGAAATATTCACAGAATATGGAATGTATTACTTACTTTAAAAATAAGTAATTTTATTAAAATTAAATTAATATTTGAGGGGGGCTCCCATACAACAAACATGATTTTTTGCTCGTTTTTTACTCGATATTGATAACGGCAAGAGGTAGACGCTTGAAATTTTCCCTGAATATTGAGTTTATATAAATAATGGTACGGAACCCTTCGTGCGCGAGTCCGACTCGCACTTGGCCGGTTATTTTTTTATTTGAATAGTTTGTCAAAACAAATTTGACAACTTCTTTCATAAGAAAAAAAAACACATTTAAAAAGAAATTGTTACTGCTAATTAATATTACGTACCTATCTAATTAGTTATAGTTAATGATCTCATTAAGAACTAATTAGATAATTGTTTACATTACATTATTATTGAGTCAGCAGAAATCATAATTAACAATCGCTATTTTGTTAAACGAAGTACTATAGTAATTAAATACTTATTTATTCAAAGTAGGCCGAAAATCAGCACTTAAATCTAACAATACTAGTGCACTATATTTTTACAGGTCATCTAGTACATGCTAAAGATCATATTTTCCATAAAAAAATCATGAAAACATATTTTCTTTTAAACTCAAAATCATTTATTCAAACTTGGCTGCAAAACAGCACTTTTTGAAGGTCAATTCTACAAAAGACAGCTCCCAAAACGGCCACCCTTCACCACTTCCTATGTGTTATCGCTGGGAAGAAGAAATGGTGGAACAAACTCCCCAGCAACACATGTCTGTCTGTATGGTTTGGTTTAGTTTCTAATCGTTTTAGGTGTAAACCTGTGTGCTAGCTAACATGTAATAATGCATTATTTCATGTCATGTGATAATTATGCTTACAAACAATTTGAGATTGGACTTGTTTTTATATAAATCTGGTTCTTCAAACCTAACAGACAGACATGTGTTGCTGGGGAATTTGTTTTTAAAGACAAAACAATAACGCTAAACCACAAAAATAATGCTCTCGTTAAAATTGAATTAATTGTCATTATAAACAGTGACAATACCGGTATTTAAGAGCTACAAAAATGTACAGGGTGTATGTATTTAAAATATGATTACTTAAAATTTAATTTTATGAAGGTATATCTATTGAGGAGCTCGTTGCTAAGCAACACATTAATTGACAGCTAGTAACCATCAGTTTCCTTCCGAACGTATCTTCCGAAACACAGAGGAACTCGTCATGACAATAAATTAAAAGAAAAATCTTTTTTTTAAAAAGCTTTTGTAGTCTGCTATATTGGATTTAGAATAACGTCAAATTATTTTTTAAGTCACTCTCAATAAGCCCTTTCGTTTGATACCCATATTGTTGAAATTCATTAAAAATAACTACTCCGCCATCTTGGACGGTCCGCCATATTAGATTTATTTATAATAACGTCATATAACATATCATGCATTGTCATCCAAACTGAACGTGTATACAAAATTTCAGCTCAATCGGTTGAAGATATCTACTTCAAAATTGAGTTCAAAGAATCCACCGTAACATACATACACGGCAAGTTAAATAAAAGCTTTTAAAAAGAGTGCGCCAAGCGTTGCTCAACCTTATGATCTATCGACCCGTACGAGTACTGGCTTCTTTAACCTTTTGTCCCCCACAATCACGTATAGATGACAAGCCAAAAAGTACCCAGCACGCCACGGTCACGACTACTCGACAGACTTTTAAAGTTCAAAATTAATAGTCAGTTTCAATCGATATAATTCCGAACTCACTACTATATTGTAGGTATTTATGGATGAATTCTTAGCTTGGCGCTGAGGGCACGTCTTTATTTTTTGACGTGGCGGTCAAAAGGTTACAGCCTGTATATAATGTGAATATTAATTGATTCAAACCGCAAGAATGATAAAACTTCCATCGCCTATAAATTTACTGTTGTCACTAAATATTAGTATTATTATAAACGTTTTAGAAAAGGTAAGTATAGTTTTCTATTTATTTAAATAAATCAACCTACTAGCTAACTTGCACGAAATAAAACTAGATACTCGTTTTTGGTCTGGTCATTTCTGCGCCACCCCCAGGGTTTGCGCCCTGTGCCTGGGCACCGCTCGCACCGCCCTATATACGGCGCTGGTCGGAAGAACATCTAATGGGTTCCCACTCAAAAAAGCATAACTACTATCTATACTAATATTATAAAGTTTGTTTGTTTGTTTGAACGCGCTAATCTCCGAAACTACTGGTTCGATTTGAAAAAATCTTTCAGTGTTAGATAGCCCATTTATCGAGGAAGGCTATAGGCTATATACCATCACGCTAAGACACACGGGAGCGGAGCAGTAACCAAAGATGCGGGTGAAACCGTTGGGGACAGCTATATTTTATATTATTTTGCAGATGTCAAGATTTTAAGTTCGATTCCAGCATCCCGGTAGCACCATTTGGTGAATCAGCTTATGAGCTTCTGTAAATTATTTATCATAAAGCTGAGTCACTAAATAGTGCCGCCAGGATTAAACATCTGGTACCGGTCGACACCACGGGCGCCGGGTGTCTAGGGACGACTCCCGACCACCGTAGGCGCGGGTCTGTGGGCGGCGAGTGTGGGTAGCTCATCGTCCGTACGTCTAGGGACGACAGGCCCGTGTCGGCAGCGCGTTCTGTTCCACGCGTTCTTCGAAGAGATATCAGCAACATAGGTCTACTTGGGCTGTGGATTGTTCGCAAGAGTTACCGTGGCCCTGGCACATAGGGATCTTGCATACTTTAAGGACCACGCTTGCTCAATGCGGGTTGGTGATTTCACACTTTTTAATTTAGGTTTGCTCGAGATGTTTTCCTTCACCTTTAAACAGTCATTGGTGTCCAAGATATACTTAGAAAGTGCATATAACTTAGAAAATTTACATTGGTACTTGTCTGATTTACGAATGCGGACCCGCACACTCATACTTGAGAGGCTGGTGCTTTAACCACTAGGCTACCACGACTTTTTTATATTGTATGTGTAATTAAGATTTTTTACTTTTATACTTAAAACAAATAAAAATATACATATACAGATTGCCGTCAAAAACACTGTTTTATTTAAAAACTAGCTGTGTAGCCCGCGACGTCGTCCGCGTGGGCATTAGGAAAAAACATTCCCCCCCCCCCCCCCGTAGTAATAGCGTGATAATATGTAGCCTATATGTTGACCCGACCTCTTAGTTACATTCATTCCAAATCCCTGCTTTTTGAGATTATCCCGGACATACATACAGACAAACAGACCAGACAAAAATTCTAAAAACTATATTTTCGGCTTCGATATCGATTGGAGATCACGCCAAAATTATTATTTCAAAGAAATATTCAATGTACAGACGCCAGCACATCAGGCTACACGAAACTGTCAAATTTTCCCAATCAACTTTGAACTTTATGCTTCAGCGATAAGGTTGAATATCCATTAAGGAAGTTTGACAGATTGTGGTAGCCTGATGTGCTGGCGTCTGTACAGTTTTGACTTTTCTACGATTTTATTATATGTATAAGATATCCTTCTTATGTAAGGTAACTTTGAGGTAAGGTTGACTGCCTCGTTGGTCTAGTGGTCGCAAGGCGCGACTGCTGTGCACGGGGTCTCGGGTTCGAATCCCGGGTAGGCCGAAATCGCTTTGTGGGTTTTGAGAAACTTTCACAAAGCAGCCTGGAGTCTGGAAGTTGGTGATTGATTCACCCGTGCATCGGAGAGCACGTAAATGTCGGTCCTGCGCCTGATCTCTCTCCGGTCGTGTCGGATTGCCGTCCCATCGGACTATGAGAGTGAGGGAATAGAGAGTGCACCTGTGTCTGCGCGAATACTTGTGCACTATAATATGTCCTGCGCAGCTGGCTGATCTCCATAAATGAGAACGGCCGCCGTAGCCGACAATCGGCCTGGACGCCATCAAGGTAACTTATGTATGGAGCATTCAGAAATATTATCTGACGCCTGGGTTGTGGGATAGTTCCCAAGAGTTACCTTAGCCCTGGCACACAAACACCTCCAGAAGGAACATAGTAGGTTTTAGTCAACTGTTTGAATTTTGGTATTGGTATCATCTCCCGAGCCTTTTCCCAACTACGTTAGTGTCGGCTTCCAGTCTAACCGGATTCAGCTGAGTACCAGTGTTTTACAAGGAGCGACTGCCTATCTGACCCGCTCAACCTACACCTTTGTGTTTACAGAATCCCGGATTTTTAGAAGGCGAACGTGGGGCCGAAGCCAGCACGCTGAAGCCCTTTTGAGACAACTTTAATATATGTAATGGTGATTATATTATCAATTTTGGTATTGATAAGTAAAATAAGTGGGTATACGGTATAAGGTCGTGGTGGCCTAGTGGTTAAAGCACCAGCCTTTCGAGTATGAGGGTTCGATTCCAGGTCAGGCAAGTACCAATGTAACTTTTCTAAGTTATACGTACTTTCTAAGTTTATCTTGGACACCAATGACTAATTAAAGGTGAAGGAAAACATCTCGAGGAAACCTGGACTATAAAATCTGAAATCACCAACCCGCATTGAGGAAGCGTGGTGATTAACGCTCAATCCTTCTCTGTGTGAGAGGAGGCCTGTGCCCAGCAGTGGGACAATAAAAAGGCTGCGATGATGATGATGAAGTAGGTATACGGCTTGATGTGAAAAATAGAGAGTAACCGTTTTTGACAGTTCTATAAAAGTATAGAATTTGACTAGTTGCCATTTACTTCTTAATTCTGGCAATCTTTCCGTCGCCAATAGAAATTCTTACTAATTTATTTACATAAAAATCCTCAAAAAAACATATTTTTAACACCACAGGTAAATACAAAAAAAAAATCCAACAAATTATTTCACATAATTAGCGACATAAGTCGAGCCAATTAGTAATGACAGTCTTTTGTCACCTAATTATGGGCAGGTAAGTGCAATGAAGGTATTTTTATATAAATACGTAACAATTTTGTAAAGGACATCAGTATTCGTTTGTATTTAGTAGTACTATCTACTAGAAAGACACTTTCCCCCGTATTTCAAAACGTGATAAAACGATCAACAAAAATATAAAGACGCGCCCTCAGCGCCAAGCTAAGAATTCATCCATAAATACCTACAATATAGTAGTGAGTTCGGAATTATATCGATTGAAACTGACATTAATTTTGAAGTTTAAAAGTCTGTCATGTAGTCGTGACCGTGGCGTGATGTGCACTTTTTGGCTTGTCATCTATATACGTGATTGTGATGATTTTTTAAAAGGTAAATATAGTTTGTATCATTTAGCTAGCTTTGTCCTGATGTTTCTTCCACATTTCTAAGGGAAATAATTCCCGCAACTGGGTAGAAGGAAGCATATATATTATTTTCATGTGTAAGCTATATTACTGTCAATTGAAATTTAAATCCGTTCAGCCGTTTGTGTGTGAATAAGGAACAAACACAAAAAATATTTATATTCGTTCTAACAATACTAGTGAACCATATTTGTACAGGTCATCTAGTACATGCTAAGGATCATATTTACCACAAAAAAGTTGAATGACCTAGGGGTCAACGATCGAGCGCGTTCAATATGGTGCACTAGTTTTGTTAGATCTTGTTATATTTCTATCTCAATAGAAATGATCACACAGTATATCACTTAGTACCAGTTGTCACTCTCTCAGTAGACATGTTGTCATTCTGTCACTGGGTGCAGTGATGATAGTTACTGAGTGTGTTATATCACCATTTTATTTTATTTTTTATTTCATTTATCATTACTCAGTAGTAGTTATCACTCACTCAGTAGACATGTTGTCATTCTGTCACTGGGTGTAGTGATGATAGTTACTGAGTATATCATATCGCCATTTTCAAGTCATAGTTAATAATCAAAAATCATCGTTATTTGTGTTTTTGAATTATTTCTCAGTACCAGTTGTCACTCACTCAGTAGACATTTTATCATTCTGTCACTGGGTGCAGTGATGATAGTAACTGAGTCATACAAACATCGTGTTTACATTTTTATCACTGAGCGCTGAATAATTTTACAAAACATGTCCTTTAGCAGTAGTAATCACTCACTCAGTAGACATGTAATCAATTCTGTCACTGGGTGCAGTGATAACTGCTGATGGAGGAAGCTTATCATCAAACCTTTAACTTCTTTTAAGGTTTTCATTATAAAACATGCCTTTTATCTCTCACAAGCTAAAATATATTAAAAAATCTGTCTCTTTTCAGACACTCAAGAGAGAATTTAATAACAAAGTAGTGACACTATCTTTAAAAAATCTAATGCAAGAACCCTCCTTAGGCGAAGGTGAAGGCCTCACCTTACGAATTTTCAGTAACTGTTACATATCTCTCAGTAAAAGTTGTCACTTACTCAGTAGACATGTAACAATTCTGTCACTGGGCTCGTGATAACTTTTGCCGACTGATACTATCATCATAAGTAATAGGGTGCCTTTTGCCTGTGTTTGATTTTGTACAATTTTAAAACAAATAAACACACGCACAAGGAACATTTTTCTGAAAACAGGGTCAAAATTGATTGATAAATGGAGCAGCAATAAACATTTTTTATATTCGTATGATGAAGAGTGGGATCATAGTGGGGACATCTTGCTATCTCTTTAGCATATGCGTGATCAAATAGCGTTGACGTCACAAGCTTGTATTAGTTGTATTTAACTGTTTGACTTTCTACTGGTTTTGAAAGATTTATAAATTACTTATTTCTCAACGTATTCCAAAAATTATTTGTTTTTTGGTTTTGTAAAATGTTACTTTTTTCTATTTATTGTTATAACATAAATATTATTTTTAGCTTCTAGATACACACTATTCTATAGTAGTGACCACTCACTCAGTAGACATGATGCAATTCTGTCACTGGGTGCAGTGATTATTGCAGGAGAATGGATATTATCATCGTATTTTGTATATTTGTGGGTAATATGAAGTTTTAATTCTCAGTATTAGTTGTCACTCATTCAGTAGATATGTTTGTCATTCTATCACTGGGAGCGTGATGATTTTTACTGAGTTTTATGATCATCATCATTATTTTTTTCATTAAATATCTTTGGATAATTTGTCGTTAAATGTCCTTTATCAGTAGTTGTCACTCACTCAGTAGACATGTTACAATTCTGTCACTGGGTGCAGTGATTACTGCTGGTGAAGAGAGATTATCATTTAATTGTGTTTTAGTGTTTATGTGTAACAAATGTTTCTCAGTACTAGTTGTCACTCACTCAGTAGATATGTTTGTCATTCTATCACTGGGAGCGTGATGATTTTTACTGAGTTTTATGATTATCGTCATTATTTGGTAATAAAATATCTTCGGAAAATTTCGTCTTTTATCAGTAGTTGTCACTCACTCAGTAGACATGTTACAATTCTGTCACTGGGTGTGTGATGATTGCTGGTAAATGACTTTAACCATCCATTAAGATTTTTAACCGCTAGATTTTTAACTTTATGTGTCTCAGTAGCAATGATCACTCACTCAGTAGATATGTTAATCATTCTATCACTGGGAGTGTGATGATTGTGACTGAGTCAACACTATTTAATCACTATTGTTATTTGATGTGTTTAATTAGTTAAATTTGGTACTTATTGTTACCTTATTCCGTAATTTGTGTATAATAATGAAATTACTAATTACAGTCATTAAGTACAGGTATATCTCATTAGTGTTTTTTTTAATATAAATAAGAATGGTATTGGGAAATATAAGTCAGTAGAGATCAGGTTTTCAGAAGTGTAAGTGGTGTGAGGATATCTTAAAATTGTTTTTGTTATAAGTAACTTTCTTGTGAATGGTAAGAATATTATACACAACACACTGGTCTTACTCGTGATGAAAACTATCCAGGTATATATTGCACAGGTATGTATAAAAAGAGATAGCACACGCCAGAACATCAACCCACCTCAATCTGTCAAATTTCTTAATTAGATTTTCAACCTTATCACAATACCGAAAGGTTAATATTCGATTGGTAAAATTTGACAGATTCAGGTAGGTTGACCTGCTGGCGTCTGTACATACCTGTATAATTTTCATCGCAAGTAAGTCCCCTTTATTGTGTATTATATGTGTACAAGTCGCGAAAATCTAAAAACATTTTTGAAATGCAGAATGAAATGTTGCAATTGTTTTTTTTTTCAGATCTTATGAAATAAACATTCAGTATTAGTTGTCATTCTCTCAGTAGATATGCTAAAAACTCTATCACTGGGTGTAGTGATAGCTGCTGCTGACTGACAGTGATCATCACACTTCATACAACAACAGGGTGTCTTTGAGAACGATATATTATATCACTACGAGACAGTTGTCACTCACTCAGTAGACATGTTTCTAATGCTGTCACTGGGAGCGTGATGATTGTCGCTTAGTGATTGAATCCACAATATTGACAATTATATTTTTATTCAATCATCAGTAGCTATCACTCACTCAGTAGACATGTCATCATTTCTGTCACTGGGTGCAGTGATAACTGTTGAAGATTGAATGTGATCATCATGTTTTCATCACACTATATGAACCACTTGTCTGTCAATATTGCAAATTGTAAATTACTTTTTTGTTGGTAAAATTATCATCATTGTATCTTTTAGTAGCAGTCGTCGCTTACTCAGCAGACATGATATAAATTCTGTCACTGGGTGCAGTGATAACAGCTAGTGAATGATAAACATCATCATTTATTTCACAGTAGCAGTGACTGCACTTACTCAGTAGATATGTTTAGAAGTTCTGCCTGAGTTTTAATGTAATATTTTTTTAAGCTTTTGTCTTATCTAGGAGATACATTTGCCAGTCATCAGTCGTAATCACTCACTCAGTAGACATGTCATGAATTCTGTCACTGGGTGCAGTGATAACGGCAGAGGTATGACAACCCTCATATTGACAAAACTTCTTCATCATTTGTATCTCAGTAGCAGTTGTCACCCACTCAGTAGATATGTTTACATTGTTATCACTGGGAGTGTGATGACTATTATAATAATAATAAAACTTTATTTCAGACCAATATTACAGTCCATAAAAAAAAAAAAACAAATTACGAGATAAACAATAAAAAAAAAAAAAATAATATTATTTTAAATATCTGAATGACGCTGAATGAGACGTCATCCAGTGCCATATAATGGGACTCTGGAATCTGTCCGCAACGATGCACACGAGGCTGTTGGAGCTGTCGCGCACTCGCCGCATCAGGGATGCTATCCGTGACCTTATCAGTGCAAAAAAATCTGGCACCCTTCTTTCCGCAAACATCCCGGACGCACTGCAAAAGCGCGGCAGCCCCAGCATCACCCTAAAAGCGTTGTTGTACTGGACTCGTAGAGCATTGTACGAGCGTTTGGTGTAACTGACCCACAGGGCGCACGTGTACAGAGATTGACAGTACGCTCTGAATAGTGTGATTTTTACATCATCTGTACATCGCGCAAACCTGCGAGCCAGCATGTTACACCTCACTGCCAATGCTCTACGTTCCCGCTCCAAATCCGCATCGTCCGACAGATCATCAGTGACCCAGTGTCCCAGGTACTTAAAACGCGTGACCCTGGTGAGCGGGGTACCGCCTAAAGTGACAGATGGCACTGTGTCATAGCATTTGTTTCCCGCTTTGAAGACCAGGATCTCACTTTTAGTAACGTTGTACCTGAGACCGTGGGCCACTGCATAGTCCTCACAAACACGGATGAGTCTCCTCAGCGCACTGATTGATGGGCTCAGCAATACCATATCGTCTGCATAGCTGATGTTATTAAAGCATTTCCCGCCAATGGAGCAACCTATTTTGGTATTGCTGAGCTCATCTATCAGTTGGTTTACATACAGGTTGAAAAGCTTAGGTGAGCTAAGGCCTCCCTGTCTCACCCCGCATTCCAACCTGTATGCATCTGATAAAACTCCCGCCCATCGGACATGATTGTACTGGTGGTTGTACCAGTACCTGAGCAACTGAACCACATCGCTTGGGAGGTCTGTGTTTTTGGTTAGTTTCCTCCATAGGATGTCGTATGACACCAGGTCAAAGGCCTTAGACAGATCCAAGAAACAAGCATACACAGGTGTTTTCCTAGCTGTGTAGTATTGAACAGTGTGCTTGAGACAGAGGATAGCCATTTCTGTCGATAAAAGTGGCTTAAACCCAAACTGGCCATCACACTGGCCTATTGCTGAGTCACATTACTCATCTGTGTGTCTGTTTGTAAGTAACTCTCCTTTGGACTAAATGTGAGTTCGCCGATTTAGTCGTCATTGTCTATGTACTGATTTTTATGTAATCTTGCAATCATCAGTAGCTGTCACTCACTCAGTAGACATGTTAATAATTCTGTCACTGGGTGTAGTGATAACTGTTGAAGAGTGAATGTGATCATCATCATTCTCATTTATCATTTGCTTTTATTTTTATTTCTATAATAGTTATATTTATATAATATTATAGGTCTATAATAGTAAACACGTTCATTGATCATAAATTCACAGATTTGAATATAACTAATGTTTCTCAGTGCAATTGTCACTCACTCAGTAGATATGTTTACAATTCTATCACTGGGAGTGTGATGACTTTTGCTGAGTCACACCATCACCGTTATTAACTGATAATTGTAATTAAATTACTCTAAATTGCAACTTATTGTTGCTTAATGTGAAGATTAAAATGTATTTACTAATTATTGTGAGACTACCCATTATAACAGGTACAACTCATTAGCGAAATTGTATATAAATAAGGATGTATTTGTGAAATATAAATCAGTAGTGATAGGGATTCCGCAAGTGCAAGAAGTGTGAATATATCATTAAGTTCTTTTTATAAGTAACTTTTTTGTGAATGATAGGAAGTTACTAAAACAATTACAAATAGCAATTGTATTTTTTTTTCAGATATTGTGATACAAAAGTTCAGTATTAGTTGTCATTCACTCAGTAGATATGTAAATTATCCTATCACTGGGTGCAGTGATAGCTGCTGCTGACTGACAGTGATCATCACACCGCAAAAAAACAACAGGGTGACTTACAAGTGTGATATATTTTGTCACTACGAGACAGTTGTCACTCACTCAGTAGACATGTTTCGAACTCTGTCACTGGGAGCGTGATGATTATCGCTTAGTGACTGAATCCACAATATTGAATATTATCAGTAACAGTAAGTCAATCAACAGTAGCTGTCACACACTCAGTAGACATGTTATCATTCTGTCACTGGGTGCAGTGATAACTGCTGACGAATGTCAATTTTCATCGTATATACCAAACAACATTTAAAGATAATGCTCTTCATCATTTGTTTCTCAGTAGCAGTCGTTACTCACTCAGTAGATATGTTTACATTTCTATCACTGGGAGTGTGATGACTATTGCTGAGTCACATTACTCATGTTTTTAACACGCTTTTATTAGCTTCATCTGTGTGTCTGTTTGTAAGTAACTCTCCTTTGGACTAAATGTGTGTTCTCTGATATCTTCGTCGTTTATTTTGATAATTCTCTTTTAAATGTAATTTTTCAATTATCAGTAGTTGTCATTCACTCAGTAGACATGTACAAAATTCTGTCACTGGGTGCAGTGATAACTGCTGATGGTTGAATGTCATCATTAAATTCATATTCATTTCTGTAAAGTACTTTTATTTAATTGCTCACAGCATATGATACTCAGTGTTAGTGATCACTCACTCAATAGACATGGTTTTAATACTGTCACTGGGAGCGTGATGACTGTTACTGAGTATACTGGATCAACACTTCCATCGCATTTTATTGTTTATTTTTCTATAATTTATCTGTCTATTTGTTACAGCCTTCATCTACTTAGTAGATATTTTAACATTTCTGTCGCTGCATGATGTTTTTAAAATATATTCCCTTATTATGTCGCTAAGACACAGTCGTCACCCACTCAGTCGACATGTCATCAATTCTGTCACTGGGAGTGTGATGATTGTTGCTTAGTGATATTTCCGACTTGTTCATTTATGCATTTTATGTCTAGCAATTTAATGTATCAATCATAAGTAGTAATCACTCACTCAGTAGACATGTTATCATTCTGTCACTGGGTGTAGTGATAACTGCTGGTGAATGACACTAGCATCATCTACGCATTTTAATTTAGCTGTAGCAGTTCATGACAGCCATTCAAATTTACTTTTATTTTTCTGAATGTCAATCTGTATTAGTTGTCACTCACTCAGTAGACATGTTATCATTCTGTCACTGGGTGTAGTGATAACTGCTGATGAATGAAACTAGCATCATCTACGCATTTTAGTTTAACTGTAGCAGTTCATGACCTTGAAATTTACATTTATTTTTCTGAATGTCAGTCTGTATTAGTTGTCACTCACTCAGTAGACATGTTATCATTCTGTCACTGGGTGTGTGATGATTGTTACTGAGTGACTCAAACATCACTTTAATTTTTTTTTCTGGTAATTTTGTCATGTTTTCTTTTAAAATTTGAGCATTAATTGACTATTACTCAGAAGACATGATTGCATTTCTAATCGTTACAGAATAATATTTACCAGCAGAGATACCGAGAAATATCCATATTAAAATTGACAATTGACAGTGTAGTTATGGCAAGGTTTTACTATACAAAAGATAAAAATATAGCCACTAGAAGCAGTTATTACTCACCCAGTAGACATGTTAAGAATTCTGTCACTGGGTGTAGTGATAACTGCTGATAAGTGTCGATCATCATTGATCATCATTATATCATCTTGCAAAATTACAGTATTTTATCACTATGAGACAGTGATCACTCACTTAGTAGACATGTTATAATTTCTGTCACTGGGTGTTGTGATAACTATCGCTTGGTGAAACTATCATCAGTCGAACAAAAGCAGCTTTGAGAAGGTCAAGAATACTTCAGCCCTTTCCCTCAGTGAGCATCATCACTCACTCAGTAGACATGCTATGATTCTGTCACTGGGTGCAGTGATGATAGTAACTGAGTGTGTCATATCACCATTTTATCACAATAAGTTTATTTTCTATCACATATGTATATCATTACTCAGTACCAGTTGTCACTCACTCAGTAGACATGTTATCATTCTGTCACTGGGTGCAGTGATGATAGTTACTGAGTTTGGAATATCATCATTTTATCATAATTTGTATCACAGTTATAACTACTCAGTACCAGTTGTCACTCACTCAGTAGACATGTTATCATTCTGTCACTGGGTGTAGTGATGTTAGTTACTGAGTTTGTAATATCACCATTTTATCACAATTTGTATCACAGATATAATTACTCAGTAGTAGTTGTCACTCACTCAGTAGACATGTTGTCATTCTGTCACTGGGTGTAGTGATGATAGTTACTGAGTGTGTCATATCACCATTTTATCATAATTTGTATCACAGTTAGCATTTCTCAGTACCAGTTGTCACTCACTCAGTAGACATGTTGTCATTCTGTCACTGGGTGTAGTGATGATAGTTACTGAGTGTGTCATATCACCATTTTATCATAATTTGTATCACAGTTAGCATTTCTCAGTACCAGTTGTCACTCACTCAGTAGACATGTTGTCATTCTGTCACTGGGTGTAGTGATGATAGTTACTGAGTGTGTCATATCACCATTTTATCATAATTTGTATCACAGTTAGCATTTCTCAGTACCAGTTGTCACTCACTCAGTAGACATGTTGTCATTCTGTCACTGGGTATAGTGATGATAGTTACTGAGTTTGTCATATCAACATTATATCATAATTTGCTTATTTTCTATCACATATATTATCATAGTTCATTAGCATTTGTCACTCCTGATCGGATTGTGTACTGACCTGTAAAAATATGGTGCATTTTTTGTTACACCAGGGGCCTGATGCTGCTAATTTAATCCCACGAAAAACATTCCATGTAAAAATGCCAAGTCTCTCTATGCAATCTTTTCACCGTAAAAAGTTTTGAGATCGCATCGTAGCCAAGTCCTCTTCACCTTATTTTGTAATGCTAAATCAATATTTAGAGACTGTATCAATAGTTTTACTTACATTATAATAATAGGGACTTGGCAATGAGCACAGGTTAAAAGCTGTTTGCTCCGTGGAATTATATGCAAATATTACTGTCTACTGACGAACTGATATGTTGTAGGTATGGTTGGGACGACATTTATTGAATAAACTAGAACATGAATTCTGTGATATTAAAGTTTAAGCTAAATAATTACTTTCAACTCGTCTAATATGTTTTTATGTTTGTATCTTATTGTGCTCATTGCCAAGTCACTATTATTATAATGTAAGTAAAACTATTGATACAGTCTCTAAATATTGATTTAGCATTACAAAATAAGGTGAAGAGGACTTGGCTACGATGCGATCTCAAAACTTTTTACGGTGAAAAGATTGCATAGAGAGACTTGGCATTTTTACATGGAATGTTTTTCGTGGGATCTCATTAATTTTTGTAGGTTTCTTTACTATTGCATCTACATTTTAACTGGTCGTAATAATATACATAGTAGTATATGTACTATAATTTAGTTGCCTGCAATTAATTTTAGTTTCAGACTTAAGATTGGTTATTTCTTATATAGAGGGCGCTATCAATGAAATCGTAAGAAATATTTTAAGTACTACTAATAATAAGCTATGTAACGAAACCATAGCGCGATTTAGAAAGGTACAACGCCATCTATCGAGCATGCATAAATTATTTGTCGCATTGCATTGAAATTGATTTTTTAGTTTATGTATCGAGCTCTATGTATTGTATTTAATACATAAAAAATCTCTTCTCTCTAATAATAAAATAAACCAATTCAATATTTTTTGTAGATACGTTACGTAAACAAAGAACAAAGTTAACAATGCAGTAGAAATTGATACAAAATACTCTAGCAAAACCGCAAATATAAAATTGTTTTCTATAGTTTTTTATTTTATGACATTTTTATAATTTTCCCTTTATATGTGGCAGATAACCTGCACTGATGCTAAATTTCAAGGTTCTAAGTCCACTAGAAGTACCTTAGAATTTTGATGATCGGTCAGTGAGTCAGTGAGTGACAGAATGGTGTAACTTTGATCGACCGTAACTCGTAAACTATTTATTCAATTATCATGAAATTTGGAGGATAAGCTTGTTGTAATGCTTTCTCTCGGTCACCGAAAACCCAACGCTCTAGCTTTGTCCGCATCGAAGATATAGGGGGGAGAAATAGCCTCGAGTCGCTTCGAGAAAAGATGGTACGGCCGTGCCCGTTCTGCTTGAGACTTGGCTGGGGCACTCCCGTGCCCTCAGATATTGTGTCAATTGAAACTTAATTGGATCTTAATAGCAAGTTTTACCTTATGAGGTATTCTGTTACTAATTTAAGACCAATGGTCTACGTTTGAACTGCCACTGGTACGCAAAACGTTTATTAAAAACAATATAATAGATCATTCATCACTTAACTTTTGGTAGAATTAGAATAGCAACACCGATAACCATTGAACTTAAGACTCACATAACAATTCAATTACGACTCTATTGAGATTGAAAACAAAATTTTTCGGAATGCCTTATTTATCTCAATCGACATGGAGTCGTGATTGAGTATCAGTTGAATATCAATTGCGTGTTCTTTAAACTAAATTAGCAGCATTAGGCCCCTGATTGTTTTATTAAAAAACATGGTCTTAAAAAGAATCGGCTTTACTACTAGATTTAGTCAATTAACTTGTTCCAAGAAGATAGTTAAAAGCTAGCACTATAAGCGGTTCTTTTTCAAGACCACGTATTATAATGAAGGTGTATATGCATAGATGTTATCTTACCTTGTTAGTCAAACAGTCCTGGAAATCTTTCTTCATGACTGAAACCGACACTCGGTCTTGCGGACGCTTGGGACCACTCACTGACGTCACTACCGTTGATAGATCCAATTCTACCACCTGGAACATACATACAGATTCACAGTGTCAAAAAAGAAAGACGTGCCCTCAGCGCCAAGCTAAGAATTCATCCATAAATACCTACAATATAGTAGTGAGTTCGGAATTATATCGATTGATACTGACTATTAATTTTGAACTCTAAAAGTCTGTCATGTAGTCGTGACCGTGGCTTGTTGAGCACTTTTTGTCTTGTCATTTATACGTGACTGTGGCGGTCAAAAGGTTAATAAAATTTTTTTTATTCAGCATCAAAAAAAGACAAAGATATCGAAAAAATTAAAAATAAACGTTTCGGGGTGGCTTGCGGCGAATTTCAATAACTTATCTGTTGATTTGCCTACTAGAGATATGCATTTGACGTTATTCGCATGTAGTTCATGTCAAAATGTATCACCAGCCTCTCAAGTATGAGGGTGCGGGTTCGATTCCCGGTTAAGCAAACTTAAGTAGTAACTTTATCACCTCAGAGAACACAGGGTCCTGTTCAGGGTTGTTGTAATCCCGGAACTGCTTCGTGGCTCGCAGGTAAGCTTCGATGGTAGCTATCTTGTCTTCCGAGCGGTCTGCAAAAAAAAAACATTTTTAAATTCGGTATTTGACTCTTTTTTTTAATTATTCATATCAAAAGTAACATTTTAAAAACCAAAAACAGAAAAAAAAATTGGAATACGTTGAGAAATAAGTAATGTATAAACCTTTAAAAATCAGTAGATAGTCAAACAGTTAAATAACAGAAAAAGGATGCACATACAAGCTTGTGACGTCAACGCTATTTGATCACGCATGTGAAAGAGATAGCAATATGTCCCCACTATGATCCCACTCTTCATCATACGAATAAAAAATATAAGCCACAAAGCAATCATATAATTACAACAAATACTTCCCGCATGTTGATATGTTCTGTTTGTCAGCTGGTAAATTTAAAAATATTATAAGTCAGTTAGTCAATAGAATGAACAAATGATCATTGTTGTTTCTAGATTATTGCACACTTAGCGAATAAAAACGTTAAATGTATTTTGTGGAAAATATTGTTGGTAACACATTTGCTCATGCTTTCTTGTATCTATATCACTACATAGTATAAAACAAAGTCGCTTTCTCTGTCCCTTTGTCCCTTTGTATGCTTAAATCTTTGAAACTACGCAACGGATTTTGATGCGGTTTTTTTAATAGATAGAGTGATTCAAGAGGAAGGTTTATATGTATAATAACATCCATTAAAAGTGGAGAAGTACTGTTATTTTTGAGTTTGAGTTTGTCTGTAGTGTATTTAGTATCAGCATTGCACCCGTGCGAAGCCGGGGCGGGTCGCTAGTTATGTATAAAATGTAATGTATCACTGTTTTTTTTTCCCAAATAAATATAATAAATAATTAAAAGGAATTAATCGTGTGACGAAGTGTGATAGTGGGTATGATGAAGCGTGATCCCAACTCACTAGTCTGCCTCAGATATTGCAGCGAGCGGTCGTCGACGGGGAAGTGCGCGACCGTGGCACCGAACTCAGGACACATGTTTGCGATGGTCGCTCGGTCGGCGATGCTGAGCGCCGACACACCGGGACCGAAGAATTCTACGAATTTCCCTACTACGCCCAGGGAGCGGAGATGCTGTGAACGAATAGAGAAAAAATATTATATAGTGACCATTTAGTTCAAGTCAGCCACGAACACCTTTAGACAGCCACGTCAAAAAGAGAAAGACTTGCCCTCAACACCAAGCTAAGAACTCATCCATAAATACCTACAATATAGTAGTGAGTTCGGAATTATATCGATTGAAACTGACAATTAATTTTGAACTTTAAAAATCTGTCATGTAGTCGTGACAGTGGCGTGCTGGGCACTTTTTGGCTTGTCATCTATACGTGACAGTGGCGGTCAAAACGTTAAGTACTAGTAATTACTCGCGGTTACTCCTGCGTCTCCGGGGAACGTATTTGACAGACTGAGGTAGGTTGATGTGCTGGTTCTTACCTTAGTTATAGTGAGGACGGTGTCTGTGGAGGTCGCGAGAGGGTTCAGCTCGCCCACCAGCTTATAGCCAACGACCTTGGGGAGCAACATGCTGATCGCTTGACCCAGCATCACGGCCTCCGCTTCGATTCCTGGGTGATGATATAGAATAGAACAAAATATGATATACAAGTTGGTCCAGGTGACAACTTGTCCCTCCCTATTGGGGGGAGGGATGTGAGGGGCCTGCTGTAAGACGGTAAGTCGCCGCCGGAGGACTGGACGCTATAGACTCCCAGGCCCCCTCCACTCAGGCGAGGTCGGAGTGCCGCTGGGTATATTTAAGTTGGTATACCGGGATCAACTTTACCGGGGAGTCTTACATACCCCTCTCCCGGGAAGGGGATACATAACAGCATATTTTTCTAACAAAAAATAAAGGGCGACTACTAGTCAAATTCAATACTTTTATAGAACTGTCAAAAACGGTTACTCTCTATGCAATTTGTGTGAAATCACAAACTATGACGTCACAGATTTAACACATCAAGCCATTAAGTATACACTTATTTCGATTACATTATCAATAAAAAATTGTAAACAATTTTGGGGTTCAAAACGATAAATTAAACCGACATTATTTTAACCTTTTGACCGTCACATAAAAAAAAAGACGTGCCCTCAGCGCCAAGCTAAGAATTCATCCATAAATACCTACAATATAGTAGTGAGTTCGGAATTATATCGATTGAAACTGACTATTGATTTTGAACTTTAAAAGTGTGACACTTTTTGGCTTGTCATCTATACGTGACTGTGGCGGTCAAAAGGTTAATAAAAGAACTGACCTCCAACTCCCCACCCGACGACCCCCAGTCCGTTTATCATGGTTGTATGACTGTCTGTTCCGACCACGGAGTCAGGATGCAGGAGTCCAGAGCTGAACACCACACGGGCAAGGTATTCCAAGTTCACCTGATAAAACACAGAACATATATAAGGTCTAACAAAACTAGTGCACCATATTCTTACAGGTCATCTAGTACATGCTGAGGATCATGTTTCCATCATCTCCCGAGCCTTTTCTCAACTATGTTGGGGTCGGCTTCCAGTCTAACCGGATTCAGCTGAGTACCAGTGTTTTACAAGAAGCGCCTGCCTATCAGAACTCGTACATATAAGGTCTAACAAAACTAGTGCACCATATTTTTACAGGTCATCTAGTACATGCTAAGGATCATGTTTACCACAAAAAAAGTTGAATGACTTAGGGTTCAACGACCGAGCGCCTTCATAGAGACCGGCGTTACGCGTACAATTTAGCGACTGTTATATGAAATTTAATAAAATATGTTGTCGTTTTCAGGACTTTTTTTTATGGTAAACATGATCCTTAGCATGTACTAGATGACCTGTAAAAATATGGTGCACTAGTATCGCCACACCCAGAGCACAGCCAACAAGCATGCTCATCACACAAATGTCGACCGTGCCGGGAATCGAACCCTCAGTTTAGTCCGGCGTGGTTACCATTACACCAACGGGGTCGTCAAATCTTCGCACTAAAGACAAGTTTCCAGAGTACATACCTGGTGCACAATACCAGATCCAGGTGGTACTATCAGCATGTTGTCAAAAGCCTGAGCACCCCACTTGAGGAATTGGAACCGTTCCTTGTTCCTCTCGAACTCCAGCTCTTGGTTCTTGTTGAGGGCATCCGGGCTGTGTGATGAAGAAAAGGTAGGTGGTGAGCATATTTTTTCTCCTTTAGCCTGAACTGTCCCACTGGTGGGCAGAGGGTTCCCCACTTTGTTTCAACATCTTCCCTGATACTTTGACCGTTCCACTAATCAAGACCTGGAATCAAAACACATAACCCGTACCCTAGAAGCGGGTGCTCGAACAAGCCACTACGACTTAATTACCATCTGCCTAGCCTTTTCCCAAGCTGTGTTGAGGTCGTTGGATGCAGCTGAGTACCAATGTGCCACATTGAGCGACTGCCTATCTGATCTTCTCAACCCAGTTACTTGGGCAAACCCTTGGTAAGACTGGTTGTCACACTTTCCGGCTTCTGACTACCCGTAACGACTGCCAAAGATGTACAAATGACAGCCGGGACACAACAATTTAACGTGCCTCCCGAAACACGGAGGAACTCGTCATGGGCCGACCGCGCCAAGCTTAGCTTAACCTTATGATCGATCGACCCGTGCGGCTGTTGCTTAGCTACGAGCTCATTAACATAATAAAAATTATCTTACCTTCTAGCGAAGTCTACTTGCACAGAATGATCGATGACCAGGTCAGCAGGACATATGGGGTTGATTTTCTGCGGATCCCCACCAAGTTCCTTCACAGCATCACGCATGGCTGCAAAGTCTACCACCGCTGGTACTCCTGTCAAATCCTGGGGAGAGAATGAGGATCTATTGAGGAACTGGATAACAGTGTGGAATACACCACCATTTGTGAAGCCACAGGTGCACTCTCTATTCCCTCAGTGTCCTAGCCCTCAGGTCGGCAATCCGACACGACCGGAGAGAGATCACAAGCAGGACCGACACCAACGTGCGACACGATGCACGGGGGTAGCTATCACTAACTTCCAGATTCCATTACCAGCATGGCGACTGCAGATCATGGGGTCTCGAGTTAGATTATTGTGGGTTTTAAGCAACTTTCACAAAGCAGCCCGGAGTGTGGAAGTAGGTGATAGCTACCCCCGTGCATCGAGTCGCACGTTGGTGTCGGTCCTGCTTGTGATCTCTCTCCGGTCGTGTCGGATTGCCGACCTTAGCGCTAGGACACTGAGGGAATAGAGAGTGCACCTGTGTCCGCGCTAATGTGCGTGCACTATAATATGTCCTGCGCTGCTGGCTGATCTCCTTAGAGAGACTAGACTAGAGGCCCTAAGAATAGATGTATTTTCTTTCTCTCCCTTCGCACCACTTACCTGCAGTATGACCCTGGCTGGTTTGAAAGCAATTTCCACGGGGTCCTCGGACGCCTGCTTAGTCTCCCATTCCAGAACGTTCTTCACATCTTTCTCCAGGACTTGGAAGTTGTCACAGTTCCTCACGCATGATTCCAGGAGTACCCTTATGGAGTAGGGGAGACGATCTGGGGGAGAAGGTAGATTTTAAACTTTTGAGCACCACAGTCACGTATAGATGACAAGCCGAAAAGTGCCCAGCACGCCACGGTCACGACTACATGACAGACTTTTAAAGTTCAAAATTAATAATAGTCAGTTTCAATCGATATAATTCCGAACTCACTACTATATTATAGGTATTTATGGATGAATTCTTAGCTTGGCGCTGAGGGCACGTCTGTCTTTTTTTGGCGAGTCCCTTTTTAATGCACAACACAGCAAGAGGAGTGCTATAAGTTGAACGTTAAGTGTGGCCGTAACTCTTAAACGGATGAATATTTTTGGACGTGGTTCTATTTTAGTTTATAGCGGGGTTTCCAACGGTGGTACTTAGATATGTCACTTCAACATCGGCTCAGCCGTTTTTAAGGTATTAGCTGTTTTGTCAACATCGGCAGGGGTTTTAGACACAAAATAGAAGATATCTTGTCGTGCTTGAATTAATGTCGATTCGTAGTTTAAAATTGTCGAATTGAGAACCTTCCCCTTCATTGACGACCAGATAGCGTGGTGGTGAGTGAACCTGCTTGCCAAGCTACAGGCCGCGTGTTCGATTCCCGCATAAATCAAACATTTGTGTGCATGAACATGGGTGTTTCTATGTAAAATATGTATGTATTTACAAAAGAAACAGTATATAAGTATGTTTATCAGTTGTCTAGTGCCCACAGTACGAGCTCTGCGCAGTTTGGGACTAGATGACGTTGTGTGAATGTGTGAGGGATATTATTTGAAGCCGTTAAAAAAAAACCTCTTCTCAAAAATATTTTCAAAATAACGCGAGGCGCAATTCTTTTGCGGGTTTTCTTCTTTCTTAGAACATATCAAATACATTGGCGTACAGTTTTGTATATTGACCTTAATACCCTCATAAATATGTTTACAAGTCTAGTTTCGGGGTCCATTTAAGCGTGTCAGAGTTCAATTGTAATTAAAATTCCTTATTGTTTTTGAGTGTTGAGTAATCTATACATATAATAAAATCGTAGAAAAGTCAAAACTGTACATTGAATATTTTTTTAAAACAACAATTGGGGCGTGATCTACAATCGATATCGAAGCCAAAAATATAGTTTTTAGAATTTTTGTCTGTTTATCTGCATGTATGTCCGGGCTAATCTCAAAAAGTACTGCATGGATTTGCTTAAAATTTGACATGAATATAACTAAGAGGTCGGGTCAACATATAGGCTACTTATTATCACGCGATCACGTACGGGGGGTGGGTGGGAATGAATTTCGCCCAATGCCTACGCGGACGACGTCGCAGACAGCAGCTAGTAAATAATATGGTCATCGTAACACCAAATATCTACACTGATTTTTAATTATTTCTTGGTCCAAACATCACACTTCGTCATTCCAACCCAAGGTCAATTCAAACTTGCATGACACTTTCCTCAAAAGGTCATTTCAGACACAAGCCTACATTGCTCATCCATACTTTAGTATGTAATTTCTTTTTATGTCTGGACTCTAAAAGAGACTGTGACTGTGACCCTTGAGTTTGTTTCGGCGTTTCTTCTCAAGGTGGTCAGTTAGGAAATGCCGACCTCATCTCGTTTTTTTTTATAAAAAAAAACTTACGTTGTTGATTGCATATATATATGTACCTAATTCGTGTCTTTACAGTTCGCTTGACGCTAATTAGTTTTACTTCAAAACCTTCGTTCAGTCCACGCGTTGTTTTAATTTACAGTATAAGCAATAGTCAACCTTCTCGACCGTTATTGAACATCCTTGGCCGTCGTTACGGGTAGTCAGAAGCCAAAAAGTCTAACAACCAGTCTAACCAAGGGGCCGTTAACTGGGTTGCCCGGGTAACTGGGTTGAGAAGGCCAGATAGGTACACGCTCCTTGTAAAACACTGGTACTCAGCTGAATCCGGTTAGACTGGAAGCCGACCCCAACATAGTTGGGAAAAGGCTCGGGAGATGATAACAAGCAATTTTCGACCTTATCGCCGTAAAGAAGTTATAATGGCGAATTCATTATCAGTTAATTGTTTTGCAAGCTATAAAGAGAGAATAAGTCGTGCCTACATCTCGCGTTATCTTCAAGGAGATAAATAATATCATTCAAGCTATCATATCTGTTGCGATACTAGGTGTAGGACCAGGTTTTGCCTCGTCTCTTCACCTGTTGGTCTGGTGGCTCCCAGACCGATTGTCGGCTACGGCGGCTGTTTCCTCTAAGGAGATCAGCCACGCAGGACATATTATAGTGCACGCATATTTGCGCAAATACAGGTGCACTCTCTATTCCCTCACTCTCATAGTCCGATGGAACGGCAATCCGACACGACCGGAGAGAGATCAGGCGCAGGACCTACATTTACGTGCTCTCCGATGCACGGGTGAATCAATCACCAACTTCCAGACTCCAGGCTTTGAACTATAGCTCACTAGATATCTTACATCGATTTTCATATGTTTATTATTTATTGGCAATGACAGATCAAGGATTTTTGTTGATAAACTGAAATATTTATTCAGATAAATTCATATCAATGTTTTTACTATTCTCGATAATATTATGAGTAAGAACATTGACGCTGTACGTATGTATAACACACTTTTTTTTCTCCTGGTAAATTATCAAATGCAAGAATTACCAGCTGCTTACATAGCGGGAGGGGCCTTTGTAAGCAGCAGGAGGGAGTGTCAGATTCTTACTGACGACAACCCACTATGTTCCTTCCCTGTGTGCCAAGGCCACGGTAACTCTTGCAAACAATCCGCAGCCCAGGTAGACCCTGGCCTTAATGGGCCCCTCCTATGTTGCTGACATCCCTTCTCATCTCTTCCTCCAGCTGCACACACAGCGGGAGGGGTCACTTGATGATTCCCCCCCAAAAAAAAAACACGCCTAGATGATGATGTGTAGATGAACTTACCATATTTTTCTCCGAGTCCAGTGACGTCATAATACTTGTATTGTTTGCCTTGGATATCAAGAGTCTTCAAGAGCTGGCTGTACGGGTTGTTTGCGGCTGAAACAAGCAATTTATTTCATCTATACTAATATTATAAAGCTGAAGAGTTTGTTTGTTTGAACGCGCTAATCTCAGGAACTACTGGTTCGATTTGAAAAATTATTTCAGTGTCAGATAGCCCATTTATCGAGGAAGGCTATAGGCTATATACCATCACGCTAAGACACACGGGAGCGGAGCAGTAACCAAAGATGCGGGTGAAACCGCTGGGGACAGCTAGTTTCTAATAAGGGCTCGCAAACAGTAGTAGGTACTTAAGTTTTGTTTATGTTTCGTAAGGCCTTTTGACTGCCTCTGTCAAGTATAGATGACAAGCCAAAAAGTGCCCAGCACGCCACGGTCACGACTACATGACAGACTTTTAAAGTTCAAAATTAATAGTTTCAATCGATATAATTCCGAACTCACTACTATATTGTAGGTATTTATGGATGAATTCTTAGCTTGGCGCTGAGGGCACGTCTTTTGTTTTTGACGTGGCGGTCAAAAGGTTAAATTGTTGTGTCCCGGCTGTCATATGTACATCTTTGGCAGTCGTTACTGGTAGTCAGAAGCTGGGAAGTTTGACAACCAGTCTTACTAAGTGGTATCTTATTGCCCAGGTAACTGGGTTGAGGAGATCAGATAGGCAGTCGCTCCATGTGGCACACTGGTACTCAGCCGAATCCGGTTAGACTGGAAGCCGATCCCAACATAGCTTGGGAAAAGGCAGATAGGCGATAAAGTCGAAAACTTGAAGTATTGTAGTAGTTTTATGTGCTGTCTATACCTACCCATAGCAGAAACTAGTACTTATTATTATACTAGCGGTCGCTTGCGGCTCCGCCCGCGTGGATGTCGGTTTTCGCGACAAAAAGTAGTCTATGTGTTATTCTGATGTATAAGCTATATTATGGTAAAGTTTCATTCAAATCCATTCAGTAGTTTTTACGTGAAAGAGTAACAAACATCCATACATCCATACTTACAAACTTTCGCCTTTATAATAGTAGTAGGATTTTGTATGGCTAAAGGTTATCTCTATGGTGAAGTTCCTTATCTAAGTTTAATGTCTTATATGTGTATATCCATGCTTCAATTTATTTCAATTTTAACAACCATGTTATATAATATTTTTCTTGTTTATTACGCACTGTTTATTATACACCACGCTTGCTCAATGTTGGTTAGTGATTTCACACTTTATAGTCCAGGTTTCCTCGAGATGTTTTCCTTCACCTTTAATCAGTCATTGGTGTCCAAGATATACTTAGAAAGTACATACAACTTAGAAAAATTGCATTGGTTGAGAGGCTGGTGCTTTGACCACTAGGCCACCACGATTGTCTTCAGAAATAGACGATAGGTTTCCACAGTACTACAACAAGTGGACAGAATAATTCTGACAACCATAGACAGTAACTAAAATATTGGATACTAGCTTTTGCCCACGCGGGTTCGCTCCCGTTCTTCCCTACTCTACCCCACTCTGCCCTACTCTACCTTACTCTACCTTTTAAACCATCCCTAGACCTCCACGAACATTTCAAGA
Source organism: Heliothis peltigera (assembly GCA_958496145.1). Lineage (NCBI taxonomy): Eukaryota > Metazoa > Arthropoda > Insecta > Lepidoptera > Noctuidae > Heliothis > Heliothis peltigera. The sequence continues at coordinate 4,691,871 of OY292351.1, forward strand.
CCAAGATAAGATAAATCCGTTCAGCCGTTCTCGAGTTTTAGCGAGACTAACGAACAGCAATTCATTTTTAAAAGCTTTTATTTAACTTGCCGTGTATGTATGTTACGGTGGATTCTTTGAACTCAATTTTGAAGTAGATATCTTCAACCGATTGAGCTGAAATTTTGTGTACACGTTCAGTTTGGATGACAATGCAAGATATGTTATATGACGTCATTCTAAATCCAATATGGCGGGCCACACAAGATGGCGGAGCAGTTATTTTAAATGAATTTCAACAATATGGGTATCAAATGAAAGGACTTATTGAGAGTGACTTAAATAATAATTTAACATTACTCTAAATCCAATATGGCGGACCATAAAAGCTTTTTTTTTTTTTTAATTCTTTTAATTTATTATTATATATAAGAAGAAGAAGATTATTGGATATGGACGCAGGTGATTCAAAGAAAAAGACGTGTGTCCTCAACGACTGTAAGGGCCCCCGCTGACTGCAATTTTTTGTCACCGTGACTTTTTGCCACTTAGTCAAGTGCAATGAAAACTGTATTGAGTGCGCTCATTATGGTGACGTGATAATACGGTGACAAATAGTTGCAGCGGCAGGCAACACCGGAGACTGGTGACTTTTTGTCACTTGGCCGGTGAATTTTCCTTTACTTTCCGTGTATATAGAATGCAGCCAGTAGCTTTTTCCGTTTCATTTTTCTTCTACGTATTTCAAGAGCACAAATCACGTCAACCTCGTTGAATTCCGTTACAATAAATTAAAAGAAGAAACTTTTTTTAGAAAGCTTTTATGGTCCGCCATATTGGATTTAGAGTAATGTTAAATTATTTTTTAAGTCACTCTCAATAAGCCCTTTCATTTGATACCCATATTGTTGAAATTCATTAAAAATGACTACTCCGCCATCTTGGTCGGTCCGCCATATTGGATTTAGAATAACGTCATATAACATATCTTGCATTGTCATCCAGACTGAACGTGTATACAAAATTTCAGCTCAATCGGTTGAAGATATCTACTTCAAAATTGAGTTCAAAGAATCCACCAGTGTTGCCAACTATATTTTAAGGAATCCACAAATTGCAGTACCATAATCCACCAGAAAACCACTAACTTAGATGATCCCTCAAACCACCAGAAAACCACTTACACTTTACCTATTATGCTACATATTATTTGAAATAAAAAAAAAACTTTTACATTATAAACTTTTTATTTATTATGATAAATTAAAAAATATATATATTGAAGACTGTCATCTTCGGAAGAATCAACCTTTTCTGATGTGGCAGAATACATTTCTTTTGTTCCAATTTTACATCGCCCATCACTAAGTAGGTCGGCATGCCCATGAAATATGACATTGAGAGGCACTGTCAGTACAGGTAATAACTATTAAAAAATTCAGGACTTCATAGACGTGATTTTACTGACAGCTGTCACAGATCAAGCTATATTTTATGAAGTATAGTGCTGCAAATACATATGTAAATCATTTAAGTGGTTGAATTTCGTACCTGTCCACTAATGGAAACAACTTTAGCCACTAACAAAATCCACTAGCCACTAAAACCAAAATTTGACCACTAAAAGGTAAGTCTAAACCACCAGATTTAGTGGAAATTCCACTAAGTTGGCAACACTGGAATCCACCGTAACATACATACACGGCAAGTTAAATAAAAGCTTTTAAAAATGATCGCGATTTGTTACCCAAGAACAGATTCAGTGAGCGCATCGTGGGTGACAGCTGGTGACAGTACCAATAAGTCACGGTGACTAAAATAGCAATCAGCGGCGGGCCTTATATTTCGAAGAAATTTCAGTTACAGAATGTGCAGAAGCATTGCATTATTGAATGTTTGAGATATAATAGGGATGCGGACAACTAGTCAAATTCAATACTTTTATAGAACTGTCAAAAACGGTTACTCTCTATGAAAGTATGAAAAAACCACATATGACGTCACAGATTTTTCACATCAAGCCGTATACTTATTTCGATTATACTACCAATAAAAAAATAAAAACAGTTTTCGGTTCAAAACGATGAATAAAACTGACATTATTTTAAGATGCTTTACAAAATGAATATATTATTTATGATAAAGTATTTTATTTATGACCTAGTCCGCATCCCTATTGAAGTATGCTATGTATGAACTTGGATATTTACGTTAGTTATATACGTACATAATGCGTATATTTAAACATTAAGACTAGACATACAATAGGTGTTATTTACAGATTCACAGACACACCCCCAAAACCCATTTGTATGGAAAATAGCTTATTTAAATTAAGTACTTTTAAATAAATAAAACTGTATAACAATATGTTAATGTAACTTTTATTTCAACTACACGTGCAGACAAATCAAGAAATCAATTTCATTATACAGACTTTAGCTAAGTATCGAACGTCAGGAAGACAGGAAATGGTGAAAGGTGGGCGTTTTGGGGTCTGTCTCTTGTTTTTGATGTTCGAAAAGTGCTGATTTATCAGCCTAATTTGAATAAACGAATTTGAGTTGAGTTTGAAGAGATAGTCCCCAAAACAGGCACCCTATGTGTCCTCGCTAAGTGCCGCCAGAAACTCTCCAGCAAGAGATTGATAAAACTGCTTGTGTATACAAGTGTAGCTAAAAAAAAACCGGCCAAGTGCGAGTCGGAGTCGCGCACGAAGGGTTCCGTACCATTATATATAAAACGAGCAAAAAATCATGTTTGTTGTATGGGAGCCCCCCTCAAATATTAATTTAATTTTAATACAATTACTTATTTTTAAAGTAAGTAATACATTCCATATTCTGTGAATATTTCAAGCATCTACCTGTCGCCGTTATCGATATCAAGCAAAAATTAACAATAAAATCACGTTTGTTGTATGGGAGACCCCCAAAATATTTATTTTATTCTAGTTTTCAGTATTTGTTGATATAGCGGCAACAGAAATACATCATCTGTGAAAATGTCAACTCTCTAACTATCACGGTTCATGAGATACAGCCTGGTGACAGACAGACAGACGGACGGACGGACGGACGGACGGACAGAGGAGCGAAAACAATAGGGTTCCGTTTTACCCTTTGGGTACGGAACCCTAAAAAATAACACTGTTCACACTAAAGATATCAACAAGTGTAAATATTACACTAAGAAGTTATTTCAACAAACTTCAGCGAGTTCAAAAGTCCATATGAACATATAATATTTATTTTGACACTTTTAAATCAAAGACAAACTGTTAAAAAACAAAATAAACTAACCGTTGACTAGTTTTTAAACTATATTTTTCCTCTACATATTAATAAGGAGCACATGGCTAAGGAAAACATCTTGAGGAAACCTGGACTATAAAGTCTGAAATCACCAACCCGCATTGAGCAAGCGTGGTGATTAACGCTCAATCCCTCTCTGTGTGAGAGGAGGCCTGGGCCCAGCAGTGGGAAGGCAAAAAGGCTGATGATGATGATGATGACATGGCTAAGTATCAGTTATCAGGTCTATAGATAATAAGGTTAAGCAATGCTTGGCATGGTCAATCTTTGGATAGGTGGCCATCTTATAATGACGAATTCTTCCATGTAATTGGACAGCCATTATAGGTAGTTAGAAGCCAGAAAGTCAGACAACTAATCGTACCAAGGGTATTGGGTTGCCCAGGTAACTAGACTGTTCTCTTACTGTGTTGGGATTGTCTTCCAGTTTGACCAGGCCGGTGAGTACCGTTGTGCCACATAAAGTGACTATCTGCCTTGCCTGGGCAACCTAACCTCTTTGATAATACTGGTGGTCAGCTTTTCTGGCTTCTGGACTACCCATAACAACTGCTAAATATGTACAACTGACAGTCGAGACCCAACAAAGTACCTTCCTAACTACGGAACAACTTGTCATGAGTAGATGGTCACCCATCCTTGAGACAACTATGTTAAGAGTTGCTTAACCTCATGATTGGTTGGCATGTGCAGTTGTTACTTAGCCACAACCTACTCCAATAATAAGAAAACAAATTAAGTATGAATATCATAACCTCTTCGAAGACTCATTGAAATGTACAAAATCTTCAAGGAAAATCATTGATAAAAAAAAGATCATGTAGAAAATTTTGAAATAATACATGACCAAGCAATTTAAGTGCATAATTATTATGTAAGTTAAGGAATAATAATTAGACAGATATACATATTATGTTTATTCATTGCGACGATAAGATTTCGGAAGAGGCGACATTGATGAAAATTATCGTCATTTCTTCTACTATAACCTTACAAATATGTATGTAAACAGGAAATGGTACTTTCATTCCTATAAGTACAGTTATATATCATTTTCTATGACGAAACAGGTTTTATTTGTCTGCTAATTGAACGAGCTATCGTAAATTTCATGAGTAAAAAAGTCAATTTACACTTCCATTTCGGTACCAAAGTACGATTGCAAACTGTAATTATTTAAACACATTTTAATACAAACAAAGTAAAGATAATATTCTTATCGAGTTTCCATTTCAGAGTTAAGTAATAAAACTTTATTGGAATCTAAAGTTTACGTTTCGTAAACAATTATTTTCATAAACTTACCCGCCATTACGGTTGTTTTTTTTTACGCACTTATCGAAGGCACAGGCGCACTCCCGAATCGCAATTGAAGAAAAGAGGAATGTGTCTAAATTATTATTCAAAACTACGTCACAGAAGTAATCAACGCTGGGCACACGACACACGTTAGATTCCCAAAGATATAATTTTTGACAATGATAGACGTAAGACGTCGCCGGTTGCGTAATGTCATTATTTGTGATACCTGGACATAACTGTGAAAACTACTGTTTATAAACAAAACTTTAAAAAAGAAAATGGTGGGTGATCAGCTCACTCAACTGTTGCAGCTACAGTGGTGGAGGTTTAGTGGCCTCGTAGACTGTAGACAGCTATATTTTTGAACCACTTGGGGTCAAATCCCTCGGATCGTCGGATCTATCTATTTCACTCTGTTAATCTTTAACATCCATTCTCCGTTCAATCGTATTAAGCATTGCTTGAAAGTTCATGAAAAAAGGCTGCTAGATTTTTTTCGAAAAGTGACTAGTCCGTGGAAAAGAAAACAGTTAGATAAACTTGTTTGGTAAGAAATAGTTTACTGCTAATCTGGTAGAATTTTGACAATTTTAAAATCTACATTTTGATGAACCAAAAGATGGGCTATTCGTCTAATATAAAATAGAAATGAAAAACAATTAATATTTTTGTGTATTGAATTATATAGACATCCGGAAACTATGAATTCTTCATTTAATGCGGTCATAGAATATTTTATTCCGAACGCAGCCAATTTTTTGTAACCAAACATCGTTCGCGTTCCATAACTTTAAAACACCTTAATCAAGTACATTGTTTTATCTCTATTTCACTTTTCTCCAATAAACCAAACAGTGACAAAACATTTTCCCCAACGGAAAACTGTCAAACACGGTTTCTATGGCGAAAAAATTGAAAAAAGTTCGTTGACGCATTATTTTCTTAGCGTATTGCGTTTTTTATTTATTAATTTCGTGTAAAGTGACCATCAAAATGTCGAATTTTGATTTGAACTCGATAACTTCAGCGCTGTGTGACTCCGGCAGGCCGATAAGTGGTGTGGATTTTTCTGGAAGATCTTTAAAATTGGATACGGCAAACGATGGTTTGTAAAGCGTTCTTTTTCAATTTAATCTCTGCCATTAGCATAGAATTAACAAAATTAATAACTCTAGCTAATAAAACACGTTATTAAAGCTTTTTATTAACATTTTGCAATGTTTAGCAAACATAACCTATAATTTGTTGTTTTATGTTATTTATCGCTATTATTAATTATATTTTCCTTGTATGTCGTCATAGCAACTAATAACAACGCTTGGTTAATAGCACTTATATTCCCATACACTTGTTACGACCAGACATATAGTTTAGCATTGATTTGTAAATACACGGCTTTTTGGCGCGGCGTCATTTCTCTGCTTATAAAACGGTCTAAACATGGTGTGTCATCTTTATGGCTCTAAGGGTCCATGTAATACTTTCTAAAGTCAATTTACGTGTTCCTATGTATAATATGTATGAGTTTACAAAATAAAGTATATAAGTATGTTTATCAATTGTCTAGTGCCCACAGTACGAGCTCTGCGCAGTTTGGGACTAGATGACGTTGTGTGAATGTGTGAGGGATATACTGTGGACTTCTAGAAACATCTTGAAACTTGAAACGAGCCAAATCTGGAGTATTTTCCAAAGTTCTAGGCTCATGGAAGAACTACTTCTTTAACCTAGCCTTTTACCAGCTATATTGGGGATGGTCAGCGACCAATATTGCAGTCTAACTGTATGCAGCTGTGTACCAGTGTGCCACATGGAGCGACTGCCTGTCTGACCTGTTGTTTAGTCTAGTTGTCAGACTTTTTGGCTTCTGACTACCCTTAATGACTGCAAAACATGTACAAATGACAACCATAACACAATTTAATATGCCTTCCAAAACACAGACTGCTTATTATTCTTTTTAATTTTCGTGCAGTCTGGTTTTTTGTTTTTTTTTTAGTACTAAAGCTTATTCCTTCCAGCACAACCGATTGTGGAAGCGATCAATGCGTGCCCAGACCTTCAGTACCTCACGCTCACGGGCAACACCCTCGGTGTGGCGGCTGCGGAGGCTATATCCAAAGCGTTAGAGCACCACCCTGAGCTGAAGATTGCGAGGTTTTCTGACATGTTCACTGGAAGAATGAAGACTGAGATACCACCGGCTTTGGTAAGACCTTTAGTTGTCGTAGTATGTCAATGTACGCCATTGACTGTCCCGTACCAAATTATTCTGCAATTCAACTCCCTCCAAAGGTTGTCTGGAAGAGATTGCTTTTTAGCGATGAGACCGCCTTTTCTACTCATCATATTGTCGTATCAGACCAGCAAGCGCAGCATAAGATGTCCACCAAGAACATGGACAGACGACCTTATAAAGGTCGCCGGAAGATGCTGGATGCAGGTCGCTTCCAACCGGTATATGTGGAGATCTAAAGGGGAGGCCTATGTTCAGCAGTGGACGTCCTATGGCTGAGATGATGATGTATTTCCACAGTATTTAGACACGTCTTTTGGTTGCAGGCGGCGCTAGGAGATGGCATGATAGCAGCTGGAGCCAGGCTTAGCGTGTTAGACCTGAGCGACAATGCGTTCGGGCCTATTGGAGTGGAGGGACTTGCTAGACTGCTGCAGAGCGATGTCTGCAGCGAGTTGGAGGTCAGTTGTAGTGTATTTTGTTAAGGGATTATGCTGAGTAATAATGTAAATACATTACGATAGAGAGACATTTGCTAGGCAATGGTGTTCAATATTTAATTGAAGTGTATGTACATCTTACGTACGTATGTACATATGTACTCGTACATATGTTATTATTTAGATTTGTATAGAACCAGTTCGTCAAACCATACAGACAGAATTGTGTTGCTGGGCAGTTTGTTCCACCATTTCTTCTTCCCAGCGATAACACATAGGAAGTGGTGAAGGACGGCCTTTTTGGGAGCTGACTTTTGCAAAATTAACATTCAATATAAATTAAAAGAAAAATCTTTTTTTAAAAAGCTTTTATAGTCCGCCATATTGGATTTAGAATAACGTCAAATCATTTTTAAATCACTCCCAATAAGCCCTTTCATTTGATACCCATATTGATGAAATTCATTAAAAATAACTACTCCGCCATCTTGGACGGTTCGCCATATTGGATTTAGAATAACGTCATATAACATATCATGCATTGTCATCCAAACTGAACGTGTATACAAAATTTCAGCTCAATCGGTTGAAGATATCTACTTGAAAACTGAGTTCAAAGAATCCACCGTAACATACATACACGGCAAGTTAAATAAAAGCTTTTAAAAGTTCTGATTTTCAGCCTATTTTAGACAGTAAGGAGATTTTTTACAGTATGATTACTTAACTTGATCTGTTTTCAAATTCTCAGGAGCTCAGACTAAATAACAACGGTCTAGGAATAACTGGAGGCCGTCTGCTGGCCAAAGCGCTGTCCTCCCGTCCTCGGAGGCTGAAGATCTTCATAGCGGGACGGAACAGGCTGGAGAATGATGGAGCTACGGCACTGGCCAAAGTTTTCCAAGTGAGTATTGATCATCACCGATTAGATGAGAACGGCATCGTAGGATGCTGAACTCTGTTGAATACTACCACATAATCAGACTAAAGTCGTGGTGGCCTAGTGGTTACAGAGCCAACCTCTCAAGTGTGAGGGCGTGGGTTCGATTGCAGGTCGGGCAGGTACCAATGCAGCTTTTCTAAGTTTTTATGTACTTTCTAAGTATATCTTGGACACCAATGACTGTGTTTGGATGGCACGTTAAACTGTAGGTCCCGGCTGTCATTGAACATCCTTGGCAGTCGATACGGGTAGTCAGAAGCCAGTAAGTCTGATGCCAGTCTAACCAAGGTGTATTGGGTTGCCCAGGTAACTGGGTTGAGGAGGTCAGATAGGCAGTCGCTCCTTGTAAAACACTGGTACTCAGTCAAAACCGGTTAGACTGGAAGCCGACCTCAACATAGTTGGGAAAAGGCTCGGGAGATGTAATCAGACTAAAGACAAACAATGGAATAAGCTCATTGTCGAATGAATTGATAGATTGCTGTGAGACAGTCTACATAAGAGAAAAAAAAGTATTAGTATGGGAAGGTCATCATCATCTATCTGCTTAGTCTTTTCCCAAGCTATGTTGGGGTCGGCTTCCAGTCTAACAGACTACCTATCTGATCTCCTCAACCCAGTTTCAGCAACCCGATACCTCTTGGTTAGATTGGTTGTCAGACTTCCTTTCTTCTGACTACCCGTAACGACTGCCAAAGATGTACAAATGACAGCCGGGACGCAACAATTTAACGTGCCTTCCGAAACACGGGGGAATTCGTCGACCGCGCCAAGCGTTGCTTAACCTTATGATCGATCGACCCTTGCGGCTGTTACTTAGCCATGAGCTCCTACGTCTTTTTGAACTTATTTTATTTTGATCGTATTTTTTTTAATTTTTTTTCCAGAATATGGGTACACTAGAAGAGTTGGCGATGCCACAAAACGGTATATACCATGTTGGTATATCTGCGCTCTCCGAAGCCTTCAAACACAACCAACAGCTAGCGAGACTTAATCTCAATGACAACACGGTCGGCGCTAAAGGCGCTCAGGCTATTGCTGAGGCGTTGCCTAAGTGAGTCTGGCTCTTTTTAAATTTTGCCCACGCTTTGTTAATTTTGCCCACACTTTTTTTAAATGTTGCCCACGCGTTGTTCATTAAGCCCACTCTTTGTTAATCATGGCCACTCTTTGTTAATTCTGTCAAATCTTTGTTAATTATGCCCACTCTTTGTTAATTTTACCCACACTTAGTTAATTTAGTCCACTCTTTTTTAAATCTTGCTCACGCGTTGTTAAATGTCGCCCAACCTCTATTAAACCTGCCCACACTCAGTTAAATTTGCCCACACTGACAAAATTACCTACACACTTAACCTTACACACGCTAGAACATTCTTACACACTTTTTTTGTATGGTCTACCATCAAATAACCCCTCCCGCTGCGGGTGCAGCTGGAGGCAGTAACCGACTCTTACTGACTAAAACCCACTATGTTCCTTCTGGAGGTGTTTGTGTGCCAGGGCTAAGGTAACTCTTGCGAACCACCCGCAGACCCGCAGCCCCGGGAGACACTCTTGCCCACAATATTAAATCATAATTTTTCATGTTACAGGCTGAAAAACCTGAAGAGTATCAACTTCGGAGACTGCCTGCTTAAGAGCAAAGGCGCTGCAGCATTAGCGAAGGCTTTTAAAGATAACTCCTTACTTCTAGAGGTAAATATCATCAATCTATACTAATATTATAAAGCTGAAGAGTTTGTTTGTTTGAACGCTCTAATCTCCGAAACAACTGGTTCGATTTGAAAAATTATTTCAGTGTTAGATAGCCCATTTATCGAGGAAGGCTATATATATACCATCAGGCTAAGACACACGGGAGTGGAGCAGTAACCAAAGATGCGGGTGAAACCGCTGGGGACAACTAGTCTACCTATATAAGGTCTAACAAAACTAGTGCACCATATTTGTACAGGTCATCTGGTACATGCTAAGGATCATGTTTACCATAAAAAACTACACCTAAACTGACCTAGGGGTCAACGACCGAGTTCATAGAGACCGGCGTTATGCATAAGAACACAAGTACAATTTGGCGAATGTGATGATAAGTTTAATAAAATATGTTGTTTTTATGATTTTTTTGTGGTAAACATGATCCTTAGCATGTACTAGATGACTTTTAAAAATATGGTGCACTAGTTTTGTTAGACTTTATATATCTGCCTAGTCTTCTACCCAAGTTGTGTTGGGGTAATATTGCAGTCTTAACCGGATGTAGCTGAATACCAGTGTGCCACATGGAGCGACTGCCTATCTGATCTCCTTAAGCACGATGACGTAACGACTGCCAAAGATGTACAATGTATATATAACAAGCCAAAAACTACCCAGCACGCCACGGTCACGACTACACGACAGACTTTTAAAGTTCAAAATTAATAGTCAGTTTCAATCGATATAATTCCGAACTCATTACTATATTGTAGGTATTTATGGATGAATTCTTAGCTTGGAGCTGAGGGTACGTCTTTCTTTTTTTGGCGTGGCGGTCAATAGTTAAGCTTACAGAGAATTTATTTTGTTTTTAAAAGCTTTTATTTAACTTGCCGTGTATGTATGTTACGGTGGATTCTTTGAACACAATTTTGAAGTAGATATCTTCAACCGATTGAGCTGAAATTTTGTATACACGTTCAGTTTGGATGACAATGCAAGATATGTTATATGACGTTATTCTAAATCCAATATGGCGGACCGTCCAAGATGGCGGAGTAGTTATTTTTAATAAATTTCAACAATATGGGTATCAAATCAAAGGGGCTTATTGAGAGTGACTTAAAAAATAAGCTGACGTTATTCTAAATCTAATATGGCGGACTAAAAAAAGCTAGGAAAAAAAATATATTTTTTAAAATTTATTTCCAGTCTCTGGACCTGAGCCACAATGAGATAGGTCGAGATGCGTGCATGCAGGTGGTGGACGCCATCACCGCCCTGCCGGACAGTGGTGATAGACTCACCAGGGTCGTTCTAGCTGGTAAGTAGCATATGTGACGTGCTTTTTAAAAATAACACATCATTTTAATTTTTACCTAATGATCCATTCAGACTAGGAGAGTTTCTCGTCTCGAAGATACGACAACTGAAGGAATATAAAACATTACCTTCGTGTAAACATTCACTCTTCTCGCCCGTTGACATGGGCGACAAGCGGCGTGTCATTTCGCTATCGTATATGTCATATACGAATCTCGCTGGCGACATTTTAGTTGTTGCCTGAATGTAAACATGTTGTTACGATTATGTTATGGCGGTTATTGCTTGCGATAGTCGCGGAGACATTCTCGTACCGAAACGTGCGAGATATTCTGTCCATCTAAATGTGTCTTAATTGGGATGTCTTTGCAGGTAACAGTCTTGGAGGGGCAAGCAACAAGAAAGTTATGAGGGACAAGCTGGGTGCCTCCGCTGAGCTGAGTGACGGAGAGGGCAGTGATGATGAATGTAAGTTCCTCTCGATCTGGAAGTCGGTGTCAAAAAATGTACATCAACAACATGAAGACACAGACTTCTAGAGCTATTTCTTCTACATTTGAGTGTATTTAAGTCAGTTTTTGGAGTTAAGAAAATAGTCATCATCATCATCAGCCTTGTTATCGTCCCACTGCTGGGCACAGGCCTCCTCTCACACAGAGAAGGATTGAGTGTTAATCACCACGCTTGCTCAATGCGGGTTGCTGATTTCAGACTTTATAGTCCAGGTTTCCTCGAGATGTTTTCCTTCACCTTTAATCAGTCATTGGTGTCCAAGATATGAATGATAAATATGATATGATAAAGCATGTATAACTTATAAAAGTTACAGGCAGTTACAGGCAAGTATCAGCCTGACCTGCAATCGAACCCACACACTCGTATTTGAGAGGCTGGTGCCTCAACTACTAGGCTACCACGGCAGTATATTAAGGAATTTCTTTTATTATAGCTGTCCCCAGCGGTTTCACCCGCATCTTTGGTTACTGCTCCGCTCCCGTGTGTCTTAGCGTGATGGTATATAGCCTATAGCCTTCCTCGATAAATGGGCTATCTAACACTGAAAGAATTTTTCAAATCGAACCAGTAGTTTCGGAGATTAGCGCGTTCAAACAAACAAACAAACTCTTCAGCTTTATAATATTACTATAGATTAATGGGATTTTTTCTCAATACCCCAGATGTAACCGACTCCGAAGATGAGGACGCTTCGAATGCAGAGGAACAGGGCTCACAGAACTCGGAGGATGAGGATAGCGCGACAGAGGATGCCCAGCACGACACCCTAACCAACTTCGCTGAGAACATCTCCCTGGATACATCAGGTATTGACTTACTCTCTAAGGAGACCAGCCAGCTGCGCAGGACATTAGCGCGGACACAGGTGCACTCTCTATTCCCTCAGTGTCCTAGCCCTCAGGTCGGCAATCCGACACGACCGGAGAGAGATCACAAGCAGGACCGACACCAACGTGCGACCCGATGCACGGGGGTAGCTATCACCTACTTCCACACTCCAGGCTGCTTTGTGAAAGTCTCTTAAAACCCACAAAACGATTTTGAACCGTCTGGGAATCGATCCCAAGAGTCTGTTGTTCTTCGACTCACATTATTAATCATGATAAGGTTAAGCAACGCTATCCGTGGTCAGACCGTGGATAGGTGACCATCTCATAATGGCGAGTTCCTCCGTGTTTCAGAAGACACGTTAAATTATTGTGTCCCGGCTGTCATTTCTACATCTTTGGCAGTCGTTACTGGTAGTCAGAAGCTAGAAAGTGTGACAACCAGTCTTACTAAGGGGTTGAGGAGATCAGATAGGCAGTCGCTCCATGTGGCACACTGGTACTCAACTGCTATACTTAGACTGGGAGCCGACCCCAACATGTTAAAGAAAAAGCTAGGCAGATGATATAATCCTAATCCTAATCCTAATACTATTATAAAGGCAAAAGTTTGTAAGTATGGATGTATGGATGTTTGTTTGTTACTTTTTCACGTAAAAACTACTGAATAGATTTGAATGAAACTTTACCACAATATAGCTCATACATCAGAATAACATATAGGCTACTTTTTATCCGGGTATGGAAAGTACTTCCCTCAGAAAGCGGGTGAAACCGCTGGCGGAAGCTAGTATACAATATATTCTTTTTGTTTCAGGCGTTGAAGAGATAGAGACAGATGTTGGCAGGTTCCTGGCGCAGCCAACGTTAGAAAATTTGCAAAAACTAGGACCAAACGCGGCTGACGTCATCGATGTCCATTTACAAGTAAGATTACATTACTTACAACCCCTTTGGTGCAATGGTAACCACTCTAGACTGCCTCGTTGGTCTAGTGGTCGCGAGGTGCGACTGCTGTGCACGGGGTCTCGGGTTCGATTCCCGGGTCGGGCCAAAATCGCTTTCTAAAATTTTCTCAAAACCCACAGTTTTGAGAAACTTTCATAAAGCAGCCTGGAGTCTGGAAGTTGGTGATTGATTCACCCGTGCATCGGAGAGCACGTAAATGTCGGTCCTGCGCCTGATCTCTCTCCGGTCGTGTCGGATTGCCGTCCCATCGGACTATGAGAGTGAGGGAATAGAGAGTGCACCTGTGTCCGCGCGAATGCTGGTGCACTATAATATGTCCTGCGCAGCTGGCTGATCTCCATAAAAGAGAGCGGCCGCCGTAGCCGACAATCGGCCTGGATGGCATCAATCACTCTAGACTGAACTGAAGGCCCCGGGTTCGGTTCCCGGTATAGTCGAAATTATGTCGTACCAAATTTTATTTCAATCGGTTCAGTAGTTTTGGCGTGTAAGCGAGACAGACATATATTTTTGTCTGTGTCTGTTTTAATATTAGTGAGAATGACTGACTTACAAAATTTAACATTTATTATATTACTATTCTCTATGGAAGAGCTCGTGGCTAAGTAACAGCTGCACGTGTCGATCGATCATAAGGTTAAGCAACGCTTGGCGCGGTCGGTTCGTGGATGGGTTGACCATCTTGTCATGACGAGTTCCTCCGTGTTTCAGAAGGCACGTTAAATTGTTGTGTCCCGGATGTCATTTGTACATCTTTGGCAGTCGTTACGGGTAGTCAGAAGACAGAAAGTCTGACATTCAGTCTTATCAAGGGGTATCGGGTTGCCTTGGTAACTGAGTTGAGGAGGTCAGATAGGCAGTCGCTCGTTGTAAAACACTGGTACTCAGCTGAATCCGGTTAGACTGGAAGCCGACCCCAACATAGTTGGGAAAAGGCTAGGCAGATGATTATATTACTATGATTCTTGTATTATCTCTTGCAGTCTATAAAAGAGCCAGCGGCAATGATACAAGCTTACGTAGACGCCACATTCTGCGTGGCTGGCCTATCGGAGGACCCGACCGCATCGCAAATAGCCGAGCAGATGTTCCCGATACTGATATCGCGCGCCGCCCGCGCACCCGCCAGTGCGTGGTTGCTAGCTAACTCCGTGTTGACTGCGTTAGCGTTGATAAAGGTAAGGAAATGCCTAGGCATTTTGTTATTCGCCTACTCTTTTTATTATTCTTGGCCTAATCATTTTATTGTTGGCCCGGTCTTTTAATTATTGGCCTAGCCATTTTATTGTTGGCCTAGTCTTTTAATCATTGGCCTAGCCATTTTATTGTTGGCCTCGTCTGTTAATTATCGGCCTAGATTTTTCGTTGCAGGTCTGTTATGAAGTCAATATCGCTTGGGTAGTTTTTTATTGAAAAACTGCCTAGACATTTTATAATCGGCCGAGTCATTTCGTTATTGTCCAACTAACCTTTAGGTGATCGGCCTAGCCTTTTCATTAGTCAGGGTGGTTTAAGAAGATGGCCCTAGATTTTTTATCAATGTCATAGTTTTTTAAATGTCGGCCTAGTCATTTTATTGTCAGTCTATACTTAATCGGCGTTATCATCGTATTATATCGAAAACCTTTAATCAGCTCAGTCGCAAAATGTCCACTTCTCAAAAAGACTACAGGTAGAAAAATGACCCTTTCTCAGAATATCCCTTTCGCAAAATGCCCCTTTCGCAAAATGAACCTTTCGCAGAATGTCCCTTGCGCGATTTGTCCCTTTCTCAGAATGTCCCTTTCGCAAAATGCCCTTTTCGCAAAATGTTCCTTTCGTAAAATGATCTTTTCGCAAAATGCCCCATTCTTAGAATGTCCCTTTCTTAGAATGTCCTTTTCGCAAAATGTCCCTTTCTCAGAATGTCCCTTTCTCAGAATGTCATTTTCGCAGAATGTCCCTTTCGCAGAATGTCCCTTGCGCGATTTGTCCCTTTCTTAGAATGACCCTTTCTCAGAATGTCATTTCGGCAGAATGTCCTTTTCGCAGAATGTCCCTTTCGCAGAATGTCCCTTGCGCGATTTGTCCCTTTCTCAGAATGTCCCTTTCTCAGAATGTCATTTTCGCAGAATGTCCCTTTCGCAGAATGACCCTTGCGCGATTTGTCCCTTTCTTAGAATGACCCTTTCTCAGAATGTCATTTCGGCAGAATGTCCTTTTCGCAGAATGTCCCTTTCGCAGAATGTCCCTTGCGCGATTTGTCCCTTTCTTAGAATGACCCTTTCTCAGAATGTCATTTTCGCAGAATGTCCTTTTCGCAGAATGTCCCTTTCGCAGAATGTCCCTTGCGCGATTTGTCCCTTTCTTAGAATGACCCTTTCTCAGAATGTCATTTTCGCAGAATGTCCTTTTCGCAGAATGTCCCTTTCGCAGAATGTCCCTTGCGCGATTTGTCCCTTTCTTAGAATGACCCTTTCTCAGAATGTCATTTTCGCAGAATGTCCTTTTCGCAGAATGTCCCTTTCGCAGAATGTCCCTTGCGCGATTTGTCCCTTTCTCAGAATGTCCCTTTCTCAGAATGTCATTTTCGCAGAATGTCCCTTTCGCAGAATGACCCTTGCGCGATTTGTCCCTTTCTTAGAATGACCCTTTCTCAGAATGTCATTTCGGCAGAATGTCCTTTTCGCAGAATGTCCCTTTCGCAGAATG
Source organism: Heliothis peltigera (assembly GCA_958496145.1). Taxonomy (NCBI): domain Eukaryota; kingdom Metazoa; phylum Arthropoda; class Insecta; order Lepidoptera; family Noctuidae; genus Heliothis; species Heliothis peltigera. The sequence goes on from OY292351.1 coordinate 4,708,112, forward strand.
TCCCTTGCGCGATTTGTCCCTTTCTCAGAATGTCCCTTGCGCGATTTGTCCCTTTCTTAGAATGACCCTTTCTCAGAATGTCATTTTCGCAGAATGTCCTTTTCGCAGAATGTCCCTTTCGCAGAATGTCCCTTGCGCGATTTGTCCCTTTCTTAGAATGACCCATTCTCAGAATGTCATTTTCGCAGAATGTCCTTTTCGCAGAATGTCCCTTTCGCAGAATGTCCCTTGCGCGATTTGTCCCTTTCTTAGAATGACCCTTTCTCAGAATGTCATTTTCGCAGAATGTCCTTTTCGCAGAATGTCCCTTTCGCAGAATGTCCCTTGCGCGATTTGTCCCTTTCTTAGAATGACCCTTTCTCAGAATGTCATTTTCGCAGAATGTCCTTTTCGCAGAATGTCCCTTTCGCAGAATGTCCCTTGCGCGATTTGTCCCTTTCTTAGAATGACCCTTTCTCAGAATGTCATTTCGGCAGAATGTCCTTTTCGCAGAATGTCCCTTTCGCAGAATGTCCCTTGCGCGATTTGTCCCTTTCTTAGAATGACCCTTTCTCAGAATGTCATTTTCGCAGAATGTCCTTTTCGCAGAATGTCCCTTTCGCAGAATGTCCCTTGCGCGATTTGTCCCTTTCTTAGAATGACCCTTTCTCAGAATGTCATTTTCGCAGAATGTCCTTTTCGCAGAATGTCCCTTTCGCAGAATGTCCCTTGCGCGATTTGTCCCTTTCTTAGAATGACCCTTTCTCAGAATGTCATTTTCGCAGAATGTCCTTTTCGCAGAATGTCCCTTTCGCAGAATGTCCCTTGCGCGATTTGTCCCTTTCTTAGAATGACCCTTTCTCAGAATGTCATTTTCGCAGAATGTCCTTTTCGCAGAATGTCCCTTTCGCAGAATGTCCCTTGCGCGATTTGTCCCTTTCTTAGAATGACCCTTTCTCAGAATGTCATTTTCGCAGAATGTCCTTTTCGCAGAATGTCCCTTTCGCAGAATGTCCCTTGCGCGATTTGTCCCTTTCTTAGAATGACCCTTTCTCAGAATGTCCCTTTCGCAGAATTTCCCTTGAACATTTTGCCTGTATTCATATTGAGAAGTGGACTTTTGAGAGTGGAAATTCAAGGTTCTTGTGTAAAAATTGTCAGAAAACTTTGCGAAGACAATTAATTAGTTTTGGACCATCTTTAAATATTTAGGGAGACGAAGAATATAATTGACTATTACTAATTGATATGGACGCATGAAGTGAAATCGGTCCAGTCGTTGACACATGCTGGCGTGATATGCAAGGTGTTACAAAAATAGTGCACCATATTCCTACGGTCATCTAGTACATGCTAAGGATCATGTTTACCACAAAAAAAAAGTTGAAAGACCTCAACGATCGAGCGCGTTTATTATGCGTAAGAATGCAATACAATTTGGCGAATTTCATGACTATTTTATGGTAAACATGATCCTTAGCATGTACTAGATGACCTATAAAAATATGGTGCACTAGTTATGTTAGATCCTATAATTTTTTTGTGTGCCAGTCGGAGGAGAAGCCGTCCCGTCGCAAGTGGGCGCTGGCGCCGTGCTACGGCAGCGTGTCGCGCGCGCTGGCGGCGCGTCACCTGCCGCCCGCGCTCAGCGACACGCTCCGCTTCTTCGCGCGCGCGCGCAGCGCCACGCTGCCGCTCGCGCACACGCTCTGCCAGTAGCACAGGTCGGTACAGTTGTACAGTCGCTGGCGGCGCGTCACCTGCCGCCCGCGCGCAGCGCCACGCTGCCGCTCGCGCACACGCTCTGCCAGTAGCACAGGTCGGTACAGTTGTACAGTCGCTGGCGGCGCGTCACCTGCCGCCCGCGCGCAGCGCCACGCTGCCGCTCGCGCACACGCTCTGCCAGTAGCACAGGTCGGTACAGTTGTACAGTCGCTGGCGGCGCGTCACCTGCCGCCCGCGCGCAGCGCCACGCTGCCGCTCGCGCACACGCTCTGCCAGTAGCACAGGTCGGTACAGTTGTACAGTCGCTGGCGGCGCGTCACCTGCCGCCCGCGCGCAGCGCCACGCTGCCGCTCGCGCACACGCTCTGCCAGTAGCACAGGTCGGTACAGGCGCCGGCGCACTACTTGCCAAGGATTTTGACTTTTTTAATTAGCATAAGGGTCTACTCACATCCATTATTATAGCATGAGGAACTGGATCGAGTCACGCGGATGCCTATGGCGCCGCGGGAATACGAGCAAAATAATCCCAAACACGAGGTAATTGCTATAAACCGTTAAGGAGTTCCCTGAATTGTACTTCGTCCACATAGCAGAGCTCGCAATGGCAGTCAGACCCACCCCGGGAAACACCATCTCTGTGTAAAGTTCCCATCAAAACGGATAAAATAAGCCCAAACACGAGGTAGATGCTATAAACCGTTAAGGAGTTCCCTGACGTCTCCATAGCAGATCTTGCAATGGCAGTCAAGCCCATCCCGGGAAACATCATCTCGGTGTAAACTTCCCGTCAATACGAATAAAATAAGCCCAAACACGAGGTACCTGCTACATACCGTTGAGGAGTTCCCTCGAACCTCAGTCAGGCCCAAACCTTCATTAGATCATCAGAAAAGGACCAAAGAATCAAGTTTCTACCTAAAAATAGCCAACAATTTTCGTAAATTACCCTCAATTTCTCGGGGTTTCCATCACCAGGCCCTGGTCCTGAAGACAATGGTACAGATGCCAGCATATCAAGCTACCTCAATCTGTAAAATTTCTTTATTAGATTTTCAACCTTATCACAAAATCGGAAGGTTTATATTGGAATGGTAAAATTTATCAGATACGGGTAGATAGACCTGGTGTTCAGTACTTTTGACATTACAAACATACAAATTTATTCGGTCATGCAAGTACCAATGTAACTTTTTTAAGTTATATCTACTTTCTAAGTTTATCTTGGACACCAATGACTGATTAAAGGTGAAGGAAAACATCTCGAGGAAACCTGGACTATAAAGTCTGGACCACAACCCGCATTGAGCAAGCGTGGTGATTAACGCTCAATCCCTCTCCGTGTGAGAGGAGGCCTGTGCCCAGCAGTGGGACGATAAAAAGGCTGATGATGTATAGTATATGTAGTTCATCAGTTGTGTTGGCACCCATAACACACGCTAATCGATAGCTTACCTTGGGGCTAACCGACCGTGTGTGAAAATTGTATCCCGATATTATATTAGCAATATTTTTTTTTGCAGGTTGCAAACCACCATACCAAAACCTCAAGCAGACAGACATAATATGTACCTTTAACTTATAATATTAATAAGGAATTTTGTTGACCAACAAATTGATTATACAAAGCATTTTTGTGATCATGATTAATTTATTGTACAGGCGCCAGCACATCAAGCTACCCGAAACTGTCAAATATTTACATGTTTTAATTAAGTTTATTTTATGAAAAATAAAGAAAAATAAGAAATTTAATAGAGAATTATTAATACTGTAACACCGAATATATAGTTTTATATGTAAAAAACGTATTTGGAAACTTCCCAAGTGCCTTTTTTACACCTAAAACGTTTAAAACATCAAATTTAGTGTTTTAATTGCAATTCCTATTCAATGTTTTAGTGCACTATAGAGCCATATGTCTTACTTTCATATAGTAAATTGGCCAAATTAATTAAAACGTGTAAATATTTGACAGCTATTTGCGACGTTGCCAACTTTCGGTACACGCGCTCTTAAGGAAATTTTACAGATTGTTGTAGCTTATATGTAAGCAACATGTAAATATTTGACAATTATTTGCGGCGTTGCCAACTTTTGGAATACGCGCTCTTAAAATACTTTGATGAAAGGAAACATTGTTAAAATCCTGCTAAATACAAAGCTCTTGTTAACCGACATCAGAAAAAGGAGGTTCTCAATTCATTCCGTTTTGTTGTTTTTCTCTGTATTAGGTCATAAAATTATCATTACAGTTGGGATGTGGACTAGGTCAAGAATAAAATACTTTATCATAATCATTTTGTAAAGCATCTTAAAATAATGTCAGTTTAATTTATCGTTTTGAACCGAAAATTGATTTCATTTTTTTCTATTGATAATATAATCCTAATAAGTATAAGGCTTGATGTGAAAAATCTGTGACGTCATAGTTTGTATTTTCATACAAATGGGGAAAATGCATGAAAAAAATATTTGCCATCTAACTAGTTTATCAATAAATATACAAAAATAGAATACTAACTGTGAAAAAATATCGAAATCAGTAGAAAAACAAACGAGATATAACAATTTTAAACAAGTATACCTGTCCCTCTCACCAAAACGCTATATTCAATGACAGCCTTACGGGCGTGTGTAGTTGTGACGTAAATTTTACACTCGGACTTCTCTTTCTTATTAGCAGTTTTGAAGCTTTATAACTTCTTGTCGATAAATAATATTTTAAAAATTCTTTCAAATTTATTTATTACAGCTAAAAGTGTATTAATTTAGTGAATAAAAAAATTACATGCATATTCCCTATTGCATAGAGAGTAACCGTTTTTGACAGTTCTATAAAAGTATTGAATTTGACTAGTTGTCAACTAGCATACATTTCTTAATACATAATTGTAAATAAACACTGAAGTACATTACACTTTGATTTTAAATCTAAATTACATAATGAATTGTAATAAAAGACATTGGATTATATGCATTTACATATTCTCACATATGCATATAATATGCTTTATTACTTATAATGAAGCTTACATTTTTTTCATAGAAAATTTTTGAACAAAAGTGTCCGTGTTTTTGTCTGGGGACCTTATTCAATGTTTTTTATAAAGAAATAATAAATAGTATTTTATTACTGCATTATATAAGCCAGTAAGTCTGACAACCAGTCTTACCAAGGGGTATTGGGTTGCCCGGGTAACTGGGTTGAGGAGATCAGATAGGCAGTTGCTCCACATAAAACACTGGTACTCAGCTGCATCCGGTTAAGACTGGAAGCCGACCCCAACATATCTTTAGAAGAAGCTAAGTAATGATATTTTGTGCATATTGGTGCATTATTTGGCATTTTGAAATAGCATATTATCTGATGTCTTATCAATAATTATTGTTGTGTGCTATGCACACTGCAACGGCTGTTTATGACTAATTTAGTACCTAATTAATAAAATTATTACATTTTTGTATTTTATTTTTTATTTTCTATCTTTTTGGTAATAAATTTAGATTGGTCACCCTGATACTAATAGCAGCGCGGGCGCAGGCAGATACAATGCAGAGAAACATCAAATAAGTATGCTAATATTAACGTGCGAATCTCCAAGAACTGCTGGACAAATTGGGAAACTTATTTCAGTATTAGATAGCTCATTTTGGACTCATCAACCCGTGTTTGGGTTGCCACCCAAACCTCAAACCCACAGATCCGCGCCTACGATGTCCGGGAGCCCGGGAGTCTCTCGACGCCTGGCGCCTATGATGCAGACTAGCACCAAGCTGTCTACTCTTTGTTGATAAAATGTTGTAAGTCGTAAAGATAAAAGTTCAGAAACTGATTTAATTTATTTTATTCGTAACTGTCATCACGTTTTACAACGAAACTGACATTGACAGCAAATTCTAACCTATATATCAAAACAGAACAGGCATCTTTGTTGTTTTTGTTATTATTGTAAATAAGCGATCATCATATGAATAATAATAAAGGATATATATAAGGATAGTTGATTTATAAGGTAAGCTATTGATCCTACAAATTAGTAGGCAATTCATTCCTGAAATTTTCATCAATATGGCTTATAAAAGCAATCCTGATTCTGTTCAATTTTCCAATATCTTTTTGTCCTTTTTTATAGCTCAATAAATATTTATCTGTCTATCTATGTTACTAGGCATAGTGTAGTTTACCAACAGTGAAAAGATTTTCAAATTGGTGCTGGAGTTTCGGAGACTTTAGGCGCTTAAAAACAAGAAAAAAAATCTTTGTAGCTTAGATTTAATAATGGCGTCCAGACCGATTGTCGGCCATAGCGGCTGTTTGCTCTAAGGAGAGCCAGCTGCACAGGACATGTTATAGTGTACACCGACACGCGGACACAGGTGCACTCTCTATTCCCTCACTCTCATAGTCCGATGGGACGGCAATCTGACACGACCGGAGAGAGATCACAAGCAGGACCGACACCAACGTGCGACCCGATGCACGGGTGTAGCTGTCACCTACTTCCACACTCCGGGCTGCTTTGTGAAACTCCCTTAAAGCTCAACGCAACTACTAGGCCAATGAGACAGTCTTAGATTTAGGGCCAGTTTCACAGGTTGCTGATAACTTCCAGATAGTTTATCTGGCAGATAATTTCATACAAATTCTGTTCCATTAGATAGTGGCTATCCTTAACCTGTGAAACTGGCCCTTAGTCTTGCATTAATCATTGTAATCACAATTTTTAACTAATTACTATTTTCAGCATAAAAATAATGACTGGAACACTAAACCTCAACCTTCACTTTGGTGGTGGAGCCGAACTGCTTTTTGATAAAATAAAGAAGAGAGAGATAGAGTTGCCAGCACTAAAAAAATACTTACCGGACAGTAAAAATGAGAAATGGACTATAAAAGAATTGTTATTATGGATAAAAGATAATTTGTTAAGGGAGAGAGAAGAGTTGTTTTTACAGGTAAAAGTCTAATCTACTCATCATCATCTCCCAAGCCTTTTCCCAACTATGTTGGGGTCGGCTTCCAGTCTAACCGGATTCTGCTGAGTACCAGTGTCTTACAACTAGCGACTGCCATCTGACTTTAATCCAGTTACCCGGGCAACCCAATACCCTTTGGTTCGACTGGCGTCAGACTTACTGGCTTCTGACTAACCCGTAACGACTGCCAAGGATGTTCAATGACAGCCGGGACCTAAAGTTTAATGTGCCATCCGAAACACAGTCATTGGTGTCCAAGATATACTTAGAAAGTACATACAACCCACGCTACGCACATACCCACGCCCTCATACTTGAGAGGTTGGCTCTTTAACCACTAGGCCACCACGACTTACGAACAATAAGTCTATACTAATATTATAAAGCTGAAGAGTTTGTTTGTTTGAACGCGCTAATCGGAACTACTGGTTCGATTTGAAAAATTCTTTCAGTGTTAGATAGCCCATTTATCGAGGAAGGCTATAGGCTATATAACATCACGCTAAGACACACGGGAGCGGAGCAGTAACCAAAGATGCGGGTGAAACCGCTGGGGACAGCTAGTAAATTATATGTATTAAACATAATTTTGTTTCAGGGTGACTCTGTCCGTCCGGGTATACTTGTTTTGATCAATGATGCGGACTGGGAGTTGTACGGAGAGTTGGAATATGAATTACAAAATAATGACACTATAATGTTCATATCAACCTTACATGGGGGATAAGAATAATAAATAAATGAATTGATTGTATTAAATAAGATTTATTTATACATTACGTGTTTTATTTAAAAGTTTTAAAAGTTCTTACACCTTATTTTAAGCTACGTTACAAAGAAAGACGTGCCCTCATCACCAAGCTAAGAATTCATCCATAAATACCTACAATATAGTAGTGAGTTCGGAATTATATCGATTGAAACTGACTATTGATTTTGAACTTTCAAAGTCTGTCATGTAGTCGTGACTGTGGCGTACTGGGCAGTTTTTGGGCTGTCATTTATACGTGACTGTGGCGGTCAACAGGTAAGTATTTTTATCGTCCCACTGCTGGGCACAGGCCTGTTCTCACACAGAGAAGGATTGAGCGTTAATCACAAAGAGCAAAGAAAAACGCGTGCTCAATATATGCTGGTGATTCCAGACTTTATAGTCCAGGTTTCCTTCACCTCTAATCAGTCATTGGTGAAGGAAAACATCTCGGGGAAACTATATCCTGCCCTTATATGCCTAGGTTTTTCCCAAGCTATGTTCCCAAGCGTCGGCTTCCAGTCTAACTGCATGCAGCTGAGTACGAGTGTGCCACATGGAGCGACATCGAGCCAGCCCGCGAGCTGTGCCAGTAGCTTATAAAAGTCCGTAATAATGATTACAAAGAGATCCAGCCCGTCCCTTTCTGTCCTCCCCCCCAACGACGCCCTGAGCCGAGGTCCTAACCCACAGGGGGTGCCCTTAGCGCTGTCGTTCAGTTTTTAAGTTTATATAAGCCCTGACTGGAGGCTCAAAATTAATGTTTAAGTTTGCACAGGAAAGTCCGGTTAAGCAGTACACGGCCTCCTAGGCTGAACTTTTTAAAAAGATACTCCCATTTTATTTATTTGCATAGATATTGGTCACCCATGCACGGAGCGAGAGCGCCAATTGTTGCTAAACCTTATGATCGATCGACCAATACCGCTGTCACTTAGCCACTTACCCCAATTACTCTAATTCTAATATTTTAATTCTTATCTTCTATGACGACCAGACGGCGTGGTGGTTAGTGAACATGCCTGCCACGCTTACGATCGCGGGTTCGATTCCCGCATAAGTAAAACATTTTGCATGAACATGGGTGTTTGACTTAGTCTGTGTGTTCCTATGTATAATATATATGTATTTACAAAAGAAAAGTATAAGTAAGTTTATCGGTTGTCTAGTCCCCCAGCTCTGCTTAGTTTGGGACTGTAGCTGCATCGCAGAGCGTTCGACAAGTATCGCTCAAGGTCACGCTCGCCGAGCCGCGCACGCCAACAGCGCGCGCCACGCATGCGCAGCAACACCCCGCGCCGACTTCAAGGACAAGCAAACATTTGCTACTACCATCGCCGTTTCGGCGCAGACGCGCAGCGTTGCACGCGTCCCTGCGAGTATGAAAACGGCGGCAAACCTGCATCGATGGCGGGAAACTAGCCCGTGCGTTGGACGAGGCGGGTACCGGCGCAAGAAACACTTCGTACCGCCTATTTATAACAGACAGAAACTCCCGTCTGTCGTTTCTTATCGACACCGGTGCAAATGTCTCCGTGATTCCACGAAAAAAGGGCGGCAAATGCACACCGAGCGACTTCTGTCTGTACGCAGCGAACAATACAGTCATCCCTACCTACGGTGAAAAAACGCTGCAACTCGACTTCAACCTACGAAGACCGTACAGCTGGAAGTTTATCATCGCAGAAGTCGGTAAACCCATCATCGGTGCAGATTTCCTGAAGCATCATCAGCTGCTGGTCGACATAGCCGGACAATGTCTAGTCGACAAAGTAACGAAGTTAACCGTCAAGGCGCCAATCTCATATACGTCCGAGCCGACCGTAAGAAGCATCGACGTTGACCAGCCATACCATCAGCTACTCGGCAAGTTTCCTGACATACTCCGACCATCCTGCATGAAGGAAACTCCCAAACACCGTGTAGAACACCATATCGAAACTACTGGCCCGCCTATTCACAGCAAGACTAGGCCATTACCTCCACATCGATACCTCGCCGTGAAGAAAGAATTTGAGACGATGATGCAGCAAGGAATTTGCCGTCCAAGCAAAAGTCCATGGTCCAGTCCACTGCACGTCGTACCGAAAAAGAACGGCGACATCCGCGTGTGTGGCGATTACAGAAGACTAAATGACGTCACAAAACCAGACCGCTACCCCGTGCCGCGACTCAAAGATTTTACCTACCTGCTGTACGGGAAGAAGATCTTCAGCACGTTAGATCTAAATCGTGCTTATCAACAATTACCCGTCTACGAACCTGACATCGAGAAAACAGCCATCACAACACCATACGGCTTGTTTGAGTTCCCGAGAATGTGTCCAGGTCTAAAAAACGCCGGACAGACATTCCAACGATTTATACATCAAGTACTCAACGGGTTAGATTATGCATTCCCATTTATTGATGACGTCATAATAGGGTCTGAAAACGAAGCACGCCACATGCAAGATCTACAAGAAGTTCTGCACAGACTGAATGAGTACGGCATTACTATTAACCCGTCAAAATGCGTCTTCGGTCAAGAAAGCGTGAAGTTCCTCGGGTACGAAGTTACGAGCGAAGGCATCAAGCCACCTACAGACAAGGTCAACGCCATCGCCGCCTACCCCAAACCCGAGACCGTGCACGACTTACGTCGATTTATCGGCATGGTGAACTTCTATCGGGACAGCATACCTAACGCTGCCCACCTACAAGCACCACTCAACGCGTACTTACACAATTCCAAGAAACGTGATAAGACGAAAATCGACTGGAATCATGAAGCACTGCAAGCGTTCGAGTTATGTAAAGCCAGCATACAAAACGCAGCTTTACTCGCTCATCCATCTCCTTCTCCCACCGACGCTATCTCTCTCATGTGCGACGCATCGAACACCTGTGCCGGCGCCGTGCTACAACAACATATAAACAACAAGTGGATACCTCTCGGCTATTTCTCGAAGAAATTCTCAGATACGCAACAAAGATATAGCACATTCGATCGAGAATTATTATCAATTTACATGGCAATCAAGCACTTCAGAAAGATGTTCGAAGGAAGAGAACTAATCATCTATACGGATCACAAACCGCTCACCTACGCCATTCGCAAGCCACCGTCCGATAATGATACGCAACGACGCACGCGTCAGCTGTTATTTATCAGCGAGTTCACTACGGACATTCGACATGTGAGCGGCGTGAATAACGTCGTAGCCGACGCGCTATCACGCATCGAAACCATCGACTTACCCTCTCCAATAAACTACGAGGAATTGGCACAAGCGCAAGAAAGAGATAGCACGATAACAACATTATCAACTCAATCAAATCTACAATTCAAGAAGATCGTCATTCCGGGTATAAACAAACCAATAACTTGTGAAACTTCAACATCGAACATTCGCCCGTATCTACCAGCTGACTATCGTCGTATCGCATTCAACGCCGTGCACAATGTCAGTCACCCCGGAGTACGCACTACACGCACACTAATGCAACAGCGTTACTTCTGGCCGTCTATGAACACAGACGTCGGCGAGTGGGCCAAATCATGTACTGCGTGTCAACAATCGAAGGTGCAGCGACATAATCATAGTGGTATCGAATCATTCCCGCCAAGTGAACGATTCCAACACATACATATCGACATAGTTGGACCACTACCTATATCTCCGTGTGGACACCGATTCCTGCTCACCATCATCGACCGCTGCACTCGTTGGCCCGAGGCTGTACCGCTGCGAGAGATAACAGCTGAAGCCGTCGCAAGAAAACTGTATGACACATGGATTGCACGTTTCGGTTGTCCTTTACAAATAACAACCGACCAAGGACGACAGTTCGAGAGCCAGCTGTTCCATGACCTCGCACTTCTACTCGGCGCGAACAAAACCCGTACTACTGCCTACCACCCGCAGAGTAACGGCATCGTCGAGCGCTGGCATAGATCGCTGAAAGCTGCACTCATGTCGCGACTAAACACCAATAGTCATTGGATTACGGAGTTACCTACAGTTCTACTGGGATTACGAGCCGCTACGCGCACGGACACTCACACAAGCGCAGCGCAGCTTACGTACGGACAAACGCTGCGCCTGCCCGGCGACTTTCTATCTCCGTCACCGAGCACCGTGAGGATGGACTGTAGCTACGTCGATCAGCTGCACAGAGTGATAACAGACTTAACGCCGGCATTCGCACCACATTCTAATAAGAAATGTTTGTTCGTACACAAACACCTACACACGTGCGATCGAGTGTTTGTACGAGACGACTCCGTCCGCAAGCCGCTGCAGCGTCCGTACAACGGCCCATACCCAGTTATCGAGAGGAAGCCTAAATACTTCACCATCCAGATGCCAGGAAGAACTGCCAACATTTCAATCGACCGCCTAAAACCAGCGTTCACCTTAAACACCGAGGTCGCTAGTGACAGACAACCGAATGCACCCGCTCCAGCATCACCGGCAACAGATGTCCACACCAGCCGACCTACGAGTCCTCCTAGCAACGATGCCACTGCTGCACACTGCACGAGATCGGGCAGAGTCGTCAAGTTGCCCGTGCGCTTCGCTAGGGGGGGAGTACTGTAGCTGCAAGACATCAACATACACATTCGTCCACCGCGACGGCCGGCGCGCACTGAGGTCCCGCGCGCCGAGTCGTGGTATATTTACGTGCGCTCCCGCGCGCCCTCTGGTGTCACACGAAAGTGCAAGTATTTTGTGTTTGCGGTCACGCGCTCCTATTGGCTAATTTAGATTTAAGATTGATGTACACCCTACAATAATTGTTTATGTTTTTTAGGTTTAAGTATACACGTTTTTTACTCAAAATATACCATTCTCTCTTTGACTTGAGTTTTATTCATACACGCCTATCTGCGCTACAGGACTAAATGACGTTGTGTGAATGTGTGAGGGATATTATATTATATTTTATTATTCTACAAACATCCTTAATTAGTTAACAGTGATTAAAATACGTCATAGAATTACGAACTCGCGGACAGAATGCTAATTATTTTTAAATAACAATTGTATGAGTTTTTTGAGTCAAGATAACGTGGTTGACATATACCCTTAATTGGCTTAGCGCGGCCGTTTTATAGAATTATTAAAAAAAACAACCAGCCAGGGACGTACTTATACCTCATATATTAAGTAATTTAACCGTTTGACCGCCACAGTCACGTATAGATGACAAGCCAAAAAGTGCCCAGCACGCCACGGTCACGACTACATGACAGACTTTTAAAGTTCAAAATTAATAGTCAGTTTCAATCGATATAATTCCGAACTCACTACTATATTGTAGGTATTTGTGGATGAATTCTTAGCTTGGCGCTGAGTCAACAAAAGAAAGACGGCTCTTTGAAATCTGCTTCTAAATGTACAGTTATTAATAAATTAATATTCATTAAGTCACGTATTAAACTAAAGGTAAACTAAAAAAATATATTTTAGTTTCTTGAGTGGAATTTAAAACGCCCCCTCCCGCTGTGTGTGCAGCTGGAGGGAGTGTCAGACTCTTACTGACTTAAACCCACTATGTTCCTTCTGGAGGTGTTTGCGTGCCTCGGCAAATCAATTGACTGCCCAGCCGATAGAAAAAGGTCTGAAATATTGAATACAAATGACAGCTGAATATTTATTTAGCAGGTAGGTAATAAGACCTTTTCGAAGACGCCTGTATAATTTTGGCGATGGGAATTTATTCAATGTGTTTACTATTTGTTGGGAAATGCAGGTAGGTACAGACGCCAACACATCAAGCTACTACAATCTGACAAATATCCTCAAACTTTTGACTGCTACGTCAAAAAAAGAAAGACGTGCCCTCAGCGCCAAGTTAAAAATTCATCCGTAAATACCTACAATATAGTAGTGAGTTCGGAATTATATCGATTGAAACTGACTATTGATTTTGAACTTTAAAAGTCTGTCATGTAGTCGTGACCGTGGGGTGCTGGGCACTTTTTGGTTTGTCAACTAGGATAAATTAATAGATTTTCTACTTTATCGCTGAAGCATATGGTTCAAAGTTTATTGGGAAAATTTGACAGATTGTAGTAGATTGATGTGCTGGCGTATGTAGCTAAATAGTTTGTACGGGTGTATCAATCACCAACTTCCAAACTTCGGGCTGCTTTATGAAAGTCTCTTAAAACAGTTAAAACCCGGGAATCGAACCCGAGACCCCGTGCACAGCAATCTCGCTATGCGACTACTAGACTAACGAGATCAGTTTTTAAATTAACAGGCAGTTAAAATAACTTCTACAGTTATATTTTTACACGTAAATCCATCCCTGTTGGTTGTCACTCAATTAAAAATAGGGGCTGTCCTTCGCACCCTTGTATACAGGGGTGCAAGTACACTCGCGGACACAACGCATTGCATAGTCCTAATACTATTATAAAGGCGAAAGTTTGTAAGTATGGATGTATGGATGTTTGTTACTCTTTCACGTAAAAACTACTGAATGGATTTGAATGAAACTTTACCACAATATTGCTTATAGATCAGAATAACACATAGACTACTTTTTGTCGCGAAAACCGACATCCAGGCGGGCGGAGCCGCGGGCGACCGCTAGTGTGCAATAAATTGATTATTTTTAATTTAAACTTATTTGAAATGAATGAATTGTATGTTAATTTATTATTTAAAAATCTTATAGGTAGGTTTGCCTTTTTATTTGGTATATACGCCAGCACATCAAGCTATCCGAAACTGTCAAATTTTCCCAATCAACTTTGAACCATATGCTTCAGTGATAAAGTTGAAAATCTATTAAGGAAATGTGACAGATTGTAGTAGCTTGATGTGCAGGCGTCTGGATTTAATATGAAACAAATTCTATCATGGTGTGTTGTTGACTATAAAGCACCAGCCTCTCAACTAGAGAGTGCGGGATCGATTCCAGGGCCAGGCAATACACCAATGCAACTTTTCTAAGTTATATGTACTTTCTAAGTATATCTTGGACACCAATGACTGATTAAAGGTGAAGAAAAACATCTCGAGGAAACCTGGACTATAAAGTGTGAAATCACCAACCCGCATTGAGCAAGCGTGGTGATTAACGCTCAATCCTTCTCTGTGTGAGAGGAGGCCTGTGCCCAGCTGTGGGACGATAAAAAGGCTGATGATGATTACTGGCGGAGAAGGGAGTGTCAGACTCTTACTGAGTAAAACCCGCTATGTTCCTTCTGGAGGTGTTTGTGTGCCAGGGCTAAGGTAACTCTTGCGAAAAACCCACAGCCACGGCAGAAAGGACGAGCTTCTCAATACGACATGATTATATATAAGTATTTTTGTATCTGTTATGTTTGTTCGCGCATATCTCCGTCATTTAGCAATCGAATTGAAAAAAAATCTTTTGTTTTTGAAATTGTATACTTGACTGCCTCGTTGGTCTAGTGTCACGGGTCGGGCCGAAATCGCTTTGTGGGTTTTGAGAAACTTTCACAAAGCAGCCTGGAGTCTGGAAGTTGGTGATTGATTCACCCGTGCATCGGAGAGCACGTTGCAGTCGGTCCTGCTTGTGATCTCTCTCCGGTCGTGTCGGATTGCCGTCCCATCGGATTATGAGAGTAAGGGAATAGAGAGTGCACCTGTGTCTGCGCGAATGCTTGTGCACTATAATATGTCCTGCGCAGCTGGCTGATCTCCATAAAAGAGAACGGCCGCCGTAGCTGACAATCGGCCTGGATGCCATCATACTTGTTAACCAAACCACTTGTGTCCCCGCCTGTACATTTAAACGTACAATCGCACACAAATGAGTCCCACCAGAGATTGCGTTGTAATCTGTGTAATATGATTAGGGCGCGTCAGAGGGTACCTACCTACGTTGTGGGAACGTAGATATATTGTTTGGTGGATCATCATCTCCCGAGCCTTTTCCCAACTATGTTGGGGTCGGCTTCCAGTCTAACCGGATTCAGCTGAGTACCAGTGTTTTACAAGGAGCTACTGCCTATCTGATCTCCTCAACACAGTTACCTGGACAACCCGATGCCTCTTGGTTAGACTGGCGTCAGACTTGCTGGTTTCTGACTACCCATCCATATAATAGGCTAGCTTAGTATCTATAACAAGCATGCACATCACACAAATGTCGACTGTACCGGGACCCTCAGCTCGGCAGGCCGGCGTGGTTACCATTGCGCCAACGGGGTCGTCAAATTCTTGTAGTGTTTTTAAAAAGATAGTCTAGCTACCTTGAGAAAGGACATAGGCTACTTTGTATCCGGGTGCAGGAAAGTGCCCCCTTGGGACGTATGTAGAGCCGGGGGGGTACAGCTAGTCAAAATAATAGAAACAAAGCTGCAATACCAATATAACATTTATTCTGAACGCCTACGACGTAGCATAACGTAGCATCAGCTACGGCGTAGCGTCCTTTATGAAATCTCGTAGCCAGTAAAAGTTGAATTTAAAATCTTTATTTTGTTACCGACTTCAAAAAAGGAGGAGTTTATTAAACTATATTAATACTGGGATAGGTAATTCGTCGGGATCAGCCAGCTGCGCAGGACATATTATAGTGCACGCACATTAGCGCGGACACAGGTGCACTCTCTATTCCCTCAGTGTCCTAGCCCTCAGGTCGGCAATCCGACACGACCGGAGAGAGATCACAAGCAGGACCGACATTTACGTGCTCTCCGAAGTTACTAAATGACGCGGGAGAAACGTCTAGAAACTGCTAGACTAAAATAAAATAAAATCAAAAAGTATATAATATATTTTTACATATGTATATTTAAAAGTCTAACTGTTAAAATTCACCCCCCTTTGTAGTTTAAATAAATACAAAAGTTAATTTCGATAACATCGCCAAATTACATACCGATGCCAGCACATCAAGCCACTACAATCTGTAATTTTTTTAAAATAGATTTTCAAGTTTATCGCTGAAAATTATGGTTTAAAGTTGATTTGGAAATTGGAATTTGGAATTTTACAGTTTCGGGTATCTTGATGTGCTGGTCCCTGTACAAATTTCGTCTGAAAGTAGGTAATATTTATTTACAATATTATATTGTAAGATACGGCTATAATTAAAAATACCTAACTTAACAAATAAAACAAGTAATTAATAAAAAAAAACACATTGTATAACAATTATATTATAATTATAACATTTAATATATATGTGCTTATGAACTCGCGTCGATTCGCTATTTCTTTCGCACGCTATCTATCCTTTTCTAACACGGATCGTCATTTCTTACTGTTTTAAAATGGACATGGTATATACAAATATTTTGTTACTGAAAAAGCTAAATAAAAAATTCATTCATTAGAGGTGCTCGTGGCTAAGTAACAGCCACACGGGTCGATCGATCATAAGGTAAAGCTACGCTTGGCGCGAGGATCTTGTCATGACGAGTTCCTCCGTGTTTCGGATGGCACGTTAAATTGTTGTGTCCCGGCTGTCGTTTGTACATGTTTGGCAGTCGTTACGGGTAGTAAGCCAGAAAGTCTGTTAATCAGTCTTATCAAGGTATTTCCCAGGTAACTGGGTTGAGGAGATCAGATAGGCAGTCGCTCCACGTGGCACACTGGTACTTAGCTGCGTCCTGTTAGACTGGAAGCTGACTCCAACATAGCTTGGGAAAAAGCTAGGCAGATGATTCATTCATATTAGTTATACTGGTAATTACCCGTTCAATCAAAGGAGCTAGCTTTTTGATTGAACAACGTCATTCCCTTAAAAGTTTTTTTTTATCATATCTATATATTTCTTTCTTTAATTAGTATGACGGCTAACAGAGACGAATGGAAGCGGAAAACACATTGCGCCGACCACAAATAGAATTGGGAACAGGGCAGGAAGAAGAAGATATATTTCTTTCTTTATACTTTGTACCTACATAAGCTGCAAATATATTTTCAAAGAAAAAACACAAAACAAAAAAAAAATCTAAAACACAATAAACACCATTGAAACAGTCCAAACATTTTCCAAAAGCCGTATCCAAAAAAGCAGACCAAAATTATTCATTCCTTGTTACAAAATATCGAACCCTCGCCAGTGTGTTCCGGGCATCGCGAGCGAACCCGCGCGTTTTATCCAAGAAATCCTGAACAAAAACCTTCTCAAAAAACCCCATTTCGCATTAAAAAAATTATGCGAGATTAAATTATTCGAATAAAATTTAATCGTGTTACCTTGTTATAGTGATTAACAGTGTATATTGGAGCATTTTGATACAAAAATTGTTCACCCAAGATGGCTGTATTTCGGATCTAGCTTACAGGATTTTCAGCAAGAACGCTGGGTGTTGTCTGATCAATTTCACTGTGAGTATAATAATCTATAATTCAAGTATATATTTTGACTTGTTATACGTGTTTTGTATTAATTTTTAAGTCAATACTTCGTTTTTATACAAGACAATCGCAATATAGGTGGTACATTATTTTCTTTAATAATTTTGTCTGTGAAATTGCTGTTTCATTATCAAATTATTTATTTAAACTACAAAATAAGCTTTGTAATTTCAATTTGAATTACTGGTTAAGAATATTCAAGTATATTTTTTTACCGAAATGCGTTCCAAGCCGTAATTTAGACTGTAATACATATATATAGGTGGTATAGAACGCTTTTGTGAGTTCAGGGCACAATGAAATATATGTCTTCAACCGACTTCTAGATAAAGGAGGTTCTTAACTCGAAGATATGCTTTTTTGACAAGATCTTAAGACTGATACCATTGCAAGCTTAAAAATGAAGGTGTAGTGAGGCCGATTGTCGGCTACGGCGGCCGTTCTCTTTTATGGGGATCAGCCAGCTCAAATTTGTGAAAAAGGTCTTGAACATGAATGTGGATGTATATAGAGGAAGGGGACGACCAAAGAAACGATGGATGGATTGCGTGAAAGTTGATACGGCTAGAAAGAATGTAACTTGTGAGATGACGGCAGATAGAAGAGCGTGGAAGACAAAAACATGCTGCGCCGACCGCGAATAAAACTTGGGATAAGGCCAGGAGGATGATGATGAGCCAGCTGCGCAGAACATATTATAGTGCACGCACATTCGCGGACACAGGTGCACTCTCTATTCCCTCACTCTCATAGTCCGATGGGACGGCAATCCGACACCACCGGAGAGAGATCAGCAGGACCGATATTTACGTGCTCTCCGATGCACGGTGACGATGAAGGTGTATCTAGTACAGTTTAGGGAACTCCTTAATGGTTGATAGCAGCTACGTAGTGTTTGGGCTTATTTTATTCGTGTTGATGAGGACTTTATTGGTGTAACAGTCATCTGTCAAACTTCCTTAATAGATTTTCAACTTTATTGCGGAAGCATATGGTGCAAAGTCGATTGGGAAAATTTGACAGTTTCGGGTAGCTTGACGTGCTGGCGTCTGTACTATCATGGGTTATGAGTGCCACTAGAAGCTTGATGCTCATCATAAGTACATAGTCATCATCTCCCGAGCCTTTTCCCAACTATGTTGGGATCGGCTTCCAGTCTAACCGGTTTCGGCTGAATACCAGTGTTTTACATTGAGCGACTGCCTATCTGACCTCCTCAACCCAGTTACCTGGGCAACCCAATACCCCTTGGTTAGACTGGCGTCAGACTTACTGGCTTCTAACTACCCGTAACGACTGCCAAGGATGTTCAATGACAGCCGGGACCTACAGTTTAACGTGCCATCCGAAACACAGTCATTGGTGTCCAAGATATACTTAGAAAGTACATACAAACTTAGAAAAGTTGTATTGGTACTTGCCCGACTTGGAATCGAACCCACGCCCTCACACTTGAGAGGTTGGCTCTTTAACCACTAGGCCACCACGACTAGCAGCTACATAGTGTTTGGACTTTTTATATTCGTGTTGATGAAGACTTTATTGGTGTAATCAGAACGGCCAGAACCCATGTACAGACGCCAGCACATCAGGTTACTACAATCTGTCAAGTTACCTTAATAGATTTTCAACTTTATTGCGGAAGCATATGGTGCAAAGTCGATTGGGAAAATTTGACAGTTTCGGGTAGCTTGATGTGCTGGCGTCTGTACTATGATTGTGGTTATGAGTGCCACTGAAAGCTCGGAGCTCATCATAAGCACGTAATCATCATCTCCCGAGCCTTTTCCCAACTATGTTGGGGTCAGCTTCCAGTCTAACCGGATTTAGCTGAGTACCAGTGTGCCACATGGAGCGACTGCCGTGCAGTTACCAGGGCAACCCGATTCCCCTTGGTTAGATTGGTTAGATTTACTGGCTTCTGACTACCCGTAACGACTGCCAAGGATGTTCAATGACAGCCGGGACCTACAGTTTAAAGTGCCATCCGAAACACTAGATTTTCACTAGATTTTTCTAGATTTTCAGCCTACTTTGAATAAAATACATTTTACATATATTTTTTTATCTTTATCTAGACGCAAGCACACAGAAAACGCGGGGAAAAAACTAGTATTATTTATTTATTTCTAATAACCCTCTCTTGAACACTTCCAGTATAATCTAGGGAGGTTTTTAAACCCCATGGGCTCGAATTTCTCGACAAATTGGGTTTTAGACAGCCTTAAATAAGAGAGGGTTTCTTTTAAAGCTTGTGTTTATCGATAAGAATGATATAGAGGTGTGTATCCATCGATATTTTATTGTTTTTTAAATAGAATTAATATTGACGACCCCGTTGGTGGAATGGTGACCACCCCAGACTAGAGCCAATGTATTTGTGAAAGATTTTTAAAACAGACAAGAATAATTCGGCTCAACCTGGGAATTGAACCCGAGCCCTGGTGCTCAGCAGGAAAGGACATTTAAAATGTATACTAGTATTAAGCTAAAGGGTTTGTTTGTTTGAGCGCGCTAATCTCAGAAACTACTGGGTCAATTACAAAAATTATTACAGTGTTAGATAGCCTATTTATCCAGGAATGCTGTAGACTACATTGCAACCAGTCTAACCAAGGGGTATTGGGTTGCCCGGGTAACTGGGTTGAGGAGATCAGATAGGCAGTCGCTCCATGTAAAACACTGATACTCGGCTGAATCCGGTTAGACTGGAAGCCGACCCCAACATAGTTGGGATAAGGCTCGGGAGATGATGTAGACTACATTTTATCCAGGTGCGCGGAGTATTACTCACGGGACCTTAAAACTACTAGTCTGAGGTAATAGCGAACAATACAGGTATTTATTTTTATTAAGAAGGTATATAATATCGGGACACCTTTTCACACACGGTCGGTTAGCCCCAAGGTAAGCTATTGATTAGCTTGTGTTATGGGTGCCAACACAACTGGTAAACTACATATACTTTACACATGTATATTTATAAATACACATATATAACACCCAGAGCACAGCCAACAAGCACGCTCATCACACAAATGTCGACAGTACCGGGACCCTCAGCTCGGCAGTCCGGTGTGGTTACCATTACGACAACAGGGTCGTCAATATATTCTTCCCACCCCTAATCTTTAAGGAACTCGTTAATTCATCCCAGACAGGTATTAAGTTGCTCGCTAATGATTATTTGATCTATTTTTGATGACAGACTTAGAGTACCATCGTTTTAAAAGACGAAAATGTTAATACATATTAGGACTTTTAGTAAATCATTTTATTCACTTACTAGCTGTTGCCCGCGCCGTCGCGTCGTCCGCGTGAGCATTAGAACCTTCACCCCCCGTACGTGATAGCGTTATAATATGTAGCCTATATGTTGACCCGACCTCTTAGTTATATTCATGTCATTCAATTTGAAGCAAATCCATGCAGTTCTTTTTGAGATTAGCCCGGACATACATACAGACAAACAGACAAAAATTCTAAAAACTGTATGTATAGAAGATCATTTTGTAGACAATTGGTCCCGGCTGTCATTGAACATCGTTGGCAGTCGTTACGGGTAGTCAAAGGCCAGTAAGTGTGACGCCAGTCTAACCAAGGGGTATTGGGTTGCCCGGGTAACTGGGTTGAGGAGGTCAAAGGCAGTTGCTCCTTGTAAAACACTGGTACTCAGCAGAATCCGGTTAGACTGGAAGCCGACCTAAACATAGTTGGGAAAAGGCTCGGGAGATTGATGGATCATTTTGTGCAATTGCTTTTATGGTTTTCATAATAATGGCGTCCAGACCGATTCATTGACGTGCGCAGTGGCTGTTCTCTCTAAGGAGATCAGCCAGCTGCGCAGGACATATTATAGTGCTCGCACATTAGCGCGGACACAGGTGCACTCTCTATTCCCTCAGTGTCCTAGCCCTCAGGTCGGCAATCCGATACGACCGGAGAGAGATCACAAGCAGGACCGACATTTACAAGCTTTCTGATGCAAGTACCTTTTCTAATGGTAAAAAATCATAACCCTCCCTTCGCTAAGTCGGTAAAAACACGCATTACCAAAGCACTTCACTATTTATTTAAAACTAAACCAATAAACGGCAATTCTTTGCCTAAATTCAAAGTAAAAGTCATTTAAATTTCATAAAACGACATACAATCTATTTCTAACCTTAAAACTCAAACAATAAAGTCTAAAATCAGTATAACAGGACCACACAACCCAATTTCGAGTCTCAGCGAAGTACCGACAAAGAATTATAGATCTTAAATTTAAGACGTTAAAGTGTATTTTTCTTTGCATTTTTTTGTTAGGGGATTTGAAGATTTGTAATTCAATTGTTCATGATTTTTGGCGGCAGATCTAAGTTTTTTTTTTTTCATATGTCATGGGGTCCTTATTAAATGATATTAAGGGGTGCGTCAGTCAGATAGCTTTTAGAACCAATAGGATTAACTAGCTTTTAAGTTCAAGGGTTGTATGTTTGGTTACCGTTTTGGGCAAATTTACATACGAAATTGCGTTACAAAATGTATATATTTAAATGTAAATTTACATGAAATTATTTTTGTATGTCTCTAATAGACCACGGGACTACAGAGTCCCGGACTTTTGGAAGGCGAACGTGGGGCCGAAGCCAACACGCTGAAGCCCTTTTGAGACAACTTTAATATATGTAATGTAGACACAAAACCGACGATTGTCCCTGTATACACTATAGAAATGTGCCCAAGGACAACCCCCGGTTTGTGCTAAACTATTGCTAACTATGTAAGAAAACTACTTGGGTTATTGAGATGGGATGCTAGTGGACTAGGGAAGGGAAAACTATAGAGACTAGTCAAGTCGAGTATTATATGAGTGCCTTTATTTTACCTATGTGCAGGAAGTAGGGTTCCTAATATAATTCTTTTTCTCTTTTCAGGTGCACATTGCGGCCTGCTGCATTGGAAATTAAGAGGTATGTCTTTTTATTAATATTACTTTAAGAGTTCAGTAACAATATTGGCGTCTAGATTCTAAGGAGATCAGCCAGCTGCGCAGTACATATTATAGTGCACGCACATTAGCGCAGACACAGGTGCACTCTCTATTCCCTCAGTGTCCTAGCCCTCAGGTCGGCATCTGACACGACCGGAGAGAGATCACAAGCAGGACCGACACCAACGTGCGACCCGATGCACGGGGGTAGCTATCACCTACTTCCATACTCCGGGCTGCTTTATGAAAGTGTTTTAAAACCCACAATGTGGTTTTGGCCCGACCCTGGTGTCAGATCAACCCCAAAGACTCTTTGTTCATTAGTTACCACTTAAAAACAATTGTGATTCGAATGATAATTAAGACATCCCGCTGTTATACAGGGTGTAGGGCTCTCTGCAAACTGATAGGGTGCATTCAGCTCCTTATTTTGAATCATATTCCACTGGAATTTTTCTCAGGATTTTATTTTTATTTTTTTACCGTTTATTTAGTTTTCTTTTCTTTCTTACAATGCAAAATAACTTTTTTTGTACGCAGCACTTAATTTTTTTTGAAATAATACAGCTCTAAAAAAAAACCGGCCAAGTGCGAGTCGGACTCGCGCACGAAGGGTTCCGTACCATTATTTAAACGGACAAAAATCATGTCTGTTTAATGGGAGCCCCCCTCAAATATTTATTTTATTCTAGTTTTCAGTATTTTTATATATTTATTTCAGTTGTTATAGCGGCAACAGAAATACATCATCTGTGAAAATTTCAACTCTCTAACTATCACGGTTCATGAGATACAGCCTGGTGACAGACGGACGGACGGACAGAGGAGCGAAAACAATAGGGTTCCGTTTTACCCTTTGGGTACGGAACCCTAAAAAACAGCAATGGATGTCGAAATAATCATAACGATCGACGCATGAAATCAGCTGTTAAATTTTTGTGAGGTTTTAAAACAAATCAGTATTATTGTATTTCCATAACGTTACTGAAACAATTTCATGAACCAGTCTTCTTAGTATGGTATACTGAACTCACCCCATCAGTCTGCGGAGGGCTGTCCCTTACACCCTGTATTGTTTGTCTTTGCAAATCTATCCCCCCTATAATTACTCCGACAACCGTTTTACAAAAGTGATTGATTTTTGCACACTAAAAATAGGTCTAGACTTATTCAGCCTTCGTTTTAGGGTTCCTTAACCAAATGGCAAAAAAACTGAACCCTTATTGATTTGTCATGTCTGTCTGTATGTCCGTCTGCCCGCTGTATGGCACAGACACTTTTTTCCGAAACTATAAGAGTATACTGTTTAAACTTGGTAAGTAGATATAGCTATTCTGTGAGTAGCGTTAAGATTTTCATATAAAAAAAATAGAAACAAATCAATATTTTATATTTAATTATATGAAATAAGTACATTTTTAGCCTTATATCTAATACGTATACTCGTCATATGTATGTATATAAGGTCTAACAATACTAGTGCACCATATTTTTACAAGTCATCTAGCACATGCTAAGGATCATGTTTGACCAAAAGTCATGAATACAAAAACATATTTTATTAAATTTATCATCACATTCGCCAAATTGTAATTGTGTTCTTACGCATAACGCCGGTCTCTATGAACTAGGTCATTCAACTTTTTTTGTGGTAAACATGATCCTTAGCATGTACTAGATGACCTGTAAAAATATGGTGCACTAGTTTTGTTATACCTTATATTATTATATTCTTGGCATTCAAAATTTTTAACTTTTCTGACATTTGCCGCCCTTATGTCGGTGATATTTCAAAGATATTAGTTCGTTGACCTTTGAAATGTTGTCATGCGCACTCCTACTGTTACTATTTATTTTTATTGTTTATGGCTCTTGAAATCGTGGTGGCCTAGTGGTTAAAGAGCCAACCTCTCAAGTGTGAGGGCCTGGGTTCGATTCCAAGTCGGGCAAGTATCAATTTAACTTTTCTAAGTTTGTATGTACTTTCTAAGTATATATTGGACACCAATGACTGTGTTTCGGATGGCGCGTTAAACTGTAGGTCCCGGCTGTCATTGAACATTCTTGGCTATGTTGGCTTCGGCTTCCAGTCTTAACCGTATGCAGCTGAGTACCACTGTGCCACATGGAGCGACTGCCTGTCTGACCTCCTCAACCCAGTTACCTGGGCAACCCGATACCCCTTGGTAAGACTGGTTGTCACACTTCCTGGCTTCTGACTACCCGTAACGACTGCCAAAGATGTACAAATGACAGCCGGGACCCATTTTAACGTGCCTTCCGAAACACGGAGGAACTCGTCATGATAAGGCCGCGCCAAGCGTTGCTTAACCTTATGATCGATCGACCTGTGTGGCTGTTACTTAGCCACGAGCTCCTCTAGTCAATGACCTTGTACCGATAATAGTTTGCCACCATAGTTTCCACCACATAATGGTCAGGTTATGCGGACCTGTCAATCACTGAGTGTCACAGTGTAATTACATACAGTAGGTACATTGTGTATTGTGCATAGAATATGATAACCCGGTATGTTTGCGTGAGCGATACCATCTGTTGACATGCTAGAAATACATATACTGTGAACTTAGGCCTTTTTGTTGAGTGGGAATCTCTTTTGTGGCAATGGTTACCACGCTGGACTATTGAGCTGAGGGTCTCGTGTTCAATACCCGTTCGGCTTTTGTAATAATTATGATTATTTCGATGGTTGGTGAAGGCGGCTGTTCTCTTTAAAGAGATCAGCTAGCTGTGCAGGACATGTTATAGTGCACAAGCATTTGCGTAGACACAGTAGCACTTTCTATTCCCTCACTCTCATAGTCCGATGGGACGGCAATCCGACACGACCGGAGAGAGATCAGGCGCAGGACCGACATTTACGTGCTCTCCGATGCACGGGTGAATCAATCACCAACTTCCAGACTCCGAGCTGCTTTATGAAAGTTTCTCAAAACACACAAAGCGATTTCAGCCAAACCCGGGAATCGGACCCGAGACCACGTGCACAACAGTCGCGCTATGCGACTACTAGACCAACGATACAGTAAAATGACTTATATAATAATGTACTGAAGTTCACAGCTTATGCAGTTTGTTAAAATCAATGTTATAATGTAGTGTTGCATGCAAGCAACTGCATATTGAATTATAATTACGTGTTGACACTGTTTTATTCATATTAGTTGCATACACGACAACCTATTTCTACCTAGCCTTTTCCCAAGCTATGTTGGGGTCGGCTTCCAGTCTAACTGGACGCAGCTGAGTACCAGTGTGCCACGTGGAGCGACTGCCTATCTGATCTCCTCAACACAGTTACCGGGGCAAGCCGATACTTCTTGGTAAGACTAGTTGTCAGATTTTCTGACTTCTGACTACCCGTAACGACTGCCAAAGATGTACAAATAACAGCTGGGACACAACAATTTAACGTGCCTTCCGAAACACGGAGGCACTCGTCATTACTTGGTAGTAAGTAGCTCTGCGTTTTCTTTTTCAATTCCCGCATAAGGCAAACATTTGTGTACATGAACATGGGTGTTTGACTCAGTCTGTGTGTTCTTATGTATAATATGTATGTATTTACAAAAGAAAAGTATATAAGTACGTTTATCAGTTATCTAGTACCCACAGTATGAGCTCTGCGCAGTTTGGGACTAGATGACGTTGTGTGAATGTGTTAAAAAAAACTCCTCTACGGACCGACCGCGCTTAACCTTAAGATCCGCTGTTACTTAGCCACGAGCCCCTTCAGCCTACAATACAGGTATCAAAAAGTTTATCACTGAATAATTAAATTGAGATGCTTAGAAGTGGGAGGCTCAGTTTCTTAGAACTTTTATGTAAATAATACATCACTTTTGAAGAATTGCGAAGTCGATCTTTGTACTTTGAATTAGAATTGATAATGTTGTTTATTTGAAAGTCGTGGTGGCCTAGTGGTTAAAGAGCCAACCTCTCAAGTGTGAGGGCGTGGGTTCGATTCCAGGTCGGGCAAGTACCAATGCAACTTTTCTAAGTTTGTATGTACTTTCTAAGTATATCTTGGATACCAATGACTGTGTTTCGGATGGCACGTTAAACTGTAGGTCTCGGCTGTCATTGAACATCCTTGGCAGTCGTTACGGGTAGTCAGAAGCTGGGAAGTCTGATAACCAGTCTTACCAAGGGGTATCAGGTTGCCCAGGTAACTGGGTTGAGGAGATCAGATAGGCAGTCGCTCCTTGTAGCACCCTGGTACTCAGCTGCATCCGTTAGACTGGAAGCCGACCCCAACATAGCTTGGGAAAAGGCTAGATGCGTTATTTAGTTTTCATCATAAAAACAGACAGTGTTTTTTTGTAAGGAGGTAAAAATTAAAACAAAAACAAAACATTTTAAAATAATTTTTATTACATAATACATTCTTTCTCATTTAAACATAATTATATACAAATTATACACATCACACTACTGCATGTATAGTCAGCAACAAAAGTATACAAACACAATTAAAAATATCAAAATACTTGAAGTCTTAAAGTGTCCTATAAGTAGCTATCGCGACTGACACACAAAATTATGTTTTTTTCTTTTACGGTATACTCGCCAGCATATCAAGCTACCCGAAACTGTCAAATCCCAATCAGCTTTGAAATATGAATATGCTTCAGCGATAAAGTTGAAAATTTTACAGATAGTAGCTTGATGTGCTGGCGTCTGTACCAAGTACATAAATGTAATTTGGATATTAGAGATTTACATAATTTGCTGAACACAGAATAGAATATAGTTTAATTTGCTAAACATGTTATACTATAGTTCTTAAACATATAATACAGGTCAGCCATATTGTGTTATTTGACATACAAACATAAACACTATTAATTATAACTATACTTAATATTTGTTACACTGCGGTTTTATATAGTTATACAAGACTATAATACGGTGTATAATACGATAAAATTCATAGTTTTATCGTGTTATACACTGATTTGTAATGTTATATAAGTACTGTACATGCATCGGGTCGCACGTTGGTGTCGGTCCTGCTTGTGATCTCTCTCCGGTCGTGTCGGATTGCCGACCTGAGGGCTAGGACACTGAGGGAATAGAGCGTGCACCTGTGTCCGAGCTAATGTCCTGCGCAGCTGGCTGATCTCCTTAAAGAGAGCGGCCGCCGTGCCAGACGGCATTATTTTGTATTTTTTTATGTCTTAATGCACTTTTGTTGCTGATTGTACATTGATTTTGATTGTGAAACATCTATATACATTCTGACGACAAATGTATTCTGTACCATGTAGCTCATTATCGCCTCTCACACAGAGAAGGATTGAGCATTAATCACCACGCTTGCTCAATGCGGGTTGGTGATTTCAGACTTTATAGTCCAGGTTTCCTCGAGATGTTTTCCTTCACCTTTAATCAGTCATTGGTGTCCAAGATATACTTAGAAAGTACATATAACTTAGAAAAGTTACATTGGTACTTGCCTGACCTGGAACTTAGGCCCACGGCGACTTTTTGTATCGATACAAACGCGCGACAGCGTTGGACGACATCGGAGAAAGAACAGAGGGGGGAGGGAGTGTGCCGAACATCAGTGTAACTGCAGCGCGACTGAATCTGGTCCGGTGGGCGAGGGCACACAGCTAGCGACCGCTGCGCGTCTGTATCGATGACTACGCGCGATAGTATCGCGACTGCATCGCTACAAAAAGTCGCCGTGGGGCCTTACGCTCATACTTGAGAGGCTGGTGCTTTAACCACTAGGCCACCATGGACATATGGATAAGAATGTGTCTATAGATATTCCACATCCTTGAAACATTCCTTCAAAAAAATTAAATAAATTAAAGGTACTTAATAATTACGCCTTAATAAACGCCAGCACATCAAGCTATTACAATCTGTCAAATAATTTCTTCCCTTAATAGATTTTCAACTTTATCGCTGAAGCATATGGTTCAAAGTTGATTGGGATTTGATAGTTTCGGGTAGCTTGATGTGCTGGCGTCTCTACTTCAAATTAAGCTGACTCTAAAATACTTATGCTATTTTTTAATATCTTGTATATAAAGTTCGGATTTACGGATGCATTTTTGTCTAAAGTTTGTTTTTAGGTAAAAAAACAGATCTCATTTGATTTGTCTAGTTAAATATATAATGTATATATCGGGACACCTTTTTCTCACACGGTCGGTTAGCCCCAAGGTAAGCTATTGATTAGCTTGTGTTATGGGTGCCAACACAACTGATAAACTACATATACTTAACACATATACATATGTATAGTGCACAATATTTTTACAAGTCACCTAGTACATGCTAAGGATCATGTTTACCACAGAAAAAGGCACGAAAACAATAAAATATTTAATTAAATTTATCATCACATTCACCAAATTATAATTGTGTGTTTACACATAACGCCGGTCTCTATGAACGCGCTCGATCGTTGACCCCTAGGTCATTCAACTTTTTTTGTGGGCTAGGAGACTGAGGGAATAGAGAGTGCACCTGTGCCCGCGCAAATGTGCGTGCACTAAGAAGAGAACAGCGGCCTTGACTATGTAATGTACTGATGCTGCAACCAGGAGTGTCTCCTCATGAGGGAACTCCTCAACGGTTAGGAGCATAGATGCGACACTTTGCATATTTATTTAGTTCTGATGATAATATTATGCTTATATGAAAGGCATTGAGTCAACTGGGTTGAGGAGATCAGATAGGCAGTCGCTCCTTGTAAAACACTGGTACTCAGCTGAATCCGGTTAGACTGGAAGCCGACCCCAACATAGTTGGGAAAAGGCTCGGGAGATGATGATATCTGTACTTCTTATTTTTAATAGGTATGGGTAGGAAGGCGTGTGCTAGCTGCTAGCCAACATGGTTAAATACATATATAATTAAATTTGACATTTCATGAACAGTTCAACGAAGACCGACAAATGCTTACCAGCTGATTGGATAAGTCCATTCAAACTTGTATGACACTTTCTTCAAAAGGTCATTTCAGACACAAGCCTGCATTGCTCATCCATACTTTAGTATGTAATTTCTTTTTATGTCTGGACTTTAAAAGAGACTGTGACCCTTGAGTTTGTTTCGGCGTTTCTTCTCAAGGCAGTCAGTTAGGAAATGCCGACCTCATCTCGTTATTTTATAAAAAATGTGTTGACGTGTAAAAGTGTTGATTTCAACCTATTTGCAAAATAAATATCATTTATCATGTATTATAAATTTTTGTATAAAACTGGTTCTTCAAACCAACAGACAGACATGTGTAGCTGGGCAGTTTGTTCCACCATTTCTTCTTCCCAGCGATAACACATAGGAAGTGGTGAAGGGCGGCCGTTTTTGGGGCTGTCTTTTGTAGAATTGACCTTCAAAAAGTGCTGATTTTCAGCCTACTTTGAATAAATGTTTTTTTTTTATATCTTCTTTATATTATACCTACGGCTAAAAAGTTATTTTGCTTGAGACGCGTTATCTCAAAAACTACTGCAGGCTTAGCATGGCGATTTTATATCTATTCTGTCAAGAAAAGACAAAGCTCTTTCTGTCAATGTCAACACGTCTTCTGCCCGAGCATGGCGCGACCTGTCAACTCGCATATAATCACTTGTAGCCTTATATCAATCGAAGAAAAGAAAAATTACTTCATAAAATGTCAAAAGAAATCTTACGTCAATCTGTCACTTTTCTGTCATTATATCCATTCTCCGGTAAACAAAACTTGTTTCTACGGTTGCCATGCTAAGCCTACTGGTCCGATTTGAAAAATTCTTCCAGTGTTAGACAGCCCATTTATCAGGGAAAACTATGGGCTACTTTTTAACCGGATGCGCGGAGTTACCACAGCACACGGGGTGAAGTACTAGCAGAGTCTACTTTAATTATAAAGTTTATAATCTTTATTTCTTCATAGATAATATGTAGGCCAAAGCAAATTAAATTTGTTGTCTTCGACATTACGATTCAAATCTTTGATAACTGTATATTGATTGTCTACAGTATAAGGTTCATTGACCTCGATGTGCTCTCCGTATTTTTCATCAATATAACTCTTAATTATTTTCCGTATCTCTTGTATGTCAAATTTATTCAAATTGTTAATGATCGGCATGAAATTATAGACTGAAACTTCATTTAATTTTAGTTTTATTTCTGCTTCAACTAATTTGACGTTAGATTTCCATACTTTAAGACCAATCAGCGGATTGCCTGTTTGTATTATTCTAGCTGTGTGCGGTTCTTTCTTTGTTATAGCAATTTTACCTATAGGTATAGTCAATTCTTCTTTATTATTGTACAATTTATCTTTCAAACCTTTATTATTTATATAGTTAATAACACTGTTTTTGATTTCGTTGTCACTAACCAAATTATCTGCGTTAGCAGGTATTTCATCTATAGGAATGTAGTTATTGAAATTTGGACTCTGTGGTTGAACTCTAAGGTCCAATTTAGGTTGAGGTGGTGGCTGAGTTTGATATTCAGGTGTTTCAGTTTCTAGATCCATAGTAGGTATATAAGAGTATGGTTTTGGGGCGAAAATTGGAGTTTGCGGAACAGGTGGATGAGTAGGCTTTTCAGCTAATTTACGAGTAGGCATTTGATATGTTTTGTACCCAGAATATTCAATATTTTCTAAATTATCTTTAGAAGGATTGTAATATTCATTTTCTGGAAGGTGTTCCATTGGTTTTGATAGATATTTATTTTGTGCTGGGGTAAGAGCTGGTCTGGTTATGTAATTAGCACCATCAGCGGTACCAGGTACTGCACGCAAGTACTCTTCAGGCGTGAAGAATTGACTGTCTAATTCTGAATCTATATCAGTATTGATGTTTGGTATTTCATCAAAGGTTATTTCATTGTATGGTTGTTTAGCATCAATTAAAGGTTTTTTAGGTGTCGTTGTGCGTGTAGGATCTGTGTAGAAGATTATTGGACTTTCTCCTGTATGATCGTTCACGTAGAAATTTTCAGGCTCTGCTATATGTTCAGATTTTTTAAATACATTTTTAGGTATATGATTTTCTGGTTCTATATCATCTAAAATTGTATAATTTTCTTCAAGATTCGATGGTAACTCTTCATATTCGTTTTCCTCTGATAGTTCTGTGTAGTTTTCAAATTCTGTTTCATGTTTTTTTGCATCTGACAGTAATTTTGCTAGTTTTAAAAATTCGGCTTCGATTGGATTTTCTGTTGTTTGGGAAATATACTCACACGGAGTTGAATCTATGTCAGCACATTCGTCTTCAGGGATATTTTCATTATTTATTAGTACCCAAGGCATTGGTTCATTTGGTAATGAATTCTGCTTTTTGGGTGTTTTGTGGACTTCGTTTGAAGGTAAAATACAAGGTTCGAAAGGTAAAATATTTGGAGCTTTTGAAAATAATTCTGAAATAGGAAAGCCTTCTAGTTCTATTTGCTTGATTGATTTACCATTGTCATTCATTGGGTAAGTTGGTGAAGGTTCTGAATAAGTTGGCAATTCACTTTCACAAATATTTTCATTCTCAGGTGCATTTTCCACGATTGATTTTTGACCGTATTGCATTGCGATAGGAGTGAGTTTTGTAGGTCTGTATGATGGAGTAAAAATAGGTGAAAATGAAGGTAACATTGATATTGGTTGCTCAATTTTTGAAGAGGGTATTTCTTGGTAAGGTGAAGTTAATAATGGTGATCCCATTGATTTGGAGGTAGTTAAACTCATTGGTCCTGATAATATATCTCTAGTAGGAATAGAAGATTGATATGGACTGAACAATTGATCATTATATAATTCACAAGGAGCTTTTTTTGTTGAGATTGGTGCTTTAGGAGTTGATGTTTCATCAATATTACAAATAATTGGTTTGTGTTTCGATAGATTTGATAAATCAATTTCAGAAGGTACTGGTCTTTGAGGTACATATAATGAAGGATTATATGCGTTAGATAAAAATGGTCTTAGAACTGGGCTATTTGAAGATATATACTGTAGAACATTTGGTGAAAGAATATTTGGAAGTTCAGCTGGCATTTCTTGTGATGTGATAGGTGGGGCTTTTAAAGGCATCGTCAATGGCTTTTCTAAGGACAATGATTGTAATGGAGTTGTTAATATTTCTGGACATGGTTCGAAATATTCTTCAATATTGTCAGGGGGTTCTGTAGTAGGTGATACAATTTTGCCTTCTATAGGTTTTGCAGGAGTTATAATATCTTTTATAAATGGATTTATAAGTGTAGGTGGTGACGGATGGACGTAATTTATTGGTCTCAAATTAAGGTAATTTGGAGGATAATAAGGTAGTTTTGCATTTGCACCAAGTGGTATAGAATGGTAAGGTGTAAATGGTGTAGCTGATAATAGCTTCAATAATGGTGATGTATCTGAAATATATTCAATGTTAGAAGGAGTTTGAACTTTATTTGTAGGCATATAAGGTTGATCAGGTAGAATGTTGTATTTAGATAGGTCTGGTTGAAATTTTGGAGATGGTTTAGATATATATTGTCCAGAACTAAGAGGTTCAGTTGTATAAGAACTAGATGCTTCAAGAGACGATGGTGATAGAATTGTATATTTGTCTTCTGGTTTCATTAAATTTTGAGAGAAAATTGGTTTCATCAAAGGCCTACATGGTAAACATGGGGTAGCTTCTATATGTTCTTCTAACATATCTAAAGGCGAAGTATATGATTCATAGTTAGATGATATTTTATTTGTATCAGGGCTAATAATATTCTCAGAACAAGGTAGCAAAGTTGAGGGCAAATTTTCGATAATATTTGAATACTTTGGAGATTTACTGGGTTCAGAAGATGATGGGGCTGGTTCATAGTAAGTTGGAGCTTCCTTCAATGGTGGTAGATCCTCAATAGTATATGGATATTTTGGCGTGCCAACTTCAGGTAGCTTAACGTATGGTTCATAGAAAATTTCCTCTTGTGCTGGTACATTTCTGCCATTTTGAATTCGAGCAGTTAATGGCGAAGATATGGGGTTCATTAGTATCGAAGGTGGAGATTTTTGAGGCATATACTCTTTTAGGGCTACACCTGTTGTCATTGGTGATACATTCTTGAATTGTTCCAAGTCTAGTGGTTCCAATGGAAGATTATGGAATGGAGAATTAGATAATTGTGATGGTAGATGGCTGGTTGGTATATTGTTTAATCCAAATGGGGAATACCCCGCTGCTTCTAAAGGAATTACATTTTCTAATACATGTGAGTTCACCGGTAATAATGGTGTATTATTCTTACATGGTGCAATCATTGGTATTCCAGAATTTTCTGTCACTATTGCTGGATAATATGGAGAGGACGAGAATGGATAATAATCTTGTACATTTTTACATGGATTGAAAACTCTATTATTTATAGGTCTTGGCAAGAAGGATGGCAAATGTGGTATAGGTCGAAGATTGGGATTTTGGTTGAATGCAGGAATGAATGGTGATAATTTTGGGCATGGTGCTTGATTAGGTTGAGGTAGCCATTGCATGTCAGGTAGATGAGGAACGGTTTCTACGATAGGTGGATGGGAATAAGATTCTTTTGTTTGACTAAATGATGTTGGACGTCCTTGATTTAATTTTGGCTTAGTAGCATAACTGGTTATAGGAATTTCTTCAATAAGCTTGTCTTCCGATTCTAAAGTGTATGGTACGAATTCTAATTGACATTCTGGGATAAAATCTTCATGTATTTTTGTAACTCTATCATTACTGTACGAATAATTATTAGTATCGTCATAATCCTTGTTCACTACTAGTTTAGTCTTTTTCTCTGGTTCTAGGGTATACGGAACAGTTTCTAAACAACTTTCAGGAATTATATCTTCATGTATTTTTTTACCTTTATCGTTGCTATATGTGTAGGTATTTTCTTCATCATAACTCGTCCATACGTCAGCGGGAGCTGTTTTTAGCTTTTGTGAATTCAACTCTTTTATAGCCTCAGAAAGTTCCTTTTCCTTTATATTTTCCACATTTATAGGTACTGTTTCATATGGTATTGACTTTATGGGATGATTTGGTGTTTGTAATATATACGGGCTTGTTGGTAGTTTTCCATTAGTCTTGCTGCATGGATAGATATTATTAGCTATCGGCTGCATATTCATAGCTTTCATAAACTGTGGATTTGACATTAATTCCTTCAATATCGGGTTAGTTAGTGACAAAGGCTTAAGACATGGTAAACCGTTCATTGGTATCATTTCATTTGGAGATATACCTGATAAAGGACTCGAAGGTTCAGCCAGTATACCAGCAGGGTTTACGAAAGGTAAATCACTATATGGTGTTGAAATAGGACTATAGTAAGATGGTGATATCAATTCTGCTGTCGACGATAGTGGGGTTGAAGATAATGGTCTTGTTGATAATTCTTTTGATGTTGGTTTTGAGAACGAGGGTGATATAGGTTGATAGGAACTTTCCATAGGAAAACTAGATTCAAACAATGGTGCACTTGAATGAATAGGTAAATAAGGACTGGTGTAAGTTTGAGAAGGTCTATAAGGTACACCTGCTGGCACAGGTCGGAGAAGATCTGTACCTAGCATATTTTCAGAAGCAGGTAGACTTGTATATTCTTGTAAGCAAGGGGGTGTTACATGAGGGGAAAAATATGGTGAATTTAAAAGCTCAGGCTTAGCTTCAGAGTAAGATAATGGACTTGAAGTTGGTCTTGGCAAGGTTATAGGTTCTGATAACATTTCGTAAGGATGACTGTAATATTGTTCTGTAGACGACTTCATTGGAGCTTTTTCGTGAGTTTTAGTATGTTCTACAATTTGAGCATAATTTGATGGCTTAGGTATTTGGTGCTCATTTGGAATGTACTCTTCGATAATTGGTTCAAAGGAGACAGGTGGTTCATTCTTTGGCTTATATTTATGTGGACGACCTTTTGTAAATTCTGTTGCTTCATTTGTAGGAAGATATAACTCCGGTTTTACTTTTATAAAGTCTGCCTCCTGTAGATTGTGCGGTTTTTTAGCTACATGTAATGGTTTTGCGAATGAGTTAGCTTCAGAAATATATTCCTTTATATCATCTTCTGTTAACATATGATATTTATTACCCTCTTCATACGATGAAAGAGATGTGTCTTCTAAAAGTTCATAATTTTCTTCTAATACTGTCTCAAGTTTATCGAGTAGCTGTGGGTTGTTTTCAGCTTCGAGAATAAATGAATTTAGTTCGGATTCCATGTTTTGGTATTTTTGTGAAATCGTATCTATGAAATGATTAGTGTTAGGTATTGGTATTTGATTCTCAGTTGGTCTTAACATTGACTGTATATTCTGAATATTCGAAGCTGGAGAAATTTCAGTTAAAGATAATGGATTAACTGTTGGAACAAAGCAAGGTATATTAGATTTTAATTGTTCCAAATTAATAGGCATTTCTTTTAACGCTTGTAAATAATTGTTAGCTATAGCCTGTAAATTTCTATCTTTAGGTGGACGTGGATATTCCATTTGTTTGTGAGGTTTATGTTCTGGTAGGATTAGGTGTTCTTGTAGGTGTGTATATGGGGATATGTCATCTATTAAATGTGCATTATTTAACAATGCATTTAAAACAAGTGGGTTTTTATAGGATTGAAGATACTCAGGTTTAATATATGGGCTTGAAAAAGGTGTATTTGGAATATTATGTAATAGTGAATGTTTTGAAAGCAAAGACGATGATGGTGAATAAGGAAATGCATTAGCATATAATGGAAGGCTTTGTTGAGGTAAAATATCAGAAGGAAAATTCAAACCTGATGGAGCAAACAAATTTTCACATGGTACTGAATACTGAGGACTATTTTTAAAAGGCATAGCTGGGAATTTTGTATTGCTAACAAATGGATTTGATTCTTTGATAAAACTGTTTGAGGACGCCGGTGTAACTTCGTGTGAAGTATAGGAATTTGAGAATGGAGTGTAAGACACGTCTCGATAAGTGTTAGCTGGTGTAGTTTGGTGCAGGATTTCAGACAGAGCATGAGAAGTCAAATCATGAGAAAATGATTCACCTTCAGGCAAATAAGAAATTATATTTTTTGGTCTTTCACAGACGGCTTCTGAAGGCACACCATCTCTTCTATAATTAGAGGGTAAAATTTCAGTAGATACAATTGAAGAAGGTAGTACAGAGCTGTTTGGTCCATTCAATCTCTTTTCTGAATCAAGAAGAGTATCTATCAGTGATGAATCTAAAAGTACAGGTTCAGTTTGTCCTAATCCTCGTTTCTCCTCATTTAGTTGACCTAATCTAGTAAAATCAGGGCCTATTAGTGAATCATCAAGTTGAGCTTCAAAATCTAAAACTGGTTCTTCGACCAAATCCTTTGTATTTACTAAATTGGGACCTGTTAAATCAGTCTCAGATACAGGAATCAGTTCTAATTCATTTATATCTTTAACAAGACTTGGTCCTACTAAGTTACTAGTCAAATTAGGTTTAGGGTTTACATTATTGTCAATTTCTGCATTTATAATGTGATCTAAACTTGGATCAACCAGAGAACTGTCGAGAACAGTATTAGGCTCTAACACTGTTATATTTTCAAATGACTCGTTATGGACTGTTATGTTCGTTTCAATTTTAATAGATGTTATCTCTTGAAATTCATCTTCTTTAGGCAAATGTTCTCCTACTAATGTACTGTCGAGAACATTTTCTGAATTCAACTCAGCTGTATTTTCTAGTGTATTATTTTCTATTATTATTGATGAACCTACTAAAGAATCTTCGAGTGAGGCTACAGAGTCTGAAGCTAAAACTGGTTTACTTTCTGTTATTATAGATGGATTAAGTGTATCTGCGATATCTAAATGTTCAGATACTTCTATTGTTTCTACTCCGTGAGGTACAGTTGGTCCTCCTAACGTTGAATCTATCAAGGAACTCTCAAGTTCTACAGAATTTGAATAAGATAATTCCTCCGATGTTTGAGTTCCATTCAGTATTGTTGGTCCTATCAGATCACTTGTAAGATTTAAATCAGCATCAGTTATCTCTTGTAGACTAGGTTCAACTAAAGAGCTATTGAGTTCATTAATAGGTAACAAATCTTCTGTATGTATTTCCTCAATCTCAGTGTGTATATTCATTCCACTTGTTATTGCTGGTATGAATTCCTCAGCTTCTAATTCGTGTATAGTTGTATTAGCTTTTGTAGGTATTATTTTGTCATCTGATTCTATTTCTGTGTTGGTAGTAATCGATTCCTCAACCTTTGTAGTATCTGTAAATTCTTCGCCTATTAATTCAGAATCCGAAACTTCAGGAATACTTTCAGTAATATTTATTGAAACATGAGTATCTAGTGTTGCGTCAAGCAATTGTGGATTTTCAGAT
The DNA here is from genome assembly GCA_958496145.1 of Heliothis peltigera. Taxonomy (NCBI): domain Eukaryota; kingdom Metazoa; phylum Arthropoda; class Insecta; order Lepidoptera; family Noctuidae; genus Heliothis; species Heliothis peltigera. Next base: position 4,746,217 of record OY292351.1, read on the forward strand.
TCAAGTAAAGATGAAGGTAGGATTGAAGATGGCAAGACGTTGTTATCGTATTCAGTTATATTATGAAGATTATCTAGTGTAGTGTGCGGTTTGATCTCATGATCGACATGTTCTTGAACGTAAGATAATTCAGAGTCTGTAAGAGATGAATCTAAAGGTTCTAAATAAGTTATATTTGGTTTAATATCCAATCCTTTTCCAGTTAGGTTTGAAGGTAAACTTGTAATTGACGCATCTGTATCCAAGTATTCAGTATTTGATTCGGTAAATGTTTCATGTGTTATATTTTCTAATTGACTAATATCGGTTTCTGTGTTAACGTGATATGGTTCTAACGGAATTAAATCTGTCAAGTTCAAGTCTTCGCTTATTCCTTCAGTAAAGTTTGCAATTTCATTAAGAACTATAGCATCATCTGGCGTTGGAAGCATTGGAAGATTTTCGCCGATCAATGAACTATCAACTTCAGTGCTTGAAGGTTCTGCTTCAGATTCAATGTTTATAGTTGTTGTAATCGTTATAGAAGTTTTATTATCAGCTAGGTCATTGGACGGAACTATTTCTGCACTTGATTCTGTCAAATTACTGTCTAATATCAAGTCCGATTCGTGTATATCTAAATAGTCTACAGATGGGGGTTCTTCAGTGTTTGTTTGGATAAGATTAGTATCTAATTCAGAGCCTATAAGTGATGCATCTAAAGGGATTAGTTCAGGGATATCTGTATTAATTTTTTTATCATTTAAAGGTTTGATTGGAGTCAGTTCTGGTAAATGATTGTCTATTAAAGAACTGTCTAGCATTAAGTAAGGCTTTTCATTTAGATGAGCTAGTTCTGAATATGATGATGTTTCTATAAGTCCGTTCTGTGAATCATTTAGCATAGTTGATGAACATATATCTGATTGTGTTGGCCGTATGTAGTTTGATGATGTCATTGCATATGGGTGTTCTAGAACAGATAATGGAATATTTTGCAGAGGAGATAAAGAGTCTAGAACTCCATGTTGAAGATTAGCATTTAGAGCTAAATTATCAGCTATTTCATGATATTTATATAATAGGTTATCTTGAATTAGTGTTGGCATATTAACTGGATTAGAACAAGGCGATGCATTAGTTATATAATTTGGCCTTTGTGACATAAGACTTAAAGGTGAAATTAGATTGCCATGTGGATGAGGAAGAAATGCATTTGATGCAGGATCTGGTACTCTGTTTCCATGTAGAAGTAAGTTAGATCTGTAAGCAGATAACGGTGAAGAATTCATTGGTGATATTCCAGGGAATGGTAGGTATGAAGCCATAGGATTGAATGGTTGTGAAAATTGAGGTCTGCTCGTGTAAGGATTGTTATTAAATGTATTTCGCGATGGCTGTAACAACATATTATTCTGGTTGTATAAAGGCTTGCCAAAATTATTGCTCTGTTGTAAATGGTTGACTAACCCAAAGTTCATTAGATTGGGCTGAGATAATTGAGAATATGGACTCGAATATGGCATTTGTGAGTATTGGTGTGTGTCTGGGCCTAAATTTGCATTCATTGGATAATGCATTGCAGCTGTAGGCGAATTTGAAGACATTCCACCAAATAAAGATGAAGAAGCATCTACATGTGATGATGCGATATCATCTAAAGGACATGGATATGTAAAAAAAGTAGTTTCAGGACTAACTGAAGGTCTCTTGAAGGAATTCGATGGTTCTCGAGATAAAGGCAACAATGTACTTTTTGTATATTCTTGCGTCGGTAAATATAAGTCCGGTAATGAAGAAAAAGTTCCCTGTGATAAAGGATTTAAATCACAAGGCAATAAGGTATCTGACATCCTCGAGGAAGAAGGTGACGATCTTAAATCTACATTGTATGGTGAAAATTCTGATCTTAAATTAGGTATTGCACCAGATTCTAATGAAGACGATGAAGCTGGAGATAATCCAATATCTTGGGAAGAATATGGAGTATTATAAGTAGACCCTTTTGGATTATAGTAACCTACATGTCCTGGAAAAGCTTGTTCTTTTACAGGTCTTAATAAAGTAGTTGGCGATTCTTTCCTTAGCGATGAAGCTGATTTATCTGGTAATGGTGACGATATATGGACCGAAGATGGAGTATGTAAATCTTGAACATCATTAAGATTCGAATCATTATAACCAGTGTAATCAGAAATGCCTTCTGAATGATGACCTGTGTAATCAGGTAGAGAAAAAACATGCGTGTTGTTTTGTTTAAGCGGTTTTTCGACTCGAAAGACAGGTTCATTTAGATGTATAGTATCCGATCGTTTGTATGTGAAATCATCGGCGTTCCAGTCATTATGATGAGCATTTGTCTCTACTAGGTGTATAAGATGAGATTCATCATCATCATCTCTTATTCCAACATCTTTATTATAAGAAGCTGATAGTGTTTTATCGTTACTACCTACTTTTGCATCTAGATCGGCAGATGGATTATTGTGATTAAAATTGATGACGTTAGGTTTAGAATAAGATGGATTCAAATAGTTTTTAAGTGATTCCTTAACTTCTATGTCATTGTTGCCGTGTGTTCTTGCATTTCCATTGTCATTAACACGATGATGGTAGATGTCTTTTCTGTGTTTGTCATAAATATCAAACTCTTCTTCTTGATTGGTTGAAAACTCTTGTAATTTCACTTCGATTGGTTTATCATTGTTAAGCATTCTCTTATTCGTTAGGTTCTCATCAAAAAGTACGTGCTTACTTTTATTTACATCGACATCAACGTAGATGGTTCTAGGATCTCCTCGATGCCTGCCTTTTGGTATAAATAACTCGTAATATTTTTGTTTGTCATTAAACTTTGGATCTACGGATACCAATTCACCATTTTTGAATCGAGCTTTTTGATCGCTTGTTAGTTTTGCTTTGTGTCTTCGATAGTGACTCTCATTGTTATCGTCATCGTTAAGAATATTATTAACTTCTCCCAGTTTAAAAGTATCTTGTATAACATTATTGTCATAGTTATTTCTGTTGAGTGTATCTGATCTATATTCGTGATTCCCTGTATTAGTATAATCCTTTATATTGTAATTTTTATCATAATCTTTTATTTTAAAGTTGTGATTAGAATCTTCATTATTTTTCTCCTTAATAGGTTCAGGTGTTATCAACCAATTATCGTATTTAGCCAATAAAGTATCGAATAAATCCTTATCGACGTCTATGGTACCTAAATTGTGGTATTTATGGTCGGAATAATGATAGAAAGTGCATCTCATGTCATTACCTTTGCAGTTTGCATTTGCTTTGTGCAGTATTTCGTAGATGTTGCTATCGGCTGAGATGCAGGATACCTTTGATGTTGACTGCTCTTGATGTGGTGCCTAAAAGTATATAAAAATGAAATTATGTCAATAGAACGGAGAAAATTACATTTTTTAACAGCGTTAACACATATGAAGTGGTGGACGGACGTATTTAGGGGCTGCCTTTTGTAGAATTGACCTTTAAAAAGTGCTGATTTTCAGCTTAATTTGAATAAATTAAGTTTTATCTTATCTTTACAGTGATGTTAATAAAATTGAGGAAGTCGTGACTAAGGAAGAGTCACAGGGATCAGCCGATCACAGGTTAAGCATCACTTGGTACTTGGTCCTATAGATCTGTGGATGTGAGACCATCTTGTCATGACGAGTTCCTCCGTGTTTCGGAAGGCACGTTAAATTGTTGTGTCCCGGCTGTCATTTGTACATCTTTGGCAGTCGTTACGGCTAGTCTGACAACCAATCTTCCCATAAAATATAGGGTTGCTCAGGTAACTGGGTTGAGGAGATCAGATAGGCAGTCGCTCCATGTGGCACACTGGTACTCAGCTGCGTCCTGTTAGACTGGAAGCTGACCCCAACATAGCTTGGGGAAAGGTGATGATGGTGATGCTCACCTGAATACCACCTGGTGGTGTATGGTGCTTCTTCTGTGTGTCTCGATGATGGGAGACCACATTGTGATGAGCAGTCTGTTCCGCGAAATTCTGTTCTATGAGTATAAGACCTGCAATATTATATTTCAATTAAATTGGCTGCCTCGTTGGTCTAATGGTCGCAAGGCGCGACTGCTGTGCACGGGGTCTCGGGTTCGAATCTCGGGTCGGGCCGAAATGGGTTTTGAGAAACTTTCATAAAACAGCCCGGAGTCTGGAAGTTGGTGATTGATTCACCCGTGCATCGGAGAGCACGTAAATGTCGGTCCTGCACCTGATCTCTCTCCGGTCGTGTCGGATTGCCGTCCCATCGGACTATGAGAGTGTGGGAATAGAGAGTGCACCTGTATCTGCGCGAATGTGCGAGCACTATAACATGTCCTGCGCAGCTGGCTGATCTCCATAAAAGAGGACGGCCACCGTAGCCGACAATTGGCCTGGATGCCATCATCATTATATTTAAATTAATTAATTAAAAAACAAGATGGCGTAGTAGTATGTCTGCCTGCCACGCATAAGTCAAACATTTGTGTGCATGAACATGGGTGTTTGACTCAGTCTGGCTGTTCCTATGTATAATATGTATGTATTTACAAAAGAAAAGTATATAAGTACGTTTATCAGTTGTCTAGTGCCCACAGTACGAGCTCTGCTTAGTTTGGGACTAGATGACGTTGTGTCAATGTGTAAAAAACCACTCAAAATGCAATTTTATTCTTTCAAATTTGTTCCGCACGAAATAGATTATAACAAAAACAGATCGCTATCTTAAACAAAAACACCTGAACATTGTTTAATGATGTGATTAATCGCCGCCATGTTTAAGCTTTCACCTAATTAGTTCAATTCTTAGCAAGATCTCAGACAGGGCGAGATCGCTGTTTAGCGAATATTTTACATTTTAAATTTAAAGTTTTTTTTAAATGATGGATTGATTGTATGTAAGTCTATATAGGGTGACTGGTAATTAGTGATCGATATTTAAACACGTGATTGTACTCATGATTACAAACAACTTTCCCGAAGAAACTTTTTAGTTTTTTTTTTATAATTATAGCAAAATTACTGAACGCGGACGCGGGGCCTCGCCGCTAACAGCTGATCGGGCGACGCGCACGAAATTTGAATTTTGCTGTAATGATAAAAAATAACAAAAAATGTTTCTTCGGGAAAGACCGCCGAGACTTAAAATTACAGAATTAATCATTATCATAAAAAATAAACCTCCTCGCTGCTCACTGGGAGTGTATCCAAAAGGCTGGCAGCATTGCCACATTTTATGGCAACGCTTAGCCATTGGCCGAAAAAGCCAGCCTTTGGGTCACGGGAAGTGTTTAATTGTACAAACATATCATTTAAATTTTTTAAACATTAATAAAAAAATAAACATTTAAAAATATAAAAAACAGTTGTCCATCAATATCGGGAACAGGGTCCAAGCTACCGGTGGTTAGGATCCCAGAGACAGAAACCCTCACAATACGTGCCGTTTCAAGGAGTACTGCCTTCTGTGTATAATAAAATTCTGTGCCTCGTCCCCATCTTGAAAATTTACCTCATTCTGTATTCAGTAATCGTTTGTCATTTTATCAGTGGTCAGACTGTTTTTTTTTTTAAAGATGGTCTTTATTTAATTGTTCAGAGTTAAATATAAGGACGTGATTTGATTATAAAAAAAAATTGTAAGCTTTTTTTACGTGGGTAATCAGATGGAGTCGCGGTGGCCAAGTGGAGGGCTAGGACACTGAGGGAATAGAGAGCGCACCTGTGTCCGCGCTAATGTCCTGCGCAGCTGGCTGATCTCCTTGGAGAGATCGGCTAACCTAAGACTGGTTGTCAGTTCTGGCTTCTGACTACCCGTAACGACTGCCCAAGATGTCGAAATGTCAGCTGTTTACTTTAGCTCTGGCACACAGGCACCTCCAGAAGGAACATAGTATGTTTTAGTCAGTAAGAGTCTGACACTCCCTCCAGTGGCATAGACAGCGGGTCATTTGATGATTCATCATCAACATCACAGCCTTTTTATCATCCCACTGCTGGGCACAGGCCTTCTCTCCCACGGAGAAGGATTGAGCGTTAATCACCACGCTTGCTCAATGCGGGTTGGTGATTTCACACTTTATAGTCCAGGTTTCCTCATTGGTGTCCAAGATATACTTAGAAAGTACACACAAACTTTGAAAAGTTGCATTGGTACTTGTCTAACCTAGAATCCAACTCACGCACTCGTACTTGAGAGGCTGGCTCTTTACCCACTAGGCCACCACGACTTCTACGACGCGTTTCACGACAGCTTAGAATCTAGTAGCGAATAAAATCCCCTGTATTTGTTATCTTCTACACAATTAATCATTGCTAATTAATTAGCATGAAGCTAGCATGTGAAACTATCATTTATTTGAAGCTGTTTTGTTTGTTAATTAATCCCCATAAATCTTTATAGTGACCTATATTAATTAGCATAATATTTAAACGTCTCCCCTAAAATGGGGAATGGCGAGTTCCTCCGTGTTTTGGAAGGCACGTTAAATTGGGTATTTGCCTGTGTTTGATTTTGTACAAAAATTTTAACAAAACAAATAACATTACTAACAATAAGCACAAGAAACATTTTTCTGAAAACAGCGTCAAAATTGGTTGATAAATGGAGCAGCAATAAACATTTTTTATATTCGTATGGTGAAGAGTGGGATCATAGTGGGGACATCTTGCTATCTCTTTTGCACATGCGTGATCAAATAGCGTTGACGTCACAAGCTTGTATGTGCATCCTTTTTCTGTTATCTAACTGTTTGACTTTTGAAAGGTTTAGAAAATACTTATTTCTCAACGGATTCCAAAAAATATTTCTTTTCTTGGTTTTGTAAAATGTTACTTTTGATATGAATAATTAAAAAAAAGTGTCAAATACCCTATTGTTGTTTCCCGGCTGTCATTTGTACATCTTTGGTAGTCTTCACAGGTCAGAAGCAAGAAAGTGTGACAACCAGTCTAACCAAGGGGTATCGGGTTGCCCAGGAAACTGGGTTGAGGAGGTCAGATAGGCAGTAGCTCCTTGTAAAACACTGGTACTCAGCCGAAACCGGTTAGTCTGGAAGCCGACCCCAACATAGCTTGGCAAAGGCTCGGCAGATGATGTATATATTTTTAATAGGTACTTACATAATAATGTAATGCAGGCCGTCGTCGCTCTTAGTGTTTTCATATCTTGCACTGCATTTAATTGACATTTAGATTTTTATCTGAAACATAAAAAAAATATTTATATTTTTTCGTCACACATTCACACAACGTCATCTAGTCCCAAACTAAGCAGAGCTCGTACTGTGGGTACTAGACAACTGATAAACGTACTTATATACTTTTCTTTTGTAAATACATACATATTATACATAGGAACACACAGACTGAGTCAAACACCCGTGTTCATGCACACAAATGGTTGACTTATGCGGGAATCGAACCCGCGCCCTCTGGCGTGGCAGGCAGGTTCACTACCTACTACGCCATATGGTTGTCAATCTTTAAATCGCAAATTTAAAAATCAACACTTTTACACGTCAATACATTTTTGTTTAAAACGAGATGAGGTCGGCATTTCCTAACTGACTACCTTGAGAAGAAACGCCGAAACAAACTCAAGGGTCACAGTCTCTATAGAGTCCAGACATAAAAATAAATTATATAGTAATGTATGAGATGAGATTAACGCTCAATCCTTCTCTGTGTGAGAGGAGGCTTGTGCCCAGCAGTGGGAAAATAAAAAGGCTGATGATGATGATGATGATGACTTATCTAATGTATGGACAAGGGGACGATATAATTCCGAACTCACTACTATATTGTAGCTATTTATGGATGAATGGGGAATATGCATGAAAAAAATATTTGCAATCTAACTAGTTTATCAAAAAAATATCGAAATCAGTAGAAAAACAAACGAGATATAACAGTTTTAAACAAGTATACCTGTCCCTCTCACCAAAACGCTATATTCAATGACAGCCTTACGGGCGTGTGTAGTTGTGACGTAAATTTTACACTCGGACTTCTCTTTCTTATTAGCAGTTTTGAAGCTTTATAACTTCTTGTCGATAAATTGTATTTAAAAAATTCTTTCATATTTATTTATTACAGCTAAAAGTGTATTAATTTAGTGAAAAAAAAAATTACATGCATATTCCCTATTCTTAGGTTGACGCTGAGGGCACGTCTTTTTTTGACGTGGCAATCAAAAGGTCGGGAGAAAAGAGGTATCGTATACCTACCTTTGTTATTCCATCGCGAATAAAACCGATTTGTTTTATAAAAGTTTAAAAACTTCGTTATCAGTAAAAATATCGTTCATGTAGCTGACATTTCAAATTAAACACGCTTTTGATGGCTACCGCGTGTGAAATCATTGCAAATCAAATATAAGAATCGTCATCATCAGCCTTTTTATCGTCCCACTGCTGGGCACAGGCCTCCTCTCACACAGAGAAGGATTGAGTGTTAATCACCACGCTTGCTCAATGCGGGTTGCTGATTTCAGACTTTACAGTCCAGGTTTCCTCGAGATGTTTTCCTTCACATTTAATCAGTCATTGGTGTCCAAGATATACTTGGTACTTGCCTGACCTGGAAACGAATCCGCACAGCCATAAACATAAACACTAGTCCACCACGACTTATTAATATAAAAATAATATCGCAAAACAAAAGCGGACTCTCTAAGATACATTGACTGTAGTATCCAGGGAAAGCCGGACCTTCGAACAGAATAAAGACCCATTTAGATAGAGAGAGTATCTCTCACGTTTCGGTACGAGAATGTCTCCGCGACTATCGCTAGCAATAACCGCCATAACATAATCGTAACAAAATGTTCACATTCAGGCAACAACTAAAATGTCGCCAGCGAGATTCGTATATGACATATACGATAGCGAAATGACACGCCGCTTATCGCCCATGTCAACGGGCGAGAAGAGTGAATGTTTAGACGAAGGTAATGTTTTATATTCCTTCAGTTATCGTATCTTCGAGACGAGAAACTCTCCCCGTCTAAATGGGCCTTAAAAGCTTACCTGGGTTGAGAGTTTATTTGATATAATTCCTCACGCTTGGTCCACGGTTGCCTACGTAGGTAAACATATCAAGTAGCTGGCGACCGACCATGGTAAGAGCACCGAGCGTATATTTTCTGTTTAATTTTGATTTTAACACGTGTATATAAAACTCTCGCTTATTCTTTTCAAGGTCAATTTTTTACCTACCTGCTTATCTCAAGGTCTTGAAAGGTGACAAATGAACCCGCCCTGTTCTCAAGTTATTTGTGGTCGGCGCAATATGTTTTCCGCTTCCATTCGTCTCTGTTAGCCGTCATACTACTATCCACTCCCTTCTTAATCATATCGTCTTTCAGGCAATCAATCCATCTCTTCCTTGGTCTACCTCTACCTCTCCATCCATACATAAACTATACTACATATATTGATAGTACAATAAAAGAAATGAATTTGACTAGTTGTCAACTACCATAATCTTACAGTCTTCCCAAGATGTAGATCTTATCTGACCTCCTCAACCCAGTTACCTGGGCAACCCGATATCCCTTGGTAAGGCTGGTTGTCACTTCCTAGCTTCTGACTACTCGTACGACGAACGTAAACAACAGCCGGGACACAACAATTTAACGTGCCTTCCGAAACACGGAGGAACTCGTCATAACAAGACCGCGCCAAGCGCTGCTTAACCATATGATCGATCGACCCGTGCGGCTGTTACTTAGCTACGAGCTCCAACTTACTAAGTAGGGAAAATGATCAGCAGATGCTCACTACAGGGGCTAAAGAAATGGCTGCGGGCGGTTCGCAAGAGTTACCTTAGCCCTGGCACACAAACACCTCCAGAAGGAACATAGTGGGTTTTACTCAGTAAGAGTCTGACACTCCCTCCAGCTGCACACACAGCGCGAGGGGTCATTTGATTATTTCCCACGAAAAAAAGGGGTTAAAGAAATCAGAATAAAAAATAACCTATGTACAGACACCAGCACATCAAGCTACTATAATCTTTCAAATTTCCTTAAGTAATAGATTTTCAACTTTACCGCTGACGCATATCATTCAAAGTTGATTGGGAAAATTTTACAGTTTGGGATAGCTTGATGTGCTGGCATCTGTACTTTCCTATTAAACCAGGGATCGCAGAAATTTAAACTTTTTAAAAGAGAAAGAATTTATATAATCGGCCCTGTAACTAAATTAGAATATAATATATTTTTATGTCTGGACTCTAAAAGAGACTGTGACCCTTGAGTTTGTTTCGGCGTTTCTTCTCAAGGTAGTCAGTTAGGAAATACCGACCTCATCTCGTTTTGGAAAAAAACTGTTTGACAAGTAAAAGTGTTGATTTAAACTTATTTGCAAAATTAATATCGTTTTAAATTACAACAAAAAAATTAAATAGAATTATAAATAACTTACATTTATATATTTTTCATAATTTTTACTTTTTTGTCAGATTAAAATTGTACTAATTTATATATATATATAGGTTTATAAATTGTTTTACAAAAAAAATATATTTATATATTTTTTACAAATACTTACATTTAAAAATATATTTTTATTACATTATTTAAAACACCACTTTTTAGCAATAAAAATAGTTCAGCACTAATTGAAAACTGTTTGAAAATACTATGACTATAACTAATTTGGAATTTTAAAACATAGATTTTTATTTTTTTCTGGTTAAATACAACCTTTGATTCGCGGCTTCTCCTGTCTAATATGTATGTCTGACTGCCTCTTTGGTCTATTAGTCGCAAGGCGCGACTGCTGTCGGGCCGAAATTGCTTTGTGGATTTTGAGAAACTTTCATAAAGCAGCCTGGAGTTTGGTAGTTGGTGATTGATACACCCGTGCATCGGAGAGCACGTAAATGTCGGTCCTGCGCCTGATCTCTCTCCGGTCGTGTCGGATTGCCGTCCCATCGGACTATGAGAGTGAGGGAATAGAGAGTGCACCTGTGTATGCGCGAATGCTTGTGCACTATAATATGTCTAATATGTATGATGTATTAAATGACCTATAAAAATCTCATCCCCATCATCCAACGCTGTCTTCTGGGAGCGTGTCTAAGGCTGGCAGCATTGCCACGTTGTATGGCAATGCTTATTCTCTGACCAAAGTAATAGCCAGCCTTTGGGTCACGGGTAGCGTCAACCAGCCGCTTAGATAGCTCGTTATAGAGACTTAGAGCATATGGACCAAACAATCCAAGGGTTTCGATACCAGCATTTCAAATAGTATATATAATATCCCTCACACATTCACACAACGTCATCTAGTCCCAAACTAAGCAGAGCTTGTACTGTGGGTACTAGACAACTGATAAACATACTTATATACTTTTCTTTTGTAAATACATACATATTATACATAGAAACACCCAGACTGAGTCAAACACCCATGTTCATGCACACAAATGTTTGACTTATGCGGGAATCGAACCCACGACATTTGTTAAAAAACTCTGACAGTTGTTATGGGAAGTCAGAAGCCAGAAAGTCGCCTTGTCTTGCAATTAACATTGCGATGCTTGGGTAACTGGGTTGAGGAAGTCAGATAGGCAGTTGCTCCATGCAAAACACAGCTATATATGGTTAGACTGGAAGCTAAACAACATAGTTGGGAAAAAAGGCTCGGTAGATTTTGGGTTTATTTAATCCAAAACTTTGGCGTACCTATTGTAGATCGTCCCACTGCTGGGCACAGGCCTCCTCTCCCACGGAGAAGGATTGAGCGTTAATCGCCACGCTTGCTCAATGCGGGTTGGTGGTTTCACACTTTATAGTCCAGGTTTCCTCGAGATGTTTTCCTTCACCTTTAATCAGTCATTGGTGTCTAAGATATACTTAGGAAGTAGTCGTGGCGGCCTAGTAGTTAAAACACTAGCTCCACATGTGTGAGGGTTCAATTCCAGGTCAGGCAAGAAACAATGCAACTTTTCGAAGTTCAGACGCCAGCACATCAAGCTACTCGAAACTGTTAAATTTTCCCAATCAACTTTGAACCATAAGCTTCAGCGATAAAGTTGAAAATCTATTAATGAAATTTAACAGATTGTAGTAGCTTGGTGTGCTGGCTTCCAACTAAAGAGATAAAATCCATTGAACACATAATATATTTTATAAAAAACAATATTAATACTCACGTTTATGTTTTTTATTCTTAAAATCACAATTTAAGAAATAAATAACTCTATTTTTATAAAACATAATTTTAAAATTACTATTATTTACTTCTTATAACTATAATTTAAAGTATTTGTCATCAAATACTTCTTATAGTGGACTATTCTAATATAATACTAAATGAAAAATTTGATTTTTGATTTAATTAAATTGATATCAAATCGATTATATTGTTTTTAATAAATTTAATAATAATTACTATTATATAGACTTTAGTATATTATTATTACAGTATAAAATTTATTATTAAATTTAATGTTTTGAATATATAAAAGAAAAACTATGTCACAAATGAGTGCGTATTTAGTTATGTTTATAATATATTATGAAATTTTGATAAGAAATCTATTAATACTAGCTTCCGTCAGCGGTTTCACCCTTATCCCGGGGGAACTCTTCCGCGCAACCGGATAAAATCTAGTCTAAGCGCTGGCCTGAAGTAAATTTTAGAATGGAGCGAGATCCAATTCCGGCGCCTTTTTTTGTAAATAAATACATATAGAAATCCAAAACTTATATTTTTCATTGCCATTTTGGCGCCCCTTAGCATTTGGCGCCTATCTAACATTATCTCTATCTAACATTGAAATAATTTTTCAAATCGGTCCAGTAGTTTTTAAGATTTGTGCGCTCAAACAGATCAACAAATTCTTCAGCTTTGTTATTTTAGTATAGACTAGCTTTTGACAGCGGTTGTAGTCTCATCATCATCATCAACACAGCCTTTTTTTAATCGTCCCACTGCTGGGCACAGGCCTCCTCTCCCACGGAGAAGGAATGAGCGTTAATCACCACGCTTGCTCAATGCGGGTTGGTGATTTCAGACTTTATAGTCCAGGTTTCCTCGAGATGCTTTCCTTCACCTTTAACCAGTCATTGGTGTCCAAGATATACTTAGAAAGTACGTATTACTTAGAAAAGTTACATTGGTACTTGCCTGACCTGGAATCGAACACGCACCCTCATACTGGAAAGGCTGGTGCTTTAACTGCTAGGCCACCACGACTTATATAAACGAGAAATAATAACTTCTAATAAAAAAAAATGTTTTTTTTTGTTAATCGGACATTTTTTAATTACTTTTTTCGTTTTCCCTCCCATTGGGATATATTTAAATTGAATATCGAAATCAAACAAAAAGTTTTGATGATGATAAAACTTTTTTTGATTTAAAATACCTGTTTTTTTTTCATTCATTGTTTGGACTAGAATTTTGTGTTTCAATTGATTTGTAATTCCTGCGGGCTTAGCATGACAACCGTAGAATCAAGTTTTGTCTACCGGAGAATGGACATAATGACAGAAAAGTGACAGATTGACGTAAGATTTCTGTTGACATATTTTGAAGAAATTTTTCATTTCTTCGATCGACATAAGTCTACAAGTGATTATATGCGAGTTGACAGGTCGCGCCACGCTCGGGCAGAAGACATGTCGACATTGACAGAAAGAGCTTTGTCTTTTCTTGATAGGATAGATATGGAATCGCCATTCTAAGCCTGCTCGTTGTAATTGTAAAAATATTTCTCTCCCTGGGGGAAAGGGATCAAACAAAAAATCAAATCGTTCCTCTTTATAATATATGTATAAGTGTAGACATACCAACCCTTTATAGCCAAAATATGATAATTCAGAAATCAGACAAATATTTGTAGTGAAATTGCATTTTAAGCGAAACTGACAGGTTGATCGATTTGACAGTTTCTTTTTTAAAATAGATTATTTGTAAACAGGTATATCTGTAAAGGATGGAATAGCAATGTTTGCTTCGCACTCAACTTGGCGGGGGCACTACCATGCCCCCCGATTTTATGATAGCCTTTTATAATATTGGGACTGTTAGTTTTTATCCCTAAAGGACCATTTAGACGGGGAGAGTTTCTCGTCTCGAAGATACGATAACTGAAGGAATATAAAACATTACCTTCGTCTAAACATTCACTCTTCTCGCCCGTTGACATGGGCGACAAGCGGCGTGTCATTTCGCTATCGTATATGTCATATACGAATCTCGCTGGCGACATTTTAGTTGTTGCCTGAATGTAAACATTTTGATACGATTATGTTATGGCGGTTACTGCTTGCGATAGTCGCGGAGACATTCTCGTACCGAAACGTGTGAGATACTCTTTCCATCTAAATGGGCCTTTATTCTGTTCTTACTGACTAAACTCACTTTTATTTCTTCTGGAGGTATTTGTGTGCCAGGGCTAAGGTAACTCTTGCGAACAACCTTAGCCGGCAGAAATAGTATACCTTAATCTAATTTAGGTAGGTACATTATGACTGCCTCGTTGGTCTAGTAGTCGCAAGGCGCGACTGCTGTGCACGGGGTCTCGGGTTCGATTCCCGGGTCGGGCCGAAATCGCTTTGCGGGTTTTGAGAAACTTTCATAAAGCAGCCTGGAGTCTGGGAGTTGGTGATTGATTCACCCGTGCATCGGAGAGCACGTAAATGTCGGTCCTGCGCCTGATCTCTCTCCGGTCGTGTCGGATTGCCGTCCCATCGGACTATGAGAGTAAGGGAATAGAGAGTGCACCTGTGTCTGCGCGAATGTGCGTGCACTATCATATGTCTGCGCAGCTGGCTGATCTCCATAAAAGAGAACGGCCGCCGTAGCCGACAAACGGCCTGGATGCCATCAGGTACATTAAAAAAAAACTCACAGCTTGCTGTTTTTTTTACTGTATATATTATTTTAACTATATGTATATGTATGTATATTATACTACGATTTCTCCACTTAACATAGTATCGACAACAGCCCCAGGTATTGAACATAGGGACGTAAAAAATCGCTTGGGTGATTGACAAGGGGGCGGGGGACATCTTTCTTTCTTCTTGGGAGCCGGTTCTGGACTCGCCTGTTCTTCTGGTGGGGGCTTCGGCTTTTTAACGGGAGGGGGAGGCTCTGGCTTCGGTTCTGGAGGTCGGAGACGAGGCCTGAAGAGTTGTGGAGGACATTCTGGTAGGTCATCATATTCCTCATATTCTGAAATACAGAAAAAATGGTTTTAACCTTTTGATTGTCATGTAAGAAAAATAAAGACGTGCCCTCAGCGCTAAGCTAAGAATTCATCCATAAATACCTACAATATAGTAGTGAGTTCGGTCGGTGAAGTCGTGGTGGCCTAGTGGTTAAAGAGCCAACCTCTCAATTATGAGTGCGTGGGTTCGATTCCAGGTAAATTACCAATGCAACTTTTCTAAGTTTGTATGTACTTTCTAAGTATATATTGGACACCAATGACTGTGTTTCGGATGGCACGTTAAACTATAGGTCCCGGCTGTCATTGAACATCCTTGGCAGTCGTTACGGGTAATCAGAAGCCAGTAAGTCTGACGCCAATCTGACCAAGGGGTATTGGGTTGCCCAGGTAACTAGGTTGAGGAGGTCAGATAGGCAGTCGCTCCATGTAAAACACTGGTACTCGGCTAAATCCGGTTAGACTGGAAGCCGACCCCAACATAGTTGGGAAAAGGCTCACGAGGATGATAGTAGTTCGGAATTATATCGATTGAAACTGACTATTAACTTTGAGCTTTAAAAGTCTGTCATGTAGTCGTGTACTTTGAGAAATAAATTGCAGTGTCCAAGGGAGTGCATTACTCACCGTAGTAGCCAACTCTTCCAGCGACGCTTGGTCTCCTGGGAGGTGCATACCCTCCGAATGACTTAGGAGCTGCAGCTGGGTAGAAAAATGGACATGGCAGGGAACAGTAGGTGTTCACAGCATCGCTCGTCATCTCCCATGATACTGAAAAAAAAAATATATCGGGACACCTTTTCCACACACGGTCGGTTAGCCCCAAGGTAAGCTATTGATTAGCTTGTGTTATGGGTGCCAACACAACTGATATACTAGATATACATACTTTACACTTATATAAATACATATTACAACACCCAGAGCACAGCCAACAAGCACGCTCATCACACAAATGTCGACTGTACCGGGACCCTCAGCTCGGCAGTTCGGCGTGGTTACCATTGCGCTAACAGGGTCGTTTAATATCATAAAAGTCTTGAACTCCCTTTTTTGTGTCGGTTAAAGCACTCAAACCATCTCCTGAATGTAACAAATACTTTTCTGAAAACCAGTTCAGCCCAACGCGAGAAAATCGCGGACAAACATACATAAACACACACTTAAGAGTTCAAACTGAGTACCTTTTATTTGAAGTCGTTTAAAACAAAAAAAAATAACTGAAAAAAAGGGGGTCATTTTTTTCGCGGGAAATCATCTAATGACCCCTCCCGCTGTGTATGCATCTAGAGGGAGTGTCAGATTCTTACTGATTAAAATCCACTATGTTCCTTTTGGAGGTTTTAATGTGCCAGGGCCACGGCAACACACGCAAATAACCCGCAGCCCCGTTAGAAAAATAGGGGGGGCTTCAAGTAAATTCTACACACGATTTTCCTTTGACGCATTCTATCTTATTTTTCTAGCCTTATTCCAAGCTATGTTGAGGTTGGTGAATAATTATGAGTAAAATAACTAGCCTCACGGGTCATCCCTTATAAAGTTAAGCAACTCTTGACGTGGTCTGTCCGTGGATATGCGACTTTCATATGCCAAAAAAAAATCCTCCGTGTTTCGGTTACTTAAAATTGGTTATCATTTCCACATCTTTGGTTACTAAGTTTGTATGTACTTTCTAAGTATATCTTTGGACATCAATGATTGTGTTTGGGATGGCACGTTAAACTGTAGATCCCGGCTGTCATTGAACATCCTTGGCAGTCGGTTACGGGTAATCAGAAGCCAGGAATTCTGACAACCAGTTTTATCAAGGGGTATTTGGTTGCCCAGGTAACTGGTTTAAGGATGTCTCCATGGCACATCGGTTAGACTAGAAGCTGACTTCAACATAGCTTGGGAAAAGGCTAGGCAGATGTTGAGTATCACTTACCAAAAATTATTAATAATACGGTTGCTCTAAAAACTGCCATATTAAACATGCAATCAAGGACTACATGTCTTATGGCAAGTTTTTGACTTAAGTTCTTATCAAATTTATATTGTTTTAATACGAATTACACATGCAATCAAAATCAGACCTTATCATTTAAACTATAGAGTGTAAAATACAAATGGAATGATAACTTATATTATATTTTCAATCGACACATTTGAATGCTCATTATAAAACAACTTCTCGAATTGTTTAAGTTCAATATTGATTATATTTTCAATAAATCATTTACGTTATTGAAATATAAAAATGTGTGTCAGTGCGTGTACTATTTATATAACAAATCACGTTATTTTCGAGCGTGTCATTTATTTTATGAATATATTTTAAGAACATTCATATCTATCTAAAATTGTTTGAAGTCTATTAAACTCTATTTTGTTTTGAAAGTCAAATATTTATTTGACTAATAAGGTGATGTCTTTGATAATAATAATAATAATAGCCGTCGGCAATCGCGACTGTTCTCAAAAACGATCAGCCAGCTGCACAGGACATATTATAGTGCACGCACATTAGCGCGGACACAGGTACACTTTCTATTCCCTCAGTGTTCTAGCCCTCAGGTCGACAATCCGACACGACCGGAGAGAGATCACAAGCAAACACATACAAAGAAAGCTCTGTAGTTTCCCCATTTCTTGTGTTTTGAAGAGGAAATCATCAATAGCCCGCTCCCGCTTGTGTGCAGCTGGAGGGAGTGTCAGACTCTTACAGACAAAAACTCACTTTTATTCCTCCTATAGCCCTTTCAATTTTATTTAAAACAATTCAGCCGTTTTTGCCTGAAAGTGAAACAAACATACATCCGAAATCATAAAATTTCACATATATGATATTAGAAAGATTAGGAATATTTCTTAACAGGCATAGCCGCGGGTGCAAGTTGTTAAAATAGTATATATGTATGTATATACAAATGACTAACTTTCTTTTTATGCTAGTATTGTTATCATTATACATGACGGTTTAGAAACTAAACGTCAACTATAGTTTTTCGCGCGGATCTTACCAGACCTAAAGAAAATTGTTCCATTTATTGTTTATTCTCTCTTTATAAATACAAGACGGATTTTAGGAATATCATAGTATAGCGAGATTATACATATAATATATAATTGTCGTGGTGGCCTAGTGGTTAAAGTTGAGGAGATCAGATAGGCAGTCGCTCCTTGTAAAATACTGGTACTCAGCTGAATCCGGTTAGACTGGAACCTGACCCCAACATAGTTGGGAAAAGGCTCGGGAGATGATGATATCATAGTATAGTGAGGGGAAGTAGGCTATCTCCGGCCTAATCCGCGATATAATTGCCTACTGTCTAAAGACCCATTTAGACGGGGAGAGTTTCTCCTCTCGAAGATACGATAATTGAAAGAATACAAAACATTACCTTCGTCTAAACATTCACTCTTCTCGCCCGTTGACATGGGCGACAAGCGGCGTGTCATTTCGCTATCGTATATGTCATATACGAATCTCGCTGGCGACATTTTAGTTGTTGCCTGAATGTAAACATTTTGTTACGATTATGTTATGGCGATTATTGCTTGCGATAGTCGCGGAGACATTCTCGTACCGAAACGTGCGAGAAACTCTCTCCATCGAAATGGGCCTTTAAGGTTGTTTACTGTAAGGTAAATTATAATTCAGTGCCTATACACATTGGCAGGAGTCGGGATGTTGTATATTTTACTTGTATCGTCTGGTACAGGGTTTGCCAGGCCTCACTAATGCATTGCCGAAAAGCCGTGCAACCTCGTGCAGCGTAGCCGTGACTGGTGCGCTGAGAAGCTTTTCTTTTCCCAAGCTATGTTGGGGTCGGCTTCCAGTCTTAACTGGATGCAGCTGAGTACCAGTGTGCTACATGGAGCGACTGGCTACCCGACCTCCTCAACTCAATTACCTGGGGAACGCCTTGAAAGGACACTGACTACCCGTAACGACTATCTACGATATACAGACGTCAGCACATCAAGCTACCTGAATCTGTCAAATTTTCTCAATCAACTTTGAACTATATGCTTACGCAGAGCTTGATGTGCTGGTGTCTGTACAAATGACAGCCGGGACCCACCAATTAAGGTTGACTTCCAAAACACGGAGGTACTCGTAATGACCAGATAATCACCCATCCACGGATAGACTGCTCCAAGCGTTGCTTAACCTTATGATCGATCGACCCGTGCTCCGCTCGTGAACACGTGGCACTGTACGTGCACGTACGTGCGAACCGTGTATTCATCATCAGCCTTTTTATCGTCCCACTGCTGGGCACAGGCCTCCTCTCACACAGAGAAGGATTGAGCGTTAGTCACCACGCTTGCTCAGTGCGGGTTGGTGATTTGCTGAATTATAATTAATAACAAAATAAAGAGATCGGTGTAGTAAATAAGTAGTAAACATATGTTTCATTAATTTTATTTATTTTAAGTACTTAACAAATAAACCTTAGAGTTATTTACAAGTTTAAACCCTAACACAAGACCCCAAATAGATTCACTAACATTTATCTATTATTCCTCTAAAAAAATATACGACCCCAATTAACTATACTTAGCGCTTTTATGACCCCAACAAGGTCTACAATTTTAGACCCCCAAGTAATTAATCTAATGACCCCCCAAATAGAGCTACTTTAAAGCTAGACTAAGTCTTTAGAAAATTAAGTTCTTCAATGAAGACCATGGACTAGCAAGCCCAGCGTAGGACGGTCACCAACGAAGTGTTCTGAAGGTTTGATGAAGGTGATGTATGTTGTTCAACTGGAACTTATGGAAATTCATGAAGCAGGCTTATTCTGCTGACATTCTAGGACTCAGATGATGATGATGATGATGAAGGTTGGACCTGAATGCTGGGTATATTTATGAGCTTTGGGGGGAATCTGGGGATGAAACTATATCGGAACAAGAGCTGCTTTTTGTCCGTATCCACGCCAACTCCAAGCCCTTGTTTTGTTGGAACCGGATATAGGAGAACTCCTGAAAATATGAAAAAAATATATGTAGATACTAGCTTCCGCCAGCGGTTTCACCCGCTTTCTGAGGGAAGTACTTTCCATACCCGGATAAAAAGTAGCCTATATGTTATTCTGATGTATAAGCTATATTGTGGTAAAGTTTCATTCAAATCCATTCAGTAGTTTTTACGTGAAAGAGTAACAAACATCCATACATCCATACATACAAACTTTCGCCTTTATAATAATAGTAGGCTTGTAGCTACACTGCATTACAGACGCCAGCACATCAGGCTACCTGAAACTGTCAAATTTCCCATTCAACTTTGAACCATAATGCTTTAGCGATAAAGTTGAAAATCTATTAAGGAAATTTGACAGATTGTAGTAGCCTGATGTGCTGGCGTCTGTACATTGCCAACTTGTTGCAAGTTTTCGAGCGGTCAGTTTGAAGACACGCAAATACATACTGCCGCGCTTAGACATCGATACAGACGCGCAGCTGTGGCTAGCTGTGTGCCCTCACCCACGGGACCAGATTCAGTCGCGATGCAGTTACACTGATGTTCGGCACACTCCCTCCCCCCTCTGTTCTTTCTCCGATGTCGTCCAACGCTGTCGCGCGTTTGTATCGATACAATCGCGATGCAGTAGCGCGTTGTAAACGCGACTAACACGCGTTAGAAGCGATGCAGCAGCGATACAGTCGCGCGACTGTCGTGGGCGAGGGGCTTAGGTGCCGTCGTTTGTCCATTGACACTGCCCGTAAGAATAATGACTGTATACCATCATTACTATCAGCCTTTTTATCGTCCCACTGCTGGGCACAGGCCTCTTCTCACACAGAGAAGGATTGAGCGTTAATTACCACGCTTGCTCAATGCGGGTTGGAAATTTCAGACTTTATAGTCCAGGTTTCCTCGAGATGTTTTCCTTCACCTTTACTCAGTCATTGGTGTCCAAGATATACTTAGAAAGTACATCATCATCTCCCGAGCCTTTTCTCAACTATTTTGGGGTATCAGTATTTTACAAGGAGCGACTTCTGACCTCCTCAACCCAGTTGCCCGGGCAACCCAATACCCCTTGGTTAGACTGGCGTCAGACTTACTGGCTTCTGACTAACCCGTAACGACTGCCAAGGATGTTCAATGACAGCCGGGACCTACAGTTTAACGTGCCATCCGAAACACAGTCATTGGTGTCCAAGATATACTCAGAAAGTACATACAAACTTAGAAAAGTTGCATTGGTACTTGCCCGACCTGGAATCGAACCCATGCCCTCACACTTGAGAGGTTGGCTCTTTAACCACTAGGCCACCACGACTACTTATACAAACATATAACAAAAATACATACCTAATAATATAATTAGAAATACTCTCGACGCCATTCGTAGCAAACTGAATAATAATCTGTTTTATACATTTCCATACTTATCGTATTTACAAAAGCAAAAAATCATGGTCACTGCATCTGATTTTCTGAAATCAACCTTATGATTGAGCTACTAAGGTTTAAATTCCCCTATCGCATGCTACACGGTTAATTTCGAATCAAATATCAATATTTTTCTGATAAGAGACATTAGATACCATTTGTTTAACCTAATTTGAGAATTGAATATAAGATTTTGAGCATTTTCGAAAAATTAGGTTCTGATTTTGACCAAAAATCCAGAATTTAAAAACAATATATTAAAAACTAGCTGTTGCCCGCGATGTCGTCCGCGTGGGCATTAGGATTAAACATCCCCCGGCCCCCGTACGTGATAGCGTGGTAATATGTAGCCTATATGTTGACCCGACCTCTAAGTTATATTCATGCCAAATTTGAAGCAAATCCATGCAGTACTTTTTGAGATTAGCCCGGACATACATATAGACAAACAGACAAAAATTCTAGAAACTATATTTTTAGCTTCAATATTGATTATAGATCACGTCCCAATTATTTTTTTAACATATTCAATGGACAGTTTTGAATTTTCTACGATTTTATTATATGTACAAAAAGATAGCATGGAACCCTTAATGTTCGAGTCTGAATTGCCCTCGGCTGATTTTGATAAAAATAAATGAATAAAAAACATTTTTTTTCTATTTTCAGGTACGTTTCTGAACAAATAGCAAATAGGTAAGTTAAAGAGAATAACATTTGTATGTATGTTTTTCAGGATTGGTTCTTAAATATATCATCTCCCGAGCCTTTTCCCAACTATGTTGGGGTCGGCTTCCAGTCTAACCGGATTCAGCTGAGTACCAGTGTGCCACAAGGAGCGACTGCCTATCTGACCTCCTCAACCCAGTTACCCGGGCAACCCAATACCCCTTGGTTAGACTGGCTTCTGACTACCCGTAACGACTGCCAAGGATGTTCAATGACAGCCGGGACCTACAGTTTAACGTGCCATCCGAAACACAGTCATTGGCGTACATACTAACTTAGAAAAGTTGCATTGGTACTTGCCTGACCTGAAATCGAACCCTCACATTTGAGAGGCTGGTGCTTTAACCACTAGGCTACCATAACTTAAAAATCAACCGGCTGACTTTTAAAGTAACCAATATTTATACCAAAAAAAAATTCAATTCATCATTATTTTCAAAATATCACATTTTAATTAACAGGAAGATTTCAAAGCCATCAAAATATTATTTGAAGATATTGCTTTGATTAAATTGTTCGAGCGTAGAGGATGAGTTCTCAAATAAAATTGATTGCTTTTTTTTCCATATAAAAAGTGAGATTTTCTAGATTTTTGACACAGACTGTCTGAGCACAACATGGCGTCCAGAGCTTTAGTCCTAGCTGGTAAGTAGAATTTAATTTTAAATTTAAATTACTGACTTCATCTAACTAGCCTTTTCCCAAGCTATGTTGGGGTCGGCTTCCAGTCTTAATAGGATGCAGCTGAGTACCAGTGTGTCACATGGAGCGACTGCCTGTCTGATCTCCACAACCCAGTTGCCTGTAGGCTTAGCATGGCGATTTTATATCTATTCTATCAAGAAAAGACAAAGCTCTTTCTGTCAATGTCAACATGTCTTCTGCCCGAGTATGGCGCGACCTGTCAACTCGCATATAATCACTTGTAAACTTATGTCGATCGAAGAAAAGAAAAAATTCTTCAAAAGATGTCAAAAGAAATCTTACGTCAATCTGTCACTTTTCTGTCAGTATGTCCATTCTCCGGTAGACAAAACTTGTTTCTACGGTTGTCATGCTGAGCCTGCTGGACAACTCTTTGCAAGTATTCCTTTGTGGCCTCTGACCTCTCCAAAATGCTAGTACTCATTCCTTACCTCTATAGCACTCTACATTAATTCTGTCAGTAGATTCTTTACCGACTGCGCTAAATAGAGTATTACGTTTTTTAATAATTATCACCATACTTGCTCAATGCGGGTTGGTGATTTCCGACTTTATAGTCCAGGTTTCCTCGAGATGTTTTCCTTCACCTTTAATCAGTCATTGGTGTCCAAGATAGACTTAGAAAGTACATATAACTTAGAAAAGTTACCTAACCTGGAATTGAAACCGCACACTCATATTGAGAATCACACTAGGATACCACGATGTAATTGATGATGATGATGATGATGGCATCCAGGCCGATTGTCGGCTACGGCGACCGTTCTCTCTTTTGGAGATCAGCTAGCTACGCAGGACATATTATAGTGCACTCACATTCGCGCAGACACAGGTGCACTCTCTATTCCCTCACTCTCATAGTCCGATGGGACGGCAATCCGACACGACCGGAGAGAGATCAGGCGCAGGACCGACATTTACGTGCTCTCCGATGCACGGGTGTATCAATCACCAACTTCCAGACTCCAGGCTGCTTTATGAAAATTTCTCAAAACCCACAAAGCGATTTCGGCCCGACCCGGGATTCGAACCCGAGACCCCGTGCACAGCAGTCGCGCCTTGCGACCACTAGACCAACGAGGCAGTCAACGATATAATTACTACCTAATGAATTCTGTTTTCAGCTTTCTTGTGCGTCGCTCGCTGCAACCCTCTGGGTCTTGGTGCGACCACAGTATGTGAGTCCGGACCTAACTACATGCCCGGACTTGGCGCGACAGTCTGTGAATCTGGACCTATTGGCTTAGGAGGCCTCGGTTATCTTGGCGGAATCGGTGGACTCGGCGGCTTAGGAGGCCTAGGACTTGGACTCGGAGGCTTGGGAACCGGCACTGTTTGCGAAACTGTACCTGCTTATGGCTGGGGAGGACTTGGCTTGGGAGGCCTTGGTGGCTTAGGAGGCCTTGGTGGCTTAGGAGGCCTCGGCGGTTTGGGACAAACTACGGTCTGTGAATCATCTCCTAGTCTTGGCTACGGAGGTTTAGGCCTTGGTATTGGAGGCTTAGGCGCTGCGACTGTTTGCGAATCCGTACCTGCTTATGGTTGGGGCGGTTTGGGAGGTCTAGGAGGCCTTGGCAGTCTTGGCGGGCTAGGAGGTATCGGCTTAGGAGGCCTTGGCGGTATGGGACAAACTACAGTCTGCGAATCAACCCCCAATATAGGATACGGAGGCTTAGGAATTGGCGGTCTAGGCGCTGCCACAGTCTGTGAATCTGTTCCCTCTTACGGTTGGGGTGGTCTGGGAGGTATGGGAGGTATGGGAGGTCTTGGAGGACTTGGAGGCCTTGGAGGACTTGGAGGCCTTGGAGGTCTCGGAGGCCTTGGAGGAATTGGAGGAATTGGAGGACTCGGAGGACTCGGAGGAATCGGTCTTGGCGGGATAGGCGGATTAGGAGGACTCGGGGGACTGAGCGGATTAGGTGGAATTGGTGGTTTAGGAGGATGGGGTGGTATAGGCAGCACAAGCGTTTGTGAATCAATCCCTAACCTAGGCTGGGGTCTTGGCGGTGGTTTGGGAGGTCTTGGCGGGCTCGGAGGTGGTTTAGGAGGCGGCATAGGGGGCGGTTTAGGAGGCCTTGGCTACGGAGGCCTTGGCGGGCTAGGTTTAGGGCTTGGCGGTTTAGGAACAGTCTGTGAATCGTCCCCTAATCTGGGCCTTGGCCTGGGTTTGGGATACCCCGGCTTAGGTTACGGCGTACTTGGCCGTCCTTTTTTATAAATAGCAACACCTCGTCGGCTTATCATAATAGCAATACAGAAATAATTGGGAACTATCCCAGGATTTCTGCTAGGACTTCAAGCAGTTTCAACGACCAAGCTCACATAATGACCTTCTGATTTATCTTAAGAACGGCATAAAAAAAAATCTTCAGATATTATTTTTGGGGCACATTTCATCACATCAAAAAAAAAAATTCAAATATATTTTTTTCTAATTTCTGTTAATTCCGTAGGTATGTTGTTTTTTTTTCGGTATTTTTAATATACAGAAAAAATTGGGTTTTTTTGGTTAAAATATAGAATTGTCTCGCTATAGATCTCAGTTTGTGTGTCAAAAATATTATGTCTGGATAGAAAAAAAAATGTTATAAAAAATGTGTATTCAAAATTTTGCTATGATATAATTATATTGTATTCATGTATGTATCTATTTTCATTGGCTAATAAATGTATGTATTTGATTTACGTGTTTAATTGAAAAAAAAAATCCATTTCTCCTGATACACTTCCTATCCTACTATCCCACTATCCTACTAGCCTACTATCCCCACTATCCTAATATCCCGACTATCCTACTATCCCCACTATCCTACTATCCCGACTATCCTACTATGCCACTATTCTACTATCCCCACTATCCTACTTCCCACTATCCAATTCTTCTACCTATAAATGCGAAGATTTGTGACTATATCTTTGTAACCTCTTCATGTCCAAACAATTGAAGGGATTTTGATGAAACTTGCAGTCATATATGACTAACAGCAAATAATTTTTCGAATCGATCCAGCGAGGTTAGCCAAGATGTCTTTTTACGATCGTTATCATTGCTATTTCCATTTTTTTTCGTTTCAAAAAGCGTTAACGATTGTAGAAAGATATCTTGGCTAACCCCCGACCCCGTAAGTCCGGCGTAACAGCGATCAGCAAAACAAACACTTTAATGTTATAATAACAGTACTTCTCCACTATTTAATGGATGTTATTATACATATAAACCTTCCTCTTGAATCACTCTATTAAAAAAAACCGCATCAAAATCCGTTGCGTAGTTTCAAAGATTTAAGCATACAAAGGGACATAGGGACAGAGAGAGCGACTTTGTTTTATACTATGTAGTGATAGTGATTAGGATAGATTAAAAAAAACACACACAAAATAATTATTGCTGAAATTACCCGTACTTTATTTCAAACGTTCATTCACTTACAAATGTATACTTAATTATATTTTATATCATATATATAATATATATACATAAATCTACATATATATCGTATATTTATTTAGAGTCCACACAGACAGGGCGGGGGCGTGCATGGGGTCGGGCAAGTGCATGGGCAAGGTGGGGGCGGTGGGGGCAATGGGGGCGGGCAAGGGCAAGGGCAAGTGCAAGGGCAAGGCGGCGTGGGCGCGCACGGGGACGGGCAAGGCAAGACGTCGTTCTGTGGCCCGGTGGCTCTGCATATGGTAGCCGCTCCAAGAGTCCTGAAGTTCTGGGGCGGGTTGGGGCGGAAGCAGATGGTTGGGGGCGCGGGGACGACGATCTTGGGTGGTCTGACTACGAGCGCGCCTGGTACTGGTGGCTGCACTGGTGGTGGTTGAACCTGGGGAAAAATGGGGGAAGTGAGGCTTGGAACTGCGGTTATGTCTAATAGAATACAAAGTACAAATCCAACTGTTTGGGGTATTATTGAGAAGTCTATCGTGACAAATCACCTGCCTAGCCTTTTCCCAAGCTATGCTGGGGTCTATCAGACCTCTTCAAATCAGTTTCCTGACTAACCCGGTAACGCTTGGTAAGACTGGTTGTCAGATTTTCTCGCTACTGACCAAGTAAATGGTAGCCGTGCTTTTCGAAACACGGAGGAACTCGTCATGACATAGATGGTCACGCATCCACGGACCGACCGCGCCAACCATTGCTTAACCCTAACTATATTCGTACCTGGTTCTCAGGCTCTAGACTTTCTATGCATCATCTGTTCAGCTTTGATATGACAGCCTGACAGACTGAAAATCCTTACTTAGCGGATGCCTACGTCATAACATGTACCTGCATGCCAAATTTTAGACCGATCTGGTCAGTGGTTTGGGCTGTGCGTTGATAGATCACTATGTCAGTCAGTCAGTCACCTTTGAGTTATCTATTTAAGAATTAACTTACCCTCATCGGGGGTGGTCTAGGCACAGCCACAGGTGGAGGTCTGACGATCAGTGGAGGAGGCTGCGGAGGGTTAACCGCTGGCACTCTGACGTAGAACGGCGATGGAGTTGGGGGCTGAACTGGGGGCGGTCGCACTGTTATCGGTGCTGGCGTGGGGGGCTGGACTGGGGCGGGTTTCACCCAGATCGCTGGTGGTTGGGGCAGCCTGATCTCACCGGGACGCACCACGATTGGGGGCGGTGTTGGGAACCTTATTTGTCCCGGCCTGATTAGGATAGAACCTGCGAAGGAAATAAAATGTTAGCAAAATGTGTTCTTCTACTACTGTGCTGCTGGGGAGTTGGTCCACCATTTCTTCTTCCCAGCGATAACACATAGGAAGTGGTGACTGGTGGGCGTTTTGGGGGCTGTCTTTTGTTTTGACGTACAAAAATATGCTGCTTTTCAGCCTACTTTATTTTTTACCATAACACGCTCGCAAAAAATCATCATCACCACACTCCCTCCCCCCTCTGTTCTTTCTCTGATGTCGTCCAACGCTGTCGCGCGTTTGTATCGATACAATCGCGATGCTGTAGCGTGTTATAAAGGTGACTAACACGCGTTAGAAGACGCGCAACTGCATCGCTACAAAAATTCGCCGTTTCCCAAAGAAAGTTATTTGTTTTTTTAAGCAAAATTACAGACAACGCGGTTGCGTGGCCTCGCCGCTAACAGCTAATCGGGCGACAAAATGAAATTTGAATTTTGCTGTAATGATAAAAAAAAAAAAAGTTTCTTCGGGAAAGTTGTTTGTAATCATGAGTACAATCACGTGTTTAAATATCGGTCACTAATTACCAGTCACCCTGTATACAATATTAACTTACCCGAAGGCGCTTGACCGTAGACATAGTTGACGGGAGGCTCGCACGGGTTGCATGGCCCAATCTGCTGGGCGGGTTGGGCCGCTTCACACGGCGTGGGGGCCGCCTGAGCCTGGCAGGGGCATGGGCAGGGGCAGGGGAACTGGGGCTCCGGCTGCGGGCACGGCTGCCCTAATGCAGTACCCAGGAAAAGAACTGTGGAGGAAAAGAAGGGGGGCTCAGCAAATTAGAATATCCTCATCTGCTTGGTGTTCTTCTAAGTTGTATTGGGGTCGGCTTCCAGTCTAACTGGATGCAGCTACCAGTGTGCCACATGGAGTGACTGCCTATCTGATCTCCTCAACCCAAGTTACTTGGGCAACCCGATACCTCTTGGTAAGACTGGTTGTCAGTCTTTCTGGCTTCTGACTACCCGTAACGACTGCCAAGGATGTTCAATGACAGCCGGGACCTACAGTTTAACGTGCCTTCCGAAACACAGTCATTGGTGTCCAAGATATGCTCAGAAAGTACATACAAACTTAGAAAACTTGCATTGGTACTTGCCCGACCTGGAATCAAACCCACGCCCTCACACTTGAGAGGTTGGCTCTTTAACCACTAGGCTACCACGACTGTAAAATCATCGAATGTAAATAAGAAATAAATAAAAATATATTTACCCGATAACCATATGACTTTGCCCTTCGCCATTTTTCGATCGTCTGATGAAAATGATCGAGAAAAAATACCTTTTATACGCACCGAAAACCGCCATTTGTAATATTGAGTAACATTCAAAAATCAACCTTAATACCAAGACATAACTACTAAAATTCAATTGACAAAACCATTCTTAAACGACATTCGAATATATTTGAAAAAAGAAATAGTATAAAAATGGTAGATGAAAATTATTACCAAAATATTGAATTATTTAGTCAAGCGACACTGATAGCGCGTAACGGCTGTGAATTTTGAAAAATTTGTTATTTTAAAATAAAGATGTTTTGATTTCTTTAGTTCGTCTTGCTTTAAGATAGTTAATGGTTTTGAAAAAGAGATTAAAAATAAAATAAATCTCTTTTTAAAAGCTTTTATTTAACTTGCAATGTATGTATGTTACGGTGGATTCTTTGAACTCAATTTTGAAGTAGATATCTTCAACCGATTGAGCTGAAATTTTGTATTAATTGTATAACCCAGTAAATTCATACTTTATATATTTATTTGTATTACCGACATACAGGATATTTCAAACTTAGTTACTAGTAAATTCCAATAAATAAAGACATGAATTTATATATAAGAAAGTACAGCAGGCTCAGCACGGCGATTCTATCTCTATTCTGCCAAGAAAAGACAAAGCTCTTTCTGTTTATGTCAACATGTCTTCTGCCCTAGCATGGCGCGACCTGTCAACTCGCGTTTCTATGAAGACAAACACATTTCATAGCAACGGAGAAGTAGATAGTGACGTGGTCATCAAACTGTGTCAAATGCACTATTTTTAAAATCAGCATGCTCGGCGTTGTAGACTTATGTCGGTTGAAGAAAAGAAACATTTCTTTTGTACGTCACACAAGTTTTTTTTTCACACAATCTTAGACACAAGTTATTTTTTCTTTCGGTAGACAAAACTTGTATCTACGGTTTTCATACTGAGCCTGCTGCAGGCTCAGCATGGCAACCGTAGAAACAAGTTTTGTTTACCGGAGAATGGACATAATGACAGAAAAGTCAAGTCGAAAAAGATTGACGTAAAATTTCTTTTGAAAATTTTTTGAAGAAATTTTTCTTTTCTTCGATCGACATAAGTTTACAAGTGATTATATGCGAGTTGACAGATCGCGCCATGCTCGGGCGGAAGACATGTTGACATTGATAGAAAGAGCTTTGTCTTTTCTTGACAGAATAGATATAGAATCGCCATGCTAAGCCTGCTAGGACCGAATTGCAAAATTCTTTCAGTGTCAGATAGCCCATTTATCAAAGAAGGATATAGGCTTAAATGTTAGGAAAGACCGCTCCTCGGTCGTCGAGTCAACACCTCCTGAGGATGCCCCTTGGAGGGGCGAAACACATTTCGAATCGGCTGGGTTGCAGGGCTTGCTGCCTTTTCTCCGTGTGCAGGGCATGAGAACGGGAGGGCGGTATCTTTCCTTCCTGTGCTTGTGTACGTGGGCGGGAGGGCGGTATTGCATGTGCATCCTGCACCCAATGCTGGATTTTTGTCTCGCGGAATTAAAGCTAAACATTCTTTCCTAACATTTAATGTAATGGATTTCCGCAAAGTAACGCCTGATTCAATAAGTTAAGGATATAGGCTACTTTTTCTTCGGCTGCGTGGAAGAAACAGGGTGCAAACTATTCATGTATAGTTAGAATTCTGACATAATATGCAAGTTTTCATAAGTCAAAGCGAACTTATTATTTATCTTTGAAACAGAACTATCGAAGTTTCTATCTTCGCGTGCAGATTTTTAGAAAAACAAATAGTTAGACTGAGAAAGACGTGATAGCGAATTCTATGTTTTAGAACTTGTAGAAGCTAGCTTGGGGGCACACCTCCTTTTGACGACCCCGTTGGCGCAATGGTAACCACGCCGGACTGCCGAGCTGAGGGTCCCGGTACAGTCGACATTTGTGTGATGAGCATGCTTGTTGGCTGTGCTCTGGGTGTTATTATATGTATTTATAAATATATATGTGTAAAATATATGTAGTATATCAGTTGTGTTGGCACCCATAATACAAGTTAATCAATAGCTTAACTGGCTAACCGACCGTGTATGAATAATGTGTCCTGGTGTCCTGATAGTATTTTCGCGGACACAGGTGCACTCTTTATTCCCTCAGTGTCGTAGCCCTCAGGTCGGCAATCCGACACGACCGGAGAGAGATCACAAGCAGGACCGACACCAACGTGCGACCCGATGCACGGGTGTAGCTATCACCTACTTCCACACTCCGGGCTGCTTTATGAAATTTTCTTAAAACCCTCAAAACGATTTCGGTCCGATCCGGTAATCGATTCCGAGACCCCGTGCACAGCAGTTGACAATGCCATGCGACTACTAGACCAGTCAATAACAATATTTGTTATTCAAAATCAAGTGTTTATTATAATCTGTAAAAATCATTCAAAAATTATAAACGGTTTTTAAACTAAGTTTCGGAGTTTTTCTTGATTTAAGACCTGTGCCTGATCTCTAACAATAAATTGAAATACTTATACTGGGATCAATCTATCATCACTGACACGACTATTGTAGCCAATAAGCCTGATATAGTGGTGATAGATTGATTGACGCGCCGCACGATGATAATCGATGTTACCGTACCGCATGACGAGAACCTCGTGAAAGCTGAGAAAGAGAAACAAATGAAGTATCTCGACTTAGCGCACGAGGTTGTCGCCATGTGGGATGTCGACACGGCTACATCGTGCCGATTGTCGTTACGGCCAATGGTCTAATGGCCAAGAGCCTCGATCAACATCTGAAGAGGTTCTCGTTAGGCGGCTGGATCAAGGGACAGATTCAGAAGGCAGTACTCCTTGAAACGGCACGTATTGTGAGGAGGTTTCTGTCTCTGGGACCCTAACCACCGGTAGATTGAACCCTGTTCCCGATATCGGTGATGACCTATTTTTTATATTTTTAAACGTTTTTATTTTTTTATATTAATATTAAAAACAAAATATGTATAAAGAATAAATAAATGAAATACATAAAATAAAACAATGATTTTATTAACAATTTTTACATTATTATTTCTGTCATAAGGTTAAGCAACGCTCGTCGCGGCAGTAGATAGGTGACCATCTTGTCTTGACGAGTTCCTTCGTGTTTCGGAAGGCACGTTAAATTGTTGTGTCCCGGCTGTCGTTTGTACATCTTTGGTAGTCGCAGTCTGATAACCAGTCTTACCAAGGGGTATCGGGTTGCCCAGGTAACTGGGTTGAGGAGATCAGATAGGCAGTCGCTCTATGTGGCACACTGCTACTCAGCTGCACCCAGTTAGTCTGGATGCCGACTCCAACGTAGTTAAGAAAGGCTAGGCAGATAATGACAATTTTCACGCATTCTTTCATAATACTCCAACCAGTAGGCTCAGCATGACCACCGTAGAAACAAGTTCTGTGTACCGGAGAATGGACATAATGACAGATTGAAGAAAGATTTCTTTTGACACGTAGAAAAGAAATCTTTTTTTAGACCGACATAAGTCTACAACGCCGATTTTAAAAATAGTGTAGTTGACACACATTTTTGGCTAACTAAACGTAAATTCATCGTAGTCTACGCAGAATGACTACATTACTATCTACTTCTCCGTTGCTATAGAATGTGTTTGTCTTCATAGAAACGCGAGTTGACAGTTCGCGCCATGCTCGGGCAGAAGACATGTTGACAAAAACAGAAAGAGCTTTGTCTTTTCTTGATAGAATAGACATAGAATCACCATGCTGAGCCCAATGACAAACGGAAAAATCTTGAGTCATCAAATTAAATGTCCGAATTATTTTGTAATTTTTTGTGCGTACTAAAACCGTGTTGTTATTTTTTTTAACTAAGTACTTTTATTTTTTATTTATAAGGTTGGTAGTCATGGTCGTCTAGTGGTTAAAGCACCAGCCTCTCAAGTATGACTGTGCGGGTTCGATTCTAAGTCAGGCAAGTACCAACGCAACTTTTCTAAGTTATATACACTTTCCAAGTATATCTTGTACACCAATGACTGATTAAAGGTGAAGGAAAACATCTCGAGGAAACCTGGACTATAAAGTGTGAAATCTCCAACCCGCATTGAGCAAGCGTGGGGATTAACGCTCAATCCTTTTCTGTGTGAGAGGAGGCCTGTGCCCAGCTGTGGGACCATAGAGTGGCTGATGATTTATAAGGTTGGATAGATATACTTTTCTACAGACAGTTCACTTTCCTTAGTAGATGTTCAACTTTATCGCTGAAGCATAATATTGTTCAAAGTTGATTAAGATTCGACAGTTTCTGTTAGCTCAATGTGCTGGCGTGTATAATAATGAGAAAAAAAATACAAATTTCTATAATACATATGCGTATAATTCAATATAACAATACACAAATACTTATGAAGTATACATTTGCAAAATTAAAAACATTCGAAACTCATACGGGCAATTTTTTTAATCAAAATACCTACAGCAAGCCAGAGTCAATACATGTAGAGATCTTCAAGATACCACAGATAATAAATAAACTAATTTTCTAAAACGACCATAGAAACTAGAATAATCAGCGTCAAAAATTTCGGTCACAGATAAAATTGACACACTCCTCTATACTCTATGACGCTTCGCTCGTTTGGGACAAAAATTGAACACTAATGTTTTCTTTAAGATGTTTCTAGAATTATTTAAAGTTGTTAAATGTCGCTTTTTGTCCTTACAATCTTGGTTTGGGTGTTTTCTCCAATCCTAGGAGTGGCTGATTGCTTTGTCGTTATAGAAAATGTTAGTTTTTCTGTTAGTTACTTAGCAGGGCGAAGGTGGTTGCTCACAGGGGCATGGGGGTGGGAGCTGCTCGCATGGGCACGGTGGGGGTGGTGGGGGAGGCTCGCATGGGCAAGGGCATGGACATGAACAGGGGCAGGGGCTGGGCAATGGAGCCGGCTGTCCGCAAGGTCCTGCAATGTGCGACTGTACCGATGACTGCAGAGATGACGTCGACACGCAGATGGTAGGTGGCTGGATGGCTTGTGGCTTAGGCGGCCTTACCACGATTTGAGGGGGGTTAATCGGAGATGGGCGGGGCTGAGTCACGCTGATAGGAGCCGGTTGTATCGGAGCAGGCTTCGGCACCCTCACCACTAGAGGAGGTGGCTGCACAGGAGGCACTGGTCCAGGGCGCGCCAACACAGGGGGAGGTGTAATTGGAGGCAGAGGGGGAGGCCTGACCATAATCGCGGGCGGGGTCACAGCAGGAACAGGGGGTGGTTGGACCGTCAACGCGGGGGGTGTGATCGGAGCCTGCTGAGGGGGTCGCACTAAGATGGGGGGTGGTTGGATGATGACGTCAGGGGACGCGCTGATGAAGAATGTGCCTCCGGGGACGGCGATTTCTTGGAAACCAGCTGCCCTCAGACGTTCAGGGACACAGTTCTTCTGGAGCAGGACCTTGACTGGTCCATCGCCGCAGGGTGCTGGAAATATGACACAAATTGTAATTAGGTTTTATATTTGGTCTTTTCCCAAGCTATGTTGGGGTCGGCTTCCAATCTAACAGTTGCAAGTCAGTACCAGTGTGCCACATGGAGCGACTGCCTATCTGATATCCTAGGCAACACGATACCGCTTGGTAAAACTGGTAGACAGAATTTCTGGCTTCTGACTACCCGTAACGGCTGCTAAAGATGTACAAATGACAGCCGGGACACAACAATTTAACGTGCCTTCCGAAACACGGAGGAACTCGTCATGACAAGATCCTCGCGTCAAGCTTTGCTTAACCTTATGATCGATCGACCCGTGCAGGTTTTACTTAGCCACGAGCACCTCTCAGGTTACTTTTCACCAAGATTCTTTTATTCCAGTAAATTGCTCAATCCTCAATACTTACAAGGTGGCGGAGCGCACGGGTCGCAGGGGCACGGTGGGGGCACCGGGGGCGGGGGCGGCGGGACGCATGGACAAGGCGGCGGGGGCCCACAGGGACAGAACTGGGGCGCAGGCGCCGCTGCCGCTGAAGCTACCAATGCTGGAAGAGAAAACACCATTTATAGAGACAAAAATCAGCAAACAATATCTTGGTCGCGTTATTTTAGACTGATTAAGACTGGTGACGGCTACGGCGGTCATTCTCTGTAAGGAGATCAGCCAGCTGCGCAGGACATATTATAGTGCACGCACATTAGCGCGGACACAGGTGCACTCTCTATTCCCTCAGTGTCCTAGCCCTCAGGTCGGCAATCCGACACGACCGGAGAGAGATCACAAGCAGGACCGACACCAACGTGCGACCCGATGCACGGGGGTAGCTATCACCTACTTCCACACTCCGGGCTGCTTTATGAAAGTCTCTGAAACCTACAAAGCGATTTCGGCCCGAGACTACTATGTTGGGGTCGGCTTCCAATCTAACCGGATTCAGCTGAGTACCAGTGTTTTACAAGGAGCGACTGCCTATCTGACCTCCTCAACCCAGTTACCCAGGCAACCCAATATCCCTTGGTTAGACTGGCGTCAGACTTACTGGCTTCTGACTAACCCGTAACGACTGCCAAGGATGTTCAATGACAGCCGGGACCTACAGTTTAACGTGCCATCCGAAACACAGTCATTGGTGTCCAAGATATACTTAGAAAGTACATACAAACTTAGAAAAGTTGCATTGGTACTGGTCTGACTTGGAATTGAACCCACACGCTCTCATACTTGAGAGGCTGGCTCTTTAACCACTAGGCCACCACGAATTATTAATACAAAGATATATATTACCTATTATTCCCAATGCCGTTAGACGCCCCATGATCGACAACCTTGTGTGGAACCCATCGTGGGGAACCACCTTTTATACCAGAATATAATCACCAAGTTATGTACAACCTTATATCCATCATGGCCGACGAAGCGTCAAGTCAACTTTACAAATGTTTAATAAATTTTTGGTCAAATATTTCATGGTAATTAAAAGATTTCAAGAATTTACAAAGGTAAACTTATGCTGTCTTGACCAAAAGGATGGCTTTTATTTGGGCTTACGGATAAGCATTGCCATCATCATCATCATCATCGTGAGCCTTTTTATCGTCCCACTGCTGGGCACAGGCCTCTTCACCCACGCTCGTTAGTCTAGTAGTCGCATAAGGCTGTGAATGAGATCTCGAGTACCAATCCCGGGTCAGGCCGAAATAGCTTTGTGGGTTTTAAGAAACTTTCACAAAGCAGCCCAGAGTGTAGGTGATAGCTACACCCGTGCATCGGGTCGCACGTTGGTGTCGGTCCTGCTTGTGATCTCTCTCCAATCGTGTCGGATTGCCGACCTGAGGGCTAGGACACTGAGGGAATAGAGTGCACCTGTGTCCGCGCTAATGTGCGTGCACTATAACATGTCCTGCACAGCTGGCTGATCGCCTTAAATCCAGCAATCGATCTGGATGCTGATTTAATAATATTTCCAAACTATGAGTGCATAAAAATCCAAACATGAAGTAATATCCTCTATAATCCCCACAGACGTTGGCAAAACACCTTATAACTTGAAAAGAGCTAAGCCGATTTTGATGAAACATATCTAAAAACCACCGCTGGAATCTCAGTTATCAAACAAAAAAACCTCATTAAAAAAAACATACTTATAAAAACATATTATAACACCAACAATACAGCTAACAAAAAAGTCGTGGTGGCCTAGTGGTTAAAGCACCAGCCTTTCGAGTATGAAGGTGCGAGTTCGATTCCAGGTCAGGCAAGTACCAATGTGACTTTTCTAAGTTATACGTGTTTTCTAAGTTTATCTTGGACACCAATGACTGATTAAAGGTGAAGGAAAACATCTCGAGGAAACCTGGACTATAAAGTGTGAAATCAGCAACCCGCATTGAGCAAGCGTGGTGATTAACGCTCAATCCTTCCCCGTGGGAGAAGAGGCCTGTGCCCAGCAGTGGGACTATAAAAAAAAAGGCTGATGATGATGATGATGATGATGAACACAGCCAACAAGCATGCTCATCACACAAATGTCGACTGTACTGAAAATCGAACCCATGACCCCCAGCTCGGTAAGCCGACTTTGTTACCATTGCATCAACGGGGTCGTCGGTGCAATTTAAAAAAATCACTTTAGTCATATCTAGAAGAATTATGTACGGTTAATTTTATAGTTAACAGACCTTTTAATAACAATTGATAGTTAAGTATATAAGCGGATACAGATATTAGTTACCGCACTGAAGGCAAAATGGGACTACAGGCATTTTTGATCCTTGGTAAGTTCATTCACACATTTTTAACCTTTTGACCCCCACTATCACGTATAAACGAGGCTGTCATTACACATCTTTGGCTATCGTTACGGGTAGTCAGAAGCCAGTAAGTCTGACGCCAGTCTAACCAAGGGGTATTGGGTTGCCCCGGTAACTGGGTTGAAGAGGTCAGATAGGCAGTCGCTCCTTGTTAGTTACTTGTTGGTTAGACTGGAAGCCGACCCCAACATAGTTGGGAAAAGGCTCGGGAGATGATGAGTCACGTATAGATGACAATCCAAAAAGTGCCCAGCACGGTCACGACTACACGACAGACTTTTTAAGTTCAAAATTAATAGTCAGTTTCAATCGATATAATTCCGAACTCACTACTATATTGTAGGTATTTGTGGATGAATTCTTAGCTCGGCGCTGAGGGCACGTCTTTCTTTTTTTGGAGTTACGGCACTCTTTATAAAGTAACTGTGACATACGGACAGACAGACCTGACGAATCTATAAGGGTTCCGCTTTGTGTCATTTGTCTACGGAACCCTAAAAAAGGAGGATATTTAAAAAAATTTTGCTAATCTTGGGAACTACTCGTCCGATTAGAAAAAATATTTCAGTATTAGATAGCCCATTTATCGTGGAAGGCTATTTTTATCCAGGTGCGTTGAATTGTTCCCAAGAGATGCTAATGTAACCATTAAATTCCTAATAGCGTCCTAAAATCTTCAATCCACATTTTACCGACTTAAAATACGGAAGGGTTCACAATTGGGATGATGACTAGGTCAAAAATAAAATACTTCATCATATTCATTTTGTAAAGCATCTTAAAATAATGACAGTTTCATTTATCGTTTTGAACCGAAAATTGTTTACATTTTTCTATTGATAATGTAATCGAAATAAGTATACGGCTTGATGTGAAAAATCTGTGACGTCATAGTTTGTGTTTTCATACAAATTGCATAGAGAGTAACCGTTTTTGACAGTTCTATAGAAGTATTGAATTTGACTAGTTGTCAACTAGCGTATTTCATCGACTTTTTATGTTATACTAGCTTTTGCCCGCGCGGCTTCGCTTCCTTTCTTCCCTACTCTACCCTACTAATCACTACTCTACCCTACTCTACACTACTCTACACTATTCTACCATACTCTACTATTCGGCTATTCTGCTATTCGGGGCAGAGACATATCCAACGAATCAATAACCATGACAATTGGTTCAGCAGATCCCGAGTTATAGGTGTTATAACAAACCCGACTTTGTTTTATATATATAGATTATACCATTTTTTATTTTTGTTATTCAGCTCTGATCAGCGTAGCAGCCGCCGCACCCTGGCGATGCTACAGCACCTGCGACGGGAGCACTGTATGCTTCGGCGAAGTTGGACAGCCAAGCCTCAGCCCCCCGGCGATATGCATAGGCCGTCCTAGCCCCCCATGCACGGGCCCCGCCACAGTTTACACCCCCTGCCAGTGCCAGGCGCCTCTGCCACCACCACCACCATGCCCGTGTCAGCCCCCTTGCCCCGAACCGCCCCCACCTTGCCCGTGCCAGAACCCCTGCTATTAAGAATGGACTAATGCAGTAATTAAAAATTCGAAATTTTAATCGGCATGTCAATTTTGGAGGAATTTTAAAATTGTTTCGTTTTTCGGATTCGTATAAAAAAAATGTGTTTCGATTGTTTTTATTATGCGATTTTATTATTATTATTATGCGATATTAAAAATTGATGGTTTGGAATGAAAATATACTGTGAGGTTTTTTTTATTTATTTTTCTTTTTTATTTTTAAATTTTCATAGATAAAATATTTTTCAAGAAAAAAACATGGCGTGATCGGATAATCTGATGCACATTTGTTTCAAGTTTATTTTTCAATAAAAATATACTTTTAATTTAGTACAGATAATATGTACACTTTACAAATATAAGGTCTAACAATACTAGTGCACCATATTTTTACAAGTAATCTAGTACATGCTGAGGATCATGTTTACCACAAAAAAGTTATGAAAACAACAACATAATATTTTATTAAAATCATCACAGTCGCCAAATTGTACGCATAACGCCGGTTTCTATGAACGCGCTCGATCGTGGACCGATCATTCAACGATTTTGTGGTAAACATGATCCTTAGCATGTGCTAGATGACCTGTATAAATATGGGGCACTAGTTTTGTTAGACCTTATACAATTAAGCTATACATATATAAAAAAAGTCGCCAGATATACACACACTAACCAAAAAGGTTTTTATAATACCTGGGCTGTGGGCTATTCGGAAGAGTTACCTTAGCCCTGGCACACAAACACCTCCAGAAGGAATATAGTAGGTTTTAGTTAGTAAGAATTTGACACCCCCTCCAGTTGCACCCACAGCAGGAGAGATCAAAAATATGACCCCCAGCTCAACAGCCCGGCGTTGTGACCATTACACCAACGGGGTCGTCGAAATAAGCTATCTAACACTGAAAGATTGTTTCAAATCGTTAAAGTAGTTCCTAAGATTAGCGCGTTGTAACAAGCAATCAAACCTTTCAGCTTTATA
Organism: Heliothis peltigera; assembly: GCA_958496145.1. Taxonomy (NCBI): domain Eukaryota; kingdom Metazoa; phylum Arthropoda; class Insecta; order Lepidoptera; family Noctuidae; genus Heliothis; species Heliothis peltigera. Next base: position 4,785,987 of record OY292351.1, read on the forward strand.
TAGGCATAGATTTGTATATATTGAACCCCTCTCAAATGGTTTATCTGTCTGTCACAGCGGGAATTTATTCCATAAGCTCTTCCCATAGAGAATTTAAATTGAAAAGGGATCAATTTTAATATTGTTTAAAACTACCCGAACGAATTTTTGAATGGATACTATATAGTTATTTGTATTGAATGAAATATGGGTACCTATCATGTTGGGTGATTAACAAATCAAATCAAATCATTTATTTGCATAATAAATGTATGAAAAATGTTACAAACAGATATAGAGTGCACCGTATCATTACCTAATTAGATGTGCAAACATTTATATTATCCGTAGGCGATCTAATTTTTCAAACAACAATACTATCTTTTACAAAATTACATAATTATCCTACTCGTAAGACAAAAAAGCTAGTTATAACAAATTCAGTATAAGTGCCATACAAATGTCAGAGTGTAACTAAAAGATAAAAAGTCGTTTATTCAAAGTAGGCTGAAAATCAGCACTTTTTGAAGGTCAATTTTACAAAAGCCAGCCCCAAGACGTGTGCCCTTCACCACTTCCTATGTGCTATCGTTGGGAAGAAGAAATGGTGGAACAAACTCCCCAGCAACACAATTCTGTCTGTATGGTTTGAAGAACCAGTTTTATACAAAACAAAATAAAACTGGGTTGAGGAGATCGGATAGGCAGTCGCTACATGTGGCACACTGGTACTCAGCTTAGGTAACCTGTCCCCTATGCCAGGAAGCGTCATTCCCCGGAATCAACGTATTATGGAGCTTTCATCTCGCACAATAATAAATAATCACGGCGTCTAGACCGATAGTCGGTCACGGCGGCCGTTCTCTCTAAGGAGATCAGCCAGCTGCGCAGAACATATTATAGTGCACGCACATCAGCGCGGACACAGGTGCACTCTCTATTCCCTCAGTGTCTAGCCCTCAGGTCGGCAATCCGACACGACCGGAGAGAGATCACAAGCAGGACCGACACCAACGTGCGACCCGATGCACGGGGGTAGCTATCACCTACTTCCACACTCCGAACTGCTTTTTGAAAGTCTCTTCAAACCCACAAAGCGATTTCGGTCCGACCAGGGAATCGAACCCGAGACCTCGAGCACAGCAGTCGCGCTATGCGACTACTAGACACACGAGGCAGTCTATAGTAATATTACAACTGCTATCAATTACAAATTCTAGGCTCCGCCTTTTAGAAGGTTAGAAGAATAAAAACGGCTTCTTTTATTTCTCTTACTAAAAGGTAATCTTTGGATTGAGTGTCCAGGGTCCCAAGAGAGGTTAGGACGTCCCTGGATAGTGGTTTGCTTTTTAAATAGTTAATATTTTGTTATCTTGATACGCCTTTTTCACACACGGTCGGTTAGCCCCAAGGCAAGCTATTGATTAGCTTGTGTTATGGGTGCCAACACAACTGATAAACTACATAATACTTTACACATATATATTTATAAATACATATTACAACACCCAGAGCACAGCCAACAAGCACGCTCATCACACAAATGTCGACTGTACCGGGACCCTCAGCTCGGCAGGCCGGCGTGGTTACCATTGCGCCAACGGGGTCGTCTCATCTCATTTTGAAGCTCGATATACTCTCTCCAATATTAACGTAAGGGTTTAAATAAAACAATATAAGTATGGGTTTATCCTTTCATTAAACTGTTTAAGAAGTTTAGCGGCATAGACAGTAAAGAGAGGGGGCTTTGTCCCCCCTCTGTGGGCACGGAGGAAGTCACCGGCGCCTGAGGACTGGCCAGCGTTATGCTCGCGAACACTAGAAATAGAAAAAAGTATGATATTAAACCTTTTGACCGCCAAAGTCACGTATAGATTACAAGCCAAAAAGTGCCCAGCTCGCCACGGTCACGACTACATGACAGACTTTTAAAGTTCAAAATAATTAATAGTCAGTTTCAATCGATATAATTCCGAACTCACTACTATATTGTAGGTATTTGGGAATGAATTCTTAGCTTGGCTATCATAAGGTTAAGCAACGCTTGACGCGAGTTCCTCCGTGTTTCGGAAGGCACGTTAAATTGTTGTGTCCCGGCTGTCATTTGTACATCTTTGGCAGTCGTTACGGGTAGTCAGGAGCTAGAAAGTTTAAGACAACCGGTCTTACTAAGGGGTATCGGGTTGCCCGGGTAACTGGGTTGAGGAGGCTAGACAGGCAGTTGCTCCACGTAAAACACTGGTACACAGCTGCAGCTTAAGACTGGAAGCGGACTCCAACATAGCTTGGGAAAAGGCTAGGCAGATGACGACAGATGAGTAAGGGAAAGACAGTATTTAATTCGTGGTACGTAATAAAGTCGTGGTGGCCTAGTGGTTAAAGCACCAGCCTTTCGAGTATGAGGGTGCGGGTACGATTCCAGGTCAGCAAATACCAACGTAACTTTTCTAAGTTATACGTACTTTCTAAGTTTATCTTGGACACCGACTGATTAAAGGTGAAGGAAAACATCTCGAGGAAACCTGGACTATAAAGTGTGAAATCAGCAACCCGCATTGAACAAGCGTGGTGATTAACGCTCAATCCTTCTCTGTGTGAGAGGAGGCCTGTGCCTAGCAGTGGGACGATAAAAAGGCTGATGATGATGAGTATTTAATTACTTACCACTTAAAAGAAATAAGCCAAAAAATAATCGAAAATCAAACATATTGATAAGTTATTTAAAGCGAGAACCGATTCGGAGAACTGGAGAAAGTAACTAAATCTAATTTATTAGAAATAAATATAACTAGTGTTATATAAAAAGTAGGTATTTATATAAATATATCTTTGTTTTAAACTGTAACAGTTACGCGGCTAATCGATTCATAATATTGTTATCATTTCGAGTTAGCTATCGGTCATTTGTCGGATTTTCTTGTCATATTTTATGGCTATCGATTGTTGTTATATATTTCTAGCTCTATATTTGATAATTGCATCAGATTTTATTTCTAAGTCATTTATTCAAAGTAGGCTAAAAATCAGCACTATTTGAAGGTTAATTTTACAAAAGACATCCACTAAAGCCACCCTTCACCACTTCCTATGTGTTATCGCTGGGAAGAAGAAATGGTGGAACAAACTCCCCAGCAATACAATTCTGTCTGTATGGTTTGAAGAACCGGTTTAATACAAAACAAAATAACAATACATGAAGTATCAAATTCAATGAGTATAACATATAAACTTAAAGACAGAAGTATCTAAAATCAAAATCTAAAAAAAAAAAATAGTTTAAGTTTTTCTTAAAAGGCTAGCAGTGTTCGGACCTTTCACTATCTGCTTAGCCTTCTCCCAAGCTATGTTGGAGTCGGCTTCCAGTCTTAGCCAGATGCAGCTGAGTACCAGTATGTCACGTCTAACCTCCTCAACCCAGTTGCCTGGACAGCTCTTTGAAAGGCTGGTTGTCAGACTTTCTGGCTTCTGACTACCCATAACGACTGTCAAAGATGTACAAACAACAGCCGGGACACAACAATTTAACGTGCCTTCCAAAACACGGAGGAACTCGTCATGACAAGAAGTCACGGAGCGACTGCGAGGGCTGTTACTTAGCCACGAGCTCCTCAGGACGTACAAACATACATACAGACAATATTTAATATAAAAGAACCGGTAGCCATTGTATTATTATAAATTTTATATGGTTTGATCACATTTTGTATAAATAATCTGAAATCAATTATTTTGACAAAGGAAACTGCGTTTTAGAAGTTATTATGACGAATTATTATATTGCATCACACTTATATCATAATAATGGCGTCCAGACTGATTATCAGCCATGGCGGCTGTTCTCGAAAACGATCAGCCAGCTGCGCAGGACATATTATAGTGCACGCACATTAGCGCGGACACAGGTGCACTCTCTATTCCCTCAGTGTCCTAGCCCTCAGGTCGGCAATCCGACACGACCGGAGAGAGATCACAAGCAGGACCGACACCAACGTGCGACCCGATGCACGGGGGTAGCTATCACATGCTTCCACACTCCGGGCTGCTTCAAAATTCGGACCGCCGGGAAACCCAGTACCCCTTGGTTAGACTGGCGTCAGACTTACTGGCTTCTGACTACCCGTAACGACTGCCAAAGATGTTCAATGACAGCCGGGACCTACAGTTTAACGTGCCATCCGAAACACAGTCATTGGTGTCCAAGATATACTCAGAAAGTACATACAAACTTAATAATTAATTTATCAATTCTATTTTATGACAACATAAAATAATGCTCTGTAGTGCACTAAGAAAGTTAATAGATAATGCAATTATTGATATCGTAACACCGAATATATAGTTTTATATGTAAGAAAAGTATTTGGAAACTTTCCAAGTGCCTTTTTTACACCTAAAACGTTTACAACATCAAATTTAGTGTTTTAATTGCAATTCCTATTCAATGTTTTAGTGCACTACAGAGCCATATGTCTTACTTTCATATAGTAAATTGGCCAAATTAATTAAAACGTGTAAATATTTGACAGCTATTTGCGACGTTGCCAAATTTCGGTGTACGCGTTCTTAATACTTTGTTTTGAAGAAGTTTCTAATCTGTGGTAATTATAAAAGGAGGCGGGACGTATATTTTTTTATTTTTTCCTTCAGGGTTTTTTTGAGATTATGGATAAATAAAGATTTTATTATTATTTTGTATGTCTCTTCTAGACCACGGGACTACAGAGTCCCGGATTTTTCGAAGGCGAACGTGGGGCCAAAGCCATCACGCTGAAGCCCTTTTGAGACAACTTTAATTTATGTAATGGTGACACAAAACCGACGATTATCCCTGTATACACTATGGAAATGTACCCAAAGACAACCCCCGGTTTGTGCTAAACTATTGCTAACTATGGAAGAAAACTACTTGGGTTATTGTGATGGGATGCTAGTGGACTAGGGAAGGGAAAACTCATAGAACGTTATCAAATAAAGACCCATTTAGACGGGGAGAGTTTCTCGTCTCGAAGATACGATAATTGAAGGAATATAAAACATTACCTTCGTCTAAACATTCACTCTTCTCGCCCGTTGACATGGGCGACAAGCGGCGTGTCATTTCGCTATCGTATATGTCATATACGAATCTCGCTGGCGACATTTTAGTTGTTGCCTGAATGTAAACATTTTGTTACGATTATGTTATGGCGATTATTGCTTGCGATAGTCGTGGAGACATTCGCTAAATTTCTATATGTATTCACCGAGTTTAAAAGCTACTCCTCCTTTTTTTTGAAGAAGTCGGTTAAAAATATTCTCAGTTAAAGACTACGGGTCCATTCGCTAGTTAAAGTTTAACTTGACCGTTTGTATCGTAACTTTCAATTCATTAAATTCAATGACCTTTGGCCTGAGATTGTCAAAGTTAAGTTGATATTTATTTGTTTCTTCTGATTTTTAACCGACTTCTCAAAAGAGGTTCTCAAGTTCGGTGTGTCATTTACCAACTTATTTGAAGAATTCCTTCTAAATGGTCCCATTGTCATACTAGTGCACCATATTTTTACAGGTCATCTAGTACATGCTAAGGATCATGTTTACCACAAAAAAAATCATGAAAACAACAACATATTTTATTAAATTTATCATCACAGTCGCCAAATTGTACGCATAACGCCGGTCTCTATGAACGCGCTCGATCGTTGACCCCTAGGTCATTCAACTTTTTTGTGGTAAAAATGATCCTTAGCATGTACTAGATCACCTGTACAAATATGGTGCACTAGTATTCTTACACCTTATATAACAAGATATTACTCCTAAATTCATCTAAATCCATAAGATTTTATCACATAAAAGACAAACAAATATATCTCACCTTTATTACAGTACAACAAAACACATAACCCTTACTTTTACTGTAGTCGGCTATCATTGAACATCCTTGGCAGTCGTTACGGGTACCTAGTCAGAAGCTAGTAAGTCTGACGCCAGTCTAACCAAGGTGTATTGGGTTGCCCGGGTAACAGATAGGCAGTTGCTCCTTGTAAAACACTGGTACTCAGCTGAATCCGGTTAGACTGGAAGCCGACCCCAACATAGTTGGGAAAAGGCAGATAAGCAGTCGCTCCTTGTAAAACACTGGTACTCAGCTGAATCCGGTTAGACTGGAAGCCGACCCCAACATAGTTGGGAAAAGGCAGATAGGCAGTCGCTCCTTGTAAAACACTGGTACTCAGCTGAATCCGGTTAAGACTGGAAGCCGACCCCAACATAGTTGGGAAAAGACTCGGGAAATGATGACTGATAAATAAAAACACACTTTTTTTAACTTTGAAAACCACTGGTCTTCAAGTCTATTCCTTTTCACGGACGCTCTGAAAAGTTTTTTAATTAAAAAAATAGAAAACTGTTTCATTCAGTATTTGGATAATGGTACCCTTTTTTTATTTATTTGTTTTAGGTATTTATTTTTTAAATAGTTTCAGTTTTGAAAAGAGATGAAGGCTTTTATGTTTAATGGCAGAGTTTTGTGGTAAATTAATGATGTTTTTTTCCCCTTTATTTTAGTTTTTAAATGGGAGTTCGTTAGAGTTATTTTATTTTTCAAAACAGTCCACGGATAATCAAGTAATAAAAAGCAGTCTGGCTTTTGTTTAAATCGACTTAGGGCCTGTTTCACCACCTACGAATAAGTTCCAGTTAGTTTATTTGGTAGATAGTTTCATACACCTGCAGGCTTAGCATGGCGATTATATATCTATTCTATCAAGAAAAGACAAAGCTCTTTCTGTCAATGTCGTCATGTCTTCTACCCGAGCGTGGCGCGACCTGACAACTCGCCTATAATCACTTGTAGACTTATGTCGATCGAAGAAAAGATTTTTCTTTTCTACGTGTCAAAAGAAATCTTACGTCAATCCGTCACTAATCTGTGATTATGTCCATTCTCCGGTAGACAAAACTTGTTTCTACGGTTGCCATGCTAAGCCTGCAGAAAACAAATTCCTATGAATATAAAAAAAAAGTAGAAAAGTAGGTATTTTTTTATGAAAATACTACTAAAGTCAGTTAAGTTTTAGAGAAAGAATCAAGAAACTATAAATCGTTACTTTTTTTCATACTTTTTATAGGTAGATATTTTTTTAATTATAATAAAAATGACTTCACGCATAAAAGCCATATGTAACAATCTTGTAAAATATGACATAAGGCACGGGACACCATCAATCTTGGCCTTAGAGTATGGAACATACTGGAATCGCCATCAGTACTCTATATCATTCATTCGCGATATGATGATATACTTGATACTTCATCATCATCTCCCGAGCCTTTTCCCAACTATGTTGGGGTCGGCTTCCAATCTAACCGGATTCAGCTGAGTACCAGTGTTTTACAAGGAGCGACTGCCTATCTGACCTTGGGCCTTGGGCTTGCCCGACGTAGGTACTAGACAACTGATAAACGTACTTATATACTTTTCTTTTGTAAATACATACATATTATACATAGGAACACACAGACTAAGTCAAACACACATGTTCATGCACACAAATGTCTGACTTGTGCGGGAATCGAACGTGTGACTTTAAGCGTGGCAGGCAGGTTCACTAACCACCACGCCATCTGGTAGTAATTTCTTTTCTCTTTCATTTTTGTCTTTGGGAGAAAAGTCTTGACAATGACGTATCCAGCTAGTTCAATGCTCTTAGATTTTTATCGTTACATCACCTCTCATTCGATAATTTATTAGTTTTAATATCACACACATATTGAGGAGCTCGTGGCTAAGTAACAGCCACACGGATCGATCGATCATAAGGCTAAGCAACGCTTGGCGCGGTCGGTCCTAATGGCCCGGCTACACGCTCAGTCTTGCCTGCGAGCATGCCTGTACAAACCTGTTTGCGCAGGTAAGCGCGCGCGTGTGGACGGCGAGACGGTAGCTCGCGCAGTCTTGTGCGATCGTCGACATGCTGAAGATTTGGACTGCGCAAACTTGACTTGCACGGTTTTACTTGAACGTGTGGCCGGTTATTCAAGCCGCGCAACAGTCCGACGTAATTATTATAATATCGAACTCTATATAGCTCTCAAAACAAAACTAGGGACTGCACAGTTAGTTTGCACGAGCTTACCTGCACCGTATGGCCACTACACGGTGTTCCGTCTTTTTGCACAGACATGAATGCACAAACCGGACTGCGCAGGCAAGACTGAGCGTGTAGCCGGACCATATGGACGAGTTCCTCCGTGTTTCGGAAGGCACGTGAAATTGTTGTGTCCCGGCTGACATTTGTACATCTTTGGCAGTCGTTACGGGTAGTCAGAATCCGGAAATTTTGACAACCAGTCTTACCAAGGCTTAAGTAACTGGGTTGAGGAAATCAGATAGGCAGTTGCTCACTGTGTGCAGCTGGAGGGAGTGTCACACTCTTACTGAGTAAAACCCACTATGTTCCTTCTGGAGGTCCCTGTGTGCCAGGGCCACGGTAACCCAAGCAGACCCTCGCCCTAAGGGGCCCCTCCGAAATATTATTAAACCGTACAATTTGTTTGTTTGTTTATATTTTTTTGTATTGTTTCAGATTTTAAAGCGAGCTTTAAATCAGACGAGGTGGCGTCAAAGAAGAGGTAAGGTATATAATAATAATTGCTATCTCTTTTTATATACAATATAAGGTCTAACAATACTAGTGCACCATATTTTTACAGGTCATCTAGTACATGCTAAGGATCATGTTTACCACAAAAAAGTTGAATGACCTAGGGGTCAACGATCGAGCGCGTTCATAGAGACCGGCGTTATGCGTAAGAACACAATTACAATTTGGCGAATGTGATGATAAATTTGATAAAATATGTTATTGTTTTCATGACTTTTTTGTGGTAAACATGATCCTTAGCATGTACTAGATGACTTGTAAACACACGGTGGAACCAAACAAATTTTGAAAGCACTTTTCTCAGGAACTACTGGACCGATTTGCATTTTTTTTTTCGATGTTATATTCAATTATTAGGGAGTGCTGCACGAGTAGTACTTACCTATAAAATGGCGGTCACCCATCCATAAAATGACCGCAGCAAGTGATAGAATAAATGTACACAAGAATACGGGTTATGTTAATATCTAATATTATCTTGTAAAATTAATTCCAGCTTTTACGGGAAGAGCCAATTGATCTCAATAGATATTTATGGCGTTTTAATAGAATACATTGTCTATGCTTACGATAATACTATTGTATTGCCTCGTTGGTCTAGTGGTTCGATTCCCGGGTCGGGCCGAAATCGCTTTGTGGGTTTTGAGAGACTTTTATAAAGCAGCCCGGAGTCTGGAAGTTGGTGATTGATTCACCCGTGCATCGGAGAGCACGTTGCAGTCGGTCCTGTGCCTGATCTCTCTCCGGTCGTGTCGGATTGCCGTTCCATCGGACTATGAGAGTTAGGGAATAGAGAGTGCACCTGTGTCCGCGCTAATGTGCGTGCACTATAATATGTCCTGCGCAGCTGGCTGATCTCCATAAAAAAGAACAGTCGGCCCCGATGCCATCAATACAATTGACACGATGAACTGCGGAAAATTCAATTTTTTTTTATATTTTTAACCCAAATGCAAAAACAAGGGTTTTGAGTTTTGATCACTTCGTATAGCTCTTAAACCACTGAACCGATTGGGATGCGGTTTGAGTCATTTAATATTTAGGCATTTAGTAAAATTTTGCTGTCAAAAACATGATCACAACATGATTCCCATTCCTCCGCATTACATGTCCATACCATGCTAGCCGGTTCCCACATAGTTTTTTCACAATAATCCCACCCTACGAAAACATGAAATTAAAAAAAAAAACTTTCTCTCGAATGGGACCGCCCTGTTACCCTCTCCCTTCCAAAATGACCTCACTGCGAAGCAGTAGTTGTTTATCCAAAGAGGGACACAGACGTCCCATAGAAATAAATATATATACATACATATAACATACATTGTAATAATTATGAACAAAGAAAAAACAAGTTCTATATAAAAAAAAAGTTGGCAAAAAATTTTTGGTTAGTTCGCAAATCAAATGTCAATGTGTTATCTTTCTAAATACATAATACATATAATAAAATTATTAATACTTAGTACGTCGGTTTAGTGAAATAACGAAAATGGCGCGAAAAATGTAAGCTGTTTTTTTTTGTGTGTGTTTCAAAGTGATTTATAAACTAAATATACATCTAGTTTTTGTTAATTAAACAACTAATCAAATAAAAATGCAGCGTCTATAAAAGTTTCATAGAATACGCTAGTTGACAACTAGTAAAATTCAATACTTATATAGAACTTTCAAAAACGGTTACTCTCTATGCAATTTGTATGAAAACATGAACTATGACGTCTCAGATTTTTCACATCAAGCCGTATACTTATTTTAGTTTAAATATCAATAAGAAAATGCAATTAGTTTTTCCTTCAAAACGATAAATGAAAGTGACATTATTTTAAGATGCTTTACCAAATTAATATCATAAAGGATTTTATTTTTGACCTTGTCAATTAACCAATTGCATTATGGTAATATATTCAATTTATAAAATTAAAAAATATATTTATTTGGAAAGTCGAAAATAAAATACTTTATCACATTCATTTTGTAAATCATCTTAAAATAATGTCAGTTTAATTTTATCGTTTTGGACCGAAAATTGTTTCCATTTTTTTACTGATAATTATAATCGAAATAAGTATACTGCTTGATGTGAAAAATCTGTGACGTCATAGTTCTTATTTTCACACAAATTGCATAGAGAGTAACCGTTTTTGACAGTTCTATAAAAGTATTGAATTTGAATAGTTGTACATATAAATCTTTATTCTTTTAGTGATTTTGCATTTCTCAATGTTTTTAAAACCGGCCTGGATCGCTTGTTCTAGATAATATGATCTGTAATCTGACCTCAGCCATGTATTGTTTATGAAATAACACTAATTATATAACTGATAATGAATAATAACGAGTATAAAAGTAAAGAACATTTTAATAACTGTAATATTTGTTGGAAATAACAACCATTTGTGTCGCAGTGTGTCTTAAAAAATGGATTTTTGAGTATAGTGCCAAGTGAATATATTTTTGAGTTATTTTGATCAAGAAACGTTTTGATTGGATTGTTTTTATAAAGTTGGTAAGTAAAAAATCTATATACCTACATATAATTAAATCGTCGAAAAGTCAAAACTGTACATTGAATATTTTTTAAAAAGAATAATTGGGGCGTGATCTACAATCAATATTGAAGCCAAAAATATAGTTTTTTAGGATTTTTGTCTGTTTGTCTGTATGTATGTCCGGGCTAATCTCAAAAAGTACTGCATGGATTTGCTTCAAATTCGGCATGAATATAACTAAGAGGTCGGGTCAACATATAGGATACATATTATTATCACGCTATCACGTACGAGGGGGGTGAATGTTTACTCACTTAATGCCCACGCGGACGACGTCGCGGGCAACAGCTAGTGTATTTATAGATATACATGTGTAAAGTATATGTAGTTTATCAGTTGTGTTGGCACCCATAACACAAGCTAATCAATAGCTTACCTTGGGGCTAACCGACTGTGTGAAAAGGTGTCCCGGTATTATTATTAGATATTAAAAACCCATTTCTAAGACAACTTTCCATCCAGGTACGCGAAATTGCGGCTATCATAAAATTTCAAACTGTGCAGTTACACAAATTCTCAACTAGATGGCGCTGTCTAACAAATTCTATTACTTAAAATTATGATCATATCAAAAATTCCGCTGTAGGTACGTCCGTTCGATATCGTAAATTTTAAAGTCTGCCGACTTCCAAAGAATGCTTAGAAGTCTCTTTGAAGTTTAGGGGGACCGGGAAGTTTATATCTGGAATGTTCTTGACACTTGGGAGTTGGCGGGAAGTTTTATTTTTGTTAATTAAAAATGTTGCTTAAAATTCGAATGTGGTGTTTTTAATTTCCCGGAAGTGATGAAACTGTTATATTTTACCAATCAACTTTGAACCATATGCTTCAGCGAAAAAGTTGAAAATCTATTGAGGAAATTTGACTGATTGTAGTAGCTTAATATGGTTATTTTGACGAGAGCTGTCAATCTTTAATGTCATCATCTCCCGAGCCTTTTCCCAAGCTATGTTGGGGTCGGCTTCCAGTCTAACCGGATTCAGCTGAGTACCAGTGTTTTACAAGGAGTGACTGCCTATCTGATCTCCTCAACCCAGTTACTTTAGCAACCCGAGACCCCTTAATAAGACTGGCGTCAGACTTACTGGCTTCTAACTACCCGTAATGACTGCCAAAGATGTTCAATGACAGCCGGGACCTACAGTTTAACGTGCCATCCGAAACACAGTCATTGGTGTCCAAGACATACTTAGAAAGTACATACAAACTTAGAAAAGTTGCATTGGTACTTGCCCGACCTGGAATCGAACCCACGCCTTCATACTTGAGAGGTTGGCTCTTTAACCGCTAGGCCAGCACAAACACATATGAGTATCATATTACCAACTACTAGAGTTCTGCTGAGTCCCTTTAAAAAAAGGGGACAGCATATGAACCTACCTAGGTTTCCAAACTCAGGAATTTCCAATTTCAACCGCAAACTACGACAACAGGGTTGGCGCCGCGGATTTATCCGACACGGGCGGATATCCGAGACGCGGATAAAATAGAAAAAGACCCGCCTTTGTGATACGGACGTTTTGAGAGTTTTTTTTTGTTTTTGTTTTTAGTTTTATGTTAGCTTGTTTTAAAATTGATTTAATTGAGCTTCTGTGTTTGAGTATTTTGTCTATATATTATGGACTAGCTGTCCCCAGCGGTTTCACCCGCATCTTTGGTTACTGCTCCGCTCCCGTGTGTCTTAGCGTGATGGTATATAGCCTATAGCCTTCCTCGATAAATGGGTTATCTAACACTGACAGAATTTTTCAAATCGAACTAGTAGTTCCTGAGATTAGCGTGTTCAAACAAACAAACTCTTCAGCTTTATAATATTAGTATAGATAGTGTTCAGAAAAAACTCACACATTCACACAACGTCATCTAGTCCCAAACTAAGCAGAGCTCGTACTGTGGGTACTAGACAACTGATAAACGTACTTATATACTTTGCTTTTGTAAATACATACATATTATACATAGGAACACACAGACTAAGTCAAACACCCATGTTCATGTACACAAATTTTTGACTTATGCGGGAATCGAACCCGCGACACTCAGATTCACTCATTACTACGCCATCTAGTCTTCATCGTCTAGTTGCTGTTGTATAGTGCGATTGCTGTGCACGGGGTCTCGGGTTTGATTCCCGAGTAGGGCCAAAATTGTTTTGTTGGTTTTAAGAGACTTTCGTTTTTAACATAAATATATTATATAGATTTAGATCTATCTATCTATGTATATGTATATTTAGTTTCATCAAAATCTATTCAGCCGTTTGAGCGTCATAAGATAACTAAAAAACACACATATGTAGATAGATAATCTATATCTTTTTTGAGTGTATGTGTGTATGTTTGTAAGCTCTTAACGCCTAAACGGCTGAACGGATTTTCATGAAACTTACACATAATATAGCTTAGATATCAGAGTAACATGTAGGCTTCTTTTTATCCGGATACTGGAAGTAGTTCTCTCACGAAGCGGGTAAAACTAACAGAAAATTTATCCGCAATATCCGCGGCGTCTCACCCCTAATTCTAATTCAGATTTAGTTAACGTACATACAGTTAATTGGAAATTGTTCCCCGGTGACGTCATCACGTCGCCTGTCAAGCGTGTTCATGTTCACTTAACTAACGTTCACAGTATACATACATACATAACGACAGACAAAATTGATATTACGACTGACTTCCCATAATAAGTATTTGCCTGTTTTTTGATTTTATATAAAAATTTTAACAAAACAAATAAACACACGCACAAGGAACATTTTTCTGAAAACAGCGTCAAAATTGGTTGATAAATGGAGCAGCAATCAACATTTTTTATATTCGTATGATGAAGAGTGGGATCATAGTGGGGACATCTTGCTATCTCTTTTGCACATGCGTGATCAAATAGCGGTGACGTCACAAGCTTGTATGTGCATCCTTTTTCTTTTGTTTAACTTTCTACTGGTTTTTAAAGGTTTATAAATTACTTATTTCTCAATGGATTCCAATAATTATCTCTGTTTTTGGTTTTGTAAAATGTTACTTTTGATATGAATAATAAAAAAAAGAGTCAAATAACCAATTTGACGACCCCGTTGGCGCAATGGTAACCACGACGGACTGCCGAGCTAAGGGTCCCGGTACAGTCGACAGTCGTACATCTTTGCCAGTCGTTACTGGTAGTCAGAAGCCGAAAAGTCTGACAACTTGTCTTACCAAGGGGTTGCCCAGGTTGAGGAGGTCAGATAGGCCGTCGGTCCACGTAAATGATGATGATGATGATGATGGCATCCAGGCCGATTGTGCGTTATGAAAGTTTCTCAAAACCCACGAAGCCATTTCGGCGACCCGGGAATCGAACCCGAGCACAGCCGTCGCGCCTTGCGACTACTAGAACAACGAGGCAATCAAACGTAAAACACTGGTACTCAGCTACATCCTATTACGACTGGAAGCCGACCCCAACATAGTTGGGAAAAGCCTTGGTAGATGATGATGGTGATCGCTTAGAATTCTCTTTAAGTTACAATATAACTTACAAAGTATAAACATTTGCTTGCAAAATTAACAGGATTGTGTGACCCCCACGTAAAGCTCACACGTGCCAAGCGCGTGCCGAGCGCGTGCCGAGCGCGTGCCGACTGCGAGACGATAACGAGCGGCATTTGTTACACCCAATTTTGTAACCCTGGGTGCTGGTATCATTGTATTAATATTGTATGGACACAGTTGATTTCTGCTTTTAACCGACATCCCAAAACGGAGGAGGTTCTCAATTCGATTGTTTATATATCGAACGTTTATATACCTACATATATTTTTAAAAGCTTTTATTTAACTTGCCGTGTATGTATGTTACGGTGGATTCTTTGAACTCAATTTTGAAGTAGATATCTTCAACCGATTGAGCTGAAATTTTGTATACACGTTCAGTTTGGATGACAATGCACGATATGTTATATGACGTCATTCTAAATCCAAAATGGCGGACCCTCCAAGATGGCGGAATAGTTATTTTTAATGAATTTCAACAAATATGGGTATCAAATAAAAGGACTTATTGAGAGTGACTTAAAAATTAATTTGACATTATTCTAAATCCAATATGGCGGACCATAAAAGCTTTTTAAAAAAAGATTTTTTTTCTTTTAATTTATTTTATTTGTTATGAATTGAAAAAATATTTTTGTATTTGAAAGGTGGCGTGCACTTGGAGAGGCCTATGTCCAGCAGTGGACTGATAGGCTGATGATGATGATGATGATGATGATTTGAAAGGTTATACTTCCGAAATAGTCCCATTTTCATCAGGTCCAGGATCTGATGATAGGAACCTTGAGAAGTCAAGGGCAACTTTCGAAAATTGTAGGCACGTATGTATTAAGAAGTTGACAACTAAATATATTAATATGATGAGTTCCTCCGTGTTTCGGAAGGCACGTTAAATTGTTGTGTCCCGACTGTCATTTGTACATCTTTGGCAGTCGGTACGAGTTGTCAGAAGCTAGAAAGCCTGACAACCTGTCTTACCAAGGGATATGGAGTTGCCCAGGTAACTGGGTTGAGGAGATCAGATAGACAGTCGCTCCATGTAGCACACTGGTATTCAGCTGCAGACTAGAAGCCAGCCCCAACATAGTTTGGGAAAAGGCTAGGCAGATGACGATGACAGTCGATTTTATTAAGTTACAAGACTTACTATGAAATTAATACTGTTACAGTCACGTATAGATGACAAGCCAAAAAGTGCCCAGCACGCCACGGTCACGACTACATGATAGACTTTTAAAGTTCAAAATTAATAGTCAGTTTCAATCGATATAATTCCGAACTCACTACTATATTGTAGGTATTTATTGATGATTTCTTAGCTTGGTGCTGAGGGCACGTTTTTCTTTTTTTAAGGATTAAACATAGTTACGTTTTAATCTAAAAAAAAGTACAGACGCCAGCACATCAAGCTACCCGAAACTGACAAATTTTCCCAATCAACTTTGAACTTTCTGCTTCAGCGATAAGGTTGAAAATCCATTAAGGAAATGTGACAGATTGTTGTAGATTGATGTGCTGGCGTCTGTACTTCCAACAATCCCACAGAAAAACTACCGTTCTTCCCCCAAATACAAACTGATATTGACAAATGTGCGGCACGCGTGACGTCATAGGGGTAGTTCTACAATTAGGGATACTTATGTCTCTCTAGGGAGAAGTGACGCGGACGGCTTTTAATAAGATCTGTTTTTTTTTTTAATAAATCAGATATAGCATATATATAGACTAGCTGTCCCCAGCGGTTTCACCCGCATCTTTGGTTACTGCTCCGCTCCCGTGTGTCTTAGCGTGATGGTATATAGTCTATAGCCTTCCTCGATAAATGGGCTATCTAACGCTGAAAGAATTTTTCAAATCGAACCAGTAGTTCCTGAGATTAGCGCGTTCAAACAAACAAACAAACAAACTCTTCAGCTTTATATTATTAGTATAGATTAAAACGCCTTCTACGCGATCCAAAACAACCGCCAACAGTCACCTTGGTCCAGTTGGTGTGAAAATCTACCTTGTAGACGTTAGTCGGCCGACCAGCAGGCTCAGCATGGCGATTTTATATCTATTCTATCAAGAAAAGACAAAGCTCTTTCTGTCAATGTCAACATGTCTTCTACCCGAGTATGGCGCGACCTGTCAACTCGCATATAATCACTTGTAGACTTATGTCGGTCGAAGATAAGAAAAATTTCTTTTCTACGTGTCAAAAGAAATCTTATGTCTATCTGTCACTTACCTGTCATTATGTCCATTCTCCGGTAGACAAAACTTGTTTCTACGGTTGTTATGCTAAGCCTGGATAGAACCTTATGGTTGAAATTGGCAATCGCACGCGACTCGTTTTAACATGCCGTTTTCAACCGCATGTCATAGCAGTTAAGGTTTTATTTTATATTGATTAATTTTCAGTATCTTCTTCGCCTTCAGACCACGGTGGTGTATATCCATGTATTAAATCAAGTCACAATTTACGTTTCTGCCTAAGTTACCCCAAAATGACATAATAATATCTATACAGTCGAAACATACGGGACTATATCGCGATTGCGTTTATTTTATTACTAGCTTCCGCCAGCGGTTTCACCCGTGTCCCGTTGGAACAACTCCGCGCACCCGGATAAAAAATATAGAAGACTAGCTGTCCCCAGCGGTTTCACCCGCATCTTTGGTTACTGCTCCGCTCTCGTGTGTCTTAGCGTGATGGTATGTAGCCTATAGCCTTCCTCGTTAAATGGGCTATCTAACACTGAAAGAATTTTTCAAATCGGACTAGTAGTTCGTGAGATTAGCGCGTTCAAACAAACAAACAAACTCTTCAGCTTTATAATATTAGTACAGATTTGCTAGCTTGTGTTTGGTGGTTCGATAAAATTATCAGTTATGCTAGTCGGCCAGTTCTTCGTTGTTCTAATAGTCGCATAGCGCGACTGCAGTTCCCGGATCGAGCCGAAATCGCTTTGTGGGTTTTAAGAAACTTTCACAAAGCAGCCCGGAGTGTGGAAGTAGGTGATAGCTACCCCCGTGCATCGGGTCGCACGTTGGTGTCGGTCCTGCTTGTGATCTCTCTCCGGTCGTGTCGGATTGCCGACCTGAGGGCTAGGACACTGAGGGAATAGAGAGTGCACCTGTGTCCGCGCTAATGTGCGTGCACTATAACATGTCCTGCGGAGCTGGCTGATGTCCTTAGAGAAAACGGCCACTGTTGCCAACTATCGGTCTGGATGCCATTATTATTATGCTACTCAGAGTGAATGTAGCTTTATAATGGTGAAATATTTTTTTTAATCGGTTAAGTAGTTTCTTCTCTTATTATCCTTTTAACCGCTACAGTCACGTATAGATGACAAGCCAAAAAGTGCCCAGCACGCCACGGTCACGACTACATGACAGACTTTTAAAGTTCGAAATGAGTAGTCAGTTTCAATCGATATAATTCCGAACTCACTACTATACTGTAGGTATTTGTAGATGAATTCTTAGCTTGGCCCTGAGGGCACAACTGTCGTTTGAAGTGGCTGTCCAAAGGTAAAAGATTTTAAGTTTATTAGTTAAAAAGACACACACAAATACAAAATTTTCCTATTTACTATATTGTAGATAGCCTTACATGTTAAATTGTATCTTTCTTGCTACCGTTCGGTAGACTTCGCCCACAATCGACTCCCGTGTATTAGCAATAAAATTAATATTCATAACTTAGACTCGTTAACGACACCTGTCCTTGTGAAAATTAGCGAGCTTACCGCCATATGATCTATACCTATTATGTATATACTAGCTTCTGCCCGCAACTTCGTATGCGGATCCTATCACTTAAGCCAGCTTATGAAACGTCTGTTATTTGGATTTTAATATTTTCTTCTCGCAGCAGAAAATGCTCATCACGTGGAACAGTTTTTGCTATGGCAGCATTTCTGTATCTCTTATAGTTTAGGTGGTCTGTTGCGATTCTTCATCAGGTGTTCAAGTTTCCAAGATAATTTATAGCCTATATATTGACCAGACCTAACACCTATACAACAAAAAAAGAATCATTCAAATCTGTCCAGTGGTTCCGAAGATTAGCGCGTACAAACACGGTTTTTTTACTGTTTTATTATATGTATAGATATAGAGATATATAAAATTTACGTGTAAAAGTCGTGGTGGCCTAGTGGTTAAAGAGCCAACCTCTCAAGTGTGAGGGCGTGGGTTCGATTCCAGGTCGGGCAAGTACCAATGCAACTTTTCTAAGTTTGTATGTACTTTCTAAGTATATCTTGGACACCAATGACTGTGTTTCGGATGGCACGTTAAACTGTAGGTCCCGGCTGTCAGTGAACATCCTTGGCAGTCATTACGGGTAGTCAGAAGCCAGTAAGTCTGACGCCAGTCTAATCAAGGGGTATTGGGTTGCCCAGGTAACTCGGTTGAGGAGGTCAGATTGGTAGTCGCTCCTTGTAAAACACTGGTACTCAGCTGAATACGATTAGACTGGAAGCCGACCCCAACATAGTTGGGAAAAGGCTCGGAAGATGATGAAAAAGTGTAACAAAACTAGTGCACCATATTTTTCAAGTCATCTAGTACATGCTAAGGATCATGTTTATCTGAAACACAGTCATTGGTGTCCAAGATATACTTAGAAAGTACATACAAACTTAGAAAAGTTGCATTGGTATTTGCCCGACCTGAAATCGAAGCCACGCCCTCATACTTGAGAGGTTGGCTCTTTAACCACTAGGCCACCACGACTAATTAATATATCCTACTACTATTATAAAGGCGAAAGTTTGTAAGTATGGATGTATGGATGTGTGGATGTATGGATGTATGGATGTATGGATGTTTGTTACTCTTTCACGTAAAAACTACTGAACGGATTTGAATGAAACTTTACCACAATATAGCTTATACATCAGAATAACACATCCTACTACTATTATAAAGGCGAAAGTTTGTAAGTATGGATGTATGGATGTGTGGATGTATGGATGTATGGATGTATGGATGTTTGTTACTCTTTCACGTAAAAACTACTGAACGGATTTGAATGAAACTTTACCACAATATAGCTTATACATCAGAATAACACATAGGCTATATATTATAACGCTATTAACCAAGGGGGATGAGCAATAAAGCATTTTTTGGTCAGTTTTAACTAGACGCCATCTATATCTTTTTAATTACAACACATTTAGCAAATTTGACTGTACCAGCTGGGTAAATAGTTATTACCTACTGTCATAGATGGAGTTAAGCTTTTCATACAATTAAACCGGGCTAAAAAATTTTAAATTTATTTTTCAGTTCAAAGTATATACCTAAACATGCTGCATATGTTATTTCGACAGATAAAAATAATTTAAAGACAAAAGTATTAAGGCAAGTTTCAACCTAACGCCATCTTTAGCTTTTCAAAACAATCTAATTTGACAATCTGACATTGTTAGTAATTATAGCTGATCATAGATGGAGTTCATAGTTTTATTTTCATAAAATTAAATTATACTGGGGTGTCTTCCAGTCTACAATCGTAGTTACAAGTATTAATATTGATTATTCAAGTTCCAAGATAACACTCAAAATCGGGAACAGATGATGAGAGAAAAAAAACTGTCTTTGGGTAAGTTAGTCATTTAAGATCAAAGAAGGTGTGCTGTACTTTCTTCATACAATATCAGTCTGGGGTAATGTTAGCTAAGTTGTTGATATACACTGCCTCCTAAGAAACGGTCAGCGCATATAAGGGCGTCTAAGATCAATTAGCTGTGTAAGTAGTAAGTATTTGTGTGGCCACAGGTGCACTCCCTATTTCCTTACTCTCATAGCCCGACACGGACGACAATTCTGACATAACCGGAGAGAGATTAGGCACGATCGATGTTTACGTATTCTCCGATGCACGGATATATCAAGCACCAACTTTCAGTCTTTTTTTGTGGGATGTCGTAAAATAACCTCTCCAGCTAAGGATGCAGCTGGAGGAAGTGTCACTCTTACTGATTAAAACCTACTATGTGCCTTCTGGAGATCCCTGTATGCCAGGGCCACGGTATCTAAGAGGCCCATGTTGCTGACATATCTTCGAGGAGCGCGTGGAATAGAACGCGCCGCCGACACGGGCTGTCGTCCTTAGACGTACGGACGGTGAACCAACCAAAACCCACCGCCCACAGACCCACGCCTGCGGTGGTCGGGAGTCATAGATTAAACACTAATACTGGAAGTCGTCCCTCGACACTCGGCGCCCGCGGTGTCGACCTGGACCAGCTTTTCCGCTTCGGCTGGAATGAGCGGTGCTGTTTCTAAACCACTCCGCCGCCTCCTTCGCTAGCGTAATTGCTTCGCAGAAGGAGGCGGCCGCTCCCATTCTTTCATGCTCCGGACCATGGCCTGGACCAGGGCCGAATGCGAAAGCTCGCCGCTGTGAGGACACGGTGGTGCTCCGCCCAAGCATAGCACATCCCCACCGTTTGGTCCACAGTATCCTTTACCAACTTCCAGTCCCCGGGCTGCTTTTTCAGTTTCCTAACACTCACAAAGCGATTTTGGTCCGACCTGGTTCGACCGAATCGAACCCGATACCACGTCGTGCACAGCAATTATTATGTTATGTTATGTTCTGCGGCTACTAGAAAAGCGATGAAGAGCGCATACTTAGTGCCTAAACCAACTTTATCGACCTCGACGCGATCGACCTGCAATGTAAGTTCGAAGTGGCTACAATATTATTTGAAGTAGTGACGACATATAATATGTACATTCTTATATACGAGCATAGGTTCAGAATGTATTCCGCAACAACATACACATTTTGTACCTTCGAAGTTCAGTTCAATCTAAGACAAAGACCAGAGCGAGAAGCAGCGGGAGGCCACACCTGCATGTCCAGTCTTAGTAAACGATGCGTGTGTATTGTTGTGATATGAAAACATAAGTCAAATGTCCGCTAAACTTTGCAAAGTAAAATCAGCCCCAGAACTCTAATGCCCACGCGGACGACGTCGCGGGTAGCAGCTAGTATTCACATACATTACACGATTAATTATTATATTCACAAATCAAAAAAAATTTTTAGCTTGGCCTTGAAAACAAATACCAATTTTTTGCCCACGCGTGGGACAGTGGGACCCTCATATTATAGGGATCAAAGACCATTCATGGGGTCTGTCACTAATTCGACATTAAAACCAATATTGACTGATCGGGGGTGCAACCCCGTGGGACGTGGCTTCGGTGCCCGGTGGCGTAATAATTGATATTGTAATTTATTGGCTTATGTTTGTGTTGTTAAATATTTTTTTTGTATTACATACCGTTGGTTTAGTGGTTGCATAGTGCGACTGCTGTGCACGGGGTCTCGGGTTTGATTCCCTTAAGCATTTCCATCCAACGGAAATGGAAGGAATTTTTTGATGTTATTTGTTAATTATGTATTGTTTTGGTCTAGTAGTCGTATAGCGCGACTGCTGTGCATGGGGTCTCGGGTTTGATTCCCGGGTCGGGCTGAAATGGCTTTGTGGGTTTTGAGAAACTTTCATAAAGCAGCCTGGAGTCTGGAAGTTGGTGATTGATTCACCCGTGCATCGGAGAGCACGTAAATGTCGGTCCTACGCCTGATCTCTCTCCGATCGTGTCGTATTGCCGAGGTTTCTCAAATTTTAGGGGTCAATCGTAAAGAGAGTAGGGGGTCAAAAATTAAATTGAATTTTAGACAAAAAAATTTTTTTTTTTGATAATCAATTGTAGGTATCTAAGAATAAATTATTTTGTTGAGTTGAATTGTACAATTTAATCCGACCTCTTGACCAGCCGGCGTATATTTTAAGTAAAGTACCAAACTCCCCTCCTGACTAGTCCCGACGTCATTTATTTACCCAAAAATAGGGGAGTATTCACTCGAAACGTAAAAATGCGTGAAATTGTCTCGCTATTATCGGTTTTTGAATTGAGTGGTTCGGTACAAGCAATTTGGCTAGCCAAATGTCGATTCTTTATTGAAAAATAAGTATTTAGTTGTAGGCACGTCATTTGAAGCGGGATAAAAAATATCCTATTTTTAACCGACTTAAACCGGTTTGCAATTCGGTTGGGATTTTTTTAAATTATTTATGTACTAGCTTCCGCCAGCGGTTTCACCCGCTTTCTGAGGGAAGTACTTTCCATACCCGGATAAAAAGTAGCCTATATGTTATTCTGATGTATAAGCTATATTGTGGTAAAGTTTCATTCAAATCCATTCAGTAGTTTTTACGTGAAAGAGTAACAAACATTCATACATCCATACTTACAAACTTTCGCCTTTATAATAGTAGTAGGATGTAGTAAGGACGCCAGCACATCAAGCTACCACAATCTGTCAAATTTTCTTAAAAGAATTTCAACTTTATCACACACGGTCGGTTAGCCCCAAGGTAAGCTATTGATTAGCTTGTGTTATGTGTGGCAATACAACTGATAAACTGCATATACTTCATCATCATCATCACATCCCTTTTTTCATCCCACTGCTGGACACAGGCCTCCCCCTCACGGAGAAGGATTGCGCGTTAATCACCACGCTTGGTGATTTCAGACTTTATAGTCCAGGTTTCCTCGAGATGTTTTCCTTCACCTTTTCATTGGTGGCCAAGATAAACTTAGAAAGTACGTATAACTTAGGAAAGTTAAATGCCTGTCAACTGCAAGTGCCTGACCTGAAATCGAACCCGCACCCTCATACTCGAAAGTCTGGTGCTTTAACCACTAGGCCACCACGATTTATGACATAGCATATACAGTGTTAATTTTAACTTTATTAAAACTCAAAAATAAAGAGAATGTATTTATATGTCGGTCCTGCTTGTGATCTCTCTCCAGTCGTATCGGATTGCCGTTCCTTCGGACTATGAGAGTCCTACGCAGCTGCCTGATCTCCTTAGCAAGGCCATACACGGACTGCTTCAAGCTGTTGAGACCGACTGCTAGAAACCGCTAGCGCGTGGTGAACTTTAGTCATTTATTCGCTGCCTTACACACGACTGGTCGAGAGGTCGCGAGGTATACACCGATTGTTCGAGCCGTTGACGGCGCTAGAGCAGTCGACCTCCTTCGTCCGGAAAAAATGTTGCACTTAACTGTGGCAGAAAATCAACTAGCGGTCAACGGTCCGTGTACATCGCTCAGCCACTAATTGCTCGAGCCGACCGTGTATGGCTGAGCTTAGAGAGAACGGTCGCCGTAGCCGACAATCAGTCTGGACGCCATTATTATTAGTTTTGCATACGTCAAAATGTCAAATGCAGTCCATTGACCTCTCGACATATCAGATTAAGACTGATTTAAATAAAGCTTTATTCAGAAACACGTACCCACGATGATATGTCCACTAAATATTAGGGAACCGACGAATTTAAGTTTCCCATGGCGAAATTTTAATTAGGCCCGGATTATACAGACAAATCTCTGAAATGTTTAGTTTAAATGTCATTTGTGCGAGGGGGAAGTTTTTTTTTAAAAGGGGTGTGAGCTTAGAGCGCTCAACCAACCGGATACGCCATGTATGCGAATATGTTTGGCAATTTACTTTCGGGGAGCGATGCAACAGAAAAATATCACACCACAAAACCCAGAGGAGCTCGTGGCTAAGTAACAGCCACACGGGTCGATCACTCATAAGGTTAAGCAACGCTTGGCGCTCTCGGTCCTATGGAAGAGTTCCTCCGTGTTCCGGAAGGCACGCTAAATTGTTGTGTCCCGGCTGTCATTTGTACATCTTTGGCAGTTATTACGGGTAGTCAGAAGCCAGAAAGTGTGAAAACTAGTTTTACCAAAGGGTATTTTGTTGCCCAGGCAACTGGGTTGAGATCAGATAGGCAGTCGCTCCTTGTGGCACACTGGTACTCATCTGCATCCAGTTAGACTGGAAGCCGACCCCAACATAGCTTGGGACAAGGCTAAGCAGACGCGTATATTATTATTGTCTGTGACTAGACTTACGAGTATGAGCGACGCTTTCGTAAAGATGCCAGCACATCAACCTGTCTCAATCTGTAAAACTTTACCAATCGAATATTGAACCTTCCAGTATTGTGATAAGGTTGAAGGTCTATTAAAGAAGCTTGACAGCTAGAGACAGATTGATGTGCTGGCGTCTGTATTTACACTGTCAATGGCGTATCCCGTTTGTTAAATGGTCTAAGTAGAAGGCGTGTCCTTTGTATTTTAAATTTGTTATGGTACTGTCTGTTATTATGGTGTTTGTGGGCTGTTGTCAGTTTATATTGCTTTGTGATATTATAATTGATCTCAATATTAATTATGTAGAGCCTCGTGGTTAAAGAGCCAACCTCTCAAGTGTGAGGGCGTGGGTTCGATTCCAGGTTGGGCAACTACCAATGCAACTTTTCTAAGTTTGTATGTATTGTCTAAGTATATCTTGGCCACCAGTGACTGTGTTTCGGATGGTTGAAACTGTCCCGGCCGAAACTATCAAATTTTCCCAATCAACTTCGAACCATATGCTTCAGCGATAAAGTTGAAAATCTATTAAGGAAATTTGTCAGGTTGTAGTAGCTTAGCAGATTTTTTAGATGCAATTTATTATCAAAAGAGTGCAATATATTTTTCTATTCTAAATTCAATTTCTTTTCGACCCCCTATTCACTTAACGGAAGACCCCTAAAATTTGAGAAATGTCTTAATTCGATCATGCCTGTATTTCGTGGTTGTATCAAGGAATGTAATATGTACGTGTGTACATGTTTTTTTAAGTATAATACGACCGGTGCCTACCCCTAACCGAGGGGGTGAAATCATACGGAATGAATGCGCTTAAGGCGAATGTGGGGGTCAAAATTATTTTGCTATTATCGAAAGTGAAGAGACGCTAAATTGTAGTTGTTCTATGCGAAATGGGGTTACGTTTTTTTACAGGTTCAAAAAAAAATATGAAACTGTCTCAAACTGACTAATTTTCACTTCTTGTAAAGTAGTTCTCTAGATATCACTACATAGTATAAAACAAAGTCGCTTTCTCTGTCCCTATGTCCCTTTGTATGCTTAAATCTTTGAATCTACGCAACGGATTTTGATGCGGTTTTTTTTTTATAGATAGAGTGATTCAAGAGGAAGGTTTATATGTATAATTTTAGTATCAGCATTGCACCCGTGCGAAGCCGGGGCGGGTCGCTAGTTATTTATACATTAGATAAAATCATTATCTATATACATGTAATAAAATCGTAGAAAAGTCAAAACTGTATATTTTTTTAAAAGAACAATTGGGGCGTGATCTACAATCGATATCGAAGCCAAAAATATAGTTTCTAGAATTTTTGTCTGTTTTTTGTATGTATGTCCGGGCTAATCTCAAAAAGTACTGCATGGATTTGCTTAAAATTTAGCATGAATATAACTAAGAGGTCGGGTCAACATATAGGCTACATATTATCACGCTATCACGTACGGGGGGTGAAGGTTTAATCACCTAATGCCCACGCGGACGACGTCACAAAATATTTTGCCTCCGATAACATTGCTATGAATAAAAACGTGGTAACCAGTTTAAAATATTCGTAATACCGTCTCACCCTTAAAAGTCACCCCAATTCGTGGAATCAATCGTCCGACCAGATCGTTAGGGTGCCCACACGACACGTAGGTAGGTATTTATTTATTTATTATTAGGGGGAGAAATGTTTTTTTGTAGAGAATTATATCTTGACTCAGAACATGTTTTTAAGGGATGATTTGTTTGAAGTGGGAATTTTCATTGGTTCTGATGGATTTTCTTATTGAGGAAGGGTGGAGTAGAATGGGTTTTATTGTGTGTCAATATTTTTCTTATATTATCCTATAAGTGGAATTTCAATGTCAGTTTTACTATAGGCACTCTATAGATTTTATTCACACAAATAACATACTTATAGTCGTGCTAGCCTAGTGATTAAAGCACCAGCCTCTCAAGTATGAGTGTGCAGTTTCGATTCTAGATCAGGCATGTGCCAATGCAACTTTTCTAAGTTTGTATGTGCTTTCTAAGTATATCTTGGACACCAATGACTGTGTTTCGGATGGCACGTTAAACTGTAGGTCCCGGCTGTCATTGAACATCCTTGGCAGACGTTACGGGTAGTCAGGAGCCAGTAAGTCGGACGCCAGTCTAACCAAGGAGTATTGGGTTGCCTGGGTAACTAGGTTAAGAAGGTCAGATAGGCAGTCGCTCCTTGTAAAACACTGGTACTCATCGAAATCCGGTTAGACTGGAAGCCGACCCCAACATAGTTGGGAAAAGGCTCGGGAGATGATGATCATAGTTGGTAAAGGTTTAGCCAAGTTAGTCACTTGGCTAAGACTCCTTTAGCAGTACAAGACTAACGATATCCTCGCGTTATTTATGAGTCTAAAGTTCTACTTTGTTTGCCAAGATAAACAATACTGTCTGCTAGTCCTTTGGAGTGAGCTAGCTGGTATAATAATACATTTTATTAGCATCCATAATGAAGTGATTTATCTTCAAGATTTTATAAACAGATAACACGACGTTGATGCATCGTACCTAGTTTGTAGTTGAGTAATTAAATGGTGGGTTAATTTTAAAATGGGCGGGTTATCACCTGAAGTATAAGACTGGTAGGTTTTATTTTTTGGTTAAAATTAATACCTCCTTTTTTGTATCTGTTCTCCTGAATCTAGCAGATACTTTTCAGAAACCGCATTGAAATCGGTACAGGCGAACGCAAGAAAATCGCCGACAAACATACATACAGGTCAAACTGAGAAAGTCATTTTTTTGGAAGTCGTTAAAAAACGATTTGAAATGTTAAAATTGTTTTGTTTTTTATTAATTTTATAATTTAAAAAAAAATGGAAAAAATAATTTGCAAATTATTCATCTTTACCTTTTGACCGCCACGTCAAAAAAAGAAAGACGTGCTCTCAGCGCCAAGCTAAAAATTCATCCACAAATACCTACAATATAGTAGTGAGTTCGGAATTATATCGATTGAAACTGACTTTTAATTTTGAACTTTAAAAGTCTGTCATGTAGTCGTGACCGTGGCGTGCTGGGCACTTTTTGGCTTGTCATCTATACGTGACTGTGGCGGTAAAAAGGTTAAAATCTGTAAACAATCCATGATTACCTTCAGCATAAACTGTCGGCTCTCCATCAGCCAACTATCGGCCGACAGACTAGTCTAGTCTGCAGTATGGGTAGGAAGACGCGGGCTAGCCGACATGGTCAAACATTTCATTGAATTTGATACTTCATGTATTATTATTTTATTTTGTATAGAAACGGTTCTTCAAACCATACAGACAGAATTATGTCGCTGGGCAGTTTGTTCCACCATTTCTTCTTCCCAGCGATAACACATAGGAAGTGGTGAAGGGCGGGCGTTTTGGGAGCTGTTTTTTGTGAAATTGGCCTTTACAAAAGTGCTAATTTTCAACCTACTTTGAAAAATGACTTTTATCTTTCATCTAGTGCAGGCTCTTAAGCTGATGCTGTTTCAACATATTGTATCCATTGTTACAGATGAGGTATACCAGTTCAGAGTGCGGCGGTCTCGGTTGACACGATGGAGGTGTCGTGGCTGGTGCTCGCCGCCATCTTCTTAGCGGCGCACGCGCAGAATAATAGAAGTAAGTCGATATTTAGAACATAATCAGAAATAAATCATCATCATCATCTCCCGAGCCTTTTCCCAACTATGTTGGGGTCGGCTTCCAGTCTAACCGGTTTCGCCTGAGTACCAGTGTTTTACAAGGAGCGACTGCCTATCTGACCTCCTCAACCCAGTTATCCGGGCAACCCAGTACCCCTTGGTTAGACTGGCGTCAGACTTACTAGCTTCTGACTAACCCGTAACGACTGCCAAGGATGTTCAATGACAGCCGAGACCTACAGTTTAACGTGCCATCCGAAACACAGTCATTGGTGTCCAAGATATACTTAGAAAGTACATACAAACTTAGAAAAGTTGCATTGGTACCTGCCCGACCTGGAATCGAACCCACGCCCTCACACTTGAGAGGTTGGCTCTTTAACCATTAGGCCACCACGACTTCATGGGGCGAAAAAGTAAGACCCCTTTATAATACATGGTCTTAAAAAGTACCGGCTGTAGTACTGCATTTAGACCATTATCTTTGTTCAAAAAGATGATTTAAAGCTAGCACTAAAGGTGGTACTTTTTTGACACCACGTTTTATAATAAGGGGAGAAGTGTTTAACCAACTGGATACGCCATAGCCTTACCCTCTTCTAAAGGTAAAAAGCGCCGGTCGTACTCGTAGACGCCAGTACATGAAGCTACTACAATCGATCAGATTTCCTTAATAGGTTTTCAACTTTATCGCTGACGCATATGGTTCCAAGTTGATTGGGAAAATTTGACAGTCAATAGTAAACATAAATTATCAAAATGTGTTTCATGCCGGGGCTGCGGGTTGTTCGCAAGAATTACCTTAGCCCTGGCATAAAAAGACCTCCAGAAAGAACATAGTGGGTTTTAGTCAGTAAAAGTCTGACACTCCCTCCAGCTGCACCCCCGGCGGGAGGGGTCATTTGATGATTTCCCACAATAAATGGGCATTTCCACTTTACCACATAAATCTAGACCCCATAAACCCCGGAAAAGAGTAATTAAAAATATTCGACCCCCTGTTGACCCCCTAAAACAAACGGCTGTTGACAATCAAAACATGGTAACTCAATTATCAGAGCTTTGGCAAACATTTCTGTAGCGGATGTGACGTCCCGCCCGCCATATTTATTATATCCTACCGGAAAAGGGGTCTGTTTTATTTTAATGGTTTTTTGACTTACAAAACCTTACTTACAGGGACCGTAAGGAACCTCTATGTGGAAAAGTCTGTTAATTTACGCGCGGGAACGCGAGGCGATAGTTGTAGTGATTTACTAAGCTGAGCTCGTACTGTGGGTACTAGACAACTGATAAACGTACTTATATACTTTTCTTTTGTAAATACATACATATTATACATAGGAACACACAGACTTAGTCAAACACACATGTTCGTGCACACAAATGTTTGTTTTATGTGCAGCAGGCAGATACACATTGCATGTGCTATCTGGTCTTACATTCCACCAAGGTCAAACAAAACCAGTGCACCATATTTTTACAGGTCATCTAGCACATGCTAAGGATCATGTTTACCACAAAAAAAGTTGAATGACATAGGGGGTCAACGATCGAGCGCGTTCACGTTATGAAACAATTACAATTTAGCGAATGTGATGATAAATTTAACAAAATATGTCATTGTTTTCATGATTGTTCGTAGCAAACATGATCCTTAGCATGTACTAGATGACCTGTAAAAATATGGTGCACTATTTTTGTTAGACCTTATACATTCGAAGTTCTCTCGTCTCTTCAAACAATATATTGAGACAAGTCCCATACATCATATTTGTCTGCCAAAACCATATATATCATATCTTTTACAACTTCTGGAATCTTGCTTTAAATCCGAACAAAGTTTGGCACTTTATTATTTTTTATTCAACAAATTCGAATGGGTATTCAAAATGGCGGATGAAATATTGACGATGAACTTCTATTGGTTTGAAAAAAAAAATGGTTTTGTGTGAATTTATCTGTGTTTTAAAAGATGTATGAATGACGCGGTTTTGTTCACGTTTCAAGGGGACTCCTTCGCGCAATCGGATGAGAAATTTTCTTGTAAATTCTAATATAAAAATTATTTTTTTGTTCTAACACATAGACACAAGTGCATTTTCTAGGTATTCCCTCACTCTCATAGTCCGATGGGACGGCAATCCGACACGACCGGAGAGAGATCAGGTGCAGCACCATGTTGTATGGCAATGCTTAGCCGTTGGCCGAAATAAAAGCCAGCCTTTGGGTCACGGGGAGTGTCAGCAAATCAAATATTAAAAGATTGACAGACTGTTGAGCTCAGGGTTCCGAGTTCGATTCCCGGCACGGTCGACATTTGTGTGATGAGCATGCTTGTTGGCTGTGGTCTGGGTGTTATAATATGTATTTATAAATATACTAGCGACCCGCCCCGGCTTCGCACGGGTGCAATGCTGATACTAAAATTATACATATAAACCTTCCTCTTGAATCACTCTATCTATTAAAAAAACCGCATCAAAATCCGTCGCGTAGTTTCAAAGATTTAAGCATACAAAGGGACATAGGGACAGAGAAAGCGACTTTGTTTTATACTATGTAGTGATATGTGTAAAGTATATGTAGTTTATCAGTAGTGTTGGCACCCATAACACAAGCTAATCAATAGCTTACCTTGGGGCTAACCGATCGTGTGTGAAAAGGTGTCCCGATACTATTATTGTCTTATGTTTGACAGATGATGGGCCACGGTTCCTGTCAAGAGGTCACTCCTTCCGGACTGTGGTGGGAGACACGCTGTTGCTACCCTGTCAGGTCCAGAATCTAGGTAAGTGGAACTTCAAGTGTTACTTATGAAAAAGCTTTTTACAAAAAGAAAGGAAACAAACGTCGAAAAAACACTGAAAAGAGAAAAAAAGCTTTTGAATACAGACGCCTACATAACAAGCTACTAGTCTGTCAAATAGATTTTCAACTTTATCGCTGAAGCATATGGTTCAAAGATGATTGGGAATATTTTACAGTCAACTCAGAACTCTGGTGTATACTCAACTGGAGGGCTCTGTTTTTTGAAAACCCCCTTGTCCCTCTCCTTGTCAAAGTTATAGCTACGTCCGTGGATTATGGTAGTAACTGATAAATATGTGAATGTCGGTATCCTGTCAGCTAGGAGCAGAATAAAACAACTGACGTCTCAATATCACAGCGTATATTCGCAGACTGGTGTGGCGGTGATAACAATCGTATTCCTTTAACAAATTACTTACTGCTACCCACTTAGTCTTAATATTACATACATCATAGTAACCAAGTATAATATAAGCTTTAACAAGGGGGGGTCTCCAAAAAACAGAGCCCTAACTCCAGTAGAGTATATCATTAACAAACAAAACAACGCGACTACGAGTATAACACGCAAGTACAGACGGACACGCTCCACACCAACTAGCGTTGTCTACAAGAGGCGCGGCATATGTATTTTTTCAGCTGGTCAAATAAGATAGATATATGAATGAGAGCGGTCCAGACCCCCAAGTTCCTTCCCCCCCTTATATACGTCCGTGTCAAGAACTAATATCACCATTTCTCTCTTCCCAGGCTCGCTGGTGTTACTATGGCGAAGAGGGCCCGCGGTCCTCACAGCCGCCAGTCTGATGGTGACGAGAGATGAGAGGTTCCGTCTGGTCGATGGGTACAACCTCCAAATAACTGATGTAGGTCCTCAGGTAAGGATATCGATACTACATACATACATCTCCCGAGCCTTTTCCCAACTATGTTGGGGTCGGCTTCCAGTCTAACCGTATTCAGCTGAGTACCAGTGTTTTACAAGGAGCGACTACCTATCTGACCTCCTCAACCCAGTTACCCGGGCAACCCAATAACTCTTGGTTAGACTGGCGTCAGACTTCCTGGCTTCTGACTACCCGTAACGACTGCCAAGGATGTTCAGTGACAGCCTTGATACAGTACAGCATTGATACTGTAGATGTGATACTTAGAATATAAGGTGTAACAAAACTAGTGCACCATATTTTTACAGGTCATCTAGTACATGCTAAGGATCATGTTTACCACAAAAAAAATTGAATGACCTAGGGGTCAACGATCGAGCGCGTTCATAGACCGGCGTTATGCGTAAGAACACAATTACAATTTGGCGAATGTGATGATAAATATGTTATAAAATATTATGTCATTGTTTTCATGACTCTTTTGTGGTAAAAGTGATCGTCGGTTTTGGGGGGGATGTTTTTATGCCATTCGGCTAAGGAACCCTAATATTTTTTTAAAACTTATCTACCCAGTATGAGTGCGTGGGTTCAATTCCTGATCAGGCCAGTACCAATGCAACTTTTCTAAGTTTGTACGTACTTTCTAAGTACATCTTGGACACCAATGACTGTGTTTCGGATGTCACGTTAAACTGTAGGTCCCGGCTGTAATTGAACATCCTTGGCAGTCGTTACGGGTAGTCAGAAGCCAGTAAGTCTAACAACCAGTCTTATTAAGACGTATCGGGTTTCCCAGGTAACTGGGTTGAGGAGGTCAGATAGACAGTCGCCCCTTATAAAACACTGGTACTCAGCTGCGTTCTGTTAGACTGGAAGCCGACCCCAACATAGTTGGGAAAAGACTCGGGAGATGATGATCTAACCAGTGTCTAAAGCATTATCAACAAACACACTCAAAAAAAGTACACACTTTTTTGCGCAGTTGGCTAATAATACTCCTTTCAAACTCATTTGTCAACTAAAACTAGATACCTCTTTCTCAAGTCGGGCAAAACAAAGCTACCGTCAAATCTCCGTCCCACCTTACTATTGTCACTAAGAATTTTAATTAGCATTCAATCAAGGAGAGAATTTAGTTATCTCTTAATTAAATCTAAGCTCATTGGTTTCAACTGCTGAACATTTCGATCAAAAAAGCTTTATCTCTATCCTTTGTATACCTGGGGAGCTCGTGGCTAAGTAACAGCCACACGGGTCGATCGATCATAAGGTTAAGCAACGCTTGGCGCGGTCGGCCCATGGAAGGGTGGCCATTTTGTAATGACAAGTTCCTCCGTGTTTCGGAAGGCCAAGTTCGTTTTCCCAAGCTATGTTGGGGTCGGCTTCCAGTTTTAACGGGGTGCAGCTGAGTACCAGTGTGCTATATGGAGCGACTACTTATCTGACTTCCTCAGCCCAGTTACCTGGGAAACCCGATACGTCTTAATAAGATTGGTTGTTTGACTTACTGGCTTCTAACTGCCCGTAACGACTGCCAAGGATGTTCAATGACAGCCGGGACCTACAGTTTAACGTGCCATCCGAAACACAGTAATTGGTGTCCAAGATATACTTAGAAAGTACATATGTACAAACGTAGAAAAGCTGCATTGGTACTAAGAAGCAAAATTACTTAGCAAAAAAAGCAATTCTTGCAATAATTAATTTGTAATTTACCAAATCTCTAAAAATAGTTTTCCAACCAGAACTTAAAATTCAAAGCTTTAGTTGTTACCGCTAAATAGGGCTTCGTAATACCAAAATTCGGTTCACATTATTTTTTCACCGTCAAAATATGCTAAATAGCGGCCCTAAACGGTAATTGGGCGCAGGAAATATGATAATGGCCGCATAAAAACCTTTGTGGTATACATCCTCGTTATTTTTTATGTGTTGCAACACTGAGGTACGATTTCCCGCGCAATTCTAGCCGGCCATGATGGTTTTTATTTTTTATTTTGTGCGTCGAAAAAGGTTTGACATGGTAAACGGTTTGTTCTGAAATTCTAATTTTGATTTATTTTTGTGCGTGCATATTTTTGTATGGAGGTCCTTTTTTGACCCCTAATGACCCACAAATGACTTCAAAATCAGTAGAAGTTTTTTTTCAATGGAAATAAAGATTATTTGGGCTCAGTTTTTCTAGAAATATTTATGAATTGATTGCACAATATCTTTGAAAAGTAACTTTGTCTGTCCGGCTTCCAAAAATACTGAACTAATTTAAATGAAATTTTGTTCAAATGCCTAGCACATCAAGCTGCTACAATCTGTCTATCCTTAGTAGATTTTCCACTTTATCGCTGAAGCGTATGGATTACAAAGTTGATTGGGAACATTTGACAGTTTCAGAACATACATATATAGGCTAGAACCTAGAACCTGCATAACGACAAAGGCTTAGGGAAAAGACTAGGCAGATCATCATCTCCTGAGCCTTTTCCCAACTATGTTGGGGTCGGCTTCCAGTCTTACCGGATTCAGCTGAGTACCAGTGTTTTACAAGGAGCGACTACCTATCTGATCTCCTCAACCCAGTCACCCGGGCATCCCAATACCCCTTGGTTAGACTGGCGTCAGACATACTGGCTTCTGACTACCCGTAACGACCGCCAAGGATGTTCAATGACAGCCAGGACCTACAGTTTAACGTGCCATCCGAAACACAGTCATTGGTGTCCAAGATATACTTAGAAAGTACATACAAACTTAGAAAAATTGCATTGGTACTTGGAATCGAAACCACGCACTCATACTTGAGAGGTTGGCTCTTTACACACTAGGTCACCACGACTCTTGGTGAAAAGGAAAAGGCTAGGCAGATGATAAAATCCGTTTGGTCTTCCAGGATGCAGGAGACTACGTATGCCAGATATCAGACCGAGTTGCAAGAGATCAAGTGCACACGGTTGAAGTGCTGGTGCCGCCGAGTGTGCGCGCGTCGCCCGAGTCGCGTCACGCGGCCGCGCGGCGAGGTGGCGCTGCTGTGCTCGAGTGCCGAGCGGCTGGCAACCCCGTGCCTACTGTCACGTGGCATAAGCTTGTGAGTTTATATTGTTTATGGTGATAGAATAGGCCTGACGACGAATTGACAGTTGTTAGTCCATCTTTTAACAACTTGAACTCGACTTAATCTCGATTAAAACTCGA
Organism: Heliothis peltigera; assembly: GCA_958496145.1. Classification (NCBI taxonomy): domain Eukaryota; kingdom Metazoa; phylum Arthropoda; class Insecta; order Lepidoptera; family Noctuidae; genus Heliothis; species Heliothis peltigera. The sequence goes on from OY292351.1 coordinate 4,821,214, forward strand.
TTCAAACTCGACTCAATACTCGACTCAATACTCGACTCAATACTCGACTCAATACTCGACTCAACACTCGACTCAATACTCGACTCAACACTCGACTCAATACTCGACTCAACACTCGACTCAATACTCGACTCAATACTCGACCCAACACTCGACTCAATACTCGACTCAACACTCGACTCAATACTCAAAGTTATTCGAACTTGGCTGCAAAGCAGCAGTTTTTTAACCAAATAAAACTAGCAATTTCTCTCGGTTTCTCCATACTTATTCATAATGTTATTTTGTCCCTATAACACTCGGCTCTAGCTAGCCAGTTACTTAACTAGAACTTGGCTTGACACGCTGCCGTGTGTCTAGATACAAAATAAACTTTAATACCATAGTTAGAGGCCATCTTTTATTTAAGTAGGTTATACCGGTTTTTCAGAATGATACAAACACGAGGCTCGGGGAGGGCCCACAGTTGCAACTGTCGCGGCTAGAGAGGGGACACAGCGGTCGATACGCTTGTACTGTCGATAACGGAGTTGGCGCACCTCTAGTGGCCGAGTTCCAGTTGCAAGTACTATGTAAGTAGTTTTACCTTTTGACCGCCACGTCAAATAAAGACGTGCCCTCAGCGCCAAGCTAAGAATTCATCCATAAATACCTACAATATAGTAGTGAATTCGGAATTATGTCGATTGAAACTGACTATTAATTTTGAACTTTAAAAGTCTGTCATGTAGTCGTGACCGTGGCGCCGGGCACTTTATGGCTTGTCATCTATACGTGACTGTGGCGGTTTATTTATTTATTTCTAGGCAATAGGGGAAGCTCGTGGCTAAGTAACAGCCGCACGCGTCGATCGATCATAAGGTTAAGCAACGCTTGGCGCGAGGATCTTGTCATGACGAGTTCCTCCGTGTTTCGGAAGGCACGTTAAATTGTTGTGTCCCGGCTGTCGTTTGTACATCTTTGACAGTCGTTACGTTGGATTTCGGAGGTCAGATAGGCCGTCGCTCCATGTGGCACACTGGTACTCATCTGCATCCAGTTAGACTGGAAGCCGACACCAACATAGCTTGGGAAAAGGTTAGACATATAACCTGCGCTATTACCCCGTTGGCGCAATGGTAACTATGCTAACCGGGGGTCCTGGGTTCGATTCCCGGGCAGTTGGTCCCGGTAGACATTTGTGTGATGAGCATACTCGTTGGCATTATAAATATACATTGTGTAAAGTGTATGTAGTTCATCAGTTGTGTTGGCACCCATAACACAAGCTAATCAATAGCTTACCTTGGGGCTAACCGACCGTCTGGGAAAAGGTGTCCCGATAAACTAAATAAAGAAAAAGAAACTCCCGCCTTATCTAGATGACATTCCTTACAGATCCACCGGAGATAACGGTAGAGCGGTCGTGGGTTCACACCGGGGAGGGGTTCAGAGCTGAACTGCTATGCACTGTACTGGCCGACCCACCAGCTGAGGTAACATGTTATTCCACCTTCCATCCCGTATTCTTTTAACTCATCATCATCATTATCCTCCTGCCCTTATCCCAAGTTTTATTTGGGGTCTTCCACGCTCTTCTATCTGCCGTCATCTCACAAGTTACATTCTTTCTAGCCAAATCAGCTTTCACACAATCCATCCATCGTTTCTTTGGTCGTCCCCTTCCTCTATATCCATCCACAGTCATGTTCAAAACCTTCTTCGCAACATGATCCTCATTCCTCCGCATTACATGTCCATACCATGCTAGCCGATTCCGTGCTAGTTTTTCGTTTACCGGTATTCTTTTAACTGCCACGTCAAAAAAAGAAAGACGTGCCCTCAACACCAAGCTAAGAATTCATCCACAAATACCTACAATATAGTAGTGAGTTCGGAATTATATCGATTGAAACTGACTATTAATTTTGAACTTTAAAAGTCTGTCATGTAGTCGCACTCCCTCTTTGTGCAGTTGGAGGGAGTGTCAGACTCTTACTGAGTAAAACCCACTATGTTCCTTCTGGAGGTGTTTGTGTGCCAGGGCTAAGATAACTCTTGCGAACAACCCGCAGCCCAGGCAAACAGTCTCCCACCAAGCTATATCTCATACATTTAACACCATTTTCAGGTGACTTGGTACCAGAATTCGTTCCCACTAAGCGCGTCTGAGCGCGTCACGATGTCCGCCCGGGGGAACAACCACACGCTCCTCATTGCGAATGTTCAGCCTGAAGATTTTGGCAACTACAGGTAACATAACCTTGATACAATACAAGGTCTAATAATACTAGTGCACCATATTTTTACAGGTCATCTAGTACATGCTAAGGATCATGTTTACCACAAAAAAGTTATACACGGTATAAGGGACAGTCTTCTGCAGACTGATAGGGTGTATTCAGCTTCTTATTTTGAATCATATTCCACTGTCCAATTTTGCTTTCGTTCAATGTAAAATTACATTCTTTGTACGCAGTACTTAATTTTTTAAATAATACTGTAATACCGTTAAAATAAAAATAGAAACGGTAATGGATTTTGAAATAATAGTGACGATCGACGCGTGAAATCAGCTGTTCAATTTTTGTGAGGTTTTAAAACAAATCAGTTTCATTGTATTTCCATAACGTTACTGAAACAATTTCATGAACCAGTCTTCTTAGTACGGTATACTGAACTCACCCCATCAGTCTGCGGAGGGCTGGCCCTTACACTCTGTATATCAATATATGTATATCAATCGACTGCCTCGTTGGTCCAGTGGTCGCAGGCGCGACTGCTGTTCATGGGGTCTCGGGTTCGAATCCCGGGTCGGGCCGAAATCGATTTGTGGGTTTTGAGAAACTTTCATAAAGCAGCCCGGAGTGTGGAAGTTGGTGATTGATTCACCCGTGCATCGGAGAGCACGTAAATGTCGGGCCTGCGCCTGATCTCTCTCCGGTCGTGTCGGATTGCCGTCCCATCGGACTATGAGAGTGCACTTGTATCTGCGCGAATGCTTGTGTACTATAATATGTCCTGCGCAGCTGGCTGATCTCCATAAAAAAAGAGAACGGCCGCCGTAGCCGACAATCGGCCATGAATACACGTGCTGAGTATTAGAGCCTCCCCCCCGCAGCTGCGTGGCGGACAACAGCCTGGGCCGCGCGCGGCAGCACGTGGAGGTGTCGGGGCGGCCGGGCCCGGCGCGCTTCACGTCGGCGCCGCTGGCGCGCGCGCACACGCGCTACGTGCTCGCCTTCGCCGTCGACAGCTACCCGCCGCTCGACGAGCTGCGGCTGCTCTACCGCCAGCTGGCTGTGAGTTTCTGTTTTTTTAACTTATTATTTGTATGGAAATATATGAGAACCGAGCAAAAAGACAAATGTATTTTATTCCTAACTGACTACGTTGAGAAGAAACGCCAAAACAAACTCAAGGGTAAAGTAAAACTTGAGGTCCAGTCAGGTCAAAGTCGAGGTCAAGTTCCATGACAAACGTCTGTAACAATAACTACAATCATGGACGTATATAAGGCGGTGTTTTGGAAATCCAGAGCGCCCCACATTCATATCTATCTTACTTGTCTAATAGGTAACCTATACAAGAACCCCCTTGCCAAAGCTATAGCTACATCCGTGGCTACAATGTGCATAACCCTTCTTTTGCGCTGGGATCAAATGCTATTACGCATCCCATTCCCTTCGGGATACGGTAGAGGGGTATGTGGGACTCCCCGGTACAGTCGTTCCCGGTATACCCTCGTCTGAGTGGTCCTGAGAGTCTATAGCATCCAGTCCACAGCCGGCGACTGACGGCCCCTCGCGTCCCCAATATGCTAATACCCCTAACACAGCAAGTTTCTCCTTCCAGATTAACGAGTCCTTCCAGCAGCCAGGTCGGTGGCACGACGTGGTCATCCCGGCGCCGGAGCCGGGCGGCTCGCTGACACACCGCGTCACGCACGAGCTGCGGGGCCTCGAGCCTGCCGCTGTCTACGAAGCCATCGTGCAAGCGAAGAATAGATACGGGTGGAATGAGGTCAGGAAAAACATATTTTAGGTTTTCTGACAAAAAACTTGACTCATGCGGCGTCACCGCGCTCTGAGGTATTCCCGTGGCCCTGGCATACAGACACCTCCAGAAGGAACATAGTGGGTTTTAGTCAGTAAGAATCTGACATTCTCTCCGGCTGCGCCCTCAGCGGGAGGGGCATTTGATGATTGTCCACGGGAAAAAGGCGTTCCATTTAAACTTGCTCTACACGATCCAAACCCGCCGCCGACAGAGCTCACCTTGGTCCAGTTGGTGTGACAATCTACCGTGTAGACGTTGGTCGGCCGACTAGGTGTGGGCGGAGTCAAACGACTTTGGACGACCTTGGTCGGGAGCGCCACAGGCTACGTCCGTGGTCGGCCCCAACCGTGTGGGACGATGTCGGCCGACGGGAGACGCGACCAAGTTGACCTTGGTCGGCGGTTGATTTGGATAGACATTAAGACTTGAAGTGCCTCGTTGGTCTAGTGGTCGCAAGGCGCAACTGCTGTGCACGGGGTCTCGGGTTCGAATCCCGGGACGGGCCGAAATCGCTTTGTGGGTTTTGAGAAACTTTCACAAAGCAGCCTGGAGTCTGGAAGTTGGTGATTGATTCACCCGTGCATCGGAGAGCACGTAAATGTCGGTCCTGCGCCTGATCTCTCTCCGGTCGTGTCGGATTGCCGTCCCATCGGATTATGAGAGTGAGGGAATAGAGAATGCACCTGTGTCTGCGCGAATGTGCGTGCACTATAATATGTCCTGCGCAGCTGGCTGATCTCCATAAATGAGAACGGCCGCCGTAGCCGACAATCGGCCTGGATGCCATCAAGACTTGAAGTGTATACTATTATATGTATGTCTATTACATGTCCTGTGCAGCTGGCTGATCTCCTTAGAGAGAACAACCGCCATTATCATTTCTACATTACCCGTTAATATCGAAATTTTGCTTTCAGGTCAGCGATATATTTCAATTCCACACTCTTGGCGGAACCCACACGGCGCATGCAGACGAACTAACACCTATGTTCTCTTCGACGGCACGGAAACAACTGACAAAATCCCTCATATTCGCCTTATATACGTTACTACCACTTTTCGTTTGAACCGACCAATCACCGCGCCCCGTTTGACGTTTAAAAACAAATTTTTGACGTTTATTTTTGTTTTTATTAATCGTAAAACGATAAGACACCAAACTCTTTAGTGTTGTAAGCTTTTTTAAGAGTGACAGTGACAGTTTTTTTGGCGCCTTTTTTAATTGAACTGCATATTTTTGCGCGCGATTTTAATGAAAGTTAAAAATCAATATTTTATGAAATCAATAACAAAAATAAATAAATTGATCTACTTGAAGTTAAAATTGCGCGCAAATCAGAAACATGGCGTTCAACGATGCTTTGTATCAGTGTTACCATACCTTGAATAAAACTACCATTTTGTAAAAATCGCATAAAGTTTAGGGTTCCTTGGAGTTTATATTTAAAATAATGACTGTTTGCGCACACTATTTTTAAACTTACATTATTTTTTGTTTAATTATAAGCAGAACTTTAGTAAAATACGCTTATGCATATCGTTGGTCGTTGAATCAAATTAATTATTTTTCTTAATTTGGTTGAATGACAAACATTACCTGCCCAAATCATTAGGATATTATATTATAATAGAATATTAGCCGGTTGCATCAAACTCATCACTCTCACGTTTCTCATTTATAAGTAAATTGCAAAAAAATAGTACTTAAACATATTTTTAACCCTACGCCGCTAAAAGATATGTGTGTCTGTCGCAACGTAGCTCTTAGACAGCTAAACCAATTTTGGAGCGATATTTTTTAGTTCAAAGCTAGTTTTTCAGCGGCAGTTCTTAGAGACGTTTCATCAAAATCAGCTAAGCCGTTTTAAAGTTGTGAAATTAGCTATTTTGACAAACAGCAGGTATACATAACTGTGTAACTGTGTAACATGTGTAGTTATTGACTTCATTCCGATTCGTAGATTATAAAAATAATAATAAAGAAAAAAAATACCTACACTGTACCCTGACATGAAAGTATAGCGCATTGTATTATTTTTGTTTTTTCGAGTATTAGTTTTTGAGCCTAATTAAAATTTAAAAAAAAATGAATAGCGCAGATTTTTTTATAAATATATTATTTAATTTATAACAGTAAAATTTCGGTGCAACTGGCTAAAAAAATGTATATTGCTATTGTGTGCAATAGAGAATAATAATTTGCTTTACATAATCAAGAAATGCATTTACTTATACTTTAGAGGAACCTTATAAGATCTAGTCTTAATATGGTTAAAAGTATAATTTCGCATATATAGACGCTTTTTAATATACAAGGTGTAAGGGACAGCCCTCCGCAGACTGACGGGGTGTGTTCAGTATACCATACTAAGAAGACTGGTTCATGAAATTGTTTCAGTAACGTTATGGAAATACAATAAAACTGAACTGTTTTAAAACCTCACAAAAATTTAACAGCTGATTTCACGCGTCGATCGTTACGGTTATTTCAACATCTATTCGTTATTATTTTTTATTTTAATAGTATTATTTAAGAAAATAAAGAATAAACGGCAAAAATTCCAGTGGAATATGATTCAAAATAAGGAGATGAATACACCCTATCAGTCTGCGGAGGACTGTCCCTTACACAATGTATATGTAATATTTTACTATACATAATAAATATTTTTTACTAAATTACATCCATGTAAAGTGAATTTACTAATATATTGTAGCTATAATAATATTCTAAGGTTTTTCCAAATGGAATTTGAATGGAACACGCTTCTGTCACAAAATGGCTGACTTAGTGACGTCATTAGGATTGTAAATGAAATGAGTTTGATGTCTGTCTGTTGGCTATATGATTGACACTACACACTGAACTTTAGATATTTTAAGAGCAATAGCAATCTTCATGCGTATATAGGGTGACTGGTAATTAGTGACCGATATTTAAACACGTGATTTTACTCATGATTACAAACAACTTTCCCGAAGAAACTTCAAATTTCGTGCGCGCCGTCGCCCGGTCAGCTGTTCGCAGCGGCGAGGCCTCGCGCCTGCGTAGTCAGTAATTTTGCTATAAAAAAAAAGAAAAAAGATTCTTTGGGAAAGTTGTTTGTAATCATGAGTAAAATCACGTGTTTAAATATCGGTCACTAATTATCTGTCACCCTATATGTATATCTGGGTAACATACAGACACCAGCCCATCAAGCAAGCTATAACAATCTGTAAAATTTCCTCAATAGATTTTTAACTTTATCGCTCAAGCATATGGTTCAAAGTTGATTGAGAAATTTTTACAGTGACAGGTAGCTTGATGCGCAGGCGTCTGTACATGTGACATCTTAGTAATAACTTATTTTGTTAGTGTCACAGATAAAAAACTACAACTGTAATACAATAATTATGTTCAAAAAAGCTACTACAAGCTATGAAATTTCCTTAATAAATTTTCAACATGTTTTCAACATAAATTAAACTGTCATTATTTTAAGATATAAACTAAAAAAACCTACTAAAATAGTAATAAATGATAATTATTTTATTATTTACGTGTAATATTTCAGTGTGTAGTGTTGTTCGATACCTTCTCGGTCCCCATATAAGCGAATAGACTCCTAGTTATTATTTTAATTAAGCAATAAAACGTGTTAGTGATAAAATCTATCTCTAGGGGTAAAATAACGAGTATTTTTTGTTTTATTTTCAAATATTTTATGAGGTTTTCTGTCAAATTGATGGTGGCAATGACAGTACAAACACTCTATCAACTACAACAATCTATCAAGTTTCCTTAGTGGATTTTCAACCCTATTGCTGAAGCATAATGTTCAAAGTTTATTGGGAAAATTTGTCAGTTTTGGCCTAGCCTGATGTGCTGGCGTCTGTATATACAACATTTATAATTATGGGGAAAAAGACTAATTATAAGGTCACCTTTGTCAGCGGTCGGTTTTACATACTAGAACATCGTGTATAACATAGTAACTGACTCGTTGGTCTAGTAGACGCGTAGCGCGACTGTTGTGCACGGGGACTCGGGTTCGATCCGAAATCGGGCCAAAATCGCTTTGTGGGCTTTGAGAAACTTTCATAAAGCAGCCTGGAGTCTGGAAGTTGGTGATTTATTCACCCGTGCATCGGAGAGCATGTAAATGTCGGTCCTGCTTGTGATCTCTCTCCGGTCGTGTCGGATTGCTGTCCCATCGGACTATGAGATTGAGGGAATAGAGAGTGCACCTGTGTCCGCGCAAATGCTTGTGCACTATAATATGTCCTGCGCAGCTGGCTGATCTCCGTAGCGAGAACGGCCGCGGTCTGGGCATCTTCATCATTGAAGTCATTGCCACCATCAAAATGAACATTGGAAGGATAAGGTCCTCAGCGATTTAAAATAAATTTAGGTGCAATATTAATTTAAGTGTGAATTCGGAAGCAATATTTGAACACATCACTAGTTTTTTGTAAGAAAACAAATCTTATTGGAGACATTTGTAATTTGTTAATTTTTATTTGCCTTTAGTTGTGTTGTACGTAACAGAAATTACTTAAATAGATAATAATTTATAACAGTGTTTTTTTTGTTTAAAAATAATAATAATTGCTTAATCGACTTCATTTAAACAGAGTTTTGTATTTTAATTGTACAGAAGCCAGCACATCAAGCTACTACAATCTGTCAAATTTCCTTAATAGATTTTCAACTTTATCGCTGAATATGGTTCAAAGTTGATTGGGATAATTTTATAGTTCCGAGGTAGCTTGATGTGCTGGCGTCTGTACATTTTTCTTACATTTTTTTAAACATTATTGTGTAGTGTTCAGAAGAATTATATAGACGTCTATATTTCAGACTGTATCAATAGTTTTGTCAATTTTCTTCTCTTGTGTACATTTGGAAGCAAATTAATTAAAATCATTTTCAAAACAAATATGTAAACAGATCACTGCCGAAGAATTTTTTTAAACTTTTTTACAATTAAATTTTTTAAGATTTTTTTTTTCACTTTTCTACAAAATCATCGTCATCATCATCGTCATAAATAAATAAATATTAATTAATTAATTAATGTAATTATTAAATAAAAAATCGGCCATAATTCTTTGAACAAGAAAAATTAGATTAAAAATTTTTTTTAGAAAAAAAAAACGTAACACTTGGTATAATATTATATAATATAAAAATATATATTATATAGTTCGAGTGAAAAAATTGTAAATTTGATGGGCTGTAGAAAAGCGCCTTTTTATTTAAAAAGAAAAAAAAAGAAAAACTGAACCCTGTATGTAGTAAATAAACGTGTAAGTTTATTATAAATATTGTGGTTTTATTTTTAGTTATTTTGCCCTAAACCTAAACTTATTAGATATCGCACCCAGCTAGCTAAAACACATAGGAAGTAGTGAAGGGTAATTTTTGACCTTCAAAAAGTACTGATTTTCAGCCAAGTTTCAATAGATGATTTTGAGTTTGAGTTTTTTGAGACAAAAAGTAGATTATCTCCTTGTCAAGGTTCTCTCTTTATACCAAATTCTATGACACTCGTCTCAGATCTCTCTATGGTAAGTCCCTCATATCTGAGGATCGTGGTCATGCATTACGCCACGAGAGTGCAGCTGCTGGAGTCGCGCCATAACGCCAACTTCAAGGGGTTCGTGGTGCGAGTGCCTACATGTTACCTGCACCTCGTGCTGGACGAGAGCTTCTGGCCACAGGACGTGGTGTTCCGTCGCTTCCGCGGACAAGTGACGTAGTGCACAGTAAAGTGTTACTAACTAAGCAGACTTAAGTTTTTATATACTATTTTTTTTTGTATAATATGTATGTTAGTCTTTAAGGTGTATATCTATGGGCCAATGCAGCCTGAAAATAAAGGTATTTGATTTGATTAGGGTTTCATCTGGAGCGCATGATCTGCCTTCACCGATTCCTATGCATTGCGTCTCTTACGACCATGTATAACTTGGAGGACGAAGAATCTTTTGCCTCCGGTGTTCCTAACTATCAAATCAAATCTAAACTAATCAAATTTTTGACATAATATACAAAAGGGAAGAAAAACTTTAAATTTAAGTATACAGCCTAATACAGGTATACTACCTAATGCGATACCGCGGTCTTAAAATTAAATCTTCTATGGTTGGCCTCCATTGGAGGAACAATAAAATTGATATCCGCGAAGTTATTATGTTTAATTTACCATGCTGATCAATGCAATAGCTTATTGGTGTCAATCACAGTACAAATTACGTCTACGATATTTCTACTAAACTTTATTCCATTTTGATAGAAATTCAAACAAACACTATTGGCAACAAAAATATGCAACTTGACAGTGACAATTGACGTTAATTAATCTGACATTTCATTGTTTTTGTTTCCTCTCGTAAAAACACGAATTATTTCAACTTTTTACTTAAAATATGAATTAAAATGTCTTTCGTTACGCTCAAAAATGAATTTAGCGAAGACTTACTGGCTTGCAGAGCATGTTTGGCAACGGACAGGAAGTTATATAGCATATATCGGGATGATATTATACTAAATGCTTATAAGAATCTTATTGGCAACCAAGTAAGTAAATAAAACCTCTTTATTGAGCTTTATGGTCACACTTTTAGCACATAAAATACACACTTCGAAGATATGTGTATTATTTTGTATATTTAAAGAAATATGAATTGACGCCAGCACATCAAGCTACTACGGTCTTTCCTTAATAGATTTTCAAGATTTGCAATGGTTCAAAGTTAAATGCGATAATTTGACAGTTTCGGGTAGCTTGATGTGCTGATGTCTGTACAATATACCCATATATTGGTAACGACTTCACGACCCCGATGACGCAAGGGTAACCACATCGGAGTGTCGAGCTGAGCGTCCCGGGTTCGATTCCCGGCACGGTCGACATTTATTTGATGAACATGCTTGTTGGCTGTACTCTGGGTGTTATAATATGTATTTATAAATATATATGTGTAACGTATATGTAGTTTATCAGTTGTGTTGGGACCCATAACACAACCTAATCAATAGCTTACCTTGGGGCTAACCGACCCTGTGTGAAAAGGTGTCCCGGCATACTATTACTAGCTGTCCCCAGCGGTTTCACCTGCATCTTTGGTTACTGCTCCGCTCCCGTGTGTCCTAGCGTGATGGTATATAGCCTATAGCCTTCCTCGATAAATGGGCTATCTAACACTGAAAGAATTTTTCAAATCAAACCAGTAGTTCTTGAGATTAGCGCCTTCAAACAAACAAACAAACTCTTCAGCTTTATAATATTAGTATAGATAATATTTTTAATTCCAGGTTTCCACCTATGATGGTCTACCAGAGTACATCTGTAACTATTGCTGCACACTTCTACTAAAATATAATGAGTTCAGGGATGTTTGTCGGAGAGCTAGTCAGTATTTAGAAGATGCTAGAACAAGTAATACTATTGTAAGTATGGTTTTTTTTACGAGGAAGCGCTGGAGAGACGATTTGGACCGGTTCCTCGAAAACTGGCCACATAAAGCTTGCGATAGAGATAAGTGGAAAGATATGGGGGAGGGCTTTGCCCAGCAGTGGGACAGTACAGGCTGTATCTTCAGACAGTATCTTCATCAGCTTATATTGTTAACTAACTTCTGGAAGCTATTTCACCTGCGCTCCTTGTGAACTACTCTGCACACATGGATAAAATGTAGCCTTTAACATACCTTGATATATTGGCTGCCGCTTTAAAAAAACAAAGACGTGCCCTCATCACCAAGCTAAGAATTCATCCACAAATACCTACAATATAGTAGTGAGTTCGGAATTATATCGATTGAAACTGACTAATAATTTTGAACTTTAAAAGTCTGTCATGTAGTCGTGACCGTGGCGTGCTGGGCACTTTTTGGCTTGTCACATGTCGCAATGGTGACAGTCAAAAGGTTAGTAGCCATTTTGGTTAAAAAGACACTATAGATGATACAAATAAAAGCCAAAATTAATTTTGCCCGATATAGTAATTTGTCAAATTGTCAAACAGACAAACTCTTCAACTTTATACATAAGACGATCCCCCAAAAAACTACCACCCTTCACCACTTCCAACAAGTTTTTTGATGGGAATATAAAAAAATAGATTTAGGCTGTAGACAGATTTCAACTGCAAATTTGCAGTTCGGATGCAGTTTGAATGCAGTTGACACGACTGCAATAGAACTGCAAACCAACCGTGCACGCCCACTGCAATTGAACTGCAATGCAATGCAAATTTGCAGTTGGATTGCAGTTGAAATGCAGTCCGTCTGTCTAGAGCCTAACCCTTATTAAATAAATCCAAAATTTTGTTTTAATTATTTACAGATAACACTTGAATATTTAAGCAAGTTCAAATCGAAAGAAAACTATAAAAAGACAAATGTAATAAACTTTAGTATCAATGACAATTATAGACAGGATGACACAAACTATATATATGACCATTCTAATAATGATTACCCGACCGATAATGAAAGTATACAAATTTTCACTCACGTTAAAATCAAGGAAGAAACAAACACACCTATAAAAGACACAGAAATACAAAATGAAATTCCAAAAATAAATAATGTAACTGTAAAAAAAATTAAGAAAAACAACAAACACTTTGAAACACAAGAAAATATGAGCAATTTTGAGAAATCTTTCAATGTACAAGTTGTAATATTGAGTCGTGAACAACAATTAAAAGATATGCAGATTAGAAGATCTAGTTCTAATTATTTGCTTAGTCCTTATAAGTGCGAGTTGTGCTATAGAGGCTATGTGTCAGAGAATATATTGAAAAAACATAAAAAGGCTCAACATGATAAGGTATGTATACCTTTATCATTTATAAGGTGTAACAATACTAGTGCGCCATATTTTTACAGGTCATCTAGTACATGCTAAGGATCATGTTTCATGTTTTATTAAATTTATCATCACAGTCGCCAAATTGTACACATAACGCCGGTCTCTATGAACGCGCTCGATCGTTGACCCGTAGTTCATTTAACTTTTTTGTGGTTGACATGATCCTTAGCATGTATTAGATGACCTGTAAAAGCCAGCCCGGAGTGTGGAAGTAGGTGATAGCTACCCCCGTGCATCGGGTTGCACGTTGGTGTCGGTCCTGCCCGTGATCTCTCTCCGGTCGTGTCGGATTGCCGACCTGAGGGCTAGGACACTGAGGGAATAGAGAGTGCACCTGTGTCCGCGCTAATGTGCGTGCACTATAATATGTCCTGCGCTGTTGGCTGATCTACTTAGAGAGGACGGCCGCCGTGGCCGGCAATCTGGACGCTTGACGACAAGATGGCGTGGTGGTGAGTGAACCTGTCTGCCACGCTACAGGTCGCGGGTTCGATTCCGGCATAAGTCAAAGATTTTTCTGCATGAACATGTGTGTTTGCAGCCTAAAGAGCCCCCTGTGGATGCCTAGAATTTAAGGCCTCCAGCCAGGGGCAATTTGACTTAGTCTGTGCGTTCCTATGTATAATATGTATGTATTTACAAAAGTATATAAGTACGTTTATCAGTTGTCTAGTGCCCACAGTACGAGCTCTGCTTAGTTTGGGACTAGGTGACGTTGTGTGAATGTGTGAGGGATATTATTATAAAAATGTTATTGTATAATCTGGACGCCATTTTTATTATTGTGATATATTTCAGACTCGTGGCGATAATGTCTGTGAGTTCTGTAAATTCCGTTATAAGGATAGAAGAGGCTTGAACCATCATCTCAAAACACACAGACAGAAATTTATCTGCAAGCAATGTTCCTACGTGTCTAAGACCACGTGAGTAGATCTTCATACTAGCAGGGGCTCGTGGCTAAGTAACAGCCGCACGGGTCGATCGCTCATAAGGTTAAGCAACGCTTGGCGCGAGGATCTTGTCATGACGAGTTCCTCCGTGTTTCGGAAGGCACGTTAATTATATAATTTTTTGGCAGGCCTTTGATACTGCTAATCTGAGGAAGTATGGGGCTGATTTGAAAATTACTTTTATGTAATTTTATTAGCGAATTAAAAATATTGCTTTTTTAAGGGTAGTTTAGGCTGTCATTGAACATCCTTGGCAGTCGTTACGGGTAGTCAGAAGCCAGTAAGTCTGACGCCTATCTAGCCAAGGGGTATTGAGTTGCCCGGGTAACTGGGTTGAGGAGGTCAGGTAGGCAGTCGCTCCTTGTAAAACACTGGTACTCGGCTGAATCCGGTTAGACTGGAAGCCGACCCCCACATATGTAGTTGGGAAAAGGTTCGGGAGATGATGAAGGGTAGTTTAGAAAAATAATGATTTATCTAAAACTTATCGACTGCCTATCTGACCTCCTCAGCCCAGTTACCTGGGTAACCCGATGCCCCTTGATAAGACTGGTTGTCAGACATTCTGACTTCTGACTACCCATAACGTTGTGATTTCCCACAGTAAAAAAACATATTATTGTTTCTGGTTTTTTTTTTGAGTTTTTTTTTAACTGATGCAAGATACGATTTTTTTTATATATATATTTTCAGTTTCAATGCAAAAGAACATTTCAAAGTCCACGGGGGACAGATCCATCGATGTAGTCACTGCGGGAAATCCCATGAGTAAGTATTTTTGTAGACCCCCCAAGCAGAAATAGTTTTTTTTTTTTAGTTTGACTGCTGTGTGTGTATGTCTGTTGTACCGTAGCTCTTTAATGGATGATACGATTGGAATGCGGCTCTTTTAGTTGAAGGCTGGGTTGCCATCGGCGTTTCTTAGATTTGTTTCATTTAAATTGGATCAGCCGTTTTAAAGGTATTAACTGTTTGTTCAATATCGGCAGGGTTTTTTGGAAACGAAATAAGATATATGTTTTGTGTGGATTCGTAGTTTAATTATATTAAAACACTTACAAACGAATTTGAGTTTATGCCTGAAGCCTGAGGACGGCTTGCGTCGGGGTGTCGGGACGCCTACCGTTGGGGCATATGGCGTCGCGACGCCTACCGTCGGGACGCCTACCGTTGGGGCATATGGCGTCGCGACGCCTACCGTCGGGACGCCTACCTTTGGGGCATATGGCGTCGCGACGCCTACCGTCGGGACGCCTACCTTTGGGGCATATGGCGTCGCGACGCCTACCGTCGGGACGCCTACCTTTGGGGCATATGGCGTCGCGACGCCTACCGTCGGGACGCCTACCTTTGGGGCATATGGCGTCGCGACGCCTACCGTCGGGACGCCTACCGTTGGGGCATATGGCGTCGCGACGCCTACCGTCGGGACGCCTACCTTTGGGGCATATGGCGTCGCGACGCCTACCGTCGGGACGCCTACCTTTGGGGCATATGGCGTCGCGACGCCTACCGTCGGGACGCCTACCTTTGGGGCATATGGCGTCGCGACGCCTACCGTCGGGACGCCTACCTTTGGGGCATATGGCGTCGCGACGCCTACCGTCGGGACGCCTACCGTTGGGGCATATGGCGTCGCGACGCCTACCGTCGGGACGCCTACCTTTGGGGCATATGGCGTCGCGACGCCTACCGTCGGGACGCCTACCTTTGGGGCATATGGCGTCGCGACGCCTACCGTCGGGACGCCTACCTTTGGGGCATATGGCGTCGCGACGCCTACCGTCGGGACGCCTACCTTTGGGGCATATGGCGTCGCGACGCCTACCGTCGGGACGCCTACCGTTGGGGCATATGGCGTCGCGACGCCTACCGTCGGGACGCCTACCGTCGGGGCATATGGCGTCGCGACGCCTACCGTTGGGGCATATGGCGTCGCGACGCCTACCGTCGTGACGCTTACCGTCGGGGCATATGGCGTCGCGACGCCTACCGTTGGGGCATATGGCGTCGCGACGCCTACCGTCGGGACGCCTACCGTCGGGGCATATGGCGTCGCGACGCCTACCGTCGGGGCATATGGCGTCGCGACGCCTACCGTTGGGACGCTTACCGTCGGGACGCCTACCGTCGGGACGCCTACCGTCGGGACGCCTACCGTCGGGACGCCTACCGTCGGGACGCTTACCGTCGGGACGCCTAGCGTCGGGGCGCATGGCGTCGGGACGCCTACCGTCGGGACGCTTACCGACGGGACGCCTAGCGTCGGGACGCCTAGCGTCGGGGCTGCGGCGTCGGGACGCCTTCCGTCGGGACGCCTACCGTCCGGACGCCTAGCGTCGGGGCGCTTACCGTCGGGACGCCTAGCGTCGGGGCGCTTACCGTCGGGACGCCTACCGTCCGGACGCTTACCGACGGGACGCTTACCGACGGGACGCCTAGCGTCGGGACGCCTACCGTCCAGACCCCTAGCGTCGGGGCGCATGGCGTCGAGACGCCTACCGTCGGGACGCCTACCGTCGGGATGCTTACTGTCGGGACGCTTAACGTCGAGACGCCTAGTGTCGGGGCGCCTAGCGTCGGGGCATATGGCGTCGCGACGCCTACCGTCGGGACGCTTACCGTCGGGACGCCTACCGTCGGGACGCCTACCGTCGGGACGCTTACCGTCGGGACGCCTAGCGTCGGGGCGCATGGCGTCGGGACGCCTACCGTCGGGACGCTTACCGACGGGACGCCTAGCGTCGGGACGCCTAGCGTCGGGGCGTCGGCGTCGGGACGCCTTCCGTCGGGACGCCTACCGTCCGGACGCCTAGCGTCGGGGCGCTTACCGTCGGGACGCCTAGCGTCGGGGCGCTTACCGTCGGGACGCCTACCGTCCGGACGCTTACCGACGGGACGCTTACCGACGGGACGCCTAGCGTCGGGACGCCTACCGTCCGGACGCCTAGCGTCGGGGCGCATGGCGTCGAGACGCCTACCGTCGGGACGCCTACCGTCGGGATGCTTACTGTCGGGACGCTTAACGTCGAGACGCCTAGTGTCGGGGCGCCTAGCGTCGGGACGCATGGCATTTTAATACTTTGCTTTCTTTAATTTAATAGGAAGCTGTCTAGCCATCTCTCCCACGTGCGCATCCACCACCCGTCTGCTCTCGTGTGGTGTCAGATCTGCGCACAGGCATGCATCGGCCTCTTTGGGCTCAACGCGCATAAGAAGAAATCTCATCGACATGTATGTATGTCATTATCATCTTTGCCTATCTCTTCCTAAGCTATGTTGAGGTCGGCTTCCAGTCTAACAGGATACAGCTGAGTACCAGTGTGCCACGTGGAGCGACTGCCTATCTGATCTCCTCAACACAGTTACCCTGGGCAACCCGATAACTCTTGGTAAGACTGGTTGTCAGTCTTTTTGGCTTCTGACTACCCGTAACGACTCGGAAGTAAGTTGGTTGATTAACCTTTTGACTGCCACAGTCACGTATACATGACAAGCTAAAAAGTGACCAGTACGCATCTGTCACGAATACATGACAGACTTTTAAAGTTCAAAATTAAAAGTCAGTTTCAATCGATATAATTCCGAACTCACTACTATATTGTAGGTATTTATGGATGAATTCTTAGCTTGGCGCTGAGGGCACGTCTTTCTTTTTTGGACGTGGCAATCAAAAGGTTAAAACTCAAAATCATTTATTCAAACTTGGCTGTAAAACAGCACTTTTTGAACGTCAAATATTACAAAGGTCAGCCCCCAAAGTCAAAGGTCTATGAGAAGAAGATTTGCGAAATACATGAAAAATAACCCACTTTATTCCCACAATTATATTGTGGCACAGTTCCCCCTCCCCGTCGCCTGCGCATCCTGCGACGCGCGGTTCGTGGACAGCGCGGCGCTGTCCCGCCACTCGGCGCGGGACACGTGCAGCGCGCACGCATGTGTGCACTGCGGGGACGGGTTTGATGACGCTCAAGCGCTGAGGGCACACTTATTGGAGCATAAGATTAGACAGGTTTATAAGTGTGAGAAGGTTAATATATCCATACTTATTTCAAACTACCTGTTACCCGCGGTTCCACCTGCCTCCCGAGGGTAATAATTCCAGCATCCGGATAAAAGGTAGTCTATGTCCTTTCTCAGACTCTAGAATATGTGTCTACCAAATTTTATCTAATTCGGTTCAGTAGTTTTGGCGTGAAAGCGTGACAAATAAGTTTAAGGATAATATTTATATTGTCATGATCATCATCTCAGCTATAGGACGTCCACTACTGAACATAGGCCTCCCCTTTAGATCTCCACACATGGTGGAATTTAATTACTTACCTGGGCCTACAGGTTGTCACACTTTCTAGCTTCTGACTACCCGTAATGACTGCCAAAGATACATATCACTGACGCTAAATTGGTGTTTCGTCATATCACTAGATACTTTTAGGAAGAAGATGTAATAAACAAGATAATCTACATCTTCCGGATTTTTGTGATATCCCTAGGGATTTCGTGAAATACCTGATATCTTCATTTCCCTGCGACATATACATTTGAAAGATTCTTTCACTGTTGGGAAGCTACACTATCCCCGGTGAACATAGACTATGTTTTATCCGGGTATCGGAGCAAGTTCCCTGGGAACACGGGAGAAGCTGTGTGATACTGCGAACTACTAATATTGTTTTACTATTTTCTAGTGTGACAAAACATTTTCCCGGGAAAACTTATACAGCGCTCACTACAAACGTATACACGTAGACAATGCAGATAAAGCTACCAAAATTAAAGATAAGCCTTGGATTTGTGAAGTCTGTGGCAAAAGTCTACCTGTAAGTAATCTGTCTTAGTCCTCAGTCTCATAGTCCGATGGAACGGCAATCCGACACGACTTAAGAGATTTAGAGAGAGAGATAGACAGACAGCAAGAGAGAGACAAAGTGAAAAGGAGTAAAGGAGGAGAGAACTGTTTACACAAAGGGCATTTGATTATTACACACTCAAAAAAAGAGTACTCAAAGTGGCAGTGTGTTAAATGGAGCGACTGCCTATCTGACCCCCACAACCCATTTACTTTCAAAGTTCTGAGTTTTTTCTCTTCCTCCCTCTCTCTTTGTCTGTTTCTCTCTCTAGCTGTCGGTCTCTCTTTGTGTCTCTGTCTCTCTAAAAATCCCCGGTCGCGTCTGATTGCTGTTCCTCGGACTATGAGAGTGCACCTGTGTCCGCGCGAATGTGCGTGCACTATATTATGTCCTGCGCAGCTGGCTGTTCTCCTATGTGCTTATGTTACAGAATAAATGCTTACTTATATACCATCAAAGAAATCATACGGGGGAGAGGCCTTACCGTTGTTCGCTATGCCCTAAGACCTTCACCATGAGGAAACTCCTACAGGTATGTAGACATGATCTTTATGAACCTTTTGACGGCCACTGTCACGTATAAATGACAAGCCAAAAAGTGTACAGCACGCCACTGTCACGAATTCATGACAGACTTTTAAAGTTCAAAATTAATAGTCAGTTTCAATCGATATAATTTCGAAGTCACTACTGTATTGTAGGTATTTATGGATTAATCGTTAGCTTAATTTTGAACTTGTAAAGTCTGTCATATATTTGTGACAGTGGTGTGTTGTACACTTTTTGGCTTGTCATCTATAAGTGACATGGCGGTCAAAAGGTTATTTTAAACTAATGTTTTTTTTGTTAAATTTTCAGTCACACTCTAGAGTACATACAAATGATCGTCCCTACGTCTGTAAGCTTTGTCCGAAGACCTTCAAGGGTCTCTCTGCATTGAGGGGTCATGAATATGTGAGTATCATCTCCATCATCTGCCTAGCCTTTTCCCAAGCTATGTTGGGGTCGGCTTCCAGTCTTAACCGGATGCAGCTGAGTACTAGTATGCCACCTGGAACGACTGCCTATCTGATCTCCTCAACTCAGTTACCTTGACTACCCGATACGCCTTGGAAAGACTGGTTGTCAGACTTTCCGGCTTCTGACTACCCGTAACGACTGCCAAAGATGTACAAATGACAGCCGGGACACAACAATTTAGCGTGCCTTCCGAAACACGGAGGAACTCGTTATGACAAGATCCTCGCGCCAAGCGTAGCTTAACCTTATGATCGATCGACCCGTGCGGCTGTTACTTAACCACGAATTCTTTTAGACTCTGGACTATATATATCTATTAAATTTTATTTAAATTGTTTTAGTAGTTTTCGCGAAAACGCGTGACAGACAGAGTAACTTTTGCATCTATAATATTTGTAAGGGTAATAATAATTATGTATATTTTTTTATTTCAGATACACACTGGAGAAACAAAATTATCTTTAAAAAATAAAGGTATCAAGTAATTTCAAGGATTTTTAATAATATAGGATCCCTCATACATTCACACAACGTCACCTAGTCCCAAACTAAGCAGAGCTCGTACTGTGGGTACTAGACAACTGATAAACGTACTTATATACTTTTTCTTGTAATTACATACCTAGATAATATACATAGGAACACCCAGACAACGCTGGTTACTATTAAATATTCTGTGCCCAGACTAAGTCACACTTATGTTCATGTGCACAAATGTTTGACTTATGCGGGAATCGAACCCGCGTCCTCTTTGGTGATATTTATGGAAATATCGTTAAACCAGTATAGATTTTACTCGTTTTTAATTTAATAAAATGGCTGGAAAAAGCATCTGACTTAACCCAGTTACCTTGGCAACCTGATACCCCTTGCTAAGACTGGTTATCACACCATGAGTCATCACTACACTTAATTGCGAGTCTGGCATAAATTGCCGTAGTCTTCGGCAGATTGCCATTAAAAAAAAAACTGGTTGTCACACTTCCTAGCTTCTGACTACCCGTAACGACTGCCAAAGATGTACAAATGACAGCCGGGACACAACAATTTAGGGTTGAACTACATCTGGCAGCACGGAATCGCCTTTTCCGTCGCCTTTTCTCTTTCTGTCGCTTAGAACTGCCATTTGCTAGACCGGGACAGAAAGCATAATGCGATAGCACGCGGCGGAATCCTCGAGGCGATCGGCTTCACGGACAAAATGCAATGGTCGGCAGGGAGACTCCGGAACGCTGAAGCGCGCGATAGCATGCTAACGCATCCTTTCATCGCCGATCTTTTCTTTTCTTTCTGCCTTTTTTGTCTGCGGAATTCGACAGCGCGCGTTCGCATGCGGCAGCATACTGCAGCACGTGGTAGCACAGACGGAACAAATGCGATTCCGTGCTGCCAGATGTAGTTCAACCCTTATGATGACCACCCATCCACCATACAAGCGTTGCTTAACCTTATGATCGATAGATCTGTGTAGCTGTTACTTAGCCACGAGCCCCTCTCGATGAAGGACGAGAGGCTCGCGAAATATTTCACTAAAATTAAACAAAAATTTGCCAGAAAATCATTTTTATTCAGTTAAAGGGTAGGTATATCATAAAAGAACTTAATTTTAAACTAATTTAAATTATAACTAACTATTTATACAAAGTTTTAAATCGCCTCTACTTGGAAATATAACATAATCCTTATGTTAAATTGTTGATTCAAAAACTTAGTTATTTGATTTTTAACCGAAATAATACGAACTAAACAAATTTACAGTTTATTTGGAAAATATTTCAATGTACACACGGCTGGACGTCAAGCTAGGTTTCTACTAATTGGATATTTGCCTGTGTTTGATTTTGTACAAATTTTTTAACAAAACAAATAAACACACGCACAAGGAACATTTTTCTGAAAACAGCGTCAAAATTGTTTGATAAATGGAGCAGCAATCAACATTCTTTATATTCGTATGATGAAGAGTGGGATCATAGTGGGGACATCTTGCTATCTCTTTTGCACATGCGTGATCAAATAGCGTTGACGTCACAAGCTTGTATGTGCATCCTTTTTCTTTTATCTAACTGTTTGACTTTTGAAAGGTTTATAAATTACTTATCTCTCAACGGATTCCAAAAATTATTTGTTTTTGGTTTTGTAAAATGTTATACTTTTGATATGAATAATTAAAAAAAAAGAGTCAAAAACCCTATTAAACGGCCAGCTTATACTAGTTTTGTATAACATGATGTGTAGCCGTGTATACCGATGCCAGCACATCAAGCTACCCGAAACTGACAAATTTTACCAATCAACTTCTAACCATGTGCTTCAGCGATTAAGTTGAAAATTTATTATCGCGTGTACGAAAATCTGGCAACGTCGCAAATAGCTGTCAGATATTTACATGTTTTAATTAATTTCTCAATTTTATTTTATGAAAACATAAAATAATACTCTGTAGTGCACTAAGAAAGTTAATTGAGAATTCCCAAGTGCCTTTTTTACAAGTAAAACGTTAAAAACATCAAATTTAGTGTTTTAATTGCAATTCCTATTCAATGTTTTAGTGCACTACAGAGCCATATGTCTTACTTTCATATAGTAAATTGGCCAAATTATTTAAAACATGTAAACATTTGACAGCTGCGACGTTGCCAACTTTCGGTGCAAGCGCTCTTAAGGAAATTTGACAGATAGTAGTAGCTTGATGTGCTATAAATACATATAACACCCAGAGCACAGCCAACAAGCACGCTCATCACACAAATGTCGACTGTACCGGGAATCAAGGGACCCTTCGCTCGGCAGTCCGGCGTGGTTACCATTGCGCCAACAGGGTACTTAAGACCGGCAAACATATTTGGTGAGGTGTTTCATAAATTTTATTCTTCGTAAACAACTTCGTAAGTAATCTCCCTGGAGTCCACGTCCTCATACAGGATTTCTGTCTCCTCAACTTCCTGTTTGAACATGGAGACCTCGTCTGGTTTTATAAAATGCACCTCCGTGTCGGACTTGGACGGCTCGCTTATACTCTCCACTGGGAAAAAAGAAAAATCTATACTAATATTATAAAGCTGGAGTTTGTTTGTTTGTTTGTTTGAACGCGCTAATCGCCGAAACTACTGGTTCGATTTAAAAAAATCTTTCAGTGTTAGATAGCCCATTTATCGAGGAAGGCTATAGGCTATATACCATCACGCTAAGACACACGGGAGCGGAGCAGTAACCAAAGATGCGGGTGAAACCGCTGGGGACAGCTAGTGAGATATAATATTGATATGATGATGATCGCGTCCAGGCCGATTGTCGGCTACGGCGGCTGTTCTCTCTAAGGAGATCAGCCAGCTGCGCAGGAAATAGGGTATTTGCCTGAGTTTGATTTTGTACAAAATTTTCAACAAAACAAATAAACACACGCACAAGGAAAATTTTTCTGAAAACAGCGTCAAAATTGGTTGATAAATGGAGCAGCAATCAACATTTTTTTATATTCGTGTGATGAAGAGTGGGATCATAGTGGGGACATCTTGCTACTGTCTAAGCGTCTAGGCAGATGATAACAAAATCCCCCCTACTTCCTAAACGTCTAGACAAACCCACTCACCTGCAGCAGTCTCCTCCCCATCCATAGAGGTAATGATAGCCCTCCTCAGCATTTCCCTCTCTCTAGCCTTGTTCCTCCTCGTTTTACTCTTGTAAGGAGCCGGCATCTTCAGGTGTACTGTATTGACATGGAGTTTCATGGAATTGGATTGGGTAAAGAACTTCCCACATTCTGGACATTCGTAGGGTTTAACTCCGGTGTGGACCTGCAAGTAGATTTTTGAAAGGTTAAGAGTTATATTTGGACACCTTTTTCACACACTGGCAGTTAGCCCCAAGATCATCATCTCGTCATCTGCCTAGCCTTTTCCCAAGTATGTTAGGGGTCGGTTTCCAGTCTGCATCGGATGCAGCTAAGAGATCTCAACCCAGTTAGCTGGGCAACCCAATACCCGTTGGTAAGACTGGTTGTCACACATTCTAGCTTCTGTCTACCCGTAACGACTGCCAAAGATGTACAAATGACAGCCGGAACACAACAATTTAACTTGCCTTCCGAAACAAATGGTAGTCGCTTCATGTGGCACACTGGTACTCAGCTGCATTAAGACTGGAAGCCGACCCCGATATAGCTTGAGCAAACGCTAGGGAGAAATTTTCTTCTGCCAAAATGTGTATATGTGCAACTGACAGACAGTTTTATAATATTAGTCTTATTGCTTACTCAATAGAAGTTGTGGTGGCCTAGTTGTTAAAGTATGAGGGAGCAGGTTCGATTGATCTTGATTCCGGGTCAGGCAAGTACCAATGTGACTTTTCAAAGTTATCAAGTTTCAAATACTTTCTAAGTATATCTTGGACACAAATGACTGTTTAAAAGTAAAGGAAAACATCTCGAGGAAACCTGGACTGTAAAGTGTGAAATCAGCAACCCGCATTGAGCAAGCGTGGTGATTGACGCTCAATCCTTCTCTGTGGGAGAGGAGGCCTGTGCCCAGCTGTGGGACGATAAAAAGGCTGTGATGATGATGATGACTTACCCTATCATGTCTAAGAAGTGCAGCTTTATTACTGAAGGCCTTTGGACACATGGAACATTCGTAAGGTCTCTCTCCGGTATGTGTGCGCATGTGGATCTGAAACAATACAACATGTCTATTATATAAGGTCTAACAAAACATGCTAAGGATCATGTTTACCACAAAAAAGTTGAATGACCTAGGGGTCAACGATCGAGCGCCTTCATAGAGACCGGCGTTATGCGGACAATTTGGCGACTGTGATGATAAATTTAATAAAATACGTTATTGTTATCATGGCGCGCAACTACTCCGCGCACCTGGATAAAAAATTGCCCATACCCTTCCTCAATCAATGTGCTGTCTAACACTGACAGCTATTAACAGCTTCTGAGTAGAGATTATGGTCTTCATTACATCAGTCATTTAAAAAAAAAAAACAACATTTTATATATTATACATAAAAACAAGCCAAGTCAAATCTACCCTACTTTAAGATTTACCATTTTTAAATTATAGCAACTATTATAGGTATCCAGTAAATCGAAGAAATAGAATTTAATAATTGTTTGTAATGTTATTTTGTTCCTATAAATACATATTTCGTTTGCATAGAGAACTTGCCACTCATTTAGACACATTTAAGAATTGAACTTGGCTCATTTTTTACATTTATGTTTTTGGTATAGACATTACCTGTAGGAACAGAGGCATGGTAAAGCTTTTGGTGCATTCAGTGCATTGATAAGGACGCTCTCCCGTGTGCACGCGCTGGTGGTACTTCAGGGCTGCATTTGACTGCAATACAACATACATTGTTAAACTCGAGGACGAAGGAAGCTCGTGGCTAAGTAACAGCCACACGAGTCGATCAAACTCAAAACTCAAACTCAAAATCATTTATTCAAACTTGGCTGTAAAACAGCACTTTTTGACGTCAAATATTACAAAAGACAGCCCCCAAAACGCTCACTCTTCACCACTTACTACGTGTTTTTGCTGGGAAGAAGAAGTGGTGGAACCAACTCCCCAGCAACATAATCGTCGATCGATCATAAGGTTAAGCTACGCTTGGTACAATCTTGTCATGACGAGTTCCTCTGTGTTTCGGAAGGCACGTTAAATTGTTGTGTCCCGGCTGTTGTTTCTACATCTTTGACAGTCAACATTTATTTCTAGCTTTTCAAAAGCTCAGGTCAGGAGAGAATATCTAGTTTTAATTCCACAAGACAAAAATCCAGCATCCTGCACCCAATGCTGGAATTTTGTCTTGCGGAATTAAAACTAGATAGTCTCTCCTAACATTTATTGTAATGGATTTCCACAAAGTAACGCCTGATTCAATAAGTTATCAAAAGCTAGAAAGTTTGACACCCAGTCTTACTAAGGGGTATCGAGTAACCCAAGTAACTGGGTTGAGGAGATCAGACCGGATCAAACACTGGAGTCAACTCCATCCGGTTAAGACTGGAAGCCAACCCCAATATACATATGTAAGTACGTTTATCAGTTGTCTAGTGCCCACAGTACGAGCTCTGCTTAGTTTGGGACTAGGTGACGTTGTGTGAATGTGTGAGGGACATTATATTATTAATACTGGACTCACCGCATATCTCTTGCCGCACACCTCACAGACAATATTCTTCGCGTTGTAGTAGGACTTTGGTTTCCGTTCTCTTTTAGCTTTTACTACAGGCTCGAGAGTCACTTCCGGTTCTTCTATTATTTGCTCGTATATCTAAAAGAAGAATAATTGGGTATTTGACTCTTTTTTTTATTATTCATTTCAAAAGTAACATTTTACAAAACCAAAAACAGAAATAATTTTTGGAATCTCTTGAGAAATAAGTAATTTATAAACCTTTCAAAACAAGTAGAAAGTAACAGTTAAATAACAGAAAAAGGATGCACATACAAGCTTGTGACGTCAACGCTATTTGATCACGCATGTGCAAAAGAGATAGCAAGATGTTCCCACTATGATCTCACTCTTCATCATACGAATATAAAAAATGTTGATTGCTGCTCCATTTATCAAACAATTTTGACGCTGTTTTCAGAAAAATGTTCCTTGTGTGTGTGTTTGTTTTGTTAAAAATTGTGTACAAAATCAAACATAGGCAAATACCCTATTGTCACGAGCGGGATCAGTATATCGATTCTATCTCTATTATGCCAAGAAAACACAAAGCTCTTTCTGTTTATGTCAACATGTCTTCTGCCCGAGTATGGCGCGACCTGTCAACTCGCGTTTCTATGAAGACAAACACATTCCATAGCAACGGAGAAGTAGATAGCGATGTAGTCATTCTGCGTATACTACGAGGAATTTACGTTTAGTTAACCAAAAATGTGTGTCAAATACACTATTTTTAAAATCGCCATGCTCGGCGTTGTAGACTTGAAAAGAAACATTTCTTTTCTACATGTCAAAAGAAATCTTACGTCAATCTGTCACTTTTCTGTCATTATGTCCATTCTCCGGTAGACAAAACTTGTTTCTACGGTTGCCATGCTGAGCCTAATGTATCATCAACATCGTTTATTATGATCCCACTACTGGGCACAGACCTCCTCTCACACAGAGAAGGATTGAGCGTTAATCACCACACTTGCTCTATGCGGGTTGGTGATTTCACGCTTTATAGTCCAGGCCTTTGCCCAAAAGCGGGACAACAAGGCTATAGAAAATGAAATATGTTGCTTACTATCTCGGAGGCCTCTGCGCAGTCCTCAACTTCTTCCGTCTCCACGTAGTCATGCTCCTGCTTGATCTCATTGATCTCAATGTGGCTGTTCTCATAATGCTCGATGCAGGCCTGTTCCGTGTTAAATATTTCTTCACACTGTTGAAAGAAAACAAATTTGTTCCGTCAGTGTTAAAATATAAATAGTAAAGACAATTATTTTATTTGAAACTAGCGGTCGCCCGCGGCCCCGCCCGCGTGGATGTCGGTTTTCGCGACAAAAAGTAGTCTATGTGTTATTCTGATGTATAAGCTATATTGTGGTAAAGTTTCATTCAAATCCATTCAGTAGTTTTTACGTGAAAGAGTAACAAACATCCATACATACAAACTTTCGCCTTTATAATAGTAGTAGGATAGAGGACCCCCGCGGCTACGTCAGTGTGGATGTCGATTACCGCTACCAAAGCCTAACTTTTGTCGGGATGAGAAGCTCGCGCTCGGACCTATCGCCTTATTATACCTACCGACCGATTTTATGTATAAGTTTGGTATTTCTACACCGATTTCTATGATTCTTTTTTTATAGAATATGCAATAATGTTATCTTTTGTTAATAAGGCATGAGCGAGAATATTATAAACAAGAGTAAACAAATCAATAATAAATAATCAGAAAGCTCCGAACTGGTAAACTATCGGGAGTTATACGTGTTATTGTGAGTCAACCATTAAAGATAGACATATGCTGTTGTGGACTATTTTTTAGATAATTTTATGTAGAACATTTCCGTCATACATGATTTATATGTAGCTTTAACCATTAAGGCTGCAAACGCGTTGAAAGCTTAAAAAATGGTGTAACTTCTCCCGTTTTCCCAACATTTTGCTTCACTGCTCTGCTCCTATTGATTGTAGCGTGATGAAAAGTATCCTATAACCTGCCCAGGAGTATGAAAAATAATTGTACCAAGTTTCATTAAAATCCGTCCAGTAGTTTTTGTTCCTATTAATAACATACAGACAGACAAAAAATTTACTGATTGCATTTTTGGCATCAGTATCGATCACTTATCACCCCCTGATAGTTATTTTGAAAATATATTCAATGTACAGAATTGACCTCTCTACAGATTTATTATAAGTACATATAGATATAGATAAATTACATTTAAAATATGGCGTCAAACATATGGTATGGCCATGCTGTTTTATTGCTTGACTTGGCGCGTCACTGTCGTGCCCCCAATGTTCACAAAATAGGTTATTTTGGATGACAAAATTTAATTTCGTTGTCATTTTGAAAGTTAAAATGAAAAAATGCAGTATTTTTAATGATATCATTAACAAATCAGGTAGATATTTAACTAATAGGCCAACATAAGTGGTAATCATTTTGATAAAGATTGTATCCAAATGAAACTGCTGTAATTTTCAATTTTAGAGTAACAACACTAGTGCACCATATTTTTACATATCATCCAGTACATGCTAAGGATCAGGTTTACTGCAAAAAAAGTTGAACAAACTAGGGGTCAACGATCCAGCACCTTCTTAGAGACCGGCGTTATGTGTACAATTTGGCAACTGTGATGATAAATTTAATAAAATATGTTGTTGTTTTCATGACTTTTTAGCACTCGGCTGAATCCGGTTAGACTGGAAGCCGACCCCAACATAGTTGGGAAAAGGCTCGGGAGATGATGAGGTGGTAATAAAGAAACAGAGATATCTACTTTAACCCAGATAAGCATTTTATAGAAAAAAAAATGGAAGTCATCCCTGCTTTTAATACTAGTTATGGTCACATAATTGGAATTACACCAAAACCAAACCTTATGGGGTCAAGATGAAGGTCGAATTTGGGGTTTTACCATTGATAGAAAATACCATACACGAAATTTTACTGAAAAATTATGTCTTCAGAGTGTCTATGCATATATGTGTTTATAGTATGGTAGATATGTGATATGGTAAGTTGGTAGTTAAAAAAAATGCGGTTAGCTAACAATTAACAAGGCATGGATGACGTTTTAGCAGCGTAGTAAAAAATATCAATGTTATTATTTTGTCTGACGCGGGGGCAAGTAACAAAACTTTGACGTATTGATGCCTTTAACTATTTTCAGGGGAGCGTCCAAAGCCAGGGACTATCAACAGCACCCAACATACAAATTGTATAACAAAATATAGTTTTATAAGGACTTACGACGCCACATTTATATTCCTTCCTTTCTTTTTTCAAAGCGTGATCCCGTTCCAAATGAGCTTTTAATTCATCTTCCGTTGGAAATGTTTCGCCGCATTCACAGATAATGTAGTGTATACTCACAAAAGAGCAATAGAACATATCGTCCGACATAGCGAAGATTTTTACAAGCACAGATTAGTAATTTAATGATAAAACTGATATTAATTTTCTATGCGACTGCCATGTTGGTTTTCTATTTTCTGTGTGCAGCAGTGGAGGTGGTAGGGATGTGGAGCTTGGTTTTGGTTAGTCGATGCTTTGTTGTACAATCGATTTCGACTATTGAGTCGATTTTAAACAACAATAGACCTGACAGCTTAGACTGAACCAAAAATAATGCATTTACACGGGGTAGTTATTAAAAGCGACATAATATCGAAAACCGTCACACATATAAGTATTACTGCATATTCATATTGCGTTATCTTTTGGATAAGTTAAAAGTATTTATTCATGCATATTTCACGAATTTCGTATTGAATACAATCCGATATCTTTTCGATCGCTGATACAAAAGTTTAAACAAAACATTTATATGTGTGGGAAGGAAAACATTTCGAGAAAACCTGGACTATAAAGTACTGAAATGACCAATCCGCATTGAGCAGGCGTGGTGATTAATGCTCAATCCTTTTCCATGGGAGAGAAAGCCCACAGGCTTCTCTTTCCCAGGAATGGGACGCTAAAATGCTGATGATGATGATGATGTGTGGGATTTGGTTTAATGTTAAAAAAAAAACTCATTTTTTAATGTTTTAACATTTTATTTGGTAAATACATAATTTATTGTGAATTTTATCAAATCATTATTAACTAAAAACGGACACGTACGTGTGAATAAAGGGATCCAAAAAGTCGAACTATATTCTGTATTGAGGTAATTAGTAACATCGACTAAAATTATTAGTAATCTAGTCATCACTACCATGACGTATATTTATAATTTGTCATTGTTTTATTATCTAAAATATCTTTTAATCAATCCTTATCTTATTAAAATAAATAATAGTTCGTAAAAACTAAATATTCGAAACCTAATTAATGACTTTCAAACGATATTTTGCAATTATAATAAAAAAAATACTTTTCTTGACACAGCGTATTATTTGAAAAGATCAAAGATGTCAAATTAAGTCCTAAATTATCTGTGTCTTCTACTTGTTTGGGACAAAATAATTAATTTTATTTGTGTTTTTATTAATTTTATTGGTTCTAATAAGTGAAAAATGGTGTAAAAACGATGGAGGACTTACTAGCGTGTCGTGTTTGTCTCGCTACGAGCGTAAATCTCTATGACATGTACAAATACAGGCTTAAAAATCTATTTGAAATATTTAGCGGAATTCAAGTAAGATTGTTTTTAATTTTTTTTTTCTTATATTTTTAATGGCTATTATTAGTGTTTTTTGCTCAATTAGACTTTAATTAATAATTGTTTAAATTATGTATATGTGAAGTCTTTTATTTAATGCTTAGTTCCCTTAAAGTTAGGCTGAAATACAGTAATTTTGAATATTATCATAAAAAAAATATTTAATAATATTTTTTGCTCTTATTTTTCTGTTTAACTTTTCGCTTAATTAACTAGTAATTTTCTTGAGACAGATTTTTGTTGAGTCTATATTAAAAAGACACTAAATATACAATTTAATGTACTATTAAAACAAGCTAGTATTTATAAAAAGTAGCCTATATGTTATTCTGTTGTATAGTCTATATGACTACCAAGTTTCATCAAAATCCATTCAGTAGTTTTAGTGTGAAAGATTGCTCTTATTTATCTTGACAAAAGCAATGGTCACCACACCGGACGGCCGATCCCAGGGTCCCGGGTTTGATACCCAGCACGGTCAACAATTTTGTGTGATGTGTATACTTGTTGGCTGTGGTCTGGGTGTTATTGATTTATTTATTTTGAACAGCAAAAACGGCCATAGCCAATAACATTTGCTAAAATAAAAACAAAAAAACGAATATATTTATAGGTGTAGATAATGCAACATTCACACGCTCATCTCACAATACTCCAGACATACCGACAGAATCGTCTTCCAGTCATCCGCAAACAAATCGCAGTCAGGCTTGGCGTCCGCGAGTGCATTGAGCGTGGACAGGGTGCGTGGAATTGTGGAGTGAAAATGTGCGACGGTGTGGCTCACGGAAACCGCAAAGAGCCTATGACTCCTATTCCGGCTGTAGTTATAACATGTATTTATAGATATAAGTTTAACAGTTGTGTTGGCACCCATAACACAAGCTAATCAATAACTTACCTTGGGACTAACCAACCGTGTGTGAAAAAGGTGTCCTGATTAAATTATTTTTAAAGACTTCATCTTACATTACAGGTGTCGCCTGCAGATAATTTTCCCCAGTATCTGTGCAGTTACTGTGGCTCGTTGCTATTAAAATGTGCAGCATTCAGAGACAGATGCAGGCGTGCAAATGACCTCATGAAGTATGCTGAGATGCAGAGTCAACTTGTAAGATTTTTTAAATCAGCTAATTGGGATGCGGACTAAGTCATAAATAAAATACTTTATCATATTCATTTTGTAAAGCATCTTAAAATAATGACAGTTTAATTTATCGTTTTGAACCGAAAACTGTTTTTAATTTTTTTATTGGTAATACAATCGAAATAAGTATATGGATCGATGTGAAAAATCTGTGACGTCATACGTGGTGTTTTCACACAACTTGCATAGAGAGTAACCGTTTTTGACAGTTCTATAAAAGTATTGAATTTGACTAATTGTCCGCATCCCTATTATATCTATAGAAACCGACTACTAATTTTTAATTTTAAAAGTCTGTCATGTATTCGTGACACTGGCTGCAACACTTTGTGGCTTGTCATCTATACGTGACAGTCGCGGTCAAAAGGTTAATATTATTTTATTTAAACCCACAGCTATCAACAGACCAGATCCACACAATAGCTCTACTGAACAACACAGAACTGCCCTTGACTATAACACCACCAGAACTAACAAATACACAGGAGGTACAAATAAAAATTGAACACTTAACTGCAGAACTCTTCAAAGAAGAACTAGACTTCAGTGATGAAGAGCCTCTAGCCAACAAAGTAAGAAAAAAGAAGGATTCAGATGTTGAAATCCAATCCTTAGATACAAATTTCAGTAATTTTGACGAAAGGTCTGACCTTGATGAAAGTAGGACGGAGGTTGATGATCAAAGTAATGGTGTTCAGAGTGTTATTGAGCCGTCTGATTTTGATGAACCGTCTGAAGTTGATGAAAGGTCTGACAATGATCAGACTGATGTTGATAATAATGCGCCTGAAGAGTGTTCTTGTCGGGAGATTGAGGTGAGTACAGCTTACATCATTATCAGCCTTTCTGTCGTCCCACTGCTGGGCACAGGCCTCCTCTCACTTAGAGAAGGATTGAGCGTTAATCACCACGCTTGCTCAATGCGGGTTGGTGATTTCACACTTTATAGTCCAGGTTTCTGAATGTAAAATAAAATAATACCATCTTGTCATGACGAGTTCCTCCGTGTTTCGGAAGGCACGTTAAATTGTTGTGTCCCGGCTGTCATTTGTACATGTTTGGCAGTCGTTATCGGTCGTCAGAAGCCTGAAAGTCTGACAACCAATCTTACCAAGGAGTATCGTGTTGCCCAGGTTTGAATAGGTCACACTGGTACTCAGCTGCATCCGGTTAAGGCTGGAAGCCGACCCCAACATAGCTTGGGAAATGACTAGGCAAATGACTTAAATTACTTCACGAATTGGTATCTTTCTGCTGTAAAAAAAAATCTTGATTAACGCTCAATCCTTCTCTGTGTGAGAGGAGGCCTGTGCCCAGCAGTGGGACGATAAAAAAGGCTTATAATGATCTACAATTTTTTTTATTACTTTCTGTGCAACAACTAGCTCGATAAACCAAGCCGCCATAAAGTTTGGCACGACCCGTAACCAACTAGTATAATTTCAGGTAAAATGCTTGACAAGAGAAGAGCAAATCAAAGAAGTACTAGACCGGAAACAATCATATAATTATATAAACTCATTCTACAAGTGCGAACATTGTTATAAAGGATTTATTCAGGATGCTACATATAAAAATCATATGCTACGACATGACCCTGTAAGTGTACTAAATTGACCTTTTGACCGCCACTGTCACTTATAGATGACAAGGCAAAAAGTGCCCAGCCTGCCACTGTCACGAATACATGACAGACTTTTAAAGATCAAAATTAATAGTCAGTTTCAATCGATATAACTCCGAACTCACTACTATATTGTAGGTATTTGTGGATGAATTCTTAGCTTGGCGCTGAGGGCACGTCTTTATTTTTTTAATGTGGCGGTCACCGCATATCGCTGTCCATGACATACTTAGAATATACCAATGCAACTTATAAAAATTGCATTGGTACTCGCCTGACCTGGAATTGAACTCGCACACTCATACTTGAGAGGCTGGTGCTTTAACTACTAGGCTACAACGACTTCTAACTTTAAGATAATATAAGGTCTACTAGTCAATACTAGTCCACCATATTTGTACAGGTCATCTAGTACATGCTAAGGATCATGTTTACCACAAAAAGTATAAAAAAAAACAATTACATATTTTGTTAAATTTATGTTATTGTGTTCTTACGCATAACGTCGTTCTCTGAACGCGCTCGATCGTTGACCCCTAGGTCATTCAACTTTTTTTCTGCTAACCATGATCCTTAGCATGTACCAGATGACCTGTACAAATATGGTGCACTATTACTGTTAGACCTTATAATATGAAATTATTTCCAGTCCTACGGCCCAGAGCATTGCGAAATTTGCAATACATGGTGGCCAACGGTTAGAAATCTAAAATCCCACATAACCACAGCTCATGAAAGGAAGTTTATTTGCAAGTTATGTAACCAGATTACAAAGAGTAGCCACCGCGCCAAAGAGCACTTAAAATGGCATAGAGGTCACAAGTTTATTTGCAAAATATGTGGTGCGGCATTTGCAAAGTCGACAAGCCAGTTAACGCATTTGAGATTGCAACATCCATCCAAATTTTGTTGCGAAGTTTGCGGCGAGAGCTTTTTAGGAGAAATTGGTTTGAATATGCATATTAAGAAATCGCATAGGGGATGTGAGGTGAGTGTCTTGTTAACCGACTTTGAATAAGGAGGTTCTGCAGGCTTAGCATGGTAACCGTAGAAACAAGTTTTGTTTCCCGGAGAATGGACATAATCCTAATACTATTATAAAGGCGAAAGTTTGTAAGTATGGATGTATGGATGTTTGTTACTCTTTCACGTAAAAACTACTGAATGGATTTGAATGAAACTTTACCACAATATAGCTTATACATCAGAATAACATATAGGCTACTTTTTATCCGAGTATGGAAAATACTTCCCTCAGAAAGCGGGTGAAACCGCTGGCGGAAGCTAGTGACAGATAAGTGACAGATTGACGTAAGATTTCTTTTGACACTTTTTGAAGTAATTTTTCTTTTCTTCGATCGACTTAAGTCTGCAAGTGATTATATGCGAGTTGACAGGTCGCGCCATGCTCGGGCAGAAGACATGTTGACATTGACAGAAAGAGCTTTGTCTTTTCTTGATAGAATAGACATAGAATCGCCATGCTAAGCCTGCTGACTCGGTATTTCTTTTTTGCATGTACACTGATTAATCTGAAGTTTTTAGTCCGATAAGAGTGTGATTCTGTTTTTTAACCGACTTCAAAAAAGGAGGTTCTTGATTCTGATTTTGTTTCTTTTATGTATGTACAGATGCCAGCACATCAACCTACCTCAATTGGTCAAATTTCTTTGATTTTCACCCTTGTCACAATTCTAGACGCTTAATATTCGATTGGTATAATTTGACAGATTCGGATAGGTTGACGTGCTGACGTCCGTACTATGGTTACTCCGAGGTTTCTAGTCCGATAAGTCTGATACTGTATTAGCCGACTTCAAAATAAGGAGGTTCTCGATTCGGTATTTTTTTATTTCACAGACGCCAGCACATCAAGCTACTACAATTTGTCAAATTTCTTTAATAGATTTTCAACCTTATCGCTGAAGCATATATGCCTCGAAGTTGATTGGGAAAATTTGACAGTTTCGGGGAAGCTTGATGTGCTGGTTTTTATACATAAATTACTCCAAGGTTTCTATAAAAAGGAGGAGGCTCTAAATTCGATCGTTTTTTTTTCGGTTAGACTGGAAGCCGACCCCAACATAGCTTGGGAAAAGGCTAGGCAGATGATTTAAAGGTTTTTTTTTTTACAGAATGCTAATCCAGAAACCGAATTTAAATGCGAAGTCTGCTCCATATATTTTAAAACTATGGAAGCCCTGAAAATACACAGAAATGCTTATGACAGTGGTGTTTGCGATGGTAGCCAGAAGTAAGTTCTTCATCAGCCTTTTTATCGTCCCACTGCTGGGCACAGGCCTCCTCTCACACAGAGAAGGATTGAGCGTTAATCACCACGCTTGCTCAATGCGGGTTGCTGATTTCACACTTTATAGTCCAGGTTTCCTCGAGATGTTTTCCTTCACCTTTAATCAGTCATTGGTGTCCAAGATATACTTAGAAAGTACCACCAGATGGCGTAGTAGTAAGTGTATCTGCCTGCCACGCCAGAGGTCGCGAGTTCGAATCCGGGATCGGGCCGAAATCCCTTTGTGGGTTTTGAGAGAAACTTTCATAAAGCAGCCTAGAGTCTGGAAGTTGTAGATTGATACACCCGTGCACCCGTGCATGTGGCACCCAGGCCGATTGTCGGCTACGGCGGCCGTTCTCTTTTATGGAGATCAGCCAGCTGCGCAGGACATATTATAGTGCACAAGCATTCGCGTAGACACAGGTGCACTCTCTATTCCCTCACTATAGTCCGATGGGAGGGCAATCCGACACGACCGGAGAGAGATCAGGCGCAGGACCGATATAAAATTTACGTGCTCTCCGATGCACGGATGAATCAATCACCAACTTCCAGACTCCGGGCTGCTTTATGAAAGTTTCTCAAAACCCACAAAGCTATTTCAGCCCGACCGATGGCGTGGTGGTTAGTGAACCTGCCTGCCACGCTATAGGTCGCTGGTTCGATTCCCGCATAAGTCAAACATTTGTGTGCATGAAAATGTGTGTTTAACTTAGTCTGTGTGTTCCTATCCTAATCCTAATCCTATCCTAATCCTAATACTATTATAAAGGCGAAAGTTTGTAAGTATGGATGTATGGATGTATAGATGTATGGATGTATGGATGTTTGTTACTCTTTCACGTAAAAACTACTGAATGGATTTGAATGAAACTTTACCACAATATAGCTTATACATCAGAATAACATATGGGCTACTTTTTATCCGGGTATGGAAAGTACTTCCCTCAGAAAGC
Organism: Heliothis peltigera; assembly: GCA_958496145.1. Classification (NCBI taxonomy): domain Eukaryota; kingdom Metazoa; phylum Arthropoda; class Insecta; order Lepidoptera; family Noctuidae; genus Heliothis; species Heliothis peltigera. The sequence continues at coordinate 4,857,826 of OY292351.1, forward strand.
GGGTGAAACCGCTGGCGGAAGCTAGTATATAATATGTATGTATTTACAAAAGAAAAGTATATAAGTACGTTTATCAGTTGTCTAGTGCCCACAGTACGAGCTCTGCTTAGTTTGGGACTAGATGACGTTGTGTGAATGTGTGAGGGATATTGTTGTTTGCAGTTCTTGCTTCCAATGTGGTGAAAACGTACCAACTCAGGATGCTCTGAAAGACCATTTGAAGACACATGATGCTGGGGTCAAATGCGAGGAGGTGAGTCTTTTGTTAAATGATATTTATTTTGCAAATAGGTTGAAATCAACACTTTTTTTACACGTCAACACATTTTTATAATAAAAAATCTTTTTTTAAAAAGCTTTTATAGTCCGCCATATTGGATTTAGAATAACGTCAAATTATTTTTAAGTCACTCTCAATAATCCCTTTCATTTGATACCCATATTGTTGAAATTCATTAAAAATGACTACTCCGCCATCTTGGACGGTCCGCCATATTGGATTTAGAATAACGTCATATAACATATCTTGCATTGTCATCCAGACTGAACGTGTATACAAAATTTCAGCTCAATCGGTTGAAGATATCTACTTCAAAATTGAGTTCAAAGAATCCACCGTGACATACATACACGGCAAGTTAAATAAAAGCTTTTAAAAACGAGATGAGGCCGGCATTTCCTAACTGACTACCTTGAGAAGAAACGCTGAAACAAACTCAAGGGTCACAGTCTCTTTTAGAGTCCAGACATAAAAAGAGATTACATACTTAAGTATGGATGATTATCCTTATTTGTTTAGGCTTTTGTGTTGTGGAGTTGGTTTTGTAAGATTATAATGTGTTTTTGTTGCTTCTGTTTTTAATTAGTCGATATATAGGGTGTGTTTATTCCCAATTTTTTGATGTACAGGGTGCTTTTATTACTTATTTGTTAGTATACAGGGTGTGTCTATTTCCAATTCTTGATATACAGGGTGGTTGTATTTCTAATCAGTCAATATACAGTATGTATTTATTTCCAATTTATTGATATACAGGATGCTTGTATTTCTTATCAGTCAATATACAGGCTGTGTCTATTTCCAAATTCTCCATGCACAGACAGCACATCAAGCTACCCGAAAATGTAAAATTTTCCTAATCAACTTTGAACCATATGCTTCAGCGATAAAGTTGAAAATCTATGTAAGAAATTTGACAGATTGTAGTAGCTTGATGTGCTGGCTTCTGCACTCGGTGCTTCTATTTATATTCAGTTAATATACAGGGTGTGTCTATTTCAAATTTCTTCATATACAAGTTGCTTATATTTTTAATCAGTTAATATACAGGGTGTGTCTATTTCAAATTTCTTCATATACAAGTTGCTTATATTTTTAATCAGTTAATATACAGGGTGTGTCTATTTCAAATTTCTTCATATCGACGTAAGAAAGCAATCTTGTCGTATCTCGAAAAGTGGAACTTTACACCAGAGCCAAAAAACTATTCGAAAAAATTATAACTCGTAAACTAGCTGAATCCGAGAGGTCATTTTTGGAACACGTATTTCTTATAATTATATTTATCAGATGGCAATAAAGATAGTATTCTAAAGTTAGTATAACATGAGTTTTATATGAGTTACAGCAATTGATATTTCAATTTGAATCATCAATATTGCTGTATCTCGGTAGTTGTAACAAGGGCACAACGAAATAACTTAAAATTTTTAGAAAACAATTATGATGTATCTAATATGAATTAAATTTGTAAGTCCTCGCATTACGTTGTACTTCACACTCTTTTTAGAAGGACATCTTGAATTTTGTATTAAATATAAATAAAACAAATTATTATGTTTAATTAAATGCTGTATGTTTATTTAAATAATTTTATTTAGAAAATAATGTTTACTATAGTAATAATTATTATGAATTAAAATAAAAAATAATCAATCGCAAAATTAGGAAGCAATGAAGTTTACTGACGGCGACATTCTCGACTGTAAAAAATATAATAAGCGATATTTTGGACAAAATATAACACAAAATTTGTTGAAAAACAAAAACATAATTTTGATTGGACTGGTTTTCCGTATTTATAGGCAACATCACTTATGATTTCAAAAATAATGATATGTTTTGTCTCTTTGTTATTTAACACCGACTTCGATTCACCGATTTTGTGGTAGTCCTCGAAAGCAGGTGGAATTTCGACGAGCACTTTCCGGCTTTTTTGAGCCGCTTGAGAGCCGCCCTGGCCTGCCCTCAATCTTCTTCCCAATCTTGGAGGTCCACACGCCTCCTGCCGGAGTCTCTACGCGGGGATCCGCCCTTTACGGGGCACCAGAGTGGGCGCCGTTGCTGAAGAGGCGACTGGTGGCCAAGTTTAATGCATCCTAGAGGGTGATGACTATCCGTATAATGCGGGGGTACCGGAAGATCTCCCGCGAAGCGGCTAGCCTTCTTGCTGGCCTGCCGCCATGGGATCTGGAGGCAATTGACAGTCCTTGCACACATGCACGACCAGCGCATAGAGGTGCAACGCCATGGCAAAAGTCCGCTGCCGCGACAAGTCACGGCGACATGGAAACAGCGACTGTCGCAGCCTAGCGCTGGGCACGCTGCATTTGCAGTGGTAAGTTCGTTGAGGAGTGGCTGAAGAGGCGCCACGGCATCCTCACCTTCCGCATGAAACAGGTCCTCACCGGACAAGGTAAGTTCGGGAGGTTTTTGTGCCGGATAAAGGCGGAAGAATCACCCGGGTGACACCATTGCACGAACCGCCTGGAGGACACGGTAAAACACACGTTACAAGTGTGCCCCGCTTGGGCAGACCACCGCCATGTCTTTGTGCAGGCGAACGGTGGTAGTGACCTCTCGCGCCGGGACCTAGTTGAGGCCATGGTCTGGGGCGAGAAGGAATGGGATGCGGTCGCGTCCTTGTAATGTAATGCTAGCAATGGAGGAGACCGCACGAGTGAGGGAACGTACCTACATACAACGCCACGCCCTAGCCACCTTGACATAAGACGCCATGGGCGTCGGGGATCGCCGAGCGATCTCCAGCCACCGTAGACAAGGGCTTGCGAACGATGAGCAATGAGTAGCTCGCGTTCGCCGAGTAGTAGACGGTGGCGCTGTGTACGCGCAGGGATATTGTAAACCGTAGGAGTTCAGTAATGGGCTGACGCGTGAGGTAGTTCAGAAACGATGTCCCAGGCCTTAGAACACAAAGGGCAAATGTTGGTCACATACGGTTACGTGATTTTAGTCAATAAAAGTGTGACACGCCCTCCCGCTACACAAGAGTGGGCGAAATCATTTGATGATTTGCCACCTCTAAAAAAACCCTACCCCCTCTTTTTTCAGTCAGTGATCGTCTACCCGTATATACAAACCAATTAGGTACAATTGTTACGACAGTTTTGCTATGATGCTATGAGGAGTTTCGTTCCATATCATTGAAGTTCATCATCAGATCACGACCAAATTTCAATGGGACCTAGGAGTATAAAATAACAATCAAAAAAACATTTTTCGCAGTCGGTCCACAATTGACTGAGAAATCGGTGAACAATAATAATAAAAATAAAATACAGCCGAACATAATTATTATAAGCATTACATAGTTAAAGTAAGTAAAATGACTAAATAACATGAGTTACCTAGCTTTCACTTTAATCGTGCACGTAAATACACCCGAATTTCGCAGACTACGTAATCGTGTTCTAGCTCATGCGCTCGCACATCGGCTGCTATACAATCGGTAAACGGCGTATCCAAGGGAAAACACACATTTCAACTCTATCATTAATGACTTATGGATAATATTTATTACAAAATGTGTAGAATGAAACGTAGTAAGTTTGATGCACATTCAAAACTCGAGGGATAGAATTGTATTATCTCTAGCGGGAATAAAATAATGAGGCGGCGAAATTGCTGTATCTCAATAAATTATTTTTTGTGACTTATACATAATGCTGTAAGTATTACGTAGTAAATAAATGACGACCGTGTATCTTCGACATCGGAAAAAAATACTTACAATATTTTTGTTGTATCTATTTGTCATTTAAAATAGTATATTTTATGGCATATACAGCATTTTGCAGTATGTTTTTTTACAGAAGTTAGGAAAAAGTCAACGTCGTATCATAAAAAAAAAACCTCTTAGAAAAACATTGATTGGACCGCCCGACGCAGTATTTTTTTCTGAATTCAAAAATGCAATAAAAAAAAAATCCCATTTTTCGAGATACGACAAAATTGCTTTCCAGCGTCGATATACAGGATGCTTATATTTTTAATCAGTCAATATACAGGGTGTTGAACTTTAAATACAGGCTGTTCTTTTGTAGTGCGACAGAACGTTTGCCCACGAGCGTTCGTTCTCCGTCCACTATCAACGCGTGCATCTTGGTATTAAGCTCAAACAGTATAAGCCGAGAGATAAAAGGCGAAAAGCCGCCTCCGTCTGTGAGATTTGTGGCAAGAAATGTGTGGTAAGTTGTATTATTTTTAATATTAGTTAATATTGTGGGAACTACACCGCGCACCTGGATAAAAAACCGCCGCAATCACGTATGGATGACAAGCTAACAGTGCCCAGCACGCCACGGTCACGACTACATGACAGACTTTTAAAGTTCAAAATTAATAGTCAGTTTCAATCGATATAATTCCGCACTCACTACTATATTGTAGGTATTTATGGATGCATTCTTAGCTTGGCGCTGAGGACACGTCTTTCTTTTTTTGACGTGACAGTCAAAAGGTAAAATGTCAGAAAGATAGTAAGGTTAGTTCTGACATGCACATCGATTCTGTAAAATTCAAACAAGAACTCGCATTCACTTCTCTCATTTGCTCTTAATTCTGGAACTGACGAAGGAATACCTTACAGTATATAACTGTTTACGTCACCTCATACTTTGTCCGTCAAAATATCGAAATCAATTTATTTCAACTCGCAAACACACTCGCAAGAGTAGCGATAATTTAGTTATAGAATGCCAATCAAGAAACTCACACCCATAGTGTGATTTTCCTGATTTATTACTAAACATTTATCAATTCACTAGCTGTCCCCAGCGGTTTCACCCGCATTTTTGGTTACTGCTCCGCTCCCGTGTGTATTAGCGTGATGGTATATAGCCTATAGCCTTCCTCGATAAATGGGCTATCTAACACTGAAAGAATTTTTCAAATCGAACCAGTAGTTCCTGAGATTAGCGCGTTCAAACAAACAAATACTTCAGCTTTATAATATTAGTATAGATAAATCATCATTGTCATTATCCAGCCATAACTAGAACTTATGAGTATTTTAATGAACATTTTAGGTATTGATTTTAACTTAATTTTTGTAATGTTGTTATGCAGTCAAATGCAGCTCTTGTGTACCACCAGCGCACCCACACGGGAGAGAAACCTTACCAGTGTATAGAATGTCCCAAAAAATTCAGCATATTCCAACGTTTACAGGTAATTCAATAATTAATACAAACTGTTTAAAATGGTCTTACTTAAAAAATATATTGAGTCAGGCGTTTCCAAGGTCTGCCGGGGCTGAGGGTTGTTCGCAAGAGTTACCTTAGCCCTGGCACACAAACACCTCCAGAAGGAACATAGTGGGTTGTACTCAGTGAGAGTCTGACACTCCCTTCAGATGCACACACAACCTGTATTTGATGATTTCCCATCAAAAAAAGCTTTAGTTTACGAAAATGTACGGCATTCATCATCATCATCAGCCTTTTTATAGTCCCACTGCTGGGCACAAGCTCCTCTCACACAGAGAAAGATTGTGTGGTAATCTCGAAGAAATCGTAGTCCCCTAGTTATTAAGGCACCAGCCTCTCAAGTATGAGTGTGCGGGTTCAATTCCAGGTCAAACAAGTACCAATGAAACTTTTCTAAGTTATATGTACAGACGCCAGCACATCAGGCTACTACAATCTGTCTAATTTCCTTAATAGCATGTGAGTCAAATTTCATTGGGAAAATTTGACCGTTTCGGGTAGCTTAATGTCTCTGTGTGAGAGGAGGCCTGTGCCCAGCAGTGGGACGGTAAAAAGGCTGATGATGATGTGGCTATAATCAAATATATATTTGCTTCTTTTTCTGATAGATACACGTCCGCACCCACACGGGAGAGAGACCCTTCAAATGTACTCTCTGTCCGAAAGCTTTCAAACACAAAGCAGCCTTGAACAGGCATGACCGGGTGAGTCTATATGTATTGTTTTAGAAATATCATATTTGTAAGCCTATCCGCCTAGCTCTCGAGGACTGGCCACAAAAAGCTAGCCATAGAGATAAGTGGAAGAGCTGGCCTTTGCCCAGCAGTGGGATAGTACAGGCTAATAAAAAAAAATATATATTTGTAAGCCACCTCTTCCAATATCACACTAAGAGTTTTAGTAGACTATCATATTCCTTCAATCTGTATCATATAAGGTCATCATCATCATATCCCGAGCCTTTTCCCAACTATGTTGGGGTCGGCTTTCAATCTAACCGGATTCAGCTGAGTACCAGTGTTTTACAAGGAGCGACTGCCTATCTGACCTGCTCAACCTTTTTACCTGGGCATCGTTATAGCCCTTGGTACGATTAGTTGTCAGACTCTCTGACTACCCGTAACGACTGCCAAAGATGTACAGATGACAGCTGAGACCGACCGCGTCAAGTGTTGCTTAACATTTTCACGGCCACAGTCACGTATAGATGACAAGCCAAAAAGTGCCCAGCACGCCACTGTCACGACTACGTGACAGACTTTTAAATATCAAAATTAATAGTCAGTTTCAATCGATATAATTCCGAACTCACTACTATATTGTAGGTATTTATGGATGAATTCTTAGCTTGGTGCTGAGGGCACGTCTTCCTTTTTTCATCGTGCGCCTGTTACTTAGCCACGAGCCCCTCAATTATTAAACACGTCTCTATTCCAGGTACACTCGGGAGAGAAACCGTACCAATGTGGACACTGCGGTAAGACCTTCTCCCAATCCAACTCCATGAAACTCCATGTGAGGACGGTACACCTTAAGCTGCCAGCTCCTTATCGGGCTAGGCGGGACAGGAATATCGAATGCGGCTTGATTGAGAACGCGATCTTAAACTAACTACAGAACTTTTAGAACTTTGAATTTATTGCATTGTTTAATATCTCGTTATTCTAGAAGTGACTGCCCCGTTGGTCTAGTGGTCGCAAGGCGCGACTGCTGTGCACGGGGTCTCGGGTTCGAATCCCGGGTCGGGCCGAAATCGCTTTGTGGGTTTTGAGGAACTTTCACAAAGCAGCCTGGAGTCTGGAAGTCGGTGATTGATTCACCCGTGCATCGGAGAGCACGTAAATGTCGGTCCTGCGCCTGATCTCTCTCCGGTCGTGTGGGATTGCCGTCCCATCGGACTATGAGAGTGAGGGAATAGAGAGTGCACCTGTATCTGCGCGAATGTGCGTGCACTATAATATGTCCTGCGCAGCTGGCTGATCTCCATAAATGAGAACGGCCGCCGTAGCCGACAATCGGCCTGGATGCCATTATCATCATCATCATTCTAGAAGTAGCATAGCGCGATGGTTGTGCACAGGGTCTTGGGTTCGATTCCCAGGTCAGGCCGAAATCACTTTGTGGAAGTATGTCAAATATGTCAAATACCGCCGCTTTCGTGGCCAGCTATGTGACACCAGTCAGCGAAACATGATGCCGACACTTCGTGTATATTAGTATTAGTTAATTATGTTATATTATTTATTTATAGTATTTTTAAGATACATATATTGTATAGTATTGTATATGTTTTCTATGGGCATTGATGCCTGAATTAATTGGATGAATAAAATAAAGAAACTCAAACTCGAAATCATTTATTCAAACTTGGCTGTAAAACAGCACTTTTTGACGTCAAATATTACAAAAGACAGCCCCCAAAACGGCCACCCTTCACCACTTCCTATGTGTTCTCGCTGGGAAGAAGAAATGGTGGAACAAACTCCCCAGCAACACATGTCTATCTGTTAAGTTTGGTCGGGCCAAAATCTCAGTTTTAAGTCAGCCCGGAGTGTGGAAGTAGGTGATAGCTACCCCCGTGCATCGGGTCGCACGTTGGTGTCGGTCCTGCTTGTGATCTCTCTCCGGTCGTGTCGGATTGCCGACCTGAGGGCTAGGGCACTGAGGGAATAGAGAGTGCACCTGTGTCCGCGCTAATGTGCGTGCACTATAATATGTCCTGCGCAGCTGGCTGATGTGGCCGGCAATGTGTCTGAACGCCATTATTAATTCTAGAGTACACTCTTGTTTGTATACAATTCTTAATAAATATTATACAAATAACAATTTGTTTGTTATGTTATTATGATATTTGTTGTAAATAAATATTTCTGGTTTGTAATATTATGTTATACAATATACAGTGTGTCATCATTATTTGTGAATTCAAAATCATTGTACAATAAATAAATAATGTATTGAGGAGCTCGTGGCTAAGTAACAGCCGCACGGGATGATCGATCATAAGGTTAAGCAACTATTGGTGCGGTCAGTCATTGGATGGGTGACCATCTTGTCTCAACAAATTCCTTCATGTTTCGGAAGGCACGTTAAATTGTTGTGTCCCGGCTGTCATTTGTACATGTTTGGCAGGCAGAAGTCAGAACGTCTGAAATGTTCAGATTTAGTCTTACCAAGGGGTATCGGGCACTGAGAGTTTTTAGTCAAATTGGACTAGTAGTTCTTGAGATTACCGCGTCTTAACAAACAAACAAACTCTTGAACTGTATAATATTAATATAGATATAAAAATTGTCACCCTGTATAATCTACTAAATGCATTTTTAGCCAATAATAACGGCCAGTTTCACCGGTTGCTGATAAGTTCCAGATAGTTTATCTGGCAGATAATTTCATACAAATTATGATTCATTTTTTTTATTTATCTGGTAGATAGTGGCTATCCGTAACCTGTGAAACTGGCCCCAAATTTAAATGTCGATTTTACTAATTATGTAGTACTAGCTGTTGCCCGCGACGTCGTCCGCGTGGGCATTAGGTGATTAAACCTTCACCCTCTCCCCTGTACGTGATAGCGTGATAATATGTAGCCTATATGTTGACCCGACCTCTTAGTTATATTCATGCCGAATTTGAAGCAAATACATGCAGTACTTTTTGAGATTATCCCGGAAATACATACAGACAAACAGACAAAAATTCTAAAAACTATATTTTTGGCTTGGATATCGATTGTAGATCACGCCCCAATTATTATTTAAAAAAATATTCAATGTACAGTTTTGACTTTTCTACGATTTTATTAAATGTATGAATGTTATTTTGTTACTGTCCTATATTGTATATATATAAAGAAATAGAGATTATTCTAGAAAATGTATCCATTAATCTTTCTATAATAGAAATAATTAGCATAATTATCATATTGATGGATTTTGTGATTAGTTTTCTATCGTAAATAAAATTCAAGAGCGCGTAGTCCAAAAGTTGGCAACGTCGCAAATAGCTGTCAAATATTTACACGTTTTAATTAATTTGGCCATTTTACTATATGAAAGTAAGACATGTGGCTCTGTAGTGCACTAAAACATTGAATAAAAATTGCAATTAAAACACTAAATTTGATGTTTTAAACGTTTTACTTGTAAAAAAGCCACTTGGAAAGTTTCCAAATACGTTTTTTTACATATAAAACTATATATTCGGTGTTACGATATTAATAATTGTATTCTCTATTAACTTTCTTAGTGCACTACAGAGCATTATTTTATGTTTTCGTAAAATAAAATTGAGAAATTAATTAAAACATGTAAATTTCTGACAGCTATTTGCGACGTTGCCAGCTTTTGGAACACGCGCCCTTAAAAGAGTCAAAATTCTTGCCAAGTTATGCGCGGGCGACTGTATTGTATATAAAATAAATGACTACATAAATATGTTTTACTAAAAATACATATAATATACTGTCCCCAGCGGTGTCACCCGCATATTTGGTTACTGCTCCGCTCCCGTGTGTCTTAGCGTGATGGTATATAGCCTATAGCCTTCCTCGATAAATGGGCTGTCTAACACTGAAATAATTTTTCAAATCTAACCAGTAGTTCCTGAGATTAGCGCGTTCAAACAAACAAACAAACTCTTCAGCTTTATAATATCAAGTATAGATTAGTACAGTCTTACATATATATATGTAAATAAACAAATCCAATGTTTAAATGATTCATTTCCTGAATTTAAAATTGAAGATAAGCAGTAGCTGAATAAATAATGGATTTATATGGTAATCTTTTTATTTCTTTACTTCCGCACACATTTCCGCCCGTTTCCTGAGAATACTCCTTCCAGCACCTGGATAAAAATAGCCTATATTTATTCTGATATATAAGCTATATCACTATATTAAAAGTCGTGGTGGCCCAGTGGTTAAAGAGCCAATCTCTCAAGTATGAGGGCGTGGGTTCGATTCTAGGTCGGACAAGTACCAATGCAACTTTTCTAAGTTTGTACTTTCTAAGTATATCTTGGACACCAATGACTGTGTTTCGGATGGCACGTTAAACTGTAGGTCCCGGCTGTCATTGAACATCCTTGGCAGTCGTTCCTTGTAAAACACTGGAACTCAGGTGCATCCGGTTAGACTGGAAGCCGACCCCAACAACAGTCTAACCGGATTCCGCTGAGTACCAGTGTTTTACAAGGAGCGACTGCCTATCTGTTACAACCCAATACCCCTTGGTTAGACTGGCGTAGACCAATCTACCTCTACCTCTCCATCCATTCACATTCATTCTTAAGACACGCCTTGTAGCATGTGTCTCACATCTTCTCATACATGATGTGCTGGCGTCTGTATCTGTGTAATTATTGCACTTAATAGCAGTCGTGAGCGCATAGTGGCTCATGTTGTAATATGTTACAAATAACCTGATTGTCCAACCTTCGATCGGCCGTGAATGGAGGCGAACTGGTTACGTAGTGTTGTGCTGTTGTGATATCGATAAAAACTGATGACATTGATTTATTTATTTTACAAAATACTTGGTCCTTTTTACATAAAATTTATTTATAGATATACAGTGATATTTACAAACTTAAAAAAAAAACTATATACAAAGAAAATAAAAAAGGAGAAATTAAAATAATGCATCAAAGAATTCATCCGCATCGCTGTCAGAGTCAGCGGGGATCGTGCCCAAAAGGATGGCCGCATTGCCACGTTGGATGGCAATGCTGATTCGTTGGCCAAGGTATTGGCCAGCCCTTTGGTCACGTGTGGACTTCGCTAAGCAAAGGTTATCTTGTTCTTTGAAGTATTTAGTATGTATTTTAACCTTCTGACCGCCACGTCAAAAAAAGAAAGACGCACTTAGCGCCAAGCTAAGAATTCATCCATAAATACCTACAATATAGTAGTGAGTTCGGAATTATATCGATAGAAGCTGTCTTTTAATATAAACTTTAAAGGTTTGTCATGTGGATAGTTCAATCCACGAAGACACTTTTTGGCTTGACATCTATACGTGATTGTGGCGGTTAAAAGGTTTATATTTTATTGCCTTTTAACTGTCCCACTGCTGGGCACAGGCCTCCTCTCACACAGAGAAGGATTGAGCGTTAATCACCACGCTTGCTCAATGCGGGTTGGTGATTTCAGACTCTATAGTCCAGGTTTCCTCGAGATGTTTTCCTTCACCTTTAATCAGTCACTGGTGTCCAAGTTGTACTTAGAAAGTACGTATAACTTAGAAAAGTTACATTGGTACTTGCCTCGAACCCGTAAAGATAAAAAGGTTTGGTTTGTATATTAATACGTAAGTATAGTATACAATAAATAAATATATAAATTACATTCAACAACAGCAAACTACAACATCAATAAAAAAAACAATAATACCCAACAAGATGATTCATCGATACAATCGATAATAACTTTCACACGACAAGCACAACACTAGCGGTTTAAATATCAATGATTATCGACAGTCCAAACTGATACATACAACTCAACAGACATACGTATAATTAAAATATTATAATAAAAAAATAAACGCTGATATAATTATTTGTAATACATTTTGACGTGGTAAATAAGTGAAAGAAAAAACATTATGTGTGCTTAGTTTTTGAGATTTTTCAACAAAATTATTGATTTCAAAAGTGATATTTTAGATCCAAGGTGCTAGTAATTAAATTATTAAACTTTTTGTTGATATTTTGGCTAAATTAAAAGTCGTAGTGGCCTAGTGGTTAAAGCACCAGAGTTTCGAGTATCAGGGAGCGGGTTCGATTCCAGGTCAGGCAAGTAGTAATGTAACTTTTTTAAGTTATATGTTCTTTCTGAGTTTATCTTGGACACCAATGACTGATTAGAGGTGAAGGAAAACATTTTGAAGAAACCTGGACTATAAAGTCTGAAATCAGCAACCGGCATTGAGCAAGCGTGGTGATTACCGCTCAATCCTTCTCCGTGGGAGAGACTGGCGTCAGACTTACTGGCTTCTGACTACCCGTAACGACTGCCAAGGATGTTCAATGACAACCGGGACCTACAGTTTAACGTGCCATCCGAAACACATACAACCTGGAATCGAACCCACGCCCTCACACTTTAAAGGTTGGCTTTTTAACCACAAGGCCACCACCACTTCATTGCGAAAAATACAAATATTAAATTTTATTTTCCCTTAAGTTGATATCAGATATGAGTCGCAATCCTATCATTTAAATGTATCTCTATAAAACGCAGGACCAACATTTACGTGCTCTCCGATGCACGGGTGAATCAATCACCAACTTCCAGACTCCAGGCTGCGTTATGAAAGTTTCTCAAAACCCACAAAGCGATTTCGGCTCGACCCGAGACCCCGTGCATAGCAGTCGCGCAGAGACCCCTAGACCAACGAGGCAGTCAAATTAATGTACTAATAGCTGAGTAGGAAAGAATAGCTTTGCTACGTAAGCTTAGTAATATTTTTCAGGCAATGGCTGAAAAAATATAATCTTTCATGAATGATAATTGACGTAATCATCTCTCTAATCAAAGATCATACAAAAGTATTTGTTTACCTAACTATTCTAGCTCATAACACAATAACTACTGAAAATACAATTATATTTATAAGTAAACACAAATTCAATTGCTCAGTGGGTTATTATTCATTTTGTAAAACATCTTAAAATAATGTCAGTTTAATTTATCGTTTTGAATCGAAAATTGTTTAATTTTTTTATCGATATTACAATCGAAATAAGTATACGGCTTGATGTGAAAAATCTGTGACGTCATAGTTCTTGTTTTCATACAAATTGCATAGAGAGTAACCGTTTTTGACAGTTCTATAAAAGTATGGAATAGGGATGCGGACAACTAGTCAAATTCAATACTTTTATAGAACTGTCAAAAACGGTTACTCTCTATGAAATTTGTATGACGTCACAGATTTTTCACATCAATCCGTATACTTATTTCGATTATATTACCAGTAAAAAAATTAAATCAATTTTCGGTTCAAAACGATAAATGAAACTGACATTATTTTAAGATGCTTTACAAAATGAGTATGATAAAGTATTTTATTTATGACCTAGTCCACATCCCAATTTGAGTAGTTGTCAACTAGCGTATTTTGTTATAGATGGAGGGGAAGGCAGCGGAGATGTCTCCAAGACCTGATGCTGAAGGAGAGTACACAGAAGGTGTTAGGGAAGTACAGGTAAGTCACCTTCATAGGTACTGATGTCCCGTGTAACGTACTCCGCGCACCTGGATAACAAGCCTATCTCGATAAATGTATACCTTCCTCAATGTCATCACCTCCCGAGCCTTTTCCCAACTATGTTGGGGTCGGCTTCCAGTCTAACTGGATTCAGCTGAGTACCAGTGTTTTACAAGGAGCGACTGTCTATCTGACCTCCTCAACCCAGTTACCTGGGCAACCCAATACCCCTAGGTTAGACTGGCGTCAGACTTACTGGCTTCTGACTACCCGTAACGACTGCCAAGGATGTTCAATGACAGCCGGGACCTACAGTTTAACGTGCCATCCGAAACACAGTCATTGGTGTCCAAGATATACTTAGAAAGTACATACAAACTAAGAAAAGTTGCATTGGTACTTGCCCGACCTGGAATCGAACCCACGCCCTCACACTTGAGAGGTTGGCTCTTTAACCACTAGGCCACCTTCCTCAATGTACAAACGCAAATTTTCTGTTTTCTACAAAACAACCTTTTGCCCGCGCGGCTTCGCTCCCGTTCTACCCTACTCTACACTACACTACCCTACACTACCCTACTCTACTATACTAACTATATAATTCGTTAAATGGAAGTGAATATGACTTGTTTGAAAAATGGAGGGAAACAGCTGTTGTTGACTTGCCTCCATATTTGATTTTGCGATTAAGACATTTTTGACTTTATCTTTTACAATTTAAGATTCATAATAACATGTCTTTACCTTATTGTTTTTAGTAATACACTCCTTGCAATAGACAACATATCATTTAATTCATAATTTTATAGAAAACTGAAGAAATATATCTATATGTATATAAAACAAAGTCGGGTTTGTTACAACACTTATAACTCGAGATCTGCTGAACCAATTTTCACGGTTATTGATTCGTTGGATTTGTCTGCGCCCCGAATAGCAGGATAGCCGAATAGTAGAGTAGAGTAAAGTAGAGTAGGGTAGAGTATGGTAGAGTAGGGAGCGAAGCCGCGCGGCAAAAGCTAGTCTGTATATAATGTTTATTAAACTTTTAAAATCAATGTCAAATGTTGAACTTGAGTTTAAAATGTGAAGGTGAATTATTTGTAATTTCAATGGTAACCGGATCTTATTTTTGGTCGGCAAAGGAAGTAACGTTTATACTTCCTATGTTATAAATATAAATAATTTATTGATTTTTATTACTCGGCTACCAAGAAATGTTGTTTTACGCGCGAATATTATACATGCTTTATTACATCTTTTGACTGCCTCATTGGTCTAGTGGTCGCAAGGCGCGACTGCTGTCCACGGGATCTCGGGTTCGATTCCCGGGTCGGGCCGAAATCGCTTTGTTTGTTTTGATAAACTTTCATAAAGCAGCCTGGAGACTGGGAGTTGGTGATTGATTCACCCGTGCATCGGAGAGCACGTAAATGTCGGTCCTGCGCCTGATCTCTCTCCGGTCGTATCGGATTGCCGCATGCCGTCCCATCGGATTATGAGAGTGAGGGAATAGAGAGTGCACCTGTATCTGCGCGAATGCTTGTGCACTATAATATGTACTGCGTAGCTGGCTGATCTCCATAAAAGAGAACGGCCGACGTAGCCGACAATCGGCCTGGATGCCATCATCATTACCTCGAAACGGCTGGATGAATTACTTTGAGACGACATAAATAGAGTTCAAATTAAATAGAATGTTTATTTATTTATTGGACTATGTAGTTTACAGTAATACACGTTACAAAATAATTGCGTAAACTATAAAATACATAGACCCTGTAAGGCCTTTGCAAGAACTTAGTATCTAGGTCTCTTAAACTCTAAATAATAAGGTCTAACAATACTAGTGCACCTCATTTTTACAGGTCATCTAGTACATGCTAAGGATCATGTGTACTATAAAAAAGTTGAATGACGTAGGTCAACGACCGAGCGCGTTCATAGAGACCGGCGTTATGCGTAAGAACACAATCATAATTTGGCGAATGTGATGATAAATTTAATAAAATATTTCACTGTTTTCATGACTTTTTTTGTGGTAAACATGATCCTTAGCATGTACTAGATGACCTGTAAAAATATGGTGCACCAGTTTTGTTAGACCTTATATAATTGCTAATGCCTCTTTAAAATTTTTTCAGCTTAATCTTCCCGAAGATGAGGGCGAAGGCCTAGGTTTCAGGCTGACAAGAACTCTTTGGGACCCGTATCCTTGGGTAAGAATACATTACTTATCATCATTTGACGACCCCGTTGGCGCAATGGTAACCACGGCGGACTGCCGAGCTGAGGGTCCCGGTACAGTCGACAGTTGTGTGATGAGCGTGCTTGTTGGCTGTGCTCTGGGTGTTGTAATATGTATTTATAAATATACATGTGTAAAGTGTATGTAGTTTATCAGTTGTGTTGGCACACATAACACAAGCTAATCAATAGCTTACCTTGGGGCTAAACGACCGTGTGTGAAAAAGGTGTCCCGATATATTATTAAACATTTGATCTTCTTAACTCTTCAGGTCCGTGAAGTGACTCAAAACGGAAGAGCTGAGCAGGCGGGACTGAAGCCAGGTGACTGCATCCTACAAGCTGATGGAAAAGATCTACTGGGTCTACCAGTATGTATAACATCTTCAACCTTACCTTATCATATATAAGGTCTAACAAAACTAGTGCACCATATGTTTACAGGTCATCTAGTACATGCTAAGGATCATGTTTACAACAAAAAAGTTGAATAACCTAGATGTCAAATCGAGCGCGTTCATAGAGACCGGCGTTATGCGTAATTATACAATTACAATTTGGCGAATGTGATGATAAATTTGATAAAAAGTTTTCATGACTTTTTTGTGGTAAACATGATCCTTAGCATGTACCGAGAAAATTTGCTTAATGATTTATTGTTTCAGGTTAGTCAAGTGGCTGGTCTAATAAGAGGAGATGGTGCGGGCGGAGCTGTCATGTTACTGGTGTGGAACTGTGGAGTTGACCCCAAAGATGACCCGGAGGTAACTTACTTTCTTAACCTTTTGACCACCACAGTCACGTATAGATGACAAGCCAAAGTGCCCAGCACACCACGGTCACGAATACATCAAGCTGTCAACTGCTCGAGTGGTCGCGTTGCACACGCTCGAGCCGTTGACTGCGAAAGCTCTCCAACCTCCTTCGTCCGGGAAAAAATGTTGCATCCAACTGTGTTAGAAAACTAACTGCCCGAGCGTTTGGTAGCGACATCTCGACCAGTCCGTGTAAAGCCTCGCTAAGTACTGCTAGATACAGTAAGCGTTCCCCAGCTGCTGTGGAGCTGCGGGGGCGGGGCGCGCGGCGAGCGGGCGCGGCGCGCGCTGGCGGGGGCGGTGCGCGCGCTGGCGTGCTGCGTGTGCGCCGCCACCGCCACCACGCCGCTCACCTGCGCCAGGTCACACGTCTACTGCGAACGTGAGTCTTATATTACCCGCCTTTATCGACCGAAACTTGAGTTTTGTGTATGTTAGTGTGGCGACACCATGCAGCGATATCTATGTCAACTATGATGTACAGACGCCAGTACACCAGGCTAACCGAAACTGTCAAATTTTCCCAATCAACTTCAAACTTTATGCTTCAGCGATAAGGTTGAAAATCCATTAAGGAAATTTGACAGATTGTTGTAGTTTGATGTGCTGGTGTCTGTGCCATACTTGTGCCATACCACAATTCTATATGACGCAAGCAATGTATTCTACAACATTCTGCATATATTAGAGTCTAACAATACTAGTGCACCATATTTCTACAGGTCATCTAGTACATGCTAAGGATCATGTTTACCACAAAAAAGTCATGAAAACAACAACATAATTTGTTAATTTTATCATCACAGTCGCCAAATTGTAATTGTGTTCTTACGCATAACGCCGGTCTCTATCAATACGCTCGATCGTTGACCTACGGCCTCGTTTAAGGAGACGCGACGCGTCAGGCGGCGCGGTGCGCGAAGCGGGCCGCCGGTAACACAAACATACGCCGATGTATGGAGCGTTCAAGGAGAAGCGTTTTTGCTCGCGTTTGTTTGAATTGTAGCGTCGCATGAGACGGGCAACGCCGCGTAGGACGCGGCGGATGAAGCGACGGTTGACGCTGCGAAGGACGCGGCAAGGAAGGGGAAGGAGAGGTGCGGGTGCGGTAGCCGCAGCGGGCGCCGCAGCGGACGACGCCGCGTGCGCCGCTGCGGACTACGCGGCGGGCGCATCGCCGTAAACCACTAATCCGTACGCCCCGCTCCTTCATAAACGAAACCACTAGTTATCATATGTTTGTCTTTACGCGTCAAATGCGGCGGGCAGCGACGCGCGCTGCCTCTACATAAACGGAGAAAACACTTGACGCCGCGCAGCCCGCTCCGCGCACCGTGCCGCCTGACGCGTCGCGTCTCCTTGAACGTAGCCTGAGTCATTCAACTTTTTTATAGTAAACATGATCCTTAGCATGTACTAGATGACCTGTAAAAATGTGGTACTCTTGTTTTGTTAGACCTTATATAGATTCTTTCTTTCTTCCTCAGCATGTTGGACACGGTTGGAGAGATGTGCTTTGTGTAGAGAAGCGTTGCCTTCGAAAAACTCACCCTACGCCAGGAACCTCGTAGCTGAACAGGTAATTTATGTTCATATCTATGTTTTATTGTATTTAAAAAGTCGTGGTGGCCTAGTGGTTAAAGAGCCAACCTCTCAAGTGTGAGGGCGTGGGTTCGATTCCAGGTCGGGCAAGTACCAATGCAACTTTTCTAAGTTTGTATGTACTTTCTAAGTATATCTTGGACACCAATGACTGTGTGTCGGATGGCACGTTAAACTGTAGGTCGCGGGTGTCATTGAACATCCTTGGCAGTCGTTACGGGTAGTGAGAAGCCAGAAAGTCTGACGCCAGTCTAACCAAGGGGTATGGGTTGCCCGGGTAACTGGGTTGAGGAGGTCAGATAGGCAGTCGCTCCTTGTAAAACACTGGTACTCAGCCGAACCGGTTAGACTGGAAGCCGACCCCAACATAGTTGGGAAAAGGCTCGGGAGATGGATCTATGTTTTATTGTTATTCATGTTAATTCAAACCATACAGACAGACTTTTGTTGCTGGGGAGTTTGTTCCACCACGTCTTCTTCCTTCCCAGCGATAACACATAGGAAGTGGTGAAGGGTGGGCGTTTTTGGGGCTGTCTTTTGTAGAATTGACCTTCAAAAAGTGCTGATTTTCAACCTACTTTGAATAAATGACTTTTTTATATGTGTATAGTGAAGAGCTCGTGGCTAAGTAACAGCCGCACGGGTCGATCAATGATAAGGTTAAGCAACGCTTGGTTCAATCTTGTCATGACGAGTTCCTCCATGTTTCGGAAGGCACGTTAAATTGTTGTGTCCCGGCTGTCATTTACATACATGTTTGGCATTCGTTACGGATAGTCAGGAGCCAGAAAGTGTGACAACCAGTCTAAGAAAGAGGTATCGAGTTGACCTGGTAACTGGGTTGAGGAGGTTTAATAGTCAGACTCCGGTACTCAGCTGCATACGGCTAAGACCGAAAGCCACCGCAGCTTGGCAGGCTAGGCAGATGATGATTGATTGATTGATGATGACACAGACTGCAAAGTTTAATAACAGTTCTCTCCTGTTTTCTTGATTATCGTTTAAAGTTTTGACTAGCATAGTATTTTGGAAGTCACGGTTTTACAAAATTGGTCGTCTCATCTCTAATTCCTTTGTATTGAGTCTGCTATCCATCCGACCCCTTAGCAAGACCAGATTTAAATTTTTTGGTAGATGGTTATATCAATCTTCGTATCGACCACAGCAAGACATAAGCGCTCACTTCATACAAATATCTAAATATATAAGGTGTAACAATACTAGTGCACCATATTTTTACAGGTCATCTAGTACATGCTAAGGATCATGTTTACCACAAAAAAAAAAAAACATTGAAACAGTAACATATTTTAATAAATTTATCATCTCAGTCGCCAAATTGTATGTATAACGTCGGTCTTTATGAAGGCGCTCGGTCGTTAACCCTCTGGCCATTCAACTTTTTTTGTGGTAAACATGATCCTTAGCATGTACTAGATGACCTGTAAATATAGTGTACATTAGTTTTGTAACATATACTATAGACATCAACATCAAAGTGTCATTTTGAACTTTAAAATCATAGACTTACTTATTCCAGGTTTTCGAAGCAATAGCAGCAGAATACGAGATCAAAAATCCCCGCACAATACGTCTAACTAATACAACTTCGGCTTACACATCACCAACTAGATCACCGAGCGTATCACCATCACCAAACAGACGAGGGCAATACCAACATTCCATGATGAACAGATACAAGAAACCCGTAAACACGCCCGAAAAGTTCGGACAATACGCTTCAGACCCTAACATACACCGCTCTGTACATACAACAAATTCTACTAGATTGGTAGAAAATTCCCAAACTGGCAACACTGGTTCTGCTGTCAATGGCAGCTGTCAGTGTCAAAATGCCGCGAGCGTTCCGAAGATAAATGTGGAGAGTGTAGATGATGTTAATAAAAGCAATAATGGAAGTGACTGCTCTAGTAGCTGTCAGAGCTTAACCTTACCACATAAGCTAGTAGCCAGGCTGAGACAGGCCTGCTCGTTGGTGGATTTGCAAAATGCTGGACAGTGTTCGTCGTCTAGATCGCTGAATAACTTGGGCGATGGATGGTGAGTATTAAGTAATTTAATAAATGACACATTAGTTAATAACATGTTGTCACGGGTAGTCAGAAGCCAGTAACTCTGACGCCAGTCTAACCATGGGGTATTGGGTTGCCCGGGTAACTGGGTTGAGGAGGTCAGATAGGCAGTCGCTCCTTGTAAAACACTGGTACTCAGCTAAATCCGGTTAGATTGGAAGCCGACCCCAACATAGTTGGGAAAAGGCTCGGGAGATGAATAAATGACACATTAGCTGGGCTCTTAATGGCCATGTGCGCGCGCCTTACCTTAGCCCTGATACACAAAGGGCTCTGGAAGGAACAAAAGTGGGTTTTAGTCAGTAAGAGTCTGACACTACCTCCAGCTGCACACACAGCGGGATACACATGTGAAGGGTGGGAGTTTTGTAGTCTGTCTTTTGTTTTTGACGTTCGAAAAGTGCTGATTTATCAGTCTAATTTGAATAAACGAAGTTGAGTTTCAATGAAAGATGACTACCCACGCAATAAAAAAATTATATCTTTATGTGGTCCAGATATGGGCATCTCCGCGCAGCGAGTAGCGTGATGGTCTAAAACGCCTTAAATAAAGTTTAGCGAGAACTGTACCACATTACTTTGTATAGGTACTCGTAAAATACTAAATTTAAAACGAATAATTGATAACTATTAATATAATAGATTTTTTGAATACATAAGTAATCAAACATGAGTGTTACCAATATTAAAAGCTGCATAACTACTAAGCTTTTAAGCGGCAACATTATTTCCACGAAAATTTTGACATAAAATTGCATTTTTAACCTGTATTTATTGTTTTTCCAGCAAAAGCTGCCATCACGGTTCTTTGGATAACTTGAAGAACCATTGCAACAGTTTATGTGGTACGTATTATATTAAGCTTTTGATCGCCACGCCAAAAAAATAAAGACGCGCCCTCAGCGTCAAGCTACATAAGTATTCATCAGACCATTTTGACGACCAGATGGCGTAGTAGTTAATGTATCTGCCTGCCACGCTAGAGGTCGCGGGTTCGATTCCCGCATAAGTCAAACATTTGTGTGCATGAACATGTGTATTTGACTTAGTCTGGGTGTTCCTATGTATAATATGTATGTATTTGGGGCGTGAGTGGAGTATTTAGTAGTAGCGATCTTTTTTATCTCCTACCTGTCTAACGGTCGATCTATTTGTTGATGTTAGTATAACATACTGCTAATACTTCATGAATCTCTTCACTGGTGGCTCCAAGAAACTTGTTAAGCACGCGGTGGCCACGCCCTGGTAAACCGTGTCGACCCACGGGCTAAACCCAGTGAAGGGGCACTATAACTACATATCGTAGCTAAGTGTTATGTGGCTGATCCTCCACAAAGTGCTTAAAGTCTGCAGCGGTTCGAGAGGCGGGCCCCGCCAATATGGCAACTCACCCGGCAATTGAGGCGTTGTAGCAAGGCCTGTGATATGCCTGCAGGGCGCATGTCTGGATCCTTCAGTGGCATGCGGCCATTCACAAAAGTGGTATATCCTCCACTTAGATTTTTTTCTCTTAAAGACTGCAGCGGTTCGGCAGGCGGGTTATGTCAGTATGACAAATCACTCGGCTGCCGTGGCGTTTCAGCAAAGCATATGTGATATGCTTGAAGCTAAGGCTTGAAGGGCGTGTGTTTGGATACTTAGTGGCATACGGCCAATCACTGCATCTCCTCTTTCTGTCTAGTCGTATCGGTCATCCGATCCATTAGACATTAGATTTGGGAGACGAGAGAGTGGGTATGTATCTGCGCACATATTCACCCACTAAAATATATTCCCGCGCTGATGACTCCTGGCTATATCCTTGGACTATGAATTTGCAAGCCCTGCGGCGACGGAGACTGGTGGTGGGGATTGAGCAGGTGAGCTCGGTCTTTAGCTGGCTCTCTGCACGTAGGCGTTTGGACGGTGATGGTCGTTTCAGAACTCAGATGAGATGGGAGGACTGACTCGGCAGCTCGTTCAAAGACAAAGCAGCCCTATTTAGGGACAGCACTGCTTTCCCCAATCCGGGGAGAGGCCTAGAAAAGGTGGCCTAAACAAAGCCCATCTCACTTTTACCCAGACGGTTAACCGCGATCGTCTGGTCACCAACCTATGCGGTCGAAAGAATACAAAAATTAACATTAAGAAGATTAATATAGCAGCTTGGAATGTGAGAACACTCTTGGACAATGAAAACAACCAATGTCCTGAGCGCAAGACAGCGCTTATAGCCCGTGAACTCTCCCGATATAACATCGATATTGCCGCAATTAGCGAGACTCACTTGGCTGACAGTGGAGTACTCTGCGAGGATCTGGGTGGATATACATATTTTTGGTCAGGAAAGCCTTCAACGGAACGCGCCTCCAGTGGCGTTGGGTTCGCAATCAGGAACAATATCGCCCGTTCCTTAATAGAAACACCCAAAGGCTTAAGTGATAGATTAATCACTCTTCGACTTCATACATCAGCAAAGAAGTTCATTCACCTAGTGAGCGTCTACGCACCCACCATGACTTGCTCCGATGAAGATAAACGGAAGTTTTATGATCATCTTCGAGTAGTTCTACTTGGCATCCCTGCATGTGACAAAATAATTCTGCTTGGAGACTTTAATGCGCGTGTTGGCACAGAGCACATTGCCTGGAAAAACGTACTTGGGAGGCATGGCATCGGAAAATGCAATTCAAATGGCCATGCGCTACTAACCTTGTGTGCTGAACTCGAACTTAGCATAACCAATACGTTCTTTCGGTTGCCTGATAAATATAAAACCTCCTGGATGCATCCCCGTTCACGACACTGGCACCTGCTCGACTACATCATAGTCCGACGGCATGACCTGAGGGATGTACTGATTACCAGATCTATGCGAGGTGCTCAGGGCTGGACGGATCACCGCCTTATCAGGTGCAAAATGAGGCTCAACATCAAGCCTCCACGTAGGGCAGAACATAAGATACCAGCTAGGCTGGCGTTTTCAAAACTTGTTCTGGATGGGGACATCAGAAAAGAACTTGATGAAACATTTGAGAAGGCTGCACCTGACTCTGTGGACAACCTAACAATTGATGCTAAATGGCGTTGCTTCGCTGACAACTTACACAACGTCTCCAAACAGGTTATTGGTAGGGTTCAAAAGAAAAATCAAGACTGGTTTGATGATTCTGACAGAGAATTACTCAAACTTGTTGAGGATTACCGACGCTCTCTTAGAGGTGCCCACAGCAATCAACAGCGGAATACACTGCATCAAGCCCTGAAGAGAAAAGTGCGTGAATTAAAGAATGACTGGTGGTTGTCTAAGGCCCAAGACTTACAACTGTTGGCAGACACCAATCAAACTGCAAAATTTTTCGAAAGCCTCAGAACAATATATGGCCCCCGTTGTAAGAAGACAGCACCAGTATATTCGCGTGATAAGACCACCAAGCTGACTGATCCCTCAGAAGTTCTTCTACGCTGGGCGGAGCATTTCAATGAAGTGCTCAATCCTGGAAGCCAAGGAGCGGATCTCGATTACATCGGTTCTCTCGATAGTTTGCCAGTTTCATCTGATCTCGAAATTCCACCAACCTATGAGGAATTTCACAAGGCTCTAAACCGCTTGAAGAATGGCAAATCTCCAGGTTACGACAGTCTTCCTTCGGAAGTTTTTAAATACGGAGGAAAAAATATTAAGACCAGACTGTTTGAACTTGTGTTGCAAATATGGGACGCAGAAATAGTTCCACAAGATTGGAAGGATGCTTTTATTAGCAAACTCTATAAGGGTAAAGGCGACCTATCGGACTGTAGCTCCTACAGAGGCATTGCCCTACTATCTGCAGCTGGCAAAGTACTGGCTCATGTCATCAATAGCCGTCTAGTCAAGCTTGCTGAGAGCTTCCTACCAGAAAGCCAGTGTGGTTTTCGACCAAATAGAGGCACAGTTGACGCCATATTCGTATTGAAACAGCTTCAAGAAAAATTCATTGAACAGCATCGTGACCTCTATTTGTGTTTTGTGGACCTAGAGAAAGCTTTTGACCGGATCCCTAGATGCGCTCTGTGGGTTGTTCTTGAGAAACATGGATGCCCACCAAAACTCGTTAACTTGGTACGCCAGTTCCACGAGAGCATGTTTGCTCGCGTACGCCATGAGGACAACTTCACTGAGCAATTCCCGGTCACAAGCGGCGTTAAACAAGGCTGTGTCATGGCACCGACACTCTTTGCAATCTACTTCTCTGCGGTAATGAGCGATGCTATGACTAAGTGTGGGAATAAGATCACTCTTAATGTCCGCATGGATAAAAGCGTTTTCGACCTCTCGCGCTTTCGAGCAAAACGTCGGGTCTCTACTGTCCCTGTTGCGGAGATACAATATGCCGATGATGTCTGCCTTATGGCTGGTAGTCTTTCTGATCTCCAGGTATGTCTCGAACATCTAGACGAGTCGTGTCGCAAATTCGGCTTGGTAATCAGCGCATCGAAGACCCAGATACTGAAGCAGCCTGCAAGGAGAACATCTGCAGACGACACGCCCGTCTACTTGAACGGAAATCCTTTAGAGGCGGTAGGAACCTTTCGATACCTTGGCAGTCTCGTAAGAAGCGACAATCGTCTCGAATCTGAGATATCTGCGAGGATCGCTAAGGCTGCAGCAGCATTCGGTGGACTTAACCAACGTGTATGGAAATCCCATGATCTCAAATTGGTTACTAAGCTAGCGGTATACAAAGCTATCATACTACCTTTGCTTTTGTATGCCTCGGAGACTTGGTGTCTATACAAAGGTGACATTAAACGCCTCGATGTCTTCCATCTCAAATGTCTCCGAGCTATTCTTCACATTCGCTGGCAAGATCGGATTTCAAACACTGAGGTTCTTCGTCGATCAAATATATCGGGTATTGAGAGCTACTTAATGAAGGGGCAGTTGCGCTGGTGCGGTCACCTTGTTCGTATGGAGTCCTCTAGACTGCCCAAAACCTTATTCTACTCCGAGATCAGTACCGGTAAACGCCAGTCTGGAGGACAATATTTACGATACAAGGACGTACTGAAGCGCCATCTAAAATCAGTGGGCCTGTCACCAACTTCTTGGGAACAGCTATCTAGTCAAAGACCAGAGTGGCGAAGAACTGTTCATCAAAGGGTGCAAGAGTATGAACAGCGGCGACTTGAAAACCTCGACGCCAAAAGCCAGCTCCGAAAATCCCGCCCCAAGCCTTCCTACAACTACACCTACAATGCGCAAGGACAACTTTACTGCGCTACTTGTGACCGCGTGTTCAAGGCTAAGTTTGGTTTCGCGAGTCATATTCGAGCACATGATCGAAATCAAGCTGCTAATATATGCCAGGATGTCGCCGTCGACGGAAACGTCTAGGAGGACATCATCATCATCATGTATGTATTTACAAAAGAAAAGTATATAAGTACGTTTATCAGTTGTCTAGTACCCACAGTACAAGCTCTGCGCAGTTTGGGACTAGATGACGTTGTGTGAATGTGTGAGGGATATTATATTTAAAACGAAAGATGAAATAAGTTGAACATTGTTGGCGTGTTGGCAACTGGTCTATCGAACTATTGCTTATCTAAATGAGATATCTTGTTCATGCAAAGTAAGTTTGTTTATTGAGATTTTTGACAGTCGGCCATGTTGTTTCAGATGCCCCCGTGTTTCTACTGCCCGCGCCTCCCGTATATGTTCTAACTACTTGCGACCACAATAAGAAGGAATAACACATATTTTTTTATATATGTATAATGAGTATATGTAATATAATTATTATAAGTATAGTAGTCCGTCAGTTAGATTAGACTAAAATATTATATACCTACTATTTTTTACGGATTAAACTCAAACTCAAAAATCATTAAAATTTATTCAAACTTGTATATCTTAAATGTATACAATTAATTTGACTTTTGTTAAAAAAAATTGCGTGTCACACAATATTTTAGTCTTTTGTAAAAACGGACTTATTAGAATCACTGTTTGTTAATCTGATCGACACGCCTATAATATATACATACACGATTATTTTTTCATATTATACATTAGGGTATTTGCCTGTGTTTGATTTTGTACAAAATTTTTAACAAAACATTTTTCTGAAAACAGCGTCAAAATTGGTTGATAAATGGAGCAGCAATCAACATTTTTTTATATTCGTATGATGAAGAGTGGGATCATAGTGGGGACATCTTGCTACCTCTTTTGCACATGCGTGATCAAATAGCGTTGACGTCACAAGCTTGTATGTGCATCCTTTTTCTGTTATAACTGTTTGACTTTTGAAGATTTATAAATTACTTATTTCTCAACGGATTCCAAAAATTATTTCTGTTTTTGGTTTTGTAAAATGTTACTTTTGATATGAATAATTTGAAAAAAAAAATAGTCAAATACCCTATTACCTAATTGTTTTTTGTTTTAATAAATTATATTAATTTAAATGGTTGTTTTGTTTTTATTCTATAGAACTGCTTCCCAAACCTGGTTAAAAAATATCCTACTTTATGGGACACCAAATACATTGTAACAGGTACACAGATCGATGAATCAGTAAGGTTTGCTGGGGAGTTTGTTCCACCACTTCTTCTTCCCAGCGATAACACATAGGAAGTGGTGAAGGGCGGACGTTTTGGGGTCTGTCTTGTAGAATTGACCTTCAAAAAGTGCTGATTTTCAGCCTACTTTGAATAAATGACTTTTATCTTTTTTTATCTTTATCAACGCTTGGCGCGGTCTGTACATGGATGGGTGACCATCTTGTCATGACGAGTCCCTCCGTGTTTCGGAAGGCACGTTAAATTGTTGTGTCCCGGCTGTCATTTGTACATCTTTGGCAGTCGTTACGGGTAGTCAGAAGCCAGGAAGTGTAACAACCAGTCTTACTTAGTTGTATCGGGTTGCCCAGGTAACAGAGTTGAGAAGATCAGATAAAACACAACCGACAAATGCTTACCAGCTGATTGGAAAGGTCCATTCAAACTTGTATGACACTTTCCTCAAAAAGTAATTTCAGACCCAAGCCTACATTGCTCATCCGTACTTAAGTATGTTATCTCTTTTTATGTCTGGACTTTAAAAGAGACTGTGACCCTTGAGTTTGTTTCGGCGTTTCTTCTCAAGGTAGTCAGTTAGGAAATGCCGACCTCATCTCGTTTTTATAAAAATGTGTTGACGTGTAAAAGTGTTGATTTCAACCTATTTGCAAAATAAATATAATTCAGATAGGTACACTGGTGCTCAGCTGAATCCGGTTAGACTGGAAGCCGACCCCAACATAGCTTGGGAAATGGCTAGGCAGATAGATAGATAGAGTACGTATTAACATGTACAGTAAGTAATTACTAAAACCATGTCGCTTTACGCATTCGTGAGTCTATAAATGTCATCCAATTACAAAAAAAAATGTTACAAGTAATATAAAAAATATTTCTACCATGAAATAAATACATATATTAATAAATTGTAATATTATTCACAAACAATGGCATAAAATATTGTGTAACAAATTGATTAAATTGGATTTATATAATAATGACCCGCTCTGTCTCTTTTTTTTGTCCGCAAATCAAAAATGAAGTTCCACCTTCTCCTACTCATCGCGTTCATAGCCTGCGTAGCAGCTTATACTCGTAAGTATATTTCTCATCATCTCCCGAGCCTTTTCCCAACTATGTTGGGGTCGGCTTCCAGTCTAACCGGATTCAGCTGAGTACCAGTGTGCCACAAGCAGCGACTGCCTATCTGATTTCCTCAACCCCAGTTATCCAGGCAACCCTTGGTTAGACTGGCGTTAGACTTATGGCTTCTGACTACACGTTACGACTGTCAAGGATGTTCAATGACAGCCGGGACCTACTGTTTAACGTGTCATCCGAAACACAGTCATTAGTGTCCAAGATATACTTAGAAAGTACATACAAACTTAGAAAAGTTGCTTTGGTACTTGCCTGACCTGGAATCGAACCCACGCATACTTGTGAGGTTGGCTCTTTAACCACTAGGCCACCACGACACCGTTAGTATATCTTTCTAGTATTCACATAGCGCGACTGTTGTAGTCTGGCCAAAATTGCTTTGTGGGTTTTAAGAGACTTTCACAAAGCAGCCCGGAGTCTGGGAGTAGGTGATAGCTACACCCGTGCATCGGGTCGCACGTTGGTGTCGGTCCTGCTTGTGATCTCTCTCCGGTCGTGTCGGATTGCCGACCTGAGGGCTAGGACACTGAGAGAATAGAGAGTGCACCTGTGTCCGCGCGAATGTGCGTGCACTATAATATTATATCTACTTACTTTCTAAGTATATCTTGGACACCAATGACTGATTAAAGGTGAAAAAAAACATCTCGAGGAAACCTGGACTATAAAGTGTGAAATGACCAACCCGCATTGAGCAAGCGTGGTGATTAACGCTCAATCCTTCTCTGTGTGAGAGGAGCAAAGGCTGATGATGATGATGATATATTTCAGCGGCTCAATTACGCGAGAGGGCGCTCTGCACCCATGACTTCCAATGCCCTGAGGGCTGTTCCTGTAGCAACGTGGTTAACGTGAAAATGTGTCGATGTGGAACTGGGTATGTATAATATACAGGGTGTAAGGGGCAGCCCTCCGCAGACTGATGGGGTGCATTCAGCTCCTTATTTTAAACCATATTCCACTCATCTCCCGAGCCTTTTCCCAAGCTATCTTGGGGTCGGCTTCCAGTCTAACCGGATTCGGCTGAGTACCAGTGTTTTACAAGGAGCGACTGCCTATCTGACCTCCTCAACCCAGTTACCTGGGCAACCCAATACCCCTTGGACTATTCCACTGGAATTTTGAAATAATGGATGTTGAAATAATCGTAATGATCGACGCGTGAAATCAGCTGGTTAATTGTGAGGGTTTTAAAACAGTTCAGTTTTATTGTATTTCCATAACGTTACTGAAACAATTTCATGAACCAGTCTTCTTAGTATGGTATACTGAACTCACCCCATCAGTCTGCGGAGGGCTGTCACTTACACCCTGTGTATAGTTTATTTATTTACACTCTTATATATTTATGTAGATGGTGTAGTACTAAGTGCCTGCCACGCTGGAGGTCGTGGGTTCGATCCCCGCACAAGTCAAATATTTGCGAAACTATTAAATGCAATAAATATGTATTTCATGTTACATTTAACCTTTTGACCGCCACAGTCACTTATAAATGACAAGCCAAAAAGTGCCTAGCAAGCCACGGTCACGACTACATGACAGAGTTTTAGTGTTCAAAATTTATTGAAACTGAAGACCCCGATGGCGCAATGGTTACCAAGCCGGACTGCCGTGCTAAAGGGTCCCGGGTTCGATTCCCGGCACGGTTAACATTTGTGTGATGAGTGTTATAATATGTATTTATAAATATATATAATATATGTGTAAAATATATGTAATTTATCAGTTATGTTGGCACCCATAACACAAGCTAATAATATAAATAGCTTAGCATGGGGCTAACCGACCGTGTGTGAAAAAGGTGTCCCAATATATTTATTTATGGATGAATTCTTAGCTTGGCGTTGAGGGCATGTCTTTCTTTTTTTGACGTGGCAGTCAAAAGGTTATATTTTAAGGAAGATCTTATAATATATATTTACATATTTAAATAAAATAAAATAAATATTTTTTTGCAGAACGATTGTATGCAGAAGGAGTGCTTTTCTCTAATTTTTAAGGCTGGCTGAAACAACACACTTCATTTTCAAGCGCCAACAAATCGATTTCAGCAATTCTTCTCAATAAAAATATAATTATAAACAAATATATGTGTTTTACGACTTTTTTTATTACTTAACTAGCTTTTGCCCGCGCGGCTTCGCTCCCGTTCTTCCCTACTCTACCCTACTCTACACTACCCTACCCTACTCTTCTCACCTTTTAAACCTTCCCTAGACCTCCACGAACATTTCAAGACCAAGATAAGATAAATCCGTTCAGCCGTTCTCGAGTTTTAGCGAGACTAACGAACAGCAATTCATTTTAATATATAAAGATATATTATGAGATATATTATGTTGGCAACACTTACGGTTGTCGGTTTGGAATCCGGATATTACAGATCTACGTACAGACGCCAGCACGTCAAGCTACTACATTGTGTAAAACATCCTTAATGAATTTTCAAGACTTTTATAGAACTTTCAAACACGGTTACTTTGTATGCATTTCGTATGATGACGTCACAGATTTTTCACATCAAACTCTATACTTATTTCGATCGATCAATAAAAAAATTACACTTCGCCCACGGCGACTTTTTGTAGCGATGCAGTCACGATGCTGTCGCGCGTAGACATCGATACAGACGCGCAGCTGTCGCTAGCTGTGTGCCCTCGCCCACCGGACCAGATACAGTCGCGATGCAGTTACACTGATGTTCGGCACACTCCCTCCCCCTTTCTCCGATGTCGTCCAACGCTGTCGCGCGTTGTAAATGCGACAAACACGCGTTAGAAGCGATACCGTCGCGCATTTGCTAAACGCGCGACTGCATCGCTACAAAAAGTCGCCGTGGGTTAGGGACCGTACAGTGATCATTATTTTAACATTCTAATTTGCGTAAATTAACAAAGAAATTTAATTATTTACGCCGCCATATTAAATTATTTGCTAACATGCTCTAATTTGTTTTAACACTTTACCATTAATAATTGCTGTTAATAACTAATTAGAGGTTAAAACTAAATAATTCGGGTAAATCTAATATTTACCATGTAAACAGTTTTTTTTTTAAACTTTCACAAAGCGAACGACCAATGTACCACCGCGAGCGAAAAATGTGACAACCGCGATCGACAAATGTGACAATCGTGAGCGACACATGTGACAACCGCGACCGACACATATGACAACGAAGTGAGGAATTCCTTACATCATCATCTTAAATTGTTCCATTTCCATATCCCCTTAAAAAACGCGCCTGCCTCACAAATACGAGTGTGTAGGTTCGATTCCAAGTCAAGTAAGTAGGTAATTTAGTTAGGTATGTACCTATAGCACCAATAGAATTTCAGCTTTTGTTATAGCAGTAAAAATCTAGGATTTAAGTATTATTGTCAGATTTAAAACTCTAGCTGCAGCATAATTATACGTAAAAAAGTATAAAATAATGATTTTGCCATGAAAAAAATATTCTTACTGCATCCAACATGAAGTGGCTACAAGTAGTTCTGTTCGCTTTTGTGGTGCTCGTGGCTACTGTAGCAGCCACTCCTGGTAAGTATTCTTTTATAAGAAACTTTAAATTTTAACCGCCACAGTCACGTATAGATGACAAAGCAAAAAGTGCCCAGCACGCCACGGTCACGACTACATGACACACTTTTAAAGTTCAAAATCAATAGTCAGTTTCAATCGATATAATTCCGCACTCACTACTACCTTGTAGGTATTTATGGATGAATTCTTAGCTTGGCGCTGAGGGCACGTCTTTCGTTTTTTGACGTGGCGGTCAAAAAGTTCTGGTTGCCCAAAGTATGAGTGTGCGGGTTCGAATCCAGCTCAGGAAAGTACCAATGCAACTTTTCTTAGTTATATGTACTTTCTAAGTATATCTTGGACACCAATGACTGATTAAAGGTGAAGGAAAACATCTCGAGGAAACCTGGACTGTAAAGTGTGAAACCACCAACCCGCATTGAGCAAGCGTGGTGATTAACGCTCAATCCTTCTCTGTGTAAGGAGGCCTGTGCCCAGCAGTGGGACGATGAAAAGGCTGCTTATTGCATCTTCGTTGTTACGATACTAAGGGCCAGTTTCTCCAGCTGAGTACCAGTGTTTTACAAGGAGCGACTGCCTATCTGACCTCCTCAACCCAGTTACCTGGGCAACCCAATACCCCTTGGTTAGACTGGCGTCAGACTTACTGGCTTCTGACTACCCGTAACGACTGCCAAGGATGTTCAATGACAGCCGGGACCTACAGTTTAACGTGCCATCCGAAACACAGTCATTGGTGTCCAAGATATACTTAGAAAGTACATACAAACTCAGAAAAGTTGCATTGGTACTTTCCCGACCTGGAATCGAACCCACGCCCTCACACTTGAGAGGTTGGCTCTTTAACCACTAGGCCACCACGACTTCGAACGATTTCAAAAGGTTAATGACCTAATTTTGTTCACAGCTGGTCCACCATATCCTTGGATCACCAACAATCGCAGAGTGGCCTTCCCCAATGTCATTGAAGTACCTCCGAACTGTCCTGTCGACCAGAAGATGAGCAACGACGGAGTCTGTCGCGAAGTGTTTTAGATGACGCTGATGGCCGACATACATGGATAAGAAGTTGGGAGCGATCAACTCAGTTGCATAGCTAGGGGACGGCCCATACCGACTGCCTGGGTGTCACACACTTGGAGATGACACCTAGAGTTTACTAAAATCGATGTTACACAGGAGCGTTCTCAGAGCCGACCCTGTGGGACACCGCATGACATCTTTCGCCGATCCTACTATGCGTGTCACCCCCCAAGTCCACGGCGGGAGGGGGTATTTGGGGCATTTGGTACTCATAAAAGAAGGGGTGACTTCCGACGGTCAACATCAGTAGTAAATGAAAAATTTATATGGACTTTTGAGGTGACAACTAGAATACCGCACTGGGTGTCACCCATGCTAGCTTCGTCACTGTATCAACTCCGGTATCAACAACGACATCTCTCGCCGGTTGCACTACGAGTGTACACTGGGGTGACACTCGTAGTGCAAAATTTATATTGACTTTTAGGGTGACAACTACAATACCGCACCGGGTGTCACCCATGCTAGCTACGCTACTTTATCAACTCCACGACATCTCTAACCGGTTCCCCTCCGGGTATCACCCTCAAGCGGCACACGGGGGCGGGGTGACACCCAGTCAGTCGATGTTCATAAAAAAAGAGGTGACACCCGAGTGTCACCCCTAGCTACGTCACTGTATCAACTCACGTGAACTTCTACTGGGGTTATAGTCTAACTCTGATCGCTTGACAATGATATTTCACTGCGCTACCAACTTCTCGAAGCAATAGTACCAGCCCCAAGAATGTGGGTACACTGTAACAGCTTTGAAGTCTTTCCTAACTGCTTCAAGCAGTCCGTGTATTGTCGGCCTAATAATACAAAATAAATACCCTATATAATATACTCATATCTTTTTCTTTAACCTTTTCACACACGGTCGGTTAGCCCCAAGGTAAACTTATGGGTGCCAACACAACTGATGAACTACATATACTTTACACATGTATATTTATAAATATACTAGCGACCCGCCCCGGCTTCGCACGGGTGCAATGCTGATACTAAATACACTACAGAAAAACTGTGAACGTTGTTTATAAAAACATAGCAAATCTATCAAACAAGTTAATGGATGTTATTATACATATAAACCTTACTCTTGAATCACTCTATCTATTAAAAAAAACCGCATCAAAATCCGTTGCGTAGTTTCAAAGATTTAAGCATACAAAGGGACATAGGGACAGAGAAAGCGACTTTGTTTTATACTATGTAGTGACATTATACCACCCAGAGCACAGCCAACAAGCACGCTCATCACACAAATGTCGCCTGTACCGGGACCCTCAGCTCGGCAGTCCGGCGTTTATCTCAGGAACTACTGGACCGATTTAAAAAATTCTTAGTGTCAGATAGGCCATTTATCAAGGCAAGCTATAGGCTAATTCTTATCCGGATGAACAGAATAGTTCCCACGGGACGCGTGTTACTATATAAAGTTTCCTATTTTTCGACAAAATTGAGAAAGTATAAGCTAGTGATAAATAAATAAATAATACAATAAAATCAAATATATATTTAATTTATTTATTAGAATATCAGTTCACACAATTTATTTATTTATTTTCATTATTATTTATTACAAAATTTTCATTAAAATTACAGTACTTAAATCAATATACAGGGTGTAAGGGACAGCCCTCCGCAGACTGATGGGGTGAGTTCAGTATACCATACTAAGAAGACTGGTTCATGAAATTGTTTCAGTAACGTTATGGAAGTACAAGAAAACTGATTTGTTTTAAAACCTCACAAAAATTGAACAGCTGATTTCACGCGTCGATCGTTACGATTATTTCAATATCCATTGCTGTTTTTTCTTATTAAAAAAAATTAAGTGATGCATACAAAGAATGTAATTTTACATTGAATAATCGGTAAAATTAGAAAATTCCAGTGGAATATGATTCAAAATAAGGAGCTGAATGCACCCTATCAGTCTGCGGAGGGCTGTCCCTTCCACCCTGTATATATTTATTGCAAATACTATCGGAATCAGATTTTCAAACATATAAAATGTTATTTATTTTTCAACACAATTAATTCATTACTAAAACATATTGAGATCATAATTATTAGCACTTAATTTAAAATGAAAATGTGGCTCAGTAACACTGCCCCCCCTCATTCATATCTATCTTACATCATCATCATCTCCCGAGTCTTTTCCCAACTATGTTGGGGTCGGCTTCCAGTCTAACCGGATTCAGCTGAGTACCAGTGTGCCACAAGGAGTGACTGCCTATCTGATCTCCTCAAGCCAGTTACCCGGGCAACCCAATACCCCTTGGTTAGACTGGCTTCTGACTACCCATAACGACTTAAAGAGCCAAAGTGCGTAGGTTCCACTCCAGGTTGGGCAAGTACCAATGCAACTTTTCTAAGTTTGTATGTACTTTCTAAGTATATCTTGGACACCAATGACTGTGTTTCGGATGGCACGTTAAACTGTATTGAGCTGTCATTGAATATCCTTGGCAGTCGTTATGGGTAGTCAGAAGCCAGTAAGTCTGGGTAACCAAGGGGTATTGGGTTGCCCGAGTAAC
The DNA here is from genome assembly GCA_958496145.1 of Heliothis peltigera. Classification (NCBI taxonomy): domain Eukaryota; kingdom Metazoa; phylum Arthropoda; class Insecta; order Lepidoptera; family Noctuidae; genus Heliothis; species Heliothis peltigera. The sequence continues at coordinate 4,893,153 of OY292351.1, forward strand.
TGGGTTGAGGAGGTCAGATAGGCAGTCGCTCCTTGTAAAACACTGGTACTCAGCAGAATCCGGTTAGACTGGAAGCCGACCCCAACATAGTTGGGACAAGGCTCGGGAGATCATGATACCCCACTGGAGTTAGGGCTCCCCCCCTTGTCAACCTATATCTACATCCATGTACATAGGTATGTATCACTAAGGTCCTGCGGTGACGCTGAAGAATACATCGCAAGGCTGTCTCCAGGGCTCGGGCAGGATGAGGGGCTCCGGCTTGTAGACATCCAGCTTGGGGGACACCGGCGCCGGCACCTCGGGCTTTACCTGGACACAAATGATTTATATTTACTGGTTGATAACATGTTATGATAGTGTTGATGACAACGATAATATTGATGTAACGATAAAATTGATGTGACGATAATATTGACGGCAGCGATAATATTGATTGTAACGATCATAATGACGTAACGATAAAATTGATTCTAACGATAATATTGAGTGTAACAATAATATTGACGTAACGATAAAATTGTTGTTACGATAATATTGACGGTAACGATTATATTCTAGAGCATTATCCCAAGATCATGGACCATATTGATTGTAAAGATAGTATTGATGTAAACATGGCATCGATACTGACGATAATATTGATATTGACGATATTGAAGTAACGTTAATATTGACGTAACGATAATATTGATCATAACGATAATATTAGAGTAAGATCCCAAGATCTTAAACCATATTGATTGTAAAGATAGTATTGATGTAACAATAACATCTATATTGACGATAATATTAATGGTAACGATAATATTGACGGCAGTTATAATATTGATTTAACGATATTCATTGTAATTTCATATTAATAGTAACGATAATATTGACACTGACGATAAAAGTGACGGTAACGATAACAACCGTAGCACCCTACCTTGGCAGTCCTCCTCAGCTTGAGATGCACAAGCTTGACATGCGTGCGCATAGCAGTGCGCTGCGTGAACCGTCGGCCGCACTCGTTACACTCGAACGGCTTCTCGCCCGTGTGCGTGCGCACGTGGTTAGTTAGAACACTCTTGCCCTAGAACGTGAAATATCAATAATCACATTAAGGGCCTTCACAGGTTGCGGATAACCACTATCTACCAGATAAATTAAAAAATGGCACAGAATTTGTGTGAAATTATCTGCCAGATAAACTAACTGGACCTTATCAGCAACCAGATGGCGTTGTGGTTAGTGAACCTTCCTGCCACGCTATAGGTCGCGGGTTCGATTCCCGCATAAGTCAAACTTTTGTGTGCATGAACATGTGTGTTTGACTCAGTCTGTGTGTTCCTATGTATAACATGTATGTATTTACAAAAGAAAAGTATATAAGTACGTTTATCAGTTGTCTAGTACCCACAGTACGAGCTCTGCTTAGTTTGGGGCTAGATGACGTTGTGTGAATGTGTGAGGGATATTATATTATATTATAACTTGTGAAATGCCAAGTGCGTGTTGGGTTACGCAGCAGCTCGTTATAATAATATAATAAAGCGGAAAATTTTGTTTGTATGTCTGTTTGCTTGAACTACTGAAAATTGTACAGTTCCGGATAGCTTGATGTGCTGGCCACTGGGGATAAATTTTGTCCAATCAACTTTGAACCATATGCTTCAGTGATAAAGTTGAAAATTTACTAAGGGAATTTGACAGATCGTAGTAGCTTGATGTGCTGGCGTCTGTGTACAGGAGCTTGATGTGTAGCATAAACTGTGTACAGACGGCAGCACATCAAGTTATCAAATTGTATTTATTATTATTGAAACTGTCTTCTCAATCAAATTTCAACCATATGCGACAGCGATAAAGTTGAAAATTCTATTAAGGAAATTTGACAGATCGTAGTAGCTTGATGTGCTGTCGGTATATAAACTGTTAAATAAATAAATAAATGTGTTCGAGTTTATAAAGATAAGAGCTTATAAAGTTCGCCGGAAGACGCTGGATGCAGGTCGCTTCCAACCGGTGTATGTGGAGATCTAAAGGGGAGGTCTATGTTCAGCAGTGGACGTCCTATGGCTGAGATGATGATGATGTTGAGTGTGATACGTGACTTCAAAAATGTAATACTGTAGGTCATGTCCCCGCAAGTTTACGAGTTCGAAAGTCTTAACAACGAATGGCTATGGACTTAAGTTTTTCGAGGAAGATGCATTCGTGGTTAAGATTTTCGAAAAAGTGAATATTCGAGATCGCATGACTACGGCGTTACGTTTTTCGAGATGGCGTGCATTCGTTGTCAAGTTTTTCGAGGTAGCGTGAATTCGTTGTCAAGTTTTTCGAGGTAGCGTGAATTCGTTGTTAAGTTTTTCGAGGTAGCGTGAATTCGTTGTTAAGTTTTTCGAGGTAGCGTGAATTCGTTGTTAAGTTTTTTGAGGTAGCGTGCATTCGTTGTTAAGACTTTCGAACTCGTAAATTTGCGGAGACATGATCTTCAGTGTTACATTTTCGAAGTCACGTATCACACTCGATGATGTTTGAGTTTGAGGGTAGGGGCAATAGCCCCCTAGTAAAAAATTTTATGTGTGAAGTTCTCAGCTGTTAGTTAATGAGAACTGAGAAGCAGGCTGGTGGGAGAGGGAGGGAGAGAGAAATGTGGGTGCAGTTACCCTGAAAGCCTTCCCGCAGGTGTCACAGACGTGCTTGGGCGGCGGGCGCGTGCCGGCGTGCACAGCGCGCGCGTGCTTGAGCAGCGAGGCGCGGGAGGCGAGGCGCGCGCCGCACTGCGCGCAGGCGTGCGCGCGCTCGCCGTCGTGCTGCACGCGCGAGTGCGCGCCCAGCGACCGCGGGCACGCGAACCGCGCCGGGCAGCGCGAGCACTCGAACCTACACCGACATGCCACACACTTATTTATCACATCATGTGCCTAGCATTTTTCCAAGCTATGTTGGGAATAACCCGGATGCAGCTGAATACCAATGTCCCAAATTTTGACATTTTCGGGTAGCCTGATGTGCTGGCGTTTGTACAGATGACAGCACATCAAGCTATTACAATTCCTCAAATTTTATTTTTCAATTTACATTCTATTCTATATTATTACATTCTATTCTATATAGACATTCTATTTTATCACTGAAACATATGGTTCAAAGTTGATTGAAAAATTTGACAGTTTCAGGTAGCTTGATGTGCTGGGGTATGTACAATACGAATCATGTGTATGAAACTATTTCTATACATATAACTTACTTTAAGCTCTGCTTGTCCCGATGTTTCATACTTTTTATTAAATGTTGACGAAGATTGTGAGATGATTTGAACCTGAAAAATAATAGTTTAAAAAACTAAAAAACACGCTTTTAATAGCACGCCATATTGTATTTATAAATATATATGTGTAAAGTATATGTAGTTTATCAGTCGTGTTGGCACACATAACATAAGCTAATCAATAGCTTACCATGGGGCTAACCGACCGTGTGGGAAAAAGGTGTCCCGCGATATTTAAATCAGTCAGGAGAGATGTAAAGAGTTGAAAGACTGGATGCAGATCGCTTCCAACCGGTGTATGTGGAGATCTAAAGGAGAGGCCTATGTTCAGCAGTAGACGTCCTATGGCTGAGATGATGATGATGATGATGATGGCATCCAAGCCGATTGTCGGCTACGGCGGCCGTTCTCTTTTTATGGAGATCAGCCAGCTGCGCAGGACATATTATAGTGCACAAGCATTCGCGCAGACACAGGTGCACTCTCTATTCCCTCACTCTCATAGTCCGATGGGACGGCAATCCGACACGACCGGAGAGAGATCAGGCGCAGGACCGACATTTACGTGCTCTCCGATGCACGGGTGAATCGATCACCAACTTCCAGACTCCAGGCTGCTTTATGAAAGTTTCTCAAAACCCACAAAGCGATTTCAGCCCGACCCGGGAATCGAACCCGAGACCCCGTGCACAGCAGTCGCGCCTTGCGACCACTAGACCAACGAGGCAGTTATATGATGTAAATAATACTTGCCTGACATCACACTCGACACAGTAGAACTCTTTGACGTCTGAATGCGAGAGCTGGTGGTGTTTCATCTGCGTCCTGGTCCTGAACCGCTTGGAGCATACTGAGCACTCGTAGTTCTTTATACCTTGGTGTATTCTGCGGATAAACGAGGTAATATTTACTGTAAACTGTGTCTAAATACTTAAATTTGCGCAAAACGTGTCTAAAAATTTTGCGCAATGATATATTTTAGCGCAAACACTTTGCGCAATGAAATATATTAGCGCAAATATTTTTCGCAGAGCAATTTTTTTTTGCTCGCAGCACTGTTTTTGCGCAAACTGTGAAAAAAGGTGACATTTACGTAGAAAGGGTATTTTTTAGTCTATACTTATATATAATAGTATGTATAAAGCAGAAGATTTGCGCAAAACGTGTCGAAGAATTTTGCGCAAAGTAATTTTTTAGCGCAATTTTTTTTGCAAAGCAATATTTTAGCGCAAATTTGCGCTATATTTTAGCGCGCATACTATGAAAATAGGTGACTTGCGTAGAAAATGTATTCTTTTAAGTAAATAAAAATATTGAAATGCAATGTTTAGAACAATTGATAAATGATATTTATTTTACAATGTTACAATGTACTGTTAAAATTACATACTTAATACAATAAATTATATACTGATGTATGGCTGAGAAATGAAGGCTTGTGTCTAAAATAAAAACTACCACGTCAAGAAAAGAGAGACGTGCCCTCAGCGCCAAGCTAAAAATTCATCCATAAATACCTACAATATGGTAGTGAGTTCGGAATTGTATCGATTGAAACTATTAATTTTGAACTTTAAAAGTCTGTCATGTATTCGTGACAGTGGCGTGCTGGGCACATTTTGGCCTGTCATCTTTAAGTGACATGGCGGTCAAAAGGTTGATATTAAAAAATGTACTTACTGTTGATGTTCGACCAAAGAGTCTTTATTTATAAATGTTTTTCCACACTGGTCACATTTGGGTCTATCCCCACTATGGTGATTTCTCATATGACCTCTATGCGTTTTGTTATTGCTGCAAACAAAAAAAGAACGTTTTAAGCGAGGCTGTACACGGACTGGTTCAAGCAGTTGTGACCGACTGCTTGAAGCCGCGATCGCGCGGTTAGCTATAGTCATTTATTCGCTGCCGTACACACGACTGCTCAATCGGTCGCGAGGCATAGACCGACTGCTCGAGACGTTGACTGCGTTAGAGCAGTCCACAGGCATCCGACCTCCTTCGCCCGGAATTTTTTTTGAACTATACTGTCACAGAAAATCAACTGCTCGAGCGGTCGCTACGCATACCCCGACTGCTCGAGCCGTTGACTAGGATAGAGCAGTCAACAGCTCTCTGACCTTCTCCCGGAAAGAATGTTGCACTCAACTATCACAGACAATCAACTACTCGAGCGGTTGGTAGCGACAGCTCGAGCTGAATCTATCGCTGAAGTATTATGGTTCAAAGTTGACAGGCAAATTCGACAGTTTCGGGTAGCTTAACGTGCTGGCAGTCGTTACGGGTAGTCAGAAGCCAGAAAGTAAGACAACCAGCCTTACTTAGTTGTATCGGTTTGCCCAGGTAACTGAGTTGAGGAGATCAGATAGGCAGTCGCTCCATGTGGTGCATTGGATCCGTAAGACTGGAAGACTACCCGAGTATAGCTGAGAGATGGCTAGGCAGATGACGCACACAGATAGAGTCAAGGGTAAAAATCTATATCCTATATCTATACATATAATAAAATCGTAGAAAAGTCAAAACTGTACATTGAATATTTTTTAAAAGAACAATTGAGGCGTGATCTACAATCGATATCGAAGCCAAAAATATAGTTTTTTAGAATTTTTCTCTGTTTGTCTGTATGTATGTCCGGGATAATCTCAAAAAGTACTGCATGGATTTGCTTCAAATTTTGCAAGAATATAACTAAGAGTTCGGGTCAACATATAGGCTACATATCATCACGCTATCACTATGGGGGGAGGGGGGGGGGGTGAGTGTTTAATCCTAATGCCCACGCGGACGACGTCGCGGGCAACAGCTAGTATATAATACAGCTCTCGTCAAACTTGATGGCGATTCGCAACTGATATAACGAACATGGTATTAGCGCAGCGATATTCTCAGCCGCCATAAAGTTTGGCGCGACCTAGATAATAAAAAAACTTACTTGGACACTTTACCACAAATATTGCACGTGTATACAGTAAAAAATCCTTCATGTTGTGACCTGCAAAAAAATATATAACATTCATCACAGCCTTTTTATCGTCCCACAGCTGGGCACAGGCCTCCTCCCACAGAAAAGGATTGAGCGTTAATCACCACGCTTGCTCAATGCGGGTTGATGATTTCAGACTTTATAGTCCAGGTTTCCTCGAGATGTTTTCCTTCACCTTTAATCAGTCATTGGTGTCCAAGATATGTACTTAGAAAGTATAACTATAACTCAGAAAAGTAACATAGACACTTGACCTGGAATCGAACCCGCATACTCATACTGAAGATGCTGGTGCTCTAACCATTAGGCTAACAGAACAACATCACGGCTTACATTTTAACCTTTTGACCGCCACGTCAAAATAGAAAGACGTGCCCTCAGCGCCAAGCTAAGAATTCATTCACAAATACCTACAATATAGTAGTGAGTGCGAAATTATATCGATTGAAACTGACTATCAAGTTTGAACATTAAGTCTGTCATGTAGTCGTGACCGTTGCGTGCTGGGCACTTTTTGGCTTGTCATCTATACGTGACTGTGGCGGTAAAAAGGTCAAACAAATTTACAAAAATTTTTTTTTTTATAATATTAGTGTAGATACATTCTTACGAGTCTTACCAAGGGGTATGGAGTTGCCCAGGTAACTGGGTTGAGGAGATCAGATAGGCAGTCGCTCCATGTGGCACACTGGTACTCAGCTGCGTCCTGTTAAGACTGGAAGCCGACCCCAACATAGCTTGGGAAAGGCTAGGTAGATGATAAAATGGGATGGCATCCAGGCTGATTGTCGGCTACGGCGGCCTTTCTCTTTTATGGAGTTCAGCCAGCTGCGCAGGACATATTATAGCGCACAAGCATTCGCGCAGACACAGGTGCGCTCTCTATTCCCTCACTCTCATAGTCCTCAGGTCGGCAATCCGACACGACCGGAGAAAGATCACAAGCAGGACCGACTGCAACGTGCTCTCTGATGCACGGGTGAATCAATCACCAACTTCCAGACTCCAGGCTGCTTTATGAAAGTTTCTCAAAACCCACAAAGCGATTTCGGCCCGACCCGGGATTCGAACCCGAGACCCCGTGCACAGCAGTCGCGCCTTGCGACCACTAGACCAACGAGGCAGTCAATACACTTACCTATAATGATCCAAGATGGAGGCTCGATCAATCATCCTTCTGCCGCAAGCCATACATTCGTATCTTCTATTATGTATGACGGAATGTACGCTAAAACTATACGTTGTTGGCAAGTACATGTGACATATCGTACATTCGTACGGACCTCGGGACTATAACAGAAAAAAAAAATACAAAAAATATTTTTTTTTTTGCGAAAAACACTATGATGAAGCCCGTCACAGACTTAGCTATAATATACAGGGTGACTGGTAATTAGTGACCGATATTTAAACACGTGATTGTACTCATGATTACAAACAACTTTCCCGAAGAAACTTTTTTTGTTATTTTTTTATCATTACAGCAAAATTCAAATTACGCGCGCGCCGTCACCCGATCTGCTGTTAGCGGCGAGGCCCCGCGCCCGCGTTGTCACTAATTTTGTTATAATGTTAAAAAAAAAGTTTCTTTGGGAAAGTTGTTTGTAATCATGAGTACAATCACGGGTTTAAATATCGGTCACTAATTACCAGTCACCCTATATATATTAATATTTTTATAGCTAGGTATATTACTATATATTTGTTATACATATTTTCGCGTGATGGCACACTCGAATATAATACATATTTCTGTGACGTCACCAAGCGATACCGTAATATATATTTTAGTATATTACTATACAATAGGACGACCATCATTAATGAGGACAAAATATATATTTCTCAGTGTATGGTAGCTTGCTATAATATACATTATAGTACGGTATATTATAGCTATGTCTGTGACGGGCTTAAATTGATTTGCCCTCAGCACCAAGCTAAGAATTCATCCATAAATACCTACAATATAGTAGTGAGTTCGGAATTATATCGATTGAAACGGACTATTAAATTTGAACTTTAAAAGTCTGTCATGTATTCGTGACAGTGGCGTGCTGGACACTTTTTGGCTTGTCATCTATACGTGACGGTGGCGGTCAAAAGGTGCAGTATTTTGCTCAAAACTTACCGGACTATGCTTTTTCATATGATTTTGTAATTTCAACTCAAAATTGAAGCCCTTATGACATAAATTGCATTGAAACGGGAATTTTAGACCAGCCTTACTCTCCTCCTGAAACCAAACAATCATCATTTTAGTAAACATTGGTACTCAGCTGCATCCGGTTAAGACTGGAAGCCGACCCCAACATAGCTTGGGAAAAGGCTAGACAGATGAAGTTTATCTAAGTAACAGCCCCAAAACTTGCACGATCATAAGGTTAAGCAATGCTTGGTGAGGTAAGACCATGGATTGGTGACCATCTTGTCATGACGAGTTCCTCCGTGTTTCGGAAGGCACGTTAAATTGATGTGTCCCGGCTGTCATTTGTACATCTTTGGCAGTCGTTACGGGTAGTCAGACAACCAGTCAAGGGGCCAAAATTGCTTTGTGGGTTTTAAGAAACTTTCATAAAGCAGCCCGGAGTGTGGAAGTAGGTGATAGCTACCCCCGTGCATCGGGTCGCACGTTGGTGTCGGTCCTGCTTGTGATCTCTCTCCGGTCGTGTCGGATTGCCGCCCTGAGTGCTAGGACACTGAGGGAATAGAGAGTGCACCTGTGTCCGCGCTAATGTGCGTGCACTATAACATGTCCTGCGCAGCTGGCTGACAACAGGCCAGGGGGATATTTAAAGGCTTCAAATGATATGTTAATATACCTCTCTCTGTTTAATTTGTTCCTCTGGATTTAAAGTGACTATTTTTATCTTCGTTGGATCCAACTCTATGGTTTTCCTTATCGAAGACTTGGTCGGTGGCTGATTCTCTACTGCAGGCTTTGTTTCTTCCCTGAAAAAGGAGTATAAAATGAAAAATTTTTGGCGTTGCGCAAAAAGTTGCATTTTATGCGCTACTTATTTATAAGTTTGCGCAAAGTTAATTGACATGATATAGCGACTAGAGCACGTTTGCGCAATATTGCGCAAAACTTTTTTATAATTGCGCTAAAAGCTACTGCTTTATGCGCTATTTCTTTATTTTATGCGCAAAGTTAATTGACATGATACAGCGATGAAAGCACGTTTACGCAAAATGTGTGTTTGCGCAATATTGCGCAAAAAAATGAGTTTCTGAGCGAGGAACAGCTAGTCTACAAATAAACTGACACTTCTCTCTTCTTCTTTTTCACTTTGACTTCCTTAGTCTTGGATTTCTTGGTCTTCTTAGGGACTGGCTCCTCCTTGATATCGATGTCGATATGTCCCGTCTCTTGCAACAACGATTGTATATCATCGTCAGTTATATTGGTAGCCACAGACCTGCAAACAAGAAATTCTCTTAAGAACCTGTTTAATTTACCATCATCATCATCTCCCGAGCCTTTTCCCAACTATGTTGGGGTCGGCTTCCAGTCTAACCGGATTCAACTGAGTACCAGTGTTTTACAAGAAGCGACTGCCTATCTGACCTCCTCAACCCAGTCACCCCTTAGTTAGACTGGCGTCAGACTTACTGGCTTCTGACTACCCGTAACGACTGCCAAGGATGTTCAATGACAGCCGGGACCTACAGTTTAACGTGCCATCCGAAACACAGTCATTGGTGTCCAAGATATACTTAGAAAGTACATACAAACTTAGAAAAGTTGCATTGGTACTTGCCTGACCTGGAATCGAAGCCACGCACTCATACTTGAGAGGTTGGCTCTTTACCCACTAGGCCACCCATTCCCTTTTGTTGTGCATGGCATGCATTTATAAAATATGTGACATTAGTTGTGGTGGCCTAGTGGTTAAAGCACCAGACTTTCGAATATGAGGGCACGGGTACGATTCCAGCTCAGGCAGGTACCAATGTAACTTTTCTAAGTTATACGTACTTTCTAGGTTTATCTTGGACACCAATGACTGATTAAAGGTGAAGGAAAACATCTCGAGGAAACCTGGACTATAAAGTGTGAAATCACCAACCGACATTGAGCAAGCATGGTGATAACGCTCAATCCTTCTCCGTGTGAGAGGAGGCCTGTGCCCAGCAGTGGGACGATAAAAAGGCTGATGATGATGATGTGCCCTCACCTGCTAATCTCTTCCAATATAATATTGTCCTCATAATCTGAAAATCCTCCATTTTCCTCCTTAACGTCATCATTTTCAATTTTTTTCAGCAAATTTATATCTATGTCGTCCAAACCCGATGCGTTCATCTGTTTTTCATGCTGAAAATATGTGAAAGTGTTAACACAAGTGTTTGACTTAGTCTGGGTGTTCCTATGTATAATTTGCAAAAGAAAAGTATATAAGGTCAAACAATACTAGTGCACCATATGTTTACAGGTCATCTAGTACATGCTAAGGATCATGTTTGTGCACGCACATTCGCGCAGACACAGGTGCACTTTCTATTCCCTCACTCTCATAGTCCGATGGGACGGCAATCCGACACGACCGGAGAGAGATCACAAGCAGGACCGATATTTACGTGCTCTCCGACAGACTCCAGGCTGCTTTATGAAAGTTTCTCAAAACCCACAAAGCGGAAATCGCTTTGTGGGTTTAGCCCGACCCGGGATTCGAACCCGAGACCCCGTGCACAGCAGTCGCGCCTTGCGACCACTAGACCAACGAGGCAATCATTATAAATGTGTACTGACCTCTAACACCTGATAGCCAGCCCTTCCCTTGCCAACAATATCTATTGTTAGTACACTAGTCGTACTTAGATGTGGACTCGAATATTTCGTCAGTTCTTCATCTTGAGGCTCTATTGGAAACTGCAATTACATCAAAATCAATCAAGTTTTTATTTAAAATGTATTGTTAAAATAATCACTAACAATACAGTCGCATAACTTGGCAAGAATACGGTAGATGACAACTAGTCAAATTCATTAATTTTATTTCATATTGACAGTGTACACTGTCAATATGAAATTACTTAATTTTGACGTCACAGATTTTTTACATCAAGCCCTATACTTATTTCGATTATGCGCATCAGGCATTTAGTTACATAAAATAGTGATACTTTTATGTGCTTTTCATTAATCTACGGTTATTGTCAGGTTTTATTTTTAATCATATCTGTTTGAGGAAATATGATCTGTTTTCTCCCAACAATTTTTACCAAGTTACGTGCTGGGGACTATATTAGTTGACAACTGGTCAAATTCAATACTTTTAATGAACTGTCAAAAACGGTTACTTTGTATGCAATTTGTATGTAAATACTAAGTTATGACGTCACAGTTTTGTCACATCAAGCCATATACTTATTTCGATTACATTATCAATAAAAAAAAAATTTAAACAATTTTCGGTTGAGAATGATAAATTAAATTGTCATTATTTTAAGATGCCTTACAAAATTAATTTGATAAAGTATTTTATTTTAGACCTAGTCATCATCCCAATTGCATAAATATATTCATGAACATATAAATTATATTGCTCATCCATACTTAAGTATGTAATCTCTTTTTATGTTTGGACTCTAAAAGAGACTGTGACCCTTGAGTTTGTTTCGGCGTTTCTTCTCAAGGTGGTCAGTTAGGAAATGCCGACCTCATCTTGTTTTTATAAAAATGTGTTGACGTGTAAAAGTTGATTTCAACCTATTTGCAAAATAAATATCATTTATCATATACAAATACCAAAAATACTCACAGGAGCACACCGTGCAAGGTAATCGTACAGCATGGTATGAGCTTTCAACACCTTACGTTTGAACCTGACACTCTTCTTTAGTAAGGCACTGCATTCGTAACAGAGCCACTGCGGTAGACCGTCTGATTCCGTCACCTGTGAACAGTTATTTATTTATTTATCTCCCTTATCACTAACTTTTATACAATAAAAAAGTCGTGGTGGCCTAGTGGGTGAAGAGCCAACCTCTTAAGTATAAGGACACCCTCATTCTTGAGAGGTACGATTCCAGGTCAGGCAAGTACCAATGCAACTTTTCTAAGTTTGTATGTACTTTGTAAGTATATCTTGGGCACCAATGACTGTGTTTCGGATGGCACGTTAAACTGTAGGTCCGCAGCAGTCAGCAGGCAGGCAGTTAATTGAACCGTTTCAATTTCTACACGATTAAATTGATAAACTTGAAAAAAATATTGACGAAATAATTTTTTTTGTACAATTGAGGTTAGCTCCAAAATTAAGAATTGTACATCTTTGAAATGTTTATAAATGGTTAATAAATATCTTTTGTCATTGTTTATTAATGAATTACTGAAATAAACTTACGTTTAGTCCGGCTAGTTCCCTGAAATAACTCTGGAGCGTTGTAGCGTTATTCATGCGCTTTTCTGTTGTTAAGCAGCACCTACATATCACTTTAGCAGGCTCAAAATCATATTTAATATCTTCTCCTGGATCTAAATTTATTGATTCCATGATTAGACAAGTACAAATGAGTTGTAATTAAAAATAATAACACGCAAGAAATCACGATACAACTTCTTCTAAAATGTAAACTGATGTAAACAATATGGCGGGGCCACAGAGTAAATAGCTAGTTATCTGACCACAGATTAGTTATGCATAGTTTAGGGTTTCTAAAATACCTTTTTGTACCCTTGTATTTTATTACCCGGCTAATAGGAAGGGTGTATGTATATGTTTTTCTTTCTTATCTCTCTTATCCAAGTGTATTCCTTATATCTCTTCTGTTGAACTAAAAAGATTATAGAAGCCCGAAGCCAACCGCCATCAATATGGCCAGTTATTTATGACAGCACTCTCAAGTAACTAACTGTGAGAGGTGTATTAAAAATGCATCAAGAGATATCCGTCCAACATGGGAATCGAACTCAAATCCGGTAAAACAATAACGGCCAAAAGTTATCTTTATAACGACACAGATTCTAAATGGATCTATCTAAATGGATTTTTATCGAATTTATTTTTAGAATTTAAAGTATCAAATAAATCATTAATAAATTTTACAAAATCAGCCGTGTGTTTAGCAGTGTCAGTTTTAAGCTCTCCACTTGCTATTGCAGTTTCGATTGCTGCTCCAACAGAATTGCTTAATATTTGGGTTGCTAATTTAACTTTCATCTTTTGGAAACTGTTTGGTTTTATGTGCACTGGGGTCAATTTTCTTAATGATCGACTTTTATTGTTTCTGTCTATGCTATAAACACTGATTATATCATTAAATGAGATTTCTTTGCCATTCAGGTTAAAGTTATTATCCATTAAATTATTTCTTATATTTTTAATCAAATGTGGTACATCAAATATCGTAAATATTTTTCTATCATTAACAAAAAAAAAAGGATCGTCTTTAGTGGCCCCTAAGGATTTTACAGCTTTGACATTGGTTGTTGCTTGATCGCAGATAATGATTTTTGGCAACAAACCACATTCAAATAATTTATTTATAATTTTTTTTATAAGTATGACTAATTTATCAGCACTAACATTTTTATTAGATAAAATATATGCCAGAGGAATTTTCCAATTATCATAAATGCCTCTAGCAACAAATACTAAGGCATACTTTGCCTCATTTGCTGAGCGTTCACCATCACCAAAATCTTCAAAACCTTCAATTAAATCATATTTTTTTGTGTACTCTAATGCTACCATTATGCTCATTTCATCAAAGCAAATACTAAACGCTTTCTGTTTTATTGGTTGATTTAAAAATTTATTTCTTATATTATGAAAAATATCTTCATTCAGACCCGGTAAGCAATTTGTTGATTGCAGCCAATTTTGAATAGTTTTTGGTGAAGCAAGCACTACACCCTGTTGCAAGAGGTGTTTGTAGGCTGCAGGTGATTTATTATACAATGTCATGCAAAAATCTTTTTCATGTTGACTCCACTGTGTTTTAGCTTTTTTCAATTGCATTAAGGTTAAAATTTTTGAAGTTTGACTTTTAAATTTTTGTGTATCTAAATCAATCAAATTTGTATTGTTTATTTTGTTTTTCATTGATTTATTTCTTATTTTTTCTTTTCTTAACAATTTGGTGGCATTTTGTAGCTCCATTTTTAGTTTTTTACATTTTGGGGAGTCATTTGTTTTACTCAAGTGCCTTTTCCTTGGTGTATAAAGTGCAGCAGATGAACAGGATGCTATAGGAGTTTCATCTTCTTTGGGGTCTTCAGCATTTAGGTTTTTCCCCTTGTACACTCGAGTTGGAGTCATAACTCTCAATGGAGGTGAGGTTTCTGGAGCTAAAAACAAACATAACACTAAAGACATAGTTTGTATTTATAAACCCGCAGAAGTTTACTAGACACTTTGTTGTGCAAGAATTCATAAGCACAAAAAACCCTGTTGAAAATTTAATCCAACGAAAGTTCACAATATTTAAATTTTCATCCTGACGGAGCGAGCTAACTAACTTGCGAGGTTTGCGTGGGGTGAGGTTAGTGGGGCTATATGGTGCCCGGCGCCCCACCGCGCCACCCGCGCACTCTATTCGCGTGGATCTCTTTCATCTCTTCGAGTAAAATACATGAAGAAAAACCAAAATTCATTGCCATTTTGGCACCCCCTAGCATTTGGCACTTGGAGCGCCTGCTCCGTTCACATGAATAATAATGGCACAAATTGTTATTACTTTAAATAAAAAAAAATACCTTGAAATGTAGTCGGACACGGGGAATGCGGTTTGTCCAAGACTTGATAATTTCTGTGATGGTATGGCACAGCTGATTTGTTCAAAGTTTTTCTTTTGCCATTGTGACATTTAATGAACTTTGGATCAAAATGTACATGACAAAGGTGTCTGTTCCTGAGTTCCTGAAGACTCAAATGACTTATGGTCATATTTCCTAAAACAAAAAATATCTTTTTAATGTCAAAATGTTTACTTGTACAGTAGTACAGCCACCTTAAGATTATTACAGAACTATAATAATTACAAAATCATATTTTTTACACAGCAATAATTATTGTCAAATTCTGCAGATATTCATTTATTATATCTATTTTAGGTGCCAATCTTAAGGGATTGGTTTATAGATTTCACATAATTAAAAACGTGAGAGTTTGATAGTCCTTCACAATAAACCTTTCTCGCCTTTTCCGCCCCTAAAACGACCCACTGACCCATGTCTTTACAGATGAAAGATGAAATTTACAGATAAATACTATGTACATCGGATGATCGGAATAACCAGTTATAGGCTACTTTAATTAGGGGCGGGAACTAAGTAATTCTCTTGAGACGTGGGTGAAACCGCGGGCGAGAGTATTATAAAATCTGTGCCGCGGGGAAGAGCTAGTAGTTAGATAAAAACATTACACTTACCACAATTGCTGAGCCATGTTTCCGTACGAATTGCATCTCCAGTTGGAAAGCGAAATATCGAAAAGTCTTTTGAAGTGTTATTACACATAAAATAACTGCACTTGGTAGGAGCCATTGTGCAGAAATTTCAAAATCCAATGTCGTAAGCCTTGGTCGTCGTACTAATATGCAAAACTCGTCGTGGTCCAGTATAAACATAACCTTCGCTTTCGCTGTCTGTCGGTATGAGATCTGTCAGATGTCTGTAAGTATCTCAGAAAAAGGAAGCCTATGGAAGTGCCCTACCTACGGAAAATGCGTGCATACCTAAACCACACTAAAATGGCGGACTAACTAGTGTTGTACCACAGTAGATATATTGTACCTCTCGATAAATTGGTCGATGAATTTGGGAGAAAACATTTATTAACCTGCTACATGCTATTTTAATGAACGTTACCTATTTTTTTACGCCGGAAATCGCTATAATAGATAATTCATGATAGTCCGTCGATTGTTTTTCTGTTGTTGATGTACCTACGTTACATAGGCTGAAAAAACCATTACCCGGTGGAGTCAGCTAAAAATTGAAACGGCTTCCTCGTATACGAATTCTATAGTACAGAATCTGAGGGAGGAGAATGAAGGATAAATAAATAAGACAAAATAAGCGATAATCAATGTTTTAATTCAAACTCAAATTCGTTTATTTCGTCAAAAAATGCATTTTCATCAAAATGTTGTGAACAAATGAATATTTCTTTAGCATTCGCTCTTAAATTTTCTTTTCCCATGGCTTCCAACCAAATTAGTTTTCTGTTTTCGTTTCTAGGTATTCTGTGTACAAAACAAAATACATAAGTAATTTTATTGCATTGAGATTCGATAAAAAAATATCGTCGTTTGGTCCAACACTACGTAAACAAACAATGTTATTAAAACTAATAAAGTACGACATTAATTGCAGTTGAGCATTTAAACAATACGCCTAACCAATATAAATGTTACTATCTTCGTTTATTGCAAATATTTTTTCTTGTTTGCGATTTATACAAAATTTTATTGCACTAACCTATGAAACGTAAGATTTGGGTAATTTCTATTTTTTGTAGCTCCACATCCCACTACACTGCATTTATGAGGCATTTTAAATTATTATCTCTAATAATTTCACTTAAAAGTCAGAAAAAACGTTATATATTTCACTCGCAAACCAAAAAATAACACAAAAACAACCTCACAGCCAAACAGACAGGAGTCAACGACCGATCACTAAGATGGCGGACCCGGCACGCATGTAAAATGAGAGATGAAGTTGCCACTAAAAAGAACTGATAATCATATAGTTTTCTCATTCTAATTTCGCATATTAGACAAAGATGACACTATGCTTATCAGTTCAGCTTCAGTATTTTTTGCTGTCATGACTTTAGGGCAGATCCATATTCTTCCTTTATCATTGGTAAGTATGTACACACAGCCATGTCACACTACTACACATACACAAATAACACTGGTCAACAAAATTTCAACTTTGTCGTGCCACACGGACTTTTTTGATATTTTTTACTTTAGTTGGTGATTGTAATAAAAAATTAACAGTTCAAAAAAATTTGCTAGACAAAGATTTTATTTTATTGAGTAATTTAAAATATTAAGAAAAGATACGGATCTCGTAAATCAAAAGTTTATTTTTTTATAAATGACTTAGAAAATCTAAGATTTTCTTGAATATTTTGCTTCTGGTTGGTCCCTTTTAATTGTCCAGCAGTAATCTGCTAACATATTTGGGCTCCATTTGCCCTGGTACCGCTTTTCCATATTAGAAATATCCTGATGGAACCTCTCGCGGTGCTCGTCACTGACAGCCTCTAAATTGTCAGGAAAAAAATCCAGGTGCGAGTCTAAAAAATGGATCTTAAGTGACATGTTGCAACCTAATGCTTGATATGACAATAACACCTCGCTAACCAACTCTCTGTAGCTGTCACTCTTGTGGTTACCCAAAAAATTTGCAACAACATTTTTAAAAGACTTCCATGCTGATTTTTCAAAATCGCTTAATTTTTCATCAAATCTTGAATCTTTTATTAACTCCCTAATTTTAATCAACCGTTTTTTTTTCTTGTAATTTATACTTTTTACGTCAGTGAGACAAAAATAGCAATCTGAAACGTGATCTCGCTGTTCAGTCCATATCATGGGTACAGCAAACGGCATAGGTCGTGCACCTTTTTTCCAGTCAGTTAAATTTTTCACACACGTTATGCAACAGACATGAGGGGCCCAGGATTTGTCTTGATGGGCGACAGAAAAACAAAAACATTGGTGATAATATTCCATCACAAGATTTGTAAAATTTCGTCGTTGTTTTTTGAATGTAAGTTCTCCGCAGACATAACAAAAAGACTTAGGATCATTAATATACTTCCTTGACATGCTCACAGGGTTAATAAATCCCAAAAAAGTTTTCAAATTCAACGATAAATATTATTATAACAATTTACTTGTAAGCGTTTCTGTTAGCTTACTGCCGTAGTACTAGTTATGAGTATTACCGTCTCACAACAAATAGGAGGCTAATTGACATATGGCAACTGTTATTTAATAATGAGGGTAGATTGATAAAACAAAATTAGCTATCAAAGTTCGTGTGGCAAAACCAGTGTTGACCAGTGTAATACTATGCATTGAATTGAGTACACTGCCACCTATCGTCCTGAGGTTGAAATAATACAGAAAATAGCTGACTGAATTTGTCTTCGACTTGTTCAACTTTGATAAAGAAACCCTTTTTAAATTTTTCTTTTATTCCGTGATTTATACGTGTAAATCGACGGAGTAGCATTAAATAAGTAAATATAAATAGGTAATAACATTAATAAGGCTACAAACTGCATGTCCGAGCTTAAAAATCGTTGCTAATTTAGGAATCGCTCCCTGTGCTGCCATCTATTAATTTTTTTGATGCACTGCGAGTACGTTGTTCGGGATAGGACCACATGATAACGACCAAACATTCACGATGATGTCTATGAGTTCCCAACAAATCATCGCGCATTTGCTAAACGCGCGACTGCATCGCTACAAGTAGTCGCCGTGGGCGAGAGGCCATAGGGGAAATAAAACACTACAGTAGCTTCACATCAAAATATTATATTTACAATAAATATCCATTTGAAATAAAAATAATATTTAACTTTAAAATGTATCCACTTAACGTCTATTTTAACTAGTTTTTCAGCTGCACCACGCCGGACTGCCGAGCTGAGGGTCCCGGTACAGTCGACATTTGTATGATGAGCATGCTTGCTGGCTGTGTTCTGGGTGTTGTAATATGTATTTGTAAACATTTATGTGTAAAGTATATGTAGTTTATCAGTTGTGTTGGCACCCATAACACAAGCTAATCAATAGCTTACTTTGAGGCTAACCAACCATGTGTGAATCAGTTATAATCGAAAAAAAAAACTTTTTAGTATTTTGACAAAAATCACTCATCATCTCCCGAGCCTTTACCCAACTATGTTGGGTACGGCTTCTAGTCTAACCGGAATAAGCTAAGTACCAGTGTTTTACAAGGATTATTTTGACTGAAATATTACATACAAGAATGGTTTTAAAATGCAGCTGAAAAACTAGTTTCATCCAACATCAACTCAATACCTAAACAGGAAACTTATGTACATATTTATAACATTTATGCTATAACTAGCTGTTTCCCGCTATTTTGCCTGCGTCCTAGGTAAACTACTTCCCAAAGATGGTCTATGGGCACCTTCACATGACGTCGCAAGCCGTGCGGCAGCCGTGTGCTGGGGCCTAATGCTGCTAATTTAGTTTAAAGAACACGCAATTGATATTCAACTGATACTCAATCACGACTCCATGTCGATTGAGACAAATAGGGCATTCCGAAAAATTTTGTTTTCAATCTCAATAGAGTCGTAATTCAATTGTTATGTGAGTCTTAGTTCAATAGTTATCGGTATTGCTATTCTAATTCTACCAAAAGCTAAGTGATGAATGATATATTATATTGTTTTTAATTTTGTGTACCAGTGGCAGTTCAAGCGTAGACCATTGGTCTTAAATTAGTAACAGAATAAGCCATAAGGTAAAAATTGCTATTAAGATCCAATTAAGTTTCAATTGACACAATATTAAATTAGCAGCATCAGGCCCCTGCTCTTTATAGTATGGAATTAGCTGCCGCGTCATCGCGCTGTTGCCGCACTACTTGCGACTTAATGTTAAGGCGCTCTATATCCTTCCTTAGGCTTTAGCGACGCCGTACACGGAATGCTTCAAGCTGTTGAGATCGACTGCTTCAAGCCGCGACCGCGTGATGAACTATAGTCAATTATTCGCTGCCGTACACACGGCTCTTCGAGCAGTCCGGACGGCAAGCAGTCAACTAGTCGAGCGGTCGCGAGGTATACTCCGATTGCTTGAATGGTTGACAGCGCTAGAGCAGTCTACAGTTCTGCGACATCCTTCGTTCGGAAAAATAAATTGCATTCAACAGTGGTAGAAAACTAACTGCTCGAGCCGTCGACGTCGACCGCTCTCGGCCTCGCTTAGATTACTTATGTAAACACGCCAGCACACCAAGCATCCCCAAACTGTCAAATTTTCCCAATCAACTTTGAACCATATGCTTCAGCGATAAAGTTGAAAATCTATTTAGGAAATTCGACAATTGTAGTAGCTTGATGTGCTGGCGTCTGTAAAAAAACATACAGACAACCAGACAGACAGATTTACTTTATCGCATTAAGAATTAGTAAGAATTTATGTAAAAGTTATCCATGGACTAGGTAGACGATATAATTGTTCTTTTATTGAGTTTGTTAACCTTTTGATCGTCACGTATAGATGACAGCTTAAAACGTGACAGCACGCCACGGTCACGATTACATGACACACTTTTAAAGTTCAAAATTAATGGGCTTTTAGATGCCCAATATGATAAAAATAATTCCAAGAATCTTCTAAATTTTGAAATAAAAACCACAATAAAATTATATAGTCTACCAGTCCAGGGCTTAATCAATTTCAAAATTATGAGGATGTGACGAAATATCCAAAAAATAAGGACTTAAAAGACTGCACAACATATTTCAATGTCTTATAGGTACAGACGCCAGCACATAAGGTTACCCAAAACTGTCAAATTTTCCCATTCAACTTTGAACCATAATGCTTTAGCGATAAAGTTGAAAATCTATTAAGGAAATTTGACAGATTGTAGTAGCTTGATATGCTGGCGCCTGTACATGTCAGTGTCAACATAAAATTGAAAATACCGTTAGATTATAATCTATAAAAGATTCAACCAATCAGCGCGCGAGGTTCCGTTTCACAATTTGACGTTTTGCATATCGACAGATTACAATCTAACGGATATGTTAAATTGTATGCATTGCATTGAGCTTAACAATCTTTAGACAGATTACAATATCGCGATATAGATTGGATCATTATGATGTTGGAATAATCTATACCTGAATTTTTATAACAAAAAAATCATTATTTGTGATGAATGTTCTATGTTTGTGCATTGGTAATTTATTTGCAAAAGGTACCATACCATAAATTAAAAGAAAAAATCTTATTCTATACATAAAATATTGCACATTATCTTAAAAACCTGGAATTAAAGTAGAAAGTAATAAAAATACATAATATTACCTTAATTCTATAAAAAAAACATACACAACTCGATTTTATGAACCCTCATAATTTCGAAATACTTACTTAATATTTAAATGTACTGACCCCAAATAGATAACAATTTATGAGTATGGCAACACTGGATTCTATACGTTTTAGTCTCACGCCTCTTTTACACAATCCTATCAATTTTAGGTTTATTTTGTTAATTGTTCGCGTGGTACCGTCATATCTATACTAATATTATAAAGCTGAAGAGTTTGTTTGTTCGTTTGTTTGTTTGTTTGTTTGAACGCGCTAATCTCCGAAACTACTGGTTCGATTTGAAAAATTCTTTCAGTGTTAGATAGCCCATTTATCGAGGAAGTCTATAGGCTATATACCATCACGCTAAGAAACACGGGAGCGGAGCAGTAACCAAAGATGCGGGTGAAACCGTTGGGGACAGCTAGTTTTAGAATAAAAAAATTGTGTCTGCAATCCCCGCTAACTACAATGTGAGTCTTGATTTAAGAGTGAACAGATTATTTCTAGGCAACCGTTTTCGCCACGATGTGTCGTGGTGGCCTAGTGGTTAAAGCACCAGCCTCTCAAGTATTTGTGCGCGGGTTCGATTCCAGGTCAGGCAAGTACTTATATAACTTTTCTTAAGTTATATGTACTTTCTAAGTATATCTTGTACACCAATGACTGATTAAAGGTGAAGGAAAACATCTCGAGGAAACCTGGACTATAAAGTCTGAAATCACCAACCCGCATTGAGCAAGCGCGGTGGTTGACGCTCAATCCTTCTCAGTGTGAGAGAGGAGGCCTGTGCCCAGCAGTGGGACGATAAAAAGGCTGATGATGAAGAGTCTTCAACGACATCATTGCTTGTTATCAGGTGAGATAATGTTCAATCGCGTGCTTGTTATTAAAAAAAGCTTGAACTTATAAAAAAAAAATATACAGATTTATCTTAAAAAATTGAAAAAGTATTTTAACGGCCACACGAACAAATAAACATCAGTCTTTTCTACCAAAACCTCAGTGTTGCCATACTCAGCACATATAAATCTACCAAAAAAAAAAACAGTTAATACGAAAAGACTATTAAATTTTTATTTATTAAAGTCTATACTTATTAATTTATACTCCCATTCACTATGCGTAAGATAATAAGGAGCGAAAGCTTATTACATAAGCTAAGACTCAATAAGATTTCAAAATTTAATTTTAAACGCGTCTGACGGATAGACCATAACAAAAAAGCGTTTCTGAAGAGTTTTTATAACATTTTATAAAGTGTCTATGCCTTAGTTCGGGCCAAAAAGGGTATAGCAAGGTTTTTCTTTTAAATTGAATTATTTGATTTAAACTAAGTCGTGGTGGCCTAGTGGTTAAAGCACCAGCCTCTCAAGTACGAGGGTGGCAGGTATCAATGCAACTTTTCTAAGTTATATGTACTTTCTAAGTATCTTTCTATTCTTATTCTATTATTCTTGGACACCAATGACTGATTAAAGGTGAAGGAAAACATCTCGAGGAAACCTGGACTATAGAGTCTGAAATCACCAACCCGCATTGAGCAAGCGTGGTGATTAACGCTCAATCCCTCTCTTGAGAGGCCTGTGCTCAATAGGGAAAATTGGCTAATGACTGATTAAAATCTACCGTCCGACGCAATTTTAGTAAAACTCTACAATAGGAATAAATTTGCAAAAATTTGGTCCTAACTATAAAGAGAGTAAACGGCCAATATCTTCTATACTCGTAACACCAACTTGAAACATAATTATGTACACTTGAAGACTTGATCTGCCAACACTTTGCACTTTGAAAATTGAGATTTTTTTCACTCAGAATCACTCTCCGTCTCCCCAGATTCGGAATCCGAACTAGAAACCGGCTCGCACTTTATAAACTCGATTTCCGCCCTCGCTTTCCTAGGCCTTCCCCTCTTCTTGGTGGGAGCGTCTTTCTCATCCCCCATAACAGTTTTCACCATCTGCGAAATCCTCTTCAAATGCTGCTGTTCATGTCTTTGTAGATGATTGTTTAAATACTTTTTTAGCTTAAACTTTTTCCCGCACTGGTCGCAGGAATGAGGATAGTTTGTCTCGTCAATTTCTAAGTGGACAGCATTAAAATGCCGACGCAAATAATGTGCGTGTGCGAACTCCTTGTCACACTTCTCGCATCGGAGTTTGGGTTTCGAAGGGTGCACGATCTTCTTATGTTTTTTTAGACGGATAGCAGAGTGGAAGAATTTGTCGCAAATGTCGCATTTGACTTTGGAGTCCAGAGACGAGTGGACTTGCATATGCTCTTTCAAGTATTGGTCGTTTTTGAATTCTTTCAAGCATTCGGGACATGTGACTTTGGATTCTAACGGGGGGTGGATGTTAAGGACATGCCTCTTCATATGATGGCGAGATTTGAACGTCATGTTGCAGAAAACGCAGGGGTGCCTCTCGACGGGCATGTGTTGGAAGTGCAAGTGCCTGTTCAGGTTCAAACTGGATTTGTATAGCTTATGACATAGATGACATTTGTATTTCTCCTTGTCCGGCCTGTGGCAAGACTCGATATGGTACTTCAGTTTGTATGGTACCGCGAACTCCTTGCCACATTCGTTGCACTTTATCTCGGGGAGAGTATTTGGGTGTATCTTTTTGACGTGCATGTGGAGAGCTCTCCTCGTGCGGAATTCTTGGAGACAGAACTGGCAGTAACACTTTTCGAGCTCAGAATAATGTTTATTCATCCGATGCATGTACAAATAGTGCTTATTTTTGAACGTTTTGTCACAAATATCGCAGATAACCGCGGATTCTTCCGAGGAGTGCACCCTGGTTGTATGCAGGTACAGATTTTGGTAGTTTTTGAATTCCTTGTTGCACTTGTTGCAGATGTAACGTTTGATGCGTTTTGGGAACATGACTGGCTTCCACGTGGAGAGGACAGACTCGTACATTTCCCTCTGTTCCTCTGTGAGGACCTCGCTGGTCACGCTGATGAACTTCATGACCGGCTGAGAAGGGGTCTCCAATTTGACCTCCTCCATTTTGACCTGGAAAAGACAAAAGTGGATCTTTAGTAAGTAAGTGTAGAGCCGGTCGTGTCATTCTTCGCAGTGAAGTCAGCTACATCAGATGGGCAACTTAGTGCTAAGGCGTGTCAAAACTGCGGGTTGTTCGCAAGAGTTACCGTGGCCCTGGCATACAAAGACCTCTAGAAGGAACATAGTGGGTTTTAGTGAGTAAGAGTCTGACACTCCCTCCAGCTGCAACCTCAGCGAGAAGAGTCATTAGGATAGCCACTATCTATCAGATTAATTTAAAAATGGAACAGAATTTGTATGAAATTATCTACCAGATAAACTATCTGGATAACTTATCAGCAACCTGTAAAACTGGCCCTTAAACTCGCTTTTGTAGGCTTGTAACAAAACGCGCAAATCATAAAAACTTTCTCTCACTGGGCCACCATGAAATTCCCATCATCAGTTCTAATATTAACGCCAAAATATGCACGTATACGCGTTTGAAGCTCATAAAGAGCAGACAGTAGCACACATCACGTATAAGCACATATACCAAAAATACATTCATCATCATCTCCCGAGCCCTTTTCCCAACTACGTTGGGGTCGGCTTCCAGTCTAACAGGATTCAGCTGAGTACCAGTGTGCCACAAGGAGCGACTGCCTATCTGACCCCCTCAACCTAGTTACCCGGGCAACCCAATACCCCTTGGTTAGACTGGCGTCAGACTTACTGGCTTCTGACTACCCGTAACGACTGCCAAGGATGTTCAATGACAGCCGGGACCTACAGTTTAACGTGCCATCCGAAACACAGTCAATGGTGTCCAAGATATACTTAGAAAGTGCATACAAACTTAGAAAAGTGGCATTGGTACTTGCCCGACCTGGAATCGAACCCAAGCCCTCGTACTTGAGAGGTTGGCTCTTTAACCACTAAAAATACATTATACGCGCAGAAAAAGCGCCCATCTAAAATCGATTTTAACTCAGATCATAAATGCGATACTGAATTCGCTAGCTACCCACAGCAAATATATAGTACTCTAGAGACGGGAGAAGCTACATTTCATCCGAACCCGGGTTTAGTTCCCTCGGGGCACGATCGAAACTGCGGGAAACGAGCTTGGATATATCTACACTAGTATAATAAGGAGGGAAATTTTGTATTTTTGTTTGTAATGGATAAATTCCAAAACTACTGGACCGATTTTAAAATTCTGTCGCTATTAGAACATAACATAGGCCATATTGTATTTTAGAAAAATTAGGCGTCTTTAGTCATTTAAAGTCGTGGTGGCCTAGTGGTTAAAGCACCAGCCTTTCGAGTATGAGGATGCGGGTTCGATTCCCCGTCGGGCAAGTACCAATGTAACTTTTCTAAGGTATACGTACTTTCTAAGTTTATCTTGGACACCAATGACTGATTAAAGGTGAAGGAAAACATCTCGAGGAAACCTGGACTATAAAGTGTGAAATCACCAACACGCATTGAGCAAGCGTGGTGATATACGCTCAATCCTTATCCGTGGGAGAGGAGGCCTGTGCCCAGCAGTGGGACGATAAATAAGGCTGTCAAAGAGGTGTCTTTATTATATTTTGGGTTTTTTGCGCCAAGGTATAAAATACATCCAAAAAGTTACCTATTTGGCGTACGCCACCTAAACTATAAAAGCTAGAACCATATTGTATAACTATTTTGTCACAAATTACTGTTTATGTAGATAATATTTAGTCTTTTACTAATTAAAAGACGTTTGCTTTGAAAGTGGCGGTTGCATCCGCGTCCCGTAGGAAAAACTCTGCGCACCCGGTTAAAATGTAACCTATGTGCTTCCTCGATAAATGGGCTATCTAACACTGAAATAATGTTTCAAATCGGAGCAGTAGTTCATGAGATTAACGCGTTCAACTAAACAGACTCTTCTGCTTTATATACTTACTAGCGACCCGCCCCGGCTTCGCACGGGTGCAATGCTGATACTAAAATTATACATATAAACCTTCCTCTTGAATCACTCTATCTATTAAAAAAAACCGCATCAAAATCCGTTGCGTAGTTTCAAAGATTTAAGCATACAAAGGGACATAGGGACATAAAAAGCGACTTTGTTTTATACTATGTAGTGATAGTGATATTAGTATATATTTCTGTGCGCGGGCCGAGCCCGTGGTAACAGGCCCCGGGGACAGGCCCAAGGTTTTAATAAATCAGAATAAAACATTAGTTAGTTTTTGTCGCGAAAACCGACATCCACACCGGCGTAGCCGCGGGGGTCCTCTATAGGTTATATATCAGAACAATACATAGACTACTTTTTATCGCGAAAACCGACATCCACGCGAGCGGAGCCGCGGGCGACCGTATAAAAACTTACTATAGATATGGTTGCGGTTTTATCCAGCTTTTAGATTCTGTATCGACCCACCGCGGCATCCTTTCGATCTTAATTTTTCCTTCCTCCATTCCTCTAGGCGCGTTCCCATAGGAATAGAACTACATTTACTTGCTCTGAATAAACTACTCATCTGCCTAGCCTTTTACCAAGCTATGTTGGGGTCGGCTTCCAGTCTAACTTGCTGCAGCTGAGTACCAGTGTGCCACATGGAGCGACTGCCTATTAGACCTCTTCAACCCAGTTACCTGGGCAACTCGATACTCTTTGGTAAGACTGGTTGTCACTTTCTGGCTTCTGACTACCCGTAACGACTGCCAAAGATGTACAAATGACAGCCGGGACACAACGATTTAACGTGCCTTCCGAAACACGGAGGAACTCGTCATGACAAGATGGTCAACTATGCAAGTATATAATCGCGAAATAATCGCCTTTTACTACATGGGCATATGAATATTATACGGTACATAGACCAAAATAATATTTTCTACAATTTTAGTAAATCCGTCTATCTGTTTGATCCGGATAATCTATGAAATGGCCGGACCGATTTTGGCAGGACTTTTACTGGCAGGTAGCTGATAGACCAAGAAGTAACTTAGGCTATCTTTTACCGAGTGTGGGAAGTGCTTTTCAAACTATTGAACGCGGGAAACGGCGTTTGCATATTCATACAAATTGCGTAGAGAGTAACCGTTTTTGACAGTTCAATAAAAGTATTGAATTTGACTAGTTGTCAACTGCCATCTTGAACATAATACAGCTGTGTTATTTGATTTTAGATTCTATTTCACAGGATCTAAGGTCGATAATAGTTTGATAGTGAAAACTGGTGATATTCTGAGCCCAGCTATGTCAAGTGTGTATTTGCTTCGGCCGCTGCGCTCAGCATCCGGGAAATTATCTAGTAACGTGGGAAAAGGTTCGACTATACATAGTATAACACAGTAAGGAGCTCGCGTCTAAGTAACGGCCGCACGGGTCGATCTTTTTATGCTAACCTATGCATCATCTCCCGAGCCTTTTCCCAACTATGTTGGGGTCGGCTTCCAGTCTAACCGGATTCAGCTGAGTACCAATGTTTTACTAGCGCCTGCCTATCTGACCCGGGCGAACCAATACCCCTTGGTTAGACTGGTGTCAGACTTACTGGCTTCTGACTACACGTAACAACTGCCATGGATGTTCAATGACAGGCGGGACCTACAGTTTAACGTGCCATCCGAAACTCAGTCATTGGTGTCCAAGATATACTTAGTACATACAAACTTAGAAAAGTTGCATTGGTACTTGCCCATCCTGGAATCGAACCCACGGCCCCTAGGCCACCACAAATTTTCTCCTATGCAAACAAGTTATTTTAGAAAAAAGCAAAAGTACTTTAAAAATATTATTATCAAGAACTACACAGATACCTAATATAACATACCTACGTTGCCTTATCACCCATCACAAGAGTTCAAATACTATACAAAACAAAATTCATCATTTGGGATTGTCCCGAAAGTTCATAACCTTTTGACCGCCGTAGTCACATATAAATGACAAGCCAAAAAGGGCTCAGCATGGCACGGTCACAACTACATCACAAACTTTTAAAGTTAAAATTGATAGTCAGTTTCAATCGATATAATACCGAACTCACTACTATATTGTAGGTATTTATGGATGAATTCTTAGCTTAGCGCTGAGGGCGTCTTACTTTTTTACATGTGGGAATCAAAAGGATAAATTACTTAAATTTTTCTTTACCCAACTTTCAAAAAGATTAAGGTACAAAATTGTGATGTTTATCTCTTTTAACCCGACTTCAGAAAGACAAGGATGTTGTCAATTCTGTCAGTATTTTTATTATTGTATGCAGATACTTAGATTACTCCAAGGTTTCTAGTTCAAATTGGTTTGATTCCTTTTTTGTTCAATGCAGTATTGGTAAGTAAGCTCAATAATTCTCAGTGTGAGAGGAGGCCTGTGCTCTGCAGTGGGACAATAAAGAGGCCAATGATAATGATGATGAGAGTTGGTAGGTACTTGGCATTCGGTCACATTATAATTTTATCATTGGATTACTATTCTTTGTCATGACGAGTTCCTCCGTGTTTCGGAAGGCACGCTAAATTGTTGTGTCCCGGCTGTCATTTGTACATCTTTGGCAGTAGTTACGGGTAGTCAGAAGGTAGGAAGTGTGACAACCAGTCTTACCAAAGGGTATAAGGTTGCCCAGGTAACTTTGTTGTTGAGGTCAGATAGGCAGTCGCTCCACATAAAGAACTGATACTCAGCTGCATCCAGTTAAGACTGGAAGCCGACCCCAACACAGCTTGCAAAGAGACTAGGCAGATGAATACACACTTTTGGGGCATTTTTTTCTATTTGATAAACAATTTTACCAATAAATTGACAATATTGCTAGATGCCTTAAGAGCTTATTTAACAATATAAAGTTACCAATTTATAATTATAGTATATAATTATAGTGATTTGCTATTTCTGTTATTATTGGTTTCAAGTCTAACTAAACCTGCTAAACTGTGATATTTATGTTTTACTTCCCTGTTGAATGTTTAAAAGGTAATTTTAAAGGTAAACACTGTCAATTTGCATGTTGTAGGTCTATTTCAAAATAATTAGACTGCTACAAAAAGTATTATACATGTTAGAACAGTAGTTTATCTGCTAGCAGGCTGTTTTATGCGCATTAAATATGGGTGACGCCAAGGGAAAAACTAGTTTCTAATATATTGAAAATCTAACAAAATATGATATGTTCATTTAAGACCAAACAACTTAAAACAGAAAAAATTACGATTTTAAGTTTAGAAGATAAAAAACCATAGTGTAATGAATTATATTTTTATTGTTAAAGGCACCGATGTCCTTCGGAGGTCGTGTTCGGAGATAATTTATAAAGAATAAAAAAACAACAAATAAATAAATCTAGTTTTACTTACTTCTAATTAGAAACGCTGCTCGATAACAACACACTGCACTAACACGTCATAACTTTATCAATGTCTCGGTTAAACACAAAGATTTTACACTATCATTAAAAAAATGGCCCTTTAGCTTCGGGCAATATTAATAGCAATATGGCGAACTATCATGATTTCCGGCGTTTTCACTGGACAATATTTAACAAATAAACGTATTAGCTATCACGGTATAGTAATGGAAGATAAATAACGAAGATTAATGAGGAAAATTAATAAAACTTCGGCATTAAAAGTATTGTGGAAAATCCTCTTTGACATTTGCTTTGTCAGAAATGGGAAACGTCAGATGAGGCTGGGCGATGCAATTCCGAATCGAAGCCGTTTGGCCTCTTGGGAATTTAAAACGACGTTTTGTTTTCGAGCGAAAATCTAGTAGGACATATACACAAACAACTTCGTTATTTTATATAAAGTTGCAAAAAATTACTAAGCATATAAAAAAATATTATATGTCCATATAACTCTGAAAAAGTTTGTGTTTAGATAACTTCTAAAACGCATAACAGATGGCGCTGTATTAAATTTATTTGACGTGTCCCCACTAAGAAGCTGCAACATGATTTTCTTTTACAGATTTCTAAGAATATTTATTGATAAATATCAACATTAATACCTTGGTTACAATCTAGAACTAATTAAATACAAAATTATTACGTATTTGGATCTCTTAAGCATACCACGTGCTAATTACGGGAGTAGACGATAAATTCCTAAAATAGTACATTTCATTAGTTCAGTCGGTTTCGTTTCGTTGTTTTGTGGAGTGAAAACATTGAAAAAATGCGTGAAATTGTGCATTTACAGGCGGGACAGTGTGGCAATCAGATCGGCTCGAAGGTGGGTCAGATAAAACATAATTCATATTTTGATATAGATCGGTATTCTTGTAATAGATCACGATCTATTTTTACGTGATGAATCGGTGTAGGTAACGGTTGTGTATGTGTTATTAAAAGACATTATATTTCCCGTTAAAGTGCAGTAGATTATTGTTTTTATTTGTAATTATACACCTTTCTCTAAATATATTGCTTCTAGCTACTTGATTTCCTGTGTCTTGGGAAAAAGTGCGCCTATGCACGAAAATGCGCGCCAAGACATTTTTTTTTTCAAACTCTCGAAGTTATGTTTGCCAAAATATTATTTTACATTGTAATAAACATACATTATGTCAAGTTAACAGATATATAAAATAAATCGAGCTAAATGAAAATCAAGTGTAAAATTTTGTGATTTAATTAAATGAAAAGACAATTTATATTTAATTCCTAATTGTTAGACTTTTTATCGTATTCATATTTTTACGTGCATACCACCACTATATTTATATTACAATAAGTACCGTTTTCATGGTAAAATAGTTCTACTACAATAAAGAACTATGTGAATTCTTTAGTTTTCTGTTCTATAGTAAATTACTGATAGATAACTAGCTATATTTAAGGATAAGCTAAAAATAAAAAAGATATAGGATAATAAATTCTAATGCGGGAAGTAAGGAAGTGAAGAAAGCGCGGGAAAAATCATAGTGTTTAATTACGAGTCTGTACTGACTATGGAGGTTGGTGAACCGTTGTTTATGGATAAACATCTAAGTTTCGCACCATTACGCTTTGAATGGTAATTACGTGTTGTATGGAGAACGATCGTCCCACATATTTATGGGAGCTCAGAAAAAAAAACTGCAGCCGCTATGTGGTGCAGCAAACATAGAAACGTCTATAGTAACTAAATAAATTATAAAATAGATCCTAATCTTATCGTTTACTCGAAAAACTTAACTCGTGTGACAAGAAAGTACCAAGTGCCAGCACATAAACTTACCAAATTCAATCTGTCACATTTCTTTAATAGATTTTCAACCTTATCACAATACCGGAAGTTTTATATTCGATTGATAAAATTTTACATGTGCGGGTAGGTTGACTTGCTGACGCCTATACCTATCAACACTTTATGGGGCTCAGAAAAATGAGCAAGTCGCTGTGCAGAAACATTTTTTATATATCAGCGGGCGACCGAGACCTATGTCCAGCAGTGGACTGCAATAGGCTGATGATGATGATGATGGGCGACCGAGATGCGTAAGGGGAGGGGCCACGATCCAAACCAACCGCCGACAGAAATCACCTTCGTGTGAAAATCTACCGTGTGTCGACTTTGGACAACCATAGTCGGGAGCGCATTAATAGCGATAAACTGTGTCCGTGGTCAACCCCAACCGTGTGGGACGTTGTCGGCCGACGTGAGTTCACGCAAGACGCGACCAAGGTATCTTCAAATAAACGCACGGCGCGCGGCTTGTATGTATGCGCCATAGTGTCTATTCGTCGTTGGTGCCCACTTTATCAAAATCTCGATCCGTTTCTCAGTGCACCAGTCGGGGCTACAAGGCACGAAGTCACGCACCACGGCTTTTCATTAGTGAGGCCTGAAAAACCCTGTACCCAGACGAGACAAGTAATAAATGCCATTTCCAAACCCTTGTCAATTTATAGGCACTGGACTAAAATTAAGCTGGGAGTTACCACCCTTTTTTTTGTACTAGGGAAAAATGCTATTTCGAATCCCATTCCCGCCGAGGCACGGTAGAAGGGCATGTGGAACTCCCCAGTAAAGTTGTTTCCAGTATACCCACTAAAAAACCCAGCGGCACACCGACCTTGGCTGAGTGGACGGGGCCTGGACGTCCAGTCCCCCATGGGCGAATGCCCGCCATTCGGCAGGCCCCTCACGTCCCCCCCAATAGGGAGGCGCTTTTATAATGGCCGGAGCACGGGGCGTGAATTCTGTGATGCACCTCCAGGGGCAGGAGTGACCACCCTAAGACATATATCGCGAATTGGGACGGAGATAGCCTACTTCCTCTCTTCATGTGTTTTAGTAGTAAGTCGCCTTGAAGTTTTACGAGAAAACTATACATGGATTTGTACTACTCTGTCTCCAGTTTTGGGAGATAATATCAGATGAACATGGCATCGACCAGACGGGATACTATCGCGGAGACAGCGACCTGCAGCTGGAGAGGATACAGGTCTACTACAACGAGGCTGCCGATGGTAGGTGTCTAGTCTTAGTCTTTTTCCCAAGCTATGTAGGTCGCCTTCCAGTCTAACCGGATGCAGCTGAGTACCAGTGTGCCATATGGAGCGACTGCCTATCTGATCTCCTCAACCCACTTACCTGGGCAACCCGATACTCGTTGGTAAGACTGATTGTCAGACTCTGGCTTCTGACTACTTTCAATGACTACCCGTAACAATTCGCAAAAATGTACAGACGCCATCAGGTCAACCTATCTGAATCCCTCAAATATTACAGAGGTTACAAAACTATTAAAGAAATTTGTCAGATTATAGTAGCTTGATGTGCTGGCGTCTATACAAATGAAAGCCGGGACACAACAATTTAACGTGCCTTCCGAAACACGGAGGCACTCCTTATGACTAGATGGTCATTCTTCCAAAGACTGACCGCGCCAAGCATTGCTTAACCTTATGATCGATCCATCCGTGCAGCTGTTACTAAGTCAAAAGCTCATCTCCTCTTTTACAAAAAATGATGAACCAGTATCAGAATCATCAAAATCCATTTTTTATAGCTATATCCATAAGACCTTCATTGTCAACAGGTAGACGCTTCGTCCCCCGAGCGGTGTTGGTGGACCTGGAGCCAGGAACGATGGACGCCATCAGGTCTTCCACCTACGGACAGCTGTTCCGACCTGATAACTATGTGTTCGGACAAAGTGGCGCTGGTGGGTATACCGGGCAGTAATACGAAAGTTTAAGTCAGTTTCACAGGTGGCTGATAAGTTCCAGTTAGTTTATCTGACAGATAATTTCATACAAATTCTGTTCCATTTTTTAATTTATCTGGTAGATAGCGGCTATCCGTAACCTTAGAATCTTAACGTATAAGGTCTAACAAAACTAGTGCACCATATTTTTAACAGGTCATCTAGTACACGCTAAGGATCATGTTTACCACAAAAAAGTCATGAAAACAACAACATATTTTATTAAATTTAACATCACATTCGCCAAATTGTAATTGTGTTCTTACGCATAACGCCGGTCTCTATGAACGCGCTCGATCGTTGACCTCTAGGTCATTAATTTTTTTTTGTGGTAAACATGATCCTTAGCATGTACTAGATGACCTGTAAAAATATGGTGCACTAGTATTGTTACACCTTATATTTGTACTAGCTGTTGCCCGCGACGTCGTCCGCGTGGGCATTATGTAAAAACTATATTTTTGGCTTCGATATCGATTTTAGATCACGCCCCAATTGTTCTTTTTAAAAAATATTCAATGTACAGTTTTGACTTTTCTACGATTTTATTGTATGTAGATGATCCTATATATCCGTCTTCAGGTAACAACTGGGCGAAAGGGCACTACACAGAAGGAGCCGAGCTGGTGGATGCTGTCATGGACGTGGTGAGGAAGGAGGCTGAACCCTGCGACTGCCTGCAAGGTAATTTCTTAGCTCCCCTAGACTCCCCCCCATTCATATCTATCTCACTTGTCCAACAGAAAAAAGTCCACGCGCCGCGCCTCTTGTAGACAACGCTAGTTGGTGTGGAGCGTGTCCGTCTGTACTTGCGTGTTATACTCGTAGTCGCAGGCGTTGTTTTGTTTGTTAACTAGCTGTCCCCAGCGGTATCACCCGCATTTTTGGTTACTGCTCCGCTCCCGTGTATCTTGGCGTGATGGTATATAGCCTATAGCCTTCCTCGATAAATGGGCTATCTAACACTGAAAGAATTTTTCAAATCGAACCAGCAGTTCCTGAGATTAGCGCGTTCAAACAAACAACAAACTCTTCAGCTTTATAATATTAGTATAGATGATTACTCAACTCGAGTTAGGGCTCTGTTTTTTGGGGATCCCCACTTGCTAATCTCTTGATCGCCATGTTTAGTACATGAAGAAAAGACGTGCCCTCAGCGCCAAGCTAAGAATTCATCAATAAATACCTACAATATAGTAGTGAGTTCGGAATTATATCGATTGAAACTGACTATTGATTTTGAACTATAAAAGTCTGTCATGTAGTCGTGACAGTGGCATGCTGGGCACTTTTTGGCTTGTCATCTGTACGTGACTCATCTCCCGAGCCTTTTCCCAACTATGTTGGGGTCGGCTTCCAGTCTTAACGGTTTCGGCTGAGTACCAGTGTTTTACAAGGAGCGACTGCCTATCTGACCTCCTCAACCCAGTTACCCGGGCAACCCAATACCCCTTGGTTAGACTGGCGTCAGACTTACTGGCTTCTGACTACCCGTAACGACTGTCAAGGATTTTCAATGACAGCCATCATCTATACGTGACTGTGGCGGTCAATAGGTTAAAGCTATAGCGTCTGTGCTTTATTCTATCCAGGTTTCCAGCTGACACACTCCCTGGGTGGAGGAACAGGGTCAGGTTTGGGCACTCTGCTGCTGAGTAAGCTCCGCGAGGAGTACCCAGATCGGATCGTTAATACTTTCAGTGTCATGCCGTCTCCTAAAGTAAGTTTGTATTTATTATGCTTTTTGATGTGTTTGAAATGGTGTGTGAACCCTTAGGGTTCACATATTAGCGATATCGGTGGCGACTTTCATAAAGCAGCCTGGAGTCTGAAACTTATTTGACCCACTTCCCGGTCTTCGATTACGATGAAATTTTACACACGCTCTGAGTTCTGATGACAATACATGACTATAATTTTTTTTATATTATATTTTTTATTATTATTTTATTTTATATTTATTTTATTTAATTATTATATTTTTTTTTTTATATTTTTATAGATAAGAAACGTCATTTCAGATCCAATATGGCAGCCTCCCCAATATGGCGGACTGGCTGTTTTTTATGCGCATGCTAAAGGCGTGTTTTTTTAAGTTTTTTAACTATATTTTTTCCATTTATGTAATCCGTTCTTCAAGCAATGTCTTTCATATGCTGTCCAGGTATCAGACACAGTGGTAGAGCCATACAACGCGACCCTGTCCGTCCACCAGCTGGTCGAGAACACTGACGAGACCTTCTGTATCGACAACGAGGCTCTCTATGACATATGCTTCAGAACCTTGAGGCTGGCATCTCCTACTTACGGAGATCTTAACCATTTAGTGTCTGTAAGTATCGCCTATGTCGTGGTGGCCTAGTGGTTAACGCGAAAGCCTCTCAAGTATGAGTGCGGTTCGATTCCAGGTAAATAAGCTTACTTTTTTTAAGTACATATATCTTGAACACCAATAAATGCGTAAAGGTGAAGGAAAACATATCGAGGAAACCTGGACTATAAAGTGTGAAATCAGCAACCCGCATTGAGCAAGCGTGGTGATTAACGCTCAATCCTTCACTGTGGGAGAGGAGGCCTGTGTCCAGTGGGACGATAGAAAGGTTGATAACGAAGTATCATCTTCATCTGCCTAGCCTTTTCCCTGATGCAGCTGAGTTCCTGTGCCATGGAGCGACTGCCTGTCTGACCTGCTCAACCTAGTAAATGGGTATTCGATACCCCTAAGACTGGCGATCAGACTTTTGGGCCTCTGACTACCCGTAGCAACTGTCAAAGATGTACAAATGCATACCTATTGCATTAGGCGAAGCCTGTTATAATAGTGTAAGTTTTTATTGAATAAATAAATAAATAAATGATAACCGCCACAGTCACTTATAGATGACAAGCCAAAAAGTGCCCAGCACGCCACGGTCACGACTACATGACAGACTTTTAAAGTTCAAAATGATCAGTCAGTTTCAATCGATATAATTCCGAACTCACTACTGTATTGTAGGTATTTATGGATGAATTCTTAGCTTGGCGCTGAGGGTATGTCTTTGTTTTTTTGACATGGTGGTCAAATGGGTAAGGTCTTATCTCATGGACACCCAATTGTCTTCCAGCTGACAATGTCGGGAGTGACCACGTGTCTCCGTTTCCCGGGACAGCTCAATGCAGACTTACGTAAGCTCGCCGTCAATATGGTACCATTTCCGCGGCTGCATTTCTTTATGCCAGGTAAGCTAAACCTCGGTAGGTACAGACGCCAGCACGTCAAGCTACCAGAAACTGTCAAATGTGCCTAATCAACTTTGAACCATATACTTCAGGGATAAAATTGAAAATCTATTGAGGGAACTTTACAGATTGTAGTAGCTTGATGTGCTGGTGTGTTTGCTTCTTTACTAAAGCTTCTAAATTGGTTAGGGTTTTATTGATCTCATATAAAGTTTGCACTGTGCTACATGGAGCGACTGCCTATCTGATCTCTTCAATACATTTACCTGGTCAACATGATACCCCTTGGTAAGACTAGTTATCACACTTTCAAGCTTCTGACTACCCGTAACGAATGCCAAAGATGTACAAACGACAGCCGGGACACAACAATTTAGCGTGCCTTCCGAAACACGGAGGGACTCGTCATGACAAGATGGGTCACATATCCACGGACCGACCACGCCAGGTGTTGCTAAACCATATGACAGATCGTCTACGGCTGTTACTTAGCCACGAGCCCCTCTGATAATCTCCACCATACCATTTTCCAGGTTTTGCGCCACTCACAGCTCGTAACAGCCAGGTGTACCGAGCTCTGACCGTCCCCGAGCTGACGCAGCAAATGTTTAGCCCGTCCAACATGATGGCGGCGTGCGACCCGCGCCACGGCCGCTACCTGACCGTGGCAGCCATATTCCGCGGCCGCATGTCCATGAAGGAGGTCGACCAGCAGATGCTGACTGTACATGACAAGAATAGCAGGTAGGGTTCACGAAAAAAGTGGGGTTCATTTTGTGACGGGTGATTGAATTTTAAGGTTCCTTCTGTATTGTAGGGTTTATTCCGTATTTTAGGGTTCATCCTGTATTTTAGGGTTCATTCTATAGTTTAGGGTTCATACTGTATTTTAGGGTTCATTCTGTATATCAGGGTTAATCCTGTATTTTAGGGTTCATTCTGTATTTTAGGGTTCATTCTGAATTTTAGGGTTCATTCTATAGTTTAGGGTTCATACTGTATTTTAGGGTTCATTCTGTATATCAGGGTTAATCCTGTATTTTAGGGTTCATTCTGTATTTTAGGGTTCATTCTGAATTTTAGGGTTCATTCTGTATTTTAGGGTTCATCTTGTATTTTATGGATCATTCTGTATTTTAGGGTTCATCCTGTATTTTAGGGTTCATTCTGAATTTTAGGGTTCATTCTGTATATCAGGGTTAATCCTGTATTTTAGGGTTCATTCTGTATTTTAGGGTTCATTCTGAATTTTAGGGTTCATTCTGTATTTTAGGGTTCATCTTGTATTTTATGGATCATTCTGTATTTTAGGGTTCATCCTGTATTTTAGGGTTCATTCTGAATTTTAGGGTTCATCCTATATTCTAGGGTTCATTCTGAATTTTAGGGTTCATTCTGTATTTTAGGGTTCATCTTGTATTTTATGGATCATTCTGTATTTTAGGGTTCATCCTGTATTTTAGGGTTCATGCTGTATTCTAGGGTTAATTCTGTATTTTAGGGTGCATTCCGTATTTTAGAAAATCTTGGAATCATAATTTGACCCACTTTCCCGGTCTTCGATTAGGATGAATTTTGCCCACGCTCTGAGTTCTGATGACAATACATGACTAGCTAAGAAACGTCATTACAAATCCAATATGGCGGCCTCTCCAAGATGGCGGACTAATTGTTTGAAATTTTTAATGCGTGTTTTTAACCGACTTTCAAAAATAGGAGGAGGTTCTAAATTCGGCCGGTATGTTTTTTTTCTTCTTTTTTATGTATTTACACCGATTACTCCGAGGTTTCTAGTTCGATTAGTGTAATTCTTTTTTGTTCGAAGCAATATACTTGTCATTTGGTCCCATAAAAATTTCATCCAATTTGGTTAAGTACTTTTTATTTTATGAGCATTTTTAAAACTAGTTTTCTGTCCTTGTTCCAGCTACTTCGTGGAATGGATTCCGAACAACATGAAGGTAGCGGTGTGCGACGTGCCGCCGCGCGGGCTCAAGATGGCGGCTACCTTCGTCGGCAACACCACAGCCATACAGGAGATATTCAAGCGAGTCTCCGAGCAGTTTACCGTCATGTTCCGAAGAAAGGTAACATCAACTTTTGACTGCCACGTCAAAAGAAAGACGTGCCCTCAGCGCCAAGCTAAGAATTATGCAGTTGACTAGGTCAAAAATAAAATTCTATATTATACTAGCTGTCCCCAGCGGTTTCACCCGCCTCTTTGGTTACTGCTCCGCTCCCGTGTGTCTTAGCGTGATGGTATATAGCCTATAGCCTTCCTCGATAAATGGGCTATCTAACACTGAAAGAATTTTTCAAATTGAACCAGTAGTTTCGGAGATTAGCGCGTTAAAACAAACTCTTCAGCTTAATAATATTAGTATAGATTAATTTGGTAAAGCATCTTAAAATAATGTCACTTTCATTTATCGTTTTGAAGGGAAATCTATTGGATTTTTTTTATTTATAATTTTAGTAAAATAAGTATACAGCTTGATGTGAAAAATCTGTGACGTCATAGTTCTTATTTTCATACAAATTGCATAGAGAGTAACCGTTTTTGACAGTTCTATAAAAGTATTGAATTTGACTAGTTGTCAACTAGCGTATTCATCCACAAATACCTATAGTACGAGATCCCACTGCAAAATAGTGCACCGATCGAGTTTTGGAATAAAACCATTTTATTACACATCTTTACGATTAGGAGAATATATACGTACCGGGTTGCCTATAAAAATTTGGCCGCAACTATGTTTAATTAAGTAATCATTAATTGATATTGGTACGAATTTTCCCCCCACTTGTTTTTGCAATAAAATCTCGTCCACTACACGGCAACATCTATAAGGACCCCGAAAAATCAGGGTTGCCACCGCGCACTTGGCCGCAACTCTGCGCAGCCGGGTTAACACGGGTACGACTGGGTACATTTAAATACACCCATAACGTACACTTATAAATTATATATCAAATAAAAGCTATTTTTTTTCTGTTTATTGTGATATAGGGTTGCCTAATAAAATCTGGCCGCAAATAAGGGTTGCCAGCTGTTAAAGATAGTAAAAAAGTAGGACAGTTTGAAGCCTTTGCGCATGCGTGGGATGCTAGTGTTATCTTAGTATCTCATTGACTATATACAATATTTAATTGTTGTTGTTTTTTCTATACTGTGGCCCTAATTTGCTATATTGACGGCTTATGTTGTACGTTATGGTTACAACAGACTAGCACATGTAGGTGGGCACTTCCTTATCTCCTATTAGCATCATATAATTGGAGGCTGAAGTTTTGATTAGTTTTAGTTTTATTTATTGCACATTATTATAAAATATATTTAATGCTTGGGTTGTAAAGGTATGTAGGTGTTAAGGTTGAGTATTAGCCCGCATGTGGTACATAAGTATTTAAATTTATTTGCATTGTTATATATATTTTTAATTACTTGCATCATACAAATTGTGTATGAAGAAAATATTGTTTAATAAAGGTTCTTCAAACCAACAGACTTCTTCCCAGCAAAAACAAATGGGAAGTGGTGAAGGGTGGGCGTTTTGGAGGCTGTCTTTTGTAATTTTTGACGTTCAAAAAGTGCTGTTTTACAGCCAAGTTTGAATAAATGATTTTGAGTTTTTTGAGTTTTGAGTAGGAACGACCTTAAATAAGAAATACTTCGAAAGTATTTTTTTTTTTCAAAATGTTAATTTTTAAGTATAAACTACGAGTATAAATGATACGTTTACCAATTATATACAAAAATATAACACATTTAAAAATTACAAAAGAAAATCGATATTGATGAAAAATAAAACTAAGTTAACCTTAACCTACTCAATGTGTAAAACAAAATAATTTTGTACAAGTGCTGTTAAAATTTAAACACGTTTTTATAGTAAACTAGCTTCCGCCAGCGGTTTCACCCGCTTTCTGAGGAAAGTACTTTCCATACCCGGATAAAAAGTAGCCTATATGTTATTCTGATGTATAAGCTATATTGTGGTAAAGTTTCATTCAAATCCATTCAGTAGTTTTTACGTGAAAGAGTAACAAACATCCATACATCCATACATCCATCCATCCATACATCCATACTTACAAACTTTCGCCTTTATAATATTAGTAGGATTAAACTCAACAGTGAAAAAAAAAAACTAATTTGAAAGGAAAATATTTGTTTGAATTATTGTGAAAAAAGCGTGGGGTGCTTTGTTTTGTTCCACATTTCTCGTACATTGAGCACCGTACAGTAAGTACAGTAAAGTTTACTATAAAAGCGTGTTTATAGTATTATTTTTACTATATTTTTTACTTTCCTTTAGCTGGCAATCGATATCCTCATCTGACTGGTGATGATGCGCGCTAGCTCCCTTTCACTCTAATCTGAATATTTACTATCTTTAACAGCTGGCAACCCTTATTTGCGGCCAGATTTTATTAGGCAACCCTATATCACAATAAACAGAAAAAAAATAGCTTTTATTTGATATATAATTTATAAGTGTACGTTATGGGTGTATTTAAATGTACCCAGTCGTACCCGTGTTAACCCGGCTGCGCAGAGTTGCGGCCAAGTGCGCGGTGGCAACCCTGATTTTTCGGGGTCCTTATAGATGTTGCCGTGTAGTGGACGAGATTTTATTGCAAAAACAAGTGGGGGGAAAATTCGTACCAATATCAATTAATGATTACTTAATTAAACATAGTTGCGGCCAAATTTTTATAGGCAACCCGGTACGTATATATTCTCCTAATCGTAAAGATGTGTAATAAAATGGTTTTATTCCAAAACTCGATCGGTGCACGATTTTGCAGTGGGATCTTAGACTACTACAATACAGTAGTGAGTTCGGAATTATATCGATTGAAACTGACTATTGATTTTGAACTTTAAAAGTCTGTCATGTAGTCGTGACGGTGGCGTGCTGGGCACTTTTTGGCTTGTCATCTATACGTGAGTATGGACGTCAAAATGTTAACAAAAATGATAAGATGATCACCCATCTACGGATCGACTGTGCCAAGCTTTGCTTTACCTTTATGATCGAGCCACGAGCTCTTCTTAACAAAAAAAACATTATCAAAATGAGAACTTCTTTTTATAAAGTCGGTTAAACCGCTAAAATAACAAATACTTTCTGAAAACCGCATCGAAATCGGTTCACTAACAAACATACATACTTACAGGGCAAACTGATAACCTCCTTTTTTTGAAGGCGGTTATTTTTTTTATTTTTTTTAATCTTTTTTCAGGCGTTCCTGCACTGGTACACAGGTGAAGGTATGGATGAGATGGAGTTCACGGAAGCTGAGAGCAACATGAACGACCTGGTCTCCGAATACCAGCAATATGAGGTACCCAAGGCTCTCAAGAGCAAAGGACAGACAACAGCACATCAAGCTACTACAATCTTATTGAATCAGGCGTTACTTTGCGGAAATCCATTATAATTGATGTTAGAAAAGAATATCTAGTTTTAATTCCGCGAGACAAAAATCCAGCATTGGGTGCAGGATGCACATGCAATGCTGGATTTTTGTTCCCAACATAGTTGGGAAAAGGCTCGGGAGATGATGGGGCATATAGTTCAAAGTTGATAGGGAAAACTTGACATTTTCGTGTAGCTTGATGTGCTGGCGTCTGAACCTACCTTGTTGATTTACAGTTCTGGAGGTCTGTGTGCCAGGGTCACGGTAACTCTTACAAACAACCCGTTAGGAAGTAGATCTCCTGGATTTGGAACTATATTGGGGTCGGCTTTCAGTCTAACTGGATTCAGCTGAGAACCAGTGTTTTACAAGGAGCGACTGCCTATCTGACCTCCTCAACCCAGTTACCCGGGAACCAGCTAGTAGCATGCGATAGAATTGTATAAGCTAGAAATATCCCAATTTGATAATATTTTTTAATTACTCTAGGATGTGGGGGTAGACGATGCTGAATTTGATGAAGACGAAGAAGGTGCCGAGGAGTATCCTGAAGAAGAGGAGTAGCTTCTACCTTTAGCATAAATTTATAGTAGAACTGGCCAGCTTCACCAGTGTGAATTCTACCACAAATGGTACAATAGGGAATATGCATGAAAAAAATATTTGCAATCTAACTAGTTTATCAAGAAATATACAAATATAGAATACTAACTGTGAAAAAAATATCGAAATCAGTAGAAAAACAAACGAGATATGACAATTTTAAACAAGTATACCTGTCCCTCTCACCAAACGCTATATTCAATGACAGCCTTACGGGCGTGTGTAGTTGTGACGTACATTTTACACTCGGACTTCTCTTTCTTATTAGCAGTTTTGAAGCTTTATAACTTCTTGTCGATAAATATATTTTAAAAATTCTTTCATATTTATTTATTACAGCTAAAAGTGTATTAATTTAGTGAATAAAAAATTACATGCGTATTCCCTATTTGGATACCTTGCAGCAAAATAGTTGCGGAGAGAGGATTTAATATTTTTTGGGTCACAAAAATTTCAACAAAAATTATTCTTTCAAAACCTTGTCTTTTTAATAGTTCAAGTATCAACTTGCCTTCTTTTGTCTAAGAGTTTTTCAATTGAAATTCTTAAATTTTAAATTCTTGATAGTATGAATTGATTCTAACTAAACATTAGAACTTAAGCTAATACTTACTACGAGTGGGAGCTGACCATTAGATTATAAGCATAATTATTATTAATGTAATTTAAAAATAAGTTATTAAAAAACTTTCTAAAAAATCTTCTAGTTTATTTTTTTATTCAAGTCAGGGTTTAAAAAACTTAAGAGTAAAAAGTTAATTTGATATTTTTTTATTATTTTGTTTACAATTATTTATATACAACACTTACTATTATAAAAAAATCTTAAAACTTATGAACTAACTAAATTAACTAGTAAACATAAATAACTAAAAAGCATCGAAAAACTCATAATTTTTTATTGATATTAAATTGTATTTTATTAACAGGCTTGGGAGGTACTATCTTTATCACTTCTGTACCAAATTTATTATAGTTCAAACTCTCATTTATATTTGTCACAACTTCGTTTTCCGTAGAAGTAAAATCTACTACTTCACATACACTGTCAACAGACTTTCCAACAGATTCTACCACTTTGGTAGGATTATCACTATTTTCGACAACAGCAACACACATTTTTCTGTCAAAATTCCTTGATTTTTTTAACTTGCAATGTTTTACTGATTTATAATCAGTTGCCTGTCTTTTACCTGTCCCAATATTATTTACATCACCCATATATAGTTTTTCTTTACTAACAGTAGGTAGATTTTTATCATTATTTTGTTCAACAACTTTATCTGTAGGAATATCATTTTTGACGTTTGATTTTTGCAAATTTTTCAATCTGGCGATAACATTTTGTTGTCTTAACATTAATTTATGTCTTGTATCATCTGCAGTTTCGAATTCAGGTGCATAACATATATGCAAGTTGCCTCCGTAGAAGTTTTTCGTATCCAACATTCTTTTAGCTAGTCTTGCAGCTTGTATATCTTGGAATGCAGCATGATACGTCTCCGTGAACTGCTCGGAGGGGTATTTTGTCAGATTGAACTGTAATTTTCCGAATTTTGAAAATAATGCCTTCGTCTCTTGTCGGAGGTTTAAAGACGGTACTCCAAACACTAGGAGATGTCTTGACTCATCATTAATTGAGTAT
The DNA here is from genome assembly GCA_958496145.1 of Heliothis peltigera. Lineage (NCBI taxonomy): Eukaryota > Metazoa > Arthropoda > Insecta > Lepidoptera > Noctuidae > Heliothis > Heliothis peltigera. The sequence goes on from OY292351.1 coordinate 4,937,543, forward strand.
ACCTGGGGAAAAAGAATTTTTTGTTAGAGAAAACTTTTTCTTATTTCTGTTAAGAGCCTTCAAAACAATCAGGGATCGTATCTAGATTGTATATTTGAAAGAAAATATGTATAATCGGATGGTATATTGTCGGTATCAATTATCATTTTATATAATTTGAAACAAAAGCATATAGCATGAAAAGGAATGGTTGCCCCTTGATTTTTAATGTGTAATTGCTAACAAAGTAGGTATTTATACTATCAGATATTAAATAAAACAGAAATAAATAAAACGTAAAAGAATTTTTGTATAGACCAGTATATACTTGTATACAATTTCAAGAAAAACTCATTCATAGAATAGTTATGTATATTGATATACAATCAAATTTCGTATAACTGCAGATACTAAGCCGCGATATATTTGCTGGTAGCCTTGAAAACACCAGCCTTTCACTACTTCTTATGTGTTTTGGTCAGTATTAGGGGCGGTTTTGCTGAGTATAATAAATGGCGCAACAAACTTACTAACAGCAGTCTGTTAGGGTTTGAACTAGAGTTTACATGATAAAGACACCGAACATTGTATAAAAATAATTCGAATATGGAATTCGAATTTGAAATTTTACCTTTAAAAAGGCTTCTAAATACGAATTCGTTTTTTTAAAACATTTGAAACTCACCTTTACAGCAGTTAGTTTTCTTCCCTGTCGGTAAGGCAAACGCGTTTCACATAGTTCCTGCTGCTCATGATGAGGTAATAGTACCGGTTCGTTATTATCTACAGACATTACTTAATTTGCTTACAGTTTAAGAATAAACTGTTTTAAAACGCTTTGTTTTGTTTTTTAAGCACACATTTCTGTCAAAAGTGAATTTGTCATCGATTGGCAGTATGGCAGTCGTCCGGAAACCTTTAATCTTGCATTAGTTAAATAAATCATAATTTATATGAATAACTTGGTCAGCAAATGGTATCCAGCTTATTTCAATATATACGTCTTTTTAATTTTAAAAGAGCATTATCTACAATACCTACCAAATTATTTTCATTTGTTTCATGTTTAATAAACATGATAAAATGCAAAATAATTCTCTGTTCCGTGCAAAAATCCAAATTGGGTTTACTTTCGTTCGGAATCCTAACACAAAATAATATTCCATGTTTGTAGTACCACATTCAGCCGACAGATGTCACTTTGCAACGGAGACGGTTATTTGAATAAAAAATTAGCTGATAACACAATTCTTGTCATTGTAATTGTATTTATTTGAAAATGAACATGATTTGCGCGTTCACAAGAATAATAATTGATAACTTCCTTTTTTGAAGTCGGATACAAAAGGTAGAAAAAGAAAAAAAACACCGACAATAATTATGAATATTTTTTATTTATAAAACTCTTGTTTTTACGATAAAATATTTATTGCATGCATTGGAAGATTTTAATTGCTTAAAATTACTTTACAAAATTAATAAATTCACTTTTGTTTTAATCTTGGCCATTATCGTCATCTTTAGACAAGATTTATTTTTAATCTAATTTAACAAAACATGTAGTACCTATCATACACAAAAACAATTTTCATCGCAACTAATAAATTACAAACGTTGACGAATTTAGGCAAACAAGTTTCAAAAATGAAGTTATTAACTTATGTTATAAAGTTTTGATAATATCTTTCTTTGTATCTAAAATAAGGTATTTCTTTGCAATTATTTACAATAACATAATAGGTACCATGTGTAAGTAAAATGTACTATAGTTGCATTTACGGTGTATCATCGTAACTATTTAGCTAGTCAACTACTATTTTAACCTTTTGACCGCCACTGTCACGTATAGATGACATGCCAAAAAGTGCCCAGTCACGGTCACGACTACATGACAGACTTTTAAAATACAAAATTAATAGTCAGTTTCAATCGATATAATTCCGAACTCACTACTATATTGTAGGTATTTATGGATGAATTCTTAGCTCGGCGCTGAGGGCACGTCTTTCGCGAGCGACTTGCGCGATGTTCCGAGCCGCCATTAAGTTTGGTTCGCACAAAAAAACGATAAAACACATTTAAAGATAATATTTATGGAATTTTGGTAAAAAAACACCTCAGTCTTTGATATTATGGTTGAGAATTAGCTGTCTGTCTATATTTAAATAATTTATTGTATAAATTAAAGATCCATATTTGAGATTAATATGTATGTAATTATGTATGTGTCAGACAATATTTGTAATCTGACTAGAACCATAGATATTCCATAGACTGCCGAGATTATCATTTTAACAGCAAAATATTGAACTAAAAGACGCCAGCACATCAAGCTACTGCAATCCGTTATTTTTTTTACCTTTAGACCGGCGCTGTCACGTATAGATGACAAGCCAAAAAGTGCCCAGCCACGCCACGGTCACGACCACATGACACACTTTTAAAGTTCAAAATTAATAGTCAGTTTCAATCGATATAATTCCGAACTCACTACTATATTGTAGGTATTAATGGATGAATTCTTAGCTTGGCGCTGAGGGCACGTCTTTCTTTTTTTAGCGTGGCGGTCGGTTCATAGTTGATTGGGAAAATTTGACAGTTCCAGGTAGCTTGATGTGCTGGAATTGGTACTTTGTAAATATCTTAACAGATCGAGCAAAATATAATTATAATATTTATATTTATGTTAAATCAGATCAGTGATAATTAGAACTAGCCTTAATATAAAAATATCAATATTATTGCTTTAATTTGACGACAAGATCTGCCGAGGTCAGATTATATTGCTTGAGATATTTCTTACTCTAACGGCCAGTTTCACAGGTCACTGATAGCCACTATCTACCAGATAAATTAAAAATTGGAACAGAATTTGTATGAAATTATCTGCCAGATAAACTATCTGGAATTTATCAGCAACCGGTGAAACTGGCACTAAATATAATAAAATCCATAGATGAAACATAAATGTCAGTTAGTAAAGACACCAGCATATCAAGCTACTACAATCTGATAAATTTCCTTAACAGATTTTCGACTTTATCTCTCAATCATATTATGGTTTAAAATTGTTTGGGAAAATTTGACAGGTCCGGATAGCTTGATGTGCTGGCATCTGTACATTCCTTACTAGTTTACTTACAAGTTATGATTTAAAACTTGGTTGCATAAAAAAATATTTGACCGGATTTAGGAAATAATGTCTCCTAATGTCAGCTATATACAGGCTGTTACGGAAAGGGCGTATACATTCAAAGCGAGGTCAATGTACTCGTAAAACTGAACAACTTTCTATAGAAAATAATACGAAATTTGATAAAAAAAATATTATTGGACGTTTTATAGAAAGTTTGAACTTGTCTAAATATTGTATTGAGAGTAGCAACTTTTTTTATCAAATTTCGTATTATTTTCTGTAGAAAGTTGTTCTGTTTTACGAGTACATTGACCTCTCTTCGAATGTATACCCCTTTCTGTTACACCCTGTATATTTTTTTAATGTAAATTTTGATAAAAATGTTATACATATAAAATCATAATGAGCACCACAAGATAAGGCACCGCTTTTAAAAAAAATCTTAAAAATTAAAAAGAGATTTTTTTAAATTATTTACAAAAAAGAAAATAGCAGCTTTTATGCAATCTTAAAAAAAATGAGATTAAGAAAACATTCTACATTTATATACAAAAGAATAATATTTTTACTAACAATAAAAAATATAATAAAATGCAGTAAAATTGGCTCAAAATTAGCAACGATAATTTTCGAAAAAATAATAATATGGATACCATCCAGCCTTTTCCCAAGCTATGTTGGGGTCAGCTTCCAGTCTTAAGCGGATGCAGCTGAGTACCAGTGTGCTACATGGAGCGATTGCCTGTCTGATCTCCTCAACCCAGTTACCTGGGCAACCCGATACCCCTTGGTAAGACTGGTTGTCACACTTTCTGGCTTCTGACTACCCGTAACGACTGCCAAAGATGTACAAATGACAGCCGGGACACAACAATTTAACGTGTCTTCCGAAATAAATTTATAATACGGATATAATTTCGAAAAAATATCGTCACTTAGGTACATATAATAAAAAATGGTTGCAAATATCAGATCAATGAGTTTTTTTAAACTTACGTAGATTCTGAGATTATACTTAAGGACGCGTGTTCCAAAAGCTGGCAACGTCGCAAATAGCTGTCAAATATTTACATGTTTTAATTAATTTCTCAATTTTATTTTATGAAAACATAAAATAATGCTCTGTTGTGCACTAAGAAAATTAATGGAGCATGAAATTATTTATATCGTAACACCGAATATATATTTTTATATGTAAAAAACGTATTTGGAAACTTTCCAAGTGCCTTTTTTACACCTAAAACGTTTAAAACATCAAATTTAGTGTTTTAATTGCAATTCCTATTCAATGTTTTAGTGCACTACAGAGCCATATGTCTTACTTTCATATACAACTAAATTGGCCAAATTAATTAAAACGTGTAAATATTTGACAGCTATTTGCGACGTTGCCAACTTTCGGTACACGCGCTCTTAAAAGAAAAAACTTAAAATAAAGACTTAAATATTAAAAAAATGGCTCTTCTGAATATGTAAAACTAAGATATTTTTTTGAGATTCAATGTCTAATAATGAGGCTGCCTATTTTAAGGTACATGCTTAGTTACTTATATTAGGTTGAATTGCCAGATAATTAAATAAATGTGTTTTTTTTGGCCAGCACATCAAGCTACTACAATGTCATATTGCCTTAATAGATTTTCAACTTTATTGTTGAAGCCTTTCTTAATAAAATGGGAAATTTTGAGTTTCGGATAGCTTGATGTGCTGGCGTGTGTACTTTAAGAGTTTAAAAATTTCATCAAAATCTTTCTAGTCGATTTTGAGATGATGGCTAAAACTATAAGGCTAGACAGATTTTGATGCAATTCTCAAACATCAACTTCGATTAGAAAATAACACATTTCTTCATAATATATTGTATTTTGGTGCAGACGCCAGCATATCAAGCTCCCACAATAATGTAAAATTTTCTGAATAGTATTTCAACTTTATTATTGAAGCATGTAGTTCAGAATTAAATTGGAAAATTTTACAGTTTCGGATAGCTTGATATGTTGGCGTCTCTATCTCTAAACGAAGATCAACCCGCAATAAAAATACAAGTTGCACTCGTTATTAAAAAAAAAACAACAAACAATAGTTTGTTTATACGGGAATTGAACCCGCGACCTCCAGCATGGCAGGTACACTAACCACTACGCCATTTGGTCGTCAAATATAATATTAAACTATATCTTTAACTGCCATATTAACTAACTGCCCGTTACTATTCAAATGTACGTCTAAACCATTTTTAACAGATTTCTCTTGAACCTGTTTGAACACGTTAGAAATAACAAATTTCTTATTATGTTTCAAAGGTAACGCCTTCTGCAATTTTTCCGTAAAACGAAAATCATCCCATTTCAAGTAGGTATTCATTTTTAGGTGTAATTTTAATTCTTCAGATAATTTATCGTTTTTCGTTATATCGTGTAGCAAGATTAATATAACCCTTGTTTTTCCGTCTCTCAGAGCTAAATTGTGGGCGGCTCTAAACTCCATATTAGCATAATCAGAATCCAAAAAATTATCCGACAGAAGAATGATAGTTCTTCTAGACTTTTCCACGGATTTATTTATTTGGTCCGGGATAAAATCGCCCACCGCCCAGTCCCGGTAATGGACACATGTTTTTAAACCAAAATCTATTTCTAATTTCGGTAGCAATTTTGTTGTATACTGTCTATCTTTATGTGCGTAAGATATGAATACGTCATATTCCTTATTTTTATCTTCTGGGTCATCGACGAAACAGCTTGGGAATAACCCTCTTTCTATAAGAAAAACTAGGATTTTTCTAGAAAATCTGTATACAATGGCTATTATAATCGCCATGGCTAGAACTAGGGTTAAGAATGTAGCGGTAGCTATAACTGCGGCTCTCTTAGTTGTACAGAGAGAGTACACGTCTTTAAGGATAAGCTCATCTCCATTATCACATGTAACTAAATTCAAGTCTTTAACAAAAATACTTTGTTTCAAAAGATTGATTTCTTCTGAATTAGAACAAAGACATTGAAAAGGATTTTTTGATAAATACAAAGTTGTGTTTGTATTTAAGAACTCAATAGGTATTTTTGTTAGATTGTTATTAGAGAAATCGATTGATTGAACTGTTTTTGTTGGTTGAAAATTGATTTCTTTTAAGCCTATGTTGGATAGATTGAGTAGTTTTAAGTTCAAATCGGTTATTTGTGTCGGTTGTGTGTCTAATTTTAAAGATATGGAATTCAGGCCGAAATCTTCAGGGTTAGGCAAAAATCCAGGTTTAGACATACATTTGTAGTACAAATCGGCGTTGCCCGGTCTAATTTCACATACGGAACAATTTTCGATACATTGTTCTGGTGGTAAATCACAGTTTAAGTCATATGGTGATACGTTTTTAAACAAATCACCGTTTAGGTTAGGCGGTGATGCGCATTTAGCGTTGCCTAATACGAATTTGGGTTCCGTATTTAAAGGTTGGTAGCCCCGTAACCGCATAGCAAGATTGTACAAACCACAATCACACGTAAGAGGGTTATTGTCGAGTAGAATTGAGCTCGTTGATGATTTATAGTCAGGTGGTGATTTGTAGTCAGTCGGTGATACGGCGTGAGTTAATATCAAGCTGGCGATGTTGTTGTTTTGTAGATCAACAACGACGTTGTCGCTCAAAAACTGGCAATCTGTCGCCTGAAAAAAATATATTAATGAAATGTTGCCATATTAATATAAAAAAATCATGTTACGCTTGTACGATAAAACAGGTTACAGGCTGAGGTTGAGTAAGTTTCGGGGACTGTGCAAATTGGGAATCGAACCCAGGATATATTTACCCATACCAGTACTGTCAGGTCGGTAACCCATCCAAAAAATAACCTTGAAAATTGCATTCCCTCACTCTCATAGCCCTCAGTTCGGCAATCCGACACGACCGGAGAGAGATCACAAGCAGGACCGACACCAACGTGCGACCCGATGCACGGGGGTAGCTATCACCTACTTCCACACTCCGGGCTGCTTTGTGAAAGTTTCTCAAAACCCACAAAACGATTTCGGCCCGACCCGGGAATTGAACCCGAGACCCCGTGCACAGCAGTCGCGTCTTGCGACCACTAGACCAACGAGGCATTCGCAATTATAATATACCCTAGCTTCCGCCAGCGGTTTCACCCGCTTTCTGAGGGAAGTACTTTCCATACCCGGATAAAAAGTAGCCTATATGTTATTCTGATGTATAAGCTATATTGTGGTAAAGTTTCATTCAAATCCATTCAGTAGTTTTTACGTGAAAGAGTAACAAACATCCATACATCCATACTTACAAACTTTCGCCTTTATAATAGTAGTAGGATAGGAAATAGTATAGGATAGGATATTCTGAAGATACTCACATCAAGAAACGTAAAATTGTTTGAAGATAAATTCAATTTCTCCAGCTTAGTGAGGGCCATTCTCCAGTCAGCGAACATCGTATTTATATTATTATCGTTCAAATATAAATTCCTTAATTCCACCAAACTATTAAAAGGTGAATATTCGTCGAAATTCGTGTATACATTGTCAAAATTATCGTTTGATTTCAACGATAATTTATTTGATATTAACGATATTGTTTTTAAATTTATCGCCCCTTGGAAGGCTAAGGGACTGATGAAGGTCAGATAGTTGTGGTCTATCGATATATGGTTCAGATTTTTCAGACCTGAAAATAAGAAGCTGAAATAAAAATATTTTGGGTTAGTTTTTTTTAGATTTAAAAATATACTAGAACCTTTGGAATGATTATGGAAGTACCTATACAATAAATTAAAAAAAACCTGGTTATTTTTTGTCTCGCTCTTTTGTATGGTGTTAGAAAGAGATGGAAGATGTTTAGTAACTTTACTTACATAAGATAAGGTAAATTTTGATTTTGTATGCAAAATAATACGAAAAGAGATATATATTCTTTTGTATTTAAAAAAAAAGTATGTTCCGTAGAAAAGATGATAGATATATAAGCTACTGATTTCACTATAGTGTAAATAAAACACTACTGCGCGTGCGCAGGGCTTCAAATTTATACAAAGCTCTGGCAAACGGCTGAACGGATTTTGATGATTTTGATTTGAGCGTACTTATAGTCTGGATCCTAAGGTTTTTAGGCACATTTTATTCCGGGTACTAGAAGTAGTTCTATCAGAAATCGTTTAACCTTTTGAGCGCCACGTCAAAAAAAGACGTGCCCTCAGCGCCGAGCTAAGAATTCATCCACAAATACCTACAATATAGTAGTGAGTTCGGAATTATATCGATTGAAACTGACTATTAATTTTGAACTTTAAAATTCTGTCATGTATTCGGGACCGTGGCGTGCTGGGTACTTTTTGACCTGTCATCTATACGTGACAGTGGCAGTCAAAAGTTTAAACAGTTAGTTGATAAGTTAAAAGCTATACTCACTCAGGTAACACTTCCAAATGATTTCTATTTAAATTTAAATATTCTAAATTCTTCAAGGTATGGAATATACCAGTGTCCAACTTCTTTATTCTATTATAGCTCAAATCGAGCCTTTGTAAAGACCTCATATCTTTGAAGAAAGAGACGGGTATGTCTTGTATCTTGTTGTAAGAGAGGGACAGCTGCTCTATGACGTCACAGCCCGTGATTGGCTGTTCGGGCAGGGTTATTCCGCAATCTTCTAAGATGAGGTTTTTTAGTGAAGGTAGGTTTGAGAAAGAGTGGCTGTATAGTTTCAAGGGTACAGCGTTGCTTTGAATTGTTATCTGAAATATAACAAAAAAAAAACATAAATAAAAATATACAGACCAAATTGAGAACCCCCACCATTTCTTTTTTTTTTAATGGCATCTCGCAGTTCAGCCTAGGAGGCTGTTCACTGCTTAACCGGACATATTCCCTGTGGATGCCTAGAATTTAAGGCCTCCAGCCAGGGGCACCTCCTCTTTTTTTGGAAGTCGGTTAAAAATAAAATAAACAACACTTCCTAATCTAACACATAAAACTTAAACTCATCATCTGCCGAGCTATGTTGGGGTCGGCTTCTAGTCTTAACCGGATGCAGCTGAGTACCAGTGTGCCACATGGAGCGACTGCCTGTCTGATCTCCTCAACCCAGTTACCTAGGCAACCCAAGACCCTCGGTAAGACTGGTTGTCACACTTTCTGGCTTCTGACTACCCGTAACGACTGCCAAAGATGTACAAACAACAGCCGGGACACAACAATTTAACGTGCCTTCCGAAACACGGAGGAACTCGTCATGACATAATGACGTACCAACCTTATGATGTACCAACCCATGCGGCCGTTACTTAGCCACGAGCCATTTGTATGAAAAGGCAGGGGCACTAGTACATTTTTCCGAGACGCCATTAAGTTTGGCACGTAGTATGTAGACTTAGAAAAAAAAACTTTTCATACTTACATTCTGTAATTTCGTCAAATTATGGAAAAGTCCTGGAGGCAGTTCCTCCAAACGATCTCGTATCAAAGATATTGACTTCAACATCGGCGCGTGAGTCAGCGACCCTGCCGCCATCCTTGTTATGCGATTAGCGTTCAATGACAGGATTTGTAAGGAATGTAGACCTGGGGAGAGACAGAAAATATCATGTCATCATCATCACCATCATCATCGTGATGATCATCATCGTTGTCCTCGTCATCATCATCATCATTATCATCACCGTGATCATCATTATCATCATCGTGATCATCATTATCATCGTCAACATGACCGTCGTCATCAACCTAATCAACATCGTCATCATCACCGTCATATCATACTCAACATGATCATCGTGATCATCATCATCAACATAATTATCATCATCACTAATCATTATCAAAATCATCATCACTAATTATTATCATCATCATTCATCATCGTCATGATGACACTATGATCACCATTGCCATCATCAGCTGATACAAAACTTACCTCTCAAGGAATTAACCCCAACTTCGCTAAAATTATTCCCCCAAACGTTCAGGGTCTTCAAACTGGACAAGCCATTGAAGGCATCCTCAGGAACTTCGGCTATCTTCGCGGTGGACAGCTCCAGGAACAAGAGGGGGGTGGAGTTGGTGAACTCATGGCTTCGGAGCGTCAGCTGCGTGCCAGTTATGCGAAAGTTTTCAAGACTCGACATCGATTCGATCGCTTTCATAGGTACGGTTCTGTCAGCTCCTGTTAGAAAAATTTGGGTGTCAAAATGTTATTTGCCAAAAAGGTTTGACCTTTTCACCGCCACTTCAAAAAAAGAAAGACGTGCCCTCAGCGTCAAGCTAAGAATTCATCCATAAATACCTACAATATAGTAGTGGAGTTCGGAATTATACTGATTATTAATTTTGAACTTTAAAAGTCTGTTATGTAGTCGTGACCGTGGCGTGCTGGGTACTTTTTGGCTTGTCATCTATACGTGACTGTGGGGGTCAGAAGGATAAATGGACCCCATCCGACAATTCAGGATCCTATAGCAGCTTAACAGCATCCATCTATTAAACTGTATTATTGTTGTTGCTGGGCAGTTTGTTGCGCCACTTCTTCCCAGCGAGAACACATAGGAAGTGGTGAAGGGTGGCCGTTTTGGGGGCTGTCTTTTGTTTTTTTGACGTTCGAAAAGTGATGATTTATCTAACTAATTTGAATGAATGATTTTAGATTTGGATTGATTTTGATTTCTTAAGCACATACATTGCTAATTATAGCCAAAGATATACAAATAAAAGCTGGGACCAGCGTGTCATTCATTCAAAATTGTCAAATGTGTCAGATGTCCTGCGCGGGAAAGTTAATTTGCCAAATTAATTAAAGGCCAGTTTCACAGGTTGCTGATAAGTTCCAGATAGTTTATCTGGCAGATAATTTCATACAAATTCTGTTCCATTTCTGAAGTTATCTGGTAAATAGTGGCTATCCGTAACCTGTGAAACTGTCATAAACATGTAAATATTTGACAGCTATTTGCTACGTAACCGACTTTTGGTATACGCGCTCTTAGGCCCGTGTGGCTGCTACTTAGCCACGAGCTCCTCAACCCCCTTACCTTTTATAATCACCAAGTTCTGTACTTCTCCCAATCCTTGTACATGTTCCTCTCCCAAAGGTTCAGTGGTATTGATGAGGGTCACATAGGCTATTGAAGGTGTGTTCAGCACCTGGTTGAGGCAAGGCAGCATGGCTGGAGAGCAACCCTTCATGCCTAAGGAGGGAAGGGGCATGCTGTTGCCAAAATTGATCCTCGGGAGATCATCGCATGTGAAATTCGTGCTCTGAAATATAAAATTGTGAATTATAGTTTTGGTCATAAAAACTGATATATAGGGTGACTGGTAATTAGTGACCGATATTTAAACATGTGATTGTACTCATGATTACAACAACTTTCCCGAAGAAACTTTTTTTGTTATTTTTTTTATCATTACAGCAAAATTCAAAATTCGTGTGCGCCGTCGCCCGATCAGCTATTAAGCGGCGAGGCCCCGCGCCCGCGTTTTCAGTTATTTTGGTATAATGATTAAAACAAAAGTTTCTTTGGGAAAGTTGTTTGTAATCATGAGTACAATCACGTGTTTAAATATCGGTCACTAATTATCAGTCACCCAATATAAGGAACTACTGGTCCGATTTGAAAACACTTCACACAAGGATATTTCAGAGACTGACAAAAAGGCTGACTTTTGTTTCGGCCAGCCTATTGGGTACACCCCCGGTAACCAGCAAAGAGGAAGAATTTTAATAATATGCGAACATCCTTACTAATAATGTAAATGCGAAAAAAACTCTGTCTGTCTGTCAAGCTTTCACACCAACACCTCTGAATTGATTGGAATAAAATTAGGTAGACAATAGAGTCTGAGAAAGGACATAGGCTATTTTTTTATCCGGGTGCGGAAAGTAGTTCCATATACATATGAACACCCAGACTAAGTCAAACACCCACGTCCATCCACACAAATGCATGACTTATGCGGGAATCGAACACACAACCTCTAGCGTGGCAGGCAGATTCCTTCACTACTAAATCGTCAAACTAAAGTTTAAAGTTATCTAGCAATTGATAGACCCCATCAATTACGGGGTCTAGTTGAAAAAGGAGTCTTAAAATCATCTGGCCATTACTAAAACCTCATCGATTAAGGGGTCTAGTTGAAAAAAGGGGGTCATAGGGGGTCAAAAAAGAGGATCAAGTCACATACCTCGCACTTGATGATAACATATTCGTTATTCCTGCCATTGAAGGTGACGTTAGTATCAGCCACCTTGCAGAAATACTCCAGCTCATCCCCAGTGACGCAGTTGCATTGAGCAGGGCATTGGAACGCGTGGGTCGCCGCCACGCACGCTGCCAGCAACAGCAACAACATTATACTAACTCAGCACACATCACTGAAAAGAGAAGGAAAATAGTTTTAATTTGTTGTTTACCTACACATCGGTGGTCGAGCTGGTAGCCGGGTCTGCGGGCTGTTCGCAAGAGTTATCGTGGCCCTGGCACACAAACACCTCCAGAAGGAACATAGTGGGTTTTAGTCAGTAAAAGTCTGACACTCCCTCCAATGTTTAATAATTTCCCACGAAAAACACTCCTGATAGAAGGTTATTTAAATTGAAAACTCTGCTTGTGCGATGCAGGTTAGATTCCATGTTGAACTAGATGGCGTTGTATGTACAAAGGCGAAGGGTGGGCGTTTTGGGGACTGTCTTTTGTAATTTTTGACATTCAAAGTGCTGTTTCGCAGCCAAGTTTGTTAAAAGATTTTGAACTTGAGTTTAGCTTAAAGGTCAGCTCACACTGAGACGACACACGACGCTGCGCGCATACTTTAAAAGAGTGATTCAAAATACAGCCTTTTTTTCTACACGAAAAGATACAATTTTATATGTGAGATTTTAGAATACGTTGCATACAGCCCTGCACTACACGACGCCTCGCTGCGCAGCGGGTCGCCTAGTCGAGTAGCGAAACGCTGCGCACCGCAGCGGTGCGTCGCTGGTACGCGCGGCGTGCAAGAACGTCGTGTTGCCAACTATTTTACTAAGCGCCTAGCGACGTTGCGTTGCGTCTTGCGTCTGGATCGCTCACGCAGGACGTCGCGTTACAGTATCGTAGCGTAGCGTCGCGTCTCGGTGAGGGCTCACCCTAGCTTGATGGGTTAACAAATCAAGTGATTTGCAACCCACACTGTTTAAGCTTGGCTACGCGACAAGGAGTGGGTTCACGTCAACACATATTACCACACATAAAGGCCAGCACATCAGCTATATACCCTCGTTTCTTTAAACTGAAGTGTACCTAAAAATAGATGTTCACTTCAGCCAAATATTAACCATGCGTGAGTCATACAAATAACTCCCAGTCAAGACTGTTTACACTGTACTGCAAAACAGTAGGGCCAGAAATATATTTATAAATATAACTGAAGGAAAAAAATATAACTATCTATATACTCTTACCATCATATAAAAATACGATCATATAAAAAAAGAAACTCTTTTAACAGGCACTAAAATTTTCAAACAGCCAGTCAGCCATGTTGGGGAGGCCGCCATATTCATGTCTCTTAGCTAGTCATGTATTGTATCAGAACTCAGAGCGTGTTCAAAATTTCATCCTAATCGAAGACCGGGAAGTGGGGCTAATTAGCCTTCTTGGATAAATGGGCTATCTAAAAATGACAGAATTTTTCAAATCGGACCAGTAATTCCTGAGATTAGCGCGTTCAACCAAACAAACTCTTCTGTTTTATAATATTAGTGTAGATTTATCTGTGATACGTAAAACTTTGATTAATTACAAGTAAATACGATATATCGTTTTCCTGTACATATTGCGTAGTTATATTTATCTTTCCTATTAATAAATTAATATATTATAATTAGATAATTACTGTATCAACAAAACCACAACAGGTATATTCAAATAAACACAAATACAATTTATTTAGACCTAATAATAATATTCGTCACACATTCACACAACGTCATCTAGTCCCAAACTAAGCAGAGCTCGTACTGTGGGCACTAGACAACTGATAAACGTACTTATATACTTTTCTTTTGTAAATACATACATATTATACATAGGAACACACAGACTGCGTCAAATACACATATTCATGCACACAAATGTTTGACTTATACGAGAATCGAATCCTTTACTTACTACTATGCGATCGCAATGGTATCCACGCCGGACTGTAGAGCTGTGGGTCCCGGGTTCGATTCCCGGCACGGTAGACATTTGTGTGATGAGCATGCTTGTTGGCTGTGCTCTGGGTGTTATAATATGTATTTATAAATAATACATGTGTAAAGTATATGTAGTTTATCAATTGTGTTGGCATCCATAACACGAGCTAATCAATAGCTTACTAAGGGGCTAATCGACCGATATTATAGAAAAAAAAACTTAAATCTAGTTGACCCAATATTTTTGCCAGCAAGTGTACAAATATATTTGTTCAGCCGTATCTGGATTACAATCTTAGTGTGTACTTCGTCACACACGTAGGCCATAGACTTACAGGAACCGATGACGTCACCACGTCACCCACACAGAGCATCAAAAAACACATACAGTTTTTAGAGTTCCGTACCCAAAGGGTAAAACGGAACCCTATTGTTTTCGCTCCTCTGTCCGTCCGTCCGTCCGTCTGTCACCAGGCTGTATCTCATGAACCGTGATAGTTAGAGAGTTGAAATTTTCACAGATGATGTATTTCTGTTGCCGCTATTACAACAAATACTGAAAACTAGAATAAAATAAATATTTTGGGGGGCTCCGATACAACAAACGTGATTTTTTTGTTCATTTTTGCTCGATAACGATAACGGCAACAGGTAGATGCTTGAAATATTCACAGAATATGGAATGTATTACTTACTTTAAAAATAAGTAATTTTATTAAAATTAAATTAATATTTGAGGGGGCTCCCATACAACAAACAAGATTTTTTGTCCGTTTTATAAATAATGGTACGGAACCCTTCGTGCGCGAGTCCGACTCGCACTTGGCCGGTTTTTAAATGTAAACTAGGTTAACTTCTTAGAAATCTAGAGGAAGGCGCTTATCACCTTGACGGTTTCCTCAAACATGGTAACGAAAGATTGAGGGATGAATGAAAGACAACTGCATGCAGCAGAGATGAGAATGTTAAGAGGAATGTGTGGTGTTACGCGAATGTATAGAGTAAGGAATGGTGGCACCGGTTGCCGAAAAACTACATGGGAACCGGCTAGCATGGTATGGGCATATGAGAAATGAAGATATAAAGATGGATATATAGGGAGGGGACGGCCAAAGAAATGATGGATGGAATGTATGATTGTTGATACGGCTAGAAAGAGTGTAACTTGTGAGATGACGGCAGATAGAAGAGCGTGGAAGACAAAAACATGCTGCGCCGACACCAAATTAAATTTGGGATAATGGCAGAGGGATGACGATGGTGACGTAAGATTCAAGTCGTGGTCGTCGCATGAGTGTGCGGGTTCGATTCCAGCTTTTAGACAAGTACCAATGTACTTAGTACTTACCACGGGCGAAATCAAGAATAATCATTTACAAAATTAAATTTTAGCCTTTTGATTGCCACGTCAAAAAAAGAAAGACGTGCCCGACGCCAAGCGTAAATACCTACAATATAGTAGTGAGTTCGGAATTATATCCATTGAAACTGACTATTTATTTTGAACTTTAAAAGTCTGTCATGTAGTCGTGACCGTGGCGTGCTGGGCACTTTTTGGTTTGTCATCTATACGTGACTGTGGCGGTCAAAAACTGTTAAAATACCCAGATATATCATTAAATTTACTGCTTATCAGCTTGGTAGTATATGGAAGCGCAAAAAAAAAAAATATTATTAACATACAACATACCTAAATAATATGATTTGTGTGTAAAAACCATTATTGATAACAGTTTTATCATCATATTGACAAACAAATGGTAAAGTTCTAACCGTCACATACACAAAATCATCATCTCCCGAGCCTTTTCCCAACTATGTTGGGGTCGGCTTCCAGTCTAACCGGATTCAGCTGAGTACCAGTGTGCCACAAGGAGCGACTGCCTATCTGACCTCCTCAACCCAGTTACCTGGGCAACCCAATACCCCTTGGTTAGACTGGCGCCAGACTAAAATATCTAATTTAAATTATAATTGATCATCATGCTCTTGCTCTTATCCCAATTTCTTATTTGGACTGTCCAGCTGAGGGTCCCGGGTTCGATTCCCGGTACGATCGACACTTGTGTGATGAGCATGCTTGTTGGCTGTTATCTTGGTGTTATAATAGGTATTTATAAATATATATGTGTAAATTATATGTAGTATATCAGTTGTGTTGGCACCCATAACACAAGCTAATCAATAGCTTACCTTGGGGCTAACCGACCGTGTGTGGAAAGGTGACCAGATATTGTATTATACTAGCTTCTGCCAGCGGTTTAGGTAGGAACAACTCCGCGCACTCGGATAAAAGGGCTATGTTACACTGAAATACTTTTTCAAATCGGATCAGTTACTCCTGAGATTAATGCGTTCAACCAAACAAACAAACTCTTCTGCTTTATAATATTAGTATATGTAGATGTAGATTAAAAACAGACGAAATACAAATACAAAAATTTTTTTACAAAAAAAAAAACCACTTCAACAACACTGAAAAGTGAAAAAAAAAGCTTTATCTTTTTAGTATCAGGTCCAAAATCGTGTTTCGTCATCCATTACATACACTCCATACCTTCTATAATAGCTATCAAAACTCAAGTTTGTGGGAAATTTTCATTAACCGGCCGATTATAACATCATCCACATACACATCATCCAAATAAATCAAACAAATGCTCATAAAATAAAAAGTACTAAACCAAATTGGATGAAATTTTTATGGGACCAAATGGCAAGTATACTGCATTGAACAATAATTACACTAATTATCGGACTAGAAACCTCGGAGTAATCGGTGTACCTACATACATAAAAAAAAAAACATACCGGCCGAATTGAGAACCTCCTCCTTTTTTTGGAAGTCGGTTAAAAATGACTTCTACGATTGCAACTTATATCCTAAGTTTAGTACCGTACCGTATTGGCGCCCGCACCGGGCCCCAAATTGCATGTAACAATATTGTTATGAAACCAAGCCAGCGAGTGTTTGTGAACAAAAATAACCCAACATAATACTCCAGGAATCTGTTCAGACATAAATTGGTTTGAGTGCATCCTCTATATATCTATCTAAAGCACAGACAGTCTGAGTGTCTTCGGAATATTACTGACTGATTATCTGAAGAAATAAGAGGATAAATAGAAGGCCTACAGGCCTTGGTATTGATTCAAAGTAGGCTGAAATTATCTCCCAAGCCTTTTCCCAACCATGTTGGGGTCGGCTTCCAGTCTAACCGGATTCAGCTGAGTACCAGTGTTTTACAAGGAGCAAATGCCTATCTGACCTCCTCAACCCCAGTTACCCAGGCAACCCTTGGTTAGACTGGCGTCATACTTACTGGCTTCTGACTACCCGTAATGACTGCCAAGAATGTTCAATGACAGCCGGGACCTACAGTTTAACGTGCCATCCGAAACACAGTCATTGGTGTCCAAGATATACTTAGAGAGTACATACAAACTTAGAAAAGTTGCATTTGTACTTGCCTGACCTGGTATCGAATCCACGCACGACTTAATAATATAGAGTGCTATTAATTAATTAGTTAAATCGTTTGTGACATACAGATACGCCCCTCGTCACTATTGGTGCAACAATTGTTCGCACTGCAATTTAATACGATGAATCTGTTTTTGTGATAATGCATAACATGTGTGCATTTTATAAGATAAGGATTGCAATGGCGTTTAAATTTGCATTTTTATTATGAAACCTATTAATATATTTGTCTGGTTGACGCTTTGTAATTCAAAGGCTGGCTATTACTTTGGTCAGAGAATAAGCATTGCCATACAACGTGGCAATGCTGCCAGCCTTAGGCACGCTCCCTATAGACAGCGATAGGGATGACTTTTCGACGCCTTTTAGTTTTTTATGTAAATATTTGTATCATATATATATATATATATATATATATTCCTCTTCATTCCCAACTGAATGATCATGTTACAAGGTGGGGCTAGCATGATACCCCTTGGTAAGACTGGTTGTCACACTTTCTAGCTTCTGACTACCCGTAACGACTGCCAAAGATGTACAAACGACAGCCGCGACACACCAATTTAACGTGCCTTCCGAAACACGGAGGAACTCATCATGACAAGATCAACATAGCCAGCCAGTCGTGGGCGGCTGTTACTTAGCCACGAGCTCATTATTATTGCTTTCCACACGAATTAAAACATGGATACTTTTTGTGAGAAATCATCAATAGACCCCTCCCGCTGTGTGTGCAGCTGGAGGGAGTGTCAGACTCTTACTGAGTAGAACCCACTATGTTCCTTCTGGAGGTGTTTGTGTGCCAGGGCTAAGGTAACTAGCGAATAACCCTCAGCCTAGGCAGACAACATGGACCCTCAATCTCAACTCCAGGGCGGCAATTTAATTTGACGAGACTCTAAGTGACAGTAAATACTACAATTTAATAAACAAATAAATCTATACTAATATTATAAAGCTGAAGAGTTTGTTTGTTTGAACGCGCTTATCTCCGAAACTACTGGTTCGATTTGAAAAATTATTTCATAGTTAGATAGCCCATTTATCAAGGAAGGCTATAGGCTATACACCACGCTAAGACACACGGGAGTGGAGCAGTAACCAAAGATGCGGGTGAAACCGCTGGGGACAGCTAGTTTTGTATATAAAAACACAATGTACCTACATATTATTACCGATAACAAGAACACAGTGAGATAGCATGCTAAATGTATGTACTCGTATATATACATATATAAAATAAAACATATATACAATACAGGACCACGTTATCTATGTCGGGTCATACGATTGACCGACCAGTTGTACAATTTAATTGAAACAACAAAATATCACAGTGACATGACGGAAAACCCTTATAAAGTCGCTAGCTATATAAACGTGTATTCCCACTCTTTCCACTGTCTTCGTCCCCATAGTGGGATGAATGGGAAATCGTTATTAAATGATAAATGATATTTACTTTGCAAATAGGTTGAACTCAACACTTTTACACGTCAACACATTTTTTATAAAGAGCGAGATGAGGCCGGCATTTCCTAACTGACTACCTTGAGAAGAAACGCCGAAACAAACTCAAGGGTCATAGTCTCTTTAAGAGTCAGACATAAAAAGAGATTACATACTATAGTATGGATGATAATACTATAGTATGCAATGTAGGCTTGTGTCTGAAATGACCTTTTGAGGAAAGTGTCTTACTAGTTTGAATGGACCATATTTCTTTTCTCAATCGTCCCTTTTGTCACTTTGTCGATAGGACGAACTTAAACTAAACAAAACTAAAACATTTGAGTAACTTATAGGCTTTTTATCCAGCAGGCTTAGCATGGCAACCGTAGAAACAAGTTTTGTCTACCGGAGAATGGACATAATGACAGAAAAGTGACAGATTGACGTAAGATTTCTTTTGATATTTTTCTTTTCTTCGATCGACATAAGTCTACAAGTGATAATATGCGAGTTGACAGGTCGCTCCATGCTCGGGCAGAAGACATGTTGACATTGAAAGAAAGAGCTTTGTCTTCTCTTGATAGAATAGATATAGAATCGCCATGCTAAGTCTGCTGGAGCGAACGGAAAGACTAAGGGACCATTTAGATGGAGGGTTTTGCGCAAGTTTCGGTACGAGAATGTCTCCGCGACTATCGCAAGCAATAACCGCCATAACATAATCGTAACAAAATGTTTACATTCAGGCAACAACTAAAATGTCGCCAGCGAGATTCGTATATGACATATACGATAGCGAAATGACACGCCGCTTGTCGCCCATGTCAACGGGTGAGAAGTGTGAATGTTTAGACGGAGGTAATGTTTTATATTCCTTCAGTTATCGTATCTTCGAGACGAGAAACTCTCCCCGTATAAATGGGTCTTAAGACTGGTTGTCAGACTTTCTGACTACCCGTAATGACTGTCAAGAGCCTTCCGAAACACGGAGGAACTCGTCATGAAAACATGTTCACGCATCCACGGGCCGCGCCAAGCGTAGCTTAACCTTATGATCGATCGACCCGTGTGGCTGTTACTTAGCCACGAGCTCCTCAAACATAAAATGGTTGAAACGATAAAAAGATTCAAGGCCTCGTCATAAACGCGACTTACTTAAAAACAATTCGTGGAATTGATGCAATAAACAAACTAGACCACATGTGTAGTACAGACGCCAGCACATCAAGCTACTACTGTCAAATTACCTTAATAGATTTCCAACTTTATCGCTGAAGCATATGGTTCAAAGTTGATTGGGAAAATTTGGCAGTTTCGGGTAGCTTGATGTGCTGGCGTCTATACATAACGCTGAATACCGACCACTTCAACAAATAAATACTGACGACCCCGAACCGCAATGGTAAACACTGGTACACATTTAATTTAATTACGGCCAGTTTCACAGGTTACAGATAGCCACTATCTGCCAGATAAACTGTCTGGAACTTATCAGTAACCTGTGAAACTGGCCCTTCATCATCACAGCCTTTTTATCGTCCCACTGCTGGGCACAGGCCTCCTCTCCCACGGATAAGGATTGAGCGTTAATCATCACGCTTGCTCAATGCGGGTTGGTGATTTCAGACTTTATAGTCCAGGTTTCCTCGAGATGTTTTCCTTCACCTTTGATCAGTCATTGGTGTCCAAGATATACTTAGAAAGTACGTATAACTTAGAAAAGTTACATTGGTACTTGCCTGACCTGGAATCGAAGCCGCACCCTCATACTCGAAAGGCTGGCTTTTAACCACTAGGCCACCACGACCTTTAAACCTTTAAACTGGCCCTTGACCTCCCAGAATTCACAACTCTCAAAGTGGTAACAACAAAACAAACGAAGACCAAAAAAGAAAAAACACTTACACGCAGCTAAAAATCCAAACCTCCCTTTTTAGAAATCGGTATAAAACGTACAAAACACTACACAATACAATTTTTTTAACACATACAACTATCACACTTTATTAAGTAAAATATCTATAAAATAATTAATTATATATCATTTATGAATACTGACAACACGACTGTTCCCGATAATATTTGCCGTACTTGTGATATGGAAGCGAAATCGTTTAGCGACGGAGATAAGTATATACATATATGTAATCACGTCATTGGAATATTGGGCTTTATTACTTTGTAATTAGGGTGTTTTTCCCACGTATTAACTTGTTTCTCACTGTCTGCCTGGGCCGCGGGTTGTTCGCAAGAGTTACCGTGGCCCTGGCACACAGGGACCTCCCGAAGGAACATAGTGGGTTTTTAGTCAATAAGAGTCTGACACTCCCTCCAGCTGCACCCTCAACGGGAGGGGTTATTTGATGATTTCCCACGAAAAATAAGGCCTATAGTTCCTGCACAAAGTAAGGTTTTTGTAACATTGATTCAAAGGTCCTATCGTTCTTGTCTGGGCTGCGCGGTTGTTTGCAAAATACTGGCATGCAAAGGTTTCCATATATATAGGTTTCCAGCAGGCTTAGCTAGGCGATTCTATAGGTATCTATTCTGTCAAGAAAAGACAAAGCTCCTTCTGTCAATGTCAACATGTCTTCTGCCCGAGCATGGCGCGATCTGTCAACTTGCATATAATCACTTGTAGACTTATGTCGATCGTAGAAAAGAAAAATTTCTTCAAAAAATTTCAAAAGAAATCATTACATCAATCTGTCACTATGTCAATTCTCCGGTAGACAAAACTTGTTTCTACGGTTGTTATGCTAAGCCTGCAGGAGAGACAAGAGTGGGTTTTAGTCAGTAAAAATCTTCATCTCTCTGGAGTTCTTTGTCAGCCAGGGCCGCGGTAACAACCCGCAGCCCCGGCAGGCCTCGGCTGTACAGGGCCTGCTGGGCACAGGCCTCCTCTCACACAGAGAAGGATTGAGCGTTAATCACCACGCTTGCTCAATGCGCGATAAGTCGCCGATACTAGAACATAAGTCTTTGATAACTACAGGGTTTATCCGCTAACTAACCAGTTACGTAACTATGGATCTTGGAGCTAGTTAGCTATCTTATGCAATAGAAATATCAATACTAATAAAAATGATAAATGTAAAATGATATTTATTTTGCAAATAGGTTAAACTCAACACTTTTACACGTCAACACATTTTTTATAAAAAAACGAGATGAGGTCGGCATTTCCTAACTGACTGCCTTGAGAAGAAACGCCGAAACAAACTCAGTCTCTTTCAGTCCAAACATAAAAAGAGATTACATACTTAAGTACGGATAATCAATGTAGGCTTGTGTCTGAAATGACCTTTTGAGGAAAGTGTCATACAAGTTTGAATGGACCTGTCCAATCAGCTGGTAAGCGTTTGTCGGTCTTTGTTGAACTCAACAGCAAGATATGAGTAACATAGGACATAAGTTAACCTATCCTACAGAGTATTGAATCTAAGTCGTTCACTATCACACTGACAACTCATTTTAATCGTTAAACCAATTAATTGCCTGTTTTATTATATCTATTGTAAACATACAAAGTTTCTCGTCAAGTCAAAATATAGCCGACTAGCTCCTGCCAGCGGATCCACCTCCGTTCCGTGGGAACCACATTATAACACTTCTACAAAATAACTCTGCGACATCATCATCTGCCTAGCCTTTTCCCAAGCTATATTCCAGTCTTAACCGGATGCAGTTGAGTACCAGTGTTTTACGTGAAGCGACTGCCTGTCTGACCTCCTCAACCCAGTTACCTGGGCAGCCCGATACCCCTTGGTAAGACTGGTTGTCACACTTTCTGGCTTCTGACTACCAGTAACGACTGCCAAAGATGTACATATGACAGCCGGGACACAACAATTTTGCTAGCCTTCCGAAACACGGAGGAACTCGTCATGACAAGATAGTCACCCATCCACGGACCGACCGCGCCAAGCGTTGCTTAACCGTGTAGAAGGCCTGTCAATTCACTTCATAAATTACCGAGGTCAGTTAAAATTAACAAAAACCCACATGTGTCGGTAAGTCCTGACGTAATGAATCTTGCGTCATTATTTTGGACTATAAGTACTTAATTGGTGGGAAAATCAATGTTACTGCCGCGGGAAATTGATAAATCCGGGTACCTGCAGGCTTAGCATGGCGATTTTATAACTATTCTGTAAAGAAAAGACAAAGCTCTTTCTGTCAATGTCAACATGTCTTCTGCCCGAGCATGGAGCGACCTGTCAACTCGCATATAATCACTTAGTAATTACTCTAAGTAATCACTTGTAGACTTATGTCGATCGAAGAAAAGAAAAATTACTTCAAAAAATGTCAAAAGAAATCTTACGTCAATCTGTCACTTTTCTATCATTATGTCCAATCTCCAGTGGACAAAACTTGTTTCTACGGTTGCCATGCTCAGCCTGCTGGACGGTAGACCAGTTTATAGTTTATTTTGCATTTTCTTGACATCTATTAAGGCCCACTCATCTCCAAGTAAGTAAGTAAGGTAAGTAGAAGCCAGCAAGTCTGACTCCAGTCTAACCAAGGGGTAATGGGTTGCCCGGGTAACTGGGTTGAGGAGGTCAGATAGGTAGTTGCTCCTTGTAAAACACTGGTACTCAGCCGAATCCGGTTAGACTGGAAGCCGACCCCAACATAGTTGGGAAAAGGCTCGGGAGATGATGAGTTTTAAGTATTTTATAAGTTTGTATATATCATTACTTCCTCAAATTGATGTGGATAGCTTCACAGTTTCCGCGCACAACGTATCCGTTCTCATAATTACAGATAGCATTTTGTATTGTACGCGTATTAGTCATTATTGTAAATATTTGTTTATCGGTTCCGCTAAAAATATTAAAGTTATTTGCAGCCGTTTGAACCAAAAACACATGACGTTATACTAAGCACAAATTTGACGACCCCGTTGGCGCAATGGTAACCACGCCGGACTGCCGAGCTGAGGGTCCCGGTACTGTCGACAGTTGTGTGATGAGCGTGCTTGTTGGCTGTGCTCTGGGTGTTATAATATGTATTTATAAATACATATATGTGTAAAGTATATGTAGCTTATCTGTTGTGTTGGCACACATAACACAAGCTAATCAATAGCTTACCTTGGGGCTAACCGACCGTGTGAGAGAAAGGTGTCCCGATATTATATATTGCTGTTCCCCGCGGTTCCACCCGCCGACCGAAATTTTATTTAAACCGGTTCAGTAGTTATTGTTTATAATGTGATATTTATGTATTTTTTTTATTAGAGATTGGACTTGTTTTTTGTACAAATCTGGTTCTTCAAACCTAACAGACATGTGTTGCTGGGCAGTCTGTTGCGCCACTTCTTCTTCCCAGCGAGAACACAGCAAGTGGTGAAGGGTGGGCGTTTTGACTTACAAATATTGAACTGACTTCTAGAAAATAACACTGAAAAGCACAAAATAAACTTTTAAGTACATCGCGCTAGAAGCCGGTGTCTAGAGGTTGCAGCTGTGTTAACTACACCACCGACTTCTAAAGCGATGTACATAAAATGTTATTTACTTATTGCTTTTCAGTGTTTATTATTCTTTTTTAGAAGTCGATTCTATTTTTATAAAAAGTTTATAGTTTTTTTTTTAGTTTTTTATCGGTGGTGTACCCAGTAGGCGCAAACCGCATTGAGCAAGAGTGGTGATTAACGCTCAATCCTTCTCTGTGTGAGAGGAGACCTGTGCCCAGTAGTGGGACGTCGGAGTGGCTTAGTGGTTAAAGGTGCGGTGGGGGTTCGATTTCAGGTCAGGCAAGTACCAATGTAACTTTTCTAAGATATACGTACTTTCTAATTCTATCTTGGACACCATCAATGACTTATTAAAGGTGAAGGAAAACATCTCGAGGAAACCTGGACTATAATTCCTAAAATCACCAACCCGCATTGAGCAAGCGTGGTGATTAACGCTCAATCCTTCTCCATGTAAGAGGAGGCCTGTGCCCAGCTGTGGGACGATAAAAAGGCTGATGATGATGATAGCGATGCCCCGGGTGAGCAGCGATAAGCCACCACGATTATTTGTGAATAATTAAAAAATATGTATTCAATTTAACACTTAAACTTTAAGAATGGCCTTAACAGTTATAAGCTAACCGCAGAGGCTTAATATACTGATAGGTATTATATGTAAATCGGTAATCCCCTGACAAAATTAAAACACACAAAAATAAATATAAAAGTTCAAGAACATTTGTAAGTTAGGAAATTTCTGTTTTTATTTACTAATTTATGTATTCTTATATTTAAGAGTAAATACATATACACCCAATCACCTGCATGCTCAATGCGGGTTGCTGATTTCACACTTTATAGTCCAGGTTACCTCGAGATGTTTTCCTTCACCTTTACTCAGTCATTGGTGTCCAAGATGCTTGGAAAGAGTTAATATATGCTTGACTTCGAATCGAAGTCATACTTGAGAATTTTACACTCCCTCCAGCGGCACAAAACTCAAACTCAAAATCATTTATTCAAACTTGGCTGTAAAACAGCACTTTTTGAACGTCAAATATTACAAAAGACAGCCCCCAAAACGCCCACCCTTCACCACTTCCTATGTGTTTTTGCTGGCACACAGCGGGAGAAGTCTTTAGATGATTTCCCATGGAAAAAGAGATTACTTTTATCCGGGTGCGCGAATTGATGGCATCCAGGCCGATTGTCGGCTACGGCGGCCGTTCTCTTTTATGGAGATCAGCTAGCTGCGCAGGACATATTATAGTGCACAAGCATTCGCGCAGACACAGGTGCACTCTCTATTCCCTCACTCTCATAGTTCGATGGGACGGCAATCCGACATGACCGGAGAGAGATCAAGCGCAGGGCCGACATTTACGTGCTCTCCGATGTACGGGTGAATCAATCACCAACTTCCAGACTCCAGGTTGCTTTATGAAAGTTTCTCAAAACCCACAAAACGATTTCGGCCCGACCCGGGATTCGAACCCGAGACCTCGTGCACAGCAGTCGCGCCTTGCGACCACTAGACCAACGAGGCAGTCATTAGTTCCCTCGGGAAGCGAGTGCAACCAGAGTTAACATGTTAAGACATGTTAGTGATTATAATTCAAGTAAATAAATCCCTATGGCCAGTGACTTCGCACTTCATTTTCCTTACGAAACCTGTCTCCGTAGAAACCGGTTCAGGACGAGATAAATATACACATTATCACCTTTCGTTCAACAACAGATCAGGTAATAATAATACAATGTGCCCGCAGGGCGTCTGAGGCGGATGTCGGGGAGTAGCGATCCCGCGGGTACCGAGTGCTCCTGGGAGAGGATACTGTCCCTCACCTCCGGCTGGTCGGAGTGAATCCTGACGGGGGACAGGTCTCCCGCCTCTGGCTTGCCTTCACTGGCCGTCCACAGTGGAGTCGCTAGAGCACTGCTCGGAGGGTGAATGCCTCGGGTAAGTGGCGAGTGGGCACATAGATGCTGAACCCTAGGTTTTATAGCGCGTGATCTGAGTAGAAAGCCAAATGCACTTTTTATAAAATCGGCATGCGACATAAATGTCGGTCGAAGAAAAGAAACATTTCTACATGTCAAAAGAAATCTTTCTTCAATCTGTCATTATGTCCATTCTCCGGTAGACAAAACTTGTTTCTACGGTTGTCATGCAGAGCCTGCTGATCGGAAGGAACACCGTTCACAATAAAAGACAGGCTATAAAACCAGATTATAACAAAAGATAAAATAACAATACTAGACTAACATTTAAATCGACACCTGCATCAAAAAATTAATTCTGTTTACTATTTGGCAGACTGTCCATACGGCGTCCGAACCGACCCTGTGGAACACCGCATGACATCTCTTGCCGTTTCCACTCCGGGTGTCACTCTCTCTAGCTGCACCCTCAGCCGGGGGGGTCATACGATGTTGACACCTACGACTGGTTGGGACCTCTTTCCGAGTAACACTACTAGGACTGGTTGTCAGACTTTTTCGCTCGCGTGGCTATCGTATAGTTGACTAGGTCAAAAAAAATACAAAGGTATAAAGCATGATGTGAAAAAATTGTGACGTCATAGTTCTTACTTTCATACAAATTGCATAGAGAGTAACAGTTTTTGAGAGTTCAATAAAAGTCATGAATTTGACTAGTATCAAACTAAGATCAAACTATCTTATTTAACGTTAAAACAATGAAGAACACTTTATACGCGGACACATACAGCGCGAACTATATTGGTCGTGGTATCGGAAACACGTGTGATGTTTGAATGACATTGTTAACGATTACATGCGCAATTATTCATACGAGGTCAGATAATGCTATTGGGGTATTTATCGCCGTATTTCACAGCAATAAATGACCGAGTATTTTATATGCAATTTTATTTTGTGTGGACTCAACTTTTTTTTATACGACCAGGCCATACATAGGTCACCTTATTATAAAAGGTGGTCCTAAAAAAGTACCAGCTTTAGTGCTAGGTTTTAACCACAATATTAAAGAAAGTTATTGGTCCAAACCTAGTACATAACCCGGTAATTTTTAAAACTACGTTTTATAATAATACGGAGGGGGTTTATCAGTCTATACATAGCGCTACAAATACATAGGTACTAATTTATACATTTTTTTTTAATGAGTCTAGGAGGCTGTTTACTGCTCAACCGGTCAATCCCTGTGTATACCTAGTACTTTAGGCCCACAGCCAGAGTGGAGGGGCCCTGTAGGCCCAGGGTCAGTCCCGGGTTTGTGTCGATCGACGGTCGACATTTGTGTGATGAGCATGCTTGTTGACTGTGCTCTGGGTGTTATAATATGTATTAATAAATATATATGTGTGAAGTATATGCAGTTTATCAGTTGTGTTGGAACCCATAACACAAGATAACTTGGGGCTAACCAACCGTGTGTCCCGATATATTATTTAAAAAAAACAGCCACCCCCGTGCGTGGGGTATTTTGACTTGATACGGACCCCAGTTCAGGACACCAAAGGAGCAGGATCGTAACGATAATTTTTATTAAGTGGGTTTTCTCTCGAGCTGTCGCGATGAGCTAGGGTCAGTAGGCATTTACCCGGAGATCGCGGCTGACCTCGGTAGCGAGGTCGATATGAATGGAGTCTTTTTATTGTGTTGTGTACAGTAATACTCAAGTCGTGGTGGCCTAGTGGTTAAAGAGTCAACCTCTCAAGTACAAGTGCGTTTGATTCCAGCAGGCTCAGCATGGCGATTTTATATCTATTCTGTCAAGAAAAGACAAAGCTCTTTCTGTCAATGTCAACATGTCTTCTGCCCGAGCATGGCGCGACCTGTCAACTCGCATATAATCACTTGTAGACTTATGCCGATCGAAGAAAAGAAAAAAATATTTGCTACATATCAAAAGAAATCTTACGTCAATGTGTCACTTATCTGTCATTATGTCCAATCTCCGGTAGACAAAACTTGTTTCTACGGTTGCCATGCTAAGCCTGCAGGTCAGACAAGTACCAATGTAACTTTTCTATGCACTTTCTAAGTATATCTTGGACACCAATGACTGTGTTTCGGATGGCACGTTAAACTGTAGGTCCCGGCTGTCATTGAACATTCTTGGCAGTCGTTACTGGTAGTCAGCAAGTAAGTCTGACGGCAGTCTAATCAAGGGGTATTGGGTTGCCCGGGTCACTGGGTTGAGTAGGTCAGATAGGCAGTCGCTCCTTGTAAAACACTGGTACACAGCTAAATCCGGTTAGACTGGAAGCCGACCCCAACATAGTTCGGAAAAGGCTCGGGAGATGATGATGTGTAGTGTACTAGTATGCCTACTACTCTTGGAGGAAGGATATCATTGGGGGCGTTGCGTGCTCTGCTTCGTTGGTCTATTAATCGCATAACACAACTGTTGTGCACGGGGTCTTGGGTTCGACCCCGCGGGGCGGGCCGAAATCCCTTTGTGGGTTTTAGCGGGAAACTTTCCTAAAGCAGCCTGAAGTTTGGAATTTGGTGATTGATATATCCGTGCATCGGAGAGCACGTAAATGTCAGTCCTGCTTGTGATCTCTCTCCGGTCGTGTCGGATTACCGTCCCATCGGACTATGAGAGTGAGGGAATAGAGAGTGCACCTGTATCTGCGCGAATATGCGTGCACTATAATATGTCCTGCGCAGCTGGCTGATCTCCATAGCAGGAACGGCCACCGTGGCCAACAATCGGTCTGGCAAATCGGTTTCCAATTTATTTAAGTTTGGATTAATCATTTGAACTCAAAAGAAATGCAATCCAACGATATGATTAACAAGACAAGACAATGCAATACGTAATTATTCATGCATAATGCATCTTAATGTAAGACCTCATAATGGCGACTGATTTGAGACACCTGCTGCAGAATAATAATAAACATATCTATGTACTTTCCCAATCATTAACTTAAGTGATTAATATTTATAAGTAATTGGAAATGATTTGCTCACAGAGCGTGACGCTAGTTGACAACTAGTCAAATTCAATACTTTTATTGAACTGTCAAAAACGGTTACTCTCTATGCAATTTGTATGAAAATAAGAACTATGACGTCACAGATTTTTCACATCAAGCCGTATACTCATACTTATTTCGATTATATTATCAATAAAAAAATTAAAAAAATAAACTGACATTATTTTAAGATGCACGCGGTCTCGGCTTCGAAATCGATATGTGGGTTCTAAGAAACTTTGAGGAGATAGCTACCCCCGTGCATCGGGTCGCACGTTGGTGTCGGTCCTGCTTGTGATCTCTCTCCGGTCGTGTCGGATTGCCGACCTGAGGGCTAGGACACTGAGGGAATAGAAAGTGCACCTGTGTCCGCGCTAATGTGTGTTTACTATAATATGTCCTGCGCAGCTGGCTGATCTCCTTAGAGGGAACGGCCGCCATGTCCGACGGTCAGTCTGGACACAGGACGCCACTATTTTTATGTTTTTTACCTGCCTAACTACTGCAGATTGCTTGTCTTCAATAGAATTTAATTAGGTATATGGATGACTGTCTTTTTGACCTCCACAACACAGTCACTGACGCGAACGAAAGTCCTTGATAGTACAAGAGCACATTAACAAACACGTTTTATTTTATAATCTAGTTGCGGTAAATATTGTAACGCGTAATTATTAAAACATTTTAAAAACATCAATATACTATCCAGCCTGTATGTTTCTTTGCTCCCAAATTCCTGAGTCACGCGTTCGCAATCATTTTAAATTTAGAATACGTTTGAGCGCCTTTTTTATCCAGCTAGAGTCTAGACTGACTAGCTTCGCTTGCTAAATGAAAAAATAATAGTATTTGTTTTGTTTATACAATGTTTTTTGTAATTACATGAAAAAATAATACATTTTATGCATAATAGACGAATATATTAATTCGAAATTTGAATAAAACTGTAGGAAATTAATTATTGTCACGAATAGAATTTGCAAAAATTAAAAGTCGTTGTTATGACTTTCTAATTTCACTCAATAAAGTTGCGTATATTTTATGTGTTTTGCTAATCAAGCGTGTCTAATTAAGAAAAAGGCGTGAACATGAAGTTTTTAATAACAAAATTACGCAAACATCGTTTGAATTGTTGTTTAGAAACCTAGAAAAAACGCAGCGCGCCAACTTGGAACACAAACTTTAGTACCTGGGCAGAGCGTCGAAATTTCAATGTAAACATATTTAAAACACAAATGGAAGCCACTAACCTTATTTTTAGCACTGTAACACTCCATATAAGCACTTTATATATCACTTTGTAACACATCACATAATGTTTAACGTAAATAGACGAATATAAGTTTGTTTTATTTATAAAATAACAGATGCACAGAATTCGTGTTGTTACGACGTCGAACTACGTCACAGACTAAACAGTTTCGTAGTATTCGGTGTTGCCGTAGTATACGTTTAAATTACCACTGTGCACAGATTAAAAATAGGGGTAAATATTTGTCGCTTCTTGATTTTATGTTATTTATTTCGTATTGTATTTTGTAGATTAGTGAAAAAAAATTTTTTTTTTGATAAATTACCAAAAAAGCATTTCACCAAACTTAATGGTAATGATTATTAAATAGCTATAACCGATATATTATGTATGGAGAATTCCAATGGCATAATTTTTAGTAAGTGTTCTAATAAAAGTAAAACACACAATTAGACCGACATGTTTGATTTATGTTATACCTAATCGGTAGTTTTTATTTGATAATATCGATTAAAGCCACAAAAGGACACCTGGACCACCACCACAAGTGACTTACAAGAGATATTAAGAAGGAAAGTGAAAAAAGAAAACGGATGAAAGAATAAGAATAAAGAATTTGATCTCCGATACACCGTTACGCTGAAAAGATATAAATTAATTTTCTTTTGAAATACTTCTGGGTGGAGAATGGTCTAAAAAAGGCATCACGTTTTCCTAGGATAGATTATTTAAATGACAAAAAGAAAAAAAAAATATTAAAATTAAAAACGTTCCGTCAGTAGCGCAACTAATTTCCCACAAATCAAGGAGAACTTTACAAGTAAGGCAACATTAACATCTGGTTTTCTTCGCACAAATTCATTACGGATGTTCCTCAACCAAGTAACATTTGCGTCTACTACGTCTGTATTAAACAGACATAAAGACTATTTTCATCTGTTTTTCACTCTTCGATAATTTTGTCCGACAGATTCTACCATAACCGTTTGCAGTAGTTATGATCTTTAATGCT
This sequence comes from Heliothis peltigera, assembly GCA_958496145.1. Classification (NCBI taxonomy): domain Eukaryota; kingdom Metazoa; phylum Arthropoda; class Insecta; order Lepidoptera; family Noctuidae; genus Heliothis; species Heliothis peltigera. Next base: position 4,969,474 of record OY292351.1, read on the forward strand.
TTGATTTAAAGTTGTGATTGGTTTAAATAGCAACTATTTATTTTTGTCTATCAAGCTATAAAGACATGTTTCTTGGTATACTATTGAGGTCCTACTACGTACGTCCTTGTACGAGCATTGGTTTGCAAAATAAATTAAACCCCATATAGTTCGGCCATGTTGCGTATTTTTACTAGCGTAAAATCCGTAATCAGTTTTGTTTACAAATTAATTATACTAACGATCTTCTTCTTAGAAGATAGATTAATGGGATTTTTACCTATTGATTGGTTGTCTAAAATGTTTCTTTGATTCTAGTGGACATTAGACTGTATTTTTCACAAGCATCTTGTAGAAAAAGTTTTTTTAACAGAAGGTTTCTTGCGTTTCTTGCTATTTCTACCATTTTTATTTTGACATAGACTTCTAGGACCGATATAAAGTTAGATACTTTTTTTTTGCTTTTCTATGTTTTATAGTACTGACTAGGTACTATAAAACATAGAAAAGCAATCTTTAGTGTTTTTTTTATATCGTCCCACTGCTGGGCACAGGCCTCCTCTCCCCACGCCCACGCTTGCTCAATGCGGGTTGGTGATTTCAGACTTTATAGTCCAGGTTTTCTCGAGATGTTTTCCTTTACCTTTAATCAGTCATTGATGTCCAAGATAAACTTAGCAAGTAAAACATCTTAAAATAATAAGTTTCATTTATCGTTTTGAACTGAAAATTGTTTACATTTTTTTGTTGATAATATAACCGAAATAAGTATACGGCTTGATGTGAAAAATCTGTGACGTCATAACTTAGTATATTCACACAAATTGCATACAAAGTAACCGTTTTTGACAGTTCAATAAAAGTATTGAATTTGACTAGTTGTCATCTACCGTATTTTGAATTGAACAAGCGTGGTCATTGATATTGTTGGAAGAAGTGTACCCGGCTCTGGGACGGTTATCAAACCAGTTCAAATTATAATATTAACAATGGCATGTAGGCGTAAAGCTGACAGAGTGACCTACAGAATGACTATTGTTAATTTTTTTTAATATCTTGTACCTAAACTCAGTGCTGAATGTAGGTTCCTATGTTTATAATAATGTGTCATACATAGAGTTATGAAACACGCGTGTAGATAAATCTCGATAAATGGCTTCTTTTTGGTTTAAAGGCCTTTTTTATCGCCCCACAGCTGGGCACAGGCCTCCTCAAACACAGAAGGATTGAGCGTTAATCACCACGCTTGCTCAATGCGGGTTGCTGATTTCAGACTTTATAGTCCAAGTTTCCTCGAGATGTTTTCCTTCATCTTTAATCAGTCATTGGTGTCCAAGATATACTTAGAAAGTTCATTGTAACTTAGAAAAGTTACATTGGTACTTGCCTGACCTGCAGGCTTAGCATGGCAACCGTAGAAACAAGTTTTGTCTACCGGAGAATGGACATAATGACAGATAAGTGACAGATTGACGTAAGATTTCTTTTGACACGTAAATAATTATTAAGATTTTTTTTCTTCGATCGACATAAGTCTACAAGTGATTATATGCGAGTTGACAGGTCGCGCCATGCTCGGGCAGAAGACATGTTGACATTGACAGAAAGAGCTTTGTCTTTTCTTGATAGAATAGATATAGAATCGCCATGCTGAGCCGGCTGGTATCGAACCCGCGCGCTCATACTTGAGAGGCTGGTGATTTAACAAATAGGCCACCACGACTTTTAAAAATAACCACAGTTTTTCATTTTGAGGGTTAAATAACAGACAGTTATTGTACCAGTCATATTTACTTAACTGTGACAATAACTCATATTAGCGTCGCTCCGATGCGCGTGAGGCGAATTTAAACTTGAAATTCTAATTTACTTTACGCGCGAGAGAAATAGCAGATACAATATCACCTTAGTTAGAAAGAGATGGTTATATTTTGTTGGTCACGTTGCGAATTGACGTGTCGGTATTTTTATTGAGTGGTCATCGCACTGGTTTTTTTTGGCAGTGTGTGTCTAATATAATAATTAATGTTTTTGTACCTAATATAAATATTATCATCTGCCTAGCCTTTTCCCAAGCTGTGTTGGGTGGGGTTGACTTCCAGTTTTTTAATGAGAATAAGTTCGCGCATCGGGCGTTTAGTTACACAAAATAGTGGTACCTTTATGTGCTTTTCATTAATCTATGGTTATTGCCAGGTTTTATTTGTAATTATGTCTGTTTCGAAGAAATATTTTCTGTTTTCTCCTAACGATTTTTGCCAAGTTACGTGCCGGGGACTATACAGTTATATACAACTCAATTCTGTCTGCATGGTTTGAAGAACCCGTTCTTTAAAAAAAAAAACAAAATAAAATGGTAGTTTACCCGGATGCGGGAAGTATGCAGACAAAACCGCAAGAGACAGTTAAGTAGTCTTATATAGGTATGTAAATATTTATACGGAAAAACCTAATTTGACGATATTTGTATTTTTTAAATTAACATCTATAGGCACCTAAGTATTAATTACAAAGATCAAAAAACCTATTTTTAATATTGTACGGAGTTTAGATATACATAAGTACCTATATTTTTTTCAACACCACAAGACGACCTACGAATAAATAATTAAGTTTCTAAGAATCAAACATAATATTGTAATCATATAGAAACTATTATCTGCCTAGGCTTTTCCCAAGCTACGTTAGGGTCGCCTTCCAGTGTGCTACATGGAGCGACAACCTATCTGATCTCCTTAACCCAGTTACTTAACAACTCGATATGCCTTGGTAAGACTGGCGTCAGACTTACTGGCTTCTGACTACCCGTAACGACTGCCAAAGATATAAAAATGACACACAACAATGGCACAATAACGTGCCTTCCGAAACACGGAGGTACTCGTCATAACAAGATCCTCGAGCCAAGAGTAGCTTAACCTTATGATCGATCGACCCGTGCGGCTGTTACTTAGCTAAAGCTTCTATGTCATAAAAACAGTCAGATTTAATTATTCATCATCACAGCCTTTTTATTGTCCCACGGCTGGGCACATGCCTCCTCTCCCACGGAGAAGGATTGAGCTTTAATCCCCACACTTGCTCAATGCGAGTTGGTGATTTCAGACCTTATAGTCCAGGTTTCCTCGAGATGTTTTCCTTCACCTTTAATCAGTCATTGGTGTCCAAGATATAAGTACAAAGTACGTATAACTTAGAAAATTTACATTGGTACTTGCCTGACTTAAACACGAACCCGCACCTTCATACTCGAGAGGCTGGTGCTTTAACCACTAGGCCACCACGACTTACTTTTGATTTTACTTTGTTACCCGTAACGACTGCCAAAGATGTACAAATGATAGCCGGGGCCCATTACCTTTATGATATTGTATGCCACCCATCTAAGGTCAACCACGTCAAATATAGCTTAACTTTTGATTCGTCGACCCATAAGAGCTCTCTATAAGGTATGGTACAATAACAAGTCGAAACAAACCACAAGATTTTTTGGGTTTGTGTATAAATAAAGCTTTGCTAATTTTGAATACGGTTTTGACGACCTGTTGGCGCAATGGTAACCACGCCGGACTGCCGAGCTGTTGGTCCCGGATTCGATTCTTCTGGCCGAAATTGCTACGTGGGTTTTAAAAGAGCTGCATAAAGCAGCCCGGAGTACGGAAGTTGGTGACTGATAGACGGTCGGTCCTGCTTGTGATCTCTCTCCGGTCGTGTCGGATTGCCGACACTCAGGGAATAGAGAGTGCACCTGTGCCCGCGCTAATGTGCGTGCACTATAATATGTACTGCGCAGCTGGCTGATCTTAGAGAGGACGGCTGTCATGGCTGGGAATCGGTCTGGATGCTATTACTACATACATCAGAATAGCGTATAGGCGACTTTTTACCTGGGTACTGGAAACAGTTGCATCAGAATATGTCAAAATGAATAATCATGGAAGCGAAGGTAGTACCTAATATAATAAATGCAAAAACTGCTGAACTGATTGAGATGAACCGCAGCGTAGAACCTACTCCTTAGATGAAGATATGCAAATTTTTAACCCTGATAAAACATGCCAAACGCGGGAAAAATCTGGTAGCTAGATCAATTAAAAATGTTTTTTTTATTAGGTATTTTCAACCGCAAAGGTAAAACGGAATCTTCCTAAACTGTAGTGCAGACGCCAGCACATCAAGCTACCACACGAAACTGTTCAATTTTCCCCAATCAACTTTGAACCATATGCTTCAGCGATAAAGTTGAAGATCTATTAAGGAAGTTTGACAGATTGTTGTGGCTTGCAGCTAGCAGCTATATGTACCTATGCTTATTATTGCAATGACTAGGAGTTTGCATAACTAGTTATAAAGTATAATTGTCGGTTATTATCTAGAAATAGAAATAACACACGATCTCGTAAAACGAACTATGAAGTACCTAATTTGTTTGTTTAGAATTCCCGGCACACGTTTCTTTTTTTGTAACTAGATGGCGTTGCCGCAATTAAATGCAAGCTATAGTTTCCTTACATGCCATAATATATGTAGGTGTATTTTGTAAATATTATAAATTATAAAAATTATAAATGAGATATAAGATATAATATTAACACTTGGCCTACATAAGCCCCTGGCTGGAGGCCTAAAAAATCTTATGGATCCACAGGCAAGCCCGGATAAGCAGTACACGGCCTCCTAGGCTGAACTGCATGTAGTCATGTCTAAATATAAACAAATATATATAAATAGGTACGATGCCCCTGGCTAGTGGCTGGAGGCCCTAAATTCTGGGCATCCATAAGGAATATGTCCAGCTAAGCAGTGAACACTGTCTAACTCGTAGACAGCCTCTCTGGGCTGAACTGCGAGATGCCACTCACAAAATATAAAAACCGGCCAAGTGCGAGTCGGACTCGCGCACGAAGGGTTCCGTACCATTATTTATAAAACGGACAAAAAATCATGTCGGTTTAATGGGAGCCCCCCTCAAATATTAATTTAATTTTAATAAAATTACTTATTTTTAAAGTACCTAAGTAATATATTATATTCTGTGAATCCATATTCTGTGAATATTTCAAGCATCTACCTGTTGCCGTTATAGATATCGAGCAAAAATGAACAAAAAAATCACGTTTGTTGTATGGGAGCCCCCAAAAATATTTATTCTATTCTAGTTTGCAACAGAAATACATCATGTGTGAAAATTTCAACTCTCTAACTATCACGGTTCATGAGATACAGCCTGGTGACAGACGGACGGACGGACAGAGGAGCGAAAACGTTTTGCCGTGTTTCGGATGGCACGTTAAACTGTAGGTCAGAAGCCAGTAAGTCTGACGCCCCAGTCTAACCAAGGGGTATTGGGTTGCCTATCTGATCTCCTTAACCCAGTTAGTTGAGCAACCCAATACCTCCTAGTAAGACTGGTTGTCACACTTTCTAGCTTCTGACTACTCGTAGCGACTGCCACATATGTACAAATGACAGCCGGGACACAACAATTTAACGTGCCTTCTGAAACACGGAGGAACTCGTCATGACAAGATCCTCGCGCCAAGCGTTGCTTAACCTTATGAGCGATCGACCTGTGTGGCTGTTACTTAGCCACGAGCTCCTCTTTTGCCAGTAAAGGGAAGATATATCAATAATAAAGATATCTGTTTGTTCAGAAATTTTTAAGCAAAAAAAACGACCCCACTTAAACAGAAATACACCCACCCATTTAGCAAAACAAAGGGTTTTCTACCCCTTTCATCAATAAATATTCTACAAGCTGGTAAGGCGTGGCCTAAACCAACCCCCTCGAAAGGGCGGGGCGTCAATTCGCCACGCCCACTTCACCCACCCTTCCTGCCAGTATCTCTCTTACTGGCTTCAAGATAACTGCTCTAGTATTTGTGGATTTTTTCAAAATTGACCCAAGTGAGTGTCTATTTGAGTGGGATTGTGACTTTTTGAAAAGTGCTTGTGGTGTTAATGAGTGCTTTTTTTTTAAATAAGAAACTTTTTTATTTTTCAAAGGTTGGTACTATAACTTTTATTGGTACCTATATAGAATTTTATATAGCCTTATGTTAGTTTTTCTAAGCCGTGGTGGCCTAGTAGTTAAAGCACCAGCCTCTCAAGTATGAGTGTGCGGGTTCGATTCCAGGTCTGGCAAGTACCAATGCAACTTTTCTAAATTATATGTTCTTTCTAAGTATATCTTGGACACCAATGACTGATTAAAGGTGAAGGAAAACATCTCGAGGTAACCTGGACTATAATGTCTGAAATCACCAACCCGCATTGAGCAAGCGTGGTGATTAACGCTCAATCCTTCTCTGTGTGAGAGGAGGCCTGTGCCCAGCAGTGGGACGATAAAAACACTGATGATGATAATGTAGATGTATCCTTCTGCCATTCTTGAGAGCTGCCTCGGCAGTCGTTAGCACAGGACGGCTTAGCTCACCGCTCATCCCAGCCACCACGGAAGAGCTGATACTGGTCCACACCACTGGCGCTGGGTGTCGAGGGACGACTCCCGACTACCGTAGGCCAACCGTCCGTACGTCTAAGACGACAGGCCCGTGTCGGCTGCGCGTTCTGTTCCACGCGCTCCTCGAGGAGATGTCAGCAACATCGGTGGGGTCCCTTAGGCCAAACTTCTGCCGGGGCTGTGGGCTATTTCGCGGGAGTTGCCGTGGCTATGGCACACAATCACCTCCAGAAGGAACATAGTAGTGGGTTCTACTCAGTAAGAGTCTGACACTCCCTCCAGCTGCACACACAGCGGGAGGGGACATTTGATGATTTCCCACGAAAAATGCGCCACAGTTGTACCAAGCCGCACTTATAGCCACCGATAGTAGGGCGCTAGGTCAAAAATTGTTTTTTAATGCCATTCTTATAAATGTATCGGTACACCTTTTTTCACAAACGGTCGGTTAGTCCCAAGGTAAGCTATTGATTAGCTTGTGTTATGAGAGCCAACACAACTGATAAACTACATATACTTTATTTACACATAATACATATTATAACACCCAGACACACAATTGTCGACTGTACCGGGAATCGAACCCGAGACCCCCAGCTCAGCAGTCTGGCGTGGTTACCATTGCGCCAATAGGGTCGTTAATTTGTCGTCATCTGGATGAAAAAACCCCAAAAACAGGTTTTTAGTCAAATATCAGTAAGTAAGTAAACAAAATATTATTATTTAAAACCTAACCTTTCTAAAATTAGTCACAGTTACGGAAGACATTTGTTCCAAATTAAATTAATTAAAAACCGATGACCCCTTGTTATTCGTTGCTATGGTGATAGACTGATGTTTAGCAGGCTAAGCATGGCAACCGTAGAAACAAGTTTTGTCTACCGGAGATTGGATATAATGACAGCAAAAGTGACAGATTGACGTAAGATTTCTTTGAAGTAATTTTTCTTTTCTTCGATCGACATAAGGCTACAAGTGATTATATGAAGATATAAAATCGCCATGCTAAGCCTGCTGCAGACTTAGCATGACGATTTTATATCTATTCTGTCAAGAAAAGACAAAGCTCTTTCTGTCAATGTCAACATGTCTTCTGCCCGAGCATGGCGCGACCTGTCAACTCGCATATAATCACTTGTAGACTTATGTCAATCGAAAAAAAGAAAAATTTAAAAAAACAATCTCCGGTAAACAAAACTCTTGTTTCTACGGTGGCCATGCTAAGCCTGCTGATCAGCACTGCTTACTTTGATAAGGTAGGTACAGACACCAGCCAGCCAGCACATCAAGCTACTCGAACCTGTAAAATTTTCCATATCAACTTTAAACCGTATGCTTCAGCGATATGTTGACAGTATATTAAGATGAAAGATTGTGGTAACTTGATGTGCTGGCGTCTGTATGCTTCTCGACGCCTAGCGCCTTCGGGACGCCTGGAGCGTGGAGATGCCTAGCGTCATGGCACATGATGTTATGGATGCCTAGAATTGGTTCACCTAGAGTCGGGGCGCAAGCATCGTGACGCCTAGCGTCGGGATATACTCTGAATAGTATTAGTTTCGGAAGTTTGTCTTCAAGAATTTGTTGGTAGAATCTATATTATCATCATCAGCCTTTTTATCGTCCCACTGCTGGGCACAGGCCTCCTCTCACACACAGAAGGATTGAGCGTTCGTTAATCACCACGCTTGCTCAATGCGGGTTAGTAATTTCAGACTATATAGTCCAGGTTTCCTCGAGATGTTTTCCTTCACCTTTAATCAGTCATTGGTGTCCAAGATATACTTAGAAAGTACGTATTACTTAGAAAAGTTACATTGGTACTTGCCTGATTTAGAATCGATCCCGCACTCTCGTACTTAAGAGCGCGTATACCGAAAGTTGGCAACGTCGCAAATAGCTGTCAAATATTTACACGTTTTAATTAATTTGGCCATTTTACTATATGAAAGTAAGACATATGGCTCTGTAGTGCACTAAAACATTGAATGAAATTGCAATTAAAACACTAAATTTGATGTTTTAAACGTTTTAGGTGTAAAAAAGGCACTTGGAAAGTTTCCAAATACGTTTTTTACATATAAAACTATGTATTCGGTGTTAAGATATTAATAATTGCATTCTCTATTAACTTTCTTAGTGCACAACAGAGCATTATTTTATGATTACATAAAATTGAGAAATTAATCAAAACATGTAAATATCTGACAGCTATTTGCGACGTTGCCAGCTTTCTGAACACGCGCCCTTAAGAGACTTATCTGCCGAAATACTTCGATCGTGGCTTAACCTTGATAGATCGACCCGTGTGGCTGTTATGTAGCCACGAGCTCCTCCAACTGACAAGTTCCAATATTATTGAAATCTTCTCAACACAGCGGGGTGGCTGCAGCACCCCCTAAACGGATACAACCGCGAATACTCCCGAAATTTGATTTCTTTCATCTTATAATCAAGTCAAAATTATTGACAGCCCTATCTCAAAAAACCACAAGAATTTACTAACGAAAAAATAATCCCATCACTCTTATTTTGTAACTTATAAAGTCTATAATTGTGTGCAGATTTGGTTTTAGAACAGCATGTCTTAAGTTTGTCAAATTCATTTGCAGTTCATAAAATGTTTAATAAAAATATGTAGCTTCTATTTGTATAGGATTAAAGTTTGAAATTGTCTAGCAATCAGTTTGGTAGGTGTATATGTAACGTGGTTATGATTTAGACTTATTTTTGATGCGCGCCGCGGGGTATCACCTGAGGTAGGGTGACAACGCTTGACTAAGAAAATATAATATCTATATACAAATAAATAAAATCTGATTGTCTGTTTGGAATATAATAAGATGCTAGCAAATCAAGTTACCCGAAAATGACAAATTTTCCCAAGCAACTTTGAACCATGTGCTTTATTGATAAAGCTGAAAATCTATTAAGGAAATTTGGCAGATTGTAGTAGCTTGATGTGCTGGCATATGAATATACATATTATATACCTACGGTACATCTGCCTAGCCTTTTCCCAAGCTATGTTGGGGTCGGCTTCTAGTCTTAACCGGATTCAGCTGAGTACCAGTGTGCCACATGCAGCGACTGCCTATCTGATCTCCTCAACCCAGTTACTTAACAACCCGATATGGTTTGCTAAGACTGGTTGCCACACTTTCTGGCTTCTGACTACCCGTAACGACAGCCAAAGATGTACAAATGACAGCCGGGACACAACAATTTAGCGTGTCTTCCTACGGACACGGAGGAACTCGTCATGACAAGATCCTCGCGCCAAGCGTTGCTTAACCTTATGATCAACCCGTGTGGCTGTTACTTAGCCACGAGCTCCTCACGAAAAAACTCAAAAACACTAAAATAACTTTTATTTTTTTATTTTTGAGTGAGTTCTTATTATTCTACATGTATTCTGAATCTATGGTACCTCTACCAACCTGATCTTGACATTCGGAGCGCTGTTTGATCAGCGGCTTGTGACGTCACTCCACCCCCCCTCCCCCCTCAGCCCGCCACCCCCCGTGGCGACAATTATACGGCAATATTTTGGAAGTTATTACCGAATGGGGGACGGAGATAGTGGATGCGATATCAAAGAGAAACGTTTATTTTGGGAAAGGTAAGTATCTAATCGTTGTGGTATGGAAGTCTTGGTGGTTCAGTGGTTAAAGTACCAGCCTCTTAAGTATGAGTGTGCAGTTAGCTTCCAGGCAAGTACCAATGCAACTTTTCTAAGTTGTAAGTTCTTTCTAAACAGTATATCTTGGAAGATTAGGAAAAGGGCTAGGCAGATAATTTTTGCGTAGCTGTACGGTCATTTTCGTAAACCAGAGCTCTAAAGCTATATTTTTGCAACTTATAAAAGACACATAGATAGTAGATATTTCATCATAAGCCTTTTTATCGTCCCCCAGCTGGGCACAGGCCTCCTCTCACACAGAGAAGGATTGAGCGTTAATCACAACGCGTGCTCAATGCGGGTTGATGATTTCAGACTTTATAGTCCAGGTTTCCTCAAGATGTTTTCCTTCACCTTTACTCAGTCATTGGTGTTCAAGATTCAAGATATACTTAGAAAGTACATATAACTTAGTAAAGTTGCATTGGTACTTGCCTGTTCTCGAACTAAACCCGCACTTACACATGAGAGGCTGATGCTTTAACCACTAGACCACCGCATTTTACCACGTGTTGTAATATAATTGAAACTAATGACTTAACCCTATAACACCCGCGTGGGGTACAATCTGTCACACAAAATATCTCAATCTCAATGGAACACCTGTGGAGTGGAGTGGAGTGTCCACAGTCCATATAACACTTAGAGCATTCAAACGACTGGAGACGCCACTGCCATTTCGCTCCCTCAGCCAAAAGCGTGAGATGCACTGTCCATTCATACTGGTTTATTTAAACTTGTGTTTGATAATTATGTCGTGTGTCTTTGAAAGATCAGATTGGAACTCATGAGAGAGCTATCTATTGATTACGTTGCCTCGCCTCTTTGGTCTAGTAGTCGCATAGCGCAACTGCTGTGCACTGGGTCTTCGGGTTCGATTACTGCGTCAGGCCGAAATCGTATCGATCGCGATCATGAGGTAAAAGTTGCTTAGCTTATAAAAAAGAAAGCTTAGCGCGGTCGGTCTGTGGATGGGTGTCCATCTTGTCATGACGAGTTCCTCCGTGTTTCGGAAAATTGTTGTGTCCCGGGTGTCATTTGTACATCTTTGGCAGTCGTTACGGTAAGTCAGAAGCCAGAAAGTGTCACAACCTGTCTTACCAAGGGATACCGTGTTGCCCACGTAACTGGCTTGTCATCAGATAGGCAGTCGCTCTACGTAAAGCACTGTTACTCAGCTGCATCCGGTTAAGGCTGGAAGGAACATAGCTTATGGGAAAAGGCTAGGCAGATGAAGAAAGGAAGAAAATCTAAAAACAATTTCATATTCGGATCCAGTTGCTTTAATGTTCTAAGATATAACCCTATCACTGCGCCCCTGTGTCACTGTCCGACGGGACGCTTAGTGTAATGTCATTTATTTGTGACGGTGTTAATAACGGCCGGGGACCGGACTGATTCAATTTTACATGACAATTGGGTTATGTTATGTGTTTTGTGAGGCACTGTGGTCATTTATCAAATTGATGAAAGATTATTTAGTGTTCTTTAGTAATAGTTATTTGCAGCTTAAACTTTTGACCGCCACGTCAAAAAAATAAAGACATGCCCTCAGCGCCAAGCTAAGAATTCATCCATAAATACCTACAATATAGTAGTGAGTTCGGAATTATATCGATTGAAACTGAATATTAATTTTGAACTTTAAAAGTCTGTCATGTAGTCGTGACCGTGGTGTGCTGGGCACTTTTTGCCTTGTCATCTGTCATACGTGACTGTGGCGGTCAGAAGATCACAAAAAAACTTATTGAATAGTATGGAATGAGGATCATGTTGTGAGGAAGGTTTTGAACATGAACGTGGATGTTTATAGGAGGAAGGGAACCAAAGAAACGACGGATGGAGTGTGTGAAAATCGATTTGGCTAGAAATAATGTTAGGCCCGCCGCCGACAGCAACTTTTTGTCACCGTGACTTATTGTTACTGTCACCAGCTGTCACCCACCATGCGCTCACTGAATCTGCTCTTGGGTAACAAATCGCGTTCATTTTTGTAATGGAATTCAACGAGGTTGCCGTGATTTGTGCTCTTGAAATACGTAGAAGAAAAATGAAACGGAAAACTAGCTACTGGGTGCATTCTATATGTATACATGGAAATTAAGGGAAAATTCACCGGCCGAGTGACAAAAAGTCACCAGTCTCCGGTGTTGCCTGCCGCTGCAACTATTTGTCACCGTATTATCACGTCACCATAATGAGCGCACTCAATACTGTTTTCATTGCACTTCACTTAGTGACAAACAGTCACGGTGACAAAAAATTGCAATCAGCGGCGGGCCTAACTTGTGAACTATTAAAAAAATAATTTTACAACATGATACTTATCACTATCTGACTTGTTGCTACTGTCAATCAAAATTAACCCTTCACAGCTAACTGACCGACAGTGACACTCAAGTTAATGAGTGTCTGACGCCCCGGGGGTCATGTTGACAGTGGCAATATGTGTTCACCCTTGTTTATAGCTCTGTAGGGTGTTATGTGATAATACAAGTATTTGGGTGACATTTATACATCATTATCTGCCTAGCCTTTTCCCTAACTATGTTGGGGTTCTAATCTTAAATGAATGCAGCTAAGTAAAAGTATTAAAATAACTAATTTTAATCACCACGCTTGCTCAATGCGGGTTGGTGATTTTAGACTTTATAGTCCAAGTTTCCTCGAGATGTTTTCCTTCACCTTTAATCAGTCATTGGTGTCCAAGATATACTTAAAAAGTTACATTGGTAGGTACTTGGCTAGTCAATAGTCATTTGTCTGATGAGCATGCTTGTTGGCTGTGCTCTGGGTGTTATAATATGTATTTATAAATATATATGTATGTGTAAAGTATATGCAGTTTATCAGTTGTGTTGGCACCCATAACACAAGCTAATCAATAACTTACTTTGGGGCTAACCGACCGTGTGAGAAAAAGGTGTCCCGACATACATATATTGGCTAGTTTTACCTCGATATTTTAAGCTTATCTACAGCGTCATTGATCAGTTATGGCCCGTTGTCGTAGATAGCATTCCATAATAGGTAAACCCATATATTTTTACACCCATATATAGAAACTACGAGGCAATTCTGTTTTGTAATACGACGGTTAGCATTCTAAACACACCCACAAAGATTTTTTACATAATTTCTTTCATCATAAGTCTTCTAAAACGGTGAAGGAAAATATGATGAAGAAACCTAACCTGATTTTTCTGTGGAAAATCTCTATTTCAATACATTAGCCTATAAAGATAAACATGCTTGGAGTTTGCTGGGGAGTTTGTTCCACCACTTCTTCTTCCCAGCGATAACACGTAGGAGGTGGAGAAGGGTGGCCGTTTTGGGGGCTGTCTTTTGTAAAATTGACCTCAAAAGTGCCGATTTTCAGCCTGCTTTGAATAAATTACTTTTATCTTATCATGTCAAAAATGAGTGTCAAGAAACTGGAAGACATTAATGTGAGCTCTTAACCGACATTCAAAAAAGCAGTATGTCCTTTTTTTTGAGAAATCTGTTTGTGCAGCTGGAGGGAGTGTCAGACTCTTACTGACTAAAACCCACTATGTTCCTTCTGGAGGTGTTTGTGTGACGGGGCTAAGGTAACTTATGGCGCGGTCGGTCCGTGGTTGTGTGACCATCTTATCATGATGAGTTCCTCCGTGTTTCGGAAGGCACGCTAAATGACAGCCGGGACCTGGTGGGTCATTAGTACATCTTTGGAAGTCGTTACGGGTAGTCGGAAGCCAGAAAGTGTGACAACCAGTCTTAGCAAAGGGTATCAGGTTGCCCAGGTAACTGGGTTGAGGAGGTCAGATAGATAACCGCTCCAAGTGGTACACTAGTACTCAGCTGCATCCGTTAGACTGGAAGCCGACCCCAACATAGCTTGGGAAAGGGCTAGGCGATTTAGTGAAAAGATCATCGTTTACACTATTAATAAACCAGGAGGCGATTAGGCAGGTCCTGCAAATACCGAGGGATGGAGTCACTTAGCTGCAGAGCAAATAATTAATGTAATGCGGACATGATAGCTGTGTGGGGCCATGAAGTTAGCGGGGAAGGATGACAGCAAAGAAGATATTGTTAGGTATTCACACAACGTCATCTAGTCCCAAACTAAGCAGAGCTCGTACTGTGGGCACTAGACAACTGATAAACTTACTTATATACTTTTCTTTTGTAAATACATACATATTATATACATAGGAACACCCAGACTAAGTCAAACACATGACATCAAATCACATCACACTAGCTTATAAAAGCGAAATTTTGTGTGTGTGTGCGTATGTTTGTTACCTCTTCACACCCAAATGGCTGAACGAATTTTGCTGAAACTTAGTCATAACATAGCTTATACATCAGAATAACATATAGGCTACTTTTAGTCCGGATGCGGGAAAATGTTCCATCAGGAAGCGGATGAAATCGCCGGCGGCGGAAAATTTGCATAAAGTAATAAAAAACGATAAATCGTCGATCGATAATCTCGCTGTTCTCTTGGCCCCACACAAATGTAAAGCTTTTAATGAAAAGAGCAAGCTAGTTAACCCTCTGTTTGCTGGCGGGGGCCCACGGGCGCGGGGCCCGCTGGGGCCCACGGCGATAATGTTATGAAATTTATTGTTTGTTTTCCGTCAATTTTGATTTGGCGCCCGTCAACATGGCTTTTTTATTGAGTCACTAGCTTCCGCCAGCGGTTTCACCCGCTTTCTGAGGGAAGTACTTTCCATACCCGGATAAAAAGTAGCCTGTATGTTATTCTGATGTATAAGCTATATTGTGGTAAAGTTTCATTCAAATCCATTTAGTAGTTTTTACGTGAAAGAGTAACAAACATCCATACATTCATACTTACAAACTTTCGCCTTTATAATAGTAGTAGGATTAATCTGTAGAGAGGTTTAATGTTTAGCTAAAGTAATCTATTAAAAAAACAATAAGAACAAATTAGGAAAGTGAGAACTTTTTTTAGGAATCCCTACTTGAAGCGTTGTCTACAATCTACGAGTACAAAACCTTAATTTATAGATTGCAGATTTTTTATTAGTTTGTAACGGATAACTCGAAAACTTCTGCAGGATTCATGAGAATGTTAGTTAAAATTACAGTTACAATCACTACATAGTATAAAACAAAGTCGCTTTCTCTGTCCCTATGTCCCTTTGTATGCTTAAATCTTTGAAACTACGCAACGGATTTTGATGCGGTTTTTTTTAATAGATAGAGTGATTCAAGAGGAAGGTTTATATGTATAAATTTAGTATCAGCATTGCACCCGTGCGAAGCCGGGCCGGGTCGCTAGTACAATATAAAATCCTAAACTATAAAATTCTGTTTACACCCCAAAATTCGTAATAAAATTCAACAAAAATTTCAAAAATGGCCGAAACGGTTAGAAAATGCATAAACCTGCTAAATAAAATATCACCCCTTTATAAGTAATCCCTGTTGACTGCGATGCAAGCCGACGCACCGTGTAATAGCTGACTTAAATAATTAATACTAGTCTATGAACATACCACTAAATTATTTTTGGGGTCTTTCAGACCGGCCGCGGCGGTGATAGGGTTAATTTTGATAATCTGAGCTTTTGTTTTTTATTTTAGTTTCTCTGTACGAATATGTGTATGTATAGTCGTGGTGCCCTAGTGGTTAAAGCACCAGCCTTTCGAGTATGAGGGTACGGGTTCGATTCCAGCAGGCTTAGCATGGCGACCGTAGAAACAAGTTTTGTCTACCGGAGAATGGACATAATGACAGAAAAGTGACAAAATGACGTAAGATTTCTTTTGACATGTTTTGAAGAAATTTTTCTTTTCTTCGATCGACATAAGTCTACAAGTGATTATATGCTAGTTGACAGGTCGCGCCATGCTCGGGCAGAAGACATGTTGACATTGACAGAAAGAGCTTTGTCTATTGTTGACAGAATAGATATAGAATCGCCATGCTAAGCCTGCAGGTCAGACAAGTACCAATGTAACTTTTCTAAGTTATGTGTACTTTCTAAGTATATCTTGGACACCAATGATTGATTAAAGGTGAAGGAAAACATCTCGAGGTAACCTGGACTATAAAGTGTGAAATCAGCAACCCGCATTGAGCAAGCGTGGTGATTAACACTCAATCCTTCTCTGTGTGATAGGAGGCCTGTGCCCAGCAGTGGGACGGTAAAAAGGCTGATGATGATGAACATAGCTGTATGATGAGCTCAAATATGTATACTTAGTATAAGTCAAAAATACTCCCTTTATTAACGACCCCGTTGGCGCAAAATGGTAACCACGCCGGCCTGCCGAGCTGAGGGTCCCGGTACTGTCGACAGTTGTGTGATGAGCGTGCTTGTTGGCTGTGCTCTGGGTGTTGTAATGTGTGTTTATAAATATACATGTGTAAAGTATATGTAGTTTATCAGTTGTGTTAGCATCCATAACACAAGCTAATCAATAGCTTACCTTGGGGCTAACCGACCGTGTGTGGAAAGGTGTCCCGATATATTTATCCTTGTAATGAAACACAATTTGATCACCCTAACACAAAAATGTGTACAATAACCCGTCAAACACAGGTCTGTGTACTATTGTGTATTGTTGTGTACTCTGACGTCACACAATTAGCTAATGAATTGGAGGGTTTCATTCTTAGAGCATATAACCAACGGGAAACGCCATTGCCGTACTTACAGTGTATAAGGGACAGCCCTCCGCAGACTGATGGGGTGAGTTCAGTATACCATACTAAGAAGACTGGTTCATGAAATTGTTTCAGTAGCGTTATGGAAATACAATAAAACTGATTTGTTTTAAAACCTCACAAAAATTGAACAGCTGATTTCATGCGTCGATCGTTACTATTATTTCAACATCTGTTGCTGCATTTTATTAAAAGTTAAAAGCTTTTATTTTTAACTGGCCGTGTATGTATGTTACGGTGGATTCTTTGAACTCAATTTTGAAGTAGATATCTTCAACCGATTGAGCTGTTATTTTTTTATACGTTCAGTTTGGATGACAATGCAAGATATGTTATATGAAGTTATTCTAAATCCAATATGGCGGACCGTCCAAGATGGCGGAGTAGTTATTTTTAATGAATTTCAACAATATGGGTATCAAATGAAAGGGCTTATTGAGAGTGACTTAAAAAATAATCTGACGTTATTCTAAATCAAATATGGCGGACCATAAAAGCTTTTTAAAAAAGTTTTTTCTTTTAATTTATTTATTTTATAAATTATTAAAAATGAAGTTCTGCATACTTTATATATTCGACAAGTAAGATAGATGTGAATGGAGGATCCGAACCCCGATTTATATGTATGAGTACGTCCGTGGCATCTCCAGTGAGCTCAATGCTCTAAGCTTTCACTACAATACGTTCGTCTATTGTGTATCGAAAATACAAGGACAATGAGTGTTTATTTTCCAAAGAAAATAGTTGTCTTTTTGACACTTTTTTGTTGTTAAAACCTTTGAAGTTGACACCTTTTGTCGCGTCTATTTATAGTCTTCAAAGATATTGCAATTTGTCCTGCTAGTCACGGGACATCAATAGAATTTAACAGACAAACTCAAACAGTCAAACTATTCCTTTAAATTTATTTATTTAGGAGGGGCTCGTGGCTAAGTAACAGCCGCACGGGTCGATCGATCATAAGGTTAAATAACGCTTGGCGCGAGGATCTTGTCATGACGAGTTCCTCCGTGTTTCGGAAGGCACGCTAAATTGTTGTGTCCCGGCTGTCATTTGTACATCTTTGGCAGTCGTTACGGGTAGTCAGAAGCTAGAAAGTGTGACTACCAGTCTTACCAAGGGGTATCGGGTTGCCCAGGTAACTGTGTCAGATAGGCAGTCGCTCCACGTGGCACACTGGTTACCAGCTGCATCCGGTTAGGAGTGGAAGCCGACCCCAACATAGTTGGGAAAAGGCTAGGCAGATTCTGATACTAATATGAGTTATGTCAGCTACTGGAAGCTTGATGATGAAGATAGGGTACGTAGTGTGAAAGTAATTTAAAAATTTTGACTAGGTAAACAGAAAATAAAAAACTTTACACAAAAATAGAAACCGTTCTTCCAAAAGGAAGAAAAAAAACTTTTATCACGGCTCTAGAAGTCGGTGTCTCAAGGCTGTTATTTATTGAGATGATGAAAATACTAGGTATGATTGGATAGATTTATTGGCGTTAGACAATTTGGACACCAGAAATGATTGACAGGATTTTCTTAGGTTGCCACCGACTTCTAAAGCCACGGCACAGTTTTGTTTTTATTTTTAAGTTGCGTTCTTACTTTTTGCAAAAAATATTTTTATACACTTTGCTCCTTAAAAATAGTAGGTAAATGCTGTTGTTATCCCCGTAACATATACTCAGTTTGTCATAAATAAGAACTCTCATAGTACTCAACACACATTCCCCCGGCTATTAGTAGATCTGTTTAATATTTAACCAGCCCCCTCCCCGCGCCACCCCCCGCCCCAGGGGAGCTAACCTAGCTTCTCCACTTAGCAATGTTGCATTCTGTATGACGTACCTATCTGCTTGCGTGTGGAACACTTTGTCTTGTTACCTAGCTTTGTCTCTCGATTCCATCTACAGGCTTAGCATGGCGATTTTATGTCTATTCTATTAAGAAGAGACAAAGCTCTTTCTGCAGGCTCAGCATGGCAACCGTAGAAACAAGTTTTGTCTACCGGAGAATGGACATAAAGACAGATTGACGCAAAATTTGTTTTGACACGTAGAAAATATATTTTTCTTTTCTTCGGTCGACATAAGTCTACAAGTGATTATATGCGAGTCGACAGGTCGCGCCATGCTCGGTCAGAAGACATGTTGACATGGACAGAAAGAGCTTTGTCTTTTCTTGACAGAATAGATACAAAATCGCCATGCTAAGCCTGCAGCACGTCAATTCTGTAAAATTCTTACAAAATGCATTTACTTTGCTGCTGGGCGTTTTTCCACTCAAAAATGAAGCAAAAATGTACAGAAAAGTATGGCTCGTTTTTACACTTGCCGGCGCCGGCGCCGACCCGGCCGCCATACTTTTCTGTACATTTTTGCTTACACCGTGCCGGTGCCGGTGCCGGTGCCGGACCGGTGAGTGGAAAAACGCCCATTGGCTCTCACTCCGCATAGGATTTGACACTTGACTGACATAAATGGTCACCTTGGATGAGACAGCGCCAAACTTTGCTTAACCTTATGCGAAGCTCGTCTATAAGTTATGACTACAGGGGTTGATCATTCATCTATACACGACGAATAACGACGATATCACTGACGATAAATTGGTGTTTCGTCATATCACTAGATACTTTTAGGAAGAAGATGTAATAAACAAGAGTATTCTACATCTTCCGGATTTTTGTGATATCCCTAGGGATTTCGTGAAATACCTGATATCTTCAGTTTCCTGCGACATATACCAATCTTATACAGCTGGCTCTTTTAACTGCCTCGTTGGTCTAGTGGTCGCAAGGCGCGACTGCTGTGCACGGGGTCTCGGGTTGTCTCGATTCCCGGGTCAGGCCGCAATCGCTTTGTGGGTTTTGAGAAACTTTCATAAAGCAGCCTGGAGTCTGGAAGTTGGTGATTGATTCACCCGTGCATCGGAGAGCACGTAAATGTCGGTCCTGCGCCTGATCTCTCTCCGGTCGTGTCGGATTGCCGTCCCATCGGACTATGAGAGTGAGGGAATAGAGAGTGCACCTGTGTCTGCGCGAATGCTTGTGCACTGTAATATGTCCTGCGCAGCTGGCTGATCTCCTTAAAAGAGAACGGCCGCCGTAGCCGACAATTGGCCTGGATGCCATCATCATCATCATGTATGTTTGTCCACGACTTTCT
This sequence comes from Heliothis peltigera, assembly GCA_958496145.1. Taxonomy (NCBI): domain Eukaryota; kingdom Metazoa; phylum Arthropoda; class Insecta; order Lepidoptera; family Noctuidae; genus Heliothis; species Heliothis peltigera. The sequence continues at coordinate 4,989,446 of OY292351.1, forward strand.
CTAAAAGAAAATTGGTTTTAAAGTGTGTATATCAAAAAAGCTTAAAATTAAAGCCTTTTCACAAAAAGGGAACCGACTTCTCTCTCTCTCGCTGTCGGCGAAATAAACACAGGTGCAACCTTCACACCGACTTCTAGATAGTTCTAGAGCGATGAACCTACTTTTTTTTTTAGTATTTTTTCTATGATACACAGTCGGGTAAAACTAGTCTTAAATAAGTTCTGTCATACGTATTACGTGTACCGTAGAACGTGAAACATTAGCAATAGAGCCTTCAAGCTGGGCCGGTGGGCGGAGGGCGGGGCCGGAAGCGGAAGCGCCCCGCGCTCCATATTTCAAATTGCGAACAGATGGCTTGACGTAGCATAGTCGATATAGAGACTGTAGATACATTTTATTTTTAAAGAATATACGATGAATTTGTAAATTTATCTCTAAATAATTGTGATGACATCCCACCGATATAATTATATTTTTTTAAATGCAATTTTTATTCAATCAATTGGTAAAAGAATATTTACAACTAATTATAGTATAATGACGTCATATAATTAATATCTTGCATTGTCATCCAAACTGAACGTGTATACAAAATTTCAGCTCAATCGGTTGAAGATATCTACTTCAAAATTCAGTTCAAAGAATCCACCGTAACATACATACACGGCAAGTTAAATAAAAGATTTTAATTAATAAAATTACCTTCACTCGTCAGAGAGGCATAAACCAGCTTTCTTGATTTCATGAATTTTTGTGGTAAACATGATCCTTAGCATGTACTAGATGATCTGTAAACATATGGTGCACTAGTATTGTAGACCTGGTACACCCGACTGCTGAAAACTGATAATAACTATATCCTAAACGAATGATTATACCCCCGCACTGACATCCCCCTAGCTAGTGACGATGACAGAGCTCATTAAACTTATTGAACTATTTGTTCACCCTCCTTCTACGTCAATTTACCTAATATTAACAAAAAATCGATGGGTTTTTCTATTCAGAAATAATAACAACAAGCTGTTCCCCCCGGTAACTGTCCACCCACCGCCTGAGAGTAGGTACTATTTTAAAAAGTAACCTAGGTCCTTGTTCAGTCTGTGACAGGGTGAACGATAGAGTTACTCTTAAATTTATAAAGAAGTAAGGATAAATAGAAAGTCGTGGTGGCCTAGTGGTTAAAGCACCAGTCTCTAAAGTATGAGTGCGCTGGTTCGTTTCCAAGTCAAGCAAGTACCGATGTAACTTTTCTATGTACATACTTTCTCAAGTATATCTTAGACACCAATGACTGATTAAAGGTGAAAGAAAACATCAAGTGTGAAATCAGCAACCCGCATTGAGCTAACGTAGTGATTAACGCTCAATACTTCTCTGTGTGAGAGGAGGCCTGTGCCCAGCAGTGGGACGATAATAAAAAGCCCGAACCCGAAACTATAAAATTATCCCAATCAACTTTGAACCATATATTTCAGAGATAAAGTTGAAAATCTATTAAGTAAATTTGATTGATTGTAGTAGGTAGCTTTATGTGCTGACGTCTGTACAAGAATAAAAATCAATCAGTATCTGATAGGTAACAAAACATCACGTATCTCATTGTTATTCAAACCGCGACTTTAAGATGAAATTGATGAATAAAAATATTTAGCGAAGATATTTGACACCCCTGTTCGTATCGCCTAGGGGAACGATTTTTTGTACCAATTTCTAAAGGTGTGTAAAAAATCTGAATACACCGCTATGACTTATTTTTTGAGATTTTTTTGAATTTTGAATTAATTAATATTTTATGAGGAAGAATTTTTTGACGCCATTTATTAATAAGGTTTTTTTTTTTTTTACTTGTATATATTAATTTATATTTTATTTGTAAATATATTGTAAATATTTATGTGAATAAAAATTACCTTCCTAGGCAAAAATAAATAAATATTTTTTATATGATCATCTTCATAGCCTTTTCATCATCCCACTGCTGGGCACAGGCCTCCTCTCCCTCGGAGAAGGATTGAGCGTTAATCACCACGCTTGCTCAATGCGGGTTGGTGTTTTCACATTTTATAGTCCAGGTTCCCTCGAAATGTTTTCCTTCACCTTTAATCAGTCATTGGTGTCCAAGATATACTTAGAAAGTACATACAAACTTAGAAAAGATGCATTGGTACTTGCCCGACCTGGAATCGAACCCACGCCCTCACACTTGAGAGGTTGGCTCTTTAACCACTAGGCCACCACGACTCTTGCATAGTCAAAAGAGTATCGCTAAGAAAAATCAATCTTTTACAAAGCGTTCATGACGTTAAGATTGTTTGTAATGTAATTGTCTATCGGAAACAAGGCAAGCGCTCATTTCCCGTTGGCGTGCCGTCGTCGCGCCGCTGCCGGGCCGGTGGCGCGCCGGTGGCGGGCCGGAGTCAAATGTTCTCTCAATTGAGTATGAAATTTGATTTATTATCGCTAGGTGAAGCGAGATTTGAAATATTGACTAGTACAGTGGTTAAGCAACGCTTGGCGCGGTCGTTCTGTGGATGGGAAAAAAAACATAACGTCGAATCGATATATCCTCCTTTTTTGAAGTCGGTTAAAAATAAGTGAAATCTCACACTGAGTATATATTTTGGTAACGGATATTTTATCTTCATGAGGAAAATCTATTTAGAAATTATAGACCTAAAAAATTATACTGCTAGCTATCTTATACGTTGGCAGATAGCCAAGATAGATAGTAATAGTTATATTTCAGGATTTCAATGAGAATTTTCCTGTACAGTTATAACCTGGTTAGACCTAGATATATTTGTAAACTCAATCTCATTTTTGTATACAAATTAGGTTGTAATCATCACATTTCGAACGTCAAAACAAAAGACAGCCCCCAAAACGTCCACCCTTCACCACTTCCTATGTGTTCTCGCTGGGAAGAAGTGGCGCAACAAACTGCCCGGCAACACATGTTATGTACTAATTTCTTGTTTATCTAAACAATCTAGGTATTTATTTTAGTTAATAACTAAACATTGCCATACAACGTGGCAATGTGGCCAGCTTATTTGATAGTTACAAAAGTTTATTAAAACAAAGAAAACTACAAAATATTCGAGCAATAAAAACTCAGAGCAAAGTATTTTACCTGACCGACATTTACGTGCTCTCCGATGCACGGGTGAATCAATCACCAACTTCTAGACTCCAGGCTGCTTTGTGAAAGTTTCAGCGATTTCGGCCCGACCTGGGATTCGAACCTGAGACCCCGTGCACAGCAGTCGCGCCTTGCGACTACTAGACTAACGAGACAATCACAATAAGAACAATCTTTTACAAACTCCTTACAAAACGGTAGTTGACAACTAGTCAAATTCATTACTTTTATAGAACTGTCAAAAACGGTTACTCTCTATGCAATTTGTGTGAAAATAAGAACTATGACGTCACAGATTTTTCACATCAAGCCGTATACTTATTTCGATCAAATAATCAATTAAAAAATGTAAACAATTTTCGGTTCAAAACGATAAATGAAACTGTCATTATTTTAAGATGTTTTACAAATTGAATATGATAAAGTACCTATTTTATTTTTGACCTAGTCATCATCCCAACTGTTGGTGATTTCACACTTTATAGTCCAAGTTTCCGCGAGATGTTTTCCTTCACCTTTAATCAGTCATTGGTGTCCAAGATATACTTAGAAAGTACATATAACCTCAGTAATCTGTGATATAACTTAGAAAAGTTACATTGGTACTTGCCTGACCTGGAATCGAACCCGCACCCTGATATTCGAAAGGCTGATGCTTTAACCACTAGGCTATCATATATTTCACAGTAATCAAAATAAATGGTTATTGACCGTGCACAATCTGTTACATGTAGCTTACAAACTCCTTACAAATAATACTTGTCTTTGGTTTGACTTTCAAAGCGATGTCAACGTACAATATACAGATACAGCCTGATGGATTGACAGCTCAACAATTTGATTACTTATGTATTCGAACGAAAGCAGATACGAAACGCGCGCTGCATAACAATCACATAAACTGGGGTTTTTTAAATATATTTGACTAGCTGTTTATTGGGGTTTTTTTGTAGTACTGTGGGAACCAGGATTTTAAGAGCATATAGTTTTTTTAGTGTAGGTATGTGCTGGATTGAAGGGTTACCGGTAAAAATAATACAAATCAAAATGAGCCTCCTTGTTTGAAACGATTAAGGCGCAACCTTTTCCCGAGTGTAACATATACTTTTCCGACAACCGCATTGAAATCGGGTAAGTCGAACGCGAGCAAATCGCTGACAAACATACATACGTACATACATACATAAAATACTTAAAACTAAGAAAAGATAAAAAGTACTTAGAGAGAGAGTGAGGGAATAGAGAGTGCACCTGTGTCTGCGCGAATGTGCGTGCACTATAATATGTCCTGCGCAGCTGGCTGATCTCCACAAAAGAGAACGGCCGCCGTAGCCGACAATCGGCCTGGATGCCATCAATCATAAAGGATTTTATTTTTGACCTAGTCAACTACACAATTGTATTGAACTTTGTTCTCTTTTTTTACATATTTGTTGAGATTATTTTTTACTGAAAACATTCAGAAATTGAACAATATTCGATAATGTAACAAAAACACAGTTGGCATTTGGTGCCTGAGCCGCCCATCGCTCGCTGATTGCGTTAAGCCGACTGCTTGGTATTCACAGCTCGTCTCCGGCGACTGATAGAATATCGCGAAGCGTTTATGGTTTATATCCGGCGGTAGACTAGCGTGTGGCGTGTGGATTTGTTTGTGTTTTTATATAATACTAGCTGCTACCCGCGACGTCATCCGCGTGGGCATTAGGCGATTAAACACCTCCAGTACGTGATAGCGTGATAATAAGTAGCCTATATGTTGACCCGACCTCTTAGTTATATTAATGCCAAATTTGACGTAAATCCATGCAGTACATTTTGAGATTATCCCGGACATACATACAGACAAACAGACAAAAATTATAAAAACTATATTTTTGGCTTCGATATCGATTGTAGATCACGCCCCAATTATTCTTTTTAAAAATACTCAATGTACAGTTTTGAGTTTTCTACGATTTTATTATGTATAGATTTTTATAATATTGAGGATCGATGGGGGAAGTTCTGTGTTTAACCTCGTGGCTAAGTAACAGCCGCACGGGTCGATCGATCATAAGGTTAAGCAACGCTTGGCGCGAGGATCTTGTCATGACGAGTACCTCCATGTTTCGGAAGGCACGTTAAACTGTTGTGTCCCGGCTGTCGTTTGTATATCTTTGGCAGTCGTTACGGGTAGTCATAAAACATAAAGTGTGACACCCAGTGTTACCAAGGGGTATTGGGTTGTTCTGGTAACTATGTTGAGGAGATCAGGTAGGCAGTCGCTCCATGTGGCACACTGGTACTCAGCTGCATGCGGTTAGACTGGAAGCTGACCCCAACATAGTTGGGAAAAGACTAGGCAAATGATGATGAGGGAAGTTTTGTTGTTTCTGGTTAATTTGACGGTCATATGGCGTAGTAGTTAGTGTATCTGCCTGCTACGCTCGTGGTCGCGGGTTGCATGTCCCGCTCAAGTCAAAAATTTGTGTGCATGAACATGCGCCAAGCTAAGAATTCATCCATAAATACCTACGATACAGTAGTGAGTTCGGAATTATATCGATTGAAACTGACTATCAATTTTGAACTTTAAAAGTCTGTCATGCAGTCGTGACCGTGACGTGCTGGGCACTTTTTGGCTTGTCATCTATACGTGACTGTGGCGGTCAAAAGGTTAAACAAGTTTCCGCGAACGATGTTAATATCTAGACAAGAAAAAAGTGACTCAATGCAATTGAGCTACATTACAGACTTATCTTGCTGTTGCAGCTCTAGTATCTATCGCCAACAGGAAATATTGTTAGTGCTTGAACGATTAAGTTTTTTGCAACTTTTTTACAGGGAAGATATTTTTTTCAGTTTTCCTTTAAATTTAAATACTTACTAGCTTTATTTTAAGTCGTGGTTGCCTGCCTAGTGGTTAGAGCACCAGCCTTTCGTGTATGAGGGTGCGGGTTCGATTCCAGGTCGGGCAGGTACCAATGTAACTTTTCTAAGTTATGTGTAGGTACTTTCTAAGTATATCTTGGACACCAATGACTGATTAATGGTGAAGGAAAACATCTCGAGGAAACCTGGACTATAAAGAGTGAAATCACCAACCCGCATTGAGCAAGCGTGGTGATTAATGCCAATCCTTCTCCGTGCTAGACGAGGCCTGCGTGGCTGGCAAAATATACTTACTACGCCATCTAGCCGTCATTTTGATAAAACAATTAATTTACAATAATAATTCTTCTCTCTTCCGCAGTTCCTCATGATGCAGGCTCCATCGAAGACCCTCGGAGATGTCTGGTGATATGGCGCAGCAGGGCCAGCCGTACCCCATACCCTGGGGTCTGCACTATCAGCACAGGTAGACTATCAGACTCAGCATGTTACAGATTGACTAAGCTACCTCGCGCTACTGTCAGAGTGTCCTCACTCACGCCTGAGGGACTCGCAGCCACTGCTGTTTAGCAGCCGAAGACAAGGAAATGCTATTTATCGGGTCCCATACATCATCATCTGCCTAGCCTTTTCCCAAGCTATGTTATAGTCAGCTTCCAGTCTTAACCGGATACAGCTGAGTACCAGTGAGTGTTTTACGCGAAGCGACTGCCTGTCTGGCCTCATCAACCCAGTTGCCCTGGGTAAGACTGATTGTCAGACTTTCTGGCTTCTGACTCAAAACGTTCCCCTCACAACATGAACCTCTCTTGTAATCCAGCACAAAGTGTATGTATGTCGACCAAACTAGTCATTAAAGGAGGAGTGCCTATTTTTAACGTTTTAGGGTTGAACTACATCTGGCAGCACGGAATCGCCTTTTCCGTCGCGCTTTCTCTTTCTGGCGCTTAGAACTGCCATTTGCTAGAACGAGACAGAAAGCATAATGCGATAGCACGCGGCGGAATCCTTAAGGCGATCGGCTGTCTCGGTCTAGCAAATGGCAGTTCTAAGCGACAGAAAGAGAAAAGGCGATGGAAAAAGCGATTCCGTGCTACCAGATGAGGTCCACCCCTTAAAAGTATAGTCTGTATGTCCTGTATGTAATTCCACAAACATGATATTTTTTCTTTCATTGCAGAGAGTCATCAACGCCAACGTCCACAGCTCGTCCGTATGAACACACACACACTCACACACACGCCCAACTGTACGCGAGACACGCACACACGCATGCACACACGCTCATCGACCAGCATGAACCGTGAGTATGCTAAATGCAACCTTATTACTACTGTATTAAGGTTTTAATTAACTACCTCCTTGGTCTACTAGTCGCATAGCGCGACTGCTATGCACGTGGTCTCCGGTCGGGCCGAAATCCCTTTATGGGTTTTGAGAAACTTTCATAAAGCAGTCCGGAGTCTGAAAGTTGGTGATTGATTCACCCGTGCATCGGAGAGTACGTAAATGTCGGTCCTGCGCCTGATCTCTCTCCGGTCGTGTCGGATTGCCGTCCCATCGGACTATGAGAGTGGACCTGTATGCGCGAATGCACTATAATATGTCCTGCGCAGCTGGCTGATCTCCTTAAAGAGAACGGCCACCATTGCCGATTCAGTGTAGCTAGATGCAATTAAATTCCAGTTTGTGACATGGAGCGACTGCTGAACTAAAAGATAGGCTTATTACCTTTTTTGTGTTTGTTGTACCTTTAGCAAGCATCATCATCATCATCATCTCAGCCATAGGACGTCCACTGCTGAACATAGGCCTCCCCTTTAGACCTCCACATATACCGGTTGGAAGCGACCTGCATCCAGCGTCTTCCGGCGACCTTTATAAGGTCGTCTGTCCATCTTGTTGGTGGACGTCCTACGCTGCGCTTGCTGGTCCGTGGTCTCCACTCTAGTACATTTCGACCCCATCCGCCATCTGCTCTGCGAGCAATATGGCCTGCCCATTGCCACTTCAGCTTGCTAATCCGGTGGGCTATATCGGTGACTTTACTTCGGATCTCTCATTCGATCATGTAGAGAAACATCGAGCATAGTCCAATTGAAATTGAAATTAGAAATGTTTCCAACAGATGTAAAGGCGAAGGAGAGGAAACTAGACCAGATTACCGAGAACAATATACAGGACAATTACACAGGTAACCGCTACTTCTAGACTTAAGCCCCTTTATTAGAAAGAGTCAAAGGCGTCGCGCGTCTGCTCTCGTGGTAGCAAGCCGCGCGCTACTCGCATACTTTGCATGCCATATTAACCATAATTATGTCGTAGGAGTTAAGGTTTATTTTAATTTGATTTATTATCAGTGTCTTGGCCGCGCCTCCACCAGTTTAAATTGGGTCTTAGTCTTTAAAAGAAGAACCGCCTTTTCTGCTGGCTTTAAGACATCTTATTGAACAAAGCTAATGGTCTAAATCTAGTACTAAAGAACGTAGGTACTTCTTAAGACCAAGTTCTAGAATAAACTGGCTGGTGCATAGATAGAAGTCACACTATTTGAGACACTGGAGGAGTCCGTGGCTAAGTAACAGCCGCACGGGTCGATCGAACATAAGGTTAAGCTACATTTGGCGCAAGGATCTTGTCATGACGAGTTCCTCTGTGTTTCGGAAAGCACGCTAAATTGGTGGGTCCCTGCCGGTGGGCCGTGTGATCTGTGGCAGTCGCTACGGGTAGTCAGAAGCCAGAAAGGGTGATAACCAGTCTTGCCAAAGGGTATTGGTTGCCCAGGTAACTGGGTCGAGGAGCTACCGTCGACAATAAAAATTTGTTAGCCGACGGGAGACGCCACCAAGGTTACCTCTGTCGGCGGTCGTGTAGAGAGTGTATCATGCGATAATCAGTGTCAAGACTGGTTGTCAAACTTGCAAGTTTCTTAACACCTGAACAGAACCCTGTGCGTGTGCCTATAAGGTTGATGTTCCCTTGCAGATGCAGCTCATATGGTAAATGCGTCGAGGAAGTGACGGAGGAACCTCGCGAGAGGGACGAGCCCGTCACCAGCACAGAACATCACCAGCACTGGGATGAGAAGATAGGTGTGTGACTAAGTGACTTCCGATTTTTGTAAAGACCACTGACAAAACTCCTTAACGTCACAGATCACCTGATGTAGACAATACATCACACCTTCATCGACCTGCATGAATATATCATCTCCCGAGTCTTTTCCCAACTATGTTGGGGTCGGCTTCCAGTCTAACCGGATTCAGCTGAGTACCAGTATTTTACACGGAGCGACTGCCTATCTGACCTCCTCAACCCAGTACCCCTCGGTTAGACTGCCTGAATATTCATGATGATTATATTTCTTATATTTCCACAGTGAGCAGTTCGCTGTGCCCGACGGCAGCGGCCGCCAGCTCCAGCAGGACCGACGCCTCGTCTCCCCACCAGCACGTCACCACCACGCACGCTGGTGAGTATGATTCAAAACGAGATATCCAACATGAGAGATAAACAGAAGTGGTTGACTATCATTGCACTGTCAGCGTTTCGTTAGTCTATCTTACGTGTCAAGACGTGTTCAAGAGGGGAGGGGGCTCCGTTAAAGCAGGCTGAAAATCAGTACTTTGAGAAAGTTGATTTTACAAAAGACAAAAAACGTGTGCCCATCACCACTTCCTATGTGTTATCGCTAGGAAGAAGAAATGGTGGAACAAACTCCCCAGCAACACATGTCTGTCATTTTGATTTGATCAACCTGTGACACATGTTCTCTTTGGGGATTCACGCGAAATATATCCGGCATCCAAACATCGTGTTTCACTCAACCCCTGAAGCATCTACCAGAAGAGGCAGTACTGAAATTAGGGATTTAACATAACAAGGAATTCCTAAAAACCGGTTCTATACAAAACAAGAAGTAGCCTTCTGTGAAATGTCTTAATCTTTCCTGAACTTGTGACTCCCAGGAGGAGGTCGTAGAGGCGCCCTGCAGCTGTGGCAGTTCCTGGTGTCGCTGCTGGCGGAGGGCGCGCGCTGCGTAGCCTGGACGGGCCGGGGACTCGAGTTCAAGCTGCACGAGCCGGAGGAGGTAGGGGGAAGGTTCTTAGGTCCTCCTTGCAGATCTGAAGGACGTATTAAAAGTAACAGCTATTAAAGATATGGGAGAGTTATGTATCACCTATCGTCTCACTGCTGGGCACAGCCCTCCTCTCACACAGAGAAGGATTGAGCGTTAATCACCACGCTTGCTCAATGCGGGTTCGTAATTTCAGACTTTACAGTCCAGGTTTCCTCGAGAGGATTTCCTTCACCTTTAATCAGTGATTGGTGTCCAAGATATACTTACAAAGCACCTGGAACCATTCGGCCACCATAAGCTATCAGCACATATCCTTAAGCGTCCATTTCTGTATGTTCTTCGCCCAGGTGGCCAGGCGTTGGGGCGCGCAGAAGAACCGGCCGGCGATGAACTACGACAAGCTGTCCAGGTCACTGAGGTACTACTACGAGAAGGGCATCATGCAGAAAGTCGCAGGTAAGTCTTCACTGCACACCTGGCCTTCTTTATGCTTCCGTACCCTCTTATCACGGCTGAGCTGCACTACAAGCTTGCTGAAGGCGGATTGACGAACCTGATTTTATGAATCAAGCGGGCTTAGCCAAGATGTATATCTTTTTTTTTGCGCTGGGCAAAAATGCTTTTACGTAACCCATTCCCTTCGGGAGACGGGACAGGGGTATATGGGAGTCCCCGGTAAAGTCGTTCCCGGTATAACCCATTAAAAATACCCAGCGGCGCTCCAACCTCGCCTGAGTGGAGCGGGCCTGGGAGTCTATGGCGTCCAGTCCTCAGCCGGCGAAGCCAAGATGTCTTCCTACAATCGTACTAACTCTTCGTAGAAATGAAAAACATGTATGGAAATGACATTTCGAGTTTCGATAAGTCATGGGCTGCGGGTTGTTCGTAAGAGTTACCGTTACCCTGGCACACAGGGACCTCGAGAAGGAACATAGTAGGTTTTAGTCAGTAAGAGTCTGACACTCCCTCCAGCTGCTGCACCCTCAGGGGAGGTAAATTGAAATGTTACACTAAAACTTAAGTGATCTGGGATCGAACCCATAGGATCAAACTTGAGAGGCTGGTGCATTAACCACTAGTCCATGTCGAAATTATGACTTATCTTATATTTTCGCAGGAGAACGCTACGTCTACAAGTTTGTGTGCGACCCCGAAGCCCTGTTCAGCATGGCGGCTCCCCCCCGCGCGCGCTCCCCGCCCGCCCCCGCGCCCTACGACGTGCTGACGTCACTGTACGGCGGCGTGTACCCCCAGTACCTGCAGCCCCCGCCGCAGGCTGACTATCAGAGGCGATATTATCATCACCATATCAATCACACGGGACATTACGATACGTAGAGGATAGATGGCGCTGTTCTCAGTTTTGAATCTTAAAGGATGTTCTTGATAATTGATTCGGCAGTCCTTTGTATGTATATTCTGATAGTATAAATGGGAAATTAATTCTGTCTGACTGTCTGTCAAATGTTAAAGCCAAAACTACTGAACCGATTTAAATAAAATTTGGTATACAGTACTCATGAAGCCTGAAAAAGACCTTTTTTACCCGCTTGCGGGAAGTGGTTCTCGAGGTAACCAACGGGGAGCAGCTAGTAGTTGACTATACTTTTATAGTACAGACGCCAGCACATCAAGCTACTACAATCTGTCAAATTTCCTTCATAAACTTTCACCTTTAGCGCTGAAGTATACAATTCAAAGTTGATTGGGAAAATTTGTCAGTTTCAGTTAGCTTGATGTGCTGGCATCTGTACCTACTTTGGTTCCTCGTACACAAAGATTCGATACCTGACAATTCGAAGTCTTGACAAAACTATGATGAAGAAAAGACAGTCGCTTGGAGACCACGTGGTTAGAAACCTCTCGAAGACTGGCCTGATCACCACCATGTTGATATAACAAGCGATACTGACTAAAGACCCATTTAGATGGAGAGAGTATCTCACACGTTTCGGTACGAGAATGTCTCCGCGACTATCGCAAGCAATAACCGCCATAACATAATCGTAACAAAATGTTTACATTCAGGCAACAACTAAAATGTCGCCAGCGAGATTCGTATATGACATATACGATAGCGAAATGACACGCCGCTTGTCGCCCATGTCAACGGGCGAGAAGAGTGAATGTTTAGACGAAGGTAATGTTTTATATTCCTTCAGTTATCGTATCTTCGAGACGAGAAACTCTCCCCGTCTAAATGTGTCTTTATTATAAAGTAATTTGTAGTCCCTTTGGCTTACAACTACTAGTATTATTGTACAGTAAAATTAATTATAACTACTCAAATAATTTCCATCTTATGTAACTCAATATTAATTAAGATATCAAAAGACTCATTCATTATACATAATAATATCGGGAAACCTTTTCTCACACGGTCGGTTAGCCCCAAGGTAAGCTATTGATTAGCTTATGTTATGGGTGCCAACACAACTGATAAACTACATAATACTTTACACATATACAAGCTGCTGTTTTGCATCCTCGTCAAATTCAAGGACGTAATTATGCTAATGATTCTCGATCCAAATCAACAATAAAATAGGTAGGTCATTTTTTTTATTTTTTTTCCTATCCGTAAGTGTGAACTAGGCGTATTTAAAGGCGGCGCGTCTGTAACTAGCCCTATAATCGCGCGTCCACACGCACACAAACGCTAACATTCATACACAATGCATACGCAACGATCATTCACAAAAATCGTAGGTAGTCAATGCCACCCCAACCAACCACGGCGCGGGCGCTCTCCCGCGCATGCGTCCTACCACGCTCTCGCGCGCGGCCCCTCGCACCCGAACCAACAGTGTGTTTGATGTCGCCGCAGCGAGTGCGTGTTTTGCAAATTCCGCTCCTTTGTGAAGTCATAGCCGAAAGTGCACGTTGGCGGACAATTACTCTAATGTCGAGTTGGTGGAAATGGTTCGCCTGTATGCCATCAGTGGAAAGCCATTCGGATGTTCACGGAAATGTTTCGCAACATTTTTATACTAAGTAGATCGGGATAAGTGTTATTGCCGATCCTAAGCCCGTTAGCTAGGAAGGAAAATTTAAAATCAACCAATTTAATCCACAAATAAAAACAAAATCACTACGAAAAGTTTAGCTAAACGATAGGAATAAAGCAAAACTTAAATTTTATTAATCAGCTGATCGCAAGTCAGTGAACTTTATACGGCGTCTAGTGTTACTGTCATTCGTAAGATTCCCTATTATACTCGTACTGATGCTTAAAATGAGTTAATTACCAAACTAAAATGTGGGTGATTTTCGAAATAAAATTAGGTAAAATTATTGCTACCGGTCGTCGCAAAGGTCATTACTCGCACTCAGCTGTTTGTCGTTGCGTGCGTAGAGTGCGTAGCCTGCGTAGTTGGGTGATTCGCTTAGTTTTGTATTAAGGTTTCAATTCTGAAAATCTGTTAAATTTCAACAACAAAAAAAAGCGGCGCTTATTTGTTATTTCCCGGTACAGTACTTTCAATTGATTATTTATGTCTTTTATGACAGCCACCTGAAATTTGACGAGGATGCAAAACAACAGCTTGTATAGGGTGTTAAAAAACTAGTGCACCATATTTTTACAGGTCATCTAGTACATGCTAAGGATCATGTTTACCGCAAAAAAAGTTGATTAGCCAAGGGGTCAACGACCGAGCGCCTTCATACAGACCGGCTTTATGCGTACAATTTGGCGACTGTGATGATTTTAATAAAGTAACTTGTTATTTTCAGTTTTTTTTTGTGGTAAACATGATCCTTCGCATGTACTAGATGACCTGTAAAAATATGGTGCACTAGTTTTGTTACACCATATTTATTTATAAATACATATTATAACACCCAGAGCACAGCCAACAAGCATGCTCATCACACAAATGTTGACCGTGCCGGGAATTGAACTTATAGAATACGCTCTTAAAGAAATGATAACCAAATGATGAAGTTCCAATATATCTAAATAAGTAATTATTTAAGATATCCTATCAAATAATTTATGTAAAGACGCCAGCACATCAACCTACTTCAATCCGTCCAATTTCTTTAATTTCAACCTTATCACAATATCGTAAGGTTTATGTCGTGGTGACCTAGTGGTTAAAGAATCGGTCTTTCGAGATGAGTATGCGGGTTCGATTTTGGTATCAATGTAACTTTTCTAAGTTATACCGTATTTTGTACTTGTCTTGGACACCAATGACTGATTAAAGGTGAAGGAAAACATCTCGAGGAAACCTGGACTATAAAGTTTAAAATCACCAACCCGCATTGAGCAAGCGTGGTGATTAACGCTCAATCCTTCTCTGTGTGAGAGGAGGCCTGTGCCCAGCTGTGAGACGATAAAAAGGCTGATGATGACGATGAATATTCTATTGGTGAGATTTGACAGATTCGGGTAGGTTGACGAGCTGGCGTCTGTACTTACTAAGTTAAAATGTGCAATATTATCATAACTTAGACACGTAGAGTACTTACATTGTGTAATATAAGCAATCATGTGAATCAATACATAGTATAAAACAAAGTCGCTTTCTCTGTCCCTATGTCCCTTTGTATGCTTAAATCTTTGAAACTACGCAACGGATTTTGATGCGGTTTTTTTTAATAGATAGAGTGATTCAAGAGGAAGGTTTATATGTATAATTTTAGTATCAGCATTGCACCCGTGCGAAGCCGGGGCGGGTCGCTAGTATTATTATAATTAATTAAAATATTTCATATAATTAAAATGACTTTTTAATTCATTATCCTCATCCAATCTAGAGTTGCTTAATCCCATTCCATCCCATCTCCCATCTCCTGAGCCTTTTCCCAACTGTGTTGGGGTCAGCTTCCAGTCTAACCGGATTCAGCTGAGTACCAGTGTTCTACAAGGAGCGACTGCCTGTCTGATCTCCTCAACCCAGTTGCCTGGGCAACCCGATACCCTTTGGTAAGACTGGTTGTCACGCTTCCTGCCTTCTGACTACCCTTAACGACTGCCAGGGATGGTCGGGACACAAAAATTTTACGTGCCTTTCGAAACACGGAGGAACTCGTCATGACAAGATGGTTACCCATCCATAGAGCGACCGCGCCAAGCGACTGCCTTTCTGACCTCCTCAACCCATTTACCCGGACAACCTTATACTCTTGGTGAGACTGGTTGTCACACCTTCTAGCTTCTGACTACCCGTAACGACAGCAAAAGATGTACAAACGACAGCCGGGACACAACAATTTAACGTGCCTTCCTTCCGTGCTAGTGAAATACATCATCATCTCCCGAGCCTATGTTGGGGTCGCCTTCCAGTCTAACCGGATTCAGCTGAGTACCAGTGTGCCACAAGGAGCGACTGCCTATCTGACCTCCTCAACCCAGTTACCCGGGCAACCCAATACCCCTTGGTTAGACTGGCGTCAAACAACAGCTAATTAACCTTTTGAACGCCAATGTCGGCTATAGCCGACATGAGCAAGCGTGCCCTGTGCGCCAACGACGGCTATACTCGACAAAAAACAGGTCGCAGAAAAATACAAAATAAACCTATTAAATCATTACTTTTATGTATTTTATTGATACACCTTGAAAGCTGAATGTCTAAACATTATTTAGTTGCATACAGTAAACAAAAATGCATATTCCTCATTTAAATATTTGATGATAAAAAGTAAAATAATTTATGGTTAAAAAAGTAAGTCCCATGACGCCAATGTCGTGCAGAGCCGACTGCTAGTGATGTAGTATCATGTTGACGTATATTATATTCTTAAATTAATTTAGGTATATATATATGTAAAAAATCGTTACGTATATACTACGCAATTTCATACGAAAATTTTGATTTATTTTATACATATAATTAATCTGATTAGTGAGAATATTAGAAAGTTCCTGTTATAAAAATTGTTGCTAGGTAATAATATCACGTGATAATATTATTCATAAGTGACATGTAAGTAATATGATCTCAAAGTAATTATTAATAATATAACTCAATAATTAAACTAAATGATTAGTAAATAAATAGTTTTATTTGCATTCAATCCATTAACAACCCAAATTGTTGCAATAAGTGTAAATTTCAAGAATAATAAAAACAAACTACTGTGGCCTTTGAATTTAATTAGATACTAACATCGATAAACTGTATGACACTATGGTACAACTCTAATGTACATGCAACGATGTCTTATAAAAGACTCGTCGACGGCGCCAATGTCGGCTATTCCCGACAGTGAGGTACATCAGTACTGAGAAAAGTGCTGTACCTAGAGTTATTTTCATTTTAACTGTTGTGTGTCTTAATCATTGTTTTTATGTTATTAACAACTTCGGAACTACTTGAGTGGAACGTTGTAAAATATTTAATATTGGAATGTTCTTTTTAACATATTAATGATCGACCATTTATCTGACAAGTAGAGACCGGATAATATGCAACATAAAAAGCTTAAAATATGCATGCAAATATGCATGAAAAATGCCTAAAATATGCACGAAAACTGACAGAATATGCAACATTAAATGAGTTTTTTTTTGTTTTGTAAATATTATTCCTTTATATTTAAGTATTTTGTTAGTAAATACTTGTCTTATTTATGTTTTACTTTATTATGTATGTATCTTTGTAATTTATTGTTATTTGATAAAATAAAAAGACTATTAAGTTTTATATTTTTTATTAAAAAATCAGCATACATTTATAGAAAACTATCCATTGATAGATGTTAATCGATACAGTAGACATTATTTAATATTTTTGTACTCTTTCATTTTTTGAGTACCTACCAAAACAAAATACGCGCGGCTGCCGAGTGCGCTACGCTCGAAAAATACCTACCTACTGTAAATTATAGCAATAATATGCATCATCACTAGATATTAGTAAAAATATGCTATTAGCCTTGAAAATCGCTTAAATATGCAAATGCATATGCAAATATGCAAATGCATATTATCCGGTCTCTACTGACAAGTATTGATAAAAAAAAATAATAATAATGGGTGTCGATATAATGTTGAAATCCCTATTTTTTTGTAGGTATTTAATTAAGATTTTCGGGCTTGGCGTACAGGGCATAGGAATACCGATATGGCGTGGCGGTGAAAAGGTTAAATACACAAAAGTATATATAATAATCATTTATTCCATAAATCTTGACATGTACAAGAGCATTCGCTATCATGACGTAGTTGGAACGACTACCGATAACATTTAACATAGTATTTTACAATACATAAACATATACATAGTTATACTAATATTGTATAATGTTTTAAAAAATCCTGTGTGCTGTCTGCCGTGGTGGCCTAGTGGTTAAAGCACCAGCCTCTCAAGTATGAGTGAGCGGGTTCTTTCTAAGTTATATGTACTTTCTAAGTATATCTTGGACACCAATTACTGATTAAAGGCGAAGGAAAACATCTCGAGGAAACCTGGACTATAAAGTCTGAAATCATCAACCCGCATTGAGCAAGCGTGGTGATTAACGCTCAATCCTTGTCTGTGTGAGAGGAGGTCTGTGCCCAACAGTGGGACGATCAGTATCAGTCAGGCTTTTTTTCTCAAACCGCATCAAAATCTGTCTAGTACTTTTGACATTGCACTAAAAAATTTTGACTACAACGCCCTCTCGTGAATTATTCCAGTAACACAGAACATGCACAAATTAGTTTTGGAGATATATGTACATATCCCAGACAATCAGCCATTCAGAAAATTAATACTTTTATTAAAAATAAAGCTTTACATAATTATAACGTGAACAGTAAAAAGCCTTCTACATGATCCACACCAACCGCAGACAGAGGTCACCTTGGTCCAATTGGTGTGAAAATCTACCGTGTAGACGTTGGTCGGCCGACCAGGTGTGGGCGGAGTCAGACGACTTTAGACGACCTTGGTCGGAAGCGCAATCATCGCGACAGCGTCCGTGGTCGGACCTAACCGCGTGGTACGGTGTCGGCCGACGGGAGACGCAACCAAGGTCACTTCTGTTGGCGGTCGTTTTGTATCGTGTAGAACGCGTTTAAATAATGAGTCTAACTCAATCTCTATACATATAATAGAAGGACTAGATAATACAAAATTTAGGTCCAAAAAACATACAAGTTGTATTTTGAGCGATATTGCACAAAATGCCCAAAAATTACATGTCTAAATTGCACAAAACATGACGCCAAGAAGTATAGACGCCAGCACATCAAGCTACCCGAAAATGTCAAATTTTCTCAATCAACTTTGAACCATATGCTTCAGCGATAAAGTTGAAAATCTATTAAGGAAATTTGATAGATTGTAGTAGCTGTCTGTAGGTACTTGTCAACACAACTACAACTAGCGACATCTCGCTAATGTTATAGACGAGAGCTGAACTTCCACTGATTCTGGCGCCATTTAAATATTTTAAAACTATATTAAACTCCAGTATTTAAAATAATCTCATACATTGGAATGTACAGACGCCAGCACATCAAGCTACCCGAAACTGTCAAATTTTCGTAATTAACTTTGAACCATAATGCTTCAGCGATAACATTGAAAATCTATAAAGGAAATTTGACAGATTGTAGTAGCTTGATGTGCTGGCGATTGTACAAAAACTTTTAATACACACGAAATATTTTTTGCTTACGTTTTGATATTTCCACCTAAATAATAACGTACGTATTCACTATAATATAGAGTCTAACAATACTAGTGCATCCTATGTTTACAGGTCATCTAGTACATGCTAAGGATCATGTTTACCACAAAAAAGTTGAATGACCTAGGGGTCAACGATCGAGCGCCTTCTTAAAGACCGGCGTTATGCGTAAGAACACAATTACAATTAGGCGAATGTGATGATTTTAATAAAATATGTTGTTTTTTTTTCATCATGACTTTTTTTTGCGGTAAACATGATCCTTAGCATGTACTAGATGACCTGTAAAAATATGGTGCACTTCTTTTGTTAGACCTTTTATATTTAAATATAAAATCTTGACATATCTATGTGCATTTTTTAAATACATAACTTATGTATTTACAATGTGAATAAACAAAAAACTTAATTATAATAAAACTACTAATGTATTTAAATTGTCAATATTTTTTTGCGGTAAACATGATCCTTAGCATGTACTAGATGACCTGTAAACATATGGTGCACTAGTTTTGTTGGACCTTATGTAACTTATTGCTTCCATTTTGTTATAATATCATTGACATATTGACAATTTAAATTAGTAATATAATAGGATATTATTTGACGAATATTCACAAATATAACAATTTATAATATACAATACAAAGTGAGTTAATTTTTAAAAATAGTCAGTGGTGCTCAAATATTGACTATCAAGAAAAACAGTTTCAACTATAAGTCTGCTAATAGAAAAGTTGATTGTAATATTGGGTTACCATGGAAACCAAGGTGCACTTTTATTTTTAAAGAAAGGTATGTGTAGACGTAGACGCCAGCATATCGAGCTACTAGAGAGTGTGAAATTTTCCCAATCAACTTAGAACCATGTACTTCAGCGATAAAGTGTAGTAGCCTGATGTGCTGGCATATGTACAAATAACAACTAATACTAAAAACAATACAGTAATACTTAAAAACAAATAAAAATGCACTAAAATACTGCAGTATTTCTAACTATATACAGACGCCAGCAGGCCAACCTACCCGAATCTCCCAAACTTTAAGAAACAAATATAAACTTACCGGTATTGTGATAAGGTTGAAAATCTATTAAAGAAATATGACAGATTGAGGTAGGTTAATGTGCTGGCATATGTATCATTAAAACTACTTTCTATCCACGTCTTCGCTTGTGTTTTATGCAGAGAAAACTATGGGATAACTCAGTTACATATTAGTGAACTATTGATTTACTCAATTCGGGTCAGTAGTTACAAAGGTCTAACAAAACTAGTGCACCATATTTTTACAGGTCATCTAGTACATGCTAAGGATCATGTTTACCACAAAAAGTCATGAAAACAATAATATATTTTATTAAATTTATCATCACATTCGCTAAATTGTAATTGTGTTGTTACGCATAACTCCGGTCTCTATGAACGCGCTCGATCGTTGACCCCTAGGTCATTCAACTTTTTTGTGGCAAACATGATCCTTAGCATGTACTAGATGACCTGTAAAAATATGGTGCACTAGTATTGTTAGACGTTATATAATATAACAATATTTAAATAAAAATATTTGAGTACCACTGACTAGTGTAAGGTAAACAAAAAAATACTAAAAACTAAACTAAAATATAATAATATCTATCTTCGTGTTAAAGTACAGACAGCTAATTGCGACGTTGCCAACTTTTGAAATACGCGCCCTTAAACTGAATTTATAGAATTAACAAAAATATAATACATCTTGAATTAAAATAATCGAATCGAACCCGATACCCCGTGCTAAGCAGTCGCAGTGACTACTAGACCGACGGGGCAATGATTTGACGATACGAGCCTATGAGAAAGGATCTAAGTCATCAATGTTATAATAAAAATGGTGCGTTCAAAGTGATTGTGAAGTCAGAATTGTCAGACTTTTCTGACATTTCAAATTTAACGTCTAACACGACCTTTTATGACCTAAAAATTATATTCAAATGTTAGAACGTTAGGTTCTGACATGGTCTGACTTTTCTGACTTCTATAATATCAATAGATAGAATATTATTGTCATTATTCAGTCATATCTAGAAACATCGAAAGCTTAGAATTATTTAAAAGTTTATTGTACAACTTCTATATCATCATCTGCCTAGCCTTTTCCCTTAAATCGGAAACACTGCGGAACTCGTTGTGACATGGATGGTCCACGAATCAACCGCGTTAAGAGTTGCTTAACCTTATGAGATCAAACAACGCGTTAATATTACAGAGAATTCATCTAGCGGGTGTTTTTAACGGCGTCCTGGCTGATTGTCAGCCATGGCGGCTGTTCTCTCTAAGGACATCAGGCAGCTGCGCAGGACATATTATAGTGCACGCACATTAGCGCGGACACAGGTGCACTCTCTATTCCCTCAGTGTCCTAGCCCTCAGGTCGGCAATCCGACACGACCGGAGAGAGATCACAAGCAGGACCGACACCAACGTGCGACCCGATGCACGGCTGTAGCTATCATCTACTTCCACACTCCGGACTGCTTTTTGATTTCACCCAGGAACCGTCCGCGAGACCCCTTGAACGGTAGTCGCACTTGGTCAATAGATCAAAGAGGCAGTAATTCCAAGGCTAACAGATTAATTTATCGGTAAAGTATCTTCTGGGAGTTAAGAACGTGTACCGAAAGTTGACAACGTCGCAAATAGCTGTCAAATATTTACACGTTTTAATTAATTTGGCCAATTTACTATATGAAAGTAAGACATATGGCTCTGTAGTGCACTAAAACATTGAATAGGAATTAAAACACTAAATTTGATGTTTTAAACGTTTTAGGTGTAAAAAAGGCACTTGGAAAGTTTTTTACATAATTATAAAACTATATATTCGGTGTTACGGTATTAATAATTGCATTCTCTATTAACTTTCTTAGTGCACTACAGAGCATTATTTTATGTTTTCATAAAATAAAATTAAGAAATTAATTAAAACATATAAATATTTGACAGCTATTTGCGACGTTGTCAGCTTTTCGAACACGCGCCCTTAAGTGGTACAGTCACGATCAATATTATTGATCGTGACCACTACCACTCGTACCACTGGCTCTTATTATAAGAATCGAAGGAATCCATAGCAACTATTTATACCTATGTTACTAAATTGACATTATACAGGATGCTTATTTATTTACAATGGTGTTCCCACACAGCAGTTTTATAACGTTATATAACAGTATAACACGATGTGTAACACTATAAAATTCATAATATTATCGTGTTACACAATATTGTATGTATGATCTGCCTAGCCTTTTCCCAAGCTATGTTGGGATCAGCTTCCAGTCTTAACCGGATGCAGCTGAGTACAGTCTTTTACGTGAAGCGACTGCCTGTATGACCTCCTCAACCCTGTTACCCGGGCAACCCAGTACCCCTTGGTAAGCTTGGTCAGACTTTCTGGCTTCTAACTACCCGTAACGACAGACAAAGATGTACAAATGATAGGCGGGACACAACAATTTAACGTGCCTTCCGAAACACGGAGGAACTCGTCATGACAAGATCCTCGCGCCAAGCGTTGCTTAACCTTATGATCGATCGACCCGTGCGGCTGTTACTTAGCCACGAGCTCCTCAATGTTGTATAACGTTATAAAACTGCTGTGTAAGAACACCCTTATAAATAATTTTAAAAAAATCACATTCAATACGTACTATTTTTGTTTATTTTTTTTATTATATCAATAATAATCTCTATTTTAATACATTTTAGGCTATAAAGAAGTGTCCAAAATGAGTGTCAAGAAACTGGAAGACATTAATGTGAGCTCTTAACCGACATTCAAAAAAGCAGTATGTCCTTCTTTCTGAGAAATCAGCAAATGTCCCCTCCCGCTGTGTGTGCAGCTGGAGGGAGTGTCAGACTCTTACTGAGTAGAACCCACTATGTTCCTTCTGGAGGTGTTTGTGTGCCAGGGCTAAGGTAACTCTTGCGAAAAACCCGCAGCTTCTTCAGACCTTATATGTAGATTTTTCTATACTTCCTGTCCCATTCTTCTCCATAAAAATATGCTTGCTACAATTTTAACTTACTTTGCTCTGTAGAGTTTGTTCCACCATCTTCTTCCCAGCGATAACACAAGAAGTGGTGAAGGGCGGGCATTTTTGGGTTTTTAGGGACTATCTTTTGCAAAAATGACCTTCAAAAAGTGCTGATCTTTCGCCTACATAGAAAAAAAATGATTTTTTATCTATCTGACCCTAACTAGAAGGTTTTAAATTCAATCCTGCAGATAATCTTGCCCGGTTTTCTCCATCTCATATCTTCTGGGGACCTTAATGAGAGTCCTTGACTGCTAACAGCGTATTTATATGTTTATTGCTATAAACTAGCTATTAAAATGTACAGCTATGTCTCTCAGCGTGCTCTTAATGGCGTCATATGTCGCAAACGATATGCCCACAGCTATCGGCCCCTTCACCCAGTTCATGCTTAGCCCTTTGAAGAAACCCCGCCAGCCTTCCGATCTGTGGAGAAGAAATTTAACCTTAAAAGAAAGACCTGCCCTCAGCGCCAAGCTAAGAATTCATCCACAAATACCTACAATATAGTAGTGAGTTCGGAATTATATCGATTGAAACTGACTATTAATTTTGAACTTTCAATGTCTGTCATGTAGTCGAGTACCAGTGTTCTACATAGAGCGACTGCTTATCTGATCTCCTCAACCCAGTTACCTAGGCAACCCAGTACCCCTTGGTAAGCATGGTCACACTTTCTGGGTTCTGACTTCCCGTAACGACTGCCAAAAATGTACAAATGACAGCCGGGACACAACAATTTAACGTGCCTTCCGAAACACGGAGGAACTCGTCATGACAAGATGGTCACCCATCCACGGACCGACCGCACCAAGCGTTACTTAACCAGGTAGATTATGAATATACTTACTTATAAACCAAAACCAGGGTATCAGCAATGCTTCCATATGGGTAGGAGCCGTCGGGCCGGCGTCGGGCAGTCTGCATGCGCCGGCGCACGATGTCCAGCGGGTAGGACGCCGTCTGCGCTATGGCGCCCGCCGCACCGCCCAGGCATACGTTCACTACCGCGCCTTGAGGCTTACCGAAGTATTCTGAATAAAATATGTAGAGATGAATATAAGGTCTAACAAAACTAGTGCACCATATGTGTACAAGTCATCTAGTACATGCTAAGGATCATGTTTACCACAAAAAAAGTCATGAAAACAACAACATATTTTATTAAACTTATCATCACATTCGACAAATTGTAATTGTGTTCTTACGCATAACGCCGGTCTCTATGAACGCGCTCGATCGTTGACCCCTAGGTCATTCAACTTTTTTGCGGTAAACATGATCCTTAGCATGTACTAGATGACCTGGAAAAATATGGTGCACTAGTTTCGTTAGACGTTAAGTCCATTGGATTCTAAACTACTTAAACGATTTTAATCATATTTGCACAGCGTGCTTTGCACAAGCAAAGTTTGATACAACTTGTAAGACGGGATAGATTAGCAAGCAGGACCGACACCAACGTGCGACCCGATGCACGGGGGTAGCTATCACCTACTTCCACACTCCGGGCTGCTTTGTGAAAGTCTTTTGAAAACTTATTTTTGGTCCGACTCGGGAATGGAACCCTAGACCTCGTGCTCAGCAGTAGCGCCATGAAACTACTAGACCAACAAAGCAGGACACAAGTAGTATTTTTTTTATCGGGACACCTTTTTTCTCACACGGTCGGTTAGCCCCAAGGTAAGCTATTGATTAGCTTGTGTTATGTGTGCCAACACTACTGATATACTACATATATGTACTTTACACTTATATATTTACCCAGAGCACAGTCAACAAGCATGCTCATCACACAAATGTCGACTGTACCGGGAAGCAAACCCCAGATCCTCGACACGGCAGTCTGGAGTGGGTACCATTGCGATAGTTGTCATAACTACACTCACCTTGATATTTACGCTTGAGCGTGTCGTACGTATAGAAGGAGACGCCGGCGTATGGAATGACTCCCAACACTGTCGCCGAATATCCTCTGAAAAGCAAAAATACAATATGTTTTTGTTTTTTTTTTGTTATATCCCTCACACATTCACACAACGTCATCTCGTCCCAAACTAAGCAGAGCTCGTACTGTGGGTAGTAGACAACTGATAAACGCGTGGTGATTTACGCTCAATCCTTCTCTGTGTGAGAAGAGGCCTGTGCCCAGCAGTGGGACGATAAAAAGGCTGATGATGATGATGATGAAGTGTATGTGGAATAAATTAATTAAATAAATAATATGTACAAGTCTATAAGTCTCTACATACCTGTACAACGTCCTCAACCCCTCGTCTTTGGAGATCCTGACGAACACACAACGCAAGGAGCTGTACTCCGTCGTGTTGGTCACAGCCATCCGCGCACGCGCAACGTCTAAGGGGTACGTCGCCGACTGTGACGTCACACCCGCCAACGACCCAGCCACTAAGTGGAGGATGGGATGCGCCCTGCAAGGTGCAGATAACTATTATACTATTTCCAACTACTCTAGAACCCAGTTACCCGGGAAACACGATACCCCCTTTTTTCCGTGGGAAATCATCAAATCGCCCCCCCCCCCCTCCGTTGTGGGTGCAGCTGGAGGAAGTGTCAGACTTTTACTGACTAAACCCCACTATGTTCTTTCTGGAGGTGTTTGTGTGTCAGGGCTAAGGTAACTCTAGCCAAAAACCAGTAGCCCCGAGGGTCCCATGGTCGCTGACATCTCTTCGAGGAGACCTGTCGTCCTTAGACGTACGGAGGTTGAGCCACCCGGCACACACCTCCCACAGCCCCCACAGCCTCCGGTGGTCGGGAGTCGTCCCTAGACACTCGGCACCCGTGATGTCAACCAGTACCAGCCCTGCCGCGGCGGTTGGGATTAGCGGTGCGGTCTGTCAGCCGCCTCCTCTGCTAGCATACCCGATAC
The DNA here is from genome assembly GCA_958496145.1 of Heliothis peltigera. Lineage (NCBI taxonomy): Eukaryota > Metazoa > Arthropoda > Insecta > Lepidoptera > Noctuidae > Heliothis > Heliothis peltigera. Next base: position 5,015,148 of record OY292351.1, read on the forward strand.
CCCTTGGTAAGACTGGATATCAGACTTTCTGACTTCTCAATACCTACAGAAGGACCGATATTACGACTCACTTGGCACTCTGTGGCGTGTCAACTCCTAGGACCTTCTTCCACTGCTCATGCGCTGTGAACTGTATGGCCGCGTACGGGATGATCCTGGCCATGGTGGCGCTGTTCCCCCGCCACAGCGCGAGGAAGCCTTCCGTGCGCGCGCTCTTGATGAGGAAGTTTATTGCTGCGCGCCATGAGTACGGGGTTTGGCTGGAAGGGAAATATATTAAATTTCATCATCATCATCATCACAGCCTTAATTATCATCCCACTGCTGGGCACAGGCCTCCTCTCCCACGGAGAAGGATTGAGCGTTAATCACCACGCTAGCTCAATGCAGGTTGGTGATTTCAGACCTTATAGTCCAGGTTTCCTCAAGATGTTTTCCTTCACCTTTAATCAGTCATTGGTGTCCAAGATAACTTAGAAAAGTTACATTGGTACTTGCCCGACCTGGAATCGAACCCGCACCCTCATACTCGAAAGGCTGGTGCTTTAACCACTAGGCCACCACGACTTAACTTACCAACGACCACGACCAACTTAAATATTAAAAAGTTAAGTCAATTGTGTTGCTGGGCAGTTTGTTGCGCCACTTCTTCCCAGCGAGAACACATAGGAAGTGGTGAAGGGTGGATTTTGTTTTTTGACGTTCGAAAAGTGTTGATTTATGTAACTAATTTAAATAAATGATTTTTTATTTTGATTTTTCAAGGGTAAATTAGAAATTGAGAATCTTAGAAGCACGTCGCAAATAGCTGTCAAATATTTACATGTTTTAATTATCTAATTTGGCAATTTTACTTTTTGAAAATAAGAAGTGTGTGCACTAAAAAATGATTAGGGATTGCAATAATTGATATTATATGCGATGGATGCACTCTACCTTGTAGACGTTGATCGGCCGACCACATATGGGTGTCAAACGACTTTGGACGACCTTGGTTTGGGTCGTCTATCCATATCTAAGCTGTTTATCCATATCTGGTCGGCCGACTAATGTCTACACGGTAGATTTTCACACCAACTGGACCAAGGTGACCTCTGTCTCTGAATCTAGAAGTCCTGTTAGTACTCAAAAATGTGTCTTTAAGTAGCCTGCTACACAATCCAAACCAATCGCCGAATGGGAGAGTGTCACGACAGGTTGTCTTATTGGTCGGCTCCAACCGTGTGTAACGCTGTCGGCCGACGGGAGACGCGAACAAGGTCACCTCTGTCGGCGGTTGGTTTGTATCGTGTAGGACGAGTGTACTTGCTACTTACGAGATCTGAAAATTGATCTTAGTCCTATCGAGCGGCGCTATGGCAGTCTTGGCGATGGCGCCGGCGGTGGCGCCCGCTATCAGTGACGTCACCACGGTCACGCCGCCGCCCAGCTGCGAGTGGTCCACACCGACCTTGTGGCTCGGAGAATCTGGGGAAAGAGAACCAGAATATCATTCTATTAACCCTTTCACCGTGTCACTTATAGATGACAATCCAAAAAGTGTCCAGCACGCCACTGTCACAAATACATGACATAGTTTGAAAAGTTTAAAATTAATGTTTCCTACAATTTTATTATTATGTATAGATTAAGTATGTAAATTGGTCGTGCAAGTGGTGCAAGGCGCGACTGCTGTTCACGGGGTCTCGGATTCGATTCCCGGGTCGGGCCGAAATCGCTTTGTGGGAGACTTTCTTAAAGCAGCCCAGAGTCTGGAATTGAATCTTGTCATAGCCGACAATCGGCCTGGACGCCATCATCATTAAATTTGTAATTTTGATGTATAAGTTATATTACTGCCAAGTTTCATCAAAAAATCCAGCAGTTTTTACGTGGAAGGGTAATAAACATCCGTCAATACTTCCTCCAAACCCATCACTAGATTTATCAATGAACAAGGCACTTTAAACAGCCATTACGTTGTACTTATCAGTTCGACGCTGTTTACGGCAGCTCAAGTTATCATTACTGACTGAGTATCAGACAAATGGGTCTTATCACATCTCCCAAAGATATATCTATACTAATATTATAATATCTAAGCTGAATAGTCTGTTTGTTTGTTTCAACGTTTGTACTATTCTCAGGAGCTACTGGTCCAATTGATAGTTTGGGTTTTTGTCTGTGTGTGTGTATTGGGTACATTCCTGTGCGCGTGTGTTTGTGTGAGGCTGTGTGTATATGGTCAAGTAATGTGAATGTGAGAGTGTGTGTGTGTGTGTGTGTGTGTGTGTGTGTGTGTGGCATCGTAGTTCTTCAGTGGCAGAACGGATTCCGATGCGATATTTTAAATCTAAAGCTGTGTTTCTGGAGGTGGTTCTAAGACTATGTTACATCATAATCAGTTCAGCTGTTTTCAATTTATAAACTGTTTTGTCAGACATTTAGAAAGCTAAGCGATGATTCTGCACACCCAGGTTTCTCTACTATGTGTTTCTACATCGTTTTTTCTTTTTAATTTTATTGGACACCTTTTCACACACGGTCGGTTAGCCCCAAGGTAAGCTATTGATTAGCTTGTGTTATGGGTGCCAACACGACTGATAAACTACATATACTTTACACAATATGTTTATAAATACATATTATAACACCCAGAGCACAGCCAACAAGCATGCTCATCACACAAATGTCAACTGTACCGGGAATCGAACCCGGGACCTTCAGGTTGGCAGTCCGGCGCCAATAGTATCCAAAATACACCTTATAACTTTGAAAAGAAAGGTACTTGCCTAGTTTTGAATCCATATTTTATTACCCGACTTCGCAAACGCTCTAGAAGTCGGTGTCGAAGTAAATATAGCAGCCACCTCTTGACACCGACTTCTAGAGCGATGTTCTTATAGTTGTTTTTTTTTTGCTTTTCAGTGTTTTTAGAAGTCGGTTTTCTTTTTTTTTTTGAAAAGTTTTTTTATTTAAATACTGTTATATAGGAGGACAGACAGTCCGACACACAAGTTGAGCAATGAAAGGAATACTAAGAGTTAATTTGTAGTAAAATTAGGAATATAGTTGACATGACCGACACTGGACGTCCGGCAGATGTGCAGTATTGATAGACAGATGCACTCACACACACACGGAAAATTTGTATATATATTTTATACTAGCTTTTGCCCGCGCGGCTTCGCCCCCGTTCTTCCCTACTCTACCCTACTCTTCTCACCTTTTAAACCTTCCCTAAACCTCCACGAACATTTCAAGACCAAAATAAGATAAATCCGTTCAGCCGTTCTCGAGTTTTAGCGAGACTAACGAACAGCAATTCATTTTTATAGATATAGATATACGGATATACAATACAGTATATTTGAGAAACTTTAATAAAGCAACCTGGAGTCTGGAAGTTGGTGATTGATTCACCCGTGCATCGGAGAGCACGTAAATGTCGGTCCTGCGCCTGATCTCTCTCCGGTCGTGTCGGATTGCCGTCCCTGAGGACTATGAGAGTGAGGGAATAGAGAGTGCACCTGTGTCTGCGCGAATGTGCGTGCACTATAATATGTCCTGCGCAGCTGGCTAATCTCCATAAAAGAGAACGGCCATACCCGACAATCGGCCTGAATGCCATCATATTAGCTTATATTATTTTAATGTTGTCTGTCTGTTTGTTCCGGCTAATCTCTGAAATGGCTGGACCGAGTTTAACTAGACTTTCGCTGGCAAATAATTGATGTAACATGGAGTAACTTAGGCTACTTTTTATTCGAATGTAGAGTATATAAGGAACGTGGGTGAAATCACGGGAGCAGTTCTCACCATGGTGCGCATGCGCCGGTCGTTCGCCGTGCAGCAGGGGGACGCGCGCCTCGCCCACCGCCATCTTGTGACGTCACGTGTTCACATCACTCGTTACATCTGTGGAAGAAATTTAAATCAATCATTACAAACAAAAGACTGCAGAGGCTGCGAAGTTTGAACCAGGAAAAGTACTGAACCAAATTGGATGAAATTTTTATGGGAGCAAATGGCAAGTAGGTATACTGCATTGAACAAAAAAATAACCACGGGAATCAAACTAGAAACCTCGAAGTAATCGGTGAACAGACGCCAGCACATCAAGCTATCTGAACGTAACTGACTTTCCCAATCAACTTAGAACCATATGTTTTAGCGGATAAAGTTGAAAATGTATAAAGGAAATTTAACAGATTGTAGTAGCTTCATGTGCTGGCGTCTGTACCTAACCGAATCTGTCCAGTTTTACCAATCGAATATTAACCTTCTGGTATTGTAATAAGGTTGAAAATCTATCAAAAATACATAACACATTGAAGTATATTTATGTACTGGCGTCTCTACATACATAAAAAAAATACCGACCGAACTGAGAACCTCTTTTCTGAAGTCGGTTAAAAATTATAACGTAGGTACGCGATTTGTACATCATCTCCCGAGCCTTTTCCCAACTATGTTGGGGTCGGCTTCCAGTCTAACCGGATTCAGCTGAGTGACAGTGTTTTACACGGAGCGACTGCCTATCTGACCTCCTCAACCCAGTTATCCGGGCAACTCAATACCCCTTGGTAAGACTGGCGTCAGACGCGACTTGTACGTACATACATACATACACGTATTTTGGTAGAGCGAAAACGCAGAATACAACTAGTGTATAACACGTATAGCTACGCATTACTTTTATCTACATAACTAGCTGTCCCCAGCGGTTTCACCCGCATCTTTGGTTACTGCTCCGCTCCCGTGTGTCTTAGCGTGATGGTATATAGCCTATAGCCTTCCTCGATAAATGGGCTATCTAACACTGAAAGAATTTTTCAAATCGACCCAGTAGTTTCGGAGATTAGCGCGTTCAAACAAACAAACAAACATTTTATTTTTCACTAGCTTCCGCCAGCGGTTTCACCCGCTTTCTGAGAGAAGTACTTTCCATACCCGGATAAAAAGTAGCCTATATGTTATTCTGATGTATAAGCTATATTGTGGTAAAGTTTCATTCAAATCCATTCAGTAGTTTTTACGTGAAAGAGTAACAAACATCCATACATCCATACTTACAAACTTTCGCCTTTATAATAGTAGTAGGATTCAGTAGTTTTTACGTGAAAGAGTAACAAACATCCATACATCCATGCTTACAAACTTTCGCCTTTATAATAGTAGTAGGATTGAAATAAGTATACCTACGGCTTGATGTGAAAAATCTGTGACGTCATAACTTAGTATCCTAATCCTAATCCTACTATTATTATAAAGGCGAAAGTTTGTAAGTATGGATGTATGGATGTATGGATGTTTGTTACTCTTTCACGTAAAAACTACTGAATGGATTTGAATGAAACTTTACCACAATATAGCTTATACATCAGAATAACATATAGGCTACTTTTTATCCGGGTATGGAAAGTACTTCCCTCAGAAAGCGGGTGAAACCGCTGGCGGAAGCTAGTTTTCATATAAATTGCATACAAAGCTCAGATTAATGAAGATACAAAGTAACCGTTTTTGACAGTTCAATAAAAGTAATGAATTTGACTAGTTGTCACCATGGACTTAATATTACCTATCTAACAGGACTGAGTACTCGCAGCCTAAAAGCGAGCCAAGCAGGATGTCTAATACAGATGCTCTGTGTCATTTTCTAATAGGGCGACCACAATTTTTTCGTTACGTGGGACAATATTTATGTAAAAGCCGCTAAAAGTATTGAATTTTAAACAATTGTTATCGCACGTTAGCAAAATCCTGCTCACTCGCCGGAGTTGCATTCAGAATTCTATGTCGAACTTCATGTCATGGTATAGTGCGGTCGATTATTTTATGAAATCATGACAAAAATAGAACAAACCTATACATATCAATATCATTTTTTTTAATTATAATCAAACATGGCTAAACAAAATTGTTTTGTGCAATTTTTGTCAGAGACCAATTTTCAAACTTGCTTTAGTATCATCAAAATTTTATTTTTGCTAGTATTTCGAAATGAACTACGAGATAATTTGGAAATAAATATTTTTCACTGTAATTTATTATTTGGAATGAAAACGTGGGCACCCCATTAGCTTACATCGCAAGACAAGCAGCCATCATGACACATTCAATAGGTTGCCAGAGTAGTAAATAATTATATTCCCATCTAAAAAAATATATGCATGGGTTTTAAGAAATGACAG